>JBAJFG010000487.1:0-2783361 GCA_037903475.1 Ancylostoma caninum | reverse complement strand
CAGCACACCAGATGAGAGAATCCGAAACTTGATGTCGGCTTCCTGCACGGGTTCCGGTTCCTTATAAAATGACCGCGGGAAAGGAACAGTAGGCAAAATTCTCCGATTTGATAAACCAGAGCTTTGTGGTTGGCTGTCGCGCTTAACTCTGTTACGTAATTGATCCCTCAGTCTATGTAGACCACCAACTACTTTACGGAACGTGATCGCATCAACATTACGCGTGGGTGAGAAGGACGGACCGAGGCTTAGAAAGTTCAAAGCATTCGCAGAAACGTTAATGTTGCCAATCACCGTAACTCTCGCCCCTCCGGCTGTAGATTCATTTTCAGACATAGAATGGTCAGTTCGGTGGTTCATTGTTGGATTGCTCTCGCCTTTGGAGCGGTTTTCATGAAGTGTGTCCAAAAGTCTGTCGAATTTCGCGCACAGAGTGGATTTAACGTTAGATCGCAAAGAATCGCAAATCGATCTCGACCCACTCTCAATCCTTCTCCAAATTCGTTCAGGCAGGAGACGTTGGCAAGCTTGTTCTTTCGAACGACACTTCAGCAAAGAAGAGTACAACAGATGTTGCTTTTCCTTAATAACAACACTAAGAATAGAACGATAAATATTCAATATCTTAGGATGTGTCTCAGGTAGACCGCATGTTGCTCCAATCTTCTTGTTTGAAATGAACGCAGAGACTACACCAATCGTCTTGCACCGTTGAAGAAAGATGAGGGCTTGTCGAGTCGCCACCACTGTTTGTCGAAGCGACAGCGCTTCACGTACAATAGAGAACATATTTTGCGGCACTTCGTACAATAATCTCCATGTCCTCTGATTTTTGAACCTGGGCATTTTGATGATCGTGAAATGATGCTTCTGCTTCTTCCAGGTTGTTAGGTGGATTATTTATTATTGGCCTAACGTTTCGACGAGAACGTCTTTGTCAAAGGCCTGAAAGTGGTGTGGAGTTCAAATTCACGTTCTTAGCCACCAAATGTTTCCTCCCTCCTGGCTAGTCCGGCATTGTTCTGGACTCACCAAAGAGAACCACTTTTAGGGGCAAGGCGAACCAACCTCGAGAATCCACCGCTTTTCGAATGTTCGCACCGATGCAGACACTTTTCGCGGAACGACTAGTGTCACCTGCTAACAGTAGATGGTATATAAGTGCGATTATCGCGACAATCTACAGCTTGCATAGTGATAGGAAGGGAAGAAAGTCATTAGTGATTGACAGACATTCGTTGCGGTTGTTCATGCTCGGATTCCTTGCGGATATCCAGAGCGCTTCTAATGCCTTCCTCGCCGTGATATCCGTTTCGCAGCTCAATATTGTACACATCACATCAAATTCAGAACCGTTGTGTTTTTCGTGCTTGTGTTTTCCAAGCGGAGATACTAGGCTTCCGCGACGCTTACTAGCCAAATGTTCTTTAACGCTAGCATTCGGCCAGTTTCTCCGATATATAACGCGCCACAGTTCAAACATGTAAGTTGATAAATTACCCCTGCCTTCGAACAATCTCCGGTTTTACCATGTGGACAGACTATGCAATCAGTTGATATGCACTGCTTATCGTAAAGTCTATTCCGAACCAACTGTTTCTTGATGTTATCATTAGGAATGTTCACTAAGGTAACATCGTTGTGCAGTTGAGCTCGGACCAGACATCGTCGTATGTCTGCCGCCATTTCGTCATTGAGCTCGGACCAGACATCGTCGTATGTCTGCCGCCATTTCGTCAGAGATGAAGGGAAGACAGAGGGTAAGTTTATCTTCGTGTGCGCTGCGCCGGGTCTCGAAGCGTCTTAATCGGAATCGACGAGCTAGTGTGTACCCGTTGGTACGCGCAATATTGGAAGCTAACAAGAGCGATTCCTGGCGCTCGTTCTCTCCACTGCTAATCTCCCGAGCGGTCCTGAACATGTTACCTATAACCGCACGCTTGATGGACGTTGGATGTGCAGACGTTGCATGTACCAGTATGTTCTTAGAATCGGCCTTACGATACCATTTTACTTTCATCATGCCATTGGACAACTTAATCTGGGTGTTAAGGTAGTGCAGCCAGCCATCTTTGGGGGTTTCACGTGTAAGCTTGATGTGTTCCGACTATTGATTGAGGATCTTAAAGCATTCATCCATTTCGGACTGAGTCGAAGTTACAATGCAACAGTCGTCAACATATCTATAAGCGCTCTAGTACCGGTTGTTCCATCTTGCTCATGAAACAATCGCCAAAACAGGCGCAAGTCTTTGGCCCATGGCAAGACCTCGTATTTGAGAAAAGTACTTTCCTGACCACTTAAATATTGTGCAATTCAAACAGTCCCTTATTAACGTAATCGTGCGGTTTATGCTCAGCCCATACATTTGAATGCTAGCAACGTGAGTTGTTAACATTTCCGATACAGCCTGTAGAGCTTGGCTGTTTTGAACGTTGGTGTATAAAGGAGATCATATTAAATGACTCCATAACACAATCGGGATCAAAACAGGAGGCACGTATTTGTTCAAGGAAATGGTTTGTATTCGTTAAGTGGGAAGGTACCTTCGGTAAGAGCTGGCTCACAATTTTCGTCAGAAACCACGAAATACGGTCGGCTGGACCACCTACACAACTAATGATGGGCCTTATTTTAAAAGTGTCCGCGGACATAGATCGCATGTCACTTGAGGACAATTTATGGGTTTTGACAAGGCTATAAAATACTGGACATGTAGGATGATCTATTTTGAGTCGGCTAACGAACCGTTCATCGATTCCAGCTGACTTTGCAACCTGAACCCACGAAGATAAACTTACCCTCTGTCTTCCCTTCATCTCTGACGAAATGGCGGCAGACATACGACGATGTCTGGTCCGAGCTCAACTGCACAACGATGTTACCTTAGTGAGCATTCCTAATGATAACATCAAGAAACAGTTGGTTCGGAATAGACTTTACGATAAGCAGTGCATATCAACTGATTGCATAGTCTGTCCACATGGTAAAACCGGAGATTGTTCGAAGGCAGGGGTAATTTATCAACTTACATGTTTGAACTGTGGCGCGTTATATATAGGAGAAACTGGCCGAATGCTCAGCATTCGCGTCAAAGAACATTTGGCTAGTAAGCGTCGCGGAAGCCTAATATCTCCGCTCGGAAAACACAAGCACGAAAAACACAACGGTTCTGAATTTGATGTGATGTGTACGATATTGAGCTGCGAAACGGATATCACGGCGAGGAAGGCATTAGAAGCGCTCTGGATATCCGCAAGGAATCCGAGCATGAACAACCGCAACGAATGTCTGTCAATCACTAATGACTTTCTTCCCTTCCTATCACTATGCAAGCTGTAGATTGTCGCGATAATCGCACTTATATACCATCTATGGTGCACAGTGACATCTTAGTTGTTCGCGAAAAGTGTCTGCATTGGTGCGAACATTCGAACAGCGGTGGATTCTAGTTGGTTCGCCTTGCCCCGAAAAGTGGTTCTCTCTGGTGAGTCCAGAACAATGCCGGACTAGCCAAGAGGGAGGAAACATTTGGTGGCTGAGAACGTGAATTTGAACTCCATACTACTTTCAGGCCTTTGACAAAGACGTTCCCGTCGAAACGTTAGGCCAATAATAAAAGATCCACCTAACAACCTGGAAGAAGCAGAAGCATCATTTCACGATCATAGAAATGCCCAGGTTCAAAAATCAGAGGACATGGAGATTATTGTACGAAGTGCCGCAAAATATGTTCTCTATTGTACGTGAAGCGCTGTCGCTTCGACAAACAGTGGTGGCAACTCGACAAGCCCTCATCTTTCTTCAACGGTGCAAGACGATTGGTGTAGTCCCTGCGTTCATTTCAAGCAAGAAGATTGGAGCAACATGCGGTCTACCTGAGACACATCCTAAGATATTGAATATTTATCGTTCCATTCTTAGTGTTGTTATTAAGGAAAAGCAACATCTGTTGTACTCTTCTTTGCTGAAGTGTCGTACGAAAGAACAAGCTTGCCAACGTCTTCTGCCTGAACGAATTTGGAGAAGGATTGAGAGTGGGTCGAGATCGATTTGCGATTCTTTGCGATCTAACGTTAAATCCACTCTGTGCGCGAAATTCGACAGACTTTTGGACACACTTCATGAAAACCGCTCCAAAGGCGAGAGCAATCCAGCAATGAACCACCGAACTGACCATTCTATGTCTGAAAATGAATCTACAGCCGGAGGGGCGAGAGTTACTGTGATTGGCAACATTAACGTTTCTGCGAATGCTTTGAACTTTCTGAGCCTCGGCCCGTCCTTCTCACCCACGCGTAATGTTGATGCGATCACGTTCCGTAAAGTTGTTGGTGGTCTACATAGACTGAGAGATCAATTACGTAACAGAGTTAAGCGTGACAGCCAACCACAAAGCTCTGGTTTATCAAGTAGGAGACTTTTGCCTACTGTTCCCTTCCCGCGATCATTTTATAAGGAACCAGAACCCATGCAGGAAGCCGACATCAAGTTTCGGATTCTATCGTCTGGTGTGCTGGACGTCCTTAACAAATACAAACGATTACGATACAATAACATGACACGGGAACAGTGGGAAGGATTCAGAGAATTGCGCGAATTGACCGCGAATGGCTCTATACGCATATCTGTGAGCGACAAAGGAGGCGAATTCGTAATTGTTCCGCAGACTCTTGATCGTGCAATAGCTGAACATCACTTAAGAGACACAACTGTTTACCGCACCGCCAGTGAGAAAGAATTCATAGCTCAGTGCAGACGTTTAAATAATGTTTGGGTTCAGGTTGCAAAGTCAGCTGGAATCGATGAACGGTTCGTTAGCCGACTCAAAATAGATCATCCTACATGTCCAGTATTTTATAGCCTTGTCAAAACCCATAAATTGTCCTCAAGTGACATGCGATCTATGTCCGCGGACACTTTTAAAATAAGGCCCATCATTAGTTGTGTAGGTGGTCCAGCCGACCGTATTTCGTGGTTTCTGACGAAAATTGTGAGCCAGCTCTTACCGAAGGTACCTTCCCACTTAACGAATACAAACCATTTCCTTGAACAAATACGTGCCTCCTGTTTTGATCCCGATTGTGTTATGGAGTCATTTGATGTGATCTCCTTATACACCAACGTTCAAAACAGCCAAGCTCTACAGGCTGTATCGGAAATGTTGACAACTCACGTTGCTAGCATTCAAATGTATGGGCTGAGCATAAACCGCACGATTACGCTAATAAGGGAATGTTTGAATTGCACAATATTTAAGTGGTCAGGGAAGTACTTTTCTCAAATACGAGGTCTTGCCATGGGCCAAAGACTTGCGCCTGTTTTGGCAATTTGTTTCATGAGCAAGATAGAACAACCGGTACTAGAGCGCTTACCTATGTTATACTGTAGATATGTTGACGACTGTTGCATTGTAACTTCGACTCAGTCCGAAATGGATGAATGCTTTAAGATCCTCAATCAACAGTCGGAACACATCAAGCTTACACGTGAAACCCCCAAAGACGGCTGGCTGCCCTACCTTAACACCCAGATTAAGTTGTCCAATGGCATGATGAAAGTAAAATGGTATCGCAAGGCCGATTCTAAGAACATACTGGTACATGCAACGTCTGCACATCCAACGTCCATCAAGCGTGCGGTTATAGGTAACATGTTCAGGACCGCTCGGGAGGTTAGCAGTGGAGAGAACGAGCGCCAGGAATCGCTCTTGTTAGCTTCCAATATTGCGCGTACCAACGGGTACACACTAGCTCGTCGATTCCGATCAAGACGCTTCGAGACCCGGCGCAGCGCACACGAAGATAAACTTACCCTCTGTCTTCCCTTCATCTCTGACGAAATGGCGGCAGACATACGACGATGTCTGGTCTGAGCTCAACTGCACAACGATGTTACCTTAGTGAGCATTCCTAATGATAACATCAAGAAACAGTTGGTTCGGAATAGACTTTACGATAAGCAGTGCATATCAACTAATTGCATAGTCTGTCCACATGGTAAAACCGGAGATTGTTCGAAGGCAGGGGTAATTTATCAACTTACATGTTTGAACTGTGGCGCGTTATATATCGGAGAAACTGGCCGAATGCTCAGCATTCGCGTTAAAGAACATTTGGCTAGTAAGCGTCGCGGAAGCCTAATATCTCCGCTCGGAAAACACAGACACGAAAAACACAACGGTTCTGAATTTGATGTGATGTGTACAATATTGAGCTGCGAAACGGATATCACGGCGAGGAAGGCATTAGAAGCGCTCTGGATATCCGCAAGGAATCCGAGCATGAACAACCGCAACGAATGTCTGTCAATCACTAATGACTTTCTTCCCTTCCTATCACTATGCAAGCTGTAGATTGTCGCGATAATCGCACTTATATACCATCTATGGTGCACAGTGACACTCAGTCGTTCGCGAAAAGTGTCTGCATCGGTGCGAACATTCGAACAGCGGTGGATTCTAGAGGTTGGTTCGCCTTGCCCCTAAAAGTGGTTCTCTCTGGTGAGTCCAGAACAATGCCGGACTAGCCAAGAGGGAGGAAACATTTGGTGGCTGAGAACGTGAATTTGAACTCCACACCACTTTCAGGCCTTTGACAAAGACGTTCCCGTCGAAACGTTAGGCCAATAATAAAAGATCCACCTAACAACCTGGAAGAAGCAGAAGCATCATTTCACGATCATAGAAATGCCCAGGTTCAAAAAATCAGAGGACATGGAGATTATGGTATTGTTAGTGTTTGATAGCATTTCTGTGTTTTTATGAGCTTTGGATGAATTTGCGATTCATTATTAATTTCCGAAGAAGACGTTAACGCGAAAGCTTACAAATAAACTAACTGATGAGACTTCTTTGTGCAATTGAAGAAGGCTGGCCCATCTTTATCGAATCGGGTTTGTGGGTTGTGATCGGTTGGGGTAAGAAACTGCAAAAATTTTATCGCTTGCTTCATTGGTTTATTTTAGTTCCACTAAATTTTTTTTTCATCTAAATATTTTTTTTTGCCTTCACTGAGGTTCGTTGATCATTTTTTTTTGTGGTCTCGAGAATTTTTTGGAGAAAGAAATGAACATCGAATACGAGCCGCCAGATGAGCAATAATTCATGTGGGGGTTCAATGGAATTTCTACACCCAAAATAGAAAATTCATCTGGATGGGAGAAGATTCCTTTCCGGGATTCATGGAAACTTTCCACTTATCGAGAGTTGGTGATTTTCTTGAACAAAGTGTGATAAATTTCGCTACATTTTCCATTGCTTATCATCGCTTACTGAGACAAGTCTTCTGGAATTATAGCCATTTCTGCCTGGGAGACTTTTGAAGGGCACTTGGATACGGGCTGATTCCTGTTGCCATGCTACTGTTTAAAGCTTATTAGTATGCTGCTGTATATAGCGCATTTCTGAGAGAATTGCCTGGTGAAAATTAATATCTCTCGCGGTAAGGAGAAATTATCCCTGGAAGGAGCTGGTTCCTTGTTGTTGGCATCGCAGCGGTGTTTGCTGCCTTTTCTATGCTATTCCTGGGTAATTAGGTATAACGAAACTGTGGCGACTTCTACGCCCCTGGACGAGCGTTTTTGTCGCCGGCTCAGCTGCTGAAGGCGGAGCTTCTCGCATGATGCACCATAGCGAATCCGTCATCGTTATGTACATGACAGCTGCTTTTGCCTATCAAAACTTTTACCCAATGGTCGTCATACGGCTAGTTGGTGGTCCTGAAAACATTTCCAGAATTTTGACTGAACATCTGCTTTTTCGTGGAATTTCCAAGTATGGGCTTCACGAATGCCTCGTTCGACATTGGTCTGGAGGAAAAGAACTCTATCTAATACATATCGTCGAGTTCAAATAAATGAAATTTTATTCCATGGTGGTAGTCCGGAGTCCGGAAATAATTTGAAATATGTTAACAAAAATACTAAAGTAATGAATAAAAATATGTTAACAAAAATACTACAGTAAGTTGCTGCTGTTTGAACTTGACCATATGTACTAGGTAAGGTTTTTTCAGTAGTATACTATCAACATAAATATTTGATTAGTATTCAGGCTGGAGAAATTAAAGAAAATAAAATTATTAAGTAACCAAGCAGTTAAAATTAAATGGTTGCTACAAAAAAATGAGAAATCATCAGAGATCGTTGAAATAGAAGGTCAGTATAGAAAACATAGTAGGTTATTACAGGAAATTACTAACGGCAACGAAGAAATTTTTGGTGTTTTCTGGAAAATTTTGGGTAACTGGAAGATTCTACGCCCATTTTTTTCTCTTTTCCATCTATATTTTATCCCTTTTTTCTCTTTTCCCGTGTATTTCACTTGAGTACAAGCTCAACAACAAGCAAATGCAATAAATTACCTGGCAACCAGCAGTACTTTAGGTCATTAAGTGGATTTTTGTGCTTCATTCCATCCTGATTACCTTTCTTAGGACTTGTGATACTTATTGGACCTGTATTGTTACTTCTTTCTGATACCCACAATTTTTGAATTGTTTCACTCCGTTCGTTTGATTTTAAAACCACCTGGCCTTACAAATAGCCTTGGTTTGACAAGTTATGGGAAGGCCACGCCCCTTTATCCGTCCGGAACCTCTGAAATTTCCTTGAATCCTTGCTGCTCCTGCCACCTATCTATATCTCTGTTAATAAAACAAACAAGCAACCTAGTCACGACCTTTCTCTGCCAGGAAGTTCCTCGACCCCATGCATTACCCAATGGGATTACCCATGGTAAACATGTAACATACACAAATCTACCATGTATCTAGCACTTATCAAGATATTTACCTTTATCCGCACATCACCTTGTCTTTACCCAGCTGCTACCCATGTAGACTTATACCCATGGCTATGAGATTAGCCGTCATTCACATAATGCATCCAGACCCAAAATTGTTAACCATGGGTAAAAAAGCGACATTTAGAGTAATGTGGGCACAATAGAAAGGCGCTAGGTCGAATTCGGTCTACGGTTTGGGTGGAGTTTTACCCACGGTCTGCCATATTTTCGACGCTGGTCTCAGTGGTAATGTACCCAAACTAAGCCAGGTAACTTACCCAAATTCACCATACACTTGACATCCATCGCCATGTTTACGTGACGTGGTCTATACCCAGGTGCTGCTCATAGGTATAAGATTACCCATCCTTCCAGTGATCCATCCCGTCTCTGCAGTTCCATTTTTGGCTAAGATTTCTATACGTGGGTGGTTTACTACGTAATTCCAGCCCTGGATCCGGATAAATCACTGGAGGAATGGGTAAACTCGTGTTTATGTGTAGCAGTTGGGTATAAACAATGTTACGCATGGGCAAACATATTTGTGGGTGCTAAGTAGAAGGTAAATTTGAGCACTGTAACACGGTTACCATGGGTAATCTTTATTGTACATCCTTCCTCTGGAATCCTCAACTATGTCTTGTCGGCCATTCATCACTAATTTGAGATCATAGTATTGTTTTAATTTGGTTCAAGAAGGGTGAAAAATCCATAGAAGCTGGGGACTTTTACCCCATTTGCCTCATTTTCCCCTCTATGGGTTTATAAACCATCTCCTCGCCACTCCACGCATTGCCTTAATGAGATGTGCACTTTTCGAGCGCCATTTCCTTTCCATTTCATTTCCCATTCCCTTGCTTTGGAAATCCATCCGTTTTCTTTGTTGGCTGCCTACCAGGCTGTTGTCACGTCGATGCCTTGGTTTTTCATGTGGTGCCGGAAATTTATACCATATGTTTCTCAAGAGAACTCACTCCTCGGTCTCACACCTACCACTTCAAAACCATTCCAAACGTCGATATGGATCACAGGACCCATGCTAATCCATTTATTTCTCCAAAGATATGATCAAAATTTGCTAGTTATTGATTTTTCGCGCTGGCAGAGAGCCAGCAGCGCTGCGACCGCACGCCTTGCACCAAGAGAGACATCTCTGGTTTGGCAACAACGTATAGAAAACTATAGGAGACTTCACTCCAATGGTTCGAACGTGTTTGTCGGCCATTATCATTTGCGTCGACGCACTCTGATGGTCTGCGTATCCGCACATTTCATTGATCTCACCGTTCTCACAATCGATCGATATCGTGGTGTGACGCGTACGAATGGGTCCAAAGCAATGAAATCTCTTGTTAATTTTCTCTTCGTTGCATGTTTTTTCTGCTTTTTTCTCGCGTTTTACTGGCCAGCCCTGAATTCGCCAAAAAGATCTTCTGAATGTTTTTTTTATTTGACTACATATCATTTAATTTTTTTCGAAAATCATCCTTTTTGATTTAATAAACAAAACAACTCCTTGACATCATGACCATAGCACCTTGCAATGCGCCAGTTTACAGTCTTTAGAAAGCCCTTTAATGAGTGATGAGCCTTGACTAATTTATCCCTTATCCTTAACGTCCTTAATATAGAATTAAAGTGGATTTTTTTCCTTTTTTCATTCTTGCTCGTTTCCAGTTCATAGTAAGGGCGCAGATAGTAAGTAGAGGATGAAAAAAAAACCTTGTAAAATGGTTTTTTAGGACCTCGTTCAAGAGTCAATCAAACATTGGCTCACGCTCTTAGCGTAGAAAATTCAACTTAAATTGAAATTTCCCGCCTTTCCATTGAGAAAGTCCGCAATGTTGCCCTTTGAAGCCAACAAGACCCCATTTTCTTGCACATATTTCTCGCATGATCCCTAAATCCTAGGCATCCGTCATCTTCACCGTTTTTATTCAGTGGATTTTCCCTCAACTATCCGCTTCATGTCTGTCGCAATGTCAAGAATGAGTCGGAGTCGATGCCGTCATTGACTACTTGTGAACATCGGGACGATGATGAGGCAATTCGCACCGCCGAATTCCACAAAACCATGGGCATTTCCCGAATTTTTCGCATCGTTCTCGGAAACAACTGCTTGCGGGCGTGACTACATGTCTTCGTTATATCACTCGTTTATTCTGGGGAAGTTCCTGTTCTGCTTCTGCCAGTGGTGGGATACCTACGTACCTACCTATCCTTCTAACTAGGAATTTTCCTTGATTTCTAGTGATCTAACACCTTTTAAGCCTTCTCATCTATACCACTGACCTTGACCTTGAAGTATTTGCCCTAATTATCCAGGATGAATTAATACCTGATTTCGATTAATTAATTTTTGCAAAATCTCGTTTTTCCTAGGTCACACTGCCAGTGATGTGAATTTGTTCCTTAAAATCATTTCTTGAATATTCTGTTCCCCCTCCCCAAAAAACCACCCACAGTGCCGACTAATCAATTTTTCATCACAGAATATCGCTCATCCGCGCCTCGATGGTCTGCCGCGACGCGCCACCAATGCGGAGCGGCGGACCATCGAGGCGCTGTGGTTGGTCATAGTCGGTATTGATGTTTTGCATATGTTTTTTCCTCGATGGGGAGAATATATAGGTAAAACATCAATGTGAGGAACACCCGACAGCCACCGGACAGCTTGTCTGCCGCACCGCGTACGTGATGCGGCGCAGCAGACCAGATGGACAGAATTCTGTGATGGGAAAATGACTGACCGCCACTGTTGTATTCCACTACGGTGATTTTTTAATGCATCATGTAATCGCTCATTTCCGTCCTTCCATGCCTTCCTTCGTCACTCAGATTATATGTATCATTCGCATGAAATCAGCTCTTTATTTATATGCACGCCATCCGCAACGTTAACGCAACGCGTACGCCTGCGACACCACCGCTTTGGCGTCTTGCCGAGCGCAAAATTCGATATTTTTCCGTGAATTGACAGCTGATTTTTAGCTCCGCCATCTGAGAGCGTAGAAATCTGACCAGCCAATGTATGTAGTGTATCGATTTTGAGCTTGACAAGCAGCAAAGCGTGCACGCGACGCAGCCGCACGCGTTGCCCTGACTTTGCGTACAGCGTCATTATGCTTCTAACGCAGTCTATCGCTGCTCATTCTTGACCAAATGGTGGATTTGTACCTGTTACAGAACCTCCTTCCTGTCTCGTTTGCTTTCTCAACGTACTGTACGACGGCTGCGACGGCAGCAGCTCAGAGCAGATGATTAGTCGCTGAGCATGCGCGTTTCAAGCAGTTCAATCGTCAGGTATGATCGCTTTGGAAATAATATTTGTAGAGAATCTTTTTTTTTTCTCATAAATATTTTTGGATAAAACAGAATTGATAAAGTTCTCAATTTTCTGAGCCCACATATACGCTCCCTTGACGCCTGCGGCGTCTCGCTCTCTGACCGAGGCTAGCCGCGCCGCAGGTAACGGCGCGCGTGCGTGTGGGTGCAGACCACTGACTTTTCCGGATAAGAATTTTGCGAAGCTGTAAAATTTTCGCAGTGAAACCGTCAATAACGGGATTTTACCGTATTCCAACCGTATCTTTTTCAGGGTCCCACTTTCTACCGTATTTCTATGTCTATTATTGCGGACAGCCTACTGTATTGGAGGTGTGGCGTCCAGGAAATGCTCTCGGAATAGTATAAACCTTGGTCAGCTCATAGACACATTGCTCACCGACTATGATGTGCATCTGTTGCCCGAGTCCGAAGGCGTCAACGTCACTATCGAGCTGCACGTGCAGGTTCGTGCTATGATTGGGCATGTTAAGACGTAAATTAGTATTTGAATGAATGAATGAATGAATGAATGAATGAATGAATGAATGAATGAATTATTAGACGACCTATTGATTACTTATGAATCGCAATAATATGTGCAAGTGAAATCTGTCCTCTTATCCGTTTCTGTTACAATTTCGAGAAACTTCCAGATTAGTACAAACCCTAGCAACACTACCTGTAAATTATGGTAATAACAGTATGTTTATAGTCGTGGACTTACTGGCAATTTTCCAGGGAGTTTCCGGAATATCAGAGATCACTGGCGACTTCTCGTTGGACGTTATGTACAGTGAGATTTGGCAAGATCCACGGCTTGCCTTCAAGCACCTAAACGTCTGCGCGACAAACATCACGTTAAAGGTAACTGTTTATACTCCATCCACGTCCATGAATGACTCATTGTCGAGTTGATTTCAGTCGGATTTTCGTAAGAAAATTTGGACTCCTGACACATGTATCATCAACAGTAAGTCAAGCTCAATTCACAGTTCACCGTCTGAGAACACGTTCGTGATCCTGTACGAGAACGGTCTGGTTTGGAGCAATTTCAGGTGAGCGCTTGAAAGTAAAACCTATAACCTGTTGGCCGAGGGAGTGCCCATGCGGTGACTTGGTCTGCAATTTGATATCGGCCAGCCGATCAGCTGGTTCAATCTACTTTTTACACCTTCTTCTACGAGCATTAATATGTATTTGTTGTGATTCCTTCCATTTTGATGTTTCGCTACTGACTCCGATCAAAGCAGCCGACCGGATGGCCGATACCACTGCGGTCGTAATTGCAGACAAAGTCTCATCATAGGCACTCTAACAGCTGACAGACAATATCCTGTAAAAAAAAAACGGGAATTTCAAGCGAAACTATTTTAAGTCCGAAATTCGACAGCCTGTCATCTATTTTATTTCATTCATTGTTTTTTTTTAATTTTTCTTGTTGTAACCTCACCTCACATATTTTCATGACTAGTTTTATTAACAATATTGTTTCAAATCTCAATCCCTGTGAATGTGCTCAGCTCTCATCCCCCCTCAAGAAAAAAAGCTGTTTTGGGCATTTTGCTGACGACTGGGGGGAGCTGGAGGGGAGGGTGAGGGGTGCAGGAACGTTTTCGAAGAAGAATTTCTATTTAAAAATTGAACTTCTATTCAAAAATTATTCCAGACAGGCCAGATCCCTAAAATGTCCGGTTAATTTTTGTATTTTTATGCATTTATCTGTACCTACTAATTTCTACTGTGTCGTTCAAACACTCCTGTATAAGAAAATATCTCCCCTCTGGTCTGCCGCGCCGCGTAGGTGGTCGTCACAGATCAACTGAAGCTGTTATTGTCAGACTTCGCTTTTTTTGTTCTGCTCATTGCCTATATTTCCATCGTTTTTCATCGTATCTTCATTTCACAATAGCGAAGGTCATGGACGCAGAGTAGGGCCACGCCCACACTTTCTTGTCTGGGCCTTTACAGCTGGCTTTGGTACGCAGCTGGACAGTGAGCCTCGTTTAACCTGAAGAATTGTGCGTAAATAGATAGTTGACTAGGATTTAACGAACTACGGTTGTTTCTGATTCTTTTTACGAGTAACGCCTTACGAGTAGAGCCCTTTTTCATTGAAATCATTCTGTGGATAAATCGCTCTCAGAGAAAATTCCTTCTGGCTCTCGAATGACGTTAAAGTGCAGTTCTTAGAAGGAGCAAAAACTCACTGCTTGAGACACTCCTGAGAAAATAAAGTGCCACTTCAGACAGCGTCCTTGCCATGTGAGGGTGGAGGGAGTGAATACGGTTGAATAAGCTCTTGAGGTGTAAGGGGTTCTGATAAAATTTCGAAAACTCCAGCGGTTAACGGCTTACGGGGGGGGGGGGTCATTTTCCATACAATATTTCTGCAGAGCATACTCTTCTACTTTTAAACTTTACCTATGCATTTCTTCTGATTTATTTACATTTTTCCAGGCTCAACGTTAAAACGCCATGCTCTGTGAATCTAAAGGTAAGTGAGGGTTGATTTTTGATTTTTCACCTTCTGACATGTTTAAGAAAGTTTCAGATGTTCCCCTTTGACTCATTGTCATGTGAGATAGTTCTGGAAAGCTATTCGTTTAACACCGATGAGGTGCGTCTTCTCTGGCACGATGTTCCTATAACAATGATGGAAAAGGTTGATTTTTTGTTCTAATTACTTGTTTACTTGTTTACCTTGTCATCCCTATTTTTGTTTATTTACCATTAATCACTTTAACTCAGTTATCTTAAGGTGGAACTGCCAGACTTTGACCTCATCGGTTGGTCGACCGACCATCAACGACTCGAATATCCGAACGGGATTTGGGATCGAGCTAAGGTCCTCACCGTTTTGCTAAGATACCCTGAGTCCCCTAGTGATTCTGAGGGTTTTAGGTGAAATTCACGTTTGCGAGACGTTATGGATTCTACCTGTTTCAATCATATTTTCCAACGTCTTTGACGGTGATCAGCTCGTGGGTGGGATTCTTCTTCGACGTGCGGTCCGTATCTGCCAGGTAAGATCTAGAGTGGTGTGTCCCATTGACCGAAACACATTTACTTACTTAAAGGCGAGGGGGGGGGAGAATTAGAAATTAATTGTTGTTTTTATAAGCCACCCGAGGCAGAAGAAACCACACCTCTTCTTCTATAGCACCTCACATGACTTTAGCGAAATTCTCCATGCAGCACAACATGAAAATAAAAAGAAAAAATGAAATTAAGACTGCCTCACCTCTATTTTCCTGGCATAAATTACGTGTAAAGATCCATTACACGAGATAGGTCTCCTAAACGTGCCGCGATCCACTGGACGCTGCGCATTTCTATCGTTGGCTGCACTCTCCAATAGTCCATACACTTTTGCGCTCACTCAATGTGTTATTGGACAATCAGAGTAGTGCCGGTCATAGACGCAGAGGAATGCCACGCCCACATTACTCCGTCTGCGCTCTCAACTTGGAGATTAAGTTTTTTGGGGGTGGCGGTCAAGACGTACGCCGCGACGCGACCGCGCAGCACGCGTATGCTTCTCAGGCTCAGATTGTTTCCTCAAATTCGACGCACTAAGTGACATTGGTGGCCACCTCCTTGCAGGAGCGTAGCATACTACTCATACCCTCGAAGGCTGCAGCCGCGACGCGCACATGAATCAACCAATCACAGACCAGCAGCGTACCTATTGTCACGCAGCCGCTTTTTGGAGGTGTAGAAGGATTCACTGCATTTGTTGTTCCCTAGATCTATTAATGGAGTTCTTTTTTCGTCCAAATTTTGTCAAAAAAGGCGGTTTCTCGACTTTTGAGAGCACCGTAGTGTAATCCTGGTTTGACTACTGTAAGTGCACTGTAGAAATTTCGAAGACCAGTTCCGATGCTCCTAGTGCATCGTCATTGGCGATTTTTCAGTTTCAATGCTCCTAGTGCATCGTCATGGGCGATTTTTTTTTCTTTCCATGATGATGAAAATTAGACTCATCAGTTCGCAAAACCACTCTTTAAAGCTTTACAGCAAGCATGCTTCGAAAAATTGATCGCGACGTATCCATTTTCCTGGAAAAATAGCTCTGCCATTTAAAGAAACCGTCGCATACACGATGGCCCGATGAGAAGTGATCAAGCAAACTAAAGCAATTCCAAGTAAAAAGATAACCAAAGCGGAAAGAAACTGAGCGAAAATTGGGAAATCTAATCAGTGATACTCAGCGAAGGCAAGATACGCAGTGAAATTTCTGTGATGTCCTGGCAAAAGCGCTTTCAAACGTACTATGGATAGGAATTTTCACGCCTGTTGAGCTCTAAATGTGTGCGAATGTGGGGCAATTTATACTGGATGCGTGCGACCGACGCGCGTGCGTCTATATGATGAAGAATAGGGCCCAGTCGCATCGCAGTCGCAACTCAAACGCACGCGTTTACGACCTCGCGGCAGCCGCGCGTTCTTTTCATTGAGGATCTACTTGACGTGTTAACCGGTCTTCATGGAAAATCCCATGTAAATGGATGCGTGCGACTGAAGCGCGACTGACGCACGCAGCTAGTATAAATTACCCTTGTGAGTACACTTCTAACCGAAGCTATCGATTGGTTTATCGATTACCTTTTGATAAGCGAATATTGATTTTTCATTGTTTCTGCCTAGTAGTCTGTGAAGACTTGTTACTCGTTTCCACTACCTTTCATTTTTTTTAGAATAACCCTGGGTGTCTCTTCTCTCCTCGCTCTTACCTTTCAATTTGGCAATGTTCTACGTCACTTGCCACGCGTTAGCTATATCAAGGTGAGCATCCAGGATTAGGTAGTCATTCCAGGAATAGCCCTGGAATTGGTCGCGGATTATCTTAAGTTATTGTTATTTCCAGTGCCTTGATGTGTGGATGATATTTTCTGTGATTTTTATTTTTTGTACACTGGTTGAGCTAGCCATTGTTTGTCAACTGAACAGGTAGGAAATTGTCCTTCTTTTTTTCTGATTACCTATCATTTTTTACTAATGTTACTTCGGTACTTATCACTGGTTTTTACTATATATTTTCCGTTTTAGGTGGGAACGAGAGCGACAGATCGGTTCGAAGGTGCTTGGTCACTGGCTCAATCAAATACGGTAGGTTTTTTGTGGTAATTCTAGCAGTTCCCATCTAATTAATTTTATTCTCTATTAAATTTTTACCCTTACTTTTTACCCTTAGCCAACAAAGTTGAATTTTACACTTTTTAACTATGTTTTTAAGGTCGAATCATCCCGTAACAGATTTGTCTATCACTTCCAACTTGGGTTATTAAACCTTAACTCATACATGGCCTCTGTAAATCTTGAAAAGATGGGTAATCCCGATCCCGTGGGTATGACTCACTCGGGGTAGCAGGAAGGTATGGCCAATGTCACATATGGGTGAACGTGTTGATGGGTGCCACGGGGTAAAATTAGGTATGCTGATATCTACGTTTAACACGGGTAACCTCTATGATGCATACGAGCCTGGATATACCACTGAGATTACCCAGGGTAAACCTGTTGACGCCTGCGCTAACGAATGGTACATTTGTGTGGTGCTAGCACGTTTACTCTGGGTAATCCCAACTATGCGTGCGGCCCCTGGGCCAGCTTGTGTTGTAAATTGGGTAACTAAACCATTCCCAATCCACCGTACTCCACGATACAGTAGCACCACAGAAAGAGGGGGAATGTAGAAAAAAGTGCGCAAAAATCCCTGGAAATTACCAGGAAGAACTGCCAAAATCTTATTCGTTGTCGCTGGTTAGGAAATTCCTAAGATTCCAAGACTACTCTCGAAACCCTCAGTTTATACACCTGTGGCCGTATGCATCGTAGAAATTACCCAGGGTAAAAGTGCTAACTTCCTGCAAAACTACCCATCATTGACACCGGTCAACACGTTTACCCTGGATAGTTTCAATGGTGCATACAACATGGTCACACATGTATAAACACGTCGGTGGGCAGGAAAGGGTAATACGTTTACCATGGGTAATCTCAATGATGCATCCGGCCCCAGGAGGGCAAAACTTATGTATTAGCTTATTTTGGAATTTTTATTTGTTTATTTTTGAAATATTCAAAATATTTCGCAACGAGAATTTTCCAGAAAAACCCGCCGGAACGAGAATCGCTCTAACGGCGAAGGTGTCCGGAAACGAATTCCGCTGGTAACCACGACGGCGAACTCAGACTCACCCGCACACAATACGGTTATCACGCAAACAGCAAACTCTGTAATACACCAGAAGAAAGCTGTTAACGTTGTAGGTTAACGCTACCATTGGTTAAGGTAACTAATTACCCAACATGATAATTCAGGCCGATGAAGCTGACAACTTTTCGTACGACGAAGAGAAGAAGCACGGCTGTTTGTGGAATATCGTGCAGCGATTGGTGTACTCACTATGTCCTCCAGATAGGGACTGGACAATCACATCAGTGCAGGTGAGCAGGAAACGCTAAAAATGTGACAGTTATCCTGGATAAGATTATGCTTGGAATTTTTTTATGAATTTTAAGAAAGTAGAGCTTTGAGTGCGTTTTTTGCACAAAATTCTGATTTAACATATAATATTTTCCAGTTATGGGTGCTATAACACAACTTTTTGACCATCCCATAATTATTGATAGTTGTGGATCCAAATTTGCCATTTTCTTCTTATATATCCTTCTGAAATTCTCTTTTCTTTGCCTTGGACCTTTTGCATTCACGCAAAGGGCCCTCACCGTGTTTTAAACACTACGGACCCCCTTTTCTAATTTCGAATTTTCCTTTTTTGGCGCGTTATACAGCTCATTCAACTTTACACTTAATATTACTATATTCAATGCAGCGATCATCCGTGGCGGTGCGTTTTTAGCAGCCTCGAGCAGTACGCGACGCGACCGCAACGCTCACGCTAGAATCCTCTTCGGGACAACAAACTATAGTGTTTTCTTGGTGATTGCTTGGTTATCTTGATAAATAACGTCAAATATGATGAACAACTACCATGGACACCCTGGTTTATCACTGCGACGACAATTCCATCGCGAGCGGCGCGGTCGCGCGGCGTGCTTTTCGAGGCCGCAGAAAGCGCACTCCCATTGACGCCTACTGTACAGATATAACTGCATAATCACTAACTTTATTTTCAGGTGGACCGGTGCTCAATGATAATGTTTCCATTGTCGTTTCTTATCTTTAATATTGTGTAAGTTTTATTACATTTTTTTCTCTTGAGAAAAATTTGATTCAAAAAGTCTCATATTTTCTCGTTTCTGTGGGAACTTATTTATGATTTGACTATTTGCTACCCATTTTAATTCTGAAATCACTAGAAAATTAGAGCTGAAACTTTCTTTGAGTAGGAAACCACTGATAATTTGCTATTTCAAGGGAAAAATTTTCATAGTGGTCAGAAAAATGAGCCAGAATAAAATGTTATTTTCTATCTCAAGATCCTGAGTTTTTAACGCATTGAGGACAATCGGTGTCTTGGCGAGGTAGATTTTATATTAATAAATAGATAATAAAAACAGACGTGATGATAATATCATGTATTGTAATTCTTTATAATATTTTATTAATACTGTTATCGTTATCATCAACAATAAGGCAATAAATGACAACGAGTACAATCAATCAATAAATAAAAAATTCCTTCAATATTTGTAATCTTTTTATAAAATTTTAATGAATGTTCCACCAATAGAAACATAGTAATATTATACAACTTGACCTAAATTTTACGATAAGTATAAAAACAGCCTATTATCTGCATTTCTACTATAATTATTTATCGAATTTGTACTATAGTTGTTACAGTATGCCTACCGTTGCCTGCGAAATTGGTCATACGGTAAAAAATGGTGGCCGCTTTCAGATTCGGTGGGCAAAATTACCCACCTATGCAAATTTTCAGGAGATTCTGGTCTAGGGTCCCCCTTTTTTGACGTGGGACCCACTGGGGGGTCTCTTGGTCCCTGGTGGCCGGGATTTTTTTTTTGAAGTTGACCACCGTTTTTTCCTTTTTCTTCCATTAATTTGAGTTTTTTTTTCTGCATCTGAGCGCTGAAATGGAGAAATATGATAGATGTAAGCATTCATATAGTACATATTGTACATAAATTCAACTTACATAGAAGGATTTTCAAAATTTCCAACAATTGACCTTGCAGTTTCTTTTTGACCCACGAGGTTTATTAGTTCTCTTGCAAATAATTTCCCAAAGATGTTTTCCTGTTCGTGAAAGGCAGATCTTGGCCTTTGATGAATTTTCCAAGAAGTTATCTATTTCAGATACTGGTCAATATACTTCATGAAAATGGATCGACCCATGTGAACTCCCGCCCCCGCTGTCACTAGCAACTCATCTGTAATTTTTATTTCTGGAAATTTCCAGAATTTCTTCCTGTTCTTCAAGATTTTCTACCGACGACTTTGAGGTTTGATCTACACCATTCAAAAAAAAAACTTTTCTTGGCCAGTCCTAATATGTAAATTCTCCATAGAACTAAACAATTAGTAGATTATGAGAGACGTTATCAGATGATTTATTTTCTAAAATTTCAGTGAGAAAACTGGTATTGCCAATGGTTTTGTATTAAGATTCTCATTTGATTCTAGTCATACATGTGCATGTGTTTACCTTATGTTCTACAGTGTTCTTACAGTATCATTGCTGTTGAATAAAGTTTTATGGTTGCGAGAGTTTTTTTTTTACTCACTTTATATCCTAGAGTATCTCCTATGGTTAGATATTTCCTTGAGTAAACTTGAGAATCCGAAAAATTTCCATGTGGATTGAAGATTTCACTTAGAGGTCATAGCCTAGGGAAAGCAGGGAGATGGTATGCTAGAGATACCATGCAAGATCATGACGTCGAAATTTGATAGGTGGAAAACTCGTACAAAAGGTGAGCGATGATCACTTGTCTCGTCTAGGAACTGGAAAACTCGTACAGCTGCAGTAATTCGATGCAAGGCGCAGCAATATGTAGTACGTCTATGCTCAGAACCCCAAAAACAAGTTGTCGGCCCAGCTTTGCCCAAGAACAACTTGCAAACAAGCTTTTAACTAGCAAATCGTTGTCAACAAGCTCGACGTCATCATGCCACACAAAACCAAGTTGTCGGTAAGCTTTTCTTCCTGCAACTTGTCGACAAAAAAACAAAAACAACTTGTCGACCAACCCTTGGGTGGACAAGTTGTCGATAAGGAAGTGCAATCACGTTGTCGACAAGCTTTTAGAAAAATAACTTTCAGATGCGATCAGAAGCTTGCTCGCAAGATGCTTGTCGACAAGTTGCTTTTGCGGCTCTGAGTGCTTCATTAAACCCTGATAATTTAAAACGGTTTATCTAACACACTATCGATGTTAAAATTCGTGGCTAACCGCCTCGTCTTGTGAATCCTCTGCCAATGTGATTGCAAATTCGATCATGGCAATATGTGGACAATGGTGTGTACTGTCTTTTAAGTGTGGTTCTGGGACTCTATATTTCACTCAGGGTCCTTTAATGGCGAGAACTGGTCCCCGCTTGCAACGACGTTTAGCTATTCTCACATAGACGTCGGATCGATGACATATACTGCACACAATAGTGTTTAGTATGTGCTGGGTGTAGTTCCTGGGCACTGTCATCTTTATTGCTATTCTTCTGTAACGAGAACTGGTCCCCGCCTGGGTTACAAGCAATTTTACCTCAGAGACTCGATCATAAAGTGCTGCAAAGTATAATAGAAGTCGATGTGGGCTTGCTGCATTTTGGGTCGTTGGCACCGCTGTATTTACTCCTTTCAGACTACTTGTTTATTTGTTTATTTGCTTATTTATTTACCTCTTTACCCCGTGTTTTTTTAAACCAAAAAATTATACAGACCCCTTCATAATTCACAATTGTTCTTCTGGCAACAATGAATTTACAGCAAATTTTCCCAGCGATTACAGCAAATCTGATCTGGGGAACAGTTTTCGCCCCGGGGAGTTGGACATATCTATCTATCGATTTTCACTAAATTAATTGGATCAAAACGGAAACTACAAGTGCCAGTTTCTTCACCCCTATATGTCATTGCAGGTATTTGGGTTACCTTCTACTTTACATATGATCCAAGTTGCAGTCATGTTGTCACAATGAACTAGCTAAGTTTAAGTAACTCATCTGCCTACATTGGGGGATCCAGGGCCCGGATACATAACTGAGATTACTCATGTAAAACGTGCTAACGGTCCAGGTGCACCTTTGCCTGGCCTTGATGCATGTGGGACCACCCAGGGTAAACACACCGACGCTAATGTTAACCACTGGTATACAAGGTGGTGTTGAAATGTTTACCCTGGGTAATCTCAATGATGCATACGGCGCCTTCGCACCATATTTACCCATACGTAACGCTGTCTATACATAGCTGCTACCCATGGGTAATTATACCTATGGATGCGAGATTACCCCTTCCCCCAACGGTGCATCTGGGCCTACCTGCCTGCTTTGCTATTTTCAAGGAGCGCCAACAACGCTGAAATATTTGCATGCGGCTCATAAGTACTGTTTTACCGTTATTTCGTAATCCGGACAAGAAACCATCGGCCTGTCCTTACGCATATGCATGGTAGGTGCTGGAATGTTCGAAGACGCTTAATAAATCCTGGTCATTACACCTGGATCCTGCTGCAGAACTAGTGCTCCAGTCGATGCACAATAGTAGAATTTGGGCCAACCATCGAAGGTTACATGAGCCAAACCTTCCCTCCAATCTTTGAACGTGGGCCTCGTCAAAGACAGGAGATTTTTAGGATAGACATAATATACTCGATCTCACTCGTGTGTATGTCAGAATGCTATACCGCTCTAGGATGTGAAACGGCTCAAATTTCCAGGAAAATAGCCCTCTTCGGATCTCTTACAAATGTGTTGCACTTAAAAACTGTACATTACTGGATTTCTAAATTTCTTAATCCACTAACCCGTGATGTTTTCCGAGAAAAATGTTTTAACATAAGTTTTGACGCAAAGATAGCACCTGTGATTCACCATGCTAGATGTGAATCCACGAAAACCTGGATAAATTTTCACACCCTAGAACCCTCTTTACGTGGACCCATGTGACGAGCTAGAAGTGTGGAGTCTCCCTCGACCTCGTCGGGGCCATTTTTCAAAGCGTCTGCTTACGATCGGGCCGTGTATCAATATCATCAATCAATAAACAAAGCCCACTAATAGCGCTCACGAGTGGGCGGGGCGTGGCGCGGCTTAGCGGCGCCGCTCCCGCCTCCGCGCATACTGTAGCTCGTGGATAATGAGTTCGTCATACGCTTTCAAACTTTCCGTCTTTCTCTTGGCAGCTGAATTTAATGACCTGATGACATCATCGTGTTAGGATTAGTCGTGACGTCATCACGTTAAGACCAGTCCAAAGAAGGAAGAACTCTTTCTTCGTTTTGAACAGTAAGGCATCGAGATTCTCACTCATTTTCCTCATTCCTCAGACCGTTCCCTCAGTGAATATAACCTTTTCCGAGTCTCAGGTGAGAAGTTGTGATAGCAGCAGAGTGCTGATTTAAAGCATGCCAAAATCGCCTTCTAAAACTTTTTAGATTTTTGTGATCTCAGTTTTCATTGTAGAGGAAAACCATTTTCTCTGTATTGTTAGGGAGGATTTAGCAAATTAAACGTGCATTGGACTGATAAAAAACGTTGTGTTTAAGCCAAATTATAACAGTTTCAGCTGATTGAACTGAAGTGTTGGTTTCGGCAATTAGTTTCGCACCGACCTAATACCGTCTATTGATGATGTTTTATCTTTTTTTTCTATCTTTCCTTTTTTAAGCTGTTTAAGGCTATATAACGATTTCCTACCACACATCGTCTTTGCTGGATAAATAAATAAACAAGTAAACAAGTTAGTTTATCAGTTATTAGGTTGCCGGAAAAGTTTCCCGCCACTCTCTTCTTCTTTTCGCCAATCTTTTCGCAGTTGTTCAGGAACTTTCTATCAAAAACGTATCTATATAAATTCTAAGCAATATTCTTTTCACACCAAATTTCCTTCTGCATTCCGTCACGGTTATGGCCGAATTATTTATTTATTTATTATTTATTTATTTATTTATTTATTTATTTATTTATTTATTCAGTGACGGGAGACACACCCCCGTAAAAAATGCAAACCGAGTGCAATAAACGAAAATTACCCAACAACAAAACGAAGAAAAGTGAACACTACAACACAATAAAATTTAAGAAGATACAAAGAGTTTAAACAAGTCGGGGGAAAAGTCTGAAAGGCAGAGTCTTTCTGAACATCAACTATATGTAGACAGTTTGCTCGCTTTTCAAGAAATTTTTTGACGGATCTAAGCGATAAGCATATAGTACCTTCTCCTTGAGTAATTTTCTAAACGGTGGCAGTACCCTCTTTGAGAAGAAGTTTGGCCTAAGTACAGTTTTTCGCGTTAGATCCTGGAAAATAAGCTTCCTTGCCGAAGTGGAGTTATTTTAAAGAAATCATTTATGTCTAACGCTATTCTTCCAGTTAATAATTTAAACATTACGAGATCGTTCCTATTTCGTTTTTTACTAGGGGAAATAAGCCCAAGCTGTTTGTTCCTGTCATCCCATTAGCAAAATTCCGAGTCCTCCTACCAGTACTTCTTACTTGTAGAGGAGGAATATCGTTGTAATAATATCGATATTAACGGACGGATACTGCTGTAAAATCGCATCGAGATCCCAAGAAAAAAACTGCCGTTTAAAACTGATGCAGCGGAACGGAATGCTACTCCACCACTAATGTCGGCACCTTTGCAAAGAATCGAGATGTTATAAAACAAAAAATTATGTTTCCTCTCACAATCCTAGCAATTTTCAAAAACTTTAAATAGTTATCAAACTGGAAATTCAGAGCAAAAGTGTGAATATAGGGAATCTTAACCTGTTGAGCCGTCATGGAATGGGAAAAATCTTCATTGTATTACAAGGCTAAATGCGGATGAAGCTGTTCCACCTACGTTTCGGTGTTCCGTTTTTATGGAGCACTCTGAGTGTATGAATAAATAAATAAATAAACAAATAAAGAAATCCCTCCGCGTTTTGAGTTTTTTGTTGCTATAATAGAGCAATCCGCTCTCTTAGAGCGCTTTTATTCATTTAATGAATCGCTGCTCACACGAGTTTGATGGTGAACTGCGGTAGACTACAGTCCGGTCCGGCAGCCACTGCAAATGGGCGCCGGCGGGCGCCGGCCGCCGCCACCCTCCGGCGCCCCGGTATTAATGAGCTATAAATCACTCGAGCTCGGGAGAAAGCGAAGAAAAATACAATTTTAGTCCATAGTAGACAGGTTAGATAAGCCTAACCCTATGCTTAAGAATGGGTTTGAGGCTTGGGCTTAGGCTTCACAGGAGTGGCCACACCCAACTCCCTTTTCACCTAAATTTCTAGGATAAACTACGATAAGTGTAAATGTAAGTAATAGTGGACACTATTTGTATGTTGCATCGCGTGCGCGCGTAGCTCAGTGGGTTGGGCGAATGATCGACGTTGTGCAGGTCAGGGGATCGAATCCTGCACTGTGCCCCCGTTTTGCAAATACAAATAGTATGCTGCCTACGACTGCTGCAGTTATCTAACAAACTCCAGCATAAAAAGTAGCCCGGATGGCTCAGTGGTTCGAGCGGCAGATTGCAATCTGTCCCTATCGCTGGTTCCACTCCGTCGGAGATCCAGAGTTAAGTATCGCAGTGTTTGGGGTTCACTGCTTGGAACGTCCCCCGTGATCTCCTTCGGGTAGTCCAGGAAGGCATCCGGCAACGTTTCGCAAACTACGATAAGTGTAAGTGTAAGTAGTAGTGAAAAACCACTTTTTCAAAGTTGAGGGAAACCGGGAGAGAGTAACTCCGCTGTAAAGGACTGCTTCACGAAAGATAAATGACAGCGGTAGAACTACTTCGCAATGGATTTGGAACAATTTATACGGATTTCAATTATTTCTGAGGATCCCGAATTGGATGAGGTTTATTATCCAGATGGGATGACTGAAGTACTGTGTCCATCTAAAGAAGAATAACGGCCGTTTTTGTATTCGCGAAGCAGTGTACTATAGCAGAAAATGGAAGAGTTAGCTTCGCTTATTGTGTATTCAGAAATCTTTCCCCATGAAAATCACAAAAATGAAAAAACGTGAAAGTTGTGAAAATGGTCCCCTGCTTTATAGCCTTAACATATCCACTGCACCCTATCTACTATGGACTAAAATTGTATTTTTCTTAGCTTTCTCCCAAGCTCGAGTGATTTATAGCTTATTAATACCGGGGCGCCGGAGGGTGGCGGCGGCCCTATTGCAGTGGCTGCCGGACCCGACTTTACGAAGCCGCATATGCAAAGGACGATTTTCAAAATTTGCCCTATCTTGTTGGTGCTTATTTTTCTTAGGATCCCTTAAACTGGAATGCCCCTACAGTCATTTCTCATACTTTTTTCCTTAGTAGCTTTCCTCTAATTTTCCTTCATTTTCATGCAGCCCTTTTCCAGATCAGAGTCCATTTCCCTATGGCACCGAAACGAAAAAATCCACGAAAACCAGTGAAGAACGAGGAGGACAACTTATTGCAGAGAGTTTGCGCGAACAAGAGGGAGCGGCAGCGAACAAAGGCTAGTTCATTAGCGGTGACAGCCATGTTGGCAGCTTCGTCTTATTGATGGCTATTGATCGACTGGCTCCTTATGTGTGCCGTTTAACTTGTAATTCGTCCTTAACATTACTGTAGTCGATTCTTTCTATTTTTACAAATGCCTAGGCCGCTGCTCGGTATCATCAAAAGGTGGGTAGCTAGTTTCTAAAGCTTTTGAAGCTGTCCGCTAGTTACCGTAGCTGAGTACGAGCACGCGGCAGACGGCTGTTTTACTGCTGTTCCGAGGCTGTAAATGCGGCGTGGGAGAAAGAACATTATTTCGCGGAAAGTAGTAGCTGTGGGAGCTTCAGAACTCTTGGGGAGGCGAAATGGCTCAGACCAGGACGAGTTGTTCTTTGGGCCTAAATCAGCACGGAGATCTCTCGCTTAGGTTTGAGACTCCTATCCTCACAGGAACAAACTGATGTGTTAAATTTGGAAGTTTGGCCTTGAAGTGAACGTTATTATGTTAAAGTTTTTTAGAATGTACACTGAGCATCGATAGAGGTGTGTTTTCCGCGGACATGGGGAGTACGCGTCGCGGCCGCGCCGCTTTGACTAGAATCAGCGCTGTGCTGGGCAGACATGCTTTTCTTGATAGTTTTTCATCATATCTGATGTTAGCTATCAAGAACACTTATTAACTACCAAGGAAATTCTATGGTATGCCGTCGCGTAAAAGATTCTGTCGCAAGCGGAGCGGTCGCGCCGCGCGCCTCTCCATGCCGCGGGAAACGCACCCTCATCGATGCGTTTTGCATATTACCAACTTCCGCTTTCCAGGAACTCAATGACGCGTTTTCAATTCTTCGAAAAATCATTCCGTCGATGCCCTCGGATAAAATGAGCAAAATCCACACATTACGGATCGCTTCGGATTACATCAGATTTCTGGATCAGGTACTTGACCGCATTGCTTACTATTTGAACAACAAAAAAACTTACGAATCACAGGGAAAATATAAACTTACGAAGAGGTGCTTAACCAATTGTTCAGATGAAGCGAGACGATTGTAAGTTATTCGGTGTGGACATCTTCGACGAAAAAGGTGGTTATGGGCTCCAAACGTCATTTAATATCTGGAGGGGTAGCCATGGCCTTACGCAGAGCAGCGCCATGAGTGAGTTCTTATTGTTTAAACGTTTTAACTTCTATTTAATCCTTATTTTACTTGTTCTATTGTGTGTGGGTTAATTTTCCTCACAAATGTGGATTTCCTGATGTTGTTGTAGGTACGTCAGGTCTAATGGCTCCAATGGGAATGTCAGCCCCAATGCCATGTCCAATACCACATGTTAACTACTATATGGGTGGATATGTGATGAAAGGTATTCATTTCCACCAGCTTTACAGTTGTCTTCAGTCTCTTTTTCAATTTTTCCTAGAAATTACCTCTGTGAAATATAATATACCAGTCTTGGTCACTATTATCCCACTAGATTTGCCCCAAAATTCTCGAAATCAAAAATTTCACTCCAGCTCCACCTCTGCGGGTTATTTTATGCAATGATCACGGAAATCACACCGTTATTGCCATTTTTGTACGGTTACGGTAGGATTACTGTAAGAAAATGGAAGAAGATGCCAATTTTCCTGGGAGAATACAGTGTACTGTGAAATAATGTTAGTAGTAGGGATCAGCACATCAATCAACCCCATTGTTCAAACTTTTAAAAGATTCTGTGACGTGTTGTTTCTACCGTACAACTACCGTAAGCGTATGGATACTGTATTACGGCAAAATGTGTACGGTTTTTGTACTCAGTGCAACAAATAAACATTCAAAGGCCGCGACAATAGTTGGATATTCATGCATACCTTCTCGTTTTCTCTTTCTCGCCACTCTCTCCAATTAATGCGCAGTCTCGTGCGTTGTTTCTACCTCTCTTTCTCTGCCGTCTCTCCACCTATCTCACCCAATGAAATCGATGGTATAACTTTGATTTTTAAAGCAGAACTTGCCGAATAGTGCCTAGAGCTTTAGTTGCACAGCAATTTATGATGTTCAAACTGCCAGCACCGCCTTGGAAATCAGGATCCCGCACTGAATTTTCGCGATTTTCTCTTCCACGATAATTTCTGGAACAATCCCCAGCCAAAGAAATTCGTAAATTTCCTTGTAGAAATGGTATTTTAGCCCATTTAACATGGAAAAATCATTAAACAGAATTGATTCATGACGAAATCGCAATCGTTGCAGCAAGCTCAGAATAGCTATAGTCTGTTTCAATTGCGACGATAGTTAAGTATCCATAGAGCTCACCTGCTTTTCTCTTCCTCCTCCCCAATGGCTGCACACTTTCTCGCGTTCTTTTTTTCTTCTGCTGTATTCCCAACTATCCTCCACAGTGAAAACGACTATATTGATTTTCTATCCATTGTTTATTATCCTTTTTTTGGTTTTCTGGACAATTAATTGGGGGTGGGGGCAGCCTGTACAGAGTTTTACTCTTTAGCTGTAATAACAATACTTTTTGCACCAAATGATTTCATTGCTTTGCTTGGCTTGCTGTGCACAAGCGAAAAATCACGGGATGTCCATCAAAATACTTTTTGTGGATGCTTAGCATCAAAAATTGCTTATTGAACACTAGACGTTTGCACTTTGTTGTCGTTACGATGTCGATAGCCAGACACCTCCCCCGCTGAGGTTACGACCTTTGACACGATAACATCAAAGGCTGTCATACTGTAATACAATACCCCAGCTTATAGCAGAGACGTTCTAAACAAAGAGAAGAATTATAGCGTTATGTGTTCCAGAGGGATTATAGGCGTCTATTTATTTATTTATTTATTTATTTATTTATTTATTTATTTATTTATTTATTTATTTATTTATTCAAACACTCAAGGCGCTCCGTTAAGAAAAGGTTAAAGTAATGCCAGCTTGCTTATTTGTTTATAATTAGAATATTTTGAACAGAAAAAAAGGACGATCTTATATTCAATATATCGAATAGTCGATCGATATCGCAGATGCAATCGATTCCGATCGATACTGAGCTTTTTTTCTCAAATGACTGAGCGCTTTCTGGACACATAAACAAGGGGCGGATTTTATTTGACTTTTTTAAAACTAAATCCATGATGTCTTCTTGCAGATGGAGTTATTTGTACCAACTATTAAAACATTATACTGTATACAGTGCGTCCCGTACGCGGCAATCGCTGAGTATTTGTGCATAAATCTGGGACTTGGACATCCCCCGCACTAAATGCAGGACATCTCAGCATTGTCATTAGGACGCGTCGTAATGACACTCGTCATCACCGTTGCACTAATGTTTTTTTTGAGATACGGTGACTTCTTTGGGTCGCAGCCACACAATTTCTTTTTTTTTCTCTATTTTCTCTCGGATTATTGTCTCACCTCCTCCCCCTTATTATTTGTTTTAAAAAAAGACGAGAACTGAATATTTTTTCTGACAAATTTCAGTTTCTATGTTTAACAGTCAATTTTTTTAAAGTTTTACCCTGTTTTCTCCTAACTATCTCATAATTTTCTGTTACTTTTCTTCTCCCTAATTTCTCTTGTTCCGGTTCCAAATTTAGCAGACTTTTCCTGTGATGTGTATGTGGCATACTTTTCCTTACTTACATCAGTACTTTGTGATTGTTTACATATTTTGCTTATCACTATTTATTTATCACAATTGTTTATCTGAGCAGACCACTTCAATTTATATCCCTTACTCTTCCAGACTACATGGATCCAGGTGTGACACCAGGCGAATTACCCCAATGGCAACAATAACCGTGCCGTGTGGGTTTCGACTCGATAGTGCCGATCGATGTGATTGATTTTTGTCATATTTATAGTCATTTTCATAGTTACTAGTTTGTTTTCTTTGTTATTTTTCACCTTGTCATATTCTCAGGTGCTGTGCCTTAAGATTAAGTGTTGTTCTGTTTACTCGTTCATATATCAGAATGTAAATACATAGTCAAGCGTTATTTTTGCCTTGGTGTTATGGGTTTTTGCTGCTGGAATGTCTGCTCAGCCAGCGTCGGCGTTGTCTCTCAGAGTCGTCACAACTTATAATCCGTGGGAAGCAATTTATCCGCGATCGTTTCTTTTATAGCCGCACACACATTTGCTCCAGATGTTCGGCTCCGGCAGCCGAGGATAAACTGAGCCAGCAACGGGAGGAAGCTCTCTCGCGAACAACTCTTCTTGCTTACTGTCAGGGGCTTTCGTGATGTTTACTTTGACATTAATAAGTAATAGTAAAGTATTAGAGAAAGTACTAACAAATAACAATAAAGATAGCAAGGTATATCACATTGCTGGGAGGTAATTTCAATCTAAATTGAACCTTCATGGGAAATTTCAGTGACTTGTTAATCTTTCTCCTTCCAATTGATTTTCTAATCTTTCTTCTTGGGAAGATCCTGGATCCGTATCCACTATATTTACCGTGGCAGGAAAAAACCAGTTGTCATGTATCCAACTGGTTTTTCCCTGCCACGATAAATATAGTGGATACGGATCCCCACAGATATTAATCCATTCTGTCGAATAAATCTATGAAATATATTATAAGAAATAAATAATAAATAGTTATCCAATAAAAATAAAGCGGTATGTTGGCGAGAGACAAAACAAGCCGATGATGGAGCTCAGAGGGATTGGCTACCGAATGAAAATTAACTGGACAAGGATATCCTGCGGATTCACTAATCCGCGTATAACTTTTTCCTGGATAGCTATTTACACAAATCACAGCAACGTATCCACTAGGACGTGCTTATCCGACTGGACATAGCATAATGGGTAAGGGCTCTGAATCCCGCCACCAGAGAGGAAGACGCGTTGCTTCGCTTGGGGAGAAGGGTGCGCTGCGGTTCTCAGCACGATTCATCCTGGTTTGTCTTACGCTTTTGAAAAGTCTAATTTTTTTTTGGAAAAGAAATTGAGGATGTACCGCATCTCAAAACCAAAAAAAAATGTGTAACTTAACAAATAGGAATTTATTTGCCTAGTACCACATCAAGGTACAGTGGACGTCAATGACGGTGACCCACCTACGGCCTCAAAAAAGACGCCGCGCAACCGCGCCGCGCGCATCGGAATCGGTGTCGTCTACCGCCGGAATGCTATTTCCAGGCGCTTCTCTTTTCGATTCAGTCGGAAATCCTTACCATAACAGCAGCAGAGGACACCAGTTATACCGCGCGCGGCGCGGTTGCGTGGCGTCTCATTCGAGGCCGTGGATGGGCCACCGCCGTTGACGTCCACTGTATGCGTAAACACCAGCGGAAATAATGCACTTACAAGTGGAATATACGAAAGTGCAAGTGTTGGGCAAAGGAAATCTGAAAAATAATGAAGAAAACACAAGTAACATGGCTTGTGCAGTTCCCAGAGGGAATAACTAGGTCGTAGATCACATCTGACAGATCCACGCTGAGTGCCACTCTTGATCTCCGGATTATTGGTTTCTAGTTGTCACCAATTGTCTGATGTTCTGTGGAGCCTTTCCTAATCTCATTCCTTTTTTGCTGTACTTGCGGTCGCATGAAATCATCCTCCGGTTGCCGTTTTTAGTTCTACTTCAATTTATCATTGCTATTGTAACCAGAACGAGAGGATGATGGAATTAATACTTCTTTGTCATATAATTCCACTTTACTGCATAGTATTTCGGTGTCGCAAGCTTTTGGCCGACAGCTTTTACCCTTGGGCGTGGGCTCTTGCGGTTCTTTTTTAAAATTCACTTTCTTCAATAGTATAGGTTTTACACAATCCATTTCGAGAAAGCAACAAAATCTCCCAGATTTCTCTCATCACTACTTCTCTATCCAATCAAAGCCCCCTCTCTCACCTCAATGATGAATCTGCTGGATTTGGACTATCTGTGGCTTCATCGAAATCATGGTACCATTTATCCATTGAGCGGAAGCACGATGACATGGACTAGCTGTCCACCTCCGTGACTTTTACTTCTATACATCCATATCCATTGAGTTCTGCACCGTGAGCGACCGAGAGTAGTCGGTCCTCTCTAGTCTCTGCCTCCACCACACCGTACTACAACCATCTCAGTGCAGTACTTTTCTTTCAGTATGGTATTTGAGAAGGACTTATACCATTGAACGAGAACAATGAACAATCGTTTATCTTATTAAAAGGCAGACAGCCTATAAAAGGAGATTCAAGGCAAGGACCCGGTCCGATACGCATTTGGCAAGCGTGGACCGGGTCCACATGCCAAAGCAATCGGCTGATTCTCCGTACATCGTCACTATCAACGTCACAAGATTATCAGGAGCGGGAAGGATGGAAATGCTGCGCAAAAGACCTCGTTGGCGATTGGAAGAAGCTGTTCGATGGAGATGTGAAGAAATCAGCTGAGCTCTTCGTACGTAAGATATTCATTATGCTTGTATGATAAAAGAGTGGAAAAGGAAAAGAACAGATTGCTGCATAAAAAAACATAAAATGATAAATAACAACCTGAGTTAATTTTTTCAATCTGTACTAATCGTATCGGTGATTTTTTTTATTTTTAGTTTTTTAGCGGTCTCTTAGGTTCACTTTTCACTCGCATTGCAAGTCTCTAAAGTTCGGAGGAAAGATCGACAGATTTCTTCTCCTACCTGCAGCACCTCCCTTTACACTGCTCCCTCCATGTGTCGTGTTTCACCTACAGACGTTGGTAATCTCCAGAATTCTTCTTCCCGTTGAGTGATGGACCTTGTCTGGAATCTAGCTGTGGTTTTTAGGTTTGTCGAGCAATCCTTGAACGTTAAAAAAGCCTAGGATTATGGCAATAAAGCACTCCGTCTCGTCTAGTGACACATGTCACGGAAGCTCAGTGTCAATCGTCTGAAGCCAACTGTCAAGCTCAAGTATTCATTCTGGTCTGCTTTTTTCCTTTGTTTCTTCATGTGGGCCTTTATATGGTTCACAGTGCCTCCCCCAGCATTCCGTCAAGTTTTTCTTCTTGTTTAGCGCGTTGTTCTACTAGCTACTATGCTAGGTCATGCCGATAGAATGGTAAACCTAATGGATGGTGGACCATGGGTAAAACGTACGGGTCAAAGGGTAGAGATTGAGAGCAGAGCAACTAAGCTTTACGAGAAAAATTGCAGTAGTAGCATGAAGCCTCGGCCTACTCAGTAAAAAAAATTTCACACGACTCCATAACAACTCTTTACTTCTGTCTTCCACATCTTCAATGAACTATTCCTATTTTTTTTCGGCAACCCATCGGTAAAAGAACTCAACAGTGGCTGATGTCTGATACATTGTTTTCAAATTTCTAAACACCATGGCTCTGGCTACTTTCAGATGATTTGATGCCTTGAATCTCTCTCGATTTCTGAGAATGGGGACATGCTCCCTACTCGTGACGACAAGGAGGAAGAATGATTGGATATATGAGAAATGAGCTTAACTTTGATCATAGTTTTGAAGAACAAATAGTACATATTTATACCTTTTTTGCATCCTGCATTCTACGTAGGCACGTAGGCACCATCGTAGGCAATGTTTTCCGGCGGACGCGTCATGTTTTTCTTCAGATTCATATGCTAAATTTGCCGTCATTCCTTCGGCTTGAGCGCTGTAATTTCTGAACTATTTTGCAGATTTTCGCTCATTTTTCTGTTCATTTCTTGGATTCCTAGCATTTTTCGAGTGAAGCACTAAACTAGCGGAGATAATTCACAACAAAGGTAAAAAACTATTGGAGAAATTCCATAGTATTATTTTTATGGGGGTATCGAATGTGGCGAAACTATCTAGAAACGTTTGAGGCCAAGACATATTTAGAAGGCTCCAATGCTTGCAATGAAAGCTGCACGCCACGTTACACCACAGTATCGATTGAAAATGAAAACGGCGATATCAAAAAATGTGTGGAAGCGCAGAACATCAGAGCGATGCGCCGCGGGTGATGCCGCGCGCGCGCAATTCTTTCATGAGTGAATTTCTAAAAAATGATTTTGTTTCATTAAATTCAAAAAGTGTTGGTTTCAGGAAAAAATGCAAAATTACGGATACAGAATTCCTCCTTCATCATTTACTACTATTACCACGCAGGAAGGAACGACCATTAGGCATGCATCTCATGGAACCCTTCAAAACTTTGCACGAAGGGCTAATTTCAGGTGTTGATCACGATCATCAACATCATTTTGCATGGCACTACCATTTTAGTTTCCTCAAGTCATTTACATGACATTAGATCATTCCTGCGGAAGCAGAAGCGATATTAGTTCTCACATTTTCATCTACATAGATACCGTAAAAGTGCAGTAGAGCTTCAAATCAGGTAAAAAATCAGGTTAGAAAAATTACAGAAGAAAAAGAGTAAGGGTACGGTAGGACAGGAACTAAGGATATTAAGGGTAACAAGTAGAAAACAACAGATGAAAACAGCACGTAACGTCAAGTATAGCCAAAGAAAATACAACAGATATTTGTTGCCTAACTGTACTACTAATATAGTCATAATAATATATGCATAGCAACCATTTCAATAATACCGTACGTAATAATAATACTAATATATAGCAGTGCCGAGATCGTACTACTACAAGGTAAAAGTCGCTCAAAAAGTGTAGCAAGTAAGGAGTAGCCTGTTTATACTAAGCAGACACAAATCACAAGAGTAACTACTATAACGACGCGGATGCTACAGATGAGATTCATCTGGTAGAGTACAGCAGAGCTCGAGGGCCGCACTTGGTGCTCCTGAAATCCTTAAAATAGTTCTAGGACAACTTTACAGGGGAGAAATACTTACTTCGACCCTAGGCCTCGAATACAACTCCTTCCGTAATTTGTCAGCTTCTTGGGTCAACCGCTTTACCTAGGTAATATTGAGGCTATGTGAGGAATATTCCAAAAAAAAAAAAAACTAGGATCTCACTTCGTTGTTTGCCATCTGCAAGGTTTTCTGGAGAATTCTCTTGTTCTCTTCTACCTTCCTTGCTATTTCCATCAATTGTTCAGCCTTCTCCTCTCTTTCCTCTTCCTAAAGTTCAACGCTAACTAACACAAGACAAGCCAAATCCATGCATATACATAGCTCACCTGTGTACAAACCGAGATCGGCTCCTGGATGAGTTGCTCCAGCCTCTCTAAAGTTTCTTTTCCGATTGTGGTTATATAAGAAACGAAAGATTCTGAGGGAGAATCTAGACCATCCTGACAGTATTAGTGGCTAGTACAGGTGCTGGAAGCAGAAGTTGATGGTAGGGGGGGGGGGCGGCGTGGGAAAAAATGGTGGACCCTTATCAAATGATAAAATTACTAAAAAATATCAATTTTCGTATTAGATAATCAATGATGAATATTCTAAACATAACAACAAAGATAAACTGTGAAAAATAAGCCTATATAATGTCTTCATCTATTTTATAAAGTAGTTTCAAGCCCTCTCCCCTCTCCCTGCGTCCGCCACTGGAAAGTACCATTTTTTTAGCCCACCTTCAACAGTAGTACTTCCAGAGGTGGATCGCTCATAAGGCACTGCTTCAAACCCTTTGAGGGTAGTGTTTTCGGGCGAAATTGGCAGCGGACGTAAAGAGTTTGAGTTGTTCATGCTGAAAATGTGTATTTCATAAAGGAGAGCTAGGATTATTACAACATTATCATTTGTATAGTAAGCTGTAACACTGCTGTAACATTAAAAAAGTTGTTTGAAGTCGACGACTTTATGCAAATAAAAGAAGATGAGCTAGAGTCAAAGCTACAACCCACACGCAATTTTAAGATACATATTTGGAATCAGGAGCTCTAGAACTTTCGATTGGTGCCTTCAAAAGTTGTTTTAGTTCATTCCCAGGGATTCTGACGGTTCCCGATGGATTAATCCGTCGGAATCGGATTTTGGGACGAACGTTCGGGCTGGTATTGTAATTCCCGGATGCAGCAGGTTTTTTTTTCGCTATGAGCCGTTTTTGAGGTACCAACTGCACTTTTCTAGGGGATGTAAAATTCAACGATTGGTACTGAGTTCCTATGCAAAAAAAAACGAAAATGGGTACTGGTCATAGATAAAATCCTTACGCGCAATCGGCGGAAAATTATCGAGCGCTCCCAGCGTGCGGTGCGTGCGCGGCGCGGCCCTCTTGTGGCAGCGGTCCCCTGTCGTTCGTCAGATTCTCGGTATAAGTCAGTGTTTTTCCTTCTTTTTTTCCTTGATTGAAGTTTCTCTGAAGCTGTGAGGCCTGTGGCTGACCGATATCAACCGGACGACCCCGCATGCCTAATATTTTGCACGTCTTCCCCATGCATGCCCCAAATGCTTGTTTTTATTGTTTTTATGAGGCATACGGGGCCGATGGGGACATCGGTGAGGCATAGGCCTCACACCTCCAGATAAACTTCAATCAAAGAAAAAAAAGAAGGAAAAATACTCACCTGGGCCAAAAATCTGATGAACGACGGGGGACCGCTGCCACAAGAGGCCCGCTCCGCGCACGCGCCCCAAAAAAAAGCTCGAAAATTTCCCGCTGGACTTTACCTGTGGTTGAAACACCGTGGGATAAAATTCTAATTGAATAGAATGCTTTACTGTTATACAAAAGTGGTACAATTGTCGCAGAACTTTCTGACCAATAGAATCAAGATGAATTAATGTTAGACCAATCAACTCGGAAAATGTAGAAGTCACTGACCCTGGGAGCGAACTCGAACCAAACACGGCTAGTCACTCGAGCTGCGCAGCGCTTTGTGCATGCACCCAGTTTGAATTCGCTGCTCTTTGTACGCTTCCATCGTCAAGAAGAAAAAAGAGCATGACTCAGCGGTGTATTGCCTATCAACTTGCAGCTGTGCGAAGTACAGTGCTTGGAACTGATCGCGGCGTCGATGTGATTCACATAAAAACGTCGAGTAAATCGGCGGTTTAGAGAAGCGCCCAGAACTTATCCAGTTATACCTCATTTCACTTGATGTGGTACAAAAAATAACCGTTTGTTCACCGTTTGAGGACTAAATTAGCCGACGTCATGTTACAATATCTGTGGATAACAGTGGCGGACGCAGGGCGGGGGGGGGGGGGCGGGGGGGCATTACTTTACAATACAAATAAAAATCTTGTGTTAGTTTATTTTTGATTGTTTATTTTTATTATTATTTTTAATATATTTTTTATTTATTGTTTATTATTATAATTAATATTATTATTAATTTTATTTTCCGTCTGGGTCCCCAAAACGGCGGAGACCCCACTTTTCTTCCCACGCCCCCCCCCCTCCCGCCCACTTTCTGCGTCCGCCACTGGTGGATAATAAATAAATATCAATTATATGCTTCTGAGAGAATCATGTCCATGATATGATCATTTCCGAGCGATGTATTCCGAAGAGATGTGCAGATGGGCCGCCGGCCTCGAGAACATTTCATTTTCTGGATTAGTGATTAGCTTTTATTTTATTCATGGTTTTTCTTGAAAGAAGAACCGTATCATTTTGTCTCATAAGTACTTCCTATTAGTAACTTTTGATTCAAAATTAGCTAACTTAGCAGTAACTCGGTATCAATCAGTAATTTATTTGTCAATTTATGCAAGCAACCCTACGCTATCAAAGCTAGGATTCATGAACTTATAACCGAGCGAGACCAGGAACCAGATGCATCTTTGGAAAGAAGGGTAATTTCGTACCCATGCGTATGATTATACTTTACTAATACTGATTAATTACTATACTAATAATAATACTAATTACTATAATTACTTATTATGATTACCTGTGGATAGCGCTTGTGATTGTAGTACTAGTGTTATTACCCGTGAGTAGCAGCTGCGTAGTTTCAGTAGAAGCATGGATGATGAAATGGAAGGTGCAGTTCAGTAAAGGTAAATACTCAAAAGCGGAAAATTTCTCCACCATGTTCATACCGTGTAATTTTAAACAAGTAATGAATTAAATAAATGAATAAATCGTGCCGGATCTGAATTTCAAATAGCAAAAACAACTTATTCGACCTAAGTTGAGTTTATTTGGAAGTATGTTGGTTAGAAACCTGTGATCCCATTAATTCATTTTATTCTTCTCAGACTCAGACAGTTCAATTTTGTTGTGTTTGCATTGTTGGTTGCGTTTTCATTTTGTGTTGTTCCTGTTTACATGGATAACCCATATAATAAATATCAATATCAGCATCAGTTGTACTGAATTATAGGATTTGAATAAATATGATATATAGGACCTTATTCTCTTTCGCCACCATCAGCGTGGAATTCCGGAACTTGCCGGCCAATCAAACTTGAAGAAATAGACCAGATTCTCTCAATTCACAGGTAAAAATCCGAAACTTCTCAAGGACAGAAATATAAATCCAGAAATTTCAGGCTATCCCTTGAAAAGCAGCTCGTTCTATGTTTTCGTGTGAATCATATCACCGTTGTGATCACTTGCAAGCACTGTACTGTTCACAGATGCACGATGATAGGCGATGTTTTCCACGCGGCTGAGTCATGCTCCTCTTTTTTTTTTCTCAGCGAGGAGAGTGAACAAGCAGCTGCAAATTCAAATTACGTCTCTGGTGTCATAGGTCAGCTGGTCATCCTGAGCTTCTTGGTAACTAATTCTTATCATTCATTTCAAAAATTTCTTTATGTGTTGCGGTTTTCTTCGTCATCAAGTACGTCTTTAAGGATGGACGAATCAGCTCCTATACTTTCTCGCCGCTTGTCGCTCGAAAGCACCACGACAAGTGAATTCGAGGTGGTACCTCGTGAACGATCCGCGTCTGAAAGTACTGTTGAAGGTAGGCTGGGAAGCTACCTACACTACTATTTTACTACTACTGTAATACATAGTGTCATAGCTAATTTTACAGGAAGCGATCATTCTGACGAAGTTTCTTTCTCAGATGTACCTTCTCCGCCCAACTCCTTGCCGATTCCTGCTCTATTTTCGGAGTCCATAAGGAGCGAGCAGTATCTACCGTCATTAGCGTACGTTCCTGAGGGTGGAATGTTGTACGTGGTGAGGGCATTGCAGCCGAACTTCACGAATGGACAGTTCATGCAACTGGCCAATCATAGAGCTCGGTTGCATCGTCATTCCAGGCACAGTGCTCCACACCCTATGTTTCATAGTTTTTCTCACTCTAAAGGCTGCGAAAGCATTTATTTAAGCCACAACAACTGCATTATAGAATCGTCAGTTGCTTATTCAATTATTTATTTTTTTATTTACTTATTTATTTGTCTTTTTTCTCGTTTATTTCATTGACGCACAACTCCCGCATTCTTGCACATTATTTTTCCAGAAATTCCATGTTTCAAGTTACACATACCGAAAGTTTCGGTTGTCAGGATCCCGAAAAAGGCATCCCATTTAACAATAAGTCGCTGGCTTTTCGAAGTTACTTTATAAAATAAGAAATATTTAGTTTATTCTTTATTTTTTGAGTTTATTTTTAATTGTTTATTCTTATTTTTTGGAATATTTGCTCTTCATAATGTAATGTCGAAACTAATATTTTCACAACTTCACTTTCCGGGTCCCGAAAAGTGGCGGAGACCCCAGTTTTTCCCCCAACGTCCCCCCCCCCCTCCAAGTTCTGTGTCCGCCACTGGCATATTACTGCCTCTAGAGCTTTCAGGGTCGACTCGATTCCACAACCCCCATGGAGCCACAGGGACCACTTCCTTTCCCAGGCCAGCTCTGTGACCCCAGTCTCAGGTATCCGTGTTTACCTTCCCGAAATCCAGAAAGCTTTTTTACACTGACATGATTCTGTTCCAGAGTCCGGAGCTTCCGATGCGAGTCTTTTCGCTAAAGAGACTTTGTGGAACCTAGAACAAATCCTCAACGGATTAACATCGATAAACGAGCGCTGTAAATTGGTATCCATTTCCCTATTGCCATTTTTGGCCTTTTACCGTTGTCAGCTCTATTTCTGGATTATATTTTAGCTGGATCAAAAAGTGGAAAAAGCAGAGCACTGCATGGAGATAGGAAGGATGTTGGAGGAGAAGAATAGAGTGCTCCAGAAGTCTTTGCACCTAGCAAACAACAAGGTATTGTTCTAGTTTCCTTGGGAAGTTCGTGCTATAGCCAGGATCTCATCCAGGTCGAGCAGTTGGCGGAGGAAGTGGAAAAGCTACAGAAAAAGCTCTCGACGAGGTCGACGAACATCAAGGTGTGCTTGGTTCCCTTACAGAAGAGATCTTCAATCCATTTATGGATTTCAGGAGCGTCAAGAGCAACATTCCACTTCCTCGATGCATTCTGAGGTCATCGTCATGAGCGTTATCTGTGCTGTCGTGGCTGTCCTTGCTGTTTGCGTTGGCTTACTCCGAGCCAGGAATGTTTTGGTTCCTGAATTCCTTTAGGCGACAGTGGTCGGGAAAGCTGTTCCCTTTTTGAGGATAGTGATAGGATAGGATCTCTTGCTAAATTTTGGATGAAACATTGTGCCTTTTTCATATGATTAGTCTTGTTTAGGCTGATTTGAACTTTGCGACTATTTTAGATTGTCAATGCATACTCACAAGTCCAGATTTTTTCTCCTTTGTCTAATTGCTAATGAAGATATCAGTGCTTGTATTCACTTTCTTTTCGATGAAAATGCTGAGAGGTATAGTGTTTTTATCATTAAATTTCAGAAAAAAATTTAGCTCAACCAGACACCGGTGACAAAGGTATTCTGCCATCAGTGCGTAAATAATTGTACTTAGGACCGAATAATACATTAGAAACCCATCGATTTATTTGAAATTAGGAAATTCGATTTCGAATAAGTGTATATTTCGAATGTTTGAAAAAGGGGTAGCAAGACTCATAATCGTTCCCGGAGCGGCTGGCAACACCCATTTTCTTAAAATGGACGAGTTTTCCGTGCAAAACAATTAAATTTTGTACGAATAGTCAATGATGCCTCGTTGTAGTATCTATTTTGGAATCTATCAGGTTTTGTTTGAGGATCTGGCTTAGTCTGGATGAGCGGACTTGTATTAGAATCCATCCGGGAGCATGATACACCGGTTAAGCTGGACATCTAACACCGGGAAGGCCCCGTAGGGAGCATCGACTCGCCCGGGGAAAGTGTCTGAGTATTTGTGCTTTTAATCATTCAATTTAGTTAATAATATTCGCCTCGTTATCGTGATATTATAAATATAATATTATACATAAAACACGTCGATAATCGAAAAGAGGGAAAAGCCAAAGACAAAAAAAAAACTAATCATAATCATTGAGAAAAAAAGAAAATAAACAAATAAATAATTCAAATAATTGATAATAAAACCACTAGTTAGCTAGGACGCCAATTTTCTGTTTCGTCGGATGAGAGGGAAATCAATAGATCACGTTGATCACTCACTGCTGACCTCCATCGAGGTGGTGCGTCGCTCTTGATCTCTGGATTATTGGACTCCAATAGTGTCAATGGCTGGTGCTCTGTGAGTTCTCCCTTCCCCTGATCCTATTTATTAATTTTTCTAAATTTATCTTATGGATGCGTGATGCGACCTCCTTTTACGGTGAGTTCGTAAACCTCTTCAGTAGTGCTCACATAGGCAGAGTTATAGAAGTGCATTAATACATTTTGTTAAGTCTCGTAATACCAGTAATTTACCGATTTTTTGATGGAGCAAACTACTAATATGTCAGATGTCTTCAAAAAATCAACAGGTATGGATGATTTTTTTTTGATGGAAACCCCTATCCTTCACATTGAATCTCCGATGTTGATGATATCGTTACTAAGTGTGGACTTTTTCATCATACTTAAATTCGAGATATAATATCCAGATCTTAAAAATTTTCCTGGAAGATTCAGGTAGGTCATGAACTATCATATAACTGTTGGAGCGTTTGGTTTCAAGGTCTCAGGGCTTGGACCAGACTGGGACATCTCATCCTGAAGGGTAGGCAGCTGCACAAGTTCTATTGTTTGATTCATCTTGACCTCATCAGCGGCATTTTCGGAAACGGATCGTTCATGCGTACCTCTGCTCAGCATAACGATGCTATTTACTATAATACCTAGGTGGTAATAATGCATTTTTTCCCGCAACTTTATTTTTTTTTCCCTTTTTTCATCTTCGATAGGGGACGAGTTCTATTGAAAGTTGGCTATCCAAAATACCTTAAGAGTTCTGTGAGCTTCGATTCTCTCCTGGATCACATCCAGCGGTTTCAATGACTGCTTCTTGTCGTACTGCCCATTGTTCTCTTAAGAAAAAAAAAAGAGGTATTTTCGCGTGCGCACACACACACTCCTTGGCTGAGAGTCCAGAATATCTGTGCAAATAATGTTCAAGAGCCGTGCAGAGCCCAACGGCGAGTTACATGGGAAGGCTCAGGCTGAATCTGTGTACTTTCATGGAATTCTCAAGAAAAATTAGTCCTAACTCTTGCTAAGGAATCGCACTCCTTGGTAATCTGGGGTCGTCACCATGCATGAGAAATTGTGGTCTTTTGCAAGCATAATTTGGCTGCTTGCTACTGACTTTTGGCTATGTGCATGTCTCTACAGATGTTCGGGAAATCCTGGATGCGGATCAGGCGGATTGCACTCTGCCAGCGGACAACTGTAAACGAGGAATGAAAGCCGCCAACGCTTGAGCTGGTTTTTCTGGAGTCGAAAGAGCACTGTCGGCGAGGGGAGAGCCCGACAGGAGGGGACGACTCGCGTCAAAGCGGGCCGAGTCTTGTCTCGACGACCAAGTCGACATGGTGGAGATCGACTACATGCTTGATCCAGGATGGAAATTCCTGCGACAACCCGAGGACCAACAGTTGCAGGTATGTCAGTTGGGTGAAATTTCTGCTTCCTGTGGGTATAATTGTTCACTTTTCTCGAACTAAGGTTACTGCAAGTACTTTCTTGGAATATCTTTTCTTGTGAGGAGCCTATATTTTTCCATTCTGTGGTGTGAAACTATTTTTTGAATGAATTTTTCACCTGAGCTAGGATTCATGAACGCATAGCCTAGCCAAACTAAGTAAGCTAGCTATTCAACTTCTACGTCCTGCATCTCCCAGCACATACCTTACCTATTCTGGGGAATAACCAATCAGAGCATTGATTTATCATTGGAGAATTCCCAGGTTAAGGTTGTTTTATGTACTGAGCACACATTTTACTATCATCATGACTCATTTTTGTAGAAGTAGACAGCTACTCAGCATCAGAAGCTTCTTCCTTTCTCAGAATCTCAAAATCCTGGATAAAGAGAGCGTTTCATACGTGAAGCGCTGAGCATGAACCTCCGTACTTCCATAAAATAGTGGTGAAATACAACAAAAATTGTGAAAAATAATGATTTCCCAGAGAAGGACAAGTATTCAACGAATCGATGTTTAAATTACCGCGTTTTCGATTAGAGCGCACATTAGCGATGTAGCAACGGTGTGAAGTAGCGAAAAAAGGCATGAGTGAATGATTCGGGGTTCTTCCAGTGTCTCTAGTGAAACAAAAGCGAGGCGAGGTAGCAGATTTTTTGGAGAATACGGCTCTCATCATAGTTTTTGTTCATATGTTTCATGGAAGGGAGATTTTGAGACGTTGCACCTAAGCTTATCTACATTTTTCCATTTCTCCTCTTATTTTCTTTTTTTTTTCATGTTCTAACAAGAAACACCACTGATCCTGACATTATGCTCCTGAGTACATGCTTCCAGGAACGAGCAGCTCGCCGCTTCGACAACAAAACCCATACATGGGTCCCAGATCCTGTCGAGGGTTTCGTGATAGCTTCGATTGCTGTGGAAGAGGGAAACAGTTACACCCTCACGATGCCTGATGGATCCACGGTGGGTGACGCGTGTGACTGTGAAATTTGTGCACCTAGCTGTTACCGTTGATGCAATCGAATTTCGTCCGAAGCGCGCAGTCGCGTCGCGGCAGACGCGTCGCGACCGCGGATTTTATTCAAAATTCGTTCACTGGGCAATGAGACTATGTGGGAAGTCTGAGTGTAGTCTCTGAGCAAAAAGGATCGTTTGCCATTTCTTCATGGAAAACTGAAGGTATGTAGAATGGCTGATTGACATCGATCGATATCCTCGTTGTGCCGCGCGTCGCGACCGCTCGCACGAGTCATAGAGCGCGACTGCGCGGGTCATTAATCTGCAATGAGCTACAAATGATCAATATCGCCATGGAAAATGCGGGGAAAACAATAAGTCCAAAGCTCCTTTTACAGAAGAAAATGGGAAAAGACGAGTGTCAAGAGATCAATCCGGCAAAATTCGAAAAAACCGAGGATATGTCGTGCTTAACATTCCTGAACGAAGCGTCCGTGCTGCATAACCTTCGACAACGTTACTACTCGATGATGATTTACGTAAGCATTTTTCGTCTCTGCACTGGTTTCTGTCATTTTTCTCAAGTTTTTCCCTTCAAGACCTACTCGGGACTGTTTTGTGTGTTCATCAATCCATACAAGATGCTGCCAATCTACACGGATTCTGTGCAAGCGATGTACGTGAACAAACGACGGACTGAAATGCCACCGCATCTTTTTGCTGTCTCTGACGAAGCGTTCAGGAACATGATGACAGGTATATTTTTTAAAGAGTGGGTAAAAAGTTGGGGTAAAGGGTTACTTTGCACCATTTACTACAAATACGCTGTGATAGATGTTCTTCTCAATTTGCACTTTTTTAGATCACGAAAATCAATCGATGCTGATCACTGGAGAATCCGGAGCTGGAAAGACGGAAAACACCAAGAAAGTGATTGCATACTTCGCGAATATTGGTGGCAACAAAGAGACATCGTCGGCTCAGCGGGCTGTGCGATTCAAGGATCTTGGAGTAAGTACAACTTTTATCCCTGGACCATAGTATAGGGCCTTAAGGTCAAGGTCATCCCTTAGTGCTATGTGGTACACTCTTGTCAAATTCATTGGTACGGAAAACAGCACTTTTTTCTCTTTCTTTTACAAAAAAAAAAGCTAGAATGTGCTAGGATAAGCAACTCTCGCTTCAATGCGCCGTACCACCTCATAATTTTTTTTAGATTTTCATGTGGATAGAATATCCAGGAGCTGCTGATTATAATGATATATAGGATTCCGTGGAAAATGCCGAAAAATCCGTTTTCGATCCCCAATTGTTGAGGAGCCTGTGGGCGGAGCCAAGAGGCGAGGCCAAGCACTCTCTGAGTGCTGCCTGAATAATTCATTTTCGAGAACGCCTTCTGAGGAAAGTCTTATTTCTCGTGAGAGTAACTCATCCACACTCTTTCAGAATAAAAACTGCGCTCTATGCGTGACGAATAAAGGTATACGAGAGGTGAAAATCCTGTAGTTTTGCAGTGGCTCCGCCCACAAGCTCCGCAATAATTAGGGCTTGAAAACGGGTTTCTCGGCAGTTTTCACGGGATCACACACACCATTGTGATCAGCAGCTACTGGAGAATCTTGTCATGCGGAAATCCCAAAAACTTCTTTCTGAGGGGGGGGGGGCTTGCCTTTAGGAAAATAAAGTAAGCCGCGATGAGCCGGCGCCAACTCGCGCTATTTTACAGAACAATTCCTCCTCTCCGGTAACGTTCAGCGCTAGTTTTTCTGGATAGAGGTGTATAAAAATTGGAAAAATCCGTTTTTCCGAAACAGGTTCTTCAGGAGATCTATTAGGTTGGTCGGAATGTCTTGCACCACCATTTAATTTTTTGATCTAGAATTTCTTGGACTCGGATAAGAATTCTTTGGCAATAGAGTGCGGTCGAATGTTTTACTATTTCTGAACTATAAAATTGGCAGACCAGATTCCATATATGAACAGCAATGTTATGAGTGTTTGAATAAAATTGTAAAATTCGGTGCAAAATTTCGAACTAACATAATATTTCTGAGATTTCGCTCACACTGGAATGTTGTCCGCTGGCCGCCTGCCAACTCTCCTCCCACCCAGCGATCCGAAAATCTCCGACTGCACACAGTTGAAGAACACTGTGAAGAGGAACAGCATCACGTGCCTTTGCCAACATCGCATCCCCTCTGATCTATCTCCGGGTTAAGCGCACTATTCCCCCGCGGCACACATCGGCTACAGCCCCGCAAACACACGGTTAGCGCAAACATGTCGGCGCGGATTTCGAGAGATTCTCATCGGCTGCGTACGCTTTATTCAGCGAATCGAGATATTGAACAAGAGATTTGAAAAAAAAAGCCGAGGGATACTTGTTGGAGCAGGCAACCGTTCGCTATAATGTCCCGAGGGGATGGCACCACCCCCAAAATCCGAAAATTCCAGGAATTTTTCGAGTTTTCCTACCAGTTGCTCAACAAAGATATGAGGGTTTCTCACATGAACTCTATGCTCTTGAGGTCCGCCGATGCTATATTTCCGGACAACACACCGGACAAGAAATTGGGGACCAGTTCTCGTACAGGAAAAATACCATATTACTCAGCGGAAAAGCATTGAAAGATCAATAGAATCAACTTAAGGGGCTGATTAATTCGGTACTTACTTACAAGTACAGCGTTGAGAACACCTGAGAACCAACCCTGGTTTCTAAGAAGAAAACCCAGTTTTTCTGATGAAATTCACAGAAAAGCTGGGCTTCCTATGCTAACTGCACATGATGTTCTCCGAAAATAATTTAAGTGTCCTTCTTGGGGACCATTTCTCGTTTGGACTCCACTGAAGAGTAATATTAGCGGAAATTTGGGGAAAAGTAGCCAAATTTATATTTTTTTTTCGAAATTCTTACTTAAATTAACATCAGTGTTTGTTACCGTGACGCTCAAAATTGCTCGGGACCAGTTCGCGTAAAACTGTCCTGCGTTTTGTAGTGTTTTCAGAACCCAAGATACTATATAACAATACTGTCGAGTTTTCCCTTCAAAACCAAATTTTCTTCTGAGAAATCTATGTTCCGGAATTTTTTTCAGCAGGACTTTGCATAATTTTTCTATAGTATGGGTGCTTTTGAAAATTTAACCGTAAGTAGTAGTAAGAACCGAATGAATTACAAACACATTCTGGTTTCAATAAATTTCTAGCGGAATTCTACAAGAACGTATCTATTTCTATTTAAAAATCTGTTTCCTCGCCTTTTAAACAAATTTGCTCTGCAAACTAAAGTCCTTGTTTTTCAGGAAGCATCGCTCGAGAATCAAGTAGTGCAGGCGAATCCCGCAATTGAGGCGTTAGGAAACGGTGCGACCGTTAGGTAACTTTACCCTTTTTCGTTGTCACCTTCGTGAGAATCGTTTCTTCCACAAATGCAAGAAACTGATGAATTTTTAGAAACTATAATTCATCAAGATATGGAAAATTCATTCGTATTCATTTCGACAAACGTGGAAAACTCGTTGGAGGCGATATCGAACATTGTGAGTTTTTTCAGAATGGTTTTAGATTTTCCAAAAATTTTGTTTTGCTAGTCATCCTAGGATTTGTTGGGTGAACGGTACCAAACTGGAGGTATATACTGATAATAAAAATAAAAGGACCCACAAGAAGTAGGTATTAGAAGGGACCGCGGCATTCAGGGGAGGGGAGGGATTTTCAAGAGCATGAGGTCGCATGCATCGTTGAGATTACCCAGATTGAATATTCGTAAAGAGACTCTGAACATTTCTTGTCTTTCCTTCACACCTCTCCATTCTTCCATCTTTGGATTTTCGAATCAATCTAAATTGAGTTTTCAAAAATATGCATTCTTCAACCTTCTTAATTTTAACCTCCTTTAGATCTGCTGGAGAAGTCACGAGTTATCAAGCAGGCACCTGGCGAGCGGTCGTACCACATCTTCTATCAGATATTTACGCAAAAGAAATTGCGTGGTATGTCAACTGCATATCTTGATACTTCTATCGTAACTTCATTTCTCATTTGTTATCTTTGAAACTTATTTTTGTGCCTTTATTCTTCTGGCTAAGTTAAAAGATACCCAAATGATCAAAAGAGGTACCCAGAGAGCACCCAGGGTTAGAAGTTTTTTCGCTGGGTTCTTTTCAACTGTACCAGGTGAACAATAGAACAATAGAATAGCATTATTCCAAGATATTGTGAACATAATCGTCTTTTCTTGTGTAATATTTGCAGAATGGACAAACAGATTACATTTTTTCATATGTATTTGAGGTTAGCTGTCACTTATTACAAATTTCAGACCTTCTGCAGCTGGGAGATGATATTCGACAATTCAAGTTTGTGTCGCAGGCTGAGATCACTGTTCCAGGAATGGACGACAAAGAGGAGTTCCGTATCACTGACGTCAGTCACACAAAATTTCCTTTATAAAATATTTCCAGGATAACTTCATGTTCATTTTTCTTTCTTAGGCAAATCATTGATTTCGAACACTTTGAAAATCAATATTCCCTCGATCGTACCTTTCCAGAATGCGTTTGATGTTATGCACTTCACCGATCGCGAAAAGCACGACCTGTACAAGACGTGTGCCGCTATCATGCACATGTCTCGTTTCGCCTTCAGGCAGAAACCTCGTGAGGAACAGGCAGAGGTGGACAGTATGGACAGTAAGTGCCTTAACAAATAGTGCAAATTTTCCATGTAAATCGGAATCAGTAGGGGTAAGACAGTGCGAAAATGGAGCACTTGGCCATTTCTTTTTCTGGAAAGAGTGGTAGTTCCATGAGTTTTTTTTAAATCAAAAACGCTCGGAATCCAAAATTATTCAAAGCCTCGAGGCTTGTTAGAGCTAAACTGCGGTTATATCCCGATGCGTTTTTGAGCTTACCCATGGTAAATGTGTTGAAGGACACAAATTTGCTCTTTACCAAGCACTCTTTAACATGTCCACCCATACGTGACGTTGACTATATCCAGCTGCTATCCATGGGGATGAGATTATCCCCCCCCCAGTAATATATCAGGGCCCTGGACATTTTGTTTTATTTCGAATCTCTTCAATCAACCAAGTTAGTGGGGCATAGATAGTAACTGCATATTTAATTTTTTTCCTATCAAGTAACCCTGTTCTATATGTGACAATGCTGCATGTAGGACTGGTGCGTCATAGTCACACACAGGATAGGGTAATGATTACCCATTGGTAGCAGTCGTTACCAGTTTTAACATGGGTTGCCTCAATTATGCATTCGGGTCCGGGAAAGGAGGGAACACTGAGATTGTGGGTATTGACAGCCGGAATTTCGACGCAACACCCACTAAAAATTAAATCCAAATGCTTAAAAATAAATATTTAGAAAGCACTGGCGATTATAGTATAATTATAGGTCCTATGAAGGCTGCGAAGCTGTTTGGTATCGACGCTGACCAATTTATCTCCGCCCTGGTTAAACCAAGAATAAAAGTCGGTACTGAATGGGTGCACAAGGGCCAGAACAAGCAGCAGGTACGCCTATACTACTTGTATTCTATTCTTAAGAAAAACCTTGCAAATCAGTACGTCAACTAAGTAATCTAGCGTTTGTTCCTTCACAAAAGTTTTTTTTCTCTTTAAGGTGGACTGGGCAGTTGGTGCCCTTGCGAAAGCCGTCTACGCCCGAATGTTCACTTGGCTCATCAAACGTGTGAATCAGACACTGTCAGCTAATCTGGAGGGATCCGCAAATTATATTGGTGTCCTGGACATCGCTGGATTTGAGATATTTGATGTAAATCGCTACTCTTCACAATGCACTACATTTCTCGAAGAGCCCATTTTCAGAGCAACTCGTTCGAACAGCTCTGGATCAACTTCGTGAATGAGAAGCTGCAGCAGTTCTTCAACCATCACATGTTCGTGCTGGAGCAGGAAGAGTACGAGCGGGAAGGCATCCAATGGGAGTTCATTGACTTTGGGCTGGATTTGCAGGCTTGCATTGAGCTGATTGAGAAGGTTAGTTCCAAGTCTTTTGGCAATCCTGAATTATAATAATTTCCGACTTGTTACGTCGGGCAATCCTCTCAAGAAAAAATGGCTCAAAGACCGTGTCTCATCTCAATCTTGAGATTTTTTCACCAAAAAAAATCGACAGATGATTCTGATCATAATGGCATAAATTACTCTTTACCAAACAGCCGAAATCCCAGTTTTGAGCCCTTCTTTTATGGAGAATTTGGGATGCTCGTTCGGACATCTGCCACATAGAAGCGCAAAGTGCTAACGATCGATATCACTAGCTGCCCAATGAGACATCTGCCACTAGGGGCCCCTTGGACAAACGATCGATATCACAGTTGCCACAAGGCTACTTATATCGGCTGCTTATATCGATCGTTGGCGCGCGGCGCCCTCTTGTGCCAGATGGCTCGATGAGCATCCGAAGTTCTCCACAAAACAAGAGGCGAAAAGATGGGTTTTCGACATTTTTGTGAGAAATCATGAACATAATTGCAATCAGCGTTTCACGGGTATTCTTTACGCATAGAAATGTCAGATTGAGCTCTAGATGTAAACAAAGGGTATATCATAACGGTGTCAAAGTGGGTAAAATCGGTCTATAGTCATCTTTGTGAAGATCTTGTACGACAAAAATACTTATATCCAGATCTACTGTACTGGTTACTACAATTTCAGCCTCTCGGAATCATCTCTATACTAGATGAGGAATGCATAGTGCCGAAAGCAAATGACACGACGTATGTGGAGAAGCTCAACAATCAGCACCTCGGCAAGCATCCTAATTTCCAGAAGGTAATATTGGGGCGTCGTTGGGCACCTGTTACCGTCTAGGGTAAAACGGCTATTATGCACTTATGCGCCTGTCTGCTGTTTCAGGCTAGGCCACCTCGCGGAAACCAAGCGCTGGCCCATTTCGCCATTGTTCATTATGCTGGCACTGTACGATACAATGCTGATCAGTGGTTGGAGAAGAACAAGGTAATTTCAATTTTAATAATCTTGACTTTACTTCATCGGAACTAGCCTTCGTGCAGCGTTTTCTCTAACATGTCGTTACATATGCACCTTCACCATCTCATTTTGTGATGTGGAGCGTTGTTTCTAATCAGAGTAGCTAGGCCCAGTTCCAGGATTGGTCAAGTCGTGTAAGCAGCCAATTGCAGAGCTCAATGGCGCCGCCCTTTCCAGGCACACGCCCTATTTTTTGAAAGTTTAAAGATGTGATATATCCACAGAATGGTTTTTCGATGCTATTCAGTGGTGAAATTTTCGTAATTCTGTCTCCTTCAACCACCAGTTATAGAAAATGTGTTTTTCCGTAGAAAAAAATGTTTCTTTACTTCAAAATAAGCTTACTTCAAAATAAGCTCGCTGGCAAAGCGTAGGTGCATCATTTCCTTTACAGGACCCACTAAACGATTCGGCTGTGGCAGTACTCAAAACTAGCGACAAGGGCGGTCTGATCTATCAGATTTGGGAAGACTACATCACAGACGTTGATAGGGAAGAGCTGAGCGCACGAGGCGAGTTCGTTGGAACGTGGAACGTGAGCTTTATGTGGAAAAATGGGCGGTACCAAGGCTCATGATTGGCTTGTCTTACCATCATTCTTTAGTGGTGTTTTCCATTCTACGAAAAATTACCACTCCACATTGAGATATTTTTATTCGAAAAATCGATTTATTGCTCATTTTCCATTACCGGGAGGCAGCGGTGATTAGTGGGCCAGTGAGAGGGCTCTACACAAACTTCCACCCATTCACCATTCGCCTCTCTATTGTACTATTAATTTAAACGCACTAATTTGCAGGAAAGACCCAGGATCGTAAAAAAGGAAAGTCAGCGTCGTTCCTCACCGTTTCTACCATGTATAGAGAATCTCTTGCCAGTCTTATGGGTATGCTGCACACCACACATCCTCACTTCATAAGGTCTGTGTGATTTTAGCAGTTCTATTTCACTTTATTCTTCTTTTAATTTTTCATTTATTTCATTCGGTTCTTAATTTTATTTCTATATTTTGTTATTTATTGTTCTCTTAAAAGCTTCATTTGACTGTAATATAATGATTCTCTAACATATCTACTGTCTGGATTCAGATGCATCATTCCTAACGAGAAAAAGACCAGCGGACTAATAGATGCTCCACTCGTTTTGAATCAGGTTTGCCACTCCCTGTGTTTATACTCCTAGCGATTGGAAGCGATTCTCGCTCATACATGGAGGACCATGCTTTTTATGCTAACTCTTCCAGCTGACATGCAACGGTGTCCTGGAAGGAATCCGAATTTGCCGCAAGGGCTTCCCGAACCGAATGACATTTGCTGATTTCCGCTTTCGCTATGCGATCCTGGCCGCTGATCAAGCTGCTGAAAAGGATCCAGCTGAGGTATTAAGCAAAATATCCCGGCGGGACATTTTTGATGTAGAAGATTCTTCAGGCTTCGAAGAAAATGCTGGAGAGACTCGTCAACGAGAAAAAGATCCAGGAGGACAAGTTCAAAGTTGGAAAATCGAAGGTGAGGTTTCTGCGTGAAAGTTTCCATTGGTGAAGTTGTTTGTATTTGCTTACCATTCGCTATGTTTAGGTCTTCTTCCGAGCTGGCATTGTCGCGAAAATGGAAGAACTTCGTGATGCAGCCCTAGCGAAGGTGATCGTAAAGTTCCAGAGCGCTTTACGGTGTTACCTTGCGCAGGTTCGCCCAGTTGTTCTCGTTAATACTTGACGTTTGATGAGCTAGCCGAGACGAAGCTAGCATATTTTTTCTCATCTCGTCTCACTGGTAGGATTCGAGCTGAGAAAAAAAGAAGGGGTGAAAATCCAACCTTCTCAGTCATGATTTTGCAAATTTCTAGATCTCTCTGCGCTTCTATCCTCTACATACCTAATTTGGAAAAGTTTCCAAACGATACTGCTCATTTAGTGCGACCTTATGCCATTGAAGCTATAGTCCTTGTCAAGTTCATTGGCCGCCATGCCTCTGCGAGCGGACGCGGCGCGGTTGCGCAGAGCTTTACCAGCGATCGATACAGTCAAGAGAAAAAATGATTCTCATTGCGATCATCAAATAATGCAACGAAGACTGCATAGAAATGTGGCAGCCGCGACGCGACCGCTCGCAAGGGCCCTGACGCTGTCGCGGTAGTTTCACCCACTTAGGATTGGTAGAGATTGAGCATAGTAGGTCTATCCTTGCTAAAAAAATCACTCTCGAGTTGGGTCGACAGTTTTTGTCTTCTAGGGAATAAAATTGTTTTAAAGATAATTCCTAGACGCCCAGAATTCATTTGTATTTACAGTGCGGATCCATCATTTTTACATCGGAGAATGCTGCCGATCTGGTCTGCCGCGCCGCACCAACGCGGCACGGTAGCTGGGCTGTGAGGTTGTCGGGCGTTGCCGGTATTGAATCACCTAAGCTTTCCGGAATGAGGACAAAGGCAGAAGGAAAACGCAGCAACTCCCGAAAACCACACCTATTTGGTCTGCCGCGCCGCATGGGTGATGCGGCGCGGCAGACCAAATGGGCGATATTCTGTGATGCGAAAATGATTGATCGGCGCTGTATTTAGTTATTTATCCATTCTTTTCTCTGAAACAAGATGTACAAGGGCATCTCAAAATTGGTTGAATATAACGTTTCCAAAACGACGTAACATTCAGAATTTTACTAACCATTTATCTCGTTTTCAAGCAAACAAAGAATTTTAAAAAAATCCTAAAATTGACAGGAACGATATTCGATAGTCTGCTATCCGAAGACCAGTTCGATCAAATCCTCAACCATTCACACCTCACTGGAACATCCTTAGCCTCAGTGGACACGCAGCTTTCTCTTTCACGTCTATTTGTTCTCGTATACGCAGAACGTTGTGAGAATCACCACACAAGCACTCGCTCCTCGCAACATCCTCGCTTTTATCGTCAGCGTTATCGATCCGTGTGATCTTTTTGTCTTTCATAGTTTTTTGATTGATAAATGTGAATATAGTTCACAGTTCCGCGCAACTCTCACCCTTTGTTTGGGCGATATTTGTTTTCAGAGCAATTTTTTCCTCTATTTAAATATTTGTCCTAAATCGCAGGATTAACGGGACTTCAGTCATGTATTTCTAGTGCCATTATCAACAACTTCTGAAGCAGCAAGCAGCCTACAGTATAATTCAAGACAACGTGCGACAGTGGACTACCTTAAGGTATGATTTATACTTATCGCGCGACCTGCATATTGTCTAAAGGCCATGGAACTTAGGATCACTTTTTGTTTTTTTTCTTTTAATTTTTATCCTCTTTACCTATCTGGCTGAATCTCTTGATTTTCTTCCAGACTCTGGCCGTGGTATCGATTGTTCACTCGTCTGAAGCCGATGCTCAAAGGAATGAAGTCGAACGCTGAAGTTGAAGCGCTAGAGAGGAAGGTTAAGGTAAGTAGGTTTACTCGAACTACTGGATGTAACCTCACTACCTGTATAAAAGGTTACTTCATTATTTCCCAAAAATGGGGTCATCTGGCTCGTCGACTCCAGACGCCCTGTCGATACTCAGCGCGCCAGTTTTGAATTTGGGTTTATGGGAATTTTGGATGTTCAGTTTGGCCTAAAGAAAAGTGGATTTGCACTGGATTGCAAGGTGCTGTAGTGATTTTCTCTGTTCCAACTCTGAAGGCTGAATATTTTAGAACAAAGGGTGGCGGTTTTTGTCGTCAACGGGTCTTCTAAAAAGACCTGGACGAGGATGTGGGTTCAGGCAGAGCCACAAGAAATTTCTACTGAAAAAAGTGATGGATTGCTAGTTGTTCTAAAAATAAGAGGCTGGTTATTTGTGCATACCTGCAATTCACCCCGCCCCCATCGATTGCGGCACGGTGCATAGGTTGCTACTACTAGGTCCTAACGCCAAATCTCATGCCAATAATATAATATCCTTGGTTTACATCCTAGCTCGTATATTTACCTTTGTGAGTACCACTTTGTTTACTAGTATGAAACTAGTGATTTAGGAATTGGAAGAGTTCTCAGCGGCGGAGGAGCTGCAGAGGAAGAAATATGAGGATGAACTGCGCGTAAAGACGGAGCAGTACGAGGAGAGTCGAGCAGCACTTGAAAGGGAGAGAATGCTAATGGAGAAGAGAAATCAGGAAATTGAGGTGAACAACGATTTTATGCTTGCTCTGAGTGTTCGTTTTCTTTTGGTTGACTCCTGGTTATTCTAGGACCTTCATAAAATGCTGAAAACTGAAACCGATAAACTCGACGAGACGTCACGCCGGGTGAAAGAGCTGGAAAAGCAGAAGGCAAAAGAGGCGAAAGAATGGGAAGAGAAGGTAGGCCAGGACTTTGAAAACAACTAAGAGTTACATCTGCTTTGTCTTTCTATTTTACGTTTGTTTTTACAGTATATTAGATGTATTTCGTAACAGTACTTCGTAGTATTCAAGTTTTACTCACAGATTTGTAGCTTATAATATGTCTCAAAAGCGGGAATAGTTGAGTATGGCGCCTAAATTTTCAATTTATTCACCAAACAATTAACATCTATGTCTGCCTTGTTATAATATCTTTTAAACGCAACAAAAACCAAAAAGCAAATGACGCCAATCTGATTGTCAAACAACAAAAACCATAGTTGTGTATTTGCGCGTAACACCGGCCTTTCTTGATACTCTCTCCACTTCATGCACACTTTCACACGTTCTTTTTCTCTCTGGCGTCACTACCACGATTTTCCTTTGTGAAAAAGGCCATAATTAGCGCATGTTTCAGAAACGTGATGAAAAGATCAGCAACTAATTTGCTCTACAAGACCGGTTGTTTTTGATGTGTAGCAAGACCGTTAACTCTACACTGTAAATATCGTTGACTCTAAAAATCATTTATATTGGACGCGGTCCCAATTCAAAGGTGGGAGGGGAAAAGAGTCCTGCTAGGTCCGCCTTTCCACTAGTAGAATTTATAGACAGTATCTTAGCTAAAGTAGCTAAAGTACGCTAAGGGTTACAAATCTTAGGAACTTGCTGAGTGGAACCTATTTTTTCTTACTCCTCACGGGAAAAAAAAAAACCCGGTGGGATCTCACCCCGAGCAAGTTTTGAAGAGTGTTGAGCAAACAAATTTCTTAGCTGGACTCATCGACTCTTTCGCACTCCTCAATTATAATCCGCACCTCAATCATCTGCCCAATCAATATCCGCTTACAATTATTGTAAATAGCTAGCTGTCATGAGTGAAGGCAATGATATTCCATTCTTGCCAGATGTCGAGGTGAGCTCCAAACGACGTGAAATTCAAAAAAAAAATAGCGTGGATGGATGATCGTTTTGAAATCATTCAGAGCTAAAAATAAAAAGGAGAACTGATTCAGGAGAAACGACTCACTGTGGAAGCGGAAGCTGAAGCGACCAGATCGAAACAGCTTGCTGACCGACTGTCTAATGAATTGAAATTGCAACAGGACGAAAATCAAAAACTCATCAATCAGAGAAAAGCACAGGTAGAATATTGACAAAAGATATTATTCAACAGCGATTTTGTTCTTATTTCTAATTTTTTCGAGGCTCAAAGTTTTCCAGGCATTGGCAAACACAGAACTCACTGATCGACTGAATATGCTGCAAGAGAGACACGACAGAGCAGAAAATCAACGGAATCGAATGCAAGAGGAGTTGGATTCGTTCGAGGACAAACTTGTAGCTGAAACAAGGCAGAAGGATGAGCTAGCTAGAGGTTAGCGCCTTTTCATGATTTATCATGTGAATTCAAATGTGTTTTGTTCTGCGGGTGCGCGGTCGCGTAGCGGTCGGAAGGCCTGCTGCCAGACAGCGACGCAACCGCACGCCTTGACGTCGCCCTGATTGGCATGAACCTGTAACTCTGAAATGATCTCATAAACATAATTTATTGAAATGTGCAGTGAGCGTCGATGGAAGTGCGTCTCTCGCGGACTCGGGAAGCAAGCCGCGCGACCGCGCCTTTTGCTCTGGAATCGCCACCGTGGTAGTAAACCATAGAATTTTCTTGACTATTAGTCAGTTTTCTCGGTAGTTGAAATCAAATCGGATGAAGAAAACTATCAAGAAGACTCTGATTTGCTATCATAGCGGCGATTCCAGCGCAAGTGGCGCGGCCGCGTCCGTCCGCGGAAAACGCACTTCCATTGATGCTCACTGTAAATTGTTTTCAAGGTCCTGGGACATTTTGGTAGCACATACAAATATTAAATGGAAGTACTGTATTGTGAAATAATGATAAATTCCTTATTGAAGCCAACAAAAAACTGGAGCATCAACTGAAGACGATTAGTGAGCAGCTGGCAATGATCCAACGTGAGAAACACACCATGGATTTGGATTGCAAACGGTGATTGAAACTTATTTATCCGCCATAGACCTTCACGATTCTGTTTTTTTTTTCATTCTGAGAAATACATGTTTTTCTTACATAATTTTGGCGTAACAGGAGAGAAGAGGACATCGGACAACTGAAACATCGCGCAGCAAATGACGCCAATCTGATTGTTAGGCTCCAAGCTAATATTCGGAAGTTGATAGCACGCATTACCGAATTGGAGGAGGAACTCGATTTGGAGAGGAAATCGCGGAGCAAGGTAGCTTCCACTAATTTTATTATTCTATCTAAGTCCTTTGACTGGCCGAGAAATCACTATTCGAAAATCATTGGTCAGACGGGCCATCCCTTTTTTTTTAAATTTCTTCTCCCGGCAAATGGTCAAGACTACTATTTCTCCCGCGTGTGCTCGCCTGGATTCGCTATAGTCGCTTAAATTCGCCCGTTCCGCTTATAGTCTGTTTCGCCAGCGGTGATAGTTGAGTATTCGTGCAGTGTGTCTGTTTTTCTCTATACGCTCTCCATTCTCTGCGCACTTTCCCACCCTCTTTTTCTCTGCGGCGTTTCCCCAACTATCTTCCCCCGTGGAACAGACTATACACGTCTTCATTCCTAGCCGCCTGCCACAAACACTACCGATTTTTATAGTATCTGCGATTTTGGCTGAAACCTTTAAAACTTGTAAAATATTCTAATCATCATGTCTTGAAGTTCATGTTGATATTGCTAGGCTGAGCGTCAACGCAAAGAACTGCAAGCTGATATCGAAGCGATTCAACAACAAATGGAAGAGGCCAGCGGACAGCTCATTGCTCAAGCTCATCTCAACAAACTTCGTTCTGAAGAGGTGATTTTTCATCAGATTGCGAATTTTCTCCCTTCTGAAAAAAAAAAAGAATTCGACTTGTTGGTTTTTGCCATTTTAAGCAGTGGATAATAATTCCAGTAATTATCTGGAAAGCTGGCTGCTCAGGAATAATTCCACAACTCCTGTAGTTTTTTGCGTTCTTTCTTTTCGTTTTCGTCTTTTCAACATAGCTGTCCTTTTTTGAATTGAGTAAGAATTACTCTTTGTTTTCTATCGTTTCTCTAATTCAATCTTTGTTTTAGAAAGTTCTTTTCTTTTTTTTCAATTCTGTTTGCTTTTTTTCGCGTTTTGTTTCTGGCCATTGGCATTAAACGGCAAGCATCCTGATTTTGTAGCGCCGCTGAATCTGCTATCTTAGGATCACGTTCGAACTCTGAATTTGATCGCTCGGAACTTGATTTGACTTTGTCCACTTATCCACTTGCCTCCTTACGGGGCAGCTATTCTGCACCACTATTTGTAAAGGAGATGAGGTGGCATTAATTGTTAGCCTGGATGAAGAGAAAAGCCCTTACAAATCCTTAACAATAGAACTAGAGACTTTCTCAGAAATGTTTTGTGTTCTAGATGGTCAACTTGCAACGTGAGATCCAAAAGAAGAATATAACTCGCGAGTCATGTCTTGCTGACCTCTGTTCCATGCAGTATATCACTGTGAACAATCTGAGGACGCTCAGCAAGCAGGTACCATGCGAACTTTTTTTTAAATTTCCAAGCATCTTTTTTATCTTCTCCTTTCTTGTTTTTTCTTCTTCATTTATCAGTACAGGATTCCATATTTCGACCTTCTGCACTACCTCTTATGATTCCAGGCTGCTCACCTGGAATCTGAGGCCAATCGCGTGTTGTCAGCGCGTCAGAGTATGGTGGACCTAGGTGGAGTGCCTCGTATCTACCTTACTGCTGATGATACGGACGATGAAAGTTCCATCTAGGCCCAGAAGTAACAACTTGATGCTAGATCCTCTTTTCTGGGTGCGCCAAACCCTCAGAATTCTTCTGCTTCGTAGTTAAAGTCACCGGCTGTACTTACTCACTAACCCGATGAGTTTCTTTTGCTCATTTATCACATTGCATTGATGGATACTTTTATTTTTACTGATTTATATTTCTGCTTTCTTCGATCTGCACTGATTATTCACTCATATTTAAGTACCTCGTCTATCCCAAGGACTCCTAATCATTTATATCTTGGCGCTATATTACTTTGCTTGGTTGCTGCTGCACTCCACGTGAACTATAGCACTCTACGACACTTTCACTGGCGTCTTCAGTTGATTTGGATATCGATCGATTTTCTGAGAGGCGTCGCAGCCGTTGCCGCGGCGGTACAAGCTAATAATCGACGCGTACCAGAACTGATGTCGCCTAAGTGACACAGGCTGCTATACTCCACGTGAAGTGTGGTTGCAGCGTTTGTACCTGTATGATTATTGGTGGATGTATGGACTTCAATAAAGTCCTCTACGTTAAAATCACAGCATAAGTATGGACTCGAATAAAAAATGTATCTGGAAACATCTTAGAGGTCTTTCAATCTTTTTTCCTGTTGGCAGTGGTTATTTTTTGCGATGCCATGCATTTCTACTCTTCTTTTATTTTTGTTTGTTCCATCCAAATATTTTGGGCTCCTTACCATACCCATGAATTTTCATGACCTTACGAACAAGATCTATGATGTGACTCACCGGGAAACATAGTTGTGAAGATATTGGAGAAAGAGGGAACGCGAAAAATAGTGCCGTATTCGGAGAGGCAGGAGAGAAATGTAGATCACAGCCACAAGTACTCAACTATCGTCGTTTTTGAAACGGACTATAGGCACACCAAAGAAGCGGTCGAAAGTGAAAGAAAAAAGTGATACAAAATGGAATTTGAGAGTGTGCAGTCAGTCAGAATGTCGAGAAGATGCTGCGACGCGGTGAGCGGGTCCGGATTTCTGAATTTTTCCTTGCCTTCACAGGTATGAACACGTTCAGCGTCACAGCGTTTCCATCGCATTGTAATACTATTACACCCTATGTATATTAGGTGCTGTTAGATCCTACTGAGAAATTGTCCTTCCAACCCTTATTTTCTTCTTATGCATGTGATGAATCGTGATCAATATCACTCTGAATCACCTCCTCCATTTCTTGCATTCTATCCCCCACACCTCTCGCTAACTTCTCCGATTGCCAAATAGCGTAGCGCCCATTTTCCAGAAAGGTGCAAAGAAGGTTCAGTTAACTGTCACAGTTTAGTGATTCACATCCTACGTCCCTATCCTACCTGTGGCATGACTTAAAGTACAGCCTTTAATGTCACAACATCGCGGCTGGCTGCATATATGACGCTGTCAACTAATTTGTCCTCGCAAAAATGCAAAGTAGAAAATGAATGGCAAAATCCGAATGGTTCGAGTTATGCCACCATTTCATTTTCACTGCGCCATACACCGAACGGTCCGGATTGTGGCCATTCATTCCCAACTTGCATTTTTATGTACGCGGACGAATTAGTTGGCAGCGTCATATATCGTGCTAGAAATACTGGCTTGTCGTACCAGTCTTTAGTGTTTTTCAGCATATTTCGTGGTTGTACAATGAAAACACTGAATATCGTTACGATTAGATATACAGTCCTGTACAGTCTATTAGCTCACAGAGATGGCGCCTGATCTGACATTGTCTGCAATTACGACTTTGCCTGCAGAATGCGTCTGGAAGGATATTTTAGCGGATGGCAGTGGGGGAAAAACAAGAATGGAAGGAACCACACCATAAGGATATCAAAAAAGTGCAAAAAAATAGATCGGTTAGCCGAGAAATGGTGAAGTCGTAGTTGCGGACAAAGTCGGATCGGGCGCCCTCTGCTGTGAGTTAATAGACCATAGATCAGGAGGGAAGGATCTCCGCGACGCTTATGCTCCCCCACGTCATTATCTCTAACAAGACGATAGTTGATTAACATGTTAGACATAACTGCGTATCAAGGTCGAACGTTGTCTTCAGTCATCTCTAACATGTCGACCAATGATCTGCTTGCTGGAAATAACGACGTGGAAAGACGTGGAGGATTCTAAGCGTCGCGGAGATCCTTCCCTCCTGTTCTACAGGACTGTACTTGTACATAGTGCAAAAAGCGATCTCAGCACGCGACGCGGTCGCGCTGCTGTGGGCGCTCAAGTCCGCAAGTTTTTCAAATCTGTAGATGTTCATTGCACACTGCACACTCAAATGAGATGTAAATTTCCATTTCCAGAGAAATTAACTCTCGTAACGAACCAGTAGTGATAAATGTCTGTTTGTGAGGTCTGAGATTGTCAATAATCGTTCATTGCAGCGCGTGACCTTGGCGCCAGTGATTTTTTAATCGTGTGCGCCTCTTATCAGATGTCATGTACTATCAAAACTGGTCAACTGTTGTCCATTCACTCAATGAGTGCTGTTATAATATTTCTGCTGTCGTTTCTTCCTGTATTGAGTGCTAACGTTGCACTATTCGAGATCACAGACTTGCAAGGACAGTGGAAATTCTACAACTCCAATAAAACAGTGAATGGAAGAGGTATATAAGTCATATAACATTGCACAAAATACCCTCTAAGCTACTGGATTGATAGCCATAACTCTGTCTAACAATAAGTTTTCTTTTTTAGTTTGTGGTTGTGTTTACACTTCGCCTTATCTTTTTTTTTCAAATGGGGTAGGTTCCGAATCTGAAACACCTCATCCTAAAACTGTTTCTCTTCGGAAAACTAGTATGAAATATGGTGCATTTGTCCGCATACATAACAACTTTACATACACTACAGTTTTCTATTATGTACTACTTTTCTGTCATCTTTACTTGACCTAAGTAAACAGACCATCTAATCCTCGCAGAACCAGCTTTGCTCAGTTCTGAAGTTTCATTATAATTCAATCAATACAACATTCTACTCAGTATCTAGTACTTAGTTTCTAGTGCACCCAAAGCTAATTTTCTTATTTTTGATGTAAAGAAAGTCTCCCTTTCGTTTTGTCTGCCTATCATTCCTGTTCTTTTCAATAATGGGCCTTTAAAGCCTACAGACCAGATATTTTTTCAGGGAAAGCTGTTTCTTCTTTTTCTACCACTAATCCTCTTGCAACATCACTCCTGTTTATCTAATAGTAGTTTGTGTTCGTTAATAATTACATTTCTTTTCAATTTTTCCATCCTGGGAGTGTATGCGCTCCACGGCCAACTCACGCTCCGTCGAGGACCCGGGATTATGAATCTGTATTTGTTATCTCCATTGTTACCGATTTTGGGGGCAGCTGGGCGAGTATAGTTGAGTCGTTTTGACAGTGCGTTGTCTGCGGCAGCGGCCCTGCTGGCATTGGGGCACGCGGTGCGGTCGGTCAAACAGTTGATCCACGATGGATCCGGCTTCTTTGACGAGTTTTATCGTCTGTTCCCTTCTTCATTTGTTCTTAGAGCTGAGGAAGAACAATATAAGAGGAAACAAGCGATAAAACTGTTCAAAGATACCAGATCAATCATAGGTCAACTTTTTGACCGACCGCGCTGCGTGCTCCAATGCCAGGGAGCCGCTGTCGCGGAAAACGCACTGTCAGAACGACTCCACTATAAATGCATTGACGCTACCATGTTTTCTCATAAAGTGAGGGATGTAATAAAACCCGCGGAATTTTAATTACAATTATTACCTTGGTCTCGCCGATAACCAAGTCAAAGTGCAACTAGAGAATGAAAAGAGTGATTGGGACAAGGTTAGATGAAGTGGTTCGTCTTCCTATCTTCTTATCAAAAGCACGTTTGGAATCATATGTTTTTTAAAGAGGTATTTATTTGTTAGTACTTGTAATTGCTATCTTAGTATTATTCCACTGGTTAGGGTAGCATTCAAGTGTTTATAAACGAAAGTTTTCGCTATTGACTTTTCCAGCTACTCTTTTTTCTCCCAATATTTCTATGGTTATGTTAGATCCTCGGCTTCAGGCGTTGTGCCAGGCGACATTTTTTCCGACTTGCATCGCCTTGGAATCATACCTGATCCGTTATTTGCCGACAACCACTTGCATCTTCGATGGATCTCCTCTGAAAACTGGACCTATTCAAAGACATTTGAAGTGGACAGGGGTATATTAGAGGTAATTTTAACCTTTGTATTTTTTATATCTCGGCACCTTTCTCCTGCAGATTGTTTGCTTCAGCATAGTTCACTTGTGCTACGATTAAAAGGCATCGACACCGTATCAAAAGTGTTTTTGAACGGTGTGTCGTTGTTGAGAACGAATAATCAGTTCGTGGAATATTTCGTAGACATAGCTGGAATCTTGGGTGAACGTAATGTTATCGAATTCCAATTTATATCACCAGTTCTGTTTGCGGAGATGAAGTCGAAAGACTACCAGGTTTTCTATTTTAAAGAGATCTTTTGATATCCGCTTATTTCATTACTTATTGTAGATCTTTCAGAAATCCCATGGTCACCTAGTGCCACCTGTCTGTCCTCCAGCAATATATCATGGCGAATGTCATCCAAATTTCATAAGGTTTGATAATATCTCTTAGTTTTTCCTATTTTCATCTCTCTTTCTTTATTTTGGTGTTTTCATAGTACTCATATTATTGAAAGGTATCTCCTTCCAGCTGGTAGCTAACTAAATGAGATTCCAGAAAAGCACAGTACAGTTTTGCGTGGGACTGGGGACCATCGTTTCCTACTATTGGAATCTGGAAACCCATTGATATTGTGGCATTTGATGGTTATTTTGTTGACGACATTTCGTGGACTACCGAACGGACGTCAGGTATATCTTACTTGATGTACCTACTGGTTTCGAATTCCAATAAGTTTTTTCTTCTTTCAATATCCTGGTGATTTCCGGTTTTAGATTTCATATTCATTTTCTCCTTTCATTGACTACTTCTTTCCAGAATCCTGGCTCATTCATGGAGATGCTCGTGTCTTCGTTGATTACAGCGCTGTTAATATCACTATAAGGGTGGCAATAGAGGAACTGGACATTGATAAAGAGCTGGTCTACAATATTTCTGCCGGAGCTGAGCCAGCTGTTCTAAATTTTGACATTGCCATACCCACTGGAAACGTGGAGCTATGGTGGCCGAATGGACAAGGACAACAGAAGCTTTATACTATGACGCTAGTGGCTGGAGAACAGAGTTTGTTGTGCCTACTCATTTTCTGTTTTCTTTCCGTTCTTTTTCTATCAGGAAAGGAAATTATGCAAATATTTGATTTGGAATCATTTCGAACCATAGAATTATGGCTACGTACCAGCTCTTGCTCAAAATTTTTATTCAGAGATTTCATGTCGGATTGCGTTTCGTCACATAGAGCTGGTGCAGGATTATGTAGATGAAAACCATAAGGACAAAGGACGACATTTCTATTTCAAACTTAACGATCGACCTATTTTCCTGAAAGGTAGCAATATTCCTCCTGTTTTTTCTTCCTCGTTCGTTTTTTTTTTTTCATGAGCAGTGTTTTTGTCCAAACCAAACCACTTCTTGGAGACTCCAGGATGCCCACTGAGACATCTGCTACAAGGGAGCGCTAGATGCTAACGGTCGATACTAGTATGTGATCTCTTTGTGGGGGTGTATCTTAATGGGTATTCCAGATTCTCCACAAAAAGATAATCAAAACGGCTTTTTCTGCATGCTTCTAAGAAATCATATATGTCATTGTGACCAGCGTCTCCTGAAGATTCTTTTCCTATGAAAATATCCAGAACGACCCCGAGGTGGGATATTGTCCTTAGGACTAGAGCGCGTTGTGGTTCTTAATACAAAAGTGCTGATGTGTCCGCGATTTCAGGGTCCAACTGGATTCCAGTATCTATGTTCCCGTCTGCGAACCACACACGGCGACTTCAATTTCTGCTGGATTCTGCTGTCGAAGCAGGCATAAGCATTAACGGTTGCTGTGACTTTTCTTTGTTTGACAACTAGCAGTAAGTTTAGGCATGAATACTCTCCGAGTTTGGGGAGGCGGCATTTACGAGTCGGAAGAGTTTTACGAATATGCCGATGAAAAAGGGATCTTACTATGGCAGGTAATTTCTTAATTTACTAAAAAAATATTTTTATTCATTTGTACAAACGGTTCTACGATTGATATGCTTTTCTTTATTGATCGTTTCAACAAAAGTAGTGCCCAGCTGCCTTTTCTGCTCTCATTTCTGCACCTTCAGAATTGTCTACAGCTTTTATTGGAATGTTTACAAAAGTTCTGTGATTTTCACCGTCTTATCACTGAGTCTTTTATAAGAAGAGCATTTTAGAGTAGCACTGCGAAATTTCGGTCCCTCGAGTCATGAACTCGTTTGTCAGCAACTAGTCTTGAATTGACTGCTTGGTCAACTGTAATTATGAGTATTTCACGCCTGATGCGGGTGCTTCCGTGTTATCGACAACAACTAACATTTGTGTGAATATTGTGAATCATCTTTAAATTTATTTCCTTGTAGTTCAGGACTTGATGTTCGCATGCGCTCTTTACCCAACTAGCGACGATTTCTTAGACAGTGTAAGGACTGAAATGCAACAGCAGGTAAATTCAAACTGAGATTTTCTTCGATGAGTCTTCCCTTATTTCGGCTTTCATTGATTTTTATGTCGTACAATTTGCTTCCTCATTTTAAATGTTGCTAATTCCTCTCTGATTTTTTTTTGGCACATTCATGGTACGTATTGAGCGATTCCTCATAAAAATCATATGATAAATTGGTGTTCAAAGGAAGTATTCCCTTGGGAAGGGTTATTTCTTGTTATGAGGAGCTGGATGAATTCATTTATTTGCGAAGTCGTATTGAAATGATAGTGGGAGAGATCGAGATAGAATTGAAAATTACGAAATTTGAGGGCAGCACTACAAAATTCAAAGGAATTTTGCTGATAAAAGCAGTCGAATCTCGAAAATTGCTTTTATTCCTCGCAAAACTAACCTTAAATTGACTCCGTTAGCTATTACCCGGGGGTTGCAGGTATGGAGGATCAAGCGTCATCCATCAGTTTTGGTATGGGCTGGTAACAACGAAAATGAAATTGCGATCAGAACGCATTGGTGGAGCGTTGCAAATTACACAGGTTAGACTTAGTTTTAGGTTTTCTTCGTTGATCTATGAGTACATGATCAGAAATGGCTGCTATTAATTATCCCTTTGCTCCTAATACTTACCATTCCCTATTCTGGTCACCTTGTTTAATGATGGGCCCTTGAGTGGCTAGAAAAAAAAAGCACCAAGAAAGATAAAATTTCAAAGCGAAGGCAAGAATAACAAACCTTTTTTGCTTTGGTTATCTTGTAAAATGAAACAAACATAAATCATACGAGAATGTTTATAGAAAGCAAACAAGTCGAAGATTACACCGTTCTCTACAGTGGAATCATAAAGCCTATGGTTGAAGGATCCGACCCATATCGTCCTTTTCTGCTGTCCAGCCCCAGCAATGGAGTACGAACTGAAGAGTTGGACTAGATTTTCGCTTTGATTTCGATGCGTATAGAAATAACCTGGAGCTCTGTGTTTGTAGCAATTGTCTATACCTTTAGTTCCTCTTTTTTTTTCAGGGAAGGTGGAGTTTCAACAAATCCAGGTGATCCTCGATTTGGTGACATACATTTTTATGATGAAATTGTAAACCTATGGCGAGATGGCTCATACTTGACACCGAGATGTGCAACAGAATACGGTGTGCAGAGCCTTCCTTTCGGGTGAGTTTAAATCTTTCTTTATCCTAGGATAAAGTGCTCGTGAAGACCTAGGTATATCTTAATTTTACGCTCTTTGGTTCATATTCGAGTTTTTTTTAAATCGAATTTTGAGCAGTTCATGTGAACTAATTTCATATAAAGTTTGTTGAAAAAGTATCTTGAATTGAGCTGTGAATTTGATTATTTCAATATTACTAATTTCTCTAGAAATTTAGCTGTAACGACCAAAAATTAAGAGAATAATAAAGCAGCATTTGTAAAATTCCATCCGTGACATAAGGGGTACCAACGCTACTTATCATAATTTTAGAAGTACGATGCTGAAGCACATCGAGGCCTCAGAGTGGTTTTATACGTCTGAACAGTTGCAGCGCCGGCAACATCATCCAGGCGGCGTGTTGACGAATTTATTGACGGTTTTCACGCATTTTCCTGTGAGTGTGACTCTATGTATTTTGATTTGATTTAAAATCCTATAATTCGCGAGAGATGAGACCAATTTTTGTATTGAACACATTCACGAAGGTCTACCACAGAGGTGTCTACCACAGAGTGGTCAGCTGGTTTCTAACCTGCGCATACACACATTGACATCCCATTGATGAGGTCCGCACGATTACGTTCAGATTCCATTTCAATGCCCGCAATCCCTTTCGAATCTGCACCAGTGCGATTACCTGACGTCACCGGCTTTCATAGACCGTTTCGCTTACTATTCCCAAGCTCAGCAAGCGATCACGTATAAAACCCAGACAGAACACTACAGAAGGTCGGTTATAACTTTTTTTACTGCGATTTCCTTTACCTGGCATGCCATGCTTAGGTTTCAAAACCTTCTGTTACCTTCTGGTTTGGGGAACACGATGTGTGCTTTGTACTGGCAGCTGAACGATGTCTGGGCTGCACCGACATGGTCATCTATTGACGTGGATCTGAACTGGAAAATGGTGCACTACGAGGCGCGGAGATTCTTCGCTCCTGTTATTGTTGCCGTTGTGAGTGTTGCAATTTTTGTTTCTTCATTTGCTATTATTTATTGTTTCGTTTTTATTCTATCGCGCCAAATCTAATTTTATTCCCATTATATTCTTTTTATGCATCTATTCTTGACCGCGTATTTATTCATAGGTTTATAGGCTTTCTAATAGGTCATAGCGAAGTATCGAGGTCATTTTCCTGATCAAATACTGATCCTTTACATACCTTTCCTCGAAAAGAATCATTTTCATGAGTTTTTTTTTTCTAGAAAATTCGCTGAAGTAATGAATAACTACCGGAATGAAAAATAAAAACACTTACCTGAGCCTAATCATGGCGAACGGCGTCCTCGAACAGCTGAGCGAGGACGGACCGCTGCCACACGAGGGCCGCGCCGCGCACGCGCCGCATGCTCAGCGCGCTCGAAAACTTTTTACTAATGGCGCACAAGGACTGTAGTCCATGACCAAGGAGTGTCGAGTTATGTGATCTGACTTGGGTGTGTTCTAGTACTCTGTTGGTTTCAATGACATCGGAGTCACCATTGTCAACGACTCTCCCACCAAAATCACCGCCAAGGTGGTGATAGACATGTTGGCATGGACTAACCGCTTTGATCCAGTGTACAGTGAAGAACAAGTGATCAACATCGATCCGCTGTCTGCTAAACAGTTGAAACTGTCAAAGTTAGTTTATTTTTTCCGTTTGCTAGGGAGTGTTTCCAGGAAAACCACTGAGTTAGCAATTATAGGCAGAAGATGTGGGGTACAAGCGACGCTGATTTTCTTATTCGTGCACGTCTTTTCAATAGTTCTGGTGATCCAATTGCTCCAGAGTCTGTGCTTCTTCCGGAAAAGATGTACGAGGTAAGTGGTTTAGTTCTCATATTTAAGGTGTCGGAGTTAATGAATAGATAAACTCGATTATCTTTGGTAATTGCAAACCTCTTTCTACTCATCCACATTATTTGCGTCTCCTTCCAAAAGTGGGTAATTGAACTGACACATGAGCAACCGTAGCGAGGCGGGAAAACCATCTGACAACACAAATAAGGAGCTGGGTGGAGAACAGCTAGACCGTTACTGCTGTGTTTTATGACCTTTCATTGGGCATTGCTTTCGTTAGATTAACTTCAATAGGCTCTCAAATAAACATGTTCGCTAAAAGGAGGTCAAGGGCTTTCACATTTTAGCAGCTTTTAAATCAGTCAACCCAATTCAGGTTGATTTCAACACGTTTGGTGATGTGTCCATCAGCGAATTCAAGAAAATTGATCCGTACACCTACACGTTGACCATCAATGCAACTGCTATCTCACCGTTCACCTGGATTTCCGTGAACAAGCCGTTCCTGGGCTGGTTCACGGATAACGCCTTTGCTATGACAAAACCTTCATACACAGTCTCATTAAAATTGAAAGAGCCTTTAGAACTTCAGAAAAAGGATTTCTATGTGTGTAATTTGAAAAATTGCGGAGCATTGTAATGTTTAGCTAAAATTTGATTAGGAAATAATGGTTTATTAATAAATAATAGCTATGAGTCTCTTCATGTGCATACAGCGTTGCTGGATTGACAAGGCTTGTTACCGGGAGTAAGAAATAACTTGTTCTGAGGTCCAGCACAAACGCATAGTCGATATGCATCGATGGATGCGGAAAGGGCTGGCGATGGAGAAAGAGGCAGTCCTCTGGAAGTTGTGTCCAACCGGAGGCGACCACCCAAGTGGATAGAGCCGTCGCGCTGAAAGTTGCTTAAATTCGTTTTTGTTCGGCTCTTCCAAAGAAAGAAAAGAAAGAAACGAAGAAAGGAGAAATCACGAAAAGACTGGCTATCTGTGATGGTTACAGAAATCCAGTGCTGAAAATCTATTTGTACATGAGCTTGTCATTTCGGCTGGTGAAACGACGTGTAATTATGAAAGTGGGCGTGACTATGCTTCCAATTTCTTTTGAAGATGCTAGTCAAACTGCTACTACGCTCCTCGAAGAGTGGGGCGCATGGCATTGTTGTAGCTTTGGAGGCTTTCTTCTTGATACACATTGATTGTGGGTGGTCCGATGTTGGCGACTGCCCTCTCCCAATCAATATGTATCAAAAATGAAGCCTCTAGGGCAACGGCGATGCTCGATGTTATACTGATCAAGATGTATATCAGCAGCCCTATCGTAAACTTTGAAGAATCTGTTCATTTCTGGATTTGCCTATTCCGCCAGCATCTTACTTAATATTTTTTTGTAGTCTGAAAGGGCTAGGAGCTATAGGTCGAGTTGTACCACTATTTTACGGCTATTAAAATGGCCCCTGACCCCGCCTGACTGCTGTCATTGATGTGAGTGACGTGTGATGATCTCACCTTACATTTAAGAAATTTGTTAGAGTTCAGTTTGCTTACCGAAGTGTTGAAGATGACCGCTGTCATGCCGTTGAATTTCACAGCGTTTGCTTCCATATGTATCCCCTCATTCCCTCGAATCGACAGGTTCTCCACGTTGATCTTCAAGCTTTCATCGATTGGTGACCGAATCTGAAGCAGTTTCCAATGATCTCATTTAAAATGCAATGCAGAGTACTTTTCTGGCAAGCATTTAGTTACTTTCAGTACTATCCTCATGGGACTAAATTCGTGGTATTTTCGTTAGTAAAAAAAACTTAGTAAAAAAAGTGGAAAATACTGCTTGGTTGTTGATTTCGCGTTGGTGCTGTCCCTCTTCCCCTCTAAGAGTGCTTCAAGTAGTATGAGGAATCATCTTTAATTCTGGAAATTCTTAGCAGGCGTTGGGAAAATAGTGGATTCTAGTCCGGATGGCTTCAAAGACTGTTCCATCTCAAAATCGTTTTTGAGTTGTTTTTTCAAACGAGAGAATCTCCAGGAGCTGTTTATCATAATAGCGTACGTGATACGGAGCAGAACTGCCGAAGAACCGTCTTTCGAGTCTCATTTTCTGAGAAGACTTGGGCGGAGTAAACGGGACTGCGGGGTTTCTACATCATTCACATTTTTACTGTTTATGGATGGGTGTCTTAGATGTGACTTCTACTTCTAAGAAGGTTAAGCGTACCTTATTTGTGATTATTCGGCTTGTCGAAAGCCTCTTGATCTTCTTATCAATTGTAATGACTGGATGCTGGGCGCTGAACAATGGGCGGAGAGTACTAGACGAGATAATCTGAAGGGAAACTCTGACTATTACGTCTTAAAACCTATTTGATGCAAAAATATAGTTAGTGCTGGAACAAAAAAAAATGTTAAGAAAAAGAAAATATCACTGTAAAAAAACATACTGACCACCAAAAATACGAAAATGAAGGATAAGGGAAGAAAAGAAAAAAGGTCAAAAATCTGCGAATGGGGAATTCCAAACGGCCATGTGAAAAGGGCGGGGCCGCAGCGCGGCTCTCTTGGGTAGCGACGCAGAGATTCTGCATGTGGCTCTGGTTGTCTGCTTCTGCCCGCAGCAGACAATCCGAGTGCCACGCCGCGCCGCAGTCCCGCCCCTTGCACACGGCCGTTTGGAGTTCCCTATATCTCTGGATTAACAAACCTGGAAATGTTCCGTGTTCTCAAGTCTGCAGCCACTTTCTTGGATTGTGAGGCGAGTGCTGTTTTCAGCACCTGATATCAAAACCTGAAACTGTTGCATTCGGATTCAAATAGGGTGAATTTGCAAAAATACGGATTATGAAATGGAATAACAGTAAATGGGTGGCTCAGTCTCTGAGTCCAGCTGACAACTTCGCTACTTTTATTTCCCCCAAATAAAGAAGGTGTCATTGTTTTCAAGTTTCAAAAGATTCCTCAGCTATTCTTGGCTGCATTTCTGTCATTCCTATATCATCTACTGTAATGTCACATTGTTATTCCGCCTAATTACTGCGCAGCACTTACTTTTTTAAGTTGAAGATGATATTCCAGGCAGAAGCTCAGATTACAGGCAATCTCATGCCTATCTTGCCAATAGTGTTTCTTAACCCTCATTTGCCAACGAATCCCGAAATCCATGTTTCCTAACGCTGTTTTGTACGTAGAATTTAATCCACAACTGCTTGTTTCATGTATTTCTTCCTTTTCCGAACAAAAAGTGCCACGTTCTGCACGCTTTTTCGATCCGGATGAAATTTATGCCCATCATCATAGGTGAAGGTTCTTCCCAAGGGCGCTAGAGTCTCATTTTATCGTACCTATAGTGGTAGCCGTACCATGATACATATTTTCCATGCTTAGACTGTTCACACTGACTCATATTCCTCGAATAAGTAGAAAAAAACACGAACCCTCGATCCATGAATATACAGTTCCCTATCCTTGTATCCAGCAACATTACCATTCGTTACAACCGTCCCCAGGTCGACGGAGTTACCGTCGAATTGAACTACCTGCAAGTGAATGCTTCGAATAGCACAGATTATTTTGTGATCTACCTGTGGACGAGTTTTCTCGAGCAAGTGCCATAAATAGAAGCGAAGAACCGCACTGTAATCATGGACTCTCACACAAATGAAGAGAAGTACTTCAATGTACGTATTGGACCAGTTTGACAGTACCTATGCTTCAACTCAGATTTTGCCTTCATAATCGTTACTCTTTGCACACAACGTACATTCAACCACGTACGCCCCAACGGGGCGGGACGAGGGCGGGACCAGCCAATCAGGCGAGTCGGACTACCCACAAAAGAGCCCTGCGCGACGCAGCGCTTCAGGATTTTTCGGCATTACATAATATAACTATTACTACGGCTACTACTACTATTCCTATTACTATGTATTTCCATTACTACTACTATTTCTATTACTGCTACTATTATTATTACTATCATTGCTCTATTGCTACCGCTGTTGCTATTACTGTTAGTCTGTCAGTGGTACTATCACTACTACTATTACTATTACTATTGCTGCTACTACATGTAATTATTGCTACTACTATTATTACAAGTACTAATTACTATTACTACATATTACTATTGCTACCACAGTACTAAAACACTACATATTATTACTATTACCATTACCGTTACTATCTCCACTACTGCATATGTATTACTATCACTGTCACTTACTGTACGTCCTTACCATAATTGCCATTAGCATTACTACATATTACTACTACTACCAATATTGTTACAATTTCTGATACCACTACCAACTAGTTTTCTAACAGGTTCGAATAATCTGATCGAGAAGCAGAAAAAGCAGATAATCAATTATATATAGTAAGGAAAATGCATAGTAAAAACAAGTGCAGCGTACTTTTTCCATTTCGCCAGCCTTCGGATTGAATACATTGTGAAATCGTAGAAATTTCATACCATGTTGATTCATTTGAAGTGAAACAATTAGCATTATATTCATCTGAAACAAGCCATGAGTGGTAAACATTACTGGACAATGGTAAATACGTAAAACTTACAATTAGTAAAAATAGAGCTAATATGGTTAATATAGCTAGACATGCTATGAGCGCGTATAACTTCTTCTCCCTCAGACCAGTAACGGTCATCGAGGCATCCCTGCTATCGCTCGCTGATGGAAACGACGTCTCTGAGCCGGAACGCATGTACGCCGGCGGAGGCATGGTCGTTCCTGGAAAAGTGCGTTGTTTTCAGGATTTCACTGGTTTGAAAAAGTTTTACATGCGGATTGTATGAATCCCGAAAAAAAATAAAGGGTTATGAATAACAAATATTTGCAAATTAATGTACTGAACAATTATATGCATGCATCAGAGGTTGAAGAAGAGCATGAAAGTGCATTTATTGACAATTTGATTAAATGAAATTCATCTTGACGTTTCGTCATTACACTCAATTTTGCTGTCCTTTCCTGACACTATGTGCCATATTTGTGAGATAAAAAATCAAAAAAAAAATCCTTGTTTAGGAAATGCTCCCAGAAAGCGCAGCAGCACAGGTGCTTGACGGAAATAGGAGATTGTTCAAACTACAATTTATTCTTCCTTGCTCTGTCAGTTAATAAAATTCCGGATCAAAAGGTTATCCAGGAAAATTAGACTTCATTTCTCTGTATCCTTCGCGGGTTTTCAGGAAGATCCTGATTATATGGCATATATTTCCGAGATTTTGTTACTTAAGTATTAAATATTGACAGGTGTCGCGTATAAAATGAAATTTGGAGAAAATTAGAACAAATCCAGGAAATTGAGGGCAGGCGATCAATAGCTGCGCTGTCGCAAATCTGACCAGCTGCTTATTACAACCACGGGCCTCATCGTACTAGGGTCATAGGAGTTACATTGAAGGTTACAGCTTCTGTTACATAACTGTTACTTGGTAAGTTACCCGAAGAACTGAGAATGGCTTCTGATCCATGTGGAGTATCAAAATTTGGGCATTTACAATTATTTAACCAGTAGCTGCCCATACAAACGCGGACGAGCAATGCATTTGATGCATGTTTTTACTTCATTTCATGTCTTTCAGCTAGTATTAGAACCTAACAATGGTTCTGTGAGATCTCTTTTCACATAAGAAATCTTGTCCCACTGAATCTCGGATGAAAGGGAATGTAATTATGCTAGGTGAGGCTTTGAAATAGGTGCTGACATCAGTAAATGTTCCAACAACCGCTAGGATCCATAGCCAATGGTTTCTACCCGATTCTACGCTTCCATAACTGAAGCTATTTTTCATGAGTTTGGTCATTGAAATACATGAAACATGAAATAGACGTTAGACTCGAATTCTTTAACTAATTTACAAAAAAAAAAGAAGAATTAGAAAGTTTGGACAGTTCTTGTTTTTCCAAAAACTGGGGATCATTTCGGGCACTCGCTCTACCCCCCCCCCCCACCGACCTTTTGAGAATTCCATTAATGCAGAGAATAACCAAGCCTCGGATGCATAATTGAGATCATCCATGATAAACATGTTGACGTACCAAAATTTGCCCTTTATATGGGAAACATCAACATGTTTACACGTATACGACGTAACCCAGCTGCTACGCATGGGTAATCCTACCTGTGAATGTAAGGTGGTGTTTACGTTTGATGTGCGTCAAATTTGACGCGGCGATATGCAATGCAGAGCGGAGAGGAGAAGAGAATTCTTGGCAGGAAGCGAATGTTCCTGGTTTTGCCGTCGCGATGGCCACGCGAACAAACTGCGTTTTAATCTTCTGCGCATCGAGACATCGCGAAAATTTCGTGAAATTTCAGGCCGACGCGTCAGATTTGACGCGCATCAACTATAAATACCGCCTATAACTATCCATCTTTCTAATCATACATCTGGACTAAGTAGATCAGAATTTTGCGGATTCACTATGATCCCCGTGGATCACCGGAAATAGCGGGCACACGGATTAGCACCAAACGTCGATCGGTTGAGGAATGGTTCTGTATTGTCTAGAACACAGGCAAATGTGACATCTCTTCGCTTCCTGAGCTTCGTGGTTGGAACCTTCCTAGCTGGAATGAAACCTTCCATAATAATCCGCAATTAGGTAAGTCTTACCACTATAATGTTTCTGTTTTTAAGCCATTTTCTTCCCACAGATAAAATTCCTTGAATTCTTGGCTGTATTCTTTGTTTTTCGTCTTTTTTTCGGTTCCTTTCTGGTTGACGATCTCCGATCTTCTTCAACTCCAACTCACAGATGCAATACGGTGGCCAACTTCCTGTTGTCACACATTTCGTTACTGTTTTTCCGCGATCGGGTGAATTTTTAACTCTCGACTGATTTTTGCTGCCGCCCAACCCCTGATCCATGTTTTGTCCAACCTAAAACTGTACAAAAGGAGTGTAACTATAGTCAACAAATCTGAGGAATGAGCTTCTTTGGGAATGATCTTTGGTTTTTCATTAAATTCATTTTTGCCTTGAACACTTGGAAACATTAAAAAAAAGCAGTTTACAATGTTGGTCATGGACATTTTCTTAGTCATGGCCATTTCAGGCCAGCAGCGTGCGAATTATGGTCTTCTTCGTGAGTTCAGGGGTATATTCCTATTCTGATCCAACCAATTATGCATCTTCATGATGTTTAGGTGGCACCCGTCCTAATGATCTTTCTTTCAAGTCTACTTCTCGCGTCGGAACAGCCTGGTCCTCGTAGGTTCCTCTTTTTTTTCAGTTTTACAGAGGAAAACAGTGGTTCTGTATTCTCATTTACACCATTCGTTTCTCTCTTTTTTCTTTTTGCTTTGTAAATACTCATGTAACTGTAACATGTAACTCATGCTTACTCTGCATACCACCGGGGCTTTTCTGAATGTTTCTGGATGCTCAGGAGCTAGATTTGACCCATATTTGGATTTACTTGCCTATAAATTGTTTCTCGAGAGCTTAACCATTCAGCCGTTTCCACGTCATGTGCCACCACGATCTGTGGCCATGGGACAAGATGTCAAATGGTTGAGTTGTCCACATGTCATGATGATGTTTGTCCTCTTGTACCCCGTTGCATTCAAGTCCGATAGTGGTTAGATTCATAAGGTTTGACTTAATTGGAACGGTGAATTTCTGGATTTGTGTCATCACAACGCCTTAATATAATATAACGGAATAGGGATGTTGGTAAAACCTATGGATTTTTCACTGAGAATCCATAATCGTTGATCCAGCTTGTACAGTACTTGTTACAGCTGTTCTCGGCCAAGATTGTTTTATTTATTTTTTTATTTCAAGATTTTTTTAACTTATTTTTTTTATTTTCAAGATTCAAGGACAGTCGAACATGGAATGTACGTTGATCCAGCATTTCTAGGTTTCAGATAAGCACTTCACATATATTATTAATAAAAAATAAACATTATTATTGATAAAAAAAAGTAAATATCATTAATGGAAAATAGACAGTAAGTGTAGTTTCAAAAAACAACTTCATATCTTTTAGTATGCGATACGTCGTGCGACTTCTGTCCACCTGAGCTGAATTGCGTATTGGTGGACACTGGCTGGCTCGTTTGCTATACTCTGTTTCTAGCCTATCTCTTCATTTTTATACTATCAAGCAATTAATTTCGGCTCTTAAAACACTCTCCGGAGCAGAATCCAGATTGTCTTAGAGCTTCATAGAATGGGAGGTGTCTCAGCGCAGTATCACTTGGCTGCTGGGATCTATTACAAACTGTAACTATAATTGTTATCGTCAATGTCCTCATTTCAACATATGTCTTCGCTCAGAAGATTCATTTTTTAAAAGTTGCCCGAATCCACAGTGCAGACCGAAGCCAACATCGCCGCCGGCACCTTTCACAATCGGCCGTCCTCGTTGTTGATGACAATTCTGGATTTGTTATGTGTGCAGTGAAGGATTCAATTTGAGTTTGTACGATAAAAGAGGGCGGGATGCTGTCAACAGCAGGGATTCATGATACTTGCCGATGCTATTGGAATTTTTTTGTTACAGAGTGGAATATGTCTGCATTTTTCAGTCGCGAGGAATTTTTTTTGAGTTTTTGAACGGCTGTTTGATGGGGAGTGGTTGTCGAACGTCGATAAACTAATAATATTTCACTAGCATAGCATATGCAAGGAAGGATCAATTTCTATTGCACACCTCAAAACCAGGTCGCGCCGCACAACCTACGCGGTGCGGCAAACCAGCTGGACGCTGTTGTTCTTGCGCGTGGTCGGGATTGTTGCTAGTTGAATAAGTCGACATAAAGAAAGTAGCGGTGGAAGAAATAAGAAAAGCGGCAGCTTCGACCATATGAACAAAACACCGCCCAGATGGTCTGCCGCGTCGCGGAGGTGGTGCGGCACGGCCTTGTTTTCATGCGTGCAATAACCAAATGCAACAAGCTCTGTAGCAAGCATTGGTTAATATGGTGGCAGTTTAATCCATAAATACATCACAAATACAGGTAGCAAGGAGCACTGTTTACGCGAGGGTGAGAACCATGAAGCCAGGTTCGTCACCTCACCTTCATCAGGAAGTAAAGTGGGAATAGAACGATCCATGAGTGGTTACATGCTTGTGGAATGTTACACGATAAAGGAGTTGGTCTATCAAGCCTCCTAGCGACGCTGCCTTACCGTCGCCATCTCAAATCTTACTCTTCTCCATGAGTGAAATAAAATGCCTCGGTTGGGGCAACCGCAACACATGCTCTGTATCCGACGGCAAAATATATACGGATTTCATCCTGATTCAGACGCAAGTGGTTAGCTAGCTTATTGAAAAGATACCAAAAATTAAGGGGGACTCAACGTCAGACTAGCCATTTGGACAGAATTCTGTGCAAAACAAACGAATCAAACCTATGTACATATAAGTGCTTTGTCGTCAAATACTAGGCGCGTGGTGCACCTTCACCCCGCCGTTGCGTTTAATTTCACGCCTCGATTGCGGTCAGATGAGTCCGTGGCGGGATCTACCTTACGGTGGGAAATTTCGCTCCGGGATCTAACTCTGGCAATCATCGAGGAGTATCTTTTTTTAGGGATAAAAATTTGGATAACTTGTGCTTTCGAGAAAATGGGTTTGGTGGGCAAGCACCAATGGTTAAAAGGCTCCAGATGAGTTGGAACTTGTCGCCTTTCCTAACAATAATAACCCCATCCCCCTTCCCGCCCACTCATACTGCTTCAGAAAATTTGTGGTCCAGATATACTCAAAGTATCTGTTCTAGCGTTAAGCTTCTTCCGAGTTAATGAAGCTCTCTTCTTGTTAGCCCATTTAGATAAAGCGTGAGACTGCTTAATTAGGTATGCATGACGTCAAACGCGCGGTTTTGAGCATCGACGACCCATCTTGGACTCGTGCGGTGTAATTAATCGTGTGGATGATTGTTTGTGGCAGTTTTCCTCATGGGATCCATAAAGCGGGCAAGTAGCTATTTCTGTCACATCTGGACATAATTATTGGCGATGTCTTCAAGCTGCGTTGTGGATGGGCGATCAAAATGTCGGAATCCTCGAAATTTCGCATTTTTCGTATAGCAGAGCAACAAGTCTTTCGATTTTCCGGATATTTCGAGGAAAATTAACCCAATCCGGATAAGGCTAGGGTTACAGTGTGAGGAAATATTACGTTCTATTCAAAGCTCGAAACAAACAGGCAATAATCGTGTTCTAGGGGATTCGCTTGAACCAAACAAATATGATACTAAGGATGACTGTGTGACGCTCCTTTCACCAGGTTAACTCTAGAGCAGAATATTAGCAATGGCGCGCTTTTTTATGCTGACTCTTTCCATTTCTCTCACTTAAAAAACAGCACTAAGTATCAGAAAACCATCGTTCATGGATATCAGCAGCATTTTTGTAGGTGCCTGCAGGAATCAACATACCTGCGCGCAAAACAAAATGCCCCATCCACAATTGGCCGTTGAGGTCTCGAAGAGAAACTGTACAGTAGAGAAGCAAAATTTCGTCTACTGTGTAAGTTCTACCATCTAAGTGCAAGTATTTAGAGTTAAAATTGGAGTAAGTGGTGGGGCCAAGCTCTGTGATTGGTCGGATCGATGAAGCAACCAATCGCAAAGTAGTAGCACCGCCCATTCCTGTTATTGCACTACGCACCAGCAACAATATGCAGGTAGTGATGACTGATAGCAGCAGATTGAGAATCTAAGAAGGTGGTGAGTGTTTAAGGATGGTTCATTGAGTGTGGTAGGGCCTTAGAGAGTTTCCTTATTTTATGGTGAGATTATGAATGGAAGTGTAAATAGAGATAGATGACCTGTATTGCCAGTAGTAAATAAGTGGTGCAGCGGGCGTCAATGGTTATTGCACACCTGGGAACGAAACCGCGCCGCAGCACCTGCGCAGCACCTGCGCAGCGCGGCAGTCCAACTGAGCGTTGTGCTCCTCGAGCGTGATCGAGACTGCTGTTTTCCTTGTGTTTTCCACGCTGGTTCCTTCATTTCTGTATATTCAACTAGCAACAATCCCGTTCACGCCCAAGAACCACGGCGCTCGGCTGGCCTTCCGCGCTGCGAAGTGGTGCGGTGCGGCTTCGTTTTCGGAAGTGCAATAACGATTGTCGCTACTTGTAGTGTTGAATAAATAAACAATTAAATGAATAGCCAAAATAAATAAATAAATAAATAGTGCACACTGTGGTAGCGATTGACTGCAAAAGGATGGCATAAGAGATTTTGAGTACGAAGAACTGCCTCTTTGCTCTGAGAAGTAGCTGCAAACGTAATTTTTACCCAAATAGAGAAGCTAAGACACGCTCCACAGGTCAACAGGACTAGCACTAATCCAGAAAGATTAAGTATAGAAAGAAAATCCTCAGAGGGTTTCCGCTGGTTCAGACTAAGCCCTGGAATTCGTTTTCTTATAAAGTAGAGAATGAGCTCTGTAGACGACTTGTAAATTGCCAGAGATCGCTAGAAGTGAAAAGCCAGGAATTTTTCATGAATGACGCCACTCTTCAGGAATCCGGCGGCTATTTCTGTCATGTGATATCCACTTCAACATCCTCTAAATGGCACAATTGTGGCTCAATTCGCTGCAGAACACGAGGCTTCCGTCGAGACGGAGCACAGACGCGAATCGATAAGTGCCCCCACCCGCTATGGTTAGTTACTCTCACGTTGGTTATTAATTCGTTTCGAAACATGCCTGGCTGCTCACATGCCTGCTGATCCAGGTTTTTGCCTCGATTCGGTGGGATTTCATCGAATTTTCTCGCATGTCGTTCCATTTGGTGCCAGCAATGCCATGGGTTCCATTTACATTTTGAGTTCTTGCTATTCTCCTGCTCCCCCTAGCTTTCCTTCTTGGTACAGAATCGATAAGTAATTATAGCACTTGATAAATTATCAAAACACAGTATGTGCAACAACGGTTAGTCAGCATTTGACCTACTAATCAATATTTTCCTAGTAACCGCGCACGCAACCGCTTGCAAATGTTGTAATGCAGCGGTGGTTGTTAGACTCTTTCGCCTCGAAAATTAATTTTTAAAATATTTAGTGCTACTTTTTTATTGTTTGCTATTTAATACTCAGTGCTATCTGGTTACCACCTGTTAATATTATTTAATATTATTTAATATTCGTTATTTATATAGTTATAAATAATTTCTCAATTCAAGCTTTAAATTACCTTGATTTCAATCCTAAATGGTTAACCTTTCTGGTAATTCTACACCAGTTACGTAGGTTACGCCACCCCTTTGAACGGTCTGTGGATCACGCTCGATCGAATTAAAAAAAAGCATTTTGTTAATTCCTAGTCAGATCCCACCTATTTCCTGTCATACTACTCATATTTGCTCATAGATTCTAGGAACAATCCACGCTACATTTCCTATTCCTGGAAATATAGAACTCGTAACTGTTATTACTGGTATATTGACAATTCTCTGCAAATTGCTGAGAATTGTCAATATACGAGTGAAATCATGCGTCATAGCCTGGAGAGATTCGTTCCAGAAACTGTGCTTTCATTCTTCATCGAATCCGGATTTTTATTATTTCATAATTTTCAACCCTTAAAACGTAAACTTCTGACAATTCTTACGAAAATTATGCAGACAGCTCGGATTTCGACTGGATGGCATCATGGATGAGACCCCTTGCCAGGTGCTAATTGCATTAGGCTAGAGCTTCAACCATGCAGTAAATCCTCTGAAATTGATTGCTTGTAGATATTTGGCTTCTTGCCTTCGTTGCGGCCGTGGTTGCCCAGAACCACGTTTACAGTATATAGTTAGTTTCCTTAATATTTGACATGAAATATGAAGAAAAACCATAAAGAAAGCCCCGATTTGCGGCTATTCCAGCGCCAGCGGCACGGCCGCGTCGCGTGCTCCTCATGTCCTCGAAAAACGCATCACCATCGACGCTTACTGTATTTCCAAGGAAGCTTCTTTTTGTGTTAGTGTGAAATTGACCCTCAGGGCAAGTTTGGTTTCATTTGTTCCCATTATCTGGAAATAAATTCCGGCCTGTAGTCAGAATGAAATGAACCATGTGACATATTGAGAGCATGCGTTAATTATTACCAGCTAACAACCCTATATTATCCGCGGTAATATTCTGGGTGGTAATTTACATATAAAGACTTGATTCCCCTACATTAGATTTGTTTTCTTTTTTACATTTTTTGCTTCTTTTTCTATTTTTCAATGTTCCCAATTGGAAGAGGTGAACGAATCCTGGCTGCCCTGTACATACGCTTCTGGATTTCGAGACAGCTATCTCTTTGCTTGAAGCTAAAGCGTCAATCTGGGCCTTTTAAGGTTGTTCAGCGAGCCTAATTGTGGCGTAACGCGCTCCATTGTCGTGCCCATCTATGGATCATAATGGTTCCTGGACAAAAATAGCTGTCATTTTCTTGTCCTTTGCGAGGAAGACGACGTTTCTGGAAACTGTTTTTTCTGGCGTCCAATTTTTGGCTTAACGATGCTCGAGACTTCATGTCGTTCAACACGATTCATGCATCTTGCATACTTGCCTCTATATTCTTCGTCTTTTCAATTAATGTATTTTTATCTTTTTATTTATCGATGGCTTGTGGATATTGTAAAATATATTGACCTAAAAGTTTCAGTTTTAGAACGATTGGAAGGCTAGAGCTTCCAGGAAAGTTCTTGGACTCCATCATAGGTTTATGGGGGCATCGGCCTTGCTAAGTTTCTATACTTCTTCATTTATTCAATTTTGTCAAGGTGAGCTAGCTGTATTCATAGTTCTGGATAACTTTTGTGTAGTATTCGCCCTTAACTATTATCACTCCTAGCTCAAGATGCTGTCCTGTGCCATAACTCTTAACCGTTGTCCGGTATCGGCTATCCTGTCGTTCCGATTCTCCGATTCTTGCAAAGTTTCAAATCTGCCCATCCCTGCTGTTTATCCCGTGGGATCATTGTCCGCTGTGATTTGGGAAAGCGCTTCTCCTAATGGATCCGTCCGTGCAGTCCCGGACGGACGCACGCATGCTCCGAGGTAAAATATCCCCTTCAAATAGTGCTTTTACCACTTGCTGAGCTTTTCCGTCGTTGCCATTGGCCTACACACCCTTCCCGAAGGGCTAGTAACACGCCTGAAGACAACGTACTGCTCTCTGAGTTGGAATGTTGGCCCTTTATCCAGAAACTAATCTTCGACCACGGGAAACCTTCGAGATCCTGCAAAACTCGTAATTGTAAAGCCAAACCATCACAGCTCCCATGGAATCCAGACGAATTTTCTCACAGCATTTATTCCTGGAGTAAATTAGACGGTGCGTTTTCTCAGTTGCAGCCGTTGCTGCAGCTTTGCACGCTTGAGCGCTCGGAAATTCTACCGGCGGGCTTTACATTTCCCCCAGGGCTAACGTTTTTCGCCCGAAAATGCCTGACTAATTTGGACCCTTTCATTATGTTCAGCATTAAGGGTTTGGTAGTGCTTCTGATCAGGGATCATGGGCCCATTGTAACTCCGCCAGTTTTTCTTTGTCATCCAGGCCTTTGGGTCTGGATAGTTGGTGTGAGTTGGGAATAAAATAATACTAATAAAAAAAGTAAAATAATAGGGGTGGTTTTTCAATTTATGCTGTGCTCATGCGTAAATTCATGAGAAGGACGACATGGATCGAAAAACGAATGAAATCCCACGGTGTCGTATATCTCAGGGGAGTTCGTTTGGAAAGAAATGGTCTGGATTTTGAGGATTTCACTAGGGGTTCCCTAAATATGACCTTCTGGGTCTGGATGGAAGATCCTGGAAGCATGTGACAGTTCAAAACATAGAGGGTATACTAGTATGGAAGTTCATTTATCTACTCTCCTATTTATTACAACATGAGCTGTCCTACTAGTAGTCATAACAGGAAGATGAAAGGGCAATTTATGGTAAATGCATGCGTTAGTCGCGTGTCAAGCGCACTCATACTACTTCTGGAGGATTTTCCATGAACGCTGACCAATACGGCAAGTACTTCCTTGACGAAATTACCGCGCGATCTCCGTGAATGTCCGCGGAACCAAAACGCGTGCGTCTCGCTTGCGTCTGAGCTGCGTCAGGGCCGATCCTCCATATTATAGACGCACGCACGACATACGCACGCATCTAGTAGATTGCCTTGTACAAAGAAACTCGAGAAGGGAAATATAGTGAGGAAACCCCAAATAAGAGGTAATAATAGCAATCAAACAAATTATTGTTAATTCATATGTCTTTTTATAAATTATTTTTGGCAAGTTGTCTTCCCAAAGCTTGTCGACAACTTACCGCCTTTGCATTTTCTTGCTGGCAACTTACCGACCGTTAAGGCTCTACAGTGCTTACTGTCGTCTTTCATTGTCGTCGAGCTGATAGCAGAGATAGCAGACTTTTCCTGAATCGTGCTTCAGTAACTACTGCCTCAACGTTTGCATTATTACGAGGGTGAGGAAGATAGCTGCAACTTGCTTCGACTCCCCCTTATCAGCAACTTGCCTTCGCAACAAGAAAGCTTGCTGACAAGTTGTTTTGGCAGAAGGTAATCTACTACTTGTTTCTGCTTTTCCTTGTAGACAAGTTGTTGGGAAAAAAGGTTGATGATAACCTCTTTCTGGATGACGTATGAAGACGTCAAACTTGCCGACAACAGTTTGCTAGTCAAAAGGTTGTCTGCAAGTTGTTTTGGACGAAAGGTGGGCTGTCAACTTGTTCTGGGGGCTCTGAGATGAACAAATAAATAAACAAATAGACAACATGGATATGCGCAGCTCAAAACCCAGGATTTCGCTCACTCCCGAGCCATAGCACATCCCAACAGACTCATCGCTCTTCCGGGACATTCCTATGCCGGCACAATACATAGATGTCTGTCTCGAGTTAAGCCTCGCGCTTCGACGCGGGCCTGACTTGATTGGACTGCGGCTGGCGGCTCTTTCGCCTCGTCGCCCTCGTCATTACTATAGAAGGCGTCGATTCGTATGCAAATCTCCCGGACGATTACGTTCTCCGAGTCGTTAGACGGAGCAGGAAAACTCGTCCATTTCGTGCATGGCTGGCCACGACGGCGTCAAGCGTTTCCTGGCTCATTTCCGATTTCATTCCATGGACAGGGATTCGGCCGGGACAGGACATTGATTCGTTTCCATGCATTCGTTCTGTGCCTCGTCCACATCACACACAAGCCGATAGCTGTTCATTGGATCGTTCCCACCCGTCCCTGTTCCACATAAATGGCTCGTGTTTGTTCAGCTGCCGAGCTCTCAGCTTAGAATTGCGTGGAATTTCTGAACAGCTACACGCTAGATATGGATTTTCCCTTGTAATATTTCTTTTTCTTTTCTTTTTTTTTCCCAGTTCTCATTAGTGTCTCTGGAAGGAAAAATGACGTCTGGAAGGAATTCGAATAGTACCAGGATGGTGCTACTAGCCTGCAATAAATATATAGTTATGAGTGGTCATAGAATTGACGGAGCTCTATTTGTTTTTAATAGTTGTTTACTTATCTTCGCCATTTATTTACCTAATCTAATTATTAGTAATAAGTAATCTACCACGCCATTATGTATATAATCAGGTTTTTGACCTACGTCTAAATCATCTTTTTATCTTTATATAATACTTTTTCCCATTTTTTCTATCTACTAATATATATTGGGACAAGTCTTTTTAGACCTACATTTAATGGTGAACTGAGCTGTATTCATTAATTTTTTTGAGTTTTTCTTCGTTTTACTTCCTTTTTTGGTCTTGAGGGGCGTGGCCGCACACTGATGTCTTAATTATTTTAGTTGTTATTAATTTAGCCTGGTGTAGTTTTCAAAATTTATTTATTCGTTGTAACAGAAAGGGAAAATAGGTTCTAATTGCTCTTAACAGAGAGGGAGTTTTGGTCTTATTTTATTAAGGCCTTGGACAACAAACACACAATCAATTAATTTGCGCAATACCTCCCTAAGGGTAGATGGTCATACGTCTCACTTTTACTATGTACGTAGATAATAATAAAAGTAATTTAAAGTAGTAAATGGGAAAATATGAAAGAGGATTAGGAAAACCTATGTCTTTATCCTGTTTTGATAATCGTATTCCATGAATTTAGATTTATTCGGTAAAAAATTTGAGCTGACTAACAGTTACCAATTATAAACATTGATTTATTCTTCAGTGTAGTGCTCCAGTTCGAAAACAGTGCTACCAACAGAAGATTGCAGGAAAGAGGGGCGAATCTGCCTAAATTTGTTCGATTTCAATTCTGTCCTACGTAAACTTACTACTATTTCTATTTCGAAATATTCATCTTTACTGCGATCACCATGTGATTGAAATCATCATTGGCACATGAATTTTGAGTTTTTATAGGGTTTCCACTATTTATTTTCTAGTATTCAAAAGTTTTTGATTGATTTTTGAGAGTTTTCTATGGTAGGATTACCCCAGCCCAGATTCATTTTTGCCGCTTTTTCCTCCCATAACCCTGTCCGCCCTCCCCGACTCTGATAGATACTGGTATTGTAAAAAATATTGCGAGAATGAGCTGAGCAACACTATTTCCTGAGATTCCTTGGACGTTTTTCCTGCATACAGTGGCACCGCCATCAATGACTGCCATTCCTCGCTCGATTCAGCTTGGAGGAAATGTATTTTCCTTCCCAATGGCTCATAAATAAACATCCTCTCAGCGTCTGCAACAGCATCATAACATGGTGATTGCATTTCTTTCATCTATGGTGAGCGCTGCAGGGAGTTCTTGGATTTTTTTGGAAAAAAGAATTTTTTCCCTGAATTTTCATCAATCTTGAAAATTTTGCTGTTTTATGCTTACTATTTAAATTGTCGTGGAAGGGTGCCTTGTTTGTTCTCGTTTTTCACCCAAGGGTGTGGTCATGGGGGGAGGATTTGATACTGTAGTTTTAGGGACGAGTTTCCTTTCTAGTGAATGTGCTGAGCAATTTCTCGCACCTATCATATCTATCCCTCATCCGGGGTCCTCTTACCTCCCTTCATCATCCGAGAGGGAATGAGCCGAGGCAGCTACTCGTTTGGTGGAGCGCCATATTTTTTTTTACTCAATAAGCGACAGCTACCAGTGACGAGCATGAAAACAGATCCAAGAATCAAAAAATTAGGATTAGAGGTTGATTTTCATCGTATCAACTATGGGGAGCGAAGGATTGCTGTTTTGATCTTTTCTCGGGTGAAAACGGCAGGTTTCCCGAAAAAAAAGAAACATTGAAAATCTGGGGGGAAAAGGCTGAAAAAGGAAGCGAGGAAGCTGTGCTGGGGTTTTTGCAACAGTGTAAACCTTTTCGGGCTCATCGATGATTTTTAACGAAAATTATTTATCGCCAACTTTACCAGAAAATTATTCTATTGCTCCTCAAGAGAGCCCTACTACGGAGGGATTTAACTGCTGTTCTTTCATCATAGCAAATTGAATCTTGACCAGAAAGCGCTTGTCCTTCCTCATGCACTCGAAATTAGTCCAAGATTTCATTAGCCACTTCCATTGAGCCTGAGAGAATGCGCGACCACCCCCTAGAATTTGCGAAGATCTCTCTGAACCTCTGTATTAGAACTTTTCATCTAGAAGTCTGCCGATCGTTTGAACTTTAAATATTGTATACTCTTATGTTTGTAAATTCTTCAATTTTTCGCCCAATTTTCGAATTTTTATGAAGGATGGAGAAATTGGGCGGGGGGGGGGAGAGAGAGATGAGGATGGGACGCGAGAAAAATTTGGAGTCTCCATCAACTTTGGGGCCCGAACGGCTGGAATTTTGAGAGTAAAATTAATTTTAAAAAAGTTGATTTCAAGTTTAAATAATTGAAAATAATTTTTTAAAAATTAATAATAGAAATAAGGAATCAAAAAAATATCTTCAGCTATCCAAAATGGGTGAATGTTGTGTAGAGACTCCATGGATCAAGTTCCCCCAATAGAAGCAGAGAAATTGCTCGGGAAAACCATGACATTTTTTCGAATTTTCTTGTTTTTTCTCCACTATAATCAACTGTACATTTTAATTTTCCAGATGTGGGCTGAGGTTTCATTTTTCTCTTCGTGAGAAAAATCTTCCATCGGATTTCCTGTGGGAGCCGGATAAAAGCTGGTCATTCCTTTGTTGAACCCTACATATTTCCTAGCGATTTTTTCGTGCTTTCTGCCAAAAAACTACCCATTTTCTTTCGAAATTTTGTCCCGATTCATCCGGAAAAGCCTAACACCAATCCAGGCTGTTCCTCTGGAGTCCGCAGGAGGCTATAGGATTGCTTAAGCCTCCATAAAAAGTGTGCTCTGCTGTCATTTCATAACAAATGCATGTCAATTTTTTTTGGCAATGTTTCACGAATTCTCCAAAGGGCACGTTTTTCGCTCCGGAATTTTCGCTTCCGTTTCGGGGCCGAGGGCGGCTTTGGAATTGCGTTAGGCCGAAGGACGCAATTTCAACATGGTAAAGCATCGATCTGCAGCTGGCATCTGCGTCTGTTTAGGGAGGCATCGTGGAACTCATCCCGGCGGGATGTCAGTCGGGGCGTTAATTCCGCCTCGAGCATTTCTGCTGGTGGTTCCGTGCTTAAAATCCAGAATTTCGCTGGTTATATTGGTTCTGGACAACGCTTCAATGGTTTTCGGCCATTTTGTACAGAAATTTTTTTACGTCCTACTTTTTTTACTACCACCTACTGTTTTACTACTTTTACTGCTACTGCTACTTTTACTACAATTTTTTTACTTTCTAAAATTCTGCTATATCAAATTTTTACTCCATTTTGTATTTATCTATGTTATTTTATTCATGCTAATTTTTATCCTAATTTTATTTTTTTTCTATCATTGCTCGTCTGCGAAATTCTCAAACCATGCGAATTTTCCAACCATTTCCAGCCATTTCCTACCGATTTCACCATCCAGAACTTCACATTTCCGGTTTTCTCATTGCCCCTCCCCACCCCCTCCCCCGCCCACCTCCCGTACTACTTTAGGTTTCTGGTTTCAAAGCGACACTTCCTTGTCCTTGATAGCTTTCTATTTGTACATGTCTGGTTTTTCCGTGGCCTGGAAAAATGTGGTAGCACTGGACACCTTGAACGGCAATTTTCTCTACTGGACCTCCAGAAATGGGCATTTTGGCTGTTTTGACCTAGTTTTCTCGCTTCTCCGTCATCTGGCTCTCCTGATTTCTACATTCCCAATTGGAAAACTGGGAAAAGACTCTTTGAGCGTGAGAAAATCTGCATCTTGGTGTATGGATTACGAAAAACTCATGGCCAGCAAGTACTAGTGTCTAGTTTTGTTAGAATTATTTTTATTATATCCATCTTTTATCCATACGAGTATTGCATGGTACCGGGTCCCAGTGTTACTCTTCAAAATAAATGTAATAGAAGAGAAAAAAACAGCTGTTCACAGGTTCTTGGATGTTCAAGGGGAAACTCATTGTTATTCTATTGAGGGAAAACGATCAAAACAAACAACTTTTAATTATTTAACTGACAAATAGCCTCCTTTCTGCCATGCAGTATTCCAGAAATTTCCTTCCAGAAATTTCCGCTTCTGGATGTACCAAGCAGATTTTATTCGAAGGCGCTAAACCAAGCTTACAATGATACCAGATATGGGAAAGTAAATACCAGGTATGGGACAGTAAAGAAGAAAATAAACAGATAGGTATGGATTGGTATGGACTGAGCATTTTTCAGGATTTGGTTCCGTAATTGGCTTTGAGAGAACAGTCACAGCACTTTTTCCTGAGCAAGCTGCCTCCTGAGCCCTCTCAACAATCTAATGAGATTAACGAAGTATAAACCGTTTCAGAAAATCAATCTGCCGTCCTCGTACCTCCCCTTTCGTTTAAAATAGCCATGCGGGCAAAAATTGGGGTTAAAATTTTTTTCCATCTTTTTTGACCAATGTGGCAGTGCTCATAATGGAAATGCCCTTTTTCGTGATGACATTATTAGGGATTGCGGGAATAGTACATATGTACCTTGTGATGGTCGTTCATTAACGGCAAAACCACTCCCTTTCGTCCTGTTCTTCCCATTTTCGAAGAATGATTACGGCCTCTTCACATCAATTCCCCAAATTCGAGGAAATCCTTGGATGTGTTCCGTAATTCTTTTGAGCGTAGTCCGTTGAACGTTCCAGTTACTAGAAACCCCTTGGGCATCCTTCTGAAGTTGAGTGGTGCTTGTATAACATTGCTTCTTAGTTTTAAAGCTGACAGCATGCATTGTTCAGGTAACAATAGAGCCATTGTCTTTGTTTTTTTTTTTGGGTAGAAAAAGCTAAAACTTAAAAAACATCCTTTGTCTTCTTGTTCTGGTTTTCAGAACTCTTTTCTCTAATAGTGAGATTTTTTGGAAATGTCAAAATACCTTCGTTATATAGTGCCATCGCTTCTCTTAGCATCACACAGTGTCGCTGAACTGGTCTGCCGCGCCGCACCACCTACGCAACGCGGCACTGCTGGGCGTTGTGCTTGTTAGACGTCACAGATTTTGATATTTTGTCTTCCACTGTTTTTCTTCTTGCCTTTGTTTTCATTCCAGAATGCTTGTGTCAGCACGGCACCAAGTTTTGCCAAAACATCAATACCGGCATCGTCTGAGAACCACAGCGCATAGCTGGTCAGCCGCGTCGCGTAGGTGCTGCGGTGCGGTAGGCCAGTTATGGGGCTCTGTGATGCAAAAATAATTGATCGGCGCTATATGTATTTTTTTTCGTATTAAGTAGTTTTATCATGCTTAGTCATATAGTCGTCATATTAACGCATGAAACTAATTTGCTTCATCTCCGTGCGTGCGTCCGTTCGTCCGTCCGTTAGGAAAATCCCTAGAGAACAATGCATAGAGAGACAATGAAACTCAGTCAATGGATTTTATCAATGAAAATGATTCTAACTATGCCAACAAGCATGTAAGCCACGCACAATCACTGTACATTATTCGATCATGGATAATTACGAGCGTATGGCCTGTGTTTGTGCGCCCGAGCCTCGTCCGTCACTAAACGATTATGTGTAAATTGCCACACGTACGTCGAATATTTTTTCTTCAGCGTAAATTTCTGTGTTCCAGTGTTTAAGAGGAGATTTCTCTAGCTCAGTTTAATGAGTGCTTCTGATAGTTGACGCAGCTGACGCACGTACGCGTAGTTAATTGCAAATGTGTGGCCTGCGTCCGTGCGTTCAGCTGGGGCGCGCCATCATTCAATTTCGTATAAATTCGCTTGCATGGGTCAGATACTGTTTTTGGTACGAATTTCTATCTTCCAGCGTCTCCTCTTGAGGCGTCCGTTAGTTAACGCACGCACGCATACCTTCAATTGGCTGCGTAACTAGCGTATGCAAGCCAGGCGTTCGAGTCTCCGCACCCGATTCGTCAACGCGGTAGAGGGAGAAGAATATTTCACGTCCCCCCCCCTGTGTACAGGAAAATTCGAACGCAAGCGTTAGTCCTGGAATTCTCTAGCATGCTTCTGGATAAATTGGAGCGCATTCATCATTTAGCAGTGCAATCCAGAAGGGCAGCACATTTATGGCACTGCTGCTCATACGTCATGCGTTGATTCATTATACGTACCTACCTTCGTTATTCACGTCTCTGCTACTTGTAGTTCTCTTTTTTTCTATTTCTCTTCTCCCATTTTCTATTTCGATTTTCCCTCCTCTCGGTTCATATGCAAAAGAAATCAATTAGATATTGTAAAATGATCCAACCCTCTATCCACATTACCTTTCAAGTACTTGCTACCTCATTTCCGGGCATTTTTCAACGAGAATTTCCCATCCAGAGAAAGTTTAACTATGCGCGGTTCTTCTTTTTTTCGGCGGTGATGATCAAATCATCCTTGACACGCAATCCAGTTGCCTACCGACCGGTCCAGGTTTAACTCTGCGCTCTACTGTTTGCCCGCACTATTCTCATCAACACTATCACGCGCAATTTTTTTCTCTGGCAAAGTTTCTGTTTAAGTCTCTTTGCCCGTTGTAACCTGGTTTCTGTGTTAGAACCTTCACTTTCAATCCATTTGCAGTGTAGTTGACAGGGCTTTTTTTTTTTCGGAGAAATCCATGAAATTTTTTCGATCTGCTTTGGCAGTTTGTTAGGGAAAATTCTGAGGGAATTCTTTAAAGCTTGGAGTTAATAAGATTTGTTATTTCATTTGTGTTAAGAAATATTCAACATAAACAATGAAAAATTTAATGCAATATTATGAATAAATAAATATTCAATCTCAAAAGAACTGTCTTGTATCTGCAGGGATTTGAGAAGTTACTTAGAGACTACTATTGAGCTTCCAACTTAGAATGAGTCTAGAAGAATTATGGCCATTACTTTTCCAGAAAATTCCACAAATAAACTGAGTGTTGAACGAGAAGTGGTGATTTTTCAGTTGGTATTTTTTTAAAATTTGTTTATAATCTATGTGGTGGAGCCCCCATGATATCGTCTGATTTTGCACCCACTATATTCGATCGATATATCGATCTGCCCACCGCGCTGCGACAGCTCGCTCTGATCTCAGTGCGACATTGTGTTGTTCTCTTCTCACAAAGACCAGCTGAACTCGATATTGATGGAACGAAAAACCAATATTTTTTTTATTAATCTCATCAACACTAATTAATTTTTTCACGTTTCTCTAATTTCGCCCAATTTTTCTAGCATTTCGAGACGAGGAAACTGCTGAGTCATCACTCGCTGATTTCTCCTTTGATTTCATAACCTTCCTCTTAGTTCACTCACGTAACTCCATTTCCTCGCCTCTTTTTAACTCATACCCAGTTGATCTCTCAATACGCTTCCCTCAACCAAGTGAACATTTTTTGGACATTGTTTTTTCTGCTTATTAATCATCCAGTTAGTCTACTTTATGATCTCATTTTACGAACTTTCAAAACCTTCTAATTTTATTCACATGAAATATAATTCGGAAATTTGTCTTACTCAACAAAATCAGGGCTCGGAGGCAACATCGGAAGAATGGGTATTCTCATACCCAAGGCTAGCAGCTGGTTATAGACAATGTCACGTACGGGTAAATATGTTAATGGGTGCCAGGTAAAATTAAATTTGAGCGCGTTAGTCCGTTTTAACCTGGGTAAGCTCGGCGGTGCATCCGGGCCCTGAAACGTCTGTGCTCTTACCGAAAGTGGTTTGTTACGCTACCTTTTTTTCCAACCCCCCCTTGGAACAAGTTTCTGTGGGCGTGATTGCTACCTACCTCTGGATATAACTTAGTAATTTGTAATTAAATGTGCAGAGTAGTTTTTTTTGGTGGGAAGTGCTCCATTAACCATTCATATTATTCTCTATTTTCTTCTAATATTCTGCTATCATCCACCTGGAGATGTTGTGATTCCGGCACCTGTTAGACTGAAACTGTTAGGCCTAAAGAAATGCCATTCCCTAATTAAATGATACATTAAACAGACAGATAAACCACAACTACCAGTAGTTATGTAAGTAAAGGAGCTGCAAGAAGGAGTCAAGCCTCAAGTGCTACTTCTTCGGCTGTGTCTCTGTGCGCTACACCCGCCTGGACTACCAACATTTCCAGTAATTCGGCTGAAATAATTGAAATCTAAAAATTATTGAAATCGCAAAATTGCTCAAAAATGAGAAAAAAGTGCATTATCTCTATATTTCAATACAGTAGTTGAATGAATTGTGCAGATCTTTGTTTCTCATATACTTTGCAAATTTTCAGGAATAGCCTCCCATCCACCAAGGATAAATTTCTACTCAAAACCTTTGTTTCTACACTTTTTATTGTTTATTTTTACTATGATATATAGGAGGATTCTTTCTGTATTTTAAGCCACAGTTGAATTCCTCTTCAAACTGCTGCTTAAATAGCTGATAATGTCTCTATTGAACGCATCAGGAAAGCTTGAAGGCCGCTGCTTGTTTTGCAGCTGGGTTTGCCACGCCCCCACTGCCATGCTCCGCCCATCGCACAGTTCTTTTATGTTAACAAGTATGAATGGCTGACTATCAAATTGTATTCCTTGTGAAACTGCTCTCGTTGTAATTGCTGGGGTTTTTTATTAACCAGTTATTGTATATGTTGCTATGAGTAATTGAGTAAATACATATATTTCCGTAATTGCACAGTTGCAACACTGAGTTAATATTAGTGTAACTAAATGATTGCATAGTATATATTGTACATAATCAAGTAATTATTTAAGCAAATATGGTGCCAAGCTGTCAGTTGTCCGAATATCTACAGTTCTATCCAAAATTACCACACACCTTAGCACAGAATTACCTGACGGCATTAAGAAAAATAACTGAAAATGGAAATACAGGAGGCTCAAGGATACTGTGAAGAGGATATCGTTACCTGATTGCCTGTTTCGTCCCCATGGCCCTAAATTAGGAAGAATCACTAGTTCTTCCTGGGAAGAGCAGGAATGTTGTTTTCCTTTTCTCTCGTTACCTAATGCATTTTTTTGGCTAATTCTCTTGGAATCCACTAGCTCTATTGTTTACCTGGAATGTTTGCCTGTTGTCTTTTCTTATCCAGAATCAGTGAGTGACATTATCAATAAATAAACAAACAGATAGTGAGTGTGACTGTAGTACAGCACATTCCCTGCTCTCCTGCCCATTCCGGTCACTAGCAATTGGAACAGTAGTCCAGAAAAAGCGTCGATGAATAGCGGGTTTTGGGTCGCGGCCAGTGCTATTATAGGCATGGCGGCTTGATGGCGGTCGGCGGTGGTCGTTCGGAGCGGTGGGGTGGTGGTCGACGATTGGTCCGCAGGTCGTCGACTAAGGTTGGCTATTATATGGCAGTACTCAATGTGTGCAATGAGGCGGCTGGTAGAGCAGCGACGAGACGTAGCGGCCCGCGAGGAGGCGCAGCGCGGAACCAGTCCATTCACGGGGGCAGATCGTCTTTCGGCTGCGGGTGACGGCAGCGCCGCCACCCGCACGATCCGCCCGCGCCTAATGTGGCGATTTCCGCTAATCAGCACGTGATACCGCACGGGTTTCGCACTTTTCTTCGACGGCGAAACTGTCTTATTGGGTAGTTTTGCCCCATTTAGCCATCACGCCTTCAGTTTTCTTTTGGAATCCTCATGCTTTTTACCTCCCCATGGACGAGCTCAAACTGTTTTTTTTATTTTTGCTTTTGATACTTGTTCATTATTTTGCCCGTTATATATATTATTTACTATATTTGGATTAATATGTTATTTGCTACTATTATTCCTTCAATACATGTTATCTACTATGGATGGTTGCATTGATGTATTACTCTACTTGCTACTATTTTTCTCTTACTATATATTACCCAGTACATATATAATTCCTACACTACATATATAATTCCTACTACATGCTGTCTACTATAGATGATTGTATCGATGTATTACTAGCTACTGTTTTTCTCTTACTATATATTATCCAGTACATATATAATTCTTTTAATACATATTATCTACTATAGATGGTTGTCTTGATGTATTACTTACTACTGTTTTTCTCTTACTATATATTAACCAGTACATATGTATCAATGTATTATTTGCTACTATTATTCTTTTGCTACCTATTATTTACTATATATGTATAAATGTACTACATGGTGCTGTTATATATGTTATATATGTTACGTTCCCTATATATTATTTGCTATACATGCATTAATGTAATGTTTGCTGCTGTTATTATTCTACTACATATTATCTACTATAGATGTATTAATGTACTACTTGCTAACGTTTCTCTTTTACAATATATTATCTAGTACATATGTATTAGTGTGTGACTCACTACCACTATTCTTTCACTATATATGACGCTGCTAACTAATTTGTCCCAGTAACAATGCAGAGTAGAGAATGAATGACCACAATCTGAACGGTTCTAGCTTTCATTTTCATTTTTATTTGTCTAAAAACGTGCTAACAACAGAGGAAAAAGCAAGAAAGATTATAAAATGCAACTAGGATTACAACAGAGCAAATTGATGTACGAATTGGACACTGAGTGCCGGACTCTTCTAGCTAGCCAGTTCAACGAATGCTCTAATAATTGCGCTCAAAGTGAGTACTTTCGTTAGTTATGCCACCTTTTCATTTCACTCTGCCATGCCCCGAACGGTTCGGATTGTGGCCGCTCGTTCTCTACTTTGTATTTTTGCTAGGACAAATTAGTTAGCAGCGTCATATATACTATCCACTACATATGTATTAATCATCATTTGCCTATACTATTCTTTTTATAAATACTACTCTTCTATATATCATTATTATTCTTTCACACGCTATTCTTCTATAGAATATTGATATGTTATTCCTCAATGCTGTTCTATTATACATGCTGTTTTTCTGTAGATCATTACTGTGCTTTATGTGTGAGTAGATGTCTATGTATTATTCTCCTGTTTCTAAATACTATCCAATTTTATTAAGATATTTGTACAGGTATTTGCTAAGTAACTAACACTAATTCAAATACTATCTAATTGCTTGTTCATATACTAGTATCTAATTGTTTAATTGTACGACCATTCATTCAGAGTAGTGAAGAATCTTATGAAGAGCTCTTTAGTCTCATTGTAGCATTTTCCTTGATCTATTATACGTACATATTATTTACTATAGATGTATTATTGTATTAGTTACTATTGTCTTCTACACATTATTCTTCTATACACTATTATTTTGTCTCTCTCTCACATTTCAGTTTTCAGTTTTTCTGCCTTTTAAAGTGATTTCTATTTTTTTGTGGTTTATAGGGAACGGCTCCCCCGAAGACTTCTGGATTTTAAGCGTTGCTGGTGGCTTTTACTAAATTTCCATGCTATGGGTGGCCCAAAAAAAGTAGGCGGGAGATGACAAAGTGCACTGCATTCCGCCCGCATTTCAAATGCAAAGAAAATTATGCTTCTGCCGCCGGAATTATCTGCACGCGTTTTTGATGGAGGGCGTGTCATCGCTGGCCTCAAGGTTTTGTTGCAGAAATTTCTCCTTGTTCTTCATCATTCAAATTATTTACTTGTATTAACTTTACTTAGTGAATCGTAACTTAGCGCCCTGGATTTTGTTAATAGAGCTTGCTATCCTTGGCAAATCCATCTGCTGTTGCTCTTTTCCCTCTCTTCTTCTTTCTTCAGCGTTTCACGTTTGGCAGTTGGAGCTTGCTGCTTAATTCTCATTTGAATTGAAGACCAAGTTTACTGTAACGAAGTGATCAATTCGAGAAGAAGGTATGGACGAGCTATGCGATTGGTCGAAATAACCATACCATCCAATGGCAGTGCTCAACTGAGCCACGCCTCTTATTGTTGTGCTCCACACCATAAATTACCCTAATATTTTGGGCTGGCGACTTAGAAATTGTTAGCATCCCTTAATTTTTTTATCCCTTACATTTCCTTCTTACTCTGTCTATTTCTCTGGTTGCAATTTACCTGCTGATTTCGAATTTCTCTTCTTCATGAAAGAACAAGTCCGAAATCGTCTACAAGCTGTGAGCTGATTATCAATGACGAAAATATGTCAGTTCCGACATGAAATCGTATCGCGAAACGCGTCAACTTTTTCTAGAAACATGTCAGACAAGTGATTCGGGGCTGAAAATAAGAACAGGAAATGGTTTAAATTTTCTGCATGAACAGCGATCTGCAGCAGAGGGGTCGCTGACTTGATCTTGAAGTAGAAATGACGGTTTTCAATCGATTTCTATGTAGATGAGCACGCATGACATCATCTAATTTCCCAGGCATTGTATTTAATCGATATATCGATTGGGCTGCCGCGCTGCAACTGCACGCATGTGTCGTGGTGCGGTGTAGAGAGCTCCCTAGCAACTCTGAAAATGTGAAATCAGACATTGATTCGCAAAAAAATTCAGAGCCTTCTCCCGACCACCTCACTCAATCGATATATCGATCTGCCCTCCGCGCTGCGACTACACATGCTGGTCTCAGTGCAACTTTATGGGGTTCCAGGTACTTAAAGAGAATGCAATTAAAAAATGCCTGCAGAAATTTGCATTCCATTCTTTGTTACTACCTGTTCTATCGTGCACGAGCACTTATCCGCGTTTAAATAGATGTAAAATGTTAAGTGGAAGTTAGTGTGCTCTTCATGCCATTCTGTGGTTAATCGATATATTGATTGACTTATGGCAGCGTGGTCATAAGCATGGGAAGCAGTGCAGCATCTTAGGGTTCTAAAAATTTGTAAACTAGTGTTATGAGGAAATTATCCGATAGAAAACAATTTTGAAACATCTTTCATTTCGCTCCATGTGAGATCGATATATCGATTTGTTTGATGCTGCGCTGCTGCTACCATCGTTCGCAGCGCAACATCGAGTGGTTCTCAGAACAAGTGGAGAACTGTGATCAAGTATTTACCTGCTACAAATAGTTTTCAGTGTATTGTTGATGCCGCTCTATATTCAATCGATATATCGATCAACCTATCTCACTGCGAGTGCGTGTATGAATTGCAGTGTGGCGTTGAGGTGTTCTTAAAATTTGAAAAGAAGTGTAATTATGTATTGATTCCATAGAAAACCAAATTCGAAGGCAGTCTTCACGCCAATCTGCACACGTGTCATGCATCGTTCGCCATGTAATCGCTCCAAATTAGAACCACCACCATTAAAGCCCGCCCCCGCCCCCACTCACATGGGGTCCGGGGTCAATACATATAAACATGTTACCCGCGGTCGTCATGTCATAATCCAGTGCGTTCGAAAAAGGCTCGAACAGGCTGGCATCCTGAGGGCGTTGAATCGATGCTGTGGCCTGGTAGTGCTTTCACGTGCTGCTCTCCATTGCCTGTCATTACCTCTTTGTACTCGTTGCCCTGCCATCACTAGCTTTTTATTCAGGGGCTGAAGTCGATGTCGATGCACCGGCGCGTGGGGGCTGTTCTCGCGTACATTTTTCTGATTGTCCGAGAGTTGTCCGTTCGTTGAACGGTGCTTTTTCTGGAGCTGACAACCCATTCCTCCGTCTATAAACCCTTGATTTCATTACAAATATTTCCGCTTCTCTTTTCCTCCTTTTCGTTTCCCTTTTGGTCGTACGGTTATCGAGTGAACCTCTTCATATCCCATTTTAACCTGAGCTATTCCAAAAATACTCTAATAAATGGGTAAAAATTTTGCATTAGCTCAATTTTTACTCATTGTCTCTCATCTGCTTGAAATTTTCCAGGCCCTTAAGTTTAAAATAATTTTCAATAATAACACTGTTTTTTTTACAATTCCCGCGGCTTCAGCTTGGCGGAGACACCAGGGCCTGGACCGGTTTTCACCGTTGAGGCTACCCAGGGTAAACGTGTTGATGCCAGTGTTGACGATGGATAAATTTGTGTGGTATTAACACGTTTTCCCTGAGTAATCTCAGTGATGCGTGCGGCCTGGATATGTCATTGAGATTATCCAGGGTAAATGTGTTCATGTACCCGAATTTACCCCTTACCCGGCACCCATCAATGTTTTTACTCGTACGTGACGTAATACCCAGCTGCGATTCGTGGGTAAGCAAACCCATGGGTAAACATGCGAATGGGGCCAGGGCCCGCACACACACCATCGAAATTACCCAGGGTAGACGCGTTAGCACCACAAAGACGTACACATTGTTGAGTGTGGGTGTCGACACGTTTTTCCTGGGTAATTTCAATTATGCATCCAGCCCACGGGACAGGACATATTTGGGTATGTTGACACCACAAGTTTGCCGCAGGTAATCTCAATGCTCATGCCATCATACTTCTGGGCCCATTTTTTTTCCTTCCCTCCCCCTTTCTCGGCTGTGTCCGCTATGGATTTTTACTTAATTCCAAATTATAGAAAACTTCAAGCAGAGCACAACAAAACCATCAATATTAATTAAAGTAATCATGCGTCCTTATCCATTGTTTCTCCTTAATCGTTATGCTTTTCCAAGCTGTATGGCTTCCTTTTTAGCAAGCCGTTTCCTTTTCAACTTCTAAAATTGTAGAGATTCCAGCTTGGCGAAGTAAAAGCATATCAAATGACGTTATAAAAAAGTAACATTTACTGAATGGAAATTGGAATACAAACAATGTGAAATTACATTGTAGCTGAAATTCTAACGGGAAAACGCAATTTCCAAATGGATTGCCACGGAGTGTTCTATGTATGCTCTCGTAACTCTTGGAACTCCTCACTGTTGGGGCTGAATCGGAGCTTTGAGTTAAATTGAATCGACTTACTCAATCTGTCTCATTATCCATCAAATTACCTATATCATTAGTGGTCATTGGTTTAGTTACCCAAGTTAAGTGAGATTATTCCTTATTGGCCGAAATCTCCGCTTCACTGGCATTCTTCCTTGATTTTTCCCCACCATATTGTATGTTTGGTTTCACAAGGAGGCGTTAACAAGCTAGGAATTGTATTCTATGCAAGGTATTGCATCGTTCCAAAACCTCGTACTCTCGCCTAAGCTCCGCCCCATAGCTCCCCAGAAGTGGGCGTTTGGAAAGGATATTTCGGCAGTTTCGCAAGGAACCCCATAAGCCATTGTGATCAGCAGCTTCTGGCAATTTATTTTGTGTAAAAAACTTGGAAGCGAATCTGAGGGCACCGTTTATTTGGCTGATTTTTCATTGGTTCCACCTCATTTGAGGTTTGAAAGAATTAAGCCAATTTGCCAATCAGCCAACCAGATGTTTTTTTAGCATGGTTTTTTTTTAGCAAGGGAATGGTTTCCCGGATTCGAATTAGTTACTTTTCGAAAACTGAGAGAAATTTCTGCAGCTGCATCCTATAAGGAGCATAGTCCACTAATAGGGTTTTCGAGCGGTTCCTATCATTGGATTCCGATTTGAGGTAGAGGAACGGTGAGAACTGGTCCCCAACCTATTTCAGCAGTAATTTCTATCCGCGGACCTTGAATGATTGAGAGCTTACTATTCCAAAACGCTATTTCTTTTCTTAGAGTTGCATATTCCGACGAGTAAAGAACGAGAAATTTCCTCAAACAAAAGACACTCGATTTTCTGGAGTGCATACATAGGAGTTACTCCTGAAAACGGTTGGGGACCAGATCTCGTTTGCTACTTCGGGTACCATTTCTCACTTGGCGCTGTCGCTTTTTTCGCACCACTTGAATGGCATTGCTTTTTCTCTCTAATCTTCTCATGTAGATGAGCGTTGCTTTGTAAATAAATTGTTCTGTGGACGTTTCCAGCAATTTCTGGATTTTCACATTCACGAACATCTGGAACTCGTTACTCTTTGGTGCCAGTTTTCCTCTTTTTTCTTCGCGAGTTGTTTGCTGTGGCGATTAACACAATGGAAACGTTTTCAGATGCCGTAATTACAAAAAGAATTTCTTCTGGATCGTCGCTTCAACGAAGTACACTATGAACAAGTCACATTTGAGTCGGGTAAGAAATAGGGAGCAATTTTGTGGAACCCTGGACAACTAGCACTTGTTTACAGACGAACAATCCGAATGCGGTCGTCACTGCACACGATATCGGCAGTTTTGTGACGGTGAGCGGTGTGGGCAAAGGTGGGCGTGGTTTCTGGCACTTCATTGGAGAAGAACCTTACCGGTGCTCAGTGAGAAACTTCCAGGTATTTTACACTATGTTGGTGAAGTCCACGGTAGGGAAGGGCTGTACTGTGGGATTGAGCTGGAAACGCCTACTGGAAAACATGATGGAACTTACCAAGGTAGGGTTTTTTCAGCTTACCAGGGTAGGTTATTTTTAGGGTGTGGTAGAACTACGCTTCGCTTCTCAGAGGTACCACACCAAATCTCTCGCCATACTGTAACACAGAGCCCAAATGCATCATTAAGACTACCCAGGGTAAAAGTGTTGACGCCCATGTTAGCGGTGGGTAAAATGTAGTGCTGTTAACAGGTTTACCCTGGGTAGTCTCGGCGGTGCATGCGATTTTAGTTTAGAGGATTTCCATGCGAGTTTCTATAATCTCTGCAGTAAAATGACTGATTTTTCCTCATTTTTCCACTTTTTTCGCTTGATTTATTGGTAAAAAATGGAGAAAAATCCTAGAGCTTCTGTGCAATATCTTCATCAGTTCCACGAAAATTTCAGGTGTCGTCTATTTTGTGTGTCCACCCGGTCACGGCATTTTTGCGCCGATTTATCGCGTCGAATTGGACGAGATCGACGACGTGCCGATGATGACCGCATCGCAAACGGCAAAGACTACTGAGGTACGACCTTTACCCGGGATTTTCTTTGGCTCGCACTGTTCAAAGTTTTTTCTTTTCTGCCATTGTATTTGAGAAATTTTCATAGTTCTCATAAGGTAGGCTCTCAACGTAGTGAGATTTTCTCCTTGCTATTCTCATCCTTTCGTTTTTTTTTCATTTTCCTTCTCTCCAACAGCATCTCCTCTTCCAGTTGTCTATACTCTATTTGGAACCTTGCCATCTCTATATAACTTCTGTCCACGTCATTTCCACACTGTTCAAGCACTATTTCCGGTCTCAATGACTTTACCACCCTCTTGAATGCCGAGCAAACAAGTCACTGAACAAACTGTGAGTAAATGAACGTTGAAACGAGGGCACCTCTTGACTTCTGCTTCTTACCCAAAGCTGTAATGTGGAAAAACCATAAGGAACAATAAAAATGTGGAAAAGGAGTTAACGCCGATAGGGTAAAGCGTGTTGGCATTGTTTAAAAAAAGCCTGAAATTTGGTGCAAGACTTCTGGACCAACCTAATCAATTAGCAGCTCCTCTACATGTTCCACAACATCAGCAAAAAAATTGCTCTCTGGCCATTTAGATGAGAAATTCAACTACTTTTTTTGAAAAATTTAATTGCTTGACAACTGTTCGCATGAGAACGTTGGCCATTTATAGAAATTTTAGATGCGTAGGACCGCTATTTTTTATTCCTATGATGATTGCTTTCGACACGTCAGATTTCCATGGAAAAGCACATTAAATTTGAATTCAGGAGTGGAATCCTCCTGCTAAGTATTTTCTGGATCATGAGCTACGTCATGCGGTAGTTGTGGGCCTTATTTTAGCTCCCAGTTATAGCGATTAACTGAAACTTTGGCATCTTTCAAATCTTTGATTTTTGGAAATTCTCAAAAAAAAAGTTTCTTTGAGGTTTTCCGATCAACTGCCTATTCTTCATAGCCTTTGCTCTCCCAAAAACTAATTCCCAATTTATGGACAACTGATTATTCGAAAAACTCGATGTTCGATTTTCCAATACCTCTATTCGTATCGAGTCTGTTATTTGATTCCCGAGGCTTTCCTGTAGTTTATATTGCTGTGCCCCTCCCCCTTCCAGAATCCCTAAAACAATTTGCTGACAAGCACTTGACAAACAAGATTCTGATCACATCTGAGACTTGGCTTCCTCCAAAGCTTGTTAACAATTTTTTTGCGTTATCTTGCTGACAAGTTGTCGGACCCAATGTTTGTTGGCGATTTGTTTTCTCCTTCTTTTGCTGACAACTTGTCGACCGTATAAACCTGTCGACAACCTGCTATTACCCTTCTTACCGACAAGTGTTCGGTTCCAAAGCTTGTTGGCAGCTTGCTTTCGTCTTTTCTTGCCAGCAACTTGTAAAATTGTTAAAACCTGTTGAAAGCTTTTTTCCAACTTTTCTTAAATTGTATCACGTGATCGACTGCGCCAATGTTCTTACTGGTTGCAACATATATTACTCAGGTGAGGAAACTAGCCTGCAACTTGCTTTTGTTCTTCCTTGCTGGTATGTCGGTCTTGAAGTTCGTTGACAACACGTCTTCGCCTTTTCTTGCTGACAACTTGTCGGCCGTATAAACTTGTCAACATCCTGCTGTCACCCTATCTTACCGGCAAGTTGTCGGTTCCAAAGCTTGTTGACAACTTGTCTATTGTTAAGTCTTGTTCAAAACTTTCTGCCTTCAATCGCTTTTTTGAACTTTTTTTTTCAAACTTTTCCTCCTTTCCTTCTTACCAAGTTGTCGGGAGAACAGGTTACTGACAACCTGTATTTGGATGGTATGATGACGTCGAACTTGTCTACGACCATTTGCTAGTTAAAAACTTGTTTGCAAGTTGTTTTGGGGCAAAGGTGGACCGACAACTTGTTCATGGGGTTCTCAGCAAACCCGCTCGTGGTGTCCAGAGACCATTTTCGACCGCGGGGACGAGTCGTCCGCGCTCGTCAGCTGGTGCTCGCCATCATGATAATCTATTTAGTTCGATGTTTGCACACTGAGATGGGGTGTGCTTGACGGAAACGCCGACCGCGATTTTTTCCCGCCCGCGGTCGCTCTGCGTCTCCGCGACCACAGCGCTCTTCGCCAGCGGTCATTTTCATTCTTACAACGTGACACACAGGGAATAGTGTAAGGCAACAAGCGTGTGAAAACCATGGCTGACTTACTGCTAATCCTTTCTTTCTGGATTACCAGTGGTTTTCTTGAGAAATCGCTTTTTCTTTGGCATTCATAAGATTGGCTATCTGCCAATTTTGATGCAGAGCTGTTCCAGAGATCACATTTTTTGGCGCCGTCAAGGCTTCCTCAAAGTATAAACAATCCTATGGTGAGCTCGAGATTTTTGCTGGGACGCTGGGAAATTTCCTCTCTGTTTTCTCCTATCCTTTTCGTCTTTGTTGCATGTTTTCTTGGCGATATCTTTCCCTATTCTTTCATGTCTTTGCTTTTCTTTTTGTTTTCTTTGCTAGCAATGTGCCACAATTCTTTTATCTTATCATTAAATACTGTCAGTAGGGACATCTGTCACATTATTAGTTTGACGTTGTCGAACGCCAAACGCTTTACACTGAACTGCTTACGAATTTTATTCCAGGCCTTAGTTAAAGCTTATTTTTAGGTTTGTTTATTTTTCTTTGGGTAATGGCCTGTTTTTTTGCACTTGGGTGACTCTTGGCCTTTTCTGAAATCTCTGAATCCTTGGCAACCAGGATTTTTCCAGAGATTGTCACGTTCGGCTTTACCGGCTCTACAACTTCGAAACGTTTTCCGGCCTGAGGATCCTATGCAGGCGTCCATCGCCTCTAAACAAATGATGGAAGGGTCAACGGTGAGCTGAGATTAGCATGATTTGTTCACCTTTTATTTTTATTTATTTACTTTTTAACTTATTTGTTTTTCGTTTTTCACTGCTTGATCCATTTGTCTAGAAATATTACTCCTTTATTCATAAAATTCTGTCATCAAGCACAAGTTATGGTACTCTTCTCTTTTTCCTTATTCTTCTGCCCTCTCTACATTTTCTAAATTATTGTGGAAGTTTAACGTTTTTCAAGAGAATCATATTTAAAAAGTGCAGTTCCGGGGCTTGATCCGGATCAGCAGATCAACCCTTTCTGCGCTTTCTTATCCTTTTTTCTTAGAAAAAAGCCAATGTATTGATCTGAGCAGGCCTGCATAACCGCGTACAAAGCAATATCTTTCGAAAAATCGTATGACTGGGAAGATCTGAAGTAACCGAAGTGGGCGTGGAATTTTCCCCAATCTCGGAATGAGGTAGTCTGCAGCTCTCTCCGAGCATTCTTGATATTTTTTCAACTGGATTTTTTTCTGGATAATGGCAGACTGAGGATGAAGGTTCATGTTTTCTAAATGACGGTGTCAACGTGAAGTCTCCTAGAATTTCTGGATGTGCTCTTGACAAAACTTCAAAGTTCGATGTAGAAAAAGTCATCGAACATAGTTTTGAGATTCCATAGAAGTGTGTATTCTGGGGAATCACATGGGAGACAATACATATATGAAAGTGAGAGAGATATCTGAGTAGGAACGGGGAAGCTTTATCCAGCGCTAGCTGCCAAATTTTCGAATAATTGGAATTTTTGGATAATGAGGATAGTCGAATCTCCCTCGAACTTAATATAACTTAATACTCACGTTTTCGCGTGAGCTTTGCCATTGAGCTTTGCCTTTTCCTCAAATCCACGATCAAACATTTGCCATGTGGACGTCGGTGTCACTGCACTCTTCGCTGCTGGTAGCGATTTATCTCAGCGGTTCACAGCTGACACGAGACTTTGTACTGTGAGGTAAAGCTTGTAGTGGTGCGGAATCCACACGATGAGGTGTTCTGGCAGTGGGGAGGTTGTGGAGGTCACGGCTTGGTGACAAAATTTTTGTAAAATTCGTGCCGTGAGCCATGTTCAAGACGTACCATCCCCGAAACAGTTTTTTTTTGCTTGTTTCCAAAAATTGGTTATTCCATGTGCTTGATGCTCGATATGGGTACACTACCACCGGTTCAATCAATGCGTACGCGTATTCTCTACCGTGTTGGACCTGTCTCAGACCTACAGTAAACCGACAGTGTTCCCACCTTTAAATCAGGGCCAAGCCCAATACGGTGTTTGGAATTGATACTATTTACAGTAGCGAGAGGCTGAGCGAAGAGAGACCAACTTTCGCATGCGCGCGTGCGTGCGAGCGTTTGGGCTCCGGGAAACGTCCATGGAAAGTTTTTCTGGGCATAATAAACCGCAAAGGAGCCAACGTATGCTCAATTTTTTCACGCTTAACGCAGAGGCACCGCACCTCCTCGCCTCCCCCCCCCCCCGCTCACCCTGAAAAGGGCTCGTCAAATTTCCGAAATTGTTTCATAAAATGTTTCATAAAATATAAAAAAATCCGTATAAGCTTGGTCCTTATTATTTATATTTATTACTATTTTTCAATCATACATATTTATTTTTGGGTATTCTGCACAGAAATTAATACTTTCATTGACTGGTTTAGTGGCAGAGTTGCCACTTTCCCTTCCCCCTCGCCAACCAGTCCGAGGTTGAATAAAAAAATGAAAATAAATAAGTAAACCACTATGTATTATATTATATTAGTAATATTTAGACAGTATTTAGTGGAATTATTTATTACAAAGTATCATTTACTGGTGTTATCACTACTAGAACAGGATATTATATGTAGAAGTAATATGTAGTAGTACTTGGTATTATATGTACATCACAAAGTAGTATTTCAGTAATAATGAGCAAGCGAACCACTATATATTACGTATATTAATGCTGTTTGGACAGTATATGTACGTAGTAGAATTATTACCACAAAATATCGTTAAGTAGTATTAGTATTCTACAGCGTAGTATTATAATATTATAGTATTATATAACATTGAGATTAGTACTATATATTATATAAGGGATGTAGTATCATATAATACTATATATAGTAGTGTTATGTATTACAGAGTAGCATTAGTATTCTACAGCGTAGTATTATAATATTATAGTGTTGTATAATAGTGATGTTAGTATTATATATTATACAGAGAGATGTAGTATTATATAATTTTATATATAGTAGTATTATGTATTACAAAGTAGCGTGAACCATTTTCAAGAAAGTGTCAATTTAGTACTATCTGGGCAGTATATATATATATAGTAGTATTAGATATCAGAAAATGTTGTTTAATATGGTGTAGTATGAGCATAGCAAAATGGAACGAGTCCTAGTCGGACTATTTTTTTTGTTGATCGAACTGATCTGCTTGGATGTACATATTATTCATAAAATCTTAGTAATATCAGAGAAAGGCGTTAATCGATCGATATCGATTTTTCCGAACAATTGTTGAAAAGCTAGAAAAGAAAGAAGGAGGAAGTTCTGAACCAGTTATAAATCAATGACTTGTTGATGCAACGGAGGACTATTCCTCTATTAATATTAATTGAACTTTTTTCACTTGTTTATTCATTTATGTCTTTTTTGAATACATAGTTTTTTTGTGGAACAGAGAATATTAATAGCAAATAAAAGTACTAAAAGCTCTTGTACAGATACACAGTTGTTTTTTTTAGTTCTCAAACGTCTCATGGGGCGATCCGGACGCGTCGATGTTGTGCTCCAACACCACGTACATCATTCCACCTGGGGTAAGCTGGTTTTGATGGTTTAAACTAAGGAAAGAAATGGTTTGAAAAAGAACGGACGTAAAATTACGTGAAGATCCACACATTTGCTTTAAAGTTCTGCTGATGGCATGGGGTGTTATGTCAGCTGTTCGCTTTAAAGCATGGCTGTAACTCGAGCATAAGAACTTATGCGGTCTTGAGTACTTGAGGGGAATAATGTACGATCTTGGGAATTACGCTGGGGAATTGGCATGCGTGCGTGCGTCCGTAAGAACGTGCTATCGCGCAGAGATCGAGCGCGGTTTCTAGTGAACAGCCATAGTTACGGTGACTGTGGTAGTTCGCCTGACCACCACAAGCAGCTGCTGGGCTGAGACGGGCTCAGGTATAGGAGTCAGTCGTACGAAATAAAAACTTCAGTCGGTTAGGCGGCATGAGCTTCGCGAGAGGCGGGGCGAGAGTCTGACTCTAATTGTCTGCGTTCTCTTCACGAGCTCATGCTCTTTTATCGTTCGATGAAGTTGTACATAGACCAACATAAAGGATGTAACAACTCATGTCCAGAACAATACCAGATATTTTTATTCCATGAAATTTCAGCGCAGTGCCTTGCTCGAGCCTGAAGAATGCGATTTGATGAGCATTTCTGCTCCAAAATCGATCTTACATATTGATCGAGGGGAAACGAAGAAGGACGAGGAGATTATATGTGAGTTTATTTTTAATTTTCATCTTTCACCTCACCTATCTAAAACGTTGACCAATTATTTTCTCATTACAGAATATCGTCCGTCTGGTCTGCCGCGCCGCACCACCTACGCGGTGCGGCAGACCGCGTAGGTGGTGCGGCGCGGCAGACCAGCTAGGTGGTATGGTTGTCGGGCATTGGAGTTATTCATGTTTTACCTATTTTTTCATCCAAAAATCTCTGAATGAAGACGAAGACAAAGAAAAGTCGTGGAAAACTCGCTCGGACAACGGCATCGTCCAAATGGTCTACTGCGCCACAAGACTGGTGCGGCGCGGCAGACCAGGCAGGGGGAATTATGTGAAGACTGGCACTGTAGCCACACTGCTGGTTGCTGCGCATCTCGACCCAAGAATACAATTTTCAAAACCGACCAGTCTGAATTAAACTCAAAATAATTATAATTTTCAAAAAATTAAAATTAAAAACGATAGGACTTGGATGGTTGAACAACTGCCTTTCTGTTCTGGTGGCGCACATTTTCTTACATTTTTTCTCTGTACTTTTTCTGCTAATTTTTTGGTGGAGCAAACTACAGTGAGCTCCAGCTGTCGAGATGCGCGCGACGCGGAACACCCGCAGCGCGGCACTCTGGCTGTGTCACATGACCAATCGATACTCGTCCTCTTGCTCCCTGCCCAAGATCAACCGAGCTAGCGCCACATCATTTTTAATGAATTGAAATAAATTATCAATAATGAACTAATTGAATAACTAAATATAGATAATCAAGTGAATAAATAAATAATCAATTTTCAGTGGGCACTTCCGTGGTATTGGACGAGTCTCGAGTCGGCGTCGAGAATCTTCCGGTTGTCGAAGACGATGTCGACGATGATGACGATGATCTACAAACACCACTGGTGGAAGCTCCTCAATGGCAACCGTCACTGAGCCGTTTTGCCCCACCTCCTTCCATTTTGGAGGCCTCCGCGTCCGCAGCGCCGTCGATCGACCCGTCGCAAGAGCAATCGATTAGTCATGCTTGTGAGTTCATTTACAGCGATTTTTATCGATATCGAGATTTATCTATAATGATTGTCTTCCTACAGTATTTTGTTAGCAGATATAGTCAACAATTTCTGAATCAGCAGTCATCGATGAATGAGTTTACCCTAACCAATTTATACTTGCTGCACGCGTCGCGACCGCACGCATACCAGAATATACTACTAGACCTGCCTAGTCGCGTTGGAGCGCAGAATTTTCACTGTCGATATTCCCATCACACAAACGTATATAAAAGTTTTTTTTTCTTATTTTACAAGTTATTTGCACGAGATTTGTTCCTCAGCTGCGCCGCTATCAACACAAGAGGTGAGAGTGCAAACAATAGAATGTGGGCGTGTCTTCCCCTGCGTCTCTAACTTGATCTATCAAAGTAGTTCATCGTGCTTTGAACAGTCCAGTAGCTTCACAGTAAGCAGACAACGATTTAAAAGTGCCGCGTGTGTGGGTGCCAACGCGTTCGGGAAATATTCCCGTACGAAGCTACCATTTGACGCTGTGGTCCTGACACGATGGTGGGGTGCAGTTATCGCACACATTGAGAAAATCGTTCAGCTGCGCAATAAACGTGCTAATAATCCCGCAAATGCGAAGATGCGACGCTTTAATCGGAAAACATTAGATGCGCAAGTGCCGGATTTACGGTAGAGCCGTTGTTCCCTTGCAGGCTAGAAGTTCTTTCTTTGGGAATCACAACTCGAGCATTTTGTCCAAGTGCAGTTTTCTCACGAATTGCTTGAAACTGATGGTTTTTTTTTTGTTATTTTTTCCCTAAATAGTCTAAGTCATTGTGCTTTGTTCTTTTCTTTCCACCTATTTTCCACAAAGGCTATGCACTTTGATGTTGATGTAATTTAGCCTTGTTTTGCAGCGCCTGTTCGGGCCAATTCGAGGCAATCAGACGACACTGGCTATAATGGCGAAAGCGATGCCAGTCGATTGGAGCACGAAGACGTCAGTTTCAAGCCTTTTTTCTCTTAAAAATGTCAGAAAAAATACACAAAAAAGCGACTAACTTGTCCATATTCGATTGCTTTGATTAGTTTTTCATCTTTATCCCTCGTTTCCTTTCAATTTCTCGTTTCTAACCACTTTTCGTGCTATCCCTGTGTTTTCGTTTCCACATTTTGTTGATGAGCAGTGACACTTCGTGATATCCCAGTGGGCCCAGCCGCCTGCCAGTTGCGCCTTTCGCCGCCGTTTCTTCCCTCGTTTTTTCTTCTTCTTCTCCGCTGTTTTGCTTTTTTCACCTTTTCGAGGAAGACCTGCGTGAAATGGTTCCGCATAGGCATTACAAAACGGTTCTATTACTTTATTTTATTTTTCAATAACGCCTCGAAAAATACATCAGGGCTAATAATTCGTGAGTATATTCTCTGGAAGAAAAGAAAAGAGTTGAGTATTTGTGCATAAACCAGGAATCTTTGCACTACATTTCATTCCACCAGTAACGAGAGTTGAAAAGAAATAGAAGAATGAAAGAAAAGCTTAAAACCATGCGGTATTTGGCCTTTCTTTCTCTAAAATGTGTTTCACCATGGACGATAGTAGGGAAGACAGCAGAGAGAAAAAGAACGCGGGAAAGTGTGCATCAATTGGAGAGGAGTGAGAGAAAAGCAGGTTATCCGCACGGTTACTCAATATTTGTCGCGTTTGGAACAGTCTATATATTCTCTTCAGGACCCATTTTTCTTGGAACGGGTTTTACGCGCTTGACTTATTTTCGCTATCACTTCAGAAAAAAAGAAGCAAGTTCTGCTAAAGTGTTATCACGCCCTGAATTGCTATTATTACAACATTACCCTGAAAAAAATCTCTATGTGTGGCTCTTTTCAACTATATGAAACTCAGTTTTATTTCCAGAAAACTCCAATCTTAGCAAGCTCGATATCACGTGACTGATCTTTTTTTTTCTTCATTTAACAGGACATTGAACAATGCTATCACTCAATCATTGTCCACACCACCTTTTTGTAAACCGCTCTCGGACATTGTATCAATAGTGACAGCTGTCCATATGCCACCGTCTGGCGTTTTTTTTTTCTTTTCGGCTGTGAACCGGGAGAAAAAAAAAGTGAAATTGGAATGCGCGGTTTTCTTTTGATTTTTTTTTCTTTCAGGGTAAATTGCGCCTGAAAACTATGAATAATAGCTGTTTTCTACAACTGCGAAGGGGTTGTACTTTGTCACAGGGAGTAAGGAAAACCTGTAACAACAACATGGTCCATCTATTGATCGCCGACCAAACAAACTGACAATGTCTGTCGTCTTGTGATAAATGCTCTCTGGACGGCTATCACCTGATTCGGCTACTGATTAGGATCGCGAACGCCCCGTTGGTTTCGTTTTTGTACTAAATGACCAGCGATACTGTAGAATCCAAGCATTTTATTCGTAATCTTGTCTGCGTCCAAATTGTTTGTGATCTACTATCGATTGGGTGGGGATGCAGACTCTGTTCCGTACTAGACGCCTATTCATGTGATTTGACCAAATGTTACCTCTGTTATGATTTTGTTTTAGTAAAGTACTGGTGACAGTCATCTCCTATCTTTAAATTCAAACTAAGTCCAATAAACTAGATTTCTGATGTCAAAGTACACCAAAACCAGCAGAGTTTTGTATTTTGATGGGCCTATTTCGGAAATTTTGAGTGATGTGATGTTCTCTTTCATCATTTCTTCCTCTCACTTATCTTCCCTTATTCTTTGAAAACTTACCACGCATTTCCATAGTATTTGTAAGGTTTCAATCCCCTATTGTCTGTCATCATGCTTATGTTCTCTAACCTATTTTTAACCGTTTAACCTCCAGAACATCCTGATATTTTGTCCTGTCCTTGCTTTGATTTCGTTTCATAACTCCTGTTGTCTATTTTGGCATTCATATTCATGTTCTGAGCTAAAACCGCTGAACTATTCGCAGCGCAGCGCCACGCGTGCGTCTGCGATGCGGATAGCCTCGGCACATTGCCAAACACGAAAATCGTTGGAGAATGTTGATTCGCTCACCTTCAGGCAGAGCCACCACGACTGAATTAATCTTTTTGCAGTCTGCCGCGGACCTTGCTGCTTTGTGCTGCCCAAGAAATTAGCATCTGTGCCTGGAGAATAAGTGCTCGCAAATTTTTTACTGCCCTAATACTTACCTATTTTAACGTCTAACGCTTCATTGTAAATCCTTACGAGGTCTTCGTTATGAGTGTTTTTGGTTATTTTTTCAACCTGTTAGATTGTACGCAGTTTGTGAATATTGATTGGTTCGGCATGATCTGCATGCTTTCACAGGGAGCGTTAAACACGATTGCACCTCTCTGCTGGCCAAAGCGCTGCATCACCTATGCGGCGCGGCCGAGCGCCGTGGGAGTCAAGGGTTGCATTGCGCGCGCCGCGTGGGTGATGCAGCGCTTCAGCCGACGGAGAGATGCTGTCGTGATTGACGCTTCCTGTATGTAAGCTGCGACTTAATATTGGAATTTACAGTGACTTGTTTAGCTGATAATCGCGCTAATTTCCGAATTGTTAACAGCGCTTCTTTGTTGAAAATTTTCCAAACTGTCTAATCCTGTCTCGAATTTAAATGAAGAACTGCTCCACTGCAGGTAAAACTGATCATCGCTTGTTTTCGCGATGTTTTGATTGGAGCAGCGCTTCTTCAGGTCCATTGTTGTTTTTTCGGAGATATAACAAGATGAGAAGATGTATAGTTTGGTAGCCCAGGGAGCGCTTTTGGGACTTCGTCTGCAGTTACAGCTGCGGCGTAGTATCGGTCGGCTGATCAGCTGGTTTGATCCAATTTTTACACTTTGTTTTGTATGTTGTAATATGTGTATGATGTGATTCCTTCCATTTTGGTGTTTTCCTACTGTCATTTAGTAAAATCTTGTACTAGATGCACCCTGCGGCGCCTTTTCATCAATCAAACCAGTATTCCGCCGCCCGACATCGTGCTACAACCGTAATTGCAGACAAATTCTAAGACGCACTCCCTAAGCTGTCAGACGGCTTATTCTTCAAATTCTGTCGGTAGAAGCGTGAAGTTTCGTCGCATATGCGCGTCGAAGGTGAATTGTGAAAGACACTCACCTAAGCTGAAATCCAGCAAACAGTTTAGCAGTGGGCGAGTTCAACCATCACATTTCAGCCGCGACGCGCACGCGCTGCTAAGTCCGCGTATCCACCGATAGAATTTATGTTTCATAATTTCGCTGTATTACTCAGCGGCTAAAAAACCTTTTCGGAAAAAATTCTCGATGAGGCTATGGATGTATGCAGCATCAGCGTGTTTGGCAGTCTTTTCAAGAGTTGACATTTTGTCAATCAAATTCGTCAGCGACTGCAAATTGATGCTTCCCTCTGCTACTAAAGGCATTGTTCGCTTCCGGAAAATGCGCTCATTCACGAAATTCTGCTTTGAGCAGAATTTCATGAATGCACGCTGCTTCGCGGACATCTGTACTTTTGGTGACCATTCCATTTCGTCAGGTTTGGAAAGTGCAAAGGGCCTACACGAGAGAATTTGCTACCAAGCACTTCCGATTCAAGGGCAACACCCACGGAGTTGTACGCTTCTAAGCTGAGATATGCCGTAACCTTCGAGTTTGAGGCAGCTGTGAAACGATAGCTGGTCAATAGTGCCCAACAAGCAACATGTTTTATTGGAACCACGTACTCCTTGCGCACTAGAATTCAACGACGCGCCAAATTACACGTTTTGGAAAATCAGTTGTCAATCTTGTAAAGGTTTGGGGGCATTTCCATGTATTGTACACACTTCAATTGAGAACCATCAACCTAATATAGGGAACGTCAATCACGATTGCACCTTACCCTGGGTTGGAGCAACGCACCATTTATGAGGCGCGGGCGAGGCAACACTCGACGTCCACGCAGCGCTAAGCCGCGCTGCGTAGTGGCGCGCTGCTTCAGGCCACGAAAAGGTGCAATCGCAGCTGACGTTCCCTGTTGCTCCAATTCCTTCAGCTCATTTCCCAAAGGGTGTAAATTGGCGCATCGTTGGGTCAAGGGCTCATATTAAACGAGGTGGGCTATCCCTCGCAGTTTCTTCCTAATTAGATCATATGTCATATTGATTGTTCTATTGTCAAAAAGGGATACACCAACAAGGGCTTCCATGAAGGGAAACTAAAATTTCCGTAGATGTAGCCTTTATTTGGTCATTCGCGCCATCTTTAGAGAATCTATACGTTTTCCACGCAGCTGAGCGGTCTCTCCGCAGCTTAGTAACCTTCCTAGCGTTTTTTTGGAATAGTCGAATGGCTAAGGCGTACAATTTTTCTATTTTTGAGGCTCAGCTGTTTTGCTGCTTGCATTTCACTTCCTATTGTCTTTGGGGAGCAGCTGGAAGCCAATGGCTCATCGTCGTAGCCTTACACACACGCCAATGCTGCATACATTCCTTCCAACGTACTTGACAGTAGTCTAAGACGAGCTGTCATTTCAGCGTATTGGAGCATTGAACAAACCTAAACGACAATCCGCTAGAAATGAACAATTACCAGTAGCACGACGTCGTACTCAGGTAACGTGTCGAGTCGATTTTTCTCCTCCTCATCCTCAGTTCATACTCTAGTAGTAGCTGGCTGGTTCTTCACACTTACCATACGCGTCAACCAGTACGGTTTTTGCATAATCCGCGCTGGCGAATCGTGTTGAATTATCAGCGCTGCTCTCTTGTCTGTCTTTATCACTTATAGTATCTTTGCAATGCCCGTCGGTCGACGTAAAATTGTGAGTTTATGACGTTACTCGTTGCTATCTAAAGCTCTCGCAAACAATATGGATTACCTGCTGAAGCTGCAGTGGTTTTGATCTACTTATCCGGAGTACTCTTCTGTAAAGTCACACAAAATACTCTAATTTTGTTAGAATTTTTTTCAGCCACGCCTCTCACCTCAAACTAAGGAGGACGACCATCCCGATAAGCCAACTCGAAGTCCCAGAAGGAGAATGGAACAAGAGGTACTATAATTCAGATACACGTTTACTTCCGTACTATACTACTGGAAATATGTAGCAGTTTGCAGTTTAATGGCAGTTTTCTGACTTTTTTCGCTTGATTTCATTGTTATTGTAGACGTTTTCCATTCCGATGTGAATGCACTTGAATGTTTCCGTACTATACAACATTGTCGCTCGCTCATTTCACCTTTCCTGCAGATTTATGTTGGGTCCCAACGCGAAATTGCGAGCTTGCCGGGAATTTTCTTATCTAGGAGCCGGTTGATAGGGCTACAGGAATAGCATCACTTTAATTGTCTTCTTGACCTGATACCTCTGCGACAGCTCATAAACAACACTGATAATTGGTGGCTACCAGAGGCTGTTGTAGATAACTTTCTCGGGATTGATGGGGGCAAAGTTTTCTGGCTGAAAAAGGAGGCGTGGCCGGCAGAAAATCCAGTTTTGAAACTCATTTTTGGAATTAAATGGTTTAAAGAAAGTAGCTCTGGGCAAGCAGTATGAGTAGAAACATAATAAAGGACTAATGGTGAGCTAGATGCCAATTTTCCTGTAATCCATAATAGAATTTATTATGACTAGCCGCTCTAGGCCCCTTACGGCGCTTTGTTTAATAGATATTGTTTAAAAACTAATTTGTAACAATTTCATCAGAGAATTTAGGTGAAGGTACTCCCTGCATCCTCTACCGCAGGGAAGCCATTGCCATCTGATGAGGTATTCATCTTAGCTGCAGTTCTATGCACAATTCTATTTTTTTAAATTTTTTGTTCATTTTTTTCTCTTTTTTGGACATCTTTATCCTTCATTGCTTCTTCACCTAGTACTTTTTATTTACTGTTTTTTTTCTTTGGTAAGCGAGCTAAATACTTGAATTTAAGCCAAAGTTTGCATTCACTGTCGTAGTTTTACTTAGTGATTTGCTTCTAGTTATTTAGTATTATAAGTAGCGATCTTTCCCTCTGGCCATGTCCATTTTGGGGCAAGATTGTCCTTTTTTTTGTTCACAAGATGTCCATTGAGAAGCATTGTTTTGGTAGGGCTTTGCTGGCAATGAGTCGCACTTTGGCACCGTCGCGTATAGATTTGAAAGCCTTGGCTCCTCACCATCCTGAATGAGCTGCTTATTTTGTTCTTTTTTCGAATGATAACTTTAGTAAATCCTCCATCCCTCCCCCCCCCCCCTTACCCCTAAATTCTGATAAAGAAATCCTGCGATAGTCATCAGTCCTGTTTTTTTTTCTTTCAAATTTCTTAGGTGTTTATCATTTTTATATTTTAAATGTTTCTCTATCGCGGACATTTGCGGTATTGGGACCTTTTTTTGGAAGAGTTATATTCGTTTAAAGACAATACCTTCGAGTGATATTAGGAATGATTTTATCCGGAAAGGAACGCTATATTGGATTAAATGTTTCATAAGCATTTCTGCGCCTGTAAGATGACAGCTTATCCTCTTTACTTCAGCCTCCTCCACCTCCACGATTCCCCGTAAAGCCCAAACCACCATCGAAGCACCAGCTAATGATGGAAGCTATTAAGGTAAGCATGTTTTTTTATCGTAGTTGTTTTTGAAGCTTTTGTCCTCTAAAACCCACTTTGTTGTGAATTGAATGGTATTCACAAAAAATGGCAGCTCATAGTCTTCTAGCGTCTTTTTTTGTGTAAAAAGTGGATGCGGCAGTAGTTCATATAGGTGAGACTGGGTGAAAAGTGTCTATTTCGCGAGTATGTCACAAATTAGAAGGAAAATTTTGCTAAGTTGAGAGTTTGTTGGAAAAAGGGCACTGGACATCTAACGGAAGCGGTAGCTTTCAATCAATATGAGCACTCTTTGTCATGCATGACCGACCGCGCTTCTGGGCTCGACGCATGGATGAGCATGGGGCGCCAAACGGATCTCTAGGGATTTAAACACGAGCTGGCTGGTTGACACCAAGATGTCTGCTCCACAAACACTCTCGGTCACAACACATGGCTGACTTGATTGAGTGATGTTCCCCGCCCTTCTTCTTGTTTTTGCGGCAAATATTTGAGATGAGACGCATTTTTTGCTGTGCATTTGATTTAAAACGTGATTTTAATTGATAAGAAGGCGTACTGGTAAACGTTACATTTCTCAGAGAAATATGTGCATTGCCTTGCAGATTATCGTATCCCATTAGAAATATTCTTTTCCGGTGCAGCGCTGATGGAGCTCTGCACTTGCGGCAGCCCAGCACTTTCCTTTGGTGTAGCCAACGCGTTTCTTCGCGGAACAAGCTGCATAATTTTAGTTTGATCTGTTTCACCTCCCTGGTCTCAATTGAGTGTGACCTCGAAACTCAGAATATGTATGCTTAGTGACGTCTTCACCAGTTTCCTGATACTTACATTGCTGCACCCACAATCCCACCCTACGAAGAGACGAAGCATTGTCTCTGCGCCTTCAAATGCTATTTAAAGCAGATACACTATTTACGTGACGTTCGTGTGCCTAGATTTTAGTGCTGTCGAAAAATCAGCGATTATGTGGTTGTACGGTAGCAATCGCCGCGATTAAGTCGCACGATCTATGGTAGCCGCGGCTATATGTCGTTGGAGCTACAAATAAGAATCCCCTTGCTACAGGTATACTTAAAGTATAATACTTGCAGCAAAGCCCGGATACATCAATGAAATCCTTTTACCTGACACCCATAATCATGTTTACCCAAGCGTTACATAGCCTATACCCAGCCACTACCCATGGGTATGAAATCATCCATCTATCCCCCTATCGTCGCTGCGTGCGTGCGCGTGTACGTGTGCGCGTACATCTCAGACGACGATGGACTATGATCAAGTGGTCATCGCTTGCTGTGGCTGGTACAGCAATCATGAAAATTCCGCCCGAGTTCCATGGCAAGGTCTACCCGGACGGGGGACATCTAATGTGCTTGTACCTTGGACTTGAGTAATGAGCATAAATTCGCGTTTTTCTCTTTGTTGGAACATATTTCAGAGGGATAATGTTGGTGAGGTGCTATTCTAGCGGCCAAGATGGCAGATCCGAATGGCTTGCATCGTTTTTCCGGGAAGGCATTGAAATTTTTGGTTGCACGCCGTTTGAATCAGTCTGGTAAAAAAACGGAGTGAAGCGAAGTCCAGTTGACTGCAAATCTACTAGCTTTTACCTTCTTTCTGCTTTGTTTGATGTACACTTACCTTACGATTTCTCTCCAGGCATCCATCGAAGCGGACAAATTAAAGCCGAAGAAAGAGGTGAAGTCACGAATCTCACTGCTGCCACCCCCACGAGCTCCACCTCCGAAGACCGAGGAAAACGGCACAGGTATGTATGGAGCGTTTGCCAAGCGCGGCACACGTTGCCCTTGATACTAGAAAAATTAATGACTTTACACTTGTTGCTGTAGGAGTATCATTTGTGTTACATCCGAGGTCTTGGATGCCAGCAGCCGAGTCGCCGGCAGCTGTTTTTTGCCCCTAAGATTTGCACTTCTTTCTTGGAACCTTTCTTTTTTATTTCAAAGCGGTGGCGATTAGCTGCTGCTTGCTGCTGCTTATGGTGTTTGCTTTGAACGTTTACTGCGACGAATGCGAGCAGTTGGCAAACATGTCATTCGTTCCTGTTTTGGACGATTCTTGCTGGGAAATAGCTTCTATTGCTTATCTGGCCATGGCTTTAGAGATCTTCTAGTTGCTCAGTTGGTCTATCTGCGATGTTTTTGAGGATTTAAGATTTCGGAGGTGCAAAGATGGAATATACCTGACGTGGGTAGTCTAGCGACAGTAGCTAGAGAGTTTAGCTGTTTACCTGATGGCCATGGTTTCTTTGGAGTACTCGAGTACTTTAAACTAAAGAGAAAGTAAATAAAGTTAAGCGAGAAGTGCTCGACGCAAAATCTGCAGGCTTGTTTGCAGTAAATTGTTTCCAAGAATTTTCTTTGATTAGTACCTGCAGCGTGAGAGTAGTCGTCTCGAAAATTTAGGTACCATTTGAGACTAATGGTAGATTTCTTCGTAATTTCATTGATGTATTTATATTTTTTCATTTAGTTCCGTATTTTTTGTGATTTCTCTATTGAGTTTACCAATCAGTCTTTTTATTCTTATGAAACTCGACTGTGATCGCTTAATCGTTTTTTTTCTTTGTTACGCTCACGCTCACTCCTGTCTCGGTGGTCTACAGTGGACATAATCTTTTAGAAGCGGACTTTATATCCGTAGCTGCTGAACTGTAACATTTTTACAGTGGTTTGCACCGCCAAACCTTGCCTTCCAGTAGCGGCATTTTTGGACGTTCCCAAAAAGTCTGCAGTCTATCCGCTAATCCTGGATGGACTACCAGAGTGTACGAGTTTCTTCAACAAAGAATGACGTTAGCAAGTTCCCTGGGGTCCCCTTCTCCGGACTCAGCAGGGTGCATACTACATAGTAGTGATCATTGCGAAAATTACAGTTTTCTCCGGAAAATCGGGTTTACTTCGACTATTTGAAGAGATAAATCCCGTATTTTCGTAATTATCTGAACGTCTGAGGCTGTGGAAGTATGGAGGAGCCCATCTGTTGCGCTTCTTCATCGCAAGAAATCGTGTCCAGGACTTCGTTCGGCTGCTCGCGTGATTTGTGGAGCTGCCAGATTCTGGTTCTGAGGCCTTCGTTATTAATTCGCCGCTGCCCTCTGGAGCCATTATCATTTGTCTTCATATTAGATTTTTCATATATTGCTGTAAAACAATATGTGGTTCTCATGGGCGACAGTATCCAGATTTTCTGCATGTCCCTTACTAATTTTTGGTCATAAGAGCCAAATGTTGGCAAATGTTAACTTTATAAACTCCGTAGATATTGCGCTCCTGCACTCGTAGAGCCCTATCATCTGCGCCTGCTAAAAACGGGCGTAACTATTTACGGAGACAAGATTCAGGAAGAACGAAAACAGATTTGAAACCAGCCTTGCGAGCTGCCAAGGGAATGTACACCGAGCCACAGGTCCATGTCCTCTCCTTGCTCCACGTGGTACTCCTTGCTTCTGTTGACCATTTAGCAGATTTCAAGTATAGGTCGTAACATCACGTTGGACAGGCTCTGTACTCATATATGTCACGTTATGGATTAGCAGCTTTTCTTCGTGCACTTCCCTTGTAAGGGTTAGTACCTATTCATTCTCAGACTTTTGGATTTTTTACGAATCAAATCATTTAAGAATAGGGCATGGCAAGAAGAACGTAGATAGCTTTCAAGTTAACTTGAAGAGTGATGTAAAATAAAAATGAAAATGTAGAAATCTCAAGAATGTTTTCTACAGGAGTGGGCTTAGACCACACGTATACACAAAAAAACCTTTTCATTTTGAAAAATTCTGAAAAGAATCAGTTTTTTTTTTTTGTAAATTTGTTCTGGGCTTGGGTAATTAAACCTCGCTGCTCAATATTCCTTCTCTGAAGAAGCGTTCACAAACCAAACATTTTGGCCACCCGCGAACACTATGGTAATGATTAGTAGGGATTCTCTTGTGAGGTTTAATTACCCAAGTTTTTTTTTTTCGTCATGAGTAGTGGCAGGCGTGTGACTACAGATTATCAATGAAGGTAGGACGTATGCTTAGAGTGGTGGGAATTTATATGCAGGATATGGAGGGATAGTAAGGAGAGGAGGCCATCACGGCCGTATGAGGGGGTGGGGTGTGAATTTCAACGCATGGGGGGAGTAGTCGTATTTTTGCTGGCCGTGAGGCTGGGACCATGAATTAATAATTTTTTCCATAGTCATGCTCTACCCTGGCCGCGAGCGGTCTCGGTGAGAAGAATTTCCTAGACTTTCTGGATTTTTCTGTTATTTCACACCATGGCGACTTTATGAATGATCCTTGAAAAGTTTTAGGGAGATGCTCCAGGGCTGTTTCCTACCTGTAAGGCCACCATTAGTGAGCGATTGCTGCTTTTATGAGCGCAGCAGGTCGTTAAAGCCGCAAAAGCCCTGAGAGAAGCCGTAAAGGATCCATAGGAAACGCCTCTTGTCCATCATTACCCGTCGCTTCTGTGGTGAGATGCTGGTGTCGGAAACGCCCTTTGAGTTGAACATGTGCCACTCACACACACAGTGTGTGTTTTGTTGTGTGTTGGGCGATTCTGGAAGATGCATTGCTAAGCAGATCGATAAGCACAACGTCTTCTGCTTGTTGCGCTCCTTTATTTGTCCACTTGTAGCGACCCGTATTAGTCGCATTTGCTCACTTCATTACGAAGTCTGTTGTGCTAGGGACTGGGGGTGGTGTTTAGTTCAATTCTATCCTGAAGATCCTCCTAGGAAGGCCAGGATAAGTCTTCCAGACTTTTTTCCGAGATGTGATCTTTGTGGCGTACACTTCACCTATTTTTATTTCTTTTTAAATGTCCCAGTATGGCTGTAATTCGTGTCTTGTGCCTCATCTTCTAATCTACCATGTTTTTGTGGTTTAAATATCCGTATAAATCCAGGAAATGTTTAAAATGTAGAGGTTCCATACTGTTCGCTTCACTCTCTGGCTGTTCTCATGGTCACTTTGTTCATTATCTCCAATTTTTACATGGTTTCCTTCGATCTAAAGAGAAAGGTTTACCCACTTCACGCCAGGTTTTGATCATTTCACGCTCTTTTTCTAGCGATTTTCCCTTTCTCTTTGAGCTAAAGGGCTTGAATATTCGATGAATGCCCGAAATTTGAAAAGATCTTTCTTATATATACTCTTACGGAGATCTTATACCTGTTGGTACAATTTGAGTTTTCCGCAACCTTCGAATATTCGAGCATTCAATCCATCCCACATATAGACATCTTGGGATTTTCAGATTGTAGTCAATATGCATATTTACTTGGGATCACCCAACTTTTGGATGGATTTGAATTCGAACATTCAGTTTCAATGAAATCAGGAGCCGAATTCGAAAAGATAAGTAGGAAGGGCTAAAGCGCTCTCTCTGTCTGTCTCTTTCTTGAATATTCGAATGTTCAAATAGGTTCCCAAATAATCCATTAAATTGAAGAAAAATTATTCAGTAGCTATTAGGTCCTAAGTAAACTCCGCTAATTAGAAGAACAGCTCATTCTTTAAAATGGTCCAATAATTGCTCATTAGCTTGAGTAGTCGATGAATAATCGGGATTTCGAAAAAAGTCTATTTTCTATGTCTAACGCTGAACCAAAACAGAATAATTTGAATTTGTTGATTCGAAAATTAGAACTTTCGAGAATATGGAAGCCCTGCAACCCTTATTATCTTCCCCAATGGGCTGTGTTCTTCTCCGTTCGTACATTCGAATTCGAAAGTTGCTTTATTTGCCTATGTATAGTCTACAACTTCCATCATCTTCGAATATTCGATGGTTCAATTCTCTTGGCAGTAGAGTATTCGAGGAGGCTATCCAATCACCGTATCACCATTTTAGAATGGTCTTTTTTTGTGCTTCTATGATCCCGAAAGTACTGCTAAAGACCTAGGAGCTTACTGAATTTGAGCGTATTTTTCTCTCAAAGCCAAGCTGGCTGAAGTAAACAACGCCAATCCTATGGTCAACATCTTCACTTGAAGTTTGTTTAGTGTTTTTGGACGGTAAAGCAAGCTTAAGGGGGCTAAAAGTGCTTCTCACTGAACGGTGACAGTCTGCAAACACAGACAGAAAGAGGCTCTGTAAAGTCTTTGTCTGAAGTATCTCCGGAAAATCGGACGCTCTTAAGAGTTTTCTGCTTCCTCTGCTGCTCATTGGAGCTGTGGGCAATTTTATTTAGCGTGGGTCTCTGGGGAAAAAATCGTTGATATTTCAGGATTTAAAGGGAAATTGCATACTCCTTAGATTTTCCCGAGTTTCTTCTCTTCCTAGTTTTTCTGTTGTTTTGCTTGATTTATTATTCAAAACCTTGAAATCGTCTTGGCTCGATGGAGATTTCCCCCTTGGTTTTGCATGATTAGAACTACGCGAACCGGTCCGAGTTAGGCACACCCATCGTTGAGGGAAAACAAGGGAGCGGCGGCGAGACGATTTCCTCGTCGGCTTTCTATTCAGAATTGGCGATCGTTTGATTTGCCAGCACTTACGGGAGTGGTAGCCGGTCGTTGATCATCCTTCTCAGGATGACTAGATTGCAGCATTGCTTATTCCTTTTCTGACGTTTTTTCCTTGCCTCATGCTTACCCGTGGGGTTTTTAATGGAAATTCTTGGGAACGTTATACTCAAAGGTTTTTCCCTGGATTTGTAGTTCTGAGAGTCTATGGGTTCTTAATCTGCTGAGCGTGGGAACTGTACATTTTATACCAGGAGCAGTAGCGGATCTTATTGGGCTAGTTAGCTCTAGCATATCTATGATTTTCCTGAAATCGCCGGGGCATCCCAGCTTACCAGCTGCCTCGTTAAGGATCCATTTTTTTTAAAATTTGGGGCCAAGTTTTTCAAAATTCACTGATTTTTCAAGGAAGGTGAGAGCTTGTCCCATTTTCGCGGACTTTTTGCGAATTTTGCATGATTTTGTTGTGTTCAAAGACAAAAACCCGCAATGGAAGTTTGACCACGCCCATTCTGGCGTCGTTTGACATTTAAGCTTTTTCGGTATAATGTGATATAGATTAGTGTTCTTGAAAATGCATCATGCTTCCGTCGATATGTATCTTTTGGATGGCACAATAGTTAAAAGTAGATAACAACCAATAATAGTACAATATACAATTAACAATGCATTTTGCTCGAATATGGTTACTTTTGGAGGATGATTCGTGGATTTATCCGTTGATAAGATTACCATGCTTGAATTTCCCATGGAATATTCGTGTATCGATTTTTACCTAGTCGCAGCTTTTGTTTCTGTAGAAATTAGAAGTTCTGTGGGTCTACCTTGCTAAGGGCCATTCTCTTATTTCCAATGTCTCCACCGCTTTAGTCACGTCTCTGCACCATTCATGCATTGAATAGAGTTTTTGGGCTCTGGCGCCTTCAATCCCATCTCGTTTCTCTTACATCTTGACTCGGGTTCGATTTTTTGCGCGCAAACCATTCTTGCGGAAAATCATGTATAGTGACTGGCTGAGAAATCGAGAATGCGAGGTCATCCCATTTGACTTGGATCCTTGTATCGATCTGGGAAACATTACTTCATAAAGATTGCTTTGTCCTTTTCTGGTAACCTTCTCTGCTTCAAAGGCTGTCTTTCGATCTAGTTTCCTCTTTTTCTGGATCCCTAGCCTTCATTCATGGAAGAAATCAGGATTCATAAATGGAATTGGAACAATTGTAAAAAAAGTCTAGGGTCTGTGTGCTTGAAAACAGCTTCTGAGAAACCAATAAATTAATTTTCATCAATTTTTCTTTGTTTCAACAGGTGTTCTCTCCTTTTTTCTGTTTTTCTCCCTCGTAACAACCTCATATTTCAGGAGACAAAATGGCTGAGACGCCCAAGAGAACCACAAAGCAACCGTTGAAGAGTGTGAATGCAATGCCACCGAAGCCAGCAGTTGAAAGGCCGAAGAAGGAGCGAAAACCGCTCTATGTTCCTCCTCCGCCTAAAGGTAGGTGTTGGTCCATAGTTTCAACTCTCGTTCCTCGCTACATTCCGTCCATTATCTTTCTTTGAAGCCATCGCACATACTATTTGGACAGGTATAGCGCAGTTTTTGGTTGTAATTTATTGAACGCTCTGGAAAAGTCTTACCCAGTAATAGTGGTAAATGGGCCCTATGATTTTTTGTTGGTTTCTGAGCGTCTAATTCAGGATATCCGGACATTTTTCAATTTTGCTGTGGGCAATCACAATAAAGGGAATGAGTCTGTCTCAGTTGCCTATTGCTCTGCCCACTTTTTTCCTTGACGATTTGTCCGAGAGAATTGGTACCAATAAAAAAATGTGGTTACAGAGCGGAAAGAGAAAGAGGTCAAGACGTCAACGCCATTATCAAAAGGTGGCGAGAAGAACATCGACACACCGAACGTGTCCAGAATTGACGAGACTCCGGTTCGGCAAGTGAAAGGTACGTGGGCTTTTGTTTTTAGACTAAAAATTGATAATGCTTTTGTGCCGAAGACTTTCTGTATAACCTAGACATTTTATATTTCTTTAGAAGCGTAGATCATTGTCGAAGAATAACATGATTAGAGGATAGGGTCCAATCGAGTTGTGTTCATATAACTCATCAAGAGCAATGAGTCCTTCGTCTTTAACCAATTATATAGTCAAAATCTGCTGCAGAAAGCCCATTTAAAATGACCTACTTTTTGGAACAACTCATCCAGAGTTTTCGCTCGGTGATTTTTCATCATGAGCGTGAATATGTCTTCAAAACTTTTTTCTCTCATATGACGCCACGTCGTGCAGTAGCAAGAGGTCCGATGGCTCGCACGGTCCATAGTTCGCTCCCCGCCTCTGGTCGACTCACCCTTCCCTCTGGGGTCCATAAATTGGACTAGAGGAGTTTGGAGAATGAAGCACTGTACTGCTACATTGATTGCCCCTACAAGTCGCTGTATAAGGCACATACGCATTCATATTCCTCAACGGTGCTTAGATGACGCCCTATCCCCTTGCTATTCATTTTCTAAGACTGGGTTGACATTAAATCCTCAAACTATGTATGGTGAGAGGGTTGGTTTACGTAGTAGTATCAGTCTTTCTCAAAAAGCTCGAGCTTGTCATAATATGTAGATTACTATGGTGGAGAGTGGGGGCGGAGCGGAGGGAGGTGGGACGATGTCATATTGCGAGGTACGAAATTTGATGGAGGAGGCAAGGGGCTTGTAGTTCTATCGGCTGAGCGGGGGGTGTAATTAGGGAGGGGGTATAAAGTATACTTGGGACCGAATAAAAACTAAATAATTTTGTTTCTTTAATTAACGATTGAGGAGACTGTTTCAACATCCAGACATTCGAGAACATGAAAGCCCTAAAGCTTTTCTTTTCTCTCATATAGCACTTCATTGGTCTTTAATGTTGAAATATTGGAAATTCTCATTTATTCGAAATATTCTATATTCGATAGCAAAAATATTCGATTTCGAATGTTTCAACATCGGAGTCCAATACATTGTTGTACGAAAGAGAAGAAGAGCTTTCTCATCCTCGAATATCTACACCTGTGAATTGTTTCTGAAGTGTAAATTAAGGTAAGAAAATTATTCGATTTTTATTCGGTCCCAGGTATTGTGTGAAGGGTTGTGCGCAGAAGGAGCTGGGAGCCATATTTTGGCCGGCTGAGACGGTAGCACAAGGGGGGGGGGGGTTGGCGAGGAGAGGATGGCCCGGGGGGGAGAGCGTGGGGGGAGATTATTCGCACGAGAGTCCTTTTATCACCGCTACGCTTGATCCTATCCCTGAAGCATGAGCTTCTACTGGGCCAGATCATATCAGCTGCGTTCAATCGTTCGTCCAGGGTAGCACGAGAAACATTCGCAGGTTTCTCACTGTTTTAATCAAAGGCGGAGGTTCTTGAAACGGTAACGAAGCAAACCAATTATCGTAAGCTTGATTGGGTACCATATAGACTGTGTAATACGAGGAGACGCAGGACGCAAAGATTGGTTTGCTAGCGTGGTTTCGCTTGGTTATGCGTTCATGAGTCCTTGCCCAGAATACATTGCATGGTGTTCATGCTGTAGGGGGGGGGAGGTCTCTCGAACGGATGGGCGGGGTTGTGCAAATGACTGCAAGAGGTGTGGATAGAGAATTGGGTCCTTGTCTTTTTTCTGGATAGGCCATTGGTTCTTGAAGTAATTGTTAAATTTGTTGGTAAGCCCAGAGCTATTGAAGTCCAATTTTCTTTCTTCGGAAAAAATGTTGTTTTCCTCCTAGGGCGGCGTTGTACGTCAGTTTGGCACATGAACTCTACCGTCGACACAGTCGTACTGACATTGTTGGATAACATTTATGGATCTCTGCCATTTCTACCATTCCAGCCAAGACACAATTCCCAACGTCTTCGTTCGCCGGCGGAAAACCACTGCCGAAAACGCGGTCTTCACATAGCAGTGCGACGAAACTCAATGGAACGGCAGCGTCAGAAATTCGTACGTGTTCTTTGTTGTTGCTTTTACCGTTCCACGTTACCTTTGAGTCTACAGTACTACCATTACCAATTATCTGAAGAAGATAGGCGTTTATTTCTTTCGCTTTTCAGCGAACGCCGAAAAACTGCAACGATTACGGTTTGCTACACGAGCGTTTGATGCGATTTGTGTGATGATCGCACGGTCAGAAGCACAGCGGGAACGGGTGCGATTGCAGTTGGAAGAGGCCAATGAGAAGCTTGGTACGTGGAGTGCTCTTTTTATGGTGACATCAAATTCTTTACGGCGACCATCCCCAATTTTTTGACAAAACCGCCGTTAGGCTTTCGTTTGTTCGTTAATTCGTTAGTTAATTGGCTTAGGCTTAGTTACACATTGGCAGATTATCACAGTATTACACAATTATAGCTGAAAATTACAGTTATTTTCAATTATCGGATGCTTCTTTCCATAAAATAATTGACTTTTTAGTTGGGTTCTTTTGGGTTATTGAATGTCCGTGTGAGGTGCCGTTAGAATCCTTTAAGTGGCTGGATTTTGCCACTTTGCTAAAGCTCGCTGAATTTTCTATAAGGAAATTTATACTAGATGCGTGCGTCACTCGCACTTCAGACGCTCGCATCGATTTGCTTTGGATTTTTAATGAGGATCGGTCAACGCGGTGTTCAAATTCTGAATCGAAGTACCACAACGTCGCAGTGAGGACGCGAACTCGTGCGTCTCACCTGCGTCATGGCTGCTATCGTCATGGCTGTTATATCTTCCGTGACATAGGCTTACGCGCGTCAAACGCACGCATCAAATGTGAATTGCTCTTATCGTTCATTATTTTTTTCGCTGACCACAGGCACACTGGTCTTGGATTTTTCCGTTCAATTAGTAAATCGCTTGAAATATAGCAACACTCGGTGAAATTCGCTTGAATTAACGAATTTTAACACCTTTCATCGACTACCGACGTTTCCAGCTGAATATCAAAATGCTAATCGCCAGCAAATATCTGAAATTTGGATCTTCTATGGTCGGATTTGTTGAGAAAATTTTTTAAAACCAGTTTGATAGGACTTGTTGTTGATCTCGCTGGTCCTATGAGGCGAGGATTTTCGGAAACGCATAAGGTTCAGAGGAATTTGAGCAATTATATTGGAATTAAACCTCGTCCCCTTTCAAATGTAAACAATATGATGTAGAGAAAAAATATATTGCTAGCGACACTGTATTTGGGATTTACATACTGTAGTTTTGTTCAGAAATGGGTTTTGAAAGTTTTAATTGCGACTCAATGTATGAATGAATTTTAACTTTTTTTCGGATTTTTCTTCAAATTGTGATTATCTAGAAACCGTTGGCAACTGTGAAGCGTTGATGGTTCAACGAACCATCTTTCTGGATGCTCCATATGCAGTTACTTTGCAAAATACCAGGCTTAAAATTATTCATTTATTCATTTATTTGTTTATTTGAATGCACGCTAGAGTGTGCCATACAAGTTCAGCAAAAGCAAGAATCAAGCAAAATCAAAACATTTGAAAGAAAACCTTCCTATACAAAAAGAGGGAAGGATCTGAAAGAAATACAACGAAAAAATGAATAAAGATAGGAACTCAAGCGCTCAAACAACATTTCACTTAACGGATTAAAACGGAAGCAGTACTGCTGTAATGTAAACCCATGTATTATGTCTCATCTCAGAATTGTTTTTAAGATTTGTACATTTAAAAAATCTTCAGGAGATCCTGATCACAGTAGTGTACGTGGCTTATCATAAGTATGCTGGAAAACTCGCCTTTGTGCCACTTCTTTTGTGGAGAATTAGAGGCATGCACTGAGCCGTCTGCCAACAGGAGGTGCTAGGCCATAGTATACATACTTGGGACCGAATAAAAACCGAATAATCTTGTTACTTTAGTTAATAGTTTAGGAAACAATTTAAACACCTATAGATTCGAAAGTGAGAAAGCCCTAAAGCTCTTTTTCTCTCTCATACGGGATTATATTGGTCTCTAGTGTTGGAACATTCAAATTCTCTGTTTATTCGACATTCGAAAGCAAAAACATTTGATTTCGAATAAATGGAAATTTCAAGTATTCCAACATCGAGGAGCAATAGAGTGCTGTATGAGAAAGAGGAAGAGCTCCAGGGCTTTCTCCTTCACAAACATCTGGGTGTTTACATTATTTCCCTAGTTGTTAATTAAAGCAACAAAATTATCCGGTTTTTATTCGGCCCCAAGTATATTTCGTAGGCTCCTAACAGATGTCTTAGTGGCCATACTAAATTCTCCACAAAAGTGGAAGATCTGGAACGGATTTTTTGCGCTGCCGTGAGAAATCGTGTGTACCACTGCATCAGCGGCTCCATATGAATTTTGTTTCGAAAACTATTTCGAGGTGAACTGTGCCTTTAGAGGAAGGCGTACGCAGTCTGACGAATTCTAACTCGTTTTTGGAAGCATTTTATTGTGGTAGTAGTTAACGTGAACCGCAAAATAGGCGAACTTCAATACACCAACCAACAACTTTCACTGCAGCTGTCCTACGGTCGGTATTGTCGCGTTGGATTTATGACATTTTAAAATTCATCGAAGTAGGATTGAAATTATTGATCCGAAGTGCATCTGGCTAGAAAAAAACCAATACTGGCAATTAGGCAACGGGGTCGTTATGTCCCGAAACTATGTAGTTCAACTGTGATAAATGAGATTTTACAGCTCGGCAATCAGAAATCCTTGAAGAGTTGCGGACGTGTCTAGGTCAACGCGAGAAGTTACATCACGACGACCTGGAACGACATAAAAATCATAACGACCAAGGTAATTGGTTAGAGTTTCTAGATGACCTGAAAGAATTGCTTTTGGATGAGGTCTTGAGGAAATTATGTGTTTGATGGTGATTTTGTAGTTGAAGAGGTGGTATTTTTGATGGTCCCTGCTGTGAGTGCGCGTGAAGTTGTCCTTTTTTGGAAATGTGGTGGGAGAGCGCTACCAGTGGACGCATGCATTAGTGAGATTACCCCGGGTAAGCGTGTCAACAGCACACAAGATTACCCATCGATAACATGGGCGTCAACGCGTTTACCCTGGGTAACCTCGATACATCCAGGCCCAGGTGCAGTGATTATTGCTGTTTGGCCAATTTATTTATGGATTTACCGTCTTCTGGACTTCCTATTTAGGTTCTATGTTTCTAGGGTAAACATTCAACATGTAAGCCTCTGGGAATCTGGGTGTAAGGATTCTGAATCTCAACCTAACATTCTTCTTTTTCTTCGCGTGCATCATTGAAATAACTCGAGGTAACGAGTTAACACCACACATACTTACCCGTTTTGAGAACGGCGTCATTATGTTTACCCTGGGTAATCTTAATGATGCATCCAGGTTCTGGGGTATTTTCAACCCACCACCTTACCATTCACGTGCCCATTTTTTTGGTTTAGGGTGAGATTTAGGACGTTTCCTTATCGTTGTTCTTCCCTTTATCAAATCGTCAGGACAATTTCATTTTTATGGAAAACCACTAGGTCTCATGTTTACCGACTCCCTAACGATGCCTAAAATCCACCAAAAATGCCGGATACTAGATTTTGTGTTTTTGAAATGGGCGGGGCGTTAGCCATGTCCCCGCGGCCGGCCCCCGCCCCTCAGTTCGATCTGATTTTCACGCGCTTATCTACAGCACATCATCTAAATCGGAGACAATACAGCACAGCATAAGTGTCCGGGATTTTGTCTGAAAGCTTACCCGACTATAGCATTCATTTTCTGCTGAACTGATTCACTACTGCGTACTGCGTGCCGAATTCTGCACTTTGTCCACCCCCCCCCCCCGCAGTGCTAGACATCCGCCACTACACGTCGTCCATTTTTGTCTATTTTGATCTATTCTACTCAGTTACTGTAATCTAGTAACGCTAAGCCGTAGCAATGGCGCTAAGCGTGGTACATCAACGACCGCTGCTATTCTCGATCGTCAGCTCATCGCTAGTAGTTTGTGCGCTTTGTGCGCTTGTAGACTGTGAGGGACGACGGCGATTCCCGATCAATATTTGTATTCTGTCAGCTGGATTCGTACCAGTTATTGCCATAATTGTTACAGTTGCTCGATCACATGCTGAAGCTATGGACAGGCTCAAGGAGCGCTATGAAGCTCAGGTGGGAACGTTTGGATTTTTTTAGTGGTCATTCTTATTTTCTGGGTTCTAGTCCCCTCTTTGCCAGTGAATTCTAGATCTGTTTGTCAGTTGATGTTCCCATCTTCTTTCCGTTCTAAGCTGCTCCTACATTTCTAGGATCCTTTTCTGATGAAGCTCTTGTTGCCTACAGTTGTTACTGAGACCCCCTTATTCGACAAATGAGCTTGGTGGCTCTATCTTTAACGATTAACGGGAGAATTGTGGCTAGTTTGGCTAGTTCAATGTAGTGATTGTTTTTATTTCTGGAAATTCTCCAAAAAATGGGACTTTATCTTGTTAATTAATTATATAACATGACTTCTAGTGCCTCGCTCTATCCACCACTTATGACTTGCTCCTATTTTCCAACGCTTTTCAACGATTTTTAACGATTTACGGTTCACGAGAATGCGTGAAATTCCCTGAAGGAGCCACCATTCTCAGCTTCCAGAAAAGACAATTCACTTTATTACAGATCGGCGGGGTCTAATTTACCGCGGTGGTCAAAATTTACTATGTACGTCGAATCTAAGGAATTTCTCTCTCTCTCTCCCTCGCCCTCTCTCCTTCCTTCATAGAAGATTTAGGGCTTCCCCTCCTCTGTTGAAATCACTTAAATTCTTTTCGATTCAATAAAAACACAAAATCATTATTTTGTGCTGGCAGAATAAGCAAGTATCCCGAGAAACCAGAGAGATCTACAAGGGAAACCGCATACCTCATTAATTTTGCTCCTTAGCCGGTTAGAAATAATCAACCAGAGCATCAGACCTCCCTCTAAACTCATAATTACAGTGGGGAAAAAGTTACTGCAGTTTAAATACGAGTAAAAAATCATTAACCTATCACTGTTATTACATCAAGGCGGAAATTTTGGGCAGAACTAAATTTATTGGTGAAGATGAGAAAATTTTGAAAATGTCTGTTGTTTTCTTTTCCACGTTCCCTCTTTGCTCTCTATTTTCTGTATCGTTTTTCAGCTTTAAATCCTCTCTTTCTTTAGGAGGACATGCCTTTTTGAAATGAATAAATTCATAAGCAAGTGAGTAAATAAATAAACACGCACTCAGACCTGGAAGCCGCTTGTGACCTACTTTATGCCCTTGAAAACACTTCTGTGGCCTATTTCTCGCCTAGTTCGGAACCACTGTATGCATCATACAACTCCATTCTAGGGCAGCGGTGCCGGCGTTACAGCTTTTTGTAGTGTTGTCTGTTCATCGCACCATCATCCACATCCATAATTACCGCCCACATACAGTGGAATAATCTAGATGTCCTTTTCAATAAGTTTTTAAATCGCAGTTTCGATTTTCTGTTTTGTTGACTAGGCAAATGGCATTTTGGCACGTGCCGCAGAGTTCGTTTGTTTGCCGAGTTGGAAAATGGCGCATTAACTTCGCTAGGCGTCAGTTTACGAGCTTCGAGACGATCCTTTGTTCTTGTTTGTTCATAACAGTGTGGCTGGGGAGATCCTGGGATTTCAGGATGGTTTGAAAATTCTAATTTGAGTGAATATCTAAATTGTTGATGAGTTTCAGTTGGCTGAAAAAGCGAAAGAAAATGATCGAGCGCTGGAAGATGAACGAACCCGGCACGAAGCCGAGCTTGAGGCGATGAGTCGGCGACACCAGAAGGTATATTTCCAGAATGGAATCCTCGGAAATTTTTGTATTTCTGGTTTTATCCAAGTTCCCTTTCACAGGTTGTCATATCTCTGGATGAGAAAATTGCCGAAGGTGAAAAGATGGTGGAGAAATTGACCGCGGACAAGAAAGCGCTTCAGATTGCTCTCGCCAACGATAGCGACCAGCGTAATCAGGTATGTAGATTCAGTAAAAGTTCTTTTACCTAATTTGGAAATAGAGGTTTGAACAGTTGTTTGTGGACTTTTTTGCACAGTCACATGAGTCCCCCTCTATACCTGGGATTTCAAAACAGAGGTGGACTAGTCATCTCAATATCCAGAAAATCCATCGAGTTTCGAAATGCTGATTGTTGGTAATCCCTAGACTGGTAGAAAGTTCAGTGGGCTAATACTTGTTTGTTTCGACAACCAGTTATTTCCCCAGTAATTTTTCTGGAAAGCTCGAATTAGTCACTAACAGAGATTTCCACTATCAAACTGGTTTGTCATCCACTAATGAGGTAACGGTTAAAATTCTCATTTTTTTTTTGAGATGCGTGGGCATTGACACATCATTGGCAGGATGGGTATTCTGTAATCTCATACCCATGGGTAGCATTTCGGTACAGGCAATGTCAGGTATGGGTAAACACGCTGATGGATGTCAGGTGAAGGGTAAATTTGGGTATGACACGTTTATCATGTATGATGCATCCGGTCCCTGGAGTCACTGAACGATTAGGGGTAATTTCTGATACAGGGCCTGGGTGGGAGAATTTCCTGTAATTGTCGGTACAAGGCGAGATCCAGCGGCAGGCACAGGCTGTACTGCTTTACCTAATGTACCTACGTACACATGGCGTGTGGAGTCTTTCTGGAAGCTTCTGGGAAAAAAGTAAATCATTTTTTGACACTTTTATCGAGCTAAGAGCAGAGTTCTGCTAAAAAAAAGCTCCTGTGGTGTTCACACCCGCCCATAACATAGCCAGTTTTGCCCATATTAAGTTAGTGAAATGGCTTTTCCAGCCGTGGTTCCGTCAGTCGAGCAAAACTAGATATGTACTATTATACATAGTTCAGGCCCGGATACATAATTGAGATTACCCATGGTAAACATGCTAACGCAGTAGGCCCGGATGCATGATTGAGATTACCCATAGTAAACACGCCAACGCATTCAAATTTACCCTTTACCTTGCCTCCATCAAAGCCATGCGTGTCATTCTCCAGGGGCGGCATGCATCGTTGAGGTTACCCATGGTAAATGTGATAACACCACACGAGCTTACCCATCGCTAATACCGGTGTAAGCACGTTTATCACGGGTAATCTCAATGATGCATACCGACTCAGACCCGGCTGCTACCCATGGGTATGAGGTTACCCATTCTTCCAGCGATGCATCCGAGCATTGTTAACCACTTTTTTACATTTTTCTACATCTGGCATAGGTGCACGTGGTCCAGATTTTCATGCTGGTATCGCCGAAAGCTTTGAAAATCCAGAATTTCAGGATACTGTAACATGAACTGATTTTCCAATGATTCCTGGTAGATTGCAGTGCAGTAATTCATGGAGGGGAAAGTGTGCGATCATTTCCTTTCTTGGAGCGCTCAGAAACCCTCAGGCTTAAGATGCATTAGCTGGAAGAGGACATCTCTATGCCCGAAGAACAACAGCCCACTTCAGGGCCTTAGCGCTTCCCAGTGGGCAAAAGGGTACTCTTAATTTTAAAAAATGGGTCCGCGCTTGGGTAATTAAACCATTGAGATTAATATCTGCTGATGATTTGAATAAAAAAGAATAGTGAGCAAGCTACTAACAAATGCCTTCAAGTCTCTTTTGCCCTCAGGACTTGATATCTATCAATTTCAGATGCTGACTAAGGAGATCAACTCATTACAAACGGCATTAGAATTCAAGAGTAGCGAGATGAAAGATTTGCGGCAGAAGTATCAACAGGTGAGATATCTGATTCCTTGAATCGGATCCTGAGTTTTTTTTGCCTATTCAAGGGAAAAGCGTGGGGAGTTACAAATCCTGCGAAGTGAAGCGACCTTTTTAGACAGGAATTTTCCTATTATTTATGAGCGAATCTATCAAAATCTTTTTTTAGGTCGCATTACGTGTCGAGGAGATCCCTGTAAAAGAGCTGGAAATTACAAAACTCAAGCATAAAGTAATCGAGTTGAAGCAGGCGCTGGATCAGAAGTTGAACTACGAAAAGTGAGTTACTCATGGCTTCACTATTGGACCACTGGCATTTCTGGGCTATATCCTAGCCCAAGCTCTCTCGAAACTTCGTCTCTATATTGATCCGGGTCTCGGAAGGTTGTCCGCGATCAAATCGCGTCGTCCGCGCAGCCACCGCAGTAGCTGATGAATATCTTGTAAGCGCGGACACTTGAGAAAAAGTGTGGAAACCCGGCGCAAAGGGGAAAAAACGAGGTCGCGCCTGAATGGAATGTTCCAAAACGCTATCCAGAACGAATTTTAGGATACTTGTGCATCAAAATGAAGAGCTGAAGCGACAACAGTTAGCGATCGAGGAGGAGCGTGAGAGTATGCAGCGCAGTTTCGATGTGATGGTCTATCGCTATGAAACTGGTGACGAGCTTGATCAGAGCGGTGGACAGAAGCAGAAACCGTGAGATGATTTTCCATTTGTTTCCCTGGATAACTAGTGCGGAAATTTCAAAAGTTGAACATTCTTTACGTCATGGTCTGCAATTTTTTTCACCTTTTTTTCTTTTTGGAAAACAACTCGAATTCCGGAACGTGTTTTTGCAGTTTTAACAGTCTTATGTATCAACGAGCAACTTCCTTACGAACTCCGTTACGGTAAAGCTTCTCGTTTCGTTCCGTTGCACCAGTAGCTTTTTTGAGCACGGACTTCCCTTTTGGAAAAAATGGGATAGGGACCATGTATTGATCCTGCTCATGTTACGGGTCATGTGATGGTCTTACTCATGTATAATAGCCTTGTTTCTCAAGGCTAACGTTCCGCGAGCGAGAACTGGTCCCCGCTCACTTCGTTGCTGCTTGATATTTATTCTTTTGCTCTCCTTCATCACGCCCTGTCGTCCTTTTCTTTTGTTCTCCTTTTGTTTGTGCTCTCCTCCTCCACTATCCTATTTTCGTATTATAGGTACTAGGAACTTGACTGCATAGGCAATAAGTGGATATCAAGCGTGTAAATCAGTGTCCAGCATAATACCACAAATTTTGTGCTCAATATTCTCAAGACCAGTTTTTCTTTTCTTTTTTCCTCTGTGAAAATTCCCTGGATAAGCTACGTACATATGCGTATCTGCTTCTCCAAGGCTGTTACCTCATGGTCAGCTCTTCTTAGTCATCTCCTTTTTCTTGAGAAAATTTGCCGAGGACCTTCACAGTTTTTGCTCTGAAAAGACATCTCTCCAAAACGAATCTAGGAAAAAAGATAAAGTTTATGAAAATGTTGTGCTATTTCTCTGCTGAAGTGTTTAAATGTTAACATGGCTTTTTTTTTTTCAGATTAATCAGAGGTGTTAGAAATGTCAATCCGAACAGATAGCTTTCTTTAATTCGTTCTCGTTTTTCGTCAAAACTATGTTTCATCTCATTCTCAGAGGCATTTCATCGCGCTGCATCTGAAATTTTATTGAATATGTGTTTTGTTAGTCCACAGGAGTTCTACATATTGCTAGATCTAGAATATTCTGGACTTTTTTTTCGCACAAAGAGACCTCGCTTACCATTCGAACCTCTGGAAAATTAGATACCAACGCTTGGGTTCTCATTAATTTTCGGGTTTGGTCTTGGGTTGAGTTGGTTTTTGGTTTTATGCCAAATTTTCCTCATTTATTTCGCCTCATGTTTTAATTTTTACGGTAGAACTAACAGTACATTGCTAATTTCCTTTTTTCCTTTTTAGTGGGAAAGTGCAATTCCGTTCACGATCGAGTAACTCGGATCGGCCACATTCGACCGCTAGGCTGTCGCAGATTTCGTTCTGTAAGTGCGCGCGATTTGGATTTGTATGTCTTCAGAAAGAGTATTCATCTTCCATTGAGAAAATACTGGTTTTCAGCTGAAATGGAGCGATCGATGGATCGGGATTCACTCGTTCGATCCACCGTATCTATGTACGCGTCACAGGTCCAACTGCCAGAAAATCATGCCGATGACGTCATTTACGCGCCGGATGAGATCATTACTAGTAGTGGTGAGTAATTAAGAATGGACCTACGCTCAAGAGGCTAGGATCCTGGGTCTTTGGCTGATTTCAGCGAGCTCTGCAAAACGTTTTTCTCATCACTCCCTTTTCCCGTTTGAGAAAGGAGGAAAGATAAATCACATTTAGTTCCTTTTTTCCTCAGGTTTAGCATCCATTGATTGTTCCTGGTTAGCTAAACTGGCTTTCTGATGCTGAACTGTTGAAGAAATTCCCATCGTGTCCTTTCTTGCCATATTAGCTAGTCTGAACACCAGCAAAAGCGGATTAAAAGATGATGCCAGTCCTCCAGATAAATATGAAAGGTGTGGGGTTAAAAATACCTAGCGGGACTGCAGCAAAGGAGCAGAAGAACTGGAGACATTAATAGGATGTAGCGCATTTTTGCATGAAGAGGTCTTTTGCTAGCGGACAGGCCAGATTACTTAGGGTACCTTATCTCGAGATTTGTTCCCTGGTTGTCGAAAACTTCAGCAATTCAGGATATTCATATCCAGTTCCGCACGGCTTTTAAAGGGTTCGTATACGTTTGTTGTAACTCAAATCCACAAAGATTTTACTGGATTTCATGATCATAGATAATATCAGTGCTATCGATTTTGGTGGAACAAGTAAGTTGCTAGCAAGTAGTAATAGTTAGTTTTTATCTTGCAGTGTTCAACAATCGCGCCGAAAGCTCATCTTTATGCTCTAGAGATGACGTAGAACGAAGTGTAAACGGGTGAGTAGCTTGTGTGATTCTTTTTTTTTTCTCGTTCATTTCTTACTTACTCCACGATTTTTGTAGTTGTTTTACAACTTGCTCACTTGTTCGCTTTTCTATTGATTTCCTTACTAGAAAATTCGAGAAAAAGGAGCTAAAAAGCAGCAACTCCACTCATAAAGCAGTTTTGTAAGCTTAAAATCCAAGGCTGGGCTGTTATGTCATTATCAGCTAGGTATATTTATTGTTTTCTTGAGCATTCTGTGTTTATTGTCATTCTTACCTTCTATTCTTCCAGGCACACATTGCTGCAATTAATTTTTGATAAAAATATTCCAGGAATCTTCATATGCAAGCGGATTCCGGCATAGGATTATGATGTGCGTGATACGAGTCAATTGATCTCAGTTCTTTGTGTCTGACTAACTCTTACCCAAGTTCCACTTGCAGCGTTTACTACGTACTCTACTACCACTATGTTGCGTTGTTTTTGCAAAGAATGTTCGTTGATCTATCGATTTTTCCAGAAGCCATTGTTGTTAACGTCGTTGTTGGATTTGCAGCCTTTACGTACACGTACAGACGCGCGCGCGCTTTGTGCTTTCCTCTTAATAAGCGATGTGACTGCTTTTGTAGAACCACGTTCAGTTCTTCTTGATGTTTTGCGCTCACCTCCCCAGCTATTCTACCTACTACGCTATTTCCTCGTAGCATTTGACAGAATGATATGTGAAAATCGATAATATTAAATTTGTAAATAAATTGTGCTTTTTACTTGTTTTGATTGATTACTGTTTTTTTTTTGCTGCGGTTAAAGCAGGTGTCGCTGATGATGTGAAGGTAAGGTTTAGATAAGTGTCGATCCAAAAATTACCCTATTGACCTACCCACACTTTTCGGTTTCTCGGGTTTTGGGTGAACGCTCACAATTTACCCTACAAATTACCACTATTTACAGTGGCGGTCAAAAGTATTGCAACAAATAGTTTTTCGTGCGTAACTTCTCTCACAGTAGACCTAGGCAGTCCAAATTTTTGTATGCGTTGTAGATACTCATGCAGACTAGAATTAAATAAAGACCTACCGATTTCATGCACTCGTTACCTCATGAATAAATTTTCATATATTTTTATAGACCCATTAAGATTGAACAGATTTGCTTAGAGCCAGGGTACCGTTAGGAGTAACATCAGCTTCTAAATAGAGCTGAGAGAGCGGGCTCCATAGCAGAAACCCCCGTAGTTAGTTGGTCAATGCTAAACTGCTGTCAAGTATGCTTCGCAGATGTCAACCATTGGTCAGCGGATACGCATTTTCTGACATAAATAGGTTGAGTCTGCTGCGACGAACGACGAATTGCCGAGATCCCACCGACAAAGCTCATTTCGTGAGACAATATGAATTTTACCCAATGATATATTTCCACCTTTGTGAATAAACATTCATTCTTGAGATAAAAAGTGCCCAAAACCGGTAGGTTTTTATTTAATTCTAGTCCGCATGATTATCTACAACTCATATAAAAATTTGAACTGCCTAGGTCCATTGTGAAAGAAGTTGCGTACGAAAAACCATTTGTTGCAATACTTTTGACCGCGGCTGTATCTCAGAAAGTTGTGCAAAACATTGCCGGATGCCTTCCTGGACTACCCGAAGGAGATCACGGGGGACGTTCCAAGCAGTGAACCCCAAACACTGCGATACTTAACTCTGGATCTCCAACGGAGTGGAACCAGCGATAGGGACAGATTGCAATCTGCCGCTCAAACCACTGAGCCATCCGGGCTACTTTTTATGTTGGTGTTTGTTAGATAACTGCAGCAGCCGTAGGCAGCATACTATATGTATTTGCAAAACGATGGCACAGGACAGGATTCGATCCCCTGACCACCACGACGTCGATCATTCGCTTAACCCACTGAGCTATGCGAGCACGCGATGCAACACACAAATGTGTGCCCACTCTTACTCACACTTACGCTTACCGTGATTTATCTTAGAAATTTATGCAAAACGTTGCCGGATGCCTTCCTGGACTACCCGAAGGAGATCACGGGGGACGTTCCAAGCAGTGAACCCCAAACACTGCGATACTTAACTCTGGATCTCCAACGGAGTGGAACCAGCGATAGGGACAGATTGCAATCTGCCGCTCAAACCACTGAGCCATCCGGGCTACTTTTTATATTGGTGTTAGTTAGATAACTGCAGCAGCCGTAGGCGGCATACTATATGTATTTGCAAAATCATGGCACAGGACAGGATTCGATCCCCCGACCGTCACGACGTCGATCATTCGCTTAACCCACTGAGCTATGCGAGCACGCGATGTAGCACACAAATGTGTGCCTACTCTTACTCACACTTGCGCTTACCGTGATTTATCTCAGAAATTTATGCAAAAAGTTGCCGGATGCCTTCCTGGACTACCCGAAGGAGATCACGGGGGACGTCCCAAGCAGTGAACCCCAAACACTGCGATACTCAACTCTGGATCTCCAACGGAGTGGAACCAGCGATAGGGACAGATTGCAATCTGCCGCTCAAACTACTGAGCCATCCGGGCTACTTTTTATACTGGTGTTAGTTAGATAACTGCAGCAGCCGTAGGCAGCATACTATATGTATTTGCAAGATCATGGCACAGGACAGGATTCGATCCCCTGACCGGCACGACGCCGATCATTCGTTCGATGCACTGAGCAATGCGTACACGTACTCGATTCCCCCCGGGATGCGATCTATCCTATGTGTTCTCACTTCGATCTCTTAGTAACGCTAAAATGTAGAGGTTGTCGCGCGGATGGGAGCGACGATGGCCATAGCTCAATGGTGCAGTGTGTTGGATACCACCCGACAGTCGCGAGTTCGAGGCCCTCAAGGGATAACTATTTTGCTGTTGTTGCGAGGGTTACGATATCGGTTATTGTTCCGATCTGGCCAAATGAAAAAAAAACATTGCCGGATGGCACAACCGGTAAAGCGTCACTCTAGTTATCTGAAAGTTGATGATTTTACCCACTGGAAATCCAGATTTTTGATAAGGATCGCTATATTATCTAGACGTTGATATGTTTTAAACTGCCAAGAAAACATGAGATTCCCCCGTTTTTGCCAGCTGTGTGGGTTGTCCTCTTCCTTGTGTCCGGGAATGTGCCAAGAGTGCAACTAACAACAGCTGCTTCAGGAATGCTATACTGGTATTTTGAAGGCGTGTTCCTAGAATGTTGTGACTCTGTCGTACATATTTGGATAGAGCTCAACGAACGCTATCTATTGCTACCAGAATTTCCTGAAATAGTCACTGTTTAACAGATTTTCGAGGAGCGACGGAGGCGACGATGACATCTGCGGACATACCGTCGTTTTTACACAGTCTGTGCGCAGAATTGTATGTATGTTCGATTCTTCGCGTTGCTTGCTTTGATAATGTTATATTGGTGATGGATTCGCTCCAGAAATTCTATAGATATCCTAGTGCAATAAGAGTAATCTATTTGAACTCGCTATTAAGTCGAGGTTTACTGACAATTGTACGTGAAGACTTAGGTACTGTAGACGCTATTCCCATGAAAAATCCTGGACAGGTGGTGCGTCGTGTCGCAATATTCCCACGTTCAACTTCTTCCCACCTAATTTGGGCGTTCTTTGTTGGACTTAATTGCTGGGACCACTTCTTGCCCTTTGAAGCCTTGTTCTATACTGGAGAATAGGGCAGAGACCTGGTTACTGCTTCCGTGTGCGATTTTGAGGAATAGTTGCTTATTTGTAAATAAAGGTAATCACGACGAAGATCACTATACAAAACTTTTAAGGCTCATCTCCTGAATGCTACCAACTATGGGGTCTATGAGGATGCAGAACTCGCTTGTTTATTTTATGTACTACCACTATATACACATCTTAAGTTATTTTATTATAAAAATTATTATTATTACTTCACCCCACTTCTCTTCTAGTGTATCAGAGTGAATGAATAAGTAAATAAACTTCTGCGAAGATTTTATATGACTCCCCTAATCGCCGCTGCCCTAGCTAGTAACCCAGAAGTATGTGACGCCATCCTAGATGGTAGTGAAGAGCTATGAGTGGCCCTTGACTCCGCCAAATCGTTGTCTGCTCACGATTGTCTGCTTTTATCCTCTCGACCTCCATTTCTTCTAGTCGTACTTGTACTAAATGCGCGTAAGGATCCGGTAAGTGCTTATTTTCTTTTCACAGTTAGTCATCACTAGGGGTTCTGTTATTAGGGTGCTTAGCGCTACAGTCGCTTGGGCATGGAAGAATTTCGTGCAATAGGAGTTCAGCAGATAATTAAAGATAGTAAAGTAACTTGATTTTACCTCTAGATGAGACGTTATCTCAAAAGCTAGGAACTCACTGCCCAAACCACCCCCCCCCCCCCAAAAAAAAAATGTTTCTGTCCTCAATAAAAGGCCAACGGAAGAAGTTATATCACTTCCATTAAAGAATTTTCCGGAATTTTCCTGTTCACCGGGCTTTGTAAATTATTGAGATCAATTATGTAGAAATTATTACAAACAAGGAACTAATATATATTATAGTGATGTAAGAAAATATATTAATACGCAATATAAACACAAAAGGTAGTAGTAGTATGTAGTAGTGTAAGAAGAAATAAATAATATAGTATAGTAGAATAGTAGCAATAGTATATTATAGCAGTAGTATGTAGTAGTGTAAGAAAAAAGTGTATTATAATATGCTGTAATATACAGTAGTAACGATATAGTGTACAGTAGTACGTAGTTGTTGGTAGTAGTGTTAACACAAAGGATAATAGTAATATGTAGTGGTGTAAGAAGAAAGTAACAAAATAGTATGTAGTAGTATAGTAGTAGTAGTATAGTATACAATAGTAGTTATAGTAGTAGTAGTAGTATAGTATACAATAGTAGTATGTAATAGTAGTAATACTAATATAAGTAATAGTAATGCAAAAATGTACTTGCATTATAATATACAATGGTATAGTAGTATAGTATACTGTAGTACACTGTAGTAGTAAGTAGTACTGTAGAAGAACACTCATTAAAAATTAAATTAATTGTTCTATTGATGATTGAATTGATCTTCTAGTCTTTGGATTTTATCTTTCTTTTTTACCTCATTAATATTATTTCTGATCCAGTAAGCTGTGAGTTCTGATCTTTTTAACACCATTAAGTTTAAATTGAACGACTTCACTTACCAACCGAATTCCACACTGGAAGCTTTACGGCCACTTATTTCCAGGCTCTCTCCACACTCAATGAGTACTTGAAAAGCGTCCAGCCGTCGTGACCTTATCGTCGGTACGCTTTTGTAATGGATGATCCTAATCCTTAGCAAAACCTTTTCATTAGCGGCGTAACGCAAACACCTGCTGACGCAATCGACGCAATACGGTGCGTTGCGGGAGGACCACCTAGCGAGAAGTGATGGATCTGATGTCCAGGTCGGTGGAGTTGGACGGTATTTGCGAATTTCTACGTATTTTTGGTGGATATACACTATACGCAGGTTGTTTCATCTCAGTTACTGACTTGCTTTGAAATATTATATAGTATGGTATTATAGTATACATCATAGTATTACATTATCCAATTACATTTGTAGTAGATTTTGTGTCGTATTACATGGATAGCATTACTTGGTATTAATAGTAGTAAATGCTGGTATCATAGTATATGTAATATATATTATATATGATTAGCATTGCCAATACTTTCGGTTCATTTGGTGTTTCCACCTCAATCGCTGCATTTTCTTGAAGTGTTAGTGTAGTATTATATATAATATAGTATTAGTATAATATCATGACATCTATCACACAGCCTTATGCTGTAGCATTATCTTATTGTATTATATTGCGATGTTATAGTTGTATTATATAGTATGTCACATAGGGATACACAGTACTAATGGTAGTAAATGCTGATATTATAGTATATGTAGTAGATATTATTTGTCATCAGTATTAGCGACATTTTTTGTTCCTCTGGTGTCTTCACCTCAATCGTCATATTTTTGAAGTGTCATATAGTGAAGTATTATATATAATATGGTATTACTATAGTATTATGACATATAGTATTATATCACACAACTTTATGCTAAAGTACTATATTATAGCATTATATTGTACTGGTATATTTGTATTACATTGCGTATTACATTGTATATGTAGTAGTGGTATTAATACGTGTTAGCCATTTCAACTCTTCCTTAGGCGCTAGGGTATATTAGCCTCAGAAGCTGCTGGAAACTCTTCCATGGACGCTACAGAACGATAAATACGATGCTCCAAAGCAAGAATAAGTACTCTTGTAGCTTCTGCATTCTATACAATTCAAAAGTAATCCTAATATATATTATATTATTGCATATTATCGTATTATTATATTATTATGTGTTGTTACTGTGGATGAAAGTCTTCGAAGATCCTGCTGTATATCCCATCTCCAGCTCTGGATGAGCACATCTCGTCGGCTTTTACCGACCTCAGACACAGCAGGGTGACACGCGGCGCCGGCCATAAATCCTTTCTGTAAATCCACTGCCGCCCGCCACCTACACATACTGTGTGAGATGCGCTAAGAACGACTGCATCTAATTAATCGCATTCATCTAATACAAAGCTGTCGGCGTCTTTGACACAGGGTCAGTCCACTGATTGACTCGTTCTTCGCGCATATCCAAGTACTGACATCACCTCCTTCCAGAAAGAACACTGCGGAGAATGTGGATGAGCTTTCTGAGCAGTACTATCTTCTTGTGATTTTCTCACCTTGAGAACTAAATTTGCACAGATTTAACGCATGGGTTTGGAGGTACGTGGTTAATAATGTAGTACTGACAATGAGTTCACAATTAATCACGTTAGACGTTTAGGAAGTTATGGAATATCGCTTACACGTGGAAAATTCAACCTAGAGCTAATTATGGATACGGATATGTGAAGATCCATTATGTTTTATCCTGATTAGGTCTTGATGTAACCAGCAGACGATATCTGCAGTCTAGATGTGTGTGTACCTTCTTAGCGTACCAAAATTTTAAGATGTACTTCTTTGTTCATGATCATTTGAGTTGCTATTTATTCACGCTCATTTAAGTTCTTTTATTCACTTATAATACAGTTACTTAGCTTCTTCTCTATTTGGTTGTTTTCTTCATTTCGTATTCTTTGCGCAACTGTGCATCCCCATTCGAAACCACTTTTGCCCTACAAGAATGTCACCATAATTTCCTGAACAATTTATGTTTTCCTAAGCTTCGGTCACTGGAAATGAAAATTCTGTATGATAGAAGAAACCCATATTGAGGGTGTAACTAGGCCAAACTGTCGGAAGGACTGCAGCAGAAAACATCTTAATTATGTAGTTAAGAAGCGAGAGACGCAGAGTCAAAAAGATCCAGAAGGATACCAGCAGCCATTCGGAAGAAACGCAACAGGAAGGTGAAAGAACCGCAGGTCACCTGACGGTTCTTGCGGTTTTCTGCTGCGGTTCTTCTGGAAATTTCCATGAGAATTTGAGTAAAATTGATTTTCTTGTAGAGCAAAGAGGAGCAAGGAAACAGTTTTCAGATGGCTGGCTACATTTGTTCAAATCCTAACAAATGCAAGAGAACCGAACAGAAAATCGAGACAGTTTGTCCAGTAAATAAGCAAAAAAAGAGATTTCTAGGAGAGATCTTACCTTCTCAAGCTCTTGAAAAGAAGCAAGATTATAATACATAGTATAGTATATCCGTAGTAAAAACAACCACAGAAAAACAAATCAGCGCGGGATTGAAAAATCAGTGGTGAAAAGTGGAGAATTCTGATGAACAGCGCCTAATTGTTGGAAAAATGATGTCACCCATGGCCCAGTAGCCTGAACGTGGGTTTAGTTTATTATTGACTAGACGGCATACCCGGCTTCGCTCGGGTGTTTCACTACCCTGACAATTTCACACCAATGAGGACAATTGCTAGTGCCGACAAATTCATTGCGGATGCCGATGCTTTTGGTGGTAAACATATTAGCAAGCTCATGTAACCCTCTTCCACCGACCCGTAAGCGAAAAGTCAGTGATGTTATTTCAGTGTCAAATTCATGGAAAACAGTTGTCATGTCCGCACTTAGGGTTTAGCGTTTCGATTGATCCAGTGAACACATTCTTACCACGACCCTTTCCAAAAGCGGGGAAAGAACAAAAGAAGAATCCGAGTAGACACGTCTTCACCGGCCCGTGGACGAAAATGGCGAAAAATCATACCAATAATTCGATATTTTGCGCAAAATGATTACCATATTCGTGTTTAGCGTATTGGGGAACCCCAGTAACCATGTCCTCACCGCCTCCTGGACGAAAATAAAAAAATCAGAAACACGATAAATCGATATTCTGTGCAAAACGGTTATCATATTCGTGTTCAGCGCATTGACAAACCCCAGTAGACCTGTCCCTACCGACTCCCGGGCAAAAATGTCGAAAAATCAATAAAATCGATAAATCGACATTTCGTGCGAAACGGTTATCATATTCGTGTTCAGCGCATTGAGAAACCCCATTAGACATGTCCTCGCCGCCCCTGAGCAAAAGTAGCGAAAAATCAATAAAATCGATAAATCAATCGATAATCCCAGATGCAATGTAGCCTATAACCTTCGTCGACCCCCGAGGGGTCTACATTCAAAATTTGGTCCCGATCGGTTCACTCTCCGCGATTTCTATAAGGAACATACATACATACACACACATACATTCTACTTTATATATACAGATTTATTGAAATGCTCCTCTAGGGCACGCCAAGATGTGAACTAGGGGTAATGCATAAAACAGAACAGGATAAAAATAAAAACAAACAAGCGATAGTTAAAGGAATCATTCTCTCAAAAAATCGTTAGAACCAAACAATAGTTACCTGAATACAAGGAAAATTTGCTCTTTAGCCTGGATAGTTCTCCAGTTTCAAAACAAAACTAACCTACTTTTCCTTGAGTAATTTGGAGAAAAAAGTATTTGTTACATTTGTGTTATTATACCATTATCTATTTGTTATCATTCAACTACTTGTACCCTGCTCCTTGGATATCATCCATGACCTGTAGGTTGCGTCAACATATCCGCCACCAATTTCCGGCGGTGCTACAGTAACCAGTAACCGCCCAGTGGGCGTGTCCGAGTGCGGGTCATGCGAGCCTATAAAAGCAGCTGCTCGGCTGACAGCTCGTAGTGAGATGTTGTTATTATTACTGTCAGCTACTGCTTTTATTATATGTTACAGTACCACCGTGGGTGGATTGTCTCAGCAGTGGATGTGCATCTTCTCGTACATTTTTCTACAGTTTACAACAAGTGACTAGTAGCAGTGGAGATAGTTTTGGCGTTTTCGGCCATTTTTTTCCTAATTAAATTTAGCACTGTAAAAATTCAATAATTAGCGAATGTTCGATTTTTGATCAGTTAAAATTTATTGGCCGCCATTAGCGTTAACACATTGTCAACAGCGTGATGCACATGTTGCATCACGTCTTTCGTCCTCGTATGGCAAAGTGATACGCATGGTGCATCACGCTAAATGTGCTCTTCATGTCTATAAAACACTTCCCTGAGGTCAAGTTATAAAAATGTAGATCATCAGAGAAATACCATCTGATCACCCACCTCACCATGGAAAAATGTGTTTGGTCGCCAGTGTGTTAATGCACACCCTCGCTGTTTCTGACTGTCGGGTCCCGACGCGAAATTGAACAGCCTCAATAGCAATTTTCGCGTTTTAACTATCCAACGATTGCTAATTATTTCCTCTCTATCTAGGCTTTCCGTTCACGAGAACAATGGTTTCGCAGTCTAGTATGGCCCCAGTCGATGAACATCTGCGGAAGAAGATGCGACGTATGAAGGCAAATGGAAGGGAACGTCAGCGTATGCATGGTCTTAACGACGCTCTTGATGTTCTAAGACAGGTAATTATTAGTTTTTTTCTAGTATTCCCTGCGCCTGTTAGTATAAATCACATTCGTTCGAAAAGAAAAGAAAAGACGTACGCAATGTTTATTCGATCTGCCGCGCCGCACCACCTACGCGATGCGGCAGACCTACTGTGTGATGCAGTTGTCGGGCATTGAAATTACTGATGTTTTGCTTATGTTTTCACCCAAGCATTTTGGAATGAAGACAAAGGAAACGTTGCGAAACACCGCTCGACAACAACAGCGCGAGTTGGTCTGCCGCATCGCGTAGGTGCTCAGACAATTTTTCGGAAGGACCGCAGCAGAAAACCGGAAGAACCGACAGGTGACCTGCGGTCCTTCCGGTTTCCTGCTGCATTTCGTCCGAATAGCTGCTGCGGTCCTTCCGAATAACTGCTGCGGTCCTTCCAAATAGCTGCTGCGGTCCTTCCGAATAGCTGCCGCGGTCCTTCCGAACAGCTGCTGCGGTCCTTCCGAATAGCTGCCGCGGTCCTTCCGAACAGCTGCTGCGGTCCTTCCGAACAGCTGCTGCGGTCCTTCCGACTGGATACGGGGATGTGCGCGCCAATTCCGCAGACCTGCGTTAGCAACCAGTCCACTCCCGTGGGACGACCACGCGGAGGTAACCACACGCAAAAATGACAACCTCGCTGAGGGTCACTGGCTCTACGGTCCGACATGCCCATGAAGCCAATTTCCCAGTTGAAGTTCGAAACCACTGGATTTTTGCTGGTCGCAACAAAACTGAGCTCCGTACATGAGAAGGGTATAATAGCGCTCACTCTCTCTCCTCCATTCTGCTGCGGTCCTTCCGATTTTCTGCTGCGGTCCTTCTGCACTCGGAAGAACCGCAGCAGAAAACCGGAAAAACCGCAGCAGAAAACATTCTGCTGCGGTTCTTCCGGTTTCCTGCTGCGGTCCTTCCGAATCTTTCCCCACACAAATCTATTCTGCTGCGGTCCTTCCGAAATTTTTTTCTCTGCGTCTCTCGTCTCTTAACCACATGAGCGCGATCTCTTTCTGCTGCGGTCTTTCCGACGTTTTGTCTGAGTGGTGCAGCGCGGCTGACCGGACGGAGGTATTCCTTGATGCTTCTTATTGACAGTTACTGGCCGGCACTGTGTTATAAACTGGCTGTTTTCCTTAATTTCGAAAAATTGCCACACAATTTACTATAATGAGATTTTACGATTTTCAGTATGTCCCTATCACAACACAGCATCAGAAGCTCAGCAAGATCGAAACTCTTCGTTTAGCGAGGTGAGGACTTTTCTTATAGTTTGAATTTTTAGGAGTGATATTAATGTCCACTAGCCTAAACCATGTAATGTGCAAATTTTTAAGGAATTACATCTTTGCCCTGCAACGAATGCTACACACTGGCCGTCAGCCAACTCCACTGGAATACGCACATCAATTATCGATTGGTCTTAGCCAAACGACTACAAATATGGTGGCAACGCTTCTTCAGGTGATTATTACATGCAAATTTAATCATTTTGATCTACAGCCCTTAGCAAGTCTGCTATTTCAAAGACAGTCGCTGTAACCGCACCGCGAAAGCTCGCGTAGCGGTTGCGTCAATGGAATTGTGTTTTCCGCAGACTCAAGAAGCACGCGACGCGCCCGCGCCGCTCGTACTGGAATCGCCACCATAATGGCAAATAAAGGTCTTTTTGATAGCTTTCCATCCTATTCGATGTCAACTATCGAGAAAACCCTATGGTCTGCTACCATGGCGACGATTCCAGCGCGAGCGGCGCGGTCGCGCGGCGTGCCTCCCAAGCCCGCGAAAAGCGCACTTCCATCGACGCTCACTGCACTAAGCATGCACTTTTTTTCGCTTTACTATGTACTAAGAGAGGTTTTCCGTTATAGGTCCATCCACGAATGCTGCTTCCCAGCCCATGTCCGTCTCAGTGTCCGCAGCCACCGTATCAGCCATCTCCAGCTAATTATCAACCAGCCGAAATGCCCTACAATGAGGAGCAGCGAGTTATGTATCCATTTTAGAATATAGAACACACATGACATGACTTTGTAAGTATTACATTTCTCATTTCACGGGTTTTTTGTGATTATTCGTTCAAATAAATACGTTTCGTGCCATGATGTTGTGGTCAGTGAATTTTGCTTTAAATAATGGCTATTTCTGACGAAAGCTATGGCTTGAAGGCCCAGCTTTTCCTCTACAGATAAAAAAATCGTGTAGGGGATTAGATGATTTTGGCGCTGTTCATGCTTTTCTCGCAGAAACGTTCACGCGTCGTACCAAAATTTCACAAAGTTTTTGCCTCATATCGATGCGGTGAATAAAAAATGTATGTAGTTTGTTCGCATGGCTGTAGCGACGGCAAAATCAGGGAAATTTGTTTTCCGATAAAATTTCTCGTGTAAAACAACCCGAATAGGAAACAACTATTATTTCGAAAATTCGTCAAAGCAGTCAATTCTGGAACTCCATTATAGCTAAACTTAATTTTCCATTTCTGCAAATCTTGGATTACTGAATAGGTATATGTTTGCAAGAAAATCTCTCTGAAAAGTGAAACGAACAGTTCGGGAGCTCGAGCTGTGAGCTCGAGCAAGGACTCAGGCACTTTCAGCGGATGGCGCGCGCACCCAATACAGGACGGCCCGCGTAAGGGTTGAGAATTGGCCAGGACTTGGGTGCGCGGGCCGTCCGCTGCTGCTTGCTAGCGGACCAGCCGCGTGCCTTCAACGGACCAGCCGCGCGCCTTTCTGAGAACCGGTGAATAGCTCCGTCCTCTACCTTTTCTTTAACAGTCTAAACGCTTCATATCACAAATGGACAAAACGTTAACATCACATATAATAAATGATTAGTTTATTTTACCATTATCTTAGTACAAACAAAGCAAATATAGCTTCAAATGACAGGAGTCTACGTGACAACGTCTATACAGCTTGAAATAATACCAGACAAGAATGAACGAATAAGTAGAAGGAGGTGTACAATACATCAGTGACCGTGGCGTCATGAGTATTGTACATATCCTCTATATATCGATATTCATAAATACACCCTTCTTGCCGCCTGCACTGCCTGCCTTATTAGGTGTCGTATAGATCATTCGTATCTCTGAAAATCCAAACGCTCCTTATCAACAGTGACGTTGGGAACTACAGAAACGAACTCACTGTAAAAGGTTATGAACCTCAAAGCCTTCTTCTCCGTCACCCATAGATGCAGCCGTAGTGCGTGTTCCCTTCAAAAGTATAATATGTGGTATCCATAGCTGTTCACTAGATGAATTAGTAAAAATGACAGGTAAGCTAAGAATTATAAAGAAGTAACCAACTGACGATGTGCTCTTTCTGAACTTCTCGGCCTCACTGTACCACTGCTTGATTCGGCTGCTCAGCTTGTGGAGCGGCGCCAGACGCAACTTCTTCTGTCACTTCGCCTTCTCCGACAATGGTCTGAGGTCTGAGGAGCAGTAACGCACTTCAAGTGACCCTAAATTTTGAAAAGTGTAAAACAAGAGCAATCCTCTATGTATACGAAAACGGGAGACGATTGAAAACCAAAGCGTGTGTGACTTCACCGCACACCAAGACACTCAAAACAAACGAAAAATAGGTAGAAAAATAGGTAGAATGGATACGACGTTCAGTCAGCACTGGGTTCGCGGCAATTTGAATTCAAATGAATAAAATGCTGTAATATTTCGTCGCGGTTGTTTCACAGTTCACGCCAAAATTAAGGCGCGCGGATGGTCCGTGTTCAGAATGGGTCCGCGGCTGGTCCGCTGCGAAGCTCCGCCCACATTTTGGGTCCGCGGCCCGTCCGCAACCAAGGTTTTGGCACGCGGATCGTCCGCTGAAAGTGCCTGAGGAGTGCGTCTGTAAGTTTGTCTGCAATAACGGCTGCAGCACGGTATCGGTCGCTGATCGTTATTTCGATCGATGGGAGGACGTCGCAGGTTGCATCTGATAGAATTTCATACTAAGTGGTGGTAGGAAATATAAAAACATAGACATAAATAAAAATAAACATAGAAAAGACATGGAATCACATATTCATACGTATGTATGAAAACTTTCGGAGGAAAATGTAAAAGTTAGATCGAACCAGCAATCAGCTGGCGGACGCCACGCCGCACCTGCAATTACAGATAAAGTTGCAAACGCACTCTCTGAACTACTGGACTGTGTGGTTGAACAATGTTCACCCCACTTATTTTACCCATTCCTAACCTAGCAGTTGCAGAGATCATAGTAGCCCCCATTGAAATCAAACAAATCGAAGTTCGTCAGAGAAGCTAAGCAGTGCTACATCTTCTCTCTTTAGTTCATCCTAGGGAACTTCTCGAAGCATATGTGTTTCCAAGGGGATTTCTGGCAAAGAACATCCAAAAGAAAACCTGCCAGTGCTTTCTGTTTCTGAAATCCAACCGATTTTGACGGAAGTAGAGAAGATTGAGTCATTTCAATCCCAACAGGGGTCCCAATAAAGATGTGGCGTGACTATGTGTGGGCGGTGCAGTTGCACACACCACCCAACTCACGCGAGTTTTTCAAAAATTTTCTTTTTATTTTAAAACAAGGGTTTTCCGCGTTCGTAAACGCATAGCTTTGATATGAGCGCTGAATTTTCACTTCGAAAAATTCGCTGTTAATTTCCACATGATTGCCCTTATGATTTGCTGACGTTCCCCTTTCCAGGTGATGTCTTTTTGGTTTTTATTCCTGTTCGCATACAACTTCCTACAAATATTTACATTTCTTCTTGTCTGGTCCATGGTATTACTAATGATTTTCCGCCTCATAGTCTTTTTCGTCTATAATCGTTGCCCACAAAATGGATTAACATTTGCGGTTTGCGTCTCCACCCTAACAACAAGGTAAGATTTAAGAGATGTTCAAAGAATTGAGTATTGCACTCAAATTTGAGAGGAAATGTCCACACTAAAGACGTACATATGTACGTGTATTTCTACCACATCAGCGTAAATTAGTTGAACGAGAGAATTGCGAGAGCAAATAAAGTAAAAAGAATGTGTATAGCGCTATTAGAAAAACGCACCTATGGGACATGATTTGAATTCCTAGTAGATGGTAGAAGTGGCGCCGTCGGGATCTCAAGGAGGGCGTGGCGGACAAGATCATCCGTGATCGATAGCCCCGAATCAATAATGATCTTCTGATAGAACGTTTGCATTCTAAGTGTACACATTCACCGATTACTGTGCAACGGGAACGCACAGCGAAAAGCGTCGTACATCGAGTACAAAGCCTAGAGGAATCTCCTTCCAGTTGCTACCATCCTTCCTCATTTGCTGCTAAAAGGAAGGTTTTAGCAGCATTTGAGGGAAGGATGTCAGCAGCTGGAAGGAGGTAATCCTGGGCTTATTCTCGACGTATCACGCTGTTTGCGCTGCATTCCTGCTGTTCAGTTAGCGTCGATGGCTGCGACCTTTCTGCGGCCTCGAGAAGGACGCCGCGCAGCCGCGCCGCGCGCAACGAAATCAATGTGGTCTGCGGCAGGGTGGCTATTTCTAGGCGCTTTTCTTCCCGATTTGATGGTCTTTTCTCGCACTTGGTAGAAAACCTGCTGGAAATAGCTATCCGGCCGCAGACGACATTGATTCTACGCACGCGGCGCGGTTGCACAGCGTCTTTCTTGAGGCCACGCAAAGGCCACTGCCATCGACGCTCACTGTACATTAATTAGGATTTGAAGAACTACGAGAATTTTAGTGAAAGCTGTCTAGTTTTGGAAAATACGACCAGTTTGTCGGCAACAGCTCACAAAAAATTTAAAAAAAAACAACGAAAGTAGCCAGATCCCTGTCAGAACTAGGAGTTCATTGATACAGGGTTCACCTGAGTGTTTATAGTCTGTTTCAAAAGCGACGACAGTTGGTTATTTGTGCCTAAAGGGTTCTCATGTGGAAAAAACCCCAGTTTATCACCCCTTTGCCATTTTAGAGCCCCTCGCTAATACCGTTATCATTTCAGCGCACTCCTTTTTGAATTACTTCATCAGTATCACGGCTCGTCTTTGAGAAAGTCTTCAGGTATGTAATATAATTTCGTTTGAACTGTTGTTGGTTCATTCTTACCATTTGATGTTTAAAAAAGTCCTTAGTTGAGTTGGTGTATTCGTTGACATTTTCAGGCCGCGATATCAATTGGTTTGGACCAATATGGCGTCTAAATCCATTTTATATCCTCACCAGCATGTTTGGAGAATTGATTGTCGTCATGTCTTCAGTTGTGAGTTTTAATTTCTCTTATCCTACCGTTGAATCGGTTTAAATTGACCATTTTTTAATGCTTTAGGACAATTCATAGAAGTTCTGGACCCGTTATATCCATGCTGCTAGACTGTTTGAGTAGTGACCATTAACACATCTTGCATTTTGAAGCTGCGAACGTTTAGGGCAACGTGCATAGCTTTTTCATTGATTTCCTGGTTTGTTATCAACAGACAGTCCACATAAAAACGTCTAATGCCATTACATTAGAGCCGTTATGCACGTACTCTGGGTTAAACGTCTGGGGAGGCCTCACCACTTCTTTTCATAGGAAACCTTCGTATAGAGTGGTTTTTGCCCAGCAATTTGTGATATTTTACTTACCCACCTCGTCATGTTTGCAGTGCGGCCGTTCCGTCTCAGAGTACGTTTCCGGAATCCTTCGTGACCAGTCGTGGATCACTGCATTCGTTTCTGTTCTGCTCACGGTAGTTGTGCTTGGTATGGGCTTATTTGCTGTCACGGGTTATCAAATAAATGTTGGAATACAAGGTGTTACAGTGTCGAGGTGAGTCGGACCACGCGATTTTATTTATTTGTGTTCGTATAGCTTTTTGGAGCGTCATTACTTTTTTCAGAACAGCACTTCGAGGAGGCGGAAACAGCATCCTTTCGAAATTGGCCTTCAAGGAGTAGGCGTGTCTTGAGGAAGATTTGATTTGTACGGGATTATTACTGGTTTTTCCTTCACTAGTCAGGTTTCTGCAAGATTTCAATGTCGCTTATGGTCAGGAATGAGTAAATATTGACCTAAACTTTCGAGTTTCGTGACTTTTGTCACCCATCAATTGATGGAGTGGATTGAAAGAGGCGGGGGTCAGCCGTTCTCTAGCCGCCGGTTGCCCAATTTTTGGATATTTTTCCACCTCAATACTAGAGAAACGACAAGTGTGAAAAGATATGAAAGAATTGAACCTGTTCTATGGAGTGAACAAAAATATTTAAAAAAAAAACACAGGGCGGTCACATTGGATACTGCCATAACACACACAGAAATGCGCGTAATTGTTTTTATCCTTAGTTTATTCATGTGATCGTTAGCGCTTTCTCTCATTCACGCTTTTTTTTTGAAACGAAGGTGTATGGATGTATGATGCCGGTCAATCACTCATGCATCACAGAATACCGCCTCTCTGGTCTGCCGCGCTGCACCACCTACGCGAAACGGCAGATAAGCTGGGCGCTATGGTTGTAGGATGTTGCCGGTACTGTGTTTTGCTTATGTTTTCACTCAAGTGTTTTGAAATGGAGACAAAGACAGAGTAAACGGCGGAAAATACCGCTCTATGACCAGAGTCCCAGCTGGTCTGCTGCGCCGCATAGCTGATGCAGCGTGGTAGACCAAATGGGTGATTTCTGTAATACAACAATGATTGACAAGTCCTATCTTCGTGACTCCATGCTGCACAGAAACGCTTGAATTGGCTGATTAACGTCTCTGTAGGAACTTTTAACATATGTGTCTCGAAATGCAGGATTACCGGAAGTATCAAGGGTCATGGTTCTGCTCATTTCTGATCATGGCTCGTGCATGTGGACATATTCTGTGATAGGGGCAAGTTTCAAGTGCTGCCCCTCTATGCGCTCGAAAACCGCTGTGACCAGTTTCTCCTGCGCCATCCGCCCAACAAATGCTATCTAACACCTAACGGGCAGCAGGTAAAACTTGCTCCATTGTTTATTCTGTTATCAGTTGGTACCGGTCACTTCTACTGCTATTCGGCTTGATTGCATGTCGCTTGCTAACCTTTAATGGTTGGGCCTTTATGTAGCTGTGCTATGTTCTTCTCCTTTGGGTTTTCACTTTTCACTTTGGTTTTCGCTCATGAATATTGGGTAGTCGAGGTAATAGGATTGATCTCTGATTGTAAATACACGACTACACGTCATTTGCCTGCAGTTTGTCTTATGTTCTAACAGCTATAAACGGCTTTAACTATGTAGCGGTGAGCTTTCGTCGAACACATTAGCTTTGTTGCAATATTTCAACCACAATGAATGAATACTAGTCGAAAAGTCTGTTGAATTGATCTTTTTCTGGACGATTAATTGACGGTGCACGAACCGGTTGTGCCGGAATGTTGATCCCACGACATTTGTTTTACTTGACGAGACCATCGTCGATCACGTATTGGTGAGATGTTTTTGATTAATTCTTGGAGATACCTTCTACTTTTGTTCATTGACATTACTATGGAAAGCATAGCAGTTAGTACAAGATCACACTGACCAGACCCAACTCCGACTGGAGACCAGTAGCATTCAACCAATCATTTATGAATTACTGTAGCGCAAAATATGTTCGCTATTGAGTTCAGACAGCACACGACAGCTGCCGACAACTATTTTGCATGCGTTCCTTCCATTTGTTGCTCTAGAGAAGACATTAAAGGCAGCACTCACGGAAATTTTTGTGTTGAAGATTTCGCAGTATATCGGGGTTTTTAGGGGGCGATGAACTCATTGACAACAATGATATAGCGTGAAACACGCGAAAAACACAGAAAAAGATGGCGATTTTTCATGTGTGTCCACAGCGCGGACGAGTGTTCCGTGATGGGTCCCGGCACGGAACCCTGCAAATGGTACGAATTTCACAGACACGCCCCCGCTGAACCACATGCACACACCCTGTCAAAGGCGTTAGTTGGCGCGACGGAACCCTAATGGCCAGAGCGGCATATGTGTCCACGGCAGTATCTTCGCAGGTAGGTGGCCATTCAAGGTGTTCAACTTACTGTTGCGATTGTCCAGCGGCCAGCTACATGGTAAGCGACTCATTTCAGAAGTGAAAATTTCCGTGAGTGCTGCCTTTAAATAAATTATTGTAGCAATACTGTACACAGATTATGTCTGTCATGTTTTACCTTCAAGATTAATCTCATCAAACTGACTTTGATGGGGAAATGACTGCAAGGACTCCTTTTTCCTGGTTCTCCTCTTTCCTCCTCTCTCCTTTTCACGTCTATCTTCTGTTATCCCTGATGAAACCTATCCTCATCATCCTAAGAAACATTAAACCAGTTGTTACTCCCATACCTCCCTCGTTTTCATGACCCATTTAAAAGCAAACAGAAAACGTGCAAGCTTTACCTCGAGGCTTTACCTCACAGAGGCATGGAAATCTGATGTTCGTCCATCGTCCCCAAAGCGTCATTCTCTGCAATTGAAAGCACTCAAAGAGGCCGGAAATCGGCAATCTATAATGTGCTGAGAAGCGTTTTTCACAAATGCCTTGCTTTGGTTGTGATTCATGTTCTGAATTCAAAGCACTAAGGGCACCGCCCCACCACTAAGTTGTGTCTGAGATTTTCAAATGAAAGGAATTTCCAAGGGATGCTGATCACAATAGTATACGTGATTCCGTGTATAAGTGCTGACATTCCGTTTTTGAACTCCAACTATTGGGGAGTTTGTGGGCGGAGCTTGCGACGGGACCAAGGTGGGACGACTAGGTTTTGGAAAAATTCACTTCTGGAAGTGCACATTATGAGGAAATTTGTACTCATCATGAGAGTGCCTCATGTTCCACTTGGTCTTTCATTTGAACCAAAACACCCGAGATGAAGGGTCAATGAACATGAAACTAGTTAGAATTACGATAAAACATTTTAATAATGCAATAGGTCGTAGAGAAAAGAGGCGTGGCTCTGCAGAGAGTAGGGGAAGGGAAAGGTCGCCGGTCACCGGACCATTTCTGACTCATCAACTGGATCTGCTTCACCCACGCTGAATCATAATCTCAACAGATGATGCGATAGCGAGGCCGCACGTATCGACCTGATGGCGGCGGTCATTTCTGGATGATTTTATTTTTTTTTCTATATATAGTTCGTATTATATACTGCTTTCACCGGCAGCTCAACTCACAGGTTGTGTCTCTAAAAGCTCTCCTTACAATGAGTAAAGTCGTACTTTATATGATTCATCAGGTTGTTCGGGAGAAGTTTCCAGGATGAATCGTCCCAAACAACAAAAATCCTTTCTGCAAAAAAAAGGAAAGGAAGAAAAAATTTTCCGCGCAACATTTGGTACATTTTATTGCACTTACTTCACGCAACTACTTTTTCAAAGATGGAGCCGTCAGAAGAGTACTTTCCAGAACAGCTGCTTAACGGGTTTAAATTAGGTAATGGTGCACAGACGGTTTTCAGCAAAATACATTAGTACTTGTTGGTAGTAGTTTTATACCTAGAGGGAAATTCTGAGGAATGATCGCATAAGTCACGCATATAGTGGATTCCCACTAGTTGTGGATAAATTCCAATTGAACGTGGGGGTAATTCTACCATTTTAGAAAGCAGATCTCACTTAAATTTCATAAACAGTGGGAAAATTCGGTGATGAATTTCAGGTAAATACTGCTGATTTCCTCGCCTCATCCCTCGGCTTCCCCTAGAATTCAGGCGAAAACCGCCGAGATCGGTGAGGGGGAGATGCTTCTGTTTTGTTAACGCTTTACTAACAATTTTGCACGCATTTCACGCACATTTCACTGTTATTTTCAGGGCGATTCCTAGTTTCAAGGTGTTCATGTTTGTGAAAAAATTTCCTTTTCGTCTTGTTGTAGTGGTTTAATCCACTCCTATTGCATTCATTCTACATTAAAAGATCTTAATACATTAATTTTTTCGGAAAATCCACAAAAAAACGGAGGGGTCGGAATATCTATATTTTTTCAGTTTGCTATAGTTCCATCCTTACTGTTTCGACCAGCTTGATTTTTTTGACACTGTTCTGAAGATGGCACACCCATGCGGTGTAATATAATAAACAAATAAATTTTCGAGCAGGAGGCAAAATTTAGCTATTTTCAAAGTTCACTGAAAATTTACAAACGCAAATAGACATGAGTTAGTATTATTTCCTTTTTTAGTATTGCAGCTCCTATTGTCCAACCTCTCCCACTAGCCACTCCACTCGCTTTTACTACACCTTAGCAGTAGAATTTGACGAATTTGATGCTGATCTTTGAAAACGAGTAATGTCTATTATCAAGCAAACCGGTTTTCACCCCTTCAGTGGCAGTAAAAATCACCATGACGAGAAAAACTGGTATTTGTGTGGCGAATCGTCTTATTCCGAAAATTTTCCTTCTATCTATGCCATAAGACAACAACGATTTGCTGAAAGGTCATGTGTTCATATGATGAGTTATCTTGCTTTTGATACTGTCCTACTGTTTATGCCGTGACCAGCAGTTACTATTCAATCCTCTGCTCACGGGTATCTTGAAAAAAAAAATCGACCTCGAAAGCTTTTTGTTGGTAAAACTGCGGTCTTCAGGAGAGCGTTGTCCAGCAAAATGCCGTTCAAAGCAACTGATATTGTTGGTGGCACGAAACAGCTAAGCGATGGGAATCGAATTCCGATGATTGGTCTAGGAATCTCAAGAATTGTCGGTGAGGTGAGTAGTATTTTACCTTTTTTTCATTTTTTTTTTCGTTTAGCAAGAGGAAAACTGACTTTTTTCCCAATGGAAATTTCGGGGGGGGGGATTCCTTCTTTCAAAAATGATTCCGCTAGGATTCGAACTCTGTCATTATTTTCAGGAAAGCGTTGAAACCTCTGTCGCTGCCGCCCTCAAAGCTGGTTATCGACTCTTCGATACAGCTGAATTGTATGCCAATGAGATGGAGCTGGGAAACGCTTTAGAAGTTGTCACTTCTGTTTTACGCAGCATTTTTCATAGAAGTTTCCCGAAAAATTAAAACGATGGTTTCCCTTTTTGCAGAAACATTTGCCGAAGCTCGGACTCAAACGAGAGGACATTTTCATCACAACAAAAGTGCAGACAAAAGATGGAGACGCGTCGAATTGGGCTGAGCAAAGTGTCATGGGATCGTTGCAACGGCTGAAAACGACGTAAGCAACTGGATTTCTGAGAATTCTGACCGTAATTTTGAGTCCTTCTACTTTAAAACGTGGAGATGGTACAATTAAATAGGTTATTTTTAATTCTCTACATCTAGCTATTTTTCCAAAGTTACCGTCTTACCTGAGAATCGTTTCTGCCATTATCTCATGAGAAGAACCTCCAGTTGTTGATCACAACGGTATACGCGATTTTTTGCAAATCTGCCGAAACACCCGTTTTCTCGCCTCATTTCTTGCGGAGCTTGTGGGCGGGGCAAGGGGGAGGACGAGCTTTCTGAACAGTGCACTCGTGGGGCATACCTTCCGAGGAAATTTCTGCTCCCCGTGGAAGCTCCCCATCATCCGTGTGCTCCATATGTGATCATAATGAGAGTGTGGTGCGCAAAACATGTAGTCCCACTTCGGCTCCGCCCACAAGCTCCACAAAATTTGGGACTCGGAAACGGGTTTTTGGCAGTCTCCTATGGGACTGAACCATTGTGATCAGGAGCTCCTGGAGATCCTTTTCATTTGAAAACCTCAAGAAGGGTTCTGAGACGGGACTATGTTTCAAAGAACAATTTTTAAGAAGCTAAATTTGGTGAAAATGTCTGTTTCTAGTGGTGTTCCCAGAGAGAATTTGAGATAATTTAGCTATCTTGACATGGTGCTGGTTCACTTTCCAAGGGACAGATATACCGGTGTAGATGACGCATACGAAGTCAACAAACAAGGCAGGAAAGAAGTATGGCAGAAACTGGAACAGCTAAAAGGTACGTGAGTTGAGCTGGATTTGCTAAGCCCTTACAAAATGTCTCTTTACAGAACGCGGTATCATTAACTCCATAGGAGTGTCAAATTATGAAGTATATCACTTGGTGGAGCTGTTTGAATATGCAAAAGTGAGTTTCTTGGAAAATGTTTCCTTGATCTACGGCTACTTGACCTATTTTTTTAGCACCCACCCGTAATGGATCAAGTCGAGTTCCATCCATATTTCACAAGGAGAACATTGACGAAATTTTGCGAACTGAAGGGAATTTTTGTGCAGGTTTGGGCTTCATTTCTTTGCATCTTTTATTTTCTTCAAGTTATGTTGTCTTTAAATCTGACAGTCGAAAAATCAATAAAATACAGACCGCCGACAGTCTGGGTTGACTATAGGAGGTCCTTTTTAAAACTTTTCAGTATGATGGTCATAGATTTTTTGGAAACGAGTTTGCTTATTAAACGGATTCACTTTATTTTTATTTACTTAGCCCATCATTTGGCTTTTCCTGTCATCCACAAAAATTCAAAATTCCCATCATTAAGGCATTCTCTTCGCTAATGTGGGGAAACAAGGAAATACTGAACGAAGAGGTCATGCAAAATTTGGTGAAAAAATTCAACGTCAGCCCGCAGGTACCACTAATTAGCAAGGATTCACCTTTGTCCACGAATGTTCATTTTTAAGACCATTTTGTATGCATTTGCTGTCAATTCTGGTGTTGGAATCATCCCAAAGTCATCCAATCCAACGAGAATACCGGAGAATCTCCACAAGGTAGGTTACGCTCACCACTTTTTTATCCGTAATTACTATTTTCTAGTGGCTTCGATTTTCCTTGGATAATTTATCCTACTAACGTTGTTTTAAAGGTAGCTGGTGTACATCTATCAGAAGACGAGCTGAAATCACTACGTGAACTCGACAGGAATGCTGCATTCTGCCCCAGATGCTTCCCATGGAGATGTCTCTGAAGACACTAGCCGGGCTAGGGTCTCAGAGCAGATATGTTTGTACAAATATGAGGAATGTTACCGTAGTGGAGGTCAGACAAAGATCAATAGCTATGAAATGAATGGCTCATATCGAGATAAAGCACATCAGCATGAAGTATGAAGAATAAAACAGAAATTATGACTTTTAACAGGAAAAAAGATTCATAGCAAGGGAGAGATTCGATAGTGGAAGGAAAAATGCAGATATTAATGACTGTGGCATCGCTAAATTTATTAAAAATTAGGATTTTTGTAGCCGTAGGAGGCGCTGTGAGGGGAGTGGAAGAGCTTAGAGTAGGTCAAAAATGGAACCAAATGATGACTGGGTTGGGGAAACATAATTAAAGATTGGATAATAAGAAAGTCTGGTCTCCAAAAGAAATTGAGACAAGAACACATGAAATCAAACTTTTGAGAGAGACGCTGGGAGGAGGAGACATTCAGACAAAGATAGAGAGGCAGAGAGAGGAGGGGGGGGGGGGGGGAATTTCGAACAAGAACTTGAAATTTAAAAAGCAAACTAATCCTGCGAGGCGCTCACGAAACAAAAACCCACCATGGCCAGTAAGGGCCTAGACCGGACTTATTCTGGATGTGTGCATTTGATGCGCGTGCGTCTGTATAATGAAAGATTCCCTAGTCGGAGCCCTGACGCAGCTCAGACGCAAGTGAGACGCACGCGTCTGAGGCCTCGCGGTACTTCCAATCAGGGTCTGATCGCCACATTGACCTATCTTATAGAAAATCCCAACAGACTTGCGCTGCTGACGCGTGACTAACGCGCGCATCAATTCGTATAAATTGCCCTCGTCCCGCTAAACCTACGTAGGCTACAGAGACTCAAGGCTTCAAGACCCCCCCCCCAAAAAAAAAAGCGCACAAGCCATTCAATGATCTACAAGAAAAAACGTTGGGATTGAAAAATCGATCCTTAAATATCTATATTTATTTATTTATTTATTTATTTATTCTCACTACACTGTGCCAGGAGCATATAAAAGAATATAAATATAAATAAATAATATAATACATATAAAAGCATATAAAAAGCATATAAACATAAAATAACCTATGATAATATAAACTTAAATAATAATAATAATAATTAATAATTATATTACCTTAAATATTGAACCTTGGAAATTTCACTTTTTTCAGTTTAAAAATCTTTTTTTAAATGAATGTCAACGAACCCTGATCCAGTGAAACTCTCTTTAACAAAGGACAAAAGAAAACCCAGAAAATCCATAGCAGCCGATCCATAAACACTAGACTTTATCACCGGCAAACATCAACAACAAACGGATATTTAATAACAAGCCGTGCGTCAGTCTTGCAAACCATCAGGAAACCATGCAGACACACATTGGGAAAGCTCAGCTGTATTCAATACTCTCTAGCTGGATTAGATCCTGGAAAAAGAATAATCCTATCACAATCCAGGAAATAATTTCAATCCCTAAGAACCATGTGAAGCTACCTCTTAAGGATTTGCACGACGTCTTCATCGAGAAGCACATGTTCCTTTCCTACCCGTTGTGGATTGTGCTTAGCTGATGCTCCCCAGACCAATGCCCTGGGAATACGGTATTCTTAGACGCTTTGGAAATAAACTTGTGAACAATACCAATAAAAAAAACAAGTGAATAACTAAACAACTCACGCCTTGAAGTCCTTCTGCAAGGATTTGTGGATTTTCAAGCACAAATCATCTACAGTGTTCTTCTCAGCGTTCAGTACTATCGGTGCCGAATAATCCGGTAGCTGACCTCGAGGTTTGGTATAGCTAAACGGTAGAAGTGATGCTTTTCTGCCAGTTACCCGTTCGAATCTTCCAGAAAATTCAGGAAAAACGGGAGAAAAGTTCAGGAAGAAATTCTCAACTCACATTCGAATTAGATTCAAGTACTGCCACATTTTCTCGAGTAGATCATCGAAATTCCATTTATGATGCGCTGATATCGGTACGCAGTGCGGTATACGGTAGATAATGTCTAACTCTTCGATCGAAATTTGATCTATCTGTAATTTGTCACCAATTATGAACGAATGTCACATACATAAATGAATTTTGAGCTTATTAGTCCCAGCAAGTTGAGACTCATAGTTACGCATGCAGCAGATAAACCTAAAGCGTGGTGCGTGCGCGCGTGCGTCCGTTCGTCCGTCAGATTTCTTGCGAAGATGTGTTAGTGGCGTCGAATTCCCAGGAATATACTATTTGTTACTTGTGAATGAAAAGTTCTAGGTGCACGACACTTGCGTCGTGTCGGACGCACGCAGCGCTATCGCACCTACCGCAGAAATTACAGAAAAACAACCTTATTCAGAACGTAGATACAAGGAATGTACACTCGATTTCCCTCAATCACATCGATCAGATCTTCCGATGTCGCATCATACCTAAATTATCTCTTTTGTTTAGCTCAACGGCGTTAGCGTTTATACTCAGAAATCCATTCCGCTCACCTTAGAGTAATATCTGCGTTATGGATCTTATATTCCGACAGAATACTTTTCACAGCTTCCAAGTCGAGTTCACTCTGCGGAACCTTAAACCATAAATAATTGCATGTGTTCGTCCAGAATCAAAGCATTTAAGGCAGTAATAACCTAGTAACTCCGAATTATTACAAATTTAATGGTACTCGGATACGTACCTATGTAAGAATTGTCGGTTGTGTAGCAACGTGAAATTATAAAATTTCAAGTAATCAAATTTCCAAAATTACAATCGAGATCATTATAATATATTATGTAATACATAGTAATATAGTACACTATAATACACTGTATAATATGCCCCCCCATCCGCAGAAAAGCTGGCCGAATTTTCGAAAAAAACTTCATGAAACACCAAAAATTTTTGCATCAACACAATTATTTATAGCTATTATAATGATTACTTGTAAAAATTGGGACTTAAGCTTGATTTTTTAACAACTTTACTCTCGAAAATACCAACGATTCGGGGCCTCAACTGGCGGAGACCACAGTTTTTCTTCTCATGCCCCTCCCATTCACCCTTTAACCCTTCTCCCCTTCTGCCTCCTCCACTGATACGCCTCCAGAAAAAAAACGATAAACTTTCATTGAAAACAGCTACAACTCCCACATAGAAGTGCCTACGAAAGGTGACCTTATATCTTTAGGTGTAATATTTCTTGGATAACGGGATAATACGCCCAGAAGTTAATGTTCAAGCTCATTTCTGACATGGTGCTGATTCGTTCCCCTACATTTTTCATCAAGACAGCCCCTATCTGTCCCAGAGGTGGGCCCCTCGCAAGAACTCTATAAACATATCCAAGAGAAATTCACATGATCTGTGTTTTCTGGAGAAAGCTCTTAATGACAGCGCTATGAAATCTTCTTCCACAATCACAGACAAACATCCCGATCGCAAATACTTTTACCACACAAATCTCCCTGCAATAAACGGGATTTCCGCTGAAAAATGTCCATTTCCACCCAATTTTCAGGCTCTTCTGCATTCAATTTGAAACAAATTCCCGACAAAACCCAGATATCCCTAGCCAAACTTTCACATTCCCTCTCGTCAGATACATGAGACCATGAGTCAAAAAAGCGCACTCGCTTGAAAGAGGAGACGAAAGCGTAGATCGATAGGTGCTCGCATTTTCCCCAAGGACCAGACCTATTGTTTGAAGTGTTAAAAACTGGAGAAAAGCACCTCCTTCCAAGGACAAATGGGAAGCTGTTCGGATCTCGTCTTCTGGATATTATGCCTGAGCGTGCCAGAGTCGTAGGATCGTAGAAACGATGCAATGTCAAGACTATATCGTTACCATACCCAAATACTTACCAAGAATACTTAAACCACAATTCCCACAAACAGTGTCCCCCCCTCCCGTAGCACTCCACGCGGTAACTTTAAACCTCCGAAATGCCGCTTTCAAAGTGACGAATCGCACACCGACATCAACGCTCACTCACATCAGCGGAAATTGCCGCGAAAACGACAATTATCAACGCAGTTAGAGCGAGTCGCCATGAGTAATCCGGTCCGGGCACCAAAACAACGCCCATAGTCCTTTTAAGACTAGCCACACACCTATTGTACAGTGCTATGTAGTATCCGTAGTAGAACTACCCTTAAAACATAGCACAGAAGCGCTGGAAGAACGCATGAGATCCAGAAAAAAAATCCACAAAGGTGGTGAAAAGATGCAAATGTCGTATTCTGCGAAGTAACTTTAAAACACCCCGAAAATAGTATCGTAATGCTACTAAAGTGGTAAAGCTGTTCGGTAGTAGAAAAATATAGTAGTAGTAGAAAATATTAGTGTATTAGAAAACCATAGATAACGGTAGAGCAGTGATAAAATAGTAGAAACACCCCAGATAGTGCAAACGTCAAAACGATAAAAAAAAAAACGAAAGTATTATTGCAGTAGTAGTATAGTAAAGCAGTGAAGGAGTAGTGAGGTATAGTAATAGTAGTAAATAGTACTATATTAACGAATTATAAAAAAAAGTAAAGTAAAAAAAGTAAAAGTAAACAGTAAAATAATAACATAATAGTGAAAACACCCCAAAATAGTATTGTAGTAGCAGCAGTACTAGTACAGTAAAGCAATAAAATAGTAGTAAGGTATAATAACAATAGTAAACACTGGTATATTAGCAGATTATAAATAACAGAAAAATAATAGTATAATAGTAGAGCACTGCGAACGGTGAAAAGGTAAGAAAATCGCAGGATATTTCTAAAGAATTCAAAAAAAACGTACCAAAGCCGTGAGATTGATGCCACCCTTCTCTTTCTTCTTAAATCCAATATTCGGCGGTTGTTTGTTCAAGCGAATCCCGAATCCTTCCAGTTCATATTCCAGTAGTTGTTTATGCTTCAGCGGCTTCATCACATCCAGGACCATCAAAATCAGTGAACATGTTCGAGCCACTGCAATAAAATGTCTTCATCAAGATGCTGCTGACATACATATTCATTAGATTAATGAGTAATAGGAGAACTAGTTAAAACGACTGCATTAAGCCTGAATAACTGAAACATCGAGACATAGAGCCATGAAGAGGTTATTCCTGACTTGTTACCCATACAAGATTATTGAAATATTATTTATATAAAAACCATTTTTAAATCACACTGCTAATCCTAGAAGGACTAGAGGATACCTAAACTACGAGCATTGCTGCTGTTCGAGGAAGAGGAAGGATTCAAAGGGTCCGAGGTAGAGGAAGGATTGAAAGGACGATTTACCGGCTATTTTGGGAAATAGATTGAAAGGACAATTTATCAGTTAATTCGGGGAATTTCTGGTCAGATTTTACCATCCTTTGCGCAACTAGTAATCCCCATGTTTGGGCAGACTTTTAGAATCTTTACTGCGAATCAAATGGAAATTTAAAAAATTAATATTTCGCCCATAATCTTTATTTCCGTCTATCAATCGACTACTGAAAATTATTTTCCTTGTATTTAACTGTCTTCACTAAGACAAAATATCCGCTAGCCACGCCCCACGGATAAGCCACGCCCATTCGGCTTTAAAAAAGTTTCTACAACAGTGAATCGCTGCCACATACGCAACCTCTCCTTTATATTTATAGGAAAAAAAACTAATACGCACACCAGATTGAAATCCCAAACGCTAAAAATTTCCTAGTGAACTGCCACGAGCGTAGTAACTCGTACTGGTCACGCCTTCTCTTTGAAGCGTCAATTCTTTTAGTCAGTCCACATCCTTTATATGTATGTCAATCCTTTCTATGTATTTCCATGCCAAATTCTGAGGATATAAGAATCAGATCCCATAAATCCCGAATTTCTCTGGTTTGCTCCCAAAAGTTCAGGACCCCACAAGAATTACTCTGCTCAACGCGACTACTGCAAATTTCTCAGCAGCAAAATACCCCCGAGAGGCAGAGTGACAAGTTGTCCAGCACTCAACACGAAGAGTCACAACGGCTATGAAAACTGTCAGCAGCGTCCATTATGTCAAGAAGAGCCTCCTCCACAAATATACGTCTCGTCAGCTACTTAGTACAATTCCTCACGTCACAAAGGACTATTGACGAAGACAGACATAACAAACATGCGCAACTCTGTCATTTCTATTGCCGTTTGACGAAGTTCTGTGTTCGTTAATCGTTAAAAGCGTCAGTAACAGCATTACGCACTATAGGTGTTCGGAGAAGAACTTATTTCCGGAAAATTTGCTCATTCCTGGAAGGAAAAAAAACAAGGCGGAAATAACTGAACCCAAAGATCATAGGAATATTGCTGGGCCCGAATGGACTATCTTGCCGCAAGGGTTTCCTTGATGAAATAATGGACGGTATTGAATTACAAAGTGCGTACGAGAAACATCTACTATTTGCCCTACTAGAATATTAATCCCTTGTAGGAGGGCCTAACAACTCGCCGATGGGGCATTAAGACGTTAGGATGGTGCTGTTGCTCAAAACTAAGATGATTCTGGATAAAGTATAGACCCTAATGCTTTCATGGATCAGGTGCCACGAAACTTAAGGAAATAGGCTCTAGGCGATATAAGTCTACACCAGTAACTAAGGAACTATTATAAGGTTTGGTCCCAAAGCATGAACAACGGCAATTCTTACCTTCGCGGTATAAATTTCATTGCCATCCACTACAGTCCACGCAAATATAATAACTTTACTGTTAACTTGCCTACACGTACCTTGTAAATCAATTATCCTAGATTCTATCGGATATTTTCCAGCACCGAATATTCGAAAGGCCAAAAAGAGCTGCCTAAGACGCCATTTTACTGACATGTTGGAGTGGTTAGGATATATTACCATGCAGTGAAAGAATATTTGTGGATAAATTCCTCGAAGTGCGCATATGTGGGTGAGTCCAACTACGGGTTATTTCTATTCGGCTGTCAAGGATCCACTACAATCCACAGGCAAACGCTGTTGTCTCAACAATGCACAAAGCACCGTAGCACCGGCCCACCTTGAAACCGTCTTTGGGATTTTCATATGTGAAGAATTCGCAGGATCTGAAGATCAGAACGGTATACGTTATTCCATGCGAAACTATTGGAAAATCCGTTTTGGGAACCCACTCTTTGGGAAGCTTGTGGGAGGAGCTAGGGGGTTAGGATGGGACCAAGGCGAGGATGGGAAGTTTCTGAATAATACGCTCTTGGGAGCGCACTTTCTGAGGAAATTTCGTACTACTTGTAGGATTTCCTCAGCATGTAATCCCTGGCAGAATAAAGGGAGACCAGCAAGGGAGTGCGTGGTGCGGAAATTACGTCATGAAACCTCGGCTCTGCCCACAAGCTCCGCAAAAGTTTGGGTCCAAAAACGGAATTTTTGGCAGTTTTGCACAGAATCACGTACACCATTGTGATCAGGAAGTCCTGCAGATTCTTCACCTATGAAGACCTCAAAAAAATTCTTAGGTAGGGTCTTACTTTCAGGTCAAAGGAAACGGCATGCAGACTAACAGACTATACTGGATAGCAGAACGAAGAAAGACCGTTGGAACCTAAGTAACCAATATTTTCCCTCTCCAGGTTAAACATCTGGGATAAAGGCCAAAGACAATGAGTGGCGTGTAGAATTATAAGATCAAATGTAACGAATTTGGTGTTTTTCCAGCGGTTTCTGGGAAAATTCCAGCTCCAGTGCTAATCCAATGCAGTAAACTTCGCAAAACTAATGCAAATTTCGAATTTTTTTTCTAATTTATGCACTTCATGAGCAATTTCTGACATTTTCAAACCATAATCCAGATTTCCGGGGCGGCTCACCCGAATAAAATTCACTTCCATCTAGATGCGGCTATATATACCCACAATATTTCATTAGCTCCTCGTCCCTTTCCCGGGCCATCCGGCCGCTCAATATCAGTCGGCTCGGAGCGGGCCTTTCGCGTGAGGTAGCGACCTTTCAAGCGACTTTTTCAAACGTCGCCCATCCGTTGTTCACCTTAAGTTTTATACTTAACGAGTGCCTTCAAAGCGATGGATTTTAATGGAATTCAATTGCAGCACTGAAATGGCGTGACAGCTGGAGGACAACCTCCATTCGTGCATAAAATTGGACGCATCCAAGCACGCGGTGCTTGAGGAATGGCTCCCTGCACCGAAGATGATGTTCCTGAAAGTGCCGATGGAGAAAATAACAAGATCGGCACTGATAGCGAACTACACTCCGAAGAGCAATGTCTAAGTAGCTCATTTCAGCCAACTTTCTTAGAAAAATTCACAAAAAAAAAACAGGCAACGAATGTGGGGTGCTTTCTTACTACTTTCTATTCAGTTATGGATACCAGGCATCCTCATGAAACCTAGGAACCGTGTTTTGCATGAGATTGAAAGATGCAAATCCACATGCATGCTCATATGTTAATATTTGGGTGAACAGTACTTTGTGGATAGTGAAGCCAAGGTGCCTTTCCCCATACTTTTTTTTTCAAGATCCATCATCCTTCGCTGTATACTTGTGATGTTAGCAGCAATTATGGCGCACCATTCCGGTGTATTGGATAAATAAATAAATAAATAAATAAATAAATAAATATACAACACGTTTTTAATCAATAGTTCTGTTCCAGCAATAGTCAAACCCATGGAAAACCCATACATACCCATGGATTTTGCATGGGTTTTTCGTGGGTTCTGCATAGAATTTGCATCGGATTTTAGAGATGCATGGGTACTGCATGAATTTTGCATGGATTCTGCAAGGGTTTTGCATGGATTTGCGTGGGTTTTTCGTTGATCCTGCATCAAATCCGCATCGGATTTCGGAAAAGCATGGGTTTTGCATGGATTTGACTATTGCTGGTATAGAACTATTGATTTAAAAAATCGTGTTTCACATGAGCATGCATGTCTTGATAGTGGGATTTGCAAGTTTCAATCATATGCAAAACACGGTTTATAAGTTTCCTGAGCCGATTTTATTCAAAAACTCGGATAAAATGCAAAATGATGGGGAGACGAAAAGGTTGTCGGATAGTTAAAAAGCAGTTCAATTCAATAAAACAGGCAGTTACATTTTTCCATCTTTAGTTATTTTATATTTATATTTCATCCATTATCTCTCATACTCCACCATGTGCCCTTCCATGAGAAGATCCAACATTTTTTTCAACTCCAGACCTCAGATCCCAGTGGTTCACTCCATGAAAATTCCACTGGAAGCTAGAAAAACCTTGCCTTTCCTATGAAACTATTACAAGTGTTCCCAACTTGATCTTTGATCTCACGCATCATTAAACTGCGAGACTGACGTCATTGTCAACAAACGAACATACGGACGTCACGCCACTGAACAATCTCCGTTTTTCACCTTAGAAACGCCGATGATACATACACATGCATATGGAAAGGTAAACATACAGATGGAATGCGCAGTTAATAGTAATGGTCTGTGCATTAAATTTAACTGCCCACGCCATTCCATCCAAACACATGTGTGCTGCATCCCATCACCAACGGTTCGATTCCTGCGAAACCCGGAAGAACAGCGGACAAGCCTGGAGCCCTCAAATTCCTCTAAATCTAGTATCCCTGCTAGAATATGTATAGGACATTCTGAGCTGGTAAACACAGCGCTTAAACAAAAGTGCACACGTCACCACGGCTAGAGTTTCATCGTGGAAAAAATCCATGCCGCTAAAAATATCCCAAAATCTCGTCGTTCTTCTCTACAAGAGACAGCGCTTCACACAATGACGTACAAATTCGAGCATTAAATGCTGCAATTTCCTATTGAACGAGATTTTATTGCAGTGTTTTGCCAGACTCTAAAGGTCAATGATAGATTAGCGAACAGCATTCGCTCTGGAGCAGGTTCAACTATCTAATACGCCAGAGTTTCTTGATATTCTCCCCGAGGCACTTTAATTTCTAGGCCTAAATGCACTGTTCTACCCAGAACCGTTCCTGAGATTTTCGAATGGAATGAATCTCCAGGAGCTGCTGATCACAATGGTATACCTGATTCCGTGCAAAACTGCATGTTAACTCGTTTTCAAGCCCCACTTTTGAGGAGCTTGTGGGCGGTGTCAGTGCAGGTCTACGGGGTTGCCACAGCATGCACACCCTTGTTGCTCACACATGAACCGCACCTTGTATCCTGCTAGGGAATGGATAATAACCAGCTCTTACAAGGAGTACGAATTCTCCCAGAAGGTGCGCTCACGGGGTGCACTTCCAAGAAACACTCCGCCTCGGCTCCGCCCACAATCTCCCCAAAAATACGGGCTCAAAAGCGGTTTTTTCACCATGTTGCAAAAATCACGTACATCATCTTGGTCAGGAACTCCTGGAGGTTCTTTTCAAGCGAATACCTGAGAAACAGTACAGATGTGGGACAATGCCTCTAAAGAAATAGCCTTACACAAGGCCCATTTGAGGGCCATAAATCGTCTAGTTGCCTTGATACCTCCCAATCCTCCCAATGACATAAAATTTTTCATCAATTGGATGCACACAACACTGCAACGCGATTCGTATCTACTCCCATTCTGGTCAGCCCCCTCGAAAAACCAGCAAAAGTGCATTAGCCGTGAGCTGCGCTCGCAAAGAAAAACGATAGGGGCTGTTAATTCGAAAGATGACCGAATAAGATGCACTATCACGTACCAGGCTCTCATAGGACTTGGTAGCTTCGTTACAAAATCCTCCCGCCCCTGTTGCACTTATTTCCACTTGAAATGCCCTAGCATCATCACGTATTCACGGCATTCACGCCGCTTTCTTGGGAATAATCTCCTCACTTTATCGCCTCGAGCCACCCTCGGCGTACTTAATGAGGCAGCCACTTTTGCCAGCTAATAAAACATTGATGCTCGTCAAACTTTCTCAGGCAATAAGCAAGAAAAAACAGTCAGCTACTGGCTTGGCACCACGCCAACAACCACAACTTCACGTTGTCTAAATAGGCCGAGATTACGTGGACCGATTCGCATTGGCATGACAACGCTGCAGCGTCCACGATAAAGCAAATGCAAGCCAACATTGAGCTTTGCTTTTTCGACCACAACGAGCTCTGATGCTAGAGCTGGAAAGCATTCCAGGCTGTAACATCCATAACTGCCTGGATCACCAATATTTCTTGGATAGTGAAACTAAGCACCCTCATTTCACGCAACATTGTCTTCCTAAGCTAAAGCAGAAAAGCTTCCACCTAGCGATCCTCGCAAAAAAGTGCAAAGCACTTCCGAGCACAGAAGCCCTTCTACGTTTGGAGCAGTAACCATTAAAAAGAAAGGCTTCTTAGTACTATTAACCTTTACTCCTTCTTTCTCCCATGTACGTAACTGTGGAAGAAAGCAGCTTAAATGTAGCGCCTCGTCTTAGGATCGATTTTGAGACTTTTATAGATAAATAATCGCCAGGAGACGCTGATCACCATGGCATGCATGATTCCTTACAAAAGCACCGAAAATCGGTTATTGAGACCCTGCCTTTGTGGAGAATTCTGAGTGCCGGTCGAGACATCTGCCACAAAGGTGGGCTAGGTGTCAACGACCGATATTACCAGCTGAATACTGAGACAACCGTCATAAAGATATACAGCTGGTGATATCCCCCATTGCCATCAAGTGCCTCTTACTGGCAGATGTCTCAGTGTTCATCCCGGATTTTCACAGTTACCTCGAAAAAATTGACTGAGTCAAGAAATCCTAGAGAAATTCGCACATACCTCCAATAACCCGGGTTTGCTAGAAAAATATAATGAAAAATAAAATAAATATAAAATTAGATATAAGAATAGATGATAAATATTCAAAAGATAAATTTGGGCCTTCAAACCCTTGAACGATCCCGTCAAAAAATAGTCCACATTCATGTTTTGCACCTATTCTGCGTATATCTCCCCACGCAGTTCTCATCTGTTCCATTTAAGCTTCTGATGTGATTCTAGGATTTTTTAGGATTAGTGCGCATCACTTCTGACAACAACAAACGTAGTCATCGCACTACTATGCCATCATTCTGAAGAACAGCAACGAACAGCTTCACTAGGTCATTCACGCCCCCGGATAAAGACATCGACTCCTTGTTTGTACGAGTGAAAATCCATGAAATTATACTAGCCGTTAAAAAGCTGAAAGCTCCGAGCTACGTACATCTCTGCGGTTGAGAAAACAGCCCAATCATCCCTCGCCGAGCACCTGTTGCTGTCAGCGCCTTCACGTTTAAAAAACCAAACAAATCAATCAATGGAAAGGTGAAAAAATGAAACTAGTAATTACTAGCAGTACTAGAGTAGTGGTAACTAGCAGTATTTCCCATGAATTATCTTTTCTAAGCACCTATTTACCACCAAAGGAACAAGAATTGAAATAAAATGTATTTCGTGGAAGAAAACTGGCCTAGAAGACATGAAAAAGTAAAAAAAAAACGAAAAAAATAATTACGATCCTTGTTTTTCTTCGCTACCAGTACTAATTTTGGTGTCATGGGTGATCGCAAGAAATAGGGTAGGAACGTGAAAGGAGAAGCCAAAAAATGTGTTCCACCCGGAAGTTTTCAGGGAATAGGGAGGTGGAGGAGACTGTTGAATAAACAAATAACGAAAATTTTAGAAAAACGGAACGGGCGTCCTGGCTGAATGTATTTTAGAAGTCCAACTTTCTTCCTTTTTTCCTGCCCCTTCGCCTGTCCTTCTAACAGCCTTAGATAGTCGAGCCAGAACCAAACATTAAGAAATCGAAGAATTACTCTGGTAACGGTGCAGCACGAACGCAGCCCGAACGGCGTAATGGTTCGGTTAGAAACGCTAGCAGCAACGGTTCCCAGTTGCTGCCATCCTCCCCTTGATTGCTGCTCAAGCTGTCGGCCCTTTGGCAGCAAATGCTGAAAGACGGCAGCAATCAAGGGGAGGATGGCAGTAACTGGGAACCGTTGCTGCTAGCGTTTCTAAACAAACCATTACGCCGTTCGGGTTGCGTTCGTGCTGCACAGTTATCAGAGTAGTTTCACTTCCTTATCACTGAATTTTTTAATCCATTGCATTCCTTAATTTTTTCCAGTCCACAAAAAATAATCTAGTACCTCGAGTCAGATTTATCCTTTTTATAACTACAACTCTCAACGTACCTGCAATTACTTGCTTTCCGCGACCTTTTCCATCCTTCGCACCTTCAATGATTCCGGGCAAGTCAAGGAGTTGAATCTTCGCTCCCTGAAGGCGAATAAACAACGTACTATACTCCCAATCAGATGCATAATAGGTATTTGTGCAAGCCATCAACAGTTACTAGCGCGAGACTACTGCAAAGACCACTAATTACACTTGGAACAATGGTTACTAACTTATACAACATGTTTTGAAATGCCATACGCTTTGGCCACACTCTTTCCAAAAAACCAAACGCAAGATCCTAAGCTATAACCTCTTTCCCTCATCAATACGAGACTTTTTGCTCTCAGATTGGTTGTGGGTGCACGACAGCTGATGGCTTTCTTACACCACTTATTCACTTAACCAGGAAACAGCGACTTGGGCACAAAAAGTAATAGGAGCAATTTGACAGAAAATTCACAAGTAATGTAGTGAAAGAATGCCTAATTGCCAAAACAACACAAATCCAAAGCATTCCGTAGGAAAAAGAAGATTACAAGAGAGCTCACAGGCTCTTTGTGCAAAGTATTTAAAAAAAAAAACACCGAACCTTATAACGGATCACTCCTGGCACCGTTGTAAGAGTGGTGAACTCATACGCCGCTACTTCCGAGTATACGCCAGCAAGATTCGACAGTAGTGTGGATTTGCCCACGGAAGGAAATCCTGAAATGAAGTTATAAATTGAAATACAAAGACGTCCAAGGGGTCGTCCAGTTGGTTCAGAAATTATCAAGAATAAAAAAAGGAAAAATGTAAAAAAGAAGAATTGAAAAAAGAATTAAATATTTTTGATCGCAAATCGTGATCGACACTAGGTGCACAGCTTCTGGATTCACGCATTATTTCGGTCAGAAATGTAAAGTACATTTATCATGCAAACATCCATGTCTGCGACCTCATGCAAAGAAATTGTTTTCTTGAAATGTTTTATTTTTACATTCTTTTTCTAATTTTTTGTATCAATGAGAATATTTCTTTAGCACTGGACAGAAAAGTACAGCTATACAGCCATGATTCAAAAAGAACCTGAAGTCAAATTTCCCAGGAACTCAATAAAAATGCAGGAATTCCAAAGCCAGAATGCTAAAACCAAGACTGCTGAGCAGGAAGCCCGCCGTAATCAGCGATGAACGGACATAAGATTTTCCAGAAATCGGATAACAGTCTGGATGACGGAGGGCGTAAAACCCCCAGATAGAGTTGATAACCAAATTCGGATAATCCTCTCATCCATGGTAGTGATGTCGTGGTAATCCGGAAGAAATGAGTATTTTCTCAACACATCAGAAACACTATCCACGTTTTTTTTTGTAATTGACCCAAGCGCTTAAAGAAAGCGGAAACCTCTAAGACACTCTCTTGTCCTATGTCCATAAAACAACTCAGGCCATAGATAAGATGAAAATGTACGGGTTTCTCGCTGTACTACGTGTGTTCCTCAGGTTTTCATCTGTTTTTAAACGGTTCCATTATGAAACATGATATAGTTAACTCACAAACAACAACTAATGAAGAGCAGTCACTAAAAAAACCACCTAGAAGCGAAAGGAAAAGGGTAGCGTCACTTAGCTCCATAATTACCTAAATCTTGTCTGGTATCCAAATGCATTACTAAGATTACCTATCGAATGCGTGTCACCATGGGCAATTTTAGTAATGTATGTTAAGGTACCCAAATCTATCGTTAACCTAGCACCCATAGACAGCCTAGCTACACTTGACGATGTCCACATGATATCTACGGGTAGTTAAACCCATGGGTATACGATTATTCATCCTTTCTAGTGATGTGTTAGGGCCCTGTTTACGACGAAATGTTTCCACTACTCCAAAGCTGTAAGAAAAGTGTCTTATTCGGAAAAATAACTACACTATGCCGGGGAAAACTAGCAAAATTATAAAGTGCAGCATAAATGCTACACATGCTCACTAATTGAGCTAATTCAATGCAGAGATTTCTGCTTCACATCATCCCAAAGATTCCAGTAAAAGGCACAGCCAAGTGATACTCGTTACCGTGATCATTCACCAGAAGTATTGAGCAAATTCTGAAGAAAAATAAACCTGAATTCGAAAGATGAAGGAGCGGAAAAACACTTATTGAAACTACAATTTCCAAGGCCTGGATGCATAAATGAGATTACCCATGTTAAACGTGTTAATGCACCCAAATTTACCCTTTACCTGGCATCCATCAACATGTTTACCCATACATGACCTTGTCTATACCAGCTGCTACCCATGGATATAAGTTTACCCATCCTTCCAATCCTCTCAAATTTTCATTTAGCAACAACCAGCTGTACACAACCAGTAGCAGTTCTCCATAACAACAATTCCATGAATCATTTAGTACCTTGCAACGGCTATGCACACCTTAATTAACACCCACATATGCGAAAACACAAAAACACGGCTAGTTCATTTCTTTTGGTAGATGTCCAAATAGTAACACGCATTACGACCTAAAGTCCCGACCAAAGACACTAGGAAGAGCCGAACATTGCTACCTTTACTAGTGAAAGTAATAAAAGAGAATTAGATCATACATGGCGTTGCAATCGCCATTTTCATCCAATCAAGAATTACATAAAAACAAAGTCATTCGGATTGCAGTAGACCGTAAAAGACGTCATTCAGCAACAAAGTTCAGGACTCAAAGAATTCCTTAAAAACTGGCACCAATGCTCAGCGCTAATTCCTGGCTGCTTGGCAATCAAACAAAAATCTTAAAATTTGAAACAGCGAAAAAAGCTATAGCTGAAAAAAGAGCTAACAAGCAAGAACTCCATCTTCAACGTTTTGCGTTTGGTTAAAGGTTTCAAGGTTTAGCCGAGGTCATCTTACTTTCCTTGCACGAAACAGCTCGGGCGCACTCGATGAACAAACCAATTGTCTGATCAAAAAATAGAGGAATATTTGCATAAAATAAATAAGTTGATGAACTAGCCGTGTTTCTGATGATATTCCAGGGAATTGCAATGAAATAGTAAGAAGGGGCAAAAATCCGAGTTTCGGTGAACATCCTCTCCACTTTTAACCACTGTCACAAGTTCTGCAATGATTAATATCCCAAAATTTCGGGAGGGACTGGATGTCGCAACGTATTTATCTGATCATGTGAAATATATGATTAATATAAAAGTACAACATATGCATTCGCAACATATGGCTCGAAGCACTTCTTTTCAGTCCAAAACCGCAAAAGCCATGGAATATTTATCTTATCCTTGTTTATATGATTCTACTATTCATCATTCACCGGCTTATGTGATAATTCTCGCAGAACCGATCAAAAAATTGGGGGATACTTCCTCCATTAATCTAACCTCAAGGCAATTGCTTTCCCGATATTTCTGCTACCATTATGATAACTGTGCAACAAGAACGCAGGAAGTGCAGGGTAATATGCTGAGATCAACGCCTACAGCATCTCCCAGCTGCTGTCATCCTCTCCTCCAATGCTGTTTTCCCTCTTCTGGCAGTAACTGAGGAACGGTGACAGCGACTGGAATGATAGTCCATAGGCGTTATGCTTGACATACATAGGGATTCCACCAACTGGAACCGCATGTCATTCCGTCTCCAATTCCCAAAATTGGTGGGGTTGAGGTGCTAGCTGAGCACTGCTCGGTTGCTACTTGATTTGTATTCGATCCCTAATCCCGAAGAAAACCGAAGAGCAATCGAACAGCGACCGAATAGCAATTGAACACCAGCCAAATGGCACTCCATCCAAGCCACTTTTGAGGAATTGGACCCGAAATGATATGCAACCCTGTGGCCGCATGTATAATTGAGATTACCCAAGGTAAACTTGCTCACACCACACAAATTTACCCGCAGTCAACATTGGCGTCAGCGCGCTTACCCTGAGTAATCTCTTGTGATGCATCCAGGCCCTGGAATGCCCGAGTATTATACTGCTCCGACAGTGTTCCTGCTGCAATGCTCAGAGTAGGAGAGGAAACTGTGACCATTGAGCCTGAGAGCAGTTCCGTATTTTCACGACAGACCAAGTGAAACCAGCAGGAAGCTGGAGCTGCCAGGAAAAAAAACTTGTAGTGAAGTCGAGCATCTAATGGCCTCTAACCCCAAACCAATCATTTCCGACCGCACCACCCACCCTCACAAATCATGTTTTCACTTTCGCCGACGCCTGATATCCTATCGCTGGAGCCTCAGCCAAGCGATGTGATGTCGAGCCTCCGCCGCCACATGTGAGAGGTGGACGGAGGAGGAAACAGCGTCGATGTGGAGCGCTCGAGCAGCCATGGCCGCCGACGTGGAGGCGTGGCTTGGCGTATGAGCCACTTCTCGTTCTCGGCATGCGCCTGACAAGACGACTCGCATGAGCTCGTGCCGTCCATCGCAGTCTGTCGCTGGGATCACCGCGAGCAGTTCACGTACTCTGCTAGTGATCGTCGCTGAACTCCTCACCTGGTCGATTGCGGTCGGCTCAGCTGACGACTTCAGCTACGCCGTCAGTCATGGCCCGGCTAGCGCGGCTCATGCGCGGCACCATGAGCCTCCTGAACGGCAAATGGTCTGCAATAACGGCACAGACTATCAGTGTATTTGTCGTACTGGTGCTCCTACCACTGTAACTGCACCATCTATTATTGAATGTGATCAATTCATACAGGTTAGTTTTTCTAACCTCGTCAGTGTTCTTTTTGTTTATTGTTTGTTTACAACTTTTCATAGCTTGTTTTTTCTCGTCGTTTCTTTTTCTTCCACATCTCGCCGTCGACCCACATCCAGCCCATTGTGTTGTCCCTTTGAAAATGTCCCTAACACCCGAAAAGCTTCAAAATAACACCCCAACACAATTGCCATTCATATGCACACGTGAGAGAACGTTAGGCGCTGGCTGGCCCCAGCCCCCCACACTCACACACACTATTTTGTCGGCTGCCGGAGGGGCAAAAGAACCCGAGTTATCGACCGCGTTGAGAGTTTCCCCCTCTAACAATGCACAGCGTGACGAGCCACGGCTTCTCGTTCTAATTCGTTCAGTTTTGCACTCATGGCCGCTCGCTTCCGCTACTACAATCTGTGTGCTCTGACAAACAGCAAACCGCCACAATCACCACATATTAGCGCAGTTTTCATTGCTCTAAATCCATTTTATCCACAACGAAGCCACTGAAAACACGCGCGTAAACGCAAATCCACGCCAGATTCGATTTCCTCAGCGGCGCATTTCATTTCGAGGACGTAGCTTCTTATTATCTGACGTAAATAGCCCGATTCGATGTTTTTACGCTTGTTGTGACAGCGAGCGCTATACGCATACCCGAAAAAAGCTCCGAGTTAAACGAAAACAAAAGATTTACAAAGCCAAGAAAGGAGAGGAATAAAACGAGGGAGGAAATGGAGAAACACAGGGGAGAAAGAAAACATGGAGGAAAATGAAATACAGCGGAGGAAAGCGATCACCCTGCAAACAACCCTGCAAATACCCTCTTCTCGAATGGAAAGACCTCACATAGGGCATTTCTTGACGAAGCAATTTTCTTCTCATGCCCATTAAACGGCAATAAAGAACGAAAAGAACCGCTAAACGATTCCTTAGAGCAATTAAAACCGATCCACCGCTATATTAGACTCGTTTTTTTGAAAGGAGATCCTCACATAGCTAACCTGGGCTTGAAAGGAGAATCCCACATAGCTAACCTGGGTAGGGAAGCATCACTAGGAGGATGGGTAACCTCATAACCATGGGTGTCAGCATCCATGAGAGGCAGCTGGGCGTCGAGGACACCATGTATGGGTAAGCATGTTGATCGGCGCCAGATCAAGGGTAAATTTGAAAAGGTTGACATATTTACTATGGGTAATTTCAATGATACATCCGGGACCCAAAGTAATTGAATTAGTGATGACTGGTGAGGGGTCTGGGAGGCGGGGGCGCTAAGTAGACCAAATTTCCGGATAACTCAGGCCCCAAATCAACCCGCACTAGCATGATAAGTAGATGAGAATTGGATTCTTGCTAAATAATGACCTCTCTTTTTACTTTGCTCCAAAATTTTGGATAATATTTTACCTCCCTACATTTATCCTTTATTTTTTTCAATATTTCCATTCGCACTAGCCTGAATTAAGCCTCAATTAAAAACATTTCTCAAAATAAAAAGTGATACCTCTCAATGAAGCTATTAAAAATAGACTTTTTCACACGCTAGCCTAATAATGTCTTAACTCCCCCACTAACTCCCCCACGCAGTTAACTTCAATGGAGCACCCACGCTGCCCTATTAAGCCTCAATCACCACATTTTCTTTATTGACTTCACCCAAATGTGTACGTGCAATAAGGTACTCAACTGTGCAGTGCACGTGCAATCAAAGTTCCCTGTCTGAGACAATGACGAAACGGCAACATTTATATTCTTGTTCCTTTTCTCGAGCAAAGAAAAAAGAAACGCCCTGCCCGCATTGAGGATGATTACTGCCGCTGCCTCTCCATGCATACAGATGAGGCAAGGGAATATGAATAAATAAGAGAAGAAAAACAATAAGGAACGACAACAAACACCGCTGAAGCTTCTTAACACGGGTTTTGCCAAGCTCTGTATGAATTTTCCCGTAAAACACCAACGATCGTCAATTTCCCAAATCCAAGCAGATGAAAACAGTTCAAAATGGGCAAATAACATGAAATCCATTAGCATGACTTGTATACCTGGGTTTCAAAGTGGGTTATTGAACAAGAACGCAGTTTTTCAAGCGCATTGATTTGTTTATGATGTTTACAATAGAATTACCTAATAAGGCCTGAAGACATGCAACATGAAATCGAGAGAAGAGAGAGAAATAAAGAAGAAGGAAGGAAAAGAAAAGCACAGAGCGTAGAAGGAAATACATCACCTCACGTAAAAGGATAGTCCTCACGTAAATTCCCGATGTCACTCCAGGATCAGGAAATGAATTTTTTCAGGAAAAAAACACTCAGGTTTATCCTGAAGAAATAAAATCCACACGAAAATGCCATAAGTTTCTAGCAAAATATATTATTTTGCATTAGTTGTGTAAGTGAAAACGCGGAAATGAGTCAAGTGAAGACTCTTCCAGTAAATGGATACGTTTTTTTTTCAGCTCTCTTATTAATTATTTTTGATCGTCATTTTTTCTCCATTTTTTACAGAATGCCAATAAAAATAAAGAGAACTCGGAAAGCGTTTTCTGTCGTCATTGCTCTTCGCTTTCGCCATAATTTTAAGGTCCCCTCAGCATTTTCATGGTACAGCTTACCGATGTAAAATTTAAAATGTAAATGCAATCGATTTTCTAGAAGGTCCGAGCAACCGGCAGTAACAGAATTCCAGAAAATCCTATTCAATAGGGATGCCAATTCCATAGAGGCGAGACTGAGTGCAGGAAGTATTTGCATAAACAAGAGGAGTAATGGCTGCCTGGGATTGAATCTTGGCCCTAATGACGGCCGTTTGGATTAGGAACGAAACCAGTTCCCCTCCCGACTCACCTATTGCATTTATCCACAGCAATAATTGGCTGTAAAGCATCAAAAATAAAGGCAGTTAGTTGCAAATTGCACCAGAACTGTGTTACAGAGATTCTAGTAAAGCTTACTCAACATTAGCAAAACTGTCCATATCTAGGCTTCTAGCAGGGTGTGGAGCGTTATACCTGGAGTGGGCGGAGCTGACGGGCCCTGCAATTCGTCAATTGGGTGAACCGACCACTCGTAGAGCTTGGTCACACCCTCTTTCCAGGTATAATGCGCCATACCCCTTCTAACATTCTCATTGGAAACCTATGTTTTAATCAGATATCATAGTTAATTATGGCAGATTAGCGCGGAGCCGCGACATGGCTTACTGTTGAGTGTGGAATAAATCCAAGCGTGAGGAGGGTAGAGATATGGCTATAGGATGTGTTTCACAACAACGGATTAATGCATTAATGACACCGTCCCATAGAAAATTATTTTTGAGATTTACATAGTAGAACGATTTCCAGAGACTCCTGGTCGTAATGACACACATGATTCCATGGAAAACTGTGGAAAAAATCGCTTCCGAGCCCCATCTTCTGGAGAGCATGTAGGCGGGGCCAAGGCAGGACAATAGGGTTTACGCGCTATGCATTCCCTTGCTGGTCACACATGAGGCGCTCCTACTTTCCCATTAGGAAGTGGATGAAGAGGGACCATTAGCAGGAGTAAGAATCTCCCAAGACGGTGAGCTCCCAGGTGTGCGATATTCGGAGAGCTCGTCCTCATGCCCTACCACCTCCCCACGGCTCCGCCCATAGGCTCTCCAAGAATTGAGGCTCGAAAACGGGTTTTTAGCAGTTTTGAAAGGAATCACGTGCACCATTGTGACAACCAGCTCCTGAACAATCTCAATACGATTCTAAAAAGGTACAGTGCCAGGACAGCGCCAATAAATGTGCTAACTCCCAAGTGGGAGAGGGTAAAGGGGTGGATATGCAATCAGCGCGTCATTACATAACGGATTAACGTATGAACGTGTAACGATCACAATTCCATGGACTTAACGGATCAACGTATTAAAACGAATTTGGAATCCATTCACGCACATCCCACAAATATAGTCGGGAAAAACAAAAAGTGAAAAACTTGGGAAAAAAAGTATTAAAGTTAGAAAAGCCAATCAGTTAAAATGATTGAACCTAGGCATCATACAAATTCTGTGTTCAAACCTTAATTCTGTGTTCTAACCTTCAATACCCCCCCCCCCCTACTATAATGTACCACAAAATTTCTAATGAAATATGCTCAGAAAAACTTACTTAGGCCAAAACTACTGTTCAACAATATTTTTCACTAATTCTACAAACTTTTTCCTGATAGACGAGATATCGCCTAATTTTTACAGAGTTGAAGAACTTCCTTTAAAAAGTAATAACAATGCAATAATGCCTGAACGATGCTAACAAACATGCACTAGCGATAACCATTATGCAAGGCACCTGCCCACTGCACAGGACTTGAGCTAATGAAGAGTGTGAGTTCATACTTCCTCGCTGACTCTTGCCTGATCATTAAAATGCAGACCGTGCAACAGCATAACATAAAATCCTGCAATCTGGATGGGTTGCTCAAAATCTAACATTCATGAGAGAGCGCAAAGCCTCAGCGCTGATAAAGCTGGTTGCGAGACCAAATGACGGTAAAATCAATTTTACATTGACTGCAAAATCAATTGTTGCAAATATATCTGTACTTGTACTTTTACTTGTATTTTTGCAGGGTAGTTAAGGTTAATCAAGGAAACTGTCTTGGCTAACGGCTGCTCAATTTTTTCCAGGATACCAGGAACTCAGCCGTCTTGACCAAGCCTGTCTAGGACGTGCGCCACCTAATATTTGACATAGTATTAGCAAACTATTGGCAGAAATTATCCTCCCTATCTGTGTTCTCATCACTTTTCCAGAATCTTCCATATCTCACGAAAGAGGACTTGGAACCTTAAAGAAAACACAGACCAAATTGAAGCATTGCCATTGTCACCGCTCCCCCTCATTCGCCTCTTACTCCAGAGCGTTACTAAATCATTTACATGCGTGTAATAGGTGGCTTGTGTTTCGCGGCTACCGTATTTTCACTCAAAAACTACGTTAGCCAGAACAATTTCCTCAGTTAACCTTAACTACCCTGCAAAAATACAAGTACAGATACAAGTACCAACGTATTTGCCATAATTGATTTTGTAGTCAACGTAAAATTGATTTTCCCGTCATTTGGTGTTGTAACCAGCTTTATTAGCGCAGAGGTTTTTGTGCCCTCTGATAAAGACCAGATTTTGGGGGCTCTCAATCTAGCAATATATAGTGACAATAAATATGCAGTGCAAACGATTTATGCATCACAGAACCCTGTCCGTCCAGTCTTCCGCGCCGCACTATCCACGCGGAGCGGAAGACCAGCTGGACAGTATTGATGTGAGTCAAGCACTTCTGAATGGAAACAAATACACAAAGAAAAACTGTGGAAAACATAACCAAAGCATCAGTGCCAGCAACGCCCGACAACCACACAGCCCAGCTGGTCTGCCCCATCGCGTATGTAGTGCGGGACGGCAGGCCAGATGGGCGGTATTGTGGATATTTTCTCCTTTTTTTAGGGATAAAGCTGAGGACTTGACTTCAGGTTTTGATTATAATTTAATTATCCATTATATTTTACATCTATTTTTTGAATTATCTATTTATTTCTATCCTATTTATTAATTATCCACTTGAATCCCAATTTCCTTCGGCAGTTTTTACACACAAACAGATTCATTCCAGGAAAAATGCCTGCAAATAAATCCATTCTTTCCTTCGTCGTTCCAAATTAACCAATTTACTCTATTCGAAATGAGAACGGCAAATTCAATTACTTTTCCAGCTAATGAAAAAAATGCCTAATTCTACCTTCACCTTCACTCACCTCCCCCTCCCCTTCTGCCTTAGTCCCAGCCAGATCTCATCTATCAAACTTAGCTTCATCGTGGCTAAAGCAATTTTTTCAGTCTCGCGAACTGCCAGTTGTTGACATGCGATTACGGCACGTCAATCTTGAGGCGCATCTTCACACGAATGAAAAATACGAAACATATTTCAAACGCCGAATAGCCAATATCGTCTCATCCTACTGCGAGCATCAAGCGAACGAATGCCCTGGGGCGACTTTACGACTCACACAGGTAAATCCTTATTCGTTTGTTTATCTATGGGCTCTTTCGGGGCAACAAGGAACTCGTAAGGATTAAATTGATTAAGTTCAATGTTTTCTACCAGTAACGTTACTGCCGAATTTTCTCAAAAATCAATTGAAAAAGCTACAGAACATTCTGAAAAAATGAGCCTCACCAGTCAATCCTTCCGGGCTCCTTGTTGCTTCTTTTCCCCCATTTTTTTTACTTGCGTTGTGTCGGACACCGAGCTCTGTTGCGTGAGCACAGGTGCTTCTACTTTACTCTCGCTCCCACATTTTTGCTAGCTCTATAGGCATGCTGCTGAGTAAATTGAGTCTAATTCGATTATGACGCGATGTACTGCCATTACACTTTGTCAATTACTTCTATGAACTCAGTGCTACGCACTTTGACACCTCAAAAAGCATCCAATTCTCCGATTCCAGAAATAGCACCTCAATTCTGCAGCTGCAATTGTCGTACTTTAAAATTTCTTAAGAGCCGAATATTCAATTCGGGTAGATATCATAGTCGAATACTCGGCACCTTAATATTCGAATTTCACGAACACCAGTGAAAGACCGCCTATTTCCTTTCGATAAGTGCACTATAATTATAAAAACGCCAAGGATTACGAGGAATGAATTACGACTGTACGAATAACAGCTTCCCAATTATTCGAATAAATAATCGAATAATCAGGAAAATTCATCAAATCGGAAACCAATTAGGCGAAAGTTTGATAAAATTAACTTTTGTTCACAACTTTTACATAGAGAATCAGCCTCATGCCTCTGAATTACGAACCAAACACAAATCAGATTTGTTTGAAGTATTATACTGTATTTTACAAGTGATAATATTATATTTAGTAACAATAAGCATGTACTAGGTTGTCCCAAAAATAATAACCTCAACCAAGCAGTGACTTCACCGATGAAAGCAAAATTTACCCAGTTACCATAATTTTCTCGACGAATTTTGCCATCACTGAAGAAAACCTCTCCATGATCCCCTCAACTGCCACCTTTGGATCTCCTTAAGGTGTGAAGAAAAGTCTGTACACCCAACAGAATAACTCAAAATAATGCTCCACCCTCAAATTAAAAAAAATAGTCAACCAAAAGTTCGAAATCAATTCAATCGCGCGCAAACAATTAAACTCTACACCATCGCATGTCGAATTTTCTGGATTTGTTGTTTGCTTTTCTATTATCGGGCTGAATAAGGTGATATCACTGGAAAGTTGTTCGTGAAAAATTAGTAGGCCATAGACATGTAGATCTGATTAGGTTTTGATTTTAATGCTCTTTCTAGCCGTGAATTAAAGAGCCACAGCAAAGGATAGTCTTTCCCCATGAAGTGGAGATTTCACATTTTTCATTGGCTTCACAAACTGGCCTGTTACCCTGGTTAGCCCTTGATAACTCTTATTTGCTAAACCCAATGCCTCTAGCGGAACTTCAAAGTTCTCCCCTCCAGAAATTCGTCACCTCATTCCATACATCCGGGCTTTAACCGAAGACCAATATTCCAATGAAAGCTGGAGCCTTCCCAACCAAAAAAGCCATGCTCTAGTCGTCATAGGACTAGCTAGTTTAGCCGTAGAGCGCTCACGAGCAAAGAAAAAATAGTCAGACTGACAGTGTCCGTGCTGCGCATTGCAGACTGTATCCGATGCATCGCAGTCAGACGACGATGACGACGACAAATCCGTGCTATATGCGGCTGATGATGAATCTGAACCGCTTCTCACTCAGAACAACGTCGTGCTGTTACGAGTTGAACGAGAGCCAGTCAATGTCACACGGATCCTATTCGCCATCACCAAATCCGAAAATGTCGGCTCACTCAACGAACAGATGATCATCGATCCTGTCAAGGTAAGTAGGTAACCTAATTATTCACTTTTTAGTGCTACACACGTTAATTCCCCATTTATTCGTTTTATTTTTGTTTCCTTAGAGCACAATATAACATTTTCCTACAAATAACTATGCAAAATCTTCCTTAGAAACGCAAGAACTGCTAGTATCCTTGAAAAGGCGCGATCACTATCTCAATTCAGGTAAAGTACATCCTCGGAAGTCAAGCCGGACCCCTGGCACGAATCCTCGGAGGAATCAAGCTGGACAGCGTACGAGTCTCCCGAATACGACGTCATCTAACACTAGCCGACACCGACAATACCAAACTTATTACCATCATTTCTATCGTTGGTGCATTCTTCGCTATCTGCTACATAATAGGAGCAATACGATTGTGCAGGTGAGCTACTTTCTAACTAATTAATAAGTTTTCCAAGTATTTCCTTTTTTTGCTAGTTTTCCAACAGCATATACGAGAAAACTGCATAAACCAGTGGGATATTTAGGTGGGAACTGACTCAGCCAGTAATCACCGAAAAGTAGGGGTAGCTTCAAAGCTTTCGAAAACCTGATCCAGCGAATTGCTGGATTCTTATAGGCAAGGAAACACATCCTTTTCCTTTTGGGCGCATTGAATTGTACTCAAAAAAGGCATCTGGTAATATATTTTTGGACATTACTGTGGATAAGATCTGGTAATATATTTTGAGACATTACTGTGGATAAGATCCTTTTTAGCACCCTGGACCATTAAACGTGGTAGCGACAGGGCCAATTTATACTCGTTGTGTGCATGCGTCTAATCACTGTATCTCTGAGATCGCAAAACAAACCGTTGTGCACGAATTTTCACAAACAGTGCTGGCTTTAGCGAGCACAGCGGCAGTTATCCCAGGAATGCTCAATTAATTTATGCTGCGTGAATCCGGAAACGGTTTTTTCGGTAATGCGTAAGCAAAGGCTGCTGTACGCTAAGCTGAGCACGAGGTGTGGAGCGTTGGATCTGGAAAAAGCTGTGCGGACGAGTTCTGCGATCAGCCCAATCATCCAAATGACCACTTGGAGAGCTCAATGACATTGCACTTCTCGGATACAACTCTGCACACCTCATGCATCTCAGCTTAGCTTACGCCTTAGCTTACGCATTACCAAAAAAAAACTGTATCCGTCTCCAGATCCACGCAGAGTGTATTACCTTGCCATGACAAGGATAATTCGTCTATTCAAGGACAACATTCAAGTCTCTTGTCGCAACTGTTGTCGTCAAATAGCTACTAAAATCCTCGTTGTTTTTGTGATGTGGTAGTTGTTTGTGTTAGTACTAGAAGTTTTTGTCGCATCATTGTCTTCAAAAATCCCGAATGTTGTTTACGGGTCTGTTGTTTTTCCATGACTCGTCCGCAAGTGTAACCATACTGCTATGACCGCCAAGCCGAGCCGCTAGCTGGCCAACTTAATCAATGACTTTGCCGGGCTGCTGATAGCCTCAGATTTCCTCCGATTGTTTACTACGCATGACAAAACTTCCAGCACGTGAAGAAAGCATAACGATCGACAGGGGATGGCCGCCTGCACGGGACACACGAATTCCCTCATGCAATTATATGCTTTTCCAACGCCGACGCCATAGCACTGCATATATAGATGACGTTTTCCCACGACGTAGGTGTGCTAACAACAGCTCAAATTATGTGGGCATGCAGCGCAAAAACACGCATGCAAGATGTATTTTTACCAGGATCCAGTATTTCTACATGATGAATGAATGCAATCAACGCTTGACGACCATTGAAAAATATGAAAACAACAGAATTTTCGAGAAAATCGCTTCAGCGGATATCGTTTTTGCTCTGTTATTGCGTGTGCATAGATAACGGCTCTCTTCCATGTGTGCGATCCTATAGGTTCCAAGGGCTGTGCAATTCCGCTGTTGTTTCCGTTAGAGCATGCTGTGTTACAAAATCAAGTGGAATGTTTGAAGGAAATCAATGGAAAGAACCCTGAAACCATAGTTGTACACCCTCTTCCTATTTTTTCGGCTTGTATTGCAGCAGAACCTGCTCGAAGGCTAACATGTGCAAATATGCACAGCTCTGAAACCCCATGCAAGCGCTCTGAGGCAGAAGGGCTTGTTCCTTTCTCAGCCCTCTTGCCACCGAACGCAGCTGAACTTTCCTAGTGCTTCACAAGTTAAGAAACCTTAGAACATTAGCACCCGTTCTAGGCTTCACTGCAAAGTTGAAGCAAATAGCTTCCGCCTCTTTCTAACCGAAACGAAACCAATCCCTTGAAAAGACTGAACTTCATGTTGTATGTTGTGTGCATGCTCGTGTAACCAAGTGTTTGTGTATTGAGGTTGTGCAGAAGTCATGCGTCATCTGACGATGTGTTAACAACCCGTCATTATACCTCAACCATCTCCCATTGACGATGCGATTCAATGTTAAGGTAGGTTCATATGGAGGTCACTGTGGGACGGCATGGGTTCATATGGGGATCTAGTGAGAAAAAAATACAATCCAAAACGGTGCTCTCAGTCTCAGTCAAACTATTCAAAAAATAGCAGCAATGATAAGGGCCGTATCCCATCTCACTTTCGTTTCAATGATTTCCTTGGAAATGTAGTTGTCAGATATGCTTATCACAACTATATTACACACATTGCCCGGAAGAAAACGTCAAAATTCCCGTTCTTAAGACCCTTGCCTCGGGAGGGGTTGAGATGAAGCATTCATGGGAATACTTCGGGAGAACTGCCACATATGCCTCACTTGGATTGGCGATATTCTCCTCAAAGAGTGTAGCACCTAACATGGTCGTCGCCCCAGCGACTTCTTTTTCGATGCATATTGATTATGGGCGGGCAGCCGCCAACACCGCACTGCCTACAATCAATACGTATCGAAAGTGAAAACGCTGGGGCAACGACAATGCTAGATGCTGCTCGAGGAGAATATCATCAGTCTTAATGGCAGATTTCGATGGTACAAAAATCCCAAGAACAAAACTGAAGTGGGGCAGTGCTTCTAAGCAAAATCCTCCTTCAAATCCATACAACCGTAACTGACACTTCCTTTTCAGAGACGCACGTCGACGAAAACGCGAGCGGAAAATTGCCGAAGACGCCGCGAACGGACTCGCGACTATCAACGCCGTTCCCAACTATGGCTCCTGTCAACGAAAACCATCTAAAAATGGAGCAGTCGTGAAACAAACCGCAGACGAGAGGAACATCATCCACTCCAACTATAACGAAATTGACGAATGCATAGACAATTATCATAAGGATGAGCCCCACGTCTTAACTGAGCGGCAGGCTCGCTTTATGTTCATGTGTGATCCTTCCCAGTTGCCGAGAGAACCGACTTTCGACTCTACAACAGCCCTCGATAGTGAATCTGCTCCGACTCCAAAATCGAGTGCTCCTCTGGAAGAAAAGAAGATCCCCGAAGAGAATCCGACAAAAACCGAGGCGACGACGCTGCTTCAAGAGCCTCAGCCTCAGGAACTGCAGCCGTCGCCTCCCAGCGAACATGAAGTCCCAGCGCTTGTGCTCGTGCCCTCCTTTTCACTCGAATCCCCTATAACGTCCGACGACTCACCAACTGCTCAGATGGGCACAATTTACCTCGGGAACGAGCCGGACAGTCCCACTAGCGACCGACCCAAGTCGCGGCGTGGAAGCAGGGTGGGGGATGAGGTGCTTGACTTGCGAGAAGTAGGCGCACCTCCAGAAAACGAGCACAACAACAACGTCGGTCAACGACCACAAGAAATTGTCGCTGATGTCAATGAAAAAGCACAACGAGAACACGATCTCGGTCGATGGTCCAGTAGCGAGGGCGAGGTTGACGTCTACTATAAATTGAGCGACGACGAAGATATGGTCCGTGGCGACGACTGGACAAACGTCAAACCGACGACGATCCCCGCCAGCAATACACGGCAAACGGACAGCGATTCAGACGCCGACGACGATGACGACGAAGACGACAAGCTGAAGCACGACAGTGAAGTGGACGGCTACGTATACGAGCGATTGCGCGAAGAACTGACACCAGTGCCTCCGGACAGCTAGTGTGGCCCGCGGATGCACCTAGACTGATTCGTAATTATAATTCTTTTCTCATTTCTCTTGCCAATCACAAAGCTCAAGTTCATTGACACTGAAGCAAATGGGTACGTCTGTTCTCTAACGATATTTTGTACTGTTTCTTATCGCTTTGTTTATACAAATGCATGCAGTTCTAGTAATGTAACGCGTTTATAACGCAATATCATAGGCGAAAAATTCTATTTTATTCTTCATATTATGTATGAGTACTTAAGTTCCTATACAGCTATAGCCTAGATATAATAGAGGTTAACGTTTTATACTAGTTTATATCGCAGAATAATACTGCAATGTTCTGTTTCGCCATTGTATGTGATACAAACCTGTAGCTTTTCCCGGTGTGCCTCGATATCACTCGCTCCTAGTTGCATAGATTTATCGAAGTCATACGACAATCTACTCTATGTATTATTATAAATGAAAAATCATAAACGCTTCTATATTTCAATGAGACTGATGTCGCGTTCGGTGCAAAAACGATGCCGGTGCCTGGTTGCACCAGATGTCGTGAAAAGAGAAAGAGAATAACATGTGGTAACTTCATTATTGATGCAGGGAACCACTTCTACTTGATCCGGAACTGGATCAGCGCGCTTCTCAAAATAATTTGAAAGGAAAAACAGAGCATTAATATCCTGGAATCCACCACTGCAGAAAATGGAGATTTGAAGACCGTGACAGGCAAATTCATTGACTGGTGAGCTCAATTTTTTGAATTTTCCCATTAAGAAATTAGATTCAGGAAGGTTAAAAAGAATTGCTGTATAAAATAACAAAGTCCGCATACCAACCTGGTTGGCGCAGAGGTATACATTAAATTGCCGCACAATTTTACAGCTTAATTCAAAAACGAAGACGAATTCTGAAAAATGCAATGCGTTTCTGTTAATCTTATTGGCTACTAGGCAAAAATCTCCAAACCGAGAGCTGAAAGAAACGACCAACTGCATGATAATTTCAGAAAGACCACTTTATATGAGTAAATTGTGACATTAATGTATTCTGAAAACAGCTCATAGTAAGCCTATGAGGGATGAAACCTTTCACGATCACTCCCCTCTCATACAAATATACCATTTCCCCTCTCCAGTTCAAATTTCATTAGTTACTTCATAGCAAAGCTAGCGACCTCGAAGCGCTTGCCCCCGGAGTAAAGCAGATGCAGGATACGACCAGAACCACAAAATATCCTTGCATTTATCGATAAAACAGCTATGCAAGAACAAAATGGAGCGAGAAGACCACAATGAGATGGTCAAATGCTCAAACAAGGCCGAGTATTCCGTAACAAACGTTGAATGGATAACGCTCATGCCGAGCTGTCTAAAATTATCAACGAGTAGTTAGAAATATAAGTGGAAAACCTCGCATTATGATGACCGCGTGAACGTGAACCTCCCGTTTACCCACCAGCTAGGTCGTAAACACGCCGGTTTCATGAAAACCAACTCCATACTCGCAGGTTAGAACTTTCCAAAATGTTTATGAATGAATGTGCTGGAGAAAATCGCACAAATTTGAAGATAGAACAGAAAGCAAACGTTTGGCTCGATGTGTCAATCCCATGTGAATAAGCCTTCACCATGAAGTTTCTACACGTTACAAACTAGCCATGAGAAGCATTTTTCTATCACAAATTCCCATATATGAGTGTAGGAGAACGATGTTATTCTCCCGCTCGGCGTATTGTGAAAGTGTGGGTACACTGATCACACACTGACCCTTCTTGTTGCATATTAGGTCATTTCCGTCTCCACCCCAATTTATTTTGATTCTTCACTCCTTGCAACCTAACGGAGTGAAACTCCGTTAAGCAAGTGAACAGATGAACACAAATTTCGCCTATAAAATACGGAAGGAGAGGGAGGAAGAAAGAAATAGAAGTCACATGTGAAGAGTAGGACTAAAGAATACAGAGTGCTAGGTCATGGTCAGTGTTACCGAAGCATGTAGGTGAACCACTACCAAGAAATTACCCTGTCCGTTGGTACAAATACATCAATATTCTCGTGAGCTCGCAGAAATGGTCAAAGGGAAGTTATTCACTTCATCAGAGCTGCCGGAGTTCAGATAGAATGAGTGAAGAATGATGTATTTAGGAAAACGGCGAGACTGTCCAAAAAAAGAAAATTCTACGATGCGACATACCTACAAAACCTATGCGTGCATCTCCTGTTTTGGCGACATCGAATCCTTCACCGCCACCTCCACCGCCGCCTTTGGGAGCAATCAGTTCTTGCCGCAGTTTCGCCAATTTCGCCTTGAGCATACCCAGATGTGCATTGGTGGCCTTGTTCTTCTGTGTACGGGCCATCTAAAATCACTAATACGTTACCCATGATGCTCAGCTCCAATTCGATGTGAATTCATTGAATGAAAATAAAACCCGAGCCTCACTGTACGTTTTCAGAAACAAAAACGCTTGATCCACTTCGCAAGCAAAAATCTACTTATATCTAGTCTACTCAAACCCTAACATTGTCTAGAAACACACACCAGATAGATGCCTCCCTAACTGTCTAGAACTCAGGATTCGAGACTGCCACCGGAACACCTCCCCAGGTTCAATCCCTGCTTGTCAGACACGACCAAATTTATCTTCCCAGATTTAATAGGTTGAGGAGGAAGTAACAGAAGAAAACTTTCAAAATTTTTCATTCTTTTTTACTTATGTTTTAGTTAGGCACGGCGTGGTGACATATTAGGACCTTCTCGAAACTTTTACTTTGCGGATGATAAGGGATCGCGCAGAAATCGCAAACTGCGTAGAAAAGAGATGACAAAAAAAAACAAAAACTATGCTTTACGTCATATATTGTTTTACAAGCCAACTTTTCCACTTTTTTCAACAAAATATCTAGCCTCAAAGTAGTGGGACGTCCTAAGACTATGATGAGCTACCACCCTTACGCTCCCGGTTTTCAACCCTTACCACCGTTATCGTAGTCCTACATCTCTGATCCTTCTTGGGCTAGTAAGAGCTAGTTAATTTGCATCATTTTGGGGTGGCACCTTTTAGTGTTCAGCTACAGCTTGTGCAGTTCTGAGGAGAGAGACTAAACCACATAGTCAAACGTTAAAACAATGTCCTAGATTTCAAAAGCATATATTCAGCGAACTAATAGAAATCTTTCATGAAAGGTTGCGAAGAAAATCGGACTTGGACGTCATAACTGTATGCTCCTGCTTACTCCTACATAATCAACTCAATATTATTCTAAGAAACTGCTTCTATGTGTATGAGATAAGATCTGAACACAAGTTTATTTTAACGGATTAGCAGTAACCATCCGTGAAGATACTGGCGTGAGAGTTGCACTGTGCAGTACTATTTGAAGCTTGACAGAATTTCCTACCATCTATTCCACTGGTAAACTACGAATACACTGCAAGCTTGAGCTAGTAAAAAAATTAAAATGAAAAGTAATGAGAAAAGTCAAAAATAAAAAATGAAAGGCTAAATCACCTCATCTTCAATGTCCTGAATTTTTTGAAGGATTGACATCTTTGCAGTGAAAGTGAGAACAGAACGCCGAGTGACCTGAAAGCAGCACCTCAACTTTGATCAAAAACACTTCTTTTAAAAAAAGAAACAGAGACAAGGACAACTTCTTTGCGTCCACAGCTGCATTGTAGGAAAAAAAGAATGGGAAAAATTAGCGGCTGTGAATTAGAGATGTCTAAAATGGAGAGAAAAGAGGAAAGCGAAGCTAATTCATGATTTACAGGAGAAGTTGTGGGCCAAGTCACACAGGGTAGGCCTTCTCGCCATGGCGCAGCGAGATTTCGATTAGAGCGCGACAGTTACGCGGTTAGCAGTTCAATGGCGAGATTACATAGTGAACGTCCTCGAGAAAGATCTACACTCTCAGCCAAACCAAAGTGAGCGGGTTTTCTGAGCCAGGGCTGTTGTCTTTATCATCTATACACTGAAAATCAATCGTTATGCACCGCTGGCAAGGGATGTTGCGCCGCATTAGTGGCTAACCCAAGGTGATACACGTTAAATGCAGCATCCGTCGAAATTCTTGGCGTTGATTTGAAATTCAAATGGTGACAAACAATTGTCAGCGCACCACAAATGTCAAACGAACACAAAGAATGATGACTTACTAGCAAAGGAATTCGAATTGCAATCGCGAACACAGTCGCTTCGCACGTGTTTGCGTAGGAACGATGCTCCAGCTTACACAGGCCTGGTCATCTGCACAAGCCTGCATGAGCTCCGCGGGGCGAGACCCACAAATGTCAGTGGAACCGCAAAAAGATGCACGAGAATCATCACTCAGATTTCGTAGACTTTTCTATTTTCCCGCTATTTCGTCATTAAATATGCTTCTAAGTTTTTCAAAACCCAAAATCCGTTAAAATCACTAACATGGAGACTTGAGAGGGTGCTGCATTTGGAAAAACGTTGATCTTTATGATTAACGCGTGTCAACATTGTAGGTTAAGGAGTGATGCGGTGCGCTATCCATTGCAAGCGGTGCAATAGCGACTGACCATCACTAAACACCTGCTTTCTTCCTTGGGACAGATCATTCCAGCAGTTTTCCTTCTTCTTTTTCCTTCTAAGGACCTCCAAAAATATCTTATACCCTCCCCCCCCCCTTTGTACGAATTTTGTACGAATGAGGCATCATTCTTCCAGAGTATAACCATAAATTCAACCACAAATTTTTGTTTAGCATTCCCACGTTTCCGAATGATACAGTTTTGTATTTCTTCCCAACACTATTACTGCTTAATTTGTATCAGCGAAGCGACTGCCGCATACTTCCCATACCAGGAACTCGCGCTTTCCCGTCTTGTTGCATACTTTTAACAAGCGCTCCTTCCTTCAGGAACCCAGTAGATCTCCACATTTCCCTCCAAACATGGATATTTATCTTACTTGTAATATTCTAAGATCTGACCAAATATTAGCTTGAATACTTGAGTTGTTTCTGTAATCTGTTTCAAAATCGATGATAGCCGATTATTAACGTAGAAAACTAGTAATTCTGTAGTGGACGAGATTTCCCTCCAAACATGGATATAACCACACACGCCAGCTCTATTACCAGTCGAGTACCGCATGGTTGCACGCATCCCTTCTTTAATTTCTCCCGTGCTGCCAGCTGTGGTGCAAAGGATCATATCAATTTTTTTTGCATCGATTCAAATGCTTTAGTCGTCCATAACTTCACTGGAAGTAACGGACCCACTAACTTAGAAGCAGTCTTACTCATAAGAACTTTAAGCAGTAGAACGTGAAGTCAATGTGTCCCTATCTTTCAGTCCCGTCTCACCTTGGGGTACAAAACCGTCTTTTTAAATGTTGACATATAAGTTTGTATCGAAGCCAATCCGGACGTACAGTACTTACGACAAATTTAAATAATGGTAATTTTTCAATTACTTTATGAGAGATTAAGTTGACTAGTTCCAAGTTTTCCTTTCTTATAACTACTCAGACTTTAACTAGTAAACGAAAACTACCTCATAGATACGATGGCCTGAGAATAACGGCATTCTTTCTTTCTGCATGTTGTACAACTCAAACATTTGCATGCAATTTATTGTAAGGGTTCTAGTGAACAATATGAGTGACTGAGCGTGCAATTACATAGTTTATACAAAATGAAAACCAACAATAAAATGCACCGGTACTATGAAACAAGGCAACAAACTAATAGTAAACGAACACAATAGGTAGTAGCAACGCGGGAAATTCAAACAGCAACAGCGGCGTTGCAGCAGAGACCCGGGGTCAGTACAGCGAGTGGATGGGTGGGCTAGGACTAAATCCTGCCACTCAAACGGCGGAATTTATTGCGGCATTCGTGTCGCCACCACCCAAGTTGTTCGCATCGCATGTCATCTGCGCATCCTTCGCGCTCGCGTTCGACTCGGCGCGACGACGCATACCGGGCTTTGGATCTTCGTCATGTACACCGGCTCCAGGCGAGGCCGTAGCACTGGATCCATTAGTCGTATTCACCTGCAAAAATGGAATTTAACCGCTAAACTTCAGATTCTCTCAGTGTATCCTGTAGGAGCTGCCGATTAAACAGATAGACTTAGCCTAAAGGCAGAGTCTCACCCCAGAAATCATTGTCGAAACCTGTACAGTAATATGTAAAAATCTGCGAGAGCAGCCGAGAACAATGGTATATGTGAAATGTCTCAAAATTACGAGGCATCTTGTATTTTGAAGGTTCCTTTTTCACCGAGAAATCTGAAGATCTCAGCGACTGTTAGAGATGAGCGAACCTCATAGTAAGTGAGATGCAGTTATAGCACGGTTTTGACAGTACAGTAAGAGTTTGCTACATAAATCAAACATGGACCACTGACACAACCCAAATTCGGATGGACTATCCTCAAACGGTTTAATGGCCATTTCGGAACTTTTAACATAGAGTGAGCGTCGATGACGGTGCTTCTTTTCCGGACTCGGAAAGCACGCGGCGCAACCGCACCACCGGCGCTCGAATCCTCCCCACAATAGGGTTTTCTTGATGGCTAGTTAGTTTTCTTGGTAGTTATCATCAAATATGATGAAAAACTATCACGAAAACCCTGATTTACCACTATTCCAGCGCGAGCGGCTCGCCTGCGCCGTGTGCTTCCCGTGTCCGCGAAAAACGTACCGCTATCGACGCTCAGTATGCACCAGCTCATCAAGCTGCTCTTGATCCTGTTAGTACTAGTTCTGGTTCGAAAATGAGGTAAGACCCCTCCACTAAAAAGAGTAAAATCCCCATGGTGAAGTTGTTCTAAATAAATAGGTCATTTTGATTTTCTCATTGTAGCTTGATCTCGTGACCAATATTTGTAGTGCGCCGCAATGCCAGCAGTTATGATGTGAAAGCGCTACATGTCGTAGCTCTGGTTACGTACTAGTAGGCAAGAGGATAATAAACTCGCTAATCACAAGGGAAGCTACTTCTATGTTCATTATTAAAAGAATAAACTGAAAACGGCTTCCACAGTCCAGAAAAACTGGAATTCTACGCATTAAGCACCACGCCCTGTTTAACCAACTCAAGTAAAAAAATCTCAAAATAGAAAACCAATCGCTATATTCGAAACTGGCATCTAGGTAAATGCATGTATGTTTTCGTTTGACTCACCGTTTCCCCATTCTCTTCACGCTTCGGAGCGTTCTTATTCTGTGTGCGGAAACGACGATTGTAGTAGTTGCCGCGACGTCTAAAACCAGGCTTGCCCAAATTGGTGCCAGTCTCTTCAGTTTTGGCTGGCTCTTCGCCTTCATTTTGAACGTGAGCGTCTTCTTTATGCTCCGATGTTTGTTGCTGGCGAATACGGCGCCCACGGAAACGACGGCCATTTCCTGAATGAGTACGAGATGCCTACAACACAGCTATGTATGATGCTAAATCGGTTTAGTAGGACCAAATCGAAAGAAAAAACACCGAGATGTGATCCACTGAACAGACATCATAAGAAAGAATGAAATCAGAAATTTTACAAAACCAACTTCTTCCGCGGGTTGGCTTCTTCATGTCGCCAGATTGCCCATTGGCCTGGTTCTCACCGTCGACTTTTTTCTCGCCGTCTTCTTCGCGTGACACATGGCGACGATTAGGACGGAAACGATACAGCAGCACACGTTGATACCTAGACAGACACTGGTTCCTCAATAAAGGAGAACAATTAAGCTGAACAAGATGGTGAATCATGGTGATAAAAAATCCTACTTGGAGCCTTTTACGTTCCCTCCGTTAGGCCCAGTGACGTTTGATGCCTCGGGACCTTTACGACCTTCGACAATATCAAACTCGACTTCTTCCTCATCAGCCAACGTGCGCAGATAGAACTTCTCGGTTTGCGACTTTGCAATCGCGCTCTTAAAGGGTTCAATTATATGGCCTATAGTCGTTTAGTCATGTTTCCCTCTCATCACAGACCACTAAAGCAACGTGAAGCTTTGTCAATAACACACTTTATTACTAAAACATGTGTGATCAAGGCACCGCACCGTACTACTATACATACTGTTTATACAAATACACTACTGCCAGATATCTTTCTATGTATTTTCTATAGACGAAAGAATCACACAACATATAGCCCCAGCAAAGCATACCTGATGCACGAAGATGTCCGGTTTACCATCCGCACGTGAAATGAATCCATAATGGCCAAGGACGGAATACCACTTTACATGACCTTTGAGCCCAGTCTCTACAACCTGAACACCTCAACAATTTGCCATGTAGACGTATTGAGTAAATCTGGTTCCTCAGGCTCCCGCCATTTTCCACTTCGAGCACAGTACCCTACATGCCATCGCTCAGCGCTGCCACGAGGAGCATAGCGGTTTCAGTCGCCACTGCCGTGGCGATAATGGATCCAATAGATATCGATCGTAAGCGCTGTGTCGCAAGCGCAGTCGCGCTGTCGTCAGAAACTAATCAATATGTATCAAAACCATTGTCGCCGGGGTCGCAGCGAGCAGAAGCGCTAAAAATCAGTGAGAGTATAATGGCAGCATACACTCGACATGAATTATATCTCGGTCGGATATTAAACCACTACAACCTTAGGAACCGCAACATAGCGAATATATCGAGATGATTTTCCCTGGATTTACGTACAAACGCGTAGACCCGAATTTATAATATGCTCAGACTTCACCAGGCCAAACTGTATAGAATCTGCATTGACAAGGATAAGGATGCGTGTTGGTTGTCACGTTTCATCGCCTGGATCGCTTTCGACAGCTATGATCGCTACGACCGCATATAGAAAGCGTTCGGTAGCAATACAAGCAAAAAGGCAATCAATACCCGTCTTTTCCACTACCACCCACATTTTCGTTGCCAATTCATAGCCTGGCATAGCCTTAGCAAGTATCAGCAGGCAGTCGGTGAAGGGTTATCCCCAAATTTTGTTCTTCAATCCATGAAAACCGTCAAAGGATGTACCGAAATGAGGAGATTCAAAATAGAAAAAGACAAGTAACTTTTCCACTACCGCCATGACCTGCTAGTTCATTTTGGGTTAGAGATACTTGGTGATACTATTACGAGCTTTCAGCCATTATCAGTCATAAGAAATTCCTGGCTCTGCTAGTTTTTAACTGTACCAGAAAAAAGCCCCTCAGGAAAGCACACTTCACTTGAATTTGTAGAAGATTAAAGTAGTGAAAACTCGATTATCTTACTACGTAAGACCTCTTTTTGTACAGTTTTCGAAACAGCATCTCATTTCTCTTATTTTTACGGTCTTAAGAGCCCAAGTCTCCATGTGAATCGCGGAGACATTCCAATCCATTCTAAAACCTATTAAAAAAAGTTAGACTGGTGCCAGACCGCTGCACCTGTCTGCACGTACCTTTTTCGTCTTTTGTTCCTCCTCCCAAACACGGCGGCGTTCCTCATCCGTCATACGAGCGAACTGTATCATAGTAATTCAAAGCGAGGGTGTAGATCTCTGTCAGTAAGAATTAGTGCTCGAAAGAGTTTGTGAAGGTTCAGAACTACGCAGTCTCTCAGGATATTGTTGTGAGCGAAAAGACCAAGTGCAGGATTAACCCTTACCAGGACCACGTAGACGATTGAGCGATCACAAACAGCATTACGAGCTTCACTAACCTTTCGCTCGCGACGTTCGTTCTTGCCGTCGGTGGTTTCCTTCTTGACCTCCATATTGTTCCCATCGACGATCTTCATCGCTTCGACCTTCTTCTCGAGGGCCTCTTCGGCCACCTCGACAGGTATTGTCGACATCGTGGAGAGCTCGTACGCACCAAGGAGATCTTTCTGGAACGATTCGGTCTTAATTAAAAAGTCGCATACTTTCAGACAAAGGTAAGACAATGCATGGAACGCACATACCGCTAGAAACTCGAAAGTGGAATGAAAATGTGGTGGATTTCCGACTACGTGGAAAACTAACGTGTTAATGATAACCAACGATAACAGCACGACATAACCGGTGCTCACATGAGAGACCCGCACCGGGCAGAGAAAGGGATCTAATGGGGGTGCCGGGTGTTACCTAAAATTTTCCGACTACGGTAAACCATTCCAACTACGAGAATCTAGGTCTTTTGATCTACGTGATCTCCTAGGCAGCGCGCATTTCGTGGTTGACCTATAGGTTATTGTAGTGAAATTGCTATGAAATCTTTATTTTAGGATGTTATCAAAAGGAAACTTTATTAAGGACCGAATAAAAATCGAATAACTCAATTCATTTTATTACTCATGTAGGAAAAGATCGGAACAGTTCAAATGTGCAAAAAAGTGAGAGACCTAAATGCCTCCTTATCATTCCAAGAAGGATGTTACGGCTCCTTCTTTTTCAAACATCCGAACTATAGACGTATTCGAAATCGAAATTTCAAATTTCGAACAAATCGATAGCTATCTGGTGCAATATTCGGTCCCAAGTATAGAGGAAACCACCTCATGCACAGAGCCGTATGCCTTAAATCTGTAATAGATAACTTGACACCCATATCGAGCCCATAAATTCTGGTATGTACACAGCTTATTCACCCACATTTTTGATCTATACTCCGCAAAAACCTTTCAGTGAGAAGGAAGAACCACTAGTGAGGAAAGCAGGAGAGAAGCAAGAGAGGAAACGAACGCGCGCGAAGATGTGCATGAGTTGGAAAGGGTGGCCAGAAGGGTGGATATTACGCAATGATTCTCAGCCATCTCTGATAACTGTCCAGGACGAACGCAGATCAAATGGCGTAGTGGTTTGGGTACATAGAAACCCTAGCAGCAACGGTTGCCAGTTGCTGCCATCCTCTCCTCGATTGCTCCTCAATCTGTCGGCCCTTTAGCAGCAATTGCTGAGGGACAGCAGCAATCAAGGGGAGGATGACAGCAACTGGCTACCGTTGCTGCTATGGTTTCTACTCGAACCATTACGCCGTTCGGGCTGCGTTCGTGCTGCATAGTTATCAGAGATCGTCACGTTTGAGAAGGACTATGCCGACGACGGCATGCTGCTATACCTCACGTGAAGTATATCAGCAGCCTTTCTTTTCGTCTATCTTCATTCACTAGTTTGTTCATGTTCATGAGAGTTCGGATCCCACTAGTGATTACGACTCTACCAATTCTCGCTGTTTAATTGAACTATAATTCAAGGATCAGTTGGTTCAACATGTCTCATTTAGTGGGCCACTACATCAGTAATATCGCTGTCGCTTGTCTTAACTCACTAAAGGCTGGCACAATATTCTACGTGAAGAATATGTAGTAGCAGACGAAAACAATGAAAGCGACCGTTCAGTGAAATTCACTGCTTACGTCAGTCTCTACCAACTCACATCGGTTATACACAGAGCAGGTCAACCAGTGTGGAAATCGGTACAAGAATTTCTGGAAATAAAGTACAGACCGTTAGGATGAAGCTGACTAGGTTCCGAAACGCTTGCACTTCTGAATATTTTTATCTCTAGCAAGCCAATCAATAATTTACATGTTAGAGAGAACTAGAGATTACGATCGACCATGATTCGCATGCTTTGATCACTATCTCTGATAACTGTGCAGCAAGAACACCGTAATGGTTCGGGTAATGGTTCGAGCACGCTTGCCAGTTGCTGCCATCCTCCCCTCGATTGCTGCTCAAGCTGTCCGCCCTTTAGCAGCAATTGCTGAGGGACGGCAGCAATCAAGGGGAGGATGGCAGCAACTGGCAACCAACTGCACAGTTATCAGAGATATGGACGAAAGATACAGTCTTTCTCAAAAAATTTTGCCTCACACTGAACCGCCCGTCAGCTTAGCCACGTCCCACCACGTATAATAATGCATAGGTGATGCGTCGCGGCTTAGCAGATGGGTGGTGAAGCGTGAGGCAAGTATTTTTGAGAAGGACTGTACGTGTTGCGGAAATGGGCCAGGTTCATCCAAATGCGCCGTAACTGTTCGGGGAAAAGGGCGTTGTGGGGGCCACTCATAGTTAGGCTTATACTAATTCATCAGCTTGAAACTACTCTTTAAGCTTAGGTTTGGGTATAGGCTTGTTCACAAGCATAGGCTTAGGCTTAAATTTGGACCATGGTTTTTACCTCTAGGGTGGAGCCTGTGAACATTTGTAGGGTGCCCCCCCCCCCACTCCATTTTAGTCCTGAAGTATAAATTCACTGGCTCAGGGAGATCCAAACAGACCGTGGCGCGGCTCTCTTGGGCAGAGAAACAGCGGCTCCGCAGGCTGGCCCTGGTTCTCTGCTTCTGCCAGCAGCATAGAACTCGAGTGCATGCCGCGCCGCGGCCCCGCCCTTTGATCACGGCCGTTTGAAGTCCCCTTTATGCTGCTGGTTAAGAAGTAGTCGCGTTCGTTGGCGGTAAGGGGAGTTGGGGGGGGGGGCACTCTGTTGAAGGTCATAGGCCTGAACACTAACCTAGGCCTAAGCGTAAGCCCATGATAGGCCTAAGGCTAGGGCTTATGCTTAGGCTTCACACCTTTTCCCCAGAGCTCTGCTGATGTGACTAAAAGACCCTCGGCTGCCAATAATTACGTCAAATTCTGAGGTGGTCCGTAGTTGCATCCGCTGCCGCTTACCACGCCTAATTTTCCCATTAATTTCCATGCGCCTGTAGTTCCGCTTCTCCTGAAAGGTTGAGCTTGCATTTTAAACTTAGGAAGAAGTGTTTCGTCCTAGGAAGCATACAGTCCTGTTAGCTGCAGTTTTGGTGCTAATCTGCTCCTAAATCATTGTTCTTAATTTTTCATTAAATTTAATTAAAATTCTTCATTAAATCCTAAATCATTGGTGTTCAATTCTTAATCCTTCCAGTTATTAATTAATGGTTATGTGCATAACTGCTTAAACAGAGTTTTGTACTATAATTCCCCCTTGATCCACCTATGTTCATCTCAAAACTTTCCTTGTCAATGTGAAGGAAAAGAACTGCTTGTTCATATTCATTTAATGTTTGCACGTACAGGGACAACTCTTTTTGTTATTCTTAATCATTTATTCTAGAAATCTACCGCTTGAACCACTAACTGCTTAGATGTGACGAATTCCCACTTGCCCACAAAGTACTCACAATGGAGAAGTTCAAGAGTTCTCTTTCAAAGACTCTGAAGGACATCGGGAGCTCCTTCTCAGATGATGTGAACGTAAGTGCAGTTCGCGAAAGTTATTAGTCAAGAAGATAGAGATTAGTCAAGAAGATAGAGCTCTGTGTTACCATAAAAAATCTAGATGGAGGATATGTCCGACTATGTGCTGTCTCCGTACGAGGGTCCTTCTTCTGGCTGCACTTCCGAGGCAATTGCTGGGATGCTGGAAAAGGTACTTTATTTTTTTTAATGAGGCCTGAAACTCAGCGTGAAGTTATCATCGAATCCATCCTCTGAAACCCATTTTTTTTTTATTTGAGTTCGGATATCCGGACTCTCTCGGGGTAATTATAAAAATAGTATGAACGTACCGACACCCCCTTCTGTGCCCTTGATATGTTTCTTCAAGCTTCAACTCTTTCCCAAGTGCTGATTTTGTTCTCTTTAGCCTGTGGTGCGTACTGCAGTCGCACCCACACCTGTAAGTGACGATGACATCATCGACAGTATCGACGCATGCTATTTTATCGAGGATGACTTCGATGCAATTGACTATGAACTAAAGGCAAGTTCTTCAAGTGCGACAGACATAGTAGGCGTGGCAATGTTTTCCGCGGTTTTTTTTTCCGCTCAGAACAAAAATACTGATCAGTTTTTGTTACCTATTGAACTTACCCTTTTTATTTTGCAACTCGGAAACCGCTCACATTTTTAGAAACTTTCGGGGATCGATTTGCGCTTGGAAGACGTGATCCGCGAGCGGATGCGATTAAAATCGCAGTTGCAAGTAGTTTCGAGGAAAATATCAACTTTGATCATGGAAAAGGTAGATTCTTGTCCTGTTACATTACAGTTCCTTTACTTACTGTTTCTTAAAGGGCTGTTCTTAAACTCCTATACACTTTCTCTCGTAGGCATTACTCCTTAGTTTAATTATTTGACATTTATCGCCTTTCCCATGCTTCAGCGTTTTCCTAGTTGCTAAAGAAACCACGAATTAGCTGAACATTGTTTGCTTGAATGGTCTAGATCATTCTTTGAAGAAGCTAGCAAATTTTCTAGGTTATGTGTTATGTACTCGCTAGTGAATCTTTTAAATCCTCAAACATTATGTACCACACTCCATATATTTTGAGATGTGAATTCCATAACTTCGTTTCAGTCACCCTCGTATGGGTCACAGCTGGAAGATCTGGATAGTATAAGGGACAGCTTGAAGGAGCTCATCTCACTGATTAGCACAATACGAGGGTATGTTTCAAGGCATATTCCTATTATATGATATGCAGCTGTTGCTCTTAGATTAACAATAGCTTCATATTTGTTGGTGAATTCAAAATCGTTGAAGTTGCTTCTGTCAGGTACCTTCAGTTCCTCCTTTTTCTGGAAGTAGGGTGGCTCCGCAGAGGCAAGAGTTACTTACTTTACAATAAGAAAATGATAGTGTCATGTTGCCCAAATTCAGCTTCAGCCTATTTTAATGCAAATCCTTTTTATGTATAGTCCTTCTCGAAAAGATAGACGGATTTCGTAGCTGCAGAATCGCGCCGGGACCTGAACGATGGGTGCCTAGAGAGCACGCTTTAATTGAGAGGGTCACGCAGGTCTCGCAACGATTCTGCAGTCGCAACGCTATGAAACCGCACGTGCAATCCGTCTAGCTTTTCGACAAGAACTGTACATCAGCAACTGTGAGTGTAAGAATAACCCAACTTCAGGGCGCTTGCTGGTGCTAAATGCAAAAGTAGAACTGCATTGTCTGTACTAGCTTGCGAAAAGAAGAAAAGAATGTTAAAATCGCTAATCTATACATTGCGTATCATCAAGACACTCTATGAGACGGAGTTCCATCTCAAGGACTCCATAGAGGTGCTTTTTCAATATTCTTTCTTATTGGTCATAATCATTTCTAATTACTCTTTAGGATAGCAATTTTCCTCTAGCTATTCGAATATGTTTGGAAGCGAAGGAAGCTGCGAATACCTATCGTCACTTCTGTTGTGTGAGGTCGGTTCAAGATTTACTTATTCTGTAAGATTTATTTACTAATTTGAACAACTTTTCAGTGATCTTATGACAAAGCTGGTGGGTTCTACGAATTTGATTGAGAGTGCCCTCGACAATGCCTTGTCTGCCCATACAGTCGTTTTCGATCAAGATCGGTATTCCTCAGTGTACTCCGCCTACATCATGTTGAACAAAGTCGAGGTATGTGGAACTTTCCATCCTGGGTTTTCTTTCTTTGCTATGAGGTTTCCTATCTAGAAATTGTGCTAGTGAAGACTTCCTCTACCGTCTTTATTTTTAGTTGGCTTCAAAGAAGCTTGTTGGGCACTTCGTTACGACTTTGCAAAGGTCTACGCGGAAGATCGTGGAAGAAAAGTGTAGAAGCTATCATGACAAGGAGAATTTGGCTGAATTCAGCTTTGAACAGTTGTGTGAGGTTCGTATTCTATAGATAGGTACACCAAACCCTTCCCAATGTTATCTTTTTGTTTCTAAAGGGTCTTTTTAGTTTATATTTTAATGTTCCAACGTTTTGAAGGGCTAGTTCGTAGATGTTTTCCTTGCATGGGAAGTTTCATGTTTGCAAATAATGCTTCCATTTTCGAAAATCCTCATAGATTCGAATGCTTCGTTAACTTTTTAGAAGAACCTGAGCATGAGAGAATCCTTATGGTCTCATCTGTTTAGCGCACCAACGCAGAGCAAATTGTTTCTACGGTTCGAGAACTGGGCTACGTTATGTGCAAGATCCTTACTATCTATCACACTATTTTACGTTATCATACTGAAGATGATGAGCAGAGACGGATGAGCAATAGCGGCGAAGATCGTATGTTTGTTACTTCGTACGCGTGTATGAGTATGAACGAAATTGTGGTTCAGCAATGCTGGGTGTCGTTGCACATCAAATGACGTCATCGCTGCATGCAGTTTTTCGGGTAGCACTGTCAAAGATGAATTCGCTCCTGTGTTGCCAAGACTTTTCTGCGCTAAAGTTCGACCAGCTCCTGGATATCGTGGATATGACAAATAGGTGATTTTCATAGTTATTAGCGGCAATAGTCGAATCCTTGGACGTGATGAAAACACGTTTGGGATCATTAGAAATTTATGGTTTTCCTTTTGACTGTACTTCTGCTATAAATTTCTGCTCAAGTTGAATTCAAGTCCTCACATTATCACCTTTGTTCCCCTTGTTTACGTAATCTTCCACGCTTTTTTTTCTTGCAGGTTCCGTCTTTTTGGCCGCAACTTCTTTGGTCATTCTTCAAATGAACTAATAATGTCTTTGGAAAAACAAACCGTGTCCTACTTCAAACGCTATCATTCGGAAAGAATGGAAGAGTTGCGGATGTTTTTGGAGAACGAGTGCTTCACCATATGCCCAGTTTCTCAGCAGTTCACCATATTTGATCTTCAGGTGTTCCCTTTTCCAATTTTCTCACTTCAATTTCAGCGGAGTCGGTTAAAAAACTCATCTCTTAGGACTTTTCGTTCTTGGAGGAGTCTCGCAAACAGAAAACCGATCTTGTCGGGTCGCCGAAAGATGCAGTTGTGGAACAGAATGGTTTTGTGCCCATTCCAGCTCATTTTGTTAATCCTTTTGCCACAGCAGAATTGGAGGTGTGTTTTGCTTACATTATCCAGTGTAATTAGAGTCTTGATTTATGCGTCTTGGTGCCAAACGTGTCCACTACTTCTGTTTTCCGGATTTTTTCCCGAGATTTTGTGACAGTTACTCAGCGTTCCTATTTATGCGCAGTCCTCTGGCTTCTTTTTTTCCTTGATTTAATTGAAAAATCGATTGAATCGGTTTATTCATTACTCATGGCACTGTGTTACCAAGAACCTCGGGAATGTGAATCCATGTCTGATCACTGGAATTTGTCGTATACCCCAGGAAAGAAATGGTCAGTATTTTCAGTCGCGAAGGCAGTCTCAACGGAATTCTCGATCAGTCGATGAGGTTGAGGAGGCAAACATGGAGAATGGGTCTATGGATAAGGAGGAAGAGTTCGTGTGATTTTAATCCATCAAGATCGTTGCTCCATATAGATTTGTAATTTTAACAAGTTTTAGAATCGAAGCCACTCCAAACCTATGCAACACAGCGCTTACTTTGCTTCGGTTTTTTGGTAAGTGCGTAAGTGGTGGTGCTGAAAGCTCTGTAATTCTTTGCGTCATAGGTGCACTTTTTTTTGCTATTAAAACCACTTTATTTGTTAAACTTCATGTGAACTAATTGCCATATTCGGCATTTGTTTTTGTCTTATCTCTTTTATCTCTTAAAACAGAACTGTTGCAGCTCCTATCATCACTTTTCCCTTTTATTTCAAGGTCGCTACATCCGAATGACATCATTGCTACCGTCAATAGCTGACTACTCCGTACCAGCTCTCACTCAGCTATTTGAATACTTCTTCTACTCTGTTAGTTGCTTTCTGTTGTCAATTTTCATGTCGAGTTCAAAGCACAACGCATGAATAACGCAAGTTTAGGTGTGCATATTTTTCGGATCTGATGGGTCAGAACATATGGAAACTCCTCCGAAGATAAAAGCCATACTTTCCGACATTTACGCTCGTCTTCTAGGAGATGAAGCTGAGAGCTTGAATGGAACATTCGACAAGGTTAGCATGCTAGGGTACTAGGACAATTTGGCGGAAATCAAACCTCTCGACATTCTCACTAAAACGAAGCTGTATCGAAAGTAGTTCACCGTATGTTTCATGTTTCAGGATTGGCGATTGAGTGTACCAAAACCTTGTTCGGGGCTCGACCTCAATCACGTTGACAAGCTTTACGGTGCTGTTGAAAGGGTCATCGCTGTTGAATCTGTGTTAGTTTTCGCTAAGCCTTTTCCTTGATGGAATAATGGAGGAAAAATGACCACTATAGAGACATTATTAGATGTTTTTTTTTCTGCTCAAGTATGATTCAATGGTTGGAGCATCAGTTTCCAAGTTCGGTGCATAAATAATCGCCTTCTGTTACTTCCACATTTTCAGAGAGTTCGTAGCGCGCCAACTCGATCTCGTGCGACCAGTTATGGAATCTTTAGTCCCTCCATCGAATGAAAGCATAATTTCTCAATTAGACGAGTTCTATGCGAAAGTACTGGACCCCTTATTCGATTTTTCTTTGTTCCTGTTCCGATTGAGACTGTTATCCGTTTCGCTCAATTCAGTTCTAGTTCCACCGTTGTTCGTTTTTAGATTCTTTCCGGTGTACCAGATACTCGGCGCCTTGTGTTCGACTGTGTAGCAAGTCGAGCACTCAAGCTTCCTGTATTGATAGCCGCAGTTTCTAACACAAAATGGGATATAAACGAATTACAGAGTCATCACAGCAGCTATGTTGACTTTCTTGTTAAAGTGAGTTCTGCGTCTGACTTTATTCAATTAAACTTTTGAACTTTGAACATAATAAAATAGTTGCACATCATGATAAGTCCTAATAACATCTCGTATTATTTCCATTCACCTTTACAAAAGACTTTTCTCCAACTTGAACTAACATTTTGAGTTCTTGGTTCGGGAGAGGTCTGGGTAACTGCTTGGTTAGAACCTTTACTGCTGATTCTTTTCAGAATTTGAGAAATCGAGTTTTTCTGTTCCACGCTTTGGGCTTATTATGTACTTTTGGTACGGCGTGATTGTCGATTTTTGACCACCTGGTTCCAGGATTTTGAAGCATTCTCACTTCGCCTGGATCATGTCGCTGAATGTGTTAACCTTAGCGAGGCCGTTCGTGCTCTTCTCTGGGACAGAACCATCTATTACACGTTCAAGGCCTTAGTTCAGGGGTTTGTGAACATGCTAAGTTATAGTTTTGTACATTAATCTGAGTTGTGAGTCATGTTTCTCTTTGTAATGTGTTTGATCCTTTTTTTCTCTTTAGATACTGCGAAGGAGGAAAGTGCTCAACAGAGGGTCGTGCACTAATGCAACTCGATTTTCAGCATTTGCTTTTGAAGGTGTGTGTTTGTACTGTTTTCGTATTCGATTGATTTTAAGCGTCAATGGTTGCAGCTAGAGCCGATTTGCAATCTGCATCCTGTTCCCCATACTGCTTTTGTGGAAGGTTACATTAAGGCATTCTATCTGCCTGAAAATGGACTAGAGGAATGGATCAGCAAACACTCGGCAAGTTTCTTCTGGTACTCTCTTTCTGCGTACTTCGCCCTTTTGCAGAAATGTTAGAGGTGCAACTTGCAAAACGAGGATTAAAAAATAGCAAAAATTTCATGCGACTTCATACTAATTCCATATAACTAATCTTGTGCGGCTGAGCAAAGTGTTTTGAATACCGCGATGGCAGCATTTCCATATATGTATTGCAAGCTTCAATGAGGACTTTTGGAAGTTCCCTTTCTCGAAGCGATGGTTGAAAGAATTAAGAAATTCGTCGGAATTTAGTCGACTATTCACTACAGTTTCTTAAATTTACATTTAATACCTAATTCAAGACATTTTAGGAGTATACCGCAAAGCAAATGATTTCACTTCTTGGAGTTGCTACGCATGTATCGAAGAAGGCTAGAACAAGAATAATCAACGCTCTCAATGACTAAGCAATACACAGTCAAACTCGGTAATTTATGCTTTTTGCACGGTACTGGTGTTCTGTTATTCATGGTTGGGAACTTTTCGTCCGATTTGGAATGTATTTATGTCCTGTTAGCCGGACAGCATGGATTCAAGGTAACTGTTACTAGAGGACGAAATCAAGTGCTACTATCCACCTAAGGAGCACTACTTTGAAAATATTGTCAATTTTTAACTATCAATAATAATATGTTTCTCTTTTCTCTGTTGAGTTAGCTCGCTTTTAATTATAACGCATATTGTGCAATTTCACTCTGCCATTGATACGAGGATGACGTTTGCATTTTTTTAAACTCACTATTTCCATATAGCGTTTCTTTTAAGGTTACTTTTGCACCACTTTCATGACTCTGACCTTGTGATCCTAGCAGATATCAGTTTAAATTGCATTTTCTGTGATTGTTCTCTGTTCAGGTATTCCTCACTTGAATGAGAACACTAGCGAACCGTATCTCCGTATCTGTCTTGTTTATTTACTGATACAAAGGATCCTTCACTGTGTACACTATTTCTAGTCATACTACTCATCATTTGTCCTTTACAGACATCTAATACCCAACCTATCTGAGAGATGCGTTTGTGTAGGGAGCTGAAGGCGATATCGTAACGACCTGTATCGCTCATCTTGGAAGTTTTTCTCACCTTCGTGAACATCCAGCGTGAAAAACTGCGATTTCTTAACAAGCGCGATAAACTGTAAGATGAAACGCAAAACAGACACGCTTACCAATGGAGAATAACTCCTTTTTTTCATATTTTTGTGCTTATTAGAAACATGTCGCATAAGTCGTCACAAATTACAGCCACGGACGAAATTTGTAAACGGCAGTGGTTTAAACTCTGGCTTCGCCAACCATTTCTTAACTGCTCTAATTTCATTCTGTTCCTTTTTCCTCCACTTGTTTCCGTCAAGCCGACTGCAAGACGCTCTCTACCCCCTCGGGTATTAGATGTCCATCAATCACTGCATGCTTGTGAAATATGAGTGCATAATATTTAATGTCGCATAAAAACAAGCTCTTTAAAGAGAAATGTAATAAATGGAGATCATTTCAATGTGACTGACCATTATCCTTTAGAAATTGCAAAATTTTGTCATTTGGTATATTCGGGTAAGCCACAAAAAGAATGTAGTTGGATGAAAGAGTCATCACAGATTGCGAAGAAACATAATGAGAAAATTCGAATATACTAGCATGTAAATTAAGCTTAATAGCTAATAGAGAGAATATGTATTCCCGAGGAAGAGTGGCCTAGGTGTCAACAAGAAAAAGCAGTGCTAACCGAGACGGATTGTTTTCATTCGCCTTCAACCATCGTATGAATAGTCAGCCTTATTATGCATAATTAGTTGGTCGTCCACGAAGTAAAAACTATCGGAGCGAGTCTCGTACGGACATTCCACCATCTCTTTAACTGAAAATAAACAGCTGGTTGATAATATTTCAATTCCAGAGGAAAAAACAGCATTTCTTAGAGGTTATCTGGAAAAGCTGAAAAAAAAAACAGCTTAATTAGCCTTTTGAAAATGTCTACTGATTGCTTTCCAGCATCTCCTCGGCATGTCCCCATAGTCAACAAAGGTTTAGCAATACAGAGGAATGAAACAGAAATAGCAGAAGACAAGCAGAACTAGCGATTACACAAAATCACAGCAGAACATACCTAGATCAGGGCTAAGATGCGGGAATTCGTAGATATGTTCACAGGTGTTTTTCGAATTCGGAATACAGAATCCAAACTCAAAGTCAAAGCTTTTCAACAACCGGTCCTGTAAAAAAAACACTGGGATAAATAAGTAAATAACCGAAGGATGCGGAAAGATGGGTAATGAAACAGCAAGAGATCCACAAAATTTCTGGTACATAATTATTCTGATTAGCTCATTGACGACCGCGCGGCTCACCGGTGAACTGGGCCATTTTTTTAGCGCAGGATTCAGTTTCCGAAAGCAACAAAGCTTTGGGATCTCAGCAATTTCCCTATATAGTAACGTCACAATAATTCTAAGTTAATATGTGGTTATAAGAATCCATATTGGAATTCTTATGAAAGTTTTAGAGCAGAAAAAAAGAGCCAGAACTTGTGAATACGAGGAAACGAGCGAAATATAGCGGGGTAGTTAAGACTAATTGGGTTAATTAACGCATAAAGTGCTGAGACATATCCAAAAATCACCTTGAAGAAATGCCTCTCGACCATTCGAAATTTGTTAATTGGCTTGCTACCGACCACAAACTCGACAGTAGCACCGACCTTAACAGCGGGAATGCACAATGTTAATATAGCCACATTCAGCAAAAAAAGCAGTAATGTTCTGTGCCGCTGATGCATCCGACTGCACTCTTCTTCCATCTAGCGCACTTCATCATCTTCATCGCCCGTACTTTGATGGAAGAACGTGTGCTGTTGGATGCAACTAACAAATCGTGGGGAAGTGCTCCTCCTGAGAACAATACAAAACTGGAAAACTATTCTCATCAGGCTTACCCTTTTCAAATGGAGGAAATCTTCTGAGAAACGATATCGTACATATCGTGCCGCCTCAGCTGGTTGATCCTCACGCTCAGAGGCATCATCTGAATCTAGAAATTGACTAGGTTTGGTTTTTAATACAAGAAAACGACTGTCACAAAAAAAATAAATTTGAATAAACTATAGCAGCACAACTCTTTAGCATGAAACAAACCATAAGGGCTACGAGGAACGATGAAGAGAAAAAGATGGTACTACGAAATCACATATGATTTGCTGATCATACACTTCTTCGGATTGCACTGCTATTAATGTTGCAGTAAGTCATTCAAAAATCGTTTAAAATCATTGTATGAACAAACTACTAAATGAAGAACAGAATAATAGGCACAAGTAATTCTTAGCATGCACAATGCAAAATGCACAAGGCTAAACCAGCCGACCGGAATAAAACTTATCTGGTTTGAAGTCTTGCCTAACAAGGTGTTATATAGTCCAAAAATCGCCAAAAGACGCTGCAAAGTCCAAAAAAGGTTTTAAGTTGCATATTGAGTGGCATCTTGTCGAGCAGCTTCAAACTATGTAGGTTTCATTTTGGTCTGCTGGGTTAGCCTCTTTAAACCATCGACAACTGCGCGAGTCATTAGTGAGCTTTTTCCTCATCTAATACGTTTTGAGACATCTTTGAGTTAAATGAGAGAAAAGAAGCAACGCTAGAAAAAAATCTTCTAACATGCAGAAAACAAGCCGTTGAATGGTTTCTGAAAAATGATATGCACATGTCAAGAAGAACGTACCTGGTGGCTTTTCTATCTCGAACAACACTTGGTCCGTGTCCAGATCTCTGATTTTGAATCGAGTGAACTCAATGTCGTACACATTTGCTGACGGCTTACAGAGATAGTCTGGAGTACGCAATATATATTACAACATGATTATAAAATGCTTGCAAAAAAAAGAGCAAAGTCCAGCGTGAAATGAAGTATCCAACCTTGAGTGATCGCATTAAGCCGTAGAACGTCCTCAGGTCGCACTACATCAGCTGCACGAAGGTCTGCTTCACTAACGAGTTCGGACGACTCTGTTCGGACTTCAGATAACATACAAATTGCTCTGAAAGTACCAATTTTCTACATCTTGTCCAAATCAGTGTCACTTGTTTGAATTTTACGAAAAATCACACCCATACAAGATACTGCAAAGGTAATCAAGACTTCCACTAAAGGAAGTAGAAAATATCTAGTATAGTGAGAAGAAATTAAGGACACAAAATGTCACTTCGCAATAAGATTCAGTGAAGTGAGAAAAAGCAAGCCTCGATGCTGAAAAAAGGCCAACAGGTGTTCGCGGCTCCAAGATCTTTCATTGATTTCAACCATGGCCTGAGTCTGGCGCGATTCTCTATGCCTAGACATTTCAAGCAATGATGATATTGTATACTGAAAGACACGACTGCCACGTAAAAGTTACGCAAACAATCACAGCCAACGTAGGGCTCGTCTAATTTTCACGTGCAGTCTGCGGACAAAATAGCGATTGCCCGTAGCGGTTTGTGATAGCTGTGAGCTGCTGCCAATATGCTGTTCGGGGTTTACGGTCACGGAAATTCAAGTTGGGTAAAGGGAAACGTACCACAGTAATTTCCTGGTAAACAAGAATTTATGGGAAAGGCGTTCAAATTTGAAAAAAAAGTTAGAGGCGATCATGGTGTTGAATCATACTAAAATACAAACCACTACCTCAAAGATCGCACCGCAGTGCCCGTCCGATTGTACACCATTGGTAGGTTCAAATCACGGGTGCACTAGCAGCAGAGCGATTCTGCCTGTCGTTGTGACCTCTACTGGATAAGCAGCAGGATTGTTTCAATTTAGCTATTAACGCTTACATTCAGGCAAGATCATCTTAGAAAAGAATGCTTGCACTTCCGTGAATAAATCATAACTTGAAACTTATAGGAATAATCACCTTCTAAACACATTATTTCAAGAACTAATTAGCAAAATTAAACCACAATAAAATCGATGGCGCTACCATGAGGTGCTAAAATCCCAGGAAAAGGACATATTTGTCTTGAAGAAGTTCAAAAAATCCTAGAAGAGATGAATCGCTCAAGGGCTCCATGCACTTGGGAACCCGAAATAACTGCCAGCCTGCTAATGGCGGTCATGAACTGTCAGTAAATCTGCTGTGGATTTATTGACAACCTCACTAAAGCCTTGCGTTACGCTCAACATCGGTCCCGCCCACTTTGCCGCGTACATCGCGTTGCGTCGCGCGACTTCGTCGAAGTCCGAAAGCTTTCCTCATGAATTAAATGCAGTGAGATTGAGGGTATGATGCAAGAACTAGAGATGTGAGAGGCAGCACGTGTGTATGTGCGAAATTCGATTATATCTAGTTGTTTTGATGCTTAAGTTAATCCATTTTCAATTTTTTCGTTAGTTCAAGGTTTGATTTGATAATTGAAGTTTTCCAAGATGCTTTCGAGATGCTATCAATGTCATCTGCAGATGCTTTTATAATGGTTTTCCAACATTTGGTTGTAATCTGGGTGTTATTTCGCTTGCTAGTCGACCAGTCAGAGCATCCTTTGACTACTAGGACGCGTCAAAGTTGCCTTGAGGATACGTTTGGTGCCTGCAGGGTTACCTCGGGGATATATCTTCGCATGTGGCTCTCCGAAGGCTGATTCTGGGTATATCGATCAAATCGAATGCGTAAAAGTTTTGAACAAGAAAAAGAAGAATGGATGTATTTACATTGCTCATTCATTCAAGTTTTCGGAAAAAAAAAATGTGAAAGTCACTTTCAGGGGCAATTATTATCCCCGTGATAATAGAATAATCTTCGTTAACAAATAATAATAATAATGCAAGTAAAATATTAACAGAAAGAGAGAGAGTTAACAGTAAGAGAGATGTGAACGAAGAGAGGTGTGAATGTGAATTCGAATTTATTCAGTTTAAGAATTAATTACTACTTTTATCCTTTTGAGTAGCCAAAAAGTCCGATATCTGAATAATTCGTTTGTCCCTGTGTTTGAAAAATCCATTATTTGAATAATTCAAAAATCGAGTGTTTGGGAAAAGATTATTAATCGAACTATTCATATTTCGAATATTTCGAAATGACTGGATTTCGAATTGCTCAAAAGATCGGGTATTTTCGAAAAATGGAATATCCCAATGCATAGTTACTAGCATTGCATCTCTTTTTTTTTGTTGATATTCCTGGATTACCAGTACTATTACAACACCACATCTTTGTTTGAGGAGTTTAGTTGATAAGTTTGATTCTGTTTTATTTTTTACTTAAAAGAACTATCACTTTCACATCATTTCATCTCGATGTATCTTTTTCCAAGCTATTCATACGCATTTACCGCGATGCGGTTTCGCGCGCGACGTGAGCGGTGACTACCGATGATGGACGGTGTTGGTATGACCCAGCGTTAATTGCTCGGTAGACGGTATCTGATTCTGCCAGCTCTACCCACAGGCAGATCTTCGGCTGCTCCCAATTATCTCGGGTTCCCAAGTGCTGCCTCCCATCGCTCAAGCTATTCCCAACGGACGTCAAGCACTTGCTCCCAGTTACAAATTCAGATATCTTTTCTAGCAATAAATCACGAACACGTAGCTCCATGTAGCTATAGTAAACGTTCGCAATCAAGAATCAAAACATTTGGAACTATGCTTTTATGAATTCGGATGCAAAACATCTCAGCATATCTTGAAACAAGCGTATCCATTTCCGTGCATGTAAAACAGACCAATAAAAATATGATTGGAGGAACATTTTGTTGCTGTCACACATGTCTCACGAAAACATATGAAGATGGTCACGTCACAGTCCCTATGTGGCGATTATTTTCAGCCCTATTCATTAGAATACGCATGTATAGTACTAACTCCCTCTAAACGGCTTCAAATAACGAACCTGCTCTATTAAGGCTTTCAAAATATTGGAAAGAAGAAGCAGAGACAGAAAGATTTCAAGAAGAAAATCTTCTGAGAAATGCTACTGAATTTCGACAGAGAATCTTAAATCGAACAATAAAATCCGAAAGCCACAACCAAATATGATTAGAAGAGACACCGGAAAGCTGTAAACAACTACAAATTTTTGACAAACTCCAGCTACCAATAGAATATGGCACGAGCTGGTGGGGCTGCTGGTCTGCTACTACATCGTCATAGCAACGCCTCTGTTCCATAAGTAATTATCAGCTCCACCAGGGTCGAGCTACTGACAGTAACTACTTCAACTGAATACTACGAAAATAATCCATCAGAGGACAAAAAGGCTCGTTTCCACAAACACTATAAGCTTTTTTAGTGGTCATGTGACGGTGGTGTCATAAGATTACCCATGTGCGAGCGACAATTAAATCAAACATCTAACAATAGGAGTGAAAAAATATCCCTGGGCTTTCAACTGGCAAAGGGCTCTAGCCTTTTCCACCACACCCTTTGTGCGTGCTAAACGATTCATTGCTTTCGTGCTTGAAGACTACGCATCACGCTAGGAATGACACATTCCGGCTGTGTTGCTGTTTACCGATTTTGTAGTCTAAACTGCTTCACTTAATTGTTTATGGGGCTAACTCAAGACAGCAATTCTAACTTGAGTAGAGAAAAAACTCTTTGGAAAGGCTCCTAAAACACATCGAAGGCCACTTCTTTGGGCAGCTTTAAAGTTTCAACTTATGAAGTGGAGAATGTTAAGCCGTTCCAAGAGTTCTGCCTCTTTCTGAGCGAGCTGTCATCAGGCGGCAAGAGTGAGGCGAGATAGGTTGTTGCTCTGAGCGCTCAGTTTCACCACGCGCGGCGAAAACAATACAGATACTCCTCGTCGCCACTAGCTGAGCAAGCTCACCGCTTCAAATCGCTGCGAATGGATCCCTCTGCGAGTTTGTGGGGACGAACACCTTGCAGACATACCACATCAGAAATGTAAACGGTGGTAGTACGCGTAAACTATTGTAACCCAGATGAATCCTACCACGAAAGTGTAGTTTAGTACAGTAACTATGTTGCTACCCAATGGCCTCTCTCTCCCTTTCCCTCTCTCTCTTCTGTGCGTTTGTGAACGACAGCAATTCCCTGATTCAGCATGGTTCGTCTCTTGATTTCATTCCCAATCTTTTACAGTATACCAACTTCTCAAAGAGCATATTTCCATCCCAGTGGCAAAATCCATGAAAAAGAACGGAGCATTAGTCTCTGAAGCATTAAATCCTGCGCAGTAAACGGACCTCACTGGCTATATACTATTTTATACCTCCTAAGGACGTGTATCCTATAGCTATTACTACATCATTGCAGTATTATTCGAACATAACCCCAAGCACTGTCCTCTCACACGCAATAAATTTGTCTCTGAATTCTAATCCAGAAAGAAAACTACATTCCTCGAAAAACCTTTTAAAAAATCTAATCTAAAGCTTGTAATACGCTTTCAATCCTACTTGCTTATTTCGAAATGAAAGAAAGATGATACCAAAATAGATCATGGAGTAGCAAAACAGACTATGGATGATGTATACATATATGTAATAGTACTTACCTTATGAACATCATTGCGAACAGAAACACAAACACTATCTCTAGCACAGAAAAAAAAATGGCATAAATATGCACCAGGCATGAGAACCTCACAAACAAATAACAAAATAACAGCAAATTCAATTAACATTTATCATATGTTAACAAAAAAAGGAAAAAAGGGAAGGCTTCGCATACAAAACAACAACACCACGGAGAATGAGATACAGACAAACACAATAGCCATGACCCGATCAATATGAGAATGACACTTGTAGAATGAATGTCGTATTATTGAGAGAAGGCAACAACTACCGGGTTTTTTTGAATAAATATTCACAAAACTATACAATAGATTTATATGTGCTCTGCTATGCTCTAATTCTAAACCATGATAAGGGCAATTTATACCAGGTGCGTGCGTCAGTCGCGCATCAGTCGCACGCATCCATTTGCAACGGATTTTCGATGAAGACCGGTCAACACGGTATGTACATCCTCAATGAAAAGACCGCACGGCCGTCGCGAGGCCGTAAACGCGTGCGTTTGAGCTGCGACTGCGATGCGACTGCAATGCGACTGTGCCCTATTCTTCATCATATAGACGCACGCGCGTCAGTCGCACGCATCCAGTATAAATTGCCCTATAGAAAAGCTGAGGATTATTTACAGAATTAACATTTCATAACAGTCATGTGTATTTACAATGTTCATCGAAGCAGCTATTTACAGCATTCGTGGATTTAATCCGATACGGACCATCGCTAATGATGTAGTGATTACTGTTACCTTTTCAAAACAAACATATATCTCGCTCAATGCCACAAAAAAAGCTGCACTTTTGATGGACAATATATTTGCTTCCCATTTAGCGCGACAATTCAAGTAGAATTGATCACGACGTTACTAAGGAAACGTAACCTGGAAAGATTATGCCGTTCTTACATACACTAACAAAACGTTATTTAAGGCAAACCTTCTTGGGGGTACTAGTGTCTTCGCTGTTTGCGATTTTCACAAAATTGGAATCGTCAGACGGCGCTGATTTCAATGGTATACATGCTCCTTGAAAAACGGCAAAGAAAAAAAAAACTAGTTTCTGAACTCTTATTCAGGACTAGGATACACGAGCGCATAACCGAGCAAAACTAGGTTAGTAAACCAACTTTCACGAAAAAGCTGGAAAACCAACGACATCTCCTCCCTGTGTTTTTAAAGAGTCAACGAAATAGTATTCTATATAGCAATGAGACCTACAGACTCTTGGGTATTCTGCTGCAAATGCTGCAAAATATCAAATACTATGCTGGTCTTTCCTGACTCGTTTCGAACTAAGCCAGAAATCTATACAATTACGGCCCTTACAAGGATGATTTTATTACTCTTGTTCTTGTTCGACGAATGCGCGTTAAAGGAATGGGCTTATTTTTCAATGTCGGTTCAACGGAAGCTCCATCGGGACTTTCCAGAAGAGCCCTCAGCACAGAACCTCGAACAGACATAGACGAAGTATCCATCTGTGCAATATCCATGGGTACTGTGTGTTTCGGTGGTTCCTCAATGTTGATGGACAGCTTATCCTCACAAATTTCAGGATGCCGAGAAACAACTTCTTGAGGTTTAGAAGGCAACGCCTTTCCTGTACTGACATCAATACGGCGGTGGCAGACGTCTTCGCTAGTAGAATAAGACCGACAGTCGAAGGAGCAGTTGTCGTCATCAAGAGCGAAATCGACGTGGATGAATTGCGGATCTTCCTTGTGCTTTGTTCCGGCAACATTGAACGCAGGCACCATGATAGTATACGTGCTATCGATCGAGACCGCGCTCGAAATCGGCAGCACTGCCGAACAGAAAGGAGTCTTGTCCATGCACGTGTGTTGAGACATAAATGAACTAGGAGATCGACCTTTAGCTAGCGGTGCAGTGGATCTAGAGAATGAGCGGTGATCTCGGTAATTTAGACTGGTGCTGGGAGGTCGTTCGCACTGCCATTCGCGGTCGCGACGTATTCCCGGTCGCTCAGCCACCATTACTGAGGGTTCATCGTTACAGCTGCTGCTTGTCGTAGCGACATCGTATTGTCCGTTTTCCAAAGGAGACTGATGCTCCGAGGAAGTGCTGAGATCACTGCAAGAAAAGGAAAATAATTCGGTATAGGTTTACCTCTGAGATTCGTAATTTGCTGCCGATGGAGTAAAGACTTTCCAACCCTTTTATTCGTCACATTTCTGCGCCGACGCCTTCTTGCAACATTGACTTTCACAACGTGTGTGGTGCACAACGTCGACCTTGATCTTTACAATAAAGGTATTAACGTCGAAGACTAATGAATAAAAGAGTTGGAGAGTGTTTACCTCACAAGCTAAGAAAGAAATTATATTCAGGAGAAAAAGTACTTCACAAGTTGAAATTTTCGATAAGACCGTAGTTCCTTCTGAATCCTACTGTGAAAACAAAAACAAATAATGCAAACAGTAAAGTGTTAAAACAAAGACAGATGTGTTTAAAACTCAGCGTTTAATATATCCTAACACCCTTGGGGAAGTATAGGACACTCCAGTACTCCGCACCCACTATGAGCCGCCGTATTAGCTCCACCATGGTAAACTGCCACATCGTTCGCGCATTCGCATATCCCCCCCCCCCTTTACCGCTCTCATTCCCAGTCTAACACGAGGTATACCCTGTTTCAAACGCGATGATAGTTAAGTGGTTGTGCATACTGCCTTCCTTTCTCAAATTGGTGCACACTTTCTCGTGTTTCCCTCTTGTTTTGCTCCAACTATCGGTGGAACGCATTATATGATCTGTGTGGTGAATGGGCTCGGTCCTCTGGGGTCTCCGAAACTTGAGAAGCCTACGATTCAAGATAGCCTTAAATTTTACATCCCTTCTCCATTCTGCTCAAGGAGTAATTGCGATAGCTTTCCTAAACCCAAAAATCCATTCCTGGTTACTCCAGATAAAATGAGAGAAATGGATGATTTCCCATAATATATGCTTTAATTATACCACTCATGAGCAGAAGTTATTGCTAAGCTCTATTTGCAGCGCTTTGTTCGAGCTAGTATTGGCGGTAAATAGCACAGTCAGCAAAAAAGCAATGAATATACAATGACTCCATGATCATTAGTTCTCATTATACATGCAATATTGCCGCGCACAAGGAACATAAAACTAGAAAAAAACATTCAAGGTCTGATGGCGCCAGTATGAGATGCTCGGCAATACTAACACAACGTAGTTCGAAGGCTTGTAGGAGAAGAAATGGGGAAAACCTACTTATCTGAGATCCGGTTATCTTGCAGATCTCTCAAATTCCGCAAATTGCAACTCTTTCGTAACTGAAGAGCAAAAATATCAAGGGAATAAAATGAGATGATAGATAAATACTGACTTTCTCCAAAAAATTCCTACGTATTGAGAGCTCATCTACTGCCTGCCTGGCGTACTTGGTCCATAAATGACGACGTTCAGTGACACTTATAGAAGTAAGTAATTTCGATTCCTGAACTGTCACTAAGTGTTTGATTCCAGTGAAGAAAGATTAGAAGAATGTCATGAGAAAAGGGTAAATCCTACTGCAATAACTAACCACAACAGGTTCGACATGATTTGGGCACATCCATGTCTCCGAAGGAGGAGAACACAGAGGAGGGCGTAAACAATCCACATGATAGACATAGCGGCAGAAATCGCAACGAATCTTGGGCGATTCCTCCCCTAACCTAGAAGAGAAGCAGTACCAGTACTTACACACTAGTCCACAAAAAAAAATGCTGCACAGAACCATACCCCTCGCACACAGTGCACGGCTCGTTCAAAACAAGGCAACGCGGCTGTGCAAGACCACGATATGGTAAAAGACCATCGTTCCGTAGAGCGGCGGGAAGTTCAAACTGAAAATAACAGCTGTCGAAATGTTAATACATGGGGTAGTGGGCCATAATGCATCAGAACTAAACAAAGAAATGGATGAAAACTAAGAAGTAGTGTATAGTGGCAAGAGCGAAATATAATAGTAGAACTTGATTGTAAACAGGAAAAGGTATGAGCAAGCTCACGATTAACGGCATATCACACAATATCCTACAATTCTAACCAAACCGGATAAGACAGCCTTCAACACACCAAGAAAAAAAAAACAGAACAAGACGACAAAATACCTGACGAGCGTTGCAGTTTGACAAAGACGTCGAAAGGGCCACGTAAAACGCTACAGTGTCCGTTATGTGACTGCTACTGAAAATTCGATTCAGCTCCAACAATCTGTGCTCGTCCTCTGTCAATATCTGAAAAAGGATGTTTCCGACGGGATGATAGAGAAGTATAACCTCTTCACCGTTTGCATACTTGGCTATATATGCACAGAGCGCGGTCGAGATGGAAGAGTCCGGGTGAGTTGCAGCGTTTTGCAGCGAGAGAGGCAGAGAGAGAAATTAAAAGCCTTATAAATTTGAAAAAAAATGCCCCGATCCTCCATCGCTGTTTGCTGGTATGAAATGAACGTGGACGTGTTGACTGGCATCTGACAAACGCAGCAGAACCATATGTCACTGTTGATTAGGGATTACAATGTATACCATCGAACGATTCATATTCGTTATTTCAGTGATCATGGCGACCACATCACCACTATAAGAAACCAATCAGCTTTTTATACTCACATTTTGCCCAAATGAGGGATTACACAACGAAACGGTGAAATCAGCATCAATGAAGGGAGTGAGAACACAGTGAGAGTCTACTACATATGCAGGCTAACCACTAAGGCTTCACTCTTGATTATTCCTTCCACTCTCTTGTGGATCCGAGTTATATAAGAAGAGAAACAAGGGAACACTATGTCTGTAATCGCGGAGAATGACATTCAGCTGATAAAGAATCCCCTACAAAATATTGTAAAGAAATTAATTCCAGGGTCTCATAAAAAACATTAATATAACTACAAAAATAAAAGAAATTTCACGTAGAGAACAAGTAAAGATGCAAAGCTTGGAAAACTCACAGAGACGCGATTTCGCTTGCGCGAGATCGCACTAGTGCCAGTATGATGACATCTGTTACAGAGCCATCGACCACGAGGTATCGCTTCACGTCGAATGACTGGTTCATGACACAGAAGGTGAAATGACGCAGGGCAAGCATCGCAGCACAAAAGCTCTCCTCCCTCCTGAAATATGCGAGTGACAATTTCATAGCTACAAGTTTTACGTTTTTTTTAAAGGCAGTGTCTCACCTCATTTTCGATTCTAGGGTAGTAAGAGAACCCAGACCTACTCGACACGCTGGCTCCAATAATGTACATGATTTCTAACAGAACTATCAAAACCCGTTTTTTGGGGATCAATCCAACTTGGAGTGGACAAGTTGCTCGGCAAGGAAACTGCCTGCGTTCTCATACACCTCAGCTGATCTCATCGATCGCATAGGTGTTCTCATTGCCGAAAACTGTGCCGCAGAATTTGGCCAAGTTCTCGGCCGTCGATAGTGAGGTGAGACGCTGCCTTTAGCTCAAATCTTTACGCGATATCATTTCCTCAAAACTGCAGCACCTAGTATGGCTCCTAACAAAGGGGTAAGCAAATTTCTCATATTTTTTATAAAAATTGAAAATAGAGAGACTCAGCGCAATCAATAATCTGCTTCTGGTGTGAAGAATAGAAAAATAGAACAGCTGCGATAAATTTCTCATGAAAGACCTTGCAGTTCAACTGAAGGGCGAAAAGGGAGTTGGGGGGGGGGGGGCACCCTATAAAAGGTCATAGGCTTCACCTTGTAAGCCTAAGTAAGAGCACTAGCGTTAGGCTTGAACATATGCTTAAGCATTTGTTTAAAGTGCCCCCTCCCCCCTCCAACTCCATTTTCACCCAACTGAAGATATAATGTCACTCACCCGACACACAACACAATAGGTACGATTGACAGACTTCCACTCCGTCACAGCTATTGGCTCGGAAGGTCTCACATAACGATTGACGATCTTGCACTTGCCAGGAGGCGAAGTCACTTTTACTATTTCCTATAAAAAACGAGAGGTGATCAATCTGATTCTCTATGAAAAAAAGAACAGAAGCTGATCAATGTGAGGAGGGTGCACAGCCTGTACAAAAAGAAACATGATGAATAAACGAATGAACAGCAATTACTCAACGATTCAGAGTTGACTAGTCAGAAATTCAACGTTTCCCGATGAGTTAGTGCCGAAGAAAAGGAAGTATTTAAAAAAGTATTTAGTTCGCAATAAAACAACCTAAGACTGGATAACTAACCTCAAGAAGTCCACATTCCTCATCATAATGATACATCTGACGCCGTCTGCCTCTTCGTTTCCTCGGCATTTCGCCTATAAAAACACTAATGAATATCGACGATAGGAAACAGACGATGCAAAGAAGGCGGAGACGACACAGAAACTTAATGACAGTCCGGGGGGACATCTGCTCCGACCGTACCCTGGACAGCTATATGGTAAAGATGCAACACTAGTGAAATAGGTAGCGAAGTGAATTACCTACAAATCTGTTCATGAGAAAATTGAAGTACAACTTGTGAAATTAATGCATATTTGTTAAGTATTGGTCAGGCCCTGTTCAAAAGGGAGTCAAAGTCACTAAAATGACTTACTTCCACTAAAATTGTCATTTGCTTGGGTTCGATTCGCAGATTAGAGGATTAATGTAGTATGGGAGCGGATACACATTCGAAAATACAAAGACTTTCATGTACATGGCACTGAATTAGGTCGGAGCAGATGTCCGCCCGGACTGTCATTAAGTTTCTGTGGAGATGGCTAATTTTGAGACTTCGTGAAAGAAACATACAGTTTTTTGGACCTTCATGCGATGCTCCCATGGATATGCGCTCTTTAATAAGTACCAAGTATATGAATGATCTCGTAATGCCCAGAGACAAGAGCATTACAAAATCATTTACTAGAATATGAATACGGTTCAAGAATCAGCGAACATGAAACCCAGCACTACTGATAAATAATTACTTTACTACCGTATATACAGCTTGTATATCGTGATTAAAACTTTTAATCTATGCAATTTTGGATAAAATAGGATGAGGAACAATTGAAGGCTCTCGGAAACTTGTGATGAACAGCTTAACCTAGTATAGGAAACCCCAGTGGTCAATGCTGCACTCTTCCCTACTGTATGAACAGGTTAGAGCATGAAGCGTGAGGATCTCGCGGGAAAGAGAGCGGTAATCTCAATCCAGCGTGTGGATGTGCAGACGGTCAGAGTGCTACACCGCAGGTAGTGCAGCGCGTGCCGCGGGTCTTGACCACTGGAGTATTTGGGTGTGGGTCATGATGAGGCAAAAGTGGGTGGGCAATGTGTCTGCGATTGGCTTATTCGAACCTCCGCCCCGCCCTTCAGGACCTACTCGCACTAATTCGCGCGCGATTTCACGATAGTTGCCCATGCAAATTTGAATGTGGGTGGGGACGAGTCGACGCCGAAGGGCGGGAAGACGCCGCCCCATTTTGCCTCATCATGACCCACACCCGAGTATTTTATAGATTAGCTCATAATTAATCATTTTCATCTTATTTGTGGTATTTATTTATTACTCACATATTTGTATAATATATTGGAGATACAGTGCCGTAGATCCGCCTCGTCCTCAAGGCGCACCGCCTGAGATCACACGTGGCGTCCTGCTAGCGATCGATACTCAGCTGGTTGGCTGCGGGAATGCTGCCAGCAGGACGCCACGCGTGATCTCAGGAAGTCCGCCTTGAGGAGGAGGCGGATCTACGGCACTGTAACTTATGTACTTGAAGAGGCTACGGACTAGAAAAAAAAACCCAAACTTTTTGACGCTTTTTACACCCATGCAATATAGTAATTGCATCCAGATATATACATACAGGAAGCTCCAAATGTCCGCAGTCAAGAGGGGCGTAGCCACGGCGCGGCTGTTTGACCAGACGCAGGCGCTCTCTAAGCTGCCTCTGGCTTCTCTGACTCTGCAGACAACCGGTGGCAGCAAGTAGAGCGCCTGTGTCTCTGCCTAAAGCCGCGACGTGGCCACGCCCCCTTGACTGCGGACATTTGGAGCTTCCTGTACAAGGAAATATATCTGTACGGAAGTGGTTGGATGGCAGGATTATTAAATGGAAAGAATTACAAAATCTGAAAATCCATTAGCATGTTATTTCACATGTATGGTTGTGTAAGCAGACATGCAATAGATAGAAGGCAAATGTGATGAGCTAAAGATACTCAATTTGGATTTTTTAAAGGAACCCTCAGGCAGCACGATTGTCTCGTATTCTTGAATGGAAGCTACATACAGCGTTCAAGCGTGGCCACAGCGCTGTGGACCGAGCATCGCGGCAGGACCTGCTCAACACTCTGATATAGAACGTGCCTATACTATATCCTTCGTTCAGATATCGGCACGCTTCTCGAACAGCAACGTTAGGTAACAGCGCAAATTGATTCGGTAGCGACAGTTTACAGGCGGTTTTCGTATAAATTCCAAGAATTGCCCGCATAAACTGTGCATTCAGCGAAATTTTCGAACAAATTCTTGAGTTTCATGACGTTTCTCGCGCATGATCGGGGGTCCAAAAAGTTAAAATTATTTAAAATAGCTCGCACTGATTTGAAATGGTGGTTAATGATGTACAGCCTATCCGAAACGACAAGTCCCTCCAGCCGGCGGGGAACGTCGTGGCAGCGGCACTGCGGCGCGGCCGTCTTGCAGCGTACTCGAATTGATCAGCTGTTGAGATCAACGCCGCCATGCTCAATCGGCAAAAAGGTTTTCTTTGTTCTTATCCATTATTGTAGTTTCTTCTCCGAATATATCAGCATATATCAGGCCGTTGCATGTCTGAGGCTGTTTTTCATGTTTCTTTTTTATTCGAATGTATTTTTTTGTAGTTTCTACTATGGTCACGCGGACAAAACAACGGAAGAACACATTCGAATAAAAAAGAAACGTGAAAAACAGCTCCAGACATGCAACAGCCTGATATATGCTAATATATTCAGAGAAGAAACTACAATAATGGATAGAAACAAAGAAAGGCGGCGTTGATCTCAACAGCTGATCAATTCGAGTAAGCTGCCAAGACGGCCTCGCCGCAGTCGTGCTGCCACAACGTTTCCCGCCTGCTGAGGGGACTCGTCGTTTCGGATAGACTGCATACTACTCCAGGGGACTGAAGCTTCAAAACAGTTTTTGTTTGCTGAGAATTTTCATGGGAAATTGGGGACTTATATGCCCTCGTAAACGTTTCTTCTTGCTGCATTCACGTTGGTTTTCAATGAGAGTTTTATTTTATTTCTCAATAAAGACAAAGATGAAGACTTTTTTGGTGATGAACTAGTATTTCGGCATGGCGCAACATGAAAGAATAATGACGTGGCAGCCAGACAGAGTGTGTAAAATTGAGTTGCGTCGAAAGTGCTCAGCTAATCAGATTACAGAAGCCAGCTGGGAGAATCGAAAAAGGAGAGGAGCGAAGAATCAATCAGCGGCGCGCACTCCAACGCTGAGCTTGCCCTTCGTCTCTGCCGGCCGACGCTGTCGCCTAGCGCGTCGCCGGCGTGCGTCGTCGCGCTCTCGCGTCTGACGCCGCCCGGCGCGAATACCGGCGCAGCCGTGTTCCAGAAGGGCGCTGCCCCGACAACTTGTAAGTCTCCGCCGGCTCCTGCAGCCGCTAATCGCTGTGTGCAGTGAGTGCAAATGAGGCTACCGCTAATTACACCGATGACGTTGTCGTTATATGCAAATAGAGCTGCACCAGCTCTCAGGGACCCACAAGGTCCTTTGGTCCCCAAAGATTTACAAAATCTCTTTACGGGATCTTCATCGACAAGATCCCGCAAACGCAACGGAAAACTGTCGCGAAATGGGTCTGTTACGGTAACGGTAACGCGCTAGTTCTGACATGCCCTAACACGTAATACGTGTATACTATCCCGTTGGACAGGAGAAAAACCGTCAAGGCCAGGGATGTGCGGAAGTGAAATTTCAAATCCCGTAAAACGGAAAACGGAAGGCCAAAAATGGGCGTAAAACGGAAAACGGAAGGTTTTGCCCAAGCATAGGTTTGTGATCAAAAGTCACCTTCAACATTGGATTTTCTAGGCATCCTCTTGATAAGCCTAAGTGGTGACTGTTTCAAGTAATTAAGTAAGCTAAAGCCCACTGATGGTACGTATTTCAAACGCCTAGAATATAGGTAGATCGAGGAGTATCTATCCTTTATCTAGTTACGAGAGATCACCAGAGTTATATAATCGACAAGCACCTTTATCACTGAATGTTTAAGTATACGAGAAGCTGTAAAGTGTCAAAAGTGCGACTTCTTTGCTTTACTTTGGAGCAGACCTATTCTGCAAAAATTCAGACAAAAAGGTAACTATGGTAATTAATACGCTTGGGATCCGGGAAGGATCACCTTATCCACAACGGATCCTGTTGGGGCGAGTCAGCGATGAAGGAAGGAGGAGAAGAACAGCGTGTGGGTAACGTGAAACACAAGCAGCCCCAACATTGCGAAAGACATCAGGCGTCAGCGGCGCCAGTGTAGAGCTGGGGATCATTGTCACATTAAAACAGTGACAATTACGGTGTAGCCTTATGCTTTTCCCAAGTTGAAAGGAAGCCTACCTCATGCGTTGATTCGCAAGAATGCTTAATGCTGTCACCATGGCAGTCATAGTTCCATGGAAATTTTGTATGAGTCCACTCCTCACTTCTATGGAACCTTTTGTTTTTCTTTTTTGAGAATTTCGATGAGAGCAGGGCCCTTGTATTTTCGGAACTAAGATGAAGACCAGCAAAACCGTGACAGGACATTTACCCTGAAGCTGAGACAAGAAAAAGAAACAAGATAGTTCGAACTTCATGGCGTTTAGACGTCACTTTTGCTCCATTGTTGTCAACTCGTGTACACTACGCAAAACACGAAAATCCTGTTCATGATAGGGAAGTACGCCGAAAACAACGATCCCTCTCTCTTCATTATTTTCCGGGAATTTCCGTTTTCGGGGCCAAAGACCCGTAAAACGTTAAACGTAAAACGGAAGGCCAAAAATGGGCGGAAAACGGAACGCGTAAAACGGAAAACGGAAAATGCCGCACCCCTGGTCAACACTCATTGGGAATGATGCGTGTCGAAACGTGTGAGGAAAATTGCATCGCCGCGACGAAACAGTATAGCGAAGGAGGGGTGGCGGTCAAGACGTACGCCGCGACGCGATGGTCCATGTTGAAGCAATCGCATACTCTAGTTGCGGTGTGGTGATTGGAGGTTATGCATCCTCGTCTCGTGATGTCGCTACTTTTTTCCTTCGAAGATCACGCGAAGGCCGAATTCACATCGCGCCTACGAGCCGTAGCCGTGCCCGCGTCGCCTCTCGATGAAGTATAAACACAAATGGTTGAAGAACAGCACAAGGAACAGTCATAGTGGGCCTTCTGGGTGATTTCTCAACATTGTTTGATGTGGTACGTATATAATAAAAAGTGCTTTGCTGATTCTTGGTTCCTCTATTTTATTGTTACTTTCGTATCAGTGCTCGCTTTGGTATCGTTGCTCATTGCCAGATTAAATCCAATCATTCTACCCACGCAATTCAGAAAACCACTTGCTGAGTCAACAATGGCGTGCTGGCGCTCTGATTCATTGCTTTGCATGCAATTAATTACAAAGAAACACCAAACTGACAATTCTCGGCTTGGCAGTCCGACCTTATGTGTGTATATAAGTCTGGGTGTGTTGTGGTGATGACATTGAGCGGATTAATTTTTTTCAACCGCCGACCGCTATATTTTCCCTATTTGGCAACTACTTCGTAATCTGCCCCTCCCTCTCCTCCTGGGCGACACACCACATAAAGAAAGGATACTTCATCGCTGTGGCCTCCACTAACAGAATGCGTGCTGCTATATACAGTTTGCTATGCTGATCTCGAAACCATTTTCCGAATTTGCTGTCCATTTGTCTGTGGCGAGCTGTTTCCATTTTTCCATTCTGAATTATCACAAGACAGTGGTGCTGATTTTCAGGACTGTTCATGGCATATTCCCAAGTTCGTCAACCTGCGGGTTGTTGGATGGATCTAGAAAACACTTTTCATTCTTGTTCACGGGCATCTACAGACAATTCTGAGTGGTTCTGCATTGTCAGAAGGACGCAAGCAATCCCCAACGACATCTGACTACTCGTGCGGCGAGAGCGACAGTGCGCGATAACAAGCTGTTTGTGCGACCGCAAGCGAAACCGATCAATGTGAAGCTATTATAACTGTGCGGCCCAAACGGCACCTAGCGATAGCATTCGACCCTGAGCGATATCAGGCTACTTGTGTGAAGAAACCGACACTGAGAAATATCGGTGTACTTGCTCAATGCAAGAGACACCGCGCAATATTAGACTATGGACTTGTGCGACGCGAGCGACAATTAGCGACGTTTGGGGGACCTGGATGGAAATTAAAAATAATAAAAATGTTAGTTATGGCAATAAACAATTAATAGAAATTATTTAAGGAATAATAAAGAGAATAAACTATTGAAGATAAACTAATGTAAGATTTTTGTTTTGGGAAGTAATTTCAAAAATTTGGCGAGAATTCTCAGGTGGGAGGGCGCGCTAATGAAGAAGGAGTTGACCCGGAAAGAAAGAGAGGAGGTTTTGACCAATCGCACGGAAGTGGTACCGCCTACTTTCCCGCAAAACGGTCCAATTTTTCAGATCCGTTCTTCGGTTCAAGAATTAGGATTTTCTCCTCGTTCTATGCGTAATAAAATCACCTACAATTAGTTATGTTCTGGACATTGTAGAGGGAACTTCTGTGGCAGAGTCCAGCTCGCAGGCGCCGCACCACACGCAACGCGACACTCTGATTGCCTGCGCATCCACAAATTCTATTGATATTACTTCTATAATTTAACATAAACATTCTACCAACAAAAATTAATAAAACAAAATAATATTAATAATTAAAATTTAATTCAATATCTAACTAATACGTTCTTGTTTTCTTTTATTTATGTATTTTTTTTTCAATTTTGTTAACGTTGTTGGTATTTTTTTTAGAAAAAAATTTGTTTATTTAACGTTACCATGCTCATTCTTGTCAGATTCTTGTTCTAGCCCGTCGTAACAGGTTGTGAGATGCGTAAACCAGTGGATTTTCCTCAAATGATAAAAAATATCTGAAAGGTGACGCACGCGTCGGGCCCATCCCTCACCGTATAGTCGCACGTGTGACGTACGCATGTACCGATAATAAGAGCCCCATAAGACTGTCGTTGCGCTCAGTGCGCAACATTTTCGTAATGGACGACACTTAATCATGCGTTCTTATGTTTTTCGCACCAATCCAGTTTCGTGGCTTCAAGTACACCGAAAGTGTGGCCTATTTTTGCGCTGTCGCGGGTCTGGGACCGTTTTTTCAAGGACACCTTGAAACACGTCATCTAACGGTTATTCCACATACCTGAATCACCTTATCAAATTAGACATAGCGCTTGAAATGCAAGTGCGGTTATCCTCGAACTTGTACTATCTCCTGCAGAGACACAGGGGAGCCAATGCGTCCGTACGACAGCGTTGCGAGCGTTTCGATCCCGTTTCAGAGTGTAGCTACTAAGCGCAAAGTGAAGTGTGATCCATTTGAACTGTGTTCCGATTTCGCCGCGACCTCGTCGACCCCATTCGAGTGTCATCGCTCTCTAAGCGCTATGCATGTTTGCATGACTGAACTAAACCGTCGCTTCACTTCCCTTCGACAGATACATAGATCCCTGGTCAGATTTGCACTATTGTTTCTATTTTCCCTGCGGGACCACAAACTTCCTACGCCTTTCTTTCCTCGAGTAGTTTTAGCATTTGCCGTACAAACTTTATAACTACAGCGGTGATTTCTTGCTGCGACAGACGTTCCACATCTGTTTCTACAATTGTCATCAATTTTTATGTGTTTTGTGTACACACGAACTCTTCGAATAGTGCGCTACAACGCAAATAGCCGTTTACACTGAGCGTAGTAGCCTTGTGTAAGGCTAATCCCTTTAAAAAATCCTTGGAAGAACCGCTACAAGTGGTAACCACATTAGAAGAACTGCAGGTACAGCGTGGTCTCTACTGAACGCTTTTAGTATCCTTTCAAAGCTTGTACAAACAATTTCACATTATTCTCGAAGAATACAGTGGACGTCAACGGCGGTGGCCCATCCGCGGCCTCGATGAGGACGTAGCGCGACCGCACCGCCCGCGGCGGGATTGGTGTCGTCTGCTGCCGGGATGCTATTTCCAGTCGTTCTCTTCTCGATTTGATCAACAATCCTTAAAATTGAGTAAAAAAAAGTGATGGATATAGCATAACAGCAGCAGAAAACAAAGTTTACGACGTGCGCGGCGCGGTTGCGCGGCGTACTTTTCGACGCCGCGGATGGGCCACCACCATTGACTTCCACCGTATGTATACAGATTTTGGCGTAAAAACCTAGCTAGCACTCTATCATACGTACTACGTATTTACTTAGAAGACCAGCTCATTTTGCCTCAAAAGTAGGGGTCTTCTAGGGCGTCGACCCATTGTTGGTATTTAGCGCGGCAATTTTCTTCCCTGGATATTTATTTATTTATCTGTTTATTTATTCATTGCACTCAAAGGTGCGCCAACTGATTACCGTGGGCTAAACCTATAAAGAGAGTCATGTCAAATCATCCATGGATCCCTATTGACAGATGCACAAAGAGCTCAATGCCAGGGAAATTAGTAGTAAGTTGAGTTTACCCGGCTAATATTTAGTTCACAAGCCAACACCATCTTACACATCAACTCTTGGCCAGATGTTCTAATCCCAGAAGAGATCATTGGAACTATGACGAAACTTCGGCACACGGATATACCAACTCCCTAGTGGAACCGTCAAGATTGGGTTAGGTTAGTTACTGGGCAAGGTGGAACAGTAAGAAGTAGGCTTACAGCACCATGACCTGCAGATTTCAATGTGCATTTCAATATATGGAAATTTCAAATGTACACAGAGCGATTTTTGACTCAGCTTGGAAAGTGGCAGTGAATGGCGATGCAAAGCAGATTTTACTCTGGTGATTTTACACCGGCAGTTTCCGCCTAAATTGCTCGGAAAAGTGTGAGGAATCCTGGAGAAAATTAGGCGGAATATAGGGGAATTCTAGAGGGAATTTAGCCGGAATTTACAGGGATTCAGGTGAGAACGCGCAAATTCGTGTCGAAACATGACAGGCCATTCCAATTAGTTTCCATTTAGATTCCATGTAAATTCTGATTAATTCCTGCCACACCCCTTACATTTTCTCCCAGAAGTTCTGGCGGAATCATCTATATTGACACTAAGTGGGCTGGAAACATCTGGAGGTTATTTTCACGAAAACATGGGGCATTGAACAGCAATAGCACATTGAACACAAAAACATAAAGAAATTCACAGTTACAAGTCAATCCTTCAAAGTTCTTGCGTTATTCACCACTGTCCAGATTTACCCGGAATTTAGACAGAATTTGGGAGAAATCCGCCGGTAGTTTTTAACAATGCTGATTTATGATATTTATTTATGATTTATACGAGATTTAACCGGAGTTTTTCCGGAAACCGGCGGAATTTCGAGAGATACACGATTTACACGGAGTTTCCAAGGAAATCAGGCGGAAACCTCCGGTGTAAAATTACCAGAGTTACGGACTCTACCAGGAAATTCCTCCCAAACCATAATGGATCAGTAGTTCAGCTGGTCAGAAAAATCCGAAAATCATGGAAACCATCAGAAATACTTGCGAAGAGACAGATGTAGTCACAAAGTGAAAAAAAAAGAAACTTGATATAAAAATTCTAGGAAATTTCTTTCGGGTCAAATGGTGACGCGAGGTTTGCCCGCCCATTTTTGCCGCCGATACCGCGTCCTTGTGATCTCCGTTTAAATTTAGCTCCTATCGGAAACAGATGCTTCTATGGCGCAGTTTGTACATTTCCAGGAGCATATCTAGGAAAATACATCAGTGGGACTGATTTCCCGAAGCACTGCAGGAACAGCTGGCATATGAGTGCTTGAGTGTTATTTTACCGTAAGATTGATTGATTCCTTGGGGAGATCAGTGCCGCGCTCGATCAATCAATAACCTTATTAGATGCTGCCCTGCTCACCCAGCTGTCCCGGCGTCTGGCTCTCTTTGCTGTTACCCCCCCCCCCACTTGGCTATTCTGTGGAAAATAAACGTAACTTGGAATCTATTTCCATCATTTTTTTATATTTTAATGATTGTTTATTGGTAGAAAGTGCAAAAAATGGTTTTCACAGTTCTTTTTAGGAGGAGAACAGAGTTTTTACGCAATATTTTCTCTGCCATTCTAACTTCTATTGTGCATTGGGACGTTTTTTTTTTCATTTATTATTTATGGTCCGTTCCAAAAACGACGATAGTTGAGTATTTGTGCCTATGGTCCGCATTTCTCCTCCGCCTCTCTGAATACTGCACTATTTCGCGCGTTCTCTCTTTCTCTTTCTCTAATATCTTCACACCTATACTCCCCGGTGAAACACACTATACACGTGGTTATGCGTATGAGAACGGGAATGTCTGTTTTCGTTGTTTCTTTCCAAATTTTTCCAGTGTTCAGCATTTTATAAGCCAATTTAAGTGATTTTAACTGTTCCACATCACCCTTGGCTACTTGAGTTTCTATGGAAAAAATGGCATAAATAAATAAATATCGTAGGCGTACCGAAAAAGGACTGGTACATAACACTTGGCAGCTTGCCACAATGGAACATGATTTTTTCATTTACTGGAAAAGACCTTATGCTTTTTAACACGGACTTAGTATCTTCCCCACCAATGTTTCCCTTTCATGTTTTTGTCCTATAAATATAGTGTGTTTGAGCGGGGAACATAGTTGTAAAGATATCAGAGAAATAGAAAACGCGAGAAACAGTGCTGTATTCTGAGAGGCGTCAGAGAAATGCAGGTCCTAGGCACAATTACTCAACTATCGTCTTTTTGAAACGGACTATAGTTCATGGTGTGGAGCACATCAATTGTGATGTGTAAGTACATAAGTGAATAAACAAATATTGAAAGTACAACTCCAACTGAAATCGTAAAAATTCTCAGTCCCGAAGAAAAAGCAAAAAAAGAATGAAAATAATAAAATCTCTACCGTTCTCACGCTTTCTGGTTCTCTCCTCTCCTTGGTTATCCACTGCAGTCCCTGCCATCCCTTACAGCTAATACATTTTGGTAACCTCCCCCCCCCCCGTAATTCATCTACTACGTACGTTGCAACTGGTGTGTGCAGGGAGCGAAACTGCCACGTTATGCATAATTATTCTTCTCATTTCTCGTGTGAAACATAATTTGCATAGTTTAGCTTACGTGATTTCTAGTGGTTTGTTGTTTGCTCATTTACGATGCACAGCAGTATCCTTGGACTATAGGTAAACAAATAGAGCAAATAAACGAGGGAGGAAAGGAGGAAAAGTTAGGTTTTGTTCCAGCTGGGGAATGCTGCTGGAACAAAACATTCTCTCACATTCCTGAATATTACAGAATAGAATGATACCGAAGTCTAAGAACTCGTCTGAACAATGTTATTGCATTTATCCTGAATCACACACCTTATTAGCCCTAGTATGTAACCTTTCTGCAGAAATAACCGTTAATCCGGTTAACGTCGGAGCTTGCCTTAATCGTTAATGGTCCCTTGATAACTATACTCCTTCTCAAAAAGATAGACGGATTCCGTAGCTGCAGAATCGCGGCGGGACCTCGACGATGGATGCGGAGCATGCTCTAAGTGAGAGGGTCCAGTAGGTCCTACCACGATTTTGCTGCCGCAACGCTATGAAACCGCACGCGCAATCCGTCCATCTTTTCGACAAGGACTGTAAGTTTCTGCTGTATCCAGAAATAGCAGCAAGTGGTCGTTGTACCATATCTGAAATGGATTTTATAATCTCTTAGTATCTCTAGCTCATAAAAAGTCCTAGACTCCTTTGGGCTTAAAAAGGTCCTGAGAAGGACCATCAGATCTCTAAAAAAAGCCTGGATCAATGCCTGGAAAGAAAATCGATGATACGCACAGTCAGAATTTCTAAGAACACAACTAAGAAATTTTTTCTGTTCTTTCCTTTCAAAATTGAATGGCTTTAACAGGCATTATCATTTTGTTTATTTGATTACCCTACTATGCTAGATTAATGGTATTTACACATTTACTAAATTCCGAACTTCAAATGCCCACTCTTGTCGCATGGTTTCATTTTTTCTCTGCTACAACTAGCAGCGAACAAAGAGGCGCAATCTGCCAATGACTCGTTTGATGGATAACTGTCTTGTACTTATATTTCTGCTTAGGTTGTACTATTGTTGTGACGGCCACAGTTGCGGAGGTTACTGCTGCATTAGAGCAGTTGTCGAGTTGTTGCTCGGTTACTGCTTCTTTCTTCCTCATTATTTCGACGCCTAACACATTCACCTGCATCACCTGTTTCCTCCCTATTGGTTTATAGGACATGAAGAGCACTGTATCTTACACATGTTCCTCTTACACAGTTAATAGATTAGGAAACTGTCGAAAAATCTGATTATTCGAAGATGAGGAAACGCTACTGCATTACTTATCTTTTCTCTGGGATTGTACTGCTGTCTGTTTCTCAAACATTCGAATTTTCAACTTATTAGGAATCGATTATTCGATTTCGTGTGTATTCAATATGTGATTCCTTCCCAAGTGGGTCCTAGTGCATCATTGAGATTACCCAAGGTAAACTTGTTGACGCCCGTGTCAATGATGGGTAAAATTGCGTGATTTTGACACGTTTACCCTGGGTAATCCCATCGATGCCGCGGCTGGAGAATTCTTAATTGAGTAGGGACAGAATGACCTTATGTATCGAGATGGAGTGGGAATTCTAACTTTCTCCTATAAATCAGACAAAATTCGAGCCGCAGTTTGTGTAGTCAATTTTTTACTTATTATTTTTAATGGATTTTTGATTCCAGTGGTTTAGGACGATATCTCATCCTTAGTAGCCTTGCCTATTTCTCGGGGTTCAATAATTTTATTAGATTTTTTCAAAAATCCGATCTCGTGATTTGGCCATATATTTAAATTTAACTTTTACTTTTCTTTAGCATTGGCTTACTTAAAATTCTATCCTGCCCCCCCCCCATCAAATTGCATAGACAGTTTTCGTCGTTTTTTCCTTGTGACTGTTTTTTCAAATTCTTTTTATTCCTTTGCCGGGAAGCATAGTTGAGATTACCCATGTTAATTATGTATGTGCACCCAAATTTACCGCTTACTGTTATGGTGATCATGACCATAGGTATGAGTTTACCAATCCTTCCAATTAAATTATTCTTTTGTTTCTATTTTTATTTGAAGAAAGGGTTAGAAGTTCTCAACCTGTGCTGAAAACAAAGTATTTATCAAATGAGAGTTCGGGACAACAGCAGCATATTAGAATCCTTCCAGTGATGCATCTGGACTCTGGATGCTCAAAATAACTAAATATCACAATAAAAGTATCCACTAAATTGTACTGGAGCTTATAATAAAATTGAAATTTTTCCGGCAGGTACATCGAAAAAATTGCACGTGTTGGGCATTTCGGTACCAGCCTATGGAGATTCCTGAATAATCATCTGGATTAATTTTACTGTTTTTGGCTAAAAATGGGCTAGAATTACTACATTGGGATAGGAAACTATGGAAGCATAGAAGTAAAAAGTGAAGAGGGTCGGTCATTTTCCACAGCAAAGTTAGGCTGGAAATTACATCCGTGAACTCCTAGTTTCCACATAGCTCTGTTGTTTATTCAAAGGTTTTTCCGTGGCAGTCAGCTGTCTAGTCGAGGTGCAGAAAAGAAAGCTTTAAAATGGCCCCGGGCTTGCCCTCCCACTGGCTTCCTTCGAATAGAATCAAGTGCGACATGGCTTCACCAGCTTCTGAGTTCTCCTCTAACGAAGGAATTGAACAGTGGGCGCGTCTGCTTCCGGGTCAATTGGAGGCGGCGTCTTTGTTCCATTAGTGGCAGCTGATTTCATTGGGTCAACAATTATGAATGGGGCAGCTGGCTGACATTTTCGCATCTGTAGCTTCTTGATGGTACACCCACTACGATAACAATCCAATTTTCTGGGGTTTTGTGGAAGACTAAGAGTTGTTTTTGTATTCTGCCAGTTACGGGTGCTGTATGGAAATGTTGCTGACCAGCTTAGTAAATAAATAAATAAATAAATAAATAAATAAATATCTTCTCCACTGACATGGTCGGACTACCACAGCTTCTCTGGCAGAAATCACTTGTTCCTGAACCTAACTTCTCACTTTTAGATTTCTGGTCTGGTTTATGCCTTTTTCAGTTTATTTTTTTCTTGTTCTTTGTTTTCTCTTTTGTTTATTTTTAACTTCTACGGTTCTGCCTCACAGATCAAGGTCTTTGAGGTTGTGGCGCACCTGCGGGTGTGTTAAATAAATAAATGATAAACAAGTGTAAAAGATGTCGTTTGTTTTTTTTTTTGGTGTTGCACTTTTTTTCTATGGTAGTATTTAGAAGTAGACTTAACCATGCGAAAACCGCTTGTTCCTCCTTGTTTTCCACCTTATTTTTGCCTGTCTTTAGTTATGGATGTGATTTCCGGCTTGCTCCTTTTATTTCTTCTATACATTGCATTTTTTTCTGATTTATCAGATTTTACACTCGCGGCGTGCGCTCTGAATTTTTGTCGTAGCAAAAAAAAAAACAACACTGAAGAAAAATGCGATCTTTGTCTGAAATTGGAAAGCATCTCAGGGGATTTAATGTTTAGTATTTAATATTTATTTACATATGAGTTAGCCCATGTACAGGAATGAGCTGTTGGTAAACGACTGGTAATTGTAGATCATGTCGAAGAAATACACTATGGTCGCAAAAAAATTGAATGAAGAACCAAACGAAATTTCCCAGAATTCACCTGACGCTGGATTCCGCATGCATCATTCAGATTACCCAGGGTAATCGTTTTAATGCCACACAAGCTCACCTATGGTTAACACGGGCTCAACACGCTCACCCTGGGTAATCTTAGTGAGGCATCCAGGACCAGATTGTCTGACGTGGCCAAATTTGGTCTCTAAAGTTTATTTCACCAGAAAATCATCACAAAAACTAGCTCAAGCTAGATTTCTAGCTAGATTTGCTGTATTTTGTTTAGATAATTCTGGTTCCGAGAGATAAGGGAGAACTGTGCACGGAATTTCCTGGCACTAAGATATCCAAAGGCCAAACTTGCCCAGGTGGATAAATGAGAATTCATCTTCTCTAAGTCCGCTCTTTAGAAATCCACGATTCATGCAGAGTCCATACAAACCTGACGGGAATCTTGATAAATTTCGAGAAATTAACGATTTACCATTCAGATACTCTCCGGGATTTCGTTGGGAGTCTGCGGTGTACCACCAAGGGAATATGTATACGGTTCTTCCTTTTTTCTTCGATACTATGGGTAAATATTATAGGAAATTAAGGAATGATCTTTCTATTGGCTATACGTGGTATAAAAATTTTTCTTCGGAATTGATGAAGAGTTAATGAGTCACGTCCGCCGAGCACTCGTTTCTGGACACTATCGAAGCAAAAAACATGCCATATATAGCAGTAGACTGTGGTCCTACAAGTGCAGTGAAGGGTTTTTGCCCAATATTCTTCATTATCCTTTAATTCCTTGCTTTATCCCAGACCTTCCTGCTATTATTTCGTGGAATAATTTGCTGTAATGCTGTGATATGTTTACATCGTTGCAGTAAGGTCAATTGGTGGTTTTTTTCGTGAATTTCCGTTCCGCGTCCATCACTATAACTGGTAAAGAAGGGTTGATGGGCGAGTGAAATAAGAAATGCAAGGAATTCGGAGCTTTTCAGCTGAGTACCTCCAGGACCTTTTATCTTGGCCTTTGGCAAACTTCAACAATTAATTCTGAGCTCTAAGAGCCGTGGCCTCTTTAATTTTTGGCAAAATTAGCTCCTTGTAGGGGGAAACTGGAGATTTTCTGGGGAAAATGGATCGATACGGTGCAGTTTTTCTCCCTCTGTCCTTCATTTTTTACATTCATCGCGCAGTGGCAGCGATCAATTTCTCAGCTCCGTGCTGAGACGATGGTGCTGGTGCTATTGTGGTGGAGAATCCACCAACGTAGCACCATCACTAGCACACTGGCGCTGTCACAGATCCAGGAACTTCCCCAGATCCTGGACGGACTGCGCCACATCGATCCCCGTCTGACTCCACCCACTCCCACGCTCCTTCTAAGGCAACGAGGGGGGTGTCCATAGGGGGGAGTGACCATGAATTGTGGACTAGCCGGCTTGGCGTGGAACTCTCCTCCAGCTGCTCTTCACCAGTGTTGGAGTCGTCCTTGAACACCCCCCGCTCGTAGCTATTGATCTCGCGGCGACGGCCCCTCATGCGCCCCCGTACTCTACCTCCTCGTCGCGAGGTCCATTCATGTTGTGGTGTGTTGCACCCGTGTCGCGCGATGATCCAGCGTAAACATCGTCGTCCATCGCCTCTGACAAATCACCTGTTTGAACGATGTTCTTGCAAAAACGGCTTCTTCGCTTTTAGAAGTATAAACATCTTTTTCTCGTTGTATTCCTGTCTTTTCGAAGCTGCCACCTTGTACATACCTGTATCATCACAGTTTCATTTCACATTCTTCATCTGTATCATCTTTCATATCCATGTTTTTTTTTCATATTATTTTGACTATACATACTAAGTATGTCCTCTCCAAAAGTTCCAAAAACGATTGAAAAATGCCTATTTCCGGGGTTTTCCCACGGCTTTGCCTCTAAGTGCCTCCTCAAGGTACCCAATTCCAACAACTTGTTCTCACGTTATCTTATTTTCTCTGGTTTTTTTTTTCAAAATTTCTTGCCTCTACTCAGTTTCATTCATGCATTTTTTTTTCCTTAAAGTGCATGAACGGAACTATGTAAATATTAGTACTATAATAATATGGTCGTAACTAAAAGAATCTGCCTAGGTTTCACTATACTTAGGACTACTCAATATGACTACCATACATTTTCTTAGTAATGGTAACTGCTCAATCAGAACTCGTATTCTATCTGGATTTGTATCCATAGCGTTGTAGATAAGACGCAATAAATCAATCAATACTTAGTGCCGAATAAAAATCGAATAACTCAGGTACGTAATTTAATTATATTGGGTTGTTCGGAAAGTAATTGGGATTTTTAGGGGTTTCAGAAAAAAGTTTATTTTCTCACAATGAAAAAACATTAGTCAATGATATATTTTCCGTTTTGTTCGATTGTCTTTCGCCATCTTTCTGGCAATTTCATAATTCCCCTCTCATAGAACTTCTGGTCTTTTTCGGCAAAAAACTGGGCTAGATGAGATTTGATATCCTGATCATCGCTAAATGTTTTCCCATTCAAATAGTTCTGCAACGATCTAAACAAATGGTAATCGGATGGCGCGAGATCAGGGCTATATGGTGGATGCAACATCAATTCCCAACCAAGCTCCAATAATTTTTGCCGAGACGCCAAAGATGTATGAGGTCTTGCATTGTCTTGGTGGAAAACTACTCCTTTGCGATTCGCTAATTCTGGCCGGTTTTTTTAAATTGCCTCATCTAATTTCATCAGTTGCTGACAGTAGAGGTCCGAGTTGACATTCTGGTTTCTTGGGAGCACCTCAAAATATATTACACCTTTGTAGTCCCACCAAACTGATAGCATAACCTTCTTTTGATGGAGATGAGCTTTGGACATCGTTTGAGCAGGTTCATCCGGTTTTGACCATGATCGTTTGCGAGTAGCATTATTGTAGACAATCCATTTTTCATCACCAGTTACTATTCGCTTCAAAAATGGGTCGTCTTCATTGCGTTTCAAGTGCAAATCACAGATACTAACTCGCTGCGTCAAGTGAATTTCCTTCAACTCATGTGGCACCCAAACATCTAGCTTTTTTACTAGTCCAAGTTTTTTGACATGCTCGTGAACTGTTCCAATGGATGCGTTGGTCTTCTCAGCAAGCTCTCGTACGGTTACATGACGGTTGGCTTCGATTAATGCCATCAACTGATCATCATCAACGCCTACTGGCCGACCAGAACGTTGTTCATCTTGAAGTGAAAAATTGCCGGAACGGAATTTTGCGAACCAATTGTCACATGTGCTCTGTGATAAGGCATTAACACCGTATGTTTTACATATATCGTGGAAAGCATCAGCAGCTCTTTTGCCACTATGGAAGTAAAAAAGCAAAATGTGCCGAAAATGCTCCTTCTGACACTGCATGTTCAAATTGATCATAAAAATGCAAATGGAAATGAAATCTGCGCACTTTCTCCAAACAGAAACACAAATACGTCCTCCTAATATATATCGAATGAAAACAAATAATAACAACAAAAACCTTCCAAAGCTAGCGTTTGAAAAAATTGTTTTCGAAAAGCCCAATTACTTTCCGAACAACCCAATACATTCAGGACTGGATCCGATAAATTCGAATGTTCAAAGAAAGAGAGGGAGAGATCTAAACGCCTTCTTATCTTTTCTGAACGATTGTATTGCTCCCTTTTTTTGAACGGCCAAACTACAGACTTATTCAAAATCGAATTTCTGAATATCGAACAGATCGATAAGTATCTAATGCATTGTCCGGTCCTGAGTATATGATTTACGATGGGAGAACATGGAATATATTGAGCCTGAAATGCAGGCTCTTCACTCATCTCTTGCCTCCTTAACTCTTGAAAAATTGTTTACCAGAAGTGCACAGTATATTATACATAGTTTATAACCCTTTGTGAAAAAAATCGTTGTAGCTCAGCGTCATTAGTGCTCGCTAACCCATTCTATAGTGTCTGTGACACTGTTCTCCTAGAATTTATCTGTTTATTTATTTACTGGGCGCACTCAAGGTGCGGACGTTAAGTCAATGTGTAAAACTAAAACAAACAGAACATTAGCACTACATTCTTTGGTCAGCAAAAACAGGATGAGTAGGAATAGTGGAGTATCTGCTCTGATAACTGCGCAGCACGAATGCGGCCCGAACTGCTTAATGGTTCGAGTAGAAACTGTAGCAGCAACGCTTGCTAGTTGCTGCCATCCTTCCCCCGATTGCTGCTCAAGCTGTCAGCCCTTTAGCAGCAATTGCTGAGGGACGGCAGCAACTGACAACCGTTGCTGCTAGGGTTTCTACTCGAACCATTACGCCGTTTGGTCTGCGTTCGTCCTGCACAGTTATCAAAGTAGGTGAAGGTGGAGGGGTCCAAGGGAAGTGAATTTTTTATCGGATCATATTTAGACAATAGTACGACATCTCTTATACCGTATACTATATATGTCCCGTATATAAAACGAGTATAATGTTCGTATGTATCTGTCATCTTGACAATTTTTATACCACTTTATAAACATAATATTGTTTCACATACAAACATAATATTGTCTTTGCTATATGGATATCTTCATGGTGCAAAAAAAAACTAACCAACTGAAGTAATGGAGCGTTCTAGGTTAAACGAGCACTTTAGATTCTTCTGGCAAGTTTTTTTCATCCGTCCACCTACATAAGTTAAAGATTTAAAGATTAAAATTAAATCAAGAATTTTTATCGTAAATTTTCGCTCTTTTTCCTCGTCAGTTTGTTTGTATTTGTTAATTATTCAGGAATGATGGAGTAAAATGGCAAAAAAACCATGTGAATGATGTTTAAAACATGTTTATTTCATTGTTTATTATACTGTTGCTTTTTTATTATGTTTTCCACGTTCCTTTTTGGGCTTTTAATTTCCTGCCACTAATTTCTGCAAAATACATTCATTTATTTTCCTATTCATGCTCATGTATCCACTTTCCACAGATTTTAGCATTTTACTCACTTACCTATTCTACGTTCTTGCAAGCATAATCATTTGTTTTCTTTAATTATTCTCTCTCACTTGCCATTGGAAGAAAAATAGTGCTTTAAATTGCTGGAATTCTCGGAGAATCCGAGTAAATTTCGCTCGAGTAGCGTGAATTCTGGATGTTTTTTTTTGAAAATGTGTCGTGATGTTCACACTTCGACACTAGTGTTTCTAGCACTGGTTCGTGACTTTGCGAAGGGTTTATACACACTCATAGTTGACTATATATAAATTGGAGAAGCAAATCCTTCTCTGCAGTGTTCTCGAAACCAACGCTTCAGATTTTATTGAAGGTCTGTGGATGTGGGTTATCGTTAGGCTGTGCGGGCACGTCATATTTCTGTGATTGGCTCTTCTTTCGAATGATCCAATTACAGGGGCAGGACTAGCCCCGTTCCGCTTCATCATGATCCACATCCAGGTTTCTTCCTTTACTTGTGATGGAAACGGCCTCATACATGGTGATTGACGGTTGGAGGGTAAAGCTGTTTTCTCTCGTTTTCCACCACTAATTTCCATTTATTTCCCCCTTTTCTGGATTTTCACCGATGTTTTTCTGTTTTTTTAAACAATTTGGGAGGCATCCTCAGAGTTTTTAGACGTAAGGCTCTGAAAACAATGGCACTTCTGCATTCAGTGCTTTGTTCACTTGCTTAGTCAGTGCTCGGAGTATTTTCTCTAGCTCAGTGGTGAAATGGAAAAATTAAAAATTGTCGAAAGATAAAAAAGCGAAATATTTTGAAATTGTGAGTTTTCTACAAAGCGTGTTGGCAGTACATAATTTACTGGAGGTTACTGAAGTTTTAGAACGAAAAGGAGGTGAAAAAGGAAGTTCTTCAAGTTTCTTTTTTCTGAAGACCGGATCCTGTTCTTTTTTCTCTCTTTCTTTTCTGGATTTGTTCCGGGACTTGCAGCACCCCAAGAATTCCTCCTAATAAAGCAGATGTGAAGAAAATAATTCCATTGGGAGCTGATTACCAATATCTTTTGTCCATTATTGTAATCTTTTTCCATGTAATACATGCGAGCCATTATGCCACAGCATGCATAAAGAGAAGCCATTTAGAAACTGGGTTAGGAGTCTCCTTCACTTCCGGACCACGCTGCATCCTTTCCTCATCAAATTTCCCTTTCTTGCGAGATCCAGAAATCTGCGCGAGATTTGCTGTTGGGATGATATCGGGCCGCGAAAGTGACCCAATGCCCATTTTCGGGTAAATCCGGGGGTTTTATTCTCGAATAATCCTGAAAAGGTTTCTCAGTGCTTGGAACTGTAGAGAAGACTGTACTATTGTGTATTAAAAGAAACTATGCTATTATAAATACTATAATACTATACAAAAAGTATTATAGTATGAGTGAGTAATTGAGTACGATTTATTTGTTTATTTATTTATTTATTTCATTACATGGATTTATCCATGTGAAGATACAATCTACAAACACAGTACAATACACTATGTACAGCACAAATAAATCTCAAATTATTCCATAGAATGTTTTTTAATTTTAGAGAAAAAGAGACCTCTAATTACTCCTGTTTAAGGAGTCTTTCCACTTATTTCTTAAATGATGAGGGTTTTTTGGAAGTGGGATATCTCTTGCTCCTCATTAAATACTTTGAGCCTGCTCTGTTACTCTGATGTAATTTAATAACTTACTACTGTTGTTTTTTTCGAAATTGTTTCGTGTGAATTCCCACCTTGAAGCCATGGCAACAGCATATCTTATGGACCAAACTGGTATTATACCTGTACTCCTGTAATTTTTAGTTTTAGCTTTGTAGTTCTCTTTAGAGTCACATGCTATTACCAGTTCTGTGTACTTTCGACATGGATTGAATGAGTGAATTTTTCTTACTGAGTTGAATTCAAAAAATGCTAAAAAATAGACAAATCGATATACCACAAAAGAGAATATGTATAAGAAATGTGAACTATTGATGTTAAAATGGCAACTCATGTAATATTTGGAAGGAAGACCACACCTAATCCTTTGTATCCTGCCTAATCAGTGTGGACTGGGAGGTTCGCTACGCCTCTTTCTACTGATTTTCAGTGAATTCATCTTCTGTGGTCAGGCGTACGTAATATTTAGTATGAGATTTTCTAGAGGAAATTCACTATTTCAAAATATTTCGCTTTTTTTAATTTTTCGACAGTTTTTAGTTTTTCTATTTTTATTTTTTTTGCGTTGAAAGATGTATTGGACTATTTAGGCGGGTAAACAAGTTTTTTTATTCGATGAGGATGCGCATATGATGATTGCTAGATGAAAGGGGCGTGTAAAAGTTCCCATTTTGGGAATGTCACATCGTTCTTGAAATTCCCATAAGGGGAACCACCATTACATAGGAAAGTATCTGCGTTAGAACTTTTTAACGTTTTTATGCGATTAGACGAAGTCATGATCTGCACACCTTTACTAATGTGATAAATGTGGCTTTATTCTTATAAACACTTGTAAAATTTAAATTTTCACAATTTATTACCATTCGAAGAGTATTTTTTCATTGCCTAGAGAGAGTTGAACGCGGGACCTATGTTTTGAAAAATGTTGTTTTTATTCAACATATCCCGTCAGGTTTCTACTCTGATAACTGTGCAGGACGAACGCAGACCAAACGGCGTAATGGTTCGAGTAGAAACCCTAGCAGCACCGGTTGCCAGTTGCTGTCATCCTCCCCTTGATTGCTGCCGTTCCTCAGCAATTGCTGCTAAAGGGCCGACAGCTTGAGCAGCAATCGAGGGGAGGATGGCAGCAACTGGGAACCGTTGTTGCTAGGGTTTCTACTCGAACGATTACGCCGTTCGGGCTGCGTTCGTGCTGCACAGTTATCAGAGTAATTAATGGGTGAGAATCGTCACCATGGCGATAACTGTTTAATTGGGAGGGGTAGAAAGAATTGAGGATTTCATTCACGGTATTTTTGTAGTTTTTCTCCTTTTTTGGAGCACCTTCGAAAGTTTTCGAATAAATGACTAATTTCGGCAACTTTATTTCCAAAATTTTAGCCGTGCACGACCTGCTTTTGCCGGAAAGGCCGGCTTTTCTCCCACTCCTTTAGCAAATTCCCCCTCCCCTCCCTGGCAACCATCGTTGATGTGCTTTTATTCGATCTGTCAATAAATCAAGAGCTATTTGAATGAAATGTCGTTTTATCCCTGCTTTTCTGCATTTTCCTTTCGTTTTTCCAATAGTTATAGAGAATCGCGGATTTCCATGCTTTCAAACACTTTTCTGCTCTGTCTTTCCTTTTTTCCTCCTCTTCCGTCGCGTTTCTTCCCCAGTTGACCGGGAACGAGGCGCACATATTTTGACGTTCTTTCGCCGGTCTCCTAATGCGCCGTGGAACACCTCACTGGACGCGCGCGCGCGCGTTTGTTTGCGATGCATTTGTTTGATGACGCGGACGTCAGATGTTTTGTGTTGTTTCAAAGTGACACAATAACACATGCGTACGCAAACAGACAACGTGTGATTTCAATAGACGCATTGATAAATGCACTCAACGCTGCCACTTCCACTTACAGTACGCCATTGTGATCGTGTTGTGACCCTCGTTTGAACAGCGCGTCGGCTACTTGAAGGATTATGGCGAGACGCCGGCGAAGCTTACGCCGCGTCTCGTCGGCCACCCCACTCCAGCTCGGCGTTGAGGGTGTAGTTCTGGTGACATGTGTCGTGTCTGTGATTACTGTGCACTCACGGATTTATCACATTTGCATCCATATTTGGTTTGTATTGCATTTTTGAAGTATTTTTATCCATGGTAGTTATGCGTGTCATAGTATAATAATACTGCTACTACACTACTACGTACTACACTACTGCTACTACTGTATATTATATGGCACTAGTTACTACATAACCCTTACACGTCATCACTATTATCATTATCAACTTACTGTATAATTTTTTCATTCATAGTAATTATATGTGTTCTAGTATAGTACGTACTACTACACTACTAGTACGTTCTGTAGCGTATATTGAAAGATAATTATATAACCCCTTAGAAACTGTTATTATTATTGTCATTATTGTCTCATTGTATAACCACTCGCAGTAGTTATAGGTATTATAGTATATGTAGTATTTACTACTACTACGCTCGTACTTGTACATATATTAGTAACAACTGTATAACTCTTATTTCTTATCATTATTACTATTTATTATAACTTTTGATTCATAGCAATTACAAATATGGTACTATAGTATAGTATGTGTTACTACTACACTATTACGTACTACATTATATAGTAGTAGTAATTATGTAAGGTAAATATATAACTCTATGGAAAGTTCTGTTTCAAATCGTACTAACTCGTTAATCATACTTTGAGAAATGGCGTATTTCTCGCTTTAGCATCGCATAAAATTTCTGGAATGTATTTTTTATATATTACCATGTTTCTATTCTGTAAATGTCGTTTAGCATCATGTGACCGACGCTTACTTGCTGTACATAGTTGGTATCCTGATTCAGTTTTGGTACCTTCGCTGACACCGCGACTTCTCGCTGACACATCCTGAGACACGTCACATTTATCTTAACGTGTTTTATTAGCTGCTGTTGGTCTGGTCTTAGCGCATTAGTATCTATGTGACACATGTCAGGACGTGTCGGTCTGGCTCACTCCGTAAGGACTATAAACGCAGGTTGTTCTGTCTACATTTGACCCTCTTGAATTTCCTTGGAATTTTCTGATTTTTGTTGTTGCAGCATGCCGTTGACTCAATAATAATAGGATTCTTTCTAATTCTTCTTCCCCTCGGATTCTTGAACTTTTTTGACTACTGTAAGAGAACAATATTTGCTATTCGCTGCCTTTGCTGTTCGCAGTTGTTTTCGCTTTTAAAGAAGAAGTATAGGATGCCACCAGGTGAGCAGTCAAGCTCATTGGTCTAACTCATTGGTCAAATATCTGTCGATTTTCTGTCTGTCTGTCTGTTTCTGTGTCTGTTTGTCTCTTTTCCTCTCTACCTCGCTTTTTCCCCTGTTTGTTTGTTTTAATTGCTGTTATATTTGTTTCTATTATATTACAGCCTTGTTTTTATCCTTTTGACCTAACGCTACCTTCAACCGATAAATTGGGGGAAAGAGGGGGGAGGGGAGGAGGGGTGATGTAGTTTTATGTATTTTCTCATCCTAATGATCCGCTCCACCAATAGCTTCGTTAGCCGGGGCGTCATTCCTCTCAACTCCTATATAATACCTGGTTCTTTTACTTCTTGTCTCCTTCATCAATCCATCACTGTCTACTCTTGTTCAAGGCTTGAAAATTAGGAGTAATTATAGCATCAAAGTAACTGGGAGATGAGGGCACCTTGCGGGTGAATGGACCATCTCCACAGGGCTTGCAATACCTGAACTTACGGGGATTTGGGGAACCTCGAAATGTGTTTTTCTCAATAGAATTGAACCTTTTCTTCCTGGCTGTATTTTAAAATTCCAAACAACCTCATTACCGTATTTCGATCTATAAGATGCTTTTTTTAGCTCTTAGGCCTTTAGAATCCTTTTTATAATTTCCTCTTTTAGTTTTTCTTTTTTTTCTGAAAGTTCCTCACTCAGGTGCTTTTCATAACTCCGGATAAATAGATATATCCTGGCACTCTGGGAAAAAATTGATTATTTGGTGTTTCAGAGATGTTGTACAATTCATCGCGTAGGATGTGAAACGACACTGGTTTGCTTCAGATTATATAAACAAATTGAGCAGTTTATCCTAAAAACTGCTGCCCTATATGGCCTATAAATTGGTGGAGCATCTATGCGCGACTGCTTATACATCGCCTACTTCCTAAAACACATATGACCCCGATTCTGGACACCGCGCTCGTTCATCTGAGAATCCCTGCGATGCGATTCTTTACGCTTCACAGTTGAGCGATCGAATCGCGGCGATTTCCAATAGGTGATCCCCTATGGACTCTTTGCATTGTCCACATCTACGCCTTTTTTTGTTCGAGCCAATCCACTTAATCGCAGCGATTTTGTTCGTTCCAGAATAATTTCAGCTGATGCGAAAAAGGGCGATTTGTGAGTGACTGGCTGCGATAGATAGGTACATTTGTTTCAAGTACTAACTGCTGCGTGAACTCGTTTCAGATGCGCTCAATAAAAGGCGCCATATCGCTACAGTATCGGGTTCATAGGGTTTTTCCTTGGACAAAGACGGAGATTTCCTGCTTTTTGTTGGAGTCAGGAAATCAGAGAAATTTTGTGCAGTAGCGCGAAAATTTTCTGTTGTTTGGTACCTTTTTTTCCTTCCACAAACGTTTCTCAAGTTTTTTTTTTCACGTAAATATGATTAGCCTTTGATCATTTTACGAGTGGCCCCGTAGGCCACTGCTCCCATCCTGTCCAAATTCCGATGTCCTAGTTCATTAGCCCCGCCCCGCTTCTTCGCAACGCCCTCCGAGCCCCAGAACCCGGATAATTGACCCATGGTAAGAGTGTTGACGTACCCAAACATACTCTTTGCCTAGCAGCATCAACATTTTTACCCATACATCCGTGACGTTGTCCATACCCAGCTGATACTCATGGCAATCATACCCAAAGGCATTACGTAGCCCATTTTCCCAAGTGATGTCTTAGGGCGCAGAAAAACTCCTAGGGTTCCGTGCACCGTCGAGATTACCCAGGGTAAACATGTGGGCGACCGTGTTAATTATAGCTGAATTTGTAAAGTGTTAACATGTTTACCCCGAGTAATCTCAGTGATGCATGCAGCCTCTGGGAAAAATCCCGTGGTTTTCTTTTTGATTCCTTTTATGTCACATCTACCCTATCTAAAAAGGTAGGTAAACAAGTAAACAGATAAATAAATGGGAACTAAACGAATAGGTAAATGAACGGGTTGTCTTTTATGGTGCCTTCCATTCGTCAGAGCTGCGACTTTTTTCCTTCTTTTGGGCGAAGAAGGGCGGGTGATCTCCTACCCATACATAGTATGATTACCTGTGGGAAGCAGCTGCGTATGGAGAATGTCGCATTTGGGTAAGTGTTGATGGGTGCAAAGTGAACGGTGAACCTGGGTGCGTTATTACGTTTACAATGGGTAATCTCAGTGAAGAAGCCTTGGACCATTCAACTCGAACCAAAATTTGTCTCCTGTCTCATCGAATCTATGAAAAAATCATCTAGCCACATTTCTCTTTTGTCTCCAATTCTCCTTCCGATTAGTTTCGATTTTCCCAGGACATGTATTTCGCTTTTTTCTTCGCTATTCACGGCGACATTCCGTGTGTAACCGTGGGCGACGCCACACTACTGCCTTCCGTTCCAGGATCGACCGCCGACACGCAAATGGGCTGGTGACCATTTGATGGCGGCGAGACCACGGATGCTACTTGTGGTCTTCCTCTACACCGCAGCACTCCACCACCGTCATGTGACCGCCACGCCGTGTTCGTATCGGGTGAGTGCGTGCGTGCGTGCGTGCGTGCGAGCGTTCAGGAATTTCCCAGTCCGCTGCTGTTTGTCTCGGGCGAGCGAGTCGCCACGGTCATTGACTGCGTGTCGCGACGGTGTTGGGTATTTAGGCACCGGAGAGAGTCTTTTGGCAAACATATTTTAGTGCTGCGCTGGCAGATCGGATTACAGGAGCCGAGACGATTAGCGGATTTGCAGCGCTGCTGATCGGATAATGCCTAAGCAGGGCCTAAGAAGGGTTCCCTTGGCTCTAGGATGGGTTAATGAGTCAGCCTGAGAAGTGGCTGCCAGTGTACTGACTGCCGAGAGCGGTTTTTTATGGGGCTCAGTATTTCTCTAAAGTCCAAGGCTTAAGGATATGCAAGGGGAATGATAGATGCGAGGGCTCAATGTTACCCTTTGAAGCGCCAACAGCTTTTGGAAGCAGGCAGCAAATATATTTTTAATTATTATATTGCGCTCAGAACTGGACTTTATTGTGTGTGTCAAAATAATTGTTGAATGATGCACTCCAGGAGGTTACGGGAATTACCCAACATGCATTGTAACCCACAAAACCTGGGCGATGTAGAGGCCGAAATCGAGGCGAGAAATGTGGAGAGTGAGGAGTTCACCGATCCATGAAAACTGGGCCATTCAGCTTGCCAGAGCTGATAATTTGGTTCAATTCATCTCCAGGGTTCTGAGGCAACGTTGAGATTACCCTTGGTAAACGTGTTAACGTACTCAAATTTACCCTTTGTTTGACATCCACCAGGGCCTGAATGCATCATTGAGATCAACCAGAGTAAGAGTGTCGATGACCTTGTCAAGGATGTGTAAATTAGGATTGTATTAACCCTGGGTAATTTGGCTGTTGCATGCGGCCACAGCATGTTGTCCGTGCTGAATGTTGAAGTTGTCCGTGCTCAGTTGCTACCCATGGGTATGAGATTACTTATTCTTATAATGATGCCTTAAAGCTCAATTTTGCTTCCCTTCCACCCTCTGCTTTTGTAGTGACCTATACCAAGTTATTTCACATATTTTTTATACATATATTGTGTCCAATCTATAGTCCTTCAATTGTAATGGACGAGTCGCAGCCCTTCTTTAAACGGAAACAGTACAAGGTCACAAAGAGACAGGTCGATAGTGTTCCTTCTGGAATAAATTTGGAGCTCAATAGTGATTTTTTTTTGTTGTTCTGAATTTCATGGAAAGCGAGCGAATATGTGAAACAGGGTATAGAACAGTGATGACATCTGTGCTTTAGAATCCACGCGCAGAGGATGTCCTTCTGGAAGTGCCCATTGAAAGCTCCCGTACGAGGAGATCCACCTCATCACAGGAGAAGGTGTTCGAAGCGCTGCGCATCTACCTGCACTACGATGACTCCGTCCTTGAGTTGCCTGCTGAGAAGCAATTGTTTGTAAATGTGAGTTGCCATACGTTCCATCTTCAACCTTTTGTGGATTCCTCTGACTCTGGATTTTTTTTATGTTTCTTCCGACAAAAGATGAATTAACTTGGACTAAATATCTTTTGAAATATTGTGATAGCCTGGAAGCATTTGGATTTGCAAGAAAATTCCTTTTTTAATGGCTTTTACCATTTCAGAGTTCCCTGCTACCAGAGGCTGCCGGTTACTGGGAGAAAGTGCTCCGCGTTGCACGGGCAAATGCACCGATTCGGTTACGAAGGTGGGTGCAGCGGTCCTTTGAGCACTAGGGCCTTATATACAATAACTGCAATACAATGCAATACAATACAATACAATACAATAACTGAGTAATGCGATATTGAGGTGGTGTTATGGAAAAACTCTCACTTCTACACATATGTATAAGTGCTCTTTTCCAATTTATTGCCATTTTGAGATGGAATCTTGGGGCCTCAACCCGTCTCCACTTCGCAAGTAAAGGCAGCTAGCTCCCTATGCTTTCCTTGATTCCAAATTTTTTGCGTAGTTGATGTTGCTAGGAGACGCTAAATACAACTGTATACCTCTTTCCCAGCGAAAATGTCAAAACTCTATTTCTAAAACCCTTAATTTGGGGGGGGGGGGGTCGGCTTACCCTGGAATTCTGCCAAAAACACCACTTTAGCCAAAGTTTCAGGCGGAATTCATGCTTTGTTGCCCGACTTCATCACAAATTTTTGACGAATTTGAACTCCACTTTTTTTCCTCACACCACCCCCTTTTTGACCTGGGGTGGAATTCATCATTAGGAATAGAGTTAAATGTTTACTACAGGGTATGAGACCCCAAGGTGAAGTTGGGGGTAAACGTTGGGTTATTTATTTATCCAAGAAGAGCTGAATTAAAGTTCTTGAGTTCCTGGGTTTCCGAATCACGCGAGCAAGCTTGGAGACGGTTTACAGGAAACTACATTGATATTGGGTAGGGTGACCTGCAAAATGATGTCATAAATCCAAGTTTTGCGTCCGATGTAATTGGTTACATTGGGATGCCACCGAACATGACTTTTCTCATGGCAAACAGTTTTTGAGATATATTTATAGGCTTTACAAGATCTTTGAGGATTATTCATTCCATAAAGACAATTTATTCGCTTGTGCTTCAGACACGGTCGGAATCTTTCTCCAGTAAAAGAAACGCATTATTTTTTTACAAGTTTTTCACATGTTGTATGAGCAGCCTGCCGTATAAAGCTCCCAATGTAGGGACCACAAATAGGCATTGAGAAGCACTCGTCTAGAGCCGCACGCATTGATGAGATTACCCAGGGTAAACCTGTTGGTATCGCGCGAATTTATCCATCATTGACGGCGACACGTTCACCTTGGGTAATCTAAATTATACATCCAGGCCCTGATTCTTCAGTGCAATGTTCGTGTTCTAAATGTGTCCTCTTAGTACTCTATTTTGGTGGAATGGAATGCAAACTGGAAGAAGACTACTTCCGTTCGCTGCTGCTTTTTGTTCTCATGCAATGATTGAACGCTGAGCCAATGGCTGCGAACGTTCACAGTTTATCGAGGATGCTTTTTTGGAGATTCATCGGATCGGAAATAGTTTCGCACTCCGCAGCGGGCAGTTTCCGTCCGGGCGACATTTTGAGATCCAAAAAGCGAATGGATTTGGATGGGGATCAGCTGGGCACTTTCACCATTGCCGAAGGTTATGTGCATTAGGTCACCATTGGGTTTGTTTCGAGTTGAAATAGTGGTGAAATAACAAATTGTTAGAAAATTTAGTGAAAACGAGGATGTGGGACTTGTTCAAGCTAGCTTGAAGGACAATAATTACCAAAAATATTATACTGCAGTAACTACAAGTGAAAATCTAACGAGATAGAATCGATTAACTCTCTCCCAGTGCTTATTCAGACACCTATGGTAAACGTTTTAACGTGTCCAAATTCACTTCTTACCCACAACGTGTTTACCCATCACTTAATGTCATCTTTACCCAGCTATGAGTGCGAGGTTACCTATCCTTGCAATGATGCACCCAGGCCTTGAGCCTGGGTGCGAAATTAAAACTGTCCAGAGAAAACATGTTGAAATGCATCGATGGGTAAATCTGGTGGGGGTAGGAGGGGTTGCCACTTGTACCTCGGGTAAACTTGAGGAAGTATGTGGCTCCTGCGGCCGCATGCATCATTGAGATAACCCGAGGTAAACGTGTTAACACCAACAACGTGTTCAAGTTTACCCTTCATCAACACAGGTATCGGCACATTCACCCTGGGTAATGTCAATGATGCATGCGAACCCTGGATTAGGTAAGTAATACGGGCATATGCCATGTACTCATTCAATTTTCACCCTCTTTGTCACCTTTTTCAACTTTGGGTTTTGACGCGTCAGATGAAAAGATGGGTAATCACATATACACATAGGTATGATTACCCAATGTTAGCAGCTGAGTAAAGACATCGAAACTGGTGAACGTGTTGATTGGTGCCAGTAAAGGGTAAATTTGTTCACGTCGACGTACTTACCATGGGTAACCACCACGATGCATCCAAGCCCTAGAGGCCAGATGAGTTCCTTGAACCATATTATCAACCCTGGAAGGCTGGAGGGGAGGGGACCAATTTTTCTGGCCAGATGAGTTCCTGACCCTCTATAGGGCCCGCCAAGGTTTAAGACACTGGTTTAGTTACCAGGTTTGATGGGTTACCTTTATAAAAATTCCAGCGGAGTAAGATTAGAAGACATAATTCTGGAAGAAAGGCTATAAATCTGTTTAGCACGATTCTCTGTCATTATTTTTTTTAAATTTCTATAATTATATGAATACCTACTTTGAAGGAAATGCATCTCGTCCTACTACTACTTTCGAAACGAGAAGAAAACAGTGGCGTGTGACCGAGGCTGCCGAGAATGGACGACCTGTGGCGACGCTGTCATACCGCCCGAGCATCTGTTGGTGGGTCTCCACATTTTTTTTTGTAAATTCCTGGACAAAGCAGCTGTAGTTGGTGGGAGGTCACCGCAAAAAACGCCCCGACGCTGAAGTCACCTCTTAAATCCTATGAAACCACGCGTAAGTTGATTGTTAAGTCCGTACCCTACGGTACGGTACACAACTGGCGGATTCAGGTCACCTAGTGCAGTTTTTCCTCGAGTTCATGAATAGGATGATGGAATGAATGACTTCGAGCACGAGGGCAATGAGGTCATTGCGTGACGCGAAAACGAAAACAAAACGCGTTTTGTTTTTGTTCGACCAGTCGCAATACGCGCTATGCAGGCGCGCAATCTGCATTTTTATTGCGTGGAATTGGGACGGAATCGAAAACGAAAGAAGTGAAATCGCGGGAAATCTGCATCAAATAAAAAGCTATCCGGTTTTTCCTAGGGACAAAATGAAAGGATGACTGAATATTTCACAGATTTCATAATGCTTTTAAAGTTTCTATGACAATTTTCCAGTAACTTTCGCAACAAACTACCGTACTTCCCATTCATAAGATACTGTATTTTATGCAGAATCCTGTCCACTATATTTTCTTTCGGAAAACCGACGCGTGAAGAATCGCCAGAAGCTGCTGATCGCAGTGATATAAGTGGATCGGTTCAAAACTGCTGAAGAACCCGTATCCGAGCTCTAATTCTTGTGGAGCTTGTGGGCGGGGCCAAGGAGGACGAGATTTCTGGATGATGCCCTCGCGGGAGCGCATCTTCTCAGGAAATTCGCGCTCCTTGTGAGAGTTTCTCACTATCCACTCCGTAACAGGACAGGAAGAGCGCTGGATGTGCGACCAGCAAGGAAGCGCATTGTGTGTAGCCCCTCACTGTGGTCCCATCTTGGCTCCGCCCATAAGCTCCTCAAACATTGGGGCTCTAAGTCGGGTTTTTAAGTGTTTTTGCATGGAATCACTTATAAAATTGCGATCAGCAGCTCCTGGAGATTCTTGTCATGTGAAAATCTCAAAAATTGCTCTGATATTGGACAGTAGTTTTGAAGGAGGTTATAACGATCCGCAGACCAACTAATGTGGACCTCTGTTCTCTGATTCCGCCACATTTTGGTGCCATTTCTGACAAACTTTGACTCCCTAGCCTTTGATTTTGCTTTCTTTTCCTTTTTTCCAACACTTTCTGCGAAGCAGTTTTCTAACATCAAAGCCCGAGGAAATGATCACGGTTTCCAAACCTACTGTAGAAATTTTTTGGGCCCATTTTGTCTCCTTTTTCCAGCTGTTGGATTTTTTTCTGGAAAAGAATCATTCATTAGTTGGAAGATATCATGTGTTGTCGGTGCCGGACGCAGAAAGTGGGCGGGAGGGGGGTGTGGGAAAAATTGGGGTCTCCGCCGTTTTGGGGACCAAGACAGGGAATAAAATTTAAAAAAATAATTATAATAATAAATAATTGACAAAAATCATATTAAAAATAATAATAAAAATAAATAATTAAAAATAAACCAATACAGGAGTTTTGTTTGTATTGTAATAATTTCAAAAATTTGCCGACCCATTCTCGGGGTCCCCTGCGTCCGTCACTGCGTGTTGTATATCCGTTTGGAATTTTCGGAATGGCTTTCTATGGTCTACCTGAAAATATTTTCCAGGTATACTAATTAAAAAAATTCGTCCTTTAAAAATAAGAGTTTTCAGGTAGTAAGGAAAGTAGCTCAAATTTGTCAGGTCCTTTTCGAATTTCCCTCGTCTAATTTGCAACTTTTACTCGCTAGACTGCTTCTTGTCAGGGGAAGTAATCCAGAAATCTAAAAACGTTTTCTGAGAAAGGCTAGACAATGTAATTTGTTGGGTAGTTTGAGCTCATTTTTAATGCTCAAATTTAGGAGTGCTCGTACTGCCTTTCGTCTGACGACTGTTACACGACGGGTGAGGAAGGGCATGGGATCAAGTAAGTGAATAGATTGTGCTGCTTATGTAGACTGAGCCGAAAAATTCCATTTAAAAATTTTCTGCAACAGTTTTCCTTGAATTTCTCTCCCAGAGATGCTGACTTTGTCCTATATGTGACGGCGATTTCCACGAAGAGATGCGATAGTGTGGATACGCTCGCCTACGCAGCCCATTGTCAACAGGAAGCGGAGCTGGACAGGTGGGTTTCTGGGACATCCTGCGTCCTTTCTGGATTTGTAGCTCATCCAGAAATCTCTTCAAGGCCTGTTGCCGGACATGTGAACCTCTGCCCGGCGTCGCTGTCCACTCATCGCCATGACCGCGAGATTCTGCTGTCGACGGTGAAGCACGAGATTCTACATGCCCTTGGGTTTAGCGTGGGACTCTATGCGTTCTTTCGCGATGAAAATGGAAAACCTCGAACAAGAAGGTGAGAAAATGCGTTTCTCGTGATGCTGGGACGTTTGGCAGAGAGATGGCAAGGGGGCGGATTAGTGGAGTGTCTCTCGTTGTCTGCACTCTCTTCACGGTCGCTGTTTCTCTCACCGCTGCTGTTAGAGAAGCGTAAAAAACTACAAAACTGTCCGGAAAATGCAGGTCGATCTCCTCTGACTCAAAATCCTCCCCCTGCTGTCTCCGTCCAGGCAAAAGCGGCTCAATGTCGCTTACTGCCCTCGTGATTTGGGTTATACTTTTCTGCGCTCTTCAAGGAATCGCTATGGCAAGCCAATCTCGCTGAACAAGGAGCTGGGCTACTACGAATGGGATCGTAACACAATTACAACAATACTTCGAGAAGATTGGTGGACTGGTGAAGGGAAGGTTAGTTTTTTTTTACTTGTTAGTGTCATGTTGTATTAAGGAGAAAATAAAAATTGCTACAGAAATTGCCAGGACAAATTAGCTTTAGGGGTTTTTTTTACTCCGCCCGTCTTTTCGTCGCGTGCTTGACGGAACGTTTCCATTTGAAAAACATTTTTGAAATAGCCGAAATGATCCAAAGCATCGGTCCAAGGAACAGATGGTAGGGTCCACGTCGACAAGGGAGACGTAGGAAAGTCGTAAATTCTTCTGGATATGAATATCAATAATATAATATGATTACCTCTTTGGAATTCTTAAGCATCTCAGTGTTCAGGTCGTCCACCCCGTCCACATGATGGTAACACCCCGTGTTCGTGAGGAGGCCCGTCAACACTTTGCCTGTGACCTTCTGGAAGGAGCTGAACTCGAGAATCAGGGCGGCGACGGAACGGCTCTCACCCACTGGGAGAAGCGTGTTTTTGAGGTGGGTGTGGCTTATTTTGGGAACTCCTGCCGAACCAAGCCCAGGATCACTGCGGCTTTTATTGAATAGTAATTATTGCGCTCTATATTCCCTCATATATATAAATTCCAGAACGAGGCGATGACTGGCACGCACACCCAGAATCCAGTTTACTCCCGATTGACGTTGGCTCTGTTGGAGGACAGTGGATGGTACAAGCCGAATTACGAGTACGTTTCAAGGAATAGGTAGAGGCTACATACCTGGTAGAAATGATCCAAAAAAAAAGAATATGTAGGAAAAGAAAGACAATCAAAAAATGAAATTTTAGAGTAAATGATATATCTAATAATGATGATGAACAATGACCAATAATGGATAGTAGCCGATTATGAATGGTAACAAGCAAGTAGGCGTGGTTTAGCTTGCTCTTGGGCGTGGCCTACCCCTGTTGTGAATGTTTTCGGGATGCACTGTCTGAAATAGTGAGAATTAGAGCAATTAACCTAAAATACTGCTGGTTTTGCGCACAACATGGCCCAGATGCATCATTAAGATTACCCATGATAAATCTTAACCACCCACTTTTATCCTTTAGCAACATGTTTACCCATTCGTGATGTTATCTGTACCCATTAGTAACCATATCCATAGGTACGAGATTACAAATCCTTGCAATGGCGCATCTGGATTCTGGTCGAATCACTGAGATTAAGCATGGTAAACGAGGTCCATCGGGCCGCATGCATCATTGAGATTACCCGGGGTAAGCGCGCCGCCCTCTCCTAGTTTACCCATCGTTAACATGGGCGGCGAAAGGTTTAACCTGGGTTATCTTAACGTTGCATCCAGCCCTTTGTGTGGAAGTCTGAAGTAATAGAAAAAAAATTTGCTGCACCGAATCTAAGGAATTCTCGAGCGTTATGAAGCACTATGGCCCGGAATCGTCATTGGAAAGATGGGTAATTTCAACCAAGTAAGGGTAATCCTGACTCGTTTATAGATAATCCATAAGTAATTTCTCATGGCTAATCTCAATGATGCATCCTCGCCCAGTATTTTTAACCCACTAGGAAAATTGCTGGCAATAGGGGTAAAGAAAATGGGTTTTCCCATAAAAGCAGAGTGGAAATAAATTGCGGTTAATCATCTCCTCCGAATACATCAGTTTTTATGATAATAGACCACTGCGAATTGCGTTTCATGAGTCACCCTCATGGTTAACGAGTGGTTTTCGGCAGTAATTACCCAGCAGTTTACCTAGAATTTGTGCTATAAACCTATGTATGACTCAGGAATGCTGAGGAACTTCACTGGGGCCGAAAATTGGGTTGCGACTTTGTGAGGAAGAGCTGTGGAGAATGGATCAACAACAAGATAGAGAAGTCAGTCCATATGCATCATGGAAAATCAGAAAATATTCTGGAAGTTTCCAAGATTTTTATCAACCTAGGGATAATTTTCCAGGGGAGAGCTGCCAACGCCATTTTGTAATGAAATCAAGCATGATGGAAGAAAGTCATTAGCAGTTACTAGGTACGTATTATGCACAACCCATCCAGAAAGTAGGTTCGTGTCCACTAGAACTGGTTTTCATTTCCAGATGCACTTCCCAGCGTGATTCATTGGCTCTTTGCAACCTGGTTCCCTATAGAAAGGTAGTTCTTTTGGTAGTTTTCGAAGAGAACGCAGTTTTATCCTCCTTTTTCTTAGGAGCTACCAATTCAATTCCGAAATTTTGCCAAGATCGAAGGCGTGTCGCAGGATGGTACGAAGCATTACGGAGGTTCTGTGGAGCTGGCGGACTTTTGTCCTTACAGCCAGGTAATGTATTAACATTTCTCAAAAGTGGCCATTGTCTCCCACCTGGAGCGGCTTCCAAAACATCTTACCATGTTCTAGAATAGCTACAAAAGGAGTGTGCTGCAGATCCTGAATTTCAAGGTACTTAAAAATAAATGACATCATTTCTCCAGGAGTTCGAGTGGAAACTGCCCAATACTACGATTCGACGCGATTCTCGCTGTGAGTTGGAGGGCAACAACCGGGAAGGGGAGGATATTCTGGAGGTAAGTGGATTTAAGGATCGAGCAAGGTTCACTGTTAACGCAGCAATCATATCAGTTGCTAAGGGTTCTTTTCTAGAATTTTGCTCATCTAGAACCTGTAATTAGTCAGAAATTTCCTTCATGGTAGAAATAGACGATCGAGATGAGGCTCTTGGAATGGTGCTATTTGTTTTTTTTCTCCATTCTCCGAACTATTGTCACATTTCATTCGACAGTAGGATGGTTTTTCCGATAACTAATGGCCAGAGATGTGCTATATCCTCCCTCCTGACTTACTCCACATCATTCAGGTCTACGGCTCATCATCGCGTTGCCTCGATTTCAAACAACCCTGGCGAGAACGAAAATGTGGCCGGGTTAGGTCGTTGTCACACTACATGGCTGGATGTTATGAGGTGGGATTACTGTTGCATTTGCTAATTTGTAAAAATTATTCACGAGACAGGAAACTCAAAATTACCCGAAGGTAACCATGCGAAGCTCTTTAAATATGGCTCACTTGTAATTCTTCATTCCCTTTTACCCAATATTCTTACTACCATTGATTCCTATCAATGATTGAAGGTTTTTTTTGCATTGAGAATTGTGATGAAATGTTCTTAAAGCAGCTTTCTCATGGTTAGTAAGTCAGCAGTACTAAGCACATATAATAAAATTCCATGTATTGTTGTGTTTAAAAGCGCAATCTGAACAACGCCAAACAACCGAGGCGCCAAGCTGGCTTGCCGCGACGCGTGGGTGGGGCGGCGCGGCCTCTTTTCCAAGTGTGCAGTGAGGACTCGTAAAAATTCACGACAATAGTCAATTTTTCAGCACCTTTGTCGGAACGGCACGTTGTTCATAGCTGTGCACGATTCACCTCTGTATCCGTGCTATTATGAAGGACAACATGTGCACATAAAAAGGGTCGGTCTATATTTTTTTGCGGATATTTTCCGGATTTTTCATGATATATATATATATATCATTTCTTTAGATCACAGATGGTTGGCTTCGCGAGGGTACGATAGTGTGTCCAGCTTGTGAAGAGTTCTGTTCGCAATGCAAAGCACATGAGAAAACGGACCAGTACATAGGTGAGTTCTTTCCTTCTCAAAATAGCAGCCAAATTGCAAAATGTCCAAATCCAGGAGATCCTGACCTGGATGAGCCGTGCGCCGGCTCCACAGCAGCGTTGTGGATCACCTTTGTCGCGGTGCTGTATCGAATATGGAGTGATTTCCGGTGAATCTCACGAAAAGATCTTCTTCAATGGCCTGCCAAGACACCTTCTAGAGGTATCCATGACGTCGAGGACGACAGGATTTTCTTCCGAGAAAGTCCCACATATCCAACGTGCACGACACATCTCATACTGTCGCTCTTTCGATTTGGTTTCCGGGTTTGCGGGTTGGAATTTTGCCTTTCCTGTCCATCACCGGTCATACGCAATAATTTCGAACGAGGAAATGCCAGTTTTTCACGTGGTTTCTTCCTGGAAGTGCTTCTGGACGTTTGCTGAGCTCGTTCTTCTTCAGACATCTCCTTCCACAGCTCAATGTCCATACATGTTCCTGTGAATTTTACAGTCAATAAGCCCGAGTCATAAAAATATAGCTAGAATAACCCTAGGTTTCATAATAATATGTATTCAACCTCCCAGTTCCCTCAACAGCAAAGGACTGTATTCACTTATACGAACGGTGCGAGGTCCCCACGGGTTCTAACAACGCTTAGTAAGCAAATGGTAAAATATACTTATCACTTTATTTCTATAGTTTTTTTTTCAATTGTTGAGCCTTTTTTACTGCAATAATGCATATTGTTGTTTATGTGTGGTGTTCATTTACCGGTTCAAGAGTGTCTGTAGAGATTGTGATTTTTTTTGTGGATTTTCCCCCGAAAGAAAATTTGAAATAAGATTAGTTTCATAAAAAGTTTTTTTTTCGCGAAGAGCATGCTTTTCAATGTGAATGTAGAATTTCTGCGTAGACACGAGAATATGGAAAATACAGGGAACTCCAAACGGCCGTGTGCAAGGGGCGGGACCGCGACGCGGCTCTCCCGGGCAGAGACACAGAGTTCCTGCGCGTGGCTCTGGGTTGTCTGCTTCTGCCAGCAGAAGGCAGCTCGAATGGCTGTAGATCGATCCTGACGCATGATTAGCAGCTCCTGGAGGCAGCAGTGAAATTACCCATGGTAAACGTCTTATCGCAACCGTACCAAATTTACCCTTTACCTGGCAACCAAAATTATAAGAGACAAAAAAAAAAAGAAAAATACCTAATCTCCGTTTCTTCCTTCCACTAGGAGGAGAAGAAGGTAAAGCATAATATCTTCCCCAGAACTCATCAGGAGTGAAGGAAGGCCTCATCGGATAAACCGTATATAAAGAGCTATGGCTGTCTTGTCTCTATGGTCCACGAATAGGCGACGTCCAAACCTTGTGGTGGGTTCTGGAATACAGCAGGAAGTAGTAGAAGGCAGGACTAAACAGAATGTAGCAGAGAAGGTACGAGTACAGGAGGAATTGGTAGAATATAGGCCAAAATCGCAAGTTTTGATTTCTTATTGAAGGTATTGGTATGAGTTTCCATGCTTTGTCTGTTGGGTATACAACCTCCTACCTAGGAGACACTCCTTTTGTGCTCAAACAAAGAGCTGCAAATCGCTTAGGTTGTGAGAGTTGTGCATAAAAAGAGTACGCCATCAAGGGTCATTCTGCACATGGAATGTGTCTTAAATTCATATCTATGTATCAACACAGTGCTTTACAAGAGGCAAGCAACAAGTTATTTGGCGGTGTTAGTAAAAAAATTATCATGGCGAAAAAACAAATACATACAGAAGGCGTCGATGGCAGTGTGCCTTCCGCGGACCAGAAAGGTATGCGTCATGGCAGCGCCGCTTGCGCTGGAATCGCTGCCGGAATGGGAAATCACGGTTTTGTTGATAGTTTTCCATCCTACTGGATGTCGAATATCGAGAAAACTGTTTGGTGACGGTCACTGAAGTCTCACCAAACCATCTGGAACACCAACTAACTCGAAACCGCTTGTACCACCGCCGCTGCACAACGCCCGGCTGTGTTATTTGTCCATCCATTTGGCACAGAAAGTAATTGCATGAAATCCTAATGAGACCGCACGTCCACTCTGCGTTTGAATCAAAGAGCATCTCGAAGGGAAAGTAAGTTCTCGCTCATCCATCCCTTTAAGTACTCATCGAATGCGAGTACATGTCGGTGTCGATTACGAAGTGGGAACAACGATTCTCGCAACTAAAACTGAAATTTCAGCATTCAAGACTCTTGAGGCTTTTCGGATTCATGCCAAAAACCCGAAAATGATTCGCAAGGAGGAGTGCACCACCATAACAAGTGAACTCTATCCATATCTCGCATTGTGTGACATCTGACTCGAGCTATGACCAACGGCAGGATGTCTCAGTCTCATATTGTTTCCAAGTCCAACGCGTATCACTAAATCGGGTGGCCTTGTGAAGACGTGAAAGAGTTATCGCTGGGGTTATCCGTGATTTTTGGGCTTTGTTGGGATCGATGTTGGATTGACGAGGTGTTTGTTCGAATACTTTGACGTATCTGTTCGACTTCTTCAGCCTCTAACGAAGGCGAAGCCTCCGAAGCATCGGCGAATGAAGGAGTGTAACAACCTCGTGCGTTGCTAACAAAAGTAAATAAATATTAAGGAAACTCGTCAATAGGATTCGCTTGAGCAGTCGACCAAGTTTGTTACTTAAGTTCATTTCGGCTAACGTTTCGACGTCGTCGCCTTCGTCAGAGCCTGGAAAGTCAAAGTTATATCAATCTACTCCCTCAAACACCTCATCATACTACAAGATATCAACTTAACAAAAAGATAGGATCAGAAACAAGCGTAAGGAAGTAGGCCAATAGCATGCTCACCTTCGAAGCCGTAAGACGCGATTTCAACGGACCACCTGGCGTTAGAGTTGAGCCGCTACTACTAACAAGTAGGTGCCCCCCCGCATCTGACCCCGTAGGTCAAAACCCGCAAAGGGCTTGATAGGGCGCCAGCTCATTGGTCACAGCTATGCGCTCTTCTTTGCGATTCGTTTTTGGGTTTTTGGCTGAGATCCAAAACGCCTCCATGGTTTTGCGAACTAAAATTTCGGGTTCATACGCCAAGATCGTAACTGCCATTTTGATGGGTGCGTTTACATGACAATGGCTGCGATGAGCCCCCAGAGATGGTCGAACATGGGATCTGATTAAGAAAACTGTCTAGCAATCAAGAAAACCCTGTGGTTCCCTATATCACGGCGACGATTCCAGTGCAAGCGACGCGGTCGCGCTGCATGCTTTCCCAGTCCGCGAAAGGCGCAATTCCACTGACGCTCTCTGCACATAAAAAAGCGGAGTAAAGAAGAGTTACCCTACATACCATAACATACCAGAAGAGGGCGGTAATAACCCAGTGAGTCTGGCACAAATAAGCCGCATGGAAGTTGACAACACTGTTGCAAAATCCGCTCCGATGACTGAAAATCGTACCAAATTGTTAAGAAAGCCCCTTCGACGCACTTCCATCCTTCAGGAACACTTCCTTATAGAGCTAGACGTGTCTAATGTAGCGAAAAAAAACTACACCATAAACGCAGACAGACTTCTTTTTCCTCAATTTCATTTAATTTAGGATGTGTACTAAAGGTGCAACGTGTGTGTCCAGCCATTAAGGATGCGATGTTTTCACTTCTTTCGCTATTTGCTGGGCACACCGTGACACTATTAATGTAGTCTGCTCGCGTTTTTTTCACTTGATCGAGACTCATCCATTAGTTGAACAATGAAATGTGTTCATTTTTTGTGTCGCGCTTTTTTCACATCGCTTTGGTTTTAAATCACGGGAATTTTCATTGCTTGCTCATTTTCTCGTAGAAGTCCTTGAATTGCTTCTAAACATTGTTCTATTGTAATAGTACAAATAAATTTACCAGACCTCATTATGCACAACGATTCTTTTGGGAATTTCTTCCAAACTATATGACCATATGCTATAGTAAACAGCTGTATCGTTGTTGTGGTGTTGTTGTCCGGTATGCCTCCTTTCAATGCAGCTATTCATCCAGCATTTTACGACTACACGATGAAAAAGCTTAAAACCGTTAGGCTACGGGTTTCGTAAACCATATCAGAAATTCCTCATTGCCTGTGCTTTCCACGAGTTGTACCTTACAGCAGCAAATTTTACTTTACTAGACTCTACTATGAACAACAACTTACTGACAAGCACGTGGCAAGCAAGTTTCCAATCGCATCGGGAACTTGTTCGCATTGCAGCTTGTCGACAACTTGCTGCCACCTTTTTGTCGACTAGTTGTCATTCCAAAGCTTGTTGACAACTTGTTTTCGCTCTTATTTCTGACAAATTGTCAACCGTACGAGGTTGCGGACAATTCGCCTCTGCGTTTTCTTGGTAGCTGCTTGCTGGTCTCGGCGTGAACCAGCCAACACTGCTCCGATGTTTTGAATAGTTGCATTGTATATTACACGGGTGAGGAAACTAGCTTGCAACTTGCTTTGACTCTTCCTGGTCGACAATTTGTTGGATTGAAAAGTTGTCGACAGCTTACCGACAACCTTTGTAACCAATTTTGTAACCAAAAAGCTCGCTGGTAAGTTGTTCAGCCTCAGTCGAATTTCCAAATAAAATCCTAGGTATAACCCTTTAAATAGTTCTTGCATTTCTTTGCCGTTGAAATGAATGTGCGTCTTTGAGGTAGTAAATAAATAAATTAAGTAAATAAATATAAGTAAACAATATGGTAAAATAATTGTTCAATAAAAAATACAAAAAATGGATGAGTTTCGCGTAGATGTTTCTGGGGTGTTTCCTATGAGTTTACTGGGCACCCTACCTCGGAAATTTTTGTTGAAAATTCAACGGATGGACGAATTGCCAGCGAGCTTTTTGGTTACGAGATTCGTTACAAGGGTTTCCGGTAAGTTGTCGACGACCTTTCAATCCAACAAAATATTGTTGAGGAAGAGTCAAAGTAAGTTGCAGGTTAGTTTTCACACCCGCAATCTTGTACGCCTGACAAGTTATCAGAACTGTTACGTAGAGGAAATATTACTATTTCTGAGCAGATGCTGTAGCTATACTTGTATACATAAGCCTCAGAAACGCTTACAAAACTGTTCCTTTGTCAACAATGATCCTTGTGCTCGTTAATTATCCACTCAATCAAGCGGTTATTCATGTTTTGCGTCATTGTTGTGAAGTATCCGCTACCATATTTCATTGTCCGTGGTCGGTCGATTCCCGCCTACGGCTTTGATCCAGTGTCCAGACCACCGCCACCGCCCCGTCGCGTCCACAGAAAAAACTCGTTAGCAGTTCGTTGCATCGCACATCCTCATTTCACCGACAATCACTATGAAACAGGTAAAGTCCCTTTCATTTCACTGTTTTACCCACGCCTTACCCAACGAAATTATCCAAGTTTACCCTGGGTCAGCGAAGGAGACAGATTTGTTTTAGCTCTGCCTCATACTGCTGACAAGTAGTCTTGCCGCTGCCGAGATTCAGTTCCACCACCAGCAGCTGTCAGATCTGCAGGATACAAGTGTCGACGAGGAACCAGCGCCGAATCTTCCAGAAGTCGACGTGAAGATCATCCCGACACACATCGACATCGCCAAATTGAGGTGGGTTTGGTCAGAGTACCCCAATTTTCACTCAGAACTTCAAAAATTAGCTGGGCGAGAAGGGGAATGCTCCTAATCTGAAGATCCAATAGCCCCTTCACCTCACCTTCCAAATTTTTTTTCCATATTGGACATGGGTCACCGCATGACTGTGCAGGAGAAGTGAAACTTTTCGCAATTTCCCCCGCCTTTTCAAGTATTTTTTTCCAGAATTTTAGAAAAAAACTAAAAAAAAACCAAGTTGGTATTCGGAAAAAGGTAACCTCTCAATTTCTGGATGAAATCCGGAAACTAGAATGGAGACATTTTACTTGAAGGAACCACAAAATTTTAAAGTTTTGTTGTGATTATTTAGTTTAGTAGTAAATATTAACAATTAAAAATGAACAGTAAGTGATGGTAACAAAAGTGTAGTAGTAGAGATAAGAGGTTCTCAGTAACCACAACGTCCTGGATAGCCGTAGTCCTTGAGAAGCGATCCAGATCTGTTTACTTATGCGCCGCCATGGATGTGAACTGTCTAAACATACAAATTACCAACTGCAAATAAGTGACATACCGGTAAAAAGTTACCGCAAGGTAGGTTACCCAATGGTAAAGTGAGAGCCATACACCTTCGGAAATATATTAGAGAAAAATGACATGAAAAGCTCTTAGGTTAACCGGAACCGGAAATATCATAGAATGTATCCAGGGCCAGTATGCACCACTGAGAAAACCCAGGGTAAACGTGTTGACGATTGGTAACCTGAGGGATTACCACTACTCAACACAGGCATCAACGAATTTACCCTGGGTAATCTCAAAACATTATACGAGGCTCCATGCATAGGATTACGCAGGCAAATGTGTTACAGATTTACCCATCACTAACACAGGTGTCAAGAGTTACCCTGGGTAACCTCAACGATGCACCCACACCATGGTGTTTCTGTCATTAAACTCGACTCCTACCATAACCAGGGTCAGGATGCATAGTTGGAAGAGATAGATAATCTCGTATACATGCGTATGATTACCCATGGGTAGAAACTGGATATAGGCAACCACACGTATGGGTAAATATGTTGACAGAACCCAGGCAGAAGGTAAATTTGGGTACATTGACCCATTTACCATGGGTATTCTCAACTATGCATCCGTGCCCAAAAACAACTAGGTTTTTTCATGGGAAGGTTTTGTCTCTGGACTCATTCCGGAAATTTTTCATCCAATGAAGAATCACTGTGCTGACATTAGATTTTGCACCAATATCATAAGAATTCAGTTATATCACCATGTATTTTTCCACATTGCAGGGAAGCCTACGCAACCGAAAACCACGGAGAGCGATTTCTTCCTGGACCAAGCCGTCTGCCATTCGAATTGTTCCATGATCAAAGAAGGAAACGCAAATAAAGAACATACATTTCACTTTTTTTTCCCTCGAATAATCGCATATACACAAACCTAGGGTGTAGGGGGACAATTCTGCTTGAATCCTAGGTTTTTTTTCTTGAACCAGGGGCCGCATTCATCACTGAGATTACCCAGGGTAAGCATGTTAACACTATACAAATTCACCTATAGTTAACACGGTCGTCCACATGTTTACCTATGGTAGTCTTAATAATGCATGGAACCCCAGGATTTTAACTTCTCTGTTGGCATTCATCATTCAGTTTACCCATAGTGGACGCGTTTACCCCCAAAGTTGCCCTATTTTAGGCATTCATCAAAATCTTCATCCCCAGACTAAGGGATCAGGTTGGGGGTAAAGTTACTTGTCTCATAGTGAGACTGGGCCTTGTGCTGAGGTAATTATGCGTTAGTGGGTGGTAAAGAATGGCCGTAAAATAATAATTATTAGTATTATAAAGTAAAATTCCAGGTGGAAAGTGATGGATTGTACTATAAAAGCGGCGATTTGACATGACTTTTGAGTCCTTCTAATGAAAAGCAGCTCTTCCAAGAAAGCATTTCTTCCAGAATGATTTTCCGGATTTTTTTTCTGGAAAAATTCAAACTCAAATTCGTGAAGTATTGTTAAATGGTTCTGCTCTACCTTCCTCAGTTACTAATCTTTAATCATCTTTTATTATATCTCTTTATCTCATTGCTATCAACCTATCTTGTGTTGGGCTGACTACATATTGCGCGACATTCTATTCGAGTGTCAGAAATAAACAATCGATTTCGCAGATAAACAAATAGATAAATAAATAAGCAAATGGATAAAAGGGAATTCTGGCCTAAATTTCGATCTATATCACTGTACCTCAGCCGGATTTCGTTCACTCTCCTCTGACGTCATCATCTTCAACTCGATCCCATCAACGATGATTAGACGGCTTCAGATCGATGTTGCACGCGAGCAATGTTATCCACGACTGTTTGACTGACAGCAAAAAGTCGTGCGCACCTGAGCACTCGAAATAACCAGCTGGTAATGGACGACTACAAAGTTTTCTCGGAATTATCCGAAAATTAGAAACCACTGCAAACAAAGGAGGTTACAGTACCTATCGTATGCCTACCGTAACTATGGAAAATGTCGTCGTTGTAAAAAAAAATAAGTTAAATTGGCCAAAACTACCCATTAGGAGCGTTTATAAAATCAGCCAGCGCTTCTGCCAATGAAAGGCACTTTGAAGTTTAATGAGTTTTCAGGATTTTCTCGGCTATCAATAAACTTTCATGGAAATTCCAGCTCAATGCAGCTAAAGGGCTAGCATAACATCAAAATTTCTATACCCGGGTGATTTTTGGACTGTTTTCACTGCACTGTTTTCGTCATCTATTAGCCAGAAATCCACTATGGAAAAAGTATGGACGAAAATAAACTTTTTGGGGCAGAAAAAGTGGAATACAGTGAACGTTGAACGTTACTGCACCGCAGAGGCCGCGTCGCAACACCCACGCGGCGCGGCAGACCAGTTGACTGTTACGGCTGTTTAAGCACAACGTAAATGTATGTAAGAATGCCCACACACAAAGAAACTAGCCTTGGAGACTATATTTAGGTAAAGCAGCAATCCCGGTAACCCCTAGTAATCACAGGGATTGGCTGCTCTACCGCGCTGCGTGGCTGTTGCGGTGCGGCTTCGTTTTCTACGATGCAATAACTATTGGCGCTGGTGTAGCGTATGGATTTGCGCCATCTTTAACGTGAACTCTGACGAAAATGCATGAAATTCCAATTATTATTCTTGCAAAAACAATCAATTGGATGGAAATTCCAGGAAATTACGCTGAGAATCGATATCCATGTTCAATTCTGTGTTCATAACTATTGACTTCCTCGTTTCTACACATGTACGGTGCAGGAATGATCTTTCCATAACCAGGATAACGGTTCGGATATTGGTTAGCCCAAAGCCTACGAATACGGGCCAAACAGATAGCCGCACGCGAATAATTTGGTCATTCCGGGTACGAAGCCTGCAAGGCAATGTAGCTTAGGGTTTCAAGGAAAATGGCTGCAAACTTTGTGAACTAGCTCTGGATTTTAATAACCTCAATGTTTCGACGTTTACCATGTCGCTGTTGCCTCTCTAATGACTCCGTCATATTCTGTAAACCGTTCCCAATGCTTGAGGGAATCTCCTCTCTAATATCCGCAGAAAAAAGCACGGATCCGTCACATGATGTTTGCTAGCGATTCTTTAACGAATGTTAAACATTGATGCGAAATGAAAATTGAATTATGCAACAATTTTTTTCCACGGAAAAAAGATATCTTTGTGAAATTGAAGTTTTCTCCAAGAACTCAAGAGGTAAATGTCAGTTGTCACTAGTGTTTAATGTGCAAACAGTCTCTGTAAACATAGATATTGGAGTTAAAAAGATGGAAATTGTTAAATTTGAGAACAAATCATTGCAAAAAAATAATTAATGGATTAGTCTTTGATAGTAGCGGTGGCTTTAGTATTATTATGGAAATTTCCGGAGTAATTTTAATATTAGTACGAATTACCCCAAGTTCATTCGCGAGTACCTCATTCGCGAGTTCTCTTGGATCTGAGTTTCAATATTGCTACTGTTCTCCTTTGTTTTGTTCACCTTCCTTGTTATTGTAAGGCGCACCAGCGTGTGCAAAAAAAATAGAAATAAAAATAAAAAAAAGTTCACTTATATTTATTCAAAAAAACCAAAAGATTTCTGTTTCGGCCAACTTCTATAGATTGTCATCAACGGTGACGATGGTAAGGTGCTAGTGCGTTCTTCTATCGTCCTCTTCGTCCTCTCAAGTCCACACACACTCTCCGGCGCTCTTTTTCTCTCTGCCGTCTCTTCGACTATCACCTCCGGTGAAATAGACTATAGTGCGGAACTGGTGCATACTGAATCACTATGCTGAAGAATTGGAAGTGAACGGACGCACGCACGCCACACTTTCGCGTTTAGTTCTGCGTGAATTTTTTTAAAATATGAAAGCATGAAAGCTTCAATCCCTACGATGTTGAGTATTCCGCAGCCTAAGCTATCATCCGGAGGACTTTGAGGGAATCACATCTTCACGGAGTTAGCTGCGTTGAGATCATTTGTGATCTCGCGATCGATTTCGGCCAGTCTCGAAGCATAACGGCGAAAAGGATAATAGCTGGCCTCTTCCACTTGCATGTTTCTTTTTTTTTTGCTGTGCCATGTGACTTTTCTTGTCTTTTCGCCAAAGTTGCCACCAAATTGGCAATCTTTTCGGGTAATTTCGGGTGAAACTCACATTTTCAATCCAGTTTTCGTTCTTGATTAGTCCTACGTTTCGCTTTTCCAAAATTTCTTTCTTTCTCTCTCTCTCTCTCTCTCTCTCTCTCTCTCTCTCTCTCTGATAATGCACTTATTTATCAACTGACGAAAAATTTGTTGATTTCGCCGCAAAACGGAGGTTTAGAGCTTTCAAAAAGGATGGCGGAAATGGAAACGGACGTGAGTCCCGAATGTAACTGCCTGTGATTCCTATCAAGGAGGGCGTTCATTTTTGGAAATTTCCGGAAGAACCGTTTGTAGGTAGATGAATTAGCCGATGAAGAAGTGTGGAATATCTCTCAGGACCTCTGGTTCACACCCCTTGGCGTATTTCGAAAAATATGGAGGCCATGCACACGAAGGGAAAATATTAGGTAGTTGTCACGGAATAGGACACCTCCAGCATTCCCGAGTTTTTCCTGTTTGAAGAGCATTTATCTATTTATTTATTTATTTATTTATTCACACACTCAGGGTGCACCAAAAAAAAGACAGAACACTGAAACTTATGGGGAATAACTTCATCCCCATCTACCCTCGTAATACTGTGAAGATTTGTCCCAATCCGTGACGAGTCAACAGGCCGTTCCCCTTCTCCGGGAGGTGAAAAAGTCCACTCCGAGATCCCGTTCCCATATCCTGAACGCAGTTGATGGACTACTACTACCAGGGCTTGGACTGCCAACTTAACCCGTGAAGAACGAATTCAGCCGGGACCCTGGGCGAAGGGAATGGGGGGATCTCAAGGAGGAGGGTTCACCAGCCTTCGTTTTCCTTGAACATATATTTCTTTTCTACATATACCAAGACCTACGGCATTTAACACCGACGCTTTTTGCGATACCACTCACCCCAGCAGTTTTCGTACAGCTGCTCCCATACCAGTGCACTATTTGGTGGGAATTGCGTGATAAAATAGATGATATGATAAAGGCAAATATGGAAAAGGAAGAAGAAAGAAAATTTTGTAAGGGATTATTATAAATTAGTGCTATTTTCACTTTGTAAGGGATTACTATAAATTAGTGCTATTTTCGAACTGCAATCTGATGTTATATACATATTTCTGCAGAACTCAGTGTTTCTAGCCATGTTCTTGGCTCAATTCCGTATGTGATGCTCCTAATATGGCAACTTCTTTCCATGATATTGTTATCTAAGTGACATTAGTGACTTTTCGCTCACTGGTCGGTAAGAAATGGTCACTTGAGCGTTGCTAGTATGCTAGTCTCCAAAATGGGCATTTTAATGAGTTCATCTGCTGTAGCATCCAGGATTTCCTCCACCATTACTCTCCAGGACCGATTATCCGTGCCATCCCGGTGATAGCGCGCGCGCCACAGATTGCAAGCAGCAGCTTCTTTAGCGTCCCGGATTTCTGTTTGCCTCATCGAGTGGCTGTCGTCGGTTCGAGATGATGTGCGTGTTTGCTGTCGTCGCTGATTGGATGAGATGCCGGTGGAGCCGGAGCCGGACCACCCCCCGCCTGCCCTCGCCCGCCGCCGCTCCGCGTTCTTTTCACACACAGTCCCCAGCACCGCTTCTTCCCGGCTAGTGAGTGCCTGCCAATCCTACCACACCACACCATGGACTACGAAAACGATCCCGGATGGCAGTACCTGCGACGCTCGCGAGAGCAAATGATGGCGGTGATTACCCTAGATGGAAGGGAACCTTTCCAGAATTCCTCGCTTTACCCTTAGATGCCCCGTTCCAGGATCAAAGCCGCGCCTACGACTCCAAGAAGAACTGTTGGGTGCCGGATCCGGAAGAGGGCTATGTGGAAGCGATTATCACTAAGACTGCGGGCGATAATATTACCGTCACTATCGGACAGGGTACTGAGGTACGACCACTCTTTTTCTCTTGGAAATTTTTCCTCTTCACCCTTATTTTTTTACATAATTTCCTTCCAGAAAACCTTCAAAAAGGAAATGATCCAAGAGATGAACCCGCCGAAATTCGAAAAAACCGAGGACATGTCCAATCTGACATTCCTCAACGACGCGTCTGTACTGCACAATCTCCGTTCCCGATACTCATCTATGCTTATTTATGTCAGTCCCCTTTATTCTTCCGCGATTTTTTTTCCAATTTTCACAGATAGCTTGTCATGACATGAATGAATGCTTATGGCAGCTCGTTGAAACTGCTTGACGCACTTTTTTCCCTTCGTTGCGTCGTGTTTGCGTATGCTGCGTGGGCGGACAAATCCGCGCTGTTCTTGAGAAAGTCCGCAGAGCGTTTGAGTACGTGTGTGAGAGGAGGGAGAATGGCGCCCGGTGCCCGGATAGATCCAGCAAATGCTCAAACAATTAGAGATCAGTTTTACAGCGCTCGGTGCACAAAAGTACGCATATATCTGGGAACAGGAGCAGTAAGGACGGTTGGGGAGACTTTTCCCACATTGGGGATCTCTTTAGGGATCTGTTACCAAATGTGGGACTCCATGATAAATCCGCTTCTGTTATAAAAAGTAGCATTAGTGAAAGAATGGGTCTCGGAGTGGGCGGGGTTTAGGTCTCTCATACGCACTTATGGGTTTTCAGCCTTGAATGGACAAAATTATGAACTTTTCCTGAGAATGAGGCAGCTTGGGTGGGCGGGGGTACTTTTCCCACATTGGGGATCCCTCCATACATCGATCACCTAGTCTGAGACTGCATATAAGATTGGCTTATGCGAAATGATACAGAGGCTTCCAGAGTGGGCGGGGCTTAGGTATCCCGTATTGGGTACCCCATATCCCATATGGGTGAAGGTTGTTATTCCATGTTAATCCCACTCAAGTTAAAAGAAAGCGTAGTACAGTGAAAAGATTAACACTTAAGGTGGGCGGGACTTAGATCTCACATACTCATATGTATAGAGTAGATTATAGATTCATGTTGTTTCATTTTGATTGTGGAATACGTCCCCCTTCATAGTGCGAAATTCTGCCAAAAAAGGATGGATTCATTGGTGCACGCCTCAGCTCTCAAACTGGGCGGGGCTTAGCTCTCACGGTCCATGCAGGGAGTTGTTCTTCCTTGGTAATTTAAATCCCACCATAGAATATGCTTCTTCGTAGCATTGGTTTTAAAAACTTAGGGTGTACTTAGGTATAAGTTGAACACGTGGTCCCAAATGGGCGGGGTTTGTGTCCCCAGCTATCATTCCGTGTAAATGTCGAGGATTATTGGATATAACTGACTGCTGACGGATGGAGGAGGGGTAGGGCTCTGTGTGAATATGGAATATGTAGTCTGTTCATCAGCTTTGGCTTCATATTTTTTCCAACCATACTATGTGCCCCAGGGAGTTGGGAATTAAAGAGGGTGAACAATTCATCGGACATTATTTTGACCAAGATGGGCGGGGTTTCGGTCTCAGCAATCACTTTATGTGGGTACTTGTTCTTGTCCAATGATTTCGTTGGTTCCGTTGAGTATAATGTTATGCAACCAGAGGACTCAGGTGTGAGTGAGGTTGAATAACTGGAATACAGTTGTCCTCAAAATGGGCGTGGCTTAGGTCTCAACATCCCTCTATGTGTAAACTAGAAAATATTCGCAAATGTCGTTATCGTTTGCATGGATTGAATTGGTTATTAAGGGAAAATGTTCATTAAAGACAAATATGCCCAAACTAGGCGGGGTTTAGGTTGCTTCTGCGATTCTTTTGTACCCGAAGAATTTATTTTCAACTTTCATCTCAGTTTTCAAAAAATACCAATACAGAAATACCAGTACAAGGGCAGTATGTATACATTAATTTAGACTTATTCCGGTCTGTTCTGTGTCGTGATCAACCCCTACAAGAGGCTGCCAATCTACACCGATTCAGTCGCCGGCATGTACATGGGAAAACGAAGGTGAGATCTCTGGGCGCTAATAGCGGCATAAAAAGTATAAAACGTGTACACCGCCCTAAAGTAGGGTATCCTGGGACTCGTGGAGAATAAATAAGTCCTTGTACGGGTTTTGCTTTGACAGCATCTCCACGACAACATTTCTAAGACAATTTTTATTCGCTTTGAATCCGTGTTTGCCAGGATTTTGCTTCGTAATCAACGACTTAACGCATTAACTGTCAATTTACCGGAATAGCGAGGTTCGAACCACTAGCAAACAGCCCTACCATGTGGATGTCCAGGATAAATAGTCTTTTTTCTTTGACGGATTTTTTGGCTAGGAGCGAAATTCCGTGGAACCAACTGATGTCAAAGGCGTCCTCCGACCTCTGCGCAGTTAATATAATAACTCCATGGAAATAATGTTCTGAAAAAAAATTATTAAATAAAAAATATTCCAATTTTTATTATAGAACGGAGATGCCACCGCATTTGTTTGCTGTGTCTGACGAAGCCTACCGAAATATGCTTATTAACCACGAGAATCAATCTATGCTTATCACTGGAGAATCTGGAGCCGGAAAGACGGAGAACACAAAGAAGGTGAGCTTAAAAAATGTAACGTCAATTCGTTGCAAAATATTTGGAAAATAAACATTTCATTGGATGGTGGTAACTTTCGCAACGAAATAGAGTTTGATTTACCCTAAGCTTTCGGTAAAAATCAACTGTTTAACCGAATTTCAACGAGAATCTAATTTTCTCGGATTTTTTAAAGAGTAAAGTCCAGTTAGAAACGAGTTAGTTTTGTTAGAGTTTTGTTAGAGACGGTTCTGCTGTTGTACGATTGATACTTCGAACACTTCTTTCCCGAATTGGCCAATCAGGCAACAGTAGCACCGCCCCTTTTCCCTTCACGATGCGCCAACCGTCAAAACGCAGTGGTTTCGCGAATAATCAAGCTAAGTAAGCAATTAAAAAGACAAAAAGTTTAGATGACTAGATTTACTAAAAATTGAAGTAAACCCTGAATTTGTACGGCTCAATCTGTTGATGGGACAACAAGGATTTCTATCCAATTGTTTTAAAAACTTTCATTCTACTCTGGTTTTTGTTTACAATATCCCTCCAACAGGTAATTGCCTACTTCGCCGCCGTTGGTGCCTCTCAACAAGAACAATACGGCAAAAAGGAGGAAACTACGACGAAGAAAGTCACACTTGAAGATCAAATCGTACAGACCAACCCCGTGCTGGAAGCTTTCGGTGAGTTGTGTGATAGTTGTCCGTGGCTTAGTGGGCGTGTCTCATCACAGCGAACGAAGAATTGGATCCTCTCTTGCAGGAAATGCCAAGACTGTGCGTAATAACAACTCGTCCCGTTTCGGAAAATTCATTCGAATTCACTTCTCCAACAAAGGACGAGTCGCGTCTTGCGATATCGAACACTGTAAGTTTTACCAATGTTTGGGTACAAGGCGATATGTGGTGAAGGGGGCGGAGCAAGCCCTGCGATCGATATAAAGTAGCTTTTTCTGGAATTCCAGTAAAGCTCGGTCTCATCCAAAATTGTCTTCCAGCTCAAATCGCATAGGTGGGAGAAAGAGGCGGGACGAGCCCCGTGATTGGCTAACATTTCCTACTTTTTTTTCCGGCAAACCAGTGAAACACGTCCATGTTGAACAAGAATTTCTGGCTTTAAGTAGAGAAGATTGATTATCGATATCCATACCTGTATCGATGTAGGTAGGGTGGTGTGCGTAATGGCAAAGCTCTGGGATTGGTTGGTACATCCCATTCTCTGTAGAAGCCCAATTAGGATATTCTGAGAAAGAGTGGCGGAGCCAGTTCTGCTATTGGTCAGCACATGGAGCTTTACCTTGTTATCAAGTGAAACTCACAGATGTGCCATGGAGATTATCTGCTCCATTTGGACGATTTTACAATGAAAAAGGGTGGAGTGCCATACTAGGGAAGTGCGGAGAAGCCAAGCTTTGCGATTGGTCAATTCACGCAACCAGCCAATCGCTGGGCTCGATCGTGCCGCCTTTCCGGATATGAAGCTCCACCCCCTAAAAAAAGAAGAACCAAAAAGGGGGCCCTTTACCATGTTCAAGACTGTGGGAATTCGAAAAAGCTCCTATAGAGCAATTCTGGATAGTTCCAATCAAACCTGAGTTATGGATTAAAAGTTTCCTTCATTAATACGGCTATCGATCGATAAGTCACCCTGGTTTAAAGAGAGTATTCATATTAGGAACTGTAACTTCCTTGGAATTTGAAGATTACATTCAGATCTTCTCGAAAAATCGCGTGTGATCCGTCAAGCACCTGGTGAGCGTTGCTACCACATTTTCTACCAAGTATTCTCTGGACATCTACCGAATCTCACCAAGGTAAGGGCGTAACTACCCTCCATGCCTAAAATAACGCGCCAACTTTCCCTGATTCAGGACCTAATGCTCGACAAACCCGTCTCAGAGTACTATTTCGTCGCGCAGGCTGAGTTGAAAATCGATGGCGTTAACGATAAGGTGAGGTTCCGGATCCATAATCTTCTGGATTTTAGACCAAAGCGGTCTTTTTAGGAGGAATTCGCCTTGACCGACGAGGCTTTCGACATTCTGAAGTTCAGCATGGAAGAGAAGACGAACTGCTACAAGTTGGTGTCCGCCATGATGCATATGGGTAACATGAAGTTTAAGCAGAGACCTCGTGAGGAACAGGCTGAGCCGGATGGAACTGATGGTGGGATTTTTGGGTTTTTCCTGGATAAATTCGGCCAAAATCTGGATTCTGAGCGATGATTTCCTTTAAGAAGCCGAACTCGCATCCGAGATGTACGGCGTTGACGCGGAGGAGTTCCTCAAGGCACTCACCCGTCCCCGCGTGAAGGTCGGAAACGAATGGGTGAACAAGGGACAGAATCTGGAGCAGGTGAGCTTCTAGAGACCGTAGGGCTACCCAGAAAACTCGTCCCAAACCCTGATTTGCCCCGTTTAGGTCAACTGGGCTACCGGCGCCATGGCCAAGGGTCTCTACTCGCGTATCTTCAACTGGTTGGTGAAAAAGTGCAACCAAACACTTGACCAGAAAGGAATCTCCCGTGACTACTTCATCGGTGTGCTTGATATCGCCGGATTCGAAATCTTCGACGTCAGGATACTCCACCTCTTCTAGGATTTCTGGATTTTCCCGGATTATTGCTCCTTTCGTTTCAGTTCAACTCCTTTGAACAGCTCTGGATCAACTTCGTAAACGAGAAGCTGCAGCAGTTCTTCAACCACCACATGTTCGTTCTGGAGCAGGAAGAGTACGCCCGAGAGGGAATCCAATGGACGTTCATCGATTTCGGTCTTGATCTGCAGGCTTGCATTGAACTGATTGAGAAGGTCCCGACACGAATTACTGCTTACGGTCTGTATAGGTTTTCAATATGGTGTGTTTAAGCCTCTGGGTATCATCTCCATGCTGGACGAGGAGTGTATCGTGCCAAAGGCCACTGATGCCACCCTGGCGGCGAAACTGATCGAGCAGCATCTCGGAAAGCACCCCAACTTCGAGAAGCCCAAGCCCCCGAAGGGAAAGCAGGTGAGTTCCATGCACTCTGCTATCCTTAAATGGGAATTTGATTCCTAACAAATCCTTAGGTCAGCATAATGGAAAAACATATTAGATTTTTTTCTATAAATGGTGGGAATTCCAGAGATCTAGGACTGAATGGACTTGTTTCAATTGAAACGTTATTCTGGAACTTGGGGTAAGAAAATAGTGGAAATCCAGGACATTTTCCTGGAACTTGGGTTGAAACCCCAGACTGCAACACCCAAGGTTTAGATCACAAGGCCTTTCCACGAGGTCTTACCTGGTCCTGGAAGGAAAATCTCAGAATCCTGGAATTCCATGATCTTCAGGCCACTTTTTTTGTCAAATTTCCCCAAAAGTGCTTCATTGATCTATCTTTTTGACTAGTCTATCTAAAACGGCTCCTTATTTATTTCTCTGGATAAGACCCTCGAGTCCTGTTTGCCCAGAAATCCATAACGTCGCCTTTTTGGCCTTCTCGGCGCCAACCTTGAGCATCTGAGACCCATCGAACTGCTTGAAGAAGATGTGGGGAAGGGATACTTTGTCATTTCAATAGAATAGACTGGGTAGAATTTCTAAACACAACTCGTTTCTTTCTGGATAATTGATTCTCCAGAAAGAAAGAACAAAAAGATCAAATTAGTGGAAGGTTAGAGATTTTTATTGGAAAAAGTCTCATGTCTCATGAGAATCGTGCTCCAAATTTTGGGCTACTTAACATGGTTCCCCCACAAAAGTTACTTCATCCAGGAGTCCGGAGTTTCTTGAAAGAAAATTCTGGTTCCTGGAGACTGGAAAAATCCGTTACGGTACCTTTTCGGCATTCTTGTAGTCATTAAGAAGATTAAGAAGCCGAGAGGATGGATCGAGGAAAGAAAAGTTGTAGAAAATTCTTCAAAAAATTCCGTTGAATATGGGGACCTGGGTCCAGATCCAGAATTAGCCAACACTCACCTTCTCGGCAGACATTCGTATATTCCAACTCCGCCTCTAATCACTTTACTCTTCATCATGGGCTAGGATAGGTGCTTTGGAAGTTATTTCAGTTGATGTTTAGTATTTTCCGGAAAGCCTCCACGGAATAGCATCAATTTTCAGTCCGAGGCCCACTTCGCCATGAGACACTACGCTGGAACTGTACGATACAATGTCACCAACTGGCTCGAGAAGAACAAGGACCCCCTCAACGACTCCGTTGTACAGGTGATGAAACAATCCAAGAAGAACGCGCTCCTGGTCGAGGTCTGGCAGGACTACACTACCCAGGAAGAGGCCGCTGCCGCGACGAAAGGTATCTCCCTCAAATCCAAAAGAATGAGAAGTGTTGCCGAGTTTTCCGCATAGTAGGCGGTGCCGGAAAGAAGAAGGGCAAATCCGGATCGTTCATGACGGTATCCATGCTGTATCGTGAATCGTTGAACAATCTGATGAACATGCTGAACCGGACTCACCCACACTTCATTCGATGCATCATTCCCAACGAGAAGAAACAGTCAGGTGAGTGGAATTGGGTGGAGAGAGTGGGCGTGGCTGTCCCACAACTGCTGACCACATCGTTTTAGGAGTTATCGACGCCGGTTTGGTCCTCAACCAGCTCACCTGCAACGGTGTGCTTGAGGGTATCCGTATCTGTCGTAAGGGTTTCCCTAACCGTACGCTTCATCCGGATTTCGTGCAACGTTACGCTATCCTAGCTGCTGATGAGGCTTTGATTGGAAAGGAGGACGCTAAGGTACGAGCAGAAAGGTTCGGTTGGGTAATGGTCTGAAAGCAAGGGTAAAAATGTTTCAGAAAGGAGCCACAGCCATGTTGGATCGTCTGGTGAGGGAGAAGAAACTGTTGGACGACAACTTCCGTGTCGGTATCACTAAGGTGTTCTTCAAGGTGGGCTTTTTTTTTCAAATTTAGGAATATCCTGAGACATTTTAGGCCTACCCACTGCCGGTCAGTCGCTGTGTTGCCGCGCCGCACCACCGATGCGGCGCGGCAGACCTGTTGAACCCCGCTGTTGCCGGGCGGTCTTTTCCACTATTGTCTTTATGTCTTCACCTCCATTCCAAAGTGCTTGGGTGGAAACACAAGCAAAAAATCAATACCGGCAACGCTCGACAACCATCCACCCAGTTGGTTTGCCGCACCGCGTATGCTATGCGGCGCGGCATACCACAGGGATGGTTTTCTGTAGTGTAAGAGTGATTGACCCGCACTTTAAATGGGTCTCTGCCATAGATCAATGCCTAAGATTCATAAGACCCAATAAAAAAGGAAATTATCCATACAATAGCCCTAGGACAATTCTAGGCCCTGTCATAGGCCCTTACCTTAACCAAACACACGAACATTTCAGGCGGGTATCGTAGCCCACCTTGAGGACCAACGTGATGTCCGTCTTGCCGAACTCATCACTGGATTCCAAGCTCAGATCAGATGGTTCTACCAGCTTGTGAGTTCTTTTACCTATTAGGCCCGTACCTTTTAGGCCTACCATACCTTATATGGAACCTATTACCTGTGACTGACGCATTCTGTAACTACAGATCGAGAAGAAACGACGCATCGAACGCCTCGAGGCCACCAAAGTCCTACAGAGGAATGTTCGCAACTGGGCTATGCTACGTACCTGGTCATGGTTCAAGCTGTACGGCAAGGTAAATTCTGGATTGTCTATTTAGGTTAAAGATGAAACCGAACCGCTGACGTCCTCCTGGTTCAGGTCAAGCCGCTCATTCAATCCGGAAAAATCGAGGAACAGTATGAGAAGCTGCAAGAGACCGTCGCCGCCCTCAAGGAGTCGCTGGTGCAGCAGGAGGAGATGAAGCAGCAGATCGCTGAGAATGCGGAGAGGGTCCAGAAGGAAATCTCGGAATTGCTGACTCAGCTCGAGGCGACCCGCGGTAGCAACACGGTAATTATCACCTAAAAATCAACATTCAACCCCCTAATCCATGAAATCCACCTTTCAAGGAAATCGAAGAGCGCATGGCGATGCTGAGCGAGCAGAAATCCACACTCGAAGGCAAAGTGGCCGAGGTGAACGCTCGCCTTGAAGCCGAAGAAGCGAACGCTGCCGAACTGCTGAAGGAGAAGAAACGCTACGAAGCCGAATGCGCCGAGTTGAAGAAGGGCTGCCAGGTAGGCGTTTCTGGATTTTGCCGCCGCTGACGGGACTGATCCTGGGGAGATTTCAGGACGTCGAGCTGACGCTGCGCAAGAGTGAGGCCGAGAAGCAGGCGAAGGAGCACCAGATTCGCTCGCTGCAAGATGAGATGCGCCAACAGGATGAGGCTATTTCCAAGCTGCACAAGGAAAGGAAAAATCAGGAGGAGACGAACAAGTTCGTGAAAAAATTTCCCGAAAACTTTTCCAATCCGAGAAAATTTCCTAGTTTTTAGGAAACTGACCGAGGATTTCCGCGCTGCTGAGGAACAGAACATGGCTTCCAACAAGCTCAAGGCTAAACTTATGCAAACCCTTGAGGATTCCGAGACCACCCTGGAACGTGAGAAGAGAAACCGCGCTGATATGGACAAGGCTAGTGAAGATCCTAGAAAAATTTTATCGTTTGGAGGCGTAAAAAATTAATTTTTACTCACTTTTAGTCGAGGAGAAAGGCCGAAGGCGACTTGAAAATCGCCCAGGAAGAAATGGACGAGTTGTCCAAGGCTAAGAGCGATGTTGAGAACAGCCTCCGTCGTAAGGAAACCGAGCTGCACAACCTTGGCATGAAGCTGGAGGATGAAACGAATGCTGTGGCCAAGCTGCAGAAGGCGATCCAGCAGGATGAGGCGAAAATGAAGGATTTGAGTGATCAGCTGGCTGAGGAGAAGGTACTTTAACCGTTGTAATTTTTTGTGCCCCAAAAATTAGCTCATAATTTCCAGGAATCCCGTCAACGTGCTGATAGAGCCCGCTCAGAGCAACAGGCCGAGTTCGACGACTTGAGCGAACAGCTTGATGAGCATGGTCGAGCCACCGCCGCGGAGATTGAGCTGGGCAAGAAGAAGGTCTGTAGGAGCATGAAATTCATGAAATTCTGGATCTGACCCTGTATGCTATCCTTTCCAGGATACCGAAATCGCCAAACTGCGCCGCGACCTCGAAGAGGCCGGCCTGAAGTTCGGCGAACAGCTGACCGCGCTGAAGAAAAAGGGAGCCGATGCCGTGCAGGAGCTGTCCGACCAGGTTGAGCAGCTTCAGAAGCAGAAGTCGAAGGCGGAGAAGGAGAAGGCACAGATGCAACGTGAATACGACGAGGCCTCGAACGCCCTCGACCAGGAAGCGAAGGCTCGCGCTGAGCAGGAGCGTATTGCTAAGCAGCATGAGGTATGAGGAGCACTGTTAGTGGGTCAGAATTTCATGATTGGGTCAGCTAATTATTCCTCACTTCCAGGTGCTCCTCCTTGAACTGCGTCTGAAGTCCGACGAACAGTCTCGCCAGCTCCAGGACTTCGTCTCGGCCAAGGGACGCCTCAACTCCGAGAACGCTGACCTCGCTCGCCAGGTCGAAGAGCTGGAGGGCAAGATCCAGGCGGCCACCCGTCTGAAGCTGCAGTTCTCCAACGAACTCGATCAGACCCGCCGTACCACCGAGGAGGAGAGCCGTGAGCGTCAGAATCTCAACAATCTGTCGAAGAACCTCGCCCGCGAGCTTGAGCAGCTCCGTGAATCCATCGAGGATGAGGTGGCCGGAAAGGCGGAATCCACCCGCCAACTGCAGAAGGCACAGACCGAGCTGGATCAGTGGAGAACCAAGTTCGAGACGGAAGGACTCATCGGAGCGGACGAGTTTGACGAGGTGAAGAAGCGCCAGAATGCGAAGACCAGCGATCTTCAGGATGCTCTGGATGCGTGTCACGCGAAGATCGTCGCCTTGGAGAACGCCCGTAGCCGGTAATTTACATTTTTCAGAGGGAAAATATCTTTGGAACACCCGTTCTCGCAAAATTTTCCTATTCCAGCCTGACCGCCGAAGCCGACACGAACCGCCTTGAAGCTGAACACCATGCCCAAGCCGTTGCCTCCTTGGAGAAGAAGCAGAAGGCCTTCGACAAGGTTATCGACGAATGGAAGAAGAAGGTCAGCATATCCTGGATAAATCTATTCTTTAAGTCCAGAAAAAGTGCATAAAAATCGATTCAGGTGGATGACCTCTACCTGGAACTCGATAACGCCCAGCGCGATTCACGTCAACTTTCTGGAGAAGCTCACAAGCTCCGTGGACACCATGACGCTCTTGTCGATCAGGTAGAAGGACTGAAACGAGAGAACGGCGCGCTCTCCGCTGAGGTAAGGCCTAGGCCCTTCTGGTTTTGCCTATCCGCTACCTAATCCGGAAAATGCTCACTTCCAGGCCCGTGACCTCGCCGAACAACTGGGTGAAGGAGGCCGCGCCGCGCACGCTCTGTCGAAGAACATGCGCCGCTTCGAAATGGAGAAGGACGAGTTGCAGCGCGGTCTGGATGAGGCTGAGGTGAGAGAGGATCAACTTTAGGCCTTAGCAGCCCTGAGGCACTTACTTTAGGCCGCCCTGGAAGCTGAAGAGAGCAAATCGCTGAGGTGCCAGATCGAGGTCACCCAGATCCGTGCAGAAATCGAGAAACGCATCGCCGAGAAGGAGGAAGAATTCGAGAATTCACGCAAGGTTCACCAACAGACAATCGACAGCATTCAGGTGAGCATCTACGGCTCGGTCGGGAAGATGTTCACTCGCTTAGGGAGAAATCTTTGCAGGCTACGTTGGAATCCGAGGCTAAAGCGAAATCCGAACTGTTCCGTGTAAAGAAGAAGCTCGAAGCTGACATTAATGAGCTCGAAATCGCTCTTGACCATGCCAACCGCGCTAATGAAGACGCCCAGAAGAACATCAAGTTCGTAGCTGTTTTGGACATCCCTTTAAGCCATTTGGCGGTTCCTGGATTTCTGTGAATTCTGGATCCTCTGAAATTCCTAAAATTACAGGAGATACATGGACCAGATCAGAGAGCTTCAACAGACCATCGATGAAGAGCAGAAGAGACGCGAGGAATTCAGGTGAGTCGTTCTGACCAGCAAAGATTGCATCCGACAGAAATTTGGTTTTTAAGGGAGCTTCTGCTGTCCTCTGAACGCAAACTCGCCGCTGCCAAACAAGAACAGGAAGAGTTGATTGTGAAACTTGAAGCTGTAAGTCATATATTACATTTTTCTTTAAATTTCAAGTCCATCCCTAAAAGTGGTATTCACCTGCTCTCAAAAAGCAAATCGATTTTGATCAATGCATCCAAAATCCAATATTGTCCAAGAAATGTGAAGACATGTCTATTTAACGTGCTAACGAGTCGTGCTTGGTCTTAGTTAACGGTTAGCGAGATAGCGATATCTTGTACAAGTTCTCTAACGTCTTCAAGTTTTTTATGTCATTAGATTTGTCAGAGGAAGCTGATTACAATGATATACAACATTCCTGGCAAAATTGCAAAAAGTCGGTTTTTAAGTTCTTCGTTTTTGGGGAGAGTTTAGGGGGGGAGGTCATGTGTTACTAGACCGCCGCACATCTGCATCATATGCCCGTCCCTGTGTCTGCCGCACTCTAGCAACACGTTCGACATGTTTTTTGACTTCAATCGATAACTACATGCCAGTGCCTAAATTTTATCGATCGATGACGTTGAACATGTCGAAGAGTGAGTCTGAGCTCTATGCTTGGTCAATGCACCCGATTGACCAATCAATCACAGTGCGCCAGCTCCCAGTACAACGCTTCACGTTCACATTGTGGGGAGTTTTAATGAGGAAGCGCGCACCAAACTGCGCATTGGTTGAATTTCGTAACGGGACCCACCAATGACCCAATCACAGCGATGGTGGGTGGGGCGTGTGGATATGTTGCGCGCGGACAAGCCAGATCCGCCTAAATATTGCAGACAACTATAATGGAAGGTCAACATCGATAACTTAAATTTCTGTTGCAATTTCCAGATTGAACGCGCACGCCACGTCACGGAACAATCCGTCAAGGAACTCCAAGAGCAAAACAACGAACTCAACTCGCAGAACGTTGGTCTCGCCACGGCAAAGAGCCAGCTTGACAATGAGATCGCACTTCTGAAGGTATGATCTACGCAAACACCTGTGGACATGTTGCTAATCTAGATAGAAGCAATTTTTAGAGCGACATCGCTGAAGCCCAGATGGAACTGGCGGCTTCAGAAGAGCGTGGACGACGTGCGGCTGCCGACGCCGCCAAGATGGCTGAGGAGCTGCGTGCCGAACAGGAACGCTCGCTGCAGATCGAACGAAGCAAGAAGCAGTTGGAGAGCCAGGTTAAGGTGAGTGGGATAAAATGTCCAGGAAAGGAAGGGAAAATCCCGTCCAAAGCAGAAGAAACAACCGGAAGCTCTTCGAAAATTTGTGGAAAGTGTTTGTATAGCTGGAGAGATTAGACAGTGCGTCTATGACTTGTGTCTGCAATTACGGCTCCAGCACGGTTCCAGTCGGCTAACATCCTATTTGATCGATGGGAGGTTGCGTAAGTAACTGCGGACAAAGTGACAGATGCACTTCCTAAGCTACCCGACTGTACCTTGAGTCACTTGTCTTCCTCAGGACATGCAAGAACGAGCAGATGCCGCTGAATCAGCCGTGATGAAAGGAGGAGCCAAGGCGATCCAGAAGGCTGAGGCACGTCTGAAGACGCTGCAGACCAACCTTGAAGGAGAGACGCGTCGCGCAACGGAAGCAGCCAAATCCTTAGCCAGAGCGGACCGCAGAGTTCGAGAACTCGAATTCCAAGTATGTCCAGAATTTCCTGACAACACCGAAAAAAAATTCAAATACAAATTCCGTTCTAGGTGGCTGAGGATAAAAAGAACTACGACAAGCTTCAGGAATTGGTGGAGAAACTTTCCGGAAAACTTAAGGTTCAGAAGAAGCAACTTGACGATGCGGTATGTCCTAGCCAATTTACATCATTTTCAAAATTTCATGACAGCCATGTATTTTCTGTACAGATTTATGACCCGCAGTGATAAAGTAGTTGAATTTGTGAAGCCGGGCCAAATTCACAGCAATCTCCTTGGTCACAGTATCCATCGCCCTTTAAATTGCAGCGTTGGAGCGCGGTATTACGCGCATCACGGCTCTACTGCGTGGCGGTTGCGAAGCGGTCATAGCAGTGCGACCAATTTTGAGACACAATACTGCTGTTGTACATAGTTTCGAGTTTGCAAATTGATTTTGAATTAATAGAAGTGTTTTTCTAGGAAGACCAAGCCAACAGTCACCTGGCGAAGTACCGCACCGTACAGATGGCGCTGGAGACGGCGGAAGAACGTGCCGATTCCGCCGAACAAGTCCTCGTTCGAATTCGATCGCGCACCCGTGTGGTTCCCGAGCAGAAGCAGAGGAACGGAAATGGAAATGAATGAACAAATTATGTTTAGTTGTTACTACTAAAGGGATAAGCCTAGTTTTTCGTGTGTCCCTGTAATAAATCTGCGAAAATTGGATTTGATTTAGGGTTAGAAATAAAGCAGTTGAAGGAAACCGCTGTGTTGCAGTTTCATTCTATACTGTTTAGTATTATTTACGAGAAGTCTACATACAAAAGAAATCAACAATCGCGGGTGAACAACCATATTCAGCGACACAGTGATCGGATGAGATAGGGCTTTGCGCTCAAATTCAATCGATATATTGATCAGCGACAGCAGCCATTGACCGCAACGCGGCATCACACAGTTCTTGACGTATATGTAGTAGGATTACTCTTGGATTATTCTTTCTCATGAGCTTCACCCTTGGAAAAAAAGTTTAATTAAAATTCAACCACACAATTCAGCAGTTAGTGGTCGGATTGAAAGGTTCGGGGTCCGAGTTCTTTTTCCAAAAATTCTTTTTCCAATAATCACCGGGTTTTTATCCGAACTTTGTGAAAAATGGGGAAATTAGAGAGATTAACGGTTGGGGAGGACGATCACAACTCTTGTTTATAAAGCTTTATTATATGCCAACAAAAGCAAGCACTACAAGCAGAAGCAATTCATAGGGAGATGATAAAGAGAGATAGAAAATTAGTCATATTTTGAAACCGATGCTGCGGTTGGTGGCGAATGATGCAAATGTACATGAAGAGGAGGAGTAATGAGAGCCCTCGCACAAGCTACAGCTTAGGTTTGTTTTTATTCGCTTTTTTTTGTACTGTTCCCACTCGAGTGAAACTTGGCGGTCTCACGGATCTTGCAGTGCGACTGGGGCATGTGGGGGGCGGCGAAAAGGAAGAGAAGTCAAAAGATTAGTCTGACGATGAGTTGGACCGATGTCATTTTCATGGGCGACACGAGTTTGGAAGGTCCCACTGTGGTGTTGGCTATATGTGAAAACGACCTAGTTCAATGGTGAGGCGTCCAAATAGTGGAAGTAGCGACAGTTAGAATATGGCAGAGCCAGATAGTAGTACGATTAGAATATGGCACAGGCAGGTAGTAGTAAGTGAAGCAAGCGTCGGTTATATACGGATGGGAAGCGGAGGCGTGGCGTGGAGGTAATTGGTTAAAACGAGGTGGGATTTCGCGTTCAAGGTCTCCCCAGGTCAGTACTTGGTTCCTGGTCTGAATTTTGAATATTCCTACCCATCTCTGTTACACTGTAACGACCAGCTGGGCTTTCTCCCCGAAGGCGAACTCGAGGAGCGGCGCATTTGGGTGCATGAGTTGAGCACCGTATTTGTTGACGAAGTGCAAATTCACCTGCAAAAAGTGCGGCACTTTTTGCAGGTGAATTTGCACGTGAAGCTGTCCAGGTCTCCACTCAAGACGGCTCTGATGGAATTTGGCAATTTCTCTGCGCACGTGCCGCTATAAGCCGACATGCAGTGTGCAAGCACCTCGTAGGCTAGCAAGCGCAGTCTGTGCAATGAACACAACCTAGTTTCTCCATGATGTCCGAGAAGCGGACAAGGCGGGTGAAGTGATCCGCCTCGGTGGTGATCGGTGCGAGCAACTGTAAATTGGCGCTTTTCATCAACGGTGATGTCTGCAGCAGCGCGTTCAACTTGCATACGTTGATTCAACGACGTAGTTAATCATCGCGATTGCTGAATGAAGAGGCATCCTGCTGAGTTCCTTCGAGTCGTTAGCTGCAAAAGCGTAGATATTATACATAAGATCCCGCCAGCTTCCCTACGCCGGATGTAGAGAAAGCACGTTCTTAGTGCGGCGGAATCTTAATGTTAAAGGCCTATTATTGCCATGAATTGTGGTATGTGCCTGTAGAGTCCTCAAGTAATAGAACATAACTGCCAGTAAGAGGAGTGATGTGAAAAGGACCCGTTGACTCAGCTTTAACCTCACCTACATATAGTGTACAGTAGTAATGCAGGTCCCACAAGGGCTCATAAAAACGGTGACGGGTATTTTCTTTCCACCCCAGGGCTGGAAAAAAAGCAAACACTTCTGGTATTGTTTCCAGCACGAGAGTGACGGTGCATTTATATCGCCTATAATAAACGAACGACATGGTTTACCAAAGTGGGAGTCACGAGAGAAACGGGGTTCACACCAACACGAATACGAGAAATAGAAGACGGTAGGAAAGAAAATAACCACAGAAAATTTGATGAAATCCCACATCCCGGTCAGCGATCCCATGAAGTGGATGGCGGAGTCCGGCTAACAATCCATTGCCAGAAACACGGGCGCGCTACATGATGACTTTGGTCGCCTGCTTCTGCCAAAAACAAGAAGTTCATAAAACACAAGTTTATAAAACATTATGGCAACAAAAGCAAGTACTAAAGGAGGAAGCAATTCATAGGGGAATGACAAAGACAAATGGGAAAAGATTCACATTTCGGAGCCGGAGCCGCTGCTGTGGCTGCTGGCGAATATTGCGAATGTATCGAAGTTGAAGCTAACACTCCAACCCATCTGGACTGAGCTCTGCCTCTCCTCGCACTTTACCGCTCCTCCCTTGTGCTTCAGTCGGTCCATAAATCAGGAGCTGCGCGGAGCGCACTAAAGCGTTTGTTCACAGTACTGATAGTTTGTGTAACGCTCAAAAACAGAGAAGGTTAAAAGTATACATTACGGGATGAAGGATTACTACGGGCTTTGGTTGCTACTGTTTCTTTGTTTAGGTAAACTTCTGTCGACCCCTTAGCAGCAATTGCTGGGGGACGGCAGCAATCAGGGGGAGGATGGCAGCAAGTGGCAACCGTTGCTGCCAGGGTTTCTACTCGAACCATTACGCCGTTTGGTCTGCGTTCGTCCTGCACAGTTATCAGAGAAAGGAGGCTGTTCCGTATATTATACGAGTTTTCGCGCCGTCGCTCGCCGAAGAGAGCGCAGAGAAATCATGCAGCTGGAGTGCTGGCCAGCTGCGTTGCCAAGAGATGACGCTGTATAGCTCTGCCTACTTTATCTCTTTTTTAGTCCCTTTTTTTACTTATAGTAGTAGGAGTTCTTTCACATTTGTCCGAATTCTTGCTTCGAGTGCTTCGAACCTGCTTCTTGCACAGTTCTCCTATATTCGGAAAGTTTTCGTGTCAAGTTGGACATTTTATGTAGAAACAATCGCTCCAAGGCATATTGATGCATTATCGACAAAACTTATGCACTGTTGTTACGTATATTCAATTTTAGAAATGTGATTTCCACCTGTGAACAACATTATGTATATTTACGACATGTCCGCTTGTCCGGCAAGCAGGATGAACGGAGAGTGAGTTTTTTTCTCCCATTCTCAGACTAATTCTTATGTAAAATGGTCGAAAATCCAGAAATTGTTCGTGGTTTTTGTAGGAAGAGAGACAGAATTATGTGCTAATAACTAGCTCCTACATACATAGTATTTTTCATAAAAAGAAGCCACAAAATCAAAATTTTCGCTGAGGTTTCGTCCATAAGGGTTATTTGACATGCTGATTACTAATATCATACTCATTTTGTACCGTAGTACCATTTCGCAAGGTTTGAGCCAAGGCTAGCATTCGGCATCTCTCAAAATCTTCCGGAACTTCGCATAGAGGAGTTATTTCACGTTCTGGTCACTACTGCTGTGCCTGTTTTGTACCGTAACCCCGCTTTCACAGGGTTACGAATGGACTAACGGGGGAAATTGGGGAAATGCAAGTTTCGATGAGAAAATGGCGATTGTATGGGGAATAATCTTGATCTATGTGATCAGCACATGAAATAACCCCTCTATTACCCCTCTGTGCAAAATTTTGAAATACGGTACGCCGCCATACAGTACCCTTGCCCTTCAAAAATGGCTGTACGGTACAAAATGAGTATGATATCCGTGATGAGCATCTAAGATAACCCTCCTAGACGAAGTTCCAGCAAGAATCTTGATTTTGGTGTTCCAGAGCAGAAAAAAAAAGAAATGGTGCCTATAGTGATAACATTAGGAAACTCCAAAGCTCATGCTCATACCATCAATTCTAGTACGATTGATAATCTGACCATTGATGCTCATCCCGTCGAGCAAGCGATCGTTATCAAGTACCAGGTGGACAACAGCCGATCACAGCGTTCCACAGAATGCCAAAAACTGTGCGTTTATCTTTTTCTTTTGTTCTTTTATGGCAGTTTGCAATCCTCATCCACTTAAATAACTTTTTCCAGTATAAATCTCAAAGATCTCAATGAGGATGTTGATATACGAATGCTCACTGATGTTGTCATGGAAAAATGCGCGCTTATCCCCGAAACAATGCGTCAGGAGGTGGAGCAGGTGCTGTACTACTTGCAAAAAAGGACCAATGACCGCACCAGACGTGCTCGTGAGTTGTGCTTCTTTTTTTCCCCTGCTTTGTATATGATAATGTTCAATAGATGTGAATATCTGAAAAAGTTTGCATTCTTCGTATCCAGGCAGCGCTTCCTCGGTCTCTTCGATCGATTACAACACCGGAATGAGTTCCTCGTACTCGTCTGTGCACGCTGATTTAGACCAAGTCGACGTGGGTCTATTTTTTATTCATTTCAGCTTGAAGATAATTTAATTAATTTAAGTTGGTCCTTGAAAGTGTGGTGTTTGTCCACTGCATCAAAGCTGTACTTTTTGGCTCGAATTTTGTTAGAAAAAGGTTTCAAATGTGGAAAATCGCAGTTGAATTATTATTCTGGATTCATGTTTGCTTATTTTCAGAACTATATTGAACTCTTCTACGAAGATACAGCGGAAAAGAATCGTGGAGCTCTATGCATCTTGGAACTCACTAAAACCACGGCAAATCTGGAAATTCTCATTGAAAATGGTTAGTAATGGCAAATTTCTCTTTTCCTTTTTATTTCATCTGGCATCGCTCCATGAATATGGATTTAAGAGACGTTGATTGGTGCGCTGGCACGAGTATTCCGTGAAGACTGGAAGAAGAATTTTGACCTCGCTACGACCATCATTCGTATTTTCGTGCAATTCTCGTTCTATAATCAATTCCAACCGACGCTTTCTCATCACAAGGTTCCTCCTAGATTTCTTATATATTTCATCCCTCACTGTGCCTTGGTATCTGGATTTTTCCTTCGAATATTCGAATGAGCGAATGTTGTCGTTTTTCGAATTATTCATGTATTAGGATAATCGAATTTCTCGGACTTTGATTGATCTGGATATTCGAATGACAGAAATCAAAAATTTATAGTGATTCGAACATTAAATTGGAGTTACCCGTTCGAATTCCAACGTTTGTTGTCTAGATCGGTGCACTTTGCATGAATGCGATGGAATACGAGTTGAAACGCGCTGACCTCTGGGCTGCTGAAGCTCAGAACTCTGATGAGAAGAATGCTCGGAAGTGTAGACTTGCTATCCGGAAGCAACAGGCTCTGTTAGCTGGTAGGGTTACTTCTTACGTCGCATAATTCCTTCTTTCAGCTGCTTCTTTTTTCTGCGTCACAGTTTACTGCTTTCATCTCTTTAGCATGCATCTCGCTCCTTATAAATCTCGCTCATGATATCAATGTTGAACTGAAAATGGTTCGACGAGACATCGTGCCAATGCTCCTGAAGTGTCTCACATTCCGTGATTCGGCTGAATTGACACTGGCAACTGTACAATTTCTGCTTAAGCTGAGCATGTTTGAGGAGAATAAAGCAGCGCTGGTCAGCTATTATTTCATGGTTTTTGCGCAACTGATTGTTGGCTTTGGAATGCCTTTTCAGGAACAAGGTGATGTTGTTGGCAAATTGTTGCAACTGTTTCCTATTGGTGATGTGGAGCTGCGTAAATCAACCATACGCCTGTTGTTTAATTTGTCATTCGATCCTAAGGCCCGCGCAAGGATGGTAGCAGAAGGTCTTGTAGCCCACGTTGCCCCGCTGATTGAAAGTAAGCTCAACGTTGCGTTATTTTTTAAGCAAATGGGCTAGGAATCGTTATAAAAAGTTCTTTTTATTAAGGTGATGCTAAAGCTTTGAATCTTCTATATCAGCTAAGCATTAACGACGACGCAAAGGCGATGTTGACGTTCACTGATGCGATGCAGTTGGTTAGTTCTCAGGAATTCTGCGTTAATCACTGTAACTTACCAAATATCCTCCATAATTCTTTGCAACGTGTGTAGTTATGCTAGCCGAACGAATTTAACATTTATAATTACAGCTGATGCGTGACTTATTAACTGGAAATGGCAGTGAAGCAACCAAAGCAGTGTTATTGAATGCATGCGCTGAGAAGAGGAATGCTCAGCTCGTTTGTGGTCCTGATGGGCAAGGGTACGTTTCAATAGCTGCTGGCTTATTTGTTTATTCATTTGTTATTAGCCGCAATTCCTATTTTTTTCTATCTGGAAGACGATCTTATTTGTGTTCCATGAACCTTTTTTGCTTCTACTCTTCTAAGGAAAACGTATTTGGAGCGACACACTCTCCCTTTTCAATTCCACAGAACAAAGCTAGTTCAATTTATCGTATAATTTGTCGTGTTCGACGTACTTCTTGTTTCAAATCCGAATGTTTTCTCTTCATTTCCCTTTTCTTGTTTCTATGCTGGCAGATTTCGTCAGAACATTAAGATTTTTTCTATTACACAAACAGCAAAGACCTTCCAAATTGTGTTTCTATGAAGCATTCCGTCTGTCTTTATTCTCCTTGTTCTTTTGCTGATATAATGGACGTAGTGGTTATGTCGTCTCGTCCATGGTTTTCGTTGGTCTTTTTCTATCCTCAAAAAGGTTACATTACTTGAACCGGTTGCTTCTGATGTTTTTTTTTAATTGGAATGTTTATGGATTTGTGGACAGTACACGATTTCCAGACTTTCTCTTCTGTTGGATGCAGCGTTAGATGGACGTGACCTAATGGTGGCAAAGATTGTTCGAAGTATTGCGCATCATGAAGGTCCAACGCAGGATATGTTCGTGGTATGTTCTTGAGAAGTTATTAAGAAAAAATCTATCAACTGAGAACATATTGGAGTTTCTGCCCAACATACAATCATCTCATGTTCTTAGAGTGCCATGCCTCGACTACTGGAGGCTGGAATCAAAAACTCGACGCTGCCCGAGGATGAGAATGCTGCTCTTGGGCTTGAATTCATTGGTACTGCGGCAGTTATAAGAGTAGCGGATTGGAGCAAGTGAGTTAATATTTCCTTGTATGAGTTCTTATCTATTGACTACAAAATTTTGTGCTTGTTCAGTTTGTGTGCATCGCACGATCTTGTGAACTGGATGGGTGAACGTCTGAAGAGTCCAGCTGGTGAAAATGAACCTCTACAGTTACAGGTAACGAAAACCACAGTAGTAATTTCTACGTACGAGGCTCTTCACCGGGTTGGAATGGAAGCATGTAATTTATTCCATTCTTGTGAAGATTTCAAGACTTATAACTTCTTTATCAGAGAAGAAAAGGAAAACACGACATAGTTGAGAATTTATAGAAGTGTAAAACGTTTCTTTCTGGTATGTACATGTGCAAAAATCGCGACTTTTACCAGGTTGTCGTGATGTGTGGCACAATGGCGCGCCAAATAGACGCTGCAAGAAATTTGGTCCCGCTGCTCGAAGTCTTTCTTCAACTGCTTCATTGTTAGTTTGAATTCTTTTTGCCCCTTTTTGTTTTTTTTTCCAAAGGTGCCTTACTAATTTTCATGTGAAACCAGCATGATTTATTTCGTCCAGCAAGCCTCACTTCTTCGTACCACCAATATTAGCTTTTTAGTGCAGTGCCTATTGAAATGCGTAAGAACGAGCTTCCATAATGTTTTTGCTACTTTCCATCAACATCTTCCATTTTTGTCTCTTTTTTCCATATTCGTGGAATTTCACGCTTTGTTTCGAGTATTCATTTTACGTTTATTTATTTATTTATTCAATTGAATACACCGTAAGGTGTGCCATGAAAACATTACATGCACATTTAGCAATGCAAGAGGATGACGAGTTCGTAGTACAGTTGTTGTACCTGTTCCTGCAATTGCTACGTCATCGAGAGCTAGCAAATCGTCTGATGGGATCAGACTCAGCGTTGGGTGCTTACGTCATAGACCTCATGCACGACAAAAATCCGGCGATCCGCGAGATGTGCGACAATGCTTTGGTCATAATAGGGGTGAGTTGCAGCTCTTAGTTACTGGAACTTGACATTTTCACTGTTAGGAGCGCGATCTTTCCAGGAACACTCCCAGGAGTGGGCTCGTCGTATTGCCGGGGAAAGGTTCCGGTGGCACAATGCCCAGTGGTTGGATACGGTCGAAGGTGGAATCGCCTGCGATGAAGGTGCAGTGATGGATGATGACTACGTGCCCGGCATGTTGTTTGATGATCAGTTCGATGACGGTTTTGATCTCGCTGTTGATGAGCCCATATTCTAAATGCGTCGAGGAAAATAGTCATGTTTGTATAAGTCTGTAAGGTATTGATGGATACGGTCTGTCGAGGATTCAAGGATGACTATAATGAGTTCTTTCAAATACTTAGTCCATAAACGAGCTGAACATAATTTAAAGCTGTGAAAATTTGAGGATCAAGCAGTTTTTTGTGTTTTTGATGTTTTCCCACTTTTCATCACAGTTCTCTCTACTATTTAAGCTGCTAGAAAGCAACTTTACCTTACTACTCCTTGCTATTTTTTTCTGCTCTAGTCTTTTCGCTTCTGCACGAGTCAGAACTTGATCTCATTTGTACTTTTGTCGTTTTTTGCTGTGCGTAGAATTGAATTTCTTAGTATAAACATCCATTCTTCGTGGTTTCTTTTCGTTTTTTTTTCAACAGCTTGAGACTGTATTATTTCTATGTTAGTTATGCTATGGCTGTGCTGTGGGAATGCTTACCGTTAGTGGAAAGAGTTTAGATGGGGATATCCTGGTTATGGGCCTCGGCACAACATGCTCAGGTAATTTTTGGAAGCCATTCACTACCATGTCTTTTCACGTGTATTTCTCTACGTCGCTATTTTAAGGGAGAGCGAGGACTGGCAGCTGCTGGGGCCTGCTTTTGTTGCGTCTTAGTGTTGGCATATTGTGTATCGGTTAGTCATTCTATAGGTGAGTTTTCTTCTTTTCTCTTGATTCATTTATTTTTCATTAGTAATTTGTCATCACTGTTCTTACTCTCCCTTTTCTGTCCTCTGTTTTCTTATATATTTCTTATATGCTGAGTAGAAATAGTTCCCGATCAGTCTGGATAGCTTAGAAAGGATGCTTCCATGAAAACAGCTGTTCATGTATTCTTATATTGTGTTGTGCTACCGTACCTCTTTTGGTTCTTTATCTTATCCGGTAGTTGCAACGTTTTATTGGCGTTTGATACATAATTCAATCCAATCTTTTTTAAAAGAATTTCTCTGCTCTATACTTCGAATTTTTATAACTTACATGTAAGATGTTTTTCCTAAAGTCTTAACATTTAATGCAGACCTGATTTAGTATTGATGTCTGCTATGTGGATCTCTATATTCGCGCTGTGCTCTTTGTTATCTGCCCTCTATTCAATGACAATCACCCATAAACCCATGGAGAAGTTCAGCTATGGCCTAGCTCGTGTTCCTGTTTTGGCGGTTTTCAGTACCACAGTGCGTTTTGTTGCTGTTATTATTGAGCATCGCAACTTTATGTCTGTATCGTTTACTTGAGGTGCTTGCGCAACTCTTCTCGATCTTTCTTTCGAAAGAATCCTTTGAGCATCTACTTTCACCTGAGCATCAAGGCTCACATGAGGCGTCGGCAGCACACGAGCATGAAGTTGAAGCCGTCGGTGAGCGAGTGAATGTGCTTGTGAGAAGTTGTCACTGACGGATTAGATTTTAGCTAGTTGGCCATATTTTATCGGAGCTGCGGCGTCATCTATCGCTCTGCTTCTTTCTGCGTACTCTCTGAAGAATCAGCCTTTCCAACATGTGCTCACAGCATCGAGCAGTTCCAGTCTACAGGTGGGTCACCCACCGTGGGTGTTGTTTCTGATTTACATACAGTACCGGCCAAAATTATATAGCCTTTTGTAGTCTCTTCCATTTCCTTCATAATTTCATTTACGGTAAAGCTTCGAAGCTCATATTTTCATGGGTGTTGTAGACATTCATAAGTAATAAAATGGAGTGACATCGTACCATTTTATCAGCTAATTTCCTCTAGGCAAAATAATTACCATAAGGTCAAAATCTGGAATTTTGCGGCATTCACAAAAGATCACAGAATGGATTCTGTGGGCTGTATTTTCGCAACATTTGGACTCCTTGTAAAAGATTCCACTCATATTTAAACGAAAACATGTGCTTTCAAATCGTTGATCAAAGCATACGAAGCAAATTTGAGTTTATTTCGGTAGTAGACCAACGTAAGAATTTCTGCCAAATTAGCTCACTCTTTCTTGGTTACAATGTTAAGTCGGTCACGATGCAACCAGAAGTCCATGGCATAAAAGGGTGCTTTCGTTTCTTTCCATACAAAGCTTTAATCCACCAAAAGTTATGCGGGAAAATTCAAAAGGCTATATAATTTTGGCCGGTACTGTAGATTAACTGCTTTTTTTAGCTTCTGCCGCTTTTAAAGTTCTTCCTAAGTGTACATATTTTGTGCATTAGTATTTGCCATCTTTTTTGATTCTCATTTTAATCTCGTCAACTATTTTTGATTTTCAATGCTATTTGTTGGGCTAGGGAGAATTCAAGCAAGAAAAAAAAAAAGAAGTTAGGGTAAATTTAGAGCGAAATCTATCGTAAGAGAATTACAACGTCATGCGTTTATGAGTTCTCAGATCTCATGCGTTGATGAGTGCTCAGAATCTCGTCATTCGCCTGCCTTGCGCTTCAAAGAGCACTATTTTGGCCAGCTTTCAAAGGTAGCTTGTCGGACAATCATTTCTGCATCACAGAAACTTAAGTATTTGGTCTGCCGTGCTGCCCTTCCTACGCGGCGCGGCAAAACAGCTGGGCACTATGGTTGTCTGGCGCTGCCAGTATTGATGTTTTGCTTATTTTTCCCACCGCTGTTATTTTTTCGTACATTTGTTCTCATTCTATGATGCAAAAGTGATTAACAAACCTTCAGCTACATTTTCCTTCCCAGAAAAAATAGTGCGAATGGTTGCTACGAAACTATTAAAATCGCTTGAGCCCCTGAAGATTCGCGCAAACGAGCAACAGCAACCAATTTTTTTTCATTTGAAAGATTTGATAAAATAATAGTTCTGTAATATAGGAGCATGCTGCGGATATTTGCCATGCCATTTGCTGGGTCATTCCTGGTTTGTCTCGTCTTCTTCTGCCACGAATCAACTCAATGGTATTGCTAGCAGCAGTGACTAGCACAATGCTTGTACTTTGTGAACACTTCAGGTATTGCATCAGTTTCTATATGATTTTACGTCTGTTGTTAATGTATGATGATGATTAGTAATACCCACTTCAGACATGACTTTGTTTGGGCAGATCCAATCTGCTGCTTGGTGTTGTCCGTAGCAGTTTTCTCGACAATGTGGCCATTATCCACCTATACTGGGATGATCCTACTGCAGACTGCTCCACCTCATCTACTGAATCAGATTGATAGGTATACTTGATAAGAAGTTCTATTTGTGCTCACAAATTAACGGGAATTTGACTACAGGTGCATTTCTGAGGCGTCGACTATCGATGGTGTGCTTGAAATTCGCTCTCGCCATTTCTGGCAGCTGGATTTTGGACAGTTGGTCAGTTTGTTGGAGTTTTGTGTAGAAATTGCAGCTGTCATTGTCTCATCTAGGTTGGCACTATGGATGTAAGGGTTCGAAGAGATGCAGACGAGCAAAATGTTCTAACTCTTGTCACTGACAAGATGTCATCTGTAGTTAGCATGCTGACAGTACAGGTTTGGGTATACATTCTTTTTTTTAAAATTAATAACATATTGAAGGCCGTTTTTTCCTCTTCAGATAGTCAAAGATGCTGCATGGCATAATATGGAGGGCATGAACTCGATTCATAATTCTGAGGTTAAAGCTGTTTTTTTTTCTACTTAGATTTCGTTTTACTGAACAATTTTTTCCATTTTCTCTCAGAAGAAGATGTCTTCTTCGACCAAAAGATCTGCATTTTATATTTGTATACATAATAAATTTGAAATTTAACGCTCTGAGGTCATCCCGTTTTTATAGAGCCATCTCCATTCTCGCCATGACGAACATGGGCATGGACATAGCCATGACCATCCTCATGATCACAGTGAACATGACAATGAACATGACCATAATGGTTTGTGTTTCCTTCTCTTACATCCTTTAAAAATGTTTTTTTTTAAATTCAGGAGCTATTTTCTACATATATATATGTCTTCTTTAAGGGCATGGACACTCACACTCCAGCGGCGGTGGTCATGGACATTCACACGAATCCGCTCCTCATTTAGATGCATATGGTACTAACTATGGAGCTAGCACACACTATGAAGCTCATAACCCTTTAAATCCTCAACAAGGTTACAGTAACCCGTCTGGATATAGCGCAGCCCATGGCCATAGCCATGATGGTGTGACCTATCATTGATTTTGTTCCATGTGTCCCCTCACACTCCATTGATGGCGGGCTGTTGCGTAGCCTCAGAGTTCTTTTTCGATTTGTTGTAATTCTAGTGTCTTTACCTTTCTGAAGAATCAGCATAAGTTATTTTTTATAGAGTTAGTGTAATAATTGATCATCTAGGATTCTTTTGTGATTCGTATGATTCAAGTTTGGACTTCTAAATTGAGCATCTAATCTGAATTCTATTAAATCTAATCTGCAATTTCTCATTGGTTTTTATGATCTTTGTTTTCTGTGATGCGTTCATTTCATTGGTGAAGCGGGATAAAAGGGTTCCTTTCTCGTTTTTAGCGAATAGTTGCTGAGAGGACGTCCCCCTCACTGTTTTAAGAGTTAGGGAAGTTCAACTGTTGAATCGCGAATGGGAGGCCTTCTGAAGCCTGCTTGTTATTGTGAAATTTTGGTTTTGAGAAGGTCCAGGGACCCTGTACTTGGTTACAGTGGGAACCTGATTGGATTCTACCGACTTCGGTGTATCTAGACGCTCATTATTTAGTTTTGTGGTCGTCTGTAGAATTGAATGGGCTTGAGTACGGATGCGTATCATTGTGAGGGAAAACTGGGCGTGGTACAGTTCTGCGATTGGTTCGTTCAAATCCTCCTCCCGCGCCAAACGGTTGACTCGTTCCCTTCGCGCGCGATTTCACTATACTTGACCATGCAAAATTTGAATGCGACCGAGGTCGAGTTGATCGTGATGGGCGGGAAGTCTCCACCTCGTTTTCCCTCACGATGATACACACCCTTGGATGGCGTAGCCACCCCTCCCCCCCCCCCTCCAATCGGAACAGTGATGGAGCCGTGCCTTGGCCCATTTCTGATTTGGCTGAGCTTTGGATCGGACGCTTAATTCGCCTAATTTTTACTTATTATCGTCTCCCAATGAAGTTCAGAATTTTTCCGATTTGCAAGTATTGGGGATGAGCATCCGTACAGTGTAATATAGTGAATCTCTCCGTAAAAAGTTGAATTTTCGAATGAATCAAATTACTGGGTCACAGAGGGCGACTTCTACTTGAGTTTGTTTGAGAATTGACCCCTGGCAGACTAGCCTCCTTGGCCCGATTACTTCCCGAAGCATTTCTGGTCGTACGGTTCACTCGAAAGCTCCACGATCCTTGATCCATAGCGAAATACCGGCATCGTAGAACTTTGGAGATTGCTAGGTGTTAAGCTAATGAGCTGCCAGCCAGCCGGAAACTGAATTATTCGAATTACATAACATTCGAAAGAAAAAAAACTCTGATTCAAATGTATGAAGCATCAGTTACCCTTGGGGAAAAATCAGTTCTAAAACTGGTCAGTAAGGTTAAGCCATTCTTGATGTCCATGGAGTTGTTTCTGTGTAACGATTGGATTCGATGCATAACACTTTGTTTGGAAACTGGGAGCTTCTTCGTAATCTATGGTTCTTTCCTGACAATGCTTCAATTGAAGCTCGGCATCAGTTTTCTTTTTTTTTTTTTGTAAGGATAAGCAGATGTCAGTCTTTTTTTTTGTCAATTCCGCTACTAATCACTTTTCAGCAGCATTATGTAACTTTAAGGAGTTAGATTAGTGAGATTTCATGTGAAGTAATAACTACTGTGATAGTTACAGATGAACCGAATAATCTACAGAGCTGCTCACACGGCTGCCGCGAGAAGAGCCCTGCTAGAGAAGATTATTCGCGTGGACCATGCCGGAGAACTGGGTGCCGACCGCATTTACGCTGGGCAACTGGCTGTGCTTGGACGTGAGTTTTAGTGTTTATTGTCATCGCTGTTAGTCAAGGAAAAAGGGCCAAGAAATCAGAAAAGAGGCTTGGTTTGGTTGCAAAAAGGCTTTCAGTAATGGAATGGAAATGGAAGTGAAAATACCGCATTTATTTTCTATGCTTACAGTGGACGTCAATGGCGTTGGCCCATCTGCGGCCTTGAGAAGGACGTCGCAAAACCGCGCCGCGCGCGCCGTAAGCTATGTATTCTGCTGCTGTTATGCAATTTCTTACAGCTTTTCTACTCGATTCTAAGGATTTTCGAGCAGATCGGAGAAAAAAGAGCCTAGAAATAGCATTCTGCAGGTGACGACACCGACCCCGGCGCGTCCGGCGCAGTTGCGCTGCGTCCTTCTCGAGGCCGCAGATGGGCCACCGCCGTTGCCGTGTACTATAGACAAAAATGAAAAATTAGAAAATAAATTAGCGCTAATAAAGGAGGGTTATAACTAGCTTAAGTAGGAATCGTTAAATTTCAAGATGTTTTGGATGTTTCTTTTCCTTTTTTTCGCGAACATCGTCACAAATTTTTAGCTTCCGTAGCCGATTTAGGTTCTCCGGTTGGATCGGTGATAAAGAAGATGTGGGATGAGGAGCGCGAGCATCTAGACACGATGGAGAGGCTTTCAGCAAAGCATAATGTTCCACATACTATCTTCTCGCCAATTTTCAGCGTCGCCGCCTATGCGCTGGGTAAGTATAGCCCGTTTTAAAAGCGACGATACCTACTATTTTGGCTATAATTTGGTTTTGCTAATGTTATAGGCGTCGGCACTGCTCTTCTGGGTAAGGAAGGAGCGATGGCATGCACAGTCGCTGTGGAAGAACTGATCGGGCAACACTACAACAATCAACTGAAAGGTTTTTTTCTGTTCAACTTTGTTTCTGAAATTAGGCACTATTCAGTATTTGCCCTTCTTTCTACAGAACTACTGGCCGACGATCCTGAAGCCCACAAGGAGCTCCTACAAACACTAACCAGACTGCGAGACGATGAGTTACATCACCACGAAACCGCTATTAAGTATGATGGTTTGAAGGTAGGTTGTTACATCCACACAGTTTTATTTCTACTCATGATGTAGTGTTTCTGGGGAAATTTGAAATTCTCAAGGAGCTTGGAATAGCAGAAACGCACGTATAGGATATCCACGTAATTGGCATCTACAACAAAACGTAGGGTCAACCGAGTAGAGCGATATAATTTAAGAAAAATCAGTCACTGCCTAGTTTAAAGGCAGCACCCCAAGAATTTCCGTACCGTACGAGCAGTTGTAATTGAACCAAAGATCCCAAAAAATAATGACTCATCGATGAAGATATTCGAATCAGAAACGTGAGCTTAACTTCTTTGCCGGAACCTGCCGAAGTGACGATGCGTCAGTTTACACGGCCATATTCACAGCGCGTGAATTTTCCTGTGGAGTGGGGGCGGGGGGGGGGGTCTTACCAACGTCCTTTCTTGCTCATTCGAAGTTTGGGAGAGCAGCAGCTAGCTTTTCTGGAATTTTCAGTGTTTCCCGCAATTTTACTACCAAGTAAGATATAAATGTCGTTTTAAACTCCTGGCCAAGACAAAAGGTTAATCACGCAAAATTTACGCGGATGCTGTATTCAAATAGCTTTCGAGTGAGAAAAAAAAAACAAGAATTCATTCAACTTCACCAAAATTTTCATGTGTTACAGTCCATTCAACTGGTAGTAAGTATTGGTGGGAGGATCATGGGCTGATATGCGGCTATTTTCAATCGAAATCAAATTACGCTCATTCTTTGAATGCACCAATACTTATACCAATACTTAGTTTTTTCCCTAATGCTCTATGAATATTTATTTTTGCATTGATATGATAGATTATCAATGGTAAACAAAAATTTGTCAGTGACTGCTATAATTCCAGGCGCCCATGTTCGACGCCTTGAAATTTGTTATTCAAGCCGGCTGCAAAGGTGCGATCTACATTGCTGAAAGGATCTGATTAATATTACGTGAAGATCTACCTTGAATTTCTTAAATTTTATATCGGTGATGAACATAGCTGTATTATGAATTTGACTCGGTTTTTAGTAAATAGTCAAGCTATGCAGTAGTAAATGTCAATTTTAAAGATATTACTCTGTACAGCGTGACATTATCACTATTTTGTATATTATATTGATGGATTTATACATAATTCTTAGCAGAAATGAAGGACCCAGTCTTTGCATTTTAAAGTGCCACTGAGATTCGGTCCACGCATGGTAGCCGCACGCAAGCCGCAGCTGCACGCACGCGTCTGCGCACAACCCCTCGCGAGGCGGTTGTCACGTGCATGCATGGGCTGGGTTTTCCATTTCTACTGAATTTTCGTGAATGTTTGACTTCTAATTTCGGATCGAGAAGTTGTCGAATAGTATTGATGTCAGGAATAGGATCTAGTTTGATGCTTGCTAGGTTATCTATGTAACATTCCTCAATGAATATTATACTTTTTTTGGCTAAAATATCATATGTACCACAACATTTCACAAAGAACCTTCAAAAACCAGATTTCAAATGTAATAATGAGGGATGCTGCAGCGTTTGGGGGACAATTGGGGAGAACTACACAGAAGAACTTTGCAAAATCGACTGCATTGCAGTCAACACGGATAGGAAATCAGCTGCATAGTACGTTCTGCCGGAGATGATAGTCCAAGAGAAAATAGAGCAAAATATGTAATTGTGTTGCTTCGGTCCAAAGAAGTTACCGTAGTCCAAAAATATTAGTGCAACAGTGGTAGCGCGGGTTACTACCACGCGTCGTAATGACAATTCTGAAATAACCTGCATGTCCGAGTCGCCAAATTGTGAACAGATATTCAGCTATTGTGGCATACGTGATACAGTATAGTAAGTTAACTTTCACCCGTTGTGTCTAATGTGGTCGGTGTGGTTACGTCCAATACATTATTCTACGTCCAAATGAGTTGCTGTAAGACCCGCCTCATGCAGGGAGACGGAAAAAGTAGCTCTGTGACGGGTTAAATTAGCTCTGCGACGAAATTCTTCTACGGTAATCCAAAAACTTCGTCAAACGATCTTAAGTTACCTATCTACAGTCTGGTAGTCCAGAGAGGGCTGATGGTGTGACTTTGTCTGCAATTACGACCTCATCACAGCGTCGGCCAAGTGACCTAATTTTTATAACTTATTTTGATATGTATGTGGTGTGATTCATTCCATTTTAATGTCTCCCTACTACAATTTAGTAAAATGTCCTTCCAGCGGCGTCCTCCCATCGATGGAACCTCTGCGTTCGTAATTGCAGACAAGGTCACTTCACCGGCCCTCTCTGAGCTAAAAGACCATATGTTCCACCAAGTAATGGTTGGACCAAATTGCAAATTTAAGCATTTTACTTGTGCTATGTACTTCTTGTACTTTACGTTCAAGAAGAAGATACAGCTGTGACTAACCTAAAGCTGAGACCGTTCAATATTGATTTTTATTTCCATAACACAAAATTATACATACAAATGACAGCATCAAACATAAAAAGAAAACGTTAGCGATGAGCGAAGCCAGCAAAAGATTGGAGATGTCCGGACGAGTCTCGACGACCGCCAATTTGCCCTGCTTTCTCGACAATGTGCTGTTCGTGGAATTCCCCTCACATGGCGCCACGGTCTTCTTTGCCAGTGCAGCTGAGCGCAGACGACGATTTGCTGAGCAGCCTGGAATGTAGAAATATACAAATAATACTTTTTTTACTTTTTTATGTGATTCTGCTAGCTAAGATCAAGGAAAAAGAGCTCAGTTAGGTTCCAATAGATGAGGATAATGTTTGCGCAAGTTTTTTCTGACAGAAGATACCCAGAAAATAAAATCTTAGAAATCTTATTATGTGGGTAGCTCCAAAAGCTTATTTATTTACAGTTTTCCACAAGCAGGTCCTTAAAAATCTAGAAATTTCGCCAATGAACCCGGAAAAGCTGGCGAAAGTTCCTAGGATTTGAGTTGAAGGTTAAGGTGAACTGCGGCATGTTTCTTCGCTCACTACCAATATGTGGCTATGAAGAGTTCAGGGACCAGTTCTCGCTTAATTTGTTTGCCATCGGTGAATGAAAAAAGAACACAATTTCAGCCCATCGGGTGCTTTTCGGAGGAGAAGAATATGAAAACCAGGAGATCCACGATGTCGCCAGGAATAATCAACGATAATCACGATGCTACATTTCAGTTTGCAAGTCCGCAACAACAGCGAAGCGAAGAAGTATAAACACGGGTAATGTGAGAGAACCTGCAGGAGTGAAGAGGACACAGACGGTGAGATAAAAGCTGTTGACGCTTCCTCCACTGCTTTTCCGCCAAGCAATGGGTGATTAGCCACGGTTGGATACATGTAGAAGAGCAGCTATATTAAAATAGGCTTAGCATTTTTTCTGTAGTTTTTGGTGTTCTCTGGCGAAACTGTAAGCATGAAAGCATTTGCGGCTTCGTGAAATGCGCGCGGTTGCGTGCGCGTGTGCAGATCGATGCATTATTGATCGGAGGGCGCCGCGTCGCCCGCCTGTGCAGACGGTTCTTCGTTCCTATTTAGAATTATTATTATCATTTCGGATGTTATTTAATTTTTTTAATTCTAGTATTAACAAAATGATCCAATGTTGAAAATGCGTGACCGGAGGTGTTCAAAATTAAAGAAACGATGCTACTCCCTATCTGGTTCCTAGACATTATTTAGGTTGTTTTTATGTGTTTTTTTTCTATTATTTCCTAGACTTACCGCTATTTTTCTCTAATTCTCGGTAAATTTCCATCTCTTCAATCATCCACTCGTACTGTTCACGGCAGTAGGAAAGACCCTCACGTTCCATTCGCTCTTCACTCCATGCCGATGTAAGCTGGCGGTATGACAGGGACCTAAACATGCCTCGAAGAGTAGTGTGAAGAAGAAAAAACAAGCCTGAAAATTTAAATTTTGACGAAATTTCAGAAATTTATTGCCTGTTTCTCAAGTGCATTGCCCAGTAGTACGGTGTGCATGGCTCTTCCGTCCAAACCGGAAGTGACGTCATAGTTTGAAACAGTTGACGTATCAGACGAAAATTATCCGTGGAAAGGAGGAACACGGATGGTGGGAACTCCTTCAACAGGGAAATCATCGAAATTCGGATGAAACAGCTTCTAGCAAGACAGAAAAACTACGTGACGCATCTGCGCGTGGTCGCGTGTGCGGGCCGATCGATACACTATCGATTGGCTTGGACGCGGCGCCTGGCCGCCCAGCAGGAGATGTTGGTTTCTGCTAAGAGCAAGAGTTAATCGTGGATCACTTACGATTAACGGATTTCCATCCAGTTTAAGTTGTGAGAGACCGGACAATAGGGCGATAACCTCTGGCGGTAACGATGATCGTCGATGGAGCATGTTATGAGCAACATTTAGGCTAGAACAAAAATTTGTTTTATCAACATAATTTTCTATTTTAGAATCTCAGTCTGCGTTAGAAACAAAGGCGTCTTCTGCAATATTAAACCTACGGCGTCCGGCTGTGACGCGGTCGCGCTGGCCCTCTGCCAAGCCCAAGAAATCAATAGTTGGTAGTCGTGTGGTGAGAATTTCCACGGTTTAAAACTGTGTGAAAGAAGTGGGACATGGCAAACAGTTGTACGTTATCGATTTCCAAGCTTGGCGAGTGGTTAGTGTGACTGCGTCGCGGCCGCAACGCAACCGCAACGCAGCCGTACGCACAAATGTTCTATGATTTTGGCACCGACTTTGACTCGATAAATGGCAACGTACTGAGTCAACCCGCAATTCTGGATAACTGCTGATGGAATTGCAGTAATATTCGTGGCCTCCAGATCCAGCGTCTTGAGAGATTTCAAGGGGAGGAAAGCAAATGGGTCAATTGAATCGAGAGGATTGTACGAGAGCGTTAGTGACTTCAGCGCTCCAAGGCCAGCAAAATGCTCGGGGCCTAATCTCTGGAAAAAATGACGTAATGTTTTGGGTCAAATCCCTGTAGGGATTCCACCTACCGTAATTCTGGTTCCACTCAGTTTGATCCATTTCAGCTTTGAATTACGGAAGAATGGCTTATATGGGAGCGATTCGATCGGATTTTGGCTGAGGTCCAAGACTCGCAGTTCGGTGCATAGTGCGAAGGTATGTGCAGCTAATGTGGTAACCTAAATATGGTGTCATTTTTCGGAATCACTACTACCTTTTCTTTTTTTCACATGGGAATTATCTCCTGGAGGTCCTGATTGCAATGGTATAAATACTTCCGTGAAACACTCCCGAAAAACCCATTTTCCAGCCCCTACTCTCAGGGAGATAGTGGGCGGAGCAGGGCGGAGCCAAATCGGTATAACGAGATTTCTGAATGAATCACTCCGTGACGCGTACACTCTTCGCAAGATCTCCTGAATATGCACTTTCTAACAGGAGAGGAGCTCTATTTGTGGCCAGCGAGGTAGTACATGGTACTCCCGCCCTACCTTGTACTCCAGCCTTGGCTCCGCCTACAGTCTCCACAAGATTTTGTTTTCAAAAAGAGGTTTTCAGCAGCTTTGTACGTAACCCCGTATAGCACTGTGATCAGCACCTCCTCGAGATTCTTTTCACGAGTCTCAAAATCGTTTCTAAGGGGGTTGGTGCCTGTAACGAGTCTTTGCTTACCTTATTACGACTAAGATCAATGTCGTAGATGTCTTTGCTGAGAAGGACATGTTTTGCCAGGTCCTCGATAGCATTTCCGGATAATTTTGCCGAACGCAGCCCGCGTAGTTGCGAAATTGTTGAGAAGGAGTACAGTTGAGTACATGAAAATATAGACGACATTTGATTGGAAAAATCGTATTAAAATACCAAAGAAAAGTAGAAAATGGGAAGGCTGACATAAGTAGAAAATAAAATTGAGAAAAGACTTCATATACATAGAGCTACATCACTTTCACAACCACCGCATCGGCCTATACCGACTCTCCAGTGGAGACACAAGGACGCAGGACTCAGGTCGGAGGGGGGGGGGGTGAAAACCCGTCGACTAGTCAGAATTTCAGGCAAAAAATTAGTAGGAAATAGTATGGAGTCCAAAATAAAATCGAAAATAAATGTTTAATGGGACACGTGTGTGTAGGTATGGGTCAAGCGTTACCGACAAAAGCTTACCCCACACCTATGGGATGAACTCCGGCCCCTGTTTCTTCCATTGGGCAAATTTTCCACGTTCCAAAAATGGCTAGGTGTTTCGAGCGATTACATAAGCCATGCCCACTCGTTATCCTAGCAATATTCCTCATGGTGGGGTTTCATGGTTTTACCGATGTTAAAAACCAGAAAAGGCAGGGTTCAAGATGGAAAGTTGCGTGGACTCTATGGTTTTGCAAAAATATAAACATGCCGATCCTAAAATAAGAATTTTCTGGATTTGACCTACTTTTGATGGTGAGTGTAGTGAGCTTATCGCTCATTGCCAACCAGATTGGCAGCTCACGGAACGATGAGTTCTCGATGTGAATGTGAGCGATCGTGCGGACCCACGGGGAGACCTGAGAAAGAAACTTCGAGCAAATATTTGAGACTTACTTCTATAATAAAATATTCCAATAGCTTTTCTGAGTTTCTTTTTGTTTTTCCACTCTTTCTTCCGAATAAAAATTCAATTATTTCTGATAAATTTGGATTCAAGGGTCCAAAATATCCAGAATGCCAAGAATTTCCCCACCATTCGTGAGAAATCCACGTCGACATTGATGATGCGCAGGCTCTCAAGCATCTTCAAATGACGAAACGTGCTGAAGACGTCGATAAACCGACGATCCCTAAATTCTTCTGGATGTAGTCTCGTGGATGGCGGGCAACTCGTACGAAAACTCACCTGGTGCTGAATTCGAGCGATCTCAAGTGAGGTGTATACTTAGCAAGATCGACGAGCGGTGTTGTCTCGTCGACATCGTGGATTCGCAGCTCGGTGACATTGGAGTCCACAAGGCCCATGATGAGGGTGGGAGTTAACCTGAAAATTAGTTCAGAACTTACAGGCAGAGCCTTTTAAAACTGGGTTATCCAGAAAATAAGAATATACATATGTTTACAGCGCCTATCAGTCGCGCTTGCATCACAGGATATGGCTCATCTAGTCTGCCGCGTCGCACCATCTATGCGGCGCGGCAGGCCAGCTGTGCGCTGTGGTTGTCGGCTTTGCGGTGCTGATGTTTTATTTCGGTTTTCACCCGTTCTTCTTTGTGTCCTTGTTTTTATTCCGAAAACGATGGAAAACATGAAGAAAACAATAGTGACAACACCTAGCAACCAGAGCGGCCGGCGGTCAACCGCGTCGCGTGGCTGGTGCGGCGCGGCGGACCAGATGGGTGTATTTCGTGATGCAAAATGATTGACGGGAACTTTTCGGGAACTTTATGTAGGATTAGGATGACTAAGAATTATAAAATTAGCCGTAGGGCTTTAGAAGAGCGAAGAAATACTCTTAGCATTAACTGCTAATTACTATCTCATGCTTATAATTTATTGGTTTTCCATGGTCTATCCATGTATCTACGTCTAACTAGGAATAGGGACTAGGCATTTTAGGCCCTCTATTAGGCCTCTCACACTGCCGCCCGTTCGGGAAACTGCTACATATCCTTTGTGATAAAAAACACTTCAAGTAGACGAGCTGGTCCGTCGCGCCGCACCACCTACGCGACGCGGTTGACCGCCGACCGCTCTGGAAATTAACAAACAGGTAAACAATTATCCTTGTGAGTCTCTGGATTAAACACCATGCAAAGACATGCTCACGTTTCGTTCCAACGTTGAATGGTGACTTTGTAAGGGTGTCCTCGATTTGGAAGGTTAAGCCGTGTGCAGCTTAGCCGTTCGCGATGTTGGTGGTGATCCCGCCAAACGGATGATGTAGCATCCTCAAAACTCAAGGATAATAGAGGAGTGGGCTCACTGCACTTTCTGGAATGTGTGGCGAGCTGACCTCGGGCTCATCCAGGTCACAGCTGAACTCCTTGCCGACATTCAGATGACATTCACAGTGTTCTGTGTTGCACAATGATGAATATTCGCAGCTGTCTATCACGGGGTGTCGAAGGCTGCAGCATACCTGTAGGCATTTACTTGGTAGGCATCCAGGAATGAGCGGAAAAAAAATTCTCAAAATGTTCTCAAATAGATTGGAAGCCTTCAGTCTTTATTTTTTTTTTTGAAAATTAAGTGGCATGTTTTATCCAAAAAATAATTTTATACTGATTCTTCGCTTGTCATCTACATCCTCCCCCCCTCCTCTCCACCACTCACCCATGAAGGAGAAACTTCCTAAGTACTAGTTTTTGGGATCATATAGAATGCGGAAAAGACGATTGTTTATTAGCCAATCTCCCATTCTTTCATGGATTCACTGCCATCCGGGAGACCCCAAAAGGATTCAACATAACGTCGAAAATGTGGAAAATAGTGGACTAATGGATTAATGAATAATGTTTTATGGAACAATCCTTGTCTGAAAAAAAGAGAGACGAGTAACCTTTTTTTTTGCAGGCTAATACAGAAAAGAAGTGATAGCATAAAATTGGTCTTTTTAATTATTTAAATTCCTTTCTCAATTTTGAGGGCTTTATAAGTCCTTCACCCATTCTATGTCCGTCTAAGAGCATAAACGAAGGGGACGATTATTCGTTTTTTTAAAACTCTTTCTATTGATTACTTATTTATTGATTAACAATTGAAGAGGACTGTATTTGTATTTGCCAATGGAAAAAGCAAAAAAAAAAAATAAAGGAAATTAAAAAGTTATAAGTCTGACAAAAGCTGTTTGTCCGTGGGCCGACTTGGTCGAGCCATCAACGGTTCAAAAAGAGACGTCAACATGTAAAAAGAGGCGGATATGTCAAAAATATTAGCAGTTTTGAATGGGTGAGAGGGTTCAATGTTTTTTGAGGCTACAGTACATCTACAGTAACTATTTTGCTTAAATACGTTTACTACATAGCCTGCTATGTTCATATAGTGATTTTCCCAAAAATTCCACTATTTGACGTTTACCGTTTTCCCAAAAGCTGTAGATTTCTTCAGAGTGATGTGTTTATAGTGATGGATGTCAGTAGTAATAGATATATAATAATGAAAGGTAATAGTAATAGTAATATGCAGCAATAGCAGTGATGATAATGATAACAACAATAATAGTAAAAATAATAAGATTAATAATGGCAATATAATAACAGTAAATGTTAATGTAATAATAAAAGATATTTCCTTGGAGAAACCCTTATTTTTTGAGAATTTTCGTAGAAAAAGGGAAGTTTTTTTTTTTGAGATACCTTGCTCTTAGTTGCCAATTTGCCAATACTCGAGCTATAGTTTCCACCAGTGGGATTCCCGAAAATTCCTGGTCAAAGTGGGGAAAAACTGCCATATTCCCCATAAAAGATTTATCCCACCATCTTCTGGAGAGATGCGAGTGAATTAGTGGGGAATTTTAAGAAATACGACAATTTTCGCGCGGGAAAGTCTTCCACTCAGGGAGAGCTGAATGGATTCGAGCCTCCCGGAAAGTCCCACTACTGAAGGGGGCTATGGTCCCAAGATTTCCTGTGGAATCCGTGAATAAGTGAAATTTGTGCTATTTAGATAATAAAAGTATGATAAATGTTAAGCGTAATGTTAAAATTAGGCCATATAGCCATGACTTTGAATGAAGATAAAATATAGTATTAAATTTTGTGGATAACAAGCGTAAAAGCTCCAGGTAAAAAGTAAAAGAAAGCGTAGCCTTACCAGATTCAACCCACTGGCCCGCGCATGCATGCTATCACAGTCATCGTGGCCGAGAGCTTTAGCAGCTACGAGAGGAAAAACCAGAAGCGTAGCGATCGCTAAGAACCGTCGCCTCATCGCAGCGTACGACATGCGAAATTCGTGCCGCAACAATGAGAATTTGATGTGCGAAAGAAATTAATTAGGGAATGCGTCGGCGAGTTGCCAATCAGCGGTCCATTCATCCACTCCAGCACGCCAGTCATTTTCGGCCACTCGTTCTGACCAACGGAGAACGCCGGCTCGCCCGGGAACAGCAGAGGGGCTACTGGTAGAGCTGAATGCTCACACTTTTATACGGATGCAGCAGAGGCTGGTGGATTTATGGGGTTAGAGACAATTTTCGAGATGTGTAAATACAGGCCTGAGTTATGGATACTCTACGCGTTGTCCTGACAGTCCATAAGTAGGTGGGCGTTCACATAAATGCTGTCTTATTTTTGGTTGAATACCAGTTATTATATCCCTGGCATATCTATTATATATATATTATATTATATCTGTATTATATATTATATATATTCTATTATATATTATATTGGATTATATGTATTATTATATATTATATATATTATATCATTATATTATATTATATTATATTATATTATATTATATATTATATTATATTATTATATATATTGTATTAAATCCCTGAATTCCAGAAGTTACTCGGGACATGCAATTGGCAGAATATTGCGAGATTGATGACGAAGAAACAATGGATTGATCTTGTGAGGTGCTGCATATTGTATAATATTGATCGGCAAATAAATGTAAATGTAAAATCCCTGGCAGGCTATTATCGCGGCCTCGGTATCGCTCGATGGATGGATTGCTGGACATCGCCATAGACTGATGCACCCTGCGGTACTTTAGCAGCTCATGGATGCGATTACATTTGAAAAAGGTGAAGAAAATACTGAAAAAGGTAAACGTCACAGAAAACTAAGAAGTTTTTATTTTATCGAGGAAGTATAATATAGAACCTGATTTTCAGAATTTTTCAGTTCAAAAATTTTACGAATGGAAGTTTTTCACAGTTATGCGCATGATTGCCGGGGAATTGTTTGATGCTGAGATTTTCTTCGATCGACGAATGAGTACTATATAGTAGTATACTACTATATATAATAGTATGGCAGAGTGCTTCGCAGTAAATATATAATAGCTCGATTTTCTGAATTTTATTTGCTTTTATCCGCTTATGGCTATGAACATAGCCATAATTCTATCCATTCATATTTAAATTCGAAGTCTATTCCCGGAAAATCCGGAAAAATCCAGCTAAGCAAGTGATCAGCGTGTGTCGCACCTATGTGTGCAAGTGGTCGTTTGTGCTTTTGTTTGACCGTCAGCGCATCTTGAGTCGAGCTGCTGTTGGAGAGCATTTACAGTCACTTCAAACGCTGTCCGACGTCTGATTAGTGTGCTCTGGGAAGGACCAGTCCATTTCTGGGTCAGTTATCTGTGGCTACTTAGTTAAAGAACACCTTGATAAGGTCCTGGATACCATTCTTACTCTCCAGATCCCTTATTCCCTCTGTTTTTCATTTCCTGCTCCTGTTTCTCTCCTCTAATCCGTTTCCTTTCTGGCAATGGTCTCCAGGGTTTCCTTTACCCCACCGACACTGCTCCGTCAGAAACACAAAGACCCGCGCAGCAAAGGTGCCGTAGAGTACACCTGGGCACAATGGTCCTCAACTGTGAGACGATGATGAGGTCGAGGAGGCAGCTGGCAGACACGGCAGATAAGGCAAATATTAGCCGAAACGTTATCGGATTGGCAGGCTAAGGCGTAGCAGACCGTGAAGGTGAATCAGTGTTAATCCCCGGCTAAGCTGAGCTGGCAGCTTTCTTCACTGACTGGTCATCTATAGGAGTTTTTCTCTCAGTTCGAGGATTTACAGAGTTTTGCAAGTGCCCTTCCGTGTTATGTTTTTTTTGGTCGAATTTTCATGTTTGATTGACTTTGATCTGAGAAAATCAATATCATATGTTGGACGAGTTTTCATGGACCCCCCTTTACTCGTGACCACCCTTTTATGCTTTCTGGCTTGTGGTAAGCCGTACACAGCCTTTTGCTCCTGTATTTCCCTACCTTTACCTTCTCAACAAAAACTTTTCCAACTCGTCAAACCCTTAGCATGAGCTCTCGAACGAGTTCCGGGAAAAATTCCTGGAATTTATGAAATGTCCACACAAATTTGTTTACCTTTCGCTGAAGAGTTTCCCTTCAAAGCAATATTCTCGGGGTTTTCTCTTGTCAAAGAATTAGAAACAAGTTTTCCTGAGCACTAGAGTGTGCCAAAGACAAAAAAGAAATAATTTTTGTGCTAAATACTTTTCAGACGAGTGAAGAGGTACAAATCATCGTGTTGAAGGAGTTAAGGGCGGAGTTTCGAAGATATTTTTTGTGGAATCCTAAAAATTTCGTTCAATGCAAGGACCAAAGAGCAGATATATATATATATATATATATATATATATATATATATATATATATATATATATATATATATATATATATATTAAAGACCGGCCAATAAATATATTATATTCGAGAATGCATGTATTAGGAGTCAGTACAATACATATTATACAGTGGCGGACGCAGGGGGGGGGGGCGGGGAGGGGCGCGCCCCCCCCCCCGAGAATGGGTCGCCAAATTTTCGAAATTACTTTACAATACAAATAAAAATCTTGTGTTAGTTTATTTTTGTTTATTTTTATTATTATTTTTAATATATTTTTTATTTATTGTTTATTATTATAATTAATATTATTATTAATTTTATTTTCCGTCTGGGTCCCCAAAACGGCGGAGACCCCACTTTTCTTCCCACGCCCCCCCTCCCGCCCACTTTCTGCGTCCGCCACTGATATTATACTACATATTATGCTACATTTGCTATACCTACATATGCTATACTTTTTCTTATACCTATACTATACCTATAGTACTGCACGTATACTATGCCTACGAAGGGGGAGGGGGGGGGTGGAAAGGCGAGGGGGCGCTGAACTTCCGAGATTACTTTATCAAAATAATTGAATACTCTCTCCCACTTCATTTTCAATTGTATATTTTTGTCATTATTTTTAAATAATGATTATTAATCATTTGATGCTATGCTATACTAAACTGTGTCATATTATACTATATACTATATACTATACTATGCTGTACTATACTATATTATGCTATAGTATACTATACTAATACCAATACCAATACCAATACTAATACTAATACTAATACTAATACTAATACTAGTACTAATACTAATACTAATACTATACTGTACTATACTGTGCTATACTGTACTATACTGTACTAAACTTTCTCCCACTTTATTTCTAATTGTATATTTTTCTCATTATTTTTTTTGAATAATGATTATTAATTATTTGGTGCTATGCTATACTAGACTATGCCATACTATACTATATACTATATACTATATACTATATACTATACTATGCTGTACTATACTATATTATGCTATAGTATACTATACTAATACCAATACCAATACCAATACTAATACTAATACTAATACTAGTACTAATACTAGTACTAATACTAATACTAATACTATACTGTACTATACTGTGCTATACTGTACTATACTGTACTATACTGTATTATACTGTACTATACTGTGCTACACTATACTATATAGTACTAATACTAGTACTAATACTAATACTAATACTATACTGTACTATACTGTGCTATACTGTACTATACTGTACTATAGTGTATTATACTGTACTATACTGTGCTATACTATACTATACTATACTATACTATACTACACTATACTATACTATGTATTCTATACTATACTATTCTATACTATACTATTCTATACTATACTATACTATTCTGTACTATGCCATACTATACTGTACTATACTATACTATACTATACTATACTATACTATACTATACTATACTATACTATACTATACTATACTATACTTGCTATACTATACTATACTATGCTATGCTATATTACACTATGCTCTACTGCACTAAACTTCACTCTTTTCCGTTAGTAACTCTGTAGTATTAAAGAAAAATCCTCACCAAACCTCACACAAGGATCTTCCCTCGTTTCTTTACCTCGGATTCTTCCAGGATTTCCCATATCATTCCCATCCTATTGTCACTGAAAAGACTTACCACAGTTATTCAGTGGTTCTATCTATTAGGAAAACTACAAAGAAACCAAACAGAAAACGTGTCGTGGAATTTCCAGGACTTTCTTGATGCTTCCAGGAACTGCTCCGATGTTTGTTATTGCATGTACATACATCTCACACATGAAAGATACCGACTCTCAATTTGTTTTCCTGTTTTTCCTCACGTTTTCCACATTGTACGTGGAACGATGTTGACAGTGAGTGCCTTTGAGACACTGCTATCTACCAGAATTCCTTGATTGTTTTTGTCTTCTCTGGATGCGCTGTTCTGCCAGGCTTTTGTCAGTGTTGTCGCTATAAGTCAAGAATTGCCATTTTTCCTCTCTAATGTCCCTTGTAGCCCTAGATGAAATCTCAGGTATCCAGGTGGACCAAGACCGCCCTAGGCGAAGGTGCCGGTTGACTACTTGCCGGGTTGTAATGGCAGCATTCTCTGGCTCGTGTTTTTGTTTCGTAGCGTGTCAAGTGAGCTGGCCCCCCGTACACGCACTTCACCCCCGAAATATTGTAAACATTATGTATTTTTCTGAGTCAAGAGCCCCGTGACCGGCAATTCCACGTCAAAATACGACTCCCATGCCAGTCATTTGCCGCACCCTGGTCCCGGCTATACCACGACAAAGGGCTAGGGTTATTCCGGAGCGTCACTGCTCTAGGCTGTGTTTGCCCGCGTCTCCGTGTTGTCCGAGAAGTGCGTATGTGACTATGTACATATGCGACGCGACAATCCTGGAGTTTTTTAAAGACTTTTTCAACGAAAATCCATAAGGAAATAGATCCGTGCACTCGTAGTCGAGTTTCACGGGCACATAGTATCAATGTGTACGTTTTCCAGCTGTGGTCTCCTCCTCGGGAATGTTCCAGAATGTTGGTCGCCTATGATTGTATTCATGGAAGATTCTAAGCTCTCCATTCATCCTAAATGGACGAGTTTCTCCGGAAAAATATACCGCAATAGCCCACATTTACCATAATATTTCAATGCTGACTGAGATGAGTTGCGTTTGCATCCGTTTTAGCCCGGAAAACTCGTCCGATCACCACCTTTCTGGGAGTGTCTACCCATATAGGCACTTGTTCATCACTTTTCCATATGATATTTACTTTCCAACCGTTATGCACTTTCTGTATGATCACTCTTGACCTCGATCAATGGATCGATTTCTTCTGAAATTGGCTTTTCCCAATTGTTCTCAATAGTTCTTTGTAGGAAAACAACAAGAAGTTACTATTTATTGTGGGTAAACAAAATTTTCACAGGATAGATATAGTTCAGGACATTCCCGACACACGGGTGGTTGTTTGAAATTCCGGAATTCTAACTTCTGGGTTTTGTTTGTTCTTACTTTTATCACTTTTACCTCTACTATGTACAATCTCTACTTCCAGCTAGGTGCAGCTATTTACAAGGTGCTACGGTTTCTCAATAGTTGTTTGTTTGTTTACTTATTTACTTATTTATTTTTTCGAACATCAGTCACATAAGTCATAACAACAGTCAGATAAGCCACAATGGAACCTTTTATTACACATGGAAACCAAAGCAGGAAAAAGAACCATAGAGAGGCTTCGGGATGCTTATACAAGAAAAAAGAGTTCGGAGAATTCATTAACTAATCATTTAATCACTCTTATCCTAACCAGAATGATTTTTGTTGTATTTTATATAATTCTTGACTAATTAAGTTTGGGAATAATTTTTTGATGGCCAAGTGCTTGAAATTCCGGTCATTTAGGACCCTCCTCGTCCCCCCGCCCACCTTCTGAATCCACGACAAATGGATACAAATATAGGCACAGCTCGTAATGGACTATTTTACGTGTAGATAAAGTAGAGTATAGGATAATACATAATTCTTTAAAATCTATTTTTAACCTTGACCTAAAATGGTGGTCATTAGTGAATAATAACTAATCCAATAAATAAAAATCCTGGATTATTCAGTGCTTCTAATGCTGCACTGAGGGTGGAAATCTATGCGATCAAAACAATCTACAGTTTATAGATGTTTTCGAGAAGTGTGACAAGTTAGTGTAAACAATACACAGCATCTACACGATTGAAAACAAGGCCCTGCTCGCGATTTTTTATGCATTTTATAGCTCCACTCTTCATTTTTTTTACTACATTATGATCTAATTTACTCTTTTTGCATAATAGTTACGTATAAAAGGGAACCCGTAAGTTCACATGTCAACTCCGACGTCATTATCGTCAGAACTCTTACCAGGTACCACTCTGGAACTGCTGAAAAATATTCTGGGCCTGGATACATAGTCGATATTACCCAGGGTAAACGTGGTGACGACCGTTATGGGTAAATTTGTGTGGTACTAACACGTTGCCCTGGATAATCCCATTGCTGCACATGCGGCGTCGGGATGTGGGCATTTATGAACAAAACTATGTATTCTCCCCCCCCGCCTCCCGCCGCCCACCTCGCCCTCTTCCCCAGTGAGGCCGAAATTTGTAAGAATTGAAGACCGGGGCCCACATGTCTTGAAAGGTTTGGTAGTCTCATACCTAAACCCATGGGTAGCGACTAGACAACGTCACTTATGGTTGAACATGTTGATGTGTGTCAGGTAAACAATAAATTTGGGTTGGTTAACAGGATAATTGTGGGTAATCTTAATAGCCTCCGGACCCAGGTAAGTCAGAGGGTTGACTATTTGAAACATAGTGGTCCGAAATTCTCAGCCTGAATGCGTCATTGAGATTACCCATGGTGAACGCCTTAACACCACCCAAATTTACCCATCGTTGACATGAGCGTCAACATATTTACCCTGGGTAAGCTCAATAATGCACGCGGTGTTCCTGGATGACCACTATTTGCCCTATACCTTACCCTATAACCCTCGGCATCTTAGGAATTCTAGAGCGTACACTGTCATTTGTTATTAGTCGCCCAGGAGTGGCCAATCCCAGAATTTTGTGCAACCCTAAAAAACCCACCGGCTCAGCTGAAATTCCCAGGGTGAGCAAATTTTCTGGACCAGTTTTCACCTATGTAATTTGATCTCAGCCATCAATCCAGAAGAATTCATTGTTTGCTATGCAGCGTAGTTTCCCGTGTTTTCCCCGACAAGAACCCCCGCTGTACAGAAGGAACAAGGAACAGTTGTCCGAGTGAGCCACTGGCTGCGGCCGTGGGGCTTGATGTCTTTGTAGTTGTTGTTGTTGATTTGGCGGTGCAGGCGGCGAGGGTCGCGGCATACCAATGCTGCCCGAATTCAATGCACACTCGCTCTGTAAATAACCTCTGTCCGCAAGGCCTGTGGTCAATTTTTCTGGACTCCTTGGACTCCTTTGTGTCTCTCCTGGCGACAAGGTCCAGGAGTGTGATTAGGTTTAATTACCCAAGTTTGGAAAAACCTTGTTTTTAGCGGAACTTTGCCGAATTTTTCCCTATGTTGTTATATATTTGATGTTATAAAGAGAGATCTACAGAACCTGATATAATCTCCTATGCCTCGCTCTGTCATTGAGAAAAAAAAACAATAGAACTATTTCTTCCCTTCAATAGTTACTGGTAACTTACTGGTCCACGGCTGGGAGAGGATTAACGTCAGAGTAAGGATTGTCCATGGAATTCCTCGAAGGCCTACGCTGTTTTCTCAGTATTCAGCCAATTTTTCCAATTTCTACATTCTCCCCGTCGTGTTTTACCACTTCCAGCAAATCGCCTGGACCACGTTCGAGAGAATTTCGGCCCTCATTGATCCAGTTGACTTCTTATTTTACCTAAGTTCCTTGTTCTTCTCGACTGTCAACTCCTATCCTGCTCATTTAACGTAATATCTATACGAAAGATACTATCTGCTAAATTACTGCAGAACTTTTTTCCTGGAGTTTTTCACCGACTGAGGAGAAAAATAGAATTGACAGGTTAGCTGTAGAAACTAGGTAAAAATTCTGCTTTACAGCACGTTTTCCACAGGCGATTGAGGGTTTTTGACGCCTGCACAGCACCGATGTCATTCATGTCAATCTAGGGATTTTTTTCCAGAGGACGCTAACGATCTATAAATGCTGACTAGGAGTACATAGGGGGCAGAATCGCAGGTGTCTTGCCTCGATGTCCTGCAAATGTCCTGTCACTTATTGCCACTTGTTTCTCTAAAAACGCCTAGCTCGTGGGATACGCTGGTGCGACAGCGATTTCTCGTCGCGACGCGATTTCGCGATATGATATGATTTGGTTTGCGATGAGATTTTCATGTACACTCTTGCTACGGGGGATTGTTCTATAGTAGCAGGCTGCCGAAATCGCAGCGATCGTATCGCTACTATTTTTTTATTTTTTTAAATTTTATTTTGAATTTTGTTTTTTTACTTTACCATAGATACTAGTCAGAATATTTATTTATAGATAAATAAATATTTTGACTAGTATCTATGTTAAAGTGAAGTCGCGTGGGTACAGTGTACGCTTGAAGTTTTCCATAGCTATGCTGGCATACATGCAATGCCTGCACCAAAATCGCCGCGATAGGATCGCGTTGTTGCAGATGAAATGGCAACGATTATATTACCCGTTCAGTAGCAATAGCGGTTACTGAATAGAGTACAGATATACTCCGTGATCGTTACGATTGAGATGCTTGCGAATCGCGGCGATGAGATCGCGTCGCTGCAAGGGTGGTCAAGTGTACGTATGAGTTAGATCATTTCCGCTTACGTAATATTCACAAATATTGAGTAGCTTGCACAGTAGAAATCGCAGCGATAGAAAAACGTCGCTGCAAATATACAATAGTGCACGTATGCCCTACATATTTCTGCGTCCTGTAATCGCTGCAACTGTATGTTCTCGCGAAAGTGCTGCGATTATCGCGTCGCTATAACATGTCCTCCATTTTTTGTGTAATAGCATGCTTTCAAAGGAGTATCAATTTTTATCTCCTATTTTCACACACCAATACAAATGTTATGAGCTGATATAGTTTTAAGTATTTTTTAGAAGTAGTAATTTTTGAACGTCTTCTAAAAATGCAGCTAAGGGATGAGATGATTGGAGTAATTCTTCTGTAGCTCTATCACCTCCCTTTCTCATGGAATTCTGGTGATAACCTGTCACCTTGTCGATGTTTCTGGATTTTTCCGCTTTCCTGGAAATCCTAGTTGGCCGCTAATTAAAAGGACTAACAATTTTGCCATATTTTCCTAGAAGTGTTTCTATTTCTCTATATTCCTCAGAGTTCAATATCTAAATTCAGTCGGCAACCTTTTTTTTGAGTACAGCCTGTACTTCTCTCTCAAAATCACTTCCTCTTGCCATCTTGTTGTTGCAAGACAGCGTTCAGAGCAATCAAATTTGTTCAGGATGATTTCTTCGGCGTTTTAGGAATTTGCAGCTGCTGCTCTCACCCATCTAATTTCTTTAATTGGCGGCTGAATCACTGTGGCATCTTAATTTGTGTGAATTCGCCTGTCAATCGCGCATAAATCGCTGCGATTCTATGGAACGACTCGGTGAAAAATTGTGTGTGCCCTTTAAAACCATTTATTTCCATCAGACTGTTTTCTCTTTGTCCTCGCCGGGCAGGGTGGGTGGGCTAAATCTGCCAATTTTTCCCCTTTTTCTCGTTCATTCATTCATTCATTCCTTCAAGCATTTATTTATTTATTTATTCCATCATTCATCCTTTGCTTCCTTCTCCCTCTCCCTTTTTTATTCGCAGACGCACACTCTTTTATAGTCTGCCTCACGCGCGACAGAGTTCAGTAATCGTTCAGATCGCATGTTTTTCTACGTCTCCCTACCCAATTGTTGCACACTTTCACGTGATCTTTTTCTCTCTGACGTCTCTGCAACTACCGTCCCCATTGAAATGAACTATAGTCTTATCCGCTTCACTGTTTTGCGTTCGAAGATCAAAGTTCAATATTTAGCCTTCCAGTCGCACACAGGTGCAGCATTTTACTATCACTTGAAAATATTCTTAAACGTCACACGCATTTTTATGGAACAGTTGTCCGTTAGCTGTTTAGCGGTTGAGAAGAGGAATTTAAGGTTCCCGCAGTGAAATTAGCTGTTTAAACTACTTTCTTGATCTCGTCAGGCAATTTGAACATCACAGTGATGAGAATATGACTAACTTGCAGTGAAGCCACGCCCTCTTTTTGCTTCCAAGACATACAGAGTAGCATTTTAGGATTTGATAGAGGGTAGTGAAGAGATTGAAGAGACGTTTTAACTACACTATGCTAAACATGCCACCGTTTCCTTGGTACTTACCCTACATCCAGCCACTTTCAGGTGTCAAGCCACGACACAAAGTGCGCTCTGATGCCAAAACGTTGTCCCACGGCCACTGAGCAGTGTATAAGCTTCAGTAGCTCGTATTAGGTGGGAAACTAGGCCTATTTACATAGAAAGATGGGCCATGACCATATTCTAGTCAGTTTAAAGTTAAAAGTTGCCAAGGATGTTGTCGCGACGAGGATGCGACGTGCCTGGATGGCCTAAAGCCGTGCCTAGACGGCCTGACCTACGATATTAGGGGACAGCTTTGGCAGCGCTTCAGTGGTTTTTGAGTTCCTTATTTTATTCCAAATTTTCAAAATTTGACCTGGGGAAATTGCACTGGCTTCTTCTGCAGCCTGATACATCCTGAAGATATCCTGATCCTGGCCATTTGGCAGAAAAGTTGCTGTTTATTGACAAACAATGGCCAATATACGAGTTGCGTACTAACGAAGTTCCAAAGTGTCCTGCGCCGCCAAACAAACTCTTCCGCGCCCCGAGAGTAATGCTGTTTGGATGGGTGTCAACGTCTTCTATACGAATTCCACCCGGTCAAAGTTACTCTTCCCAGGGGGCGTGGCCTTTTTTTGAACGAGTTCTCCACACCTTCGCAGCGTGGCGAAATTTGAAACTTCTCTGTCGCTTTTCATTGTGAGGTGATTGACAAGGAAATACGATGAGCTGTCATTTCGGGACGAGTTGCCCGACAAAGCGCAATGCGTTGAACAATGAAGCATGTCTGGATGTTTTGTGCACATTTTCGTGGAAGTCGTACTCCGATTACACTGGCGGACGCAAAAATGCACAACGCTCCAAAGGGCAGCTTTTTTAAAGGGATTTCAGGCTTGTATGTGAAATTTTACGGGCAGTTTCGTTGAGTCGTTGATATTCAGCAAGAAGCTCGAACATTCCAGAGCATCTAATGGCTTAGGAGATCCAAAAGGGGCGAGTTTTCCGGATAGGAACAGGTGTACACATTTCTCAATGACCACTTTTTCCATAACGAATCCAAGGGATTAACAGATTGACGGGTAAACGAGACTTGAAATTTTTTTAACGTACAACCCTATAACTTTTCCATTATTTTTATTCTTGAGGACGAGTCTACCGGGCTAAATTCATGGGATTTTTTTCTCGTAACTCGCCTAGGGGATGATTGAGCTTACTTATACATCATTGAGATTACCCAGGGTAAACATCTTAAGACCACACAGATTTACCCCCTAGGTAACACGGCACGACAACTTTTACCCTGGGTAATCTCAGTGGTGCATTCAGGCCCAGTTTGAAACAATTTGTGACATTATTCCAGGAAACTTCGCGAGTCTCACTGCAGCAGGGTTAAAAACTGTGGTTTCCTGGATCTGCTGCAAGAAATAGGCGTGGTTTCGCTGTAACTACTTGTTTTTCCCTTACTCATTTTACCTCGTACAGTTTGCTAGAGGTCTAGCCAGAAATGGGTGTGGCCTCGCTGCAATTCCTCTCTTTCGCGGTTTATTTTTTCTTTACATTTTCTGCATTGACGAAATAAATATCAAATAAATGTCAAATATCAAATTTTTGTCCCGCGCGGCTTGCTAGACGTGTTTCTGAAAATGGGTGTGGCCTAGCAGCAACTTCTTTCTCTTTGCCGCACATTTTACCTCGTACTCTTTTTTTCTGGAAGGGTTCTAACACTCTCGTCGCGTAGAGACTACCATAAATACTGTAGGTATTATATTAATATTTTATATAATAATATAAATAATATTTCTACTTTCTAAGAGGTTCCCCATGCCAGAAACGACTTCACTTAGTGAAATATTTGAAAACAGGAACAGTATGCAGTTTTTTCTCCCTGAAGCTGAAGATAAGAGTTAAGAAATTCAACATAAACACGTGACATCCAATGACATACTAAGGATTAGGAACGAAGTTCTTTTCCAGGGTTTTCCTCTGGATTAATTTGAGGAAAAACGTACTTAGAAAATTTAAGATATTTCGAAGCGCTGCGTTGAAATCGAGCGGAATTTCACGGACAAGGGCGGTGGCTCGGAGTTCTCGGTAGAGTATCCTTGACTGGTTTGATTTTTTGGACGCGGTTCCGTAGCCAAATCCAGGTAATCGAAGTCCAGCAATTCCACAGGCATGACCAAATCTGGCAAAAAAAAAAAAAATTCTGGTGGACGAAGGAGGTATGTGCATATTCAGGATCTTGTGGAAATCTGTCTTTACAAGGAGGTAATACGACACAGAACATGGAGGACGTGCCACAGTAGAGCCGAAATTTTATTATTTATGCTGTGAAGTGAAGAAAAGTAATTATTCAATGAAATTTGATGAAATAAAAGTAATAAAATAAAGTGAAGATGTACATTTTGTTAACGGAATAGCTTTTGAACTTCGTTTACCATGTGCTGGCTGGTAGAAGGATGTGACTACTCAGGGTAAAAGTATTAATTGCCCCCAAAGTTTACCCATAGTTAACATGGGCGTCAACATCTTTACCTTAGGTTATCTCAGTGAAGAATCCAGGCCTAGAGTGGAAGCGCCGCCACGAGCACGTCTTTCTTGCCTATTCATCCTGTGCGTGGTAATCCTGGAACGGAATCAGCTCTTCAGTGCGACTTTTTCCCCTACGAGATTCGTAATTTCTGGATTTTTTTCCTGATTTCTGGATTTTCGGGATGTTCTGAGCACAGCTCTCTGAGAATTACGATGAACTGATGAACTTTTGCCCTTATGGCTGACTAGGCTTTCTGTAGAAGTATTGAAATCATTCATGACGCTTCACAGTGCTCCACAGTTTCCGTAAGAGGCTTAGGACTTGACACTTGAAATGGTGAAGAAAACCTCTTGATAAAGATCCTCAGGAGTTTTCTTCTTGGATTAGCACTGCAGTGAAAACAATGCTTTGTAAAACATTTCGTTAACATTCCAACACTATCCTATTTCAGTTTTGCCAAACCTGTACTCAGGTGTTCTCAGGTGTTGGTGTGTTCTCGAGATGGGCGTGGTTTAGGTCTCACTGGACCTCCTAAAGAGTCTTTTCTGTGATTTGTGCTCCAGGTTGACATGATCCACGTTGGACATATTGTCCTTCCTTGTGGAGAATTTAGATGTGAAGTCCCTGAGTAAGGTTAAGCTTCACCATTAGGGCGTCCCGATTTCCATTTCCTGGATATTCAAGGATTTTCCAAGACAATGAAAATGAAGGGGCAAAAATCTGTAGTGAATAGGTGTGTCATGTACTTTGAAGTATCTCAAAAGTGCGCAAGAACTCTGCGGCAAAGCAGATTCTATGTAAATTCTATGGAATCCGAAAGCAAAACGGCACTTTTTCCGAGGATACATCTGAGAAAACCGCTGCATCCATGATACCATCAATGCAAATTTCATTCGTTTTCGCATATGCAACTGTTTGTTTTTGCAGCAAACGTGCAGTATCAGTTTGCAACTACTAAAGATGTAAATAATCACATTAAAAGAAGAAGAAACAGCTCAGAAACCATGCGAGGTGTACATAGAAGGCGTGGCTTGAGAATGATGCAAGTAACATTCAAATATGGTGCAAAACACATCCGAAGTTGATTAGTCGGGATTCATTCATTAACTTATTGCGAATAATTGTTGTAACCAAGTAATTCTTGTAATGCTTTCAGAGTAGAAACATTTTTATCATATAATGCAGGAATATAGAATATATAAAAGTTCACTGGTAGGAACTTCGAACGCTGAAAACTTGGAAATTTCTGGGAAATTTCTCAGCATTATGCACACATATGATTAAACTAAGGTCAGTGAGGTCAAAAACTTTCCATCCTCTGCAAAAAAAGGAGAGAGAAAGCGAAAGAAAAGGAACAGAAAAAAAAAGAGTTTATTCCTTCTATCAGTTCATCTGGACCTCTTTTTTCCACATGTTTACTAGTAATGTTTCCTTGTGGTGCTTACTGTACGATTTGCATTGTCATTTCTTCTTAACACCCTAATCTATCTGCTACTTTTTATCCCTGCAGGCTATGCCCGATTCTCTGGGACTCGAATATTCGTCGAATATTCACCCCGCGCTAATCGCTTCCATTCGCAAAGTTTGTTTGCGTAAGCGTGAAGTGCAACTGCGGCGGCACTGAGTTTATGCTTATTGTGGTGGTCTCGCCCTTTGAAATGATCGCCAGATGGCAACATTCGTCGCCTTAGAAATTCCGTTTGTTGATGGCGTAACACTCGCTCCGCCCTTGGAGCTGACCACACTCTCTGGCCGCGCTGTTCGACGCTCATCAGCATGTTCGTTTTCGTTCAAAAAACTCAAATTTTCATCCGGAAAGGGCATGATATTCAGGGATAGATGGCTCTTGCTTGGCATGTGTTAGTACACTTACCCTGGGTAATCTCGGTGATGCATGCCAGTGAAGAAGTTTCTGCAGTTAGTCTTAATGACTGGGCAACTCTTGGACCCAGCAAGGCGCTGAAGACTTCTAAATCCATAACTACATAACACTACCAGTTAGTGCTTAGGTAATTGAGCACTTGAGAGCTTGGACATGCCCGCTCTGGTGTGATCTTTGGCATCAGTATTGCCAAGTTCTCAGGAGGACCTAATTTTTGAGCATATCTACCCATTCATGATGAGGGAACAACACAGGCAGGCAAATAGGTGGCAGTACTCAGTGCTCCAATAACGTTTTGTTGTCGAATTGGTATGATTTTTCTTCTCAAAAAAGTAATAATTTTATTTGTCAGGAGAATCAGTATCCAGAAAAAATTGCCTCGTTTTCTAGCTGGTCCCAAATGCTTTGAATTTCCACGTCATCTGCAGCGAACTGCTATTTTTCACTTCTATTTATTTCTCTACGTAATTTTTGACGGTGATCAGAACAACCCCAGGATCATTTGAAAAGCACATAGTTCCTACTCTTCCTGGAAATTTCTAATACCATATTTGAGCGATTTATCTGAGGGCAAACACATAAATTTCAATCTCTTCAGTGGAAATGTTGGAGGAAAAACAGGTTATGGCTCTGCAATTTTTATTCATAGCTGTCATGTCACAAAGGGTTGATATCATTGCTTAATAGGGAATGGGCATGAGCAAAGCGAGAATTGTTCCCCGGCCATTTTTCGCCTCAACTGGCTCATCCAGCTCTGTGAAGAGAACTGGAATTTTTCTGGATCATCCCATTTTTTTCGTGGATTTGCTCATTTCTGTGATAATTGCAGTATTACTCCCTTATTCTGGTGAAGATGCCGATTTTTCGCTCGGAAACTCGTCCTGACGAGCGGGTAACTGAGAATCTTCCCGGAATCGCTCACGGATCCCGCCACTGGAGAACTTCCCCAGAAGAGGTGCGATGTCACCTCCCATCAGTCCACGTCACAGCGCCTACTCCAGGATTCAACCCCGTCCACATCACCTATTCCTTTACGCTGCCGCCGCTCTTGACAAGACCGATGGGGTAAAAATTGCCGGTCGCGACCTGGCGCTGGTGACGAGTTCAAGCCGCCGCCGGCTGTTCGACCACACACGCTGGACGCTGTTTTTACGAGTGCCTTTTATGGTCTCCTGCACTCACTATCAGTATAGCGGCCAGTTCATGTTTTCCTACTCGTTTTCGATCGCCAAACTTCTTTTTTTCCCGTGACTCGGAGAAATCCAGATTTTTTCCGGCACACATGAGGTACCAATTTCGAGGAAAAAAAGCGAATCGCCGGGGGTCGCCGGTTTTATTTGTTTGGGCTGCGGTGGAGGAGCGTTGCGTAATCGCCGCGATAAAATCAGACTCAATTATTCTGCTCGGGTCACGTCAGCTCATCCTGATAACTTGGTCACTTTGGCGGCTCCTCATCCATTATATCCTTATCCTTGCCCACTATTGCTGTTCGTGTGGATTCCGTGTAGCAGCCGGAAATGTTGCATTTTTGCTGATTTTGTGCTGCTATTTTGACGAAGATACATTTATTTACTTTGTTATTATTACGCCTTGACGAATTTTTAGGGAGAAATTCACTTAAATATACTTATGATGGATTTTTATTACATTTTCACTAGAGATCTTGCATCTGTATTATTTTTTTGTCTTTGGGTTTCTTAAAAATCATTTTCTAATTATTACTTGTTTACTTATTGTTAATCTTGTTGTAAGTTAGTGTACTTCTTACCCTGGATGAGTTTAAAATGTACTTCGTGTGCTCCCTGGAAGAAAAACTACAACGCTACGTCTGCCTTTAGTTCAGGGTTCACAAGGCTGCAACGTATCTTCAGCGGGTTGCAATAAAATTTTATTGCACAAGGAGAACTTTTTAAACTAGTAAAACTAAGTGAGAAAGCTTTACTTCACCTGACGCAAACGCTTTCAGCGGTGTCCTTTGAAAACAGCACCCCACCCAAGAATACCACCTATCGCAATAATGTTAAACAACTTGTTTTTGAGCTAGTCACATAAAATTCACGGGCAAATACATGGAATGTTTCTTGTAACACAGCATTTACAAAGTGCAGCACTAGCTCATAACGCTGTGAAAGTGCAGGATTTTTTCAATGGATCGCCTTAGAGGCATGGAAAATGGAACCGGAAACTGTGTGCTTAAAAAATGGAACAAGAAAATATTAGGTGCGTGCAAAAGTTCCGGGGCAGTTGGTGGTATTTCACCGTTCAATGTTATTTTGCTATTTGCGTTTGCGATATCCTGCAATGGTTTTCATGTGTGCTGGTAGCCTAAAACATCTGCTACCTAAACCACTTTTGGCTCGGGTCTTCGTCACATCATTGCGCTGTTTTGGGTGTAAAACCAATGCTATGAGTTGCGCAATAAATGGGGGAATTTTGCTTTATGAAATCAAATCTAAAGGATCAACACGAGAAGCGACCCATAGCATCAATAATGCGTCTGTGGAGAGTATGTTCTCTAAAACGCCAGGTGCTCGAAGGTTCCTAGGAATTCTGGGCGGAGATGAGAGCCTGGACAATGCTTCACAAGTAGGTCAGAAATTCGGTCATCGCAAAGGGGCCAGGAAAGAGCAGGTTGAATCAGACCTTGTACAAACTGCGCAAGATATTACGGGGAATTAAGTCAGTAATGTCTCGTCACTTGAAGAAAATCAGTAAGAAGGGGAAGGTGAGTAGATGGATTTCGCGTGATTTGAGCGAAGACCACCAACCTCCACACTGGCAAGTCTGCAGATATTGACCTTCAGATTCTCTAACAATTCGTTTCATGGAAGAATTGTTATTGTTGATAGAGAAGGGGTCAGGTACGGCAACAGGAGGAGGTCATCCCAAAATCCGGGCTCCTGCCACCCATCTAAAAAATGGCCGAACCATCACTACCTTCTTTAAAAAAATTTGATCTTTCATGGTCAGCAACGAGACTCATCTACAATAAATTTGTTTTTTAATACATGCACAATAATCGTCCTACAGTGATGTCTTTTCCCTAGAGTAATCACGGGAAAACTCCTAAGCATAGGGCAGACACATGCGGAAAGATGTGGTCTGAACCGGCTGTGGGATAACGCACACCAGCACGATGCAGTGTCAACTGTATAAAGAATTGGCTATTCGTGCTCCGGAAATCTAGCCTAACCTATATTGCTCCTTATATCTGCCTCTAACAGACTACCCCCATTTCGACTTTCTATGGCTTTACCTCCGTTGTAAAACTTTTAATGAATAGACCCTACTGGAAAACGACGTTTGCCACTATTACAGGTGTAGACTTGTCAAATTTTTAGCTTCTAGAAAAATTTTTCTGTGCCATATTGACAACAATACGGAGATGCGAAAGCTTTTTGTTTTGAACAATATTGCTGACTTTGGGTCAAGTTATGGCGTTTTGAAAAATTAGGTGCAACTGCCCCAGAACTTTTGCACGCACCTAATAAAAGGATTTGTGGCGAGAATTTCACTGGGGTAGGCTGCTTCTGTGGAATGAAATGGAAAGGGTAGAATAATGCCAGCATTTGTTTACTTGTTTACTTCTCTATTTGTTTGTTGACATCCTATCACCTTGGATAGGGAAATCTGTAGGCAAATCCGGAAATAAAAACAGTGAGAGAGTAACAAAAAAAGAGAGATTTATTAGTGATAGACCAATGATTGACCTTAAAAGTAGTTTCCTCAAGAAATTCTCTCTTCCTGGACGAATGAGGCCGCACCTTGAGTTTGGCAGAAACCTCTAGAAGTTTATTTATTTACTTATTTATTTATTTACTTATTTATTTACTTGAATAAACTCAATGGTGGACCACTAACTGAAAAAAAAAATAAACAGAAACAGAGAAACTGAGAACATGAAACAAAAATCTAGCTTTTCGTTCAGAAAAAGCACTTAGGCCCCAATTTAGGCCCCACCTTAGGCCCTGACCTCTTCCCATGACAGGTCATAAGAAATGCAATTTCTCGCTGAATGACCCTAGGATTCTGGATTCTGCAGCTATTCCGCCTTTTTTGCCTATAACCCACTCTAAATGAATTTTTATTAGTTAACAGTTTTCTAAACAACAGGTAATAAAATTTCTTAAAAATTATTATCAACGATGACCCCCCCCTGCTGGCCCCTATGCCATTATCTTTTGATAGCTCAGCGAACAGATTTCTCTCTGATTTTTGTGATTCTGGATGCAGCTGCAAAGGATCCGGCTGAACACCCATTTTTCTGGAAAAGATTAACGACAAAACAGCCGCGATCATAAATATTATTCTTATCAAGATCTGGCGATCAACTTAGAGCAAACACTGCGACAGCGTGAATAATGGTCCAGAATGTGCAGGAAACAAAGAGCTGCTATAATTAATTTCTGGAAGAGGTTGATAAGTGCAAAAATATAAGAAGAAAATGAATTATTATATTATAATATAAAGTATGATTCTTGGGCTTCTGTGAAGTTAACGAAAAAATTTATTTTTCCAAAGAATTTGGACTCGTACGAATCCTGGCCTTGTTCCGGAAAACCCAAGGATTTCCTATGGATAATGACGTCATTTTCCCGGGAAATTCACTGGAATTGCAGCGGAATCCTCGAAAAAATCTCGAATTTTGTAGCAGGGCTGAATTTCTAGAATATTTTGAAGATGCATTTGTGTTTTTTTTTTCATTCCCCTTTTCATCCTCTCAATCACCTCTTCTATGTTTATTATTTTCCTTCTTTCATCCTCTCCAGACTGGTTGCTATCTATGAACAGGTACTTGGTTCCATTTTTATCCTCGCTACCTATTTTTTTCCAAGTTTTTTTTCCTGCTGTTTCCTGTGGACTGCCGTCCTTATGGGTCTAATTTTTTACTCGGTCACCATTAATTTTCCTTCTTTTTTTTTCTCAATCAGTTAGTACTTTCTTCTGTAACCACACACCATTTCGAGTATACACAGGGGTATACACAGGAACATATAAAAAATCAAAGATTGTTGTTCGTTTTAACTTAGTAATTCAGTAAATAATTCATAAATAGTTTTACTTAACAAAAATAATTTTAATGCTGCTCAATCGAAATGATTTTACTAGTAGTTCTAGAAAAAAAATAAATCATTCGATTTATGCATTCAATTGCATATTTAAATGGGTATTTAGTATTGTAAGTAAGTAGTAAGTAAGTGCTGCATTGTAAGTATGTATAATGATTATATAGTATGCATATATGTATATATATATATATAATTGTAAGTAAGTAAGTAAGTAGTGTATTCGGGAGGAACACTTACTGCCCTTTTTGTCTTTCCACCAGGGTTGTACTGCCACATCTTGTTCGAACATTCGAATTTTCTACCGATTTTTTCGACAAATAGAATACTCGACTTCGATATCTGCAGAATACAATGTAATATAATATAATATTTCTAATATGAGCGTGATGCGGTCCTAATTATGTATACATCTAGGCGATCCTCCTCTGCTTTGCTTGTTGTTCGCCTTTCTGCCATTTATTATTACTAATAGGCATCAGGTGACTTCTGTGTTCAAACGTTGGATTATTGATGAACCTCTGTATCTCAGCATAATATGAATAATATATCAGTTACTCTGTGAGTTATACTCAAGATTATTTATTTGTTTATGTTGGCTGACTCTCCAGGGGATCGGCTATCCGATCGAATCAAAATTCTCTATAGTACTTTTTTTCTGTACGTTCGTTGGCCTGTAGTTGGCTAATATTATCCGTTGTTTTGTCATACAACGCTGATTTGTCCATTCCCTCATCATTTTCTCATTATTCTGAAGCTCTTCTTCTCTGCAAGAACCCATGGATCATCCAGAATTTCCCTTCAAACATTGCTGTTGATGTGCGCCTGGAGTTCATCACATGAATCGCCCATTAGTCATGCGAATCCCATCCGAATTTGTCGACCCGACGCGCGAACGCTCTTCCTGATTAACAATCGGTCAAACTGATCGGATTTGGTGTCCTCGAATAGTCCCTGGATGGAAGTACTGCCTTGTTATGACATTTCGGCCCCGGAGGGCTCCATCAACTTGTCCCCTTCATTGTCCAGGACTCATCCCAGAAATCTGTCACCCAGAAATCATTTTTTTTGCGGATGACAAAGAAACTTGAAATCCCACTTGAAATTTTTGTAAAATATTCATTTTCAGTCGCAGGTTGCGGCTGACTTGATCCCGAATAGTTAGTGCATCGGGGCTTTTTGCTCTCCATTTTACTCGAGTCTCCACAAAACCACGTTTTTCCGAGTTTGTAACCGATCAGGATAGAGAGAAGCTGCCAAAGACTCTTTGAATTTGTTCTTCCACGAATCATGAGCAGTGAAATCGTGAATTTGTGTTGTTTATTCCCGGTAATATATACTGCTTTCATAGGGTTTTAATTTTTTTGCGTCGCAGTTTTTGTAGGAATTCAAAGTAGCCACTAGGTGCTGTTCAAGCGTCTGTCCTCGACGACTCTAACGACCTTCCCGCTTGAGCTTGCTCTTTTTGCTCAGGTGAAAAAACGCCTATGTTACCGTTGTCTGCGGATTTGTTTGGTTACGACGTGGTGTCATACTGCCCTTTATGGATCACCTTGCAGTTTCCTTTGCGATTTTGGGGGTCTTACATTGTTTTTCGGTCGTATTATTTGTGAGATATTATATTTTTCGTATATAGTAAGACTTTATATAGAGTAGGATACTGCATTTTACTATAAGGTATGGCCCCTTCGCTGACTTCACCGTCGTGTCGGAAGCGCTGCCTCGCCGTAACTCTGTTCATCTTGATCTATTCTCAACGAAAACCATATAAATGGATTCACCGGTCCGCGTTTTATCACATATGCTATAAAAAAGTTAAAAATCTCTAAATTCACATCGAATAGCTGCTTCAGTATCTCCACACTCTCTTCAGAGTGACGTCACAGGAGCTTGACGCTAGTGACAACCCGATATTCGTTGAGTCTCGCCTTATTGTATCCTGAGGTACCAATCCAGAGACCTAAGTGCCGGAACATATTCTCCCTGTGAAATTGTGATTTTCTAGATTAAAGTAAAAATTTATAAAAATTCCGTAAAACCGGAAAATATTGGATAAAAAATTTGTATAACATTTTTTGTTAATCTGGTATCGAATAATATTACAGCACTTCTCAGAGAACAACACCAAGCTTTGATTAGTCTTATTACCCCTGCGTTTTTTTTTCCTGAAAAAGGAATGTAATGTAGAACAGATAGCAATGACATGCTTTTGAACTCTCTAAGACCTTCTTTCATCTACCATATAAATCAAATCAAGATGTTGTCACCTCATAAATCCAAGAGCACTTCAGACATTTCGATTTTTGATGCTCTCTTGCCTTTAAATTCAATGAAACGCTAGGAATCAGTTTTTTTTTGTGTCTTTTTTGCTCTCTTTGGTTGTTCTAGTGTGTTGTCTTTAACCTTCTTTCTGTTTTCTCTTAGCCTTTTCTTAATTATACCCGTTATATGCGCACCTAGAGTGTATCAAATAAATAAATAACATTCTGAATACCGAGATATACACTTTCCGAATACTGAATACTATTACTTAATACTGCTGAGCTGACCCATCTCCTTCTAGGTAGTACACCTACGATCTGATCTTCGGTCGGTTGCTCAACACCGACCGAAGATCAGATCGTAGGTGTTCGAAGTTGCGACCTGATTTATTTAAACATTAGAGAGAAGATCTGTATATAAATGATGTTATACATTATATTTGCCGGCGACTTGTTAGTAATGACATGTGCAACTGGAATGCTTAAGAGAACATGAGAGAGAGATAGAAAGCCCACTGTTTTACAAACTAACCGGTTTCGGGGCATGAACTAGACCAGAAGTGACTGAATAGAAGGGTCCGCTATTATTATAAAAGGTCCAACTTTGTTTGTCAGTTTATTCATTTATTTACTTATTTAATGCACTGCAAAGCCCACCATGAACAAAAGTGTGAAGAAAACTTGAACAGAACAAGCTCAAACAACAAAATCGACAGTGAGACGACTGCTTTATAATTTCATGAACCCTATACGTCTCAAATACTTTATTTGTAACACTTTTTTACGATGTTGCCTGAAATTTCCTGCGGATTTCGTGGTTAAACTGCTGGATTTTTTGCCTGCTGTAAAAACAGGCATCAGTGTAGTTGTGCTTTCTTCGTCGTACTCTACTGGGTAGGCATTTATCAGCAGGTCGGGGGAAATTTATCTCACGGGCCCCCGAAAAACCTGCTGTTTTCCTAGCCAGGATTTATAGTTGTGAACTATAGGTGCAGATGTTTCGGCTCGTGATTCACTGGATAAACAGTTAAATGAGAAAACGGACAATAGGACTTCCATGCTCTATGGGAGAATAGGCTTGCTATGGATCTTATAAGGTATCGATGAATGAGAACATCAACAAATCAATAAATCAATGATGAAATCAGTCGATGTGTGATTAAGTAGAGCGAACTGTCTTTTGCGCAATGTACTATTGACCATGAGGTACCAGTAATAGCACTTATGAACAAATTACCAAAGCAAACCGAGCTTGCAAACCTTTTACATTCAATTTCTGCTCAAATCACACTAGCAATGCAAGAACCAATCACGCTAACCGACGCTAGTTCACTGGGTTAACATTTTATGAATTCTAGCTGGAGTAAGCTATGTATTAACATTATGTATTGGGAGTATGGAATAAAAATACTGAATATCTAACGAAATTGCTCACCTGTCTGTACCTTCAGAAGAATACACTCACTGAATGTCTAGAAAGGTTCTGATATTAACATTGCCTGCTAACATGGAAATAATATCCTGGAATCGCATACACTGCAATTGCCTAATGCAGAAGTAATTGTTCAAGTCTTTTGGAAACTAGTACAGCTCAACTACCTATACCTCTACTCTTTTATACTGTTGGGTTGTGATTAACTGATTGTTATTGGTAACTTAATTTTGTTCTTTTTCTCTCTTTTAATAGGTGTTTCTGTGTTGCACACCACTTTTACATTCTGTTTGCTGTGATGGCACACCTTTATGGTGTATGTAAATGAATAAATAAATAAAAAGACGACAAGATGAAGGAGATGAAAAATAAGAATACCGGTACCGGCAGATGCTTGCAGAAGACTGAGGCCACCCGGAGGCAAAATCGCATTGGCCGATAAGGCGTGATTGTGGAAAATGAAAAAATGTGAAAAATGTGAAAAAGAAAAAGGTTTGTAATAGAAACTTTTCATTGAAACTATGATAGTTTAGTATCCATTCTGCACCTATCCTTATACGGAAGCTAAACCAAGAACATGCCTGTCACCATGTTCGCCAGTAAGCGAGGGAGAGGCACATCGGAGTAGGTAATATTTAAACAGAGTGAGGTGACTGTAGCTCAGAAATAGGTAGAAGGAATCCAGAAAATAGAAAGTTACCGTATGAAAGCAACAGCAGCGAAGGGTGGATCTTGATACCATCACAATCTTGCCAGAAAACATTTGGTAGCATAATCCGAGAATTGACTCTATATATAGGATAACATTACCGAATGGCGGTAAAGGATGCCGCTTAACGTTCTTCCTCAGTACAATGATGTCAAGTAAGAAATGGAATCGTAGGAGGTTTTGTGAAAGGAAAGGATCAGTGAGAATAAGTGTTCTAAATATAATATAAGAGGAGAGGAAGTAAGAATGAATCTGAGATCAGAGCGTTCGGCGCCTTTAGCGCAATCGAGGGTACGATGTCCATGCCCTGCTGTGGACCGGGGCGATCGTTTCTCAACATTTGGTGTCTTACTCTATATTACAGACGTAAGCAATGCTAAATAATCAACGCCGACTGTGTGTAATTTACCAGCAGATCAAAATTCTTCAGAAGCCTCCAAGAAGAGTGATTCCAATGTAGGATCCCTTCATTGTTCCATGTAGAATTTGTTTCCTCAGATATACTGCTTCTATTTCTTGATCAATCATTGCCCTAAGGCTCATTGTTCGGAAGTTTATATTCCCTGCATCGCTCCAATAGTTGTGCGAGATAGTAAAGATATGGTCGTGCTTTCGGAATACAGTAGGATTCTTTTGAGCTGTTAGCCAAGATGGTTATCGATCTTTATTGAGGCTAACGTTTCGGCGATGTCGCCTTCGTCAGAGCCTGGAAAGTCAAAGACATAAGTGATTTACCCTCTCAAACGCCTCATCCCTCTACAGGACATCCTTCATCCAGCCGTACACTCAAAACAGTACAATGATCACAGATAAGGTAGAGCTCACCTTAGTTGCGGACACGGTGGTGGAATAGCGGACCACTAGTACCAAACCTGTGCTCCTAAGGATTTATAAGGTGCCTTAACAACCCGCCCACGTAGATCAAAACCCGCAGAGGTTTTGATACAGAGCGAGCTCGTTTGTGATGGCGATGCACTCATCTTTTCTATTCATTTTTGGGTTTTTGGCCGTGATCCAAAACGCTTCTAGAGTCCTGCGTGCTATGATTTCGGGCTCACGTGACAAGATCGTGACTCCAATCTGGATTTCAGCGTTTTCATGGCACAGCCTGCGATGAATACCCAAAGGAGTGGACGATTTTGATTTGCAAAGTCCATCCAGATGTTCCTTTATGATAAAGATATGGTCGATGCTTGGAAAACGTTTACGAAATCCTTCTTGCTCTCTTGGCATGATATCATCCAGGGTGCGCTCCATTCTTGTATAGATGACTCTCATGAAGATTTTGTATAGGTGAGACAGTAAGGTTGTTGACCTGCAATACGGAATGTCTTCAGATGATGATTATTTACTGAAACATTTCTTAGTGCTCGTCACTATGTACTTCTATGTATGTTTATTGTCCGAGTTATCATCTATTTCTGCCATGATGTGAAAAATTCAAAAAAATACCCTCACCGGCCTTGTTGGGGACCAATGGAATAAGTGCCTATGTGACTTGTGACATGTGACAACTATGTGACAACTTGTAATTGTTGATTAAGTCTTTCTTTGGAGCACCTTAGAGTGTATTCAAATAAATAAATGAATAAATAAATGTGCCATGGAACGGTCCCATTTACTCATAAGAAGTTGTGGATTTTTGAAATTTTCTTGTGCGGCTCAGCAGATTCCTCGGCCTAAGCTTCTAATACACCCATGGGCTGATCCGGAGATCCCGAGAACAGCAAAAACCAGCTGATTTCCGCCCTGGCCACCTCAGCCACTCCGCATCCCAGCCGTAAATCATGCACAACTGCTTCGGCATGAGACGTAGTTCTTGCCACCGCGGCGGTGGACGTCAACTTCTGATAAGTCGGCAAAAATTGCTGAGTCGAGTGGAGGTATTCATGACCACTGATAAGTGCTAAATAAGTGAATCATCGCGTCGTTGGCGCCGACTGTCGGTCCAGGCGGCTCATCAATCGCCGCGCTGTTTTGCCCCACGAACTCCAGCGTTCCAACTGATAAACGAGCTGTCCTCGGCTTTACAGCACACGTAGTTGTGACCAAGTGCCACGAATTCCATCCCGGCCCGGCCCGGCAGCTCAACACGGGCTACGGTACGATCCACGACGCTCTACGGATCTGTGCCGGATGTGCAGATAGCGTTTGTGTGTGCTTGAACCCGAGTACAAGTGGATCCCCGGGACGAAGTTCGCTCCGGTTGTTTGCTCAGAGCGCTTCCCGTACCGAAATTTTGTACTTTTTCCCCGCCGCTTCCCGTGGATTTGTGCAAATTTTCGTCGAATTCCAAGGATCTTTTTGTCTTCCTTCTATGGCATTGGCGAAATGGTGCCATTTATGGATGTGGGCGGCTCTCATCAAAGGCTCAGCACGTGTCATTTAATGCTTTAATGATTAGGGGAAAAACAAGCCATATTTGTTAATGGAATGGGTGTTTCCTGGGTTTTCATGGAAAATTGGTTTTTCTTGTTTTCTTTTCCCCCTCTATTAAAGCTATTCACTTTCTGGAAAGCACTCGGACAAAGGAAAGTACAGATTCTCCACAGAATAATATGTAGGTAAATTATCCATGTTTACTCAAATGATGGAAACTACTGTAGTTGGGTTTTCGACCAGAAAAAAGAAACAAAGAATCTTCCGGAAAATTTCCTCCCACTAATCTATTCCCAGGATAAATCTTTAAAAAAATCCACCTTTTTTCAGTGCTGGTATCATTCTTAGTGACGAGAGATCATTCCTGGATGCCAGAAAAATGCTGGAAAAATTCCCGGAACATGATTCACGGGATAACATGATTCCCAGGGAGTTCCTTTGTCATATGCAGACATTCAGAATCCTTCCAGAAAACTACCTTTCCACTCAGGACACTTAGCTCCCAGACTGGGACCCCACAAATGAAGCTATCTCTTTCCGGAAGTGCTCCTGGTCTCCTTAGCAGTCTTCTATACATCTTTGGCATCCTTCATTGTTCTTGTGAATCTCTTTCATCCAGAACGTCCCAGAAATTTTTTCTGCATTTTTTTGGCACCCAGGATTGTTCCGGAAATTCTTCTCTCACCGAATGGAGGTTCGAGAAGTTCTCCGGCACTTTCCTGGCATTCAGGACTCCTTCCTGAAAATTTTTTTGAACGAAATGTATCCCTGAGGATTTTCCAGTACTTTCCCCTCGTTTAGGATTGCTCTAGACGAACTCAGTTCCTCCAGGAGTGTTCCAGAAAATTTCCTAGTTCTTATCTGGCAACCAGAATAGCTCTGGAAGTTTCCACCTATCCAACCCTCTAGAGAGTTTCCTTACTTTTCATGATAGCCCCTGGTTGGAGCGAGTCCCCGAGAATGACCCCCAAGTAGGGATTTTCTCCCAGCCCAAGAAAATCCCCCTACCTGCATTGATTTCCAAAACGATTTCACTGAAACGTGCCAGGTAGCCAGGAGCTGAATCATTGTCTGCGGCGGACAGGTTCAAAGCGCTTATCTTCGTTCCTGGTTCCACGAGTTGTTTGTCATTAACTACCTCTTAACTACCAATTAACGCCATTTTTCACCACTAATACCTGCTTTAGCATGACAAGCCAGTGGTTAACTCGTGATTTTCTTCAGATTCTTCTATTTTATGGACGAGTTTTCGCTAAAGTGCTGGAGTTGTTCTGTCGTAGTTCCGCGAACCCTGTATCATTGCTTAGATTTTGTGGAGTTTCAAGCACATCGTTATTTTTGGAGTTGATCGTAAGTGGAGCTGAGGTCCAATTTTCACAAATTTCATATAAATTTGTAGGAAAAGTGTGTGAATGAAGCTAAAATTAAAAATATTTGGAAAACATTCACAAGCTAGAAAAAAGAACAAATGCTCTGGCAGTTCTGTAACAAGAGGCTGAGAAAATTTTGTGAATTTTTCTCCGCAATTTCTCCTCCCCCCCCCTCCCCCCAGTCACTCTTGAAGCACTTATTCTTTTCCTCTTCAATATTTCCACTTCATCTGAATCTGCATATCTCTTGTGAGAATTGGTCCCCATGATCACCGTGACTGTGTATCCCTGGGAGAACAGGTCTATGGAATTTTTTCATGTAGAACCGCTCGTTCTTACCCACATTTACCATTACAATTAACGTCTGTTCAGGACTCTTACGAGAACTGGTCCCCGTGATCCGTTCAATCGCGTAACTGCTAGAAATAGTGGAAAATCGTCATCTTTATTATTCGGTTGTCTGTTTCCTTCATTTCTAGCTGGAAGCCTTCCATTTCATGTTTGAATAGTACATTTTAAATTGGCGCTAGTAGCGACACGTTGGGATATTATTTTAAGTTCAACACTGATCTTTCTCAGGTCCAGTGATATAGACTATTCGAAGCATTTACACAGCTGATTGGAAAACGGGGACCAGTTCTCGCCAGGTATGCCTTTTTTACTGGTATTCACTATTGAAATTGACATTTTTCTTGAACGGCGTAATAAACAAATAGATCAATGAATAAGATAAGTAAATAAAACAGATAATTAAATGAATAAATAAGCAGGAGGTATTGTTGGATGAATGCCTCTAAACATGACTAGGCATACAAATGAAATGCGGCGGTAGTTTCGCAGCAAATTGACCCTAACCAAATAAAAAATCGTGCAGAAGACCTAAAATCATTTTTGTGTCCTATAAATTCTGGATCTTCCCTGATTGTCAGGGTATGATTGCAGAGAAAACCATACAGCAAGTAGTAGCTGGTGTGCAACTTTTATCGCCCCTCGTTTAGCGTATCTTAACGACTGTCGGCTCTTTAATGTGTTAACGCTATCAACTGCTTACGGTTTTCTTGATGATTCTGGTTAAAGAGTTGTCAATATCGATAGGTACTTCCATGTGTACGCCCTTGTAGAAGGTCACTTGTCGATGTTGCAGGTCCTGCAGCGGTCCATCCACAATTTTTCTTGCGGATCTGACGTTTAATTTGCACTTCTTCCATGTCGTTTTCGTGGAATTTCCATTAGTTTCTACTCCTTTGAGAGTTCTTCTTCGTATTTTTTGAACTTTTGAAGACACTACACATTTACTATATTACAATATTATATTTACTGAGCGTTATATCCGTGTTGTCTATTATGTACTGCGCTTTTCAAGAGAGATGTTAGTTGCTATAGTAGATATAGTAAAAACCCGTACACCCTGGCGAGAACTGGTCCTCATGATCCAATCAATCGTATACCTCTCACAAATGGTCTGTATCATGAGACTCGGAAAGAATTACTATATTATTTGCTTACATATAGTAGAAAGCCATACTAGTTATTGATTTATATTTTTATTTTCTCGTTTGTTTACTAAACTTTCTTTATTTCTTATCGTCTCCTTTTATTCCACTTCCCACATTTTCTTATGTAATATAATATCCAAGTTCATATTTCATTTTCTCTGCGAGAACTGGCCCCCTTGATCAACCCTCCCCTATGCCTGTTAGAAACGGATATATCTATTCATCTACCAAGTATTTGTGGTACTAGCAGTGATTACCAAAAATCGTTGGTACAGCTGGGGACCAGTTTTCGTGAACCAGCCACATTTGCTTTCAATCTATGTTCTTTCTGCTGAACTTTTCCTAAGCGAGAACTGGTCCCCATGGTCATCTATATTTCTGTCAAAGTTGTTTATATCTTGTATACTTTGCCACTATATGCTACCATTTATGCTGATCAACATGGCAATTTTGTGACCAGTTCTCTGTTCTGCAAAGACGCAGAGTTCATGAGGTGCTCTGCTTCTCTGTGCTCTGCCTGACTTCCCGGGATTAGAGCACACGTTGTAGCACATCATACTGAAACAACTGGGTAGATTTAATAAATTAATATCGACCTAAATTAATATGTAGATTAAATGAAGTAAAAATAAATCCTCTTATTCCGATTGTCCCCCAGCACTTCTTTAACGGGGACAGGGTAAGGGTGGAATGGTGAATGTTATTCCTGAACGCCGTGATGGGTTGAAGGACCACCAAGTAGTGCGAGAGAACTACTATGAACCATCTTTGGAACCGAAAATTTTAGCCAAAACGATTTTAATTTATTATTTTTATTATATATATATATTAGATCATTATGTGTCATTATACTATTACGTTTGGTTTTTCTTTGGTTAAAGCACATAATATATATTATGCACTAACATATACTACACATTGTGCACTACATAAGTATATACGCGCTAAATATATATTATGTACTATATTATTTATTATACGGTCATTATGTTTACGTATTACATTATGTATTAAATATATATTATATGTTATATTATATGCTGTATTAAATATATATTATATCATGTTATATTATATGTTGTATTAAATATATATTATATCATGCATTATACATGTATTATATTGTACAGAATCACGTATCATGCATTATATATTGTATAGTATCACGCTTGATTTTCCTTCATTTCTCCGGAAGAGGGTCATTTTTGTTGTTTTTCTCAAAGATTTCCTTTCCCTTAATCAATAACTATACTTAAAATTAAGTGAAAAATGTGGGTTATTTTCCAGGATGACCCTCTTCAAAATCTTGAGAAAATCCAAAGAAATTGTGTACAGATGTATAGCTTAGTATAATCGATAGTACATGTAATAGTCTTGGAATGTTATTGTAATTTAGGTATTAGTTACCCTGAAACACATTATTTTCCCCAGTTTCCCCCTGAATGTAGTATCCTGAATTGCTCTATGGACCCTCCCACCCCAGTCGCTGCTTTTCCATCGGTCAGCACCTATTTTCGCCCAGAGACCAAATGGACCAGCATGATTCATTAAATCGAAGTGTGTTTAGCAGCTGCTGTTTTTCGCTGTCCGCCTTACCTTGGCCGGCAGCCTCCTCCACCACTCAAACCCCATCATTTCTGGGCGTCGACGCCTGGCCAAGAGGCGCCACGCCTCGTTCCAGGCTCCAGCGTTCGTCGAGCTGTTTTTCCGGCTGAGCCCGTTTTTCCCCATTCATTGTGCCGCATCTGTCGGAACGTCCGCGTTCCGTTGAAGAAGTCTTTTTTTGGGCCCGCATGACACGGGGTTTCTTGTTTGAGTGTGCTGCAGCGTAGGTTTGCGTTCTTTGTTTGGAGAAACATAAAACGCATGAGGCACAGTACGCTGGAGAAATTCTGGAGAAGCGAGAGAAGTAGAGCCAAAATTTGGGGCTGGCACGGGTTTTCGGGCAGTAATGTGGGTTTGGGTCGGTCGCAATGCCCAGGTTCTTGCCGATTTCTGGATAGCGAGCAAAGAAATCCATAGCGTTGCCGTGTTGTACCGACATGTAGTATTATCTCCGTAGTTAGTTTCAATTGTTTATGAGTTATATATTAGCTGCTATAATGTAAATTTTAAAATATGATATTTATTTATTTATTTTGTGCACTCGTAGGTACCAGAGAATTATATATAGTACATTTACACAATTTCCGGATAGCTGGACACATTTACTTTTTGTCACGCCCCTTTTCTCCATTAGGGAACGCCCTTCGAGGAATCTTTTGTCTCCACATCATTAAGACCACTTCTTGTCTTCCAGGAGAAGGTTGTATCTCTGTCTTCAAGAGTTGACGTACGCACGCGCGCAGACGCAAGTTCGTGCCGAGCCTTCATACTTTCTAGGTCCGTACAAAATTTCGTGGAAAGCCCTTCCATAGGTGTTTGCCATGTCACCCTGGATGAGTAAGCAGAAGACATACTCCTTTTTTTGAATGCCTTCCAGGATATTTTTGCACGTTTCCGCTATTTTCTTTCTTCAGGATTCTGAATACTATATCGGGTCTAGCTCCTGGTGAAAAATCCCTTTCTCCAGGGAATTTTTCACTTTTTTACACTCTTTAATCACAGTCTATCAATAATTTTTCTTACTACTATTCATATGTAGTATTCGTATCTAAATAGTATATTATGTACATATTATATTATATTTATTTAGTATAGAAGTACTAGTATATTTATTTATTTAGTATGGTAGTAGTAGTATATTTATTTATTTATTTAGTTTGTTGTACATTATATATATTTATTTACTTATATTTATTTAGTATTCATAGAGTGTAATTTTGTTATTAATGTAGTATTTATATGTGTACTACTAACATTATAACTTCTTGGAAAATGAGAATTTCTGGAAAAATGCCATCTCGTCAATGTATCAGGTTGTTGCGAAAATAATTGCCGTTTTGAGGCATGTTCAACTAAACTTTTCTCTTCTGTCCAATTTGCGCAACCTCAGCCAAGTTTTGATGATCATCTTGTAGAGCTTTCCTTCCTCTTTCAAATACTGCGTGACTGTTCTGGATAGCTGCTTCCTGAGAATTTTTATGAGGTCGGGAACAAATCATGAGCCGACGCGATTTTCGTGTTATTATGGTTGGTGACTTCAAACCCGAACACTCTTTGTCGGAAGTATTCGGTGATCTTGCGTTTGTTTTGACTTGGAATCGCCTTCCCAATGCACCGTGAGCTAGAGGTTCACAAAATTCTCTTTCTACGATTTTAAACTCAAACATAACCATGGTCGTGGCTGGGGGATGTCCCTAGACGATCAGGCGTTGAGGATAGCCGTGAAACCTAAACCGGATCTTACCATCCGGACGACGAGAGCACGGGTGGACAGCCTCTACACTACAGTTTCACGCATCCGTCCAAAGACAACAATTAGACATGTAGGTTTTACACCTCTTCTAACTTCATCGCTTTCAGTGGTATGGTTTCCAAGCAATTGCTGACCTATTAGTTTTATTGAATGTAATCGTCAAAAGTTACGTATTGAGTTTGATTTCTATGTTTGCGTTCCTTTCTGTAGCGCCGTTGTATCTTCCAATTTTTCACGTATGCCTTAAGCAGCGTAAAAAATTAAATTACTATTATTATTATGTGACTTCAAGCAATAGGAAGCCAAAGGTGCGGACGTGAACACCACACGATCTGGCTGATGACCTGATCGGGCGTGACATCGTTTCTAACTTAATTTTTTCGTTTGAAAACGACTAATTCCTAGAACATGCAATTACTGGCAATTACTGTTTATAAAACTCTGTTCCTGTACGATAATAGGAAATGTGAATGGGTATGGGTGGAGACGATTTCCCACTTCTAATTTTTCCCGAACCAGATCTTTTCTCAATGGAAGTTGTGTCAGGAGTTTGGTGGTGCTGTAAATGTATGATTGACTGCACCCTTCTACAACCTATTCACTCGTTGACAGGGGAGTCCTGGTATTGTAATTTCAAGTCGAGATCTGCAAATCCTTCTCTTCTCCTTAGACACTGCACGCGCTCTTTCAATCACAAATTCACTTGGACGCAAGCTAAGAATGGTTTGGAAACAAGGGTTTCGTCACCTCGTTACTTTCCTACTTATGAACTGACTTGTGCACAGTGAGGTATTACTGCTACGAAGTACCAGGTTTTGTTTTGTTTTTGAGTTTTTTTTTACTTTTCGCTTTCTGTGGTATGTTGGATTTTCTACTTATGAGCCTCACCATTGCGTTGTTTTGTTTTTTCTTCCTAGACATGTTATTATCGACTTTGGATGGCACACCTTCATAGTGTATTGAATAAAAATAAAAATGAAAACAAAAATAAATAAATCTGCCATAGATGTGGTCGGCAGTGGTGAACAAAAGCTGGTTTTCCCCTGCTCCAGGGTGGCGTGAAGCCAAACATTCCAAAAGTCACCCGGCAAAAACTGATGCAGTAACGAACGCATCGAGGTTCTCACTCTATGCCCTTATTCCTCAGACCATTCCCCCACTGTATATCATTTTCCGAGCACCTTTTAAAACGGTGCACCTTTTGAAAGAAAAAGTAGAATACCAATCAAAAAACGAATAAAAGAAATAACAGTAGCATTAAGAGTATAATAGTAATAACAATAATAACGATTGTAATCCATAAAAATATCTAAAAATGAAGCATGACTACACAGTACAAATTCCAATGCCTTTTTCCCTTAGTGGTGAGGGCAAAAAAGGCATATTCCTTAGTTTAGAATCTGTATAAGGGTAATGCACGAAACGGATACTAAACGTATCAAACACATGGAAATATTCCATAATATTTTTGCTGGATTGTCGCAGAGGATCTACCAAATTAAAGGTTACTAACCTGATGAAAAAAATGGTGTATGAGGCGAGTTACAACACTTTGAACTGAAGGGTCCATTTCGGCAATTAATTTCGCAACAACCTAATATGTACATCTATTTGTCTATATATTCACACTATAGTGCTACTATACTACTATACTACTACTATACCTTGCCACTACTACCTACTGTACTGTACTAACAGCACTCTATGGCATTTACCAGTGAACTGTTGATAATACCCACCAGCATGTAGTATTATGTTTTGCCTTAATGGATGGAGTTCCCAGGAGATGAGGGCAATCTTTTTCCTTGCCCTAGCTCACCTAGCTGGCAACATTGCCCCATGGGGCAAAAACCACCTGCTACAACTGCTAAGTTCAGTCATTTGCTTTAAAACAAGCGAGGATGTCACTCGGATGTTTTTCGGGCTGATCCAACGGTGATGGACGAGTTTTCGTGGATAACAAATGGTTGTGTTAGGATTTGCGTGATGTTCGTATAGATTTCAAAAAATCGGGACTATTCCTCTTTTACTGGGTGTAGGTGCAGAATAAGTGCTCTAATCAACGCATAACTGTATTCCTCAGGATGTTGGACGTTAGCCTAACCTACAGTAACCCCACAGTACTCTCCAGTCTCACTTGACTTGACTAGGGGATTGTCATTTTGTACTCTGATCCCACATAGGCTTTTTGCTCTACTTTTCCAGAAAAATGAGCACATTTCGAGGTATTCGAAACATAATGCTAGCATAAAATGGCTACCAGTTTTCTGGAAAATTCCACTTTTTTCGGTAACATAAACCTCAATGGCGCTGTTGTGTAGGAAAATGTTGCAATTTGCTGCTCGGAACATGAACTGGTCGTGAGCGGAGAACGCTGTATGGGTGTATCACTCGATGTATGAGGGTGCGTACGTCCGTCTGCAGTAGATTTCGTCTCGGGATGGGCAAAAATGCGTGGGTGACGCGTATTTCACTTTCTTCCTGGCTGCAAGCTTTCTTGTAATAGCTGTTTCAGTGTCGAGACGAGCTCTATCACTTGACTTGACGGACGCACGCGCGCAGGTCTCCTAACATGGACTCTCGTACGCCTCAAGCTGACGGACGGACGCGTACACATCGCGTTTCTCGATTTCAAATCATTTTTGTGTCTGAATATGGATTTATTCTAAGTGGACATTTGCTGAGACGAAATCTGCCACATTACATGACGGACGCACGCACGTAGTCACTCGTCAGCACTCGTTTTTCTCTATTTAAAGCAAATTTATGTGACTTTAGGCCAATTCATGATGCTGTAATCACTACGTCCGTTTTAAGAATCCCCAAGCAGGAGGATAGCTGAGACAGACAAACGTACGCACGCAGAGCTCTCGTCCTCGCCTACGGCGTAAAATCTTTGCGCATAAAAAAGTCATTGTACTGTAGAGTCCCAGAACCTGTAGAGGATTTCGACGAAAGCGATGCAAGCGCATTGAGAAGGACGGAATGACGGACGGACAACGGATGCAGAGAGTATAAATGGGTTGTACTGGCTCAGTTACTTTTCAATCCTTAAGACATAGGAGAGACTAAGTTTGCAGGTTTCTGAGCTACTCTGATAGTTTTTCACTGATGCTTACCCTTGGATTCCGGGAAAATGTTAAAAATCCAGCAAAAAAATGAACTGGAATTATTGAATTTACTTGGATTTTATCCGGAATTTCTGTGAAAATGCCCTAGGTACGTGATGTTCAGCCGGAATTTACTTAGTGACCAGATTGTCAGATTGTGAATGGTCCATAATGTTTTTCGTTAGAAAAACTGCTTAGAAGTATTCCTTTCTTACTGAAATTTAGATTTATTGGAAATTTCAATGTTTTTTTTTTTGTAAATCTTGATTCAAAAGTACAATGTTCCACAGAAATCTGGAGAGAAAACAGAGGTATTTTTTCCAAGGCGACGACTTCCTGGAAAGATCTTGGGCCAGTTGAGTCTGTGTTTAGTCTGATTTCATTACCCATATTTATTTTTTATCCATTTTATTTATTTGATCAATACACCGATAATAGTGCACCATAAAATGACAGAAGTATAAGAGGTTTTATGTGGACAATGTTATGGCACTTTCATTTGGTCTAAAATAAAGTGTTCATGCTCAAGATGTGAGGTACATTCAATCATCACCTCCTTTCTAGAGAATCTTACATCCTTAGAGAAACCAATTCATTCGAGAAAGTGTAGAATTGCATGAACTGTGCGATTTACACTGGTACTTTCTGGAATTTTCTCTGCCAGCTCCAGTCTGGGATCACCAGAGTCAGCTTCAACAGCACGGCACATTATCTGGTTTTGTTTTTCAAAAAAAGGCTATTACATAGTATAGTTGTAAAATGCAGCTGTCAAATGCTCGAAATGACAGGAACAGCAAAGGGCACACAACAGTAGGGCTTCAGCCGCGGTGGAAAATTTTGCTTGGGACCATCAACAACAATGTAAAGCGTCAATTTGTTTAAATGTAACAGGAAAATGTGAGCAGATATTAGAATGGGTGCCTGGATAAGCAGCTGCACTCAGGTTGATTCGCTAGCTAAGTTTCTAGCAGCTGCTTCTGATCTATTTGCCTTGATACTGCATCGTTTTTAACTGATTAGCTACATTTACCCTTTTTTTCATAGATGACATACCATGCTTTGGCTAAACGTTTAACCAGGATTCCGCTGGATTTTTTTCGCTCTCAATAAACAACCATACACGAGAAGAGGTCCCCATGTCTTTATGAACATTTTCAAGTAAACGTCCCTTACGAGAATTAGTCCCCCATTATTTCATGAACATCTTGAGATAACTATCCCTCTGAGAACTGCTCTCCATTCCTTTATTTACATTTTGAAGCAACTTCCTTACACGAAAACTGGTCCCCATAGCTTTAGGAGCGTTGTGAAGGGACTTGCGCTATACAAAAACTATCTCTTTTAGCTTTGTGAACATTTTTAAGGAATTATTTAGCACGAAGACTGGTCCCAACGGCTTCATGAACATCTTCAAGAAAGTAGACCACACGAGAACTGGTCTCCATGGGCTTCTGAACGACCTTGGAGGCCCTGCACGAGGAATAAACAAAAAAGGAGGAAAAAACATTAGGTGACCAACTAGTTTGTCAAAATTTAGTTGTTTTTCCTTGCTTTTAAGGAAATAACCTGCCCGAGAGCTGATTACCTCGTGGTTACCCTACACTGCCCTAAAATACTCCACACGAAAACTAGCACCCATGGCTTTGTGCACAATGTTGATGGTAACGTGAAGTAAACGAAAAATTTGGACATCCAATGCCCGAATAGTTCACCATGATTCAGTTGTTCTCATCTGTTTTGAAGAAGCATGCGTGCACGAGAACTGGTCCCCATGGCTCTATGGGCATTCTCATGAATCTATTTCATACGAGAAATGGTCCCCATGGCTTTGTGAACGATGGTTTTTGTATCAGGAACTTGAGGAGAGATTTTGACATCAAATAGCGATGCCTGTAAGGATGGACATCTTCAAAAAATGGCTTAAAATGCTTGTAAAAGAGAAATAATATGAATTTCTCGCTCATATTTAGCATTTGCGTTCTTTTTTCAATGTGACCGTTCTACAGTCGTTTTGTGGACATGTCCCAGTACTTTTAGCACATCAAAACAAAGTAAACAAGCACTTCCTTGTAAGCGCAATGATGTTTCCATGTTTGCTGGACCGCCCAAAAGAACACAGAGCTGTCGCGTCTTATCGCTTTAATCCGACGACTGCTGACACTACCTCGGTGGCATTGTGTCACTTTTGAATGTTTTTGTGTTCTTAATGTCAGCTTCTGGACTTTTTTGGCTACTGGAACAGCTGAAAGCTCGTCCACGTTTGATCCAGGAACTTCCTGGATTCCATTCTTGTTTGCTTGACTGAAAAAATCGAACTCTACAGCAAAATGTGTCTTACGTGCCACGGCAAAGCCTCAGCCAAGCAAAGGACCAATTAGATCAAGCTCGGTGCAATTTCCAGGTGCACTATAAACCGTTGCTACAGTATTCTGCAGCAGAATTCGCCGTAGAGCCTGAAAATGGTGTGATTTCCCTTATCTAACTCTACTCTTGTTCCTCTCTGCTCCCCAACCTTCTTGCTCGCAGAATCCTGACGCTATGTCACTGCTGTTAAAGTCGTTGCTATACAAGAAGTGCGCTGCTAAAGGACAGTAGAAGTTTACTAAGTCAGCAAAATGTCGACTAGTGGGAACTAGAGCAGTTCCTGACAACTTTTGGATTATTCCTTTATTTTAGTTCTCCTGAATTTTAATTTTTTCGCGTATTCCAGGAACAGATGGAGGTACTCATAGGTTTTTTTTTTCGTGAAAAAGAGGAAAAAAGAAGGAAAACAAGAAGGAAAGTGGAGATTGAGAGGAGTAGACACGCATCTCCCCGAGAAAACTTCCTGTAACCTGATCCAAACGAGGTGTTACTGTACTTCGTGCACTAAGCACCACGTTTTTGTGGACAAACTTCTCTGGAATTAAATCGCTATGGTGAATAGGTGAGCATTTTGCACATCTCTATCGAAATTGAGGTCGTTCTGGCCCCGATAAGAGAAAATTTCCCCGTTGTTTTGAAGTTTTCTCGCCGCAACCACCAGTTACAAGCTTTTTTTCTTTTCCTTAACTCGAAAATGAACGCTAATACCTAACAGCCTAGTTGTCGACTGGGGAACGTTACGTAGGAAAAAGGGGGCGGGGCGAAGCTCTATGATTGGCCCGCGTATCCTCTGCTTTCTCCTTGTTTACTAATGAGTCGTACGCTCTCAGCGTACGTGCTCAAGCTCCATCAAAGTGTATGAAACAGGTGGATGGATAAGAAGTTTGGCACCGCCCTCCTTTCACAATGTTCTACGCCTCCTTTGATTCATTATAGTTTTCTCTTCGTACCTCAAGCTTGGCAGCTTGTTTTCCCTAATCCTCATTATCTGCACAATGCGATTGTTTATTTTCTCTACTTATTTATCATTTATTTATTCAGTCATATTTACTTGCTCACTCTCTTAGTCACTCGCTTATCCATTCATTCATTCGTTCATTCATTCATTCGTTCACTCATTCATTCATTCATCCATTCATCCATCCATCCATCCATTCATTCATTCATTCATTCATTCATTCATTCATTCATTCATTCACCTCGTTCATTCATTCACCTCATTCATTCATTCATTCATTCATTCATTCATTCATTCATTCATTCATTCATTCATTCAATCATTCACTGACTTAATCATCCATGCCGTCACCGCATTCGTTCATTCATTCGTGCGTTCACTCCTTTATTTAATTATTGATATTAGAAGCCGGGTAATTAATGAAAATAATTTTTTGAAAAATAATAATATTATATGTTTTAATACAAATTTTAATGTTTTATATTTTGATATATTTTATAACGTTGTGTTCATACTTTTCTTTTCTTCTTTGCTGTGGCTTGTCATTTAGCATGGCATTCCCGGGTGAAATAAACAAAAAAATATGACGAGCTAGTAATGATGAATAAAAAGGGGGCTCAAAGAGGGGTTTTTTTAGAATTTTAAGTAATTCTTTGAGAAAAAAATCAGGAAAAGCAATAAGAATTTCATACCAAACGGTATAAAAACGGATTTTTCTTCCTGACCGCTCGTTCCAACCCTTACCGCGCCCTGCACTATCAGCTTCTCCGAGCCGAGTGCCCTACTTCTTCCTGGGCCAGCGCTATTGTTCAACCTTTCAGGACTTCATCCGTGTGCGCCACCGACCTCGTCGCGTACGTGATCGCCCAAAGTGACTGCGATTTTCGGTGGCGTGCTATCGGATCAGAATAGATTAGGCTGCACTTTTGACATATTCCGTGTGCGACGATCGCACAACAACACGATTATTGCCGCTTTATCATTTGGCCCTGCGTCGAATGTGCTGTCATTTGGAATCGCACAAAAAAACTTCGTTCACTTTTTGCATTTTTTCCAAACTTTTCTACATAATTTATTTATTCGCAACTAGTTTTTCGCTACAGTAAAATGTGCAATTTTCGTCATCCCGAGTGAAAAAAAGAAAAAAAATCGATGAGTCTACCTTAGCCAGGCTTTTAACAATGTTTTCGTTCCGTTTGCAGAGTTCATTTCAAAAATTAGGATAGGTGAGTGCTCGTAGGCTCCGCCCACTTGCCTTGGCTACATATGTGCACTTGCTGCTATTGAATATACATGTAGGTATGCATACATGCACCTAATTTCGAGCTGGTACTCCTTTACTCCGGGAAAAAACTGGGTAATCATCCGGAATGACACCTGCGGCAACTCTTCGAGATGGGGCAAGAATTTCCCACGGTGAAAGACGTCTGTTTAAGCAAGAGCAGTTTTCTGCGAGAACTGGTCCCCGCGCGAGCGTTTTGCGGCGATGCTAGCGAATGGGTGCAAAGGGCGGGGTTAAAGCTAGGAGTAAAGCTGGATTTTTTTTGTTGTCAAGATTAATTATGAACTAATTCGTATTTTGAGGCGGGTTTATATCGTTTCTAATCAAAATATGAGAGGGTATCTGGAGAAGGGTTGGTTTTTTGAGATCGTTAGGACAGTTCTGTGGGGTGTAACCCTTCCTGCTGGGAGGAGGGTCAAATATCTTGATAAATATCTTTACAAATAATTATAAAAAATGATGCAGTACCTTGATATGTTTTCAAAATCATATGTATACCTCTAATTCATATATTTTCCTCCGAAAATTGCAGGTATCCATCTTAAAAAAATTCAAAGAAGTGGCAAAAATTAGATTAGCCTGAGCTAAACGGGTGGTTGTGGATTCGTAAACATTCCTTAGGATTTATAAGAAAATTGGATGGGCTTATGTAGTTTCAAGTCTAAAGTTTCCAACGTTAATGTTTAACGCTTTTTAAATTTCAGTTTAACGGTTAGCGAAACTAAAATGCTGGAATTTTGTCAACATCCACCCCTTCAGCGTCTTTTACTGTATGGTAGTGAGTGGCTCATAGAGTTCGACGTCTTCGCTGTTCATACTTCTAGTTCTGGAGACATCGTCAGTCATCGTCAGGTCATCAGACGATTGCGTCCCATTGTTGCGAAAGAATCTCTCGTCGTTGGCGGGGTCGTTTCTCAAGCATCCAGGATTCGTCGGCTTCGACGCGTACAGAATCGGCTGGCCGACGTCCAGCTAACGGTCATATTCGTGGTATACATAATGAATGCATGAGAACGCGTGATCCGCCGCGCATCTGACGACCTTGTCAACACGTTGTCGTCGTCGCCTTTATAGCGGCGCCGGCGAACGTGGACGAGTTGTCGTGTGTCAGCTCTGCCGACACATATCGACATGACATACTGTGTGTGTGTGTCGCTGACTGTTTTTAGCCCACTGCGATGATTACTTTGGCACGGACCAGTTTGTCCTTTTGCGCCAGCGAAAGCAGTAAATGCGATTGTGCCTATAGTGGTAGAGTGTACTTGTTGTTGAAGCCCCCGAGGCCACGCCCCTAGGCTCAGAAGCTCCGCCCATCGGGGTTCACCCTTTTGGTTGGCCCGACAAGGGGATCGCTCAGTTCTTTGCGGATTTTCAATCAATTTCTTTATCAAAGAGGACCTCAGTTGTCCTCAACAGCCCCTAAGACCTACTAATCCTAGAAAATCATTTTTTTTTCTAGGAAGTCACTTTTTAAAGCCTAGAGCCATCCATTACCGAACAGATCACCTAAAAGTCTTAAAAAGGATCAATTTACATCGATCAATAATGCTTTTTGTTTTGCATCGCATTTTTATTCTATATTATAATCAAATGTCCACATAGTTATGGCTATGACTCAACAGAGCTCGATTTCGACATCGATAGATGCAATAATTCGGTTTCTAACAGCTTCATGCGGCCCTTTTTCATGGCTTAGAACGGTTTTGAGCTTTATGAATGCTTCGATATTCGAATCATTCGAAAAATCGACTCGACTATCTTCAGAGAAACCAAGCCATTGTCTACTATTGTAAATTTCTTGTAATCTCTCTAAATTTTCGAGTGCTCGAATTATTCGACGCTAATCCTCCCACATAACTCTTTTATTCTCTGTGAAGGCCAAATTTCTGATGTGTTTTGGGCTTCAATACATCACTGAGATTACCCATGGTAAATGTGACAATGTGATAACGTACTCAAATCAACTCTTTACCTGGCACCTATCGTCGGGCACCTATAGCAAAACGTAACGTTGTCTATACCCAGCTACCCAAGGTAATCAAACCCATGAGCATGAGATCACGTATTCTTCCATTCACGGATCCGCTTCCTGCTCAACTCTTGGGCTATCCATCTCATCGTGAAGCATAGCACCTTGCGTTGATGCCGCTGCAGTGACAAAGACTTTGATAGGTATCGATCAGCTTGGCTTGTGGAGCAGTGGCATCAATGATAGTTGACCCAAAATCAATAGCCATCGGAGTAGATGTCGGTCGCTAAGACTCGCTAAGAATAAATGCTATACTTAGCGTGAACAGTAGCGTCAACGTCAAAAAGATCCGCTTAGTTGACTCGTCTACTCTGGGAGTCTAGGAGGAGATAATTTCCAGTGTCGATAGGCGAATAGCCTATCTTCTTAGTTAAACGGATTTCAATGAAGAAAAAAGAAAAGTTCGTGGAAAATTCCCAGAAAAATAACTACGTAGTGTCAATATGTGCCACCAAAAGTGGAACGTTGCTAGGAGAGAGGCTATTTCGGAAAGAGGCTATTTTTTAAACTTTTTAACCTCTAACCCCTCCTGATTGTGGCCTCTTTTTCAGTCGTACGTTTAACTGTAAATATTATAGTTGGTCATTTGATTAGGATAATGCTATACATGGGTATTGAGGATTTTTTAGCTGGAAAATATTTATGAATTAGAATTTAAGCAATTATAATAGAGTGTTTTGTATCCTTTATTCGAAGTTATATTTTTTCACGTTTGTATTTGTTAAGATTTGCATTCTTCTATGAATAACTTAGTGCTAAATTACTAGATAACTCTACAGTTGAGTGGAAAAAATACTTGAATTGGATTGTCAAAAAAATATGTTTTCCTCGAATTTTTAAGTTTTCTGGGAGCAAAGGTCGGTGGTCGTTGGGAACAGCGAAAGAAAACTATCCCATGGAATTGTTACCCAACCCAGTGCTTACAAGAATCTGCTTACTATAACATTTTCACCTGCATTTACTTACATTTACTTACTTACTTATGGAAAAGGCTTTGTAGGCTATCCAAGTAGGATTCCATTTTGCAAAAATAGCTGTAGTGTAGGGGACTGAACCATTGACATACAGAAGTGCTTGTTTTCTAAGGACCTTCTCTTCAGTCCCCATAAGTTTCAGCTTTTTGTAACAGTGTGGTATGTCGTCTCTATTTTAGACATTGAATGAATAATTAGAATTAATTAATTGGGTTCATTTGTACATATGTAGAATAGAAAGTAATGTGTACTATTAGAAATGTAAAATGGAAAGTAATGTGTAGTATTAAAATGCCAGGAAACCATCGAAAATTCTGGATGCTAAACCAAAAAATCCTGAAAATTCTTGATAAGTGAACGGGTATAGTAGTGTCTATATTTTTTCCAAGACCCTAACAAGTTCAAAAAACCGATGGATAGTAAATATAAAACAATAGATATACCAGCAAATAGACAATTGTAGCCGAACATTACCATTGAACGAGATTGATCGAAAGAGGTTCGAGCCCCGGAACGTTCCAGGCCAGGCCAACGCCCTAAATCATAGGGAAAAAACCTGGAATGCTGGTAATCTCATGCGATTCCACATGATCTGGCCGTTTTTTTCGTTGTTTCCTAGCAGCTGTTAGCTATTAGACCATGGTAATACATTTCTACCTACAAGCGCTCCTTTGTGTTCTTCACATAGTTACATATACCCCTGATTACTGTCTTCTTATGAACAAATTAGTGGACTGTATAAAAGTCTCCCGAATTTTCTGGATTTGCTCGGACATCGACCCTCTGAACGGCCTCTCAGCCGATCTGCTGTTGGTTTCCCCTGACTGGGTGAGTGTTCTATGCGAAATGGGAAAATTCTTAGGTAAAATTCATCCACTCAGGAATAAATTGCCGGAATGGAGGAATTCCTTCTTCATTTGCTAGTCAAATCTGCCTTTCTACCAAGTTTCCTGCTATTTGGCGTCAAATAACATGTCTCAATGCATTTCTGGGGGATTATTTGGATATATAGTACGAGTTTTCCTGTCCCTCAAGTACGAGTTTTCTTGTTCCACTTCTCAAAAAATTGTCTTCTGAGATCAGTCGCTCAAATGAGCGATTTTTCTTTTCATTTGTACCTTCCAATAATGTGCACAGCATTTTACCTGAAATGTCGGTGCCAACAGCCTCTGCGATTCGCCAACTTATCAAACCGACCAATCACAGGGTTGGACCGCTTGTATACAAGAATAGATGCCTGCTACTGGTGTTTCATGAAAAATTCCACGTTTCCATGCGAACTTAAGGATTTGCTTAGGATCTAATACGATCTTTCTTCGTAAATCAGGAAATTTATGCGGAAATCACAACTTAGATGACCTTGTGAGACCCCTCAACACCTACCTGCTCCGTATTTTTCGTGGGTTTTCTATTATTTTACTATTCCTTGCAAATTAACAGTTAGTAACAATCTGCCTTCTGGTTACTGTGATTTCGCCCAAGGTTACACAGTTTCATGAGTAACCAACGAGTATTTAGACCATTTTCTCAGTGAAACCGAAATTTTTCGAGAAAAAATGGACGAAAGAGACTCAGACAATTTTTCGGAAGGACCGCAGCAGAAAACCGGAAGAACCGACAGGTGACCTGCGGTTCTTCCGGTTTCCTGCTGCATTTCTTCCGAATAGCTGCTGCGGCCCTTCCGAATAACTGCTGCGGTCCTTCCGATTAGCTGCTGCAGTCCTTCCGAATAGCTGCTGCGGTTCTTCCGAATAGCTGCTGCGGTCCTTCCGAATAGCTGCTGCGGTCCTTCCGAATAGCTGCTGCGGTCCTTCCGACTGGACACGAGGATGTGCGCGCCAATTCCGTAGAACTGCATTGGCAACCAGCCCACTCCCGTGGGACGACCATGCGGCGGTAACCACACGCAAAAATGACGACCTTGCTGAGGGTCACTGGCTCTACGGTTCGATATACTCATGAAGGCAATCTCCTTCCTGAACTTCGAAACCATTGGATTTTTGCTGGTCGCAACAAAACTGAGCTCCGTACATGAGAAGGGTATAATAACGCTCACTCTCTCTCCTCCATTCTGCTGCGGTCCTTCCGGTTTTCTGCTGCGGTCTTTCTGCACTCGGAAGAACCGCAGCAGAAAACCGGAAGGACCGCAGCAGAAGACATTCTGCTGCGGTTCTTCCGGTTTCCTGCTGCGGTCCTTCCGAATCTTTCCCCACACAAATCTATTCTGCTGCGGTCCTTCCGAACCACTCCATCGAGATTCGGAAGAACCGCAGTAGAAAACATTCTGCTGCGGTCCTTCCGAAAATTTTTATCTTAGCGTCTCTCGCTTCTTAACCACATGAGCGCGATCTCTTTCTGCTGCGGTCCTTCCGACAATTTGTCTGAGGAGAGAATTCTTTTTTTTATTCCTTTTAATTGTTTACTTATGATGCACACCGGAAATGGTAAACCACAACTTGAGCGTTTCCTTTTTGTGAAATCTCCCGGGAGAGTGGAAACTCTCCTGGATGGCGTTCTTTTCGGGAGCAGTTTCAAACTTTGAGAACAGTTGATTCAGTGAAAAAATTTTCTGCTCGGGACCCAACCTATGAGAGCGCTTAAAATCCAGCAAGTGGTAATATAGGTGTTATTATATTTGAATTATGAATTCATAAAAAAGTAAATATGTCCTTATTTGTCCTTATGTGTAAAATCTCCTATCAGCAGGTCTGACAGTCCGGCTCCAATACTTCAGAAATTTCAATGTTTGCCCACAGCAAACTGTTCACAGGCTCATCTAGAGAAGCACAGCTCTGATTGGCTGAACTTCGAGGGTTCTTCTCATTGGTCGAACTTTAGGCCCTCTCATTGGCTAGAATTTCAAGCAGCTCATTCGATTTTTCCCTCATCAAAATACAGTTTATAATGTCCTCCTTTGCATATATTACCTGATTCTTGTCAGCCACCCCGCAAAGCTCCTAATTTTCACCTCAGAGCGCGAGTGCAACATGCTAAAGTGCTTCGAACAAGGACACGACCTCGGCTACAGCTCAGCCGTGAAGAAAGCACTTTCCTCGTCTCAACTTCATTTTCGGATCCGCGATGGAGTCCCTGTGTTCAAGGACTGCCATTAGCGCCCTGACGACGCGGGGTGCGATGGGGCATGTCTGATGAGGTGCGATCGAGTCGGGTACGATCCAATAAGTGACGGGCGGTCGGGTTTGGTTGGGGTTTTTCTTTTACCCGTGAGGAGCTGGCCCAATTTTTATGGAATTTCCTCGTGAAATTTCTTTCAGGAACCCTTTAGAACCATCAGAAATTCTGGATATTTCTAACGGCCCCTGGCTAATCTTTTTTTTTTGCAATTATTAAATTTTATCTCCTAGTTATTGGGCGAAGTTCAGCAAGAATTGCCTAGAATCGCGTCTTCTGAGATGGAAAACTCGTCCAAACCTTTTTTCTTGAAATTCTGAGATACGGTAACGACTCCGATACCTCCCTTGGCCTTATTCTCTCTCGTTTTCATGTCCATCCTGCTTATCCACTTTCGCATTTCCGGAAAAAAACCCCTGCTACCAGAAAAACCCCTTTTTCCCGTAAAAGGGAAAACTTGTTTAGCTACATTCAAAGACACCTCGTCCTAACCCATCGATACTCGTTCCCTGAAGTAAGGAGGGGTGGAGGAAGGGCGGGGGGGGGGGGGGGTACAGTCAACTCAATAGATTTTACTGCATGTCCATGTTTACTGCAGTTTGTTAGATATTGTATTCATGAGTACTTAGGGATATTTTAAGAATTATTGATTGATTTGTTACGTCCTTGAGCTCATATAAGAGATAAGATGAGCCTAAAAGATACTGGTAATATGGCTGGCTTCACTTGGGTCAATTCGTCCCGTATGCGTGCGTCCGTCCGTTCGAATTCGTGCGTGAGACTCTATACTGATAGCGATTATATGTGGGCAGGTGTATAGCGTATAGCACATTTATGGCATCTTATGCTAGATGCGTGCGTTCATTTCGCGTGCGACGTCGTGGCTCTTCGCGGCCACCCTTTCACTGTCATCCGTCTGATGCGCGACTAACGACGCATCCGGGGTATAAACTGTACCGTAGACGCCACATTCCTGCACAGTAATTATGAAAAAATGGAAAATGACATAAAAAGCCAAAAAAATATATATATTGGGAATATTGGAATTTATGCCAGATGCGTGCGTCCGTTGCCCGTAAGACGCACGCATCCATTTGTATAGGATTTCCCATGAAGAATTGTGAAAGCAACATGCATACCCTGAATGAAAATGCCACAAAACATCTACAAAGCACCAGATGTGTGCGTCTCACCTGAGCTGTGTCATCCCTACGACTAGACGCACGCGTGTCGAACGTACGCAGTTAGTATAAATTGACCTCATAGTGTTTCTGTGACTCGATTTCTACGCTTTGCGATTTGCAAGAATACTTTTAGCCGTGATGGAACTCGTTTATTTACTTTTTGCTCTGTTTATTTACTTACCTTATTCACATATTTCAACTTTTTTATTTAATTTTTGATCTTTTGCTTATTTTCGTGGTCGGGTATTGCCGAAATAGCTGGAGTTTTTGTATATATTAACTATCTTATACTTTTATATATGCATTAATTGCATACTTTTATATATATATATATATTAATTGCCTTATACTTTTTGTATACCAATCCATACGTATACATGTTTAATACTAATTAAATACTATATATACTACTATACTATGTAATACTAATTAATTGTTATAGGTTGATATACTAATTATATATATTACACAATGATTACATCATTTTTCATTTATTACAGATAATAATTATGAAATTATAGCGTCTATCACGTCATATTAGTATTATTATACATTATTCTATTATATATTGCTTTTGTATATATTAACAATGTTATATTTTTATATATTAACTGTTTCATGCTTTTTCTGTACATTAATCTTCATGTATATATAAAACTAATCATGTATTAATTAATTTACTAATTATATATACTAACTACTAATTAGATTGTATTTTTTTTTCACTTTTACCTGTATTATTCACTAACCTGTGGCGTCTTTCATGCACATTCGTCCATATTTACTTATTTATTTACTTATTTATTTTACTGATACACTCAGGGTGGACAAAAAAAAACGGATAATGAAACTTAGGTGGAATAACTTCATCCGCATTTACCCTTGTAATACAATGAAGACTTGTCCCAATCCGTGACGGGTCAACAGGCCGTTCTCCTTCTCTGGGAGATGGAAAAGTCCACTCCGAGATCCTGAAAAATTCCCATATTTCCTATATTCCTATATTTCCTGTTCTATTTCCTCTTTCGGGAAAAAACAATCTAGCTGGGAACCACAGGGTCCCTAAATGCCTAGTGATACCCAACCAGGTCGCTGGTCTCTGATCCCGTGGATTTTACGACGAGCGATCGGGATCATCATTGGGGCTTTGCAACTTCCGACGGTGTACCATAATGACTTCGCAGCGCGACGACGCGCAATTCACGGTAACGGTTATAAAACAGCGCTAAACGGCCCGCCGCCGCGCGATACACCCATAAAAGTGACGCGCGTCTGACGCAGACGGCGACGACGACGTTTCGCCCCCTACTTATGTAAACACAACAACCGCCGGCAATCAGCTGTTCTCATCTTCGTCAACGCCTGCTTCAGATATTCAAAACTTCTTTTGTAGTTCCTCCTGAGGTCGATTTGTTTTGGTGCAGGATGACGTGTAATGACGTACCCTAGCTTACCCTTTACTTGGCACTCGTCAACATATTTACCCACACGTGACATTGCCTATACCCAGCTGCTACCCATTGGTATGAGATTACTCACCCCTCGAGAGATGTGCCCCAGTGATGCAGCACGCACAATATCTCTAGCTCACCCTTCTCTTCACCTAATTTTCCTGCAAAGTATCCAGAATAGTACCTGATTCAACTGAAATCGACGCATTTCCTTCCAGATCTTCACGATAGCTTCAAAGTGGGGAAGGGCCGGGTTGCGTAGTTATGAGGCATTCCGTTTCCAGGAAACAAATCAGAATTGATTGAAATTACGGTATCGTGTAGTCATGAGTTGCTATACATATGCTGCTTGGTTCTAAATTTTCCAGAAATTCCAGGTTTTCTGCAAGCATTCGCTTGAAGAAAAACTTCCGGTACTTTTTTTCTATTCTATGATTAAGGTTCGGCCATTTCCGAACCTTTTTTTCTGGAAATTCGCGAAAAATATCCACGGCGGTTGCACAGAAAAGCAAAATTTCTGGTTTCTTTCTTTTTTTCAGTAGTTGTTTTTTGTTGCTTGTGGTGCATCCCCGAATGTGGTGAATGAGTAAATAAAATAAATAGACATAAACAACGTGGCGATGATGATGCTCTATGTCTGGCTCAGAGAAAAATACTATATTTCTAGGCTCTCACACAGAAGCACACTTGGTGCTATTTTCTGCTTACCTTATTATGGGCCATGTGAGCTTATAAAGAAGAGAAAACCAGAATTCCTATCACCTCTCAAGGAAATTCCTGAGCGTTCCCTGACCATCCATGTGACGATTTTCTGGGAAATTCCACCGGTAAATGGATGTTTGGGCAGGTATGAAAGAGCGCCCATTTTTTCTGTTCTAAAGAACCTGTCATGCAATGCCCATGCAAAAATGTCTGATATTATCTGAAAGGGCGATTTATGACGCGTCGAATGATATATGGATAGTTTGCTATTCTTTAGTTATAGATAGCAAAGAAGAACCACCCTAAATTATGGATTTTTCTGGATTTTACCTGAAATTTGAACACGGGGCGAGAGCAGTAGGCTCGCCTCGCACTTCTCATGACTGGCGCGCGTCTGACGGACGCACGCATGTGTATGAATCACCTCCAACACATTTAGTGAATATCTACTCTGTCATAGCCACATCCCCGCATCAATTTACTTCCATCAATTTACCATGATGCCGCATGCATCAGTGAGACTACCCAGGGCAAATGTGTGAACATACCCAGATTTACACATCGACATGGACGTCAGCACGTTTACCCCAGGTACAGTCGGGTCCGGCAGCCACTGCAAATGGGCGCCGGTGGGCGCCGGCCGCCGCCACCCTCCGGCGCCCCGGTATTAATGAGCTATAAATCACTCGAGCTTGGGAGAAAGCGAAGAAAAATACAATTTTAGTCCATAGTAGACAGAGTGCAGTGGATATGTTAAGGCTATAAAGCAGGGGACCATTTTCACAACTTTCACGTTTTTTTCATTTTTGTGATTTTCATGGGGAAAGATTTCTGAATACACAATAAGCGAAGCCAACTCTTCCATTTTCTGCTATAGTACACTGCTTCGCGAATACAAAAATGGCCGTTATTCTTCTATAGATGGACACAGTACTTCAGTTATCCCATCTGAATAATAAAGCTCATCCAATTCGGGATCCTCAGAAATAATTGAAATCCGTATAAATTGTTCCATATCCATTGCGAAGTAGTTCTACCGCTGTCATTTATCTTTCGTGGAGCAGTCCTTTACGGCGGAGTTACTCTCTCCCGGTTTCCCTCAACTTTGAAAAAGTGGTTTTTCACTATTACTTACACTATTACTATTACTTACACTTACACTTATCGTAGTTTATCTTCGAAATTTATGCAAAACGTTGCCGGATGCCTTCCTGGACTACCCGAAGGAGATCACGGGGGACGTTCCAAGCAGTGAACCCCAAACACTGCGATACTTAACTCTGGATCTCCAACGGAGTGGAACCAGCGATAGGGACAGATTGCAATCTGCCGCTCTAACCACTGAGCCATCCGGGCTACTTTTTATGCAGGTGGTTGTTAGATAACTGCAAAGGCCTCAGGCAGCATACGATATGCATTTGCAAAACGGGGGCACAGGGCAGGATTCGACCCCCTGACCACCACGACGTCGATCATTCGCTCAACCCACTGAGCTATGCGCGCACGCGATGCAACATACAAGTAGTGTCCAGTCTTACTTACACTTACACTTATCGTAGTTTATCTTAGAAATTTAGGTGAAAAGAGAGTTGGGTGGGACCACTCCTGTGAAGCCTAAGCCTAAGCCTTAAACCCATTCTTAAGCATAGGGTTTGGCTTATCTACCCTGTCTACTATGAACTAAAATTGTATTTTTCTTTCTTTCCTGGGAAGGTCGTGGATTGTAAATAGTGATTGCCACGCTGCTACGAAATCTCGAACGTGCCCGAGAATCCGAAAATCCGCCAGGAACGAATGGTATGTGTTCGGCAGGAGTTCCCGTGCGCAAATGCCGTGGATAGTGTGTGCAAGCATTTCAAGGCATAATTTTTTTCAGTCTACTCTTTAGCATTTTCACATTTTTCATCCTATAATCATCACTTGCTCAAATATGGAGAGCATTTGTCTGTGGAAATTAGATCCCAGCTTTGTTAATGAGATCTACTCTGGGTCCGAGAGATTTTTCCCCTGTACTCCAACTGTCACAATACCGCCCCTAAATACTGTCTGGAAATTCGACAGAAGCGGTCAGAATCAGTGGCAGTGGACGAATCTGGATTTTGGACCGATCAATCGAAAGATCTCAACCTTCTAATCCCAAAGAGAAGAGGTATCTTCCCTGTAGTAGGCGCTTGACTCGATCAGATTTTTTTGGTTATTCGAATTTCGTGGTGGCTTTTCGAATGGTCGACTTGTCGAATAATTCGATATCCGAATTATCTGGAATTTCATTGAAATTCTGTTTGGGGCGATATACCTGTACTGGGCCAACACCAATCATTGGGAGAATGGGTAATCCCATATCTACGATGAGCATGATTACCTATGGGTAACAGCTGAATATAGACAAAGTCACATATGGGTAAAGATGTTGATAAGCACCAGGTAAATGCAAAATTTGGGTACGTTAACACCGCTAGTAATGCATCTGAGCCCTGTTAAGCTCTCCTGAGCCTGAATGCATCATTGAGATTACCCAGGGTAGACGTGTTGATGCTTGTGTTAACGATGGGTAAGTTTGCATGGTGCAAAAGTTTACTCTGGGTAATCTCATCTGCATGAGGCTACTTGCAGTCCATTTCCACCTCTCATCCTTACAACCTGCTGAACGGCGCTCATTTATGACATACCTTCACTTTCAGTCCGGATTCTTTTATTACCCAGTGAGGTTAACTGTTGTATACCCAAATTAGCGTGCTAAATGGCTTTTCACCCACTTTCGTTCTTATGATTTACGTCCACGGTGGAACTGGTTCTCTTCGGGCTATCTACTATATGTTGTGGAAGCGAAAAGTTATAAATTGTAGAAAGTGCAAGCAATAACGACCTTGGCTCACGGTAGTTATGGTAGTCAACGCGACAGGAATAAGCAATCAATCAATACATAGGCATGATCAATAGGCATTGAAAATGAAGGAGATAATTAGGAGGTATGCCTAGTTTATTGCTACTAGCCTACCTGGAATAAAAGGACCATAGGAAATGTAGCATATGCTGCAATGATATTGATGGCTTTTATTATTTCAAGCTTTTATTATGTTTTATTCCTGTATTTTTGAAATTTTGGAAATTTGACCAAACTTTCCAAGCAAATGGACACTCACTGGTCAGCATACTTGGAATTTTGCCAACGTTTTCCAGTGAATTTGCCATTTTTTGCTCTGCAGTAGGCTTCAGATATACTCTTCGAGGAGTATAACCTGAGCCATCGCGACGGTGGCGATGCCCCGCTACAAAATCAATGCGTATCAAAAGCGTTTGCTCTAAAGCGTCGGCCACATACGGCGCTACACTTCTCGCTGACTATATCTGATGCTTTGAAGATCAGGTGCCGCTATGGAACAGACAAGGAATGAAATGATTATCACTATTTTTCCAATACTTGTACGTTCTTTAGTAAAGGTGGCGAGAGAGTTCACGAAGTTGGAGAGAGCAGAGATAACAAGAAATACCTACAGATAGCAAGGTGCTATCTATTCATAATACACTAATGTCGCCCGGCTACGCCTATACAGGCTACTGCTTCAATGTGGAGTATTGTGGCAGCTTCAGATGGACAGTACTTTGATAGGCATAGGATATGACAAAGTTCAGTAGCTGTGGATGGATCCAGAATGTAATCCACGTTTCTTTGGCACATTTTTATCAGTACACTGGCATAAGAAGAAGATTAGAAGGATTCCCCAAACAAGAGTAATTAGAGGTCTCTTTTTCTCTAAAATTAAAAAATTGTATGAAATAATCTGAGACTTATTTGTTTTGTACCTAGTGTACTGTACTGCGTTTGTAGATTGTTTTCACATGGATATATCAATGTAATGAAATAAAATGAAATGAAATGAAATGAAATGAAATATAATTGGTGACCTGGTGTAAGATCTCATCGCTTACTGGTTCTTCATCTATTTTTGGAGATTACTCAGCAACTGATGAAGGCACTAGACACCTAATTTAGGATGATTCACTGCATACTTCCTGTGACTGTCTTAAAATACACCTACCCCCGTGTTCAAAGGCAGGCCAAGGCAGTCGGATATCCTAGCTGTCTTCATCTACATTCTCAAGTAAACAGACCTTGTCATAGGACTGCCTTTGGATTTATCTACATGAGAGAATGGCTATGTTTCCTGTCTTTCTTTCTCGTTCATGAATCCCTCCACCTAAAATTCGCCCACAAGCCCATCACCCGTCCTGTTTTTAGCAAAATTTCACACGTGCTAGTGGATCTGTTAGGAAGACGCGCAGTCGAAAAACGCTCTGCAACTCTCAGTTCCACAAAATTTCATCTTTTTTTTTTGAAATTTCCTGGAAAACGTTGCTATACTCGGGTCCTTCTTTTGTGCTGGTTTTCCGCAGATTTTTCCTCAGTTCCTCGTGTATCAGTGTTTGCCACCTGTTTTGTCATTTTCTATGGAGCATTTTGAACTTATTTATTTATCCATCTGCTCATTTATTTATTTATTTATTTATTTATTTATTTATTTGTTTATTTGTTTATTTATTTATTTATTTATTTATCCATTTACTACGCCTCTAGGCTTGCCATAACGAAAGTAAAGAAGGAAACAGCGATAAAACAGGACGCGGATCAGTTAGTTTTAGAAAAACCTTATAGTATTTTCTCTCCTTCTTGTCTAAATAAACAAATAGACAGATAAATAAATCAATCAGATAATTAATAAACAAATAATTAAATAAATGTTATGCAGTGAGAGGAATTCCATGACTTCTTCGAAGACGACGCTGCTCTCGACAGGAGCCTTATCAGGCATCTGGACTACTCCCCAAGTAGCGCGTGCTCCAAGGGCACTAGCACTCTCCGGGGATTTCTTCCGTAATCTCGTGGCAATCTTCCAACTTGAGTTTCCATGGATATTGTGGAACTCGTTGGGATTTTTCCATTGTTTCTCTTGCAAAATTTATTTTCGACGTTTGTTATCAATGAGTTTCATTTATTCCTGGAGATATGCGCGACCTGGCATAAAAGCTGTGCCATCGAATTTGAAAAACTTGTTTTCTGCCATTTTTGATATTCAAAGCATCTCATAATATCTCATAATATTTAAATGCGTCCAGAAAAAAATAATAGCAAACCATGAATATGAGAAATATAAATGCAGGAAGCCCTCTCAGTTTTCAGCCGAATTTTCTAATTTCACTCCCCACTGAACACGTCGGATGATATTTCAATCATTATCGAAAATTGCTCCCTAAAAAGTCGCTTTTTTCGGGTATACGTGACCCAACGTTTTGAAAAAGTGCAAAGCATGGATTTGATTCGCATTCAATGGATTTATTGCATCTTACTACATTGCAATTTGCTCTGAAACTAAACCTGCATGGGTTAAGTGAGGTCACTTTGTATTTTTTGAAAAATTCCTCCTATTTAAAGCAGCACTCCAAGTTCTTCATCTTTCCCACAAAAAAATCTATAAATATAAATAAATCTATAATTTATACTTTCTATTGCAGTAAATTTATTTATTTGTATTATTTATTTGTAAAGTGAGGGTCGATGATGATGCATTTTACGTGGACACGGGAGACACGCAGCGCGACCGCGCCGCTTGCGCTGGAATCGTCTCTGCATTTGAAAATCAAGACATTATCGATGGTTTTCATCATATTTGGCGTTAATTGTCGAAAAAAAACCCTATAGTTTGTCGTAGCGGCGAGGATTCCAGCGTTGGCGGCACGGTCTCGTCGCTTACTTTCAGAGCTTGGGTAAAACACGTGTAACAATAGAAATTAGAGTTTTAAAAAAGACAGAAGCAAACAGGTCAATCGAACAAAACAATTAAAAACTATTTAAGGATAATAAATTAGAAACCAGATTTTTTTCAGGAGTTTTTCTACCAGTTTTTACATTTCTCTGGGAAAAAATTAAGAAAACGAGCTTGCATTCGTTATATTAGAGCACATACATAATTGCTATATTATATCGTTTTTTTCCTGTTATACTACGTGTTTGGGATATTATGCTATATTATATTGCCATGTACTATGATATGTACTACTGTACTACTATGTAATGTTCTAAACGTTGCCTATTGCTCAGTGACCATTGTTCGCACACTTCTATATATGGCATAGCGATCACTCCATCAGTGACTTCTCCCCACTTCCGTTATAAATTTGCCACAGTTCCGAATTTTTTCCAGTTTTTCCTGAAAAAAATCAATTTTCCAGATGTCCTGATGCTCTCGCTGTTCCTCGTTCTCCTCTCCGCGTCTCCGCGTGCAGAAGCCGGCTGCTATCAGCGGCGAATGTGCTGCGCTGGTAGAAACGTCTCTTGCAAGGTAGATCAGTAAATTCCATGGAAAATTTCTGAAAATTTTTATGGAAAAATTGTTGATGTGGGTCGTTTTCCAGGCAATAGACGATGGAATCAGGCATTTGCCGACCACCATGAATCCGTATCGGAAACAAGATGATACGCATAGATAGTACGTGTTTTTTACTTATTTTCTGGATTTTCTGGCTTATAGCTCGTCAACCGAATTCTAATAGTTTTTCTTGTATTTCAGTCATACCGCTGCTCCGAAAACAGGTCCGTTCTCTACCTATCAAACACCTTACTATGAAGCGTCCGGAGACGGCTACGAGCTAGTCTACCCAGATGTGAGTTTTCCCCACAAGGTGTTAGTTTTAGCGTGACCTTTCCACTCTATTACAAAAAACATGCTAGTGCTAATTCATTTTCATATACAGTAGCGAGCAAAAAGATTGCAACTTTTGGTTTTTCGTCTATAACTTCTTCCAAAGCAAAGCGTGGGAGTTCAAATTTTTATGGGAGTTGTAGATACTCATGGGAGATAGAAACAAGGAATAACCCCTTTACTCCATGACTTCGCGTTTTTTAAGAAAAATTTTTCTCACAGCGGCCTAAATCTGTAAACTGGCACCATCAGCAATGTCTCATAAAATGAAGTCTATCATTAGGATCTGACCACGAATTGGTTCCTTGAAGTAGATCCAACTCGTACGTGCTTGAAAATGTGCATGCGCCGACCACTGATCAACATCGAGAAGGACTGTGTGAGATTAGTTCAGCAGTGATCCTCTATGAGTGTTTCTGCCACCCTGGCTCCACCTATCGGCTCTATCTGAAAGAGAGGGATGCCCCTGATGGTTCTATAAGTTTGGCTACAATTGTTCTGTTTCAACGCAGCTTTTTGCTCCCTCGCAGTTCCGGAATATTCGGGCTCGTTGCCGTGCAGCTAATCGTGCACATCACGGAAAACAAGTTTTGGAATTTTTTCTGTCTCGACGAGGAAGATACCTTAAGGATCCCATAAATGGTAAAGATTCTCAGGGTCCCTAGAATATTGCAGTGTACGTGGCTACTCATGCCGGTTTGAATTTGATGAGGTAGATGTTGCTAAAATGCAATGAACTCCACGAAACATCACTGAAGCGGGATACTGTAAACTGACACTATAAAAACTGGCTAATTCAGTTTGAATAATTAGACGGAACAAACTAAACGAGACAGTTTTAAATCAAAAGACTCTAGGTGAAATGGAGAAAACTAGTCAGTGGAGCAAGGGGCCACATATGCTCGTGCTATTGACGAGTACTCCTCACTTCGAGTAGTCCTGTTTCGATAAATCCAAGGCGGCATGTGTCGCCACGCACACTGCAATATTCTAGGAACCCTGGAGAATCTTTACCATTTATGGGATCCTTAAGGTATCTTCCTCCTCGAGACAGAAGAAATTCCAAACTCATTCTCCATGATGTGCACGATTAGCTGCACGGCAACAAGCCCGAATATTTCGGAACTGCGAGGGAGCAAAAAGCTGCTTTGAAACAGAACACTTGGAGCCGAACTTATTGAACCATCAGGGGCATTCCTCCCTTTTAAATAGAGCCGATAGGTGGAGCCAGGGGGCAGAAACACTCATAGAGGATCACTGCTGAACTAATCTCACACAGTCCTTCTCGATGTTGATCAGTGGTCGGCGCATGCACATTTTCAAGCACGTACGAGTTGGATCTACTTCAAGGAACCAATTCGTGGTCAGATCCTAATGATAGACGTCATTTTATGAGACATTGCTGATGGTGCCAATTTACAGATTTAGGCCGCTGTGAGAAAAATTTTTCTTAAAAGAACGCGAAGTCAATGGAGTAAAGGGGTTATTCCTTGTTTCAGTCTCCCATGAGTATCTACAACTCCCATAAAAATTTGAACTCCCACGCTTTGCTTTGGAAGAAGTTATAGACGAAAAACCAAAAGTTGCAATCTTTTTGCTCGCTACTGTATCTATTTATTTTGTTTGGTTGTTTTTATCTATAAGTCTACTGGCTTTGTTTTTGAAATTCTGGCAGTTTTTGAAATTACCAGTCAATTATGAAATCTCTCGAAGTTGCAGAGACTACGTGGAAATGATGTATTTCATTTTTTACCCATGGAGTATTTAAGCGATTACAGCTACTAGGAGACCATGGGCCTGGACGAAAAATTGAGATTACCAAGGGTAAACATGCTGACGCCCGCATGCAAGACCTGATCACTGCGCTGGAATTGGAGTCTTATCTAGGAAGCCGAATCTCCCATTGAAAAAATCCCTTCGAAACCATAGAAAATTGGAACGGGCGTCTCTATGCCGCAAGAGTTCCACTTCACCACTTAATGGTATAATTACCCAGCTGGGTATAACAACGTCAGTCATGGGTAAACATGTTGATAGGTACTAGATAAAGCGTAAATTTACGTACTTACGTTAACACGATCACCATGGGTAACCTCAATGATGCATCCGGGCCAACACTTCTGAATACTACTGGGTAGCAGGGATCTTTGCATTCCTGGTGGACATTCCACTACTTGGTTCGAGCTAAGTAGGTGGTCCAGCCCAGCAGCTTCCACCGTAGTAATGTTGCCGCTTCAGCTAGTAATCCATCCATCGCTCAGAGCAAACTGCACATGTCATAGAAAATACCCTTTTTGTTCTTTTTCCGGTATTTTCTTTCACCCCACCATTTGTCATCCCTCAATAATGAAGATTGATAATGTCAGTCAGCTACTCCTGACAGCTTTTCTTCTTCAAAAAAAAATTCCTTGAAAAACCAACAGCAAATGTTTTGAGGAAAGGATTGATTATTACAATTTCCTGCAGCGGCTCTATCTAGGATTCAATGAATTGCTAGGAGGGGGACATTACAAGTGTATGCGGCAGGGAATGTCAGACAAAGTCGTAGCCCCCTGTTGGTCCAAGTATTTCAGTTCTGGAAATACGTGTCGCAGAGTTATCCATGACTTCAATGCCGTTCGCAAGACGCTGGTAAAGGTATCACAAGATATGTTGAAGATCTCGTATGTCGCCTTAAGCTATCATGACTGCAATTTTTTTGGCGCCATTATGGAAATTTTGCGCAAGTGGATTCCCCTCGAACTATACTCTGGGTTGCACGACAGCTCAAAACCACCTTTCGCGGCGCAAAGGATCTGGAAGACGACTCAAGCGGAGATCGAGAATCTCCTTTATATACCTTAGCCTATGGACTGTTCGCCTGCATATGACCATAAATTCAAGAGGTTGGATCCATCCTCGAAAGGAAGAATAGGTCGTGAAAATACGTCGGGCTAAATTTTTCCTGTGCTGTTTTCCTGACTTAACTGGCTCCAATGAGCTTTCTTTACACCTAGTGGGACCGAAATCAAGAAACCTTGGTAGGAAAAGTTCAGCTTCAGCTGGATTATGACAGTTCAAGGCCAATTGTCAACTGACATCGGCTGCGCAACAACCTAATACATTTTCATGATTTGCTATACTGTTAGTTGTTTAGCATCTCTTTAACAAAGCGTCTTAAGCAGCGGTGTGCGGAATTTTCCGTTTTCCGCCCATTTTTGGCCTTCCTTTTATATTTCACGTTTTATGGGTTTTTAGCCTGGAAAACAGAAAATCCCGGAAAATCATGGAGAGAGAGGGATCGTTGTTTTCGGCGTACTTCCCTATCCTGAAGAGGGTTCTGGTGTTTCGATGCGCAATGCACATGAGTTCAAAGGCGCAAAACTTGACGTCTAAACGCCACGATGTTTGAAATAATTTGTTTCTTTTTTGTCTCAGCTGCAGGGTAAGTGTCCCGTCGCGGTTTCGCTGGTCTTCATCGTAGTCCCAAATATGCGATACAAGTGCCCTGCTCTCCTCGAAATTCTCAAAAAAGAAAAAAAAGGTTCCACAGAAGTGAGGAGTGGACTCATACAAAATTTCCATGAAACTGTGACCCGCCATGGTGAGAGCATTCTTGCAAATCAACGCATGATGTAGGCTTTCTTTCAACTTGACAAAAGCATGAGGCTACACCGTAATTGTTACAGCTTTAATCTGATGATGATCTCCAGCTCTACTCCCCATACGCTGTTCTTCTCCTTCTTCCTCCATCGCTGACTCGCCCCAATAGGATCCGTTGTGGATAAACTGATCCTTCCTGGATCCCAAGCGTATTAATTATCATAGTTACCTTTTTGTCTGAATTTTTGCAGAATAGGTCCGCTCCAAAGTAAAGCAAAGAAGTCGCATTTTTGACACTTTATAGCTTCTCGTATACTTAAGCATTCAGTGATAAAGATGCTTATCGATTACATAACTCTGATAATCTCTCGTAACTACAGTCGGGTCCGGCAGCCACTGCAAATGGGCGCCGGCGGGCGCCGGCCGCCGCCGCCCTCCGGCGCCCCGGTATTAATGAGCTATAAATCACTCGAGCTTGGGAGAAAGCGAAGAAAAATACAATTTTAGTCCATAGTAGACAGAGTGCAGTGGATATGTTAAGGCTATAAAGCAGGGGACCATTTTCACAACTTTCACGTTTTTTCATTTTTGTGATTTTCATGGGGAAAGATTTCTGAATACACAATAAGCGAAGCCAACTCTTCCATTTTCTGCTATAGTACACTGCTTCGCGAATACAAAAATGGCCGTTATTCTTCTATAGATGGACACAGTACTTCAGTTATCCCATCTGAATAATAAAGCTCATCCAATTCGGGATCCTCAGAAATAATTGAAATCCGTATAAATTGTTCCATATCCATTGCGAAGTAGTTCTACCGCTGTCATTTATCTTTCGTGGAGCAGTCCTTTACGGCGGAGTTACTCTCTCCCGGTTTCCCTCAACTTTGAAAAAGTGGTTTTTCACTATTACTTACACTATTACTATTACTTACACTTACACTTATCGTAGTTTATCTTCGAAATTCATGCAAAACGTTGCCGGATGCCTTCCTGGACTACCCGAAGGAGATCACGGGGGACGTTCCAAGCAGTGAACCCCAAACACTGCGATACTTAACTCTGGATCTCCAACGGAGTGGAACCAGCGATAGGGACAGATTGCAATCCGCCACTCAAACCACTGAGCCATCCGGGCTACTTTTTATGTTGGAGTTTGTTAGATAACTGCAGCAGTCGTAGTCAGCATACTATATGTATTTGCAAAACGGGGGCACAGGGCAGGATTCGATCCCCTGACCACCACAACGTCGATCATTCGCTAAACCCACTGAGCTATGCGCGCACGTGATGCAACATACTAATGGTGTTCACTATTACTTACACTTACACTTATCTTAGTTTATCTTAGAAATTTAGGTGAAAAGGGATTTGGGTGGGGCCAATCCTGTGAAGCCCAAGAATAAGCCTTAAACCCATTCTTAAGCATAGGGTTAGGCTTATCTACCCTGTCTACTATGGACTAAAATTGTATTTTTCTTCGCTTTCTCCCAAGCTCGAGTGATTTATAGCTCATTAATACCGGAGCGCCGGAGAGTGGCAGCGGCCGGCGCCCGCCGGCGCCCATTTGCAGTGGCTGCCGGACCGGACTGTAAGTGAAGGATAAATACTGCTCAATCTACCTATATTCTAAGCGTTTGAAGTACATACCATCAGTGGGCTTGGGGTTGCTTAATTACTCGAAAGAGTCACCACTTATGCTCATCAAGAAGTTGCCTAGAAAATCCAATGTTGAAGATGACTTTTGGTCACAAACCTACGCTTGGGCAAAATTTTCCGTTTTCCGCCCATTTTTCGCCCTCCGTTTTCCGTTTTACGTTTCACGGGATTTGAAATTTTACTTCCGCACATCCCTGGTCCTAAGACCTGGAGCCACTGTTCTATTCCTTCTCAGTAAAATGACCACACCTATAGATATTGGTAAGCTTGTAATGAGAGAGTTTCATTCCGACCCCTTCAATGGAGCTCATTGAAAACCGCGCTATTCCATGTCATTTTCTCTAATACGGCTCGTTCTCATGATACTCATACGGTCTTTGCCTGCAAATTTCATGAACACTTTTGGTGTTGATGAGCGGTTGATCAGCTGGTTGAATCACTTGTCTCTATCCAAGCTGATGCAAAATTACCAGGCGACTCTCCACGTTTATGAATTTCGCTTTTTTTCGTCATCTGTTCTCGTATCCAAAGGATTAATATTTTGTTTTAACAGCGATCACACAGCAGACGCTTGTCTGGCCGATTATTTCATTTCTTTTTCTGTAACCTTCTCCACATAACACTGTGATCCATCTTGATGATCAATTACGCATCGTACATTTCTGCAGGTCTATGAAGCTGAGCATCATCGACGCATCGGCAAAGTTGTTTTTCCCGATGTCATAGAGCTAGACGGATCTGGTGCGGGGGACATCTATCTTCGTTATGGTTGGTATTATTTCATCACTATTTATGTTCTGTGATGCTTTGCGTTATCAAGTCAGATCCTTTTTGAACCTGGGGGTCTAGACAGAGACGAATAAGGGGCAACAGTATATCGCGCGAACAGTTTTCTGATTTTCTGTTTTTGGATGGACAACAACAAACAAATACTGCAGAACGTCATCTGTACGCATCAACAAAAAAAATAAGGCAATTCTATCTTTAGTACCACCATCTGACGATGAGCTCGTATCGAATCGCGTGCCGAAGAGCAATGATATTCACCAAAAGACGTCGCCAGCCAGAAAAATCACGCACCTCCTGTTCGGATATCCCCAAGGACCGGACGAACCTCCGGAGGATATCCAACGGTATACGCCGAAACCGAAACATCTTCTCATACGGTGTGTGGTGTTCTTAACGCTTTTCATGCTGTGAGCTTTGCTGCCGAAGACACGACGATGAGGTTCCGAATCACAGGTGCCGTAGTAACCGTGTGCTGAAGTACATTAGTCTATGCTAATCCGATTCGTTCAAAATCCTTGGGTGTATTCAATAGCAATTTTGGACTTGTTTTAAATTTTTGTTCCCGGAGTGGAGAAAATGTGTCTCAATGTGTGTTTATGTGAAAGAACGTGGAAATAGTCGATATGTGATCCCCTATGTTCAATGTGCAAGCTAAAGCGCATTCCGTAACTCAGTGTAGGTTTGCTGTTTATGGAGTGGCACTAATATTTTTGTTGGTGTGTTCTCGAATTCAATTCTGTTTCTTCATTACTAGCGAGTTCGGTTTCAAAATACCACCCACCGTTCATAATTGCAAGTTAGGATGACCTTTATAGAGTAAGATGTCAACTTAACCTATAGCAGAACACAATTGCTTACACCTCCGATATTCAAAGTTGGATCACGTTCAACGTTCAAAATTTTCGGAATAAACAGTGCGGAACATGAGTCAGCAAATTAACATGCTTTCTAGTCTTGAGACGAGGAGCTAGAACTATGTGTTACTGCTTTTTTGCTTCCGGTTCACAACCTTTTAATCATAAGTTTTGGAATAATGTTTGAAAGTATGAAGGTGTGGACGAGACTAACGAGAGAACGATACTAGATGTGCGTGGCATTTCCTCTCCACTTCCCACACTTTTTCTTTTCTTCGCATTGCTGAAGAAGTTAGAACGTTCTTCTCTGCAGTGTGCAGTTCACCAAAACGTAAACCAGTTGACGTGGCCGAGCATTTGCTCGCTGAATGTTCGCATATAGAGGGAGTGTTGGGTGCTGATCGCAAATTCCAATGCCACATTGGTAGGGTTACTGAAGAAGAGAGGTAGAACCTTGACTTATGTACTGTGCAGAAGAGAAGAGCGGTTATAACTTCCTACGCAATATTTATTTATTTGTACGTAGTTATCCCATACTAGCGTACAGATGCAATCTCAAGAGTAATCTCAAAACAGTAAGTAACTGCCTGGAAGGCAGCAGTAATTCAATAATAAGAGTACAATACATATTGGGTTGGACAGTAAGTTCATGCGGTTTTCAAAGAGTATCAAAATCATAGTTACGGCTGGGACGGATGAGCAAAGTCGAATTATGGCGAGTGTGAACCCATGAACAGAGAACCACGTAAAAACACGTTGCCGCTATTCATATTACTTTCGCTTGGGAATGGTACCCGAGGGCACGAGCGTTCATGAGAAAATACAGTATCCCCAAGCGCGCAAAACAAAACGCCGAACATGGAGACACAAGAAAGGCATTATTCGACTTCTCCATTTTAAATTTCCATAGTGAAGGGCACGAAGCGCGAGGGATCCGTTCATGCGATAACAACCTGTTCCCTGACAATCATGGGACTTATATTAAGAGCCTCCGTTTGCTTAGGCTTTTTTAAAGAAAGCAATAAGGTAATAAAAATGCGCGAGAAAAAAAACTTTCGTACAAATCTAACACTCCGTTTATATGAATCAGAAGTGTACTTCTAGTAAACGACTATGTCTACTGTAGCACACTTTGGGCACGTGAAGTGGAATTTGCAAACATGAATAACCGCACGAGTGTCTTCAGCTTGCATATTATTCTTAAGTTATTCTTACTTCCGGCAAAGAGTACCAAGACTTCAAAGAGTGTCCTCTGAAATCATCCTTTTGCGATAATATCAGTCGCACAATGCTATCCGACCGCACCTGCCTTCAAAAGTTCCGTGCTAATACCCATCACCAAGTACGTCCAGAAAGTTTAATTAACCGACCTATTTCCATGCATTCGTACATATGATACATATGACTAAATTTTTCGAAATCCAAAAGACCAAAGAGGAAACAAGATTTTTTCGAAACAAAGTAAACGTACACATTTCAATTCAGCGATGACAGAATAAGCAAAAGAATAGCAATTTCAAATATCGCAGCATTTCGACTGTTACATTTATGAAACTGATTGAACGCGGCATCGACAGGTTGTGCCGCTTTCTTGGTATGAACTGTTGCGTCAACCCTCTAAGTGTAAAGGCTAAAACACGGAACAAAATGCTAAAATCTACCTCTTTATGAGGAAACTTTCCATTGAGCAACTAGAGCAGTTCTATTTTTAACTACGGCGAATCCAACTCATATGGTACTCTTTGTCGGTTTGCGTCTTGAATGAATGACTAAAACTTTGCGGAATATCTCGGAGTAGTTCCGAGATATTCCACAAAGTTCCACGTCCGAAGTTCCAATGGATTTTGTTTAGATACTCGATTCTGAGTCAACACATACCGCTCAAAGTTTCAACCACACCTTTGCCGGATTATTACTACGAAGAAGGTGAACTTTCTGAATATCAACCACGATCAAGTCTAATAATCGAATTTCAGAGCCACAGTTCATGTATCTGGAGGCACCGCCAACCGAATGCTACTGTGATGAATCGTGTGTTGCTCTTGGCGACTGCTGCTCTGACTATACATTTGTGTGCCCAAGTACGTGGCAAATATATTCATCCCATTTCCTTGTCGAATGTTCCCCCAAAATGTTCAGGAAGAGACTGCGCTGTCTCCTCTTGGGGTCCTTGGGAAGGTTGTGTTGCTGACGACGGTATATGTGGCATTGGAGTCCAGCAAAGGACCAGATATGTCACGCAAAAAGCTGAGCGCGGAGGTAAAGAATGTCCGCCACTGAAGGAGATGCGTACATGCTACACACAGTGTCCAAAGCGACGATCCTTAGATGGTGAGTTATTGTGATTTATTCATGTAGCAATTAGTAATAGTGGACATTCCTAGTCTGATCTGTGTGGCAAAGTTGTCTCCACATCGAGAGAAGCACGAAACCAACAAAACATTTAAAATTAAAATCTATCTGAAGTGAACGTATATAATTCGTTTCAGACATCACAACAGTAGCACTGTTGCTGGATTACCGACACAATCAGACTCGCTCAAAGATGGCTCGCGATAACATCTACTGGGACCTTCCATCGGTCCACGAAAAGCTCAAGGAAGCAACTTAGTACGCTGCATTTACCTCATAGATTACTTTAAAACTTGTATGTGCACATTGCATCTTTCAGCTACTGTGTGAAGTACAAAATCGGATGGGTAAATCGCAACTGTTGGCATAAACAGTTCAGAACTCATTTGTACAGAGGCAACACTATATGTGCCGAGTGTCAACCTGAAGCCACTCTGCACAGAAGTAATAGCAGGTGAGCAGGGCAGCTTCTATTCAGTGAGTAGTAGCACTTGATGCATCTCTTTTCTTTCCAAACAAGTACAAACTTCCTCTCGCGTAACATTCTTTTCATCGCTGAAATACGAACTTTTATGTTGTGTGCATTTCATCGTAAAGCCTTCTTTATGCGTGTGCTTGTACAGTGGACGGCACTGGCGGCGGCCCATTCGAGGCCTCGAGAAGGATGCGGCGCGACCGCGTCGCGAGCGCCAGGACCGGTGTCATCGCCGTCGGAATGCTATTTTTAGGGTCTTTTCTTCCCGATTTGCTCGAAAATCCTTAAAATCGAGTAGGAAAGCTGCTAGAAATTGCATAACATCAGCAGAATCCATAGGTTACGGCGTGCGCGGCGCGGTTGCGCGACGTCCTTCTCAAGGCCGCAGATGGGCCAAGGCCAACGCCATTGACGTCCACTGTAAGTATATAGAAATGTTAGCATGTATATGTTGCATTGGCGTAGAAATGCATATTGCATTGATCATGTTTGCTACGTATATTAATATTAAACAAGAACCATCTAGGTGCAGACATACGCAGACTTAGCTGTATGCGTGCGCGTGTATGGGGGAGGAGGAGCTGAGGGAGGTGTGCATGCATTGTGCGTGCGCACCTACGCACATATATGTTTATATATGTGGGCATGTATATACGCATTTGATTAATTGTATGCATTTGTATCAGAATTTACAGCGCACACATTATTGGTTTCCTTTACCTCACCGGAGTGTAGGAGGAAACTTATGAGTCTCAGTTTTCGTATAAGGATAATGCACGAAACGAAAACTAGCTATACATACAACATAAAAAACATGGAATTGTCATTTCTTGGCTGCATTCCAGATGCGCTTCCGATCTGGACGATGGTGAACAAGGATTCTGGAAGCTAATCGGACCAAAATCTTGCAATGGCATGTGGACACGAATTGGTAGAGACGACAATTGTCACTGCTCACAGAAACATCCAGATTTGGATCCTTTCCTCCTTGTCTGAGTGTCCAGACTACAATGGCGACGGAAATGCCTAGTAACGGATGTGATCCTTCCCTCGTCCAATAGACGAAGTGTGATCCCTGATATTATCCACTGCTGCTTCAACTACGGGTATGCCTTTGGTAGGTGAAATGCTTCGCCTAAGTATGTGCGAAGCCTTCTGCTAAAAATGTTCTTTCCTGGAATAGGTTCTCATCCTAACAAGGTCTTTCTTGTCCAGTCTGCATATTTACCGCAGACAGCTCTCCGGTTAGTACCATCATCGTAATCAAGAAAGCCCCAGCTTGTTCATGCGCATATGCACAGGTGATACATACATAATCCGGTTCTCAACTTTTCTTGTCTACTAAATTAGAGAAGATATTACAGTGTACACTAATACATATTTGCAAATATCTGCTAGCCAAAGCATGTCCGAGCGTTTTGATACTCTGAAAAAGGCATATTTGCGCAATGGAGTATTGGTCCTCTGCAAATGTTGGGATGTTAGTTAGATTGTTGCTTATTCGAAAAATACTTTCTTCGATTGAGAAATGAGTTAGTAAGCAACTGATACATATCACAATAAACTCCACGAGCAACTCTAAAAAGGGCCTAAGAGACATGCTTCTTGGCTGCTTCGAGAACTTGCTTTATTAGCTATTGCTCTTTTTGAGTATGTCATTAGTACAACTATTGTAGTGACCGGTAGCTTGTAAACGAACGAACCCATGAAAAAGGTGTATATCTGACCTGATTTTTATTACTAATTTATGCCGGGGCACATCGGCATTGCATGTGTCTGCCGTCCATTCTCCAAGCTGACATGAACTGAATTTTCTAGAGCATCGCATGTATCAATATAGCTTCTTGAACGGGAACATTATCTCATATTTGTTTTATTTGTCACAGGTCTCACTCGCTCTTTAATATATCTTCTCAATCGATGACTTCGAAATTATCTAGCCTATTTGAGTCTACTGCGCTTCATCGCATAATACTATTGTATCTATTTAATCACTTCTCAAATCTTTCTTCCTTGTTTTTCTTACTGCTTGTAGTGCTATTATAAGTCCCTTGGCCTTTTCCTCCCGTCATCCGGATCTGTTCGAGGCTCTGACATTGGGATCGTTCCCAGCAACATTTTTCTTAACATGTAGAAGATAAGTAGATATATTCGCACAATGACTGCTCCACTAAGAGGAAGTTGTCATCTGAAATGTCTCGAACACCGGATTATGAGCAGCATTTCTTGCTGGTCAAGTTCTGACCTGCCACATTTTGCTTTCTCATGCACACTGCGTTTACGTCATTGCCAGATTTTCGGTGACTTTCGTTATGATTTTAGATGGATAAATCATCTACATTCACTCGTTTCTTAATACCTTTGCCAAGTGTCAAATTTGACTTGTATATGGTATAAATAGTTAGAGTATGATGAAGAAAACAGACTCAACCTGAAATCTTACTTGTAACGTTCGAGGCTCGGCGCACAGAATTCAAATGAGTTGACAGAGTCACGAATCACTCGCGTACACCAATTTAGTGGCATCAAACTACTTATTTTCACGACACAGATAAATTCAACCAGCCTGATCGTCCATGTGAAGTCCTCCTCACACCACGCTGGGTACTCCACCTTCACAAGAACTTCTTGTACTTTCGTGCTTTCTGGCTCCGATGCGCCCTGTTCAACACTCGATTGACGTCTTCCCGTTGGACCCGTCCCCAGGCGTTTTCTCAACTATAGGTGCCATTACTCTCACAGCTGTTTCATGTGGCAACTCTCCCCCCACCGGGTGCCGGCGCACCTCTTACATAGCTACAGCCTGTTTCATATCAAATTCTGCACCATCCGTACTACCGCAATCCTCATCCGTGTCACTCCTCGCCCACCTGGTTCTTCCGCCTCGTTATAAAGGCATAATACCACACGTCTCTTTCCTTTTATACGGTCCTGTGATCATAAGCTTATCTCATTCATTCCGACCGTGGTAGAAACAGCTGCCGGTCATTAACATGACAGAAGTGGCCCGAAACCCCCTTGAATCGAGGCTAAAATCAAAATTTACCATATCTTCGTACATAACTTGACGCGCTGAACACAGTGGTGTATTTACGTTTCGTTTTTGATGGCTGGTTCTCGTGCACACACACACACACACACATGAGCTGCCAATTAAGAAGAAGAGATTAAGATTACGAGAACAAAAACAAAATTGTAATGAACGGGATTGTGATTAGGATGCTGAGATCCTCATAGCCCTTTCAGGGAAAAATCGCAGCAGATGTGTTTTCATCGAACACCCGACAAACATTGCGAGAAGTCAAAAACTTCGTTACATTGATAATCGATAAGTGGGTGCCTTGTGCAAGATGGATATTCGAGTTTCGCGTAGTGGAAACACTAAGTTGACAATTCCTCACCAAATAGTGAGCAAAAGTGGTGAAAAATCGGTAAAATCATAAAATAAACATTTTCATGCAAGATAGGTGCTATATTCATATTCAGCAAACTGGAGCTCCCCAGTGGACTCACCTTTAATGGTCATAGTTAGTAATTTCCGTTGAAACAACTCTCTAGTACACGTTTATTTGCGTAAAATATATACAGTAAGATTCGAGCGAACAATTGAGTCTGATATTCCTGTAGTACCCGTACAACAATAAAAGTATAGTGGAGCCATCATTACACGAAGTAAAATCTACAACGTACGAAATTTCACAGAAATTACAACATTTCACACGGAAATACACTAAGGCAACAATGAAGGCTTCCAAAAAGGTGAAAAGATAACTAAGTATAGATCGATACGTCAATAACAAAATGATAAAGCTTTACAGCTATACAACCGAGAAATCTTAACCAGAAAAATTTCCACAGAAACAATTAGTTACTAGGCCACATATTGACCTGTTAGTCAATAAAATCAATATATCGATTAGTACACGGCCTTTCCATTTGGAGATCCACGCGGTTCGTACGCCGGTAACGGCGCTACCGAGTCCGACTTAACCGCTCCCAGTAAGTCGGACTTAAAAGAGAAGAGTTTACTGATGTGGATGCACTTGTCGAATCACCTAGTTAAAGTATTGATTTTTCGAATGGTCGAACTCATTCGATACGCGAAATCATGCAAAAAAAATATCATGCTTTAGTCCATGCAGTATATCAAATGAATCCGACATACACCGAAAACAGAGCAGCTGACAAAAATTTCCAGAACCGATGGATGAACGGATGAATTTGAAACTAATCAGAACAAACGAATCCAGTTCTGTATTGATTTTTGTCAGATGTCCGAGCTGTTTTCAGACAAACAAATACTCACCTTCAAAACAGCATAAAGAGCAGCGATGACCATCATCGCTAATCCGGCACCAGCTAAGGCAGTTGTGATCGAATGTGCCCACCACTCAGCTCTAATCAGCTGGTTCTGGATCACGCTAAGCGTATTCGCATCAATTTCTGCATCCTCGTGAATAACTACCACAGGGATCAGTGAGGAACGAGTCTTGTTGAGGTTCACTCTGAACGCAAATTGCCGTGATTTACGATGCAAAAGCACTTGTCGAAAAAAAACTCACGGGAATACGATATCTCGCCCCTTCCACATCTCGATGTTCACTTGCGACCGTCGATGAGCTCGTAAAACAGCACCCAATCGCTGAAACAGTTGGGAATTCAAAGCTGTGCTTCTACAGCAATTCAGGGCTATAATAGAGCTATAATAGGCACTTAAACATGAGAATAACCTATAGAACTCCGAAAAAAAATTTCAGAGTGCATTGTGCAAAACTGCGTGAGTGATACAAAAAGGACCAATAGTTCTGCAATTATGCGCATTAGTGCCACCATTTAATATACTAATAGCACGGAACATACACGGTAGGTCTCCAACTCCGTAATAAGAAAAAACACACAAAAATGATTGTCTAAAGTTCTATAATCTGTGGCTGTTAGTATGAAACTACGCATTTAAGGCCATTCAGTCGGGGTGACTCATTTTCTATCAAATTTGCAGCCGCACAATTTCCAAAATAGATGAATTTGGAAAAAAAATAAAAAGGCAGAAAGCCATGTGCCTTTCAATTTCATTTTCAAACAACTCGAGAAATCTAAGACTTCATCTGTGTAAAAAAAAACAACTTGCACTCAAAAAAGCAGTTATCCCGAAATCAAAAGCTGATTTCACAAAAATTCCTAGGACACCCTCCCCCCCCCTCCCCCCAACCTCCATGTATCCCAATAGCGAGATCTAAGAACACATTCTCCAATAAACAAAAGTCGTGCATAGAATTGTGACCGATGCAATCCACAGATAAGAATTAAAATTCGTCTCTTATAGTGCACATTTAGTTCGCAGTGGGCGCGAATGTATTATAGTAAACCTATGTTCACAGAACAAAAGTGCTTTCTGAGCGTACCGGTTCAATATCGACAAAAATCACGTCTCGTTCTGGATCTGTGCTGTTTAGGCCTTTGACCGATTGTCGCACTTCGTCACTGGCAAAGTTAAAGTTCGGCAGTGAAATCATTATTGGTGCTTGACCTAGAACACTTATACATCTGCTAGGTCCTGCTTGATTAGAGCCCTAAGAACTCTAGGGAGAAAGGACTTACTTCTCTGACATTTGCTCACTTCCAGTAGACCAGCCGGGAAACAGTCATCAGTCTCATTCTGGGACGCGAAGAACTTCTGCAATCAAGAGATTATCTTGCGTAATTAGTAGAGTTTCAGAGTAAATTCCATTCCACCTTGTCTGTGGGATTACAGTAGCCATCATTCTCGGGTACGGTAGGATCGAAGACTTCGGGTGGTAGCAAAAATCGATACGCAGGAACACCTTCGTATTCCACTTCTTTTTGGAATACGAGCCAAACCGACCTGCAATGGAGTCTTTTACGAAAAAGCGGATAAATATGCAGTGGTAAGCAAAATGAACAGGTATGAATCCAGGGAAGGAAATGATCTAGAGAGAGAGAGAGAGCCCTATATTCATCGTTAGAACGAGGACTCCCATAAAGACCCAATTTAAGGACAGACAAACTGACAGACAAGCGTCAGTCTAGATTGTCAAAAAGATTAAAGACAGGAGATTTACGAGTAAGAGAATAAAAGCCATAAAAATAAAGGGGCTAGAACAAAAACCACGTCATTCACCTGCACAGCTCCTTGATGAATACATATAGTTTGTCGGTTTTCTTCAAGAATGGAGGGAAAAGCATCCCTTCCGTACCGCGAATCATCCTTGCGTTAGCGCTTGACCACCTATGGTGAGGAACAAATCAGTGTAGATGAATTACAACTAATACATTGACAAAGAAGCACATTTAGACAGTGATACTAGCGATTCCAGAAAAACAAAACAAAACTAATGACGAAGCCCGAGAAATCTATCAGGAAAAAAGAAAAATAAAGCATCTATGGAGCTGTCCCACAACGTACCATGAATAATCCACAGACTTCTTGCCATTGAATGTGATCATTTTTCCCAGGTCTTCGGGATTTTCAACTCCATCACTGATTTCGTACACATCATTAGCTGTGTTATTTTCCTGGAATGCAGAAACTGGGGCGATAACTACCAAAATTCAGAAAACCTTGGAGAAAAACCACTTTTATGACTGCTTACCTGGGTGAACAATCCAATCCTATCTGGTACATCCAGAATGGAGTCACAAACAAAGTTCATGAACGGGATTTCGCACACCTGAAGAATTTCTTAGGAAATGTGCTCGGAACTCACTTGATTCAATTTTGGAAAACCCACATAAAAGATTAGTATTAGCGATATCACACAGTGTTAAGAAAAATTAAAGTTAAATCAACAGCAAGATAAAGCCATAAGATTATACTTCTAAACTAAATGAAATTTTGATACGCATGTTTTGTGGAGTAATAAAAGACATTTGCCTACAGCATTGAGATTTTCGACAATTTTAAATCGATTCGCATGACTTTCATTTGGGTCGGTTTAGATACGTGAAGCAAACCCAATCCTGACGAACTACTAACCTTGTCAAGGAACGGATCTTTGTAGCCCTCGAACAAAAACTCGCCCACTTCAACTTCAAGGAACGCCGTTTGTGACAGCAAGGTGGTCGCCGCTGCTCGCATTCCAGTTGTCGACGCTGCTTCCACAAATTTCTAAAAGAACATTTCATGTATTTTTGCAACCAGTTATTTTATAGTTCACTCCAACATAGATCAAAATGACCATGTTAAACTCTGTAGGGATCTCCGGAAACATTTCGGTACAATCAACATCGTAAAATTATCTGCTAAAAATTAAACAATGACAAATCCATTGGCTCGCACCTGGTAGATCATATTCGGAATCCATATTCGATTTCCCAAAATGCACGTTTGACACGATTCAGTCTCGTTGAAAATGAAATTGTTGTAACGCTTGAACTTTACAATGCCGTCCTTATGTGAGATAACCTAAAAGGACACAAATGAGAGCCCGAAAAGGCAGCAAAACGACAGACTGTGCCGCATAAAGCAGTAGGACAGTCAAGAGAATCAAATCTGAATGAGTTAACTTGTACAAATGTAGCCCTAACTGATACCAGCAAATCCGCAGTGGTGAAACAAAGTGAACTAGGCACTACCTGAAGGGACCCTTTGCGGTATAAATAATAGGGTTTCCCTGCTCAGAAACTCTTTCTTATCCGGAAACCCATACGATTTCAAGAGACCAGGTAAGCTGTTCCACCCATGCCGGGTTCGGAATGTTATCCTAACCAAAAACGCTTTGGAAAATATCTCGAATACAGGCAACTGGCGCTACCCAAAACTCATCCCAAACTATGTGTCCCACAAGGCAATAGGTCGAGCAGAATACTTTATCCCAAGCGATCCCGTACATCCCCAATCACAGCAGACCCAAGGAAGTAAGTCCCAGGACAAATCGGGATCGAATTGTTGCCGCCAAAAACAGGATTTCCGCACTGCGCATCAATCACCCGGTCAGGGGTCCATTCGTCGTAGTGAGAACTAGACCTTATAAAAACTTAAGTTGATCAAATGTGACAGTTACCTTCAATACGTCGGTCAAGAGTCAGTACCACAGCAAATGCTCACCTTATTCGTGGTGATTTTATTGAACGTATAAGGTCCTGACTCGTTCACTTCCGGAATGGCTCCTTCCATGATTTCATCAGGATTCTTGACAGAGCGCACATACAACTAAATAAGAAAAGCATAAGTGTGACTTTTTACGTAAAAACCACATGAAGCAAGTCAAGAGGGCAGGTTCTGCGATGTTAGAGTGCAGGAGCTAAAATGAATAAGAAAAAACTCACTTTGAACAAGACTTTATACTCGGGATGCATCCAATTTTCCATCATTCGTGAGCCTTCGACAAGTTGTGTATTCTGGAAATAATAACACATTAACAAAATGTGTACCATTACCGACGTGAGAATGTTTTCTGGTAATTCTCTGTGTTGCTCACAGAAATTTTTAAAAATCACAGCGAGCACAACCGCTTGCCTCTAAATTTTGCCTATAATTAAGTAAAATAACTTTGTTTCTCAATAAACAGTCTAATTTCTAGCCTCATGATAAAGCAAATGTAAACATTGTTGAGGGGTCTCAACAAAACCTATGTTTGTGCAACTGTCGGCAAATTCAGGAACTAAAACACCACGGGCAAATCTTCCAAAAAATCGCTTTCAGAGTGAAGAGCACTTAAAATTTTGTGATTTATGCTCATGAAGTCATCACAAACCATAAATTTCACTACTGTTTCACAATCACAGACTGTATTACAACAGCTGGCGAAGTGTTCCGGTTCACTCTCCATTTGAAGAGTCTTCACAAATGTCCTTTGAAGTTTTCATTAGCAGCAAAAAAATGTAGTAAAATGGTTTCAAAAAATAGGGTTACAAAGCCATTCATTACTTCTGTACCGCGCAGACTTCAGTTAGATCATTTTTTGCTAGATTTCCCTCCAAAGATGATGGGACCGCGACAACTCCCATATATCGCCATAGGTTCACAGCGACTGCATCCAGGAGCAGAAATCCAGAGATATAGTTAACCCGTTTTAGTCATCTGTCCCCGTACTGCCTACCATGGTGAAAGGCGACCGACAATCTTTGACACCATTCCTCTTTACACATCACTGCGCATGCTATTTATCGTCACACACGGCTGCCTTCAATGTCGAAACGAAACTTCTTCCACAGGTAGACAATTTTCCCCAGACGGCTCTTTTCCAATAGAAAATTACCATTCTGCAGACGTAGCACGCCTCGTTTCAAGTGTTTTCGTCGCTGATTTCCCAAAATAACCCGTTTCGCTATTATTTCACTATAGAAGCACCATAAACAGCTTCCGAACAATTGAAATGAACAGCACAATCGAGAGCACACTCTGCTATCGTACATACTTGAGACCAACCGGATTAAAACATGATGGACACCTCAAAACATTCCCCAATTACTGATGTGTGATGTAAATAGAAATTCGTCATATTTACGTAAAAGGAGGGCAGTTGACTGCTCCTCGATAGTTCTCAAGAGGGCAATACAGCTGTGCAGATTCCACCGCGAAGTATACAAAAGTATATTGTGCTCCAGAACCCATTTGATCCAAGAGAAGTTCAAGAGACAAGCACTTGTTCGCTGTTTGATAGTATCACAAAGGTATGACCGATCGATCCCTATGAAAAAAATGAATGTCCCTCTGCCATAAAGTGCACAAACAAAAGTTCGCTATCACAAATTGGCCGAATAACCACAGAGTTGTAGTTGTTTGAGTGTTCTTAAGTGCGCCCATTTTCTAGATGGTCAGAATTTTAAGTAAAAAATAATAATAAAATAAGATCAGGAAAAAAAATGAAATGAACAGATCTGGAAGTTAGAATGAAACAGTTCCTTCCCGATTTTCCCTGTGATGTTGGAAGAAAATAATGCCAAATGCAAAGTCAACTAATTGTGCTGCTAACCATGGAAAAGGACAAAAGTAGCATGATCAAGAACGGTCCAGCTCGCCCCACACTCATGCAAGAGAAAATTTATTCAAAATAAATTCTATCAACTATTTAACTCTAAACCTCCAACGCTAATTAATCAATAGTTAATCAATGAATAAGTAATCAATAAAAGAGTTCAAAAGAAAACAAAAAATTGTCCATTTCGTTCCTACCCTCAGACGGACAAAGAATGGGTTGAGGAATTAAAGCCCAAGTTAGGACGCAACGCAGCGCTATCTACACACCACCACTGCAAAGCATTAGTACTGTACTAATTGTCCACAGTGTGCACTACGTACTCCTCTCTCTACCTTTCCAAAAATCCAAAAAGCTAAGGCGTTGAATCTGTTTGAAATAAATAACGTGGCTCATGACTTGCTTTTTTTCACGAATATGTACTTTTCAGACCCTTCTCCAAGCGTCAGCTATCAGTTCCCCCGAGCATCGCTTCTCCCCCCCCCCCTCCCAGTCTGCATCTGCATGGGGCAAGATATGCAGTCGTGACACTCGCCACAGTCAGACGAACAGGTTGCTTTTGAATAGGCCCCGCTCAGCAGTCGCATAATCGCCGACAATGCGTATTTTAATGCCGAAATCGACGAGAATCAGTCGAGTTGCCGCCGGTTGACCTCAGATGACGGAGGAACAGCAAAGCGCAAAAACATGCGACGCACTCAGAGGAAAGATTCTATAATCGCTTGATTTTTTTTTCTAGAAAGATATTGCACACAATATCGCGCGCGGTAGAAAAAGACTGCGTAGAATTGGGATGTAGTCATTACCTAATGAAAACAACAGAGCGAAAACTGGTCCCCACATGAGCAACTCTTCGAATACGCATCTAATTCTTGTAAACTGCGTCTATCTAGTTAATGCAAGAACAAAATATGACCTACTGGTTGCTAAGTTTCACATGTCCAGCTTACAACGCAATAAGCAAAGAGAACAAGATGTAAGACATGGTCCTAAAATGTCAACTGCAAACACCACAAATTCTTACCGTTTAGCAACCATATTAGACAAATTTCACACTATCATCGTAACAGAAAAGAAAAGTAGGTTCGCAAATGCAGACCAGTACAAAAACATTTTTTGCTGAATTTAAAGGAGTTCCTGCCACCTCAAGGATATAACAACATGACCGAACGCACACAAATTGCTTTGGCGAACATTGTGTGCTCGTGCACGGTGCATCCGGAATCACGGATCTGGAGTTCGGCTCAGCTTTTTCAAATGAGAATCACGCTTCGTCTTGGTGGAATCATTGGCAGAGCCAAAAATCACTCAATTATCAGCTTCGCCAGAAATTTAGTCGATAGAGCTGAGAAAATTAACACAGAAACCAAATTGATCTTCGGAGCCTATTGAACTTTCTTCCCATAAATTTCAAAAAGAAATAACCGGAACTTTGTCCAGGAGTTCAATCACGAAAATCGCACCCATTTTGCACTATGACGTCATTATTGACGACTATGGCAGATGACTGGTGCAACAATAGTGCTGTTAACTTATACGGTAAACATAAAGTGCTAGGAACAGAACTTCAAGATTATCACGTTAAATTCGGCCCTTCATTCTAATCAAAGGACAACAATCATAGCCAAAACTACATCTTCCCTGTTCTGTACAGCATGCATATGGTAAAGATCCTGGCTTGTTGTAATGTTGTTACATATAGCGGTAACAACCTCTAGAGAATTCTACCGAACATGTACGTTCATGTCGCAAAAAAAGGAACAAAAGGCCAATCAGGAATCGTGAATTAAAAAAAAACATTCAGCCAAACGGCACTTTCGCATGATCGATAACACTAGTCCAGGCCCATTACAACAAAATTCGACAACAAAAGGCATTATTGATGACAATGGTCATTTCTCCCCAACAATTACGAAGTACTATGAAAATAGCGAAACGGAAAAGCAACCAAAAAAGAAAATAAGGAAACGTAAACAGACCGAAAAAAAACTAATAGATGAACCTAGACGGTCACAATGATTACAGAGCGTATGTACCTATTCTCCACCGCATAAGTCTTCGGCAACTTCTATAAAGATGCTCTTATGCGACGAACAGTTTGTTTCATGATCAGGATTGACGTAGTATTCAAAAACAAAACAGTTAGTCGTCATTATTCCATTTAACTATAGTAAGGATCACGGAGACGCCGAGTCACGGCACGAATTTACGTGCCTTAGATTCTACAGTGGACGTCAGTGGCGGTGGCTCATCCGCGACCTCGAGAAGGACGCAGCGCGACCGCGCCGCGCTCGCTTTAACCGATGTTTCCTGCTGCTGTTATGCTAGTTCTAGCAGCTTTTCTACCCGATTTTGGAGATTTTCCACCAAATCGGAAAGAAAAGCGCCTAAAAATAGCATTCCGATGGCAAACGACACCGATTCCGGAGCGCGCGGCGCGGTTGCGCAGCCTCGTTCTCGAGGCCGCGGATGGGCCACCGCCACTGACGTCCACTGTAGAGAACTTTCAATGCGGTCTTAGCTGAAGAGTGAGAGTGGTAAATAGTGCCGCATGGCTAAGATTTGGAGCAACAAAGAGTTGAAATTCGAGAACTAATTACGTGTCGAGTGAACCCGTGGCTCAACAGCTACACCCGCTACTTGGAATGACTACAATTTTTAGAATCAACTGTGAATGAAAAACATATTTTTCGTACAACTGCTACTCCGATGTTACTGCCGACCAAAAAAAGAAATGTTCCATACCGCAATGCTAGAAAAGAAAAACAAGCTCCAAAAAGACCAGATCATAGAACGGACAAGAGCAAAGTAAAATGCTGGTGGTACTCGTCACCTGGTAATAATATAATAACAAAAAATAAATGAGGAGCTGGCACTGAATGGAATATTGAAAGAATGAACTTGATTAATTTCAATTTTCCTTTTTTTTTTTGGTCAAATGAACTTAATTATACAAAACAATCATTGTGGAAACTTGTTAAGTTACGTATGAACGCTCTTGTAGAGAACAATTTCGCGAGGAATCTCCCAAAGAACCCTTGGTTCAACCTGACGAAGCGGATTAAAACATACTTCTATAATGGTAAAGAAACTGGGTAACCTATTCTTAAAAAGTACGCACAGAAATCAGCTTGAGTTGTGGAGTGAATCGTGTCCTATGACAAGGCTTGACAGAGTGTGGTCAGACAACTTCAGTTACTCTCATACTTATCTCTCTGGCAATCTTGCCACTCTGACAACCTTTTATGAGCGAAATCTTACGCCTCAGAAGGAAAAATTTGTGTAAGTATGTGACCTAGTGGCTTACGTCGCAGAGAAGACAGTAAATCTCAAAATGTTAGGTTTAAATGTATGATTGGAAATTCAGAAAGAACTGTTCATAGCGATAATGAACTCACTTCTCGAATACTTTCGTTAACGATCATTGGAATGAAGAGCAAATGCATCAACATTCCGAAGAGCAGAAATGCTGCGCCTAGTAATAGCAGAGAAATCGCGTATATCCGCCATCGTGGAGTGGGCACTTTTTTCGTGGATACCATATCTGGAAATCCTAGATAGAAAGGGTAAACATGCACTGTATCGAATAAATGAACGAAAGGAGACGACGAAATCTGCAAAAGCAACCGCCAGGGACTGCTTTGCATGCATAACGAGAGAAAACCCAAAGAATTTTCGAGACGGAAACCAGATGACGAACGATTGATAGGCAGCTAATGCGCAAATGACTCGGAAAGGGCAAACAATAGTGTGACCAAAATCGGAAGCACTCATCTGCCCACTGGTTTTACTATCAAACCGTTTATCGTTGCAGGACCAATAATCGCTAAAGGAAGAAAACTGATGAAGAGATATATGGTGATTTCAGTGATTCTGCAAGTCAAAAGTAAGTAATCAGTAAGAGATGCGTGAAAATAAAATTTCCTGTCTTGTAAAACCGAAAAAAAGTGATGTAGGAAAACCTGAGGAGTGCAACAGCATAGTGGTAATACGAGAACTGGTCCTCGGGCACTTCCCCCAACTAATATAGCATTCTATCGGAGGCGACAGTTGGTGAGACGTCAGAGAAGAAAAGAACGTAGGAAAGTGTGCAGCAGTGAGGGAGGGTGGCGAGAGATGCAGGCAAAATGCACGAATACTGAACTATCATCGCTTTAGAGACAGAATACAACAATAGAAAAGTGCAAGGTAAAAACCAAGAATCGTTAAACAGTGGGAAGATTACACGATGAAGTAATGGGTGAGCGAAAAAATTAAGTATGAAACCCTCAAACAAACACTCATTGAGGGAGAAAAGGCTAAGGAATTCAGGCTACGGAAAGCATTGATGAAGCTGGCGAATTTGCGGACTTGAACAAGTGCAGCAACGCGACCGCGTCGCATACTAGAATGCGCTGATGATCAATCGTTCAAAAGAGCCGCGTCGCTCCAGTTACGCGGCGCGTCGGAACAGCTAGGCTTTGCCTTAATTTTCCATGGATAATTTTTTTAAAGTGTGCGGATCCACTAGTTTGCAGATGCGGATTTGCACTGTTCGGCACCCATCCCAACAACACCCGACAACCACAGCTGGTCTTCCGCGGCGCGTAGGTGGTGCGGCGCGGCCTCGTTTTCTGAGGTGCAATAACGATTAACCATCGCTGTAGCTATCTTGCGCTGCAGTGATGGTTTACTTTTTTTTCTTCATAAACATGATGAAAACACTTCGAATAACCAAACAAGTAACCAAGATTGGTCATCATCGCGCGCAAGATAGCGATTCCTTGCACGGCGCGATTGCGCTGCTGTTGAAGTCCGCAGGCTTGACAACTCCAGTGACGTTCACTGTACGGTGTAAAAAATGGTAAAGAGTGGAGAGGACGGGTGAGCTTCTTGCAGTGTCAATAAGGTCAATGGTGGTCCTGCATGGAAACAGCACTCTATGGGTCCTTCAAGGAAAAAGTCAGTCTACTACAGTGAGGTAATTTCACATCGAGTTAATGCGAACGTCACGGCAAGGACATTTTTTCCTCCTCCACAAAGGTGAATCGCAGCTAATCTAGCAGTCATCGAAGTTCCTGGTGCGGCCTTTCCACGTTGTAAACACTCATTCGACAGTGAAATTAGCAATGCAGGAAGTAAACCGACGAAGAAATGCAGAAAAGATGTGGGAGAGTGTGGCGTGGCTTTGTGGACAACGGAGAAGTAACGCCTTTCGAAACAAACACCGCCCGGATGATTGATCGTTGTGGCATTCAGGGAGGAGATCACAAAGATCACACAACTGCGATTGGCGCTACTACCAAATTGGGAAATGTGCCATGAACGTATTCTGCATTTGAATTAAAGATGAATTCCATTACGCACTCTTGCACAAAACAATCAAAACACGCAATGGAATTCTTCACTGCTGCAAACCTGATTTTCACAGATTGGTTATCGATCGAAACTGACCCCAGAGAGCACTTGAACCTGTTCTATGCGCGACTGTTTATCAGAAACAGAAGGTGATATATTGTGAGAAGTCAGCTGCCTCCGGAGTAGGCGTCATTGTTTTCGGTTAATTCTGCAGAAAAAATTACGTCTTTGATGCAGTGCAGAAGTTTACTGAGAGAGTTGAAGACTTGAGTATAGCCTTGGCTGGATACCATTTATTTACTGTCTGTAACATCCTCTAAATACAGTAACTGTCGATGGGAGTGCGCTTTTTGCGGATCCGGGAAGCACGCGACGCGACCGCGCCGCTCACGGGCGCAGAATACGTAGCGCCGTGCGGGCGTGTCGCCGATCGCCAACTGGAGCGCGTTATTTTTTGTCGTAGTTAAGTAGAAAAATCGATTTTTGGCACAGATTGAAAGAAATTTTTGAAGAAAACACACCTTGACTTCTTAGTTATCTCAATTTCATTCCAACTATTTCAATTTTTTCCTTCTTGTCTGAGTAAATTACCCATGTTTATAGTCAGATACACTTACGAGAACTGCAGCGAAAAAGCTCCCCCCCCCCCCCCCTCCTTCGCATTCTTATTCCTTTCTGAACACCGCTACGGCTCAAAGAAAACTTCAGTCGCTCTACGCCACTACTCACCAACAATTATGATTTGTGCAACAGTGCGTCGTTTAGGTTGTTGTACTTTACTACAATTCCGTATTCGCCCAAGCACTGTAACCGTAACAGCGGAATTTTTTGGTGACTTTATGGCACCATGACGGTGCTTGATGCGTCTCCTTGTGTTATTGTAATTTTTCGGATAAAAATGCGTTCGTTTTCCAACGTAACGTGAAATTCCAGAGTTCTCGTGCATTTGCAGAATTCAGTTTTTTTTGGAGGCCAAAAAGGCGCCGCATGGATGGCACGGAGTTTCTGGAAATACATAAACCACAGAGGCAGTCGATAGCAGTGACGGACGTAGAAAGTGGGCGGGAGGGGGGGGATTGTGAGAGAAAAAGTGGAGTCTCAGCCGCTTTGGTGACCCAGATGGAAAATAAAATTAATAAAAATATCAATTATCATAATAAATAATAAACAAAAATTATATTAAAAACAATAATAATAAATAATTAAAAATAAACTAATACAAGATTTTTATTTGCATGTAATTTGTTCTCAATACCAGTTCAGGAGCGATCAAGGAAAAGATTGTGCTTCGACATATCACCGTCGTCAAATAGCGAGTTCGATAGGGATGTCAATTTACTATTGAGTGATGAAGCCCTCCCAAAGCACCTTCGTACGGTAATTGCAACGCTGTTGGAAGACCGTAAGCTCTTGGAAACTGTTCTTAACCGTAACCGTGAACTAACTGAGGAGGTTAACCTCCTCAGGAAGGAGAATTTAGAACTCAAGAATTCCTTGTCTAGCTCAAAACTAATCCCTCAAAATGTAGCTGCTTGTTCTTCTGTTAATGAGTCTCGTTCTGTTTCTCCGATTCCGCCTCCTGTAGATGACCCTGATGCTGAACGCAAGAGATGTGTTGTTGTAGTAGGAATGCGCGAAAGCGCGTCACCTATTCCTTCACGTAGAGTTGTTGATGATATAAATTCAGCGTGTCATTTTATGGATTTTTTGGGAGTTGAATGTTCACCAGTTTCCGTCTTTCGCATGGGACGCTTTAACCATTCTTATCCCAGGCTTGTTAAAATTGTGCTTCCTACTTCATTTCATGCCAACTTGATGTTGCGTCGTGCCTCTCGTCTCAAGCACTACACGACTCAAAAAATATTTATTCGCCCCTCTCTTCCGAAGGCCGAGAGGGACAGACTTCGTGCTGAACGAGTAGCAAGGCGCAAGAACATGAATCGTGATAATATACTTGAATCCACACCGCCTCTAATCAATACGAGTGCACAAAACAATCCACCTGGCCCCATTGTCAATGTTCAACCGAATGGTTCCGGTTCCTCGCGATCTCAACGATCAATGGAAATGTCAAACTGAGCACACATCTCCGGTACCCTGATAAGGTGATATCATGTTTAATGACCAACATTCGCTCTATTCTCAAAAATGGCTGTAGTCTAGCTTTCCAAATCCAGCGATATGGTTTTGATATAGTAGCCCTTGCTGAAACATGGCTCAAACCTGACGTTTGTGTGGAGCCCTTCCTCGGAGAGAGCCTTTCTAGATACGAAGCATTCAGGTGTGATAGACCCATCAAAAGGGGAGGAGGTGTAGCACTTTTCATTGAATCGCATCTTTCACCCCTTCAAATTTTTGAAGAGGCAATCCCAGATGCATATGAATTGCTTTGCTGTGACATGACTACGTGCTCTTACAATATGAGAATACTGGTCGTTTACAGGACTCCCTGCTGTCCTATTGGCATGAGTGACCAACTTTTTAGAGCAATTAGTGATTTGATATCATGTGACCGTTACTGCATAGTGCTAGGAGATTTTAACATACCCGAAATTGACTGGAATAGGAATTTCACACATAAGGAACTTAGCGCCGTTTCAAAATCCTTCTTAAATCTGTGCAGAATTCACAACCTATCACAACATGTCAGGTCTAGCACTCTGGGTAAGAATACTCTTGATCTTGTGTTGAGTACCAGTACAGAAATTATCTCGAATATTAGGGTAGGCCCTCCTGTTGGGACTAGTGACCACAAATCAGTCACATTTGACTTGAACATCACTCGGCAGAAGCCAATGCTCGCTGTCAAGAGGAATTTCAAAAATGCTGATTTTGACAAAATCAATCAATACTTGCTTGGTGTGGATTGGTATGGTTCCTTCAGATCTGTATCTACTGTGAACGATATGTATGAGCTGCTCATCGCCATACTTCATCATGTTATCGATAAGTTTGTTCCACTTGGCAAGGTACCCGCCGACCAAACGAAACTTCCATCTCATTTAAAGGCCTTGGCAAATAGAAGAACTGCAGCATGGGAACTAGCAACCAGGACTGGAAATCTTTCCAGTTGGCGTGCTTTCAGGAAAATCAATTTTGAATTCGAGCGTAGGCTCAGGAAGTACAATGCTTTCATTGAGAAGAAAGTCATCGAATCCAGAAGCAAGGCTACATTCTACAAATTTTTGAAGTCCAAATTAGTCACTAAGGCAAAGTTGGGACCTATTCTGAGAGAAGATAATACCATTGTAACAACTGATTTGGAAAAGGCGGAGATCTTCGCCGACGTTTTCGAAAAGTTTTTCACATCGAGTGACAAAACTATAAGCCATAGTTCAGACCCCCTATACCCCATGATGAAGGACTCAGCATGGTTCTATGCTGAGGAAGTACACACCCTTCTTGCTCACTGGCCGACTTCGTACTCGCGGACACCAGATGATCTACCCTTGTACTTTATCAAAAATGTTGCTGCAGTTATCAGTGCACCTCTTGCCTTCATTTTCAATCTCAGCTTTATGCGGGCTGAAGTGCCGGCCAAGTGGAAGCTTTCTTTTGTAACACCAATTCCCAAAAAACCACCCTACTCCTCGCCGCAAAATTTTCGCCCGATAAGCATCACCTCTATCTTTGCGAGGACCTTTGAAAAAATTCTTAAGAAAAGAATTGTTAAGCATCTTGATGAGTTCTCTATTATCTCAGAATACCAACATGGATTCCAAAACGGCAAGTCGACGGTTACGGCCATGATTCAGAGTCTGAATGATTGGACTCACGCACTTGATGCGGGAAAAAGTATAGATGTGGTCTATTTTGATTTTTCTAAAGCTTTTGACCGTGTCCCTCACAATAAACTTATTCTGAAACTGCAACAGGTGGGGATCCACCCACGTATTATTGAGTGGATTCGTTCTTTCATTTCGGAAAGGTACTTTTCAGTTCGTGTAAACTCATCCTTCTCTAAACCTAGGAGAATGGTTAGCGGGGTTCCTCAAGGAGGGGTCCTTTCCCCTATCTTATTCAACATTTATACTCATGAACTACCGTCACTCATTCTACATAGGGGTGTTAAGTGCAGTGTTTTCGCTGATGACCTCAAAATATACCATACCATTTCAACACCGGGTGATATAGGAGTACTGCAAAGCGCAGTTAATGCTGTTCAAGATTGGTCTGCTGACTGGGAACTTCCGCTATGTAAAGAGAAGATAAAAGTTTTGCATCTTGGATCAAAAAACCCTGTAGGCAACTACTCTGTTGAGAGTTCTGCAATCCAGCATGTTGATCAGATTAAAGATCTCGGCTTTCTGGTGACTAAGGATCTATGCTTCGATGCTCATTGTTACCAAATCGCTTCGAAGGCTTCCAGGTTAGTATTTAATCTATTTCGAGCTCTTAGCACACGTAACGTTGAAGTTCTGCTCCGAGCTTATAAGACATTTGTTCGCCCAATACTAGAATATGGCACCGCTGTTTTCAATCCATGCAAACTTGCAACAACTGCCAAACTTGAAAGAGTTCAAAATAGTTTCACTAGAAAACTCATGGCAAGATCACTTGGTTTTTTATACGAAGAGATCCCAGGGCATGAAGAAAGAAATGCTAATTTCCGACTTCCATCCCTAGCGATTAGAAGACGGAAGTTTGATCTGATACTATTCCATAAAATCATCAATGGTATGTGTAAAATCAGACCTGAAATGTTCTGTTCATCTAGACCCTCTCTCACCAGGGGCAGCGCAATAAAATATTCTATTCTACGGGCTAAGCACAATTACAGGTTACATTTCTTTACCAACAGGGCTGGTTCTGAGTATGTGAGACTACACAATAGGAAACCACTTCCTACCAAACTCAATTCTTTTAAAAATATGATCGACACTTATCTGGGAATGTAGGTGGATGCTCAGTGAATTCCCACAATCTTTGTGCCTACCCGTTCTTCTTTCTCTTTTGTATAATTTGTTCTCATAGTTGTTGCAGTTTTATCGTTTTATAGTTTTAGTTTTATGCATCAAGTTTGCCTACCTCACTTTCATTGTTACTAGTGTATTACACATGAGTGATCTCATGTAATAAATTATTATTATTTCTAAAACAGAAAGTGAAAAAAACCACACCAAACCATTAATTGATGAATTTGTTAGGGCTAAAAATGTGGGGCGAAAATTATGCGTTAAAGCGGAGTGCAGTACGAACAAAACTAGGAGATTTCCAGACCTTGCACAGAAACAGGGTACTGCAACTGCCACGGCCCTTACAGGCCGATACATTGTGCGGCGCCGCGTCACTCTCGCTGTCTGCTGCAACCCATAAACCATGGCCGCCCTCTTGCTCCCTAACGCGCTGCGGCGGGTTGGAGCGCGGCGCAGTGGCCATAATAGTTGAAGTTTTCTTAGCGCGTGCATTGTTTAACAAATAATTTATGAAGGATTGTGTATACATATCCAGTGAAGAAAAAAAAAAAACAAAAACGATGTTCCAGATATGTAGGGTTAATTAAGAATGGGTTCAAATAATTATCGAACAGCGACGTCCCTTTCATTTTTATTTGAACGACTCCAGTAAAGAGTGATGTCCGCAACTGCACAGAAGCGAGACCTAGGACGACAACAACTGCTGGTGGACGCATTGCAACAAAAAGGCCGAGTCACCAGAAATGCACTTGACCGAAAACATCAGTGGGCGTGGCAAGAGGAAAACTGGCCATTCAGACGACCTCATAAAGTTTAGTACAGGGAGCGTCAATCACGATCACTACTCCCGCAGCCTGGAGCACCGCAGTACCCACGCGGAGCTGGCGAGGCAGCACTCGAAATCCACAGCATCCAGCAGCGCCACGTAGTAGGTGGTACCACGCTCCAGGCCGCGGGAGTAGTGATCGTGATTGACGTTTCCTGTACTTCAGATGTTGTGACTTCCTGATTTTTTGTGCGAAATTGCGTGTAACGTCACAGAGCCACGTCCCGCATGAGCTGACTACAGATGTGTACGTATGCATGTATCGTACTGAATTTTTGTCGTTCTCAGAAGTGTACGTCTCTTGAAAGCGTGCACTTTCTGTGGGCCACACTCAAGGGTAATAAAATCCATTTGTATGTAAATATGCAATTCTGTCAAAAAATAAACGGTTATGGGGCAGTAAAAAAAAAGACGCTCATAGCGGCACATAAACATAAAATGAGCACGGAGCGCGTCACTTCAAAGCAAAGAAAGTTCTTTGAAAATAAAAAAAATGGGCGAAGAGTGGTCTAACTCAAATAAATAAGGATATAGAAAACGTCCAGAAGAAGTGCCACTGCTGTGTTACTATGGATGATCGATAGCTATGAAATAGCTGAGACAACTAATAGCAGCTCCTATGTTTCCGGATGTGGAGGAGAAGCTCACAATAAATGGCCGCAATTAACGTCAGTCATGGCTCTCTGCTTATTAAATAGCAAAATTCGCGTCCAAAAGGGTCAGCTTCCCAGAAAAAGCGCTTTTTCGACGAATTAGGAGGAAATGACCTGACACCAAACTTCGCCAAACACGTGACGACAGTGGTTTCACTTTGGCCATAAGTAGTTTCTATTACAACGGAACTACCAACGGAACGACTGGTTACGTAGGCTTCACGTGAATGTACGCAAAAACCAACAGTTTGGTCAATTTCGAGGCCGTCTCAGCCAGTGATTCCAGTAAAATGACGCACCGATGCATCGCGACAGTTAGGGTAAACAGCGGGTAAGTGAATGGTTCCTACGTGACCACGCCCATTTCGGGTACGAATGCGTTGAGTAGTAGAAATGTGAGCTGGTTTGGAACTGAGACTGATTGGTTACGCAGTCATGATCACAAAAAGGTGTTTTACTCATCTAGACGATCGATATATCGATCGAATTACAGCAAACCCTTCCAAGTAACGGTCGATACGGTTGCTAGCCCCACACACCCCACAATTTTAATCTATGATTTTATCAACCTTTCAACTCCGATAACCCTTCTGTGATCCCTTCTTTACATGCCTTCTTTGCGAAGGGTTGCATTGTGACTCTCCACGATGTATATAATAAATAAATAAAAGTAACATTGATCATATATCAAATCAGGGTCTGAATAAAACATTGAGATTACCCAGGGTAAACTTGTCGACTCCTGTGTTGGCGATGGGTAAAATTGCAGGATGTTGGGATACCGACTAGCAAGAATAGTAAGAGTGACTACATTATTGAATTATAGAAGAATCCGGTGATCCGAGCCCATTCGCCGTGCCGCACCACAGGAACGAGAGCTTCAATAGCAATGGATTTTGCGGATGCGCAGACAGCTAGAGCGCCAAGAGGCAGATGATGCGGCACGGCGAGTGAGTCCACATCAGTAGACTTTCCTGTGCGTGGCCAGGTGTGACCAAATTCCATTCATTTTTTTTTACTTTACATCAAACGATTGAATTTATATTTCCCTTAATTTTGTTTTTCTTTTCTTTTAAAACGATGTTGGACTTCATAGAAATTATTCCTGAAACTCAAACTTCAAAAGAAGCTCTTTCAATTCCAGATTTTTCTTATACAACTGAAATCGGCAGCGAAATACCACTCAGTTTGAAAAAAATCCTCGCTTTGACCAAATTTGTTGCCAGTAAAAAATGTGCTGGAGCAAGGCAGAGACGAAGAGGCACAGACCGGGTGGATACCATTCTTAGATTATTGATTGGTTCATTGATTAGAATTGATCTACAAAAGTCATCAGAACGCGCTACTGGTTAAAAAATTGATTAGAACCAAGCCCCTAGTATTCTATGTAGGACAGTTTGGTAGTTCAGCAGTAGTACAGCGAACAGTTGCCATGCTAAAACCATGAGTATCGATCGATATCGATCACTGACAGAAACATTGACTCAAGAAGCTTAAGTTACTTCACCTCGATAAGAAATGCCAGGAAAAATTCTCATGTAAGCCTATGCCTGTGGCAGTATGCGACACCTCCTTTGAGAAAAACTCCGCCCCCATCCGGCCACGCCTCCTTCTGTGGGCCCAAACCGGTTCCCGAAATGGAACGTTCGCGTGCGTGCGTGCGCGAACTCGAGCTATTTGTAACTATTATCATGAGAGAGCGTAAAAACCACGACACAATGCGGCAACGATCGCCGGAGCGGACAAAGAAAACTCTGGAACGGGGTAGGTCGTGCGTAGCGTAAACGCGGTGAGTCAGTAAAACGATCGGATGAGATCATAATCATCATTATAGACGGATCAATAAATAATAATATTGTCGCAGCATTCAGGAACACTGCAAAATATAGTCGGGCAGCTTAGGGAGTGCGTTGTGACTTTGTCTGCAGTCACGGCTGCGGCGCGGTATTGGCCAGCTGATCACGTGGTTCGATCGATGGAATGACGCTGCAGGATGCGTCTGGTGGAAGATTTCAGTGTGGAAACATCAAAATGGAGGGAATCACACCATACACATAATAGAACTTACTGTGGAAATTCTGAGAATTAGTTAGAACCAGCTGATCAGCCAACCGACACCACGGCGCAGCCGCAATTGCAGACAAAGTCACAGACGCACACCCAGTGACCCGCTATGTAAATTTGTGCAACGAAGGAAATGACATCTCGGGCGACAGTTACTGCGCTCGAATGACAATAAAATGCTCTAATCAATCTACCTGATTTCCTCAAATGACTCCCAAATATCGCTTGAATGTCTTCCTTCCAAAGTGTCGTACTGGGTCCTCCTGCCTTTCTTATGTTCTTTTTTTTTCTCTTCATATATTGAAAAAAATTATGACTGGCACTGTTTTGTCGGCAGGTGCAAGCTGCCTGATGTGCTCCTTCGACAAAATCATGCTCTAGTCGATAATTGGCTAGGAACAGGCAGGAAAGTGCCAGAACTGATCAAATAATACATTTTTCATGCGAAGTGGTGAGTAAACGTGAAAATAATGGAAAAACTTCACCGGGTATTGATTGATAGCGGTTCTCCGTCACCGCGCTCCATTGATAATGCAATTTTTTGCGTCTACGGACACTTACCACCCGCGCGCGCAGCGTTAGGCAGTTTCGTCTTCTTGAACCTATTCAAAAATAGTTGTGCATGGTTCAAAGGATGCCCCAGGTCACTGTAATGCCTTATTAGTCACTTTAGATCAAAGCTGAACTATCCTTCCTCAGGAAAGTCCAGAAACAGCTGTTTTCTTTACACTGTCGTCCCGGGGCCTTACGCGCGCGGGTGGTAAATGTCCGATAATCCATTTTTGGAGCAAAAAAAAAATCCAGAGAAAGCCAGTGGAGGCGATGGTCTCGACGAAAAAAATAGTAAGACGCAGTTGTTGCAAGCATCAGAAAACACTGAAGTCCTGCGGTAAACCTGGTGCTCGTTGAGAACATCTTCTATCAATATCTATCTAATCGATAAGATTAACGCCCATCAACACGAGGACGGCAGAAATCTATGAAACCAGCAAAAACAGAGAAGTGGGACATATAAGTGGCTGTGGATATTTTCTGGATTACGTAGTTGTTGACTCGAGATGACGTCATAGTCTAAGCTACTCTAATGCCGAGAGTGTAAACATTATAAAGAGACGCAGAGAATGCAACGCTCCACTGTGGGCCAGAAATGGGCTAAACTAGCGGCTTACAGGTTTCTTTTGCTTATGCATGCGTCTACATCCGGAAACCATGCTTCAACAACTGCAGAATAGTGCAAAATTGCGTCACAAGTGGACAATTACATCCTCAAAAGGGAAAAAACACCCTGAAGGTGGGAACTCGGGTAAGTTTACACGAGCAAAAAGCTAGGTTAACATTACCTTTCGAAAAATGCCAGAAATGGCTCAGTGAATGTAAATGCCTTCGATTTCTCCGGATTGGAATTCCCAGAAGAAGAATGTTCAAACATCAGACTTCTTGTACCGACAATAAATTGGTCAGGAAACCAGCCATTTGTCTCACATTTAAAAGGTACTAAATGATAAAGGAATGTGCGCGAAGTACGCAGTTACACAGAAAAACCGACCAACAAATCGTGTACAACGTTAAAGGCGAATGGCACACCAGTTTCGAGAGATCGAGATGAAACATCTGGTTTTTGCACGGCGCCTCGTTATATGAGACCTTCGCCGAAGTTGTCGCATTCGTTTTGGACGAGTTGTCGGCAAGTATTTTGATGTGGTTTGCGAAAGGTTGGCACAAGGCCAAAATTCAAATGCTAAAGCGGTTACTGAGAGGTGAAAAGAAATCGATATTAGATAGATTTTTCCAAAAAAAAAAAACAAAACAGGTAAACTAATTAGCATTTAGAGCTAGAACGGCTAATTTTCTGGGTGTGGATCATAGTGAGGGAAAAAGGGGCGTGACCAATCGTCGCTGATTGGCGCATTCTCTCCACCCCTCATGCCAACTGTTTGTACGTAGCCACTCATAAATACACAAAATAAATAGTCATGTAAATCATTTAAATAACCATGTATAGCGTAAATACATAGAATAAATAATCATGTGCTACATAATCGACGTATGAGTTTGAAACAGGTGGGCGTGACGGGCGGCTTCAATGCGCCAATCAGAATTACCCGGTTACGCCCCTTTTTCCCCCACAGTGATTGATACCTTAATTTTCTAGACCTCAACAGGCAGGGGAGGATTTTGGTGACTTCCTTCTTGAGATTTCTGGATTTTCCTGGAGAGCTGGCGCTGTTTCTAGAATAGAAACCCTAGACCACTGGCACCTTTAGGCGAAACTCACAGATTCCGAGTGAAGCTGAACCCCGCCCCTAAAAGCCTAATTGGACCAGTTCCTGGATCGTAAATTTTTGGTTGCTTTTACTACATCTAAAACTGTACAATTCAGTAACTAAGTAGTGGCTGATTCAAAATATCCTCATTTTCTAGGAAAACTCGTCCATTTCACAATAGCTCAAGGGCTACAATATTCCAGAGGACAAACAATTCCACAAGGCCTTCCCCCCCCCCTCCCTCCAATTCTCCAGAAAACCCTCGACGCTGGAAGAGTCCCTCCCTCACCCTTCCGTCTCCACCAATTATCACATCAGCCTCATTAGTAGCTGCAGTAGCTCCACTCGCTTCCTTCCGCCCGAGTTGGCCCTCCCACACAGTTCTTCCCATAATTTCCGCTCTTCCAAGGCAGTTTTTCTCCCCACGGTGCTCAAATTGCAATGCTGCGCTACTTGTCCTTGAAAAATATAATTAAGATGCGAGTTTTTCAACTTCTACTCGCAGTTTTGTGGTCTTCCGCAGTCGATGGGTGTGAAATTCGGGGACGAAACGCTTGGTGGGGAACTGTAGCCGATGCACCCATGGAGCTCGTCCAGAAAATCCGCGATTTCACAAGCAAAACTGTGGTGGGTTCTCAAAGAAAACTGATGTTTTCCTGGCATTGGATTCCTTTAGGTCTCGTGCTTTCTCTGCTTCCAACAAAAGCTTGACTCTTTCAAGATCTCTGGATTTTTCCCTAAAATGAATTGTGATCTCGTCCACGAATTTTAGCGGGATGTACCATTGGCGCTTACTAGACCATGCGTTTCAACGATGAACGCAGACAGGAAACTGACATCCGAGCACAATTTCTTTCCTTTGTGCCCTTTTCTGATGATACAAATTACTACTGAACGCTAGAAAACAGCAGCGAGAACTGGTCCCCGAGCACAATTTTCACTTCTTTTTTTGTAGTGAAATGTAGGTGCTGCTGATAGAGTGGCAGGGTATCCTCATATGAATGCATGTTCAGGATTTTTTTTGCCATGAGGCTCCAAATAAGACAGTTAACAAATTACATCAGAATTATTTTCCTTATTCGCTTCAGAATGGATCAGTAGATGATTACCATCGATTTTTGATCTTAGCAAAGGTCCAGAAGTTTGAATATATATGTATGTATATGGCATGTACGCAAGAATACTGTAGCTGCGCCCCCCCCCCCCGCTGAGACGTTATTTCTATTTTGAAGGATGAGTAACTAATTTTCGCTGGCATTTTTATAGCTGGATCCATCGACACTCATAAAATTTCAAGTGGACTACGGCTACGGTGAAGCAGAAGTGATCGTATTCATCAGCTTGGTGAGCTTTTCATCCTTTTCGCTCTTTCTTTCCTATTTCTCTTTCTTCATAGCACAGGAAATCATGAGGTGAAAGACTGCTAATGCAATTTCTGTAAAATTCACGCAAATTGCACAATTTTCAGATCGATACTCGTGATTTGCACTGCTTCGTCATTGATCAGCTAGATCAGATTCTTGGACGAATCACAGAGAAGGACGTCGGCCACTGCCGAGAGATCCTGGAGTCCTGCACGCTGATTGGTCCTTTTCCCAGGAATATGCTGGAGTTGCTTGGATCCCCAGAGCATTACAGTACGAGTGGATAAACATTTACCTTGAGAAGTTACACTGTGTGGATCTTGCAAGTTCCTGAAGTCGTCCTTCACATGCCAGCGCAGAACTTTCGTGGCTAATTATCGCCGAATGGCAAGTGTGACATTATTGCCCGCCGCGCGTCCCGAAAGGGCGACGGGCTTCCCGTGGGACATTAGAAATTCCTCAGGAACAGGTTCCCTTGTTTGCCTGGCATCAAATGGCTGATTATTAAACTAAAGGTCGGAGATTGATCCAATGTTTGGGACAGAAACGGCGAATTCGAGTACCCATCAGTAAGGGATGAATTGTTCTGAACAGGGATTCAGCAGCAGTGCGAAAATTGTTCCCCGCTGATCATTGATAGGGTGAGAAATGTTCCCAAGTATGTTCTGTTCCCGAGTAAGCTTACCAAGGAGAGGGAGAACACTTTTCCACGGGATCCGAAAGAGACGAGAACTGTCCCTCATAAGCAGGGCGAGAAACGTTCCCCAAATAGGGACGTGGAGGGAAGCAAGAATATTGTCGCATTTCTACAACATTTTTCAAAAACATTTCCACATTTAATGGTAAAATTCGTTCTTCGCGACGCCTTATTTATTTTTTTAAGGATTTTCAAGAAAAAATTCAACTGATAAAAAAGGGCAATACTCTTGAAGTAAGAGTTGGAACAGTAGTGGTAGGAATCGAAGCTGTCAAAGTGTGAGAGAAAGAGCGTACAAAAGCGTAGAGACGCAGACGACCACAGAAAAGAGGAATTGTGCGCTGCACAGCGATAGAGTAAATGTTCTTCTGCAAAATGAAGGATTCAGTTCGGATTCACGGATATCATTTTGGTGCACTTGTTATGGTGAAAATAGTGGGTAATCCATCAAATAGCGAAACGAGAACTGGTCCCCGATGCATTCAAATAAGATTCTCTTTGCGCTTTAACCCCCTCCCCCCCACCCGTTCTCCAGGTTATCCAAAGAGACAGGATCGCCAATGCTGACTTTGCGAAAATTCCAGAAAATCTTGGAATAACTAGAGGCTTGCAATCTGTTGTAGTTGGGCGAGCGATACTAGTACTAAGGTCCTCACCACCCCCCCCCCCTCCTCACCCCTGCCCCGCTTTTCCGATGAGGGGATACGTGAAAGAATGAAAAAATGAAAGGAGAAAGCAGAACTGAAAATAGGCCGATCACTTCGGCAAGAGCTGCCACTCCTCAGAAGCCTTCTCCGCGGACGGAGAAGGCGACGAGAACGGAGGGGGGGGGGTAGGGTGGATCTGCAATGCGCCTCACCACCCAACGTCGTCGTCTGTCCTGGACAACACGGGGACACGTTCCACACCAACACAACGACGCGGCTGCGTAGATGTTTACAGCATCGAAGAAGAACGCGAAGATCAACTCCCGCGCACCCCCTCCCCCCCCCGCTGCGCTTCGAATCGCTCATTGTTCACACGCTAGGGGGGGGGGGCGGTGTGATGGTGATCACCGTAACACTATCACCTCATGCTGTTCCGTGGTTCCTGTTGCTGTTGCCAGCCACAACAGCGACCTGTCTCAATCAGACAATAAGAGGAATCTCATGGACATTTCACTGACGTCAGATGAATGACTTGTTGTGCGAATTGCACTTCAGACGTTGAGAACGGCAAGTTCTAGGAGAACAGTGGAGCTGAGAGGGGGGGGGGCTGCTAGGGATTGAAATTTTTAAAGTAATTTTTTTTACTTTAAAGTTAGTCAGAGGAAGTAAATTAAATACAGAAGGTAGGAAATTCACTAGGACATTTTACCTACGAATAAATGCTCGGAAGTGTTGTTCCAATTTTCCGTTAATCGTTAATTTCTACTAGAATTAATGGACTTACACCATTACGCTGTGGAGTGAGCTCTTTTTTTTACTTAGGTACGAGTGAGAAACAGCTGTTTTCTTCTAGGATGATTCGTATCTGGATGAAAGTAAATTGTAGATAGGATTACGAGTAGCAACGAACAGGACAGAGTGCAGGCGGCGGTGGAACAGGTCGCCGTCGCCGCTGCGAACGAGTCCCAGCGGCGAAATTATGCCGATGACAAATCGCGATACGATCATTGTCAATGTCATCGATGTCTATGGCTGATAAGCATATGACAGATGTCAATCATTACTAGCAGTAAACATATGATTTATGAGGAAGTTCTTTGTGGACTTTTGTGGACTTTGATATCCGTGTGGTCTCCAAATTACCCATGGTTCCACTATGGGTTTCCCTTGGATGCACGGTCAAGTTCCAGTTACCCCACAGTTAACCAACTCGTCCATGCCACGGCTGGTCGTTTGCCAATGGGTTAGACACCAAAACCTAGCAAGCCTGTAGCAGAACCACAGCAAACCCACCTTTACCCTAGAGGTAACCCACTCTGGGTTACACGCTTGCATTTTACAGGTAAAAATTTTTTACCCGGGGAATCATTACGTCACTTCCTGTCCTGAACACTTGCAAACGTTCTCGTCAACAGCTCAAGGGCATTCCCGCCTAATCCTCCTGGTTGACCTCCAAAAAACCCCCCGTAGATCGGGTTTTCTCTTCGTGACATGGCTGGTTAATGCCAGTGAACTCAGAAGGAACCCTTCCTGTGGAACGAGGAACACAAATCTGAAACGGCAATGCCTCAAATACCTGTAATTATGGGTAAATACCTGGAAAGGGAGCCAGTTTTGCATTTCGGAAGTTTCATGGGAGTTTGACAAATGCGCTCTAATCACAAGGAACTTCTGCAAATTGGGGGATCGCCCCATTGCCATACAAATCACTCATACTGTAACGATATGTCACTTCCTCACGAGGTAATTGGAATATTTGACTTATTATATTATTTATTTCTCATAACTAGCTCAAATCCAGGCTGGTCGAAATTAGCATAAATCCCAAGACTATCAAATGGAATATTCAAGAAATAACTACGGATTCTTCGAGCAGTTCAAGGACGAGTCCCCAGCGTTCTGGAGCAAGAGCATCTACGATCTGGCTGAACGCTGGCAGAGGAGCGTCGATGACATACTTCAAATGATTCACGGTTATCGTTTAAAAATTTTAAGATTAATAAAAATATTGTCAATTTGTCCGCATTTCCTCTCCATTGCTAACGAAAACTTTGAAAGCACAGCACTCTACAGTTCACAGCATCATTATTTGCATCGTTTTAGTTACGACAGACAGCGAAATCACACGTTAGGAAGATGAGCTTGAAGCTCAAGGACCAGTTCTCGCAGAGCTTATATCTCGGAGACCAGTTCTTGCATCTTCCATCGAAGGACAGAATGGATTTTCAGGTCTCCTATGGTGAACTTGTACTGAAAATTCGCCCGAGTGCTCTCTAAATACTTTTATTTTTGAGTTTAATCAATTTATTATTACTTTACATTGTATAAGAGATAAATAAGCAATTCGTATCAATTCATACTATTATACATACTGTTACCACATACTTCGTATTTTTATAATATACAATTGTCTACTTCATATTAAGTATTACAGTAGAAATAATATAAATATAAAATTATTTAAACTAAATGTGGGCTGCATTATTAATTACTTAGGGAATTGATTTAATATTTTATGAAAATTCAAATAAAGTAACCAGAAAGCGACAAAAGCACAAGAAAAAAATGAAAACTCAAGGTAAAGGACATGTGTATGTGGGACATCGGCTTCAACGTGACGTCTAGAACTTTCCAGAAGCTTCAGCACTCCCAAGCATAGCGACGATACTACTGGAAGAAACTGCTGAATATCTCAAAAACATTTGGCTGGAGCAGTTGTTAAGAGGACAACAAAGCGAAAAGCGACTGGACACAATAGCCGTAGGCTCAACAAAAGCTTCGGATACTATTACAAATGATGGCGACGCAGGAATTTCTGGACTTCAGAGTAGAAATCCAAGGATCGAATGGATAGATTGAAAGTGGGGGCCAAAAAATTAAAGCGACAGTATAGAGCATGTTTCTGAAGAGTTTTCGCAAAAATGGTTATTCTTCAGAATGGTCATCCTTACTGGAGAGGTTTTTGCTCATTTTCCTCGCGAAATTCAGCACTATTAATGGGATTTTATACTAGGCGCGTGGATTTGAAGCGCGTGCGTCTATATGTCCAAGTGTAGGCCGCGCAGCTCAGAGCCATGCGTGAGGGATATGAGGACTACTTTACGATTTGCATGTCGCATTGATCATTCTCCATGGGAAATCCTGCACAAATAGATGCTAGCGTTCGACAAGCGACTGACAGCGTATCTAGTATAAATAGTCCTTCAGTCGCAATGAAAATCTCTCAAATATTGGGTCTTTTATCCCACTCCCGCTGGAACTACTCTTGGAGCCATCCATACAACTGTACATACAACATCAATCCGTGAGATGCAATTCAAGAGAAGTAGCAGGGGCGGCAAGCGATAAGTATGAATCCTTGCCGCGACAGAGCTCGACACTATGAGCTCTCTCTCTCTTATTTAAAGCTTACTTTATTACTCATTCACGCGATTGAAATTCCACACAGGAACCGCTTCTTCCTACCCAATACCATTTGTTTTCAAAATCATTAATGCTTGATATTCCTTCGCCCCAGTTCACGGATTCACCTGAAGTGGATCCCGAACATACTCGAGGGTCAAAAAGCGCAGTGGCGCAGTGGGACATGTAAGAATAGAAGGAAACAGTGCGTGTACAATTACCTCCATAAAAACTGGTACGGCCTGATAATTCAGTGTAAACGCGTCCCTCCACACGCAAAAAAAGGCTATTAGCGCGCGAAGATAAAAGAGCGCTTCGATGCGAGTGCAACGGGTCAGAGGGGAAGTGCGGTCGACTCTGGATCCGCTTCCTCTCATCCAAAGTGTATTAGAGTCAAATGATGTCAGCTGAAGGATAAAGAAAAAAAGATAAAGAAGGAAGATGGTACAAGAGATACATAAATTAATTAAGAAAACGAACATGAGAAACTGTTATATATCGTGAGTGGCAGAAAAAGAAAACGAATAAGAAAAAGGAGGGAGAAGGAGGGAAGGAGTGAACGAAGGAATGAAAGGAGCAAAAAAAGAAAGAGCGAGAACGAATGTGGGGAAAAGAACATGGGGCGGAGAGGAGCAACGAGAGGAGAAAGAGAAATGATTGAAAATTCAGAAAGAAAGGAAGGGGAGGTGATGAGTAAGGAGGAAATGAGCAGAAAATAAGAGGTAGAATGAATGAATGAAAGGACGCAGTGAATGAATGAATGAATGAATGAATGAATGAATGAATGAATGCGATGAATGAATGAATGAATGAATGAATGAATGAATGAATGAATGAATGAGGTGAATGAAGTGAATGAATGAATGAATGAATGAATGAATGAATGAATGAATGAATGAATGAATGAATGAATGAATGAATGAATGGCATGAATGAATGAATGAATGAATGAATGACTAAATGGTGAATGAATGAATGAATGAATAAATAAATAAATAAATAAATACATGAATAAATAACTGGAGTACACCTGTATTACAGGAATAACCGCACTTTATGCAGTTATACTTGCTTACTAGGTCACGAGCTCCCTAACCTTGGCACCAAGGACATCTACGAACTATGTAACGCGATCCAAATGCAAGAAATGGAACCGACGTCCTCATGATGATCCTTGAACCGTACTTAGCATTTTCGGCCAAAGCTCAACTAGGTTCAGTGGTAGCACCATACTCTTTATAAGGGACAGAAAGTGAATCCTGCCCTTCAACAAGTCCCAAGGATTCCTTTGCCTAGTCCTGGATCAGAAGTAGTCCTGCAGGACCGTGCCAACAGTGATAGCGAAAGTCAGATCGATGACAATGCATTCAAAAGGCTGGATTGAGGTCGCGGCTGGTTGCAAATGCGGGTGTCCCCCCCCTCTCCCCCGCCGCCCACCCATCCAGCTAGCTGGATTTAGGCTTTGCAACCAACATTACAATCCATTGCTGACTGTGAAACATCCAAAAGGAGGCAGAGGAGGTGTGTTTTTACCCAACTCCTAGGAACTCATAGCTTTCACCGGCCTCCAGGTAAAACAGGCATGACACTGATCAATCAATTTGATCTGCAATCCTAGAAAGGAATCGATATGTCAGTGACCTGAGTAGCATTGGCTGCTGGTCTGTTCGTTGCACTTCCGTGACGTTGAAGTTTTGAGGCCGAGGCAATTATTCCCGACGAGTTGACGAACTGACAATTATTGGAATCGAAATTGACTCAGAAATCGTATCGAAACCCATCAAAACCGTCTTCCTGGTTGACGTTGGTGGGAAAGAGGGAAACGTCGTCTGAAAGATCCCATTAATCTGTCTCTCAGGCAGTCGCTAGTAGCCGCACATCACTTCAGGATATAACCTGGAAAGAAGTGCTGGATATGGGCGGAGCACCCTGGAACCAGGAAAATTGCTGAGTCTGAGTCTGAGTCTACTTGTTTACACAACAAAATTGGCCTAAGCAGGTACATTTATTCAATTCTAAAAGCTTAGAAGTTAGAATATTTAACCCGGTATGTTGTAAGCTTGTAGACCAACTTCCAACAAATGCGTGGAATCCAGGAACCACATGAACCATAAAAAAACAATGCAGATTCGTGAAAAGGTCCAAACGAATCACAGTCGAAGAGTTCGACCTAATTGCCGGTCGAGATTTAGGGCACCGGGTTTCCTTAAACGAGACATTTACTACGCCGAACCAGCAAGAACCATAGTTAACCCTGACTGTCTTATGCCCATAAACCGAACCATTGTTCCCATTGTTCCCATGAACAGGATAATTGCGTCCTCGGAGCAAACCGAAGATGTGGGCAGGATAGGAAGGAAAGCGAAAAAAACGCTGAATTAAATAGATTTGCACAGGAGAGGGTTTGTCTATTAGAGGAGGAGCCCTGGAACAAGTTGATGCTTCATAACAGTTATTCCACCGTTTTCAAGTCGAGCTTCTTCATTTTGAATTGAGGAGAAAAGGATGAAGAAATGAGAATCAGAATGTATTAGCAGTTCCTGGAAAATTTCCATCTGCTCTTCCAAAAATAAGGAAAGCCAACAGTTAGCATCCCATCGGTGAATTGGCTGGAAGAAAAGGGTAAAAAACGCTAATAATTCCATTCACAACTCATAGTTGTAAGCTTTTCTGCTGTCGATTAATCTTATGTATGGGGAAAATGGGCCTTATGCATGGAAGATTCTTCCTTATTAAAACAAAAACTGACAGTAGAATACCGTAGTACATGTATATTTTAATGAGAAAAAAATTTTAGGGCGAGAAGCAGTAGCGAGAGACTCACAGGGAATCATCTAGGGAAAGAGAGAGACACAAAGGCGTAGAGAGAGTGATAGAGTGAGAGAGAGAAAGCGAGTGAGAGAGAGAGAGAAATGTACTTTCTCTTCTAAAAAAATCAGACAAATCGGATTCTAAAATGAGGTTACTTTCTGTTTTCAACGTGTGCTTCTATATCTGAATTCTTTTTCACCTCAACTTGAAATAAGATTCCAACGGGGACCTCGGACATACGAAAAGCGCTAGAGTCCTGGGGGCTTTTACGCGGGACCTGGGACGATTCCGAGAACGAATTTTCCTTGAGCAAACCCTAAGAAGTTGTTCCCAAAGTGAGTTTACAGAAAAATTTTCACTTAGAAGAAAGCACCAATTGCTAGCGATCGATATCATCAGGTACACAGCTTTATGACAGATGTCTTAACGGAAATAGCGAGTTCCCCACAGAACAAAGAGCTCAAGAACCAGTGTTTCTGTATTTCTGTAAGGAGTCATATGTGTCAGGGATGTGCGTAATTACGATTTACGATTTACGAATTACGATTTACGGCCATTTTTGGCAATTTTTTTACGATTTACGATTTACGAAAAATAGCCCAAATTTCGTAACAAATTCGTAAATAACCACGAGAAACGAATCATAGCGTTTCTGTTTGCGGGTAAATGTACATGATTTCTCTGTGTTTGCATTTTGCAGCAAAGCTAAGAGTGAAATGTTTGTTTTGCTTGTAGCTTCTATTATTCGAAGAAGGCGGCATATAGCAATTTCATTATCGCATCCGTAGAGAGGACCTGTTGGTACAGTGGAGCTCAAAGGTCTAGATGAAGTGCGACAAAAACACCGCATTTTCAGCTCTGTTTTCCTGCTTCTCTAGGTGGGACAAGCTGTCCGCCCAGCCTATTTCCTTCGGCAGAGCGTTTTCCCTTGTTTTTCTGACCTCTGATCTGCGGTGTGATCTCGTAAGCAAAAAGGTTTTCTTCCTGATTGAGCCGTTATGAGTCAATTAGTAGTGACCATAAACAATTTGATAAAGTAGTTTCAAGAAATAGTTCTTTTCGAAGATGCAGCACGCATTCTACTTTATTATTGATAATCGCAGAGGTATTGAAGGCGCATGCGCCCTGAGCAGTAATTTGCTGGGAGCACTGGACACCGAGTCAACGCTTTATCCTTTCAAACTGCTTTGGTACCAATTCACCTACCCCACGGGGTGAATGGCTTGTTTCGCAACGAAACACATAGAACCATCGGCCACGTTTACGTTTATTTCAGGAACACCGACCAGGATGAAAAGAATTTTCGCCAATGCAGCTATATATAATACTCTAAAACTGGACACTCGCTTAAAATATCGAGAAAAAAGTTATCCAGTCATCACAATATTATCACTCTAATGATAAGATGGCGAAGTTCAGTGATCAATTCTGCAGTAGATACATACCTCAGATCATTTTGAGAATGACTTTGTTGTGAAGCGAGTTGAAATTATTTGACTATTATAATGGTACTCGGACCCTCAGTTACGATTTACGATTTACGATTTACGGCGGTTTTAGAAAATTTACGATTTACGATTTACGAAAATTGAAATTTTTGTTACGCACATCCCTGATATGTGTACAGTCCGATCTGGCAGCCACTGCAAATGGGCGCCGGCGGGAGCCGGCCGCCGCCACCCTCCGGCGCCCCGGTATTAATGAGCTACAAATCACTCGAGCTTGGGAAAAAGCGAAGAAAAATACAATTTTAGTCCATAGTAGACAGGGTAGATAAGCCTAACCCTAGGCAGGTTTAAGGAGGAAAGTTTAATGGGTTTAAGGCTTAGGCTTAGGCTTCACAGGAGTGGCCCCATCCAACTCCCTTTTTCACCTAAATTTCTAACATAAACTACGATAAGTGTAAGTGTAAGTAAGATTGGACACTATTTGTACATTGCATCGCGTGCGCGCATAGCTCAGTGGGTTGAGCGAATGATCGACGTTGTGGTGGTCAGGGGATCGAATCCTGCCCTGTGCCCCCGTTTTGCAAATACATATAGTATGCTGCCTACGACTGCTGCAGTTATCTAACAAACTCCAACATAAAAAGTAGCCCGGATGGCTCAGTGGTTAGAGCGGCAGATTGCAATCTGTCCCTATCGCTGGTTCCACTCCGTTGGAGATCCAGAGTTAAGTATCGCAGTGTTTGGGGTTCACTGCTTCGAACGTCCCCCGTGATCTCTTTCGGGTAGTCCAGGAAGGCATCCGGCAACGTTTTGCATAAATTTCGAAGATAAACCACGATAAGTGTAAGTGTAAGTAATAGTGAAAAACCACTTTTTCAAAGTTGAAGGAGACCGGGAGAGAGTAACTCCGCCGTAAAGGACTGCTCCACGAAAGATAAATGACAGCGGTAGAACTACTTCGCAATGGATATGGAACAATTTATACGGATTTCAATTATTTCTGAAGATCCCGAATTGGATGAGCTATATTATTCAGATGGGATAACTGAAGTACTGTTTCCATCTATAGAAGAAAAACGGCCATTTTTGTATTCGCGAAGCAGTGTACTATAGCAGAAAATGGAAGAGTTGGCTTCGTTTATTGTGTATTCAGAAATCTTTCCCCATGAAAATCACGAAAATGAAAAAACGTGAAAGTTGTGAAAATGGTCCCTTTGTAGCCTTAACATATCCACTGCACTCTGTCTACTATGCACTAAAATTGTATTTTTCTTCGCTTTCTCCCAAACTTGAGTGATTTATAGCTCATTAATACCGGGGCGCCGGAGGGTGGCGGCGGCCGGCGCTCGCCGGCGCCCATTTGCAGTGGCTGCCGGACCCGACTGTATATCATTGTGATCAGAGTCTTCTGGAGATCATCGTCGTGTAAAACTCCTGAAAATGATTCCGAGTTATGGTACAAATAGACATTATGTACGATATCACTATCACTGCTGTGCTCACAAGAGTGAAGAGTCTCTATCAAAGGAATAATACTGATTGTGAGTTTAACTGAGATTGGCAGTGAGATACCTTTATTCTAACACACTTATATAATTTGCTGCACGACTATACATACTTCTTTTCGCTTCCCATTCCAATTGTTCCTATAGCTGAATTATTCATTCCGGCTCACGTATTCGTACTATTTCGTTTTCTGCTTTGTTTGGGAACATAAAATAGCGGAGGTAGAATTACAAGTGAGATCTAGTCACCTGGAAAAATACACCAACTTTGTGATCGATTTTTCTGATTTGTTCGCATGTGCTGGAAATCAAATAACCATACATAATCGTGTGTTTTGGTTCTCTTGTGCAGATAGTGCTGCCAGTAGTTTTTCTGGTGAATGACATGACCACGACACAGTTGATATGGCGTTCCCGTACGGGTTTCTGCCTCTGCTCGAAATGTTTGCCAATGTCTCTCCTATTTTCTGGATTTGCCTAAGTACTCCAGTTGCTAAGTTTTCGAGTTTTGTCTCTAAACGATTGAGGTTTTTGGATTTGGATGACGAGGACTAGTTTTCATGGATGGATCCTACTTGGACAAGGAATATTCCTGAGGAACTTCTTCATGATTTTAGTGTTTTAGGATATGTTTATGGACTCATTAAGGTTTCTGGACCTCAAGCTCTGTTAGTTGCTAGTAATTACTGAAGAGATCTCCGCAGTCCTCTAGGATTTTGAGGCCTCTGCCGGATGGCTACATTTTTCCCACAACTCATTTGTTTCCTAGGATCGCTCATCTATGAAGGATCTCCTGTCAGGACTTATGGAAAAATGAAGTTGTCGCTATTTATCAGTGCTGTCCGCTAAAAACCACCCCCCGCCCGTGTGCCCCGCCAGCACAGCTGTTTGTGAAAAGGACATTGATTGATCGACGCCGGGTTCAGCGCTCCGGGGAGTGGGCTGTCGTCGCTGCAGGCCGGCGGCTCCACGACGACATGTTTACTTATCTGTCGACTTTTTCATTTTACTTCCTACTGATTACTGTTATCGAGAGGGTCGAGTGTTCTTGGTATTAGTAGTGATGCACTTGTGGCTGGTGCCTAGCTAGACATGCCTCCTGGTCCTTTACTTCGTGGAAAATTAGGAATATCCAATTTTCTGGATAAAATGCCCAGAAATGCAGCCACAACTGAAATAAGTAAATTTCGTGCCACTGATCTTGTTTCAGCCGCTTTCTATTCTCTTCCAGAGCACTTTCTGAGGTTAGGCCTCAGGATCTGGAATCCAAAAACTCCAGGCCTTTCTTTCCTTTCTAAGAGAATTTTCCCATTTTCCCCTAGCCTACACTACTGATTTCTCGGAGAAATTTCTAGAAAATCGATGATTTCCCCTTGGATCAACACCACTTGAGCCCTTGAAAGCGTCAGTGAATGCACCTGTAGCATCTGCTGTTTGATACGGCGCGACTTCTTCGACATTCGAGAAAATTCCAAGAATAGGTTACGTGACATTCCAGCGATACTGTGCTTGACGAGCGGTTCTGACGTTTCCTTTGAGACATTCTTCGCCGTACTCCGCTCCCATTTCTTTTTATTTTCTCACGAATAGAATAGAATATCTAACTGTCTTGTCATCTCTCACCTTAATGAAGCACTTTTGAATAGAAATTTGAATCCTGGAAATTTTTGAGTCCAATTTTTCAATGATATTGCACCACTGCCAAAAATTCCTAGGATTCCTCATGTTCACGAGTAGTCGGTGCAAATTATTCTTTGGATATACATGTAGGAAAAAGGCAGTTAGGTCGCGCTCTCTGATTGGTCGATGGCAAATTGGACGAGTTGTCTTATAAACACGCACTTGCTAAGAAAACAAAGGTTGGTATTGAAACAATTTGAAGAAAAAAAGCTTTGAAGGAGTTTTAAATTAATTGTCCGAAGTACTGTACACACAATTTTGTTGCTTTTGAATCCTTTTTTTTCCATTCTTACAACTAAGTTGAGTACTGACACAACTAATTCGTCCAAAAGTATGATTTAATCTAGTCACTGAGTTTGGTTAGAAGTGCATATTCAGGGTGTGCGAAAGTGCTGGCCCGCCCATACGCGACGCATCTCTCTCCAGGCGGTGCGGTCGCCTATATGCAGTGGTGAAGTATAAGTATCGATCGACGCTACCGCGCGTGCCTAACGTTCACCTTCACATAGATTATATCTCTGAGATTTCTTACACAAAGAATAACGGTGAGATCACTTCAAGGATCATTGAATTTTCTACAAATCTTTAAAACTTTATTTTTGCGAAACACATCCTGCTCTGAAAACTTTGGTTGATGGTGTAAGTTCGCGCAACATAGTTAAAATGCCGCAAATGGGCACCAAACATAGTCCTTCTCGAAAAGATAGAGGGATTCCGTAACATCAGAATCGCGGCGGGACCTCAGCGATGGGGTCCCGCAGGTCTCGCAACGATTCTGCAACCGCAACAATATGGAACTGCACGCGCAATCCGTGTAAATTTTCGACGGGGACTATACACTCTACATAGTATCGAATTTCCAGGTAATCTTCAGATTCCCAGAATTCGAAGCATTCGCATTCGAATGCTTTCGTTCTGATGTGTAAAGTGCTTCCTAGAACGACCTCCTTGTGTATTTACTCGGCGATGTCATAACACTGCAGCCGGTGATCATTGAAGTTGCAGCCGGTGTGTCGGCATGTTCTTGGATCCGAGTGCACTCCAGTCGACCACTTCTGTTGACGGACAGCGATCGATAATTGATCTGCCCTCCCAGGCACTTCGGCGTATTATCACTGTACGGTACTGGTTCTGCTTTCTCCGCCATTCTTCATTTTTACAAGCGAATCACCTGACAGGGGGAACCCTTGATATGATCGACTTCGACGCCGTAATATTATTGATGTCACGTAGACGACTAGCAGACCTTCGTCGACGCGCCATCGACTGGTTGCCGGAAATTGCAGCGGGATTTATTCGGCCGCTTCACCTTCTCCTGCCTTGCTTTCTACTTTCGAGGTCTTGTTGTACTTATAAGAGACATCGGCCACAATCCGAACCTTAAAAATTTCCGAGAAGCTTTTCCTCTGGAGTGTGGATTGGGTTTGGCGTGCTGGTTTGAATAATGGCTACTGGAGTAATAGATGCAGACCTTCAAAAGTTTCAAGACCCACTTTATGCCGCGCCATGACCGGCGCGTGCGGTTGCGTGCGCCTCAATCCGATCAGGTATCGATTACTAAGTGGCCATTCACTAATTTTCCTATATCGATTAACGACCTCAAAAACAGCTCTCACCGCAATTCTCACTCCTGAAATGAGTCCTATTTCATGTAACCGGTTGCAGTTGAATCACATCTGTAGAAAAAACAGCGAATGATGACCTCTCCTAGATTTCCCAGTCAAAATCGTGACATCTGTGTCTGAAATCGCCACTTTGACGACGCGCCGGCTTACGCAAGCTCGATCACCTCTAGCCGACGAGGTAGCGCATGCCCCGTGATGGGACCGCCGAAGTTCTGGGTCCCTTCAAGGTGCGGAATACCGCGACAAAGTCCTGAACATGGAATTTTCCGTGGTGCTGCCATTAGTTAATTGCTATTAGTGACCTTTCCATCATGGGTTTGGTTTTTTTTCTGTTGAAACTTGTTATACTTGGTTTCTTATCGTCACCGCGAATAGTGTCCCCAAAGAATTTGACGAGTTTCCCTGTTCTTTTTTTTTTTGCAGTGCCGAAAATGCTGCTTCTTCATGCGACTGTTCTGGTCCTGGGGCTTACCACTAAAATAATGGACCTGGGTATGAAAATAAGGAAGGAGTGAAGTCTGCCTAGAACACATCGAGGCTTGCGCAGTATTTAGCGCGGCTAACTCGTCCACGGTGCGTGAGTTTCGTGACGCGCACACTTTTTCACCGGAAAATAGAACTGGACCTGCTTGCCTGGCTAGTCCATTCCCATGAATTCGATATAAATCACAGAAATTGGGGGGTAAGAAATAAGACCGACTTACAAATTTCCCTACGAGTTTCCACGAAACGCCTGGGATCAGCTGTTTTTCGATCGATTGACTCTGTGGTTTTCCGTAGCCTCGGTTTTGTCCAGTTCCTCACTGAGCGGCAGTCATCTTACTTTTACTTTTACATTCTTTCTTTCGAGCTGAAATGGTTTTATTCATTTTATTCACATGTATCGTACGATATGGTCATCAACTTCATTTCCATTTAATGAAGGTGGCTCCGGATCACAAGCTTTTTTTTGTTTCTTTTTGGTTATTTATTCATTCGTCTCTAGTTTTTTTATTTATCTTGAAGAACGATTGAATCAGTCTAAATATGTTTCCTATTCCACTACTTATTTTTATTCCAAGTTGGATTGAAGACAGGTATGTAAGGTTCATTTTCGGTTTTGCTGGTGTGCAAACTAATTGTGCAAATTTGAACGTAGTTGCAAGGTTTGTAAGTGATCTCTACTTATGTTCTGAGCCTTCTGGATCGATTTTGCTGTCATCGCCAGCTAAAAACAAAAGGACAAGAGTGAATTCCTTGTGTTTACACATTTGAAAGACTCGCGAGAGCACTTTGTGTCGAACAGGAGCAAGTCTCCCTTTTGTTTTTTTATTAATTTCATCTGAGACTGATGGCTGTATAAGTAATCACGTCCCAAGAATCTCACAAATCACCAAGAATCTAACAAATCAATGTGACATTTGGTAATTATTGATTTTTCTTCTGGTCGCCGCTCCGCTGTAGTCCTTGAAATAGATTTCTCATGAGTTTCGCTGCGGACTCTTATTCAATTCTTGTGTCGAAAATTTTTCCTCTAATTAGCAGTGACAGTGCTGCTTTAGATGTGCATATTTTTACATCTTCTGGAAGTTTCCTTGGTTTGTCTTACTGTCATCTTGTATCGTTCTCCAAGAGTTGTTCGCCTGTGTATGTACCTTTGCTCCCACATATGTATGGGCCCTCAAGCATTTTTTCTAGGAGGAGTCACAAGATGAAAGTCTCCGCTGTCGGACCGCAGATGCGTGCGTTCACCCTGCGCGTACGTCAGTTCTCCGCACAACCACAGTTCACCCATCCTTCTGTGGTGTTCGTCAAGGAGGCAGCTGGTACGAGATTCATGCTGTACTTTCGACATCTTTTCCAAGTTTTTCTACGTTTCTCATGTGGTAGATGGAAGAGTTTGCTGTCCAGAGCCAATATTACCATTTAAGCCCGTCAAAACTCTCTTCTTGGACCCGCTGACAAGCAATTCCCACTTCCCGGGGATGTCTGCCACAAGGTTCTTCTCCAGGAGCAGCCAGTTGTGCCGGTGAGAATTGATTTCTTTAATCCTAAGTAGCTGTAAATTTTACGAAAGATGTATTGGTCATTAGCGTCTTTTTTGAAATTCTTTTCTTCTCAGCGTTCCGTCGCCCCATCTGTGGTGGACAAAAACACGCACTCTGTCCAAGAACTGTTGTCATCAAATCGCGTTGACGTGGATCCCCACTATGCTGCGCAAGTCCAAGAGTCTGTGCTGGAGGAGGTGAGGATCATTCGTTTTAATTCTCTTTTCGAGTAATTTATAAACAGTAATTCGGAAAATAGTCCTTTGCCAAACGTTTTCGTGTGGGTATTTATTTATTTATTTATTATGTATTTACGTGTTCGCTGGTTTACGACAGTAGAAGGGGGAAATCTGTGGAATTTTCGACCACCTCAAGTGGCTGTGCCGTTTTTTTTCTTTTGGACAATATTTAAGAAAACTGTGATTTGAATCACGGGTTTATTTGCCCAGTGGTAGTTAAAAATCATTGAATCCATCGCGGTTATTCATTTCATTTTTTTTCTGTTCTTTTCCTCAGTTTTGGGCTTTAGAGTGGGATGAGACAGAGTTTCTTATCTAGAAAGCTGGGATAGTTTGTGACATGATTTCTAGTGGAAACTTGTGGCCCGTGAAACCACTTTCAAACTATCCACCTTGTTCCTTCAGTTCCTTCCGTTGTAACATGATCTGGAACCAGAACGCCTGTCCAGATTGTGTATTTTAAAGAGGTGGTATGCATTCCAGGCTCAAGCAAATGCTGGTGACTGGCCTGTTGAACTAACTGTGCAAGAATGCCCGCGACTACTCAAAAAAGGTACGAATTGCTGTTGCTCCTGGTGTTTTACTTCCCTTTTTCCCTCTCCGACTATCACCTCATGGTTCAATTTACAACTTCCATGTTAGAATACTTCAATTTTTAATCACTTCTTACATCCTTTTACTGCTGGCTTGCTTGATCGATACAGAAAACTTGGCTTTTGATCCCATTTAGGTCTAATTCTATTTCATTCGTATCGTTATTCCAGACATGAAACTTCTATTCCCTGGAATGAACTTCGACAACGTGAATGTCAGTGTAATGAATATCACTCAGAAGACAGAGAATGACATGAAGGCGTGGAGTGAGGAAATGGAACAGGAGCGTGAGATGCTCACCGCTGCAGTGAGTTGATTTTCGCCTTTGCTTTTCTGCGAAAAGAAGCATACTTTGCCTCTTTTTTCAAGAGAAATCCCTCAATTGCTCCTTCTTTTCCTTTGTCATTGAAAAGTTTAACCTTACAGTAGTAGCGGAAGTGATATCGTGATTCTTCAGTTTAATGTTTAGTTCATCTCTTCGGCTACCGCAATCGCCACGACACTTCGTCGCTGCGGATACTGGGCTGATTTTATCGACCCTTCATCAGGAAGACCATACCTAGGTAAGTTTTGCTAATCAAAATTCCATTGTTTGGATACGACAACCTGATCGTTTTCCACCCCTTGCGTTTTCCTTCTTAGCATAGCATCTTCAAGCTTTTTACTTTGCTTTTAAATCCAACCAGTCGAGATTTAGCTGGTATTTCCGCTTCTGGTATGTTACTTGCAGACTTTCAACTATAGTCATTCGCGATAAATTCAGGAAAATTCACGAATCACACTCTTTTCGAGACGGACGATGCATACAAACAGATGGGATTCCGCATCGAAGATCTGGGATGCTGTAAGGTACGTTATTTCACAGTTTACTGTTCACATTATGCAAGATTATGCAAGACCCAAGGGGAAAGTAGCTTTTCGTTTTGTTTTTTGTGGAGCTCAGTAGTGGTCCCAAGTTCGGCCCTAGAGAAAGGCGCTGCCTCCTGTTCCATCAAGAAATGGAAGAAAAATTTTGCATACTTCTCTTCCGTACATAATCCTTGGGTTTTTCTCACTCCATTGGTTGATGGCGCAACCTGTATAGCGTTAAAGAAGTGTTTTGGTTTTCTTTTCTAGAAGAAAAAAGGATACTGACACACATTTCTACGCTAATTTCTCCTCTTTTTTTGTTCCTTCTTTCCTCAGATTTTGCTTTTTTTCTAGGTGATGATCTTTGCAGGTTCTGCAGCACGTCATTTGGGCAACAAATGCCTTTGTTGGTACGCTGTTCACCGACGCTCCAGCCGACAGCCAGATTGTCCAGGATATCGTGCGCAAAGTGAACACTGACGATGTCGTGGTGCAGAACCGAGAATGAGCGGGGTATGACTCAACTGTAGAGAAAAACGTAGCTATTGATTCTGAATGTTCTTTGTTTGTCATTATGTACGACAATGATTAAATCATAAGCAACTCGCTCATGGGTTGACTTTGATGTTCATCCATTTAGGAGCGAACCTTGGGTTATTGTTCAATTAGTACATTGTAGTCTATTGTAGTGTTTTTCGATGATTCTTCCTTTAAAAATCCGGTGTTTGGGATAAATTTGTTGCCACAATGTCTCTTAAAGAGGAAGAACTGCGCCATCTTGTGTACAAATTCTGTTAGAATGAATAAAATGTTCTTTTAATGGTATATTTATTCTAGTGAACATCCATACTCGTAATTTATGAGCCGAAATGCACGTGTTCGGCCACTCTGTCATAAATTTCCTTCAATTTTACTCCACTATTCTTTTCTGGATTCTTTTTTTTCTATAGAAGCATGGAGTCACTAACGAATTTATACTTTGAATGAACCAGAGCTGGAATGATATAATATTTTATCTAATACTTAACAAAATATTAACATTTGTACATACTAGCAGTCATCTTTCGTAGCATTGAACACGAGACAAATGACCTATTGATTGGTGCCATGACTTCTGAGACACCTTAGAAGTCTATCGGCACTGGATACTCCCCGGTAAGACATCCTGTGCAATGGCCCACGTCGAAATTTACCCGTCGCTCGATTCCGGATTGTACTGCCTGGATTGGTAGTACGGTAGTATACAGTATTCTACTACTCTTACAATTCCTACCGTACCTCTTGTAATCCTTCCACCGACAAATACGCCACTGACGTTGCCCCAAAATGGTGAGTGATCTCGTCCAAATCCTTATTACTCGCTAATAATTCTTCCCTAGTTGGTATGTTTATACCCATGAAACAGGGGAATTTTACTGGTGGCGAAGCGATTCGTAGATGGACCTGAATATCCTTCAAAAATCGATATCGATCGATGCATGCGTGACTTGTGCGACAAGGCGTACCTCTTTGGCACCGGCATTCAGTAGCATTTGTACGAGTATTCTCATCGTGTTTCCGCGAACTATTGAGTCATCAATCAGCACTATACGTCGTCCCTCTACGTTTTTCCGGATAACACCTGAAAACTCGTCCACATGAAAGAGCGGTCTTTGACAACAAAACTTACCGGACTTGGGGTAGATTTTTACCCTATCTGCGGCCGTGACTCCTACAGGCAAATAGTTTTTACCTAGGCCCCAGATATCATCAACATTACCCAGGGTAAACGCGTCCACACTTCAAAATTGCCCATCGTTAACACCAGTGTCAACGCGTAAACCCAGGGTAATTCCAATGATGCATCTAGGCCCTGGGCACGGACTCATTATTGAGGTTACCCATGGTAAGCGCATTAACGCGCTTAGATTTACCCTTTACCTGACTCATATCAACATATTTACTTCGTGTTTGTTCGTGACATCTATTGTTCGTGACATCTACACCCAGCTGCTACCGATAGGTCGTCAAAACAGTGGGTATGGGGTTACCCATTTTCTAGTGATGCATTTTGGGCCCTGGGCTGTGACCTGGGCCTGGATGCATCATTTCAATTACCCAGGGTAAAGGTAATGACGCTCGTGTTGACCATGGGTAAATTAGGGTCTGTTAACACGGTTACCCTGGATAATCACACTGTTGCATAGAGGCAAGAGGCATCATCGAAATTTGAGGGATGGGTACTCTCACTTTCATGGGTATGATTACCCTGGGTAGCAGCTGGATATAGACAACGTCACGGAGCTAAATATGTTGATAGATGGAAGGGTAAATTTGGGTACATTAACACGTTTACCATGGGTAATCTCATTTATGCGTCCGGGGCCTGGGGTTATGAAGTAACCCAGGTAACGATAATTACAGTAACCCTTACCGAATTTCTTGTGAATCGCTGATTGTCGCATAGCATCGCACGGTTGTATAAACGATCGTCCAACATAGCTGTTTCGATGAAAGCAAGGCTCATACGGAACACCAGACTAAAAGGACATATTGCAACCCCTACAGTAACTCCAATCGCTTTGGGACCAGTACCTGAGCTGCATAGCCAATAGCAGCTGCTGTTGATGAATCTGGCACATTTGAAATTATATCCGCGTCGGCATGACTCTCTGTGGCTAGGATTCTGCCGCATTTTTCTCTGAATGAGCGTTTCAGGAATGAGTCAGTAATCAGCCAATGAGAAAAGTGGGCGTGGCATAACAAGCCAGCTATGCAGTGACGGCTATTTGCGCACTTCCACCAGCTGTTTTCCATTCAGGACCCACTAACCTGACTGTTTGGACTTGTTGCCCTTCAATAATGGAATCATTCCTGGCAAAATATACATATTCAAAGATGCACGCGGCCTGTGGCGTTTGCGGCTTCATCTGAAATGGAACGAGGTGGGCCAAAAATCTGATCACCGATCGATAATGTTACGCCAGCTAATCGATATTCATTTCAGAATGTTGAAGTTGTAAAAAATATTGTTACAAGAGAAGGTCCCAAGTTTGATCTTATATTAACGCTAGTGAGATATGATTCTGTATATATCTTTAGAAAAATTATACTGTCCCAAAAGTTGAGCATGGGTAAAATATAGAGGATATGGAACCCTCCGAATGAATTCAAAATTTCTTAAAGTTATTGCGTAAGGCAGAACAGATTTGGATTAGAAAACTAACTGCAACACTTTATGGTCATTGAATTGAACCATGCGTGACTTTTGGGACATCTCACCTGAAATACCGATCGTATCCCCTTACGTGAGATCTCGACAATCTCTCCTGGTTCAACCTCAAAATTCAACTTTGCCGTCCCAGGAAGTGCACACGATTCCGATGCTGCGCAATACGCCACAGGTGTCGGGTCCGCTTCTGAAAAGTTCTCTGTATATTATCGATTAGTTCGCGACTTCTGGGACAGGCAGAGACTCACGTTCCGCGTCATAGATAGTTCCAACGCAAAGTGGTCTGTTTCCGTATGGGTCTCGTATCGCATATAGGCGATCATAAGTCATTACTAGTAACGAGTATGACATATTGATTGCTGACATTGTCACGGCAAGTTCCTGAAGACATCATCTGACATGATCTGACATCGGGGCTGTGGCACTGTGGCATAAACATGGAACGGTGGCAGTTATGGCAGTTGTGCCAGAAATTCACTACAAGTCTGCCCATTTCGGGAAAAAAATTCTGATCAGAGACGCAGAGGAAGGAGTTGCATCGTGCAGCAGATTGTGGATATCGATTACTTAGAGATAATATCGATTACCTTAGAGATATCGCCCCAGTTTTCATCGTTTCGACACTTGTAGTTCAGTGCTATCGCCTTCGCAACCATTTGGGCGATGAGTTCAGAGTCGGTGTCTGTGGAGAGGCCAACACCTTGATGCAATGCCTAAAATCGATAAAATCAATAAACCAGGGGCAGCGAGGTGACGTCACTAAGTTGACAAATGTCCTTTTTTTCTACAAATAGATCACATTCGAAACTTTTTTGATTGTCCATGCTTTTCTTGTACTTGAGATGGCTACAGGTGTACCATCTTGTCACCTGTATTTACCCAGCTAAGGACCCTCTTTGGGTAACTCTTCGTGGCGCCATGGGCGTGTCCTCTCATCATCTGCACTCTCTTATGTTAACACTCTGTAGGTGACCTTATGTGTTCCTGGCGAACTGGCACTTTTGGCTCCCTATTTGCTAACGAAGGCAGCCGGGGAACAGTTCTCGCCTTTCTTGCCATATGGCACAGAAGATCGGCGGACCTTCACCTCATGAAGTTCCTTCGCTGCTCAAAGTTGATAACAAAACCCATGTGATTTCGATCAATACCCATGCAATACTTTTACCTATCAAACACCAGCAAAAGGTGGATTTTTGGCCTTTTCCATAAAAACCCGCAAGAATCACGTCTTTCGAAGTAAGCATTTTCCCTCACCTCCTTTCTTTTCTTCTTCGCATCCACCAACTCTCCATTATGAGAAATGGCCACTGTTCCTATCGCAGTGTACACGACGAACGGCTGTACGCAGTTGATCGCCTTTCGCTTCCCTCCAGCAGTAGAGTACCGATTATGGCCAATAATGATTCTGGAACCTGAAATAACAGCTAGACGCTTCAGATTATACCTATTTCTCCGGAAATTTCTTGAATTTTCCTAGGAAATCAGGAAAAAATGGAGATTTTGTCAGATTCACCATTTAATTTGCTCAGGTTCTCTTCCAGAAATACATCTCGGACCAAACCGTGGCCTTTGATGATCTCAAGATGGTCTCGGTCGACGCCGTTTGAGCCTACCAGCCCGGCTGATTCTGTTCCTCTGGAATAAAATAATAGATAATAATATGATAAAACGATATAAAAAATAAGATAGATAAAATAAAAATATAAAATACATGTATAGTAAGATAAAATACATAAAATAATACATTAAGTAGTGGGCAAAAGTCGATTGAAGCCTCGCTCACGGGTTATGCACCTGCTCTGAACTTTCTTAAAACACCTATTTTCCAAACATTGGTGCTGAAAATTTTTGTAAAATGACGTAGAATCCCAAAAAATTATCAGGATAATCAAAATACAATGAATTTTTGGATGTGTCCTATAGCGAAGTGATTGAAGAACACAAAAAAGGCTTCATTTCGGTATATTAGGGGAGTTTCTTCACGTAAAATTAGGCTCGCCATTTTCCGACTCAAGACCCTACGGAATTTTCTCTGTTCGACCAGTGATAGTAGTAATATGCAATAGTGATTGCACCCCTACGCTGGCCTGCCGCGCCGCACCACCTCGGCGGCGCAGCATGCTTGTGGTTGGGCGTTGCGGTTGCGCGCCGCGCAGGTTGTGCGGTGCGGCAAGCCAGCGTAGGCGAGCAATCGTGATTGACGCGCTATGTATGTACCACAGTACCTGTGCTGAAGGGCTGTGAGTCCGTCTGCTGCCAGTATGGGGAGTGCACCATCCACTTCAACACCGTCTGCCTGCACCATACCTATGATGCCGCACATCCTGAACTGCAGGGATGACGTTTGTAGGAGCAAATCACTCACTATTCCTGAAAATCTGCTACAGTGCATCAGACCAGAAAAAAAAAACAAGAAATTTCTCGTAATAGAATCGAGAAAGTGGTTTCAAGGAGGTATGCTCGGAAATAATTACGATAACTAAAATGTCATCGTAGAGACGCTACAGAGTAGAGTTCGAGAGGTCCAAAGGTGGCGTAGATGCCATGTCGATTGCGGCTACATGGGTGGTTTTCTAGAAATCAGATAAAAGACGGACGTTGGTCTCTTGATCCATTGATCGCGACGCTCAGCTGAGAATCGCGATACTGCGACGGCATCTACGAGGATGTATAGCGGAATTCTTACGAGCTATTCGAGTAAAGTAACAAAGAAACTCGTTTACAATAAGGTCGAATTTCTATTTTAATGGTAAATTTCACTAGCAACAGGAGCCAATTTTACACTAGCCAATTTTGCTTCAAGAATGTTACAATACTGCTCCTAATCCTTGCAAAGGACGCGCGCGGCGCACTAATACGTCACAAAGTTTCTCCCCTTCGCAATTTTCTTAGAAATAATGATATCCAATTTTTTTCTGAATATATGAGTTCTCTGTATTACAACGGATCGAATGATTCATGAATTTTTCAATGTTGTTCTCTATACCGGTCAAAAACATTAAAAATTTAAGCGGACTTGTACCTGACCACCTTAATCCAGAGTGATCAAAGTACTACATTTTCAATGTTATTTTCTGCAGAGTATGTAAAAAGCACGATGTTGAAAGTTTTTTATATCATAAGATTTGCCATGAAATGCAAAATTTGGCTTTTCAAGAAAAATTGGAATTGGTTCCATTTTAAGGATGTTATGAAAGAGTGACGCTTTGCGACGGTTTAACGCGTCGCACGCATCCTTTTTGCAAAGATTAGGAGCAGTATTGTAGTCTGACTTTTCTAGCACTCTACCTCGTACTCGTAGGTAAAAGTGGATGAAATAACAACAAATAGGAGTCGGAGACAAATACAACAATAACAATTAAATAGGAAACGAATAGGAGCAACAGACGTAGTAAGTACACCAGTGGTCGACGCAGAACTGCCCAGCTGGGGGATGGGAGGGGAGGGGAGCGGGAGGGAAGGGGTCTCCGACATTTTGGAGACCCGATGGAAAAATAAAACTACTAAAAATGTTAATTTTCATACCAAACAACAAAAATAAGTATGAATAATGAAGACAAAATAAGCCACGGAATAAGCTGAATTTCCGAGACTTTTTTTTTGAAAATTCGGATACCAGTTTAAGGGGGGGGAGGCGCCCTCCCCACCCCCTACTAAACGCCAGTGATGTACACATCCGATAGTGGCAAGATAACACGTCCTGTCGTTGGTCAGTTTATACAAAACTAATGTTCTTACGGACGCAATCTGACTGAAGTACCACCGGGCTCATTCACTCAACAATTTCCTACGGATACCAAGGTTTTTTTGGGATTCCTGAACATACATATTCACAATTTCTGACGCAGCTATCTAATCCCGGACGGGCTCTTCACAAATTAATTTTTTTTTCTGGAAATAACAACACAAAAACACTAAGCAGGTGATTGGCAAGTAACTGTTGAACGAACAAGAACAAAAATGCGGCAGACAGGCTAAGAGGAAAGAAAACCCGGCGACAAAGCACACAGGTAATTATCTGACCTTAGCACCATCCAAAATGTTTTATGGTTTGCCTTTGGCAGAATACAAACGACCTCAGAATGAGGTAGATAAGATCTGTTGGAGGAGCAAAACTCGCCCGCTCCTATGAAAATAAATTTGTCTCGTGAAATTTTAAAAAACACCGAAAATCAAAATACACTGAAAAGATGGATTATTAAAAAGTTGAGCGACTCCAGATTGAAATACTAGTAAAAAATGTGGTTTTACTATAACACAAAGAAAATCTTGGGAGGTGGCACGAGGTGCCTTCACTGCCCTCATAAATTGATCGCAGGATCTATCAGTAGATCATAGAAGGGATGAAATCTGGTAGAGCACAAATCATATAGGCAGGAATTGTAGCAGGCTCCACCCACATTGAAAATCTGGTTAGGGTTGTTTTGCTTGAGTTATTTATGAGAATATTTTGGTCCTGTCGTAGCCAAAAGCAGTTTTTCTAAACCTGAAATTCGTGGATTTTCTAATGAAGTTCAGCACCTGTCTGGACCAAATAGGGCGTTTTTCTAGGTAACTTTATGAAAACAGTTTTTTTTCGGATAATTCGACCTTTTTTCGGTACTAAGTACTAAAATTGGTTGGTTGGGTAATGTTGTAAGGACAAAATTTCTATCCAAGGTAATTAACACTCAGTAAAAACCAGGAGAGGGATATTTTCTATAAACAAGGATGTATAGACGCTCAGAAAATCAAAAGTTGAAAAAAAAACATGAATTTTCAACTGCAAAATGGATTTCTGGCCACTCTCGTTAATTTTCCCCGGGTATCGCGTCGAGGTCCAGTGAAAATCACAGTGTTTTCAATTCAGTACCCTTAAAAAACTCATAACTTCGATGTAAATCGCTTTCCTTAGCTGCTACAGCTTCTATTACCAGTGTTTAGAATAGTACAACAGCGCATTGATCCGCCCAGCCAACGTTGGTGTGGCGATTCTCGAGCGCTGGCGTTGTGCACGGATGGCCGAGTGGTCTAAGGCGCCAGACTCAAGCATACGCTTACCGCGAGCGCAGCGGTGTAGTTGGGCATTCTGGTACTCGTAAGGGTGCGTGGGTTCAAATCCCACTCCGTGCAAATGTTTTGCATTTCTCCTTTACAACTTGGGTGTGTGTTTTTCGCCTACGATACTCTGCTGAATACCTTGCAAAATCAGTTAATTAGCTTAGAATTGTGGAAAAGTATTGTTTTGCGTGAGCTTTGCGTCAAACTTGCAATATTATCCTGCACGAGCGTTCTCTCTATGGAATATTTGTCAAGTTTCCCAAGGAAATGAATGTTAAGCTGTTTACTTTCCCTATCATCTTGTTTATCATTCTTTCTTCTGCTGTAAACAACTGGTACGGCTCATTTCACTTCACTCACCCACACCGAAAACTCGCTTAGGGTGAACTCATCGGCATGATGACCGTTATCACCGTGTATTCACAGATACTAGGTGAATTTTTGAGTATCTAAAAAATTCCAGAGCCCTTTCACGCCACGCTGACCATCTGAAACCATACAAGACAAGGAATCTGCGCGGAACAAATCCATACGCACTCTTGCCATGGCTATTCTTCCTAGGCATACTTCTTGGACGAAAGGCTACAGCTGGCTATAGCTTCTCTAGTAATTCTAGGCTTCTCTAGTAATTTTTTACATGTAAACCTAAAAAATCCATAAAAAAGGGTTATTAGAGCAAACAAGTTGAAATTATTTATCCAAGACTCCAGAAGTCGTCATATTTCAGAGTCGTTTACCTATTTAATGCTAGTATTCACCATTGCACTATGGTCTGGATTCGTTGGCTGTTGCCGAAGAGAAAAACGTGACGTGTGTGACACGGTACGTGATTTTGCGAATTTCAAGAACATGAGTGCTAGGGGGCGCGAAGATCGATACGTATCCTTTCCACTACCACTGTCGCCAGTTCATTTCAATCCATTTTGAGAGCGGGGGGGGGGCTCTAGATGATGTACTCAAATTGGCTGATTGTTCAAAAAAAGAGCATTCTCAAATATATACCTAGAAGGTGAAATAAAGCAACAGCAGCAGAAACCACGACAATAAACAAACAAGTAAACAAACAATGCAATACGGCAGCATATCACTTCCATGTCATTAAAATTTGATAATACCACCGAGACTTGTTCATTTTCAGCCTGAAGTCGAAACCGCTCGAGAACTGGTACGTTACTCTTTTTTACAAAAGTATACAAACTGTTGCGTTTCTATTTTTTTGTCGAAATTCCATATAATCAAACGATGTTAAAGGAGCCGTTGAAGGAGATGTCAGATGTAAAAACAGCCGTAGAAGAGTCAGAGAAGAGCAAAGAAGACAAGACACACCTCACTGTGCAAAGCATTCACGAAAGTCCCAAGGCCAGCCTGGAAGTGCAAGAAACACAGCCTTACTCGAACATAATGTCCACTCAGCTCAGTTTAATGCCTTCTGACTACGTTGCGAACCCAAACCTCAAGTGGGTTTTGTTCTAGACCGTCGTCAAACGAAGAGAGGGAAACGAGGGAACTAAAGATAAACATTTAGAGAACCACTGTGTGGGTCTGGAATCTGGGAGCGTCATGGATTTGGGGTCAACTCATTTGGGAGGAAACAAATATCCCAATATGTAGATGTAAAGGGTTAACTCTGTAGGTCCTTAAAATGGAGGTTATTTGGGGGTCACTTAACGGCACTGTCCCACCCTAGAATGGTTTTCCTCCATGAGCTGCTGAACACAACGGTGTATATGATTCCCTGCGAAACTGCCAAAAAAAAAACCGTTTCCGAGCCAAAATTCTTAAATTCTTGTGGAGCCTGTGGGAGGAGTCAAGGGCGGAGCCAGGGCCATGTCTGAATAATTCACTCCCATGAGCACACCTTCTGGGGAAATTCGTAATTCTCGTGGGAGTTCCTCTTTCACTACCTTTCAGAATAGAAAATGCGCCCATGCGTGACGAGCAAAGGAATACATGAGGTGAAAACCCTGTTATTTCGCGTAGGCTCCACCCACAGTCTCCTCAATAACTGAGGCTTGAAAACGGATTTTTTCAGCATTTTTTCACGGAATCGTATATGTATACCACCGTGATCAGCTGCTACTGGAGATTCTTCTTACCTGAAAATCACTAAAACGGTTCTGAGATGGTGGGACGGTGCCTTTATGGGAAATTATTTGAAGGAGAGGAGTAGCAAGACGGCATCAAGTATACCGTAGAGTAGAAATGTTGTTTTGAAAGATGTGAAAAGTAAGGTACATTGGTGACGAAGGAGGGTAAAGTAAGTTCATACAAGATGGGCTAGAAAAGATAACGGGCCGGCAGGGGCAAACAAGGGGAGCGGGTGAACGCGGGTGGTAGCGAGACTGACTGAGAGGGGAACTTCAAGGACGATTCTCATCTGAATTCTGAACATAGCTGAATACATAAATTCTGAGCATAGCTGAATATCAAATTCAGATGCTGTGTTTAAAACGTTACCTTCTCGCCTTCCCCCACTTCCAAAAAAAAAGAGACGATAGTAGAGCTTATACAGACGACTTTTGGAGGCACCGTCCCACCAAAACTTCGTTGTTGAGATTTTTATGTGAAAAGAATCTCCAGGAGCTGGTGATCATAACTACATACGTGATCCCATGCAAAACTGCCGAAAAAAACCCCGATTCCGAGCCCCAATTTTCGAGCAACCTGTGGCCGGGGCTGGAGCGTAACCAAGGCGGTATTGCAGGGTTTACTCCTTCGCTAGTCATACATGGAGCACAGTTTCTATTGTCTTAGGGAGTTGATGAGGAACTCTTACGAACAGTACTTTCGTGAATTTCCTCGAAAGGTCCGCCTCTTGAGTGAATTATTCGGAAAGCTACTTGGCTCCGCCCACATGCTCCTCAAAAATTGGGGCTCGGAATCGGGGTTCTTGGCAGTTTTGCACGGAATCACGTATACCGTTGTGCTCACCAGCTCCTGGAGATTTTTTTTCACATAGAAGTCTTAAAAATGAGTTTGTGGTGGGACGGTGCCTTTAAGGTTGTCAAGGCGCGTGAAACACCCCTTTTGCAAAGTTTCAGTTCTAAAACAGTGAGCTCTGGTAATCTCATCTCTACAGACACTACTCAAATTGCCAGTGACGGTGATCAGGTAAATTACTTCCGTTACATGGCTAAATATGCTCTTATTTACCGATTGTTTAGCTGGATCTAAACTCGTTTATTATGAAAGCAGCCGCTAACCAGATAGTGGTCCATCCGAGCTTTGTGAAGAAGAAAGGAAACATCGGCGCTACTATGGTAAGCACTAAGAAAACAAAATTGAAACTCATGAAAAAGTCGCCACACACGGGCCTACTTCCTTCAAAAATTGGGAGATAAAATTTTAAAACCAGTCGATAAATCGATTTCTGATCTTTTCAAGTTCCGTAAAAAAACAAAGGAAGAACTAATGGAACTCGATGAGGCGATGAAGTCTGACCACAACTCCGAGCGGGAGAAGACCTCACAAAAAGAAACGAATAAACAAAAGCCTGAGGTGAGAAGCTCCCGTCGCTTATTCTCGCTCGTTCTCGCTCACACTCGCGCACATATTCGTTGGCGTTCAGATCAAATGGGGTGATTCCAAATGCGTTGTATTTGAGACCAGTCCACAGATGACATTCGATGACGATGAAATCATCGACGAACCTGATCTGTACGAATGATCGCCTATATCGATTTATTGATTTTCGTGTTTCAACAACTCTGTGCTAGCATCATGAACAAAAATTCGTAGCAGTGACGATATTCAATGTGGTTCGCATATTTTTTGACCCGAATAAAGTGTTTGTTAAAGAAATATTCGTGCAAAATTTATGAGTAAGGAATCTCTTCACAGGTTGGAGTAATTTCCCCTCCCGGTCAGCAAGGAAAAACTACTTGATGGTTCAATTACCTAAGGAGTTAAAGTTTAGCGAAAGCATAGGCGTACCCTAGGCTTTCGCTAGGGACACTACAGAGGCAACTTGCAGCCTAGATCACTGCCTTGTTCCAGAATTATTATGTGAGTATCCGAGCCGTACAGGGTGGACGCAACGTCAAGTAAACAGGCAAGCTCCACCCGTGACAGGTGAGCCCCGCCCAGCCCCCCTCATTTGGTGAACTTCTTCCATCCTTCCTGTTAAATTAGAAGCCTCGTCACCTTCTGTTGTCAGCCACTCTTTGAATTTAACGCCCTCACTTTATTCCAACAACATATGCATTACCTAAAGAATTTTCAACTTCAGAAATTTACTATGGTTGCACAATGAGATCAACGGGATAAATGAGACTTCTGACTATATTAATGACAAAGTGAAGAAGTATAAATAGTCGTGCAAAATGAAAACTTCTAAGGGTGAGAAAACAATATGAGGCGATAAAAACCAATATATGTACACACAAAGACCGGCTCCGATCAAGAAAAGCCTTCCTATATCAAGCAGCCAGCTTTGTAAGTGAAACTGGCAGAACGACCGCTCCCAAACAGCTTCTGGCGGACGTAAGGTACGCGGCAATCTCCCATTCGTTTGTGTCTTCATCATAAACCTCCATCGATGCCAGTGGAGAAAAGTCATTTTTGCTAAAAGAAAGCTTCGTAGACCTGAACCCAATTATTTTACAGATTTTCCTCAACATACCCAGCAATAGCATAAATCGCGTTGTCATACGCAACTACGGACAAACCACTACGGACAACTTTCATTGCGGCAACTGAGAACCAACGATTCACTTTCGGATCGAAGCATTCCACGCTATTCAGGTACTCCGAGCCATTAGTGCTTCAAAAAGAAAGATGAGGATAGCAATTATTGGACTGGTGCATAATTATTGCGACTTTTTTCCGGAACTTTCTCATTGAAATAAATGACGTTTTTCAAACGAAAACTTCCATGTAGGTGATCTTCTTGTTTCAGTGAGTGAAGATGTGAGAGCGAAAATCATCGCAAATCATATCCACGTGCGCAATTTTGCGCTCTACCAAGAAGACCTCCAAGAAGAATTTCTAAAAAAAAAAAAAAAACAAACCCGCCGCACACGTAGATTCTCCCATTCAATACCGCTGCAGCGCATTGATATCGTTGTGACTGCATTCCAGCTACTTTTTCCCACTGTTGCATATTGGGCGAGAAACGTTCTACGCTTGAGAGTGCTGAACTCCCATCGGGACCACCCATTACTGAAACCTTTAATACTATTGAATCTGAAAACGCCGGAAAATTACGGGGTAAAATAGAGTTGGGGAGGGGGGGGGCACTTGGTATTGCTCGATAATATGACTTGTCTTACACGTTTTGACCTGTTTGCATTTTAGGTTACTATTATGCGTTAGTAAAGCTAACAAGTCAGAGCACTCTGGACGTGTCAACTAGCAGGTATGAACGTGTAGGACAAGTCATATTATCGACCTTTGTAAGGTCCCCCCTCCCCAACTCCGTTTGGCCCCAATTTCTTATTCAGCAGCTATTTGACTGATAACGAAATATAGTAATAAAGACTTAGTAATATTAACCTAAACGAAAGCTACAGATTCAATAGAAAAATATCAGAGAATTGTATGTGAAGGGTGTCATTTGCGTTAATGTACATATGTTTTCAGAGGGTATGCAGCGATAGAGCAACATTCAAAGATTTCGAATCGTCACGAAGGCACAGTCATTTTCTCAAGCCGATTTGAAAACAATCCTTATCATTGATTATAGCGGAGCTACCCAGGTGAAAAGCTCGAGAAGAAATCGGGTAATTTCGACTAGAATTCGGGTAGCTATCCAAAGAAATTCGTAGGAGACTTGCCGAAAAAATGGGATATCTAGATAAGCATGGGAATTGTTTAGATGACCTCTAGAATTTTACAGATAATTCTAGAATTCTATAGAATTCTCCGGAATTCTCAAGAACCTCTACAGAATTCTACAGAGAAGTTTTAGTTTCCAGGACTACTCCACCACTGTCGTCGCAGCAAATCATCCACCGAACCACGGCCTTCCCCAGGTCGTCCGTCTTCGAAAAATCTGGGGTGAATCGTCGGAAAAATGCTGCTTGACGGGATTCTTATCATCTTTGCGATGATCTCTGCCGAAAAAAAAAACAGTGATTCATCTCCTAGGTCGTGCGCCGTACATTATGCAGTGCTACAGACATGGGAGAATATGAAAAAACCCGAAAGTCCCACCCAGTTGATGCCTAATGGTCATACGATTTGGAAAGTCGATAATATCGGTATTGCCATTCAAAATGCTCATGAGTTCTACGATAAGCGAAATCAAAAATACGCAAAAATACGTGGAAATCAATTCTCATCTTCAATCTTTGAGTCATTTTTATTTTGTGCCAGAAACAGACAAAAATTAGGAAATTTGGGTTTTTGACGAAAACACACTATACTTCTGAGCACCACACCAGTCTTTAGCAGTCCTAAATCTACTGGGGACTAGTTCTCGCTTCCAAGGAACGATTATATTTTTGAATAAAATAAATAAATTTGAGATAAATTGAGACCAGTTTTTGCACAGCCTCAATTGACGCATGACAGTGCTGAAAACGAGAATACAGCTCCAGAATTGGTAAAAAAAGGGCAGCTTCCACGCAGACAGCTCGCAATACACCCGAAACATTTGGGGACCAGTTCTCGCCTGCTCTTCCCACTAAGTGCTGTTTACTCGAACAAAGAAGAAAATAAGAGGCGAGGACTCTGATGTGCAGCCGGTCACATAACCATTAAAAAAGCAGTATCATGGACATTTTTGCACGATTCTAGAAAACAAAAAGAATATGCTCATAATTACTTTGGAAGATCCTCAAAGTAATTTAGTAGTGGGAATTAGAAGCAGATATACTGGTTGAAAACTGCTACATTCTCCACGAATAAACTGTACCAACTACAGTGCCATGGGGAATGAAACAAAGTTTAGAAACAGAGGGCTAGGGCTGCTCACCCGTAGTGATGAGTGGGTGGTGGGATTGTCGTCCAAATCAGTGCATCTATAATAATCTCGAAACTTCTCCATGCAAATTGCAAAAGTCACTTACCATCACTTTGCAATTCCCAATTGGGGCTGTTCACGTAAAAATGCAGTTCCGATGAAAATCGATAATCGATCGGCAGAAGAGTACGTAATTGGCACTGTAACCGGACTGCTCCGATTTGACGTATTCCTCCTCGTCGCTAGCAGAGTTGCAACCCAGTGGACTGGTTGGCTTGAGCTCTCTTTCTGCTGTTCGCGGTTGTATTGTAAATTAAACAGTCATGCTTCTATTTAATCCGATGAAACACCATAAAATAACAAGTTCTCAGTTTTAAATATATATACATATACAGCGACGGCATACTAAGAAGGAAGATAGTACATCTGACTATAATGTAGTGCTATAATATTAAATAATATCAAATATGAAAAGAAAAACAGTTACAACCGTGCAAAATGGAAGCTTCCGAGGTTAACAACATGGGGCGAGGAATGAGAAAACATTACAAAGGCAAGGCACCTTCAATACAACAAAAAAAACTTCATAATTCAAGAACCCAACATGGTAGGTGAAATTGGCACAACCGCCGCAACCAAGTAGCTTCTCGCAGACGTAAGGTAAGCAGCGAACTCCCACTCGTTCGTGTCGTCGTGGTAAATTTCCATCGATGCCAACGTAGAGAAGTCATTTTTACTACAAATAAACTTTGTGGAGTCGAAATCAATAATTTTAGAGATTTTTGGCAACATACCCAGCTATCGCATAAATCGCGTTGTCATACGCAACTACGGACAAACCACTGCGGACAACTTTCATAGGAGCCACTGGAAACCAACGATTCACGCTTGGATCAAAGCACTCCACACTATTGAGGTCTTCCCAGCCGTTTGTGCTTAAATAAAGGCGTGAGTTGCCATTAGATCTGGATTTGATTCATAGTTTTTCTTTCCTTTGAAATTACTACTACTGTTGTTCTAACACTTAATATGGTTTAGTTGAGTAAGGATAGTAAGACACACTTGCTCTAAACAGAATAGTAACTATGTGCAAAAAAAAAGACTTCATAGAGGCAGATCAATCAACCAATGGACAGCTGTGACCTGACCCAATTTCCCTCACTAACATTGAAAAGGCTAAAAAACCTTGTTGTAAGAAGAACCAACCCGCCACATACGTAGATTTTTCCGTTCAGTACAGCTGCTGCAGCGTGAAGTCGTTGTGATTGCATCGCTACAACCTTTTCCCAGACTCGTTTATCGGGCGAGAATCGTTCTACGCTTGAGAGCGCCGAATTACCGTCGGAACCACCCATTACTGAAACTTCCGTTTTGCGCGGATTCACTGATAGAACTAGAAAGAATAATCCAAAAATGACACAATGGAAACAGGCTAGCAGAAAATCTATACCTTTTCCATAAAATAATTGTAAAAGATTGACCAACCCGTTTTCGGGTGGTGGGGGGGGGGCGGTAAAGGTTCCGTTGGCCTAATGGTACAGCTGAAGCAGAATTGCTGACTGCTGCAAAAGGTGGACACTCCGGATTTGTAGGGAGTGTTATAATTATGAAATGGACTGTCTGCCCACGTTTGAACAAGACTATAACAAAACTTATTGAGCAAATGAGGCCATCTTCACCATAGCGCTCACAACAATGTGTGCACCCGGGAGGTTTCATTAATTGGTCGAGAACGGGAAAGTTTGCGAAATGTTGCTGTAAATACCGCGTGTCGAACAAAATCTGCGGTATTCTCATCCTTTCGAAGATTCACTTCACTTCCAAAACTCAAACGCTCACCGTAGAGATAGCCATCCAAAACGGCTACTGCAGCGCCGACTCGAATTGCGGACATAGCTGCAGTTGTTGACCACTTGTTCTGTTCAGGGTTAAACACCTGAAATAAACCACATTTCAAGGAAGGGGAGCAACTGATGCACGAAAATGGACAATGTTCAGTAACCCAAGCAGAACCACAAAGCGAAATCAGACAAACCTCAATATCTGCTTGGCTTCATCAGTTTGCAAGCTGCTCAACTCACCTGAACCGCATTCAAAACTCCATTGGCGGACCTCCCTCCACAAACATACAATTCGTTGTTTAGAAAAGCAGCTGATACAAACGTTCGAGCCGTAGGCATCGAAGCTACCTTTAAAGGGAGTCGCCCCTTCATATCCATAAATACACTGGATAAAAATAGAACATGCCTTTGTCCAAGAAAGCGAAGAATAGTCGAAGAACTCGACCACCTTCAAGTAGGACTCGTTCCATCCTCCAACAACGTAAACCTCAAACATTTGAGAAAACAGTGAAGGAAATATGTGCAGAAGCTGTTTGTTTCTGTTGGCTTGAATCGTTGCAAATCTTCTACGGACACCAATGTTCTCGCTTGAAAACACCGAATTCTAGGAAGAGCAATGTTCCTTTGCTCAGGAATAATGCCAAAAACCGATCTCAGCTACAAACTGATACACATACAGCTTCAGGAAAGAAACTGATATATTACTGATCAGGAAACTGCTGTCATAAATATAATAGTTGCAGATGTAACAGTTCTTTTAACGATAAAAATGGTATGAGTCTCCCTTCCCTTTTACTTCGGATTGAGAGTTGTGCTTGGCATGCTAGGGGCTAATTTGGGTCCAAGATGCCACCATCTATATATCACTGCATCACTTCTAAATGACTGGCGGACGGACAAGTTAAACGTACCTTCCCGTCGCAAACAGCTATTCCGGCAGCTTCTCGTGGGGAGGGCATAGATAGGGTTGGGACCCACTGTCTTGTGAGGGGGTCATACCTCTCGACTTCAGAAAGCGTCGTATCTTCGTTGGAGACACCACCTGAAACCAAAATGTCTCCATCGAACTAATATCCAGTAGACTTAGCGTGTTCTCAGCGGTTGTGCAGGAATTTCAACATGCACCTACCCATCGCAAAAATTTGGCAAGGTAAGTCGCGACAGACGCGTGGCTGAACATTAAACGAATGCAACGATGAACGCTCAGCAGGAATGAGATGGAAGTCCTTTGCCTCATCAACCCAAAAAAAAAGGATTAGCGAATGAGTTAATTTCATTTCTTCTCAAAAAAAAAGCCTTTGAAAAGAAACTGACTCAACCTCACAAATATAAAAAATTTGAACAAACCAGTTCGTAGCACTTCGGGTCATCATGAATCAACGGATGACGTGCCACAGTGGCTGCCAAGAAAGAGGGGCTCAAAGTCGTTAGATGTATGCAAGCCAGGACTCTGAAACAAAACACAATTTACATAATCAATTACCCATGCATCTACAAGTATATGCTTACTATACCTGCAGGCGAAGGCCTTCCTCGCGTCACGGTCGTGTTCAATCCAAGCCAATGCGGCCTCAAACACTTTTTCTTCCGCTTCCACGTACAGACCATCCATGGATAATACATAGACAAGATCGTCAACAGAAATTTGTAGGAACTCCTCGGTACGACAAATCAGCGTGAAATACTTCTCAATGAATCTTTCCGTAGCCTCCATGGCCGATCTCAAATTAACAGGCTTCGAGGAAACTTTATCCAGAAATTTGATTTTTTTTGTTGTCGTCATAATTTGGCTCAACATCTTATGGCACTTCTTCCATAATAATCTTGGAAGTTATCAAGAAACCAACGCAACCGCATCGCAGTCGTTTGCAGTGCTCGTAAAAATGTGACTGCGAAGCAATAAATAGGACAACAAATTTGGTAGTGACTGTAGATACCTGCAGTTCAGCGCCGAACAATATGCACGAATACTCAACACATTCGAAGGATGCAATTGCCGGCGTAGATACTGACCGCATTCTTCGGTCACATGGTTCAACTGAAAAATTTATGGCAGGATAGTGGATAACTGAACATGTCCAGCAAATTCATCCCGGCCAAGAACGGGCAAGGAAAATTTATTCTTCATTTCATTCTTGAAGCGACTTTTCGGTAAGACTTCTGCGCTTTATTATCATGAATTTAAATTCAACTTTGATTTTTTGGTGACTTTAATTTTGAGATTCTAGTCGTATCAAAGTGGAGAGACCCCCATTTTCACTCCCACGCCCTATCAGATCCCCTTTTGGTATCCAACCGCTACAGTCACTGGTATAAACATGTCCAAAGATGTGACAAACAACATCTTCTCTATAGAATCCGAAAATTTCTGATAATACCACAGCAGTTATAAGGTAAGTACCTGAAGAAAGTTAGCAGCAAATATCACTTTCAACACATTCTGCGCGTTTATATGAAGGCGACCACAGTAGGCGTAGGAAACAAACAACTCCAGCACTTCGTACTCAAGATCTGCAGAAGTAATAGAGTAGTGTGAGAGAAAAAATAAAAACCAATCAAGCTATGAAAAAAAGACTTACTACGAATAATAATATTCCTCTTTTTAAGCTCTGACATGTCCATAGCAAACATCGCCTCAAAATAAGGGATCACGGCTGCCAAAACCACCTGTAAACATACAGTTCGCAAAAAAAAATCTCACCTTGGCTATGTTACAGTGAAGGACGATCGTTACTGCACTGCAGAGAAAGTGCGGCCGCGACACATCACTCTCGCGGCGCGGCAGACCTTTAGGAACCACAACCCGCAACTGATCTGCCGCGAAACAATTGGTACGGTGCTGCCTCTTTATCTGCAGTGCAATAACGACTGCCCTTCACTGTACAACCAGTTGTAGAGAGGGATGACACCACATTTAGCAAAGGTGGGCTGTCTAGTCACTATACCCTACCTAGTCGGAGCTAGTGGAAAGGAATCAACGTTTGAAAGTTGTTCACAGGTTTGCCTGTGATTTAGATATGCAAAAAATGAAATTTAAATCCTACCTTATGAGCATTAATGGTCCTGTGATCGCCTACAGACAACTCAACATCACATAACCTTTCATTGCGACGCAATCTGTCCAACGATGCGAAAGCCTGAAGGGGTGTAAATTACTACGATAGATGGTTAACTATGAAGTTGAGTAAGTAGGCAGTATACCTCTTTATAGAGGAAATGTTCATGATTGACGCAAAAATCGTCAGCCTCCCGTTGCGGGGACGGCAGGCTTGGGATCGACACAGTACTGACGAAGTCAATGACGTCATCGGAAGGTGAAGCACTGGAACAGAGACCACTGACCAGCTCTGTTGTTTTTAGTTGCTCAAAACTAACACACCTCACGTTCAAAGCTTCTCTGAGCTTCAAGTCGCTTTCGATTGCCCCTTTGCGACTGTACAGATCGAACAACTTCTCGTAAGCATTCATGAATGTCATCAAAATTAGTGAATAAGAGCTGATCGCTCCGTAACAAACAGATTCCACAAAGAGTCGCAAAGCAGCTAATAATGTTGACTTCCATAGGCGCTGAAGTCCACTTTTTTACTGGGCATTAGTGAGAAGAGCCCTTGGCTCCAAATAACCCATATTTCTCAACTATCAGATGGAAAAATTGTTCGTATTTCTCTTCTACTCGGAAATCCAATACAGAAGTTGATTATTCCATGCTTACCTGGTCTTGTCCACCTTCTCTCAGGATCTCCATGGACTGATCGGTGTTCATCAGCTCCTCCGCGGTGTCCCTGCTAAGGCCTTCATGAATGTCGGTTTTTCCATTAATGTCACTCGTGTTTTTCTCAGCTTCTTTCTCATCGACACTGCCTTGGGAGCCCAAAACTGGCGAAACATTCATACTTTTCGAATCCTTCAATAGCTCATCTTCGTTAGTAGAACCCGCGTGAGACGTCTGCAAAATATACGGTTAGCCCTAATTCCATTCTCTCAAGTCTCTCAAACTTTTCAAAAGCAAAATAAAGAGGAATTGTATACGTAATCGCAGTGCATTTATGAATATGGTCTATCTTTCTGGCCAACGGCTATTGACCAAGCCCCTCAATTTTGTGCCGTTTTTGCCATTTAAAAAGCAGCTGATCGGAAGCATCTTCCTATCCGGGAGCGGAGCCTCCTGCTCACCACCTCATTTTTAAACCTGGATAACGCATCATAACCTGCTGATGAAACGAAATGTGAATGGCTGGGATATCCCGGATGTGGGAGATCATGGTACACAGGTCGAGTGGTAGGATTTTTCAATGGAGAGGTTTTTTTGGCATAAATGATGTCAAATTTTCTCAAATTAGTTGACCGAGCTTACATTTTCTTCATGTGAGAACGACCCCTTTATGAACGATTGCACACATGCGGGAAGTTCTAGCTGATTTTTCAATCCGAGCTGGCCATAAGCCCAGAGGATGAAACACCTGTAAGCATGGTGTGTAGATCCCTTCAACACTTAAAAAAATCACAGCAAGCGTATATGACGGTGACTCGGGAAGGACCTGGCGCGACCGCGCCGCTCGCGCTGGAATCCTTGCCGCAACAACAGAATATCGGGTTTTCTTGATACTTAAAATCAAGTAAGTTTAACGAAAAACTATCAAGAAAACTTTTATTTGCCACAACGTCGTCGATTCCAGCGCGAGCAGCGCTCCCGCGTCGCGTTCTACCCGTGTCCGCGAAAAAACGGACCACCATTGACGCTCACTGTATGTGTGCGGTGCGTTAAACAAAACACAGGTGAAACATGCCGTTTTTCATCAAGAATGGCTGGATCTTCCTTTCTACCTCCAGATTCAGATCGCTCATCTATTCGCTTATCTTCCATCCACAGAGAGATAACCTGCAGGAGCTGAAACTGTTTCGAATTTTGCAACTGCTGCCATGGCTGTCAGAGAGTTGACATGGTGAGATTTCTATTACCTCTCTATTCGAAACAAGGCTCTGAAAAGACGGATGCTCAACGATGCACCTGCCAGCCATGCCTTCCATTTTTTCCTTCACTCTTTGAATGACTTCGCTAAGAGGGGAAGATGTCACCTGGAGAATCTCGTGGCAACAGAAATTTTCTCGTGGCGACTGCCAGATCTCGCATTTACCACATGAACACCACTGCTGATCAGCTGATCGAGAAGACTCAAGTCTTCTATTCAGTAGTCGACAAAACCTAAAAATATCGCCTTTGGGATGTCGTATTGAGGAAGAAATTGTGGCATCTACAGGGGATCAACTTCGTCTCCAGAGGAAATGTGGCAGTTCTGGTTCCAGTTCGTACTGTGGCTAGAACCAAAAACAGATGCTGGAGCTCCCGTAGCTACAAGCATTCGCCCGCCCTCGAGACTTGAACCCTTAAAGATACTCTACGATAGGAACAACACTAACTTTTCCTTAATAAGTATGCTAATATCTGTACATAAAAAGTTAAGGGACAATCAGCTGCAAACTATAGCCACACAGGGCTTAGGATATCAAGATAATTCGCTGAAGTGCCACCTCATCACTGTCTGTCGATTATCCGTTAGTGTTTGGGGCTTCCGTAATGCGAAGCACTTCTATGTATGCAGAATCGGTGTCATCTTGGTCATCGCGTATTCCGGCTGTCGTTTGATAACATAGTAACTAACCCTGTCGGATTCCTCCCACATGTCTTTGATGGACAAGTCTGTTCACCCGGAAAATCCCACGTGCTGTCACACAACAATACTCAATTGGCTCAACTGAAAATGATGTTCTTACTACACTGTACGAGAACAAGTTATTCCGCAGGACGCTTGAAAACAACGACGCATTCACAAAAAAAAGTAAAGCACGAAAGTGAGGATTAAAATCTCAGAGAAAGGCATGTAAATGGCTTGAACTCGTCTGTGGAAACACCTTTATGATGCAAATGAGCACAATGAAGCAGCAGAATAAAGGAAGTTTGGAAAAAAAAAACCGAGTATGGGTTCCCATGAGGCAAAGCGGGGAGGGCCATGTTTCCCTGATCGGCTTCTATCTTGAATGGTCCAGTGACAGAGACATGACTAGCCCTATTTCGGGTGTGGAGCGAGAGGGTGGGACATCCAAGCTCCAAGATTGGTCAATTCATGCAACTGGTCAATCACAAAGCTATGTCACGCCGCCCTTTTCAGGTATAACGCTCCATAACCCCCAATTTCGCCTCATGATGACTTAAACTCAAAGAACCTCACAGTATTAGGCCAAGCGCTGCGAAAGCCTAGCAATTGGGAGAACGCAGAGGTGTGGACCATTCCTGGGATCGAATAAAAACCTAATAATTTTGTTAATTTAAGTAACAATTCAGGAAACAAATTAAACATCCAGATATTCGAGGTTGGGAAAGCCCTAAAACTCATCTTCTTTTTCGTATAGCACTGTATTGGCCTCCAATGTTGGAACATTCGAGTTTTCCATTCATTTGAAATCGAATATTTTCGCTTTCGATTATCAAACTTTGGAATTGTATCTTTATCACCCCAAGTGCTGTTTGTTCTTCTTTTAGGAAGGTTTGAAGCCATTTCTCCTTGGTAGAGCGTTAAGGATGGTAAGTAGGGAACCTAACTCATCACTCCGCCGTTCAACTTCCATTTGCAGCCCAACAAAAAGGAGAAGGTGCGATTCTTATGCGGATACCCGGCTAAGTGATCATAGCAACAGATTCAAATAGAATCCTGCACACATGACGTTTGTCTTGTAAATGGCAATTGCAGATCCTCGAAAATCTGCTCGATGTCATAGCGCGTTTAAAAACCATCGAAGCACAGATGCAGAAGATGCGCAACGAATGCCAGGAACGTGAAAAGATCTGGGAAGCAGTGGAGCGTGAAGTAAACTTCCTCGAGGAGAAGGTGGCCGCTAGCTCATTTGAACTTCGGTTTACACTTCGTCTCTATCCTAAACGCTAATTTCAGGCTGTGATCTATCGCTATAAAGTGATGGATACGCAATCGCTGCGTGATTAATAGAAACGGAAATAGTTTTATGAAAGAGGATAGAGACATTCACGTGTTTGTGTTATAATCATCATATGTTTGCAAAAAGACATTCTTCGTCAGTGATCTAACATTGCAAAGTATGACTACTTTACTATGATTTTTACCATGATTCGATAACACCTGCTATGACATTACCATCGTCAATTTCTCCATCAAGATAGATGTACAGTGGACGTCAATGGCGCTGGCCTATCCGCGGCCCCGAAAAGGACGCCGCGCAACCGCGCCGCGTGCGCCATAACCGATGTCTTCTGCTGCTGTTATGCTATTTCTAGCAGCTTTTCTACCCATTTTGAAGATTTTGGAACAAATCGGGAAGAAGAGCGCCTAGGAATAGCATTCCGACGGCAGACGACACCGATCCCAGTGCGCGCGACGCGGTTGCGCGGCGTGCTTCTCGAGGCCGCGGCTGGGCCACCGTCATTGACGTCCACTGTACAGTGAGCGTGTGTGTTTTTCTTTTCGCGGATTCGGAAAGCACGTGACACAACGCGGAAGCTCGGGCAGTAGTACATAACCCTACAACGGTGTGAACGAGAACCAGGAACAGGGAAGGAACGTCATGGAACAAATAAAGAAAGAATGAATAGCATAGAATAATAGTATGTGAAGTAAATAAGCTACGGCGAATGTGTGAAACAAATGAATACTAGTTTGTGCTTTCTGGATAAGGTCGGTGAAGTTCCCGCTTTGCTATCGAGTGGCATACACTCAATCTACAATTAGAATGAGTGTCGTCGAAGGAGCTGGAGCGAATGTCGAATTCCAAAATGAGGACTTCTGCGTTTTGCTTGGCAATCCCGCTCCCTCACCAGTGAAGTCTCGACATAGGCTTGAGGGCAAAACTCACCAATACCTCAGCACTCACATTCATATCTCAACAATTACCGCCAGATAAGCTAATTATAAGCTGAATTTCCCCAGAATGTACAATGGATCTCACAATCAGTTCAACTTTTTATACATATACTGATGACCAACAGTGGACACAGGAGCCACGGACATCTTTGAAGGCATATTGTTGAGGGGTGGCGGTGGGGGTGGCGGTGGTGGCGCGGCAGCGACCACCTGTGGTGCTTCTGGATGAGCTCCAACAACAACTTCACTGTCAGAAGGTTTCCTTAGATGAACTTCATGATTTCGCACCCGTGGTTCCTGTATAATCGATCAAATGTTGTTGAAGTTAGTTAAGCTGTAAAATTTGGCTACCTCTAGCTTAGTCATGACTGGAAAAACAGATGTCGCGGTGGTCGAATGTAGAATCGGATCGCATCTGCTGTATCCACATCGTTCGTAGAAAATTACTTGGTCGTCGGTGGACAGGAATGCCTAGGTGTGAAGGTACAGATAAAGACAGGAAGAGCACATCGGCTTCACACATCTCGTCTCAAACCCTTAGAAAGATTACTGACATGCAGCCCACACCATGTAGGTCCACGCACTGTCAAGCATGCAGAATCAACTTCATTTAAAAAAAAGTATGGAAATGATCATCAGCGAATGAGGTTTCATCATACAGTCTATTAGCTCACAGAGGGCGCCCGATCTGACTTTGTCCGCAACTACGACTTCACCATTTTTCGGCTAACTGATCTATTTTTTTGCACTTTTTTGATATCCATATGGTGTGGTTCCTTCCATTCTAATGTTTCCCCACAGCCATCCGCTAAAATATCCTTCCATACGCATTCTGCAGGCAAAGTCGTAATTGCAGACAATGTCAGATCAGGCGCCTTCTGTGAGCTAATAGACCTTACATGTTATAAGAAGTTCTTAGTAGATGGACACTCACAAGATATACATAACATTAACACATGAAAGAGACTGCGATGATTTTCTGAATAAATAGATCAATAAACAAATGAATGTGAAGGAATCAGCTGATCGCTCCAACCTAGGGATACTTGCAAACGGCTGGTGCAGCGGCTCACACTAAAATCACTGCAACCCTTACGATTAATGGCTGCACACTAATTACATGGTGATGAAAAAAGCAGAATGCGCTGGATTTCGCTGGTTAGATCGTTCCCATGTTAGGCATTCTACTGGCGCAGAACTGAATTGAATACGTAATGAGATTGTGCAGGTGTCAATCTGACAGGAAAACGGCGGAATTGTTCAAATGTGACAAAGAAAATGAGTCAGCCTTCAAAATGAGCACAAAGAAGGACAAGTCAACCACAACATTCGCGTTCATTCTGATTCTGATAGAAGAAAGAATGATAAAATGGACAAGAACCAATCAATATACACTCACCTCATTGAAACCGAATTCCTTAGCTGCGGCCTCGACAGAAATCATAAGCTTCTTCCCCAAACCTTGTCCACGCAAACTCTTTGCAATTATCACCGATTCGATCCAACAAGAGGTCGGCCTAAATCAGGCATTCAAGCTACACATGTACAGAGAGCGCCAATGGAGGTGACGAATTTGCGGACTTGAGCGTGCACGGGGCGTGACCACGCCGCATGTAGGAATAGTCGCGGTAATAATGAGCCACGGCGATGTTTAGTTTTTTTTTTTCAGCGCATTTGATGGTTGTACAACAAAAGAACACTAAATGTCGCTACGGTTAGCTAATACAGAAGGGCAGGGTGAGGATTCTAGCACGCAACGCGGTCGCGCTGCTGCTGCCGTTATGTCCCGCAAATTCATCGGCTTCATCGACCCTTGCTGCATAAAGATATTATAGTTGGGTTAAAATGTACCTATTCGGTAGTAGACATATCCGAGCGTGTCCAGTCAGATTATCAGTGTCTTTCTCAATGAAAAGGAAGGACATGGGAGGAGTGGGACGACATGACTTCGCTTGGGAATGTTCGCGCGATCCGTCACTGCGCGGCCATTCCTGAAGGAATAATCGTTGCACAAGGAAAGTTCTCAACTATGACTAGATTTTAAATGTGCAGAACACGCTTACATACACGTCAACGTCCATGTAAGACGTCGTTAAGTGAAGATGCTCCTACTAAATTTGTAATACAGGCTTTGGGTAAAATGGAGTTGGGGGGGGGGCACCTTACAAAAGTCGATAATATGACCTGTCCTGCACGTTCAGACTCGTTAGCTGACACGTCCAGAACGCTCTGACTTGTTAGCTCTCTTAATATACAGTAGTTACCTGTAATGCAAACAAGTCAGAACGTGTAGGACAGGTCATATCATCGACCTATACCGAGTGCCCCCCCCCCCCAACTCCATTTTACCCCAGGCTTTTAATGGGCATTAGACCAAACATAGACAGCTGCTGAGCGAGTGAAGAGTAAAAAGTAACCCAGGAAATGTTAAGAAACTCAAATTTCCAAGTATTATCTATATACCAATGCTCAGGACGGGGTACAGGTAGGTGTATGGGCTTCACTCGGCCAATGACGAGTAAAAAGTGAAATTATTGGTTACGTTAAGTCCGAAAATACGTAACTACACAACCTGCGCGGTTTCACGCCACATCTCTACTCAACGGTAGACCATCTTGTATTCTTCAATGTTAGGCTTATTATTTGCTTCAAACCATTGTGATTGTCATCAGATGAGGCAAAAGTACTAGAAAATTTCATGTAAATTGGGATTGGGGTTCCTTTTACAAGAGAATCAGCTCCCTTAACTTTGTATTTTGTTTATAATTGTTCTAGGAGTTCTTTTCTCCTACATTATCATTTCCGCTGATTTTGTAAGTAATCTGATTGTCTCATACCTCATTTAGTAGCTCGATGCATTTCCTATTGAGATCTTGACGTTGGCAGAGTGGCGTCAATGTGTATCGATCCATCATCGGTCCATGTTTGACGTCGTCGCAAATTAATTCTGCAGCATGTTTTCATTATTGGTCTATAAAAGCATCCAAAAAAGCGAATTTTGTTCTTTCCTTATTTGATGCTCGGAAATTCATACTTCATCTCGCAAATTCTTCAAGTTCATAGTATCAGAAAGCTTCTGTTTCTGTGCAACAACTCTAATTCAGCAAATTCAGCCTCCAGAATTTAACAGGGTTTGGAAAAACATAAGAAAAGAAATTATGAACTTACAGATTTAGTGATTTCGGTGCGCTAATGCGTGAGATTACGAAGTGTTGGTGTGTGCTCGACGAGTGACCCACGGAGAGTGTAATTTTATAGGCCACGCCCACATGTTTATTTTAGAACTGGATGTTTTTTGTGAAGTCACTAGCACCATTCCTTTCTTTTTGAGTGTCTTCTTTGTATTAATCAGTTCTTGCAAGAAATATTCGTACAAAAAGATTGGTTCTTCATTGTTATTAAGGTTTTGACCTCTACCCAAAATTTCTCCTCATTTTAGAGTTATTTTTTTCTCTACTGAGCCATTTAAAAAGTGAGCGATTAGGAGGTATTCCATAGAATATCTTCTTCGTTCTTCTTCTTATTCTTCCCTGTGCTCCTTTCCAGATTACCTTTTTCTCAGCTTTGAATTAACTTTCTTAGTGTTTTTGCTTCAACAAGGCTCTCATAGACTCTCTTTAACGATTAAGGGCCTTTCCAGTCTCCATTCATCTTCTGCAAGTTTGACACTCTATATTTTAAATCTTCATTTTCATCCATCTCTATATCTATGCCTTGCCGTGGTGCGTTCAAAAAACCTTCATTGTTCTCATTTACATTTTCCGCCACCATTTCCCTAATTCTCGCCTCATTTATTCCTTTCGGAATTGAAATTCGAATCAAATTACACCGCTGTAGCATTCGCAGCTTCCTAATGGTTTGGTTTTTTTTTCAGTTTCGACACTGTTTTCCCACTTGATGTGGTTCTTTCCAGAGAAATTATGTATTTGTACCACTTCATCTATTATACTTTCGCACTGCATCATTTTTTTGAGAGGACTCCATTACTTATATTTTTTTGTTTCTCCTGTGCTCCACCTCAAGGTTGTTCAAGTACAATTTCTGCACATGTTTCGATACATCTAGCCACAGGAGCGAGTAATCCGCGTTTTTTTTTTCGTTTTCTCCAGGATCTATCTTCTTTGAAGCCACTTCTCCAACAATTTTACAAATTTCAGTAGGATAATGGCGCCGAGGAAAGACCACAAGTACGAAGTGAACGACAAAGTGTTGTGCAAACACGGGCTCTACTTCTATGAAGCGAAAATCATTGAAGTTGAAGAGGTAGACGGCGAAATGGTGTATATGGTGCATTATCAGGGCTGGCATAAGCGCTACGACGAGCGAATCCGGCAGTCGCAGTGTCCCGACTACTTCCTGCCGCTCACGGAGGCGAACATCGCCAAAGCGAAGGCGGACATCCAAGAAGCGACGTCGGCGAAGACGAAGCGAAAGCGGGCCAAGCTCGAGGACGACGACGCCAGGAAGAGCGAGACCGGCAGTCGCGCCTCGACTCCCAGTGATCGTGCAGGTGATCGATTCTCATTTTTTGCTTGTGCAGTGGCAATCTATTGTATGTTTCACGCGGCGTTCTTTCATCTGCGGTTTCTCCTGATCTTTATTTACTATTTGTTTGAGAAGTGAAATCGTTTTGATCATCGTCTGAGCAAAAAAATTTCCCAAAGTTTTTGTTTCATCCATGTCCCTTTCGTAATCCATCCATTTTTTTGCCAAAGCTCCGCTTACTAGTGCTTCTTTTGCCATTTTCTGAGCCAAATAAATAGTTAAGAGCAACATCTACCAAAAAATGTTTTAGGTAGCAGTTCCCATGCACCCAGTACTCACAGTGACCGTCGAGGTAACATCACAAAACACGAAAATACTTCAAGAAAAGCTGCAGGGGACGTTGGTGAGCAATGCATTTGTATTGGATCACATTTTTCTAAACTTTTTTTACAAGAAAAAATTATGGAGAGGCTTGTCTTTGTTCAGGTGCAACCCGCATCCCAGCTGACCAGCTAGCTCCCGAAGTAGATGCCCAACTTGAGCAGCTGAGCAATCTCCCAAAATCCATCAAAAACATCCTAGTAAATGAACATGACGCTGTTGTTAACCATGGAAAACTAGCAAATCTGCCGGCAAGAGTTACTGTATACGATTTTGTGGAAAAGTATGTGGAATTTACAAGGGCGCATTACGGGGACAAGTCAATTGAGATCGAGTAAGTTCTCAAACTCAAGTTCTTAATGATGTTTTCGCTCTTTTATTCTGCAAATTGCAGGCACGATGGCGGTATCACATACCTAGCTAATAAGGACTTGTTAATTAGGACAGCGAAAGCAATGCGAGACTATTTTGATATTCTGCTTCCGTACCAGTTGCTGTACAAATTCGAGCGACTGCAGTTCAACACATTGGCGAAGAAAGAACAGGAGAAGTTCGACGCTGAGCAGACGAAATCTCAGGAAGCGACTCCACGGTCTCGGTCACGTAAATCATCGCGTGAAGTGAAAGCATCATTCCCGATGTCGGTATACGCCCAGATTATGGTTAGTTTTATTTAAATTTTTAGGTTTTTGAGCCTTTTTTAAAGTTTTTGAGCGTCTTCTTTTTACTGCTAGCTATTAGGATGTTCTGATTCCATTCCTGTTACCTATTTCATGGCTAATTTTTCAACGAACTGTTAGTGGGGTTTCCTACAGGGCTACAATGATTTCGGCACTATGTAGCCTATGTATCTAGTGGTTTTGATCATCACTCATTTTTTTATTTTGGTTTGTAGGAAGCTATTGTCCACTCTACGATTTCAGGATGGCGGTCCACTTCGTCCAGATATCATCCGCCCGTCGAAGTTCTACGGCCTAGCGCATCTGCTTCGTATGCTGGTCAAGCTACCTGCCCTCCTTCGTGTTGTCCCATGCGGTCAAGCAGGCCTTATTGATCGAATCGCATGTGTGCACGACTTCATCGCGTTTGCACGGCAGAACGCTCCGTTCGTTCTTGATCTGAATATCGATTATAAGGATGCTGGTGGAGAGTATGTCAAAAGTGTCCAAGCGAGTTCATAGTTCTTTTTCTGTGTTTAGGACAAGAAGCACCTTGGTGTCGATGCTTGTAGAGGTGTTCCGAAGGTCTTATTCTGCTCAAGTCCTAAAACGTTTTGCTTTTCTCCTTGGGAGAGCTTAAACTGCGTACCATGCAGGTATTCTACTCATTCGGGAACTGTTCCTCAACTGTTAGCTCGTCGTCAATTACTTATCTCGCACCGTTTGTGACCACATATGCTAAGAAAATGGGTAAGAAACGTCTCGGCTTGCTGCTGTTTCTTGGGAATTTGTTGGGGACCAGTTTTCGCAATATATAGGACCTGCTGTACATGTTGGACAAGCGTTATTCATGTTGTTGAAGTTGACCAGAACTTTTTTCTATCATGGTTTCGTTGTACATTTAAGTATAATGCATTACTGCGCTCTTTTCGAGAGGTTCCTTACCCATCTCCCTGAACCAAGCTTTTGTTACGGCATGGAAGACACTGCTACTTCTGGCCACTTTACAGTTTAGAAGTTACTTGTACTCTTGTGACAGGTTCTTATTTCATTAACCGAGTGTTGATCTCTTTTCTCATTTTTCAATAAAACAATTATTTGTAAAGTTTCGCATGGTGGACGGTGTTCACCTCGTCATACCTCGACATTTTTCAATTTTTTTTTCGACGATCAACTACTGTATCTGTGTGAAAACCGTGCGATTTCGCCGCAGTTCATGTCTTCGTCACAACGCGCTGCTGGGAATTCGACTCGAATCCGTGCGAGCACTGATTCAGATCTGCTCTATTCGACCATAGCCGCTGTGGAATATGACGCAGGTGACACCACTGCGCCCCACAGGTACTAAATGGTGTAGATTTCCGCTTGTGAATAGTTTTCGTGTGAAGTGTTTCTTGTGCGCTTTTCAGGGCGAGACTATACCACCTTTTCGGTCTCATCGATAAAGAGTTTGATGCATTGTTTGCGGAGAACTGTGCACGTGAGTTTTGTCCTAATGACAGAGTTTTGAGCTGTCGATCGATTTGTATGTTTAGTACGTGCCAAAATCGAAGCACTGGAGGCAGGTGCAGATGGTGATGTCTCAGTTCTGCAGGCAGAGTCGTTCGCGGCGGCGAATGAAAGCATAAAAGGAGGCGGAGGCAGGAAAGGTACGATAAGCTTTTTTACATGAGACGTAATGCATGAAATAGCTGTCGTGAAATCGCATCTTCCAATACTAGAGTGGGGGTGTTTTTTTTAAGAAATATGGTATAGAGCACTGTAACTGGACTGTCTTAGCCAACTTCTCCTTGACAACCTGCACTGGAACTCGTCGCTGTTGTATGAAATGTCATTAATTAGGCATGAGTTTCACCAAAAAATATGCAAAAGTTGGTTGGCGGAGTCAGTTACCAATAGCCCTTGTTGCGCGGTTCCTCACTTCTATGGCAATGCTATAAATGCCGCCGAGGACCGAATTTCAAGTCATTTCTGTGTCACAATTGCTCAGCTTAATGCGCTACGACCAATTGAAACGTTAATTGGGTATTGCTTCTAAATCCTCCTGAATTAAAGGCGCGACATGTGGCTAACTATGTTTTAAATGCGATTCTTCCTGTTGTTATGTGCCTCTCGTGTTCGTTTTATATCTCCTGGCACATGTTGTAACCGCATTCCATTGCTATGAAATTCAACACTGCTGCATATGATCAGCGCCACTTCCTCGTGCTTCATGATTTGTTTGGGAATTCCAGACCACCATTACGGTCGAAGCTATGAATTTTGAAATATTATGGTTTTATTGTTTATTGCTGACGTCAGAACGACAAACGTCTGGTTAAACATTATTTTTAAAGCCTCTTTCCTATGGTTGATGGAGAGCGAATCCATTTAAAATGCTCACACGATGTGAAAATAGTTATCTACGATTTTTGCCTTGATGTGGTAAGGCTATTTTGGTACTAAATTGTCAAACTGTGCAGCGCGGCGTGCACAGTATGCCTGCACTATGGATGTTACCATTTTTGCACAGGACAATGTATGCAGCTGGCGGCAGTCGCAAGCTGTCTGTGATACCGGCCAGCACGCTTGAAAGCCCTGGGCAATTAAAATGTTTTGCTGCAAATCTACCGAGTTGTTGTCTTGAAAAATTCTTTTCTATGCTACCTAGATTTCCTTTACGTAGGGACTTGTTGACCACACTGAACTTTAGCTGATGCCATTACGGGCAAGTTTTCACTTTCATGATGAGTTTACTTTCAAGTCTCATTGAAGTTTAATGCGATTCCATTGCTCTTGTTGATTTTCCCATCTCATTTTTTGTTTGACTTTCGCTTTATTACTTTCGTTTTCATTAAACTTGACCTTTTCGAGGAAGATTCGATACCCTTTTACATTGCACGTACTGTTACTTAGTTTTCCGCATGCCTTTAAGAGGCAGGTTGGCTAGGTATAGCTATGAATCGGTTGTATGCGTCATTACTCCGCCTTTATACTTTTCCATTCGCGTTTGCATTCCTGTAAAGATGTAGGTATTGATGGATCACTGAAGGTACCTAATGACATCCTCTGTTTTTCCGCCTTCTTTCTTATATTTTCTGGACAAATTAACGAGAAGGTGCTAATTTGAGTTTTATTTTCATTTTCATGTTTCCAAAACACAATACTTTTCCTTTTCTTCGCGGATTTTTTAGTCATTGCTGCTTTGCTAGTCAAATTTCTCCTTTCCAAAGTTGGAACAGTCGAATTTTGGCGCCTTTCCATTCGAAAAGTGAAATTTTTTGACTTATTGAAAAGTTCGATCGGTCGATTACTCAGAAATTCTGAACATTTCTGTAACCTAGTTTTGGGGATTCTCTCGCATCTATGTGATCAAATTTTCGTACTCTTTAGCTTATTCGAAGATTTGGTTTTAGAAAATCGCTTCTGATAGATTTTGGGAATATGAAGGAATTCCGAATATTCACTTGAATAACGAAAATTTACTGGAAGCCAAAAATATTCGTTCTCTGTGATTTAGCTATTCGATTTTCTTCTCTGTGAGTGCTGGGTTAATCCTGTCGTTGTCTACGGTGACGGTAAAGGGCATGTCGGCTGCTCTTGTACTTTGAAAGATTGAGAAGACAAGCAAAACTGATAAGACGCTGATAATGATTCATCTGTAATGATTCCTGGTTGGGTGACAAAGTCTTTGATGGTTTGTGGAAGTGTGACTTAGCACGTGATTCATATTGAAAACTTTTTTTTTCGAAATATTACAGGCTGTAAAAGGTCAGTTGAAGCAGAAATGTCTGAGCCATTTGTTTACCTTGAGGTTAAGGACACTGATAAATAGAGGAAGTTGAGATTGATGGGTCATTTTGTGTAGTTCCGAAGTTTCTTGCTCTCCTAATCTATCTATGCGGAATAGGTATCAAATTTTGGATGGTAGCCGTGCTTTTGGTGAGTTCTTCTTCCTTTTCTTCTTCTTTATGAGTCATTCTTTTCAAACCTTTTTTCTTACAACTTTTAAATATGAGTATTTTGGTAGTCTTTGAAGGTAATTACTAGATTGAAAGGAGACGGCCCGAGAGTTCTAAGGGATTTCAAACAAACAAAAAAACAGTTGGCTGTCTTTTTAGCCCATCTATTCATGGGGTCAATTTTTCACAGAATAGTATCAAAGCTGGATTACTAAAATTATGCGTAATACTTGGCTGACTTCGTGCTCTGCATTTGTTTTCACCAACGAACCAAGCTAAGCCACGCCCTCCTTGTTATCTAAATGTCTGCATTTGACATTTTCATGGAGGAGCTGCATTTTTTCGTTATGATTTGTTCTTTCTATGTTTTTTTTTTGGCATGCAACTGTAAAGTATGGATTCTGACATGCTAGACACTAATGAACAAGTGTTTCCTTATTTGGCACGTTGTAATGACGGTCGACACTTATCATGGTTTTTGCAGTGAAATGACGTATATTTCACGAACCGCGTTCCCATTTCCAGCGAATATTCATAGCGAATCGTTCACTCCCCATTCGGTCAATGACGGCGATGGTTTCGTTTGTCCGTGTTTTTTCGTATTCGCCATCCGGTGCTTAGAGAGGTGTCTGTGTGTCAGGCTGTGAGTCATCTCGAAATGTCCCTATATAGTGTTTCCGTTGTGGTTGTGTCGTTTTTACCGTACAAAACATAGGAATAGGCCAAATTTGGGAGTGTTGTAGGAAAATGTGAGTTCCGATAGACATTTTTGGGCATTTTCCTTGAATTCTTTCTCTCTTCCTTTGATCCTTGTATACATATAGTTAATCTGCTTCAAAAATCTACTCATAATCTAGTTATATTTAATTGAAGCTGTTTTTTGGCATCTGACGGTTTGCTCGTCTTCTTCATCTATAAAGAATTCTCTTTGATCGCCTAGCCTTGTCTCTGTACAAGGAAAAAGCTGGGAAAGGCAATAAATGGGCTTTATTTTTGCATGGTAACACATGCATAAATTCTTACTCACACTTGCTAAAAATGGGGGTGGAGGGAGGGGGATGACGCGGAGCGAGAACTGGTCCCCATTCATGCTGTGTTTCCTAACTGTGTGAAAGAATTGACTTCTTTGTTTTCATTCGGCGTCCATCTGTCATATTCACTGCTTCGCGAGTATACTTTGTTTGTTTATTTTCACTACACTGTGCCACCTCTCATAATGAGGGGAACAAAGAAGGTGATGAATGTGAAGGGGTGTTTTGGAAGTCCAGTGCAAGCTTATACTTCACTATTTTGCTTGTATCATTTGTATCGCAGGCTGAATGAGGCGTTTCCACGTATCGAACCTCTGCTTTATGCGAATCTAGCCTTATTATCGTATATCAGTTTTCAATAGAGATGACATTTTCAGAAGCTTAATTGCTATTAGGGACCAGTTCTCGGCCAAGTGTCTGATCTTTATTATTATTATTTATTACGCCACCTAAGGTAGACGTGAAAAAGACAATGACATGACATGACCTAATCAAGTAACATCGAGTAAAGCATACAGAAATAAACTCATTGCACTAGTGACACAGAAGCTTTTTGGAGACCCATCGTTTGAAAGAAAAGTACTTCAGAGAGGTGGGAGTAATAAAAAAATCTAGGTAATAAAAAGACAAAAAATCTTCGGTTTAGTAATTTGTTCCAATGGTTGAGTTTTAGAGCATTCCGAGTTGAATACTCGAATATTTGAACTTTTACGACGTTATGAATAGTAGAATATTCCTACTTTCTGTATTATTGGAATAGCTTCCAATCAATTAGGATATTTAACTTATGAATTCCTGTCTGCTTGAATATGTCGAGTATTCGAATAACGAAAATTTCGAATTATCCGAGCATTCTTTTGAATTCCTCCGCTTGAATACCGATCCGATAAGCGGTACTCTTTGAATCCATGCTTAATTAAACGTGGCTCTTGCTTAAAAGCAGTGTCCAAGCTCAGGGTGAATTTGGGGTATTTAGTATCAACTGCCCCTAGATTCTTCGGATACTCAATACCCTAAATAGACCCTGAGCTTGGACAGTGCCTTCAAAGTAGTATTTTCGTGGACAATTGACTGCTATGAATGAGTCTATATGCGATTTTCTCTCTGATTCCAAATAGGTAAAACTGTCCCTTAGTGTTACCTTCGGTAGTGTACGAGCGCATTGAACGCTGCAGAAGTGTACAGTAGTGAGCGCAGTACGACTTGCACAGCGGATGAATGCAGCGCTCGGAAACAATAAAGCGAAAGCGTAAAATCGACACATTGCGTAACACAGCCCATATAGACCCGGCAGTCAGTCACCTGAATGGTATGCTACAGTCACATCACACCGAATCCCCCATTCTGTCACGTGGCAGTTCAACCACATCCGCCAAGTGCTGCTGGGCAGCGGACTTAGTGACTGGTCCGCGGAATGAGCTGCAATTTGCTGGGAAAAACGTAAAAGCTGCGCACTTGCAGCGCTGTCGTTCTGGTTGAAGCAGTAGTCGGCCGTCGGCGACCACCCGACGGCGATGTTTTGCTCGTAGTGCATATCGTTATCGTGTCTTGACGCCTTCGCGGCTTCCATCCCCACATTGCGGAGGCGTGCAGACTGTTGTACTTTGAGACGCGTTCACTTTCTGATCGCTGGCTATAGTGCTCGAGTGTTGCTTTCCTGTTCTTCGCGTTTTTCATCGACTGTAGCAGCTGCATAGCTGTGCAGATCTTACGTCTGTTTCTCTCCGCTCTCTCTATCACTCTTATCATTTTTATGCATGAGGGTTTCAAATGAGACTCGTTATCAAGTTTGGTAACTATTTTAGAATACTCAACATTGGTAAAATGGGGCAAAAATTGTATACTATTGGTCAAGTGCTTTTTACCTGTGTACTTCTGAGAGAGAAGAAGCAGGGGTTTTGGATTCCAGACAGTACTGCAAGAGAATCTCCGATATAGGGAAAAAGGCTTCCAAGACGTGAGTCATGTACGTCTCATGATGTTTGCTCAGATTTAAGCCCTAGGTGACGTGATTGACGTCGAAAAATCTGTGAAGGTCTGTACACAGAGTCGAAATGCATAGTTTAAACGAAGTAAGTTCGCCACACAGAAATATTTGTTTGACTTCTTTGAAAGACTATCAGTGAGAGTGTGGCTGTCTTGCTTTTAGGGATAATATTACCCCGAAGTACTATCCAGAGATCTAATTTTGCTGAATATTCTTTGGATGCGTCTATCCATCAGCTCTCATTTTCTGCAAGCGTTGATTTTCCACCAAATAAACCGATGGGCCCATTTATAGCTTCTGAACTGCGATGCAATCCAGACAAAAATGAACGCTGAAGCCCAGGAGCATAGGCGGGGTTACGCCCTTATTGCTATTTCGGATGTTTTTTTTTTCTATAATAGTTTTCTCCATTATGTAATAAGCCTGCGGTCTTCCTGGAAGAGTACGGATTGGAGTTCCTTTTTATGGTGTATTTCTTTCTATCATCGGTTCATATCTATGCTTTCTTCGTTGGGGTTCAGTAGTCATCTGGGAAATTACTCTGCCATAGCGATCGGGTTGCCAATGATAATTTCCACTGATCTTGAGAATCCTAGCTAAAAATACTACACTCTACGATTTTTTGCGTTTTAAATTGATTCTTCAGCCATGCATGTTGGCCAAAAGTTGCGTACCGCTTTACGAGGACCACCCGGCCGACTAGTGTTCAAAGTAGGCGGCGGAGATGGCGAGCGATTTCGGTAAGTTTTGCTATACTTTGATTTTACACCACATTGAGAGAAGCGATGTACGCAGACTAAATGGATATGTGTTTCCAGCAAATGTTTAGTTTTTGTGGTGTAATATTGAGTGGTTTGTTAGCCGAGGCTTTTCCGAGATGCTTCCAGATTAACGCGGCGCTTTGAGGGGCATCGTGATGGTGTTTGGCACGTGACCGCGGATGCGACGCGGAATATATGCGCCAGTGCAAGTGCAGGTATGGTATTTGATGGCTAAATTCCAACAGAACAATTGTCGAGGTTGATGTTTGCAAAAAAATCTGGAACGCCAACATGAAGCGATCATACAGTTACTGCAATGTAACTACGTAGTTACATTGGGATATTGTATTATATATTGCTGGAAAACTGGTTCGAATCCTGTAGAATTGTTATTACCCTTGATTTTATAACATTAATGTGTTTGCTATTGTTATTTATTGATTTCCACAGATCAAACTGCCCGAATATGGTCGCTAAACTCTGGCGCATGTCTCTACACATATGTTGGCCATACTGGATCAGTGAACTGCGTGGCGTTCGCACCCCAGTCCGAGTCTCCCACCGGAGAAATGACAGTGGCAACAGCGAGCGGCGACGAATCTGCACATATTTGGAAAGTCGCCATTGGCTCGCAGGCAGTGCTGAGCTCTGACGATGACGACGACGACAAAGGGGCTGCGGAAAGCGGTGCCGGAGAAAGCGACGCCGCTCCGCCGCCATCGACTGCTGAAGGCGTGCGGGTGAAGAATACGTTAATGCGACTAACTGGGCATACTGGAGTTGTCATTGGATGCGAATGGCTAGCAGGTGTGTTAGTGTCGCCTCATGTCGCTTGCAGTCGTTTATACCCGCTTACACTTTTGTAGTTGTCCGTTCAGTCTCAATAATACTCTTCATTGATAACCACAATTTTTGCATCCATATATAGAATTCTTATGGCATTATGTGCGGTCACACATTTTTGAAAAAATCGCCAACAATTTTGGTCGCTTGTGTTCGCGCAATGTCGCATAGGGTCGCTTATCGCTTGTGTCCGCGCAGTGTCGCGTAGGCTCTTAGTCTCGTGATTTCTGTATTTGCCCACCAAGGTCGCCACCTTTGTACACAATCTCCCCAAATTTGAAGTCTTTGAGTCATTCTTAATCGATAATTCGCGTATCATTGTCGCTTAGTGTCGCTTGCCTATCTCATTGACTATATTGCTTTCTTTCGATCTTGTTGCCTTCATCCTAATTTACCGCTTACTCCTGCATACCGCTTTTTCTCGCGTAAATCACGAGGTGTTCAGGAGGAAGTCAACTGATCACAGCCAGCTGGGATCGTACAGCCAATATCTACGATGTAGAGCGGGGCGAAGTACTGAACATACTCAGCGGTCACGAGATGGAGCTGAACCACTGCTCTGCCCATCCAAGTCAGAAGCTCGTCGTGACGTCCTCAAAGGACTCCACGTTCCGACTGTGGGATTTCCGTGAAACCATACAATCGGTGGCAGTTTTCCAAGGACATCAAGAGTGGGTTTGGACGAGTTTTTCATCTGCGTAAATTTGCACAGAAACGCAGACACAAAGTGATTTTGCTCTAATTGCCAACGGTTTCAGTTCCGTAAGTTCTGTGGCGTTTTCAACAGGTGACAGGATTGTGTCAGGCAGTGATGACAGAACCGTCAAGGTAACCTGCTTTTTCGTCCGGATATTTTTTTGTTCCTTTGTGTCTCAAACTACCTTATGTTTCCAGGTTTGGGACCTTCGTAATATGCGCAGTGCGATATCTACGATTAGGCTGTCATCTGCCGCGAATCGCTTATCAGTGAGTGAGCGTGGCTTATTTGCGTAAAGGACGGCATGTAGAAAGGGTTTTTTTAGGTGAGCCGGACTCACGGTGCGATCGCAATACCACTCGACAATCGGCATGTCCGTATTTACGATCTGGCAGGGAACCGTTTACCGCGAGTTCCAAATAGACGGGTAAGTATGTGTAGGCGAGAGGAGCGACTGTGAGCGAGTACTATCCAGTGTGTCCTATGCGAGTATAAAAAACAGCGGTACCTTCCTTCCGTTTGTGGCTTCTGAACACGCAGAAGCGGGGTGTAAGTGAATATTAAACGTAAGCGACCGCTGTGAAGAGTCATCGCTTAAGCTCACTTTCAAGCGGGGTGGCGAGCCTAAGCGACTATGTGCGACAATAGGCGATTTTAAGGGGGGTGGCGAACTCAAGCGACTATGGGCGACAATTGGCGATTTTCACCGACTGCAGCTTCGGCGCGAATAATTGGCACAAGCAAACCCAACTATACAGCTTATTTAGCAGCTTTCTCACTACGCTTTATCGATCGATATCGATTTTAGTGCCACTCGCGCATGGTTTCGTGTGCGGCTTGGGCGGACGATCATCCACACTGCAACCTGCTCACCTGCGGATTTGATCGTGGTGTTGCTGGATGGAAAGTGATGCTAGCCAAGGATTGAATCTCTAAATCCCAAGCCCCGCACACAAAGGTGATTTCCGAAATATGAGTATTGCCATTTTTTGTTTTCTGTACAGCGTATCAATCGTTTTTCTTCTTGTTTTCAAAGCTGGTCATGTGTGTGTACAAAATCGTTACTTGGTGCTTTCCTTTCTAGTGCGACAGGGGTGTGGTCTTACTGCAAGCCCCGCCCCATTTATTACTAGATGAGACTTTGATGAACCGCGCTTGTTTTGACGAGAAGTTTTCACGTATTTTTTCTTCAGCATAGTTCAATGAGGCTACAAAGTTTTGTAAGGACAGATTTAATTACCCCTTTGCCGCAAATTCTGCATGCTTACATTCCATGTCAGTTTGTTTTAGCACTGCGAATCTCAGCGAATGCTCTACATAATACTGCAATAATTTGCTATGTTTCGTGAATGTGTGCTAATTTCAGTAGAATTGTGATAGTTGTCCGAGTGATTGTGTGTCTATTTAATAAACCGTGCAATAATTAAGTGAGTAGACTCTTTTAGTTAGCCTGAATAATTCTTGTGGCAAACCCGCTATGTCGGAAAGAGGCGGGGTCCAGCTCACTTCTGATTGGTCGCCTTGTCACGACCTGTGGCAAACGTTTAAAACTCAGCACAATCCATCACTTTATAAACTGTGAATATCACAAAATTATGCGCAATGACAACCTGACAAATCTTATTCATGAACAGATATGCAGTAAACTGACAACACTGCTCATAGGTGCAGAGGCCACGGTCAGACAGTATTTGGCAACAACTCGTTCGAATATTAGTGACAGCCTGGTCTCAACAACTATGACATCACAGTTAGTATTTTTTAGTGAATGTTTCAACATAATAAATGCAGTATATAAGTAAATTTTGCAGTAAAACACGTAACTTGGACGAAGGCTGTCATACGTATCACAATCGACAAAATAATACATGTATATACCGTCAGTGCTAACGGCTCGCGGGCATTACGCAAAAATGCGGACTTCCGCCAATCCGTCTGACTCGACGGTAAAATTGATAAGCTCGAAACTACATTAACTACAACTCTAATCTATGCTTTTTTACCCGTCATTACCACACTGTTCACCTTGTCCACCGGAGTGCCGTACTCATTCTCCTCCAGATCGCCGAGCGACTCTCCTGGCGATACCTGGCCCATTTCCAGCCGTCCTTCGGAGAAACCAGACGACATCTCGGCTAGTCTGCAAACAGACGTTCTTCTCTTCAATCATACATTTTCGCTTCAATCTTTGCATAGGTCACTCACCTCTTGTCCACTTTGTCGATCATCTTCTGGAAATCAGCTGCTGTTGGTTGCGCGGCGTCAGCTCGCGCCATTGTCGCGCGACCGGCAGCATCGCCAGTTCGAAGAATGTCATCCAAGAAGTCGTCCCCGAATGGATCTGAACTGGGTTTGCCAATTTTGTTTTCCGACACATTAGACAAATTCAAAACACACCGTATTCTTTTTGCTCTTTTGACTTGTCATTTGCTCTTGGGTCAAATGAATCATCAAACACGTCTTCCATTTTATCCAGCTGAAGATTCTGCAGTCTCCGGTCGACCTTAACAGAAAAAAAAAACAGTTCAACAGCAGCTCTAAAGCGAAGAGATAACATCGATCGTATAACAACTAGTTTTCTCTTTAAGACCCCCTTTACTGCTGGTAGGTTTACCTACTTCTGGAGCCGGAACAGTATTCGCTCTAGTGGGTGCATTTCGACGTGGAGCCACTGGTGGAGGTGGAGCGAGCGTTGGAACTGGACATGGAGGTGGTGCCTGTGAGGGAGCTGGACCCGATGGTGAGTACCGAGTAGCGGGCGTTACACTGGTGTGTCCTGGAGCATAAATGACATAACTCTACGAGGTCTGACCATGAAGGAGAGGACTACTTACCATTAACTTGAGGTAAACTAGTATTGACTGTGGGCGGGAACTGCGAGGGAGCGTTGACAAGTCCCACAAATGGATCGTTCGGTAAAACTTGTAGATTATGTGGGGTAGAGTATATGGCCTAGAACATCACAGTCCTGTTTTGTTCAGAGACAAATAGCTTTGTACTTTCCAGGACTCACGTTGTTCGCTAATCCAGGGGGAGGTCCCGATGGCATTGGAGTGGACGGCAGCGCTGGTGTGTCCAGTAGCGACATCTACATATATCGTAACATTACATGGGGTAAACTCTATAACACATGGATAAAGAGTGAAAATCTAACCTGAGGAGTCTTGTTGGCCCGAATAGCCTCAGCTAGACGTTCACTAAGCACCTGATTTTCAGCCTCCAACTCGGCGATTCTTTTTCTGAGCACGAACACCTGAACAATAAGCCATTAATGAACATGTGCCTTGGTCTCGAAGACAGAAAATAACGGCAGTAGTGTTTTAAAAAATTGTCATTTACTCCTAGATTTCATCTCTGGATAATGCATTGTGTATGGATAACTCATATAATAAAATGTCATAAAAGAGGCAATCTGAAAAGCTCACCTGCTTCTGATTTTCCAGCGAAGTCTTGTTCTTATCCATATACCGCTGAAAAAAAATGTAAAATATTCGAGAATTTCTTAGATTTCGGAGTATTAGTAGAACTTCAACAATATGTTATCCTCCACAACTGTGGAGAGAAATAATAAACTCTCATCTTTTCTCTTGACATTTTCATGCAGAGAACGGGTATGAAAGTGAAGAAAGTAAGAATGTGTAAGGGTAAGCAAAGGACACAGATATTACTTACCTTATAAGCCAAATCAAAGGCCTCTCCCACAGTTAAAGTGATCTGCTCCGCCATTTTGTCACTAAGGAACACATAGCATTCATGCTTCAGTGGATCGGACTCGGACTTTGCAATAAACGAGAAGATTCTCTTATCCTGAAGAGAAAAAGAAAACATAGAAAAGAATAATAAAAGAAGAAAAAATGCACTGCTTATTAAGGGACTCTAATAAACCTCAGCAAGATCTCAGTATTACCTGTTTGTCATCAGCACAGAATGATATCTTCTGTAGAGGATATCTGTGCAGAGCCATTTTTGTCTTTGAATCCACAATTGTCACTCCTTCAACATTTATTTGAATGTCCACTTTCTGCAGTTTATTGCCAGACTGCGTCGACTCAAATCTTTTGACCTGAGATCAACCAATAATAGCCAATAAGTACTGAATGAATTGAACTCTAATTCTTACCCCATTTTGGAACTGAATAGCATGGATCGCGTCACGGATCACTTCCGTGCCTTTTGCTTCTTTCACCTCTTGTGACCCGAAGAACTTGACGCTATATTCAACTCGTCCATTCAATAAGACATCTGTAAGGGGATTGTCATTGGCGGAATGGCTCCCGAGGAAAACGAACTATCAGTGAGCAAGCTTGGAGATTACTGACCTGGCGGGTGGATCCACGTCTTCCCAGATCCGCCTCCATATTTGACACCAGAACTACCTGAGGTGGATTGCGACGTCGAGCTGAGAACCTGAATTTCATCCGTCGCAAGATCTGCTAGCTGCCAGAAGTTATTTCAAGTAGCAGAAAAGTGCTTTTTCCTAAGGAAGGTCTGTCACCTTGTAACGGGAATAAGGGACGCTCAATCGATACGTGTGGATCAAAGAACGAAGAAAGAGGAAATGTCTGCATCACAGAGATGGCGGATGCTCGCATTCATCGCTGCTTGTGGTGATATTTCATGACATAAGTGGTATTGAACTCGATGGTTCTGGATAAAAATCGAAGACATTTGTCATTCGGCTACACGTCAACCAAAGCAAATAAAGATGATTGTTCTTTTCGCTTAGAAATGGTGAAAATTATGTTTCAAATTTGAAAGAAACTTAAAATCATCTCAAAACGAAACTGTGAAATACAAACCTCATTGACCGAGCTTGATAATGACCTCTTAAATGTCTTGTAGAGGTCCTTGCCCTTGGACGTCATCTGAAAACAGTTTTACGTATTCATAGAGTAAACCTAGGTATTATTTGTTTCCATCGAAGGTTGCGCCAACGAGATGAAAATACTATAAAAAACGAAAATTTTGGAGATAAAAAGGATAAAGTATGGCTACAAACAAAACGGTCTGTATTCACGTAAGTGGTAGTACTAAAGTAGAAATCGTAATCAAATGCTTATACGGCATGAAAGCAAATTCAAAAAATAAATGACTGAACTACCGCTCATATTGAATTAAAGTGGAGGTTTTCAGGGAAAAAAAAGCATAACTACTAAGAATAAGTTGGCTGCTGATCGCAAACAGCACCCAAAATCTCGGAATAACCGCATAAAAACTCATATCAAACGTTCAACGTTATTAAGAGTCGACTTTGCACTGGGAGCACACTAAATATGTGCCAAATCTGTAGGGATGAATTCAATAAATTTTCTCAGGAAACCTGTTGACGTCATCAATGAGTTACTTCAAACAGGAAATACCACTAGAATGGATGAGTACGAAATACAGGTGAAGAGGTACTGAAATGAAACAGTAGCGACACAGTTATTGCACAGAATCAACAAATACTTGCGCTACAAAAAGCTTCTGAGTGTGAAACTGGTTTATTTGAACGAGAAGGGCCTGGATAAACAAACTCTATACATACAGTCCGGCTAAATAATCGATAAAATCTTCGCATATGGGAGTACAGTTAAGATTTTGATAGTTCTAAGGAAGGAGTAATTTTATAGGGCATTCGGAAAGGAGTCGGTACTGGTGCATTCACGGACTTGAGGTGAGCCATGTGTTCCACGTACTCCCACATCATTTCCGGGATTCTTTCTAACATGTTAAGCAGTTAAAAATCACTGCGACTAACAAGCTTGAACATGCGCGACTTGGCAAAGGCCCCTCTAATCTCTTTACGTAAAAATGCACCAATACCGACTCACTTCTGAACCGGCTGTACAGTGATGTTTATGAAGCGAAGTGTTTGAAGAACAAGTGATGAACGGACTTGAAAATGTTTCGAGAAAAAGAGAAAAATGAATATATATATTCGCACCTATGAGAATCGATACAAATGAGGAAGTGAGCCGAAAGGCCAAAACGCAGGTAATAATGCATTACATTACATTTATACGCATTATAGGTACCCTGGAAAACGAAAAATAAACGATCGATCGGTAAATCCATCGCACTTCGTTTAACGAAGGGAAACAAGCTTCGACCAATGCTGTACGGCGGCTTGACAGCTCAGTGAAAAATAGCAATAAGTATACGGATGAATTTCACATATAAATATAAGACTAACCCCAGTAATGCGCAGTAACAATACTCCCCGCCTGCCTATATTTGGGTCAACGAGTGCACTATGGTACTTTTCAGCGCCAGAGAAAAAATCGATTTCTTGCACTGTTATGCGCGAACAAAGAAGTAAAGTAGAAGTTTGACAGCGAGTACTTAAAATATTTGAAGTAATGGTGGTATCAAAACGAAGGTGGTTGTTGTTCGCAATATTTTCCAGCAACTTAATGTCAGAAATACTTACTCATCAGTATATGGCTCTCTCCTTAGAAATCGAAGGAAATGAATTGGAAAATTGGAATAAAGGAAGAAAATGGGTTGAAAAGGATATATGGAACATATCATTCATTTCCCGAAATGTATTTTAGAACACTAAAGAAGTGAAAAGCGTTGGAAAAAAAAACCTTCAAAAGCCTCTAACTTGCTAAAACTGGTACATGAAAACTAGAATAAAAAGAAGAAAACCACTAAAAAGTGCAGAAAAGAAAGAAAGCAAGGAAAAACTGCGACCTAATCACCACCCACCTGTGATGCAAGTCCTTCACTGACGAGTCCTGACAGATAAACACCGCACGAGCGCACACCATGACGTTATCGACATTTACATAAGCCAATGTTTGCACAACTCATGAATATTCGACAAATACATTAAGAGATTATAGAGTTTGCTAAAAATTAACATGACCTCGCGCACAGTACTACCAATCCTACTTCGGGTAACTGATGCGAACGAACTCCAAATAAAAACAGCTGATGCAGTTTTCGCGCCCCAGTGAGAATACAGCTGCTGCAGACAATGGATGCACGCCTCTTGTCTAGGAATTGGCAGTGAATAATTGTTCAAAAAAGCACTTGATCAGGTGGAATGTGACCTGACTAAACGATGATTCATCGGCGAAAAAGAGCAGCTGTCCTGCACCAGCTTCCAATAAATTGCGCACGGTTTGCACAGCAACCGCGATTCTCCACGAGATGTGTGGAGAAAAAAAAATTGGCGGATGTTTTGCAAACTTTGCTTGGCGGAGGAGTTGGAGCTCAATATGTTTCACCGGGGGGGGGGGGGTGCTAATCGTTAAAAAAAGATTGGAGGAGAAAATACCGTGTCAACACGGTATTCGGCGAGGGAACAGGACACAACTTCGATGCTTGTCATTAAAAACAGCACCCGCTATGTCTTCGCGGTTCAGATTTGGGGTTTTGAGGGATCTAGAAGTCATATCCGAAGGTGAATTAGCGGTAAACACGTGAGAAATTCACAAAACCGGGGGACGGTATGTCTGGTCTGCCGCGCCGCACCACCTACGCGACGCGGCAGACCAGCTCCACGCTGTTGTTGACGGCCGGTGTCTCCCACAGTTTTCTTTGTGTCTTTGTTTTCATTTTGAAATGCATGGGTTAAAAATTAAGCAAAACATCAATATCAGCACCTAGAATGGTCTGCCGCATCGCGTAGGTGGTGCGGCGCGGCAGACAAATTGGGCGGTATTCTGTGACGCAATTGTGATGGACCAGCACCGTCAGTATGAGCTTCACCAATCCCACTAAAGCAGCAGGGATAGGCAATATTTTTCTTGCGTTTTTACCCGCATGGATAAACAAAAGTTTAGAGCACCGAGTCAGATTCCACGTTTGGAATCCAAAAGGTAAGAAAGCGAATCTCAGAACAAATGTATGCTTAGCTAATTTCGAATATTCTCAAATTATATATGTAACCCACAAAAGATGAGAGTTCTGTCGCATATTAAACTAACAAATGAAAAAGAAGTAGAATTACATGAGCAAATAGATGCATTAAAATCATTTCTATAGGAATTATCGAGGACACCGCGATAATGTGAACATCCCCAGCTACACCAACTACCTGACCGCGTTTCGACGACAACTAAACTTAGAGGTCACAGAGGAAAACGGCGAAAAATGAGGTCGTCATGGGACGAGAGCGCAGAGTGGAAAAGACCGACAGCTAAAAAAGGAACATGGACACACGACAAGGCAGAAATAAGTAGAGGACCGGTCATTTCCATTTCATAACGTGCTCAGGGATCGAAAACATCATTAAAAAGGGTTAATACAGTCAAATGCCGCTGTCAGACTAAATATGTCCGCGAATTCTTGAATCACACGCCACATATGGGCGTTATGAGCATTCCATCACAAGTAAATTATGAGCTTTTTTTAAAATTTGACACTGAAAAAAGTTGACTAGAAAACCTAGAGGCTCTCAAAACGGAACTGTAAAACGACATATGAAAGTCGTACATATACCAGTCACTCCCATCTGCTCGCTCATACTATGACTCATAAGTGACAGCCTAGTCAGCAAAATTCCTGTTCAAGGTTTACAATATTCTCGACGCACTTGCAATCAGAACCATGCAATAGTTCTCTTTCGTTTAACGGGCAATTTATACTACATGCGTGTGTCAGACGCGCGTCAAACTCACGCAACTGGTATAAACTATCCTAGAAAGAAAGTTGATCCTCTAATCCGTCCCATTGAAAAGACAATTGGAGGGAGGATAGAGAAAAAGAGAAGCAGCAGAATGTGCAATCTCTTACAGCTCTTTTTTTAATGCCGACTTTAACATCTCCGAATCATATTTACCGTTCCACACCTCAGTCTTTCCCGAAATAACTGGTGGATTACATGCACGGCTGCATAGCGTCGCGGCCTGAGATGCGTGCCGGGACCCAAACGAAGGTTGCAGCGAGTGGGTCCCACAACGCGCGCCGTCCGCCAGTTATTTTGAGACAGACTTCTTTCACAGCAGTAAGAGATGAGCTTCCTTAGTGAAAGCACCGAAAGTATCCTCGACAGTTTTTTTTTAGCAAGCGTGCTGGTCCCGCAATGAATGCAGAACGTTGTCTAGTGCATTGAGGCTAAAATGAAAGTGAAATGGTTGTATGGTTGTTGAACATTAAACGCTAAAACATTGTGAAACTGGACGCAAGCAAAAAGGTAAATTCTCTTGAATGCTTTGTGTGGGAAGGCTGTTAGTTTGCAGCTAGTCCCACAACGAAGCGTCAGTGGTACGGTAGTGAGCAGCATGTAAAATTGCCACGTAACATTTGAGATAAATACCCAATGCATAGAAATAACACATAGATAAACAGATCAATTACTATAATCGTTGAAAAACGTGGGAACAACTAGTCGGATAGTCGGATGCAAACATGTCCGGAGCATAAACGTCAGACTTAGAGAGGTCCCGCAGGGAATCCCTGCAGTAGTTGGCCGTGTGCAAGTGATTTTATGTATGTGGTTCGGGTTGCTGGTATACAATGCAACAGATTGCTAGAGAAAACACCATAATAAAACTGGTGAGTCCCTGTACGACGGTGAATTGAACATCACCTTCCCCCAGAAAACGTCGAAATGATTAGGAATCGATGAAAGTCACGAGAATATCGCGTGGCTTCGGGACGCGCACGCAAAATTTCGACCCGATCGCCAATTTGCGAAAGAACAGCGAAGAACCAGTTTGACTGCATTTACGAAATCAAACATTCGTACGAAATCACTGCTTCAAAACACTGATGGGGAAGTTGCCGAGCCAGCCAGAACTGCTGTGAACAATGGGAATTCGATTTAATGCGGTTTAGAGTCAAAACCGGATCGTGTCGTTTTTTCTCGTTTAACACCGAAATGAATTACGGAGCAGAAGAAAATCTGCTTTTACGGCGACTGAGCCGTAAAAAACCGTGCGGCAATGACTAGAGGCGGGCAAATAATATGAAGAATTGTCAGAGAATTTGAAAACCTTTTATTTCGAGAAAAATAAAAGTCCTTTGTAGTTCGTTGGTATAAGGGCGCAGTCAAGACTTGTGCTGACCATGAATACTACATAGTAAACCTAATCCCAAGTAGTGAATGTCCCAGAATTTATGAAAATGATTTCGCATGGTGAAAATGAGGACACTGATCGCTTGCCATCAGAGGTGCGACGAAATCGGATTGAGCGGTCGTCAACCAGCCAGCCTTGCGGTCAAGGCCGTCAGTCAAAAGTAAACACAGCCGTGACTTGACAGCCGATCAATACCTAAGATTGACATACTGAGGTATTGATCGATAATTATCAGTTGCAGGGTCCGTTCCCTGCCGGTGAATGTGAGGAAGTGCATGGGTTTGAAGAGCTACGATAAGAACTCAGCAAAACATTAGTATCCCATCAGTCCATTTTGGAGCATTTCAGTCCAATTCTCGCTTTAAGATGAAGTTTTAGTGGGGTAAACTCATTCCCTACTTGTTAAAAACAATCGTGTAGTGAGCTGTCAGGAATCAGAAGCGGAACTAATTTTGGAGATTTGAGCTAGATTTTACTAATTCTGCGCATCACCCAGATCATCGTAGGATTACGACAATGAGCAGCAGGCTAGAATTAATTGTCTACCAGCGAAAAACGAGATAGAACTCCCCAGTCATCTCAACCTTCAGGTTGTGAACGAGTGCTATCTAGCTCTCTAAACAAAAAAGATCAAACGTAGCGCCGAAACTTCGTTAATCAACAACATCTTCCACAAGTTTGACTTCATGCTTGATCGGCAGTTCCTAACAAACTGCACACGTTTCCAAACATCCAGTAAAAACCAACAATTATTTACACAGCAATTTTCCACCTCAGCAACTTGCATTCTGCCCGTGAATTCCACGAATTGTCTGGAAAACATTTCAAATCCTGACTAGCAGCAGCATAAATCTACAACCACAGAAGCTGCACAATTTCCGCCTCCAATGTAATTTGCTGCTAATACATAAACGAATCGATTTATCTCATCTTTGTAATTAAATATACTAAACTAGGCAAAAACGTCGGTGGAAAGCTACAGAACTACTTCTTCTGGATACTTCATCCTCGCGTAGCTTGTTACAACCTCCACCAGGACATCCCTGCTCGTGTATGATGATAGCTCATGAACGCCTCAGTGAGTCCTGGAAAAATATTGTTGATATTCTCGGTCACAGTATTCTCACTCTTTAGTTCGGAAACTAGAGAAATATACAAATTTTCTGAGCTGAGAACGATTGAATACAACTTCAAGTGAGCACACGAGGACTGGTCCCCGAGTGATTAACCGTGTTTTCGTCATTCAGTACTTGAAATGATGAGGAAAAATAAAATACTTAAAACAAGACAGCATCATGTGGAAGAATGTAAGTGTATATTGAAGAAGCAGTGAGTATTTTACTACTGCAACTGTAAGAGACCTTGCAGAACCTTTTAGACCTGAAAACTTCACAGAACACTTACCAACTCCAACATTGGCAGTATCTCTGTCATATACGTGATTAAAGACGGCTTCTCGCAGAACATTATGATCAATATGAGCGATCTGTTCTTCAAGTTGAGCCAGCGATCGGACAGATCCAGTGTATAACAGCTGAAAGATGACGTTTACCACTGTATAACCAGCGGAAAATGATAAATTCTGCTATGAGATGCAGAACCACCCATTTACCTCCTTAGCGTTGAACTCTGCTTTCTGTGTGTTTGATTCGAGGTCTTGATACATGGTGGTTCTTAGCTGATTACGGGCCAACGTAGTCTCCTCCTCAGAGATAGCTCCCGCCAGATGCTTAAAAGAAGAAACACTTCTAAGAGTGAGCACCTGGGAGTAGTAAAAAAAAACAAGCACATACTGCTAACAAACCTTCCATTCATGCTGGATGCTTCTTATAATGCCTTGCGAATTGACCAAATCATCACCATTACTAACAAAGTAAACGCCAAATAGGCCGGTATCCCTGGAAAGCTTTCAAAGATTCCAGCAGAAATCGATGAAAGAGACATGGTGGCTAACTTGTAATTGATATTAAAGTGCTGAAGGAAGTGCAGTCCATGTTCATGCGAAATCTTCTGAATCCAGCGGGATGGGGCAGTGCGGGTTGTCGCATGGGTGACATCCCACTGTCCTGCAAGCATTGAAATGGGAGTAAGGCATACATTTCCACATTTCCTGCTCAGATTTTTGTTGATTCAGCATCTGCGCATTCTCCGCTAATCTAAGTGCAGAAGTTCAAATGCAAAGCAACTGCTAATATTCGTAAAAAAAAATCTAAGACAACAACCATTTACCAATGAATTGGCTGGCCATCTGAAGGGCAAGAGCATCCTTGTGGGCGTAACCGACACCCTGAAAAACGAGTATGCAAGCCCATCAGTGTCACGAAAAACAATTGAAAAGGCGAATGTACATAAGCACTTGAAGAACTTGACACCTTTTCCAAATAAAAAATCAAAATGAGGTTAAAGATAGTGACTTCTTTGTTACATTGCGTATAAACTTGCCAGTTGAACACGAGGAGAGACTTTCTTTTCAGCCAAAACTCCACGAAAATAGGAACAGTTCAGTTATATGAAAGGTATTCAGGTACACGTCAGTCTTCTAACAACCAATGCTGGTCAATTTGTAATTCTGTAACATCCTTCTAATAACTTCTCCTCACCTCCACAGCTACAGCTGAGTACATATGGGGGATGTAGTCGTTACGGTATCTGTATTCGCAACCAGTGAATCGAGCTCCACCGGCCTAAAACATCACTAAATTCACCATTGGCTATAATAATAATTAATTAATAATAATTAATTAATAATAATTGGCTACCCTGAAGCTTCCATCAGAGTGGGAGAAACAACTATACCTGAGGCACCTTCCTTGGATACTCGCTGCTGAGATCACCGAAGTACTTCTCAGCAAGGCCCTGGACCTTCGATCCCGAACACCCTCCTCCGACAGCTGAAACTACCATCCTAATGGGACGGTAGTTATCCTCCTGCCATTCCTTGATGTTCTTGGCTGAGATAGCCTAAAAATAGGCTTATATGTGGAACACTTTGTAAGAAAGCAGTGAAAAATCTAAAGAAAGCAGTGAAAAACCTACTTTCAGTGACGCGGTAGTTCCAAGAGGGCTCTTCGACAGTGGCGTGCCCTAGAAGGAAAGTATTAATTTGAAATAGTGGTAGAAATATGGATGTTTCTCGGACCTGGAAAGCGGCTGTGTGGAGGTTATCCATGGTGACTTTCTGAAGATCGCTTTCAGATTCCTCAAGTTGTCGAAGCAGTACAGCACGTTCGGCTTCGACTGCGGACGGGTCGAGCTTGCTGTTTCTCAGCACATCAGCAAGAATGTCGACGACTATAAGCACAAAGTGGAGGCGAACTCAAGCAGACCTGATCAAATTATGCGCAGTTCGCCAATAACAAAGAAAAGTGTCTCTCCCGAATGTAATTGTGAGGAAAATGAACTATGGGAGAACAAGCTCAACCAAATAAATAGGAAGGAACACGAAGAACACCGTAATTGTTCGGAAAACCAAACCTTTTTCAACATCTTGAGATGATGACTGAACTAGGACAGCGGTGCGATCGCGAGTAGTGTAGGACTGCAGTTTGGCACCAATCGCCTCCAGTTCACTTTCAAGAGCGGCAGAAGCACGCTTACCAGTGCCCTTAACAAGACATCATAAGAACTACCTGAGAAAATTAGGAAATACAACTCCAACACAATAAAAAAAAGTTACCTTGTGCATAAGCCGTTCAAGGAAGTGAGCTACTCCGTTGTTTTCCTCGTTTTCGTATCGAGACCCGGTTTCGATCCAAACTCCAACCTTAAGAATTAGCATTAGCAGTTGTTAATCAATAATACCGCTCAAATATGCTTAAGAGAGTGACTGAAAGCGAGAAGAGAAAGAACAAGGGAATTTAAGAAAGAAGAATTTGTACGAAAACTTATTCTGAAGGAGCGAGTGGAATTTCTTTTGAGTAATGAAGCTTTAAAAAATACAGTGAATTGCGCCAAAATATACAAAACGTACAGTGGCCGTTGGTCTTCCATTGTCCTCAGCTGCAACTCGTAGTCCATTTTTTAGTGTGCTGACTTCTACAGCCGGCTGGTTCGCCAGAACATCTTTAATGCTCAGCGCAGCCACATTTCGCACCTAAAGAAGAAATCTATCCATCAGAAGAATACGTACACATTCAGAAGTAGTAGTGGTTTCTCCAGGTGTTAAATAAAGGTAAGAAACCCTAAATATAGTAAGATTTGAACCGGGTGGGCAGGAAAAAATTAAGATTCAGGAAAAAAGAACTTCTGACTCCGAAATTCAGTCGAAAACTACATTTTGTTCCTGCTAACTCACGGACTCATAAGATTCATGCTATGAAAGGAAATGAATCAGCAAGAATGAAAAAAAAACAAAGCATGTGTGACAAGGTCTTGTCAAATAAAAAGAAGAAAAGAAACGTTACCAGAATTGCTTCCCTATCAGAATAGTGATTGAAAACTGTGCAGTTTTTTTTTCAATCCAACATGAATATTAATTGCTTACAATTTCGCAGTGGAATGCAATAGCGAAGGATGAAAATATTTAGTGCAAAAAAAAAGAAGCTCAACGCATAAATGGAACAGCTATACAGAAGCAAGGAACTCACCTGAGTGTTAAGAACCGGCTTGAGCGACGATCCAATGACAAACCTCAACGCCATGCTGCCGTCCTTTACCAGCAAGTCCCTACAAACAAGTAGAGTAATAGTGGTAAGTAGTACACAAAGCACGAGTTAAAAAAAAAGTCAAAAAGAACGTTTAAATTCAGGACTAGTACATCCCCGTTCGGATAGTTCTCCAGGGAACATTTCTTGATTTTTTAAATCTCTTATTATTTGTTTTTACAGCAAAGATGAAGACAAGGCAATAAGACAGCAGTCTAAGGAGTTATTAAGGAAAGAACAGTACCTTTCACGGCCAATTGAAGCGCTCAAAAAAATTCTCCACCGTCTCCAAGGCTATCTTCTCAGGACCTCATCACAATGTTAAAGGACGCTCCAATTTGAATTCGTTCCAATTCGACTTTTCAGAGTCCCTCACCTTTGTCTTTCTTTTTCCTTTATTCTTTCCTTTGTTTTCTGTTTTTTTAATGCGCTCCATTCTTCTTGCATGTTCTTGGATGTGGATTTTGGTAGTGGAGCACAGGGGGCGGGGGATTCTCTCGTTTTACCGCTGCTTTTATTTGAAGTTGTTTTTGTGTTTAAGAATTGTGCTCGTACTGACACTAACCTCATCTTCTTTGTGTGGTTTTGGAGAAAGGGATGCGCAAGCAACTATTTTCTGAGAATAATTTTCGTTCGAAACTTATCTCCTCTTCATTAAATTGTAAGAGAATCCAATTACTCGTTTCTTTTTTTTGGTTTCTTCCTTTAATTTCCTCTTTTTCTTGAATTTCTTCTTGTATTTCTGTGATGATTATTTCGTCGACAGACCACATTCTTCTAATATCATTCATTTCGAAAGGCGTAGTAGTTTACTTCGAAAAGCGCAGAAAGCTGTTTCGAAAATTGTGTCAGGTCAGTGTTAGGTCAAATTCCACTAACGTTTTGGTCCTTATCTCATGTTACTTTCGACAAAAATTTTCGAAACGGTCATAAACTTATGTGCTGGTGCTGGTTACACGTTTCGAAATGTTAACTGATTATTAAAGCACCTATTGATAGATAGTAGACATAGGACTACTCGATTTTTTTTGGCATCTAATGCGTATGAGAGCTTTTTTTTTTCAATTTCATTTTGTTGGAAGACCAGCTTTCTTTGAACTGCTCCAGTTTTCGGTGTTCCAGTTGTTCTTGAATTTCTCCCAAACCAGTTTGATTTTGAATAGAAAATATCTAATTTTTTATTCATTGGTCTCATCCTTCTGTTTACTTCGATTGGTCCTTCCGTTTTACTTCCTTCTCTACTTCCTCGAGCGCGCTCGCACTGCAACAAGTAAAATGAATGTCTGTGATCACTTCAGAATGTCTTCCCGGCATCGCATCGACTTGGATGATGATCGCAAGCGGGACCGCGATCGAGACAGGGATCGAGATAGGGACAGGAAGTCTCGCAGGTTAGTTGCCAAAATGTAGAATTAAGATTTCAATATTCATATAGTCGAGAGGTAAATTATTTGAATTCATATGAATGTCTTAGAGAATTGGATTTCTACCGTAATTCATCAAATTTCCCCTCTTTAGATCCAAATTCTGGTCACTTTCCCTTCGTTTAAGCTCTTAGGAGGTTGTATTTAATTGCTAATGTTAAGATCTCGTTCTCGATCTCGCTCGCCGTTAAAAAAGGATAAGGATCGTTCCAATTCGCCTCCCACTATCACCTACAACAATAATGCTGCTGCAGCTGAGGCCAAGGTATGTCTCGTCTTCTATGGATTCTCGAGATTGAGATGTATTCCTTCTTGTTTTAGATAAAAACTAATCCATACACAAGAATGCCGTATAGCAGAAAGTACTGGCAGATTTGGGAGAAACGTCATCAACTTCCCGTTTGGGAATACAAGGAGAAGTTCATGGAAATTCTCCATAACAACCAGTGTAAGCTTTCTAGTCTAGAATTAATTCATGTTTGGCACTGAGGAACCTTTGAGAACTCCCTGGCAAAAGTTCTTGTTTAGGTATGACTTTGGTGGGAGAGACAGGTTCTGGAAAAACCACTCAGATTCCCCAGTGGTGTGTGGAATACGTCCGGCAAAGGGCTGTGCCTGGTCAGCGGAGGCTCGTAGCCTGTACTCAGCCGAGGAGGGTAGCAGCGATGTCAGTTGCGTCCCGCGTAGCTGACGAAATGGATGTTCAGGTGGGCTAAAGACGCTTTTGTTCCTTTTCGTTTGAAATTAGTATCGGGCGTCATGGTAAGCTGGGTGGTTTGTTATTTTCTGAACGAGACTTCGCACATTATCGATTAGTTTTTTTCAAGTTGGGACAGGAAGTCGGATATTCTATTCGTTTCGAAGACTGCGTCAGTGCGCAAACTATACTGAAATATTGTACGGATGGTATGTTTCTTTAGTCTGTTTAAGTAAGTTTATCATAAGAAATAACTCATATATATGCTTTCAAGTTCTCAAATAGTTTCGGAACTTAGGAACTCCAATTTTTGATGTTTTTGGAACAATTTCATAAGCTTAATATAATTTACTGGTTTTCGCGTCTTCATTATTTGCTCTCCCAGCACCCATTGAAATTTTCGTTGTCTAGTTTTTCTCATCAGAGCACGTCTAGATGATCAGGGCAGCAGAATGTAAAGTCTAATGTACTTGAATTGGCGATAGGTAACAATTGGGACCTTGTGAACCTTTCTAGTGTTATTATTGGATCGTATTGTTTGGGCCATTCGAAAGAGGTATTGAAACAGTGTTCTTTTGTAGTGTAGAAATTTCCTACTCCCGCTATCTTTCCTAGGCGTTTCTCCCTTGGTTTTTTTTCTAAGCTCGAAAGAAAACGAGGCGGCAAAAATTTCTTTGGGAGCTACTCTCAAATTTTTTGTGCATAATTTCTTTTGCATTAGCTATTATCAATTTTCCAGGGTCGTAAAAGAATTTTCCAGAAACATGTTCTCAGTATCTGTTGTTTAAGGTATGTTATTACGTGAAGCGATGAACTGCCCGCTTTTGGACGGCTATGGTGTTATAATTCTTGACGAAGCGCACGAAAGGACGTTGGCAACTGATATATTGATGGGGTTGATCAAGGTAATGAGGACAAATCTTTAGAAATTAGCGTTAGTTCTGCGGATTATCGCATTTCGCAGGGATTGTTTTGACAACTGCTGTTTTTGGTGTAGTGTTTGCCTCTACAAATCAGTGGAAAATCCCAGAATTTTAGGAAATCGTCAAACAACGTGCCGACATCAAGATAGTAATCATGTCTGCTACCCTCGATGCTGGAAAATTCCAGAATTATTTTGAAAACTGCCCTTTGATGTCAGTACCAGGGCGTACTTTCCCTGTAGAGATCTTCGTAGGTTTTTTTTTCTGGTTCTGCTTCCTACTGCTGCCCTAGAAATACTCCATGGGCTTTTCCATGTCTGATGAATCCTTTTTAGTTCACGCCGGAGCCTGAGAAGGACTACCTGGAAGCGGCTATAAGGACCGTGATCCAAATCCATGTTTGTGAGGAAACTGAAGGAGACATTCTGTTGTTTTTGACTGGACAAGAGGTGAGTTATATGGCTCATCGACGTTTTTTTTTTACTCTCGTTGTGCATTTAAATCCCTCTGTTGTAGGAAATCGAAGAAGCCTGTAAGCGGATAAAGCGCGAAATAGACAACTTGGGTCCACAAGTAGGCACACTCAACTGTATTCCTCTGTATTCTACGCTGCCGCCAAATCAGCAACAAAGAATTTTCGAACCTGCACCGCCTAGTAGGCCAGGAGCTATTGGTGAGCTTTCCTACCAGTTTTTTTCGTTAATAATTTTGTCAGCGAGTGACTGATTCCCAGATTTATAGGGAGAAAATGCGTGGTTTCGACCAATATTGCTGAAACATCTCTTACCATCGATGGAGTGGTGTTCGTGATAGATCCAGGGTTTTCAAAGCAAAAAGTGTACAATCCGAGAATTCGAGTCGAGTCTCTGCTGGTGTGTCCGATCTCCAAAGCCAGCGCTATGCAGCGAGCTGGTCGTGCCGGTCGTACCAAGCCAGGTAAGTAAAATCATTGTTTACTAGGCACTATCTGTGATTTTTTCTCTAGCTGTGATCCTAAATTCATTATTTTTGCTTTTAGGAAAGTGTTTCCGACTGTATACAGAAAAAGCTTATCAAGAGGAGATGCAGGAGCAGACTTATCCGGAAATTTTGCGGTGAGCTTCGTTGTTAAGACTTCCGTAGCTTGCCGTTATTCTTAACAAATTTCTGTCTCGTTTTTAGGTCGAACCTAGGCTCAGTTGTCTTACAGCTGAAGAAACTCGGCATTGAAGATCTCGTTCATTTCGATTTTATGGATCCTCCTGCACCAGAAACTCTTATGAGGGCGTTGGAACTGCTGAACTACTTAGCCGCCATCAATGATGACGGTGAATTGACGGAACTTGGCTCGTTGATGGCTGAATTTCCTTTGGATCCCCAATTAGGTATGAATTCCCGCTTTTTTCTATGTGTGGGATACTAATTAAGTGGTTTCAGCAAAAATGCTGATCACCTCGACCGAACTGAACTGTTCGAATGAAATGTTGTCAATCACTGCTATGTTATCTGGTGAGTAACTTGTAGGATGACCACACTGTCTTCAGTCATTAGCATTTCTCTTGTAGTTCCCCAGTGTTTTGTACGACCGAATGAGATGAAGAAGGAAGCAGATGAGGCTAAGGCCCGCTTTGCCCACGTTGATGGCGATCACCTAACGTTGTTGAATGTTTACCATGCTTTCAAGCAAAGTAAGTTGTTCTACCGTCTTTCTGCGAAGTTAACGTTTCGCTACGGTTTTCGATTTCGTTTTTTTTTTCTTGGATGCTGTTTGGAAGTAACTCTTTAGATAATGAGGATGTGCAGTGGTGCTACGATAATTTCATCAACTATCGTACTCTGAAGACTGCAGATACTGTAAGAACACAACTGGGGAAGATTATGGATAAGGTATGCGTGTTTTCTCTGAAGAATATCATTGTACTTACTTATAATTTTATAATTGTATAAAATGCTGCTTATTTTAGTTTAATCTGAGACGGGTTTCCACCGACTTCAAGTCAAAAGACTACTACATAAACATTCGCAAAGCTTTAGTTGCGGGATTTTTCATGCAGGTACGAGTGATTTCATTGCTTTTCTCCACCAAAACTATGCTTGAGAAATTATATTTGCTCTTTCAGGTAGCCCATCTTCAAAGAAGTGGACACTATATTACTGTGAAGGATAATCAGCTTGTGAATCTTCATCCGTCTACTGTACTGGATCATAAGCCGGAATGGGCTCTATATAATGAATTCGTGCTGACAACGAAGAACTTTATAAGGACGGTCACGGATGTTCGACCAGAGTGGTGAGTTATTCTGTTAAGTGGTCTGGCTCCGTACAAGTTAATGAATGTTGTAATGTCGATGAAGTTTTTTCTGAGATGTTACTCATGAATTTTATTTCATTTCACCGATAACTCTTTGTATTGTTCACATTTCTGGTTTTTTTTTGTTGATTAACAGTAACAAAACTTGTTTAGGTTGCTAACGATCGCACCACAATACTTCGACCTGTCGAACTTCCCTGAAGGCGATACGAAGCGAAAGTTGCAGTACGTAGACAAGTCGTTGAAAGCGCTACAGAATAGCAAAGGATATTAAGAATTGCATTGAGTTGTGATTATTCATGTTTAGAAGGTTACCCCCTGATTTCCTATTACTATACGTATCTCATTAGAATAGTGGAAGAAAATGTGTCTTTACAGATGAGTTAGGAGCTTCTTTTTGAAGAACGTTTTTTGATGGAGCTTCTTTTTGAAGAAAGTTCTTTTGGTGATATTTCCGCATTGTGTGCTTTTATTGTTATTGTGACATTCGTGTTAGTCGTGTTGTCTCTTAATATTGAAATTGTTACCACAGTTCATTCATCATTGTTGTCATTTTTGTGCAAACCTGTTAGTTATGTGTTTTTTTTCTATCATTGCTTACTTGAATATTGCGCAAGCATCGTTGTTGTTCGAGGGAGGTCGAATGAAAGATTTCAACAAGAGCTGCAACCTCGTTTTCCAGAAAATTGAAGTGAGGAGCTGCTTGGGGGTTGGCGCCGTTTTGAGAAATAAGCGGCAGCCTAGGCAACAGAGCTACTGCCAAGAATTATACTTCTTGTCATTCCTGAAGAATGTGATGTCAGCGATGTCATCGAAATCTAAGGTAGATCCTAGAAGCGAATTTTCCCCAATTCTGGCCCCACACAAATGGGCCTCAATGGATCTTTAGCGTTTTCCTACTGAGGCATCTCCGACATTTTAAACCGAACAACAGGTATAGGTAATGCTTAGAGTACTGCTTAGAATTAGCAGCGTGGATTGGAGCCCAGTAAGGACTCCATAAAAAGCGAAGGAAATGCTTCAGAAAGTTCTTGCCTCCTGCGTTCCTCTCGAATGGAAGACGTCAAGCCAGAGCTCGACAGTGGAATTGGAAGTGACCTCCAGTACATGTGAAACAAAGGTATTTCCCGTTGAATTGCTTATGGTCTTATTGGAAAACCACACGGAAAAAAAAACGCAAAATCGAAAATGCCGTGTCTGTGAATTTTTGGGTATTTCCGGCTTCCTAAATGAAATGGACACCCATGAACCAACAGCAAAGAAAAGCAGGATTTGTTCTATAAGACCATTACCGTACATTGTTATTACAGGTCATCTACCGAGAATTATAGAACTTTGACTTAAAAAACCAACAAAACTTTTGCACCAACCTAGTACTATTACAGTATCATAGTGTGGCACAGGAAATGATCTGTCCCACAAGTGACAACTCAGAGGCCCATTTGCTAAATAAGCAATCCATCACAAATTACAGCAGAATTTTCTCATCTATCATCAATAGTCGTGCGAGTCAGAAATCATTTGATGAATGAACAGATGTACACATTCATGGGACACCGTAGCGGCTCCCAGAAAATAGCTAATTTGGTAACACAACACCAATAAGGAGTTTTTGTGCGAGAGATTCCCAGTGAAAAAACAGAAACGTAGGGGTAGAAGACCTTTACGAAATTCCAGGAGCGACATCATGGGGCATTGTCGACTAGTATGATGATAGACGTGATCTCATGGTGACGGTGACACTGGTGTTCCACTGTAAGACCCATTCGTATAAATAGAAGTGACTACGTACAGAGTGAGTCGTAGACCTGTATCGCGAGTCTTCGACTGCGTTCTTCGACTTCGTTGATTTATCCTAGGATTTGGCTTATAAGTGTATACCATCGTTGGATTTACAGTTTGTTATTTGCTTCATTCCCCACTTGTGTTATGCAGTGCTCCGAAACCTTACTTATCGCTGTTGTGATTACATTCACAGTCAAACCACGGCAAGTAAGAGTGGCCGGTTGATTTCAAGACGTTTCCCTCGCCTTTCCTTACATTTAGCCTTGTAGAGATTGTGTGGGTAGAAACAAGTAAAAAGCAAGTCTACGACACTTGACATTCCTCATGAGGTACTCGATATGCACTAATTGTTTTGTATGGATTCACACAAGGCACCCTTTTATCTCCGATAACACGACGGCATGGTCTGGATCTCACAAAGAAGCGATAAGCTCGAGCCAGTTCCGGCTTTATAAGAGTTGCTTTCGAGAAAGACGAAGGTCCCCGCGCTGGCGAGACTGTAGCAAGCACTGCTGGCGAGTGAACTGCCGGAGCTTGCAATGGTTGTCCGGCTTGCCCGATTGGTTCATCTAGTTCCCCCAGTCACCTGGACCATATCTTGAGCATGTTAGCGGTGTGATCCTTCCTCTGATCGGACACATCCACTCTTCAAACAATCTCACTTGTACTGGTGAAACAGTAGGAATGGCTGCTCCCATAACCCCGCCCCTATGCGGCCGCAGTGCGTCCGCTCACGTGCAGCGATAATCGAAACTCCATTTTCGCAACTCGTTCATTGCAAGCATCCGTTACTTTCATATTTCAATTCTTAGTTCTGTTCCTACGAATTTCAGACAAGAGCAAATCCATACTCAACTCGAGGATGCAACAACTTCCCATTAGCGAATACAAGGAGAAGTTCATGGAGATGCTCAGTGGAAATCAGTGTACGTTACCTAACTGATCTATTATTCATCTTTAACCTTAGAATCTGTGCTAAGGATCTATAGCGCTCTTTTTTTTTCAGGTATAATTCTGGTAGGAGAGCCTGGCTGTGGTAAAACAACGCGAGTCCCGCAGTGGTGCTTGGAATACGTTCGACAGAAAGCTATTCCCGGACAACGAAAGCAAGTAGTCTGTACTCAGCCAAAAAGAGCAGCAGCGGTATCAGTTGCGGCCCACATCGCTGAAGAAATGAAAGTTCAGGTGGGCGGGGAATGCTTCTGTCCCTTTATCCTAAAAAAGTGCTGGACTTCCTGATGAGCTGGGTGGTTTTATTTGTCCTCGAAAATTGGCGCATTAGCTTTATTGACTAGTATTTCAAGTTGGGACAGCAGGTCGGTTATTCTATTCGTTTCGAAGACTGCGTCAGTGATCGAACTATACTGAAATATTGTACGGATGGTATGTTTATTTGGACTTTTTGAGTAAGTTTACCTTTGAAGTAACAGAAAGAAAAACTGGAACAGTTTTAAATATTGCGCTGGTTACCTTCACTTTCACCCCTTAGTATTTGACTCATCCTAGAGTTCAGAGAAATTTTCGCCACCCAGTTTTCGTGAAGATATTCAGCAAATTTCTTGTCATGGAATGAAATGTGAGGAGCTTTTGAGACAAATGATCGAGAGCACATGAGAAGGCAGATCCCCTGATAGGTGCGGTGAGCCGTTGCGGTGAGGCTGAGCACGCAGGGAGGTAGATCCACTGATGGGTGCGGTGAGCCGTTGCTGCGAAGGGCGAGCGAACACGCTAGAGGAAGGTCCGTTGGAGGAACGCGTAGGCTCAGGATAACTTTGGTGTTCATTGATGCTTGAACCAGAATAGAAGCTAACTTTCGCCTACTTTTTTGATACCGTTATTGAGATGTGATGAGGATCCCCCAATTTTTCTTCACCATAGAGAAAACAAGGCGGAGAAAATTTCTTTGGAGTTACGATCTAGATAGTTCTGTCCACGATTAAGACAGCATTAATGCCTTCTATCCTCTAGTACTTTAATACCATTTTTATAGAAGCACTTCAAACAGGTTCAAATAAGCACCCTAAATGATTGTTTTTGAGGTGTGTTAGTGCGAGAAGCGATGAAATGCCCACTCCTGGACGGATACGGTGTAATTATCCTTGACGAAGCCCACGAGAGGACATTGGCCACTGATATATTGATGGGGATGATCAAGGTGACGATGAAGATTTGCTAGCAGTCCTCAATTATCCCTTGCTTTTGTGACCTCAGCATTTGTGTACAATGATAAAGGCTAACTCCCTATCATTCTAGGAAATCGTCAGAAAACGAGCTGACATCAAATTAGTGGTCATGTCAGCTACACTTGATGCTAGCAAGTTCCAGAATTATTTTGAGAACTGCTCGATGATGTCAGTACCAGGGCGTACTTTTCCTGTGGAAATCTTCGTAGGTTTCTCTTCTGGTTTTGTACATCATTTCATAAGAATTCGCTTATGATCCCTTATTCAGTTTGTGCAAAATCCTGAAAAGGATTATATGACTGCTGCAGTCAGGACTGTGATCAACATTCATGTTTCCGAAAAAGCTGAAGGCGACATTTTGTTGTTTCTGAGTGACCAGGAGGTAAAATACACATGTTGCCTACTGCGTCCCTCTTCATTGCCTACCATTACTTGTTTTAGGAAATCGAAGAAGCCTGTAAACGGATAAGGCGTGAGGTTGACAACTTGAGTCCTCAAATAGGAACGCTTAGTTGCATTCCTCTGTATTCTACGCTCCCACCTAATCAGCTGCAAAAAGTCTTTGAATCTGCGCCGCCTAATAGATCGGGGGCAGTTGGTAAGCAGTTGCTATCACTAGTATTATGACCACCGCAGTGCTACTGATTGTAATGCTTCTAGGAAGAAAATGTGTGATTTCAACAAGCATTGCTGAAACTTCCATGATAATCGATGGTGTGGTGTTTGTGATAGATCCAGGGTTTACGAAACAGAAGATGTACAATCCGAGAGTTCAAGTCGAGTATCTGTCGGCCTGTCCGATTTCGAAGTCCAGTGCCAAGCTGAGAGCTGATTGTGCCGGTCGCACCAAAGCAGGTGAGGGTAATACAAATCGCAGCCATACAGATTTAAAACGGGAGGGTTTCCTTCCAAGGAAAGACCAGGTTAATCGAAGGTTCAGAAACAGCAGTGTTCATTTCGTGTGCCGATTAATTGACCCATGCTATCTCCTAATTTAATTGTTCTGGCCAAATGACCAAGCAAATGAAATGAAAAGAAGGTGCATTCACGGGTCTTGTACGTATGTATGCAAAACGTGCTCATTTCAAATTTTGTCTTAATAATGTAATGTTTTTATTAAGGAAAATGTTTCCGGCTATATACGGAAAAAAGTTATCAGGAGGAAATGCAGGAACAGCGTTGCCCCGAAATTTTACGGTGCGTTTCGTTCTCAAAATTTTCCTTGCCCGACTTTATCATTTGCCAAGTTTTGATTTCCTTTTAGGTCAGACCTACGCTCAGTTGTCTTACAGCTGAAGAAACTCGGCGTTGAAGATATCGTTCACTTCGATTTCATGGATCCACCAGCACCTGAAACTCTTATGGCAGCCTTGGAGCTGCTGAAGAAGTTGGATGCCATCAGTGATGATGGTAAATTAACGGAGCTGGGGTCGTTAATGGCTGAGTTCCCTCTGGATCCGCAATTTGGTATAGTCTCCTACGGTGAAAAAAAAGCGTTCGAAAGCTGAGATATGATTTTTCAGCAAAAGTGCTTATCAAATCGACAGAACTAAACTGTTCAAATGAAATTCTGTCAATCATTGCTATGTTGTCTGGTGAGTAATTTGAAGGATGATCTTGTTCTGTCCACCCATGACTATTTTGCTTATAGCTCCGCAGTGTTTTGTACGACCGAATACGACCGAGAAAGCGAAGGAAGCGGATGAGGCCAAGGCCTGTTTTGTCCATGTTGACAGCGATCATCTAACATTGTTGAATGTTTACCACGCTTTCAAGCAGAGTAAGTTGCCCTATCGGGTACACGGTTGAATTTCAGGGTCTACTGCTTTTCTATTGATCCTTATTTCAAAATTAGATGACGCTCAAGAGCATTTTTTTCAGATGACGAGGATGAGCAGTGGTGCAACGATAATTTCATCAACTACCGCGCTCTCAAGACTGCGGATAATATAAGAACGCAGTTGGGAAAGATCATGGCTAAGGTGTGCATGAGTTTCTTATAAATGTCTTCTGTTTATTCGTGACATTTCATCATGTTGCTTATTTTAGGTTAACCTGCAGCAAGTTTCCTCCGATTCAAAGTCGGAAGACTACTGCATAAATATTCGCAAAGCTCTAGTTGCAGGATTCTTTATGCAGGTAGCAATTTAGCTAGACTTTTCTTTCACAGAAGGATTTAAGAAATTGTATGTCATGTTCTAGGTGGCTCATCTCCAAAGAAGTGGACACTATGCTACTGTGAAGGATAGTCAACTCGTGGATCTTCATTCTTCCACTGTACTGGATCAAAAACCGGAATGGGTGATGTATAGTGAATTCGTGGCGACAACAAAGAACTTCATCAAGACAGTCACTAAGCTGCAGCCAGAATGGTGAGTGACGACACCAAGTGGCCTAGCTTGAAACAAGTCGATGAGTATTATGCCTGTTCAAAAATGTTCATAACGTGTTTAGGTTGCTAACTATTGCACCACAGTACTTCGATCAGTCGAATTTTCCGGACGGTGACTCGAAGCGAAAACTACAAGACGTAGAGAAATCGCTGTCAGCGCAGCAAGACGGCGAAAAATAAAAGAATGTCTCTTTATGAAAAAGTTGGGAGCTCGTCCTCCAAAAAAAATTCCTTTGGTTTTGTGCATTACTGTGAATTTGTGGTAGTTGTTGTGTTCCTTTATATTCAAAATGTTAACCCAGTTCATTTATCATTGTAGTCATTTTTATGTAAATCATAAAAATTGTTAGCTATGTTTTTGAATGCGTTCTTGAATGCAGTAGATGCATCATTCATGGGCGAGGGAGGTTGAGCGAAACTGTTCAAAGAGAAATGCAACTGTTGTTCAAACAGAAATGCAGATGATGCTTCTGGTTCCCTGTACAGTTTTGGCCTAAAAAAGGTCCAGTTTCGTCAGTGGATGTGTCTCCAACGTGAGGGCAAGGAAAGAAATGGTAATTATACTTGACTGAATGAATCAAAACATAAATAATAAGTCGATCAGTAGCTTACCCCCATGTTGAGACCCGCCATCTATCTCTTCTCTATAGTTGGCTTCCAAAGTTTGCCCCCCCCCCCCCATTCGCTCATACTTTCTAATTTTGGTAAGACAGATCCACTGCCCATCGCCTTGAGAGGAAGGCATGCTTGGCGACCGTCGCGTCGCAGAGCAGTCACAATCTGTTCGAAATCCGCCGTTTTTGCTCATGCCAGTCTCAGCTGTGCCGTGCCTTTCGTGAAAATGTGGTAGCTGTCCCGTGCGATGGCATCGCGGACGCCCTGATTTTCAGTGGCCAGACAGAAGTGAAGACCCGCCGTCGCCAAACATGCCTTCTCTTTCTCAACATCCGCTTTATACAGGGTGCGTCAAAATTATTGACGCACCTAAAATGAGTCTGTAGAAAAGAAGAGATGCAAAAACATTCCAAATAAGCATATGCAGAATAAAGCCCAAGTCTTGGCGATCCGAATGAATGCACTCTTATTCACGGCAAGCTCCTTCCTTGCTGAAGCAGTCACGGAGACTACGAGGGATCGCAATGCCTTTGCGCCGCAACTAACTCAGGTCGACTTTGTCCCAGATCTTGAACAGAAAAGCCCTTGGGAGCTTGATGTTTTTGTGGATTATAGCGCAGCTCTTGCTCTCTAAGATATCCATATGGCGTCATCCGTAGACTGGAACTCGGTTCACAAGGAAGCCTATTCTCCGCCAAATTGAAGTGCCTCAAGTAGATTTTTGAAACTGGACCCGTACCACTTTTGTCTTATGAGCAACAGCCAAGCCCTGCCAAAGTACCTATGAATTCATCTTGTGATGAGAGCTAAGACAAGCGAGAAAATGTGCCCTTAGAAGATTGCTTGAATGAGAAACAAGAAAACGAAAAAATTTTCCATAGTAAAACATAGATGCCTTTCTCTGGCTTGGACACGACAAGACTTGCGAACAAGGATATGCTTTCATAGGATACTTGGAGAGCAAGATCTGCCCTACTTCCCTTAAGAGTGTCGTTTTCCTAAAGCTTATCCTCTTTATAATATGGAAGAATAATGGACGAACTTCAGTTGCGGCGCATCTGCGATTTTCTCTACCGACATGTTCGTGGCTGCTTTTACAAGGAGAGAGCGCTCTCCGAATAGGAGTGGATTTTTTGTATTCGCTGAGACATGACCTTCATTTTGGATATGCATATATAGTGGTTCTTGTGATGTTGTCCTTTTTACAGCACAACTTCAGTGCGTCAATATTTATGACGCACCCTGTAGTGCCAGTTGGAGATTAAATGCACGATCGGTCATGTCAGAGGAACCGCCTAGGCAATCTTTGGATGCAGACATCTTTTTTGATTTTTTGTCTGAGGACGCAACAATTGTGACAATGTTTTGGAAGTTCTTATAGAAGCTGCGATCTGAAACGACAATAAAATAGGGGGCATGGAACGCTAACGCCACAATTTGCAAGTATAGATCATCAACGAGCAGCACGATTGTACTATGGAACGAATCAATGCTGGAAAGCTGAATGTACGAACAAGGGACCTGCATGAAAAGTGTTGCTCAGAGAAAAATAAAAGTGGACATTGAAATACTAGGTATTAGCATACACATATTTACAACATCAACAATGTAGAACAAGTGTCAGTTCTGCTGATTTTGAATAAAATGTTGATTTTGGTGTGAGTTACAGCGTTTTGAAAAGTTAGATGCAACTGCCCCAACTCTTTTACGCACACTTTTTAAATGGTATAGCAAAAATGTGCTTCATCTGCTGGAATGCTTGAATTTTCACAGGAAACGATGGAAGTGTGCAACAAATCCCAGTGAACTTCTGCTCAGAAAGTTGCTAAGAGTTATCATAGTGAAAGTCTGCAAATTTCACTCTCGCTGTTACCGTTTTCCTTGTTTTTCCCGATAGTATCATGTTTTTTTTTTTCAAAATGAAGGGGAGTTTTTGTCTCAAGCAGGTTGCTTTTTTTATTGGTTTACTCAGCATTTCATGGCTTGTGCACACAACCTGCGTAGTTTTTTTTGTATGCTCCAGTTCGTATCTTGGCTCGATACCATCATGCAGGATTACTATTGTATAAGCGGAGAGGAAGTGTAGTCGTTCTCCATCTCCAAAGCCACAACCTGGAGTCAAGTGTTCTGTTGGTCAAGCAGTTACTTTACACTGCAAAAACTTGCTTGGCATGTCAACGATGGCAGCGCAATATTTCGACCTTTTCTACTTCCGTGATGGTGGGAAGAAGCGGTAATTCCAAGGCGTATCTTTTTTCGGGGCCTGGGTTTGATGAATTGGTCGAGTACTTTTGAGAAAAGATCTTTCTGTGATACTTTTGTTGTCCTTCGTACTTCTACTGAAGTAGAATTCAATGCTGTTGTTTTCATGCAAACTTGCTGAATGTTTTTTTAAATTGAGGGATGCAGGATAGGCCGTGGAATGGGCGTTCGACCTATTGGTTAGCGCTTCATTTTCTCGAGTTGAATAATTGGATCCAAGTGGCTGAGCTCAGAGAGACGGAATGCTTGGATGGTTCGGGTCAGGGATCAGGGCCATTGGCAATGGATTTTCATCGCAAGTATCCTCCAGAGAATTCCTCACTAATTCCTAACTGCGATGGGATGTAGTTTGTACTTGTTAAATTCCTACATGGTACAACTCAGCGGGTTTATTGCCCGCAGCTGGCTACCTTAATGCTGTATTAGTACTTTACGAACCACACTTGAAGTGGTGATCCCAGCGATGCAACAACCACGTTTCAGGTTTTTGTGGGAAATATAGAGTGGAGATAAAACCTAGCAAAAATGTATTGCTGCATATTGTTCGTTCAACTGTTTCCAGCAAATCCTAGAAAAATTCGACACATATCGGTGAACTATTTGAGCCAGCCATAGGGCTATCCACAAGCCAATTCATGCGGAGAATATCTCCTCCAGTACTAAAAGTATTGCTTGCAGAAATATTATTGTACAGGCGTAGTTGTTATTTGACGGGTGTTTGATGAAGGTGTTGAGACAAAAAGTGCAGCTCCATTCCCTAATGAGTTGAAGTGCTAGACGTGCGCTGCTTATAGCACCCTCCAGGGTATCATTATCATTAGGCTGGGAAAGATGCGAACTCTTTATTAGTGATGCGGAACTGTAATTAATGGAGGTGATCTGAGATAGTTGTGCCTGCGTAGCCAGTGGCTACTAGCCACGCTATAGCGAAAGTAAATCCATTCTTTGCTGCGTAACTCCATGGAGAGAGCAGCGAAGTTTCGATGAGGCATCAACCCCACGCAGAAAGCAACTACGTTTCGATGAGGCATCAACTCCATGAAGGAGGCAGCGACTATGTAGTGATGCGCAGCTCCACGGAGGAAGCAACTACGTTTTGATGAGGCATCAACTCCATGGAGGAGGCAACGACTATGTGGTGATGCGCAGCCCCACGGAGCAAGCAACTACGTTTAGATGAGGCATCAACTCCATGGAGGAGGCAACGACTATGTGGTGATGCGCAGCTCCACGGAGGAAGCAACTACGTTTTGATGAGGCATCAACTCCATGAAGGAGGCACCGACTATGTGGTGATGCGCAGCTCCACGGAGGAAGCAACTACGTTTCGATGAGGCATCAACTCCATGAAGGAGGCAACGACTATGTGGTGATGCGCAGCCCCACGGAGGAAGCAACTACGTTTAGATGAGGCATCAACTCCATGGAGGAGGCAACGACTATGTGGTGATGCGCAGCCCCACGGAGCAAGCAACTACGTTTAGATGAGGCATCAACTCCATGGAGGAGGCAACGACTATGTGGTGATGCGCAGCTCCACGGAGGAAGCAACTACGTTTTGATGAGGCATCAACTCCATGGAGGAGGCAGCGACTATGTGGTGACGCGCAGCTCCACGGAGCAAGCAACTACGTTTAGATGAGGCATCAACTCCATGGAGGAGGCAACGACTATGTGGTGATGCGCAGCCCCACGGAGCAAGCAACTACGTTTTGATGAGGCATCAACTCCATGAAGGAGGCACCGACTATGTGGTGATGCGCAGCCCCACGGAGGAAGCAACTACGTTTAGATGAGGCATCAACTCCATGGAGGAGGCAACGACTATGTGGTGATGCGCAGCCCCACGGAGCAAGCAACTACGTTTAGATGAGGCATCAACTCCATGGAGGAGGCAACGACTATGTGGTGATGCGCAGCTCCACGGAGGAAGCAACTACGTTTTGATGAGGCATCAACTCCATGGAGGAGGCAGCGACTATGTGGTGACGCGCAGCTCCACGGAGCAAGCAACTACGTTTTGATGAGGCATCAACTCCATGAAGGAGGCACCGACTATGTGGTGATGCGCAGCTCCACGGAGGAAGCAACTACGTTTCGATGAGGCATCAACTCCATGAAGGAGGCAACGACTATGTGGTGATGCGCAGCCCCACGGAGGAAGCAACTACGTTTAGATGAGGCATCAACTCCATGGAGGAGGCAACGACTATGTGGTGATGCGCAGCCCCACGGAGCAAGCAACTACGTTTAGATGAGGCATCAACTCCATGGAGGAGGCAACGACTATGTGGTGATGCGCAGCTCCACGGAGGAAGCAACTACGTTTTGATGAGGCATCAACTCCATGGAGGAGGCAGCGACTATGTGGTGACGCGCAGCTCCACGGAGCAAGCAACTACGTTTAGATGAGGCATCAACTCCATGGAGGAGGCAACGACTATGTGGTGATGCGCAGCCCCACGGAGGAAGCAACTACGTTTCGATGAGGCATCAACTCCGTGAAGGAGGCAGCGACTATGTGGTGACGCGCAGCTCCACGGAGGAAGCAACTACGTTTCGATGAGGCATCAACTCCATGGAGGAGGCAACGACTATGTAGTGATGCGCAGCTCCACGGAGCAAGCAACTACGTTTAGATGAGGCATCAACTCCATGGAGGAGGCAACGACTATGTGGTGATGCGCAGCCCCACGGAGCAAGCAACTACGTTTTGATGAGGCATCAACTCCATGAAGGAGGCACCGACTATGTGGTGATGCGCAGCCCCACGGAGGAAGCAACTACGTTTAGATGAGGCATCAACTCCATGGAGGAGGCAACGACTATGTGGTGATGCGCAGCCCCACGGAGCAAGCAACTACGTTTAGATGAGGCATCAACTCCATGGAGGAGGCAACGACTATGTGGTGATGCGCAGCTCCACGGAGGAAGCAACTACGTTTTGATGAGGCATCAACTCCATGGAGGAGGCAGCGACTATGTGGTGACGCGCAGCTCCACGGAGCAAGCAACTACGTTTTGATGAGGCATCAACTCCATGAAGGAGGCACCGACTATGTGGTGATGCGCAGCTCCACGGAGGAAGCAACTACGTTTCGATGAGGCATCAACTCCATGAAGGAGGCAACGACTATGTGGTGATGCGCAGCCCCACGGAGGAAGCAACTACGTTTAGATGAGGCATCAACTCCATGGAGGAGGCAACGACTATGTGGTGATGCGCAGCCCCACGGAGCAAGCAACTACGTTTAGATGAGGCATCAACTCCATGGAGGAGGCAACGACTATGTGGTGATGCGCAGCTCCACGGAGGAAGCAACTACGTTTTGATGAGGCATCAACTCCATGGAGGAGGCAGCGACTATGTGGTGACGCGCAGCTCCACGGAGCAAGCAACTACGTTTTGATGAGGCATCAACTCCATGGAGGAGGCAACGACTATGTGGTGATGCGCAGCCCCACGGAGCAAGCAACTACGTTTAGATGAGGCATCAACTCCATGGAGGAGGCAACGACTATGTGGTGATGCGCAGCTCCACGGAGGAAGCAACTACGTTTCGATGAGGCATCAACTCCATGAAGGAGGCAACGACTATGTGGTGATGCGCAGCCCCACGGAGCAAGCAACTACGTTTAGATGAGGCATCAACTCCATGGAGGAGGCAACGACTATGTGGTGATGCGCAGCCCCACGGAGCAAGCAACTACGTTTAGATGAGGCATCAACTCCATGGAGGAGGCAACGACTATGTGGTGATGCGCAGCTCCACGGAGCAAGCAACTACGTTTGATGAGGCATCAACTCCATGGAGGAGGCAACGACTATGTGGTGATGCGCAGCCCCACGGAGCAAGCAACTACGTTTAGATGAGGCATCAACTCCATGGAGGAGGCAACGACTATGTGGTGATGCGCAGCCCCACGGAGCAAGCAACTACGTTTAGATGAGGCATCAACTCCATGGAGCAGGCAACGACTATGTGGTGATGCGCAGCTCCACGGAGGAAGCAACTACGTTTTGATGAGGCATCAACTCCATGGAGGAGGCAACGACTATGTGGTGATGCGCAGCCCACGGAGGAAGCAACTACGTTTCGATGAGGCATCAACTCCGTGAAGGAGGCAGCGACTATGTGGTGACGCGCAGCTCCACGGAGGAAGCAACTACGTTTCGATGAGGCATCAACTCCATGGAGGAGGCAACGACTATGTGGTGATGCGCAGCCCCACGGAGCAAGCAACTACGTTTAGATGAGGCATCAACTCCGTGAAGGAGGCAGCGACTATGTGGTGATGCGCAGCCCCACGGAGCAAGCAACTACGTTTAGATGAGGCATCAACTCCATGGAGGAGGCAACGACTATGTGGTGATGCGCAGCCCCACGGAGCAAGCAACTACGTTTAGATGAGGCATCAACTCCATGGAGGAGGCAACGACTATGTGGTGATGCACAGCCCCACGGAGGAAGCAACTACGTTTCGATGAGGCATCAACTCCGTGAAGGAAGCAGCGACTATGTGGTGACGCGCAGCTCCACGGAGGAAGCAACTACGTTTAGATGAGGCATCAACTCCATGGAGGAGGCAACGACTATGTGGTGATGCACAGCCCCACGGAGGAAGCAACTACGTTTCGATGAGGCATCAACTCCATGAAGGAGGCACCGACTATGTGGTGATGCGCAGCCCCACGGAGGAAGCAACTACGTTTACATGAGGCATCAACTCCATGGAGGAGGCAACGACTATGTGGTGATGCGCAGCCCCACGGAGCAAGCAACTACGTTTAGATGAGGCATCAACTCCATGGAGGAGGCAACGACTATGTGGTGATGCGCAGCCCCACGGAGGAAGCAACTACGTTTCGATGAGGCATCAACTCCGTGAAGGAAGCAGCGACTATGTGGTGACGCGCAGCTCCACGGAGGAAGCAACTACGTTTAGATGAGGCATCAACTCCATGGAGGAGGCAACGACTATGTGGTGATGCACAGCCCCACGGAGGAAGCAACTACGTTTCGATGAGGCATCAACTCCATGGAGGAGGCAACGACTATGTGGTGATGCGCAGCCCCACGGAGGAAGCAACTACGTTTCGATGAGGCATCAACTCCGTGAAGGAGGCAACGACTATATGGTGATGCGCAGCCCCACGGAGGAAGCAACTACGTTTCGATGAGGCATCAACTCCGTGAAGGAGGCAGCGACTATGTGGTGACGCGCAGCTCCACGGAGGAAGCAACTACGTTTAGATGAGGCATCAACTCCATGGAGGAGGCAACGACTATGTGGTGATGCACAGCCCAACGGAGGAAGCAACTACGTTTCGATGAGGCATCAACTCCATGGAGGAGGCAACGACTATGTGGTGATGCGCAGCCCCACGGAGGAAGCAACTACGTTTCGATGAGGCATCAACTCCGTGAAGGAGGCAACGACTATATGGTGATGCGCAGCCCCACGGAGGAAGCAACTACGTTTCGATGAGGCATCAACTCCATGAAGGAGGCAACGAGTATGTGGTGATGTGCAATTCCACGGAGAATCCAATAACAAACCTGATATTGCAGAAAACTTCCAGAATAAATGAGAACATTCACGAATTCTAGACAAATCGCTCCGCTGGGAAACCTCTCGTAGTCCTGAGTGTATTTTTAAAGCAAATAGGGGTAGTTTTGTTGTGAATCTGCTATGAGGAGCAGATTTCTTACAGTGAAATTACTGTTGTTACTGGATCCTACTCAGAAAAAAACACAAAAAAAATGCTCTCGAGAAGTCCGAAAAAGTATTGTTCCGAGGTGTGTTCCATCAACAAAAGGTTTCTGCACTTTAATATCCATAAAACAGTTGTGTTCACGAAGTTCTTGAAAAAATCAAACATTCATCACTCATTCGTTGTGGTTTAACGAAACAAGATGTTAAGAGCAGCTATCGATAAACCCCCAAGTTTTCACAGATACGTTCCAAAGCAGTAATGACTATCATTCCACGTTATCATTAAGTCGTCGCCGGGTCAGCAAAGACTGTTACCGTATCCTCGACCTCAATTGTGACGCGCCACTTCCTCTCCGGAGTCGACGAACACCGTATCATATCGCTTCCCTTCAACTGGTTAATCTCTTTGACGTAGATCCTTTCGGAAAATCCAAGGTCAATGACATAGATAATGACAGTGTCGTCGTGACTTTTCTCGATACTAACACTGAAATGACCATGAAAGTTGCATAAAAGGCAATCGCGAACGAAGTTTTTCTGCTCAAATGTTTAGCCAGACAACCGATGCCACGAAGACCGTCAGTTTCTCAAGAATTCCACTGAAGAGGATCTTTGATTGCGCTCGCAACTAATGACTGGTAAAACCAGTAACCCTAAGAGCAGTGTTACGCTCTTAGTGCGCGAGCTAGGTGTTTAGCAGTGCTTTAAAGATGTGGAGCACTGAAATGCACCGTTTTCAAGATTGAACCATAGTCTATTTAGGGATTTCTGCTAAGAATTCTGGATCGTCTCAAAATATACAATGGTTTTCTTTGATCATGCTGTACCAAATTACTTAGATTTCACTTTGTTATGTGGCTGAAGAGTGTGATGCTGGGAGGCATGAATAGAACTTGCCGCTCAACGAAAGTTTTGCAATGCTGCTTGGTAAGACCTGTGCTACGTAGCGATAAAGACTTTTTATGAATTGCCTTGAGGCTAGTGCACTTCTAAATCTTCGACAGTGAGAGTTGCTACACCGAACGCCACGTAAAAACAATTGCTGCACTTCTTTTTGGAATTCGTTCAACATTCTTCATTAGATCCATATCGGTGTCTTCTACATTTGGAACAGAGTGGAAGATTTCAGTTTTATCCCAGAGCTGTGCACTCTTATAACATGTCTCTAATTTGTTGTGTGTTGCGTGGTTTTTAATTCCGCTTTCCTATTCCAAGATGATGCCTCTTCAATTTATATTCGAGATGTTTCCTTTGTCCTCTTGCATCTAATTTCCAAGCAACGTTCGTTTACGTTGCCCAACACAATGCTTTGCTTCCGCATCCTTCCTGAACATTTTTGTTTCCTTCCATTTTCCTCCCAGAGCACATTCGGAATAAGCATGTTATTGTTATCTTATCCTTTTATCAATGGTCGTTCTCCATCTCCGCAAAAGCAGTAAGGTCTTCGATTTTCACATAAACCAGCCCCAAATGCCGAACTCCCGGTTAGGAATCTTCTCCTGTTACGATAGCAAGAAATTCTGCTGCCTCTTCAAAATAGCCCTAGGAGATGCGGCCCTACCTCATGCACTGGCACGAGGCTGCAGCACTTCCTTGTGCAATGCAACGACACTGTCATTGTAGGCCACCCTTTAGCTTGTTTAACATGTGGGTCGTACGTTCAAAGCCAGGAAGCAGCTTCGCAAAACCACACCCACAAACTCGAAAGAGAAGATATTCTTCAAGTTTTGGGGTACAGTGCAATTCCTGAAGTCATTTTTAAGAAGTTTGCTTACATAGGATGTTTGTGAAGAAGCTGAGACAAAAAATCTGCGCCAAATGCCCAAAGGAAGTCGAAACTCTCCCTTTTTCGGGATATGTTTCGGCGAGCGAAGGCGGAGTGACGGCGGTAGTGGGAGATGAGCAATGCCTCATCGCAAATGAACTGTAGCTGTTGCGTGATTTGACGGGATGAAACGCTTTCGCTACACACATTAAGCATGACCCATATCACAGTACCGCAGAACTCTTTTTTGGGAATTTTGGTACATTTCACATACGGATATCGGTGGAATCAGCGTGTTGAGTCGGCTTAGAATCCGAAGTGGAGTTATTCGCAATTTCTTTATGCTTTTCTATCTCTTTTCCATGATGCCTACAACTGTTCTAGAATTCGAGCAAAGCCTCATGATTTCAACTGCACCCAACTTCATCAGCGTTAATATAACATGGAAGCTGTTTCTGTTGCACACTCAAATCACCACAAGAAAGTTGAAGTTATGCACTGCCTGATTTTTTTCTTAATTGGAATCATTGCTGTTTCAACATGATTTCTTCCATGTTCTCGATGCAACATGAAGAATTGGTCAAGAATCTATCCTATTCATTGAGTTGGGCAGGAAGGCGAGCAATTCTCAACAAAATGCGTTTGCCAGTCAACGCCCAGTTCGTATCATGTCTGCGTTTAACGTTTCTCTCATTCTTTAACTGTGAAGAACCCAATCCGAACACCAAACGTCGCATTTCTGGTAGCAAAAACGTTGATGCAGTAAGTCTGTTTATTTCTCGAATACACTGTGCTCTGAAGTCCAGGAGCAACTTATTTGGCGAGCTTTGTTCGATGGCCGAGCAAAAAAGTTTGCCAACTATTTAGGCGAACGAAGCTCGCCAAATCTGTTGCCACTCAGAAGTTTCCGCCAAATTTATCCTCAAGCGAAAGGACTATCAGTCATCCCCAAATTCGGATAGAATGAAATGAGGTGAACATAAGCACCTACTATCATGTAATCCTACAAAATGTGCGGGCAAAGACACTGACCGCTTTTAAGTAAGTTGAGCAAGAGTCACGATCTTTCTCTCACCACCTTCTCGCGTCTCTTGTACGTTCGAACAACCATACCACTAATTTCCTAGAAAATTGTGTCGTCAAGGAAAATGTTTCGTGGAAAATTTATAGGCAACCACATCTTTTCGCCGAATATGTTGCCGCCTGAGCAATAAAGGGAAGGTAATGGTTGTTTGTTTTTATTGTTCCACATCTCACGATCTGTACCGAGATACATGGGAGAAGATCTCCTTGTTATCACAAGAAAGCATCTTGTGCTTGAGAATCTCATACCACTACCGTCTGGGTCCTGAGCAAGTTTAGATATTTGTGAACAGCATATCAAACCTACAATTCCACATTTTGCCCGGAAATGTTATCATTACAAGGGGAATTTGGGCAAAAGTGTAGTGAACTTGCCCTGCACTTGTGCTTTGTAGCTATCTGTTCATGAATTCGTCATCTCTTATCGTCCTCGATTATGCGGCATTGCTACGACTTTCGCCGCCGGAAGTGATGAAATTTCCAGTTGCACGCGAAGTTCCGACTTTTCGCGAGCAGTTGAACGCGCACCAGGTTTAAGAACAATTAGGTTTTGAGCTGTTAGACGACAATTCAGAAGGGATTCAATCCCGATTTCCCGTCGGCAAAAAGTTCGAGCAAATAACCGACAATTTGCTTATTTAATCAATGGAGGGGAAATATTACAGATGTTGCGGAGACAAAAATGGATATCTAGGAAAAAGGAAAATCCCTATCTGTTGGAATACAGATAACGCACTAGTATGTTCGGTCACGACCGAAGGTTACCTAGATCAAGAATGTGGTTGTGACCTACTTAGCCGAACCGTAGCCGATCCAATTCGTCAAGATGTGGAATCCACAGAAAAGAGCTTACCATGAGTGCTGCTTGTACAATCCCGATCGGTGGCTCGACTTCTTACGTCTCATCATCTTTCGTCAGAGATTTTTGCGATCGAACACGGGCGTTTTTTAGCGTTCATCATCAGTCAGATAGAATTATCGCCATCTCAGTGATGTATAGCTCCGACCACCCAAGTTCTCGGCGAACGAAGACCACTTGCATCATGTTGAAAAGGAACGGGGACTTTTTGTTGGTCTATGACGGTTCACAGAGTGCAGCGAGAGAAGTACAGGTTCTTGATTGAGCACAGAACACTTTGTGGGCAACAAATTCGAGCCTACTTAGCACTAGAGAGTAAATTAGTTCACGTCTGAATTTAACCTTGATTACAATAGGCCCTTTTCCTTGCTTTTGACATGAATTGTAATCTTGTCACTAACATATTAAAGAAAAGGCTCTGGCTGCATGGTTGTGCAACCAGTTGACGACCGCTTCAGAGTGGGTCACGTAAAAGGTGTTGCAACGGCAGAAGTAGTGTTGCACTGGGAGGTACCGCACCACCTGTGTCGCTGTAATAGTAGTAGATGCCGCAGCACCTATGCTATTGCGTAGGTCACTACAGCAACACCTCCTTGTCACTGTGCAGAGGATTGTTACGTCACGTGCTGCTGTATCAGAAGAGAGCAATGGGCAATGGTGCCAACATCATCCAGACCTGAGATCCAGATATCCTGATATTGGAGCATTTTTCCTCAAAACTCGGGATTTACAATGGGAAATACTCTCAAACTCAAAATTTGTGAAGCATGGGTGAGTTTAACCCACACTGTTACATCAGAATGAGCCCCAAAACTGTCTATATCGGAAATTCTGACTCTATCGACAGTACTTAGTCCTTCTTGCGCACTTAATACGGACCTCACGGAAGAATTCTAATATTGTCCTCGGGGAACCAAGGACACTTCCTTTTGAAGCTCCATTGTTTTTCATAGAGTTTCCAGAATACATGTTCTCGGAAGTCGATAACTCCACAAGGGATGTTCAATGTGCACGCAAATGAGGTTGTCAGCGTTGTACGAACCAATGGAACCGGCCGCGTAATGTGTCTGTTGTTCGGTGGTTCAGTCGCACAGTTTTTGCTGCTCTGGGCGCAACGCATTGAACCTAGGCTCTACGGTTTTTGCGCTGTCTCTGCAAATTCTACAGTAATCGCTGCAAAAACATTCGAACAGAGTTTTTAAGTTTCTACGGAAAGAACGAGAATAGAGATGGCAGGATTTGGATTGTTCCAAGATCGCTTTTTGAACTGTTGAATGATCGTACGTTTTTGAAAAGTTCTCATTAGTCGACGAAGTGTTGGGGTTTCCCCTAAAATCAATGCCATTACAAATCTCAGTGCAGTTTAGAACCCGTTCCCTATCTGGAATGAGTGGTTTCTGGAATGGCTGCAGGTTCAGATAATAAAAACAACCCGAGACTACCTTATGAGCAAATTATTCAGAACCCGTTATCCAAACGGAAGTAAACATCGACGTTTGAAAGAAAAGATCTGAAACAAGCAGAATCCGCGACACTAAATCATGACCCGAGACTGGGATATTTCTTGGGCGAAAGGAATTTCTTGTTTCCTCGAAAAACAAGGGGAGATTTCCATCGTAACGAGCATTCCGATTTTCAGATGATGGGAAGCACCAGTTGTTTTTACGTACTTCTTTAATCATTTGGTGGGAATGTTAAGTGCACTGCTATTTGGTTTGGAGAAATTTTTTCTAAACTGCGTTCCCTCCTTTTTTTGTGGCTTTTCACCTTATATGCAGCTTGAGTGCCAGCGGAGTACGCACCCTTTTTCTGCAGTAGTTGAAGGACCCATTCACAACTAACAACGGTTTCACATAGTTTTTATTAGCTGAGTGAAACGGGAATTCTTCTGTCCATGCAAGTTATGTACCGCGCTTTCAGCTCACAGATCAGCAGCAATTTATTTATGACGCATTTTCTTAGTCCGTCTTTCTCTCTCGGTCTGCGACGACACTCAATGTCGGTCGCGTAAAATATGTGTTCTTGCTGTATGATGATGAATAGCCCGTAATGATGAATTCACGCTCGCACGCAATTCGGACTTTGCCCGCTATACACTAGAGTGTAGTGCTTGCAGCTGGTAGCCCATAAAGAGTTGAAGAGAAAAGTTCAGTGCAAATAGGTAGGGTGTAGTTTGTCGTGCTAATCGAAAGCCATTCCTACAGCAGACATGCTTTAGATAGGGTGAGGATCACTTTGGATTTTCAAAGAAGAGCTAAATGCGAGATATATCATGTAGATTTATTACTGAGAATGTTGTGACCGCAGCGGTCATAAACGTAAACACCACATTTGAACTTCCGAAAAAATCCTTCCAGTCGCAGTGAACCGCTGACGTTCTGTTCGCTGGTGTTTGAAGTACGTTCATCCTAATGGACGGATACCACGGTGAGTGATGTAGAAGGAGTTGATCAATGCTCATGACGTTGCGCGAGGAAGTGCCTCAGCACCGATGTCGTTGCTTTAGGAGGTGCTGCAGCACTGAACAACACCCATGATGTTGCGGGAGAAAGTGACGTCGCAAATATGTCGTTGCTTTAGGAAGTGCTGCAGCACTGACAATGCCCATGGTGTTGCCCGAGGAAGTGCCTCAGCACCCATGTCGTTAGGAGGTGCTGCAGCACCTACATTGTTGCACAATTTGCTAGAGAAGTTTATGTCGTTGCGTGGTAGATGGTGAGGGAAAACGTAGATATTTTCTAGTTATAATTCAATGTACACAATCCTGTAATGGTGCATGAGGGATCAAGAAAGGAGTCGTAGCAGCTACTTCCAAAGAGTCTTTCTGGCTTTTGCTGCAGCAACGTGGTTAGGGCGGACGACGTCGCTGCAGCGCCGGGGCAAAAAGTAGGCAAGCTGTTGTCACCGTATCCTTGAAAGCCCTTTCTGATTCCAGCCCCAAGCGCCAAGGAAAAAAACATTAAAGGCTTCGGCATCCGAAGCTCCGGGCTACATGTGTTGCTCGTACTTTTAGGAATCCCCTCCATACTTGCATAAGTGTTGGACTGGGATTTATGAAATCTTAACAATGCAAACTAGCGATGGTCATCATTATGGATCAACTTACAGAATATGTGATCTTATAAGATGCAGGTCATAAAAATTTGTTAGCATAACCTGTTTCCGATGGTCCACGAATCCTAGCCCTGGAAACGCGCAGCAACATTTTTCTGCCTTATTTACAACTAACACAAAAGTTCAGTCTGAAAATTAGGTTTATTTATGTTAAGTGCTCTTTGAAGTCTTCTGTGTTTTTGTTTCAAACTGGTTTGCTCAAAAATCTACTTCTTACGTTTCTCTATGACTTTCATAAATTGTCACAATGGATAGTTTCGTTTTGAAAACGACAGGGCACTGACTTGCAAGTGTCGGCGGATTGATGCGTTCCTTGAAGAAACATTTTTTGCAGGTAACGTCGAAACTTGCTGAGCAACTGAAAGTCATGAAACTTCAACATCTCTTGGGGCGGGAGTTTCAAGAAATACATCGGACCCCGCTAGAGACCGTCATCAGCTCGACAGCGGCAGGTGCGTGTGTGAGCTCTTGACGGACCTTGGCTAATTGGGACATTCTTCGAGATTGAGAAAACTCTTTGCCAGCATTTTTGATGCGGACATTTATCTAAAGAAAAAAGAAATGACTGGAATGTTGTGACGAGTTATTCCGTGATAAGAGGACATACGGTCCGGTCCGGCAGCCACTGCAAATGGGCGCCGGCACCCTCCGGCGCCCCGGTACTAATGAGCTATAAATCACTCGAGCTTGGGAGAAAGCGAAGAAAAATACAATTTTAGTCCATAGTGGACAGGGTAGATAAGCTTAACCCTATGCTTAAGAATGGGTTTGAGGCTTAGGCTTAGGCTTTGCAGGAGTGGCCCCACCCAACTCCCTTTTCACCTAAATTTCTAAGATAAACTACGATAAGTGTAAGTGTAAGTAAGATTGGACACTATTTGTACATTGCATCGCGTGCGCGTATAGCTCAGTGGGTTGAGCGAATGATCGACGTTGTGGTGGTCAGGGGATCGAATCCTGCCCTGTGCCCCTGTTTTGCAAATACATATAGTATGCTGCCTACGACTGCTGCAGTTATCTAACAAACTCCAACATAAAAAGAAGCCCGGATGGCTCAGTGGTTTGAGCGGCAGATTGCAATCTGTCCCTATCGCTGGTTCCACTCCGTTGGAGATCCAGAGTTAAGTATCGCAGTGTTTGGGGTTCACTGCTTGGAACGTCCCCCGTGATCTCCTTCGGGTAGTCCAGGAAGGCATCCGGCAACGTTTTGCATAAATTTCGAAGATAAACTACGATAAGTGTAAGTGTAAGTAATAGTAATAGTGTAAGGTAGTGTAAGTAATAGTGAAAAACCACTTGTTCAAAGTTGAGGGAAACCGGGAGAGAGTAACTCCGCCGTAAAGGACTGCTCCTCGAAAGATAAATGACAGCGGTAGAACTACTTCGCAATGGATATGAAACAATTTATACGGATTTCAATTATTTCTGAGGATCCCGAATTGGATGAGCTTTATTATTCAGATGGGGTAACTGAGGTGCTGTGTCCATCTACAGAAGAATAACGGCCATTTTTGTATTCGCGAAGCAGTGTACTATAGCAGAAAATGGAAGAGTTGTCTTCGCTTATTGTGTATTCAGAAATCTTTCCCCATGAAAATCACAAAAATGAAAAAACGTGAAAGTGTGAAAATGGCCACCTGCTTTATAGCCTTAACATATCCACTGCACTCTGTCTAGTATGGACTAAAATTGTACTTTTTTTCGCTTTCTCCCAAGCTCGAGTGATTTATAGCTCATTAATACCGGGGCGCCGGAGGGTGGCGGCGGCCGGCGCCCGCCGGCGCCCATTTGCTGTGGCTGCCGGACCCGACTGTATCTCGAATACCGCAAAAAAGTCAAAGACCATGCAACAAGGTGAATCGAGAATGGTATGATTATGACAGTAGGAAAGGAAATTTCATCCCCTAGAATCCAAATTTTGCTGTTACAAATATCACGCCGAGCTGATTCAACGACAGACATCCGTTCACTTCCACTGCAATATCCCGTCTGCGTTAGTCTCGGTCAAAATTAATTTGATTACACTGAATCAGTCAGCTGAAAAACGAGAGTGGCGATTTGATCGCAGTATTTCATGATTGAAAAGCGTGACCTTAATTTTTCATGATTCAAATGGTTTTGTTGGTATTCAACGGCATCGAAGAGCAATTTGTACAACCTTGAACTGAAACGAATTGTCAGGGATCTGTCTGTTCTCACTCGGCGAAGACAATCTGCACTTGTGGATAAATCAGGAAATACTGGAATGGGACGACGAATGGATGAACGTATGCACTGGCTTCTTTTAGCTGTCACGTAATGGTGTACCCAGATTTTTACGGAAGGGCTTTGCGTTATCCACAAAGCCAGATCAAATGATTTTCTCCGACGAAAATTGATGGATCTCAATCAAGTAATCTGTCACAGCAAGGAAACGCCCGTTAATGGTGTGTAGATCAGTTTGGCCGGTGGCTACGTTATTCTTTAGTTCTTCATCCTTATTATCACTTCTACATATCCATTTCCAGTTGTTCAAACTAGCATCTAAATCCTAAAACTTAATTTTTATTTCTTCTCAAAATTCTATCTGTTAAGTTCTCTTCTTCGGCTGTGAATCCGCTTTATTCTCTAACTGCCCTATCCAGACGCTACGAATCCATCCAAAGTGCAGCGTATGACTTTTGCTTTACGAGCATATGAGAGCATTGCAGAGTGAAGGATGTGTGGTGAGGTCGAAATTAGGGAGCAACCCCCTCAGTTTGATTGCACGAAACGAGGAAGTGGCAAACTACGTACGTCTACAGGGTAATGAAGCCTTGAGCCGATAATTGCTCCGATGTTTCTTTGTGCTGTTCTGGGAACTATTACATGAAAACGACATAACAGCATTATTGTAATGTGAATCTATTCCTCAAAAAGTAAACTTTGATGCAGTACTTAATCGTTTTATTCGGTGAATAGCATGGCATTTAAAGAACCTATCTTCTTTTTTGACTAAACAGCCATGAGGACTTCCGTTATTAAATTCCTTTCCACGAAACGCTCTAATTTTTAAGATTAGGAAATCAAATCGGTACGAAAGAACATGTACTTTTGTTGTAGTCCTAGATGGACCAAAAATTTAGAGGCTATCAAAAACAGTTTAAAAGAAGCGCTTCACATCAAACTTGACTTTATGGTTTAATGTATCAAAGCAAGCGCCAGCCAATGCTGACCACGACTTTATCCACCGTTTCTTACCACTGAGCCGGAAGTCCAGTCTTGGAGCCCTCCCCTTTGTGGGGAGTTCAAAGTGGTAGCTGAGACATCTACCACAGATGGTTGTACATCCATTGCTACCTATCGTTGGCAACTAATATTTCCTTGCGGCAGATGTCCCAAAGGGCACCTAAAATTCTCCAGAAAAAAAATTGACCCAAGGACGGGTTTCTTGGCATTTTTGCAACGAATCACGTGTATTACTCCTCTCCCTTGAAGACCTTTTCGTATGAAAATCTCGAGAACGATTACAATTGGAGACACTGCTTTTGAGGTGAGTAATTTTCAAAAAGAACACCCTGTAAGACATTGTCTCTGAGGTGTTAATTCCTGAAGATATCCTCGGAACAAGGTATCAATACTTATGTAGTAGAACGTAGTGTATAGTTGTGAACCAGCACGGGATTGCTATAAGGGATGGATGGAGGAAAGGATGCTAAAATGCCAGCCAATAAAGAAAATTTTTGACAACATTTGCACATAGTAGAGTGACGAGAAGATTTCTTCCAACTAATACCAAGGAGTTATGGTGTCCTTAAAATAGATGCATGAAGAAAGTTCTGGAAGCTACAAGGAAGTGGCCAGCACTAACGAGTGTGAAAAAGGTGATATGTCAGTCACACCACCCAAAGGAAAGTTTTTCAAGCATCAAATGCGATTAATGGTCGGACATTTAGCTGTGTGATGCAATTGGACACTGTGGTCGCAGAACTATAAGTATGCGGCACGTCAACATTTGTTATTGCTTGTTATTTTTCGACTTCCCTATCCTTTACTGTTCACATACGGAATCCTACACCGCTTCTTCGTGAAGATTGCCGTGATTTTAATGCAAAATGGGCTTAAATTAAGCAAAACGTGATTGCTTCAGTAAATCTCAACACTCCGTTGGTTTTGCTTGGTTGGATTTTCGATACATTTGGCGATGGCTGAACGAGTAGATGCTCATTAGGGGGTTAGAAGCTCTCCGTGAATGTAACAACCTTATTGCAGTAGTAGTGAGCGTAAATATCAATGAAAATTCAGAAAAATAATCTAAATAATTGTAAAAGGCCAATACATATTTTGTTTGCTGCATGCCTACGAGCACAATAAAACTAGCTCTCCGTGCCACAAAAGCTGCAACACCACCAATGTCGTTGCAGAAGAAGGTGCCCCACCACTTTTCCTGTTGCACAGGTAGTGCAGCACCACGTATGTTGTTGCACAGAGAAGTGCAGCATCACCTGTGCATGTCGTTGCACAAGTCCCTTCTGCAACACCTTGGTACACTTCATGTCGTTGCATAAGTTGCTGCGCTGGAGCACGTTACCATGGGTAACATTATGAAGATCTGAGCACCTTCCATCGTAACTCGCTTACTTATCCATCGTTTGGCCAGCTACTGAGTTACGTTGCGATTAGCGCCCACTACCCCCCTCAGACACAAATTTTATTTTTGTCTTCTTTAAAACGTGTGGCTATCATTACTACTAGCCTGGTTATATGTACTACGAAATTTGGGCGATTAGCATAAGTGAAGTGGGTTCCGGAAAGTTGCTGATAAACAGTTGGTTCTTCCCTCCGATTATTTCTCTTTTTGCAGCTATTTTTTAAACTCTGTGCATTACACCCAAGTATGAACGCCTCTACTTCGTAGAAATCCCTTCCTATTTTCGCTTCCTCGACTGTGGTCGAAGTATACCAATCTATGAGCTGTTTACGTTTCGTGATAACCCCCATAATCGTTGGTTTCTAGGTGAGTGACGTTTCGTATCTTTGAAGGTTCTTACAACGATAACGTCCTTTTCGTATACAGGGCGTAGCTGATCTAGTGTAAATACGAAGTGCTTCGTTGATTAGCTTTGATTGCGCTGCAGTCTCCGACCATCTTGCGCTATCAAACGACTTTCGAAAGTCCTCGTTTACACACCAGGCGCTCACTTTGGAACCAGCAACATGGCGAAATCTGATCGCTGCCGCCGAAACGAGAAGGTCGCAGATTATTTCGAGAATTTCGTATTACACCAAGAATAGCATGATTTATAACGCTTCATGACGTCATCATCAAGGAATTCGTCACGGAATTCTTGAAGGAATCTACAGTGTCAGTAAACGTTGCCTGAAAGTCTAACTGCACTATCACATTCGAATGTTACCCCTCAAAGAAGAAATTTAATGAGAGAAAAAACTTAGTAGTGGTAGTGTTGTAATAATTTTACTACTGTTCCATCAACGCTCTTCAGTTGGCGCTGCGGCAAAACTAGTTTCAGCTGGGATTTATACTCCTTACTTGATAATTTGTAGACGCAATGGATTACAATTGATGGAGAAAGAAATCCGTGAAAAACTCTGAAACCACGTACTCGTTAAATAACTTGTCCTTATGAATTATTCCACTGTCTAAGGACAGTTACCACATGAGTGGACGACGTCAGGCCTTTGTGACTTTTTGGACGAGCTAGCGAGAAACCTTGTCTGAATCGCAAAAAGGACACAGTCATTTTAGTGGTTCAGTGATCAACTAAGATTGAACCTGAACGGCCCTTTTTGGGAGAAGGGAGCTGAGACGGCAATTTCTTGTTTTCTGTGACGACGGCCTTACGGTGGCAGATGGAAGGTGTCTAACATCCATGTTCCACGGCTGTGGTTGGACTGGGTAAGGTTGTATACAATGGAGCGTGCAGGCCAAGGTCTTCTAGGTTGTCGGAGTCAATTTCTTCAACTGAAGATGTGCTCTCCCACTACATCCAAAGGAGACGCGCGTAATCTGAGGCAGAATTCGATTTTGTGGCGTTATAGTCACGCTGCAGAACAAGAATTCCCGTGGAAGTGCCCTGTGATTCCTGGGATCATGATTTCCAACAAAATAAGTTTTCGATAGGCTGTCCAGGGACCCCAGGGAATTTATGCATTATGATTTAAGCCGGATTCTCTTCATCTTGAGCTGTAACGATACAACCTATAAAGCAAAATTCTTCTCATGCGCTGAAATAAGGTAAAAGGGTAGAAGGAACCAAGCAGTTGGGCTACTACTGAATCCAACTGGTTGTTGAACTTTAATTACAAGTTTGATTATTAGAGGCGAGAATACCCTTTCTGTTAACTGTAAAAATTTCATGTAGAAATATTCAGGAACTGCTCCTGCTAAACAAGCATTACTGAGGTTTCTTGGTCTTTCGATTTCCAAGAAAGTTTAAGTATACCATCGCTACTCACGATGCAGAAGAAATTCCTGTACTACCTAGAAAGGACATCAGTGAGGTGAGCTATAGTTGTTGGTGAACTAATCCACCACCAGATTCACGAGAAGACAAGATCGTTTAAACATCCAGTAGCATTTTTTCCAATACTTATTTCTCTTTACTGCGCACGAAAGTACACATTGAGAACCTGTTTCGGCGACATTGGACTTGTGGAAAAAAGGACATTAGAGGGGGAATATGTGGACTAATTTCAAGGTATGAATGTTGTAAATATTTACTCCGATCTACCTAAGAACGGTTGTGAAAATGTGCAAAAATCTGGGTCAAGTTCACTCCGTTGTAATCAGCAATGAAAATGGTTACTCGTTGAAAAATTGCCATCGCATCTTGTGAACACGCCTTCGAAAAGGTTAAAAGGCAGCCGTTTAGTTCGGGTGGCACTCAAGTTCTGCTGTTGAGTTCCTGTTGTTGTAATCCGCTTTCTTTTCCAAAGTTGGCTTGATTCCTCCTGGTGAGATCAGAACTGTAACCCAACCTTTGTTGACCAGCTCGGAGTCTTTCAACACACATATTTATTTGCTGTATAACATATCATTGAAAAAAGGCTTATGGCTAGAAATGCTGATAACAGCTGTTCATGTATACATAAGCAGTTGTCGCTGTGTCAGACGTTGAAAGTGTGACGAAAAGCTAGGAAGAGGACAAAAGCAGACCAAAAGTTCAAAAGCACTATGCCTTGGTTCAAAAAAAGGACAGATTCTTTCCGGAGAACATCACTCCAACATTGCCCTTTTATAATAGGCAGCAACAACACACTATGAGGAATAATTTATATGGTTTTGTTTGATCCCATTGGTTTCGCCCAAACGGCCACGCCGATCATTTCTCATTGGGCTATGTGAAGCAAAAAAGCCCGCAGAGCAAAGAAGAAGAGGCGGAATGGAGTAGAACAACAGTTATAAATGCGCAGCACTCTGAATAAGATACGGAAATTTTGGTTCTGATGCTTATGCACTCATTGCTCCGTATTGCTGAGCTTCCAAGTTATTAATCCAACAAGGGTCTAGAGACACAGGAGCTCTGTCAGGTGTTTGGTGGAATATACGAAATACACCTGAGATGGGCTTCTGCGGATAAATGTGTAGATCTCCATATGCGGGTACAAAAAACTTGGAAGAGAGGGGTTTTGGTGTTTTTGTCATAAACAGACCATAGTAGGTAAATGCGCTATTGTACTGGAAGAACCGTCCTCGAAAAATGCTAAACAAATGTTTCACACAAGTTGCATCGGCGCCAACCTAAAAAGGCGTATACTTATGCCACTCGCAGAAGTGGCGCATAAGCTTTTATGCCACACAGGAAAAACCTCTACGGCAGTAAAATTCCTAGGCCAACGCTTCGAAGACAGCGCAGAATAATTTGTGCATGCACTTTCACTCTGGAGTGCAAATCTATCACATGCTTTTTGTTCATCTAGGTTTTAAACCATAAAGTTTCTAACTTGAACCTGTTCGGCAAAACTCAATCCCTTTCTTCCAATAAATCATAGCCCAACGATGTGGAAATATCCGGGAAAAAATTCAGGCAATGTTTGCTTCAAGAAAACGAGTTTCGATTGGAAAAGTTGAATCAAGAAATAGGAAATTTCCTTGGTTGACACTTCAACGGAAGTCAAAATGTTTTTTGTCAGGCCAAGCAAGGCATCCCAACAGCAGCGCTAGCTGGTGCTATGATAAAGGTGTTATTCGTGGATATTCACATGGCAAAGGAGCCTGTACTGGTCTCAAAAAATGGAGTTGCTGCGCCGTGCGAGAACCGTGGCGTTGTTTTTAGCTGGTGGTGTTGCTGCTCCGGGCCGTGCACGTAAAAGTGATGGTGTTGCTCCGCCGTGCAAAAGCAATGGCACGGCTTTAAAATTACCGAGTTGCTGTGCAGTGCGCCATGTTTCGAAAAGTTGTGTTGTTGCGTGATCTAGTGAAACACTCATGGCGTTGCGCTGTTATCGAATCCAGATACCTGGGCCACCTGGAAGCAGTTACCCAGACACTACCTGTGACCCTGTCCCTTTTCCCCCTCCCCTAACCTAACTTATAGCTCATAGCCAGCTCCAGCTCAACAACCCTGATTTGATGAGTTCCTCTTTCGCCTTTTCTCCTCTCTCCTCTAAGCACACTATCTCAAGGATTCCGGCACGCTCATATTGCATCATGCTTGTTCAACATTGCTGCTGCGATTGACCGTCTAGGTCGAGCGCATCAAAACGTGTTAGCTTATAGTGTGTTTTCTGCACAAATCATGGCGTTAATTAGCTGTTCCGGAAACAGTTATCATGCAGCAGTCAGTTCAAGCACGTGGTATGATAAGCTTGTTTAAAAAATTACAAGAGAACGTGATTTTCTAGTGCACTTTGCTTTCCATTGACGGATTGACAATTAAGCAATATTTTTTGCCAGTTTGCCGTGCTTTACTTGTCGGAAATGCTTATGAATGTTGCTTTTGAAAAGTCGATGTTTGGTGCACTTGTTTTGCAGATAGTTTAATCTTCTGCTCGATGATGTCTCGCCACAGTTCCAAAATTTTCCAGTTTCTTCAATTCCCTAAAATTCCGTTCTCACTGTACTTCTTGTGCGATTGATCCATCGAAATATGACAGTGGTCATACGTTGTCACTTTGCCGCTCTTCGATCCCTTCCCAATGTGAAACTGGTCGTGTTTTGGTTGTCTTGGAACTGTTCAGATGGAGGATGAGTGTTTAGGCCCAGCAGCCGCTGACGCCTCTAGCTAGGCTACAGGAAAAATGATAGTCATAATAACATGCATTGCCAGAAGTAGTTCTGAAAAGAACAATGAACCAGCAATAGCTTTCCTATGTTCTTATGAAAATTAGGAGTACATGTACACGCTATAGGCGGGAACTCATTCAGCATAATTGCCCACCGCTATTTGTACCGCGTAGAGCTTTTTAGTGACAAAAGGGCACTCATAACAATGGCGTAGTTATAGGTATTATCGAAAATGTCCGCCTAAGCAAGGTGTCCAATTAGTGAATTTCTACTGGATTATGCGCATTACTACATAACATGTACGTACGTCAACATAACAATAATCGACATTTACAGCATAAATCCGTGCGTCAAAATCCCATACAAATAAACTACTGCCCTTAACTAGATGACGGAGATTTTCAGACATTACAGCTACTGTACTATTAGACATTTTTCACTATGTAAGCTGATTAAAGTCAGCGACCGTCGAAATTTCCGACTCCTAGTTAAACTGAGAAGAAGGAAAAATATTTCCAGCAGATCAAATGTGTGAAACATACACAAAAAATGAAGACTTACTCGCGAACATACTCGAGTCGAATCGCAATCATGGAAACTCCACATTGAGCGCATCTCCCGAGCAAGGGGGGTCTTCAACACTTCGAACTAGGCAGTGCATCATGCGCTTCGGGCGTGGCAAACCTGGCACAACCTTTTTTTGCATTCTTTTCCCAAAATACCTTCAGTAAGTATTTTTTGGATCAGAATACATGACTGATGAGTGTGCTTTCTGTCGTGTGACTCATGAGAGAGATAGCTTTTCACTGACATGCCAAACCACGTGGTTTACTGCAGTGACGTCCTATTTTTTTTCTCCGATTTTGATGTATGTGTGGACTTTAAGTTCCAAACCACGAAAACGAAAAACTGTGGGTCAGATGACATCAATATTACTTCTTTGGGTGGTAACAATTCCACATTTGGCAGGGGGTAAAAAAAGGTTTCCCTCCCTTCATCTAATTTCTCCGTAGGTATCGCTCATAAACTGTCTGGCTTTACAATATTCGTATTGATACGGTTTCGTTCACATCTACATAGACGAATGGTTTTATTTTCGATCTTGACTTGCGTAGCGCTCTAAAACTAAACAGACTTCGGAAAATTCCTTCGCTGTGGGAGTAATCCATCAATGATTGGAATCAAATGTTCTTGTTTACCAGTTACAAACCAAAGTGTACAAAAGCAATCAATAGTACGTACACACGAAAAACCCTAAAGACTGACAATATGCGTGCGATATGAATGGTAATTCCACCCCACTCTGACGCCATTCTGTTATCTTCTCCACTTTTTGTGGAGCGCGTGCTAACCAATAAGGACCGATTGTTTGGGACCGCTTTCTTGACGTTGCTTTGCCGTGGCGCTGGAGACCACTTTTGTCAGAGTTGCTGTGCCGTTGCAGTGAGGAATATGCTATGAAGTTGCTTCGGCTTTGCCATAACAGCAACTCGGAGGAACTGGCTTCGTGCCAATAGCCAATTTTATGTTGTAGCAGTATTGCCAAAATACGGGTTCTCATTAGTGCTGCGCTTGTATGTTCCCGGTCACGCTCGAGTTCCATCGTAAGACCTTAAACATGAAAAAAAGATGATAAACTGCTGTTATGTACGTATTTACTTCCAATCTACATGTGACCAATATGTCATCGACGAGAAGAAAAAACGGAACTTCCGTATGAATTTAAGGAAATAGGAGTGGCTGAGTACACGGTGACCTGTAGACTTTCACGAACACTCGCCGACTGCGTTCTTAGACTTCGCACCTCAAGTTTATTCTTAGCATCTAAGCGTGCATACCTTGCCATTCTTGTGCTCGTAATGACTCACTGACTTCATTGTCTTTTTGCGAACATGTAGTTCTCCAGCAAGCTTGCGCAGTTGCTATCGAACATGCTCTGTCATACCGTCAACGTTAGACAACTAAGAGTGAATTTTCAAGCAATCGAGCTTCGTGCTTTTCACAACATCCGCGAGCGACAAGTTTAACCTTATATGTATATTTGTGTTTTCAATACTATGATGGTCTATGTTCGTTATGTTTCAATAGAATAGTATGATTATTCCTGTGAAGTATCTAGAGCGTCAAGGATAACGAACAGTGAATCTTCGCCGAATCGTGACGATTTCTCGACCATAGCCGAAACATAATGCTAGCGCCACTCGTCGATTAAATCCGCAGCGGTGTGTGTTCTGTGCTTCATCACAAAAAAATACATTAAAATCCAACAAAAATGCCACTACATGTTTGATCGGCTGATCTTCTAACACTCACTAGTAAAGCTCGGACTTTTTTACACAGTTTCAATGGGGCCAGATCAGTAGAATATAATATTGCACTTAGCAATAAGACACTTCACCACCGCCCTCTTTACAATGCACTTGATATGCGCTGAGAAATTTCTTGAATTGACACATCAGGTGCATGTGATCGGAATGACCTTCGCAACTGGCGTCCTGCCAATCTCCGTTATTTGCGTCATGCGTCCCTGGCTAGATGCCAGGGCGTCGGTATGCTGGCAGGTGCCGCTGCGTTACGTCATGGAGTTGGTATTACCATGAAGTTCCAATGATGTCGTTGCAATCGCCATACAAATTTATTCTGCAAAAAAAGATTTTTCGCAAATGATAAAGTTCTGGATTTTTAAACACTACTTCGTGGTATGGGTAAGCTTGCAAGAATGCTGCTGCAGTCTTCGTCGATTAACTCGTGGGTATTCGCTCCGAGACAAAGCGAGTACCAATGGTAGCGTGTGCAGAACCAGACGAATCCCTTTGACCATAGTCCATTAGATCAAAAAGCCAAGAGTTCGCGCACGCGCGATCGTAGCAGCAGATGCAGACGGACTGCGAGGACATGGTGATTTCATTACGAGACTGGATGAGTCATTATAGGAAAGGGTAAAAACGAAGGCGCCTTGACGTTTTTGTAGTGGCGGGCCTAAACCAGTATCGCTATGAAGACGGTGTTCTTGCCATGATGTTCGCGAAATTTCGTGGCGGCTTTACTCCCGTGTCCTCGACATTGTCGCTATATTGCGAAATTCTTTACAATGGCTAATTCTGCGCTTCATGCCTAATTTTTGCTCCCGTCTGCATAGCGCTGACTCACCACATGGTCTAGCTGGCCTTTGTACGCTGGCATTGTTGTAGCCGAATAATGTATGGCTATTTTCTCACGCACTAAGACTAAGAAGATTTGCTTTTGTGATTCTTTTCATGAAAGTGGAATAAGCATGTGGACGCATTAATCAACGATATTCTTTGTGAAATCAGTGGCTAACGCGTTCATAGAATGTCGAGATCAGGGTTACGAACAGCAGTACGGCATTAAAAAATCTTTCACTTATTGAATGCAGTTTATTATGGCGGAGTTGCAGCAACTCCATGCGGTGACGTTGCAGCACCGACAACAGCAGGCGAAGTTGCAGCGTTTCGCAGCGAAGTTGCTGCAACACCACCAGGAGTGGAGTTGCTGCAACATCTGTTGTTGCACAAATTAGAGAGTTGCCAAGAGAAACAGACGGTTTCCCAAGGAGAGGAGATAATTTTCCAGAGAATGCTCCACTTCTGTCAATGTCACGATATAACAACTCGTAAACAGGTAATCTTCCGTTTTATGGACCACTTAGCAAAAAGCCGTGACCATCACACAACCTTTTGCATCATCTATTGTACTACTGGCCTTTGATGCCGACCAAAACCAAAAATTGGTGAAAAAAGGAAAATTGTTGTCATGCTGTTGCCCTCTTTACCATCGCTAAACGAAGGATTTGGGATTTTCGCAGCTCCATTATGTCGACCTCACCAGGAACTGAAAAAGAGCAATTCAAGGACATTGGTACGGATGGAGGGTAGGAGTAGTGGCAATCGTCACAGCACTGTAAAATAGATTTTTCTTCTATCGGATTGAACAGAGGTCTCAGATGGAAATCCGTTCATGCAAGAAACGGCTACGTCCTTGAGACAAGAGCGAGAGAATCACAGCGACCGAAATCTTCTCTTCTTCTAAAGGATGTCATCTCCTAGAGGTGTTATCTCTTCTCATTCTTTTTGTGAGCATAGATGTGTTCATACAGTGTGGTTGATATGGATAGGTTGCCTATCGATCAATGCGATATTCGTGCATAGTTGTTAGTGCATATCGACACGTGCACAGAGTACAAGTGTCCCCAGCGATTTTTTGTGGACCTGGCCCGAGTGCTTTCGCTTTTTGTCCCGCCTCCGCCACATACGCAATCGCTGGGCTGAGTCATTTCCGTCGCGCTGCTGAGGCGGAGCCGACCGAATCCTCTTCCTCTATCTCTATATCATCATCGTGATCGTGAGAATATGATGACTGCTAACAGGTTCTAGATGAATGAAGTTCCTTTTCTCTTCGTGCATCTGCGCTGTACGCAACCACTCGCGTCCTATCCTCGCGAGTCTGCTCGTCTGCCATCTCCACTCTCTCAGCAGTGAGAGATTCGTATCTGTCGGCCTAGGCGGTCACTTATCAGGGTTCTCACTCCTTGTCTACATGTTGAGAACACTGAACCCTTACGGGACACACATACTTAGGCTAACACTGGAGACCACATCATCAATAATCTTTCAAAGGCATGGGAGACGTCAAACGTTCGCCACAGTGTCGAAGATTCATACGAAAAAACAAACTTTGAATACTCTTACTTCTGTCGTATGTGACAGTAGTCACGTCCGTTAAACAGGTTTGCCGTCGACAAAAAACCGAAGAAGTGACTATCTGCTGGGTCAGACATAGTATGAGTGGAGTTATCGGAGGCGACGGATTTCCAGTTCTTTACGAAGTTTTGTGTGAAATGGCAGAATTATTAATCTGCAAGTCTCAATACAGACATGCCCCATCAACTTCTGTTCTTTTATAGTTTACAAGCCAGAGTACACAAAGTACATCACACAGCCAGTGGACCAACACTTATAATAATTCGCATTCACTACCTTTAAGTGTGAATTAACTAAATGTAATCCCCTTTCCGCACGATTGAGGACGTTTTTGCCCCGGAAGTGCTTAGGTGATGGATTATAGCCGCTGTTCCGAAGTCCCATAATCTACTCTGCCTCCGTTAGTGCAGTTATTAATTGCGTGAACTATGCGAGCTTGAAAGCTGATTACAGCGTTTGTATGCCCTCTCCATAATTGGAGTTCCTCATTCTCTATTCCATAAGTCCTTTCAGTTTGCTGCACTAAAAAAATTGAAATTGTAATTGTCCTAGTATACGTATGTGTGAAATAAGTTTACAACAACGGCATTGGATTCGACGTAATTACTGCTTCGAGTAGCTGTTATTAAAATGGAAAGCTACCTGTGGGCAAATGCATTGATTTTTGCTGTTTATTACTAGGAAAGTTAGTTGATGCTCACTCGCAGCTCTAATTAGATTATTCTGGCTGAGCAGCAACCGTGAATCACGCCATTTTTCTGGACGTGAGCAACTCCACGTGAAGAGGTAACTCGAAGTTGCTCACCTGTGGAGCAACTCCGTGGTGTTGCACACCTAAAGGCAACTCCATCCCTCATGACTTTCAGAGCAACTCCATGGCGTTGCTTCCATGGCGGCTTCCAGTGAAAGACCTAATTTGAGGTTTCTGGAGCTAGGAACCAGAAGTCTGGGAAATCCACTTAATTTTTAATTTCTTTTCGCGTAGGCACCTGTTTTCAGTAGACCAGATGGTTCTCCTCTTAGGAGAAATTCTCACGAAATTCAAATTGTCTATGTTCGACAAGTCCTTTCTCTTCTGTTTATTCCATCTTTTCTATCATGATCATTATTTTTGTATTCAATGCCGGTTCCATTGCAAACAGATGTGCTTTGCTGTACTTTGGCACCATAGTTTGCCTCTTTTCGATAGCGCTATTATTTAGTAGTAGTACGGCCTCCATTAGTTTTCCTTCCTTCTTTCTTGAATTCCTGTATATTGACCGGTCAGACCTATGCAGATCAGATTTTCTCGCGAAAGAGAACATTCTCAAGCTAGAAATACATATCAATGACACACTCTGCAATCAGGCGTATCCATTATGTTCTGTTTTTTCACGCATTAGCGTACAATTCGAGCCCTCTTTCTCTTTGTCCTGAAAAAGCCTCGTCTCACCGTTGGGTGCATTTTTCATCTCTTTTCGTGTCTCTGGTTCCTGCGTACTGACGACGCAGACATATAAAGTGCAATTCTAACTGTCGCATTAGAAGTTGCGATGCAGTAGTTTTTTTTTCGAGAATTTTCTTCCAAAAGAACTATTAGAGACGCTTTCCGACCTTATGACGCTATGTTTCCCAAAGTTCATTAAAAGATCACTCTCGATGACGTCTTCCTTTTGTGCCATTATAATTCCCTAACTTCCTGCATGCACCCATGTTGATATTGTTCTTCTTGTCCAACGTTTTTCCTAATGTTAACTGAACCTATGCGGGTCGGCTGATAGCCTTATCTGTCAACTTTCACCTATTGGCACCATCATTACTGATTACTTATCAGCGCTGTGGTCAAGGCATCTCTCTGTTTCTCTGCGTCCACACTCTCTCGATATCTCGTCGTTTTCTTCAATTCCACCCTGGAAAAGTCGTTACCTGTTGTTACCAGTTACCCGGTTCCATGCTCGTTTTTATACTATCTTCTTCTCTATTGTTTGGCTGAACAGAGTCCTGTCTCACCTTGACCCCAGCGGTCCTTTTGTCGGATTGCGTCACCCCACCACATACAAAATGAGCGTTTTTCGCACGCCTGTCATCGCAGTGCTGCTCTGCGTCTTTGACTGGTTCCGCCCAATCGCCGCAGGAATTTCGTCGCTCCACGTGCGTTGCTGGGCGAAACGCTATATAAACGCGAGGAGGGCGCGAAGATCGTCTCGTGTCATCTTTGCACTGCTACGGTATCCGAGCGGTTACAGTAGCTTCAGTCTGATCTGCAGACTATCACTCATGTAGGCTAGTGCATAGTTTCATCTTGGAGTGCAATTTTTTTCTACGGAAGTGGCTTCATCAATCGAAGAGAAATCGGAACTCTTTGTTGCCTCACTTGAATGCGCTCCTCTCCACTTATCACGTTTGATGTAATGGCACTGTGAATCTCAGGCGATCTCTGTCCCTAGAGTGCTGCCGTTTTGTTGCAGTCGGACTCGTTACCCTACCTAAGTGCATCTTTTAAGTGATATTTAATTAGACAGAAGTAATGGCGTTTCGTCGACGAATTACTCGTTCTACTCGGAAACATGTCGTTAGACGTTTCATGGCGTGAACGCCGTCTTTTTCGTCGAAATCATCCAGAATGTCGCCGCCGCGCATTCGTAGAGGGGTGGGTTGGTTGCACTTCATCGACACCATGAATTTCGCTGGCGACTAGACATCTGAACAAAAAGCTGGCAGAAATAAAAGCAGAATTATGGATTATAAGAGCAGAATTATAGATTCTTTTACTAAGAAATTAACGACTCATGTTCTTCTTTTACTTCTAGACGTAGAGGTACTTCTGCTGCTACTTCTAGACGTAGAAGAGTGTAACTTCATGCCTACAGGCATTCTTTACATAAGTTCTGGGAATTACCGTTCGTATTCGCTTCGTAGTCGATGTGATGCAGTGGTTTGTTCCCTCACATTCCCATAGCAACAGCATTTAAGTAACTCCGCAAAAAAACGTCTGTGTTCAATTACCACCTTGTCGCGCAGCATGGGCCGGCCAAACGTGGTTCTTAAGATGCCCTAAGCTATTTCAGTGCCATAGATCAAGGCTGGATTGTCCTTTTCCGAAAAAGACAGTGAAGAACGGTTTCACTGTTGAAGCGGGGCCTTACGCGTGCGACTGGTAATTGTCCGGTGTTCCAACATGGAGTTGCGGAGTTGCAACATCAGTGATGTTGCGCACGGCGAGCACCGTGGCCCTTTAATGTTGCACACGGCGAGCAGCTTAGTCCCTCAATGCTGCGCACGGCGAGCAACGCCACGCAATATCCTGCTTCTACTCGCTGCAATTCCGGTCCCCCCCCATGAGGAATTCCTAGGAACTCCCTTTTCTCGAATTCAAATACAATTATTGCACGTAATTGGAATTCGAGCGTTTTCCTTGCTGAAAGGACACAAAAGTGCGACTTGTAGTCGTCTAAGAATAGATCTTGCCAAGGCATTACATTCTGGACTTTGTGCTAGAGCCAGTTAGATTAGAGCACTCTTTTCAGTTTTTTTTTCCTGGGAAGTCCTTTGTAGTTTACAATTCAAGCAGCTGAAATGAATGAAAGAAAAAAAGACAGATGGGGAATTTCACATAATTTCCCTCCTGCTGATCGTAACGTTCGACCCTCAGTAAAACTGTGAACTCATTGAACCAGTGTGCCAGTTCCATCGAAAAAAAAAAACCCCACTTTTTATCAATGCCCTTCCGATGGACTCTTATCTCCCACTTACGTCACAAATGCCTCCATTACCTCACGCTAGATTTGACCTCAGTTCAGTTCCAGTTTCTTTAGTACACCTGCGATTTGAAAGGCTTCTTTTATGCCTCGAGGGCATCTCAATTAATCTAGTCTGACTGTAAGGCGGAAGGGCGATTACGGTGCTGTAATCGCGATGGTCACGACGCGACGCCGCACGATGCGATTTGCGATTCGCCCTCCCCTTCCGCACACAAGGGTCGGCTACTGCCCCGCCCACCATTTGAGCTCAGAACGGCCACAGGCGTCGCCTGTGCGATGGTCTCGAAGTGCCTTCGTCGAGAAGTTAGGTTCTCGTCTTCTTTATCACGGTGGAGTTTCCAGTGCTCATCCATACATGGGAATACGCTCTAAACCCATCGTCTCTGCTTTTCTGCTTCCTCCGAAATCGCTGTATATTTGTCACTCTTCTATTTCTTATTACTCGGCCAATCGCGTTCTTTAGAGACTCTACAGTTTCTCAATACCTCCATCTTCCAGATGTCTCGAAGACGTGCTTCTGATTTCGCTCACGATCTCTTGAGATCGATAGTGCATCGATTCCGAAGAGATGACACTAAACGCTCGTTGTCTACCGGTGATTTAGTCGACAACTACATGGAAATGGACTTCGCACAACCAACTACAGTACGTTTCTATTATAATTACTGTAGTACCAGCCGATCGATATTCGATTGATGATGTTTCAGAGCAAACTTCCGGCTCACTTTGACGATTGCGACAGAGTGCCAATGAAATTCTCCTCATCCACTTATCCGCGCCTCTTATCCCAACACGACCACAGCGCGCAGAAATTGGTCCGACACGGAAGCGATGTCGATCGCAGTTGTGGTTAGTTCATCAGTCCATAAAGTGAGTAATGGTAATTTGTTGGGAGACTATCACCGAAGTCGAAAATTACCCGCTCAAATTGGGCGCCACTTTTTGCGAGGGTGCATAATCTGGGAAAACTTAACTTTTCAGTTATTTATTTGTTTACCATACCGTATTTGAATAACGGTTCATTACTGTAATTATTTCAGCATCTACTGCCGACTACAATCGCTCACAAGTATGGTTTTACCAAGGTATGGATGCTAAGAGAGCTGAAAGGTTATTACAAAGCGCCGGATGTGAAGAGGGGTTAGTCACGTGATCTACCGATCTCATCGATCCACTGGCTGATTGTTGATTTTTCAGATCATTTGTGGTCTCGCAACAATCAACGCAATACGTTTTATCGTTCGTACACAACAGCATCGTTCACCATATCCGTATTGGATACTCAGTCAAAGAAAGTGGAGAAGCAAAATTCCGACTTGACATTGACCGCAGTTTTAAGTAAGTGTCCACTGCTTAGTGCTTTACACACTAGCTCCTGTGTCAAATCAATATATCGATTTTCTTTCAGAAATCTGCACGATCTCATCGCGTACTACACGAAACATAGGTCATTCATACTTCCGATGAAGCTGAAACGCGGCGTCGCGCGACCTCTCCACATGTCGCACGAACGAACGCGTGCATGAGCGACCTACATCTTCACAATTATCGCTCCTTTACCCGTAGTCACTCGATAGTGCCGTAATAATCAGTAGTTAGTAAAGTTGCTAATAATCAGGTACAATAATATTTGTACAAAAATTTGTCATATCTGTGTACTAGTACTGGTGTGATTGTGGTGCGAGAATTTTATCGCAGATTCTCTAAAATCGGGATACTGCACTACTGTTTGTGTACTGTAGATCATATACGGTAGTTGAGCTATCCCTCATACAAGTTGTGAATATGTTTATTTGTATACTTTGACAATATCTGTACATATACAAAGATAAATCTCTAAAAGAGTTGAACATATGTTATGTGATGCGTATCACAGCGAACAACCCGACAAACGAATATGTGCACAGTGACCAATCAGAGATGGAGGAGGATGGGCGTGGCCCTAGTTGCAATCACCAATAACGAAGGCGCCGTGCGCGCATTCCCGAATTACTCGACGACGCTATGCATTCGGAAAGTGATCGGCCGTATTCGCAGCTGAATCTGAAAAGGGAAATTTCTCGGACGTGAACTTTACGGAAGCGATACTAGTTATCCGTTCAGGGCCTGCATCCAAATGCCCCATTACCAGCACATTTTCAGGACAGCGAGGTTCCACCACATCCTCAGCAGCAAATTATCATTTGAAAAAGCTAGAAAATTAGAAATGTACGGCACTTCTCACGACCACGAGATGAATGCCGTCATCGACCTTGACCTTCAAGTTGGCAAACTCGAACGACATAAATTCCTAAACCCTCTATGATATTAATGACCTTACATCGAAGCGTTCCTTTTCGTATGACAAAGTACAGGTAAGAAGACGTCAAGGACGTAATTTTGCAGAAGCATTCAGAGAGAAAGGGTTGTGCTGTTGTAAGCATCGAAGCAAGCTGTTTTGCATAAGCAACTGAAGAACAAAGAATGCTTCTGTTGGAGAATAAAACACGCCAAAAGGTGAGGTTTGCGGATCACGCACTCTTGCACACATTATTTTTACTTCCACTACAATTTTCAGCATTAAGCGCATGGAAGCCTGTCACATTAGAACCCAAATAGATAGTTGGGAATCACAAAAGAAGGCAACAACTATTCGAGTGTTCGAATATTCGGCGAGATGGTTCCGAAAGCCGAAGTTCAAAGGCTCCATAGAAAGGTCCAAAACGAAATTGTAAGGGCCAGATAGGTCTGAGTGTAGAATTTCATATACATACTTTATATGCGGTATAAATGAGAACCAACGTATAGATGAAATTTTAAAAAAAACTTCAATATCGAGCGATCGTGAGGAAAAATAGCATTCAGAACCTAATTTAACGCCCAATTTTTTGTTCAAATTATTTTCAACCCGAGAACATTAATTTCATCAAATTTCTACCCTTCGCTAATCGCTTGCTTATCACATGTCCTTGGTCATTTTCGTGCAACTGGCAAACTGCCCGCAAAGTGCTTGTACTTGAATCTATTCAATTTTTACTAATGACTTTCAGTCAGATAATTCTATGGAAGTCCAGTATGCATAGTACATTCATGTAATTGGAAATATCTATCTACACATAATAGTACCACATTCGCACTTCTCCTAATTGTCTAGAAATGTCATTGCGAAATGTCTATGAAACCACTATCTCGGTTCATGTACCTGAAGGGCTCCATACGCGACCGAAAATAGGCTTTTCAATGGGGTGATGCACAAAAAAAACTGCAGCTTCTAGGAGGATTTCACTGATAAAACTCGGTGACGTTAAGCCAGTTGTTCTTGACTCATGTACATATTCATGTATTTCGTTGCTAGGCACTAATCCGCCTCGCCTTCTGAACAATTTAAGCGCTGAAAGCACTTGATAATAAGTTGGACTCATGGTTCGAGCTGTTTTTGCACAAAGAGTATTAATTTTTGAATTCTGAACAAGAAACCCACGCTCCAAAAAAAGAAAGGATTTGATTGCTGCTCAATAATTACACAGGTAAGTTGAAAAAGTGTTCACTAGTCCAGAGATTAATGACCACATCAATTTGCGAGACAAAAAGGATTTCCTCCAGTCATTCGTGGAAACAGCAGTTCAGACAGTTTGAACTCGCCAAAAGATTAAGCAACTTCTTCCATATCTGCAGCAGTGCAAACCTGGGTAGCAAACCAACTTTCACGATCTACGTCTCTTACCACTACGTAGTCTATACCATGTATAACCCATAGCAATAACCCTCACAGGTTTACTTGTCGTTTCATGAATCCGCGGCCCAGTATGTTGTATATTTTGATTTTACTGCGAAAATATTCGATAGTAATTCAAGTCAATTTTTTGAGCAAAAATTTTAAAACATTCTGAGATTTGTCTGGAACTTTCCTCCATCTAACTTGCCACCTTTTTTCTTCCGGAAAATGGTGCATGTTGAGGTAAATCCTGCTATCTACCCACTTCCATAGCGGAACCACCCTAAGAGGTTCTATACCTTTTCCATCTCAACGCCCTTTGCAAAGTGAAAAATGTGTTTCAAGGAGGAAATGAGAATATCGTGGTTGATGCGGTGTTTACAACACGTTTTCGCCATCTATGTGAATACACCATGTAAATAAGTATGTAAATAAGTACACCATGTAAATCTGGTTCAAATTCCATGCAGCGTGAGTCAATACTGACATGAGATGTGCATGGGCTCTGCATGAAATGTGCACCAGTGGAAAAGTTTTAATATCAGATGTTTGTGGATGTTTCCAACTGGGGCACATTGCGTGACGATTGGATGACCCTAACCGTCCGCACTGGTGGAATCACGTGGTATTTCTGGTTTGGAAATTATGCAAGTTCTTGAAAATCAGCGCTCATTTTCTGCACATTCTATGTCAACCACGGTTTTTTCATGCAAAAATGATGGGTGATTTGACGGGAACCGTGGTCTTCGAAGTTCCTGAATGTTTGTGTTTTGTGCCATGTAAAAACGCATATCTAACCAGAATCACGTGTTAGAAAGATTAATTAGCGTTCAATACACGACCTTTACGACATCACCTAAAAACCAACCTCCAATACTAACCAGGTTTCCACGTACTTTGCACCGATGGGAGTTCTCTTGGTTTTCCTTTTGTGCCACAGAGCGACTAGATCAACGAGGGACTTGGGATTAATAGCGCCATTCCCAGAAAAGGCCAATGCGCAAAAAAGGAGAAGTTGATTGAGAAGGAAAGAAAAAGGAACAGATAAGACCACTATTTGAAATGGGAGAGTTCACGGAGATTGTAGAAATTCGAGGTGGGAAATCTAGAAGAAATTTATATAATATAGAGAAGTCCACAATGCTTAAATATGTCCTATTTACTCCATGTTGATTTCACCTGACCCGTAGCGTTCAGGAGTAGTTTTTTTTAATATTCCAGAAATAATGGCTGCTAAAACAAGGGAAGAAAAGCCAGAGCAAAATAGAGGCCACAGCTCGAATTTATCCAAATCCAAAAGGCTGGATTTGAGGGAGTCTCCTGGAATTGATCTCAAAAATGTGGCTAAGAGCGAGAATGAACAGAGTTTCTACTTAGAAATGCTCACGATTTAAACCTTGACAAGACAGCACAGGCACCAACCTTGCGTTAACATCTGTAAGATCCATAGAAGTAAAAGGCTCATGTTTTACCACTCCGAATCAAAGAATTTGGGGCTCATCAATACTTCCTTGATAAAAAAAGAGATTAGTTTTTGAGTAAAGTTCGTAAGTAGTGTGTTTTTAGTAATGCAATAGACAGACGGCGACATTCCACAAGTTTTCAGAAGCCTCCATGATTGAGTAAAGAGATTAAGTAATTTTACTCATTTTCTTATACCATGAGGCACCGTTTTACACAATAATTTAGAAGCTACATACATATTCCATTACGCTTTGACAGCGCTACACTCAAACTTATTGCCGGCTCAATTGCTGGTTCCGCTCTTCTCTCAAGAGAAAATTCCGTGGCTTATTTTCCGTTGTCATGCAGTTCCTAAACATATCACGAGTGCTGCTGCACTCTGCGGACACCGCCTTTCCAAAAGCAGAAAAACGCACATGGCCACACTAATCATCCATGCTTGAATGCATCATCAGAATGACTCACATCAAATTCAAGAAATGTACTAATAAATTAGATATTGGTTAAAAACTGCTGCGAATTGCGCTCGTTATCGATATGGCAAGAAAAAATGCAGCAGAGTTCAGAGGGTTCTACATGACTCATTTTCGAAAAAAAAAGAGGAGAGCTCCTGTCATGCAACTGAGCTCCGCACAAGTATGGCAACCATTCTAGTTAGGGGGCTCCGTATGTGGGAACCCTAAATTTCTTCGGTGCTTGAAAATTGGAGAAAGGCTCGATATCCAGTATTTAGCTGGAAGCAGTATGTAGTACTGCCCATTCTGTGTGAGTTTTTAGGAGATATTTCGAGATCGAACCCCGCTTAAAAAAGTTTTGAGCATAACCTAAGGAATGCACAAAAGCAGGCGCACCCTGCACTCTGTTCGCTGCACCGAAAGTGCGACTTTCTGGAAGATTTTTAAGTCGTGACGCATGCGATTGAAAAATAGTACGCATTTGTTCAGCTTAAAGGCAGCGTCCTACCTCAAGACCGTTTTTGAGATTTCAACGTTAAAAGAATTTCCAGGAGCTGGTGATCACAATGATATACGTGATTCCATGCAAGACCGCTGAAAACCCCCCATTTCCGAGCCTCAATTTTTTAGGAACCTTTGAGCAGAGCCGGGGCGGAGTTAAGAAACTTTTCGAGTAATCTACTCCAGGAAGCGCACCTCCTGAGGAAATCGTATTCTTAGTGAGAATTCCTCATCAACTCCCTAACAGAATGGAAACTGTATAACTAACAAAGGAGTTCACGGTCCGGAAACCCTGTAAATTCGCCTTATTTCCGAAGCCAATGCGGGATTGCAGGGATTCCGCCCAACGTACTCCTATGTCCGCTGCAAATGAAGCGCAGTTTCTATTCTGTTAGGGAGTCGATGTGGAACTCTCACAAGGGATACGAATTTCCTCACGAGGTACGCTTCCTGGAGTGAATTATTCGGAAAGTTACTTATCCCCGCCCCCGGCCCGCCCAAAGGAAAATTGGTGCTCGGAAATGCGGGTTTTCGGAAGTCTTACATGGAATCACGTATACCGTTCTGATCACCAGCTCCTGGAGATTCTTTCTACGTTGAAATCTCAAAAACAATCTCGGGGTGGAACGCTACCTTTAAGTACGTGTCGAATATGATGTGGCCGAGATTCGAAGAAAGTTTGCAAATTCGCCGAATTCATCGTGCCGATCATTAGGTTCACCAACGGCACGTGTGCGAAAATGCGCACTTATCAGAGGTCTTATCATCGCCAATGTCAGATGAGAAGAACCAAAAAAATGAGCTGCGGGACTCCTGCCACAAAACGTGGTGATCAGAAATCTGCAAGCGGTTCAGCGCTGAAACAAAAAGATCTCCGTGATAAGAGAAGCGCTGTGATTTCTGAGCCGCTAACCAGCTGATTACCAGTGAATTTGAGTTGCAAATAGAAATGAGCCAATGATCACTCTTTCAAGGGAGCTATGAATAGCGAGCCACGTGCAGGCTTACCAGGAAAAAGTCCAGAATAGATTGAGTAGCATCATTTTTAGGTGTTAGGCACAAAATGGATTGCCGGAGATTTTTTTGCGTGCATGCGCCCTTGCGTACGTGGTTTTCATTCTGTAAAGAATAGCAAAACCCAAGCCTCAGTACAGGTGTTCATCCTTGATTGGGAACTCAATCAATCACTTGCGTTACTCGCAGCAGAAATCGTTTCTTCCCACGAAAACGCGATCGTATGGAATGCTGCGAGCGTCCAACCAAAGTTAGGATGTATCGTTGGAAGGATGGGTAATCTCATACCCATGGATAGCATCTGGTTATAAACAACGTTACGGGGAGGGGGTAACGTATGGGTAAACATGTCGCAAAGGGTGATGAGTAAGCATGTTGCTAAGGGTGATCTTAGATACGTCAACATCTTCATGATGGCTGGTCTCAACGACGCATGCCTGAGTCTTCTTGCTTATAGACTAGATAAAGTCATTCAAGTGCTGTGTGCAAATATCTAAAGCGATTACTACCGTACCATCTCGCTTAACTGTATTTGTGAGAATTTGAAGGACAAGTGACGTTGACCAGATAACTTTCTCAATGAGCTAGTGTGACCGATGGCAAATTCGAGAACCAGACCATCACACACCTATGGTCACACCTATATATTAGGTCAAATCACGTCAGCGCTAAATTACTCATTCACCAAAAAAGTCGCAAGTTAGGCGAATTCAGCTCAAGCATGACAGCGATTAGTAATCACAAGCGGTTCTCAAACCACTTTTCAGTATAGTTTCCCAACCTCACTTGTGCGTAAAATCAGTCGCTCCCATTCAAAGCCTACAAACTCGTCCGGGTAATATCTGGGATGCAGCAACTCCACATAAATATCACGTGAAGTTGCTGCAACTCCATGCCCTTGTGCAACGTCCCGTATGGAGTCTCAGCAACTTCATTAGAGCAGCAACTCCGTCCACAGTGTTGCAGCAACTCATGATGTTGCGGCATAGTCGCCCACGGTGTTGCTGCAACCTCCCCCATGGTGTTGGACAACTTCGTACATGGTGTTGCAGCAACGTCGCCCATGGCGTTGCAGCAACTACGTCCGTGGTGTTGCAGCAACTTCGCGCATGGTGTTGTAGCGACTTCGCACATGGTCTTGCAGCAACTTTACACATGGTGTTGCAGCAACGTCCCCCATGATGTTGCAGCAACTTCGTCCGTGGCATTGCAGCAACTTCGTACATGGTGTTGCAGCAACTTCGCCCATAGAGTTGCAGTAAGACCATAGGTGACACAGAAACCTCTCTCAGAAACCGGCTGCTTTTCTCCAAAACTCACTTGTGATAGAATGTCGTGGTGTCAACTTGGTAGCATCTGTGAACCATTCCATTCATTAGCAGGTCACGACCCAGATCCAAAAAGAGTCCATCATCGACACAACCTGAAAAACACATGGAAATTTTGCATTTTTGTTTGCGAAAACTACACCAAACACTTGATATGTCGATCAATCGAATACTAAAGTGAAATAGATAGCAAGCATGGCTTGCAAGCTTCCGGTGAGATTCCAACTTTTAGCTTTCGGAGAATAACTAACCTAGCACATCCAGAGACCCGTCATTTTTGCATTGATACCGCACGTGCTTATCGGTGAACACCTGTGCAATATTGTAGTGCTGACCCTCACGTACACAGCCAATCACTGCAAGAAAAAAGTTTGAAAAGGAATGCCATGCAAGATTCCAGATTAATGACGCACGAGTTACCTTTGACTTGATAGCGCACTCTGCCATCGCCGAGCACTTCACACTCGTGGCGTTGTCGCCCGACGATTCTCGACTCGCCAGCCAGCAGGTAGTCGCCAGAGTTCTGGAGGTAACATCCTGCAAAGCAATGGCTGGATATATGGGAAACTTTGTCATTTCAAGTGTGTACAAACGTGTTTGTGTGGCTCCGCAATGAATGCTCCTAGAAATAGCTATTGAAAATTGATGGGCTTGCTTGAAACTCGATTTTTTCTAAATTACGGATATAGGTTGACAAACTGAAGTCCCGCCCACACCCGTGGCGGCCACGCCCAATTGACCTGTTCGACAGTGCAGAGTATAATCAGGATCAAAAAAAAAAATCAAATAACTTTTCGAATTTTGAATAAATCGATAGGTATCTGATGCATATTCAGTCCTAAGTATAGTGAGAGATGAAAAGTATGAACGTTAAGGAAACTAATGAAGTGGTTAAAGCAAGTGTAGGCGAGGGAAGGCGACAGTGGGCGAGAACAAGCGAAACAATCATTAGCGAGACGTAAAGATGGGAAGAGCGGCCAAAAAATATGTATTTTTTGGAGGAACAAATAACATTTTCGTTACCAACAAGTTCACTCGACAACCCAATAGTGCTATTGATGGTAAGCGGTGTCGAGCGACAATGGGCGACATCCAGCAAGTTAAGGCTAGTTCTTCAACTTTTTTTATAATCTCTCTGAGTTCTTATTTATTCTCAACGCAACAATACTGGAACAATGGGGATGAGCCACGCCCACCTTCAATAATAATTCCATCTCGTCCGCAAGTGAGCCTGAATGAACCATTGCGGAACGTATCGCCAATGGAGTAGTGGATACCATTATCAAAGCACATCGCCTCTGGAATGATCGTGTTACGCTACCCTTTTGGTACCATACTGTGCGTTCCTTACCTTGCTCGTAAGTGACCGAATCGCCAACTATGGTACACTTATGCTTCATGCCATTCTTGACAAATGTCCTGCCCAGTTGAATTACCGACTGATCGTCGGCTATGCATGCTAAAGCGCTCCCCAGTTAAGTCAATAGATATCGATTGATGGTGTCACTACTCACCAACAACTTCGGCAGTTCCATTTTGACACTGATAATGGAAATTGTTCTTGGTGAACGTCTCACCATGCTGATGTGTACCGGCGTTGGCCATAACACACGGCAAAGGTGGAATCCGCCCGTCTTGTACTAAATATACGTATCGATCATTTATGGAAAGAGAGCCGCTACTGCGTGCTTGCGCTACGAAAGTGCAACTACTTCTCAGAATCAAAAAAAGAACTGGAATCCATTTAAAGACAGGTTTAACATGCTTACGCGCTGGTTTTATGGTTTATGGCGTGGTCGCAGACGGTGATGCATCCCGAACGGAATGGAAAAAGTTATAGGTGTACTCACTCGGAATGACAACGCGATTCTCCACATCGTCCATGCTCATTCCATGTGCGGTGAGAATGATTTGGCGATCTTCATGATCTACTATTGATCGGACACCAATGACTAGCAGAAGGGACAATAGGGCACGACGTAGCATATTTGTGGACTAGGAAATACCTGAAAAAATCAACAACCGTGCAATGATCAGATGGCAGCACTGAAGTTGGCAGAAGTGAATAGTGGCGAAGTACAGCATGGGAGGCTCGGCAGCGATCTATCCAATCAGGTAAGGGACAGGCCACGCCTACCGCTGCAAAAGTTCTGCCGGCACCAGCTCGGAGGTGTAGAACATTTAGCAATCTCCAGCCTCCCACCTCACAAAATTCTTGGACAGATCCCACAATTGGGTAAATTTACACGTGATGTTCCCTGGAAAGAGTCAAACGATCTAGACTCTAGTGTTGTAAGCCTATCCTGAGGTCGGCCAATCACCATGAATGAGTGGATGAATGGATGGATCGAAGCGTCGATGCAGGACAACTTAGGACAACTGTCACTAAAGATTTTATTCTGATATACATAGTTCACAAAAGTGTTAAACTAAATAATGCTTGTTTGCGATTCCGTCTTTTGCCCTTTGTGAGAGATTTCCTGAGAGGAACAAAGGTCAGCCAAAAATGGAGTCAATCCATTTGATAACAGCCACTAGAAAGAAAAAAATAGCATCTACGCTGCTGGTGGACATCTAGCATAGGAATGATCATCTCAAATTAATTGGTAGCGACCACATTTAAACCATGCCTTCTAAATGAAAAGGAAAAGATAGGAGAGCTGTGGAATTAGCAGAATTATCTTCAAAAGAACTGTTTACCATGAACACACAATTCTGACAACTGCTACAACCTACAATACATTGTAAAGCAGGTAACGTTAGCTCAGAACATCCATCTACCACAACATGTCAACGCAAGACTGAGGATGAGTGGTAAGGACATCTGTCACATGTGGGCTTCGCGTAAGCCACGACAACATCACCGAAATGAAGCCACCAAAGATGACGACAGGGCTTTTGTGAGCGTACACAAATGTACAAAGACTCGTTAACTGCGAAAAAAGACCCCGCTCTGGAACTGGATCGCTGGAGTTTCGTCCGCCGATGGGTGTCGAGAACGGTCAGTTCTCGTTTGACCAGCATGCGCGGATTATTTCGTAGCGCTAAGGTCGTTGGCTTTCGAGCATGTTAGGGTTTTTGTCCACGTGGCAGAAATTTATCCTAAATAAGCAGTTGCGGAAGCAGGGGGGGGGGCGCCCTTCCCCAAAAAAAGCCGCCAAATTCCTGAAATTACTTTACAATACAAATTATAATCTTGTATCAGTTCATTTTTGATTATTTATTTTTATTACCATTTTTAAAATAATTTTTATTAAATATTTACCACTGTGAGGGAATATTTTCACTGATTTTATTTTCCATCTGTCCCCAAAGCGGCGGAGACTCCATTTTTTCTCATGGGTCGCTCCCGCCCAATTTTTGGGTCCGCCAATGCAAGCAAGGCACCTCATCGTTAGTCGTTCCACAGCAAGTACGGACGGGGGCACAGATGGTGGTTCCTGTAAGCATTATCCCAGGAGAGAATGAAAATATTCAAAAGATACAGGTTATAAGCATGGTAATCCAATCGATACGTATAATTTCCATGCCTTTGCTAGGTAGACCAAGCAGTGCTATAATTGCGTGTTACGATGTTCGTAGTAGTATATGCGATTTCCACAGAACGAGCTATTAATCAATACCTGTTTTTTATTGGATTGTACATACATATCTGTAGCAAAAGAAACCAAGTACATATTATCTAGAAGATAAACGAACAGATCTTACAGTTAGGAAATAGAGCGCAAAGAAATAGAGGCTGCAAATTCCTCTGCGTCACTGGTCAATCTACAGTCACGTTATTGGCTGTACATACGTGCAATCTGTAGTTGGAATCCTTCCACAGCCGTACTATAACACGTAGCAAGAGAAACAATTTGGTGACAAGAGTCAGACATGCAGAGGCTTGCCGTTCCTCTACGTCTCTACTAGAACATATGCTACTGCACGGATCAAATATGAAAAGAGCTAAAGCACCGAAGGTACGATTCTTTTTTTTTCCTGAAGGAAAAAAATCGATGAAGTTCAAATCACCTAATCAGAAAACCACGCGACCTACATAGTAGTTGCTGCGCGTCGACAGGTTAGCAGGAAATGATCCAGTTGATAACGTCATGAAAAAGTAGAAAAAGTGTTGGTATTAATACAGTGTTTTGAATAAATAATAAATAATTTAAGTTGATCTTCCAGGATAGCTAAGAACAAGATAAATTTGGAGAACCGATCTCCAGTTAAGGGGCTCAAACATGTTAGGGTACGTTTCTAGGAAATAAGAAACCGTAGTTCACGTCGGATTTGCAACAAGTCTTTGTTATGTAGACCTCGTGTAAAATTCATGCGATTCATGCATGCGTGTTGCTGTTTTCATGCAAAATTAGAGTATTATAATTGGCACAACTAGCGATGAGATGGCAATTGACACAAGAAAGAAGATTCTTTTTTGAAAAATATCAGAGAAGAGAATATGAAGAAGAAAAGAAGAGAACATTCCAGTGGAGAAAACAAAATTCAGAGGATCGGTACCTTTCAGTGTTGTTTGATCAAGAGAAGTGCACCACCTCATCGCTAGCACCAGGCACTTGCTGACCCGTTCAAACCTAATGTTCGATGCACTTTCAAGTGTTGGCCATCAGGTTATTCCTCAGAAGAGGGAAAAAAGGTGAGAAGAGACAAAAAGAACAAGAAAGGAGGTGTGAATGAATGAGACAATCAATCAATCAATCAACGAATGAACGAATGAACGACCAGTCGCATGTTGTCCAAACCATTAAGATAGGCTTCCATGCTTTGCAATGACAATCGAAAAAAATAGGTTTACGGAACGCACCAGCTACAGTAGTGGTCAAATTAGGTCAAGTAGAATTCAGTACATTTACCGCTAGTGTCAATAGCTGCAAATTAGGCCCTAACCTGGTGTGATCGACTGGAGCGTCCTTGAAACGTGCTGCGAGAAAAAAAACTCACCTACGAAGTGGACGCTTGCGAATGATCCAATTTATGGGCGCGTGAAAGATCGAGACAACGAAGAGGGCACAGAGAAACAGGACACCGCAAGCAGAGCGCAGAAAAAGCATGTGTTTACCTTGGTAAAAGAAACATAAGTAACTGGGCCTGGATGCATCACTGGAAGGATGGACAATCTCACACCTATGGATATGGTACTCATGGGTAACAGCTGTGTATACAAGTCATGTATTGTTAAACATGTTGTTTTGGTGTCAGGTAAAGTAAGTTAGCATGCTTACCATGGGTAAACTCAAGGAAGCACTCCTCTACTTTACTACAATTTACTCCCCTTTGGGCAATTGATGGATGCTTTGTACCACATCTAAATAATCTTCAAAAAATCGAGAAAATTTTTTCACTGCCTTTTACATTTTCATTATGATTGCTAAACTATAAATCCACAAAATTATATTATTGTAGGTCAAATTAAATTTTTACATAAACCAAATACATATATATATATTATTAAATAAAACTTTTTTATTATATACTTTGACTTGCAAGGTGCACAGCATAGTGGGCGGGGATGCATAATTACTGCAAGAAGGTCTGGACGTTAACAAATGATTTTTCAGAAATCCACGGACAAAGAGGGAATTCAGCTGAATTTCTGTTAGTTATACCAAGATAAGATTTTTATATTTCTGTGTGTGGTACACGCTGTAACGCTGCCAGCACCTTTTCTTGAAAAATGCAGTGTTATTTTAGATACAACGCGGTTATTTTCATTTCGTGTTCATTTTTGTCACTTCTACAGTCCGGTCCGGCAGCCACTGCAAATGGGCGCCGGCGGGTGCCGGCCCCCGCCACCCTCCGGCGCCCCGGTATTAATGAGCTATAAATCGCTCGAGCTTGGGAGAAACCGAAGAAAAATACAATTATAGTCCATAGTAGAAGGGTAGATAAACCTAACCCTATGCTTAAGAATGGGTTTAAGGTTTAGGTTTAGGCTTCACAGGAGTGGCCCCACTCAACTCCCTTTTCACCTAAGTTTCTAAGATAAACTACGATAAGTGTTAGTGTAAGTAAGATGGGACACCATCTGTGTGTTGCATCGCATGCGCGCATAGCTCTGTGGGTTGAGCGAATGATCGACGTTGTGGTGGTCAAGGGATCGAATCCTGCCCTGTGCACCCGTTTTGCAAATACATATAATATGCTGCCTACGGCTGCTGCAGTTATCTAACTAACTCCAACATAAAAAGTAGCCCGGATGGCTCAGTGGTTTGAGCGGCAGATTGCAATCTGTCCCTATCGCTGGTTCCACTCCGTTGGAGATCCAGAGTTAAGTATCGCAGTGTTTGGGGTTCACTGCTTGGAACGTCCCCCGTGATCTCCATCGGGTAGTCCAGGAAGGCATCCGGCAATTTTTTGCACGGATTTCTGAGATAAACTACGATAAGTGTAAGTGTAAGTAATAGTAATAGTGTAAGTAATAGTGAAAAACCACTTTTTCAAAGTTGAGGGAAACCGGGACAGAGTAACTCCGCCGTAAAGGACTGCTCCACGAAAGATAAATGACAGCGGTAGAACTACTTCGCAATGGATATGGAACAATTTATACGGATTTCAATTATTTCTGAGGATCCCGAATTGGATGAGCTTTATTATTCAGATGGGATAACTGAAGTACATTGTCCATCTATGGAAGAATAACGGCCATTTTTGTATTCGCGAAGCAGTGTACTATAGCAGAAAATGGAACAGTTGGCTTCGCTTATTGTGTATTCAGAAATCTTTCCCCATGAAAATCACAAAAATGAAAAAACGTGAAAGTTGTGAAAATGGTCCCCTGCTTTATAGCCTTAACATATCCACTGCACTCTGTCTACTATGGACTAAAATTGTATTTTTCTTCGCTTCCTCCCAAGCTCGAGTGATTTATAGCTCATTAATACCGGGGCGCCGGAGGGCGGCGGCGGCCGGCGCCCGCCGGCGCCCATTTGCAGTGGCTGCCGGACCCGACTGTAATTGGGCGGCGTTGATCGTGCCTGGTGAGAGTGTTCGTAAGCAGTTACGAAAGCAGCCTTCTCTATTTAAGGCCGAACATATATTCTAACCATAGGTATTGATTCTTCTTCAAAGATTTCACTTTACTTTTTACTTTTACTTTATTGAGGTAATGTCAAACTGCTGAGCGAGCAGACATCTCTCAGCCCGCCTCGTTTGCGTTTTGTCGCTTCTCCTGGAGTCCTGGAGTCGCTCTAACTCGCTTAGTATCGCCTGCAGCTGATTGCAAAAAAATGTTCGTTTACAGGGACTGAATAAAAATAAGGATAAAAGGATAAAGCAGCGAGCCTATTACCAATGACATGCGCCCTGAATAAAAATATGCAAGATTTTTTAGCTGAAAGTTTGAATTTTCAGAGCAGTTCTGCGTCATTCATATGTTAGTTTCATACTGATTTACTAGTAACAGAATCCTAGGGGTACTGACACCTCTCAGCGAACACACACTCTCTCGCTTCTCGCTAGGTGTCGCGCGATATCGCTTGTTATCGGCACCCATTGCCACGTGTGCTAATCACTGCACCGTTTATCAAACTAGAATGTCAACAACAGCTCTACTCCTGAATATACCTCATTTCATAGGATTAGCATACACAAGTCGGCAGAGTTATCAATCCAATGTGTATACACTACAAAGGAAAAAGCAAAAGGGTACGCTTCTTTGCATGGATTTCAAGGCAATCGATTTATTGATCGGCTCGCTTTCAGGATAAGGAAAAAGGGGACAGCGAAATGCCCAGGGCCATGAACACACCAGATCCATTCGTTGAGAAGTGAGTTGCACGCGAAGTGCAGAACCTCGTTGGCGTAACGTCCGTGATTGCAGACCAGTACCAATGAAAACACCGCAACTAGTAGCTGGATCTGAACCCAAGGGCGCCAGTACCGGCAAAAGTGAGTATATTTATTCAGTATGGCCAAAATTCCTGAAGTTGGCTGGAAGTCACTGGATTTGCTTTTTTCGTAGGGGCTAAGAAACTATGGTAGGTACGTAGCTGGGCCAGCATAGAGCCACCAGACTTGCGCCTCTCTGAACGTCTTTAATTTACAAGTTATTTCCAGGAAAACGTAGTCGCAAGCCAGAGGATGAATCTGACAACACGTTGACAGATGTAGGTCCTTCTCCTGCCATTGTCATACTAGCGGCAACTAGATTTACCTCAGATTCCGCATGACATGCCTGATATGGAACTGGAAGAGTTCGAATTCCGCCAACAGCTGATCCTCGACGAGCATTTGATGTAACGTCTGAGAAGCCCGCGACAGTCCGAAGAGTGTATCCTGCAATTTTTGATTTTGTTTTCGTTCTCAGGAATAAAACTTCTAACTTTAAACATAAGAAATACTTGATGAAGTAAGAAGTAATTCTAATTTCTAAAAAAAAATATTGAAGACTGTACTCAATGAGCCAATTTCATACCTGCAAAAATGCATGGGAGTAAATGTTTCCGGATGTGCATTGCATCTGCTGACACAATACCACCGAACAGCAGCGTGCACAAAGAACGAGAACTGGTCCCCACGATGGATCAGTGTTTTGAAATCGCCCATTCAAGCGGACGTATGTATGTAGTCGCTGCGGAAATCACTGAAACACGATACCCTGAGATAGATAGATGGAGAGAGACTAAATAAGTAAATAAATAAATGAAGAAATCATGGAGTAAAGAATTAATATGTATGTGCAGAAGCGCATCCTGGATTTGCGCTTACGCGCATGTCGTCCTATCCACAGAAAAGAAAAAAAGCCGGAAAAAACGTGGAGAAATTCAGATAGGGCTCGTGCTACTCCTGACATCTGAATGAAAGTTAAATGCAGATCGATACCGGACTAACTTGGCGGTTTTGGCCTTCTCAGTAAGGAACAAGGTCAAAATGGGGAGGGAAACATTTCCACAGACACAGTTACACAATCCATAAATGAATCAGTTATGTAGCAAAAGACGAACTTAAACTGGAAACAGGGAAAACCATAGGAAACCTAGAACAGGATGGCGTGATAGACTTCGTAGGAGGAACGGAAGTACAGCGGTTATTGGATCGGTAGCCATCATACCAAAGTCAAGGCTGAGATCAAATCCTCAGAACTATAGCAGCACATCATACTAGATTTTTTTTTTTCAAAAAGCTCTCGCCCCTCGTTTCGATCAAGCCAGTTCTTTGGAAAAAACTACACTAGGATCAAGCCAGTTCTTTGGAAATTTCCTAATTTTCACATGATTTTATGATACACTAGGATCAAGCCAGTTCTTTGGAAATTTCCTAATTTTCACATGATTTTATGAGGGCCCTACGAGATCGCTTAAGATGCGCATGCTACATTTATCCAAAAATGTTGGGTACTATCGGTCCATCAAAAAAGTAAGGAAATGGAAACGCGCAGGAAATCAGTACGAGTCCTTTCGTTTGACAGACTTATCAAAAACAGTAGAATGTTGGAGCTCTAATTCTATAAAATGAACGGCATCCACGAGCATAGATTCTTTAGATACTATAAAACAAAAAGCGAGAGTGGTAAACTGGCTTACACTTACCCATGAATGGTCATGCTCCCTTATAAGCCTGGTATTGGAAAACATCCATGCTATCGCTTTTGTAAAAATTGGTAGCAAATTTTGAAGAAAAACCCCTACCGAAAACCTAAACATAATTTCAACATTCTACGTAGAAATAATTAATATTCTACAAATAAAAATAAGGAAGTTTCTTAGATTAAAGATCAAATAGTAGCCGCACCGCTCTCTGTTCGCAGATCGCAGCTGTTCCATGTCTCTTCATGGACTCTGGCCTTCGTTTGCCACTCATACTTTGTCTACTTCAATCTCAAAGCCCATCAATATTGGCATTATCGATTTTTGTCCAACTGCGAAAAAAAAAATCGGTTTTTGTTACTCTTTTTTGACAACTTCTCGCTCAGGATGAGGTATTTTTTCTAGCAGTCGCCAGCTATGTGTAATGTTCGCAGCCGCAGGCCACTAGCTATACGGACGCATGCTGCTTTGGCCACTGCGTTTACTTTACTTTACCTGTCAGGAAGTTATTGATTAGTATCGATTGATTAACCGGGACCGCTTCAATTCCTTGTTACCGAAGTGTCTAACGCATACCTCTTTCAATACCATAAGCACTGGACGAAAGAAACGTGCGCGAAGGCAACATCACGCTTTTTTTCGTTGTTTTTTCTTGTGAAAAAAGTGCACGACACGTGCACATTGCCAAAAGGTGCACATCTATGACGTAAAATCTAAAGATTTATGACGTAATGCATGAAATGGAATCCGCACGAGTTCTTCCGTAGCTTTACACTATCGCGCCAAGCGACAATTCGTCATAAAAGTGCTCATTGTCAACGCTATCGTCACCTCCGATATGCTCGAGTCTCGCCACGAAAGAGTAAGTGTACGGTAAAGTAAGTTTTCTCCCTAATCAAAAATAGTTGGTCAACACCAAGACCTTGAATGAGTTCTCTTATCTTGTTGCTTGTTATTTCGCTAATTTAACGAAAAAGTCACTGTCTGTCCAGTTGAAGAAACTGGCCGTAGAACTTTGTAACTAAGCCACGCCCCCAAGGAACATAACAGTTCTCCATTTTAATTTGTCACTGAGTTGTTATCCTTGAAATTCAGGCCGAGATTCTAAGTCAGATTCACTGCCTTCTCACTCTCCTGTGTGGCTGTCGTCCCATCAGTCCCATCATCTGTCACTTCTCGCACTGTTGTCAAATTACGTCACTTGTCAATAAACCACAGGAAAGAAGTAATTTCCTTGTTTTTGTACGTGAGTGGCTGTAACTCCACATTTCAGCGGCTAGTATGAACTGAATATTCTCATTCCGCAGTAGTAGTATTCCCTCAGAAGTACATATCATTCCTTGTTTTTCTCGCTACGATCCTCTCAAATTACAAAGATTCCCGGCTGTCGTCGGCAACTGAGAGCAGTGACGACGGAGGCCGAAGACCAGCGAGAAGGAATGTGAAACAAAAATGTGAGCGAAAAAATTCGTGACGCCATCAGGACACGCGGTTGTCGGGCCTCTTTCATTGACTCATTTCTCACCGTAACCAAATGTAATACTACAGTACGCATAGAAATTGTGCAGCTCTTAGCTTCATGAACCCCTTTCTAGCCTTTCGAGAGTGTAAATGGCGGAAAGAGATCACCCACTAAGTTTTAGCTCAGTGAAACTCATGAATTTCATGTTTCAAAACATTTGATCTCCATCAAATGGGTAAGAAAGACGTGGACACCACAACATCTGGCTGATGACCAGCATCTCACCTAGCGTTACTTCGCTTCTGAATTAATTTTGCGTCCCAAAACGACTCATTTCTAGATCGTACAATTACCATAGATGAGGATCAGTTTCTGTACGATAAGAAGAAGTGCAGATGGGTATGGGCAGAGACGTTTTTCCACTTCTACGTTTTCTTAAACAAAATTTTCTCTCTAGGGAGGTTGCGTCAGGAGTTTGGTGGTGCTGTGAGGGTGGGACTGACTTTAGCCTTCTCAAGCCTAGTCAACATTGACAGCATGCTCCTAGTATTGTAAATTCTAGTTGATCTCCAAAAATCAGCCGTAGATGTGGTTGGCAGTGGTGAACTGAATCAGGTTTCCCTGCTTCAAGGTAGCTCTGAGCCTCTCGCTCAAAAATTCACCCGGCAAAAACTGGTGCAGTGAGGTATCGAGATTCGCATTCATCCTCCTCATTCGTCAGACCTTTTCTTTACTGAATATCACTTTTTCTAAGTCACAGATGCAAACCTGCGAGAGCAGCAGATTGCTAATCTGGAGCATGCCAAAATAGCTCTCCAAAAGTTTGTGAATTGTCGCTATATTGGTTTTTGTTGTAAAGGCATGAATTGTTGGCAAGGATCTGCCGAATTGAATGGTTGCTAAATTGATTGGCGAAGTTGTGTTTGAGCCGAGTTGTAACACATTGAACTGAAGTGTTCGTTTCGGCAATTAATTTCGCACCAAACTGATACTTTTATAGCCAATCAAAAGTCCGTGGCCACGCCCCCTTGCACTGACAGTGGTACATGGACACAGATTGGCTAGAAAATGAGTTGTACCTAGTTACTACAGACTGCCTGGTTTCTTTAGCCTGTAGCTATGTGACGTCACCGTCGTGGGAAATTAAATGACCGCTTGAATAAAAAGCATTCAAAAATTCCTCCGGTCAACTATAATCCAATTTTTCTCTCCGGAAACCACTCTGCGTCTCTAACCCTTCTCTTGTTTCTCTTTCTTTATCTGAATCTGACAATGAGGTTTTGTTGATTATTTTTCTGGACATCATCGACAATTGATAGCTCAACAACAGGCTCACTTCCGATCAACAAATGCCTCACTCTTCCTCGTCCCTTGATCTCGTTCGCGTCGCAGCTCTTATGTAAATGATCTGATATCGATTAATTGTCGAGTATTCGACCGAATGAACTGGCTAAGAGCTTTTACAGCAGCATGTACATGTGCTTCCGCAGCTCGCGGCTTTATATTGTAATTGTAATTTTCAGATGATGACGTTGAAACGGTCATGCACTCTGAACGAGGCTATGCTTACACATTCTAAAAAATTCCAACTCAAATTTGATCTCAATAATAATAAGGTAAGTAAGTTACAGTATGCTACAGTAACAAGTAGTAAACTATCTACCATTCAGGTAGCAGAAGAAGCTGAAGCCGATCGGCTTGTCGAAGAACGCTGTTTCATGTGGTCATGGCCGTTTTGCACTGATGGTAACACTTTTCTATGTTTTGTGATGTGGTAGGAAATAGATCTGGATCTCTGAAATTTCCCCAGAAAAAAATCGATAAATTGATTCAAAGTACGTCTTTCCACTTTAGGCATGGCCCACGGCGCCTATACGCGCGACAAATTTCTCGTATGTCTGCCATTCAACAAAGGTGGTACGGGTGAGAAAAACGGGACGGTGAGTTATTGATTTATTGATTGACACACGTAGCTAAAAGCGCACTGCGCACCCTTAGGATCCATAGGGTCAATCAGTGTTTTGAACATGCGTCCTCTCAGTGATGGTAATGTTCGCGTTCACATGCATTTCTTCATGTTTTAACTTGCGCACACATGATGCAGCGACTATAAACCAGGCTATTAGCGCAGGACAAAAACTCGCCCACCACATTCTTCTACTTAGGCGACAAATGAAAGGCAAATTTTGAGGATGAGGATCTGCCACTCATTCTTCAAAAAGATCTCTCACTGTATGGACTGGGAATTAGTTCAAAAATACCAAAGGTCGACGGACAACTGTCACGAACATGTGCGGTACAGTTGTCCTCTGGAATTGAGAAAGAACGTCGCTCGTAGAATTGGTCGCCGCAAAGTGTGAAAATATCTTTGTAATAAAAAAAAATGAAGATCAAACCGGGGAGCAGCCTCAGATCAATCGACAATCGATACCCGTATATTTCAGACGAAGAAATTTGAACGAATCGCTGAGAGCGATTTCAGCTGGAGTATGGGCCTGTCACATGACGCTGAGCTTGGCTCAACGTGCTTCTGGCGGCTGGAGATTGAAGTCCACCGAAAGCTAAACGCCATTGTTCTCATTGCATCCAGGTATGGCACATTCTGCAGTTGGAGCGAGCATAAGCGATAAGCGAGAGCAGGCGACAAAATGAGCGATCCTTACGCTATCGTTAGGCCTAGCCCAGAATTGCAACCGTTCAGCAGTAGATGTATAAATTAGATACTATTGAACGCAGTAAGTAGGTCCCAAGTCCAAAGTGATTGTCACTCGCAAAAAAATCGATAAAATTCACCTATGTACTATCAAGTGCAACTATCGACAGCAGTGATTATATGTATTTATTAAATATTTTGGCATTAAATTTTATTATGTACAATAATGAATAAATATCCTGCATCTGGCGAAGAAAATCAATTAAATTCGCTCAGTCGAATGGAACACTGAAGGCCTCTGCAGTTGGCATTCCGCTACAAAAATCAATAAATGTCGTCCATAGAGTTTGGACATGCTTCCGTTTCGTTTTTTTTAACTACACATCTTTCAGGGACATCAGCCGCTACAACGAGAACACAAAACGTCTAAAACGTGTTAGGAAAGTATACAGGTAAGCGAGCGATATATCGATTGTGGCACAAGTTAGAGACGTAGAGGAGGCGTGGACAAAAGTGAGGGTGAAGCAAAGTGCAGGACATCTCAGGAGACTTTCGAACCACATTGGCTATCTCGGTATTTCCATCATGTCACCCACACAGTATGAATAATTAGCGATTTTTGTCGCGCCTTATCGCACGCCTACACAAGCCAAATGTTATTTCGACTATGGACTAAAAATACATTCGAAAACAGACGATTAACTATTCTTACCATGTTTTCCTATATTTTTCAAGGCTTGCAACATCAGCGATGCCTTAGAGGGGAATCCCCGCCCACTAATGACTTCAAACATTCAGGTTACCGGATCACTATGACGTCAGCACCACCACCACAACTATGTACGACTGGGCGGTGGTAGTGGAGGCGTACAGGAGGGAACGAATCAAACCTCTCATCCGACGATGTGCATCCGACGCATAAGCGAAACTTACTGGTAACTAGCCAAATTCACATGTGTACTATAAGCCACGCCTCTTGCGTAGGGTTGTTAAATTTTAGTCTTTATTTGGAAATTCTCGCCTAAGCGGTTTACTGTCCGCGTAGAGAACACTTAAGTAGAATATGTCAAAATTGTTTCCTCCAATCAATATATCGATCGACTAGCTATCACTCAGTGTCATTGGTTCCTCCTGAGTTTACTGGTTTGTAGCAGCCTCGTGGTGATAATCCCATTCTAGGATTTCACAAACTCCTCTCACATTCTCAAATGATTCCTAGGCTAGCCCGATAAGCATAATCAATAAATATGTTTTGCACAGTTTCATTTTAAATCTCTACTAATCTTCTGATGAAGCACAAATGGACGAATATAATACAGTGACCATGAAAAAGAAACAGATATGTCGAATACAACGTATTTTGCCCAAATTGTCGCGCAACGGCCGCAAGCCGCTCGCAACACGATCGCATCACAGCTGCGTCGGAGTAGAATCATGTCGCCAACCAATAAATCAATAACAATCAACGAGCGATCGCACAAAACAATGGATATGTCACAATCAAGACCAAAATCACAACATTAAGAATGAGGAATTTTTACCGGACATCTACCACAAATGGCACTTGGATAGGCGGGACTCTCGGCCAGATTTGAAATATATTGGAAGATGTTTTGACCAAACTATATGCGTAGTGAAGCCGTCGCCCCGCCCACACGCCAAAAAAATCAATAAAACAAGCGCTTTGGAGCAACGACCGTAAACAAAATCTAATTTTTCGAATGAAAAGTTATCAATAAATTTGAAACAAACCATTTTTGGACATGAGGATTGCTCAAACAACTCAAGTTGACAACTGAAATGGAATCACACAGATCATCAGTATTGATTTTCGCACAGAATCAGTTCTCTGATAAAATGTCTATCGCGATTGACTCAATTTACAATCACTCGTGCCCTGCTGCTCCAATATTATCGTCTGGATCTGATGGGGGATCCTCTGCACCATCATCGTGCTCCACTAGCAAGATCTAAAACATAAAATTAACAGACGACATGGCCAGCAACCTCCGAATGGTCCACATGTTCAAAGCCAGAGATCTGTGATTGGCTGTGAGTGAATTCTGTTCAGAACTCGAGGTAAATCATGTGATTTTTACAAATAAAGGGGAAACTTGATAGAAAATACTGTCCGAAATATATAAAGTACAACAAACCGGTTGGCCGTTGCCAGCTCGGCGATCCTCGAATTCGGCAAGGAGTTCCAAGTAACTGGGCTGAAATATCGCCATTCATTCATTCATTCATTCATTCATTCAATCGATCAACAAATGGCTTACTATGTACGACAGTAAACTTACACTTTCCATGATTCCGCTGAGATCAGGCATCACGAACGCTGGCAAAGCAGTCCTGAAACGATTTCTATATCACTGCCATCTACATAAATGTATTGATTTTTGTCAGATGTCCACTAACCCTTTCGTTGAATGCAAAGCCGCTGTCGCCCTTTCGTTATTCGTCGGCCTACTGTAAGGATGAAATGTCAGGCGTGAAGAGACGTTTGGAAGATCGCGGCGACTAGCACCAATGGGCTAAAAATCGATAATCGATCGATTCTTCGATGAGAGGATGCTGCATAATTCATCGTAACTACCGATTACCTGATCATGTTCAGCAGGTAGGTCTGCGTCATACAGCCGATCTTCAGCTTCAACACCAAGAGCTAACGTAGGTGGGCAAATCTCTTGATTTGATTGTAGAGCAGCTGCCTGAGTGGGTGATTCTTTTTAGGCTTTAACCAACATTTTTAATATTGTGGACTCAGAATGCTTGAAAAATTACCTGCCACGCGTCTTGCGATGCCCAATGAGGAAGGCGATCCGCGTCACGAATAATTTGGGCAGCCAGTGATATTGACGTATCTCTGATCCTAAAATAGACCGCGATGAAGGATCCTATCTTAAAAGTAAATTTGAAGTTCGGATAAGGAAAGCTCTTATTTTAGAATCCGTTGTGGTCAGAGCCGGTCCATTAGACACAACTACATCGGTTATCCGAAGTGGGTGGTGTCGCTGAGCTCTGTGATTGGCCAGTCGACTGACAGATCGCAGACTGTACAGCACCACCTTTTCCAAGTACAATGCTCCATCCTTATGTACAAGCATAGTGAGCGACAGAAGTCGGTAAAATTCGCGTAACCATTAACATTATTTAAAGAAGACTACTACGGTATCAAAGAAAATTAGGTCGTTAATATGTAGTCCAGTTACTTCTGCTACAGGCTGATACAACGAAATCGAATGGACAAAAAATACCACTAACCTTTTTCTCCTTTCCAATAACATGGCTATACTATCCATCTCTTCGCGCAGCAACGCCACTTTCTGATCCAGTTCGGCGAACTTCGCGAAGAGCAAATCATCGAAGTAATTGAGATTCGGATCCTTCGCGGTCTGAACAACTATGAACAATTACAACTTGTCTACAGTAATCTTTTGCTAATGAATATATGACGAACATTCCCTCGAATTGTAAAAAAGAACCTTAAAAAGGTAAAAACCCGCTCACCATTTCGTGCCAGCCGTGTGTCGTCAATTAGCCAGAGTACGGCTTAAGCTCTGTGCTCGTTCACACTCTCCTCTCCACTCCCTTCTTTTCACCAGCGTTGCCAGGGAGATCTCGGTCAGGGCGGGGCGGCTGCGGATTACTGTACCTGCGACTCGGCAGCCAGCTGGTTATACTAGCGTGTCTCGGCTCTAATTAACCTGGAACGACGAGCGGAAATTGATGTGTGCCAGTCAGATGGATATCAGACACGCAGGTAAAACGCCTAATTACCCGCCTAATTAAAATGTACATCAGAGGAACGGAGAAGCCGTAAATGGGTACGGATTAGCGTAGCGGACGGCAGGTAGCCAAACAACGGAGGGTAAGAAAATATATGTAATAGGCAAGGAAATCAAGTCCTTAGCGGATAACTTGTAAAATTAGTCGAAAATTAGAATTTACAAATCTGTAAAGCCCTCGGCTCTTTCCCAACTCCTTCCATCTGCAGAAAAAAAAATGAAGGAACGGAAACATAGCCGCTGATTCCCAGAACCAAAATAATGGACCAAGTGAATTTGCTAGGTATTGATGACATCACTTAGGGCGTCGAAATCTGGGTATGGCTCATGATAAGCAGTCATTTAGGCCGAAATACTGCATTCAAACATCCTAGAACATGCAAACCACGCCCACTACGGAGAAGGCGTTCAGCACCTTTACGAAAGACGTTCCAAAGCGGTAGATGAACGCCGAGTGGTATTTGTTCATGGACTGAATCATGCAATTTCGTCACGTGACTCACTAAGGTGCCTCCGGATTGTCGACATTACCAAGTTTACATGTGCTGCATAGTAGGTAAACATCTAACAAACATGTTTTACATGTGAAGCACAGAAATTTTACCAACTTGCACACATTTGGACAATGTCGCCACGGCCATGGAAGGGCACTCAGAATGATTCTCATCTTTTAACAAACCAGCACAAATCAGGGGATTGGTAAGGCTACCCAATTATGATATTGAAACAAATATTAGTAGACAGACAATAGTCAAACTGAAAAGTAGTAGGAAATACTGATTTTAAGGGCAAAGACGCTAGCACATCGATATTCTTACACGTGAATTAGAAATACTATAAACCAAGAGTGAGACCATATGCTCATAGTAGCGCCGTGGAAACGATCAAAGCAGGTTAAAAAAAGGGGCGGAACAACCGCAGCACTGAACCAACTACAGCTCTAGACAATAAAAACTTTACAAGAAACTTCCACGCAGCTGGAGTGTATCTCAAACCACAACCATTGGCTGTTTGCCCATTCAGCGTAACCTCGGATAATGGGTAAACGGATAATGGGCGTTAACGTCTCAATAAATTATTTTGACTCTAAGATGGTTTCTGAGGTGAAGTTTTAAAAAAAGATTATCTGGAAAAAATCCACAGTTCAGCACAATAGACAGATAATCTCTAGGCTTCATGTAATTACAGCTAATTAACTGGACCGAATATCTACCTGTTACCTACAAATGGTTAAACTAAGTCATAAGCCCGGAACATTTCGAGCATCTGAGCAGAAACAGCTCCAAATGCACACCAGAGAAGTTCTCGTCCCTACGAACAACGCTAAGAATACTAGGCTTAAAAGTTTCTTAGAATAAATAACGTAATCAATTTTCCAGGATACTCTGGAACCAGGGAGGTTATAGAACTCGTCAATCAGTTTCTCAAGCCGAACGCAGCAAAGAAGATTCAAGGCAAGTGTTAAGATAAGAGCTAAACAACCACCGTAGGCGATCAATACGACAAGCGCGACAGCGCGTGAGAGCTGAGAGGGCGGTGATAAGGTGGACGGTGTCGCCGGTCGCCGCGAAGAGTCACTTAAATGAAGTCGCTCTTCAGGTTCTTTCCACTAATCAATAATTCGATTATATCGATCAGTGCCTGAACATTTTTTTTTGGCATATTCGACACATCTGCATGGCTTCTGGTCCTGCTAACAATCATCGCAAACTATCTTAATCCCTCTAGTTAGTCAATCACTAGGGTGGAGCAGCACTTTGTTCATTCCAAAACAATGAATACAGTACGTACAGAACCATCCCAAAGCAACTAATGAGTAAACGAGAGGAAAACATAAGGTAAAGATGAAAAGAAATTAGAAACTTGATATTTAATTAAGCAAATTTTCACAGCAAATAAACAACTCAACGCTGAAGAAGTAGCTCCAAGCTCAAATCGGCTGCTATGCCCGAGAAGATCGCTCCGTTCTACAAACAGGCACACGCTAGTTTCCACCTTAATTCTCACACCCATCTGAAGCTCTAAGTAAGGAAAATCTACGACTCGTGAAATTATACTACTGGTGCAACTACTGCAAAAAAAATCTCGGAAAATTAAAGCCACCGTAACCTAAGGAAAATGTCACAGAAAGACACCATAACCGGCGGACATAACGACCACAAACAACGGATGCGCATCATATAAGTGCGCAACAGAGCAAACGTTCGGTGAACTTGCGGCGGCCCACTCGATAAGATTACCCGACTAAGCGTCGCCAAAACAAACTACCGAGCCCGATTTCAAGCAAAAGAGTTCGTGAAGGCAGAGAAGCATTGAACGGGAAAATCTTAAATCATCAGTGTAATACAAGCTTTATCTCACAATACAAACAACTCGATAAGTGAGAAAACAGACGGAATGGCAGGTTATACGCAATATTTTGGACGCTTCTATTACAGTTATGGTTCGGTTTGCAAATAAAGTATGGAAATAAATCAAGTTCGCTTACAACCGAAAAATTATTCGGAACAAACCAAATATTTACAGTAGTAATTTGACCTTTGCTACTTACCGCATATGTTTTAGGGACTATGAAAGGCAAATTTTGTGTTAAAGTAAGTCTTTACAGCAGCATACCTTTACGAAGATTGGTCATACCGCTGGAGGACTAAGACGGGGGAAGGGAGGCGAGAGAAAAGTTGATCTCGTTCTATAATATTTATGGGCTGGAATAGTTGGAGGTGCAAACATAAAGTTATCATTAGCTAAAATATTTCGGGCTGACATTTTTTGGACAAGTATTTGAAAACTAATAGTGATGAGGATCTACGGATTAGGTACTACAAGATTTTCTACTATTCCTACTATGAATTAATTTTGGAAAACCTGACACATTCTCGGAAAGGTGCCCTCCCCGCTTCGTGCATCTGCAACTGATGCGCACATACAATTACAAATTACAAATTGATAGAACTGCGTTCAATGCCATGATCTGTTCGAATGGCAACCAGTCGAATGCCATTTTGAAGATGTACTCACATTAATTTCGAAGAAAGAATGACGAGACACAAAACTGAAAGAGGATGCCCAATTAACTCCGAGACTCGAAGCAACAGTAAAACTTTAACTTTGACGATTCACGTTCCAAAAAAAGAATAACAGATGAAACACAAAAATGTGCTATATAGCCGAAATCTGTCTCAAAGCCAAATGATGATTGCCTAGTCTGAGACAGTCTCTGTGGTACAAAATAAACAAAACTTCATTAGTGCACTTAATTTTCAAACTGCTCAAAGGGGATGAGGATCCCTGGTGCACTCATTACATTAAGCAACCCTGCCCCCTCTCCTGCTCCACCCGCCCAGCCCATATACCATCAACTACGATACTGAGGCGGCTGATTAAGACACAAACCGACTCAATGAGGTAAAAAAAGAAGAACGGCGCGCAGCACGATCGTAACTGTCACTAAAGCGGCGTAATTAAGTGAGGCGGACCCGGGTGCGGGCGCTCCCCGCACCCGGCGGAGATCTGATAGGCGGCCGAGATGGCCTTCCATCCAGTCGCACCGCAATTAGGTCACCCCTAAAGGCGTCTCTTACCGAACGGGTACAGCGTGGGCTACTGTACTAGGAGCCGCTTTGATTAAGACATACTGGCTCACGGCAGGGATCCTATGGGGATGGGATCAGCCGCTGGCAGGTCGGGGAGTAGGGGGAGGGGGTGTTAGGTAGGTTGACCACTAGATATATTTCAATTTGCCGCTACCTTGAATTTGTCTTTGAGCCTGAACCTATGGTCTTATAAAAACACGCCATTTCAGTGAGGTTGTAATCAACTACAACCAAAACGAGGAAAACGCGAAAACAAAATTATGAGGTCAAAATAAACCTGTCGGTGTAAAAGAATGCCCTTCTCATATAGAAATACCATTAGTATTCTACAAATCTAACCAGCATAAAATTTAGCTCCGTAAACGCATGCTCGTACCTCTGATGGATAGCGGTTCTCCTCGAAAGCGAAGACAGCCTTGGATATGAAAGCAATCAATATGACTGAAAGATAGGCTGGTTTTGTAGATAATTCTAGCACATCCAAAGAACCATTATATGGGGGCCAACCTAAACAATACTTTAATAGAGACCAAAACAATAAACTTGAATAAAAATCCATTCATTCCATAGTCCGCTACTAAACAAAAAGTTTAGAAGTTTATATATCAAGCAATCAAGCTACTGAAAAAGTATAGTACACATTAGTTCTACAGAGCCATTGTTGACATCGAAATGGTTCTTATTGGAGGTCGTGTTCTAAACCCAACTACAAAAATCAGTTTAAAAAAGACTCAAGAAAATGTTACTTGAATCAAAAGAAAACTTATGTGCCCTCAAACGAGACTGAGACAGCGATATTAAATATGACTTGCCTCCAGAAGGTACTAGAGATTAAAAGCACAAAAGAAAAACCGTTAACGACGAGATAGTCAGAAAGAAAATGTTGCGGAAAAATAACCCGCGAGAACCCATAGCAGAATCAGCTGTCGGGTGACGGAGTGCCACAGTACTCGATGCCTGCGAATCGAAGCGGAATTGGCGGTGGAGCACACTATTTTACACAGTTACTATTCTAAAGTCTCGGCACCTAGATTTTTTGCTCTAGTTGAGCTATTCTTCTTGGTTTTCAGCCGATTACACATATCCGTATATAATTTGGATGCAATTTAGCTACTCTGAGTAGTTTTAGGTTCGATTTCATAACAAGTTAGAGAGCTTTCGTGTGATTCAGAAAGGACTCATGACGCAAAAGTTGTTTTACTCATGTTTTACTCACCGTGAATCCTGCAGACAGAAGTGGTGGGATGCAAGCAACATCCGTAGGCATTGCCACGACGCTAGCTCCGCCATAATGTGGGGCCCATTCACTATTTGTGCATTTACTAGTTAAAAAAAACGTTAAGTCCGGGTAGTCCACATTAAGTGGAGGAAGATATGTGACCACCAATGATTGCTTGCTACCCTGTTCGAAGGATCGAGTACCTTATGTATACACTACTCAAGGCTGGGCACAGTTACATAGGATATTCAAGTATGAGTTCATAATAGCCAACTATTTCCAGCAATCGCTTTCACTGACATACAGAGAGCGTGATTATTGCATCCCCAATCACCTGGCGCGCCGCATCACCCAAGCGGCGCGGCCGAATCCTGTGGCCGTCGGGAGCATGCTTTCTTCCGCGCCGCGTAGGTGGTGCGGGGCGGCAGTAAGCGAACGGGTGCAGTCGTGATTGGATTTCTGTACAGATCGCAAATCCACTTGCTAAATGCCATGTGTGTGCGGCAGTGGTTTAAATTCTTAAAAAGAAAAGGATTAACTTCCTCACGAACAGAGGTAGAAGAACCAAAATCTCCGGTGCCAATCGAAACTTCTTTCGTCTTCTCTTTTTCCACACAAAAGATGTTACTGATGGCAATGATGGATATACTCTGGATTGAGGAGTTGTATCATGGTTTTCAAAATCAATTTTGTTTTATTCAAGAGTACGCATCCACAGTTTTAACCTTAATAACTCTCGGGTTGCTTTAATTTATACCTGCGGTCAAATTAAGCTAAAAAAACAGGCTAATAGGTAATTATTTTATGAGTAAAGAACTCGTTCCACTCCTGCTAGTCAGTTTGCTACGAGTCCCAAGAAGACTGAAATTTCGATATTCTGGTTGATGCTCCAAAGAGATCTTGCCACTCAAAAAACTGCTTACCCGGAAAGATGATAGAGATCGCGGTTCATATGGAGAGCACAGAGAAAGAATGGAAATATCTCCAACTCCAGAAGGTACTCCTGGTTCAAGATTCACGACATCTGACACAAACCACTTTGTGTCAGTTCCGGAGTTTGGGAGTTGCCAGCCAAGGTGGGTGGGGGTTGGGAAAAAAGTTGCAACGCCGTACTCCCTGAAGCCAGATGCATTAATTAAATTACCAAAAATATTAATTTTAACAAGAAACAATTAATAATAAGTATTTTAAAAATAATTATAAAAATAAACGATAAAAATAAGTTATATATTATTTTTATCTACCTAACAAAATTCAAAAATTTGGAGACCTATTGTGAGTAAGCCACTGGTTCACGGTGAATGGCAGGTCCCTTCATTGACCACTAACGCGTTTCTGTTCTAATGTGGGAGTGAATCCGTCAATCAATACCCATCTAATGTATGTCTTATGCTAGATGCGAACAGTTCGGCTATATTTCCCCAGAGCGACTCCTTCCTTATAAAAAAAAATCCTACAAAAAATGTTTTAATCCGGAGCAAAAAATCTATGTTCAATTGAATTTTTTTAGCGCAAGTATTCCTGCTAATCCGATCGACCAGCATCGATCACCTAAACGATCGACCTTGTTCGGTCAATGCGAACTGCGCCGCGATTGATGGATGAACCTCAAGCTGCCCAACTTACGGAATTATCCTCACCGCTCTGCGCGAAACGTACGCAAAAACGCGTGGCAGCGGTGATGTATCGGCGCTGGTGGAGATGTTCATCGCGGCGATTCATCGTCGAAATATGGTAGCGGATTCGCGCTACCGTAGTCGCTGGCCGCTTGCCAGGCGGCTGTCGCCGATACATTACGGTGCGAGATCGCGGCGAGCGATGTCCTCGTAGGGCGGCGATAAGTCGCAGAGGCGCGACGAACGTCAGCTTTGTGAAAAACTGCGCGATCGCAATCGCTCCATCTTCCGCAATTTTGCGCCAGTCGCGTTTTTCCAAAAGTGCTCATCGTTGCTGATCTTATCGCGTCGTTCTCGAGGTTCACTGTGGCAGGTAATTTGAGTTATTTGGGCTGGAATTGCACGTATCTTCTAGAAGAAGAAGTAGCAGCCCTTCCGTAGCCATGAAGGCAAAGAGAAATCTCCTCGGTAAGGAAGGAAGGCTTGAAAATGTGCTGGCTTATTTATATAAACACCGTCTTCTTTCAACAGTTGTCACTGCCTTTTCTCGACGAAGCCACAGGAATGAAGATGGGCTAGTGGTTTCGGTATAATAGAGCAGGAATAAGTTTTGAAGAATAAATATAATACCTACACAGACAATCAACGAAAATTTCGAGACAATTTTGCTTACACAGTGAGAAAAGTCAATTGGTCGAGAGAGAGTGCTTCTGTGACTTAGTCTGCAGTTACGGCTGCCGCGCGATGTCGGCTGGCTCAGCTCAGCTGATTCGATCGATGGCAGGACAGGCAAGATGCGTATTGGTAGGAAATTTTACTAAGTGACGGTAGAAAAACATCAATATAAAAGCAAACACACCAAATATGTACATTTTAGAGCCTACACAGAAAAGTGTAAAAATTAGATAGAATCAGCTGATCAGCTGGCCGATACCATGTCGCACGTGTAATTGCAGACAAAGTCACAGACGCACTTTCAAAGCTACCCACCTATACCTGGTAATGAACAGGTTAGACTGGTTTGTGATACTGTGTGATTTCAAGAATTGAAGCCAATAATTAAAATTAAAAATGCTGAAGTATGTCTCATTCTGATGGTCATTTCCATGATTACTACTCACTGTACATTCAATCCCAACCTGAAAGGGGCTCATTAGCAATAAAATCGCGCTGATAGCGGGAATTAATGGATTGTTGCGCTTTTCCCGCCACAGATAAACAGTTTCCTGGGATGATCGCCAAAATTATTTTTAGAGGTCAAGACAACGAGAGCAAAGGGGTTTGCCATACCGGGCAAGACACTGACAATGATATCTCACCCATATTTCTCTCTTTAGAGATATCCTGGGCTGCAGATTTCATTAATATCGATTCAACTTTTTCCAGAGAATGCTGGAAATTCCAATCCTGGAAATCACTCAAATTCAGGACTTCCTGAGGAATTTCTGGACTCATTGAGACAGTCGACCCGTTATCACCAGCCAACTTCGCGCTCAGGCTCTCTTTTGATAAGTGTCCGCCGGCTTATCACCCCTCGCACCCGCCTGGGCCAACAGCATTGAGACTTCTATGAATATCACCGTAGTCGCGGTGGCTGGCACCAAATCTATCGATTAGCTTTCAATCGATATTTTTATTATTTTTTCATCCATAGCCCATGATTTTTTAGTAGCCGTACTTCTATCGAGCTTAATGGGCGGCAACCGTGGGGAAAAAGGTCAAGAAATTTCGAGCTCTAAAAAATGTGGGAAAATCGTGCAATTTCGTATACTACACCATGCATATTGATTTCATCACTTTTCCGGATCACAAGAGAAATTCTCTGTTCCACTTTTGCTTTTTATATTCGTTGAGGCATGTACCGTGTTTTAATCCATGCGTTAAAGGGTCTTCCAAAGATAACCCGTTCGGTGGTCGTCACCGCGTGTTTGATACCTATTGATTTTTCATGATCTACATCGTAATTGATCTCCACGCGATCGATCCGCCATGTGGCATCGCCTCGTGGCCGTCGCTTCGGTGCTGGTCATAGCTGTCTGTCTCGTGTTGCCACCTTCGGATAGCAGCCGATCCCTGACGATATTTGATGTATTTGGTTTCAATGAAGAACAAGTAGGTCAAACTGGATCAATAATTTTTCTCTTCGGCGAGTAGCGAGTGCTATTCAAGAACAGTGGTGCAGTCAGAGCAAAATCTATTTTTTGCTTGTTAAAAAATCATTTCTGCAGGGATTTATCTTAGAAACTAGACAATTTCCTTTCATAGGCAGTTAATTATCTATTAATGTAAACTCTGAATATTTTATGCGATTCATATTTTCTCGCTTGTAAGCTTATTTTATTTCTGTCGTCATTTTCTTTTCTCTCCATTTGTTTTCAGCTTTTTTCCTATTTAATGCAACACCTTACTTGATGGAGAAAGCTATGAGGACAATCAGTTTCAAATATATTTTCAATCCTCTCGTTTGCATACTTACAGCTTTTTCTGTTTATTTGCTCACTTAATATTTGCTTATTTCCTTGTTTATTCGGAAAATTACGAATTTATCCGGCAAAATGTGGAATTTCCACGATAGGGTTTGGTACAGTGAACAATGTCTTGTTTGATCGCATGAGGTTATCTCTGAACTTTCATTTTCATCCGTTTTTTTTTTGAAATTTCAATTATTTAACACAATGACGCACAAATAATAATGTGTAGCTGGTCCTAGAAAATTCGATTTTGAAAAGAAAACTCGAACGAAGATGTCTAGTTTCCATCTAATGCCAGCAAGCGCGACGTTAACCCCCCCCCCCCCCCTATTTGGTTTGGTTGTCCCCTGGGGAGAAAAGTAGAATTCTCCGCCTGTGTACATTGCTGCAGAGGACCTGGATATTGGTGAAAATCCATGAAAATAGCAGAGACACTGTATTTACCATGAAAAATAGAAAAATAACAGCTCTGCAGCAGTCGTAAGGATGCTTTTGTTCCAGAAAGTCGTCGATGAGTCACAGTGCGAAGGTGTGGCGAAGGAAAGTCAGCTGCCTACAAAAGAAGAGCTACAAAAGCTGCTTACAGAACCCGCAGAACATGATGACAAATATCCTGAGCATGAACGGTTAGAAAATCAATTATTGATTCTGTTCCCCCCCCCCCCATTTATTTACGCATTTGTTTATCAGGAAAAAACGACAAGTCATAAGACAATCCTACCAAGACTACTTGGACAACCTTGGTCGTGCCGATTACGACGTTCGAATAGAAGAAGGTGAGAGCGTGCCATGGTCTGAGCTTGTGGCAGTTGTCCTACGCAGCTGGAGTTCGTGGTGAACAAACACATTTGTTCATAGGATGGCAAGACATTCTTTACCCATTTGGCGCATGGGCCATGGATGAGCAGTTGATGGGTCAGGCTGGTCGTGAGACACAGGCGAATCTTGGCTTCGACTGTCCATTTTTCGGTTTCAGGTAGTGTAATTTCTAAATTACTAGGTTAACCTACAAGTTACCGTAATCTTGCAGGTTCAATTACACTTTCGTCTATCCCATGGGTATGGTATCGTTTGCGCAGCCGTCGTTTGCCACACCGCCATGGACGTTCCCGAATCCGTCATGGCCAAAACAGAGAGTCAGCGACTTTTATTGATTTTTGTCGCTTGCTCTTACATATTTGTCCCGTCCCTACGATTAGGTCCATACTGGAAATCTGTTCTTTGATGATTTTTGCTATGTTGTTTTCAAGAGGCTCGCAAACAAAACCGTTCGCGTACTTTATAGAATTAAAAAGGTATTGGCAGTCAAAAAGGGAGATAAAAACTGTGCTATTTCGTGAGATTCATAATCTTTGTCGCTTTCTATCGCTTGTGCTCGCCCGCGCACAAAAAATGATTAATTGCTCAAATTTTCGTTGCATTTCCCTACATTATACGTTTGCAATTCTACCTCATGCTCAGTAATTTGAAGGTCAGGCTTAAAAGTATTGAAACACCCCAGATGAAATTTTCCTCCTGAATATCGATTTTATTGATTAGTTCAGGATCACTCGTTCATAGCTCCATTCTACGCAGACGCGATGTATCAGTGGATTGGCAACACGAAGATCAGCAACACTTTCTATAGAAGTGTTCATCGGCCAAGGGTAAGGTATACTGCTTTATTCCTCATTTTATAACCGACTATGGAACGTGGGCCCTACACGGAGTAGCTTCCGATAGATGGCTATGGAATGCTGAAACTTAAGGGGCGGCGCGATCGAGCTGTGTGATTGGTCAATTCACGCGACCGACCAATCACAGAGCTCGGTCGCCCCGCCCCCTCATACAAAGCTGCACGGCCCTTATGAAACATTGGCTTGCTAGGTCACTAATTTGTTACAAACGCAAATATGGAATATATCCTTGCCGTGTGAGCCCAGCCATAACTCGCTCTTATATCTAGAAATACCACCTGAGTGGGAAAAACTCAAAAACAGAACAAGAAATTGGAAAATTAAGCTAGTATTTTTCAATCAATAACCTGCCTAAGACTTTCTGAACACTGGTAATTACATAACTCCAACATGTGCACTAATTTTATGTCCATACCACCAAAGCTCCGCCCACCGTGTAACAATTCGTCCCAATCTGGACAGTTTATTTGTACACTGTCACCCACACATTAACATGTTATCTGCTCGCAGGATTGTAAACGCTCGCTGACTAAACCACCTCAGGTCAACTGATAAGCTTATGCGGTGTTGCAAAACAACAAAATCAAGGTCGTAAAGGAAAGGGCGTGGTCTCACTACAACGCTGTTTTCAGCTGGATGACGATGAAGTGTACAACACAAACCCGCAAGCCAACTACGGTGCACCTAACTATAACCAGAATCAGAATCCATATGGGCAACAACAGCAGTACAGCGGCGCTCAATACGGGCAGACACTGAACGTGAACCCACTGTACGGGCAACAACAGCAGTATGGACAGCAGGTGGGTGACGTGAATTTGTTGCAACATGTCGCGCAGTCGCCAATTATCGCGTGTTTTCCATTATTGTCGCTTCCGTTTTTTCTTCATGCTTGCTTATTAGCTAAACTATAAAATCTTAGGACTTCAGAGTATGTTTTCTGCTCTTGTGACAGTACATTCCCTGTCAAAATAGCTGACAATGTCGCAGGTGTCGCTTTGTTACCACAACTTCAACTACAAGTATTGTTACTAGTTTAAACATTTACTTGTGTGCTTCAACATCACTTGTACATCCCTAGTTCGTTTATCCTACCATGGCCCACCTCTTGCTCATGAATCCATCCAAGACGCAAAGCCATTACGCTCTCGTTATGAAGTATAGTCGCTCGATGTCGCTCAACACCACATGCGGCTCTTGTCAAGACCGGGTTCTTTGATAGTTTCATCACTGCTCGTTTGTTGTCGCGTCGTGTCGCTCGATGCCGCTCGTACCCGCTTATCATCGCACAGTGTCGCTTGATGTCGCCCACTCGTTTCTTGACTCTGCTCTTCTCCAACAACATATCTCATTGCGAAGTGTTCATGTTGTTATTACTTCGCCTTGACTTCTGAGGGTATGTTCACTGCAAAATGTTTATCTCGCATGAACTCGCTTGCTGTTCGTGCCTTCACACTTCAAGAAAGCCTGAAAAATCTAGGTGCATTACTTGCATGCGACTTCTAACCACTGCAAATAAAGAAACGAGGACATCGTTTCTGGCTAAGGCTGTGGAAAAATTCCAATCCAGAATAAAAATTGATATTTTAGAGCTCACCTTATGGGCAACAAGGATACCAGCAAGGATTTCGTAAGAAACGTCAAATGCCGGGCAGAATTAGCCAGCCGGGTATGGTCGTTGACCCACTGCTGCTGGACAATATCACGCAGGCTGTGCAGGTGCACTATAATCCTTCGAATATTGTAGCACCTATGCACTAAGTCACTGTTTAGGACGGATATACTGGAGCTAATGGTTGGCGAGCAGAACACGCTTTTATTGTGACTTGGTACAGGGTGAGTTTTCGATCTAACAAGTGCTAAGACAAAATGCAGGCGAGCAGCAGCGACAGTGAGCGAGTATAACGTCCGTCCACACTTCTAGATGGCTTACGGTGGAGCACCACGGGCCCTTGATGTCTCTCAATTTGAACATGTCAAGGATTGGCAGAACACGTTCCAACTTGTCATTGCCACAGATGAAATAAGGTGATGGCAACCTTGCTTATTACTGTAGATACTGTATTCTCACTACTGTAATTCAGGACATTCGCCATTTTCAACTACGCGCGACTAAACTGGACAACTAGCAACGAGGCTGGAGGTATTGATTCTTATCACAAATGCTTAAAATTGTAACTGTGATGAATTAACTAGCGTCTTTAAGGTCTGAATGGCTTTGGTGGGAAGCAGGCGGCAGTGGCTGGATTCAATGGAGGCAACGGTACCGGCTGGTACCAATTACCGTATTCGGGGCACGGTAAGTGGTGTGATTGGCTGCCGCAGTTCGTCATTTCAAGAAATTCTAGTCATTGGTATTTAAAATAACTGAACATGCACAAATTTATACTACAATTTTGACTTCTCACTGTTGCTTATACTCGCTCATTGCCGCAATCCTATTAGTCTAGACCGTAGTACTCGCTAACTATCGCTTAAACTCTCCTTATCTGGATGCGCTTACAATTGCTTAGATATAAGCGCTACCTTTCCGGACAATTCCTCCATCTTAGTCCATATATGGGTTGTTTCACCCTGTAATTGTAGCCCAATTTCTGTTTATACTCGCACTCACTGGCTCGTATAAATTCACCCATTCCTTTCTTTTTTCGCCTACATATTTTTTCACTGTTCACTTTTCAGACCTGTCCTAATCGATTATCGACTTCTGTTACTCAGTATTTTCCAGGAAGAATCTGGAAACTCGGCTACTTCTCGAACGTTCTCACCCCTGGCAGGTGGATCCATCGCATTGACGAGGTGATCATACCGGCCGGATGTACGAATGCGTCCACTGGTGAGTTAAAATATCTTCAGCTATTTGACCTACTGATATAAGGCAATCAATATTAAACGAAAACATTTCAGGGGGTGTGATTACTGCACCTCCATGGGGTGTGATGCAAGGTGGAATGGCCATCAACATCTCCGGGCCGTGTTTCAGGCCAAACGACAATATTAAGGTCGGTCGTTCAATTCTAGCTAATACTATGCGTGATTAAAGTTACAGTAGGATGGTAATCTCGTCAGGACCTTACGGAATATGGTCGTGAAACTCTGAGGGTATTTAAGGTAACATGTAAGGAAACAGAAATGTGCTCCATTAGTAGCGAGAGCGATGCAACAGATAGAAGGCCACACTTGGCGGGCATAAACGACAGACCCATGCGCTGCTGTTGTGTGTTCGTATGATCATAAAGCGATGAAAAGTGACAAACAGCGAGTATAAGCGACAAAGGTATGAAGCGCATAGCGAGCGATTTTCGTAAGCGAGCGGCTACAACCGGGGAGTTTAAACACGGTTTCAATACTTTTGCTTCTGAAACCGGTCTTGTATGGTCGTATGGTGCAGGCGACAAAAGGCGATGCATAGCGAGTATAAGCGATAGGCACTGCGAGTATCAACACTCTCGATAATTTCGCTCCTAAACTCGTCATCAAACCTAAGCCAGAGACCATTGTTTAAAACCAAAATGCAAATGCGTACCTCAGCTCCAGTAAATAAACCTCCTTGAAAATTTTTATAAATTTCAGGTGAATTTTGAAAATTGGCAAGTAGACTGTAAACGCCTGAATCGAGTACGTGCACGTTGCATTATGCCAATGTTCCACAGAACTGGATTGGTGCCAATTCGTCTAAGTCGTGACGGCGGACAAAGTTTTCCGTTTTTCGGCAAATTCTACGTTGGTGAGTCTGGCACGGATAGACCCCGCCCTTCGTGGGTTGACTCCACCCACAATACTATTACCACCGTTCCTCGTCTCATTTAGTGGCCCCTGATCGCGCTCCGGCACAGATCTCGCTGAAGGACGATGTGGATGACGTCAACAATAGATGGTAGCCAAGCAAGTAGTATTTATTGATTTATTGATTAGATTCGATCTGTATCGATTTCAGGTATCAACCGTATGCTGAAACATTGACGATGGGTTGGCAAGCGCTGAACTTGACTTACAACTACGGTGCACGTGTCGATATAAGCTTGTACGGATACTGGGAAGACGCTGATCGGTGAGAATTGATTTATTGATTTTATTGATCGCAAAAGCGCAGTACATCGTTGCAGGTCACATTTTGTACAAGTGGACAACCTCGCCAAGGGCGTGCCGAATACAGGATCGTACACGTTCAAACCGCCATCGTTACAGAGGCAAACACTGCTAAAGGTAGGTCATGGACGCAGACGCCTGTAATCAATACTCTGGTTACCTGCGCTCTGCCTTAGTATAAACCATCATCTGAATCATTACCCCATGACTTTTTTTCGCGGAAAATAATGCATCTCAAGTCTTGTCTATAGTCGGAATTTTCCAAGCAGCTTTTATTTTTACTACTTATTTATCCCGGTTTTCTTTAGGAAACTTCCAGCACCTGTTTTTTTTACGCACCTGCGGGTGCACAAATAATTTTTTGAACTTATACTGGACAAGTATAGCCTTGATTTTTTCCACAAATTCGACTCCTTATTTTGAATAGTTTGAATAAATTTTTAGAACGCTTGGCAGAAGTTCACGTTCGGTTTTGTACGAGTTGCCCTATCTGATTCTGAGGATGGTGTGCTATGGAGCAAGCCGACACCATTCCCTTGGTGAGACTGGACCACCGCGACGCTGGATCCTCACAAATATTGATCGGAATTTTTAGGTACTATTTACCTGACTGGAAGAAGTACTATGGTCAAAACTGGGCCTTGGACATGTGTATTGAGTGGTTCGAGTATGATGGGAAGCGGCGAAACTTCCAGATGGACCTGACCAAGGATATCCCATGTCCGTGTAAAATGTCACAGGTGGGTTAGAATTATACTACAGTGAGATGAAACTTTCCACGGAAAAGTCAATACGCATTAATTCCATAGGCTCTGCTCGACCTTGGACGATACATGCCAATTATGGATTGCGACAAGGATGGAGATACTTCGTGTCCATTTAACAAAGGTGCACAACACTGCATACAAAGTGTACAACCGAGGTACGTAGGTCATGGGGATCGATCGATAAGTCGATGGGTCACAAGCGCGGCGCAGTCACGTGGGCGGGCTTGCGCAGCGGTCGTGGCGCGTCTGACTTGTAGAACTCTTTAAAGCCAATGAAGCGTCGGGTAGTACCTGTAGATTTTTTTAGCAAATGTCTCTTTCCTCTGCGTCCCTAACCACCAGAAAATTAACGCAAATAAAATCGATCAATAACTTCAGTTCAATCGGCTCCTCACAGCAATGTTGCTATGATTATGAAGGCTATCTGATGTTCACCGACGACTGGGAGCCAGATGGTGACTACACACGGTTGGTTACTGTAGCTGGGAGGTGAGGACACTACCTAACGACGTCATTTTAGGTTCTTCCAGCCGGGGACCCCAGCTCGGGCCCACAAATTCGGAGCTCCGCCATATCGTCAACCGCCATTCATTCCCACTATGTCGAACTACCAGCTGGACTTGATGCCATATAGGACATGTTGCACGTGGGTAGCATACTTTAGTTACGGTAGCTAGATACGGTATCGACGTGATTGGTCTATTTAGCTACGCGCAGCACTGCGAGTTCTATTATTGGCGCCGAATGACAAATGGATGTCAGGATTACAAGGCTCCAGGCGCTGGGTCGGTATTCTACCTATATCTACCTGTACGTATGACTACCGTAATCCGTGGCTCTCACCTATTTCAGGTACATGTACGGTGAGCCGCATGTCGTGACATTCGACGGCGTTAAGTACACGTTTCCTGGAAAAGGCTACTTCGTGCTGGTGATGAGCGATGATCCTACGCATAAGTTGATGGTGCAAGTGCGGCTCGAACAACCAGATGACACTTTATGTGAGTACCGTAACCCGCAATTGTCCAGATCTCGAAGAACCGTTGCTTTTCAGGGCACTCACACGTGAATGCTACAGTAATCACCGGTATCGCGGTGCAGGAGAATGACAGTGCCATAGTACAGGTATACAGTGACAGGGTAGTTGTCACTTCTTCTACCGTATCTCACGAATTTCAAGGTGTTCGCCCGGAAGCCGATGCGACGATGGCGCTACCGTACTGACGTCTACGTTGACGGTGTTCGACGCTTCTTCGACAAGCCACATTGGAAACACCAACAGTTCAAGAGTGAGTCCGCAAATGCACCACAGACACCTGGCCATCATTATCAGCTGATTTCAGACGTCGATCTACGCAATCCACTGCAGAATATGAACCAGTCTGAGATTATCATTATGATGAAATCGGGGCTAGGGATCCGTGTGCATGAGAGTTACGGTATGCTCGATGTGATGGTGTCTCTACCACCGAGCTACAACACTACGTGCAAGGTACGGTCGTTTCGTAGGAGCTGATGACGTCACGGGGGAACTGCAACGTTTTCAGCCCGGTGTCACCGCGTCGTCGTCGTTAAATACGATGGATGGAACGAATCGATGCTATACGACGTTAGGACTATTAGGTTAGGGCTATCATTGCCGCCTCTTGTCGCGCGACACCGCTCGCGTCGCCCGCTTGTTCCTAAAGCGCGGTCATGGTTCCAGGCGTGTACAACAATGATCCAAATGACGATCTAACATCATCGACCGGACAGGTGACTCGATCCACGGGCGACACATTTACAGCAAGTACAACGCAGATGATATATGAACAATTTGGAGTGACATGTGAGTTGTGATCAGAGCGCAGACAGCCAGGCACTCTTCTGCGTCTTTGACTTCGACTATAAATGATGTGTTTAAGGGAGGGTTGACGGGAAGAACGACAAAATCGGCAGTGTGCTGTTCAGCGAACAGTTCAAGCCGATTTATAATCCGCTATTGTTCGCGTCTACGGACTACACACCAGTTTTCTGGCCACAGTTCCTCGATTTGAACGCTTCCAGAGTGTTCACAATGGAGCAGGTAATTTACTTATAAGATGTTGCTCATTATATTATTTTTTCCCGGTTAATTTTTTCTTCTGCGCCTCTAGTCATTTTTGATGCACTAGATGAAGCGTTATTACATAAAGTGGCGATCATCCATTTTTGCATCACATGCCGCCCATCTGGTCTGCCGCGCCGCACTACTTACGCGCTGCGGCAGGCCAGCCGGGCGCTGTGGTAGTCAGGCGTTGCCGGCATTGGTGTTTTGCTTATATTCGGTGATATGCTGACCAAGCACTCAGAAATGTAAGCAAATACATACAGAAAAACCGTGCCACGGTTAAGAAAACATCAGTATCAACAAGGTTGCGCCGCGTAGTTGGTGCGACACGGCAGACCAGATGGGCGGTATTCTGTGATGCAAGAGTGATTGGCCGGAACTGTAATGATCCGAATAAGACGAGAAAAAATATTGCAACGTGTGTACGAACATTTCGATAATATACTGTGATCACTATTTATGTAGGCCTTAACATTTTTCCTCTGCGTCTCTAATGCGCAGACAATCACTCTTCGGTAAAGAAGTTTCCGCTATTCCTAACTACTTTGTACGTTTTTAAAAGAAAACTGTTAAGCGGTGAAAAACGATTAAGTTCCAGTTGAGACCCAAATATTGATTAGTGCCAAACTTTTGTGACACCATGTTTCGACACGTCAGCCGCATACATTTACAGGTAACCAGCACATGTCAAGGCATACCACAATGTGAATACGATTATATGATGACTGGGAGAAAAGAGGTTGGTCTAACTACACTCAGGAAGCAGAAGAACTTCTTCGCAATGCAAAAGAGTGGCTCAAAGCAACGTAAGTGCAATCAATCAATAAATCAATACCACTCATACTTCCAAATATAATCATAAAAGCATCAAATAGCTTCGTTGGTGATTTTACTTATTATATCGGCCAGATTTTCCACTCTTTCCTTTCTGTCATGAGATTGATCGATAATCTCCACTCTGATACAGTGATCTCCTGCGGGCCACTGCTCAAAAAGGAAGGTGTTATAAAAACACCGCCGGCTGCCAACTACCTTGAAGGAGATACCGTAACGTTCTCATGCAAGCCCAAATATTTCATCCACGGCGACATTGAACGCACTTGTCGAAACGGAACGTGGTCACCCGGCTGGTGGGCATGGTGTCGAGGTGGGAACTAGTCGATAATTGATTGATCTCAAAAAGTGCAAGATTTTTGCAGATCGAAATCTTGAATACGCTCTGAAGTGGATGACTGCGTTGTTATCTATATTTGGTTGGTCACTTTGCCCTGGCAGGTCCTATAAAAAATCATTTACACTACCGTAACCCTTTTTTCAGGATTCGTAATGATGTTCATGATAATATTCTGTATATTGTGGAATATACGCAGAAAGAAACAGCAAGAGCATGCACGACGACAACTGGAGAAGGTAAGCTCCGCCCATCCGTGTAAATGTGTTAGTTGACCAAGTTGTTTCAGGGAAGAATAGCGTCCATACAAACGACGACCGAAACGAAAAGGCGGTCATGGCAGGCTGCAAGCGCTATGTACGATATTATTTGTAAACGTATTGCCCCGCCCACAATCAATCGATATTTCCAGGCCCGAGAAGGAACCACTGCGGGCAGATTTCTTGGACACATTCGATGATAGGCCTGCATATTTGCGTGAACAACGTCGCGTAGAGCCAACCTTATACGAGGTATAATCTCCCAATACACAGGGCCGTTCACTAATCGATAAATTGATTTCAGGAACGCACTGTGCGCCCGGCTGAAACGGTCGTAACGCAGCGTCAATTCACCACACAACCGACATACCAATTTTTTGAGTCGTCCGCAATCTGATTTATTGATTTTCTGATTTTATGGCCGATGACCAAGCAATTTTTGTTTTTCCGTTTATAATGCTAATGGAGGTGACGTAGAAAATCATGCACCAGCTGAAAGATCGACACTGTGGAAATGGATCCAACCCCAGTAGCATACGTGTACTATACAATGTTTTGTTGTTGTTTCACCTTTTCAATAAGAAATACCACGAAAAAATGAAAATAAAAAGATATATTTATGGTTCAGTCAGCTGGTTTCATCGTCACATTGATGGTATTTTATTTCATGGCAGACAGAAAATTAGCTATGTTCCCGTTTTTGTTGTTCATCATTCCACCATCAGGGAATATTGTTTCTGCCCTCAAATGAATGCATTTTTCTTCAATATCAGAGCATTTACTATGAATCTCCACAATGTTCTGAAAAAAAAAACTTTCCTTAGCCCACAAGAAATCTGTTTCCAAGCCAGCGCCTTAGCCTCCTTTATTCGGTAGGTCCGAAAGCATTGCGCCTAATTCCATTTTTTCAAAGAATGTTGAGTTCATTGCGAACAGATATCAATCAACAAAATAGTAACCTTCATGGTCCACAAGGTATGGCCAAAGCTTCATTAGAGAATCAGCTCCAGAAGTCAAGAATTCTGGCAGCTGCGAGTCTAAGAAGCTTCAAATCTCACATTTCGGTTTGGTCCAATCACCGAATTTATTTTCTCGTCGATGCAGCCTCAGGGCTCCGAGCAAGTGGTATTCGGATGGGCATAAGTCAGGAGAATAAGCAGATTGTGGTTGATCGATTGATCTTACTGTAAAATTTGAGCAGGATCCGTTCAGTACCAACGATGCTGTGGGTACTACTGGGTATTTTTTCAAGTGTAATTTCTAAAACAAATATTAATTTAACTCTTATTTCAGTCAGAATTAATAGAATTGATGAAAGAAAAATTCTTAGATTCAATCTCCTTTCTTTGCTCTTATTTCCAAAGAAGTGGATAAGTATTCAACCAGGTCCCAAGTCCCAGGTACGAAGTCCCTTTTGCTCACCTCATCGCTTACAAAGCCGCGCTTGCCTTGAGTCAAGTCTTTGCCGAAGTCTGGACCCAACCCGCCATCAATTTTCTGTAAACCAGCGCTTCCAGATGTCTGGCGATTATTGCACGGCTGCAGCCAGGTGTATCCTACAGTTTACATGAAGTGGCATTTTGATTCAAAGTCTATGAAATTCTAAATCCTAAAAGATATCTTGGTGCAAAACTTTCGGACCAACCTAATCATTAGTTCTAGCTCAAGTTGAATAGCAAAATAAGCCAATACCTCATCGCCAGCAATTTCAATCCTTGTCAGAGCATGGGCGCAGTAGGATTCGGGAGAGACTGAGAGAAGAACACTCAACTCTTCATCTTCATGAGATTTATAAAGTTAATTAATAAGGACCAAGAATGAATATGTTATGGGAACACTTAATGTTGTGAAATAATGAAAATTAGTGGAAATAACGGTTATGAGCATACAAACGTAAGCAGTTTGAGGAGAAACTTCAAACTAAAGTATAAGGATCTCCGCATAGGAAAGCTATGTACAAAACAAGTACCTGTAAATACAACAAAAAGTAAGACATCTTCACGATTCTGCGATACCTCTTAGTAGTTGAGCTTTAGAGGAAATAACTCACAGTTACCAAGATCAAAACTACAACTCCGAATCAGTCTTATTCCAGTCTCCATGTCTGTGTTTTCTCATAGTACACTTGAAGTTGACGTGAGGTTTCAGAGGTAACACTGGAACAGAGACGTCTTATAGGGAACCATAGCTAAAGAAATATCTAAAACATACCCTCCTATGATGTAAATTCGATTGTTAGGCGACGCAAGTGCAGAACTACCCGTCGCAACGGGCATAGGTGGAAGAGGTGACCACGTCATAGTTGGCGGGTCGAAACATTCAACATCTCTCATATAATTTGTTCCATTCCACCTAGAAATTTCTCACTTTGAATGCACCTTAGTGTAGGAAGTCTTGTGGTAGTACTCACCCTCCGCAAACGAAGATCTTGCTGTTCATGGCACACGCTCCGAAGGACCACCGTCTTACAATCATATCAGGGATATCCTCCCACTGGCCATTTTCCGGAGAAAACCTCTCAACGGAACGGAGCCCAAAGGAGTCGTTTTGACCACCCATCACTAGATAAAAATGAATTTTAAAAAAGAAACCATGGTAATGTAACAGAATCACTGGCGGTGGGAGCTGCCATGCCCAAAAAATTTATGATATCAACGGCGATTTTGCACGATAAGGCGATAGCCGTGGTCAACTTGGGTACCTCTATTCCTTATCGCCAATGAAATGAGAGTTTGTATCTAGAAAGAGTGCGTGTCTGAAGAGCTCACCATCCCTAAGCGTTTCTTGAAAACCCACAATAAATCTGCCTAGTTGGCGAATTAGGGAGAGAGGGTGAGCATTTCAAATCGCCCTATAATTATACTATCGATATCAGTAAGCTTCATATGAATGTCCACCATAGATATGCCCATCAAGAACGACCGCCTCCGCTTGGAACCGTCGTTCATTCATTGGAACACCGGCAGTCCATGAGTTGCTCTCGGGATTGTATACCTACGAAAATCAATTGAAGTTTTCGAATGGTTAAAATCAAAGCTCAAATGAAAGGGAAGATAGGTAGAAGACAAATAGGAGGATATACGGGACCAATCATATGTCCATGCCAGAAAAAAGGTACCTCCACACAGGCGAGGTACGAAAATCCATTATGCCCTCCACATACGTACAACCTGTTATCGAGAAAAACAGCAGCTGCACCGTAGCGTTTCTGCATCATTGGAGCAACCTAGAAACGTGGAGTAGAAGCAAGTTAAAACATGGGACTAAACCAGGTGTCTAAAACATTATGTATTATTGTAAGGCATATGAGTAACGAAGATTCTTTGGCAAGTGTAAAAAGCTTTGAAAGACATACCTCTATCCAGACGTCCCTATCGACGTCATAAAATTCCACTTCACGAAGGGCGCTTGCACATTTACCCTGCCCACCAATGGCGTAAATCTCAAACAAGAAGTAATACACAGGTAAACAAACAAGGCGGTTGGATTGAGCTTTCTCAAAGCTCCCGTCAGCTAATTAATTAGGCTGAAGGTCTAGCCTCTTATGGTTCTTATATGTATCTTAGAAAAGCAGTATGAACCTGAGATTCCTAGTGACGCTCCTGGTGAAGCCGATTTATGCTATGCACGCTTGTTCCCTCTCTCTCTTCATATCGCTACCACTATGTAGTAACAAGACCACTAATATAGCTAGGTATAATGGTGGACCATGATATAGAGAAAGGAGATAATGCTAGAGAGTGGAATATTCCGGAAATCGAGCTTTTTCTACAGGCCCTTACGTACTGTCTACGTTGCGGATGTATCGAATTCTTACGGAAGTACCACCTTAGTTCTCCCCAGGCCCGGGAACAATTCTCCCTTCAAAAAGAATCAATACATCCTCCAGCAAATTTCCTCATATTCACTCTCCGAGGAATTTTTTTTTTCAAATAAAAGGACTCACTTTCCCACCATTCACAGCCAAACAGTGATTCTGCCGCCCTCTTCTCATCGGCTGCACGAAACTCCACTTTTTCTCCTGTGGATCGTACCTCTCCACATCAGAAATGCATTCTCCATTTCTCTTGCCACCTGCGTGGAAACATAGAATTACAGATAAAATTTTAAAAGATGAGCAACTTCCATGAATTCCCCGCCAGAAAGTAAAAGCCGTTGGGATTTTAAGACAGTTTTGACTATTTACTCATTTATTTTGTGACGGGGAAACACACCCCCGTATAAAAACAAAGTTTTAGGAAAAAAGAAATTTACTGCTTGGCCGAAGTAAAACAACCAACCCACCTGCGCGGAAGATGTTCCAGCGCCAACAACGACGTCGCTTAACAACATAGAATGGAGATCGCAGCTCTCGTTGAGGGACAAGGAAACAGGCTGTCACTGCCTCCACCTGGGATGATGCGATTTTTTGAAAGAATATATGAACTGTCACTGCTATCAGATGCAAAAGAAGACCTACAATATTGCGACACGACGCACTGTTTTTAATGGATGGGTTATTTACAACGTTGTCAAAGAAAAACTCCGTTTCGAGCAGGTGCAAACGAACACAAGACAAAACGCTGAAACTCCATACTGAAAAATATAACCAACTTTGTGAACAAACAGAAAAATAGTTACAGTCTACATGTACCCAGAGCCTGTCTAGTGCGAGCGAGACTAGCATGATCCGTTTTAAGGGAGGTGATAGTTGAGTATAAAAGCGTGCTTTCCTTTCTCGCGTGTCAATCCAACTTCCACATTCCTTTGCGCGTTCTCTTTCCCCTACGGCACAACTAAAAACCTTCCCACGAAACTAACCATGTGTCCCCCGTTTCACCATGGATGACAGTTGGGGAGGCAGCAGAGGGAAAACAAAAGCAAGAAAGAGTGCAGCAGTTGGAGCAGAATAAGACAAAAGCAGGCTACCGCACGGATGTCAACTACTGTCGCGCCTGGAACATACTAGGAGCAGCGCAATGACGAGGCTCTGTGCAGGCGGCTGGTCGTTAAACGCCGCAGCTGATGATGTGGGGAACTAGCTAAGGGGACGACCCAGCTCACAACTTTCCTCCACAAGTGACCGACCGTGCAATCTCAGCATCATACGTGGGTTCGACGAGAGAAAAAACTCAACAAACATTTCTGTAAGTGCTACCTCAAAATTAATAAAATAAATGGGGTAATATGCAGCGTGGGATAACGGCATCTGATTCATCGACGGTAGTAAATGAAGGTCTTAGGATACCTTACCGGGCGATGTGCTTAACTCTACTCGAAGAGTGTTCAATCCAACGCATGGCCGCCCCGAAGACCTGTTCCTCCTTCTCAACCCGCAACCCATCTTTGGAGAGTAACTCGACAACTTCTTCCAGATCGAGCTCGACGAGTCCTTCGGATCTACAGATGAGTTCGAAATTTTCCTCAATGAGGGTGTCAACAATGATTACAGCAGAGCTGAAATGTGTTTCAGAACACATAGATGCCAACATAGATGAGAACATATACCCAACCTGCACCCAAGTGTCGATAGAAGTTTACGAACGACGAGTGCATTAGCATGATCCAACAAATGTTCAACGATGAAAAACGCACACTTTTCTGTCACGTGAGGAATCTGAAGACAGTATTATGTGGGGTGTGTATCATCGTGAGGGAAAACGGGGCGGAGACTCCCCGCCCACCTATGATTAACCCGTCCTCGGTCGCATTCAAATTTTGCATGGTAAGGAACGAGGCAACCGTTCTGGGCGGGAGCAGGATTTGAACGAACCAATCGCAGAACCGTATCACGCCCCGTTTTCCCTCACGATGACACATATCCCATTATGTGAATCAGAATGATCGAGCGAACGGATTCCAAGCACGATCTATTCTTTTTACAGAATGAGAATACCTGCAAAAAATTTGCAGCTACCATTATTGCTTGTACATTTGTTTTTGAGATCGTCAACTCATTACCATACATAAGCAAAATCAGGTCCCTAAGAGTAGTGTGGTCGATATCTGAAATTTCCAGTGAATCCAGGACAGATAACTGAAAGCATTCAAAAACGGTGAGTAACATTTGTTCCTAGACCCTTAATAATTAATAATTTAGTTGAAGATTTTGTAATTTAATTTAAGAGTGCCCAGACTCACTGTGTATGCGGATTCTATGCTTTCTCGCCTCCGACATATCAGTCGTAAACATGGCCTTGAAGTACGGAATAGAGGCTGCCAGAACAATCTGCAGAAATTGAGATGACGAACAGGATGACCTAGCACAAAAAAAATCAAGGGCCTCCAGCGCAAAGTCCTCTTTGTGAAATGCGACTTTCTCGGGAAATTCTGGATTCTGAGCGATACTTGAGAAACGCCTAACACTCAGTGGGTATCCGAATGGATGCAATAATTCTAAAGAGGGCAGCCACAAATTGTATTAGCTATTTGCAATGAGAACAAGAACTCCAGCAGCAGAATTATGAAAAAACTGTATTCCGAATTGACACGATCATCACATTTTGTAGGCCTAACGATCTCTTTGATAAATGTTCCTGGCTTACCTTATGAGCAGAGATCGTCTCGTTTCCAACAAGAAATTCCACATCACACAAATGACCATCTGACCGTAGCTGTTCCAGTGAATCGAAAACCTGAACGATGGGAAAGAAGATGATTATCTAGTGATTTACGGGAGTGCAAAAGAAGTTAATTATCTAGTAATTCACGGGAACTACAGGAAACTTCAGCTGTCCATATTTGCACAATGCAGCCAAGTCTTGGCGTAACCAATTAACGCGTGCGGTAAAGTATTAGTTGTAGCCGCACTCGCAATGCTGCATAAGACGTTTAAAAGTTATTCATGCTTGCGGCGCGTCAAAGTTTACGCGCCTAGACAAAACACCACGAAGTTTTCGCGCCGACCCAATGCGGCGAAAATGGAAACGCGGTTTGTTCGCGCGGCAGTCGCAACGGCGAAACTAGGAACAGTGCTGACCTGCCAGGATTTGTCTTCTACCTCCCTCCTTTGCACTGTGTATCGGCGCGTACACTTTGACGCGCCGCAAGCATGAATAACTTTTTAGACCAAAAAAAAAATGAGATCTCACGGCAATAGTTTTGGAGGCTTAATTCATGTATTTCTCCTAATTCTAAGGTCCTTCCATCATTTTTAGATCGTTGACAGACATAGAATTATCACCGCGGTTGAACCAGTAACCCTCTTAAAACCCTATCAAATTCCGAATACTTTGTGGAGGTTAGCGCTAGTGTTACTAGCATTACCATCACCAGATGGAGCATCAGAAAAATTTCACAAGACAAAAGTGAACTGTTCTACCCGCTTGGTGACTGGTCGTGACGTATCACAACCGCTTTCGTCGACTCAGACAAATTGTCGGAAGGACCGCAGCAGAAAGAGATCGCGCTCATGTGATTAACAAGCGAGAGACGCAGAGATAAAAATTTTCGGAAGGACCGCAGCAGAATGTTTTCTGCTGCGGTTCTTCCGAATCTCGTTGGAGTGGTTCGGAAGGACCGCAGCAGTCGTTCGGGAGGACCGCAGCAGTTATTCGGAATAACCGCAGCAGCTATTCGGAAGAAATGCAGCAGGAAACCAGAAAGACCGCAGGTCACCTGTCGGTTCTTCCGGTTTTCTGCTGCGGTCCTTCCGGAAAATTGTCTGAGGAGCCCGAGTAGTTGAATCAGCCTTGAGAGATGCGGCTAAGTACAGCGAACTTCAAAGGACCAGGTGGATAAAGACGAGTGCGTTAAGAATAATAATAAAGATAAACAATTAAAAGCGAACTGATGCAAGATTTGGCTGCGTGACCTTTCGGACCCTACAGTAATCCTACAGTAATTTCAGGGCGGAGACGCGGGACGGCTGCGCTGCGTGCACTGCCGCCGCTAAGGCCGAGGCGCGAAGAAATGTGGACGAGCTCTCCAGGATACACTGGACTTTCGAAAATGTGCATGCGCTACGACTCTATATCCTCCACGGAAATGCTACGTAATGTGGGGACTGCTTTATTCCACAACTACCAATTTACTTTATTCCACTACTACTATTCCAGTACTACTACTTATTTCACTACTGCTATTTATTCTACTACTACTTCAGTCATTGTCACTATATTCTGGAAGTACTATCATTCTGTTCTTTTCTAACAAAGCTGCTGTATTCATGCTTTCTATATGCTAAGCTGGATTGTTTCTGGCAATTTCAAGCAGGTAGTCATGAGTGTATACGTTCATGAACCCTGTTTGAATGGCTAGAATGTTTCAGCAATGATTGGACTGTGAAGTTATGTGCATGAAGTTCACTTCCATTTGGATAATCTATTCATATGCATAATGTATAATATGTATAAATAATGTTTGAACATGTACAGTAAATGTTTGTGATAAATATATTGTTAAAGGTTCTCGTAAATAGAGGTAATATCAGAAGGAGGAAAATAGAGCTGTGTAGGCAGCAGAGAGTGGCAATGTTGCAGGAATATATATACATATATATGCATACATTCTGGAACTCTGACCTCCAATGTAGGTGTGAAAATCCAGTGATTCGTGTTAGCTAATGCCACCGGGCACAGAATAGGATCCGTAGGAGTGAACAAGGTGTGGAATTCATGGAAAGGTCAGTCTTCACACCTTTACTGGTCACATATAAAAGAGAAGTTCATATCCGAGAACAAACTTGTGCAGCTACAAAGCGTTTTTGTTACCTTAATGTCCTATTACAATTCCTTCAACACTAACCCACAATTCGTGGTCATCACTCCTAATTCCAACTTTGTTACTGCATCTCCAGTTCCATTGCGCCTTGTAGCTCAATCGTCAGCTCCTCAAAATGTATCGCACTCAATAGCTTCTCCATCACCATCGCGAGTTCGTTTCGTATCTCTGCGTGCACCTCCACCCCGTTTTGTATCACAGCCAGTTGCGCAATTGCCTTCTGCTTCTCCACGGTTCATTGCGCAGTCCCCGCTTACGCAGCGTCTCTTGGCTCAGTCTCAAGCTTCACATCGCGCTGTAGCTCAACGTGCTGCTTCTCCACGGTTCATTGCGCAGTCCCCGCTTACGCAGCGCCTCTTGGCTCAATCTCAAGCTTCATCAGCTCAGCCTACGTCATCCTCACGGTCATATCGCGCTCCTGCTCCTAGCTTGCAATCTCAAAGTCCGCCCGCAAGCCTTACTGCGCAATCCCCGCTATCAGTAAGCCTTTTCGAGCCTTCGCAAAGTTCGCCCCCAAGCCTTACTGCGCAAACTCCGCTATCAGTAAGCCTTTTCGAGCCTTCGCAAAGTTCGCCCCCAAGCCTTACTGCGCAAACTCCGCTATCAGTAAGCCTTTTCGAGCCTTCGCAAAGTCCGCCTTGCCTAACTCCGGTTCCGCAACTCGCCTCACCTAGTGCTTTATCGCCATGTTCCTCTGCATCTTCAACGCCGCCATACCTATCACCTCCAGCTTCACCATCTGTCCCAAGTTCACATCATTCAAATGGTTCACCTAACCTTTCAGATAGACTAACTACAACATACCGAGGGAAATGGCAGGTAAGTAAACAAGGAAGGCACCGCGTACTAGTATACAATATTCCAGGACAAAGTCGTTGCTATTCCTTTTCGTTCCACAAGAAGAAGCGATTCTCGGATTCCTATCGATGCGTTCAATGCCAAGTTGGAGGAGTTCATGTGCGAGTCGATGTGAGTTATTATAAAATATTTCCACCAGTTCGAAATAAAATCTCATCATTTCTAGGTGATTGGCGACGAGTTCCAGTGCGATCCATGCATGCTTCCTCATCGCTGTATTCCACGAAGATGGATTACAAATACAGTTCAAAGATTCCTGTATGAGAGGGCACAAGAGATTCGAAAAGACCCCAAGTATGCCGATGCAGTAGTGAGGAAGGAAGGAAACTTTACTTACAGAGACACTTCCCTATGGAGTGCCTGGAGGGTTGCGGCTTCCACCTCTCACAAGCTTGGAACCGAAGAGCACTCTCTCTAGGCATAAAGGGCGATATGAAGGACATACGAGTGCGAAAATGGTGGATGACAATCAAGGGCTTAGTGTTCCTTCCACCTCATCTACATAGGAAGGTACCAGCGTTCCACCGTCCAAGTATGCCCAGGAGTCATCACTCGTACTTGAAATGCAAGGAGTTCCTTGCATATCTACACAAAACCTGGTATAACGGCCCGTTCAAAGGAATCTGGAACAAGTGGGACAAGAAGGAGCTCCGCACAAGCAACGTTGCGGAGACGTACCATAAGTAAGTCGGACCGTCTCCTAATTCCAGCACCTCCATTGAACCTATACATCTTCAGACTACTACGGCTCCTTATGAGAGAGAGAAGCGCTCCGGTTCGGAAGACTATCGAATGCCTCAAAGGATCCGACAACCGGGCCATGTGCACTCTCCGCAACCTGGAGAAGGTAAAGTCCAAGAAGATCCACGAAGAAAGAGTTGAATACCTAACTCCAATCTATTTCAGGGCATCTACCGGAGACTGCGCAAGAAGGATGTCGAAAGGAGGAACAAGATCGATCAATGTATGGAACTGTACCGCCAACCTCTACACCAACGCCCTGTATCTTCCAGGGTTATCTCTACTTTCTGCAGAAAAATGGCGCGCTTCACCTCCAGCAAAGTTATTTGATTATAAATATATTGCATGTATATAGTTTATCTAGTCACCTTATGAAATAAAACAATTTACCCCACTTGCGATCGCATTTCAAAAACAACACGAAATCGAAAATAAAACTTTATTCAAAAACTCGGCGAAGTGGCCCCGGGTAACCACTCGCCGAGTCAAAAAAAAAAAGAACAATGGGGCAAGTGCCCCCCGGTAAAACATTTTATTAATACAACGCGAAAAAAAAATCACCATCCGTCGTTGCCCGTCTTCTTCCTGCATCCGCACCCGTCCTCTTCCGTCCCTGCAGCTTCGTCGTCCTCTTCTCCTCCATGGGCGCTTCGTCGCAGTCGTCAACCTGAACAGAAATACAATTTTAACAATAGCGAACAAATCGTAAACTAAAATAGTAAAGACAGTCCTAATTAAAAAAGGATATCAATAGAAGCCGTAAGCTTAAGCCTAAGCCTAAGCCTAAGCCTAAGCCTAAGCTAAGCCTAAGCTAAGCCTAAGCCCAAGCCTAAGCCTAAACTCTGGCTCAAGGCCAGGCATAAACCACAAATAGAAACTAAATTTAACACAGAAAAATGAGAAACGCAAACAAATGACAGTAACAAATTGAAACTATACATAAATGAAAGCAAAGAACATACCTTTCCATGTGGGTGGCGGAGGATAGTAGCAAGACGGGGCCCCATCATTGATCCGGGCGTTCCTGAAACATAAAATAATCAAAGAAAGAAGATGAGAGGCTTAAAAACAAAAAATTAATCCTTAAAACACTAACAAAGACCAAATTCCAAGGAAACCAATGAGTTAATCTTAGTCAGAATAAATTGACTACAAGAAAAGCTCACATATAAGAAATAATAAAGAGTTAACAGTAATAACAAGCCATTGAAAGCTGAGAAATACTAACCTGTGCGAATGAAGAAGACGCATGTGGGCCCGCGGACGCTGGAGGAAAGTCATACCTGAAAAGAAGTGAGATTAAACATGTAAAACGAGACGAAACACAAAAAGGAGGAGAAAAAAGGAAGAGGAAGAGAGAACTCCTAGCGGAATCAGAATTAAAAACATGGAAATGGGATACGAAACGATTGAAACTACGAAAAAACAAGAAGAATAGAGAAAAACAACAAAGAAGTTGAGCAACGGCTCACAAAGAAGAAAACTCTATCCCTTCAGGCTATTTTAGGTCCCACATTCACTTTCCCTTACACTTTCCGTGCGTGTTGCGTGTTTTCGCTGAGGGCGCGTCATTTGAATGAGTGACGCACAACTCGTCCAGCCTTTCGCGCCATCTCCGCGCGCTGCCGCGCTGACCGCGACGCAGCAACCGCTCCGCATCATACGGCTGGAAATAGCCGACCAATCGTGGCGCCCTCGCGACCAGCCGCTGACCCCGCCCTAATTGCTAAGGTCCAAATGGTCCGTTTCCCCAAGATTTTTATTTGTATTGTAAAGTAATTTCGAAAATTTCGGGACCCGTTATCGGAACGGGACGCCCCTCCCCGGGTCCGCCACTGCCCTCTACTCACAAGGAAGTTATCATCTCCTTGCTCAAATGCACTGTCTCGGTCAATCATTTCTGCATCACAGAATACGTCCATTTGGTTTGCCGCCCCGCAACACGGGATGGGACGGGGGCGTTGCGGGAATTGGCGCTTTGCTTATGTTTTCCACCGTTTTTCCTTGTAACTTTGTTTTCAACAAAGACAGGCCAAACTTTAGAACATTTGCGACCTCACGCTTATCGCATGCCCTTCCTTGTGGGACACGGGCGCTACCTTCCTACCATGCGTGACCCACCGGTTGACATGCGTCGAAATCGTCGCGAGTGTGTTTATGTCCACAACATTTACTGCGTCCAGATGGTCTGCCGCGCTGCGTAGATGCGGGTGTATTCTGCGATGCAAAAGCAACTGGCCAGCATTCACGATGTCGCCTCTCCTTCGTCTGCCGTGCAATAATAACTGCCCTTCAGTGTGCAACGTGTAACTGTACTCTTACGAGTAAATTTCACCTCAGAAAAGATGGCTGATGGCTAGTCTGCCAGAGAAAAACTGTTTAGCTAGGCAAATGCAGTCACCTCCAGGAAAAGAACGACTACTGCTGATATGCCACCGTTTTCGAGACATTCAATCACACAGGATTGTCGTGAGAAGAACTGCACCAGAAACTGCGTTGGAATGTGGTAGTGATGTTCCACCTACAGGAAGCTCCAAATGTCCGCAGTCAAGAGGGACGTGGCCACGACGCGGCTTTAGGCAGAGACACAGGCGCTCGGCATGCTGCCACTGGTTGGCTGCAGAGTCAGAGAAGCCAGAGGCAGCATAGAGAGCGCCTGTGTCTGATCAAGGAGCCGCGTCGTGGCCACGCCCCTCTTGACCGTGGACATTTGGAGCTTCCTGTACCTTCGAACAATGGATAGGATGAAGATCAGGATGATGTCGAATCACGAAGCTATCGTCAGAATCTTCGGAGAACCGCAGTTCTGGCAGAAACGTCTGTCGCGCTGCTTCGTCGCTCATCTTCCTACAAAAAGGGTTTGCTTATTTGAAAATAGTCAGGTCATATCATCTTGTGGATGTCACAACAAACCGCAGGACCACATAGACAATGAAATTTGAATACTAATCTAGAAAAACGTTATTTGTTTGACACATATTGATTTCGCAACTCTCCAAACACAGCTGCTTCGACATTTCGTGCTGGGACCTCCTCAGTAACTTCAGCCAGCTCATGCATGACTCACTGCTCTCTCACTTATGCCTATTTTCACCTGTAATCGAAAGATCGTAAATTTAAAAGAAGGACAATTTACTGCGGAGTTTAACTGGGTGCCTCTTACATTTTCATTTTTACATTTCCACGTCGAAGGTGCAGATGTTCTTGGAAACCATCTCGCTGGCCTGTGCTACAGGACCAGTTCACTTTAATCCTGAAAATGGTAGACCCGCTCCGATTACTCTAACAGCTGTGCAGCAGGAACGCAACCCGAACGGCGTAGTGTGTCATAGAAACCCTGGCAACATCTCCCAGTTGCTGCCATCCTCACCTCAATTGATGCCATCCTTCAGCAGTTGCTGCTATAGTCCGTTTCAAAAACGACGACTGTTGAGTACTTGTGCACATCTGCATTTCTCTTCGGCCACTCCAAATACGGCACTATTTCTCGCGTTCCCTCTTTCTCTATTACCTTCACGACGATTTTCCTCGGCGAAACACACCATAAGGGGACAAAAGCTTGGGCACCAATTGAGGGGAGAGTGGCAGTAGCTGGGAACAGTTGCAGCTAAGGTTCCCCCGCGACGCATCACGTTGTTCGGGCTTGCTCGTGCTGCACAATTATTAAAGTATGTACAATCCTTATGGCGATTAGAAAAAGCTAAATTTTCATAATCCTAACAAATATAACGAAGCAGTTCCATGCAAAGTAGCGTCCGATTGATGGTGGGAGCACGTAAGGCGATTATGCTGATGACAACAGCACGGGGACAGCTGACATTCTCTAAAAGCGACAATGCTTTTCTACAAACACCTCATTTTTCTCCTTTTACCCTCACTCAATAATGAAGGTGGGCGCGTTACTGATCGACTTGTATGATGTCCTTGAAGCACCATTTTTAGCTGTAGGCTTTGTGAATGGATTTCTGCCGTTTTCGCCATGGGGATTTCAAGTGCCACAGGGCAGCACCCTAGGTAAGCCCAGAACGAAAAAAAAAACAGCTGTATACACTTGCTTAGGGCCAGACCATTGACGTCATCGTTCAGGATCCTGCGGTGGTCCCCAAGTAGCTGCTGTCGTCGTGCTGCTGCGCCTGACACCTCTGGACATCACAGCGGCAAGAGATGCGATGACGTTGTGGACATTCGACGACATCAGCAGAATACTCCACGATCGCGCTTCTCAAGTTGAAGGAGACGTTGGTTGCAGCTGCGGGGACCAGTTCTCGCCTAAAATTACTTAGCTGTCCATTTTCAGAACCTCTACAACCTCTTCATTGTCGAACGGTTTCTGCCTTCCGATGAATTCATACAGGCCATAAACGCCCTCACAGTAGTACAGAAAGGACATATCGGTGAATTATCGATTGGTGGGCGGAACTTTGAGTTGGATCAAATCATGAATGGAATCATACTGAGTTTACCGGAAGAGGTGCAGGTCAAGGTGAGTCTTAAAAAACATGGATGTGGATAAATTTGGTTTGAAAATCATGGAAACAATTTCCCAGAGTAAAGTGAAGTGCGACGTTAACCACGCCCATTGCTCAGTTGACGTAGTCGTCATAAAAATTGCTTATTTCAGTCGCGCAACTTCATGGAACTCATGAAAACACTCGTCTGCCTGCACTCCACATTACAAGAACCGCCCCTCTACTAGGAATCGCTTTCTTTTTTTTTTTTTTTTTAGCAGCGATTATGGAAGAAGCATGCAGTTGTGTATTCTTCGTCACCAAGTCATGTAAACGTTTATGGAGCATTTTATACAAGACATTTTTCATCGATCAAAGGTTGTCATCGTTGTAATGTGGCGATAAAAATCACCAATTCATTCTTATGTCACCTCACTGTACATGAATGGCAACTTAGCATACTTAATTAAGCGCTATCACCAATTCATTCTTATGTCACCTCACTGTACATGAATGGCAACTTAGCATACTTAATTAAGCGCTATCTGCAAAAGAAAGGTGTACATAACACGACACTCTATGCCAACAGCCACAAAAATATTCGCTTTTGTAAGGTACAGTCGTGTGGCTTGGAGAGTGCGTCTGTGACCTTGTCCGCAATTACGGCTGCGACGCGGTGTTAGGCGGCTGATTAGCTGGTTCGTTCGATAGGAGGACGCGCATGATGCGTCTTGTATGAGACTTTACTCAGTGACATTAGGAGAACATCAAGATGGAAGGAGTCACACTAAATATACATATGCAGAACCAAGGAAAATGCAAATATTAGTTCAAACCATCTGATCAGCTGGCCGTCTGCACACCGCAGCCCTGATTGCGGACAAAATCGTAGACGCACTGTCTAAGCTACCCAGTGCAGGGCTATCCAACTGCACATTACTCGGTAATGGCTGGCAACAAATGGAAGAAATTCAAAAAATCATCGCCTATACAACGATGGAGTTATTGCAAATGAAACTGTGAACCACGGAAGAGCGCGCGATTCTAGCACGAACTAGAGGGGAGACGGAGCAGACAGAGGGACAGGGGTGAGCGGTCACTATGTTCACCGATCATTCCGTTCTGGAAGGCATAACGATCACCACTCTGTCCCGTTCACCGACGCATCGTTAAGCCAGCTGTTCATACTTCTTGCAGCAAAATCTATGCAGGTAGGGGGTCATTTTCACTGTTCCCCACCAGTTGCGAAGTGATGGCAGCTGAGATGAAAGGAGAACTAAAGGGGAAGGTTGGGATAGTTGAGAAAAAAAAACGCGTATACGGTGTTCTGTGATCTCATGGTCCATGACTAACCTCGCGGTCATTTTTGGCGGCAGCTGCTAGCACTAATTTTTCGCGGGCGTATTTGAAACCTCGGTCGATCTTGTGATGTTTTGGTCTCGAGGAAAATTTGCATCAGACTTTTCCTTTCTTTTTCTCTTTTGAAAACTTGAGGAAAAGGGCCCATACAATTAAAAGAGGCACAATCAGGTGTACTTGTTTCGTCGCATGCTTCCTAAACGGTTCAAATTTCTCGGGAAAGTTAAAAACAATTGGAACCACATTCGAACTGCGACCCCAGCTCTTAAAAGATAAGAGAACACTAGAATGCTTCAAAATCCTGTAGGTTTTTGGCCTTTCATTAACCTCAATGTTCATGAAACTGTCTTCCCCACGGAGTACTATCAAACTATGAGTGTGTTGGAGAACCTGCCACTAAACAATGTAGCAACCCGGTTCTAGAACGGTATTCTCGTTCTTCGGGTGAAGGCATTAATTCGGAACGTGGCACCAGATGACAAAGGGCGGTCTGCCATTTAACGATTCCGGCTGCGCCGCTGAGCTGGCGACCAGCAATTGTTCATGACTTCCAGTTCGTGGGTAATTTTATAGTGTTTTCAGTTCTTTTGCTGTTTTATTTCATTTCCCTTGTTTTTGACCCTCACGAGCGAAATCATGCGTTATGCCTTTCAAAAGTACGAAAAATTGCTTTCTGTATGGTATTTTGCGGTAAAATCTTACTTAATTTTTGTTGTTGCAAGCCGCTTGAGTAATTTTTATCCCTTGACGTTCTTTCTTTCTTCTTCTTCCCTAGCATATCGTCCTCCCTTCATATCCTAATATTTTGGCGAAGTTTTTTTTCCTTCTTTTTACGCTTTAGATTTGCGAAGATTTCCGACAATGTATTTATTATTCCCTTTGTTGCAGCTTCGTCTTTTTTGAGCTAAGCTTTGCATGATCATGCTTAATCGAACCAATTTTCTGGTTTCCTTCGAATCGTGCTGTATTCTTTCTTCCCGCTGTCGTTGTGATAATAATGGCATTCGTAGTTGGAAGGACACCTTTGTAAATCGGATGTTGTCTGAAATTTCTTTAAAATAACTTTACAAATGTTGTCAGGACGGTTGTTTTATTGAAGTTGCCTTGTATTTTATGATTTATCCTCAATCCATCAAAACATCTTGGATATGGCCATCATATCCATCCATAGCTAGTTATTTCTTTCTTTTTGGCTTTATGACTATTTTGTCTGCGAATTTCTGTCTCATATTGAGCCTATTTAATCTTTTTCTATCTCGTACAAATTATTTTGTGGCATTCTTTTCCTATTTGCCGCCGTTAGCCCTTGCTTCGAGAATTCCATGCGGCTTCGCTAGTAAGGCCATTTTCACGGCCGTATTTTTTCTACAGCATTGCATCATTTCCCGTAAGCTTTCGGGCTTCATCCAGTTTCGTGTTCGGGAGACAACAACAGGTCTGCACTTGTTTCTCAGAAAAAAAAAAAGCGTAGCGCTGTTCTAAGTGCCGATGTTTTATGGGGCGCGAGTGGTTCACTCGTCAATCGTCGTCTTCATTTCTCTGCTTATGAAACTGGTCTTCCCTACACTTTCATTTCAGTTCTTTCTTTAACAAAAGCTCACTCTCGAAGGTTTGGTAGCCACAAGTAAGTCATCTTTCTTTGTTGCGGAGACTTTGAAACACTACTAGTTCGCTACATTTCATTTCGCTCGAACTTCTCATATGTTTTCTTCGACCAAAAAAGAACTCGCTACTCCTACTGAATCATCCTGTCAAGGAATACATATTGGATCTAATATTTGCAGTGTGGTGATGGTAGATCATTACTACCCCGCATTTACAGGACAGTAAGGCTTTTATGTGGATTTCCGCTCAAACGCGAACACTAAGAAAAAGCCTTCATTAGAGTGGAAAAGTTGGATTTTTTAAATGTGGCTGCTCTAAAATGGAAGCATTTCCGTACTTCGAGCTATTTAGCTCCAACAATTTTTTTTGCTGGTGTGGACGGCGGTAGTCGGAGCGACCGCTGCTAAGGAGCCGCCCCGATTACCACCGCTTAACGCTGCAAAACACTCGGGAAAGCTTCCAAAGAAATCAGTTGTATTATGCTGCTTCTAAATCACAGTGATTTGTTTCTGATGATGCTGTTTCGATGTTCAGTTTTTTCTTCTTTGAATTCATTTCTGCCCACGATGGAAAAAAATAACATTCAACAATCTATTTTCAATTGTTCTCTTATCATTTGTTTCCGTTAACAACGCATACTACTACTGAAATTTGCTGTTGAAATTCCGTCCTTTTGAGGAACAATCTTTTTGGTTCCACCAACTTCAACCCTGAATTCCGAGGTCTGAAATTTTCAGGGTGTAACCATTTTGACGGAGAAGAATCTTGAAACTATCTTGTTAATGGGAATAGGCCTTATCGTGTTGTGTTTGTTTTATGATCTCGTGCATCTAACACTTCGTTTTGGTAAAATTTTCTTCTCAGTTTTTGAAATCACCAGTCATATTACAGGTCGGAATGTCGTCGCAGTTGGAGTCCATGCAATCGGTCTTACCGCCGACGGTATCCCCAGGTTGGAACGACCCCCCGAATTTGGGCGGCGCGGCTGCTCCTGCTGCGTCAAATCGACTGGCTCAGCTAAGGAAGAGGCCTGTCGATCCATCGATCTCAGTGGGTGCTCCTTTCCTCAGAAGGTTTTCGATAACAATATCCTCAATCACTTAATGTGTTTAGAGCACATCTCCTGGTGGTGGCATGATGATGCATCAGCCCGGACAGTCCCCAAACCATGGTTATCCGCATGGAGCAGGCGACGCCAGGTGAGAAGTTTTTTGTTTGGGTTTTTTCCGTATCTTTGGAGCAGTTTTCTCTGCTTCCGGTTTCCCTCTGTTGTTCAAACATAAAAGGAGTTTCCCTCTAGTTTTTTATTTGCTCTAATTTCCTGCTTGATTTGACTGCTGTGATCTGGATTCTTGTGGATCTGTTTTTATTGCTGCTTTGTATTTCCAAAGGCATGTCCTTTCTCAGGAGGGCCTTTCATTTTTGGCGGAGAATGCGGACCACTTACGGCCGTTTTGAGTTTTAAAGGCTTTTTCGTTCCTTACTAACTCATATTTCTGGAGTAATCTGACGTAGGACGTTAGGAAGTACAACGTACGGCTAGTTATCGAAGTGGAAGGTAGAGGTTAATTGCATAAAATTATGTTTTAAATATCGGTTTGTTTCGATCGATTAAGTTATTCCAAGTTATTATTTTGTTATCCAAACGTATTGGAATCAGTAACCGTCCGTGATGTCGTGTCCACCAGCTTCAGAGCTCCTGCAGTTTATTCCTTCAGAGCTCATATGCTCTATTATATCAGGTTTTTTAGTCCCCCCATTCTCTTTGAGATTTTCTTCTCGCATTCAATCGAAACAAACTGGTCTTCAATTGGTGATATGAAGAATTAAGCGTTTTAACTTTCTGAACAAGTTATACATACAACTGGTAAGGGATTGGTTAAGTCTGCTTTTTTTTCGTTGCCTGAATGCTGGATTTTCCTGGATCTTATCAAGAATAAGCTTTTTTTAATTGCTCTCTTTTCTTTACTCTGCTTAAGTTTCTTTTCTTCCAGACATCCAGAACACTCGCAGCATAACAGCAACGCTGAGCAATATGGAGTGAGTTTTCCTATACAGTCATTTACTGCTTTCTCTTCTTTGAAAGTTACACGGTTTGATAAGAGCCAAGAAACTTCCTTCAAAAAAAGCGTCTTGTACGGTATTCTTCTTGTTCTTCACTCCCTAACTCTTGTATTCAATAGTTTTCAAGCGTTTTCTTGAACCTTTCAGTAGAGTCATTTTCTAGTAGATAATGAAGACTTGTAGCAACAAATTGCTTCTAAATATACCGGAAACTTTCATCTTTAAAATTTTATTTCTTCCTACATTCGCTGAGACCTGTGTAAAAGGACAGTTTATAAGAGTTGATCTCTTCATCTTAAGCAGCTCTTCACTTTTAAACTGCGCTATTTCGCTACTGAAGAGGCCTGGACAAATTTGGTTTGCCTGAAGTCTGACAAAGTTTGGTGTTCCTACTAAATTTGACTAAATTTGGTGTTCTTGATGCTCCTTTTCTTAAGGAAAGTAGACGTATTAAGGGTAGTATTCTACCTTTTGCCGTACTTTTTGTTCCACAATCTCCGAATGAACGAATAAGGAAGCTCCTACTTCCACCAACACAGCCTCCTTCACAATGTTACGGACGCTATTCATTGGAGCGTAATCAATTATCAAAAATTGAACTACATTCGGGTCCAGCGTGAACACTATGCCTTAATAGATCTATTAACTCGAGTAGTAACCGTAGTACTATCTGTAGAAAGACACGATTTCTCAAAGCAGAGTTGCTCCCTCAGTTACAGCAGCGCTCCAGTGATCGATTAGCGCGAGGTGCTAAAATAACGTTTGTTCGTGATGTTGTGAGGTAATTTGCGTGTGCTTTGCGATATGGTTATCGTACACCCTCAATTGAGGCCATGTAAGCTAAAGTGTGCGAAGATTACAATTTTCTTCTTCTGATGTAGTCGTGTAATTCGTTCCCTTATCGATGCAATGTAGCTGTAATAATGAAATTTTGAATGAACAAAGCTGAATTGGATGTAAAATATTAAAATTAGTGCACTTCTTTGTAATTCTTTGATTCCTTGTTAGCGGGAATATTTAAAGGTATTATAATTGAAGACGGTAGCCTGCCTTGTTTTCATTCTTAGGATTCCTAGATAGGAGACGCAGGTTAAAATTTTCTAAATAATTTCCTGCAAAAGTGATGAACAATCCATTTTTGAGCCCTTCTTAGTAGAAAATGGGCGGTCCATGGTTTTCTGGCACCCTTCTATGAATATGCTCACATGTCTCTTCCTAGCCATTGAAGCTAGAAAGTTCTATTTCTCTAAAAATAATATGTACGTGATTATTCTGCAGCGTCATTGTAACTCACATTTTCTGCTAGAGAAAAATTATCCAGAACAATCCAGAATTCAAAGTCCCAATTTAGGTAGTGCCGACACCGGTCTCCGTGGGCATTCCTACATCACCTCCAGTTCCGGGAGTGACGACCACTCAGGCAGCAGTACAGATGTTCGCACAGCCTCAGCAACAGTATACTCATCACGTAGCACCAGTTCATAGTAATTCTACTGCGATCTCAGCATCTCAACTACCTCAAACAACAGTCACAGCGACTCACCTACCTCAAGGAGCTCTGCAACAGCACTATCCTACCGCTACGGCGGCCCCGTACACTCAAGCAGTGCAGGCCCCGCAGCCAGCGCTGCACTATAATCAGCCACCCATGGGGACGTCAGTGCAACCGCAGGATGTGCATGCACAAAACGCTCAGATGGCCAACCATCAGCAGTTTTTTCATCAACAACAGTACCACGGAGCTCCACCGATACACAGGCGAGTTCTTGGTTCAGTTTTTCCTGTCTTTTTTCTCTCACACTTGTTCCTTTGACGCCAATTAATATAAGATTCGTGCATACATCCTACGCATACTTTACATGCGTTTTTCATGGAGATAGGTGTACAGCAAGATTGAGAGCTCAAAGCGATCGAGAGCTTAGCCGTTCCGAATGAGTTTGCCGCAGACGGAAGCGTCTGATATGCATTCGACCTGCGTCCGTCTCACGCACGACTCATCTAGTGCGCATGGCTCCAATTCTGCTGGTGTATGCAATTTGCGCACTCACTCACGTAGAGAATTGTGCCGAGAATACCTGAGAATCGCTCATTTCTTACGTTCTTTTTCCACTCCTATCCTGTTCATGAACACCAGACGAGTTTTGGCTTTTTTCTCCATCTTACTGTCTGTCATCATTTTTCGAGGACTTTTACCTGTTCATAATAGCGTGCACAACCGCTTGTACACGTTACATTGATGGCATACGTTCTTTTTAATAGTGTAGTATATTTGTGGCACAGCATAGATCTTCTCTCAAATCCTTTTTTTTAAATGATGGGCTTGTCCCAACTGGTGTTGTGCATGATAGTTGGCTTTTCTTGAGTCTGTTAGTTGCCTTTGCACTTTTTGTGCCTTGGCATCATCCCAAGACACTTCTATTGAACGTTGTCCTCGGGTTTTTTTTGTGAAGTTTTTCAGGGCAATTTTTAGAGCAACTTATTGAAACAAACTGTAAAATGACAAAATGTAACGACAATGTAAAATTTAAGCTTTGGTATCGAGGACGAGAAAGATGTCCTTATGTTGCAATAAAAACTCGATGGCAGGTACATGTCGCGAATAGTTGGGCTGGGATCCTTTCATGTTGGGGCGACCATAGTAATTAAGCAGAACAAACGAGATCATGTGAAAGAATGCGGTAAAGCATATATCAAAGATGTCTCGGCGATGAAGTTATCGTAGGAAAAGTAGTTTTTGGGTGTGCTCATGTGTGAGGTTATTTCGCAATTAGAGGAGGAAATCACTTGACCGAAAGTGTCTATTAGGAGCTATTAGAATAGAAAAAATTTGATGTTGAAGTGCTCATTCCTCAGAAAAGAATTGATGTTGAAATGCCCATTCTTCAAATAAAATATTCGCAAGACCAGTCACATCTAATTTGTAGTTCAAATAAGAATTTGCTTTGAAAATCACTTATCCGAAAGCCTGATATGAAAACATTAAGGAAAACGCTTAATTTATTCAGAAACGGTGCCGCTCCATGTCTTTTTCCTTCTTCTGTGCTTTCTTTTTTGAGTAACATATTGCAAATTCTTCCTTATTTTTCCAGTAGTCATTTCTGTACTATTTGTTGTGTTTTGTCAAAACATCATAGAGAAGTAGAAGAAGAGATATTTCACGAATTCAGTTGCTACTCCATTGGTCAACTTTTCCAGCACATTTTATCACATTTCCGGCATCAGATATAGTTGATCTGGACTGCTAGTACTGTGTCACCGTTATTCGTTAATTTCTTTAAACTGTGCATTTGTGCGCTGATTTGATTCTCCTTTGTATTAGGAAGCCCTTAGCTTCCTAGTTACGGGAGAAGTTCATTGCATTCGTATTGTAGCTTCTACAATTCCGAGCTTGTTTACGGAATCACTTGAATGGTTAAATTTGTTTCAGTAGGTTCGAATGCCCTTTACCTTTTCCTTTGGTTGTGCTGCAATTGGCGTACAATTTGGGTATCTCTGCAAATATAATTTTTTTCTTTCGCATCGATGCTTTCTCTATCGGATCCCATTGCTTCAAGGATCTTATCATCCAGGAATTTTCATTTCTGGAAAAAGATGCGCTGTGCGTAAAGTATTGGGAGCTTCTGAATTGTTTACAACATTCACATTCTCGACATAAAATCCAGCTATGCTGCTACGTATACAAAGTCCACCTATGCTCTTAGCCACACCCCACATAAATTCGTTCAGCCACGCAAAATGCTCCTTTCAAGCTTAGGTGGTTGTTTTGCCTTCGATCCAATAGCGAAAGGACACTCAAATGACTGCTCTATCGTCCTCTGAGAGTTGTAATTATGCAGGCTCTTCGTTGTCTTGGTGGCATAGGGAACGTGCTGATAAATGCCTCTGTCCTATATTTGTGCTTTGCAAAACGCAGATGTACTCATTGTTAGCATTTGTGCCAGATTAATTTGCTTAAATTGATGGTTGTACACCATCAATTTAAGCTAATTTCCCCTTGTTCTCCCTAGCCTGTTTTCCAGGGTGTAGGAGTTTCCTGTTCCTCTTGTGACTCGTTGTTATTAATTATTGTGGTAGTCATGTGGAATTGATTGCAAACTCTCAACACAAAGCACAGGCGCTCGAAGAGTATTCCGGAAAGAAAAACTGGTAATGACCGTGGATTATCGCCGTAAATCCTTGTCGAGCGTTTGCTCAATTACTTCTCCATCAGAAGCTCATACTTTTTCGTGATTTTCTGTTAAATAGCGGAAGATTCAAATTATATTTAGGTTGAGACTTTGTTTTCCAGGAGGCTCTAGCTTTAGATCAGTTGTCCTTTTAACACAATTTTGAAAAATCGTGACTACTTTACCTGCTAAATCCACAAATTGTGCGAAAGGAGCTGTGAAAGCTCTGTGATTCTGAAAGCGTAAAAAGTGTTGTTTCCGAGGATACCCACGGTTTTACGATAATAGTTTACAAGAAATAGGGAAAGGGAAAAGTATTGCTACTTCTTAGTCTCGTGAGGCAATTTTCACTCATGCACTGCTCATCAGAGCCACCTTACATCACAACATGGAGGCGGCGTTTTCCCTCAAAAGATCTAATTTTGTTCTACCTCTATTGCAAGAGCTATATTTATGGTGCCTATGTTCGAGGTAGCATTACGAGAGTTAGCGACTAATTCTTCGCAAGTGCAACGTTTATTGGTGACTTGAATGTTATATTTGGTGAATGACCTAGAAAGGAAAATTACAATACAATGTAAAAAAAACCCTAGGAGTCTGCCAGACTTTCGCAGAGATTATAAGCATTTGCAGAAGAATTCGTGGCGCTACAACTGAGGCTTTGTGGATTGTTTATTGTTATGAACTGCACTATTCCTAGAAATTGCTCCATCTTTTTGTATTTGAATTTGCAAGTATGTCTGGAAAATTGTATACTTTTTTGTTCCACTGTAGGTTTGCACATCGGATATCACAAACGTACTTTATTCTGGAATTGTTACGTTTATGGATTTTCTAACCTGATCCAGTGGCAGAGCGCCTAACTCGTACAGTAACATGATATCAGCTGCTTTGAAACAGCGGCTAGCAGAGTGACCTCTCCAGAGTATTACATGTATTACATGTTGCCTATGCCGCCAGGATAATGAACAGCTTGAGTGCCACGCTTACCCTCGTGAAGATTTGGGTAGAATTGTCCATCATTTTTTTTGTACGTGCACGTGTTTTTAGAGCTCATTTTCAATACAGACCATTCGACCGTGTCTTTTTCGCTGGATTTTTCACTTGACAGATTTTCGACTGCACGGAGTGCTATTGTAACCAACGGAGAGGGGGGGGGGGGAGAGATGCTTTCTAGAGATTTGGACGCATCGTTGTAGTTAACCTGATTTGATGTTCAATCCGGCTGTAGGTGGTTTCTTTGCCGATGTGGTTACTGATCGTGCCCTTCAGGGCTTAACGAACACATTGCTTTAGGAGTACCTGAAAATCCATTGCACTAGCTCGGTTGTTCACTGAATGTTCTAATTGTGCTATTCACAAGGTTATCAATGGACGCTGTTTACACTTGTAGAACGCAGCACGTACTGTGCGCTGAGTACAGGAAAGCAGAACGAAGTCGCGTCAGAAGTCTCAGTTGTTAACGTATGGAGCAATGCAGTCTAATAACATCAACTGCTTTCCATTTGCAGTTCTATACCTGATTACGAACAAATTTGGCAGTTAATCAACCATAAGTACAGTGGATGTGCTGTGATAGGCACTTCCACAGACGCCAACACCTCCAGGCAGGCCGTCCCCCAAAGACTAGCGCCCGCTCCTTCTGGAGGCGTCTTTGACACAGCCATTGTTGTTAGTCGGGGAAGGCGGATTCCGTTTGCCGGCGTCTACCTGTCTGTTTCGCGCTGCCTCCAACCTATTAACTTATTTCGCCCGTTACCATGGACATGCCGACAGACGGCTACATCCACAGCTCGAGCGCGACGTTTGTCGTTTCAACGGCCGGCCGTCGGTGGTGCCACTGCTATTGTTCTGCGAATGAGCTGACCTCGTTGAGGTATTCCCATGTGTTTTGCGAGTGCCACAGCTTGGGATGATTTTGTTTCATCGATGATATTCGCTTGTGGAAGTCGACGATGGATGTAAACAGACGATTTTCCATTTCTTCCACGACTAGGGAAGGCCTGGAGTTTGCGGTATCGCCTCTAGTGCTCTTCTGGAAAGCATGTTTACTTGATGTCTGGATAGTGCTCCTTCCGAGCTGCACTAAGCGATTCTTCCTTACCTCCGGTACAGTTCCCATTGCTTAACCTTCTCGCCGCTACAAGGTTTCTTGGCTTCGTAGCCTGTATCCAGCCATGTTCGAGTGCCTGACAGCTCGTACGCACGTCCTTCCAGAAGTTTCCTTTTCTTAAACTCAGTGAGTACTTTCTGTGAAAATTTAATGTTCTTCTTGAACGTAGTACGGTAGTTTTTCACGTGGCTGGAGTGGAAGAGCAGCTAGCCAATGCTGGCTTGAGCTGCTTTTCAGGATTTTGAACCTCTTCCTCCTGGATTCACAGGGTTACTTGACCGCTGCCCTTCTCTACTATCTGATCTCGCTCCCTCCTTCCCCATATTCCCACTTGTGGATTATTTATTGTAGGTCATTTATTGCCATTTTCATTGTTAGTACTGGCTATCTATTGGACTTTTTCTTCTATTCTCTCCACGCAACCTCGGCATAGTTAATCAAAGTAAAATTGTGAGAAAAGTACGAAATTAAATGACAAGAAGTAGGTGATGGTCCTTCTTTCACAGACCTTTGTCGCTTGCCTCTGTCTTGGAAACTTTGGATTCCACTGGATCCAGAGCAGCACCGAATTCCTCCAACTTTGTCATTCCGACTTGTCTTTTCGATTAAATCAATCTAACGATTACATAATGTACCCGTTGACATTTTTGATAGGCTTTCTGTGAATCATTTCCAAGAGATTGCACTTAGGTTTTGTTTTAACTAAAAAATTGGAGCCTCGTGCCATTTCTCATTGTCGTCGGACGTTTTTCTCACGTGTTCATAATTTTCCCCACATACCGCGAATGCCACAATATTTGGTTCGAAAAAACATGGACTCATTCTTCTGCGGAAAATTGTAGTGACAAAGCATGTGTTGCAGTTGATGTTAACGCTTTATTCCTTACTTTATCTAGAGTTGGGTAGGATTTTGAGTCTCCATTTTTGACTAGTTTATCTTATACCTCACCCACACAGCCTGAAAGGGATAGAAACTGCTGGGTTCCTTCATTTTAAAGGAGTTTAATAGTATCTTTGAGCGTTACCGGAAGGGTAAAGGTCCCACTTATCCAGAATGCACGAGCGTTTCGTGCGGTATTGGATGTGTTCTGCTACCGCAGTGAGGTTTAACACCACTGCAAGATGTGTTTATCTTCTTGGGTATGTCTCGTTGGAGTTGGAGTGCAGGGGAGCAAGGAAGCTCACCGGGAAATCCACGAATTGCATTAAAGAAGTGGAGTAAAACTCTGTGCGCAATTCTCACCATTCGAGATCCTTCTGGATCTTTTTACGCACTCATCTCTACTCTTCGAGTACATTTCTGCAGACGGGGAATCAATTCTTTCCCCTTTGTCACGATTGTGATGCTCTGACAAAACCCTACACGGAGCTCACCTCACTTCAGAAGCAAAGCTTCCCTAAGATCCTGCCTCGCAAGCTCTCGGACTTGCTCAATCGAGCGCTCATCTCGTGAAAGTCCCCATTTGCTTATGATGTTTCTGTTACTGTAGCAATTTGTATGCATTCAGCATAACGTGATGCTTAGCTTGTAAGCATACGTCGTTTCGCGTGGGAATTTTTCCTTCGTGCATGAATTGCTGCGATAATTTTGCAGACGTTGGAATAGCTTATCTCTTCGACATCACCCGCCTCTTTTATAAAATGCGCTGATTTCTTTGCGATCAACGTCCAACTCATAGAATTCAGGTCTTAACAAGCACGTCACCGACAACGCCGCCGGCGACAACTCCCACTAATCAATATTCGTCTTCCTCTCCGACGTCTTCACTGACGTCATTCACAAGTGCCATCACGACGTTGTCCACATCGTCACCAGCGATGCCGTCGTCGACGACGCAACGCGAAGCGCACCGCCCTGTTTACGATGCGTTCACTGTGTCAGGTAAGGCGTGTTCAATCGATTTGTGGTAGTTGGCAGAAGGTTTTTTTTGAAAATCGATGTTTCGGAAGGAATTTTTGATCATCATGTAGAACAGATGGTATTGTTGCAGTAGCTGTGCTCATACAGCTGGAAGTGGCGGTTGTAAACAACGGTAGTTATTGATGTAGGATACAGGAATACTTCCTGTTTTAATTAGGCTTTTGTGCATCGAAAGGCTGGCGAAATGCGGTGAAAAAATGTCCCTTGAAGGGTCAACGGTTCGATTGTTGGTCAAGTGAATTGATGGCTTCACCGTGCCCATACTTCGATTCACAATTTAGCCAGGAATGACCTGAATCTGAACGCTTACCGAACTCATTCGTACCATTGTAAGCATTTCATTACCAGTAACAAATTCGATTCTGCTCGTTATATCCCGATGTGACCGTACTTTACTTTTTCTCTGTTATACTTGATATTCAATGAGTACGTGACTCCATCAGGTGAGAACTTTTGGCGCGTGGGCTCGTTGGCATGTGATCTTGGGAAGTTTTGTATTGTTAGTGGCTGCTACATTTGATTAAAATGTGGGAAATCATCAATTAGTGAACGACAACAGCTTTGTATTATTTTCAATGTCAGCAGGAGTGATACCCCTGGATGCGGTTGAGGTGGTATGGATAAGTTTACCCTATTGAACGAGCAAATGTACTTTTTAAACTGTAATAAAGTTCCATTAGTTCGTTGAGACCGGATATCTGCGTGCTGTATCCGAGTAATACATGTTAGAGGATGGAGAGGTGGAGCGGGGCTTGCGCAGACTCAATCGTTGGGTATTTCTCGGATAGAAAGTGGAATTTTTCCATCAACACAGTCTCCCGAAAGTTGACCGGAGCGTACCACTACCGGTCAACTTTCGGGAGACTTTTGTGTTTCGATTTCACTGTCGAGCTTAAATCTCACTATTTTCGTATTCTATTATACTTCTGTTTAGTTTTCAGATTTTTATGAGAGAAAACGCTTTCACCCTTGAAATTATTGCGGGCGAAGCAGCTACCCCGACATCCAGCAGTCGAGTACTTGTGGAGCGCTCCGCCCAAACGCTCCACAAAGTCTGCTCTTCTAGGTGTGCTTCCGTCATATTTTGACCTCTGGTCTGCACCGTTGGAATCAAGATGGCGAGAAGTTCCAGAATTTAAAGGATGAGGAGCATTGTCTTTAATAGTTTTGGCTTATTTGGGGTTCCATAAATAATTTTTTTAGCACCTTTATATTCATCTTTACATGTCTGAATCTATGATGCATTTGACTGAATGATCTTCTGGTTCTTCCGGTTACTGTACTCTCCCAGGAAAATGTGTTTTCTGTAACCACGAGGATTACTTGTGAGGTGAAATTGAATGAGCTTGAGCTTCCGGCTTTGCTCCCTTGTATACTTTTCTGCAAAAGTGCGTGGGTAGCACATTTTCCCAGTAATTACCGGACAAAGGGCACGCAATTGTGAGCGCTCCTTTATTTAGTATACCTTTGCTCTGTTGGGAAATTACTACTTTATCAAATGTTACGTTAAACAGCAGCGCCAATCACACGACGGCGATTATCTTCTTGTGACGTCATGGTGACAGGTAAACAGAGAGGCATTTATAACTCATTAGTGCCCCCATTCATGCGCTTAAGGCAGTGCCTGGGCAGCGATGGGACTCAGAGCTATTCTGAGTGCTTACTGGAATGGGGAGCCGTTGCCTGAGTCTCAATGGGACTCAGAATAACTCAGAATTCACAATAATTGGTGCTTCAAGGAAATCCTCTAATAGATGAGAAAGTCATAAGAGGAGTGGTGAACTAAGCAGTCGAATTAAAGGAACGGATTGTTGCTGAACTTTGAAAATGTTGGTTTCAAGGGGAATTTCCTGTCGTTTACACAAAATGCCATATGCACGCTTTGCTTCAGTAGCAGTAATTTTTTGTAGTTGTTCACGTCACTGAGATACGAAAATGGTGTCTTCAACGTATCTTGAATACTGGTAATTTAGTAGATCAGACAACCAGTCAATAAATAACACATGGTCATCGATATGTTTTAGGTGGCAGCGCTGGTGCCAAATCTGTGGACCCGTTTCTTATCCGTTCCCATTCAGTGAGTAATTTCTGACGGATTCATCGTCGTTGGTTTCAGGATGGGTCGAAACGTCCACATTTTCTTTTCAGAATCCTAACCAGCATCCACATAGCACTCACGTAGCGTGGTCGGCCGCGTCTGCTGACTCAGCGCTGACGTCGTCGTCCCCGTCGTCGCCGGCGATGCCGCGAGCGGCGCCGGCTAAGAGAGCTCCTTCCCCCGATCCGCCGTCGCTTCAGCCGAATGACTTCATCGCCTCGTTGCCCAACTGTGTGGTGGACTCGGCCAGAAGACCTTCTACGCACGAGGGCGTGAATTATCGGTGAGTTCTCGGGACAGTTTGTTACTACTACACATTTAGTCAATAATGCGTGTCCCACAACAATTTGAAATTTACACCTGTTGGGTGTTCACTGGTAGCTCCACGGAATTTCTTTCCTTTTCCATTCCCTGGTACAGTAATTGAAATCTCATCTTGTTGAGGACACTGTCGGTAAGAGCAAAAAAGAGCAGGTGTTAAGTGCAGGTGAACTGAGAAATGTGATTTTGCCAGCTAGTCAGGTTTTTCTACAATGCTTCTGAAAGACTGTTTGGTGATACTGTAAACTTCTGTGAGAATTGTACTTCAATAGACATGCGTCATTTGCAGGAAACTTCACAAGGCTCCTGGAGACGTGTCCATGAGCCGACAACAAATAATTTTGTGCTTGTCGGCTGCCAGTAAAAAATTATCACCGGTGAATACCTCCCACCTACTATTTATTTGTCGATTTTTTCCACGTCTAACCTAGCTGTTGTTTCAAGAATATCCATCGAGGCGTGCAGTTACGAATATCCGAGCTGAAAGACGCCATGGATGAGGGCCGGATTTCGGAGAGATGCCTGAAGAGTCTCAATTATGTGGTAGATTGTGAGTTTCATTGATTTTTTTTGGTGAGAGCGTGATGGAAAATGGAGCGGTTCTTCTTTGAAGGATTGTCTATTAACCCTACGATGTGTTTTCCTCCTTTCACGTTTATCTACATTTCATGTAATTCCTCCCGGACAAAGGGACAAGTTGATTTCAGAAAAAAAGACGTTAAGAATGAAATGCGCCAATCGTAGGGCAGCGGCACCGCCCCCTTTTCACACGTAATGCGCCACCCTCCGATTTTTTGAACTGATTTTTTTGTTTTCTTCAACTTGTGATGTTACCGATTTTTTTTTTCTAGCTATAAACTATCGATTTCTAGCTATCGATCGAGAGAAGTATGACGACGCGCACACGTTCTTCGATCGATTAAAAGCCGAATGCCCGGACGAGATGGGCCCCTGGGCCCAACAAGGCATCCGCCTGCTCATCAACGAGCTCCGAAGGCCTGCGGCTAGAATTGGATCCGCAGGTCCGCATCTCCGCTCTCAGTGATGCCCCTCTTTTAAAGGTCCAGATTACGGTATAAGTAAATATCACCCGCCTTACGTCTTCTGTTTGGATGTTTTTATGTGATAATGTCGGGTAGATTAACATTGGGAATTGTAGCTGTTCTACGGTAATCCCGTTGCCAGCTGATAACAGATATTGTTTGTGGGCCTGTGTGGTATTTTTTGTATGGAAATTTCACGCGATTAGGCGGAGGTCGGCTGGAGCCACGCCCATTGCTGGAGTAACTTACTTATCTTGGTTTTTAAGGAGATTAGTATGTTATTTTGTTTGTGCTATGGGGGAGTAAGTTAGGTTTTCCATCATTTTGTTTTTTTTTTCTTTTTGGTTTTTCGTTTATCCGCAACTGTAAGAGTACAAGCACTGAGAGCGCCATTATTTCTGCAATCCCTTCTGCGTCTCCGTAGCCTCCAGCAAATTCTTCAGTGATAACTAAGCCAAATATAATCGAGTATTTCGTTTCGAAGCGCTGCTTATTTAGCTTAGGTTAGAGCTTATTATTGATTTTATCGATTGATAATTCGCCCCACCCCACTGATATGTACTTAAGCGAAGTTGCAGTATTTGAAGATGTTTTCGGGCACTGCTAATTATATTTGACAAGTTATGGACTTTCTGCTGATGATTTCACCCATATCAGAATGTGGGACTGCCCCGCCCCAGTTCATATAATTATGATTTTTGTTCTAATCTGGGCTGGCTATTCTTCGAGGTGTATTTGTAGCTGTTCATTTTCTACTACATCTACATTTTCTTAACTAGTAAGATGATTTTTTTGCATTTTATTTGGCTAGGTTATTGTGCAGAACAAGTCCAAGTGTCTCTGCGCTAACCTTTACTTTGTAGTATTGATTCGCTTTTTGTGGATATTTTTCATACGTTTCTCATATTTAATGCTATTTTTTCATGTATGCACTTTGCTAGTTCTCATTAGGGATTGTGGTGTATGTACGTAATATAAATCAGAGTCTATGTGATGGTATTGAAGGAAGAAACTCGGTTATCGATCGACTGTTGATATCAGCAATAGAGTGCAAAATTTCGCATGTATTTGTTGTGCGTTGCATGAGACATATCGATTTTCATCTTGTGATAAAGACTTGATCAAATCAATCGATTTTTTCTTTTTGGGCGTTTCTGTCGCTTTCATTCCGTTGTAGAACATAGTCTTAAAAGCTCACTGGGTTCTGGTTTTGACCTGGATGCATCATTGAGATTACCATGGGTAAACGTCTTGGCGCTTGTGCTGGGTAAATTTGCTAGGTGCACACGTTTACCCTGGGTAATTTAGGTGATGCATGCAGTCTCTAGAATTTTGTATTTTAAATTATTTACTGTTAGATGTTCCTGACGCGAGCGTTGCGCGGGAATTTGAATTTACCGCACTGGAATCGACGGGTATGGGAGATTGGCTACAGTGGCCCACCACTTCCGAAGAAGAAAGCGTACGTTTAGAAGTTCTGTATTATTAGGGTATATAATTGAAATTTTTTTGAGAGCAGCAAATAAGGTGCTCGCTTTGAAGCCATGTAGCAGTTTTTAGCGCAGACTAAAGTCACACTGCAATTTTTTTTTTGCTAAAAATCCGCTTCTGACAGAATTTGTTGCACCGTTCTTTATGTTCACCCTATCTCGTACTATCATACTACCTCTTTCATTTAAAAAATTCTGATTATAGAACCGGACGGCCGGACTATCCCGTTTCGCCTGCCCAGGTCAGTGTGTTGCGTGAGCGATTCGCCAGGGAGTGGGGCGTGATGAAACTGTTAAGTAGGCCATATGTTACAGCGGTGAGTTGTTCAACTGTTTTGTTGGTGGAATTCGACTAGGCCTCTAAGTGGGGAGAAAGCTGTAATTTTCCAGGAGGTCGAAGCAGACTACTTCGCTTCGAAAAATGTCAGTGGACTTGATGAAATTCGTGAGAAAGAGCGTGCTAAACTGGAGGCGCAGAGAATGCCTGGAAAGGTTAGTGTGTGAGGACTCGTCTAATTAAACAGAGCTTCTTTCAAATCTCTGCACTTTTTGTTATACGCTCATTAAATCGCTATGTAACAGCTGATTTGTGCTGCAATTTGTCCATGAAATATTGCAACTGTAGTATTTAAGCGCTATGAAGGGTAAGGACCAGTTTTCGTCTTCGTACATGGGTACTTACAATTTGCAGGTGAAGCGCATACATGGTTCAAAACATGCAGTCAGACGACGTGCAAATATTGGAAATTTGCTGCACACCCATACAACTGTAGAAGATAGTCTGGCGGAATTGATGAATAGGAACCGTTGGGACTAAGGATGCTCAGTTCTCTGTAAGTTCTACTATTTTTTCCTTCAATTTTTTTCTCTTTACAAAGTGATGAGCAAACTAGTTCAGTAACTTACCTGTTGAAATGTGAAAAGAGTAAATGTTGGAAATGCTGAGGAAAAGATCCATTGTTGCTAGCCGTGTCTTAAGGGAGTAGCTTTTGTGTATGCGAGCTAATTTACGCTTGTTTACGAGATTTCATATATTTTTAACGTTTTCCGAGAGGTCCGGAAGAGAATAGAATAAGGTAACATTTAGATCTGACTTGACAAAAGTGATATTCCGAGCTAGATTTACTATTATCTCTCAACTAGATAGAGAATATGCATAGTTTTCTCAACTATTCTGAATTTTCCTGCACCGGTTATTCTCGATTTTTCTGTGAGAAATAGATTTTTCGGTTGTGGTGCTCCCGTTTCTCCTGGTGTTGAAGGTTTCCTTTTCGCTTCCATGGGATTTAAGGATGGCATTACTGTAATGCAGAGAATTGCGCTGTTAATTCGGTTCCTTGACCTTGGATGCTGTCGAATGTGGATTGGTTACAGATCTCTCCATATGGCAAGCCGTCTATCTTCATCTCAGGAATGCAGCGACCATTTGGTGTCTGGTCTGACATGGTTAACTGGAATTTATCCGATCGACTATTGATTTTTTTTGTTTTTCAAATCATCAATGATGTCTATGCGAAGGCTGCTGTTAATAGTGTACAGTTTATTTTAGTGCTAAATGAAGTAGGATCTTCGATTTGTTGTTGTTTGCGTTGCTTATATTGTTAAATAGTAAATCTGCTTCTGCTGCTGGACTACTATAACGCAAACATTTCTCACGGTGTCTGGATAAACCACGCCCACTTACAGCATGAGCCGTATCGTATTTACACTACTATGGATACTCTGTCATCCAAGGAAGCGAATTTGATGTATAGCAAGTGTACTGGTCGCTGAATCGTATGGAACTCTCCTAGATTGCTCGCACGCAACCAAACGCGAGCGTCAGGTCTGCGTGCGTCCGTTTACCTCTGTATGTCCATCTTTAGACCTGAAACTGGTACTCGCTTAGCAACTACTCTTGTATAGTATGTACACATTTATTCAATACATGTCAACTAATCGATAACTGCTGATCTACTTCTTTCCGTTTGATCGTGAAGTGGTGCTGACGTATGGTGAGATTGTCGATGAGCTACCGTAGCCGTACTGGTTGTTGTTATTGTAGCCTGTGGTGTACTTCTGATTGCTGTTCATACTAGGATCGTAGTACTGTATCGAGTTAGTGTTAGAGTTCTGTTGGTAGCAGCACGACGTTGAGGTTGGACCGCAGCACCAGCTCTGGTAGTTACTGCTGTCGTACTGTCGATTACCATAGTTCTGGTTACCGTACTGCTGTTGTTGCTGATCGTAAAGTCGCTCATTTGCTCCATAGTAACCGTACAGGATGTTCGGGTTACCGTACTGCGGCTGTTGCATGTTACCGTAACCGTACTGCTGGGTCTGTTCTCGTTGAACTTGACCAGCATAGCCGAGATTCGTGTTGATCACTGGGTTATAGTTACGAGTTGGTGAGTTGGAGTTCGAGCTTGGGTTGTAGTACTGCTGTGACGACGACGGAGTACTGCTGTAGTAGGACGAGCTCGGATTGTACTGCTGGTTACTGTAGCCGGATGATGAGTATCCTGTAATAATACAGCTTTTATATGGAGAAAATTATAGTCCAGAAATATTGGTTTATGACCAGGAGAGTGGCCAGGATTCACCACATTGGAAGTATGCATATTGATTGGCTTCTCCCTTAATGATAAGATTTTATTTTACTTGAAAGTTCATATTCTCGCAAGAGCTGTGTAAGCGCACAACTACTTTTTTACTCGTCGCGTAATCGTACTCTTCTATCAGGTTGGACGTTGGCCAACCTATAGCAAAGGTGATTAGTACCGAATAATGTTTTAGATGCATTCGAAGTCGAATATTCGTTCTTGAATAGGTCGAATATTCGGATGTTTGAAAAAATGAGCAACACAACTCTGGGAAAAACACTTAGGGCTGTAAGGTCTTTTCTAAATGCTCAATTTTCTCCAATGATTCGATTTTCATTCGGTTTTAAATTCCAATCACATGAAGTGCCGACCGCTTAGCCATAGCTGGGGAAGAATCAATAAATCAATAGGTTCGTCTGTACTGATCCGTAGATCTTTGTGGTTCTTATTAATGTTTTTTCGATCGATTAGTATAGAAATCAGTGTTTCTAGTAATTCCATTTTTCATCTAGGTCCCCGAAATAGCAAAGACTCCATTTTTTCCCACGCTATTTCACCTGGCTGCCCACTTCTGCGTCCGCCGCTGCCGCTTGCCTATTCCAGTGGGTGATGAAATTTTTTAAAAAATGTAGGGTCAGGAGTGAGCTAACGCACTTTCTGCGAGAAAAATCGATGGATCAAGTATTAATTCAGGAGAGAACAGTGCTCCCTAAGCAAAGAGAGGCGGAGTTATTCCTGGAAAAGTTACAGCGTATCCAAACTTTCAACATAGCGCAGTTCTCAAATGGAAACAGATTCCTCAAGGAAAATTTTTCAACAAGCGGCAGATAGGGATGATGATGATAACGAGGCACCAAACCACTTTTTTCTGGATCGCAGAGGATAAGACCGCCGCAAGTGCCATATATGGTGCGAAAGCTGTCCAGCTATTTCCCCGTAATGATCGGATCGACACCCCGCTGACTGAGCTGATGACGTCATAATCCATGAATCACAATAAGGCGAGAGATTTGGATCGCCTTAGGACCAGCTTATTGTACGAAACATCTTTGAGCTCGGGCTGAATTTGGGTGGTGAGGGCGCCTTCTCTCGACACTTCACCTCGGACTACGAGTTGAAAGGTCAAGAGAGGCCGAAAGATGCGATAAGGGGTGGGCAGGGGTGGGTGTTGTGGGGCGGGGGGGGGGGATGGCGTGATTTACGTTGGATTAGCAGCTAAAGAGCGTACTATGGTTCCACCAATTACGGCAAGAGGCGCAAAGATGCAGACATTGGACCAGATTTCTGGATTTGCACAAACAACCTCCACATTTTCTAAACAGCAGGTTCATCACCGTTAAAATACACATTGCAAGAACATAATACTACATGAAAACATGTATAATGTTTTGCTGACTACAAGTCGCTAACTGCGATTTTATTGATTAGGGCAGAGACGCAGAGAAACGGCTGGGTCACGCAACTCTCATCGATTAACCCTGAATTTCTGTTTTAGACCCACTACTCTATCATTGGTTTTTTTTTTTGCTACGCATTGGAATTTTTTATGCTTTCTGTATCAATGTAGACTTTTGTAGGTTATCCTACATGCCCAGCTATTTGCACTCTGCCCCCTTTCCCCTTTGATGGTAGTTACCGGCTTAGATTACAGGTTTCGTGACTGTGGAGAGTGTAGTACATCAGCCGCAGTTTAATACACGTTTAACACGTTTAATATGCGAGGCGTCAATACAACTTGAATGCCAGAGCCGGCATATTGGTACTGGTCCCTCCAGCACTACCCTAGGCTGACGCGACGCGTGCGACATGCGTTGCGTGCAGTCGGTACGACCCGTTTGCCACAGTTTTCCTAATGACTCTGGCTTCTATTTTTTTGCATAGTTTTGGTCATTGGCTACACAGTTTATCTGCGTTTCTGCTCGTTTTCAGATCATTTAGGGTATCTTTCGTGCTGGTTGGGATCTCCATTTTCTCGCTCTAATTCCTAATGGAAACTAATTTTGTTATTCAATCACTACAAGCACTCCGAAATACAGTGTCGGTCAATCATTCTTGGATCGCAGAGGTCCGCCTGGTTTGCCGCGGCGCACCACAAACGCGACGCGGCAGACCAGCTGAGTGCCGTGATTGTCACGCGCTGCCGGTGTGATACCGGCAATACCCACAACCATTGTGCCCTGCTGGTCTGCCGCGGCACGTAGCTATTGCGGCGCGACAGACCAGATGGGTGGGGAGGAAATCTTCTCTAATGCAAAAATGATTGACCGACGTTGTATGTTACGTGTTGTTGCGGATTCAGCAAATCAGGGAAACATGTTGATTGGATGTAAGCGTGTGCTCCGCCCACATTTGACAATGTTTTACTTCATCAAAGTTTTGTATTTTAACCCTACGACAGCAAATTTTATAGAGACGATCTTTACGTACAGACATCACAAATCAATCAATAATCGATTTTTGACAGAATATTCTTTACTCTATTTACAACACTTTATATACAGAAACCTAGAATTGTCGTTTCATGAATGTTCAAACAAAAGGGGGGCGGAACGTCGCTTATGGTATGTGGAACAACACACAGTCATTGGCAAACACTTAGTGGGCGTGGCTTGTGGTTAACTGCGATTAGTTCGCGCAGCTCTGCCGCCAATAGGCACGCTGGATTGGTATTGGTCGCTGCCGTACGACGTCGCTCCGCCTCCATAACTGCCGTTGGGCATGCTCTGTTGATTGCCGTATTGTGCGGCTCCGCCTCCATAACCGCCGTTGGGCGGGGCTTGTTGTTGACCGCCGAATGGCATGGCTCCTCCAAAACCGCCTACGAATGGCGCTTGTGTACTGCTGTATGGCATAGCTCCGATTCCAAAATTGCCTGTAGCTTGTGCTTGTTGACCACCATAAGGCATAGCTCCGCCCCCAACGTTGCTTCCATAGTTCGACCCGCCTTGGAATGGGCTACTGCTGCTGACCCCGGAATATGGGATGGAGGGGTTGAATCCTGCTCCGGTGTAGGTGCTCGTTGGCGCGTATCCTCCGCCTATCTGGGGATTTTGTCCGGCGTAAGATGGGGCGTATCCGCCGCTGGTTTGTGGCACTTGTCCGGAGGCGAGCGATGGGGGCGGGGCGGGTGGTTTGTAGCCGAGCGTGTCGAAGAACGGCTTGTTCAGCGCCTGCGTCTCCGCGATCCGTTGTGGGTTCGTGTATTGGTCTCCCTGATAGTCGGGTAAGTATCCGGGCTCGCTGTAAGATGACTGCGAGCCTAAAGGGGGTGTGGTTAAGGAAAGTGCGGGGAAAATTTATAACTGTCCCATATGTCCTGGACCAATCAATGCCTGCTTTTTCATATCAGAAACTCACACTGTTTCTACACGCATAAGATTTGACGTAGAATTTTTGCGCTTTGTTTCAAATCCATCGTGAAAAATAATGAAGGCAGCATTGATTGATGCGTTTCATATGGGACAGCTGATCAACACACAGAACAACAAAAAGGAAAATAAGCGTAAAATTATGTCATATGATGTCAGCGACATGTTAGAGACGCGGACACTCTGGTTTGCCACAATTTTACTGGGGGTCTGTGGCGTTACACCTGGACAGGGTGGTGTGGCAGGATTGCGTAATTGGCCAATCCGTCCAGCTGACCAATCGTAGGATCCCGCCGCACCGCCCCTTCCAGGCATAAAGCTCCACGCCCATTTTACCCAACTCCCTAGTGTCCCAAAAGTCTGGCATGGATCAATAAAGTGCTGCCAAAGGCACTCTAGTTCTTCTTCTTTTGAGTATTAATCAAGTCAGTGCTCAGGCTTTGGCAGTGAGCCATGCGCGACTTCTGGGACAACTTTTCACAGATTTATTGATCTTTGATCTCTGAAACTTAAGAAAACACTTACCAGTTTGTGTGTTGGAGTACTGAGCGGCTGCCAGGGGCACGAAGGCACAGATTAGTCTGGAAATGATGAATTTTTCTTTGCTGGTCCCTAATTGGTCGGTGGACCAGCCAATCAGAGACTGGCTATTTCTGCCCTTTGTTTGGTGGGATTGTTGCACTCAAAAAATGGAAATTTTCCTGGAACTTTTTCTCATTGTGTTTTTACCTGCTACTATTTAAATTCAAAGTTGTAACTATGCCGCTGGTCAAAATTTATGCCTAGCAAGTTGCCAGAGATGCAGAGTCGCTTTTCCTCTGCGTCTCTGCCTCTTGTAATTTGTCTGGATAAGCAGAAAAATGTGCACAAAACTCACAAGTGGAGCATTTTCCTCGGCGAAGTGTTGAGGAAATGAAGTGGGCGGGGCGGTGTGTCAACGGCATGCCAGCTATTTATATCCGCCGCCGGTAAACAAACATTCCAGGTCAAACTCCTCAAGTGGGCGGAGCTTCGGCTTTTAGTACGTAGTGGCGTAGTTCGAGTACGCATTCATTGAACTAGTACACGAATGTGTTAAATGTGTACGATTGGGTAAATATTGGCACGTATATGTTTGACACATGTTCCTAAAAGGACTGGAAACACTTCAAATATTCTGTTCTTTGGTCACATGGTTCGGTTGCAAGTGCTGCTCGGTATATATATATATATATATATATATATATATATGTATATATATATATATATATATTACTGATTTTGAAGTTGGTCTCAAATTGAGCCGTGCGGTGGGTGACAACTCAGATCAGAGTTTTTCTATTTACTTATGTGTCGCTGGCCGCATAATCGACAGTGCCGCGAAGCGTAAATTAAATACACAAGCCACATACCTCAGAGGTTATGGATTGCATCGTCGATCACTACGTATCCAAGTTCCTCATCGAAATTTTTGGATTTTTGTGCAATTGCGGACATGTGAGTGGAGCAAATGCAAGTTGCTAGGAGACGCAAGACGTAGAAGTTGGTTTGTTAACCTAGTTTTGCTCGGTTACGCGTTCGTTAATCCTAGCCGGTAGGAATCATGCTAATGCCCCTGTTTCTCTGCAGTCTATTCAGTTTACCTTCCAAAATTAGCGTAATTTTTGAAAAGCAGAACATGGGGCCACGTCCACCAGTGAGATTACCCAGGGTAAACATGCTAGCACCGCACAGGTTTACCTATCATTAGCGTGTTTATGATGAGTAATCTCAACGATGCATGCAGGACACGGACGTAATTATTCCCCTTTCATGATTGTTGACGTACGTACTTTAATTCCTCAAATTTTAACTAAGCTAGAGAAAATTCCCTTAAATAACAACTTCTTCTCCATATTTCTCTCCATTACCTCTGGAAAATGTGACGCTCCTGAGATTATCGATCGAGCCGCAGGTCATATGAACAGACCACTTGCCGATGGTGGTTAAAGATCATGCAGAACACTTCGGGTATATTTGTGCAATGCCGCTCGCGGCTCCGACTAACAGAACAGGGTGTGGTGAACAGTGGCCAGTCGAAGTCACGTGATGACATCATCTCAGCTCATTGATCAGTGATGATGTGTGTGGGCGTGGCCTCACTACAAACACGCACTGGATTACAAATTGTAGTAGGTTTGTTCAGATGTGAGTCACTGCATGTTGTAGCGCCACTTCATTTCTAATTTCCAGTCATCAGAGGGGGCTTACCTTGGATAGTGGAGGAAATCCACAGATTCGTTTAAGATTCTACCAAAAATGAGTTATCAAAGGTTTCCCTCCCAGTCTTCCCTACGTTTCAAGAATTTGCTAAGGGAATTTGCTTATTCATCAGGCATTTGTTGACCAGTAGCAGCTATTCTTACCCCCCCCCCCAAAAAAACAGCACGAGTGGATCAGATGTTGTCGTAACGACGGCAATGTTTGTATAGTTACCGCAGTGGAATGCAGTGACGCGTCCGTCCGGGACTGCGACTCCTGCGGGGACTTTTCGCTGTTATCGTTGGTATAATTTGAAGCCAGGGCTATATCTTGCTAAACTTTCAGTTTCATATCAAAAATAGTTTTTCCTCTTCAGAAATCCATTGAGATTACCCAGGGTAAATATCTTGGCACGACTGCTAACGATGAGTAAATTTGGTGGTGCCAACATGGTCGTCCTGGGTAATCTCAATGGTGTTTGCGGCCTCGAGTGACATTCATCATTGAGTTTACCCATGGTATTCGGGACTACCCTTAAAGTTTACCCTTGTTGGCATTCATCCAGAAGTTTACTCCCAGCTCATGAGGTAAAGTAAGACGGAGGCTATACCCGTCTATCAGTGGCGGACGCAGGGGGGGGCGGGGGGGGCGCGCGCCCCCCCCGAGAATGGGTCGCCAAATTTTCGAAATTACTTTACAATACAAATAAAAATCTTGTGTTAGTTTATTTTTAATTGTTTATTTTTATTATTATTTTTAATATATTTTTTATTTATTGTTTATTATTATAATTGATATTATTATTAATTTTATTTTCCGTCTGGGTCCCCAAAACGGCGGAGACCCCACTTTTCTTCCCACGCCCCCCCTCCCGCCCACTTTCTGCGTCCGCCACTGCCGTCTATATACCACAGGTATAGATTTCCCCGTACCTCATGAGCTGGGGGTAAAGGTCATTATTGTCTGGGGTAAACTCCTATAGTAGAGGTAAACTTAACTATAGGAGTCTACCCCAGTCATTGTGAGCCAATAGTCGTCGCACCCCCAGTGAGCAACCTTTGTTAACTTTTCCTGACTTCCATAGTAAAATTAGCTAGCTGGTGGCTCGATTCACGTAGAAGACGCAACATTTGCCGGATAAAATTAGTTTATTTATGGATTGCATGTCGCATCCCAAAATGGGATTGATTGTCCCGCCCACCTTCTCCTTTATCATTCTGAATTTCCCAACTTTTCAACTGAAAAAATTCGTGTTCGGAATTTCACCCGAACTTCTTTTCGAATCGAACACAAACGTTCCCATGCGTGATTGACAAAGCGCCTTTTTCCAACGCGGCTCTCGACTTTTGTGACAGTGGCCTGTTTGACGAAGCCGCTGTCTTCATGGAGGAGGCGGCTCTGAATCATCAAGTGTACGACGGCGCACACGTCAAAAACGTCCTCTTGACTCTGCTGCCAGCTTCAAGGCCCTGCTTCCTCGTTATCCCGCAGATATTTGCTTTGTACAATGACAGCACTGCTAAAAAAGCCCGCTGAAGACAAGAACCTCGAGCAAAGAGCGGCAGTGCTGCGGTACGTCCACTGCAAACGACCCCGTTTCTTATAAAAACTGTATTTTTTCCTACTTTCCACACATACTCCTCTCTTCTGCTGATTTGCAGGTGAATCTATCGCACGGATAATGCGCTGCTCCACCAGGTTACGACGTCCACTTGAATTTCTGCTGAAACTTGTTGACCCAGCACTTTTCACTGTGGATAAAGTGGCTTTCGAGCGGTCCTGTGTTCACAGATGGATTTTGCCAGGAACAAATACAATCACGGTACTACAAGTAAATGCCGACGCGTCTCGAACCGTTCTTTTTCAAAGTGCAAAGCAGCTTACGCTCGAGAAATGTGTACTACATGTGTAGATGTGTAGCAGAATGTACTAGGAGGCTGGATTCGCGAGTGTTTCCGCTGGATTAGACCCACTATAACGTCTGACGCATGACTGACGCACGCATCTGGTATGAATTGTTCTGCACAAAGCCAATTTATACGATCTCAGATCTGTATGTACATCTGGAATGCGTGCGTGATATATTACGGACGCGTTTTGACGACGAGTACAATCAGAGCACAAAGTCTCTCTGCGACAGTGCCCATAGCTCGGATGTTGCAAGCACTTGAGCTATCCATGATCTTACGGTAGCATCCATGCATCCACGCGATTTCATATGTAGACAGACTGTCGCCAGTGGGTGGAGGAGTTTATTACAGCTCTCTGACAGCAGTCTGTCCCGCACGCAGTACTGTGGATCGTGGATTTTCCACTTTCCTCTATTAAAAAATATTCAGTGCCCTTATTTTTACCGATTAATGTGCAGTAGAGTATGTAAGGAAATTTCAAATCGTACAACCTAATAGTTCAAGGAGAATTTCAAAAAAAAAAAAACTACTACGGCATTTGTGCATACAAAATCTCCTTTTTTGGTTCTCTTTTGAAGTTTAATCCAAGAAAAAGAATAAATAAATGGAACAATAAGTGCTTCCGGAATTGCTTCACAACGCCCTCTCCTACTCACGGAACCGCCACTTGAAGTCAGTTTTTCTCCCGTTCATCACTACGCTACAGCAAATTACTAGTGTAAACACATCTGCATCAACAAGAACAAAGAGTGTGCAATTGTCTTGCCTCACACTTACTCAAACTAGGGTCTTTTTTAACTGCTACGCTGTGCCAATGAACAAATTTGAGGTGTTTTCGGGAGCGAGGTCGTCTATGTTAGTGTTATCGACAGGGATGTGTGGATACCTACTTATTGCTTTTATTCCATTTACTCACCTGACCAAAAAAGGAAAAGATAATGGATATCCTAGGGAATTTCTCTATTTCCCTCTACAGGTAATCCCCAAAAACCTCCGAATCGAGACGTTTGCGGTTCCCGCGCGGAAGCTCTGTGCTCGTCGTAGGGTCCGTGTCTGTGAAAACTCGTCCACACAGCTTTTGCGCGTTTTTAGGCATCCAGATTTATCAACTCACTAGGTAAGCTTGCTTTTCAAACGATCCTAATTCCTCGTAAGCTGATATGTAAACAGTATGCCAGATGTAGAGCGTTGTACTTGGAAAGAGAGGTGTGTACAAGCTGTGCGATTGGCCAATTCATTCAAAAGGCCAATCACAGAGCTTGTCCGCCTCTCCCCTCATCTTTCATGTTCAACACTCCTTACCGTTGCGGGCCTGATGCGATTATGAAAACTGAGTACCTGTGAGGTATAGGTTGTTCTCCCTTTAGGTCTAGATCCTTACGATTCTTTGAAAACGCCGTATTAAAAAGGCAGAAGCCCAATAATTATTACTTTATTTGGCTGAATGATTTTAAATTTTTATTTCGACCATAAATTTTGGCATGGAATGGTTGTAAATGCACCAAATGCATGAGGATCTGAGTGGGAACTCAACGGCACCAACAAAGCTATGAGCTACGAAGCGACATTCGGTGCAAAAATGCGAAAAATAACAAAGACGCTGGTAAAATACAGATCCTCAACAGGGGGGGTATATACCTCGAAAACATCAGTACTAGTCAGAACTAATACGGTACTGTACTACTGACACAAAGTTTTCTTTTTAAAAAAAAAGGCAAATTGTCCTGGCCTAGTCCTGCCGCCTTGGATCGTTTTCTACAGTACATTCAGCAAGTGCTTCCCAGAGTTTCCGTGTTTGCCGTAATTTATCCAGATCTGTGAATCCTCCGATGAAATGTCCACAGATGAAAATCTGGAGTGTCAAAGATTATTCGATCATGGTAGCACTCGGAAAGAAAAAGTAGGAGAGGAATCTTTGAAAAAACAGCTGACCCACCTGTGGCATGGTGGTCTGCCTCGTCATGTAAACCAAACCGTTGACACGGGGTTTATATGCCTTCGGATCCTGTTCTCTTATTCGATCAACATTACACTCCTTATATCTAAAATTTTATGGAAAATATATGATTTACGGAGTAATGAGGCGATAAACTCGAAAAATGCTCGTTTCTTACTCGATTTTCTCTTGATTTAATAAATCCTTGGCTTTTGCACAGAAACCGCACCCATCCTTTGTGTAGATCATAACCGGGACTGATTTCGTCTACAACGTTAACTCATAAGCTCTCAATGAAGTTTTAAGCAGCTTGGAGGCATTAACCTCGTTGTGGATCGTCTCCACATCGACTTTCGACTCCACTGATCCCATGCTGTTTTAGCGGGAGGCCAGAAGACAAACAATGGAGGGGAAAACAAAAAGTCGCTAGGAATACACCCTAAATAACGAGGTTTTCACGCAGGAAAAATTATTTAAAAGCCTCTGACTCAATAAAATCATTTAGGAGTAAAGACAAACGGTTCCTTGAACTGGTAAAAATGAACTTTAACGACTGTCCCGCAACTCAGTGAAACACCGCTGTAAATCAGCAGGTGCAGCGGGAAAACGAAAGAAATTTTCGAAAGTACTATGCGGCTGCCTTTGACGTGACAGCCGCCAGGATCGTGCAAAAAATCAATCTTGTCCGGATGGAGTTTAGATCTCTGCTCTTTCGATACCCTTTCCACCCGCTCTTCTACTACTAATATTTTTTTCTTCCTACTTTCCTGGTACTACTAATTTTTCTAGGATTATTAGGTTTTTAGTATCAAGATTTTTAGAATTTTTAGTACCTAGGATTTTTTTTAGTATGACTCTAGCAGGTTTAGGAAGACTGTAACAAGTTTCTGCTCCTTTTGTAACGTTATAAAAACGTCTTGCTCTGTGGTACTCCCCAAATTTCTACGGCAGTTCGTTGAAATATTTCGGATATGACGACAAAACAAGGATTGGATGTTCCATTTTTGGGAAAATCAAAATTTTGTTGTCATGGAGAGATGCCACACTACCAGGTTTGTGCTGATATTCTACTTGCTGCCTGTCCTTACCATAAGAAGCAACTGAAACACGAATTCCGAACCTATTGAGGAACTATCAGCAGCCCAACAGCGGCAGCAGGATAACTGGATGTCCGACTAGCTTTGCTATTTATAAACACAGAAGCATTTGATAAATTCTTTAGAGAACTCGTCAAAAGTAACAGTGCAACCACTGCCGTAGAATACCCAGAAACCCAAGCGAAAAGTCAAGGACATTGCTAGTCAGCAGGCTGCGTTTTATAACAGTCCTTAGCTGCGCATTTACTAACTCCGGGTGTGTGCCATCGTGAGGGAAAAAGGGGCGTAGCTAGGCAACTCTGATTGGCGCATTCGAGCCGCCCGTCACGCCCACCTGTTTGAATTCGTACGGCGCCACGCATCAATACAGCATGTGTTACGTAATAATGATTAATTCCGTACGTGTTCAGAAAGGTGGGCGTGGCAAGCGGCCCGAATGCGCCTATCGGAGTCGCCTGGTCACGCCCCCTTTTCCCTGACGTGATACACACCCACTAACTCCTTATCGTTCCAGAGACCTTACACAAACATTTTTAAATTCTTGTAAGTTCTTGGTAGGTGCAGATTATTTTCACAGATAGAGAAACGATGCAACCGTTCACGCCATGAAAAAGATGAATTACTGGACATTTTTTATTTTTTATTATTAGAACAACAACAACAGCTCAACAACTATCAATGATATGCGAATGCGCTTGTCGATGGCGAGTACACAAACGGTAAATCATCGTCTCGTCCTCTGAAAACAAAAGACATTTCCCTGACAAAATATATCACCAGAAGCACATTCCAAAGTGTCCCAAAAATCACGCATGGATGGACAAAGATTTAAATTCAAAGACACACCGTGATGATCTGCTGTAGAGATGTTGCTTTTGCGTATTTCCGTTGTTGAATTGTGGAACCAGATCGGCTATGACGTCACATCTACTTACAAGATTTGCCAATTGTCGTGTCAAAACTGTGTCGGCGTCAGTCATCTCCTCGACGCATGTCACATTCACGTATGTTTCTAATGCCTGAGAAAACATGAATTTTGTAAGTAGTACCGAAAATCGAGGACAAGTCGAGGATTAGGGTATGGACTCACCTTGACAACATGACTGTTGGCTGCGTTGAATGTTTGAGGTCCAGATTCTTTTCCACCAGTTTTAGTAACTGACACCGCAATAAGAGGTATTTGCTTTGGATAATCTGCTGGCAACATTATGTAGCCGTTTATCCTGAAAATCAGCACAGATCCCTTCGGTATCAGCTAAAACGCGATGATATGGCTCTGAAAGAAAGTTGTCCTCACTTTAGATCTGCTATTTTATTCTCTAAAGTCACCAAGAAGTAGAAAGCTCCGCCTTCTCGCAACGCAAGCGCCCGCATGTCTGGTGTGACAGACGCCTGGAAAACAAGAAGTTAGCGAAAACTCATACAATTTCATAAAAGGGAGGTGTGGTCTACAGAAATGGAAGTTTCTCATGTAACGGATTACGAATGAGCCCACATTAGAAAAAATTTCTATTCTTGCCATAAAGTAGAACTTTAAAAACCATAAAGTAAAATAAATTTATGAACCAGAAGAAATAAATAAAATCACCATGAAGGTCTCCTCATCGATCATCTTAAAAGAGGTGACATGGGTCATCATTTTCAGTGGTACGTCAAAAGTACACAAAGCATCCATTGGCGTTGCTTCTGGAACAATTTGGAATCTCTACCATTATATCCCTCAAATTGCTCTAGACACTTACCCAATGCGAGCAGTTGTCGTACGAGTTTCACCCGTGCCGATACCCGATCTCGAATCGCTTTTATCACATCGTATAGCACATCGGCCAACTGCACTCCACTGGTTTCCGCCTCTGTAGGTGGAGCTCCACCAGGCACTAGGGACGCTGATCCGGTGATCGCCTGTACGAATCGGTATGGCCGACCGTACTTGTTAGCAAATGAGTCTACTCCAATTCTATAACAAAAATATGACCCAACTATTGAATACAAGACGTGATCTAAGTGGGTTATACGATAAGGAACTCACTTCAGCTGGCTCAATTTGGCGGCTCCTATCGGATTCGGGCATTCTGTACCATCATCTCCAGGAAATAAACCATCCAAGAGATTTTCGTGAGCAGAAACACCTCTAAAGACCATCTGGTCATCGACCAGTTGAGAAGGAGTGGTTCCCCCCTTCTCCCCTCCTTCCATCACTTTCTCGTTTTAAGTTCTTCCCATGCTAGTATGACATTTGGACCAATCAGAAGCCCCAAGGGAGTGGTACCCTCTGGCATTATTGGTCCGCAGTTCCCTCACTAGTCACAGATGGGTAAAACGGCAAAATAAATTAAGCTTGAATAAAATGAGCGTAGATTTTCACCTGATCTCTTCTTCCAATAAAAAAAAACAGCAGCAAAACATATACTATACGTAGATTACCAAAACCGATCAGTAACTAACCCATGTGTTGGAAGTTTGCCGGTAATTTTGTACTTCATACAGGTTACTCGTAATTCTGGCAAATAGTACAACTTCAGCGCAACTTTCACATCGTCTGAAATACTCATTGTTAAACCCAATCGATGTCCTTTTTTCCAGCAAATCATACCTTGACAACCAATATCGATTTTTAGGTAGATGGGATGTGGTTGAGTTACTGTCTTCTTATTTAGTTCTAATTGATCCGATACAACACTGTGGCGACCTTCATTATCGCTACCATCTGAACATAACCAGCAAGGATGAATCAAGGGTAAGCGTCAAACATTCGCAATTGCGTACCGTCATCATCGCTCCTCTCTTTCTCTTCTGCTTCTTCTTTCTGTCGACGTCTAAGTCTAAGCGCTTCGTTGGCGTCGCCGCGAATAACCACTTGCATACTAGTGTCTGAAAAGCACCCAGTGGTTTGGCAATAGACGTAAGAAGAAAAATTCTGCTCCGTCTCACTGCCTAACCTTCCATGATATCCCTGTAAGCCTCGGCTTGTACGTACAGCACTGAGAGATCATGCGGGAGTAAAGAGAAAAGAGATCGTTGTTCGGCCGATGAAGCGGAGGCATTACCGACTCCAAGCGCTTCTTGGACAGGTTTAGCTGCCTGGAAATAACCTCAGGGTTAGAGATCGACAAATCAGGACTGGTGTAGGGAGCGTGCACTGATGCGTTTGAGGGGCAGAATATTGGAAATTGGTATATGTGGGTAAACATGATAAAGCGGAATTTTGGATATTTTGCGAATTCCTGCTAGTGTCGCTCTTTACTGAAGCGTAAGAGCAATCTCCAGGATTAGAAAAATTAAAAGAAAAACACGTTTTGTTCAGATGAGTGCAATGTGATGCTTTAATACTTCGCGAGAATTGGTCACCAAAATATAAAGAGCTCTAAAATGAAACTGCTTATTCGCTTCAACATTCTCATCGCTGAAAGTGAATCAGCGACACATCCTCGCGGGTAAATCACAACACCCTTCACACCCACCGTCATTAGAAGGGATATTTTCGAACGTAGGCTCTTCAACCGTTGTTCTTTGCCATTTATGCTGCTGATGAGCACATTACGACGACCTTCTTGCTCTGTTAGAGTGTCCACAAACCTGAAATTCAGGTTCTAATCAAGCTATTTTTACGATAACATGAAGGGAACGTCAGAACAATCTCAGAAAAACAGAGTTTCCATTTTATTCATCAATACTTACGCTTTCCGCTGTGCGATCTCCCACGTTAACCTGGCCAGGCGTTGCTCATGTTCATTGTTCTTCGTGACTTCTGGGCGAGATACCCCTTCTGGAGCGCTGGCGTAAAACTCGTCCAAGGGAATTAGGTCGATGTCTTCGTCTCCAGCACTGAATATTGTCTTGTGCATAGATACCTCATGTTTTACTTGGAATGTGAGAATAAAAATTAACCTAAACTGCAAGCATCGGTTGATTTCTTTTTGCAGGTGCTGTATTTCACTTGAAGAGTTCTGCAGATGCAGATACTTCGCTTCAACCTACAAATTACAAACGAGATTTGAAGTATAATTGAACGAATAATTAAGAGATTGATATGGACACAATCATCGGTCTAATCTATCAAATTCCATGAAGACAGGGCCTATCACCCGCTGTTTTTCATGTACTTCTACCAACAAAAAAAATCCATAACGGTCCAATCCAAGAAAGGCAAAGGAGGAAAGACAGAAGGCTAAGGAAACCTGTTCTAATCGTGAATTTGTTTCAGCTCTGAGTTGTGCTGTGGCGTAGTGGGCTAGGCGAGAACATCGACGCATCCTAGCGATATTCAGAAGTACCTCTGATGAGCATGGCTGAAAATTTCTTCATGCTAAAAGGTTCCGAATTTATCCAACACCATTCACTCCTAAATAGCCAAAGGAGTATATTCAAAAAGCCGTATACACGACTACGGTAACCCACTCATTTAGAAAAGCAGAAAGTACTACAACCCACCTCTTTGCTTCCCTCGATAAACTTCTGTAGAACAGCTCTGAGAGCTGATGACTCGCGGAGAAAGGTCTTCTCCAATTCAGCATGAGTTGTCGAACGGGCTATTTCATCTTCCATTTTGTAGAAATCCTAGGAATTCCACAGATACTTACTTTAGCATGAGATGTGGGACACTTTTTTCATTAGATAACGTCGAATCAAGTTAAATCAACAAATATGACGGAATCCTGCTCTTATTTCTCTTTTTGTACCATTCACCTGTCAAAAAGCGTAATCAGCGAGATGCTAACACTTTATAAAGTTTCTGGGCTAAATATTACCTACGCGACAAAACACTTACAGCTGGTTCGATGACTGCCGGCTGGACTGGTTCCAGTTTTGGCTTTCTGGCTGCGGATTTGTCCGGAGGAGCGCCTCCCAGTCTCTTTAGTGTCGGTCCAGACATCTTCAAAAAATCACCGCCCAATTAAAAACTGCCAGTTATGTGTGGCGGTCCAGATCACATAAAGATCATCCGCAATCAACCACATGAGTGATGTCGGAGAACACTGCTCCTTGCAACCACTCCTGAGATAAAAAATAGCAATTGAAGTATTTATAGTTGTTAGACTCATAAGACCAAACATGAATTATGCATAATTTTTATTATGCAAAAGTCAATACATCGATCGATGGACAAGAAGAACATGACGAGGTGGATGAGTAAGTTTAAGGCACTAAATAGTGAATAAATCAGTAAGTATAAGGCTATTATCGCTCGTATCGGTTGGTTGAGTAGTTCGTAACTGAGCAAAAACGTATTAGGCAATCTCTTAGGCAACGTGGATATATATGGACAAATGAAAAGTGCTAATCGATTACGTATCTGCGCTGCTACCATGTCCTTTGCAGACCTCACTAGAGATACGGTAGTAGCCGCAGACGCGCAGTATGAACAGAGAATCAATACATAGCTACATCGCCGCTATTCGTTTTAAAAATAGCTTTAAAGACGTCATTTCAAGTAATGGTCTCCAGATTTACGTTCACACAAATGTGACCAAGACGGTAGTTGGTGCGAGAATTGTTCCCCAATATATTTGACCTATCGAAAAATCCACGCCCTTTCCCTAGTTAGCACTTGTGAAGACCATTACATAAAATGAAACTTATCACACATTAAAGTCGAAGCTTTGACAACCCTTCCAAAGGCGTCTAAGGTTCAAGAGGGCCATCATTCAATAAAATCAGCTTGGAAAAATACAATATGAACAGAGCGTGCACATGCAAAAGACTAATTTCTACATTCGGAAAGAGAACAACATAATTAAAAAGCCAATATATACAACCACAACAAGGCGACCATCAGCCAACATCGCTTATCACTCTTCCCCTGTCAATAGAAATCTGTTTCAAATTATCACGAATGTTAAGGAGCATAGAGAAAGGCACGGATATCAATCGATGAATGCATAACGAAAAATAAAAAAAAAAAGAACGTTCTTGCCGTTATAAACCTTCGAACACCTCAACGCGTTGTTTTGGAGCACCACGGGAACTCTGAAATGGTGCAAAATTGCTATAATATATACTAGGTAAAAGATGTGCTGGTCCGTAAATATACGCACTACACAGGCGTGCACGGCTGCTTCTCCCAGAAAGATGGCTAAAAAATTATGCAGTCAAAGCCAAATTTACAAAATTGGAGAGAACGAGGACGATAGAGGACACGCCCCCTCCATCGTCGTCGCTCCTAAAACCAACATGTAAGAAAAGTCCCTAACTCCCTGGCTAGATGCATATTTACGGATCCGCACTATTTCCACTGCAGAAACGAGAACAAACAAAATTTTAAAAAAACAATACCCATGCTCGAACTAAAATATCAAGAGTTGGAACACTTCAATTAAAAGCTTACCAGTGAAACAATTGTACTCCAAACTAGTTAAAATGAATCACTGAGTCAGAAGGAAACGAACCAAAACCACTTCAAATGTCACAACAGCCACACCTTTCTTACGGCACCACAACATTGTCGTCAAAGGCAAGGTCCCAGGGAAAACTTCGGTCTAATCAAGAGTAGCGTATCCAATAAAAACAAAGGGAAAGCCGTCCAAAATAATATCTATGCCATGGAACCTTGCCGTTGTGCTGTTTAGTGGTTCACACTTCCAGAACACCATGATAACTTACCATTTAGTACCACGATTCGAGTTCATAGAACGATTCGAGCGAACTGGCGCTCTTTGACTTATGCTATAACATTGTATTGTTGTGTGTTGTCGTAAATAATGGCTGACTAGAGAACATAACTTGTAACATGAACGCGTGCAACCTTATTAAGTAGTCGTCTAATCCTGGAGGCAATGTGACTATATACTTCTACTCTTCAGTGGCTCACATCAAGAGAATCAATTCCATTGGTGTTGAATTATCAACGCGATAGCAAGAAATAGTCTGTTCAATGTTGTTTTGGTCTCAACCTCCCTAATACCTCGGAATTTGTTCGGTTAAACAACGTTACCCTAGTTAGCGGGTTGGCAAAGCAAAGAATACAACATCCGAAAAGGAAGGGGAATTGCTTGCCTCTCTAAAAAGATGCGAAGCTCCTGTCAAACTGGAAATTCTGGTAAATCAAACCATACTGGACGTGAGAAAGAACATTTGAAAAGATTGCGGTGCCGAGGCGGGTCTCACGCGAGATCAAAGGATGAGGCCTTCCTTTTATCCCCTAACCCTTCTTTTTTCATTAATATAATCCATCCTGACAGTTTGTTTTTTTTTTTAGTTTTTTTTTTATCGAGTGTTTTCATAACTTCTGCTATTCATCAATTCCTTTCATCTATTCACCGATTACTCAATTTCTTCACTGACAATATTCATCCACTGTCATAGTCGTAACTTTACCATGAATTTTAGATTCCGTACGTATTGGCATTTTGTTCAAGTATTCGAGCGCTTGTCATTGTCAGCGGTTTTGTATCATTTACTGCTAAGGAATAAGGTATTCCCCGTTAATAGGTGAAAAACAGGACTTTACGGCACGAAAGACTATGCATGCCTTGAATTACGGGTTCTGGCGATGAAAAAGGATAAATTTCGAATCTTATCTCTGCAAAGTCAGTATCCACGCATAATAGACAACAACAAAATTCTAACAAGGAAAAAGCAAAGGCAAAACACTTACAAAATTTGCTCACCATTCTAAGCGTTGTAAACTTATCGAATCCATTGTGAACGTTGTGCGCGTGGATCACGTCGTGTTCTGTTTGTCTATCCTCTCTCTTTAATGCATCTATCTCGTTTCGGAAATCATTCAGTCTTTCCTTGAATAACCTCGCTTTCTCGGAGAAGTCATGCCTGGAAGTAAAAAATAGCTAGAGCAGAGTTTCACTTAGGGGTTTTAATACGGCGAAGATTTTAGGGAGTTGCAATTGTCTTTGGAATAGTCTTACGAAGCAATCACCAGAATGATATAACAAAATCAAAGAGAGATATTGATACTTTTTCTTCGACCAAGCCTCGAAAATCTTCCGAGCTTCTTACTTACCTCTTACCATCAGAAGTGCTCAAAACAAACGCTTTTTGGGCAGGGCTTTACATGAACACTCAAAAACGTCTACTAAAGCAATTCAGTAAAAAAAAATAGTGTAGATCTAATGGGGGACGTTAGGGAAAGCAAACAGAAAGCATGAACAAGACGGGAGAATTTCAACTCAAAAATTAAAATAGAGCTTAAGGAGCCCCTACCTTGACTTTTCCAGCTCGCTACGTAGATTGTGGAACTCTAAACGTTGATTGACCGACGGATCCGGAGGGGGTGGTGCATGCATCATCTAAAATGAATGAGGCATTACAGCCAGAGGTGGTAAAATTTAATTGGTGATTCATAGTTGAGCCAAAAAAAAAAAACAGAAAGACCGCCTCAACTACCTGCGCTACATTTGGCGGCATCGCCCTATAGATCGGAGCAGCAGGTGGGGGCACTCCTTGAAGTTGCCCCTGATGCATCTGTTGCCTCTCAGCCAGCGATGATCGATCGCCTTCTTGTGATCCGCCAGAAATCATCAGCTGATGATGTGAGAGAGTTCCTTGCAGAGCCAAGTTTGACAGAGGCCAAATCTGCAAAAGCGAGAATATTTTCCTCACAATCAGAGCGTACATATTGGAAAGTGCTGTCGTTGTACTGTAGGTTCCGTGATGAGCGCGTGGCTGGCATAGTGGGGCTTAGAGTTTACATCGGCAAGAGACATAGATATTCGCTGAGCGTAGAGTTCTGCTTCTCGCGCTTTCCTTTCCATTCTCATCAACGCTTCTTCAGACTGGAATATTTCTACTTTTCATAGTGATTAAAGAAAAGGAAACTATGCAAATCCTTTAGACAATCCTTCAGACAAGAAAGCAAAAACCAGGCTCATCTCATGAAATCCAGAACGATATAGTGAAAGTCACATCGGGAACAAAGCCTTACCTTAACATGGTTCATCTGCAGCCTATGACATTCTGCCTCTGCTTCGCTGACCCTTTTCGTCAACAGCAACGTCTCCTGTTCACTTGCTCGAGCTTTTTCTGCCAGTAATTCAGCAGTCTCTTCAGTTTTTCGAGCTGCTTCCTAAAAATCCAAATTCTTCTCGGGAAATCTACATCAGTAAGAATTTTAATGCAAGAAACGGAATTGCAAGAACACTTATTTAGTGAAATTTTCCTAGAGATATCGAGGAAAACGTATAAATTGAGAGAAATTGGGATAAACAGCGATCATTAAATGGGAATCACTAACCTTAGCCTGTGCTAGCTGCTCTGCAATTTTCTCGATCTCCGCTTTCAGTTGATTTCGCTCGTTCTCCACTTGCAACCGTTCTTCACGTTCTCTTGCTAATCGAGCAGCTTCTTGCTAGAAGAAGAAATTATGGGATCAAATTCCTACCACTTTTTAAGAAAAAGATCTGCAAAAGCGTTGCGAACTTGTTGTTCGTCGAGTGTTACATAGAAGAAAAGCAAGCCAAATCTTCAAAGCTCCTTTTTCGAATAAAACTAGATAATCTTTCACTAGGGTGCCCATGTTTATTAACAGCCATGCTTCGTTTGCAAAAATTAAAGAAGTTATAAGAAATGAAGGAAATGATGAAATAAACAGAAATTTGAGCCTAATATGATGGTATATTAAGTTATAACACTTTTACGAAGACGTACCTGTCTCCGTGCTCGATCCTCCTTTGCTAGCGCTTTCATTTGTTGCACCTACAGAGCAATCAAATTATTTTTCTTAACCATGGTTATTTTTGCATTCAAAACTGGTCTAATGTTGAATAACAAACCTCCAAAGTATCCGGTTGCCGCCGCCTCAAATAGAGATTGTGCGTGCCTATACAAAGATCAAGAATTGATGGATTTATAGTCCTTTCTTGAGCTCTGAATGATATCGTGGATTTGTCCACGGTTTTCATGTGAAACTGAAATATACAAGTTTTAAGCAACACCGGTAATAATTGACAATTATAGTCACTGTTACCTTTTTATTCTTGAAAGAAATATTTTTGATTTCACTCCAAGAAAAGAACGGCCTTGGAGTTATGCGATTCGAACCTTTATAAATACCAAGACCTTGGGCTGAGATACCAAGATGTAGATCTGTTTCCTTTTTATTCTGAAACAATAACAAGGTTCTGAAATTCAAAACAAACGAGGAGATCAAAGTTCACAAAATCGTCAATTAATATCAAACGTACGCAAATTGGATAGTAAAGAATCCCATACATCTCGAGATCTTGAGCGACACGAAGATACTCCATTTCAGCGTCTTCTCTGAAAATGACTAATTATGAACAAATTGGCCCCTCTTTTGAATGCAAAAGAAGGGTGTGGTCCTCCGTACTGGGTAGAATAATATCCATTTCCTGAGAAAACTAGCCGCGAAGTAAAATAAGGACAGCAAAAGAAACAAAAACAGAGGAACGGAGGGGGGATGATTGATAGAGGAATTGCAGTACAGAAATGAAACAAAAACAAGCTCAAGACTGCATCAATTCAGTTAATTCCCGCATAATTTGACATATTTAAATAAAACGAAACATGCATGAAGGAAATGCTCAATGCATTATAAAAAGGGGAGAAAGTGCAAAGGCAAAAAGAAACATTATGGCTCAGAAATAAAAAGTAAACATTCAGCGAAAGAACGCTACCAGTACCTCGTCTGTCCCTGATTGTTAATCCACCATCGCTTTATTCGTTCGCGCCACATATCAGCACTCATATCGTACTGCTCAATAACGCTTTTCGGTAACAACTTATCGAGGTCTAACGGACCTATATCGTCTGTGCAGTCACCATTCTGGAAAAAATCCAAGTTAACGAGCAAACTGCGTTTTAGAATCAAGAATGGAATTGATTGCTTACAATAGCTTGCACTGCGAAACTCGCAAGGAGCACGGATGCCTCCGGAGAACAGTAAAGATCCATGGATAAGATGGCCTGCTTTATTTGTAAGAAAAACAGATGCCTTGTGAGATCCTGGAATAAAATCTTACAATTGCAATCAATATAAAGGTTTAATGAGAATAAAGGCACAGACAAAGTTTATTGAATTTCACCTGAATGAGTTCATCTTCGACGTCCTCTGGATAGAACTTCACTAAGAACAAAAACTGCATGCATCCGTCTTCCCCTCTAGGCACATCTTGTTTACGAATCTGTAATTAGGAGCATGTTATAAGATACTTGGACCAGGAAAGGGTCACACGAAAACTACAGAAGTTTCCAAGATTTTCCTCAACGCTTCAACATCTGCGAAGGCGCTGAGAATAGATAGCAACATAAAGAAGGGAAAAACGACGTGATCCATACTCAGATTGGTGCTACATAACAACAATTCGCTCTAGCTCAACAGTTTTTGCGCAACAATTACAACAAACACACGCTGGACGAAGAAATAGTTGTTTTTACTTGGGTTTTCGTGCACCATACGAACAGAAGAAGTCTCACCTCCCTATCCATTTGAAGCCAACATGGTAAGCCCTTCTTATTGGTGAACTGCAGCCCAAAAAACCAGACCTCACGGAGGCCAATGATCCGACAAACTGCATCGAACAGATGACGACCTGTCCAGCTTGTCTGAAAATAGTCTAGAACGTTAAACATATAGTTCTCGAACGTAAAGATCACAACCACTTGAGCTTTTCTTGTGATTTCCTATGGACAGCTAGTCAGTGGTATTCTGCTTTACCTACGCTACCCTTGCAAGCACGATAAGCAATTCAAGTTATGAAGCGAAATTTCTACCAACTTTTTCTTTCGTAAAATCAATAACTAAGTGCCTTGTGCAGAGTGGTGAGAGAATAGCAAATGACTTTCACTGAATTTGCTGCAGGGGGGATAATTCCAATTCCTGACTCTGCATTCGTGGGATAAGCACGGATATATCACGTGAATTCTGAGTTCGCAGAATTTTGCGCTCCATCCAGAAAAGTATGCGCGAGCAACGCAAAAACGATGTGAAAACTGTGAAGTAATGGAAGGAAGAGATAAAGGAGCAATCTCTTCACATAAATAGGGTTCAGAAAGGAGCCCATTCCGGTTCTATGCGCCAGAAACATGAAAAATCCTGATCGTATTTCCAAATTCTCATAGAATACCGAAAAATTAGCCAAGACCCTCACAGGATTCCATGGGACATCCGTTATTCTTGGTTAATCTCCCTTAACCACGAACCAGTGAATTACCAGGAATCACAAAAGGAAAAAAAACGGTTCCATGGGAGGAAGGTTTAAGAATAACATCGCACAGAATGCCTAGCACAATGTCCCAAAGTTTATTCAGACTTTTTTTTTCAATGTCGATGTCCATGCTCCGTTTGAAGACTCTTAGTGAAGTCATGTTTTGGAAAAACAAAGAAATGTGCACATTTAGCAATTATCGGACAAAAACAAGCAATAGAGAGAAGCTCTTATGTAAAAATGAAATTATGTCGTGGACGGAGCATTCGAAAATCTGACAAACCTCAATAACAATTCGATCCAGATCGGCATCCATAGTGGTGACTTTCGCATGGACAACTTTACCCGAACCACGTGCCAGGAACGGGAAAAGCCCCATTATTTGATAGTTACTCGATCGCTCACATAAATAAAAAGATGCCTGAAAGCTGTAGATGTGCTACATCCATAATATGGTCGCTGAAAAATGGAACAAACGTAAAGATCAGTGGAAGAGAAAAGGAAAGGACAAAAACGGTTTAATCGTTTTGCAAGAACACATGGAAAAACCTTTGATGCCAAATTTTGTCTGCTGTCCATAAAACAACGGGCAAAATTTGACGTCAAAGGGTTTTTAAACGAATTTTTTTAAAGAAAACTGCACGTTGAATCACTAACCAATCGCGGAAATGCTCTAGAAATATGAGAAAATAGAAAAAAACGATGAGAATATGAGAGAAGACTAGGTTATTAACATTTTTCTGAGCCTCAAAAAAATTGGACGATAGACTTCATCGTTAACGCCTTAGGAGCAGCTGATGAAAGCATGAAAAATAAAATGAAAAACGAGTACTCAACGGAAATCAATAAGCTGTACGCTCTAAATAACAGCTAAATTTTGTGCTTCGAGCTGCTATTTTCCACTATTTCAGCCTTACGTTGGAGCCTTTCCTTTACTTCTTCTTCCTTTTTCAGTTTTTTTTTTGTTTCCTTTCCATTCTATTAATAACTTTGCTTATTTATTACCTATCCGCACAGTTAAGAGCATTGCATGACAGCAACAAATTTCTTTTTGATGTTAAAGGAAGAGATTTACATTTGGATCTGAAAACTAAGTATTTCTCATCCACTTCTGTAATATTTCAAAGCAATTTTATGTTCAAAAATGGATGATTTCAAATTCTCAATCATAAAATAAGGAAATAACGAGAAATGAAGCGAAGTAAAGACTTTTCCAGTGCAATAAATGACAAGAATGACTAGAATTTTCGAGCGCATTCCTTTCCCCAGACATTGTCATGAGTTTGATGATCGCTATGTCAATCTGTCGTATGGAAATTATGGAAATCGAATATTATTGAATAAAAAAGAATAATTCCCTCTAGCAGGGTAGCATAGCAATACGGAACTTGATCAAAGTGACTGGCGGTATGCGTAATATCGATCACTAACTAACAGAAAACACGATCAAAAGAATTCCAGCAGTAAAGTGGAGTCAAATTAGCAGTGATTAGAAGAGCAACAACTCGTCCACGGGGGACGGGTCGCGCCCGACCCGGCAGCGGCTGGAGCGGCTGGCCGGACGGGTGGTCCCGGACATATGGGGGCAGAAAAAGGCCTGATTCTTAAAATCCAGGCTGTTTATAGTAGGGGGAGACCGTAATGGGGGGGAAGCTGCCGTGATGCGATGCGTTTCGATCGATTCGATTTCAGCACACACGCACACACCCTCAGGAATGTTGTGATGGAGTGCGGAACGGAGACTGTTATATCAAACAAAAAGGAATTCTTCAGCCGCGCTGACTCAGCGCAGAAATAGCCGCGTGAACTTTAGACAAATTTAGCGTCCGGCCGCCGCGACTCTTCACGCTTCCACACATTCCAGAACGCACAGAACGGAACCGCGCCGAAGACGCTGCGGAATTGGTAGCCAGAGCTGGGAAAAATGCCCAGATGGCTGGGAATTGCTTGAGCAAAACGCGAAAAGGAACCCACAAATCTTGACGTGAGGAAACATCTGGACGAGACGAACGGCAGACATCGATAAGATCTTCGTTGTAAAGCGGAATGATGCTGAAAATGTGGGAGCAAATTAGAATGGATTCGTAAACTGGTTGGTTAGCAGCACCCGTCGAAATTCTTGGCTTCGACACATCATAATTGTTAAAAACATTATTTGGTAAGTACCTGCGAAGAAACTCGAATCGCAAACCTCAAAACCTACGATGGACCAGTTGACACGTGCCCGGTCACTTGCACGAACGCGTGTGGATTTCGCGTGTCGGGACCTATGAATACCAAAGGGAGCGTGACATGGAAACTACAGATGGGATCTAGCAGATTTCTCGGATGTTTCACGCTACTTCACTGTTAGGCATGAGTTCTAGGTAATCCAATACCCAAAATCTATGGAAATCTTCGAAATCTCAAACTTTGAGAAAAAAATTGAGCGGGTGTTTCCTTCAAATGGCAGCTTAAAACCTTACTTCACCTTTTGCTACAAATTTTAAATAGTTGCTCTATCCACACTCTGAATTTTCTCCCAAATCAGCACCCATTCAAGTTTTTGGGTTCCAGATCCTGCCGAATTTTGTGGTTTCGAAGGACCAAGAACTCAATATTCAAAAGTGAAATAGCGTTAAACACACGAGAATCGGGATATTGTTCCCCTGCGTCTTATTGTGCTCCCTTTGACATTCGTGGGTCGCGCCACGTGGAAGTACGGCACGCTTGTGCGAGTGACTGGAGCTGTGTTAGCTGGCGTGTCGTCGCTTCGAGCACATGTATGGAGCAGATGTGTTCGTAGCTCGTAGTCATTCATAATCTTACTTCAACACTCGTGACATGCTGATAGTGTTTGTCTCCACCGACATTTTTTATTATTCAAGAAATTTAAATAAATCCTGTTCCGAGTAGCTGGAGATACCAAATAGTAAAATAGTTTGTAGAGATCTAAAAGTTCAAGAAACCATCTATTCGAAGCAAAAAGTCCGGTCATTTGATCTATCGAATCTGTCGAGTCCAAATGGGTCATCGATTGGCAATAGGTCAAAGCAGCGATGGTTATTCAAGCCGTGAATAATCTCAGATTTGGTGGCTTTTTTTTCTTCTTGTCTCTTTTCTAGTGATTTGTATCGTCATGACTCATTCAGTGTATAAGATTCCAACCGTTCCTCTTTATTTGTGCCGATATGTAACTCAACCGCCTACTTTGGTGTTTATAGTTTATGAAAAAGCCCCAAATGGAAGGTCCAGTCTTCAGCTAGGAGATCTGAAATCGCATTTTTTTTTCATTTTGACTATCACTGATGCTCCAGAGTAATGAGTATTTTAGTGCAATCAATTAAACAACGCAGTCTACTGTCAAGAGTGGTGGATCTGTAGCTGGTTTCGTGCAGCTCCAGTAGTTCAACATTGGCAGTAGTGAGTTCTTTCTTCATTTTTTTTCTGTCATCTGGGCCCATACTTCCTCGTTTTGCAAGCATTCCTTGTCAGCGTAATTGTTAATAAGATTTGTCACCACGATTTGTCAAGCAACGCTCACCTTATTCATCGGCTGCAGAGCAAGTGAGTGCACGAAACGGCCAATCACTTTTAATTTTAATGTTATTCCTCTTACTTTACCTGTACTCTCTTACCTTTCCTTGCTCATGATTCTTCTATAAGAATATTGCGCGCCACTACGGAACGCTCGCAGCACATACTTTTTTGTGCATTCTGCAACTTTCCAGTACCATGTATTTTTTTTCTAGTCCCATCTATACAGTTCATTCCTGCACAGTACTAACGTTTCCCTCACGATACTGTGTCATACAGCGAAAGTCAATTTTTATTGCACCATAGAAAAGAAAGTGTCGCGCCGCGCCACCTACGCGGCGCGACAGACCAACTGAGCGCCTTAGATATCCTGCGTTGCCGGGATTGCAGGTCGCCTGCGATCATCCTTTTCTCTCTTTTTTGTGCTATTTGTGATTTTTTATTCTTCTTTTAATCTTCATATTACTCCATTTATATCTTTGTCCTTGATTGTGATATTCTCATTTCATCCTCTTTCATTATCTCTCCAAAAATATGCGCACAAGATGTCAGTGCTCGTGTTGTTGGTCAGCTACTAGCTTCTGTGTGACGGTGCTTGCTGATCCTAGACAAATGTCGGCCAGCTTGGAATTTCTCATGAATTCAATTCTCATGAATTTAACAGTGAACAATGTTTTTTTTTCATGGTCTAGTTCACGTATTTCTCCTTTGTTTTTACATTTTTACCTGCAGGGACTCTAATACTTGAGGGGGTAGATGACACTGACTGGGTACGTCAGGGTGGCAGATATCTTACATTCACAATTAGTGTTTATTTGTCGTGACAGCAGCGCTGGTCAGAGTTACAGTGAACGGCAATGGCGGTGGCCCATTCACGGCCCCGAGAAGGACGCAGCGCGACCGCGCCGCAAGCGCCGGAATCGGTGTCGTCGCCGCCGGAATGCCATTTCTAGGGTCTTTTCTTCCCGATTTGCTCGAAAATCCCTGAAGTCGGGTAGAAAAGCTGCTAGAAATTGCATAACAGCAGCAGAACAGATAGATTACGGCGCGCGGCGCGGTTGCGCGACGTCCTTCTCGAGGCCGCAGATGGGCCAACGCTATTGACGTCCACTATAGTTGCTCGATGGAAATGATGTGGGAATACGTGGAGCACATGTCCTCGGTAACTGGCATACCAACTCCCCGATGAATGGCCTGTAAGTCACCTCGATTGAAAGAGTGTAACGGAGTGCAGACCTTTCCATGATCCTACACGTTTTCCCACAGGAACTCTGCTGGTCCAGTCACGTTCACTTGAGCTTTTGCAAGTTTACGTGTGTTGGCTTCCTCCATCAGTCACTCCACTATTCCTCATTACTAGTGGACACCGGCCCTCCCGCTCACCAACAGCAATCTCGGCCCACCTGCATCTGCAGAATCAGTAGATGTGAGTCCGCTAATGTCGCTAGTAAACACTTCCACTTCCAACGTTAGAGCCAGCTCACTCGAAGGTCAATTTGTACCAGATGCGTGCGTTAAACCACATCTGGTATGGAACGTCCCTCGCCGTGTTTAAATTGATAAGAGTGCTTCTAACAACTTCAACCGGGGATAAGAACCGCGGACTAGAGAACTCTCATGGCCTGTCCTCCAACGTAAAGTTGCAAGGCCAGTTGGAAGTGACTGGCTGTAGTGTACCCCACCAATATGGGTTTTGAGAAAACTGGTAACGACATGGAAGTAGAGGTTTGCCGCGACAAGACTAGCAAGGAAGCAGAGCCGGCCGATCGCTTTTATCTGTATTCCATCTGTAATCAGTCGATTGGCTCTGCTCTCTCATCAGTGGCACGTGTCCCGCTCCTCCTACCATCCGTAGGTGCACCTATGTTCCTCAGTGATCATATTTTTGCATAGCTTTCTGTGAGAACAAAATTTGAGCCACTTAATTGTTTGCTTGCCATTTTCACATATTTAGGATCTTCGGAAGTCAGAATTTGTGAACATATCCGACTGGATATGCAAAAAAATCCTTTTTGACGCTTTATTTTGGGGAGAATTAGGGCGGGACCTCGTTGTGACGGGATATGCACTATTATGATTAATTTCTTACGAAGATTCTTAACATGTAACAACCTTAGACGCGAAAATATGATGGAACCCTTCCCTTGAGTACTATTGCAGCTACGCGACAATTTATACTGGATGCGTGCGTTCGTTACGCGTGCGACTCTATGACCAAAGACTCTATGACTCAGACACAGGCCATACTCACGCGTTTACGACGCAGCGGCTGCTCGGTGTTTTCAGTGCATTTGACGCGCGACTGACGCACGCACATACATAGTACAAGTTGCCCTTATATGTCAACGAAGTCAGTGCTCTTCATCTTTGATTCGTTTTTCAATTACATTTCTCGACAGGAACGTAATTTCCATTAGATAGGGGCAATTTATATCAGGGTGCGTGCGACAGACGCATGCATTCATTCGCGGAGAATTTTCCAGTACAGCGGTCCACGTGCTACGTGCACCATTGATGAGAATACCTCGCGGACCTGCAGATGAGACGTACGCGTTTGTGGTATCGCTGCGAATAGCAACGATACCGCAAACACTCTTGCGTCTCATCTGCGTTTGGTCTGCGTCCGATGCGCACGCGCAACAAACACACGCGTGCATCCAGTACAAATCGTAAAAGGCAATTTGTACTGGATGCGTGCGACTGACGCGCGTGCGTCTATATGATGAAGAATACGGCCCAGTCGCATCGCAGTCGCAGTTCAGACGCACGCGTTTACGGCCTCGCGGTGGCCGTTCGTTCTTTTCATTGAGGATGTACATGCCGTGTTGATCGGTCTTCATGGAAAATCCCTTTCAAATAGACTGCGTGCGACTGATGCGCGACTAACGCACGCAGCAAGTATAAATTGGCCTTAATTGTTAGGATTGAACTTCCGAGCAGAGTACGACCAACTAGAATCAGGTGTTTCAATTCTAATGGTTATTATTTGAAAAGGTGATCCCCTCTCACAATGAAGAGGGCGAAATTTCACTGCGAGCGTCGCACTGATTGGGTCGTAAGGGTAAAAGCCCTTCTTTCAGTTGTACGATCCTGAACACAGTAAACACAAAATGTCTAGGACATCATCACCCAGAAGGCCTGCCGGTCGAAAGCTCTCGTCGTCAATGATCGCCAGTTAGTTTCAGTTCTTGTTGTGGTGTACGGTTCATCACACCTATGGTTTTTGGGTACTACAAAAGCGAATTGAACCTGTGGCCTAGCAGTCACTGAGAAAAAAAAAACGGGAAACGGCAGAAGAACCAATAATCAGGTCGATTTTCGAGCCCCAAGGAAACGCAAGAATTTTTCATGTCTAATAGAAAAAGAATAGATTTTACGATGTGAATAGTCCTTGTTCTCCTGTTCGATTGTATGCGGAAGTTCTAGCAGATCAGGTAGCAGAACAACTGTTACCTTGAATTTGCAGCTGCAGTTGCCTGTTATCAATGGGGTGCAGTAAAGATTTTGCTGATATGCGATGAACGTTAAATCAAAAGAAAAAATTTGTTTCTAAGAAACCACGTTAAAAAAGTCACCGCTGGCAAAGATCCAACTCGAAAATCGATTCGAATATTCGACTTCGACCACCTTGCAAGTGTTTTTATACGACGACGTTGTTTTCACTGCTGTTTTGACCGTGTCTGTAGTATTTTGTGTTTGTTTCTGCGCTCACATTCGCTCCTTAATCGACATTTCACGTGCACCTCATTCTGCGTGCAGTTAAGTGATGTTTGTAATTCCATCCTGGGAATATTGATCTGCAGTATACTAAGGGTTGTCCTTTCATCGTTGTCGCCAACTGCTCTGAATACGCATGATAGGGTGGTTTTTCCAGGATTTAAACGTGTCATTTTCTTCCATACGTGGTGTTTCCATAGCGATGGGGGTATACATGGCGTGGTCAAAGAATATTTCATCCCGAAACCTGGCTTAGACACCAGTTTGTTATCATTTGGCGTTAGTTTCCTGCTCTTTCGCTCAAAATGAAAAAAAAAAGTTGTGTGGGGCGGGGGGGGGGGGGGGGGAGGGGGTGACTCCCTGTATAAGCAGTGCTCATCTTCTCTCTTATGTACTTCTTATGTGTCTTTCCAATTAAATCTCTCTATCCTGCTTCCACAGGATGGGATCTGCTGAGCTACTGATGAAATAAGAGGATTGCTTATCCATACTGGTATATTATTGATATTGTAGCTGATGATAGAATGGAACTTGTACTTGATGATGCCACTGTCTTCTTCACGTCTACCCTAAGTAGAGCAATAAATTATTATAATTTATTATTATTATTAAATACAAATCGTAGGGGGACGGAGCTCCGGCTTTAAACTCCCGAAAACCCGCTTTCGGAATTACTTTGTGAAGTGCGTAGATAAAAATGCGGTATCAATTTACTTTTAGATGTTTATTTTCATTATGATTTTCCATACATTTATTTTTTACTGTGTAATTTTAAAATTGATTTCGCTTGTAGTTTTATCTCCCCATCCGGGTTCTCAAAGCCCCGGAGACCCGATTGTATTTTCCCAGGCCTTCTCTCCCCCCATCCCTCCTGTGCCCTCCACTGCCTATAATGTTATTTAAATTAGATAGGTGACAGGGTTAACGCTTCGCATTTTTACGTCCTTTTGTGACATTTCAGCGCGAACAAACCCATAGGGCACGTTAGTGCAAACATTCAAGCTACGAAAGGAAGAATGGGCACTTATTTTCTGGAAAACTGTGAGAGCAGGATTTTTGTTGAAATCTTCGCAAATGCATTAATTGAGTGAATTTGTATACAGCGCTCAAGTCATCTGTTCTGATTTTAGGCAATGAAATTCCTGAATAAAAATGAATGGATGAACTGACATGTACATACGTAACTGGACATTTAAAGGGTATCAGATCCAGAATGAGAGCTAAGAAGTTTAAATTTTCAGGGATGTTGCAAACATTTACGCGTAATAGAACCGACTGGAAATCACCCCATTTTTTGACAACTTTTCTCAAAGAAAATTCCTTATGGACAGATGTCGGCAGATCCCGACAGGAGGAGCGTATTCGAGTGGGCATGCATTGTCTTAGCCATCATTTCCATTCGTGGATTTATTTGGGAAAAGACTACAGGAGCCCAGATATCTCCTCTTGAGGATGCTGTTTCTCCATGAGCTTGAGTCTGTCCTACTGTCCATTTTTGCAGAAATCAGTCTCGCTAGTCCGGAAGTGGTATGTGAGCGCGCGACAGCGAGGTGTCGTCGACGTCGGTTCTTTTGCCGTGTCCCCGTATCTGCACAGCATCTCTTTCCCACACTTGGTTGCACAGTCGTTGTTATCCACTCTGCCTCATCCTATGCACAGGCCCGAAGCCGCTGTTTCCAACGGCTCCCAACCTGATTATGCTTCATCCACGACGCGGTTTTGTGCGGCGCTCGCTGCCGAAGTGTTTCCACGCTGAAGGTAAGTCAGAGCTCAGTGTTTTTGTTGATCTCCTTGTTCTTATACGTTTACTGCTGCGGAGTTACTAACCTTCTCTACTTCTTTGCACTAACTAGTACGAGGAAACTACTACAACACGTAGGTAAAGCAATACTAGTCCAATGTACATTGTCATGCTTCGAAGTTTGTTGGTGTTCTTTCACACTGATGAATTGACGAAGTCAGGGGTTTACTCCATGCCTAGTGGTGAAACTGGACCCTAGGTTAGGTTACCCTTCTCAATTTGGCCATGTTTCCAATACGTGCTCTGTAAAAAAACACCCACCGAAATCAACTTGAGTTAAAAATCTATTTGAAATTGACGCGTTCTTTGCGCGAAGAATCTGGATATTGGTATTTTTATACAACTGTACACTGGTGTGTAAAGAGTAGTAATTGGTTCATTCTGTCCTGGATGTCATCTTCTTTTGTCTAACTTCCTTCAGCTCAGTATCTTAGCTGTCGAAGTGGGAGCTAGGGATTCTCAAGATAAAACAAAAACATGGCTTTCTCTCATTCCTACACAATTGCCACACTTTCTTGCGTTCTCCTTCTCTTTAATCTCTCCCCAGTTGTCGTCCTTTTTGAAATCCGCTATGCAACTGTGAATGTAAGGGTTTCTTGTCTCACCTCTGGATTTTCTGGGGATAGAACTTCTCTAATTTTCATCAACCTTTGCACTACGGTTCATGCAATGCAGAGAACAACAGCAGAGGACCTGCACATTCCGACGGCTAATTCTCTAAGAGGAATTTCCAGCATAGGCAAAACATAATAGTTCGAATCGGTGCTTTGAAAGAATGTTTATAAAGCATTTTGTAAATACCCAGCTACACATGAGGATTTTTGCCTAGGCGGCCTCACTGCTATTCTGAGGCTAGAGCTGCTTTGGTAGAATCTGAATCAGGAGCATTGTGGACTATTGCGCAAAAATGTTAGCGCGCTTTCCCAGTGCCATCAAAGAAGCTTCCCGTGGTCTCTTTAAGTTTGTAAGAAAATGTCACGTGACGGAGATGGACATTAGGGAGGTTGGTGCTCTAAATTAAGCTAACTATCAAGTCCTGTACAGAGCAGATTGTATGGGTGTTGAGTGGGTCTCGTAATGTTAGCTGCTGAATCTTACAATTAGTTGTGAAGCCAAACGACATGCCAGCTATTTCTAGAGACTTACTGCTGACTTAAAGTCACAGTATTTTATTGGTTTCTGCGCTTTGTGGGTTTTCATTCTTTTCAATTCCTTTTCAATTCAAAAAAAATCTGTCGGTAGGACCATTACGGCTATGTGCATGTTTCAATCGGAAATTTACTGGGTACGACGGTACGACGCAATGGTTATTACCATCTTTTCTCAGGGAATTAATTTGGGGTCAAATGGATGCCACTCAGTGGTTTTGCATACTTCAGGGATCCCTAAGACGAATTAATCCTGTTCGCCATTGAGAAATGCAAAGGTTTTTTTCATATGTTTACTTGTGAAAATATGCAGTGCTGGAGTTACTGGTATTCTGTTACGGGGCGGAGCGACCTCACCTCAATAGGATCATTCGTGTGCTTGCTTTTTTTTCTTTTCATGATAATGAATGTGAACAATAAAAACGTGAAAATGATGATTTATGAGGAAGTAGGACGAATGGTTCGTTTCGCCTCTGCTCTAGACGCTCTCTCTAGATGTGTTAGACTTTTCGAGCAATCACAGACTTCTGGGCGCACAGTTCTTCAAATTTCTGGAATTCATCCTGGTCGCGTATCGAAGCTTCGTTCGGCTACATTTCCTATACACTACACGTTCAGTGCTAGTATTTTCTTTCATTTTTCTCCTTTTCTGCTGGTTCAGGTACGATAGCTTCTTGTGCTTTGTTTACTTCCGATTCCGCGCCTTCAGGTAGTGCACTAAATAAATGAATAAGTGAATGCTTGAACATGATTCTTTTCAACTCGATACTATTTTGACTTTTAACAAACATCGGCCGAAATCACTGTACGAGAAGTCTATCAGAGCATAGTCAGCAAGATATTCGTCCTCCTCTTGACTTGAACACCCTTCCATACTTCTCGCAAAACAGTAGGAGCAGAACAAACTCACTACAAAGTTCTTTTGAATGAGCTATACACAGAACTACATATCCTTTGATGTTATTGGCTTTGTTCGAAGCACTGTTTGTGCTGTTCTCTGCTCTAACGCATTTTTCCTGCGAAACAGTAGGAGACAACCAGTTAGGGCAAAGATAGTCACGCACCAAGTCATGTAATGACGTTATCACTTTGTGTTCTTTAAATAGACGGGTATTAGGTGCTACGTTATTCACGTGACTGTGAAAGAAGCGTCCCCAGTGCCCATTCGTTTTCAACTAGGACTTCTGGCGAAATTTGAAGATTGAAACTTTGTTGTTAACTTCGTAGTTACTATGTATTTTGTTATTTTATCATGAGAAAAACCCCTTATTGCCTGTCTATATGCTAATTCCCGCTTCATTCGATCCGGTTAGGTTGCAGCAGGTCAGCTTTGATTTGCTACAATCTTTGATTTCCTTCCTGCTCTATAGTGCCACTGTTCCCAGTTACCATTGGCACTATGGGACGAGCGGCATTTCCTTTGTTTCCTCGAAGGTACAAGTAACACGTGTAATCAAGGCCTTGTTGCTCGCCTTAGGTACCATTATGGTGAGAATATGCTCCTAATTGGACGCCTTTAATGAATGAGGTGTTGTTACCCTATAAGCGTCAGTGCTTTTCTAAAAAATGACTGCAAAAAAGGAAATTAACATTACATATATTGTGTGTAGTGGTCTCATAGTTAGTTTTTACCTTTCACAGGTTTTTGGGTCAGTAAGCGTTTGTATGTCATAATTCATAGTAAATACGCGATGTACTGGAATTATTAGAGAAAATTTACTTGGGAAAACTTCCCCACCGAGAAGAGATGTTACCAACTAAGGCTTTACATCGTCTATTTGGGCTGAAGTGAAAGTTGCACAGCTAACAGAAGAGCAACTGCTCATATGAGAATATCCCCAGGGGTAATCGATATGTATCGTTTCTGTTGTCATTATCTTCTACATCGCCAGTTCATTTTGATCCACTTTGGACTGGCGATGTCTGGGGATACTCTGACTATATATGTCACAGAAGATGAAATCTCTCATCTCGCATTGTATGATCTTATTGTGTTAGGCTAGCAGGGAATTTCTATCCGAAATCTGATGATTTTTTCCTTCCTCTTAGAACTTCCTATAACAACCTATCCTATCAACCATAATCATTATGATTGTGTTCTACGTTTAGGGCAGTTTTTGCTTGTTACCTTACCCAAGGCCACCTATATAACCCTAGATTCAATATGGCTATTTTTGTAAGAGGCTTGAGCAATGGAGCTTTGGACGGGCGGATTAAAGGATAACAAGAGAGGAGGAAAATTTGTATAAGGCCCATGGCATACCTCACAGCGACGCTGTCGTCGCGACTGTTCGGCCGAAGGAGTTGGTACAACTGCTCCTACGCGAACAGGTTATTCTATTCGAATGATGTGATAAGATATGAGAACTTGTAGTGTGAAGTATGTCATAGGCCTGTGTGCGTGCCTCAGATGTACGAATTCATTCAAGGAGCATTCTTCCGAAGAAAATTGTTCGGCTTGGCATGTCACGTAGCTTAGGCACGCACACATTGAGCACAAATTGCGTTAGAACCAGGCCAGCAAACTAGGACGGGCTTGGTGAAGGGTTTCAACCAGGGATGACCGGAATTCCGAGTTTCGGAAGCTGGAAGTCTCTTAATTTTGGCACCATGAAAACATTTAACTTCCTGGTTTGTGGAGAATTGGTGATAGGTCAGTTGTACGAGATCACAGATGCTGTTTTTGCTGCTCCAAATCTTCTTATTTTTCAAGCTTTTCATAACTTACGACTTCCGTCGTTTCCAATACTTCATCCCTGGTTTCAACCCTGCAACACCAATTTATTCAACGTCTATTTATCAAAAAAGCAATGAAATTGGTAGTTTGGATGGTTGGACTACGCATGGTTCTCAATCCTTGCCGTTTTCCACTTTCTAGTAATGTCAAGTTCTTTTTCTGGCTGTTTTTTTCCTGCTTTTTGAGAAGGAAACTGCTAGTGAATCATAGTTTTTTCTTTTCGTAATTCGTAACTACCGCAACATCGAAAATTCTCGTTTTCCACGTGAAAAAGAGGGTGAAATAGAGGAAATAGGTGGTAGTTGCGTGACGCTTTTTTTTTCTTGTGGACGCGAATACCTCCTTCCTCTAGTTGAACACCAAGCGATGATAATACTGCAAAAAGAATGTGGGTGTATGTATTTGGTGTGTTCTCAAGAAGTCACACATCAGGGCAATGTTTAGCGGACAATGTTTATTGATGGGATACCGGTAGCAGGGCAAGAAAGTCACAGAGAAACGGCGATGTCAGAGAAAATCTTGCGGTTGAACGCATGCAAACCGTTGCCTGTCCATGACATTTCGATTTTATCGCTGATACATTCCAGTCGATGCTTTCTGTCGTAGTACACTCGTTCGATGATGTACTCGATTTTGTTGCTTCAACGACTGCTAGACGGTCTGTTCCTGATTCTTTTGGGCATCTTACCGGCCTGGATATTCTCTCGGATATTATTCCCAGAGTAGTAATCCGGAGCAAACGTCATTGGCTTTGTTTATTTTCCTGTGGCAATTGATAAGGTACTTTTTTTTCGAAAGATGGTCTTCGGGGGTCACATTTAATCAGTGGTTTTTTAAAGGATTATCACATTTTTTTATAGAGGTCCGAGGGTATAGAGCGTTATGCCTGGGGTGGGCAAAGCGGTCTAACTCTCTGATTGGCCAGTCAGATGAATCGACCATTCGTAGAGTTGGACCGCGCCCCCCTTTCCAGTATAACGCTTGACGTTCGAGGTTTGACATTCCACCACCCTGGAAAAGTTTTCTGTTTTAGTTATCTCTGTGTGATCCTTGCAGTTCCCAAGTCAGGACGGAATTCTCGAAATTCCTCGTCTGGGAACCTTTCCTTCCACACGCTCTCACGCTTTTATCCTACCGCTGAGATCGAGCAGGAGATAGAAGTCGAGAGCGCTGGGACTGTGTTTGACTTCATTCTTCCTCTTCGATTTGCGCTGATATGCTTGACTTTCTCATTCTTATTTCTTTCTTTCTTTCTTTCTTTCCTTTAGTCTCACCTACGGATGACCTTGATTTTTGTGATTCGGCGAGTAATGCTGTGTTGAACTGCGAATGTTACGGTGCGGTCGTCCATGGCAACCCCTATTACGAACGATTTTATTATTATTTACTCTTTATTCATTAGCTATATCGTAACAGCTTGTTTGTACACTTGGAACCGAGTAAAAGTCAAATAAATCATTCTTTTTCACTCATTCCGGACCAGATTCGAAGATTGCTATTGATTGATTACTACATTGAGACATACTTAGAGATAGACACAACATAGAGACTGCTAGACTATTGCTTCCTCTTTTTCAAGCTATGGACTCTCTCGAAATCTAATTTTCGATTTTCGGATAAATCGATAGGTATCTAATGCATTATTCGGTTCTATCTACACTTGCTTGATGTGGAATTGTTTTTATGAGTCTTCATGGTATTTCCATTCATCTGTCCACTTCCATCTTTGTCCTTGATCTACCTTCGTCCTTATTTCTTCTTCTTCTGGACTTCGCTTTAGCGACTAATTTCATTATCAAGACATGATAAGTCACAAAGATTTTAATCAGGATTGAAATTAAATTTTCTTACGCAATAATAGTAGTTTTTTTTTTCAGTTGCGTGCTACCGATATGTTTAAGCTAGTTAAATTTTCTGTTGTAGAAATCGAATAGTATTTAGTGTGATTCCGTAGTGTCATCCTCGAAAAGACATCTGGGCCTGGTTGCATTGTTGTGGTTATCCAGGGTGAACAAGTTGACGCCGGTGCTAACAATGGGTAAATTCGCGTGGTGTTCACCTGGTAATCTCAAAGGTGCATGCGGCCTCTGATGGCGCTCTGTGCAACATGTTTTCGATGAATTTTCAGAGCATGACGCCAAAACAAAACAAACAGATGCCTAAGACACCTTACAGTGGCACCCACGCTTCACAACAACAGCTTCGTTCCTTGCATACCATCGAAGAAATAGTTGTCTACGGAATATTAATTCCATGCAGTTAAAGTGTGTTCGTGCTTGCTCAACACTATGAAGGGCAAATGGTATTTTCCCGCCTAGGTAAAGGAGCAGGGGAAAGGTACCTGGTATCTATCTATGCCGGCTCTACATTTTTTCTTTGTGTTTATGCAGGATTTTATTCTGTTCTGCTTCCAAAAAAAAAACAGGAGTTTTGTCAGAATTCTTTGGTGTTTTTTATTTGTCAAAGTTCCTCTCTTATACTCTCTTGCGTGCTCCACCCACGGTATCTTCTCGCTCACTGATCTTCTACTCTCTTTTAATTTTAATGCGATCTTTCCTCAGCGAGCATAGAATTTGATATGACGCTATCTGGTACGACAGAATAACTTATAAAATAGGATTTCTGCTTTCGAAGGAATTGCTAGTGCGAATGACTCTGATGAATATCTACGAATCCAAGATAAACGAAATGCCCTCCCCCTCCCTCACCCGTGCCCTCACACTCTCTACACTAATTAATCTCACCAATGTTCCATGTGTAGTGTACTATTCTTCTTCGAACAGTTTTATATTCTTACCGTACTAAATATCGGCATCGTTTCTCGTTTAGTTGTTCTTATATTGTCAGCACTTGTAACCGATAATAAATAAATGAAATTTTAAAAAAATGTCGTTGGGCCTTTTTAAGAGCATCAAACTCACTAGCTTTGATGTCTTGTGAGCAGGGGTTTACGTTTACTTGGTTGTTTTTTCATGGCTTTTATTGATTCGTATGCAGGAACTCATCCATGTTAGCATACAATATGCGATGCAGAATAATATAACGCAACACAATGATACGATGTTCAACTTGAGGGGCCTCCAATTAGCCTTTTTGGTAGAGCAATCCTTCCGCTTACTGGGAGTTAAGAATCTCTTGCTCATCGTTGGATACTCTGAAACAGATCTTGGCAGAAAACGATTGTCTTATGGAAGTTCCGTCGTTTGCGATCCTCATCGTTGGCTGATCGTTTCTGTATTCTGCGCTACTTTTTCCGATCTGTCTTGCCTCTTCGATTTTCTATCCGGGTTTTTTTTTATGAGTTTCCATACGGCATCCATCCTACTTCACTCTAAAATCTGCAAAATACTGCGCCCGGTTGAGGTCACCCAGGGTAGACGTGTTAACCCATTCAAGCTTACTCTTTACCTGGAACTATCCGGAAAAAGAGATGGAACAGAATATTTTCCGAAATTTCGAGAAAACTGACGTTGGCTCAGTTTGCCTTCCCGTTTTCCACCACCTTATGTCTATACCTCGCTTGCATCGTCCAGTTTGTTCCATGAGCTTCTCAGAGCATTTACCTGCAAAAACGTATTGGTATCTCTGTTGACCAGTTCCATCGAGATAGAACTATGCATAACTTTTTCGATACATTTACCGTTGATCACACTGTCTTAGACTTTTTTCTTCTTTTTTTTTTTTTTGAAGAAGAACTGTTATGCCATTATTCGGCCCTCTTATTACGACTTCCCGATAGCAACACTAATACAAGGTCTCTGTGAAGGTTCTCAGGTCACTAGGGTGGTTTGAGATAAGATAGTACGTCTGTCCGAGTGTTTATCTGTTGGTGTTCAAGTTCGTGGACAACAGGTTTTATGGGTTGTCTGGTCACTGGACATTGTACACCTGCATTGTATCCCTTCGAAAAAGAAATCGACACTACAGCCCCTAACCAGGGTTGATTTTTACCTAGTTTCTTTTGAAGGTCAGGACCGAAGTCAGGAATTATTTTCGTATGGTGTCGTTATTCACTCCCATCACTTTAAATAAGTAGGGGAGACACTCAGACCACTGGGGGGGGAGGGGTCCTAGCATGACCTTTTTGGGAGTTGGTTGTTGATCAGTAACGACATAATGACGTGTGATTGTTTTTGTCACGAGCCCCAGCGTCGACCCTTGCCGCTGACCTCAAGGTGTGATGCGATCCAGGAGGAGGCGGTGGGCGTGTCCTTCGGCGCATGCTCGGTACTTCTCCAACTGCCAAACTATAGACAACGTCTATGACACCTACACACGGACTGACCAGCGTTGATAGCGGGTCGAGAAGGAACACTGGTGAGTTAGAGTTATTTCCAGAGAGTTTGAATTCTTTAGGTCAGTATGGACTTTATCCGAAGATAGCAGTTTGCTTTTCATTTGTAAGGGGTCGCTTTGTTCTGGAAAACTTTCTAATTGGAGATTGGTAGGATATCCCTCGGGGTTTTTTTTTCGTTTTACTCCTGCTGAACATTCTTAAAAAAAATCTCAAGTTGTGATCGTTACCAAGTAAATACTACTTAATATTTTTTCTTCAATTAAAGAAATTAACGTGAATTTTCGGGAAAACCATTTTATTTGGGTTTTGAATTAAATCAAAGCTCTAAGATCAAAATGACATCCATTTTTATCACTATCAGGTATTTTATGTAATAATTGTAAGGCAATATGTATAACAATGCGTGTCAATTTACATACGCACATTGTTTTATTGTTTCATTTTATCATTATTTTATTCTATTCACAATTTTAAAAGCGCTAGTCATGTTTCCATGCCATTGAACGCCTCTTAGCTGATATATGATTCCTCGCTGAACTTAAAATCGGCATTCTGACTTAGAAAAGTTGTTTAACCATTGAATAAGGATGAGAATGCCAGGTACTATGCTTACATTCCTGTTTATGTGGATTTTTGCATTTTCAAAAACGGCAGGAATTGAATTCTGCTACCTATTAGGTGGTCGAAACCACTACCTGCCTTCCTCGCCTCTTTTTCTGAGTGCTGCACATTTGATTTTCTCTTATTTTCCTTATCTTTCTCTCTATCTGCCTCCGCAACTTCCTTTTTTTTAAATGAAGCGATGATGGGCTTCATTTATGGGTGTTTGAAGTAGCTCCGTAACTTGATATTTTTGTTTCTCCACGAAACTTTCTAAGAGAAGTGACATTCGGCTTCCAAAATGCGTAAGATATCCTTACGAGGTTTTCTTGGAGGATTCTTGGCTTCCTCAGCATCGAGTGCATCGGGGATTCATTCAATAACTCTCTTTGCTGGCTTCTTTTATGGGTTTTCCCCACGAGAAAAACAGGCAGCACGAGACTCAAACCTGCATTCATGAGCGCTAAGGCTATTGGGAGCTTATTACACTTTCATGGAGTCTCTTTTGTGCTTCTGCTCGTTTTTTTTTATTTGGCCTCTTCTTTCTGCTAGAGTAGAAGTGGAAGTGCGCAAAAGTTGTGCCTTTGACATTTCCTCATTCCTCCAAGGAGGAATGAACGTACGGGCTCGGTTATCCGAGTGGGTGCAGTCAATGGATTGATGCCAACGAGGGCGGACAGCGAGGATCAGCACGGATGTTTGACGGCGGTCGTTCTTTGGAGGCAGGTTGCCAGGAGGGATAGATATCCGCACGTCTGCTGTGTTATCCTGTGCCTTGCCGCGTGATCCATGCTGCGGGGATCGTTAGGAGTCTGCACGTTCGTAGGAATGATCTGTGATGCTGAGATATCACGGAGTTGTGGCGTCACAATGAGAAACTGTGGTAAACACGGTTATCTTCTTTGTTTGTTTACTTTGAAACTGTGCAGACCTTTGTTTTGCACAGAACTGCGACCTCTTGATGTGCACATTTTCCCCGAGGTTTCATGTTTACCCAAGTTTTTTTTGGCGCTGGAGCTCTTTAAACTGGCGGAGGTTGATCGCTTGGGACAACATCGGGATGTTTATATGGGAGCGATTAGAAGTTACTGGAGAAAGGAAATGGGGAAAAGTTGGTTGGAATAGAGACAAGGTTAGATTTTGAGTGTTTTTTTTTTCCTCAAAAATTGTAATATATAGAGTAAGAGGGATATAAATGTCAGGAGAGGAGATATCACTAGTCTGCGGTTGGTTGGTTCACTTCCAATTTGGCGGAAAATTCAGAGCTCAGGAGCATTTTTTAGTGCTACATCTCACCCCAAAAATTTTTCTGAGATTTTTCATGCCCAAAAAAAAATCCTCCGCGAAACCCAGATCTCATTAATATACGTGATTCCTCACAAAAGCAAAGGAAAACCGGTGCCTGGGCCAACTCTTTAGTGGAGAAGTTCGGGGACATCTACCACAAAAAGGTGTTAGATGTCAGCGGTTTTTTCCCCGAATTCTCCACCAAAGAAGTGGCTTAACAACGAGTCTTCCTGCACTTTTGTAGGGAAACATGTATACCATTGTGATTAGCGTCGCCTGAACATTCTTCCATGTGGAAATCGCGAAAGTGTTTGTCTGAGGTGAAACCTGCCTTCGAATAAAGCTATATTCGCCCTGTATGTGAAGTGACTGTGGGTCATACTAGGCTTAGCTGAATAAGACTACTGACAATGAGCTTTAGATCACTGATAGCGCACAATCGCGGTAGTGAAATGAATGGCTATTGATCGGCGCCAGACAAATCCTGAGTACATAGCCCCTCTGCTTCCTGAAATAAACAACCACAAAACAGCTGCCTTGGTTAGCTGGGTGTCATCAATTGACACTAGAGCTCGCTATTTTTTGCTGGATGGCTGCTACGACCGAAACAGCAGGTATCGTTCCAAGAAAGTCCTATGTTGGGCCGTTATTATTGTTTATTTTGCGAATGTTGCGTCGAACGGGTCGTAAATCAAACGTCCGTGTGCGATCGCCGCGCGGCACATTTCCCACGATCGGGCGCCTCGCACTGCGCCGCGCTCCGTTCGCTGTGATTTTTGGGCCAGCGCCGGAGTTACAGGGTTTTTATCGCCTGCTTTCCCTTCCTGTTTCCTTCTATGGCCTGGTGGCGCTTCTCGAAACTATGCCAGTACAGTAAATTTAGTACTTCTGTAAATTTACGTGCTGTTGTACAGCTTTACGGAATGTTAAGTTTTGTCGGAGCAGCAGCTGTCATGGAGGCAGCTGCTGAGTTCATTTCTTTTTCTTCTTTTATTTTTGAACAGTCTATTGATTAATTCCTATTCTTCCCGAAATTTAGTTATATCTCAGCAGTGAATAAGAGAAGTAAAATCCTTCCTATCAACTTTGTTTGCACAACAAGTGCCGAATTCGTTGTGGTCTGTGACTCGATCCATGAATCCATCCCGGCTGCGTACTTCTGCTTTTACAAATTGGGTTTCCGGGTCGCCAGGCAACCCCCACATTGTTCCAGTCACCGCATATGGGCGCGCTATATCAAGTTTTTAAGCGTCATTTGATGTATCGTCAGAGAATTTTCGAATGCTTGAATGCTTCTCTTCTAGGCCTCTTTCTAGCCTTATCTTTAATTTTATCATTTTAAATTTGTTTACACGTGGAAAACACCATTTCTCACCTCATTTCTATCTGTGCAATTCGCCAAACTGGTTAGAGGTACACTTGTAGCAAGTTTTCTATGTAGAAGGACTAAAGAGTACTAGTTAGAGTTCAACATTACTCCTTTGATCTGGATCTGTGATTAGTCCATCATCTTCTCATGTTCTAACTTTTTGAACAGTCTCCATTTGTATTGCTTTTCAGAAATTTATCGAGGGTCTTGGGTCGATTTGACCACCGGCAAGGCTTCACCTTCTTCGAGGCCGACAACTGCAAGAGTTTCGCCTTTGCCAGGACACAACGAACACGTCAGAATGCCTAACATCAAGGTGAGGCCTTCTAGGAATCTGAATTTATGCATGTGTTTTGTTGTTACTTCCTGAAAATTGCTCTGTTCAGGTGTTTTCCGGATCATCGCATCGTGATCTGTCGCAGCGTATTTGTGAAAGGCTCCAGCTTGAGGTGTCGAAAGCTTCGTTGAAGAAGTTCAGCAATAAGGTATGCTTTGAGTTTAGTCGAAATTTACTGAAACTACTGATTTGTCTTTTTTTCTAAAACCAAATGGCATGACCCGTAGGTGAGTGTCATCTAGAGGTGGTCGGAGATAAACTCATAGAGTAAAAAAAGTTAACGAACACTACGAATTCGATATGATTCTTGTTCTGGATGTGTGAGGTTTTAACCTATCAGAAAACTGGCGCAATTCATGCTTGAGCTGTTTTTTTTTTTTCGTAGAAAGATAGTATTTCCTATGTTACGGATTTAATGAAATCCAGTTCTTTGATGGTTGATCGTAGAAAATGCAACTATCTAGGGTTTCTTTTTTTGATCTGTCACTTTCATAAATACATTTTCAAACTATGTTCGCGGTAATCAATTGAGTTTTCACTTTTAGGAAACAAATGTTGAAATTGGGGAGTCAGTGCGTGGAGAAGATGTATATATCATCCAATCAGCTGCTGGTGAAATCAATGACAACTTGATGGTGAGTCTTCTTTAGCTCTTTTTTAATTATAGAATTTATTTTATCTTGCGAAATTGCGTGCTTGGAAGAAATTTCGTCGCTCTGAATTAGCATTTCATATGCTGAAAGTGTGTGAAAATCTGTTGTGCTGGGTTGCAATAGCGAAGAGCAGCTTTCTCTGGAGAATGCTAACATTCTCTTTCCTATTTCCAAGAGATACGTGCAGATAATACGTACAGATATATACACTAGGCATGAGTTAGGTTTTTAAAGGCAGAGGGCCACCTCGTTCTGCCTGTTGGATTTACCAACATATCCTAGACCTTCTCATCATGTTGATCCCTGGAATATACATCAACAGGCACAGAAGCGACGAAATACCCATTTTTGAAAGGCACGAACTAGGTAAAAATTTGGAGCCCGGAGGCGGATCGCTCCAAGCTGTGCTGGCTGCCTGCCACGGCTGCCGCGTCGGTCAACGGGTCTTGGCGTGTCCAATCGATAAGACCAACGGCTTCACATGTCAACTCGTGTTGGCAAACTGTTACAGACCCCGTCCTGGAAGACGGGTTTATAGACCATTCTGAGACAATTTACCTATACCGCTGGATTCAGCGTGTGAAGGAGATGTAGAATCTGCCATTATCTCAACCACGAATATGAGTTGGACCCCTGCCTTTAACGAAGTTGGTAGATTTATTTTCTTTTGGGAATTTTGAGCCTCTTAAAAGAGGATACTGTTCTGGTAATGATTTATCATTGCTCCATCTTCAACTGGAAAGATAACTCAGAATTGAAAATCATCCCACATCATTGAATGGTCCAGACTGTGGAGTTAGAATGTAATCATGCCAAACGATAGTTCAAAATTATCAAAGTAACTGTTGCTTCAAGGAGTTATTTAGGAGCTACTTATCATGATCAACGCCTGCAAAATCGCATCGTCATGTCGAGTGGCAGCCGTTATCCCATGTTTCCCGTATGCGCGTCAAGATAAGAAGGATAAGTCACGTGCTCCGATTTCAGCAAAACTGGTAGGTGAAGGTAATTTGGCTTCTCGCCAAGCGTAGTCCTGCAGTTTTTAAATTCAGGTTGCAAATATGCTGTCAGTGGCCGGCGCGGATCATATCATTACGATGGATCTTCATGCGTCGCAAATACAGGTAACCCTTTAATTCTCAACAGCTTAATTCAGAAAAAATGTCAGCATGCGACTAATTTCAGGGCTTCTTCGACATTCCAGTCGACAACCTGTATGCAGAACCCGCAATCCTCAAATACATCAAGGAATCGATACCGAACTGGCAAACTTCTGTGATTGTATCGCCTGATGCAGGAGGAGCAAAAAGGTAGGTGTGGTTTTCTTTAGCGGTTACTTGAGGCTGTAAAGGGATGGGCTATTTTTAGGGTGACATCCATTGCTGATCGTCTAAATGTTGACTTTGCGCTTATCCACAAAGAGCGAAAACGAGCTAATGAGGTGGAGAAGATGACACTTGTTGGAAATGTCGAGGGAAAGGTGTGATCTGTTGACTCTATTTACCAGTTTTTTTTTGTATATGCGAGATTTTAGGTCGCCATTCTTGTCGACGATATGGCCGATACATGTGGAACGATTTGCATGGCCGCCGACAAGTGAGTTAGTTGAGCTTTTTATGGATCGATCGATATCCATCGACTACGTAATATGTGCTCATGTTGAATATGTTCAGACTTGTCGAGGCGGGTGCGGAAAAGGTGTACGCATTCTGCGTGCACGGAATCTTCTCAGGACCAGCATTGCAACGTTTGAATAATTCGAAATTTGAGGCTGTAGTAGTGACAAATACAATTCCTCAAGATGAAAATATGAAGCAGTGTCCGAAGATCCAGGTTGGTAGCTTGAGACTTTTATACTCTGAATATTTGTCTGCTTCACCGTAGTTATTTTTTTTTTTGGATGCGGACAGAACGTTGGATTTGTTGCATGTACGCGCCTTGAGTTTGAATTTCGAAGCCAGAGTAAATTAGCTTACTTGTGCTGTGAAAAATTTGATTTGTTGCCTGAAGAGCTAAGTTCTGAGCTGTGTGACCTTAACAGTTGTCCTCGTTGGTTACGTAGCCGATTACATGGGATAGGGTTCACGTCAGAAACGATTCAACATCCTTTTGTCGACGTAAACAATAGAGGGAAGGGGCTTGTATAGAATGGAAATTGTTGTTTTCCCGCTAATCTTCCAGCATTCTTGTTGTGTAACCCGAAAGGGTTGCTATGTCAAGAGGTCATTTGTCGGAGATCCACCCGAATTACAACGTGCTGAGAGCAGGGATGAAATGAAATTCGCTTGTGTACGAAAACGAGGACTGCTCATAGATATTCTGGGGATTAAAGGTTCTAAAAAGTGAGGTGTAAATACTGTGGAGGGTGTTTTTCCAAAATATAAGGTGGGATGGGATTCGTAGAATACCACACCATTCTGTCCCTCCTGATGCACTATAAACCGTTTGATGAAGATCAAATTGAAGTGGTAGTTAACTATGAAGTAAATCGAAATTAAAACTAAAACAGTTCTGCAGTAGTCTAACTGGAGCTTTTCTCAGCTGTTGATCCACAGTTTGAGATTCCTGATGAACCCATTGTTATATCCATAATTATCGTTTACTTCTATCCTATTTGTTTCAGTGTATCGACATTTCTATGATTCTTGCGGAAGCGATTCGTCGTACGCACAACGGAGAATCAGTGTCCTACCTGTTCTCGCACGTACCGATTTGTTAAGAGACCGGCGTCATCGATCGATTATCGACGTCTCAGTGTTTCAAGTTTTAACCAAACCTTATCTCTTATCAGCAGATCAAATAGTGAATATGTTGTTTAGAATTGGTTGTTTAGCGTGTAATTACTCATTCAGCAGGTGTACTTGTTGAGATTTGTATCCACTAATTATTGAGTGACTGGATGGTTATTGATCACCCAAATACGAAAAAGAGGTAGAGAAAGCGTGGCCTTCTTCTATCTTTCTATGCTCATCTATTCCATTTTCCCAAGGTATTGATCGGTGTGGCGAAAAGTGTAGCTGCACCGGCTTTCCGTCGCGTAGAGCTGTTTGTTTTTCTGTAATGTGCCATGTGATTTTGAACTCAGATCTGTATGGGTGGTCCAATTCGGTAGATTATATGTAGGCTAAGTTGTTTCGTGTTGTCGCCATATCTACTGATACAGGCGCACGTGGATGTAATGTTAATTAACTTGTCCTATTCTTGAAAATCGCGTCATGCGAGTAATAATAAAGAATCGATTCCAGGGTCTGTACTGATTTTTAATTATATTCACGGGATTGAGAATACTTTTCGCATCCATGAGGAGCCGGTAATGTTCGTTGTTTCCTGCAGAGATTCTTTTATGTATTTATTGGTTTTTTTCTATTCATTAACCCATGTTGGTGAGGAATGGAATGAGAGGGATTAATGTATGAGGAGCATAGAAATCACAAAATAGGAGAAATAACAAACGCTAGGACGAAAGACCTGAAAATTCAATAACTTGCGACTACTAAGGCTAAGTTTCAGTTTATAATATCGCGAGTGCATCTTTGATGTGTGGATATTGCGAGGAAAGGTAAGTGATTATCGCAGGGATTTTTTTTCAACTTGCCGTATGTATAGACAAAACCAGTTTCGGTGAACAATGCATGCATATCTCAATCGAGCAGGAATTACCTTTCCAATTAATTAATTATTCAATTAAGGAATAATTGAAAGTCAAAAAGGGAAGGTAATACACCAGCATTAAGTACAACGATGCGCCACTGAGCAGAAATAACCAGGCCAGTTGCCAATTTAAAAACCGTCTAGGTGTGCATTGGCTTACGTACAATTCAACTAAAAAGCTGACAATACCGAGCTTCTCAGCCCGATTTCTAACTGGCGTATAATCTGTTCTATTGGAGTAGTTGGAGAAACACCATAGAGAAGAAGAGCGCAGGAAAGTGCCCAGAAAGTGGAGAGGGTGAAGAGAAAAACAGGAGATACTCACTGATACTCCACTATCGTCGCGTTTGGGACGGACTATAAACTGTCTCGGCGGCGAATTGAAGATAGATTCTCGAATATTCACGCGTCATTAGTCCCTTTTTCATTTGATTATGAGAGCACCGTTTTCTGAGTCGGAAAAGGCAGTGATTGAAAAAAAAATCGAAAAAAAAGTAAGGCGGAGATCATAGGAGGTTCGCCAAATCGACAAGAATAAATTCTTGAGCGTGTTTCACCTGAGAACATAGTTCTGAAGATAATATGTAGAGAAAGAGAGAATGCGAGAAATAGTGCCGTATTCGGAGAGGCAGAGGCGTTCGGAGAGGTCATTTTTGAAACGGACTATAGTTGCTTGATGTTTAGCGTGCAAATTGCAACTTGTGCGCAACTAATCGACTCTCATCGTCTTTGAAACTAGTTCGTACCACTTCGGACGGGATCTCTAGCGAGAGAGCCTCTAGAGAAGGCAGTGCTGCGACGTGATGGCGCCCTGTTCTTTGTCAGCAACCCACCACACTAAAATATGACATAGTAGACTGTTTTTCCCCTTTTCAAATAAATTCTATCTCAGTTTTTGTCGCGTAATTGATTTTCCTTTTTGTTTGGGAAATGAAATGGATCCACTTGTTCTGCTTCCACTTTGAAAAACTTTCTTCCATGACGTGGTTGGATTTACTTCAATCCTTTTAGTCTCGCACACATGAGTTCACCTTTTCCCTTATCATTGCTTTGTTTTGCAACTAGCAATTCCGAGATCGACTTCATCAGCTTCACTCACCGTTCTTCTTCTTTTTTTTTTTGTTGGGAAGCTTCGGAAGTTTTTGCCTCCGGGTGCTCAATTCGTCGCGGCATTTTATTTTGAAGATATATTTCTATTTACTTTTATTAGTTATCGGTGATACTCATGCTCTAGTCAGAACTATGTTTATACTTTACAGTTGTTGTTTTAGAATGTGGATTACGCATAGGTTGAGCTTTGTATTCCTGTTCTTTCCATGTGCAGGGGCCCAGACTTGGATGACTGGGGACAATTCAACAGTTGTTGGTTGTAGGTAAGGGATTCACACGATATTTTCTTCTATATAACAATTAAAAATTTTGCCAGTGCTGTTTTTCTCCATTGCTAAGCTCCATAGTCACGTTTTCACTAGTTGTGTTTTTTTAAATTTCCTGTTCAAATATTTAAACAGATGTTGATGCTATTATTGTTGTTTATTTTGCTACGCAAGTGATTCTCGCTCTCTTTGAACCTCTCACTTTCAGTACGCACTGCTCCCTCGATGACGATGATCTCTCTTGTTGGAATACCACATTAAATTTCTTCTCCAAAGTGTTGATTGGACAATTACGCCATTACATAGCTGTTCAGGTATGACTTTATGGGTTAGCGTGAGCTTTCATTAGTTAGCTCATAGATTTGTTGGTACGATTGTTCTATTTAGGTCGATATCGACCAGTGGCATCGTCGGCACGGAAAACCCGATGGTCAAGGCATGGACGAGTTTAGTTTTTTGATAGTACTAGCAAAATTTTTTTCTTCGTAAGATCGTAAATGGATTCCCGATTTTCCACGTTCGACTTTCTTTTTTCTCTATCCAGTTTTGCCAAAATTTCGCTAACACACTCTGAATTGATCTGACAACATCGACGTCGTAAAATTAAACTAGGCGAAGACTTTGGGGGAAACCCTTTCTTTCAGCTCAGTTGTGCTATATTTATTTTATTGTGCTACATTCATTTATTTATTTTCTGCTATCTGTCTTTCCTGCCTAGGCATTCTGTGTCATTCTTGTGAACAATTCTGTATCAAATGTTTTCCAGGTTGCCTCCCAAATAACACATTCATTTCTAAGCGAACTCAAACCGAAAGACATTCTCTTAGATACCACAGTGACAGAAGTTGCAAAGGTCCTCAGTGGCAGGATTCGTAATGTGAGTCCATATTCCGCTTAGTTTTTGTACTGTTACTATTTTCTACTGTCTACCCTATTATTTTGTCCAAACGACATCAGATGTTTCTGGTATTTATTCGTACATTTTGATTTTGAACATTGAAAGCTTCGCTTTTAGGTATCGGATCATGTGATAACGTGGGTTCCACATTTTCAATGTCCAATTCCTTGTGAATATCGTCGCAACAACTTCCGCAATTTATTGATAGCATCGGTAAGTGTTGGGCCTGGTGCTTAATCTAATTTTTTTCTGCTTTCATACAGAAATTCCTTGTTGCAGATGATCTTGAATGTTTGCATGGTGTTGATCGTGATACCCTTCATTGTACGTTTGATTCGGTATCAAAGTGTGTGGAGCAGTGAAACTCGGCTGATCAACTCTTAAGGGTGATATGATTGCTGTTACATAAGTGTGAGATTCTTCCTTATTTTTTTCGTTTTATTATATAGCACATTGTGAGCACAGTAGGAGTTTGACGATATTTCCGCGTTATGTTGACGATATTCACGGCATTTTACTACTTACTACCACTCCGATTCTAGCCTTTAAAGCTACTTGTAATTATTCTATGTACTAAGCTGATGTCGATTCTCGTCGACAGCATGGTCTTGGTTCAGATGTTGTCTTTTAAAATTTCATTGTCAAGCAAGTTTTTCCTACGCTTCTTTGATGCGCCTTATAATAGTTTTTTCTTTCTCATCTATCATTCTTCCTCATTCATCCACGCACGGCGCTGATCAGTACAAAAAACCACAGTAGATTCTGCCAAGTCAGCGAAACATACTAAAGAATTGCTAAGAGGGAAGACATGTCACCGGCGAAAATAACCTCCACCTCTCAGCGCTATTTCCCTGAACCTGAACTACTTAGAATCTTTTGTGTTTTTGATTATGTAATGCTTTCATCAAGCTCCGAAAGGACGACTTACGTTGAGTGTAGGGGGAGTATAAGGGTATAACATTCTTTGTATGGTATCGGCTCACAATAACCCTTGTCATGATAATTGCCAGGGGTTGTAAATTTGCCTGTTGTATCTTTTCATTTCTTTCTGGATTTGTAGTTTATTTTTGCTTGTAGCTTATTGCAGCTGGCCATAATGGGTCCGCAATTAAAAAGGCTGGAATGTAAATAGAAGTTGTTTAGTTTCAGTTAGAATCTTCATTGCAGTATTTTATCGCATGGGTTTTCTTAAAATTCAAGTGTATTTCCATTACTCATTTTTTATGTATTAGCTGCAATTTAACGCAAGTATGCTGATAGCTTTCGTGTCACAGAAGACCTCTGATATCCATTCCTATCCTTGTCAGCATCAGCTTTATTTCTGCTTTGCCTGTGATTCGTTTAGATCTTTGAGGGTTTGTTTAAGTGCTACTATGCCATGTTTCTTACAGTGTCCCTGTAAAGCGCCAGTTATTTGTTGTATTCTGAAAATTCTAGGTGTTTCTTTATCATGAGCATTTGATGTGATTTTGTGCTTTAGCTCACTTTCAAACAGCTGTGAATATTGCTGCTCAAGTTGAGGTCTTGCCAGGAATAAATTCGCTTTACGCTTATCTCTTGTGTTTTTTTTTAAATGTTCTACTGATCGTACCTTCGGTAAGTATCTATGCATGACAATTAAATGTATGTAGTTGTGGTTTCAATTCTGCTTGACGACAGCAGGCTACTGCTACTTTGGGATTTTTCACTTAGAAATTAAAGGTGCTGAAAAGTTTGCCAGGTGCTGCAATCTAAGTCAAGTATTCCAGGTTATAAAGTGAGACGACGGTTCTGCTCTTTGTGGAGAATGGAGTCTGGTAATTTGTTAATGCTCGCCGATATGGCGAAACTGGATAACGAGGAGAGACCTTTGAACTGGGATTTCAACAGGGAGAGGGTATGGTGCTACTGATTAACCAATGATGTTTCGCAAGTAGCTGAATACACGTACTTGCGGATACATAGTACGCAGCAGTGTTTTGTTCCAGCGCACTCTGTAACGACATTTGCTCGCTATGAAATAGCCAATCGCTAAGAAACTACGCCAATAAGCAGCGAAACACCTTATTGCCAGCTTAATTAATATCTTGGACCTGTCATACAAGAAAAGTCACAAACATGTCGTCAGCTAATCCTGTCTTCATTATCTCAGTCTGTCACGCGAGACTTGGGTGGAAGTATTCACGCTTAGGGTTTTTGCAGCAAAGGCACTCCATTGTCGCTTACCAGATGTTGGCTGGCTCTAAAATAAAGCACTTAGTGTTCATTACCCAAGAGAGGAGCAAAGAGGCTTGCGCAACAGTGCGCCTCTTGTCGTCTGTGTTCTCTTCAATCTTGCAGATTCTACCAGCTGCTGTGCTGATGAAGCTACAGTCGTGAAGAGAATACTATCAATCATCCTTGGGTACTGCGCCAAGCCAGTTTTCCAACATCGATGAAGCTTAAAGTAGAGCGTTTGGTTGTAAACATTTTTACAAGAGCAAAAACAAAGTAGGAAGTGAACGCCAAAGGATGGTTTCTGACATTTCATTGACTGCAGTGACGACAGGAAAAACAGCCTTTCTCGTGTGGTTTAGCATTAGTTAGCATTAGCGCTCTCTCTCTCTCTCTCCATCGAAGTCTATGAGATGCACCAATGGACTATGACCTTAACTGTGATAGCTGTAATGGCCGGTCAGGGACATGTATGAAAGCAAGGTTCTGAAAGCAACTCATAACTTTCAGGAAACTTTGAGTACTTCACATGTTGATGCCTTCGATCACTGTTACTTGCCATCGAATGACTTCGATCGCTTCGTGAATCCAACACATGACTACTACCGTCGAGTAGGGCAGGGAGAGTTGGATGATCAGGAGCACTCATATGCATTTCCGATGCCATCTGGGGTAAATATTATGTTTTACACCTCCGTCAATTGATATCAAGATTCATAATCACCTTGCAGCCGACTGGTGTGGAGGAGAGTTTGCTGGGATTCGACAGCTATGAGAGCATGCTAGAGCCGTCGACTTCCTATGTGGTGGGTTCATTTTAGATAGCTTCATCTGCAGAAGGGTGAAGTTATATCTGCTGCAAGTTAGGGATGTGGTGGATTAGAGATTTAGACGCTTTGGGCACTGATTGTTTTAACGAAATTTCCAAATTTCCAGAATGGCATTGTGTTGTGTCCTTACGAGTGTTGCTGGGAGACCTGTAAGCTGAACTTTGGCAGCTTAGATGAGCTACACAAACATGCAGGCGGGTGGTTTCTTACTGTTTTTCGTAGTTTTTGAGTCGTACAGCTTGAGGCAAAATATTTCCTGAGAATAGTATCCGATGAATGTAGTGAAACATTTCAGAAGCACACGTTGCTATCAACGAAAGGAACTGCAGATGGCGTGGGTGCAAGAAAGGAGGGAACCGCTATGCACACAGGTCTAGCCGTTTGACACAGATTTTGCTGTCCTTAATTGTGTGATGAGCTAGATATTGTCATTTACAGATATCTACTACTGCGGCACTTGCGCTCACATACAGGATCTACTCCGTTTGCTTGCGAACACTGCGGTAACCAGTTTGCGACAAGCGAAAGGTGCAGTTTCATCCATATCATTTGATCTCTCATTCATCAATACACTGAACTTAAGAATGCGACTCCATGTACGTGCTATACATACACCGGAAGTGAAGTACAAATGTGAAGTATGTGATCGATTCTTCAAAACGACATCAGAACGACGGCATCACATGACTCGAGCTCATATGGGTAAATAACCCACTCCTGGGATTTTGTGGTAACCAATACCTCTACTTTTCTTCTTTTCAGTGGAACGCCTTCAGTGTCAACATTGTGGCGGTTTGTACGCGGGTACAACGGTTCTGAATCGACACTTGAAAGTCTGCAAAAAGAAATGAATTTTTGAGAATATTTGTGTTGTGTGTATAATTATGTATGTAAAGCTGACAGATAAAAGGTAAAAATTAGATCGAAGCAGTCAACCAGCTGAGGGGCATCACACATTGACTTTAATTGCAGACTAAGTCGTCGCAGACGCGTTCTCTACACACACCACATCATGTGCAACGTGACGCTCTGATTGCCTGCGCATCTACACATTTCCTGGCCAGCATCGTTCTCATTTTCGGCCGATTCTCCTGCTTCCTATTCTAACATATCCAACAAGGTGGTGATGCACATGCGCGAAACCTCACTGTACTGGTGGCTCCTGCAGCACTGCTGGTTGCAGCTGATGCAACTGAATTTTCGGCTGATGAAACTGTGCGCTGAATTTCTTCCAAGATCTCTGTTGCCGATTGAAGGAATTGGATTGGAAGAGAAATAATGCGGCTGCAGCGGAGCATTTGACTCTTCTTTTGGAAAAGTGACACACGGATTGTTACCGCATTTCCTTACCGAACGCAGATTACGAGAATGTTATGAATCAAATTAGAGCTATGGTCTGTTAGCTCAGAGAGGGCTGATGAAGTGACTTTGTCTGCAGTTACGACCGCACTTGTTCCATCGGTGAGAGAACGCCACAAGATGCGTGTGGAAGGAGATTTTACTAAATAGCAGCAGGGAAACGTTAGTGAATCACACCATATACAGAGAACTCCAAACGGACGCAGTCAAGAGGCAGGACCGCGGCGCGGCTCTCTTGGGCAGAGTCAAGGGAGTTCAGCATAGTTCGCGCCTGCGTCTCTGCCCATGAGAGCCGCGCCGCGATCTCGACCCTTGTCTACGTACGTTTGGAGTTTCCTATACATATAAAAAAAAAGTGTATGTAAAAATTAGATCAGTTGGCCGACACCTTGATGAGGTCGTCATTGCAGATAAAGTCACTCCATCGGCCCTCTCTGGCCTAACAGACTATACCTAGGACTTTGAAGCACCACCAAATATCCCTCTATTCAGATTTTTTCTTTGCAAGGCAGTGGTGTTCAAGAATGAGGACGTGATTCTGATTGTGAGTAGAATGAGACAAAATTCTCTGCTCAAAGAGCGAAACTGCAGTTCATTGGGGGCTGCAGTGAGGTGAACCCGTTCGCATGCTTAGCACCCCGTTACTATACGTGACTGACTCTCTGATTGTCTGCGCATCCACACTCCAACACGAAGAGAAGTCATTTACAATCATATAATCCTGCTGTTCAATCCATATTCCCATCACCCAGGTCCTCTGTTTGCCCCGTCTCATGCTGCTGTTCTGTTCATATTTCCACCCTATTGTTTTTTAAAGGGAATGATTAGCTGGGTTACAGGTGTGAAGCTAGCTGCCCTAGTCGTTATTAGCTCGTCTGTGCACAGAAACGCACGTAGATGTCGCAAGTGGACTACTGGTCCCGACACGAAGGCGTTGTGACGATGGTCATTTGCATGAATGTTTGTATCTGGGTCACTCTCTTTTTAGCAGAGGTGGTTCTTCTTTTGTGATTGCATAAGTTTCCTTTTAATGATGTACAGCCGTCACATCTTTGAAAATCACAAAGAGGGAGTTGGGGGGGGGGGGGAGCAATACACCATTTCCTCAGAAGGGAGTATCCACCTTACACGCACATTTCACTTAGCGCTCGACGCATCCTGTGCCGCTGTTAATTGATGTTACTTTCGTCACAGAAAAGGGATTGCATTTGTACAGAACTCAGATCACTGTTTATGCGCGAGCATAACGGTGAATCACGCCGCCATTGGTTGGCACTTCATTGATCGACCCGCTCCGTCCCGTTATTGGCCGCGTGTGGCCAGCCGCTTATCGATCGCAAAACCAGCCAACCACGAGCGCTGCTGCGTTGTGTGGTCCTGTCCTGTAATTTTTTACTTCATTACAATTTCTTACATTCACTATTATTGTATGGATTATGGAAGATTGAATTGAACCATTTACTTAGCGTTCCTGCCTGTTCCAAGCGGATTCTATATAATAGAAGAAACTTCACGAACGAATCAAGTGGATATTCATGAACATCTACTCGTTATCCACATAATTTGAGCAAAATTGAAGCCCCTTAAGGCTGCACTACCGGAAATGATCGTGTCGAGATTTTTCATTTTTTTTTCAATTTCAAGGCTTTAACGGAAGTATCCATATATGTACATATATGGATGAAAGAGCGCGAAACATGGGAGAAATTCATGAAAAGGAGTTGCAGTTTTCCTTTGAGTTATTGCGCTCCGTTGACACTTGTGAGTCCCGCCACGAGGAAGCCATATTCCCTTGTGCATGTGAGCGAGCCCGTGTGGACGCGAATGGACACCAAAGAAATCACGGTAATACCAGCATCCGCTACTGTTGTGATTCTCCAGCAACTGATTACATGGCAAATCTGTACATACTTTGCTTCAAAAGGGAAAGTTTCGTGAATGCAGCCTTTAAAAAGATTCTCTTGAGTTTTCACGTTTTTACACACCGTATAGGTAGAATTTTAGCACTGAACGACATCTTTTAAGGTTCACGTGTGAAGTATGAACGCGACTGAACCACGTCTCCAACAATTTGTTGTAAGTGGCAGTGGAGACCATCACGATCTTCAACAGGCGATGGTGTTTATTGTGTACAACAATACGGAGAGCGAGGTAGGCCCAGCCTTGTTCTTATTACATCGATTCTATTCAAAATGGTACAATTTTCAATAAAATCCTCGCTACAGAACTACAAGTACAGGATTTTGGTTCTTAAATGTACCCTGATCTCGAGGCAGTTTATGCTAATGGTGCGTGCGTTATTCGCACGTGCAATTATATGGTGAACACGGTCGCAGACACACCATGACGCAGCCTGGTCACAGGTGGAACGCACTCGTGTTTAGGGCAATTTATAGGGCAATTTACTGTTACTTTATTTATTATTATTTATTTATTCGTCACTAATTTATTCACTTGTTTTATTAATTTACTAAATACGTACGTTTGACGCGTGTACGTGCGTCTGATGACAAATAGGGCCAGTCGCATTGCTGACGCAGCTCAGATGCACGCGTTTATGGCCTCGCGTTGACCGCACGTTGTTTTCAATGAGGATGCACACGCCGCGTTGAGCTATCTTCATGGAGAAATCCTCGCACCTCAGACGCGTCTGACGCACGCATCCGTTTGCGAGGGCATGTGCATTCTCAATGAAACGAAGGTGCGACAGCCGCGAGGGCGTAAAGGCGTGCGTTATAGCTTCTTCAGCGATGCGACTGGTGCTCTTCTTCGTCGTATAGGCGGACGCGCGTCAAGCACACGCATCTAGTATAAATTGCTTTTTTGGTGTCAAGTTTATTAGTGGCTGCCGCGCGGTTCTTTGTAGAAAATTCTTCATAGATGAATGGTTGCATCTGAGCCATGACTTACTCGAGCACCTACATAATTAAAAGTAGTAAAGTAAATTGCCATTGAACGTCGATGTTAATTTTAGCACCACAACGAAAATGGTATTAGTGATGAACAGCTAAAGAGCGACACTGTCTTGCTGTTGGTTCCGTCGGAAGATGGGTCTTCTGCAACTGCGCCTGGATGTGAGGACGTATCACGTGAGTTTACAAAATTTTCCTACGCTGAAGCTTTCTGCTCCGGTGCACTATAGATCTTTGGTTTCAGAAAACGTCTTCAAATCATTCACTGCCTTGATTTTCATTATAAGTAACCCTTCTTTCAGCATCGAGCAGTGAAATTTCCAACGATGCTGTCTGTGCTGTCTTCGCAGATAACGTTTGTTTTCGTATTTTGTTCTTTTAGGAATTCGACATTGGAATTTCAGAGGTAACTACATTTTCCACATTGCAGGTTACTTACGTAAATGCGCGTCAATATGAGCGAATTCTGAAGCGTAGAGCTGCTCGACAGAAAATGGTGGCAGAGGGCAGATTGTCGAAAAAGAGGCAAGTGAGTGAAAGTTACCTGTATCAGGCTGATATTAGTAACGGGTTGCCCTTCACCACACTTTGCTCCACAGAAAAAAGAACTAAGAATTTCAAAGCTCTCAATCGTTGCAGATTTCAATATCATAGTTTTCTTTAGAAATGACGATGGTTGAGTAGTTGTGCCACCTGTCTGGCTATCTTGCTTCTCTCCCTGCACGAAAGATTTCCATATATTCTTTCTTCCCTTAAAGGCAGCACTCACGGAAATTTTTGGGTGGAAGATTTTGCGGTATATCGGGGTTTTAAGGGGCGATGAACTCATCGACAACGATAAAGTAGCATGAAACATGCGAAAAACAAAAAAAAAATGGTGGCGATATTTTATGTGTTTCCACATCGCGGACGAGTATTCCGTGATGGGTTCCGCCACGAAACCCTGCAAATGGTATCTCTCCAACTATCTTCGCTGTTGGAATAGACTATGTTATACGTTACTTCGCCTCGTGAAAAGAATTTTCCGTTGTTGGTGTACATGTAGTCCATTTCTTCTGGGAAGAAAGTTGGAGATATATCAGAGAAAAGAAGTTCATCATATTCGTGAAGCCTAGTTACTCAAGTTAATGTAGCAATTTTCTACTCATTTTCTGTTTTTTTTTTCTGACGCTGGTTAGTTAGAGGGATAATCATTCCTTGTCTCTTAGAAGGTATCGAGTCTGTAATTTCAGAAGTATCTATACGAATCGCGACATATTCACGCCCTGAAAAGGAGCCGTGGAGAAGAGGGTCGATTTGTAGCCAGTACACCAACAACGAAAGAAGCCATCGCACATCCCATCGAAATGTCCTGAATGCGACAACGAGAACTTTCGAGAATTTTCTAACTCGTTATATTACTAGGAATTACAATTTTTACATTATTTTCATCATATTACCTGTGAAAGGAGGCATTTCCGGTCTGCTGTTCTTCATATGCTAGTGAAATCTTCGGAGATGGCTAGCAGTTAGTTGTTCATTGTATTTACATTGTGGAGACTACAAGCAAGGATTATTTCCGGGGAATACCTCCAATTAATTATGTACTGGTTATCCAAAGAATCAATGGCTGCTTTAGCTCTATCAGACCTCAGGAAATCTTTAAAACCTGCCTTCTAGGGCCACCGAGATTCCATTTCTCATTTTTATGGTGGTTCCGTATGTTGACTGAGTTAAATCTGCCGCAGACTTCAGGTTGTGAACCTTTTCTCTCTTTCGAACTGATGGCAGATGGTAGTGCGATTCCGTACTAGTGACAGTTCCGTATGACTTGGTTGCTACTATAAGAAATAACATCGTAATCCCGAAGCTAATTTTCTCCTGTTTTTAACCATTGGTTCATACTTGTTAGATTTCTATAGATTTTTTCTTTCAATCTTTTACCTTTTGTTTGTGAAGCATCGTATTGCCACTATAATAAACTGTGCTAAATATTTTTGTATGTATGTTCTTTGAGAGGCTATCATGCCCTTCTACTTCCCTGTGGGGTTTTCTTCCAATTTTCAATTTGTCCCTTGGCTGGGGATTTGTCTTGTTGCGTTTGTGTTTTAGAGCAGCAAGAGCGCAAAATGAATGCCAGTAACAGTACCGAAGTCGGTTCTCCCATTCTTAGTGAGGTAAGTGTGTGTCAATTTAATTGACAAACTGGTTCCGAGGCTTTCATAAACCTTACCGCTTTGATGCTTGTCGAAATGAGGTTGCAGGGTAGCTCGATCATTCGGTTTGGGTAAATTTGGTCTCAAGCATTTTAGGTGGAAAATTCTCGATTGGTAGGGAGAATAGTTCTTATGGAATATCCCTGAGTCGGACTCTACCAAACAAATGGTCATTTAGGTCGTTAGCCTCATCAATAGACTGGAATTTAGGGGATCATTGTGCTGCTTTTATCCCTAGCTAATGTAATTAGGCGTGCAAGACATTGCACCAGCCGGGGTTCCAGAGATAATTTGCAGCTAGAACATTGGAAGCTACATAGTTGCTCATTGATTTAAGAGGTGCTACGCTTTGAAATGACATAATTCCATGGTTCCCGTAAGGTATTTTAAATGAAGCCTCTTATAGGTTTCTATTTTATATAGTCCGTTTCAAAAGCGACGATGTTGAGTACTATTTGTGCACAAGATCTGCACTTCTCAGCTGCCTCCGCGAATACGGCACTATTTCTCGTGCTCTTTCGTTCTCTAATATCTTCACAACTATGTTCCCCGGTGAAACACACTATAATGGGTTCATCCCACAGGTTCACAGCTAATAACATGACAGCCATGTATATACAAGAGAGTTGGGAATTTTTTTTGGAATTATATATGAAAAATGAACACATGCAGGGAACTCCGACGGCCATGTGCAAAGGGCGGGACCGCGGCGCGGCTCTCTTGGGCAGAGACACAGGGGCTCTGCATGCTGGCTCTGGTTGTGTGCTCCTGTCAGCAGCACAGAACTCGAGTACCAGCCCGCGGCGTGGTCGAGCCCCTTCCACAAGACCGTTCGGAGTTCCCGCATGTGTTGCTTAGCAGAATGAGAGTTAGGCAGTCTAATTTGGAGCACCAACGACACCAAGAGCCTTTGTCATTCATTAAAAATTAAGAAGTACATCAGTGAGGTGTTAAATATGTTGTTAAACAGCCTGGACACCAATGTTGTCGTTGTAAGCAAATATAGTTGTTAGCTAAATGTATGCAAACCGCGCTAGAGTTGTATAAAGTGAGCAGGTTCGAAAAGAAGAGTGTGAATAAATAAATAATCGGTCGCAGAACGGAACGTGGATCGTTACTGCACCGCTCGTACCGGAGACGGTGTTTGGGTAATATTGTAAGATTTAGAACAAAACATTCTAGCCATTACCTTTCCAGGTGGAGAATGTGACTGACAGTTTTGTTGATGGCAAGAACAATACAGGGTTATTTCTCTATTCGTCTTGCGACTGCTTGCTGACACAGAATGTGTGTGAGGCCCTGAAGTACCTGCTGATTCTTGCTGCTATTATCTTTATCCTCGCTCTTCTGTATTACGAGGATGATCTGGTAGGTTTTCTACCATTTGCGCCGTTACTAGTATTCCCTCATTTACACCGATAAGAAAACGTTATCTTCAGGTTGATTATATTGCACGTCGTCTTCGATTGCTCTTCAGCGGTCGTCGAACAGCAGCTGCGCATCAGGAGGTTGAACTCAGTGAGCTCGTTAAGAAGCAGGATGCAAGGGCTCATGAGATGGACGTGATGGATTTGTAGAGTGAGTGTTTGTCGACGAAGTCAGTTTGCGGAGCGAGAATTTTCGAAAACTATGTCTCTTCAGGATTCATGCGTTTCTGTTTCATAGCATTACTTCTCAGAATTTCTTTTAGGGTGGTGTGAAGACCATCTCCAGCGTGAATTGTATTGCCCAAGAGCAGATCTCATTCAATTTTGCACAAATGTTGGAACGCAGTTCCCGTTCTTGTTGATAGCAACTTTTTTGATATGTTGTTATTGTTGTAAAGTTTCACACTAGGTTATCTTGGTTGTTTTCTCTTTGTTTAAAAGAGTTTTTCATCGTCATTCCAATGAACTATCCCTACTTCGGTCTTGTTGAGGAAGGCATGCAAGCAACCATGGTTTTTTTTTTGGAATAATTTTCATTTTGTGGCGAGAATCTGATTCGTACAGTCTGCGAATGCTAATGCTGTAAGAGTACATTATTGGCTAACATAAGTGCCATCTTTGAAGTCTTAGACCGCACTCAATTCTTTCTGATAGGAGTTGCTCTGGTTTTGTGCGATTTCTAGTAGCTCAATTTCATTGACTTCGTCATTACCCCACCAATCCTAATGCCAGCTTGCTCCACACAATGTGAAAGAGGCTATGTAGCCAATTAAGATGGTCCCTTAGTTGCGATGGTGCCATTAAGAGCGGGATATGGGTGGCAGCATTGTCGAGGATGTATGAGTTGAATGACTAAATGGAACCCGTCCAGCTATCCTCTGGGGAGTCGAGAGCGACGAAGAATTCGCGTGTGATGAGCAAGTGTTTCGTGGATTTGAAGGACAACATCTATCAGCACTTGCTGTCCACACAATTGATGTCGAAAAGTAACTTACTGTAGATTTCAAAAATTGTAGTGATTCCGTGTAATTGGTGTGACTACGGAACTAGTACCTCTCCTGGCGCGTAATATGAAAATTTGAAACCCTTCATCACATGGACGCGAGCCCATCATCCCCAGGGTGATGCAGAATTTCGGGTCTGTTCCACGTGTAATCCTCAAAGTTTTCGAGTCATAGCTACAAAATTTCTCTTTCCAGATGATACGTTCATTTTGACAGTGCTTAAACTACAGTTTTTGGACGAGTCACAGCGAAAGCCCCTACACTGCTTAAATGAGCAGAATTTATCAGCTTCGGAGAGCAGTTGTCCAAGGTAGGTTCCTTCGATATTTTCTTAAGGCTTTCATCTGTTCCCCATAGAGTCCATGAATTGTTCACATAGCGGTTGACACGAACTTTCTGCTGCTCAGTTGGTGCAGCTGTTCTTGTGGCATTCACGTTGCCGATTCTGTCTTTTGGACCAGTCATTAGAACTCTTGCTTTATAGTCCGTTTCAAAAACGATGACAGTTCAGTATTTGTGCCTAAGACATGTATTTCTTGCCTGCCTCTCCAAATACGGCACTATTTCTCGCGTTCTCTCCTTCTCTAATATCTTCACAACTACTTATTTTCCCCGGTGAAATGCACCATATCACAATTCACCTTATCGGTTCCTCCCTTCACTGCATATCGCAGTTTGTTGATGCTGCATGGAAGTATGTATCTTAGAAAGGACGGGGGTGAATAGTGGTCTACGAAGTCGAATGCTGTACATATGGGAGGTGATTGCGATTCATTGAAACTTCTTGAATCCTTCGGTTGCTAGCTCTTTCCAAAAAAGGTAAACATTGCATCATTTTGTCAAATTATTCGCTGCAGTCAGAGATTGTCCGGTCCTAACTAGCATGAAATGAAAAAGGATAAAATATAATGTTAATGTTTCAAACGAATAAGTTGAATTACGGAGTGAACCTTCATCGATGGACGAAATAATGAGGATCTCGCGATAGAGTAATCCACTTTATTAGTAAGGAAAAAATTAATGCACTCAATAGATTAGAATCTCTACATTCTTCTTGAGTTCTTTTTTTTGTTTACGAGTCGATGTAAAGCCGTCACTTATATTGCCTCCGCCATACAGGCCGGTTACGGTTTTGTCAATCCCAGAAATTGACGGAAACGGTGGTAGAAAAGCTTTTGATGAAGCCTACTGTACACTTACAACATGGCAATTTCACACCTCACTTCGCCGAGGAGCCGAAGTCGAAACTCATGGATACTGGCTGAAATAGGACATCACACATTCCAATCAGTTGATATGCTGTCATCTGACTGCCGTTACTTCCAATAACCTTGGATTATTCTCGAGCAAAAAAAAACTAGCTAATTTCCACGGAGTGGGACCAAATACTTGGGTTTAGTTGAATCCAAGCGTCCAGATTTCTGGAAATAGTAAGCAGAGGACGCGTACATCGCTTTCTGTTTGACCTTGTGTGGATAAGAGTAAGCAAGAGCAAGAGTTGTATTTCCTGTTTTTTTTTCGGGTTAAGTGCTAATAAGATTACCATAGTGTGTTTCTTGATATGTGTACCACGCCATTAACTCAGGGTTGCACTATAATCTCCAGGGAATGTTGCGTGTGTCACATGCTATGTTTATTTGCTGCTAGGTGTTTTCTCCTTTTTTACGACTTCGTTTCGTTAATTGCGGTACCACCGTGGTGACGACAGGTGCCGAGCCTTCCGACCAATAGCATAAGTGGTAGGGAAGTTTCCAGCTGACTGTTCTTACATGGAGTTATAGTCCTTCTCAAAAAGATAGACGGATTCTGTTACTGCAGAAACGCGGGGGGAACTGAGCGATGGATGCCGAGAGAGAGAAATGAGAGGGTCGAGCAGGCCCCGCCACGATTCTGCGGCCACGACGACATGAAACCGCACGCGCAATCCGTCTATCTTTTTGACAAGGACTATATGTAGTTAATCGGTTGTCGAGACTGTAGCGGGTCCTGTAACGAAATCTTGACATCTGTGAACTAACCAGAATGTTTATTCAATACACAAAATTTATACTGGAAAAACATGTTGCAGCACAGTGAATACATTATTAACGAGGCGCAGAATGTGTGGCGCGTCGGATAGACTGTAATTGGATTAGCTCTTTGAAACAAAATCATCATTGCGGTCAAAAGGGTCGGCGGTAGTCGGCTTATCTCGTAGTGTTATTCAATTAGTGACGAAAAGCCGGGAGGACATAGTATCGATAAAACGACGCGCGGGTTACGGTAGCGGTAGGCATAGGCGGTGTTGTAGTGTTGTAGAAGGCTGGATATCAGACGCTGATCTGCTGTTGTGGTGCCACTTGCTTGACTTCACCGGTGATTGGATTTCGTGCTGAAAAAAAAAAGGATTTAAATGAGGATTTGTACTGCCTTACACGAATGTCTTAGATTTTTCTGTAATTCTTCGTCAATTCCATCATCCGTACACGCGTCATACTGCGCGCAATTTAGTGCGCAGACACGCGAACCGCCTGAATGAGGCACATTTCGCAAGTCATTAGTGTCGACACTGAGTCATCAGCTGCGAAATTGCGTGGTCGAGTTTAGTTAGCTAATGCTGACGAGATTTATGGAGACCAGCGGAAAATCAATAGTAGTGTATTTTCTAGCAGAAATTATTGGGATGCAATATATTATATGAATCACGCGAGGCTTCAGAGGTCGTACACCACGTGCGACATGACACTCTGATTGTCTGCGTATCTCCAAGTTGCACTGATCTCATTTTCTGGTTTCAATTTCCCGGTTCACTGGCTTAACCTGTCCAAATAAGTGGTAAGGTGGGTGTGCGCAGGCCTACAGGCCTATACTGTCGTGGTCCTCTAATATCAATTATTTTTATCCATTGGGGTTCTCTCAACCATCTGTTTTACATTGTTTAAGTTGCGAGTGAGCTTTTTTTTCTGAAATCCCGGGTCTTAGAGTCTATTTCATTAGTGTATGGTCTGTTAGCCCAAAGATGGCACCTGAGGTGACTTTGTCTGCAATTACGACTTTGTCCGTAGAATGCGTCTTGGAGGAGATTTTACTAAATGGCAGTAGGGAAACATCAGAGGGGAAGGAATCACACCACATACGTATCAAAAAAGTGTAAAAATTTAATTATTTGGCCGACTTCGGAACGAGGTCGTAATTGCGGACAAAGTCGACCCAGGTGCCACCTCTGCGCTACCAGACTGTACACACTAGCCAGTGAATGTAGAGTTTTTTTTTTGGGTTTGTGACACCAGTTTCGTTTTAAAAAAGTCGAAACGGTTTAATTTGTTGCGAAGGACATACTTTCACTACTTCAATGCACTTCTTTTAAAAACATTTTTAAAGTATTTTATGCATTAGCGAATTCGTATTACAGTTAAAAAAGTAAGTAGTTTTCAATACCTAAAGGAAATCCAGCTGAGCGTTCACGTGAACCTTTTGCGAAAAGTTGGAGTCACTTTGGGGATAGTATCTATGGTTTTATAGTCGGTTTCAAAAACGATAATTGAGTGTCTGTGCCTATGGTCTGCATTCCTCGCCTACCTCTCCGAATACGGCACTATTTCTTGCGTTCTCTCGTTCTCTAATATCTTCACAACTGTGTTCCCCGCTGGAGCATACTAAATCACAGTACTCCATTAGAATTTTCGAGAAGTATGTTGTCTTCGTAAGGATTAGAGCACCCTTATACACCCTTTGCAGACATAGAAGTAATAATCCCTTCCTCTCATTGCCTGCTTAGTGTAGTATTGGATGGGATTGTTTAGTTTTGCGTGGAATTCGTCTGTCAGATGGGTTTCACGTCATTAACGTGTTAATTGGATGCTCTATGAGACGATTGCGAAGGGCAGCTTGTGCGCGTGAGCCTTTGGTTAACGATCCAGGAAGTTCCGGAATAAGAGCAATGAAAACACTGAGATGAATCAGCTCCACCTCGGATAAGCCTCAATAAATTAGATGCGCTCGTTGTTCTCAAAGATTATTCAAGGAAATGGGCGAGTTCCCATCAGTCAACTCTAATCTCGCTTCGTTTTATTCCGTTCCGTTGAACTAACTCTTGACAACAGACACAGATGTGATGTCCTTGAAATAGGAGCTTCTGGAGGGCGAGTGCAGAGCCGACGAAAGTCTGCTGTACTGGATAACCTAATTATTTTAGGCTTAGATGGGTAGTGGATGTTGTTTGGTTCTTGGCTTTTCAAATTCTCATTAGTTCTTTATGTGGTAGTTGTCCGGAGTTCATTTCGCTAGCAAAAGCCTTTCTTTTAGTCCATTTTAGCGGCGAATGTAGTGTTTGTGGGGATTGCGATGGAAAACTGGTGATTTGTTAGGCAGAAAATTCCTACAAATCGAACCTTAATCTTATAATAAACTATTTTTTCTTGCTTTGAAAACAGGATTTAAGGACTATTTCTGGTAGTTTTAAGAGTTAGTTTAATTTCTAGAATTGGTGACTGTTACAAAGTGATGCTAAGTCTTTAGCGGCTTATTCTTCTGTTACTCACATAGGTTTTTTTTTTATTATTATCTATAATTTATATTATAGTTTTCATGGTGTCATGGACAACGACTGAACCTAGGATCGTGAGCAGAGACCTCAGACTGAGAGCTACGATAGAGAATGCCCTTAAATTGTGTTAATTTCTATTTCTGGAGGAAATAGTGGCTTTAGCAGGACATAGTGAATAATTAGGTCCGAAAAAAGAATGTTTTCTTTGCTTATTGCGGCTGAAAATCCCCCTACCCACAATTTTAGCACGAAAATTGTTTTCTCTCAAGCGTTGTCCATTGTGGATAGCCATTTCGATGCTACGTCCCATTTAGTCTGTCAACTGAGGGTTGCCACGACCTTTTTTCATTAGATGGCTTGTCCGTCTGACAATTAGCTTATGCTCTCAGATTTTTTTTTGGACGTGACCATTAGCTCTGCAAGAAAATTGTCTGCCTTTAATTCGAAGGCAACCACGTTAAGACTTACTTTGATGAGTCAATACAACTGAAAAAGTGTGGGTTAGCTGGTTAACTTCAGAGGAGTTTTTCTCACTGAGGAGAAAGTTGGAAATCTTTGAGTTGAGAACTTTCATAAAAATCTAGCGGTGAGCGGTTTAGCGGGAACGAAAATTGACATCAGATTCTGAAACGTCATTGAGCAGACTGTTAACCCGCCTGGGGTCAGGTTGAATTTCGCTTCCGAATAACCATCAATTGAGTTTTTGAGCGTCTGCCTATTGAGATGGATTGCTACAGATGAAATGCATGTTGTGTTAGTTCATCTGGAATAGCGCTATGTTCAATTATATAGATGCACAGTCTGGTAGCTCAGAGAGGGCCCATGGAGTGACTTTGTCTGCAATTACGACCCCATCACAATTTCGGCCAACTGATCTAATTTTTCTATGTTTTTTAGTATGGTACGATCTCTTCCATTTTAATGTTCCTCTACTTCCATTTAAAATTGCCTTTCGACGCATCCTGCGGCGTTCTCGCAGCAATGGAACCAGTGCGGTCGTAATTGCAGACAAATTCACTCCATCGGCTGTCTCTGAGCTAATGGACCATACCTACCTGGATACCATTTTTTCACGGGCTTCAGTCTAAGTTTCTCTGATATTTTAGCAGATATTTCAACATTTTATATGCTTGTCTTACTCATACTAACCATCTACCTGCTTCGGTACCATGCGTAACGTACTGCATATCGAAATCAGAGAGTATATAAAAATAAAATGCATTTTTTTCCAATGGCGAGAGTGATTTTTTTTTTTGTTCGTATCGGACCGCATCACTTTTTTTGGTCAGGATCAGTTGTCCAGCACGGAGGAAATGTGCGCTTTCCCATGCACTTGCTATTGAATTTGGCCGCGAACATGTGTATTCGTGAGAAGTTGGCGAGTTGTGTACAGGAAGCCGCTGTCATGTCCGACTAGTGCTCTATGGGGTCGTAGATCAAGGGTGCATTTGGAGCGGAAAGGGGGTGCAGTGATGTTTAGCAGAACTATTAGTGTCGACAAGCTAGGGAGGGCCGCATGAGGGGGAGAGGGGGGGGGGGTTCAGAATTGCCGGATTGGGACGGGGGTGGGGTTTGGGACTTCCGGGTGCATGGAAGACGGGTGTGGCGCGTCATACCTGGAAAGGAGGTGCGGCCAAGCTCTACGATAGGTCAGTTCAGCAAATCGACCAATTGCAGGGCCCGTCAGCACTGCCCATTCCAGGTACGCTCCACACCCATGGAAGACACCTCAGGAGCAGCTGCTACCCAAATTTTTATTTCTTAGATAAACTCTGTTCTTTGTAGAAGGTTTTGTAGTATCTAAGCAGCTAGGTATCGAGCCGTAGATTTGTTTTATTTTGAGATTTCGAAAGAATATTTACTTTGAAATAGGAAATACAAAAGGATATTTCACTGGCCAAGGCGTGGTAACCCCCTTTGGATACTGTAGCACTACTGTAGCTGCTCAAGAAAACACATTTGATGTGTGAAAAGTGTGCGAGCACTTGAGCACTTGCTTAACAACCGCTGCATCCCTGGAGAAAACAAAAAGGCCAACATCACCGACGGCACATAGCACCACAATTGCCTAAAGCTTTGAAATGACCCTCCAAACCCTCAAATAGCTTGAATTTGAACCATTTCGTCATGTTTGGCGATAACCCAGCCGGCTCAGCCATTCCCCCTATTGTCTGAGGTCATTTTCCGATGACGGAAACATGCTCATTTGCGATTCAATTTCCCTAGTCGAATAAGCCACGCCCACCGCGGACACGATGCCGCCGTCGCGGACTCATTGGAGTGGTCGTTATGAGCGAGTTTCATGAATAGGAAAAAGCGAAACAAGAGTTATTGTGGGCGAACTATGTGGTGGACACATCCCGGAAAAACAAGGATTCTGATGCAGTGCTCACCGAGTGATGGAATCGTCTTTTTCGGGGTTCGTTGTGGTGACGTGGGCGGCGCTGAGTCGAAGATGGTTGACTTGAAGGTGGGGTTTACCTGAAATAGTGGTCAACTGGGTAGTTGTAATGTTATGAATTCGCAAATGTTTGTTGTCTGCCGAGTTTTTGACTTAGTTGGATGTTTCTTTTTTGCCAGTGCTAGTGTTTTGAGCTACAGTGGACGGCAGTGGCGTTGGCCCATCTGCGGCCTCGAGAAGGACGTCGCGCAACCGCGCCGCGCGTGCCGCAACTGATGTTTTCTGCTGCTGTTATGCTATTTCTAGCAGCTTTTCCACCCAATTTCAAGGATTTTTGACCAAATCGGTAAGAAAAAAGCTTAGGAATAGCATTCCGGTGGCAGACGACACCGATCCCAGCGCGCGCGGTGCGGTTGCGCGGCGTCCTTCTCGAGGCCGCAGATGGGCCACCACCATTGCCGTCCACTGTAGGTGACTTGCTGCAGGGTCAGAAAAATTAAAAAAATTTTTTCCATGATGGATCTCACAGTAGCTATTATTATATACTATCAATTCCTAACTAACCCAACCTCTTTATATGTTGTATAAATAAATATGCTACTCCCTCACCTTCTTTGGAGACGGCTTTGATACCTCAGCGCCAAAGAGACGATCGCGAGTGTTCGCTTGGTGCTGGAAAGTAGTAATTAGTCGAGACCAGCATATTATTTTTTTTTGGAAAGTGCAATTTTTCGTTTCTTCTTGCAAGATATGGCAGTTGATCATAGGCAGCGAGCTTGAGCAAAAATACTTATGGTGGTGGTGTAGATATCTAGGTTTAGTAGTAATAAGACGTGTTCTTATTCCATATCTACCATCTTTTTGAAATTATCCACGTATCAGGCGATGTCTTCAGAATCATAAAGTTCACCCCACATGGCGGATTCTTGGATTGGAAGCATTTGTGGCTGATATTTTTGCAATTACTGATGAGGAGCTAAGAACAGGAGAGCGCCTATTAATTAGTTGTTGCATGGATGGAATTTTTCCTTGCCCGAAACATGCTACGTTCTGGAAATGACTAGACGTCATCATTGTCTAACAACGATGAGGTATCCTCGGGGCCACACACTCTCATCTGGGATTAAACCCTACGAGGTGCCAGCTTACACCTTTTAGGAAGATTGCAATTGAGCCAGAATTGGTTTCCAGATGCTTGTTCTAATGGCCTGCATCCAACCCTGTCTCAGCTTTACATTTAATTTTCCAAAGGGTGTAAGTTGGCAGGTCATTCAAGTGAGAGATCATGACGGAGGCCCTCTTTCAGAAAGATTACAATTGAGGGATGATGCGTTGTGAACTTTCGTTCGTAGTAGCGTAACTGGACAAAAATTTCTTGTGCTAGTGTTAGGGTAGCGAAATGCTTGCAGCCCTTCCCAGAGGGTGTTTTGTGGCATAAAATCCAACGATGCGCCAGCTTACACCTTTTTTCAGGAAGATTATTTGTGTTAGGAATGATTAGCAGACACCTCTTGTGTTCGCTCTCATCCATTTCTGTACAAAGCAATTTCAAATTGACAATTCTCGGCTTTACATCCCGTTTTCCAAAAGGTGTAAGTGGGCAAGAGATCATGATGCGATGTAAACTTTGATCCACAGCAACGCAATTGGACAAAATTTGTTCGTGATAATGTTGGGATGAGATGTTCGGAGCACTTTCCATATAGCACAAATCAACTCGGAAAACTGGAAAATGAAAATTTCCGAGAGTGCATCGTTTCTGGATTGAGCTACACGTAGGTTCTCCTTGAAATTGCCCGTATATGGATGAGCATGGACTGACCACTGGTACTGCTAATTTGCTCTCGTATAGTGTCTACTTGAGCATGAATTCCCGCTATTCCCCAGTGCTAAATTGAATGGGGAAAGTTTTCGCGGCAGTCATTGTTTAGAGCACATTTGTTGTTTAGAGCGCATGTGCTGTTTACTGGATGCTAATCCTAATCGCTCCACACTCTAAGTGACGTAGTGACTTCGTAATAACATCGGGACCACGGCTCAGTGAACCGCAAAAAAGCGGCGCACACCGGTGGCAGGTGTGTTTTGAATTTTGACATTTTTGGTGGTGGTCATACTGGAGGGAGAGGGGAGCTTTAACAGGAGGAAACTAAATGTTCTGGGTAATTTCCGAGTGCGCAGGGTGGTTCGTAGAAAAAGTGGTCCTCAGCTGGGAAGGTCAACGTTACCACATTTGTTCATACATAGCATTCCAGTCCATGCAACATTGATTGGCGTTTCCTGGGTTTCAAGCAGCTGACAGCGGTGCTCGCAAAACGACGTGAAATGCATTTGTAAGTAGCATTGGAGCAGAAAAAACGGACAGGTATAGAGGCGGGGGGGAGGGCAACTTCTGGACCAGGGCTGCTGGGGCTTCTGGCGGGGCTGAGATAATTAAGGCGATAATTTCGAGGAGAGATCTGGTCCTTTAACTGCCTGGAATTTTCCTCGGCAGGAAACGAATTCTCCACAATGTGATGGCACGGGAAATTAGGCGTCACACTTTGTTCCTGTGCGACCTAACCCTCACTCCCCCCTCCCTTCACGTCTCTAACCCATCAAAGTATTAGATGTCCGCAAACGATTATACCCAATAGCCTCTTACTAGCATGGCGCTGCGCCAACTTTTGTTTGCACAAAGCCCATAGAGACTTCCGCCTGTGTATGCGCTCATAATTGTCCTCCATAGGTTAACCATTCCACAATTTTGGACTCGGTGCGAAACGATGCTTGTTTTTCAAAGCAGAGGTCGTAAAGGGCATATATTCCTTTTTACTGAGGCTGGGGTTTATGGATGCAGGCTCTACGAGGGCAAAAAAATAATTTGACGAGCTGGGTTGGGATTTATAAAACGTTAGTCGGGCAAACAAATAGTGGTTAGAGTGATGGGGGTTATCTTATAGACCACGTAAAGTTAGGAGACGCAGGACGTGAAAGTTGGCTTGTTAACGTGGTTCCGATCAGTTATACGTTCATGAATCCTAGCTGAGGTATCCTTCCAGGAAAGGGTCGATCATGTCTTCCATTCCCCCTCACCCTCCCCTTACCACCGTTACCCTGCCCCTGTCCGAATTGATCGGAAAATTTGATGGAATAGGCCTGAATGGTTGGAAATTTGCGCTGTACTCGAAGGCACCGTCCCACCTTAGAATCGTTTCTGAGATTTTCGCTTGAAAGGAATCTCCAGTAGCTGCTGATTGCAATGGTGTATGTAATACTGTGAAAAACTGATGGAAAAATCCGTTTTCAGGCCCCAATTATTGAGGAGACTGTGGGCGGAGCCAATGTGAAATTTTAGCGTCTTCACCACACGTGTTCCTTTGCTCGGTGCTCATGGAGCGCAGCTTCTATTCTGATAGGGATGTGAAGGGAACTCTCACGAGAAAGATGTAGTTTCCCAGAAGGTACGCCTCCGGGAGTGAATTATTCGGGCAGTGCCTTAGCCCCACCCTTTGGCTCCACCCACAAGCTCCTCAATAATTGGGGCTTAAAAACGGGTTTTTCGGTTGTTTTGCATGAAATCACGTACACCATTGCGATGAGCAGCTTATGGAGATTCTTTTAACCTGGAAATCTCAAGAACGACGAGGAAGTGAGATGGTGTCGTTAAGAAGATTGAGCTATCCTTGAGGAAGGTGGCATCCAGGTAGTTGCGTGATGTTATGTGGCGAGAATTGCATTTTTTAAAGCTAAAATGTGAGCTGTTCTGCCAACCGTTTTCTATTAGCAAGAGTAATTATTATTAAAGCAATGCTTAACAAAAATGTGAAGCAGTAAGAGTTTGACATCACCCCAGTCCTGTCCTAGCTATCAATCAAAATTGTCTTTTACAAAATTTTGATTGAGTGGCTGTGTGGTTGTAAGAAGCTGTTTGAGCAAGCGGTTTTCTGCTATCTGAAGTCAGTTGAAGGAAGTTCTTTCATTATCTCGAGGGACCATCATGACAAACGCATTGAGCACATCCGGAAGTGCAGAAATTTTACCGCTGCCTTGCCGCTGACAGTTCCCTCGAATCGCTGCGTTCCGGCGTGAATTTTTGACGGATTCTGTCATTAGTCCACTATATGACGTCGCTATGAGAATAGATGTTTTCGGCGTTGTTCTTAGGCACGTTTGATGAATGGGACGACCACGCCCCCGTGGGGAATAATGAATCTCTTTCGTCTAACGCGCATTTCAAATGTCAGAGCCGATGCCTGCGGCGAAAATTTCGCTCTTAAGATTTACGGCTTTCGAATTGGATGTGTTGTTTTTATTTCTAGTGCGAATGTAGGGGATTAATCTCAGATGGGGTGGACTATTGTTTTTCAGGGGGTTTCCACTTATTCATTGGACTGCAAAGATTCTGGGTAGGATAATAGAGCGCAGTGAAAAGCCAAGGATAAACAATTAAACCGTCAGGATATGTCAGGGTATGTCAGATCGTGTAATGTGAAAGACATCTACAGGATTCATCTCCTTCTGAGGAATTTTCTTTGCCCACCGCGGTCATCCTGGAGATTCGTTTAGAAAGACGTCATAAAATGGACAAACATCCAGAAATAGGAGCTCTTTCCCAGGAAAGGCCGACGTTTGCCTCGCTTTGTCCTCCAGGGACCCCGTAATGACCAGAATGCTTGTTCGGCTTTGGAGTACGCTTCATTGCTCATGATCATAATGAAGTGTGCTCCGCCGTGGTACTACGCTGCCATGTTTTCTCTGTGGGACCCGCTTTTTTTTGGACATGCTGTTCTCTGTCTAGTGCGGAAGTTGTGCAGCAGCCTATAGGAATCTACTCGATAGTCCTTAGTCCTCAAAAGGGGGTCAGAGACGTACTTAGAATAAGTTGAACCAGAGGGCAGAGAAGCAGCGGCTACTAAGAATGCGGAAAAGGAGAACGAAGGAGAAGAACCTCTGAAATATGATGATTCATTGTTCCCAAAGGGAAATCGTCGGCCGGCTTCAAATGCGGGCAATTCCAGGAAATATGGCTGTGCTGTAGTGAACAGCGCTATTTTTATCGGGTCCGCGCTGAATCCAATACGAATCCATTGCTGCTTGAAATTTCATGTCCTTCACTAATAGTGCACCAGGATGTACGAATTTTCGAGACTGAAAAATCGGTGACTCATCTTTGCGCGTCATGGTTTCCTGGGCTTTTCGATTGACAAGGTCGGGTAAGTCATAAGTCAAGGGTCCGCATTAATATTCCCCATTATGGACCACTTAAAATATGGAATGACTATCGTCAACTACATGACACACTTAGCATTGATAGAATTGAATAAATGGGTTTCAGATTATTTGAATACCTAAATTACTTGGAATTTCCGTTGACGACCACCTTCTTCTTCATGCGTTTCCGCATTTTCCCAGGCTCTAGCTCTTTTCTCTGTCCAGAAGTTTTCGTCAAAATTCCAGTTTAGATTATAATCACATTGAATTAGATGTACTATTTAATTACCATCTAGTAAAACTGCTGAAATCATAGGGTTTAAAGATGTCTCCAAGTGGACCATGCGAAAAAAAAGGCCCGGCTCACCGATGAATGTGTTAGAAAGTCGAGTTTAAATGCCTCCGGAAATATCCAGGATTTAGAACAAAAATCTCTCACTGTAAAACTTCATCGCAGTCATAGTAACACCCAAATTAGTGATTAACTTTTTCTTATATATCCAGTGCTGTTGCATTTCCTATAGTTATTCTTCCCTTGCAAAATTTAGACGTAATTTCTTAGCGCTTTCTGCATTTGCGTACGCAACTTGAAGATGTTATGCGAAGTGGTGAAGAAATTAAGGTGATAGGTCATTCTGGTAGTCCTATCACCCCGTTCCATGTTGTGGAGAAGAAAAACATTGTGGAAAAGTAGAATCCAACCCCTTGGTTAGGACTTTGTTCCGTGCCAGAAGCGCTACATGGTGATAACCAATGGTAGGCTCCTGGACCGCCTCTTTTTCCGCCAACGCTACCCTTTGCACCTGGACTGACATGATACAAGTTCATTTGTTGGTGTACTTCAACCTTAGTGCGCTTTAAGTGGATAATTCGAAAAATGTCTCGGGGTAGACGACGGGGGGGGGGGGAGAGTACGGTGGAGTATTTGCGATTAAATCTGGGTTATTTGCATGATATCCAGATGTAAAGATCATTTTCAAAAATTCCACGATTATTTGAAGTTTCTGGAATTCACCGCCGCCGGGCCCATGGAGATATGCTGGCTATCAAACAAAATGAAAAGTTCAGACCAGTTGGCAAAGGGTATAGAGCGTTATACCTATAGTGGGTGGCACAATAGAGCTCTGTGATTGACCAGTTGGATAAATTGACCAATCACGGAGCCGGACCGCGCCGCCCTTTTCAGGTATAACGCTCCACACCCGTTGGCAAACGGTCTTACCATAATTTCCAGGCGTAAAATAAAATGTGGTCCACGTACAAAACTACATTGAGGGCAATCAACTAATTTACCGAACCCTATTGAACGTCGAACCACTTATCAGTGCCGATTTTTATTTTGTAGAGGGTGATGTGGAACCACTACGCTTGGAGGCTACTGTAAGACCATTGGCTAACCGGACTGAACTTTTCATCTTGTGGCTAATAATATGTCTTTGTCTCATTTTCGCAGTTATTCGAAACTGGTAAGGATGACAGGTCAGATTATTCCGTCTACAGTTTTTTCAGCAGCCTCAGTGTCAACAAGTGTCATCTTTCGAGCGTATCACTTTGCTGCTAACAATAAGCCCCGCCCAGCGATCACAATGCGTCGTTTCTTTTGCGCGTGTGGTGCGATGTGCGCAAACCATGTGCAATTCAATAGCATCATAATGAAATGCGAGCAGCGGCTTAATATCATCGAGTTTTTAGCCGCTGAAGATGTATAGGATTTCTGCGCTCAGAGGAGTCAACAAGAGAAATTTGGGTGTACTGTAGGTCCTGTACAGATTTATGCGGTCCCTAGATAGGCACGGTCTTAGGTATCTCTTGATATACCTAGGACCGTATGAAATCGAATAATCTGAATAATTTAATTAGCACTTCAGAATCCAATCCAAAAAAATCGAATGTTAAAGGAGGGAAAGTTCTAAGACCTATTCTTATCATTCTAAAGGATCTGTATTTTTGAAATCTTTTCAATTGCTTTATTTGTATACTTTCTGCGTTGACGCCTTCTTTAGACCTTGACAATGAAGCGCAACCTCATCAAAAGCTTACAAAAATCCAATCGAACACTAACAATGCCAGTGAGCAGGTCATTTTAAGTCTTTGGACTACATCAGCAACGCGATGATTGGTTTTATGTACTTCCTACTCTTCTTCGGAAATAAATAACTCCAAATTAACCTTTCTAGATCAAATTTTATTATTCGTGTGTGTTTGGTGCATTATTTGGTCCTGGGTATACCACTCAGTAGAATACGACTTTAGGGTCGGAATAATGGTTTTAGGAAAGGAAAGAGAAGAGAGAGAGAGAGAGAGAGAGAGAGAGAGAGAGAGAGAGGGAGAGAGAGAGAGGAGAGAGTAAGAAGGTCCGCGTGAAATCTGTCTGAAGAATGCTGAGAAGTACACAGAAAGAGGAGCTTTACTAGAGGTGAAGTTGTTAGTTCTAATAGATATATTACTGTCAGAAGTGGATTGGAAAAATTCTCATAGAAAATTTCTTATATTACTGTCCTCAGTTGCGCACTTTGTTTGGGGAAGGAGTCGTGGAGCTTGCTAGAGTTTATCAAGGGCTGTGAAAAAGTTAAATTTTCCTAGTTTCGTAGCGACTCCGTCTTCTGTTAGCTATTTTTTGGGTGTGGAGCGTTGTACCTGGAGAGGGAGGCGTAGCTAAGCTTCGTGATTGGTCAATTCACGCCAAGGGACAATCGCAGAGCTCGGTCCTTCTCAGGTTTAGCGTGCCGTACTCCTATTTCCTCCCTTTTTGTGGGTAATAGTGATGTAAAATTTGCTAGGGCTGTTCTATATCGCTAATCTCTTCCATACCAGACGAATATTTTCGCATAGAGAAGATATAAAGAATCTGCAGGAAATTTTTTTTAACAGAAGAGGCCTTTGAGAGCTCATAGATCAGTCTTTCTCTACTTTTTCACTTGCGCTTAGCTTATAAGCGAGAAATCTGAGACCTGAGAGCCTCAGGCCTGCGTCTTTTCCACCTTCTACTTTTCCATTTCTGCAGCCATTTCCATGCATAGGAATTGCATAGTGAATTTCGCAACAAGTAATGCCCTCAAAATGATGGCTGCGCTCTGATGGACTGCAGGAATGCTTGCCCAATGCGCTGTGTGATCATCTGGTAGACCTTGCAAGACATTTGGAGATACAACAATTTGGATACCTTGAAAGACTCACCGATGGAGTGGAGGGTGCCTGAGCGGGCGACGGCGTCGGAGCAGGACTCTCAGGAGCAGCGTGGTCGGACATGATGAGCGTGAAGAGTGCGAGCGGTGCTTCTGCGCGTTGTTTCCGCGACGATGACGACGCCCGGGTGGAGCCGATGTCGTTGCAGCAGCGCCAGTGGGCGGGGCAGCGACAGTGGGCGTGGCATCGCAGCTCCGGCGCGCTGCCGCCGACGTCGCCGCCGGCCGTCAAACGACGCCGACGCGACGACGACATGATCTCGTTACTAGATATTACTGGATATTAGGGCTATACAAGATGTATGCGAGATAATTAATTGTTGTTGAACCGGATTATTGGGGTCATCGGAGGGCTGGCGGCTTTTTTTCGTACATGGTAGGAGGCTCGTTTGCGTGCATACGGTCAGACTAATATGGAACACTTGGTGGTGGAGGTCAGTATCGGAAGCAGAGTTTTTAATGCAGGATTAGTGACCATCCAGCATGCCGACCAGCAAAAAAAAAGCAGATGTAATTTGATCTACACTCCCTATACTTTGTAGATCAAATTGCAGTTCACTCTTCCGTGGAAACATTGCGGAAAAACCCTGTGAAAACTCAGCTGTGTGGATTCCTCGTAGGATTATTCCATTTCCATCCAAAAAAAATCTATTAGGACTGTACTACTTATCTCTGTACTCTGTAAATGGAAAACAGCAGTAAAGCTCTAGAAAAGCTCCCATTTGCTGGAGCTTAGCGCTTGTGTTCTGACCAAAGAATAACTCAAAAACGCCGAGGAGGAAACGGGATTAACCGACGCTGTCTTTTGTTTCTCGCACATGAAAACAACTCAGAACAACTAATCCACCGCTAACGCCTTCTCCACCGAAAAAAAGCGTTGTTTCACAGTTTAGCACGAATAGATACTCAGTAAAAACATAGATTTTAGTTGAATTGCTCCAATTTTAGTGCAATGACCCAATTCCGATTATTATCTGATTTTGGTTTTCACACAACTTTTCGATGAGTAGGATTTTTAAGCAGGAGACCACGTTCTTCAGGGCTACTTGTTGCTAAGGTGACAGTTGTCGCGAGGGTGGAACTGGGCCTGCCATGCTACTATATAAACATTTCACGAAGATCAGTGTTTGAAACATTTTTACTCGTATTTGTTGGAGCAGAAATTCTGGGAGTTTTGCTAGGAAAATGTGGGCAAAGTGTACTGTAAAGGTACTGTAAAGTTTTTTTGCTGTTCTAGGTTGATGAGGTGCTTTTACGGAGGGCCTGTCGACGAGATAGTCTCAGCCTAACGCGTGCTTCGCAGAAAATGTTCCAGTGCATCAGCTTGATATGGCAAAATTCTCCACCATATCCAGAATAATTTATCCATCCACACTCTGACGGGTGTGTCGATATGGTTAACAATGGCTCAGCGTTAAATAAGCCAGAATAATATAAGATTTTTGTCTTCTCTAGGAAATAATTTTGGAAAATCTTGTATTATTTTCATTTTCTTATTTGTATTACTATTTTTTGCACATTCATCACCAAGTTTGTGAAGTACCGGCTGCTTGAATTCCCTTTTTGGTGAATACAACAATTTTGTCAAATCTGTGACCTACTCCGATTCATCACTATGCAGTGAAAATTTATCCACGAAGACATATTTTTTACAATTTTTCAAAAATTTATTTGTGTTATTTCTGAATGTAGTCTGTTTCACGGGGGAAGATAGTTGGGGAAACGCCGCAGAGAAGAGGAGGGCGGGAAAGTGCGCAGAGATTGGAGAAGGTGCAGAGGAAAACAGACACTGTGCACGAATACTCAACTGTCATCGCTGGCGAAACAGACTATAACCAATTTTCTTTGTTACCCTTGTTCTGACAGGTACCATTATGGACTTGGCACAGTCAAATGAAAATAGATAAATAAACAAGTAAATAAATACTATCTCATGAAGCGGATATATGAATCAAATCTTTGGAGACGAGCCTACGAGGGGGTACATGGACTGGTGAATTAACTTTAATAGACAGGCATGTGGATTAAGGTCAAGTAAATAAGTATTCATGGATGTTGGGAGCCTTTGCGCTTGGTCTCCTGGGCTGAAATGCACTGGATGTAGCTCTTGGTGCTTGCAGCTGTAAAACTGCTGGCCGTGAATGCATCACTGAGATTACCCACGGTTAACGTGGGTTAACGACAGATAAATCAGGTTATGAGCCTGCTTACCCTGGGTAACCTCAATGATGTATACGGCCCCTGGAGTGGGTATCCACGAAATATTCTGCTTGTTTCGCCAGGTATCCGAAGGGATGAGGCGGATAAAATTCCTTATTTTCTTCTTTGAAATTTTCGCTGCGCATTGGGTTCTGCCTTCGGTTGCAGCCAGCGGTTCTTCCGCAGGAAATGATGGAACAAATTTGTCGAGCCGCTGCCACTCAAGCTGTGAGAAATCTATTTTTTTTTGTTCTATTTTTAACAGAGCTGTTTCTTCTGCTCTTAGCTATTGTTTTGACCTTTAAACCGGTCCAAAGCGGTGGCTGTTTGTCGCGTTGCAACTGCAAAGTTCTGGCAACGCATATCACAACCAAATGGTTTTTAGTGGACAGCGCTGTTGGGAGTAGTTTGGCGCGGTGGTGCGCGGCGGCTCATTCGCATTGGACTAGTTGTGAAATGAGTCCGGCAAGGATAATTAGCGTTTTTCCTGATGTCACTACGACGTGCCATCGCACGCCGACAACGAAAACCACGTAAAACGACTATATGCGTAGGTACACGCGTATATTGCTAAAACATGCGATGTCTCTTGTGTTGTGGCAGGGGAGAGCACGGGAATTCAATTTCTGGAAGAGACGTAGGAGGGTTCTATACGGTTTGGGCTTGATTTCTTTGAGTTAAATAGCGTTCCATTTGAAGGTTCCTGTATTTTGCTTGTTTTTCTTTTGAGAAGCAACTGAATTTTCCTTTTTTTAAAGGTGGACATGTTCACCTCGCTGAAAATTTTTTTCTGAGTATAAATACTCTACTGATTGGCAGTATTAGCTTTACTGTGGCCGATGAGATGCCAAGGCTTTGGACCAGATGAAAATCGGATAATTTTGTTAATTTGACTAACAATCCAGGAAACAATGTAAACAACCAGATATTCGAAAATGGGAAAGCCCCAAAGCTCTTCTTCCCTTTCCTACAGTGCCGTATTGTTCTCTAGTGTTGGAGCATTCAATCAAATTTCAAATCTTCCATTTATTCGAAATCGAGTACTTCTACGTTTGAATATCGAATATTTCGAATAAATGGAAAAATCGAATGTTCTCTCGATCAGAGACAATTGTAGTGCTGTTTTACGGAGAAGAAGAGCCTTAAGGTTTTCTCATCCTCGAATATTTAGATGTTTGATTTGTTTCCTAATTTATTAATTAAAGTAATAAAATTATATGGTTTTATTTGGTCTAGTATGTGATGGAAATCGCCATTCTCTTTTTTCCTTTCCTTTCCCTATGTTAGTTTAGTAAGGAGACCTCTGTTGTCGAATCGGTAGCGTCTACAAGGCTGTACTTGTTTTTAACCTCAGAGAAATTTCAGATATTATAATTCCACACTCCCAATTTTTGCGAAAATTCTTTTCTCGAAGCTAGTAAAAGATTGTGGTTCCAGAAATCTGTATCTAGTTTTAAAAATTAATTGCTCGTCCCTGTACAGCTTCCATTAAATCCCAGCATGGTCTCCGGGCTACTGCAGTGAATTTGCCCTGTATGGGTTTTCATCTAACCCTACATTCGCTGCTTTCCATTGATTCAGTGACTGCTTAGCTAAAAGTGATTCTTTGAGAATTTACTGTCGATAAGAATTGGGTGTTGATTATTGTGCTGAAGTTTCAGTGGCGAGGATAGAGAATGACCGAGATGAAGAGCTTTATCAGTCTCAGTCAACCCTGAGGGGAATATTTGGTGGTGAAGAAATTTAGAAAATTTCAATTCTAACAGCTTTTTGCTGTCTCGGCTCATTGTTCTAATGGTGACAATATTTGTTCGGACATGCATCCAGAAAATTGCAACAGAATGGGTTATGTGGCTGTGGCTCGAAATCTCGTAGTCCCTGGTCCTCCTACAAATTTGAAGTTCGAAAAGCGCCTTTGCTGAAGAGGCCTGGGGTACTCTGGAGAGCTGTCTCTGAGTTATTCTATCATTGGAGAAACGTCCGTCCTATGTTTTATTAGCTGTTGCCTTGTCATGGCTCACTTTTCAGGATGGACATCAAGGATGGGACAGCCTTGACCGCTTTCGGGAGCGTACAAAGCACAATATTGCTTCAGAGGCTTGAGTTTATCCACTTTATGTTCACTGCACTGGAATTCGCTTCTACCATTTCTTGCGATAGTGAAGCATAGATCTGAAGGGGTGAAGAAGCTCATCCTGGAAATCAAAGCCAAGCGCAAAAACCTGGGTTAACCCTTAGTAGTTGAGTAGCACTGTTGCTTATTATCGTTTCTTAGTCTCATTAGATGAGCAACAAATGAGAAAATCCTGTTCTAGTCATCTAGTCTTTTGATCTGGATCGTAAACTACAGCTGGTAGTTACGCAGCAAATTACTGAACCAGGCCATTTGTCTGGAATGAGACGACATTTCCAGGCAGTTTTTTGCACTGACCACTCCGTGTCCCGGTTTTCGTGTGGCATCAGTGCATAGCGCAAACTGGGTGCTGCACTTGCTAGCACCCAAGAGGGCCATTAAGCACCTCCACCGAGCCGTGAGCCACGCAATTCGTTGTTTGTTACATTAGAAGTGTTTAAAATTAAGTCCAGACCTGGCGAAGAACGACGACCACACGTAGTGTTGCTCGAATCACAACAAAAGGACACTCATTTCGTTGATGGGACCGGAAAAACTATCCTGGCCGGTGTGGAGTTTGGGGGGGGGGGGGAGGTGATGGGAGTTGTGTCAGTGAGCAAGTGAAAGCTATTGGGAGACAGCCACGAAGACAATATTAATAGGCCTAATATTGTCTTCATGGCTGTCTTGTGTTCGCGGATGAGTGCAAGGGAAGTTATTACTAGAGTAGGAAAAATTTGTACTTGTTTTAGCCAATGGCGACCTTGCTACACAGTACAAAACAGCCTCTAAATATAAATATTATAGTGTTATTATGATTCTGAACCGATCACGCCTGCCGCGATTACTCTGGCACGTTGCCGTTAGATTTACGCGCTCCGGAAAAAAATTGAAATGAGCACTGCACTGTAAACCGGATAATTTACCCAAAAACACCCCAATCTGAACCTGAGTTGAGTTATGGTTGACGCCATTGGTTCGGTGATTTAACCTATTCACCTTCACGGCCGCAAGCTTTTACTTTATCCGGGTTTTTCCCTCGCAATTCTGATCGCGTCATTGGCTCAGTACCAGTAGGACGATGCCAATTTTAGTTGCAGGCTTCCTCTATTTTTTTTTTTGGTCCACGCTAGAGAAGCGAAAAAATTAGAGCATCAGGGTAGTACTTACATATGCTAATTCGATTTATCAACACAACTTTTCCTAAAGTATAACTCCAACTTTTTTTAGCTTTAACTTTTTTTGAAGAAGTTTGTTTTTTTTTTCTGAAAACTTGAAAATTTTATATCTTTTGATGGGAAAAAGTTACTCCGCAATTCATTTTACAGTAGCTTTTGAACCAAAAGAACAACGTCCAGTTGGCCTGCCGCGTCGCATGACCCACGCGGCGCGGCAGGCCAGCAGAACCTGGTTGTTGTTGTTGTCAAGCAGCACTTTCAACGTTTTCTTCGTGTCTCTCTCTTCATTCCGAGACGCCTGGTTCGAAGAACATCAATACTGGCAACGCTCAACAACTATAGCAGTCAATTGGTCATCCGCATCGCGTAAATAGTGCGGCGCGGCTGACCAAACGGCATTGTCTGGTGCAAGAGTTATTAACCGATACTGTGGATGTAAATATGCGCTATCAGCGGAGATGTGTAAGAGTTTGAGTGAGCTCAGGGGAAGAAAACAGTTGGTATTTGAAGTCATAGATATTCAATAACGTAAATATTATATTTTTTGTAGATTTTGATAAGAAAAGAGAGGGATACCTGCTCAAGCAGATTACGACAGACTAATTAGAAATATAGCAGCCTAAGTATGGATCTTCCTGGATGTAAAAACTCAGATGAGGCGCAGAAATTGAAAAATTGACGCTACATTAAACTACGACCCCCCGCCATTTTTCATAACCAGGACAACTGACACTAGATCTCTGGATCTCTATTGCTTTCTCTACTTCTATTAATCGATTATGAGCAAGATGTTCTAGATGGTGGTTGGACCTAAATATCACTAGGGCAATGACCAGACGTTCGATAGCTGTTGCGCGTCTTGAGCTTTCCGAGCACTGGATACTCTAGCACAAGTTAGCCTGGAAGGCCATCTGCTTCCATGGAAGCCTACATAGTATCTATAGCTTCTGGATTTCGAGAGTTGACTCTCCAATTGGCCAATGTGACGAAGTTCGTCGCCGGCCGGCCCGTCGGCGCCATGTCAATCGCGTACTCCCAAATCGCGTACGTAATTGCCCTTCCAAGCAGCCGACCAACAGCCACCCCACGAAACAATTCGATTGGGCTTTGAACGCGCATGACTAGGCGCTCATTCGTTGGATTTCACATGCATTATGTCGTCTCCTATGGGATACTTGTCCAGAATGTCCGGAAACAACAGTAAAGCAAGGTTTTTAGAAGAGAGATGGGTGTAGCCGTAGTAGGCAAACGAGGAGGAGTTGTATAGCACTTGCCAGACGCCTTTTAAGGCAACTTCTTTATTGATCGTCTCCATTAGCAAAAAAAAATAATTTAATATTAAAATGACAAGAATAGCTAAACACTACTGAGAACGCATGCATAGGAGTGAAAGACACGGAATGTACTAAGGATGAATGACATCAACGGCCGTTAACAAACGGTTTCAGCTCACATTCGAACGTGCTCGGGTTCGGTGTGTACGGGTGACAGCAGCATCGACACACTGATCCGGACGGCCTGCAAATCGATATATTGATTTTTTGATACTGAGCCAATGAGAGAAAGGCACCAGTGGTTGAGTTAGGCCATGTTTTCTTCCCTTTCTTTCTCTTAAGTATTAATTCGCGGCTTTTGATTAGAGCCGCACACCGCGCTCTCTGACCATCGGTATGTTAGCAGCGGTATGATGAGTTGTGTGGATGCGCAGACAATCAGAGTGCGAAGATGAATATGTTACGGTGCGGGAGGCCTCTGGACCCGAACAAAGTTTAAAGCCTCTTGTAAGGACCAATGATGTAGAAATTTAACAACTTATGAAGGTGAAATGTTGTGACGTCATTAGGATGCCTCATTTACAACTCATTTTGTTTACCTACTTGCACCTGAAGGTGATAAAACTGCTTTCTATCACTTTCTTGATCCTGTTGGTTGTAGTTTTTAGTTTTTGGAAGGCTGACTTTTAATTGAGGACTTAATTGGGACCATTAGCGTTTCAGATGGATGTTATTTGAATATTCGATTTCGAATAGGTCGAAAATTGAAATGCTAGAAAAGAGCTACTCTACCGGGATGAAGATAAGGACACCCCCTTCTCTTGGATTAAAACTTGGGCAGATTGAAATCCTTTTTAGGATATTTTTTGGAATTAACAACTAAAATTAATTATTTTTAGAACATTTTCGAAGAGTTCTACGGTCTTTATTGATTTACTGATTGGCTGTACGCTAGTGTAGTCTTTTGTACTCTATGTTTACGCGCGAATCTTACTGTAATCTCGGCCAATTTTTTGCAGAACGTATTGTTTTGAGGCCATATTGCAGCAGAGACGAAAATATCGTAGCACGAGCGTCTCTGCTTGAAATATCCCTTGTAAGAGCGGGTTTCATAGAGAAACGAGAGCGCCATCGCTGTCTTACGCAAGGCCCCTTATGGTTCTTGGACTGGAAAGAGGTGTTCTCCGAAATCGCCTAGCACCTTCCAATGGAATTAAATTACTGGATGTTTGCGCGAATTCCATGGTTTTTGCCTTTTTCCCAGGATTCCACATGAAATGCTCTTGTTGACAATGATGCTGGGAAAGGTCAACATAAGACGGGAGGCATTTCTCCCCGCGTCTTCATGTGGAGCAGTTGCGAGGGTATTAGTTATATAACAAATTGTCAAATGATCTTGAGTTCAATTTCAGCTATACTAAATATGAATAATCACTCAATTTCATAGTACGAACAGGAAAAGGTCAGAATATTTGGAAACGTTAACATTTGGAAACAAAAAAATTGTGTTAATGCTGCGGAATTCCGGGACTGCTGACTGCTCTTCTATGTTGCTTCACTTGCTGCAGGTTTTGATGCTTTTTGTATGTAAATTGCTCCATTACACAAGTACTAACAAATCTGATCGTTTTCTTATGGAATAGTTTTCATTTGGATTCGGAAAAGGAATGCGAATTGACCAAGCCGTCGAATTAGTCGAAAACATGTGTCAGCGGCGCTCTATTCGAACAAGGACTTGAAGACAGTGCCTGAATTAAAGTGTATCTGTGCCTGAATCTCAAGCAATCTTCCATTTCACTGTATTATTTCATTATTTTCCATAATTTGGACCTTAGGGATGGCTAGATTCCGTATTGAGAACGAAGAGAGCCGAATATTTGTGCCTAGTCTCGCATCTTGCACTCTGAACCGCTAGGTTTTCAATTTCTGCCCTGTTGTTTCACCTAATATGGCTGATTTTCCCACGTCCTTTCTCCTCTATTTTCTCTGCCGCCTCCTCTTCCCCCTTGTGGAACCCGTCCTCAATGAGAATGAAAAGTCCTGCAGTTGTCAGTGGTCGTGCATATTTTCTGGAAAATCACTGACGTTTGAGCGATGTTGAGAAGATCTACAACAGCTTCTGAGTCTACAATTCCCATTGAAAAACAGTGTATTTTTTAAAGTTTTTTTTTCATTTAAAGTGGACTACACGGCCGAAAGCATATTGTCACCAACACTTTTTTTTGTTCCAAGGGATTTGTACTTCTGCCCCAGGGTTGTGTTCATTTTCTTAGAAGAGCTGTTGCCCTTACATGTTTATTTGGCTTGCTTTGGTTGTGTAAACATCCCCGTTTTGTGCCTTGTTTCCTGGGATTCTTCTCATTCTGGGTTTACTCATTTCATAGTGGACATTTTCGGTTCCAAGGCACTATTTGTGGAAAAAAGTTGACGTACGAAATAGAGGGCAAAGATCCGCAAGCTATAATATTCGGAAGTGATCAATTTTAATGCAGCCGCGTTGTTTTATTGCCTAGCAACAAACGACGGGTGAATCGGAACAAAAAACGGATTCACTACCTCCACGAAACTAATTTCCTGGGGTAGTAAATCTTTACGAACGCACGTTTCTTAATTACGATGCAAAATTACGACCCAATGGCCTGGATAGGGTAGACGTGGAGGGTGCGAGTGCACCCGAAAGAGGCCATATTGACAACTGTAGTTGGAGTGCTCGGCTGTCAGTCACTAGTGACGCGAGGAATTGGCTGCGGCGAGTTTCAGCTCAGTATTAGATGTCACTCAGAAGAAATTGGGTAATTTTGCTTATTCCTAGTGTGTATTGCAGGGTATGGAACCCTCATAATAGCTATTGCCCCCTTCAGAGTGCGACCAAAACCACGCCCACTTCCTTATTTACCTGTGTTGCGGCACACAAGTGAGGTAGTCTAATCCGTCGATGATCTGCTGCATGCTTTCCGTGACGTTGGGAAGTTGGATGGCAGGATTTGGCCAGAGCTTGCAGTCGGGCATGAATTTCGAAGTGCAAGCCTGGAAATGTAGTTGATGTCTGTACTTCTACCGTAGAATAAGGATCAAGAAGGTATGTGTATACCTGGTTCTGATCGATTCCCATGCAACGACGTTCAGCTACGAACAGAGGGTTGATCATGTTCACTTCGCCACTGAAAAACTTCTTATTGGGTGAGGTTGAAATAAAAAATCAACTGTGAATTTTTCTCAAGCTTATATCTACTTTATAAATTTATAAATTGTATCTACTCATTATTTCAGTGATGCAGATGAAACTAGCTGTTTAACTTCAGCAATCAAACAGCTCCCCTCTACTAGTAACACCGTCGCGGTGCCTTAGAATCATCCCTCCCCTACACCCTTAACCGGAATCTGGCACGGAAGGAAACAGCGGCTAGTAATTTATAATTCTATTTTCATCGGTGGCCAAATGAGATTATTTTAATTGAATTATTGATTATTTTATTATTGATTATTTTAATTATTGATTATTTTAATTTAAAAATTTAATTAATTAAAAAAACTTGCTAATTGCAGCCAGCACTAACCTAATGGTAACTTCCTATGTTTTTCGCTTCTGATAACCAATATTCTTTACTAGATACGCCAACAGTAAATTTCTAAAGAATTTGGGCTCTATCATGTACGTTTACATAGCACTTTTTGCACTTCTAGATGCTCTACATCGATTATGTCTTTCAAGAGTTTTTTTTTTCGTTTCTGGAGACGAAAAAGAATTGAAATTAGAACACTACGTCTCAACATGCATTCCCTTCAAAATTAAGCAAACGCTATTGCTGATGATAGTTTAACGAAGGCTTCGTTAGTTTTTTTTGAGCCTATAAGGTCTCTCCACCGACAAAATGGCTCGAAACCTTTTTAAAAATGAGAAGAATAATGGATTGTTCATTCCAATTTCTGCAGTAAATGTAAAGGAGCATTTCAGGCGATATTTTCGTCATTCTATAAATCCCAATCTAGGATATGGTTGGTAAAAAAAGAGATAAAGGAATAAGTTGCTTGCAAAAAGTAGGCATGAAAATGCACTCTAACGAGAGAACCTGACAATAATTCTGCGATTAGAACGAACCATCACTCCGGTGATACTTGGCGGTTCGTTTCGAGAATTTTCCGGAGTTCCTGCTTTGTAGCACAAGGCTCCCCCTGGATTCAACAGGATTTTGGAGTCTTTTAGCAACTATTAGGTTGGTTCGAGTGTCTTGCACCGAATTTTACACTTTTTTCAAACAATCATGACATTATTGTTCATGGGTAGAATCTGATCTGTAATTTTCATTAGTTGTGAAGTAGTAGAACATCCCACCACCAAGAAATTCTGGGTCGAAAAATAAATGTTGGTGCAACACATTCGAATCAACCTTACAGATAGGGAGTGATGGGAGGGAGCCGACTTCTCACCTCCGCTTTTGCAAACCTCAGATCCGGTGCCGGAATCCTTGCACTTTCATGGGAAGGATTTTGGATAGGAACTTTCTTGAGCAAAATATACGTATATATTTTCCTGTCTGAGCGAAATAATTTGTTCGGACCAAGCATACCCATCTGTGCCTTGGGGAAGTCGTTCAGTTTAGAAGGATGGGTAAGTTACAACCTTCCCGGGAACATTCACGAATTCCGCCATAGATGCAGCACTGCGATTGGAAGCAAAGCGCCCGATGACTTTTGCAGATGGGCGCGTATTACCCAGGTTGGCCTCTTTAGCCACACCTGTGACATTTTTTCCGGTCACTGAAGAGTAACCTTGTTTGCTCGACCTCAATGGAAAACATGACATCGCCCGTGCGAAAACTTTCATGAGGCACTATGCTGTGTTCGATTCCTCCAGAAAAAAGCGGAATTTTCAGTGTTATTACAGGTGGGAAAGCTCTTCATAAGGGCTATCCTGGAGCGTTTGAATAGGCCTTTCTGGCTTCTTCGAGGGTGCCACAACTGAAGTTACCTTGACCATTACCTTTGGGTTACCTACTAATTTTAGCGTAAGTAGGCCTCAGACAGTTAACCAATTTGGAGTCGCACTTCCCCGTCACGTTATACCTCTGGTAAAATTTTTTGACACATAAATAAATTGATTAGTCAAAAGCAGTGCCACTTGTGTTGCTAAGGAAAATGGTGGTGTACATATAATTGCGGCAATTCCTTTCTCATGATGTTAGCAGCCTGGACAACTGCCAAAGCCTCGATCTCTGCCTCTTCCTCGTTTTTCGGGCTGTATTGACACGCGAACTCGTTGGAATTAATGGGGCTCCCACCGTCGATGACATTGTCGTCCGCAGCTCTGTTGGTACGAACACTCGCCGCACTGCTGTTCGCTCAAGGTGATGTCGCGCAGGTAGTTGTAGAAGTTGTTGAACGCCTGAAAATGACGTCATCCGGCTCGGTGTCAATGGATAGCTCAGGGTAGCTTATCTGGAAATCGCGTATAGGGTTCAACTGCATGTTTTATAGCGTATCTTTTTTGCGGGTCAATAACCGAAGATCCGAGCAGATAATCGATCGAATCGGTGGCGATTTCTATCGCACACTTCTCATAAAAGGTCGTCGAAACCACACGAGATTACGGGCAAAGAATTAGGGACGAGTTTCGCCTCTAGCGGGTCGGGCGTGAGACTTTTCGAGAAAGCTCCACTTACCACTCCCCATCGATCCTTTAGAAGTCGGAAGAACACGTGATTTCGACAGCCTTTGCGTCCTGGTAACAGCTGATCGAAGTATGAGCGCTGGAATCTGCAAGCGGTCCATGTTTCGAATTGTCCATGGGAGCAAAGATTTATCGTCTCACCTCTTCTCCTTTCCCTTCAACCACACACAGGGACCCCATTCTGACCAAGATTCGCAATTTGGTGCTTGGATGGGGTTGCCGAACATAGCACTGATTTGGCCATCTGAATTTGAGTATAACGGTACCAATCAATAAATCGATTTTTGTAAATAAACGGTTACCTGCAGAGCCGGCAGCTGCAAGAAGCATCAGCGGCAGCAACATGCCCATCTAAATAATGCATTATATTTTTATTTTCATAGATTTTTACAAATTCGCTCGTCTAAGAAGTTGCGGTGTAAAATCTGACAATTCACAGTATTGATTAATGCGACAACGCAAATGTGAAATTTAATTATTTTTCAAAATTTGAATAAATAAAATTTCCTTCTCTTAATTCAAAAGAATGAAGTAATGAATACATTTTTAAGCTAATAATTCCTATCTGAAAGCGCTTGAATGCAAACTGCAAAGCGTAGAATCGAACTATGCACTCATAGATTGGCGAGCAGTTGATCGATACGTATTTTCTGCACTTCGTTACTTTGAAGAGATTTGTCGCTCGCTTTTTGCGCCGCAATAAGTGGATTGAGGTTGATTTTCTCAATGATGATGGCTCAAAGCCCTAGTTATTAGTATTTTAATTTATTTGTGAACGTTCTGATAAGTGCTTTATCGATCGCTATTGATCGACATGTTCCAATGAGAGACAATCCATCAATGGACAAGTGAGAAGACATCAAGCAAAAAGGAGATGAGATCAAGGCTGGATCTGAGGAACGCTCGGAATCTCATATTGAAATTATTTAGAACCTAGGATCATTGTACTAGTAGGTTTAGAGGTACAGAAGAAGAGTAGCTCTTGCATGGATTCCTGGATGCTGCCCTTTCTAAGGTAATTTATCTGGAGCTCAGTGCTGTGAAAGCATCTACGAACGACATTAACCGCGGTAGCATCTTCTGAAACCCTTGGATGAAAATCGCGAAAAAAATCAAATTCAGAAAAGTCATTCCAAAAACATTGTGCTATAGGAAGTGACAGCAAGAATGAGAAATAGAAGAGGACATCCAGAGGCAGCCAGGTAAGGAAGTCCGACGGATGAACAACGTATCCACACGTCTGTATGTGTGTATGGTCAGCAGGTTCCTTTGCAATATCTGAAAGCGATGAGTCGGAACGTCCATCTAGTGTGTCAGGAACTCGTCCCGCCGGCTGACGACGACCGGTCATCTTGTCGCGCGGGTACCCCGAAAAAATTGCCTGTTGCCACATCATGGAAGTCTTACGTCTAGTCTCCGAGAGTATAGTACTCGTCCCATATACATACGTTTTTTTTTTTCTTCAAGGGATATCTGGCGACATGAGGCGACACCAGCGACACAGCGGAGGCGACAAAATCAGTGCGTTAACAAATTTTTTACTAGCACTGTCAAAACGTCTCGTGGACGATTTTTTGCCATCTGGCCTTTCGCCAATTCTAATTTGTCACCGCTATATCTTCGTAGTCTGGAAAAAAAACCCTAATCCTGCTCGGTGGTCGCACCGAAAGCAAAAACCGCACCAGGTTTCCGCGGCGATGATGGAGATTTTCATAAAAGGTCAAACCACACGCAAAATTATCTTAATTGCTCGTCAAAATTGTTTGCGAACAAGAAAATTGCCGAAACTATCACCACAGGGCAAGGGTTTTTGAGGTGAACGTCAACCCAAAGGTTTAACGTTTGGGTTAATCAGCAATAAGGAAAGTAGGGGGGTGGGACAACTGTCCAGGCTTTCCAAAACTACTTCATGGATGAGAATGGATGATTGTAAAGGGATAACAATCAGTAGCGAATGAACCTTCAATTCTGCTCGTTTGCTTGATCGTTCTTTTTGAACTGCAAAATTACTGGTAATCTATGAGTTTGAATCAACTCATAGATTGTTCAAAGTAACTTCATCTTGGGCTTTTTTAAATTAGTTTAGGTTACAATAGTTTGAAGCAAGTCGAGGTTGCTGCACTTCGAATGCAATGGAAGTGCTGATCGAGTCGAATAAGTACCTTTCGAATATTCGAAGGGAATACGTATGTGAGGGGTAATGCGCTACTACAAAGTCCTTGAATGAGAGAATAAAAAGGAAATATTGTAGTTCTAACGAGTACAAGCACCTACACTGTTGTATTGATGCATTCTAAAGATTTAATTCTTATATGAGCATTTGAACATTCCATTTGGTCAGTACTCATGGGAGATGCACCCTTTTGGCGAGAACTGGTCCCCGAGCACTAACTAGTTTTTTTTTGAATATACTTGGTCTTTGGCAATCTAGCATCAGAGTGCAACTTGATCTAAGTATCCACTGTTGTCTGGATAAATTTTTTATTTTTGGTGAGCAGTTTTTTTCAGCAAAATTAAAGTTCCAGGTTTCAGAAAGAAGGCAATTAAGGCACATCACTCCAGCAAAGCTGGGCCAATATTTTCAAAAAAAATGTGCTTCAATTTTGAACTCACGGTACATAAGTCACGCGTACATCGTAAAGGAAAATGGCGATTTATGACTCTTCTGATAGCAACCTTTTCATCTTTTGTAGATGATCATAGAATTTCAAATCTTCACTGGACGGTATGGGATTTTCCAGTACTAGTATTTAAAGTCTGAATTTTTCAAACTTTTAGCGGAGACAAAAAAGACTGGACTTTAAGAAATTAAGTTGGATTAGTTTTTTTTGCTGCAGCTATAGCTAAACGGCGCTCTGCAATGTATTTTTTAGCTTTGCATTTTCATATACACAGTGAAGTTAACTTTCAAATGATGGAGATGCAAGAAAGTCGTTTCTGAGAGTCTTGGATCATCATATTGTTAGCGATTGCTTATCGCTTACAGTTACTCTACTGTCAAAACCAACTGTGATGCAAAATGAGCCGTTCGAGGAGATACTTCCGGGTCCTGAAAAAGAATCCTGGCAGAATCGAAGCAAATGATGGGAACTAAGACACGAGAACACAAGGAGGTCAGCGCCGACGTTTGCTCGATTGTCGTGCAGGCCGGACTACGGCGATACCATCTGCCGGGATATATTAGATCCGGGAATTCGCAACGTTACGTACGAGGCTGGCCGTAAACGATGCGTAACAAGCGCTTGAAAAACGTGAACACGAGCCGCTGCACGTGAACAGGTCTGTGGATTCCTCATTGTACAACCTGGGGGGGGGGGAGGAACTGTGACTGTTGAGTCAAAGTCAAGCAATGGAGACAATGAGATACTCGTGTACATTTAAATGCTGTTCCTTTAGTGAGTTTAGAAATTCTTGAGCACTAATCCTACTTGATTTTTGAACTTTAAAGCTTAACAACGGGAAAGTTCCCCAGTGATATCATTGTTTGGTGAAATAATTATGTGATACAGACTCTCAAACCTGGTATTGAACTGAAATTTGTTCAAAACTTTCTGTTGCTATGAAAATTTTGCGATTATTCCGTTTAGACCCATTTTCTATGTTACTGATTCCAAAATATTTTCATCCAGTGGCTATTCCATAACTTGCAACGTTCATATTTTTTTTTAATCGGTGGAACAAATCAAAGGGAAAAAATTATTGAAGAAATGAGCATATAGATAGATAACTAATTCCATTAACTTTTACACTATTAAAGGCCGTCGAGAAATACAGGGCCTATTTTTGATTGTTCACCAATTTCAGTACTTTGAATTTCACTCTCCTTGAGTCTTCAAGAATTCTTGGTCGAGTGCGACTTACTGGCCCTCAAAGTGGCTGGTTGTATTCATTTACAGTTAGAACCACGATTACAATTGCATAATTATGCAATCGCATATTTACTGCTGGCTATTCTCCAGCGCTAAAATATTTCTTTCAATTGGAATTCAATGTCTTAGAATTTTGTAGAGCCAAATTAGTGCTCCAATCATACAAATCTGTCTAACATTACTAAATAAATCTATACAATTTCTATCATATATCGTATATCATCGTATAAATAGTTGGGAATAGATAAGTAATGCTCGATTTTTTCTCATAAGAGCAGTCCTCTGAGATAGATGTATTTTTCTCTACAAGTTTTTAAAGAAAAAATCTGTGAGATGTGTGCAGGATTGAATTACCTTTTGAAGTAGTGTTTCTGTCCACCTTAGAAGAAATAAAGCTTTACAAACTTTGTTTTCCAGTAGCACATTGCCTTGAATCCTCTAATCACATGATCAATTTGATCAGATCAGGATTCACACTCAAATTTCCTGCACTTTATGGAGTCTCTAAGTTGGATCGTTTTTTATTTCCTTGGAATATGAGGTCCCTGATGGGCGGATTAGATCTCCCTCAGTAGAATTCGGCTGAAATGTGGAAAACATCGTGAATTATCGAAATTATCAAAATTAACCCGATGATAGAGCTTTTTGTCTCTCACTAGAAATAATTCAATTATTTTGCAAAAAAAAAAATTGTGCTTCATTGTGTACATTATATCTTTATGCCCTTCTTATACCTCTATTTTATTTTACGTGACTGTTATTGTTAGTATTTGTATATATCTGTTAGTGTAATTATTAAAATTATCGATCATAAAAAATTATTTTCTCATATTTAATTGTTGAATATTTTTATTCATAGTGGCGTTCGAAGAAGTACCGCATACCCTGCAGTATTCTTACGTCCTTCCGAACACAGCTGGCATAGTATTGCTCCGTTTTCCTACCCTTCAGGTATTTTCCCATGTCATTCGTCGAAGTTCGACCCGCGAGAGATACGGGTCGCATCCGTGTCGGCACCTGCGTCACGTGGTGGCTGGAAGTTGCATGGCTGGTGACGATACTTGTCTTAGGAAGTGCCGTCTTAAAATCAATGCTTAGAATTAGGACGCTGAAGCCGTGCATTGTTAAAACCTAGTATAAATCCTGAGTATCCGTTGGTGCTATCATGTTCAAAGATTGCTGTGCTATTAAATAAGTTCCTAACCTTAGGGTTCTATAGAATGATAGAAAACCTTGAATGTAGTGACATCTTCAGATGTCCTGAGTTATCCCAAAAGTAGTTACTTTCTTCTGCAGGGCAAATGCATAATATTTAGCTTTCTTCACCAGATACAATCAGCTCTGGTGTTGCACTCACCCCCGTAGTTACCGCCTAAGTCCTCAGATTTTCATTTTCATATTTACAGTGTGAAAATGGTTTAGAAGTAATTTGAAACAACTTTCATCAAAAGACAACAAGAAATATGCATCCCCCGCTAGCCAAAAATAACAGAATTACAAGCATAGCGTCGAGTGCTTTGTTGCATCCGCAATTACGAACCAAGTCAAGTATTAACGTCAAATAGTGCTCGCTTCAGAAACAAACGAAGGCATATTTGTACCCTCAGAAGTTTAGTTAAGCATGACCGACAGCAATGCGTGGTGAAAACAATAAATGAGATAAATAACAAAAACAACAAACAATAAAAATTGAGAACGACGTGCAGTGAGAACGACTTTTCAAACGTGTCAATTGTGGCTTCACTTTCAGAAACCTTGCTTTTTTAAGTAGAAAATAAGAATGTACAAAAGATAGGAATGGAACCAGGATTCAGAAAGGAAGCTGCTCATAATAAAAAGAAACAATACAGAACTGTTCGGGCTGCTATAAAATTTGGCAAAAAAATGGTTCAGGATTATAATAGCGATTATCACAGACTTTAAAAAGAGAAGGCGAACCCGCAAAAGTTCATAAATCAACTGTGATGTTACTTCGAACGAGAATGAGCAGTTTCTTTGCAGAAAAAAGTCCTTTGTTACGTCCCACATATCGCAGCTTCACCTTCTTGTGCAGCCATGTCCACATGAAAAACGCGGTAGTGATGGTTAATAGCAGGTTCGAGATGTAATTGCCATTTCCCTGAAAATTATTTGATCGATCGAGTGTCAGTTTGAATTATTGGCATTTGCAACTCAATAGTTGTATATGAAAACGGAGAAAGTACTCTTAAAAGAAGATAGATTTATAGAGTACGGAACGATTTACGATTTATGGAGTACGGAACCACTATATTCAATCCTTACAAGAAATGCTTGATTAACATGATTGAAAAAATTCAAAACAATTTCACAAGAAAGCTTATGATTAGAACTGTAGGTTTCTCAAACTTCTCATATCAAAAAATGCCGCCGCCTGACAGTAGGAACAAATTGTACCACTTACAGTCATTACAGAAAAGGAGAAGACGGAACGATCTTCTCATGATATATAAGATCCTACATAATATCTGTGAATTAAAAAGTTCTGATTTTTTCGTTCTGCGTAAATCTATCACAAGAGGTGGAACATTAAAGCCACACATATCTGTGGCGAAAACAACAATACGTCAGAATTTCTTCACTCATAGGGCGCTCTCTGAATATTTGAAGTTCACCAAAAACAAAAGTGTGCCAGTGAAATTTTCTCTATACAAAAAAGCAGTTGGCGAGTACCTGGACATCTAGCTCGAATACATGAGGTTTACTGCTCACCAAATTGTAGTGTTTAATGTTAACATATATGTACTTAAATACGACTGTCGACTAGATTACTTGTACTGTACTACTAATACCTATGCTTGTGTTCGAACCTGTACATTGTAATCACATGGATATACCATGTAATAAATAAATAAATAAATAAATAAATAAGATTTACCTTGGGCAAGTACTCCATTTGTACTGTTTCTGGTATAGAAAACACGAGCTGCTCGACAATGAACAAGGGCCTAGAACCATGGAATCTTATCCAAAACTTGAAATCTTCCACAGAGTGCAAACTCACCATCGCGCACATCGCGCAAGGCTCATCCCTCAGATATATGTCACATCCGGTAGCCAAGTAGTCACAATCTCGTCGCTGACACTGTGCCAAATTCTGCACCATTGTCATAACAGGGTGACCTAGGAGACGATCCGTTCGAGAACCACTTGTCAACTCTTTGTTGTCCTACAACTTTCTATGGTGTTATAGGTGTTTGAAAGAGAACAGCTCATATTTGACCTAGTAAAAAATCTACTGCGTAAAAAACATGAGGAGAAAATCACGCCTCTGTATACCTGCACTACTATGCTGCCTACTTCTACAGCACGTTCACTCCACTTGTACACATTTTGCTTCTGTTCTTCTGTGAAGAAACTATCGTCTAGTAGACTTTCGAGTTCCTGAATTTCATGTGGTGTCGGCTGCGGCTACTCTCCAGATTACTACATCGAAGTAAGTGCAGCTGACCTTATCAGGGTGGAAACAAGTTGGCCAGTACTGTTTTGCCCACTCAAACTGGCGTCGTGTAGCTGGCTTGCAAGCGGCTACTTTGGTCACCTGAACATGCAAATTACATCAACTGAAGCTCACACGCCAAGTTTTACTTTTACGGAAAGATCCATGGATGGTTATATGTCCACCTAATTTACCAACAAAGCCACAGAATTTGCTTTTTAAACTGTCGAACGATCGTTTTCAGGATGCGCTGCATTGACCACATTCATGGAAATGTAAGAATCGAAGAAGTCAATATATTCCACAAACGTAAAAGTATGGTAATAAAGCCGATCTCAACTGCATAAATCTCTCCACGATTAAAAATCACCTGCAAATCCTTCTCTTCAACTTCGAACTCCTTGAGATTCTGGAGTAACTCTAATGAGATGGCGGCGTCAGCGGGCTGGACGAGTATTCGCCCCGTTTTATCCACCCGCTTCAAGTGATCAAACTTCTCGGAAACCAAAGGAATTTTCTTCATGAATGGACTGATTTTCTTATCTTGCAGGTACACCACATAAAACTCAGCCAGCGGTAGCGTCTCGCTCGTAGTCGCCTCTCCGAGGATTGGGATGATTCTGAAAACAAGAGTACTTGTTCCATTCCGATGGAATTAAGGGCCTTGTAGCCTTATTTATCAGCATCACACTCCCTTTTTCTTTTTTCGGTACGGAGATAACGCTTACAGTGATAGCTTCCTGCATCCGAATGAGAACCTCGAATAACTCAAGCGGATTTGTTCTGACTACAGGGTGTTTATAAGGCTCGTCCACACAAAGTTCACTTCTCAAGAAATAAGAGCTTTTGAGTATATTCAAGGCAGAGTACGCATTTGCAGGGTCTTTGACAGTTTCAGAAAGGATCTGACTCTCTCGCCATCCATGATGTTGCACTTACCTTCGCTCTTCTATTTTGGGTAGTTTCTTTGGAGGCTCGCAAGCGTCTGAAGCCATAACGAAATTGCTTGTCTATATGTTGAAAACTTTGCTTCTATGCCTGAAATGTTATTTATTAAATTACGGGGGAAGATCTAATGGACCAGTGTAGAGCTTTAAACAAAAAGTTTGGGTAATAAAGCACGGTGACATTCATGAGTAAGATTTCTAGTGGTACCAATCAGGAAAAGCCCAATAGCAAGCATATGAGACTGCCGATTTTCTCCATACAGCCTTATACCCCCATAACAAGTTGTACAAGGCCACATTTATGTCTGCTACAGCATTTGTACACCCGACTGGGGCATGAAATCGTTTGTAGAGTACCACCTATGTCTTCTGCATAGTGAGGATTGTCTGGAAGGCAATTCCTAGCACAGTGAGATGATTGCTGGTTGTTTGAAAGCAAATTTAGGAGGAAAGTAAACAAGCTTGGGAGCCCAAGGCTGCATTGAAATCGGTGAGCCGCGCCATTTTTCGCAGGGTTCAGTTTGTGAGATCCTTAAGCCTTCATGGACTCACCGTTTTTCTTACGAAATGACGTCACAATACTTCTAAGTTAAGGGCAGTGTCTCACCTCAGGGACAAAGTTCGTCAGTCGAAAGAATGCGAGCCGCTGAGCACAACGATGTACACGAAACTCCAAACGTACGCAGACAAGGGTCGGGGCCGCGGCGCGGCTCTCTTGGGCAGAGACGCAGGCGCTCAGCATGCAAAGCGCCCATGTCTCTGCCCAATAGAGCCGCGCCGCGGTCCCGACCCTTGTCTGCGTACATTTGGAGTTCCCTATACTTTGAGTTTCGTAGAAGCGTCGAAAACCCCATAAGTTACGGGTTTCTTTGGCCGAGAATTTCGAAATTCTCGGCAAGTGGACGAGAGAGTTCATTCCGCTGTAAAAGCTTGCTGAGGGTGCGGCATGGTTTTTCAATGCGGAAACGTTTGTTTGTTTGATAATAGCTGCTGCTGAGAAGTTCATTTTAAGGTGCAATATCAGCTTCTCAGCTCCGCTTTTGCTAGCTACGAAGCAAGAAAACTCGTCCGCTCCTGTATCCAATTTTGCCTTAAAAGTAGGGGTTTTTGAAGGTGTTTTCTGACATCAAGCACATCATTGAAATCAGCGCTCCGAGCTGGACCTGAATCTGTGAATATCTCGGCACCCAACATGAGTTGAGACACTGCCTTTAATATGATTACAAAAACCTTTGATTGGCATTCCTATACAAATTCCGTGGTAGAAAAAGGAGAGAGAAGTTGCGAAAATGTGGAGACGCGGAAAAAAAGTGGCGCGGTCGTTAATGAGTTGAATCATCAGCAGTTACCATAATTAGGCAATTTTGCTGGCCATAACTATCACATGGAAGTCGGCCAAGTAAATCAATGCAGTTTTTTCTAGAACAGCGAAAACTGAATTCCAGAGGGAATCTGCAGGAAAAAAAACCGAATTTTCCCATTCCGAATCAATAGAAGCATCGAATGAACAGCGATTTCTGGCGGATACCACCTTCCCCTCTTCAGCCGACTTCATACATAGCCCTAGGCCATCTATAAAGGATTTAGAATTTTAAAACCATGAACCCAAAAAAAATCTAAAAATTTGGCTCTACGCCGGCTCCGCGGCGATTTCGTTGTCGGACCCACAGCACGTGCGTTGGCTGAGTATCAGCGCGCGGCGAGTGCTTCCAGCGCCGCGTGCGACGTTCGCGGCAGTCACGTGCCGCGTGGCGACGCCGCGCGGCGATGACGTCATCGACGTCCTCGGCGTCCGCGCGCCCTCTGCACACGCGCGCACTGCTGCACTGCTGCATGCGTTTTCGATTCGAAACGGCGCGATCGATCCGTGCTCGATCGATCGTTTGTTTTTATCGATCGATCGGGTGGTTGAGGTCGTCTGCTGTTCTGCTGACAGCTGAGGCTGGCGGCTTGTTTGTGCTGCGCTAGTCGGCGGAGAAAAAGACTGCGTTTCGAAATCTCAGAAGTCAAGCACTCAGTGGTTTTGTGCTACCATTCGTCATTGTGTCTTTCCGGTGTACTTGGTACCTTCTCTTGTCAGCAGTGGTTCCTTCGCAATTGCTCAGGTTTGAAGGTTTGCAATTGTGTATGTTTTCCTACTCCTTCACCTCTAAGAATTCAAAGTCTGTGGGACTTCTATTTGAGACTTTTTTTACATTCATTTCTTTTTTTTACATTCATTTCTTTCTAGGACATCTCGTGTTTTTCTTGGCTTTTTTAAATGGCTGTGGACGCTTTTTTTGCGGAAGGGTTCTTCTGGGTTCCACAAATTTTTTTCTCCAAGTTAGATAAACACGAAAAAATATTGCCACCTCTTTCTATTAATTCTTTTTATTGTTTTTAGCCCATTTTTCTCATAGCCGGTTATAAATTTGGACATTTGAGTGCCGTATGTGTTTTCCAACAAATTCAGTCTTACAACTTGTTCAACAACCTATTACTAGTATTTCTGACAAGATTTCATAGTATAAAGGTTTTAGAATCCGCTGGATTCGGAAGTATCGTTGAATAAAATTAGTAATATTAGTTTAAAATTGAAAAAAAATGAGAGAAAATGAACCTTTGATATGTGGGGGACAGTGTCCTGCCACTAGCAACACCTTTGTTGAAAGGTGTGTGTACCCTTAAAAAAAGGGGATTTTCTCAGAAATTTTCACGAGGTTTTTAGTCCATTTTGTCGCGTTCGGACGAGAGGTGTTGTGAGGATAACACCACTTCCGCCTAAACGCCACAAAAATGGCACCTAACAAAAGTCGACAACTTGGCATGTCCTACACGTTCTGACTTGCTAGCTGACACGTCCAGAACGCTCTGACTTGTTAGTTCTCCTAATGTAAAGTAGGTACCTAAAGTGCAAACAAGTTACAACGTGTAGGACAGGTCATATTATCGACAATACCAAGTGCCCCTCCCCCCTCTCCCTCCTTCCAACTCCATTTTACTCGACGTTTAGACCCTGATCGCCTAGTAGGTTGTCTTCATTTTCTTTCAATATTTATGATCGAACCAGATTTCATCTTACGTCCAGAAATTACGGTAACACCACTTCCTATCTAGACTGAAAATTTTATTTTGTTAAATGTGGTCAGGGGCTTCTGCCTAGCAACTTCAGCTTAAGCCTACGAATATGCTCAAGCTTAAGTTAAACTCCAAGTCTGGGCTTCTCTCCCTAACTCCCCTTTTTCCTTCATTTGATTTAATCATTATCTTGATTTTTCTCCTTTTCTATACGGACTTCCGCGTTTGATTTTGTTAGTTTAATTCTATTGTATTGATGTGTGGCCTCGATGTATCTGTTTCTCTTTCCTTCGTATTCTTGCACTTTCATGCACTTTTCTTAATCAATAATCGATATGCTGTTCTTTGCACGGAGCACTTCTCGTACAGTTTGTCCGTTAGCTTAGTGCACTGCTGGGATAATTTGTGAGAGGACAGGTGCTCACTTTTTTGGTGCTGTATTGATGACAGTGAATTCGTGGGATGACGGGTGCGTCATCAATTGGGCTGGTTATGCTTTTTCTGCGCCTCACTCTTGTGCTGCTGTTTATTCGTCTTGGTGCTGTCTTTCTTGTTGTGTCACCAATTGTATACTGTCGGTGAGTTTTCACTGAATCTAATGTTGGTACCAGGGAAGGAGATCCTTGCAGTTACTGGCCTATTGTGCTGAGCTGCTGTTTCTTCAACATTGAACCATATTGATGAATTGTTTCTCCTCTATGCATTATCTTCTTCAAAACCTACATTCGACGGGGAAACATTGTGATCAGAATCTGAGATTCATTGACAGGCATCAGCCGTTATCCTCTAAAAATCTCGATTTTACATAGAGCAATGGTTCTCAGCAATGGTTTTCTGTTTCACCTGTGCTGTGATGTTAATTAGGCCTTTTTGTCATTGAATGGAAATTCCACAGCCATGAATCTATGCATACCACATTCGAAACCATGTGAAAGAGTCGAGGTCTATAGGATGCGAGTTGTTCTGGATCGTTCTACTATGACTCACAAACTTTCTTAAACATTCCTGTGCAGTGACGTGGCGCAGAGTTCGTTATGTACTCGGGGTATTCACATTCTTACTGCTTAGTTCTTACTGAACGCTTTCGGAGCGGTTCGAATATCCTAAAGAAAGTTCCGCTGTTTCAGTATTTGCGGTTGTGATTGGAGCCGGTTATTCTGAACTTTCTCTTGTGGGAATGAGGTTTTTCTAAAACACAACTTATATTGGCACACTTATCGGGATGCTCACTCTACTTTGAAGGTTTTTTTTTCTGTTGGGAAAAGTTGCGTTTGAACAGAAGTTACTTCCGAGTAGAACTGCGTTTTGTTGTATCCAACCCAGTAAAGGTTCGAATTAAAAATCATACACGTGACCGCCATGTGCTTTTGCTGCTGATTTTATTCGTAATTCATATCTGATAGGTACACTTCTGTTTTCACTGATTTGTCCGCAAAAGTTGTCCCAATTTGCCTGCGAATCCGTCTGGCTGGTTGGTTCACACTGTACTGCTACTTCTCTAACGGTATCATTCAAGTACTATGCTGTATAAAGTCCATCGTTTTCAACTACACCACGACATGCCGATCTTATCGAAAATTTCTGATAGCTGACTATTGATGTCTGTTTTTATTGTTGCGCATCGTTTTGTTAGTTTAATAAACATTACCTGCTTATAATTTTTTTCACAGATTTTCAGGCAACACCAAGATTACCCATAATGGGTGACCAAAACGGTCGTCTCGACTCGCCATTGAGCAGTCAAGAAGCCGAAAAGTCAGCCAGTCCGCCGAGCCTTGATCGAAGTCGCGAGAGTGAGGCATTCAGGTAAGATGTTTGCCGCTTTCGTACTCGCTGTTTGCTGGGAGTGTTATTTCATGCCGCAAAGATGATTAGGCCATCTCAGATTCTGTGCTGACTTCGATTATCGTTTGCAGATTTTGTTCAATTTAGATCCAATACATCCAGTCCATTATTGAATACTGAGCCGTTGCCACTAGATGACCAGTCACACTGTCCATATTGTCACAAAGACTTCAGAAAGGTGAGCTCGCATTTGATAGCAGTTTCTGAAGTTAGTAACCATCGCATTTGTTTTTTTTTTTCAGCCCAGAGTACTGGATTGTCTCCATTCGATGTGCGAGGACTGTATTATAGCACAGCTAGATGGACGTCGAGATGCCCAGAAAGCATCAGATCAGGCGAATCGTAATCCTACGGACTGTGAGCTGGAAACTCCGAAATGTACGCGCCTTTTGAGCAATTTTACTCATTTTTCTTCAGCCTCTAAATGTTAGCCCCAGATGTGGATAGTTTCTCAAGAGGGATAGCAACAATATTCCTATGTTGAGAGCTTTTGTAAACGACCAATTTTCACCACTGACTAGTTTCCAAAATCATCGATCAACCCTGAGTGTAAAAGTCTCCCGTGGAAAGGAATTTAACAAGTCATTGGTTTTTTAACTGTGGCATTCACTACACGAGAATAAACAAAAAGTTTCTGGGGTATTCGTATTCACGATACTGGTGTTTTTAAAGGAAAATGCTACCCCGCACTCATGCCAGCATATTTTGTTGAAATGTGATCACGAGTTCGCTTCTTGTACAGATATTAAGATCTGTTTATTTGCAGTGAAGGAACGCCCAACACCACCGGGCGTCATCCGTTGCCCGATATGTGCACAGGAATCGCACGTTGGTAATGATGTCAGATACGTGCACACGATGCTTTTGGATTACGTACGTTTCCTGTTTGTTCCTCGTTTACAAGTAGTCGCACTCATAGGAGAATTGCCGCTTTTTGGTTACCAGCAAACAAGTTCTTTCTTCCAGGTGCGACTGGCTGAGAACGAAGAAGCTGTAGGCGAGCGACGATGTCGTGCGTGTAAATCGGAACAGCCAGCGATTGCCGTGTGCAAACAGTGCCAATCAGATTTGTGTTCGAACTGCCTCACTGCACACGGCGTCATGCGCATGTTTGAGGGGCATGAGGTACAAAGGGATTTCTTAGGTGTAAGGTTCCATGAGGAGGTGCGAGTCAACGCAATTCTTTTGTAGGTGATGACGTACGCTGAAATGGAACAGCGCGGTCAGCGTGGAGAAGTGCGTCCAGTACAGTGCCCCACTCATTCGCTGCCGTACAAGATGCTCTGCGCGACATGCGAGACGCTGTGCTGTAAAGTTTGCCTCGAGATGGAACACCTTAACCATAAGGTTAGACACTTTGGTGGTGCAGAGAAACCTGGTGTTCGATGCTCAAATACTTTGTTTTAATTTTGATTTCCAGGTGGTTGAAGTGAATGCAAGAGTTGTGTACACCATCCAGTCTGAAATTGAAAAGCTAGCTGATAAAGTGGAAAAGAAGGTAAGGATCGATTTTCACCAGATAGTTTGCTGGATAGTAAGGATCGATTTTCACCAGATAGTTTGCTGGATATAGTTACTAACGAATTTTTGTACTCTCTTTCAAAATTTATGTCGATGACCCGTCTTATATTTGCTGGTTCTGCTTTTGGGCGGATTTGGGTATTCTTACTTTAGTACTACTGAACTGGAGTTGACTCTTTTAAGCGCATTTTGTTCACTTGGGAAGCGGCATATGAATATTCTGAGCTACCGTGTTCACTTTTTGCCTTATGGTGATACTTGTTCTGCGACAACGTTTCCTTCCATTTTCAGTGGCGCGATTCGATGGCGGAGTGGAGCGCGATACCGGATCGTTCAGCTAGCCTTCACGAACAGTACGAAGCAGCGAAAGTTCATGTAGAGATGGCTTTCGATGACCTGTTAAAGGCTCTAGAGGAAGCAAAAACAAACAAAGTTCGTTGATGTTTTTTTATTCAATTTTTGACCCTTTCAAGTTGAAAACGCCCGCAAAAATTGTTATTGATCTTGATCGATTTTTCTCCACTACAGCTTGCCCAGCTAGAGGAAACACGCCAGAAACAAGAGATTGCCATTGAAGATCTCTACAGGAAAATGAATCTGAACGAAGCAAGAGTGAGCGATGCGTTGAGGTATTTTTTCATAGAAATCTCCGCTTCATTTGTCTACGATTATGAGCGAAGAAATTTAGATTTGCGCGCAATTTGCTTTCAAAGTCGAACGGAATGGAACTTTTGGCGAGCCGTCGTAAAGTGGTGCAACAGCTCAATAACCTGGCGCACACCATGCCAGCTTTGGGAATTCAGGTGCTTCGTAGAGATTGTTCGAATTGGAACTTCCATGAACATATTTACATAACTCAGGTTGAACTCGAATATCAGCCATTATCAAAGAAGCAACTCGATACACATATGAACGCGATTTGTGGGAATGTTATCGGTTAGTTGTTGGGTGTTCCCGGGAGTGGACTCTTATATTATCGATTATAGGCCGAATGGTGTCAGCGAATGTGAAGGAGACCATCACAGTGCAGCAGCCAGCCTCTCAGCAGTCCCAACAAGCTCAAGGGGATTTCGCACAGAGCAGATCCAACTCGACAGTGCTGCCAGGTGTTGCTGCCGATTGGGGCCGTCCACTTAGCAACGGTCATGGATCGAGCAGTGACTTGGGTGCTATTGGGGTGGAAAGAAAGAAAACCAGGTAGGCATTGGAGTTTTTTTTTTCGAACTCAAGTGCGGGCCTTTATGATAGCGATAAAGTCATATGCTTAGCACCTCATCTACATGGGGTGCATTGCCTCCGTCGCGTATCACTGGACCTGGAGGCGACGCATTTGGGTGGCCACCAAGCAGTCATCCACCAGACTTGCCGTCTCCCTCGCCTCCGATTCCATTGAAAGATGTTGCACCGCCGAGTTTCACCGTTGGCGGACCGGGAGTCATTGGACAGCCAACCACTGCAAATCCTGCTGTGACATCTTCTGGAGGAAACGTAAGTTAACACTAACCACATGCGAGGAGATCAGATAATTAGGAGTTTTTGCCATGAAAGGATGTTACTCTTTAGCCTCTGCTCACTGGGGCGTCAAGCACAGCTTCGATGATATACAACAACTACCAGTGGCCACCTTCATCGAATCCGGCACAAGCAGCGGCTGATCTTCGCCTCTTCCCACCAATGTCCCACCCATCTTCAGTTGTCGGAGCGAATCAGTTGAAGTTGGCGCAAGCACAAGCGCAGGCAGCTCAGGTACGAAACTCACCCCAAGCAAGTAGAACTAGTTCATCATCTTCTTCTTTCAGCTGCAAGCACTTCTCCTGCAGAATAACGGCCTAGGAAACCCCAATCTACTAATGGTGAGTGGAATTGGAGGATTTAACGTGAAAATACCTCCTGCTTGCTACGATTTTCAGCAGGCACGTCTGAGATCATTGGCCCCCGGTGTGGATCCTCTTCTTGCGCTTGGAGGACTGTCGCTCGCAGGCGGACCCGGCGAAGGAGGCGCTCTTCTCGGCGGAGGCCCTCAGAGAACGTCGCCACAGGAACTGCTCAACCCGACGCGTGTGCCAGAGCTTAAAATACACAGGTAGGGGTTTGTTACTATACTCCTTCTTAAATTCAAAATGCCAAACTTCAAAGTTCTAGTGTCTTCGGAACCAGCCAGCAAGGAAGTTCTATGCGCGAGCTACATTGTCCATCCGGCTTCTGTTTGTCCGAAAGTGACGATATTTTGATTGCGGACACGAACAATCATCGCATTGTTGTATGTGGACCACCACATCCTTGGAAGATTGGAAGACCTGGAACTGTGAGTACTACTCTATTTTGTAAAGTGTTATAGAAAGGAATCGATGTTGTTGTTGTTGTGCATTAATATCTGTTACCTGCAATGGGCGTCGATAGAAGTGCGTTTTCCGTGGACGTGGGAAGCACGTGGCGCACCCTCCGCACTGGAATCATCGCTGTATTTGCAAATCAGGGTTTCCTTGATAGTTTCTCATCCTATTTGATTTAAGTTGTTAGGAAAACTAACAATGATGAAACCCATGATTGGCTACCAAGGCGACGATTCCAGCGCAGGCGATGCGGTAGCGCGGCGTGCACCCCAAATCCGCGAAAACCCACTTCCATCGGCGCTTGCCATACATAGTAATCTTTTTCTCAAAGTGAACTGTCGGAGGAATCTTCCTTTTTTCATTTTACATTATACATTTCCATTTTTTCTCTTCCTCGAATTTCTGGATTGTTATGCTCGAAGTATTGGAGCTGCAACTCGTTTACTTCCCCTTTTACTTCCCCTATTTTCGGAAAGAAACCCCTCATTATCGATGTCGGTAATAGATACTAGATGTATGTAGTCATTTGAAAGGAAGAACGTCGCCCTCAGCGTTCCTTTTCAAATGATATCTGTTTTTTGGTTTTCAGCGCTCCTATTGTTATGTGTTCGACGTTGTGATTCATACTTTACCGAGCCAGAGCTCCAGTTCACCTGTAGACCAGCTTGATTCATTTTATTATATTACACCGACTAATACTGATAAGTTGTGCTGCACCGTCCAAATTGGACACATGATAAGCATTAATCGGATTAAAAGCGTTTCATTAATGCTAATCATTTTTTTCTAGGATGACGGCCAGTTGTGCTTCCCAAGAAAGGTGATTGCTTTGAAAGGTGATGTCACTAGATATGCAGTGCTTGATAAAGGAGTGGATGGCAAAACGAGAGCACAGCTATTCGATCAGCGTGGCGAATTCATCAAGCGCATCAACATGGGTGAGACTTTTTTATCATCCTCAGTCTCATAGATGACGTGAAGGCATGATTGCAGTTCCTCTTGTTCCTCGCGGAGGCATTGAAGTGTCGGCTGCATCTTGCACATCATCTGGACATTTGCTCTTGGTGGATACTAGTGGTGTCGTCTACTGCATTGGTACGGATTGTTTTGAGATTTTTGTGGAGGTTCCATCACTGTGTGTATTTGATCTCTCACGTTTTTAGATGTGGATGTGCCAAGAGTTGTATTCTGGTTCGATGCTTCCACACATCTTGGTGAAGCTAGTGATGTGGCCATCTATGAGAAGAACGTGTACATCACGGATTTCAAGCATCATTGCGTTCAAGTGTTTAACACTGATGGTGGGTCTTATTTTGTTGTTCAGTTCTGAGCTAAATTCACGAAATCTTGCTTTAGGTCAGTTCATTCGTAAACTGGGTGAGCCGTCGCAGACCCCGTATCCTATCGGAATCGATGTGTCAAAGAATGGCGATGTTCTTGTCGCCGACACGCACGGCAACCACCTCCATGTGGTGGTGTTCACTGCCGACGGAACTTTACAACAGTCGTTCACACATAATGAGTTCAGAGTAAGTTTAGTTCCTGTAAAAGTTTTCAACCACCGTTGACTAATATGAATAAGAGCGCAGATTGCCATCTAAAAATGTGGTGAACAGTGCAGCGACGGGAAAACATTAAATGTGGCTTTTTTCTGTCATTCGCATCGTCAGTATGTTCTTTGTTACATTCGTGGTCTGGGAGTAGCTAGGATGACTAAAACCTGCGATATGCTTACGGGGAATCCACTTTGTCAAAAGATGGGATCATTTGCTTGTTAATGAAGTTTATACATGAGCTTTTGATCATTTTGAAAACTAATAGAATAATTCTGACGAGTTCGAGTTGCAACATATTCGAAGTGCACGGTCGTGTGGATTCTTCGAAAATACTTTATTTTCAGCTTTCCCGCTGTGTGGGTCTTCGAGTGGCTGGCAGTGGCCATGTCGTCACCTTATGCAAGCACAATCACACGCTATTCGTTTTCAAGCCACTCTACATACGTTAATCGTTCTCGATAAGAGCGGCTCACAGCGGTACGAAAACACCGCCTACCCGGAAAACATCGTTCTAGTTCTAGTATGACCTGTAGGTTTTTATGTGAATGTGTTTTTGGTTCATTCTTTCTTCTCTCAGTCCACACCTTCTTCATTCCGTCTTTTCCCCTCCTCCTAGTTCTTCCTCTTTCTTTCCTCGGAATTGCAAACGCTCCGGTTAACCTCAATATATCGACGCGCCTTTTTTGTCTTCTAATGCGAACTCGTGACTTAGTGTTTAAGATATTGACGTATATTCTTTTCTTCACATACATTTCATAAGCCTAGTACTTTTGCTCATGCCCTCTTCGCTAGCGTGTCGATCTCCTTTGCTGTGGACGAGTTACTCCGTGTTTTCGGTGGTGTCCGGGTCATTTAGTGGTGTGTGAGTGTCTGTGCGTGTGCATGTATAACTTTATCGTTTTTCTTTTAGATCGTGGAGTGTTTTGTGTGTATATATCAAAACTTCAGGTTATTCTCTTTCCATTATACTCTCTTTCGACGCACAAACTCTCTCGAATATGTCAAAATGTCGTTCTGCTGGGAATGTCCTATTCTAGTAGTGCTTTTTGCTGTTCAGAAGCCTATGTTTTGGCGTTAAATTCGTTTTCAGGGTCATGACCTCAGCCAAGTTCCGTAGTTGTTTGGTGAGAATTTTTAGTTCTCAATGAGGAACCTATGAGTATTCTGGATTGAAAATCCAGAAAGAGGGCTGAGGTTGTGGCTCTAGTTGAGTCGCTACAATACCAATTTCTGCTCCGACGTCAACGACGGTATTTAAAAAGTTGTTCGTGAGTACGACCAGTAGCGATTCAATTGTGTGTTGTTCTGTTAAATCCCTTTTTTGGATCATATATATTTCATTTGGTTCGACGACAATCTTTCGTAAAATTACGGTAACTAGTTAGTTGTATTTCATCTTCGGTGTTCAGTTTTTTTGTGGCTCCTGTTTTTACTCATGTTTGCTCACACATACAGTTGCTTAGATGGTTATTCTTACTAGTATTTTATTCAATATTCTTATTATTTCATTTTCTGGCTTGTCCTTCACTTATACGATGTCTCATCCCTCCAACTAGGTTCTTAGTGTTTTGGTGTTTGAGTCTCGTTGTTGTCGGCGAGATGTGTGCACCAGTTAGTGGATCATCATTTTCTTGTCGTGATTGGTGCAACAAACGTTGACACACGGTGCTTCTCTGTTTTTGTAGAGCGCCGAGCGCATGTTTTGTCTTTATATCTCCGGTTTTGAGCTTTTTTTCTCATCCGGCATTGTTCATTTCCATCCCAAATTTCTCCCTTCGTTTCCCACAGAAGAAATGTCGCGCGGCTCCATTTTGTTTCTCTCTTTTATTCAAGAGAGGGAGCGTAGGCGTCGAAAACATTTTTATCTGCATATGAACTTTCTGCTATTATTACGCGTTCAGTTTTTGAATTTCCGTGTGAGTGTATGTGGTCGGTCTTTTTGTTAAGCCATAGTTATCGTCGTCGTCACACCATGGTGTAGTTCATTTTTTCCTATTGTACCAGTTATCTGAACTTTGGCTTACATTTCTCTTTTTCTATTACTACTTTTGTCGTTGTTGTTATGCTACATTCATGCGTAGTCGTCTAGCCATTGATTCTAGCCATTTTGGTGTGTGTAGGGTAGCTCACTGTTTTCAGTGGCAATTAGCGTTCATGCCAGATCTTTTTTCTTCGGAGGGAGAAAGAGGTACTGTACTTTGCATGCTTCTACGGTGTAAAAATTGGGTTGAAGACGAAACTGGCGTGAAAACGGCGTTAATGATTGTTGGTACTTCAATGGGGCCGCCTTACGAGGGTGACGAGTTATTTAAGGCTCTGGCGTAATTGACAACCCTGTTTGCTAAGGGTCTTTTCGTTTTTGTTATTTTTTTTCGAGGAATTTCAAAAATAATTGACTTGCGGTTGCTTGTATTACTCTTAGTAAGGAACAGTGATTTTCTTTTGCTAGTTTTGTGCTAGAAATCGAAAGCTGTGTGCCATCCCATTTGTTCATGGCCAGTACTTCAGAGTTACATAGTGGCTTCGCTGTCTCAGCTCAAATATCCCCTGGTAGCGCGTTTCTTGCCCCAGCAGTTATCGTACATACACCAAAGCTCTTGCGTTTGTTTTCTAATCAATGTCTATGCATTCCACGCTTTGCGATGTTATGAACGATAATTATCGAGCTCGGTGCTTCTCGTATCCCTTATCAATACACCACGACAAGTTAGCAGCCTCAGCTGCGCAATTGCGTACTGTTTTGTTGTAATTAACAGTAGTGTTTTGAATTCCGCACAACGATCATACATATATGCATGCATTAGTTAGAAGTTTATATTAATGGAGAACATATTTATCGATTTTTTCTTTGTCGCTGTAGTCGTATGTAGTCATGTTATTGGATTATATTATATATTACATTGTTACTGTATAATTTTCTCATATTTAATCATCTGTTATTTGAGATTACATATATATTCTTATTATTATGATCATTTTATATGTGAGTTGGTATATTCATTTACAAGTGTACCATGTGAATAAGAGAATAGGTAGTAGTTTAGTTAGCTCGCTTGAGTTTCGTTTCTTTTTTTCTTCTGATTTTTCTTTTTTTTTCTCTCGTCATTTTTACTCACAACATATGGGATTTTATGTCTGTTCAACTGATTTCGCTGTGTTTCATTTATTGATTAGTTAATAGAAGGGATTTTTATTTGTAACGGTTTATTTCAATAAATATGATCGTTCACTGGGTTGTTGTTTCGGTGTTGATGGGCATTGCCCGTTTATGATTCTTGTTTAGGGGATTATTGATGATACGTCCATTTTAGGGGATTATTGATTGAGAATTAGTGCGATTTTTTTAAAGCAGCATGATGTGTTCTTTTCGGCAGGTTTTACCTTCCTATAGATTGAAATAAATTGGGAAAGAGATCGCAATAGATTTAGATACACACCGTTGTTCTGGAGAAATGGTCCATTTCAAATCGAGAGTTGGGTGAGATGACGTCTATGGTCCCCCCCCCCCTGCATAGCTGAACACACAGTTCTGAGTTCTGAGTGAAGCAACAATGAAGAAAAAAAAAGCCAAAAGAAGATCTGCCGTATTACCACTTGCATTTACTGTTGGGATTGTGTTAGTGGTCGCTGACGGCTTTGTTTCTGGAAACGTGCTGCATATTTTCTCATTTCTGGGAGGCTCTAACCCTTCCACTTTATTCTGTTGTTCTCTTGTGGACTAGTGCAAACTGCACATGATTCGTATATAGTTCTTATGAAGGTGGAAGCGACTTCTGCAACGATCAACATTGACGCAAGGCTGAAAATAATAGCACTGAGTCCTTTTATGGCTATGAGCCTTTCAATTCAGTTATATTAACCGACTCAGATTGTGAGGACAGAGCCTTGAGGGAGCCAACTGAGGCTGGTTGTATTTGCTCACTATATCCTTGAGTCAGGTTCCTGTCCATCATTATCTAACCCATCTATGCTAAATTATGGCGTGTTAGCCGCTTGCGTGCTGAAATCACTTGCAATGGAAAACTCCCAGGTGTCTATGGTAGAAGGATTTGAGTTTGGTTGACCTTTGCGTATTGATGCGCGTTAGTAGTCACTTTTCTCATTAACCATTCTTGGTTACATCTAGAGCCAGGGCAGAAGCAAGCAGGTATCTTCACTATTCTTGCCATGCAACTCAGTCTACACGAAGAAGCTCAGCAAGTGCTGGATAACATGAAATGGATTGTTGTAGACGTGGACGAAGAAAAGAGGTGGACTTTTGATTTTTAATTTTTTTTTCTGCATTTTTGATTTTTTTCAAGATTTGTTCTTCCACCAATGTTATTCATTCGTTCAGGTTGTTGGAAGGAGTCGTGAGCCGATTTGCTGCCAGTGGAGAAGGCACTGCATGTGTTGTTGTTGGTGAGCCGTGTAGTGGCCGGACGACTACGGTTAAAGGCGCAGTAGAAGAATTTCAGTTGGATGCGAAATTGCAGGTCATTAGTGTAGGTAAGGAAAGGTTTGAGCGAGGTTATATGAGCTTCCGCAGTTCTTCTTTAATGTTTAGCTCAACTTGGCTCGGATAGGAATGCTTTACAGCTGCTGACAACTGGTGAAGATATGAAGGTAGATGACTTTTTTGATATAAATTCTACTATACTGTACTATTATAATAAAAATGACAGACTAGCATGACTGTTTTTGAGAGAGAGAGAGAGAGAGAGAGAGAGAGAGAGAGAGAGAGCAGATTGCATTGATTGAGAGACTGTTGCTGTCTTTTTTCAGCATGATATTTCGAAATAAAAATCCGCTACTATTCCCTAAAGCATAATTTCACATTCGGCCGAAGTTTTTTTTTCTTTAATTTTTGGTTTATTGGGGAGAACTGTTTGTGGTCGCTAACTTTTGACTAGCCGACCTTTTGTCTCATTTTTCTATTTGGTTAAAGACTACATGCTGTATAAGATTCAGTAAATTATGGTTACATCTTGTTCCTGGTGAACCTTGGCATTTAATTTTTATACTTGAGTTTTCATTGGTATAGCTGTTATTGTAGAGATGTGTACTGGTTGTGGAAGACGCCGATGAATTAGCGACACGTCAACGCCAGTCTCTTCTTTATTTACTACTAGACATGACTAGAAAGAATAATGATCATCAGTGGCTGGTATTTCTTATGGTGCAACAACAGGTATTCTTATCTGATGTCAAACGTTTTTATTTGCTACGTCAATTCTTTGTTCCAAAGAACTTCATGACATCATTGGAAAAGCGAGTTCGTTCACGATTGTCAACAGCTCGGATTCTATTCCATCCAGCTCTGAAGATAGAAGACTATGTTGCAGCGTTTGAGATGTTTCTGGGGAAGGCGACGGAAAATTGCTCCAAAGGTGAAGAATGCTTGTTTAGAGACAAGACGTGATTTTCTTAGAACCTCGTTTTTGATTCTTTTTTTTTCTTGTTTACAGAATGGGAAACGTTTGTGGCAGCTCTCATCTCCGATCCATCTGTTAGAACCGAGCTTGAATATGTGTATTCTGTGAGTTCTGTTGTTTTTTGGTGGGTACGAAGCATTGTAACTGGAGAGGGTGGGCGAGCAAGCTTTCTGATTGGCTGTTTGTGTGAATTGACCAATTGCGGAACTTGGCTGTGCTGCCTACTCTAGCTGTAACGCTCTATACCCTTTTTCGGTTTACGGAAGAATGAAAGGTTGTGTAGCGCGAGAATCGGGAAGGCAGAAAGGTAATGCTGAAGCTGTCACTTGCTCAAATTTAATATTTAGGCGAATGCCTCCTATACGTTGTTGAAACAACTGACTAGTGCCTTCTTATGCCTCTATCTTGACAACGTCGAAGGCGCGCCAGCCGGTGAACTTTTTGCGGAAGCTGTGGAGATGGTGATGCCCAGCAAGCACGAGGCGGAGAGCAAAGTTAAATGTACGACAGAAACACTCCTGCTAGTCGGTCACGCTTCTCTCTGTAGCAGCAACTACCTTAGAAATTCAGCCTTGTCAATGTGGTCGCTTTGTGTGCTGCTATGCGTCTATCGACGGTTGAGGTCTTGCCCGCAGTCTGCAACCGTAGGTTACAGGAAAATTCTTCAAGGTGCGTTATATTTGCTGGACATATTGCTGTATCATGTACATACAGTAGCGAGCAAAAAGATTGCAACTTTTGGTTTTTCGTCTGTAACTTTGTTCAAAGCAGAGCATGAGTGCCCAAATTTTTATGGGAGTTGTGAATATCATGCGAGACAGGAAAAAGTTAGAGCCTGCCCATTCCACTGTTTTTCTGTTTTTTAAGAAAAATTTATTTCGCAGAAGTCGAAATCTGTGATTTGGCACCATCGACAACGTCTCGTGAAATGACGTCTATCGTTGGTATCTGACCACGCTTTGGTTCCTTGATGCAGAATCAACCCGTATACGCTAGGAAATATGCATCCGTACACCAATGGTTGACATACGCAAAGTCCACTTGAGGTTACTTCAGCAGTGATCCTCTATGAATGTATCTGTCAGCCTTGTTCCTTCTATCGGCTCTGTTTAGAAGGGAAAGGTACTGCTGACGCTTCCACAAGTTTAGCTACGAGTATTCGGTTTTAATGCAGTTCATTGCTCTCTCGGAACTCCGAAATATTCTTGCTGATTTCAGTGCACTCAATTGTGCACATCACGGAAAATAAGTTTTGGAATTTTTTCTGTCGCTGGGGGCAAGATGCCTCAACGATCCCGTTAGTGATAAAGATGCTACAGGGTTCCTAGAATATTGTCGTGCACACTTGGATACATGCCGCCTTGGATTTATCGAAAGAGGACTACTCAAAGTGAGCAGTGCCGGTCATTAAGATGAGTGCACGTGCCCCCTTGCTCCACACACGAACTTTCTCAGTTGATCCGGAGCCTTTTGCTCTAGAAATGTCTCGTTTAGTTCACCTAATCCAAATCAAGCTAAATTAGCCGATTTGCAATGTTCCAAGTTACAATATCCCGCTTCGGTGGTGTCTCATATATTTCATTGCACCTTTGCAAGACCTACAGTCCTTCTGCGCAATCGGTAGAAAGTTGTAGAGCGCGCCCAGCCTGCGGCGCGTGCGCGGCGCGGCCCGCTGGTAACAGCGGTCCGGCATCCTCGATCAGCTGTTCGAGGACACCTTTCGTCTGGTACTGGCTTAGGTAAGCGCTTTTTGTCGATTTTCTTTATTAGTTGGAATACTTTGGACTGTTGAGGCCTGCTGCTGACCGATATTGATCGGACGGCCCTGCATGCCTCGCTTTTTGCACGTTTCACTTTTCTTTGCTTTTCAATGTATTTCTCATTTGTTTTTGGCCCCGTAGAAAGCCGCTTGTCCCAGGTAGCCTCTTCTTTGTAGGAAAGAGGACCCTGGGACGTGGCGGCTGATAACGGGGCCTTCTATTGGAAGAAAAACATGCGACAAAAACGTAAGAAAACGACGACCATGCGAACAGGGACGGAACGTCAAAGATTCCGAACAAAATAAAAGGTCCCGTTACCAGCCACCACGTCTCAGGGTCCTCTTTTCTACAGGGAAGAGGCTACCTGGGACAAGCAGCTTTCTACAGGGCCAAAAACAAAAGAAAAAACATTGGAAAGCAAAGAAAAACGATACCTGCAAAAAACGAAGCATGCGGGGCCGTCCGATCAATATTGGTCAGCCACAGGCCTCAACAGTCCAAAGTACTCCAGCTATTGAAGAAAATCGACAAAAAGAGCTTACCTAAGCCAATATCAGACGAAAGGTGTCATCGAACAGCTGATCGAGGATGCCGGATCGCTGTTACCAGCGGGCCGCGCCGCGCACGCGCCGCAGGCTAGGCGCGCTCAAAAACTTTCTACCGATTGCGCAGAAGGACTATATCTCATCAAATCCAAGGCGGCATGTATCCAAGTGTGCACGACAATATTCTAGGAACCCTGTAGCATCTTTATCACTGATGGGGTCGTTGAGGCATCTTGCCCTGAGACAGAAAAAAATTCCAAAACTTATTTTCCGTGATGTGCACAATTGGGTGCACTGAAATCAGCAAGAATATTTCGGAGCTCCGAGAGAGTAATGAACTACATTAAAACCGAATACTCGGAACTAAACTTGTGGAAGCGTCAGCAGTACCTTTCCCTTCTAAACAGAGCCGATAGAAGGAACAAGGCTGACAGATACGTTCATAGAGGATCACTGCTGAAGTAACCTCAAGTGGACCTTGCGTATGTCAACCATTGGTGTACGGATGCATATTTCCTAGCGTATACGGGTTGATTCTGCATCAAAGAACCAAAGCGTGGTCAGATATCAACGATAGACGTCATTTCACGAGACATTGTCGATGGTACCAAATCACAGATTTCGACTTCTGCGGAATAAATTTTTCTTAAAAAACAGAAAAACAGTGGAATGGGCAGCTCTAACTTTTCCTGTCTCGCATGAGTATTCACAACTCCCATAAAAATTTGGGCACCCATGCTCTGCTTTGAACAAAGTTACAAACGAAAAACCAAAAGTTGCAATCTTTTTGCTCGCTACTGTATATGCGTAATTTTCCAGATTTTCGTCGCATTGGAAATACGGTAGACAGCAGAGTCCGTGTTCCTTCCGACTTGGCAGTTTACAAGGAATTGGATCGTCTCGTCGAATTAGGATTGTTGGAAGCTGACACCAAGGCCAACAATATGGTGTTCAGGTGAGTTTTTGGCATTCGGGAATTGTGGATCTCACGCAAAATGTACTTTTTCTAGGCGCTGCTCGTTGAATATGAACACACAAAATCTCGGCAAAATCCTTCGGGAAATTACTTTGCCAGCGGCCATTGAGTACTGGTTTGAGACTCAAGCAGCTGAGTAGTGTTGTTAGGCGATTTTTTCCGTTACTTCAATGCGATGCTCATGTTCTACTCGGATGTCATCTGCTCATCCTTACACTGCCTGGATCTTCCCATGGTTTGCAATTGTATCCATTCCATTGGTTTTTATGTGCATAAATTTGATCTCACTCAATCTCTTGGTTAATTGTCCACTAGTGCATTGGGTACTAGTGTTATCTTAGGGTACTACCGGCGACTACAGGTTTTAACCGTCGCACCCCTTTATTACAATCATACTGCAAATCAAAAATAAAAATACATGATCGATATTTCGTTAATATGCGGTTGTTTTCGTGTGTCTTAGTCGATTCTGCGTAGCTTCTCTATAGAGTGTTCCAGTCGTGTGATTTCGGAGAGTGGGAAATATGTGCACTGAAATAGATGTTATGGTTAATTCTAGCAGTTCGAAAACATATTTCCATCCATTTCTCTTAAAAGTTGTTTATTTTTTAAATAAGTTTCTATTTTTTAAAAATATATTTGCATTTTGTGACAACAGGCAGCACTGGGGCTGTAGTTCCGAATCACTGATTCAAAGGTAGCATTCAGGGAAATTCGCGCGTTTGAGATCTGCAAGAAGCAGCAGAAGGTAAAGTAAGAAAACGAGTTTTTTTTTTCGTGGATAAGTATGTATATCCTTCCAAGATCCGGAAAAATCAGGACCCCGGACATTATGTTTACCGGGGGTGCTGTAGCGACACCGTGGTTCAAAGGTGGAAATCAAGTGTTTGTGGCAAATGTGCACATCGATTGGATAGTTTCCTCACGCACCAAGTCGTTGTGAAGTAATTGTCGTCGTTGTACCAATTTCATATCGAAATCTTCTTTTAACCTTTGTATTTCCGCTTTCAATGCTGCTTTTCTCGCAGGGTCCATTTCCTGGAACGAGGGAGTGGTGAAAGGACATCTTTTCAGTTGACCAGTTTATAAGGCCCTTTTCTCACGGGAAACGCTTACCTCTTTCATTTTTTGAGTGAGTTTGCGTATGTCTTCTTCAACTTCTTGCGAATGACGTATATAACAACGCACCTGCAACTTCCGTTGTTTTTCTGGACAGAATAGTTATCCACGAGACAGTGGTGAAGGAACTGACCCGCTCAGCCACCGAGTTGTTCTTCTTCGATATGATCAACGCGAGCTCTTTCACACGCTCGGCGTTCCTCATCTGACGTGCTTGTCGAGCCTTTTCCTCTTCGGTCACGACTTTGCCGGCTCGTCGGTGCGCTGCCTGTACATCAGACCTTGACTGAATGCTGATGACTAGACGTTACCTACCTCAATAATTTGTTTTACGAATCTCTCGTCGACGTCCCAGGTATCCCAGCTAAAATGCAGGGCATTAGCAGGGCACAATGTCGCAGGAAATGCAGGCGTCACCAACGACAAGGAGGAGCGCATAACGAGAAGAGAGGACAAGTAGCAGTCGGAGCGTTAGGTGGAATGGACGTTGCTGAGTGCTGGAACTCTCTTAAAGGCAGCAGGAGCTGAAATCCTCGACTCCGAGCTGAGCTGTGGGTGGTGAAGTACAGACTCAGCACATCATAAATGTGGAACGAACACAGACAATGATGGCTTACCTGCAGAGAAAATGGAACATTCGTCGCGAACACGCCTGGCCATGTTTGCGCGCGGACGAGTTTTCCCCAGCGCGAAAGCCATTGCGGTGCGTGGTTTGGCGCAAAGGGAAAGCGAAATGCATTCAATTCACAGGGTTTCATGGCGGGACTCGGTCAAAACCACGCGCCGCAATTGCTTTCGCCCCGGGGAAAACTCGTCCGCGCACGAACACGCCCAGGCGTGTTCGCGACGAATGTTCCATTTTCTCTGCAGGTAAGCCATCATTATTTGTGTTCGTTTCACATTTATGATGTGCCGAGTCTGTACTCCACCATCCGCAGCTCAGCTCAGAGTCGAGAATTTCAGCTCCTGCTGCCTTTAAATACGTGTTTCTTATCATTTATCAGCAACCCTGTCGACGGTGTGCGGTTGGAATTGTGGTTGGATCAAGGCTGGTGATATTTGGAGTGCATGTTTAATATTTTTAGTTACTTGTACTACCTTGAATGCCGCCATGCTTGTCACCATGTTGTGTGCGCTTACAATTCTTCACTATTTGTATGCACTGTCCCGTGTCATCGCCGATGCTGCATCTACACGATGCAAGGAGAAGTGAAGAAAGGCAGAAGTTGCTGGGCGTCTCAGGTGCAAACCTTCAAGAAGAATCCGAGATGTTATCTCAAGAAGTCAGGGGTCCTGACGTTTTCAGAAGAATTCTTGAAAATTCTGGAGAAAACAGCTACAGTCGGGTCCGGCAGCCACTGCAAATGGGCGCCGGCGGGCGCCGGCCGCTGCCACCCTCCGGCGCCCCGGTATTGACCAATGAATCACTCGAGCTTGGGAGAAGGCGAAGAAAAATACAATTTTAGTCCATAGTAGACAGAGTGCAGTGGATATGTTAAGGCTATAAAGCAGAGACCATTTTCACAACTTTCACGTTTTTTTCATTTTTGTGATTTTCATGGGGAAAGATTTCTGAATACACAATAAGCGAAGCCAACTCTTCCATTTTCTGCTATAGTACACTGCTTCGCGAATACAAAAATGGCCGTTATTCTTCTATAGATGGACACAGTACTTCAGTTATCCCATCTGAATAGTAAAGCTCATCCAATTCGGGATCCTCAGAAATAATTGAAATCCGTATAAATTGTTTCATATCCATTGCGAAGTAGTTCTACCGCTGTCATTTATCTTTCGTGGAGCAGTCCTTTACGGCGGAGTTACTCTCTCCCGGTTTCCCTCAACTTTGAAAAAGTGGTTTTTCACTATTACTTACACTATTACTATTACTTACACTTACACTTATTTTGGTTTATCTTCGAAAGAGTTTTCCACTATTACTTACACTTACACTTATCGTATTATAGTTTATCTTCGAAATTTATGCAAAACGTTGCCGGATGCCTTCCTGGACTACCCGAAGGAGATCACGGGGGACGTTCCAAGCAGTGAACCCCAAACACTGCGATACTTAACTCTGGATCTCCAACGGAGTGGAACCAGCGATAGGGACAGATTGCAATCTGCCGCTCTAACCACTGAGCCATCCGGGCTACTTTTTCTACTGGTGATTGTTAGATAACTGCAGCAGCCGTGGGGAGCATACTATATGTATTTGCAAAATCATGGCACAGGACAGGATTCGATCTCCTGACCGGCACGACGTCGATCATTCGCTCAACCCACTGAGCTATGCGCGCACGCGATGCAACATACAAATAGTGTCCACTATTACTTACACCTACACTTATCGTAGTTTATCATAGAAATTAAGGTGAAAAGGGAGTTGGGTGGGCTACTCCTGTGAAGCCTAAGCCTAAGCCTTAAACCCTTTCTTAAGCATAGGGTTAGGCTTATCTACCATGTCTACTATGGACTAAAATTGTATTTTTCTTCGCTTTCTCCCAAGCTCGAGTGATTTATAGCTCACAAATACCGGAGCGCCGGAGGTGGCGGCGACCGGCGCCCGCGGGCGCCCATTTGCAGTGGCTGCCGGACCGGACTGTAGTCAGCTAAACAGCGAAATTTCAAGTAGAATTCTTTGGAAAAGTACCAGAATTCTGCTGAAACGATTACTTTTCAGGAGTTAGAGGAAATCTGCATATTTTCTCAAGCGATTCTCCAGACTTCTCCAGAGAATTCAGAGTTTTCGACACCTTCAGCAGTTCTAGAAGAATCTGGAGATCTGGAGCACCTAGGTTTAGCTGTGGGCAAAGAACCACTGGTGATGAATTGGAGGACAGTTATAGACACGTGTTTGTGGACGTGTTAAATGTCTAACTATAATATTGTAAAAATCCAAGGAACCGGGCCTAGATTTGCCCCATAGTTGTCTTTTTGTATGTGTGGATGCCTGTACTGCTTGGGCGATGAGCTTCCGCTATTCGTGAACAAATGATAAATTAGCAATAATTTAAGATGTTCCTAATGAACATAAGCTTTGGCATTAATTTTACAATTAAATGCATTTAATTCCTAGTTTAATCTTTAGATTTTGATCTGTTTTCTTTTTATGTATTCTTCTTCATCTGCCTTCATTTTCTGTTTGCTTTCGAATCCTGGTTCGCAGAAGTTTTCCTCGCTGGTTCTATTGCGATGCTCTTCATAATCGTCGACGATTTTGGAGTCGTTTTATTCACAAGGTCCGTGGGAATTGGTGATGAATACGGGATTTCTGGCAATGGAGTCGATTCTCTGCTGCTTGTGGTGAGCGCTGGTGTCGGTGTTTTATGTGTGGCTGGATTCGCAAGAGATATTCCTGTGTTCATTATCAGCCAACGACACCTGTATTGGCGAAGACTTCTCTGACGATACTTGTGTACTGCTGGTATGGGTGGGTGGATCGTGTATTTCTGGTGGTTTTGCAGGGGTGACATGTACAGTTTCGATGAGCGGTGCTTGTGTCGAAGCGAATTCGTTGGGTTGCGTGAGGAATTTTGGGATGTCTTTTGCCTCCTATTGGATTGGTTCTGGAGGTAGTCTTCCATTTGTTCCGTTTGCTTCTTCCAGTTTTCCAGAGATTTTAATACAAGTTTCTTAAAAACCCGTACTCTGAACAATGCCCTTATGAAGATGTTCATTGACGACTGTGGGGTGGTCATTGCCGAATCAAACAGAGGTATGCTGTTCATGTTGGTGATTTCTCCTTGGCTTGAAGTCCAGCCGCAAGTAGGAATGTTAGTACTTCTGGAAGTTCCGACTTTTATTTATTTTTCAATTGAAATAAGGTTGAATGTCAAAACATTCTGAGTGTATGTTTCGCACCTATCGTTTCTTGTTTGAAGGCGTAATCGCCGAGAAGATGAACTCGTTCAAAGGAAGGGTGCTCGAGCGTGATCGAAAACAGCGTCCAGTATTTAAGTTATACATGAAATGAATGGATCTAAATGTTTTTGGCCGTTACCAGTAGGGTAAGACAGAAATAGCAATATCGGAGCTAGTAAACTGGGGATTGAAGTCTCGTCAAGCGGACGTTGGGACAGTTTTATGCTCGCTAGGCGACAGAATTTCAAACAGAATGGCGCGAAATTCTACTTTTTATACTATATATTAATTTAACAACATTTTCACGATTTTTACGTTTTCTCAGATCCTGTGGATTTCGACCGGGTCGTAGACGAACTCCTCAAAAAAAATTCGATGGAGCATTATTTGTACCTAAGATATATTTTAGTTCTTTTGAGTTCCGAATTTGCCGAAGAGGCAGTGTATAAAAATGCAATGGCATCAGTGGAAAAAGCATCTCACTCTTTGTATCTGTATCAATAGAACTGGGAAAATAGTTTTGGCATTGATTATCGCTATTATTTAATCAAACATTTATTAACCTCTACAAAATAATACAACTATAACGCCACAGCATTAGTGTTCATGGAAGTGTCGTAGTAACGCTGTAGAATATAAGTTTGGACTTGAGATATGATTCACTATGATGTACTTATTAAGATCAGATTGCTTCAGACCACTGCCATCTACGGTCTCGTCGACAGGAAGCTTCTCCCTCCGCCTTTTTCCCTACTGTTACCCTCCTCTCGGCTCTGTCGCGGTATTGAAATCGATGTACCCTTGGACGTGGGGTGCGATTCCGCTGAACTCCCTTTCGTATCAGTAGGCGTTGTAGGTGGTTGTTCCTTCGAGTCCACTCCAGCGAGGAAGGAAACTTGGGTCTTAGCGAGGTCATCGTCTCCGCTAGGCTTCTTCTGCACTTCTTTTATTGAGTCGGCCGGCAACGGTGCAGTTTTCAAGGCTTTTTCCTTTACTTCCGCACTGTATATGGCGTTTAGAAGTGCTTGCGGTACGACTGAAAATGAAGAACACCCGTCTATAGCAGATTTTGATAGTGAATTGAAATTTAGTAAATAAAGTGTTGTCTTACTGATTTGCTCCTGCTCGACAGCCTGAGAGTTGATGCGAATGAACGACGGATGTTCAGGTGTAATGCAGAACAGCGACGACCACTGAAAACGGCAGTGATGAGGAATTCAGAAAAAAAGAGCTTCAATTCGTGACATAGCTGGCAGCGCTAAGAGTCAGCTCTGTTATTTACCACTGCTCTTTGACTTGACGCTTTATTCTTGAAGCCATTCCTCGAGTGTACAGCGTTGTGCCTGGCAGGGGCTAGGCCCAATCCTGTGATTGGCCGTGCCTATGGCCTCTTACCGCCTCAAAAATCACATCTTGTTCGACAACGACGCAAAATTACACGACGTGATGGTCGATGGTCGGACCGCGCTAATTGTGTAGATTTGCGTCGTTGTTGTAGGATATGTGATTTTTTGGGCGGGAGGAGGCGGAGGGTTCGGCCAATCACAGACTTCGACCGCTTCCACCCCCCTCCCCCCACCTCTTTTTTTCTGTTCTTCCTTTTGATTGTCGCTCCTCTAATGCATATTACTTTTACATTCTGTTCGCTGCGGCACATCTTTGTGGAGTATGCAGATAAATAGATGAATAAATAAATAAATAAATAAATAAATAAATAAATAAATAAACGAATAAATATGCTTATTTGCAATCAGAACATTGCACTACTCTCAGAAAAGAATATCATTTCTTGAAATTTTTAGGAGCCTTACCGCTCATTATTAGAATTAACGCTTGTTAAACTACCATTTTATAAGGCATTCACCTCATTTCTCCTCCAAGCATGGGAAAAACCACGGAGGAAATAGGCGATTATAACCAAGGCAACGAGACCAACTGCTAGGTAATACGACACGGGAGATAGTTTTCTCTCCTGTAATGGATATGTTTAGATGTTGTAGGAGGCACTAAAGCGTTCAAATAAGGCTGATAACGACTCACCTCGCGTACTGCTCCAATATCCGTGGTTCCTAATATTGTCATTAGCTGAAATGTGCCGATATCAGATTTTTTTTAGTATTTTTCTCGAAACATTACGTACAATGGTAAGGGCTGGCAGATCATAGTACACCCTCATGTTGGTAGAGCCAGTTGGCTTAATTAAAATGTAGCGAGGAACGCTGTCTTCAGGATACAGCTCCCACAAATCTATTATGTATTCGCAGTCTCCTGAAACGCAAATTTTGTGATGAAATCGTAGTTTTTTTTTTACACATTCTTCCACATTTTACATTCTTTTCTGATTCCAGACGTGGAAACACCCCCTCATGAACTTCAGAGCATAAACAAATTATATATAGGACATTTCGATGTACCGTAGATGACAACGAAGAGCAAGACCATGACTGTTGGTATAACGAAACAATATGTCTTCACTACATCATCGAAAAGGTAACCAAGATATGGACGAAATAGCTGTAAGTAGAAGTTTTATTGTTGTTTAAACAACTTAATTGTGCAATATGGTTTCAAAATCCATTTCTGATTTATTCACAAGGCGTCAATATATACTCTTTTTTGTAGCAGAACAACTCATCCACTCACCGTAACAGTTCTGTTGATAACTGTGAATATAAAACCAGCCAAACATACAGTCGTCAAAGCGCAAACCCTCTTTGATCGTACGTGACGATCAATGTTACTATCACGAATGAAAGCGGCAGCCATGATGAGTGGCGCTAAAAAATTACAACTTTCGTTTGGCTGTATGATATTTACATTTCTTTTTTTTCATTTTCTCTATTTTATCTTTTTTCCCCCACGGACCTCCCTCATACGAGGGATCCCAGTCGGTCAGTCGCGAGGCTACGTGGCGCGTCCCCAGGTGGCAGATAGGGGGCTAATCGCGGACCAAACGCGACCTTGTGCCTGCCCTGAGACGCGGGTGGATTCAGGAGATGGACTCCCTGTCTCTGCAGTGTCGGAACGATCTATACCTTCTGTCAGCGCGTTGGTATGTCCATGCATGCGTGCGTGGGCCGTAAAACTAGACAAAGTCCCGACGCACTCGTCGAGCTACTCGACTATACAATCTTTTTTCAAGTCAATATGGACAGCCATTTTTTGAAAGTTGATTGGAGCAGATGAATGATTAATCGTGTTTCCAATGTCGTTAAAAAAAACTCACCGAAGAACCCCACTATTTTTGCAAGTGCATTTGCGATCGTATAAAGAATAACCCATATAGAGGTCTCGGTCTTCGCCCAACTCACTTGAGTTAATATCCCAATGAAGAACCTCACGGCTGCAAAGTTCAGATGCTTCGATAATGTTGTTGAAACCCCACAGAAAAAAAAAACAACTTGAGGAATAACGAAGGAATGCTTACGATGGTCCCGTGGCGAAAAATGCCTGCGAGTGAACGTTTTGTCTACGATGCTTCCTGTGATGCTGAGCGTTCCGAAGATGCTCAGGAAACTGATCACAATGTTGTTCATCACCATAACAGTCGCGAGCTAAGCAGTATCACTATACAGTTTTCTCTAGTTGGGCCAGACTATCCTCGGACTTTTCCGGTGCTTGCCCTAATTTGTAACACCCGCTGCTAGATATAGCATAACAGTAACAGAAAACATCTTTTAGGACGCGCGCAGCGCGGTTGCGTGGCGTATTTCTCGAGGCCGCAGATGGGCCACCGCCATTGACGTCCACTGAATATGTATTTGTCCACAACTTCGATTCTGTCGTTTTCGACTACTTTATATAGTATTTGTCAACTTCGAAAAAGCTTTCGATTCGATTGAAATCAATGCAGTCGCGAACGCCTTGACACCTCAGAATGTTCCGAAAAAATATGTCAGAATGCTCCACAAAATTTACAGCAGGTGTAGCATGTCGGTTCGTCTGTTTTACAACAGTATCGAGGTACCTATCAGCCGTAGAGTGTGACAAGTTGATATGATATCTCCAATACCCTTCACCGCTGCGTTAGAGGACGTTGGCAGGTTCACACTGGGTAATTTCAATAATGCATCCCTGCCTGGACGTTCGGTATGCTGCAATCACTGCTATCGCTTGTTCATCTTGAGGTGGAAAAGTCTGAGGACACCCTGAGGGAAAATTTTCCAAGTTTCCGGATGTGCGTGAACAGGAACTGCTTACCCTGTACGAGTTTCCATTTCTGTTTCTGAAAGAAGCCGCGGACATCACTCCGAAGGACATCACACCACCACTGTTGATAGCTAAGCGTACTGCTTCCGAGTAGGTCTACAGTCGTAGTTGTAAGATCACCAGGGAAATGTGATATTGGAATCCGTACAGTCTTACCTCCAGCGATAGTAACGATTCTGGCGTGGTACTATTCCAAAGGATAGTAGCTGCTGCGCCAGGATTAGTGATGGAGAAAAATGAGATGGTGCTTATTGCAAATGTGACTAGGAATATCACATCTGAAATGTTTGAGGATCATGCGCACCGTGAAGGGAGAATGATATCCACAAACATGAAAGGTCATTAAAAAGGTGTATTTGGGGATGAGTAGGTGTATTTGGGGATGAGTAAAACAATCCGCAGGTCACAAGTCAGCCTTGGTAACATTCTGCTGTGGTGTTCCGGTACTGTTCACAACCTCTAGAGCTAGTTGTCAGCCCACCTTTGCCCCAACAAAACACCGAAAAGCCGGAAGAAGAAAAGAAAGAACAAGTACAAACTTAAATGTGATTTTTTTCGCACCCTTCTTCAAACGAGTCATATTATCTAGTCCCCCGAGGCTCTTGAGTAAAGAGGGGGACTAGTAAGAAGAGGGAGAAGAAAGAAGTTTATTCACCTAAAATGCTTGTCGACAAGGAAGAGTAAAACCAAGCTGCAGACTAGTCTCTCCACACATGTGGCATAAGATGAAACCGTAGAGCACACCGGGGCAATAGTTGCCATGATAATATTGGGAAAACTTCTACTATCACACGTAACTACATAAGTCCACGCGCTGGACACGGTGGTGCAGTTTTTGACGAAAGTGAATCGGCGTGTATCTGTGTACAGACACACACACACTTGTTCAGCCAATTAATAAAAAGTATGATTTTAAAGTGGTCCTTTTTTGATGGCAGCCAAAATTTCATCATTTAAGCAAACCTTCAAGGAAACGGCCAAGTACAAGATGTTGTATGATGTCTTGAAACTCACACAGAACTGCAAGCAGACGACGAATATCGTTCATTCTAAGAACACATGCAGTTGTGAAAACGCAGAAAATCCCCATAGACACAGAAAGCCGCTGAAAGCAAGTAGTGCTCGTAAGGGTCTGCAGTAGCACACATTGTTACGAGCGTGTTAAAGTTGTGCTGAATTGGTAGTGTGCAAAGCTTTCATTCTCCAGTAATAAAATTGAAGCCCAAGATTGACAAAGAGTTTTAACGTCAGCTTTTTTGAAGTTGCAGGCAAACGCTTCGAGTGTTCTAAAACTTGGTGCGAGGACGTTTTGGATGAACCACGCAGATGACATATTGAAAGCTATCCTGCGTTTCGAAAGCCCAATTTATTTGCATACAACCTAACATATCTTAATCGCTCAAAACTTCCTCATTTAAAGTTGGACATTTCATACAGATGACTTAATGCTAAATAGATTGTGCTGTTCTTAGGAATGAAATGATGGAACTATTTGGAGGGCAACATAGTCGAAATTTTCAAAATGAAGATGTGCTATAATTGCTGGGGGCTTCTTACTTTTATGTCGAAAGTCATATCGCTGTCGCGTAGAAGCACACTGAAAAAGCACTCGTTTCTACATATAACTCTAGTTTTTTTTTTCAAGGTTCAAGCAACGACGTCGACTTACTCTAAGTATATGCTGGACACTGCATTGCTCAGCACGTCATTAGGACGCGCTTCACAGGTATCGTTCTCGAAGATGTAGTGTGGCTTCCTTTTATTCAATTTTTCGCATTCTATGAAATTATACAGAGATGTGCAGCTAGTGTTCCCTGCAAATTTTCACCGGATTTGAAAGCTGTCAAACGTTTATCTTAGATACTGTTACCGTGACCGTGTGAAAACGGGATCGCGGTACAATACGAATATGGTAGTCGTGATAAGCACATGAAATGACCCCTCTGTGCAAAGTTTTGCTGCTTTCATTTTACGCTCACCTCTGAACATTTCGCCTTTGCAAGATATGAGACTTGTTACATTGACAAAAATATTGGCAAGATGGGTAAAGATGGCGTAGGATTGTTGAATGCTGAACTGTGAACGCATAAATGTAAGTATGAAGACGACTACGCCAAAACCTGAAACGAGAGTCGTGAACGAAGTTATTTGTAGCGATTCAATTGACAACCTAGACTTTTTTTGTAGTGATTCAATTGACAGCCTGGACTTTACTGGAATATTCGCCTGGAGTTGTTCCTAGTGATCATACTCCGTGCGTGTGCACACGCACTATGATTGGTCAGTGACGGTGATTGTGAGATCATATAAAAGGCTAATAACGGGTGTGGTGTGGTGGAATGGAGTAGAGATGATCAAGCAGAAGGTTCTTCGATGGAGAAGAGGTGCGCAGGTGTCCAAAATTGGGGAAACGCCTGGAGACAGGTCCCATAGTTTGGTAAGGGTGTGCCGTCGTCCAAAAGTGGGAAAACGCTTGGAGACGGGTTCCACCATGTGATGAGGGTGCACCGGCACCCAAAAAAAGGGAGCAGCGTCGTGTAGCGGATCGGCCGACATACAAGGAGGGTTGCGCCAGGCCCAGTAGTGAAAAAATGCTGTGACTTGAGCCCGTCTTATCTCGATCGGCTCGCTGGCGCCTATCAACCATGAAAAAATACTAAATGTTAAACCTCAGCAAAGATCAGAATATCACCATCGTGGTTTCTCTACATCACGTTCCGTCGTGCCTTTCCATGCTCTCATTTGTGTCTGGATACACACCGCACCCTCCTCTTTTATATGTTCAAACTAACCCTTATCGCTTTTGATTGATCACAACAAACAAAGAAAAATAATTTCCTGTGTGCATGCTATTCTGAGTCAGTTGCATACAGTTGCAGTTAGCTATTTCTGTCAAACAAATGACAGAATTTCTTTGACTAGCCCGATTTCACATAAATGAAAGTGATGAGATAGGAGCTGGATGCAAAAATTGTACAAGAATAATTTGGCGATTTTCCTATTACAAAAAATCCGACGTAAAGTAATGCGAGGGAAGCAGGCTGGTCCTTATATAGATGACGACATTCACTTTTTCTCGCAGGTATGGCGGTATAATGGTAGATTTGCATGTGAAGCATCTTATTCGATAATTTTATGAGCGAGATGAAAAGCCAGTGTGCGTGCGTGCTGCTCCAGTGGTCAGATCTTTGCGAAGGGTCAGTCAAGCAGCAATGTGGCTGAATTCGAATCATGTTTGCCTGGAAGGATGGAGCGGACACTTCACATCGAATAGTTTCTGCGATTGATGATGCGAGCCACAAACTGCTTGAAGGAGAATCTGCAAATCTGACTGGGAATCTACAGCATGACTTATCCAGAAATTGTGACTGGTGAACGCTGGCCATCTCTTCATTTTTTAGAACTCGGAAAACCCTTTGGTATAGAAATCGGTTTCGATTAATAAGGGAAAGGAGTCCCGTCGTGAAGAGATGACTGCGCGACATTGTTGAGGTGACTAGAAACCAGTGTGGGTTCATCAAGAACTGTAGCATAACCGACGCGTTCCATTTTGTACGACTGCTGACTGAGAAGCATCGAGTGAAGGAAAAGACCGTAGCCTTTCTTGACCTCGACAGAGCCTTTGACAGGATACCACGTGATCTGATTTGGCTGTCACTATGCGCTCTTAGGGTCCTTGAAGAACACGTCAGATGCGTTTAGCTTCTCTATAGCAATGTCACAAATTCGGTCAGAGACGCTGCAGGAGCATGAGCCCTTTTTGAAGTCTTGGGATTTCATCAAGGCTCTGCACTTTCAGCACTTCTCTTTATTCTCTGTATGGATACATTATCGAGTGATCTCCATTCAAAATCACCATGGACGTTCCTTCATGCATGGTAGTTGCAAGCACCCCGGAAGAAACTTCAGAAAAAGGTACAAGCTCGGAAAAACTGGCTCGAAAGATATGCGAGGAACTCAACATAAGTAAAACAGAGTATATTGAGCGTGTAGAACAAATTCCCGGTACGATCTCCATGAATAATGACGAACTTCCAGGGGTCTCCGTGTTTAAGTGCCTCGGATCCAGCATCTCAGTCGACGATGGCACTTTGATGGAAGCTGAATGTCAAGCGAGCGCTGCGTGGATCAAGTGAAGGTGGGTAATGGGTGTAATGTGTGGTAGAAAAATCCCGTTGAAGCTGAAGTCAAAGATTTATCGCATAGTTTTCCGGCCTGCTGCACTCTATTGAGCGGAATGCTGACCGACTACCTTAAAACATGAGCAGACCCTCCATACAGTGGAAACTTCGTTGGGCTTATGGGATCATACATTTTAACAAAGTGCGAAACCAAGACGTACGTGCACTGTTTGGAGTAGAACCATTACGGCGAAGGTTTGAGAGGCTAGCTAAGTCGTCAAATCAGAAATGAAGATCACTGTGTAAGGAAGTAGACGGAGAGAAAGACCAAACTCAGTGTCTAGACAGGATTAAAGACGATATGCGGTTACTAAAGCTCACTGAAGATGACGTGTTCGATCAGAAGGAATGGTGCTGTCGCGGTCTGTAGAATTACAACCTACAAGGTGTTTGCGAGCATCGGTATGGTCTGTTAGCAGAGGGAGTGCACCAGGATGGACTTTGTCTGCAATTGCGACCGCAGTGATATCTACCGGCCCATCAGTTGGTTCGATCGAAGACAGTAGCGTAGCGAAACATCAAAATAGAAGGAATCACACCACAAACAGCAAAAAAGCCGATGGGCCCGCCGACATCATTGCGGTCGCAATTGCAGACAAAGTTCACTCGCACTCCCTGAGCCAATAGCAGCGCGTCAAAGTTTACGCGTCGATACACAATGCAAAAGAGGGCGATAGAAGAGAAATCCTGGCGGGTCAGCAATGTTCCTAGTTTTGCCTTGCGACTGCCTCGCGAACAAACCGCGTTTCCAATTTCGCCGCCTTTATTTGGCGCTAAAACTTCGTGAAGTTTTGGAGAGGCGCGTAAACTTTGACGCACCGCAAGCATGAACAGCTTCTATAGCTTTTGGTTCTGATTGTGCAGGTTCTAGCCCGAATAAAGGACTATAGCTATAGAAACCTCCATACGTAAGTAGACAAGGGTTGAGATCGCGGCGCGGCTCTCATGGACAGAGACGCAGGCGCACACTATGCTGAGCTCCCGTGACTGTGCCCAAGAGAGCCGCGGCGCGGTCCTGACTGTTGACTGCGTCCGTTTGGAGTTCGCTGTATCTTGCTTATTGCTCAAGCTACTTCAACCAACAGTTTACTCTTTACAATCCTATACCATTCCTTAATATACGTAGATGCTGCTATGCCTGTCTTTTCGAAAACTGCTTTCTTAGAAGCTCACCTTCATAAACTTTCCCATAACTACGAAATACTTTGCATATATGTGTCTGATGACGTTGTCCAACAAAAAGCTCCATATGAAGCATTGGAAACAGAACTAAAGCTGCCACAACCAGATAGATGATCAGAAAGAAAACTGAAATTCCAGGTTCAGCTCTCATTGTATGTACTCTGGCAACTGGTGTCATTACCACCGCCGTGATTCATCGTGTCTTGTGGAAAGTTCCATATTGGTCCTGAATTAAGAACAAGGCCGCAGAACATGAGCATGTCCACTAGCTCAGTCACGATATCAGGTTCAGCGGCTGAAAGGTGCCAAATTGGTCCGTTTTTAAGAAATCAGAAGTGAAGAAGTGTTCCTGTTCATGTTACATTTCAGGCATCCAGCTGGCGATGGTCGCTTGTTTTTAGTTCTCTCGGCTTATAGCCCCAACTAGAGATTCCATGAAAGGCCACTTAGCTCCTTTCATGAAAACAAAACCCATATGATGACGATGCTGGGCTGCTGTACTTCTCCAGAAGTGTACCGACGACCTATGAAACTTTCTCAAATGTATGAAACTGTCCACGTACACTTCTGCTCGCTGGTGGTCTGTGACGGCCGCTCATCGGTCATGTTCGTTCTTCTTCGGAGCGAACTCGGCAAGACGGCTCCCGGTGATGTCGAGACTGATCGAATGAGACCTACGCACCAGCGTGGAATGCTATTTTATCATTGTTTTGACTGCTAAGACTTATTTTCATTTTATTTTAAAAGCTCATATTCATTCGCGGTTGTTCATATTACATTTCCGGTCCATTACTAGTTGCTATTTCCCTTCTCCCAAGGTGATATACTTCAACGACACCTTTTATCCCACCATGCATTATGGACACATGAACTTTCCAAAGCAGTATGTACAGGAGGGGAATCAATACCCTACATTTTCGTTTTTTTTTGCGCAACTTTATGTTACTTGTTACTTGGTTACTTGGTTGATCCGTCCTTCAAACGCGGCCGTGGCTTTGTTGGGGATCGCAGCATGTCTTCCAGGCATTTCTATCTTGGGCTCTTGTGGACCAGTGAACCAAGCATTTTTTCTTTGTCGTCGGTAGTGTTATATAAGAATGAAAGAGAATCATTCCACCTGGTCTGAGGTCTTCCTAGCGGGCGTTCTTTTCCACGGGGATACCATTCTACCACAGCAGTGCTCCATCGGCCATCGTTTCTCCTCACCGCGTGCCCGGTCCATCGATGTTTTGACTTGTTAGTGTTTTAAAGAGCGTCAGCGGCTCTGGAAAGGCGTCGGATGTCAATCGTTGTGCATGCCTTGACTGCGTTGTCTACACAGCGTGAATCCAACCGAGTGTCGTGTGGCGTGGTCTTCAGCTGCTTGTCAAGCCTTTGTCAACGCCCAGGTTTCACTTCCATAGCAGAGGGCTGGGATAACGGTAGTATTAAACAAATCGGCCTTTAGTTTTGAGTTCTTCATCTGAGATGGCTAATCAACCATCTCAGATGAAGAACTCAAAACTTAAATGCAGCTCTCTTTCTCCTGATAATCTCTGGCTTAGACCAGAGATTATCAGGAGAAAGAGAGCTGCATTGACTGCGTACAACACTACATGTACATGTGTTAAGCCTACAACACTTTTATGTAAGGAAATAAAATCCTGTATCCTGGATTATAGCTCTTCAACAATGTAAGAATTGATTTGCAGTGTTAGGGATAGAAAACAACTTTGACTGCCTACCAGTGGCAGACGCAGGGCGGGAGGGGGTTCCCCCACGCCGAGAATGGGTCGCTAAATTTTTGAATTCACAATGTAAATAAAAATCTCCTATCAGTTTATTTTTAATTGTTTATTATTATTTTTAAAATAATTTTCATTGATTATTTATTATTACAGTTAATATTGTTGTCGATTTTATTTTCCATCTGAGTCCACAAAGCGGCGGAGACCCCACTTTTTTCCCACGCCACGCCCCCCCCCCCCCTCCCTCCGCCTCCAGCCCACTTTCTGCGTCCGGCGCTGCTGCCTATCTATGTTTGAGTTAAATCCCGAAGATTATTTAGATAGATTTCCATAGCAGACTGCAATGTTCATGCAAGTTTTCGTTGGATACATTTCTTAGGATAAATTTAACCATGTTGAATACACTGGAATCCATGATAGTCCGATGAAGAGAAATGAACAGGTTAATCATTCACCAAAACTGTTGCCGAAGACTGTGGAATGGATCGAAAATGGTGGAAAGAAGAATCTTTTTCTGGAATTTTACTGTGTTACTACCAATTCGAGTAACCACTGAGAAACCGCTCCAAAATTTGCTAACAATAAAGTAGTCAGGCTCCATCTTTCATAGATTTGCTTCCCTTCTGTGCAGACGCTCTGGTGTCCCGTTGACCCCCTGTGGCAGGTCAGAATTGTCCGCAAACCACCACTGGAGTGATGGGCCGAATTTCCATAGAATGGAATTTTTCAAGTTCTGTCACTCCTTGATTATGTGTTTTGAATAAAAGATTCTCACTACGCCATTGTATCAATATCTATGCACTTTGTACCGGTGTTGTGTTAATTTATGTAGCAGTGCATCTTATGTTTACACGTCTAAGGTCGCAAATTATGGAGAAACCCCTCACGTTCCCGCACAACAGCTGCGAGTTTTTTTTTTTGCAAATACTAATGTGATGAACCAAATATGAGGTGATTTTCTTCTTCAATAGGGAGAAAACTTCATGAGTCCTTTCAAAACCTACTTAAACCTCTTCGATGAGTTCTATTTCGTTCATTGGGTCGCTCAGTCGATTCACAACAATGAATATAGTCTGGTGCTTCAGAGAAGGCAGATATAGTGACTTTGTCTGCAATTACGACCTCAGAACCGTGCTGGCCAAATAACTTTTGATGTGTACATATGAGCATTGTTTCCTTTCATTTTGATGCTTCCCTACTACGATTTAGTGAAATCTCCTTCCAGGCATATTAGACAGCGTTCTCCCATCGATGGGACCAGTACGGTCGTAATTGCAGACGAAGTCACTTCATCAGCTCTCTCTCTTAGCTGTAACAGACCATAACAGAAGCTGTAACAGACCATACATAGAACACAAGGAATCGTCACGTGCCTGTGAAGATCTTGCAGCGAAGGCCGTGGACACTCCCCTACGATATGGATTTTCGGCGGACGATACGCCAGCTTACATAGGAGCGGTTTCCGAGAGGATGGTATTGGCCCACGAAAGCGGCATACCTCTCGTGTCATAGCTCCATTTTTGAATAAGATCATGGTAGGTAGGCGGCGAAAACTCGACCTTATATTTTCAAATTTTGCTTCGTGGAGGAGCTATTTGAGTTTACAATCGATACTTCATGGTCAGTTCAGTGACGAGACGCCATTTCAGTACAATTTTGGTAAATCTACAATATTCAGTTCGAAAAAATGTGAATTTTGACAGGGAAAGAGAGATGATGGTTTGAAATCCTGAAACTCCTAACAGAATAATCGAGTTCTTCGTCGATCCTATGGAGAAGTTTTCCACTCTGTTCTCCGTGCCATTGCGACCATGTCGATCCAGGGACGACTCGTCTAATTCACGGCTCAGTATCAACACTCAAAGGATTTGACACTGAATCTGATGCCTAATGATGTTTTCGATGGCGCTCCTTCGATCGCTTCGACGAAGCCACACACATGTTTTCGCACTACGTCCATCCAGCCGACTAGTAATGATGCACTAATGAACGGACATTTGTAACATTGTTTCTAAAGCAGAGCAGTCAAGGAAATTTGGCACCTGAGCTGAGATGTACTATGAGGGAAACATTGCCCTGCCGAATAAGAAAGCCTTTCCGCTTGGGGTTATACGTCATTCGCCCCACTTTGCGCAATCGAGTCAACAAAGCGCCAACTCACACACTGAAAAGAAGAGAACTGTGATCATAAATTAGCACTTTGATGTTGTTTTCGTTTTTTCGTCTTCTGTTGCGTGCACAACGATGCTTGGATGCAAAAGAAAATCATGTCACATCTCGAGAGACAGCTCTAGTGTAAGTTGGAGCATCGTTGGATTTTATGACGTTATTCGTGCTTATGAGACCCCTCTCACCCGATCTTGGCAGCCTTAAGAAGAGGAGAGGGGTTGATAAGTGTCTTTACTGGGAGCGTTTCAACAAAATGATATTTCCATAACAGTTCCAAAAATTTCAACAGCTTATTTTCAAATTGGAAGGCTTCCAAAATTACCTCACATCCTAATATTCAGAAATGATTGTTTGAAAGTTGCGATAATTACAAAGGAATAAAAAATAGTGGTGGATAGTCTTCAGATGAAACAGCCCAACATAGTTTGATATGTACAGTGCCTTCGATCCGGATCTTCCTCCTTCCGCATCGCCTTAGATCACACGTGGCGTCCTGCTGGCGATCGATACTCAGCCGGTTGGCTGCGAGAATGCAGCCAGCAGGATGCCACGTATGATCTAAGGCGGTGCGGAAGGAGGAAGATCCGGATCGAAGGCACTGTAGAAGCATGCGTTCGTTGCAGCAGCTGCCGTGAAACATAAGAGCAACTCATGTGTGCGTAAGTCGTGCGTCAACCGCATACACTCGTCTGCAAAGGATTTCCAACGATGATCAATCAGCGCGAGATGTACTTACACCATGAATAAGAATATTGCGCGACCACGACGAAAATGCGTGCGTCTCACTTGCGTCTGAGCCGCGTCTGGGTTTATTCTTTATCAATAACGCACGTGCAACGGACGCACGCATCTAGTATGGATTGCTCAATAGAGTGGCACCAAAATGGCATCTCTAGCTCGTCACAGTTCATCTCCACATGAGCTAGCTACAGATGTGAGAAGTGAGAATTACAGGGAATGTCAATCACGATTGCAACTCCCGCGGGCCGGCGCGCCGCAAGGCGGCGTGGCTGAGCGCCATGAATGTGGGGCGTTGCCTCGCCCGCGCCGCGTAGGAGGTGCGGCGCGCCAGCCCGTGGGAGTCGCAATCGTGATTGACGTTCCCTGTACGTTTCTAAGCCGCACCCTCCAGCATTTGAGTCGCAACTGATATAAAATCGTCTGCGCTTAGATATAGGATGAGAAACGCCCATAGAAAGTCCAACCCCTTAAATAGTAAGTGTTCACGGATGGTACAATTAGCGTCGATGGTGGCGCTTTTTCGCGGACACGAGAAGAACGCAGCACGCGCCGCTTGCTCTGGAATTAGCGCCCTAGTCTCAAATCAGGGTTTTCTCGGTATATTTTCATCATATTTGATGTTCGCCACCAAGACAACTACCTAGCCATCACTGCGCATAAAACTGAGATGCTTTTCCCTGCGTATTGCTCCAGAAAATTCTAATTGGAAACGTTGAAGCCATTTTTTCAGTAAGTCCGCAGTGCAGCCACTGTCGCATACTCGACGGACTTTGTTGTCCATTTCAAGCAATTGCTCATCGCGTGCACTTAGCATTGATCTGTTTAATTTTTCCACTTTAATTTCTAGTAGTACAACGTATGTTGTACTACTAGAAATGTTGTGGTAATGTATCCCGCATGTTTCGTACGAAAATTAATAACCTCATTTCTCCCATATTTGTATTGATAGAAACAGTGTGCTGAATTCTGCGCAGGTGCGTGAAAAGTTAGAATTTTCTCTGTTAATTCGCCCTCATTTTTCTTCAAATTTCTCGTCTCTCGAGCAAGAATTGTCCTGAGAAGTTGAGTTATTGGACTTCATGGGCTAAAATTAGCTTGCTTCTGTGATTGAACAATTTTTATCCGTTTTCTTTCAGAGTTTTTTTTTGTTTTCTTGCGAAACATCAATGACGACTGAATCTTCCTTCAATCTATTATCTTCCGATCATCGCTGATCTCTCCTTATTCATTCATCCATGTTGCGACGACTCGGTGGGTCGTCCAATTCGTTATGGAGGCCAAAAAATCCACACTCGTTGGAGTACCTCAAGTGAGTTTTGTGTTCCAACTTCAACCTTTAAGTGGGATTTGGGATCATTATTGGCGAAGTCCACAATTTTTTTCAAAGAATTATTCAAAGTTTTAAGATACTTACACGGTGTTTTGGTCAAGAACGACAAAGTGGTTGAGAGCAACCGAAAGGTGCTTGTTGAAGCGCTTCGTGCCATTGCTGAAATTCTAATATGGGGCGATCAGAATGACAGCAAAGTATTCGAGTGAGGATTTCTTGCTTTCCTTGGAATTTTCATTCTTTCGTCACGTTGTTATTTTGATCCTTGGATTTCCAGCATTAAGTTAGGGGTTTTGCCGTGTTCCCAATTCGTCTACTTCCAGCTTTTTCTTGGAGCGCCAGATGCTTTCGTATTTCTTACAAATCATGAAGCAGGATGGTGGTTCACTGAATGTGCAGCTCCTTCAAACGCTGAACATTCTATTCGAGAATATTCGTCACGAAACATCACTTTGTAAGCAAACACTCTTCTTCAGAAGATCTTCTCACACTTTTTGTATCATTAATTTCTAAGTAGAGCAACACCTCTCTTTTACAGACTTCCTTCTGAGCAATAATCATGTGAACTCAATAATCACGCACAATTTTGATTTCAACAACGAAGAGATTATGGCGTACTACATTTCTTTCATGAAAACTTTATCATTCAAATTAAATCCCTCAACTATTCACTTCTTTTTCAATGAAGTAAGTTTAGCTCATTTACCTCTTTTATTTCTTTTAATTGCTCTAATTTGTCTGGTTTTTCTTTTCTTTTTTTCGGAGACTTCTTATACATATCTCTTCCTGTATCACCTATCTTTGCTTAATTTTTTTGACTAAATTTGATTTCATTCTCCCTAGTCCTAGATTTCAGAATATTTTTCGTTCCCTCGTAACTGAAAATTCATGGTTGTGTAGCTATTTTTGAGTGTTTTCCCTTAACCTTCGAATTGTGCTGTTTTCAGGCCACGGATGAATTTCCTCTTTTGACAGAGTCGTTGAAATTCTTTGACTCTAGTGAAAGTATGGTTCGTATTGCTGTTCGAAACATTGTCTTGAACATAGTTAGAGTGGACGATGCGGCGATGACGAAATTTGTTAAAGGAGCTACTAAGGTTTGTTCATGTGACAGTTTGTGCTGCTGTTCCAGTCTGCAGCATGCTTTTCTAAATATCTATATGATCACTTTTTTTCCTGATAACACGCCGTTTAGTCATATCTTTATGATTTGGTGGATAGCCTTGTCGCGCAGGCCATTGAACTGGACACCTTCGTGCGATCGGCAGAGAATGTCATAGCCAATAGGGAGAGATTAAGGGACAAGGTTAGTTTGCTGGTTTTTCTTGATTCTTCATTGAGAAAAGATTTAAAAAATTGCCGCAAAATATACTTTGAATTCCACCGAAATGTGGATTGCATTTGCTATGCATGGAAGAATAATACATCTTGTGTGTTACTCCCAATTCATTGAATACTGAAAATCGCAAACACGTTCTTGTTAATTTCCAGCTTTTACCTATAAATTTAGGTCGATGATCTCGTAGATCTACTACATTACGTAGGCGAGTTGCTAGAGGTCGAGGCTATGGCTGAGTCACTGCCGGACCTAGTGTCATCTCGATTCCTCATACCCCTACTGCTGAATAGTTTGGCTCCACGAAGGCACAACCACGCAATCCTACTCACACCAGTCTCCAGCTTTTTCTTCTTTGCACAGTTCTTATTGGTGAGTACCTTTGATATCAATTTTTTGAGTAATGTCTTGAGTTTTGCAGTAGTAAGGGAATTCGCATCTTTTGCTTGGTTTTTGTTGGTTTCTTTTTTTGTGTTTGTTCGTACATGGAGGTTTTTAAAAGATCCAAATAAGTGTATTCTACTGATTGAGTGCGTCATTCTTATTTGTCAGCAGATAAGCTTCTGCGATGAACTTATTCTACCACTCTGACCTCGCAAAATCCACTTACTATGTTATAGTTAGGGTTAATGGTCATTGCATTGTTCCCAATGTGTAGTATAGAAGTTTATTTCCATTTCGAGAGTGTTCGTACTTTCTAGAATCGTTTACCCGATGAGGACCTTTCAGGTAATTTCTCATCATGATACCATCCAGACGTTCCTGTCTGCGTTCTTATTCGAAGACGCGTCCATACTGGCGTCACACTGGGTTCGCGACGATGACACCTATAGTCTTCAGCCTGTGGAGAGGCCACCTAGAAGTAATGCGAGGTCGGCTTGTTGCTAGTTTTCTTTTTCTGGACCCGCGTTGAAGAAGATGTTTCCAGAGTTTTCTTCGATGCACTACTGTGCGCTTTTGATTCGAGTAAAAACGATGATTATCTGTCCTTCTATGGACTGATGCTGATCTACGCTATGTTCCAAAATAAAGGTTTGTTTCTCTTCATGTAATTTGAGATGGAGTCATCCAATGCCATAATCTTAACGCTTTGCTTATCATACTTTCCACTAATACTCTTTTTTTTCATTCGCTGCTTACAGAAAGTGAGTTTCGATGTTGTTTTGTGACACTTTGTGTTTGTTTCTGAAAGTCTCACTAGATTTTCCTTATGCGTGGCGTAGGACTCTGTTGTCTCCCTCTCGTTGTGCTTGTCCTTAATGGTTTTCGAGGAGCTACGCTTGTGAAACTTCCCATTTAGGCAATGTTGGTGAGCTGTTATCGGCTGCAAATCTGCCAGCGTTGAAGCGTAGGTCCTCAAGTTCGTCACATTCTAGGAGCGGGCCTCTAGTAAATGTGTGTTAGACTTCTTTCATTTCTTTTTTTAGGAATTACGGTTTTTATCGAAATACTGAGCCATCACTTAGGTATCTTCCGTGGATTCCATGGATTCGCCCACGACATGTGACGAAAGAATCATTGAAGCGTTACTGTCAATAGTGGAAGCAGCTGGCAATGATGATAGTCGATTGCGTCCGATAACCCTTGAATTAGCCTGTCTTGTTCTGAGACAGATACTTTTGGTTGTGGATCATGATCAGGTATGTGGACAATACTTTGTTTAATGGATATGGATGTTTAATGGACTATCTACTCTGTTTAATGGATATGGATTTACGATCACCGTCTTACTTTTTTTTGAAAAAAATCTATGGAATTATTGAATTCATCAGATGCACTCCTTAATTGGAAACAAAGCATCACATGTATTAACACGCTTTATTGACCGGCTAGGACTCTATGTCAACTCCGAGAATCTGTTCTTGGAGTGGTTTGAAGACGAATATGCTGAGTTCGAGGTTAGTTTTTCAAGTTATTGCTACATCCTCTTGGATCATAGAAGTTGCGTTCCATTTTGTATGCCAACGGAAAAGTGCCCTCGATCTTGAAGTCCAATTTTTTAGATATCAGCGGTATTTTATGTGAATGAGCCGCTTGGAATCATATTTGCCGCATTCCTTTTTTTTTCTACGCAGACTCGAAAATATAAATGTAGAAGCTCTCCTCCAGGTGAACCACATAAAGCTAGAAACGATTGGCTATGAGATGTTGCTGCCGCCATGTAATACTGCGATGTCCGGTTTAGCACTGCACAAAAGGTTGCCGAGCGGCTTTGAGGAGAGGATTCGAACTGTAAGTGGAGTTTTTTTTTTGACATCCGTTTGTTACCTTCTTCGGAAAGCCTGTTACAGATCATACAGTTTTACTTCCACATACGCAAGCTTGCTAAGGATATGTCAGGGGAAACAGAAACTGAGCTGCCACTAAAAGTTGGAAATAATGTGGCAGTTGAGGTTGGAGACTGCATTAATCTGAGTGAGTTTACTGGGAGTTTACTGATATTTCGATGCTTTTAAACGCTGATTGAGCTTTTTTTTTACTATTGGTTGTGCTATATTGAAGAGATATCGTTTTAGCATTGAACATTTTCGGTTTATCCACGATATCCGTTCAGATAACTCGGATCTTCTGTCTTGCGTAGTAGTGCTGAACAAGAACGAGCGTCTCTCTCGATTTCTTGTTACGGATCGGTTGCAACTGATCCTTGTGGAGCCTGATAGCCGCAAAGCTGGATGGGCAATCGTGCGATTTGTGGGATTGTTACAGGTACACATTTCAATTCTGCCGTTTGCTATTTCTTAAACAATTTCCATGTCTATTTAATATATGCAGTAAGTTTTACAAACGCAGGAAATAGTAGTGTTTAATCATGCGACATTGTTGTCCTTTATTTTACAAAATTAATCCCCCATATGGTTTTTGTCCGAATGTTAAACGCTTCTTTTCAGGATACCCAAATTACTGGTGATCCATCCGATAGCAGATCTCTCCACGTTGTTGTTGAGGGGCAACCGACCAGACAGAGGGTAATTTAGCTAACAATTGTTTTTGGGTTGAACCTGCCGCTGATGTGCGAATTCGACAACTTGATTGTATCAATTTAATTGGAAGAGTGTAGGCTCATATTTTTGAGAAGCGACAAGCTCTCCTGACTGCTCGTTTCGTATTTGACGACCACATTCGGTGTATGGCTGCCAAACAGAGACTAACAAAGGTAAAGACATTTTTTACAGACAAATTACTTTATAAAACAAATAAAAATTTCGTATTAGTTTACTTTTGATTGTTTACATTTATTAATTTTGCTTTCCATGTGGGTCCCCAAAGACATTTTCTTGATGTTTGTGCATGTAGATGGCAAGGTGGAGAGAAAAGGAAACAGTGAATTGATAGTTCAGTGGTGACGTTCGGCTTTTTAGCTGTTATTAACTGCAACTTTACAAGAGTTCCTTGTTGAATTCCCTGATATAATAAGAAGAACGGGTCAAACTTCAACTGAAATTTTCGACTAGATGTGATCTTTAATTTGGGTTCTGTTTATGTTCTGTTCGATTATACTAGTTCGCTTACATGGTATTAGTTCAGAAAATTCTCTCTTTCTACTACTGAACTCTCCGAACTCTTTAGGGACGCCAAACTGCGAGGGGGCTAAAACTGCAGGCAATCTGTGATCTACTAGGAGTTCCACGCATTGGATCAACTTCCCCAAGAGCTAATCCTTTTAGGATCGTGAAAGGGTGTGCACCTGGAAGTGTGCGGAAACAAGTGAGTAGTTTTTGATTGCGATTTCTAATGAGGACCGCTACGTAGATTTTTCCTAATTGAATCATTCCCTTTCAGTTTGGCTTCCCAATTATGATGCCGAGATCATCGCAAAGTTCCACGAGTTCAATCCCAGACGATCCGCAACCGCGCCCGCCTTCGAGTTCATCGACGGGTGGAGTGAAGCATGTTTGAAAAGCGAGGCTCATGGAGGGTGCAGGCATAGGTTAAGTCAGAATTAAGTTGAAACACAGGAGGACATCCAGGTACTCTGTTCAACATAATCACTTGTCATAACCGTCACGTACGAGAACTAAAATTTCTAGTCGTGTTTTTCATTTGTTAGCTATGTTTCCTATTTCATTATACTAGTAGTTCTCGTGTGCCTAACATGCGTGACCTCGAGACAATTCCAGAATAGAATATTTTGTTTAGTATTCCTATATAATATATGTCGAAGTTTTCTCTGCCAACAAAATCGAGTTTGCCCATTTAGAGTTGGCAGGATTTAGCTGTAAATCCCGTCATTTATTCATGAATTTCGCCTCCAGTGGCTATCATTACATAAGAAAGATTTTGCACTTTTGAAAACGAGGCCTATTCGATTTGATTTTGTGGCTAAGAAATCTTCTCAGCTTTTGATTATGTCCAACTTTCTTCAATTAGAATTGATCAGAAGAAGAAAACGCGTTGGTATCAATGATACTGTATGGATTGGTGTTCAATTAGACAATAATTTTAATGTTGTTGATTGGTGCCTACTGCTAGAAGACCTCCTTTGGCAGATAGCTCAGGTGAAGTACAGTAATCTAACCAAGTCTTTGTCTGGGTTGTACTACTAGACTTGTACTAAGTACAGGGTTGTTTGTTCCTTTCATTTAAAAAGACATGTTGTGAACAGAATGTAATATCTACTGTATTGTGCTGTTCTTGTCCATTTGATCGCCATGTAGAGTTGCTCCCATGATTATGTACAAGACATGTTTTCAGTGATTGTGCTATGTTCATTGTAATACCGTTTTACTGTGTTTGTTTCAGTCATGTCATTGTGAGTATTGTGATTCGTTTCCTTCTTCATGTATAGATTCCATGCAGACGTAGTGAAATGCTGTTTTTTTTTTGTTTGTTCGTATAATTTGCTGTCCCGGTGATTTACAGTACATCGAATGGAGAATATCATGTAAAGATTTATGCATTATGTCTACGTTCTTTGCGCTATATTTACTGCGTTTTATACGCTGAATATTGGATCATTTTATGATTAGTATTCTCCGCCTAGGTTCTAATTGTATGTTACATTGCCCATACTCATGAGCAAAGTTACCGATTCGTGTGCAAATAGCGCTGACGGCTACAGGGTTTGTCAAGAATGTGCTGGAATGATTCGTAGGGCGATCGCATCGAGAGCGAACAGCTGCATCGTTTTGTAGAGCAGTAAATTTGATGTGATATGTGTATTTGTTATAGTTCTTTATCTGCGCATCCCTTCTGCTTTGTACTTCAGCACTTCATTATTTCTATCTGCTCGGAGCTAGGGTTGAGCATGCTTCCGTTCTTTACTTGAAAGACTTTCCGAAATGCCTGCCAGCTTTTGTTTTTTGGCAAGTGTCGACTGTGAGGGAATAGGCAGCAAAATGATGTGACTCTACTACCATTACCTCCGAACGACAAACAAATTTTTAAACAGCTACAGTGGACGTCAATGACGGTGGCCCATCTGCGGCCTCAAGATGCACGCCGCGCAACCGCGCCGCCCGCGTCGTAAACGATGTTTTCTGCTGCTGTTATGCTATATCTAGAGCTTTTCTGCCCGATTTTAAGGATTTTGACACCAAATCAGGGAGAAAGCGACTAGAAATAGCATTCCGGCAGCAGACGACACCGGTCCTGGCGCGCGCGGCGCGGTTGCGCTATGTTCTTCTCGAGGCCGCAGATGGGCCACCGCCATTGCCGTGCACTGTATACCGACGCGTACTGAACTTAACGTGGACCTTAGCTGCATTAGTCTGGTGTCCTGTGCAGCAGATACAAGCTGTTTGGTTGCTAACAAGGAAGCTATAGTTATCAAGGCAGAGAAATTGTGCTTTCAGGAGTAGATTTTCCCTTGGCATGTATACACCTCCATTTGTCTGCGTTGTTCATATGTGTTTTTACTTCTCTAGCGGAAGCTACCACCTTGATTATTGGTTTACTATTCAATTTTTCGGCAGGATGACTGAATGCATGGAATCAACGTCTTCGGATGCGAAACCACTCTTATCCCAACCGGATGTTAGCATACCACCTTCAATTTTAGTGCTAGGAATGGCTGGATCAGGAAAAACTTCATTTGTACAGGTTAGTCAGTCTGGCGCAAGAATTTTGTGAGAGGATATGTCCAAGCTTTGTTTTAGAGACTTACTGCTTACCTACATGCGAGGAAGACCCCGCCTTACGTCATAAACCTTGATCCAGCCACTGCAAATGTAGCTGTTTTCTTTGGAAGGTTGTACAGATCCTCGCTGATTTTACTGTTTTTTTACTTAGGTACCGTACCCAGTAAATATCGACATAAGAGATACGGTCAAGTATAAGCAAGTAATGAAAGATTATGGCCTTGGACCGAATGGTGCGATTATCACGAGTTTGAATTTGATGTGCACGAGATTCGACCAGGTAGGAAGTGACTTATTTCGCTTCTTTGCATATTTTTATGACGGTCATTCGCCTTCACGCTTGTAATTCCTTTTCCTATTCCTTAGGTTTTGGCAATGATACGGCAGCGTGCCAACCAATATAGTGCTTGTCTCATTGACACACCCGGCCAAATTGAGGCTTTCACGTGGAGTGCTAGTGGATCGATTATTACGGATTCATTGGCTAGCAGTCATCCTACTGTGAGTTTTGGAGAAGGTTTTGAATCAGTGGTATCTAGGCATGTTGCAACTGTTCAGAAGTAGATATGGGTTACGAATTTGTCCAATTCGCGCAGATATAGGAAACTCCAAACGTACGTAGACAAGAGTCGAGATTGCGGCGCGGCTCGGATGGGCGGAGGCGCAAGCGCATACTATGCTGAGCTCCCGTGACTCTGCTCAAGTGAGCCACGACGCGGTCCTGCCTCTTGACTGCGTCCGTTTGGAGTTCTCTGTAAATGAAGGTGGTGGGTGCACTAGGCTTGGCCAGGTAGAGGGTTTTTTTCCACCAGTTGAGTGTTTTGGGGTTTGCCGCTTTTATGCACAACAATATAATGTGAGAATGACTACACATAGAGAAACATGGAGAAAGCTATCAACTTGAAGGCAAACGTCAATTTCGACGGCCACAGCGCCCAGCTGGTCTGCCGCACCGCATACATGGTTTTTCAGATGTGCAGTAATGGTTGACATCAACTGTATTTTTGCATATTTTTTGTTTGATACTATGTATGAACCGTGTATGCGTGTTTTCCCGCATAACCTGTCGGGTATTCTAATCATCTAGGGATAAGCGTTGCTTAATGGTACATTTTTGAGGTCGTCGTCTATGTGGTGGATTCTGCAAGGGCTACAAATCCAACGACTTTCATGTCAAATATGTTGTATGCCTGCTCTATCCTCTACAGGACAAAGTTGCCATTTGTTGTGGTTTTCAACAAGGTTTGTTAGTTTTTCCTGTAGTTATTCACATTGGATTGCTGTAGTTTTGGGTCACTCGGGGCATAGCATGTCATTTCATGTGGGCGCCTTTTTTTCCAATTTTTTTCCAAGTTACTCACATTCATCGTGAATTTTCCCAATTTTTTTTCAAGTTTCCGACATTTATCGTGAACCTTGTATAGACGGAATACTGCAGAATCACGCAGCGTACACAATCCGAAGAAGCGAAAGTCGTAGATGGGACCTTTCCTGCTCCATTCGGACTCTAACATCCGTATTACAGGCCGATATCGTATCGCCAGCGTTCGCGCGCAGCTGGATGCGCGACTTTGAGAGATTTGACCAAGCTTTGGAGGAAAACCGCAGCTCATACATGAATGATCTCAGCCGCTCGCTCTCGTTAGTACTGGACGAGTTCTACTCAGATTTGAAGACAGGTTTGTGTCTGCAATGGTCTCTTTTTAAGTGAATGCCGCTTAAACGATCTAATACGTTTCAGTAGCAGTATCATCGGCTACTGGAGAAGGTATGGAGGATTTCATGAAAGTGGTTGGAGAATGTGTGGACCAGTACAAGAATGAGTATGTGCCTATGTATAAACGTATTTTGGAGGAGAAACTGAAATTAGATGAAAAAGAAAAACAAAGGAAAACTGATGAGGTAGGTTTGATTTCGAGTCGAGTAACTAAGGAGTCTTATTCTTTTTTTGGATAAAAACACCTACTTAGTATTCCAGATTACGACCGACATGGAGGTGCTCAGTCTACATCCACAAGTGGAGCCACCACCAATCCGGGAAAGGATCCACATCGGAGGAGTTGAGGAAGAAAACGCTGAAGATGCCGATATACTGCGCAGTTGATCTACAGGGACATTCTTTTAGCGTTTTTTGATTCTTATTTTTTGAAATGTTAGAAATAATCTGTTTTTTATGGAACATGATGCACGTTGACATGCAGGTGAAAGAATCGTAACCTCTGCTTCATACAATTCTTTTCTTCTTACTTCCTCGTACGTCTCTCACTGTCCATCTCATACTCTTACATACATAAAGTGACGTTTAAGAACCAACATACTATTTTTCTATTACTACGCCCTTCACTTTAGTTGTTCGATAGTTCTTCGGACGATTATTCGCCTTTCCGGTGATTTGTTAAGTTGTTAACGCATGTTGTCTGTTAATTTAGATTGTTGCTGTTGACATAAAAATATAAACAGCGCAGTTTTATTTGATTGAATGTTGAATCAGTTTCTATCTGCTCTATGACTATGAGTAATGCATTTTGTGGAAGGCTATCACACATTTTCAGACTGGATTGGCTTGTTCGAAACGGGGTGATACATGGGAGATAAGACGTTTCACAAGGTGTGTTTATTAACTTTATATTTCAGCTGATATTTTTTTATTTATCATTGTGCATATTTGCTTCGCTTTGTTCTTGCTTTTCATTTTCATTTTTTTTTTGTTTTTGGTTGGTCCCGCGGTCGTTTTTTCCCTCTTTTTGGGGTCAACAGTATGGTTTCATTTATCAGTTTTACAAGTGATTTAAATGGAAATTAAGGTGTTTTTGCTTGAAGGGCAGCTTGTTGTTCTCAACTTTGCTTAGGAAATATTCCTTAGAATTATGCTAGTCAATAATTGACAAATGCAATCATCAGCGATCCTTGAATTTCAGGCCTCGGTCTTGTTGGGACAAGCCGATAGCGCGCCGACAATAGTGGAGGCAGTGCAGTTCCATGGCATTAGAATCACTAAGAATGATGCGCTTGTCAAGGAGGTATGGTGCTTTGTTCGTTCACGTTTTCCTCTTCTGCGTAATTTAAAGCTGGTATTACGTGATAGTTTTTTTTTCTAAATTTTCGCTGCTTTTCTTACAAATTGTTCCAGAAAAATTCATAAATTCATTCTGCAGGTTTCGGAATTGTATCGGAGCTCAACATTGGATGAACTCGTTCATAACTCACATCTCGCTGCCAAGCACTTGCAGGTTATTTCTTTGCTTCTGTCTCAACCCTTTGTATGAGATGAGACGGCAGGCTTTATTCTTTCTCTTGCTTCAGGAAGTCGGATTGATGGAAAATGCCATACCATTGATAGACACAGCACCATCTAGCAATGGTTATATTGTTAATTTTGTAGTCAAAGAGCCGAAGGTAAGACTTGACAGTCTGTCTTCCTTTATCTATGTTTATTTCTTTTTGTGTTTTTCTAATTCCACGTTCAGGCCTTCAGCTTAGGCCTAAAGGCTGGAATTAGCACAAATGGCGATGCTGACATGTCATTAAATGCTGGGAAACAAAGTGTTGGTGGTCGTGGTGAGGCCGTCAACACCAGTTATACTTATACAGTGAAGGTGAGTGGGTCTACCCGAACGCGATATAATTGTGGTCGTTCGACTACTGCATAGCTTCGACCGAATCTCACGAGTTTCCAGGGAGATCATAGTTTCAACTTATCATTTGCGAAACCTTTCCTTGGATGGCAAAAGTACTCAAATGTATCGGCTAGTTTATTCAGGTTACTTGCAATGCTTTTTTTTTGAATTTGGCCACACTCCTCTTGTTGAAAGCCAATGTTTTGCTTTAGAGCGATCTCTTATTTACCCTGGAATCATTCCAACTGTGAGGAGAATGCGATTATACTTGGATATAACGGTCAAGTCACTAGGAAAATCCTCCATCAGATAAAGTTTAACACGGTTTGTGTAGTACTTGTCTGCCTTTTCTGTCACGCTTGTCTTTAGTAGTCAATTGCTGTTGTAAAAATTCTGTTTAGATGTGGCGAACATTGCGCGCAACCGATGATTCAGCGTTTTCTGTTCGAGAACATGCAGGACATACAATGAAATTCTCGATGGAAAATGCGATAGCCTTTGATACTCGAGATCGGCCGATACTGGCCTCTAGAGGAATCTTGGGTTGGTTGCTTGCCGTCTTGCTCCCTTTTCAGCCTACTCTTAGTTTTCTTTATTTCCTTTTCCCCTTTTTTTTGAAAGTCTAACAATATGAAAACGCTATTTTGCTTCCAAGATGGCTTCACTAAAAGCTGCTTTTTTAAAATGGTAGCTGTCTCTGTTACTCTGGTTTTAACTTCGTTTTCATGTCTGGCAAAGCGCCATATAAACGGCTGGATTCCTTCTTCCTTCCGCTAGCTCCCTAGATCTTTGAAAGACGTTCCTACCCGTTTGTGTTCCTACGTTCCGCCCTATGAGATGATTTGCACCTGACTGCTGTAACACTCTTTAGTCGTAAAGGCTAAGTGAAAGTGATTTTCAGCACGGTTGACGCAGGAGTATGCAGGACCATTTGGTGACTCGTCATTCATCAGACACCAACTGGATCTGCAGGTATTTCTATTTTCTTGCTGTCTACCACATTTAAATCCATCACGATCTCATCATTATTTGTAGGCAGCTGCACCACTTCCACTGGGTCTGATACTGTCAGCGTCTGCTCAGCTGAAAAATGTGAAAGGTCTTGGAGATCGCGAAGTTCATCTTCTTGACAGGGTATACCTCGGTGGACAACAAGATGTGCGAGGATTTGGACTGAATACGCTTGGGGTAAATTGTTTCGCTGTAATATAGTTTTTTTTTTAAATCTGAAGTTGCTGTGCTTAATTCTGCTCGTCTTAGGTTCGATCGGAGAACTCGTGTCTAGGTGGAGGAACAGCAGCGTGCGGTGTGCTGCATATCTATCGTCCTCTGTTTCCTCCACAGGTTAATCATAACTGATTTTGGGAGTATAATAGCATCTAAGTTAAAAAAAATCGAGATATAACAGAAGGATCCGGAGTGATCATTCTTTATTGCGCAAATGCTCTGCAAGAGTTAAGCTTAGGCAGTCATCTGAACAGGAGGCATCTATCACATATTCGATGTGACAGGTCAGTCGACAGGCACAGGAATTTCGTGTTAGTTGTCTCCTAAAACAGTGCCGTAATTTTAAAAACAAGCTCAGGGGATCATTTTAAAAAATGCCCCCCCCCCCCCAACGTGATCAGCGTCTGCTGTCAATTTCATTTATTTGAGAATCTGGAGAACGATTGTGAACTGGGACATTTTCTTCAATTCATTATGTTCAGATGTTCTTTGCCCATGCCTTCGTGTCAGCAGGAAGTGTTGCTCCGGTGCGATCACGACACATCATGAGGGATCTCCAAGATGGGCAGAGAGTTTCAGTCGGATTAGGTTAGTGTACTTTTCATATGCTTGGTTAGTTTGTATCCAGTCAAAGAAGAGCCGGTGTTCGCTAAAGGACAGTTTATACTAGATCAGATGCCACATCCATTTATGACAGATTCTCCATGAAGACCAGTCAACGCGGCATGAAAATCCTCAATGAAAAGCACGCACGGCCGTAGCGACGCCGTAAACGCGTTCGTCTGAGCTGCGTCAGCGATGCGACTCGCCCTATCCTTCATCATATAGATGTATGGTCTGTTAGCCCAAAGATGGCACCTGAAGTGACTTTGTCTGCAATTACGGCTTTGTCCGTAGAATGCGTCCTGGAGGAGATTTTACTAAATGTCAGTGTGGAACGAATCACACCACATACATATCAAAAAAATGCAAAAATTAGATTATTTGGCCGACTTTGGGACGAGGTCGTAATTGCGGACAAAGTCGACCCAGGTGCCATCTCTGCGCTACCAGAATGTACATCAAACGCACGCTTCTAGTAGTTCAACTTGCCATTAGCTTAGATTTCTTGACCGGATGGGAGGTTTTCACTTCCGAAAAATCAACTTCCATAACATTATGTGTTGTTTTTTTCTCATTTTTTAGGCCTTGCATTGTTGGATAACGTGCTCCAGCGCGACTTCGAAATTTGCGAAAATAATTTGTACAATGAATAATTGAGAAACATTCATTTTAAGCTCTCAATTCTCGATTACGACCGTCTTTTATCAAGAGAATTTCAATTATTCCACACATTTATCACTAATGATATTTCAGGTGTGGCGTTCATTTTCCGAAACATCTTCCGCCTTGAAGTCAACTATGTGGCACCGATCAAGCACTGTGTTGGAGACAACCAATCGACCGGCGTGCACATTGGTTGTGGCGTGAACTTCTTGTAGCCACATCATAGAAATTGGCCAGAGTTTTCATATTAAGTAGGAACCCTACTGCCGTTCAGCTGTGAAGCACATAAGAGAGCCGTTACATTGTATAACTAGGATCAAATAGCATAGTACATTTCATGTTGTTATATTGCAAAACATTTTACTTTTGCTCATTTTGTGGAATTGTTAGATTAGTTAACGAAGCTGTAAGGAGAGTCTTTACGAGTAAGGTGTTTCTAGTGTAGTTAGAGAACGTCAGAATACCGTAGACAGAGTGTTAAACAGTGATCTACAATAGGCACGTGAAGTGACTGCCGTAACTTGTTTGATCAGTAGAGTAATTGTTATTGATTTTTTTTTTGTAAAAGTGCTTCGAATTTGCTCGTTTTTCAAATGAACAACTTCGTTTCTGTCCTTTTTTTCTCAAGTAGATAATTAGAGTTTGAGCACGTTTGCTCGTGTGAAATACCTAACTTTTTTTCTGGTTTACTGAATGCGGTCTGCCAGCGTAGTTCAGTTAAGTAGTTTTTATATGTCATTTCGGTTACTATATCCTTTGTTAAGCTTCTATCTTGGTTTACTAACTCTTGCTCAACCTTCAATCCACCTTTATTCTTTCAGACTACTGGCGCTGTTATGTACTTTCGTGCCCAGGGGTTGGTTATTTTTGTGTTCCCGCCCTCAAATGTCGCTTGTTTTGCAAAGAAATTAAGGAATGTGGCCTCTTTACTGTGTTTTCCTTTTCCGTCAGAGCCGTGAGAGACGTCAGGGGCGGGAGGACTTGAGTGCGTATAGTCTATCTCAAAAACGACGATAGTTGAGTATTTGTGCCTAGGATCTGCATTTCTCGCCTGCCTCTTCGAATACAGCACCATTCCTTGCGTTCTCTCTTTCTCTAATGTCTTCACAACTACGTTCCTCGGTGAAACGGTGTAGCTCATAGGTCCATAGCTCCGAATAGGCAAGAATTTCCAAATCCAGGAAATAGTCCGAGATGACATAATGAATGATTTTTATGCGATGTTCTCTACTTTCCTCTTTAAATTAGCAGCTATTTCACAAGTACAAACATATTTAGTTATGTCGCGCGCGATAACATTCGTTACGGGAAACGCTGGCAAACTGGCGGAAGTGAAAGCGATACTATCGTCATTTGAGGTTGGTGACAGTGTGTGATCGGTGTTTATACTTTAGATGTCATCGTCTGGCCGTTACCCAAGGGTGCAACTGCACTTCCCGAAGCACTGCACTCCTGAGAATATATCGCTGTTCTCCGGACTGATGGCGACTATCCCTCACATCATCGCCCCCCACGCGACAGAACGGTACAGCATTATCAGTTCTCCGACTGGAAGAGTGACAGAAGGCCAGCAGGTAACGAGGTCGATATTGGCGTCGTCGCGACAAGCTGCGGGCGCTGATGACGAGCAGGAAGTGAAGCTGCCTTCTATCGAAGCGCCTCGTCGATCGATATCGAAATCAGTGCAGACAGAGCCAGAAAGGTCTCCTGATGTTACTTATCCTCCCAAGAAAAGAATTCGCAGAGACGAAGACGTCATCAGAAGCGGTTGTCATCCTGGACGACCACATATGTCGACCAGTCATCGCCACCAGCGTAAAGTGCAGTATGCAAACGCAATTTCTGCCTGGGACCGCGCCAAACGTCGTGAGGCAGAGGAACGTCGACATCATCACTACCATCCACGAGAGGAAAGCATTTCGTCGATTATGGAACGCTCTCCAATCAGATCATCCCCGCCGAAATGGTCCGAACGTGGCGCAGATTTGATGGTCCCCCGAGGCAAGGGTTCCAAGGCCGCCGTTCGTCCACAAATGAGCACTTCACCGCTGTTTTTCGACGACCCAGAGTTTCTGGAATTTTCGTGGACCGCATCACCGGATATGTCGCCGTGTGTCACTGATGGTAATAACAGCTCACCACCTGTTTACAGCAGTAGCTGGCATGATATTACTAGCTGTAGTTCTAGCAGTGGTAATAACTCAAAGGTGAATGAGATTCTGCGTGAGTGGTTTTCATAGGCATTGATGCATTGCCTGTGCAGGGGAAATTTGGGACGGTAATAGGGATTTGGTACACTTTATCTACTTTTAGAGGTGAATCCCGTTATTGTCCCAAATGGCTCCGAGAAATTGAACCTGCCCTGTTTCTACGTCAAGTGCTGCCTATGAAATGCTTGTTTTCCTGTGAATATACATAATTTTGACATTTTTTTACAGAATTCTCCTTAGTTTCATTATATTTGATCTCTAGATTTATCTCGAATGTCCACCACTTTCGTGTCATTGTTATTTTATACAGTTTAGTTTGTTTGCATTGTTTCTTTTTAATTATTGCCACCAGATCTTCATGTGACGAGGTACCATTAGATTGATTTAAGACCCTGTGAACAGTTCTGTGAATAATGCCTGTGAATAGTTGTTATTATACCGTTGTTGTGGTTAAAAAGTTTCTGTGAATAGATTTTATTTTGTGCAAATTCGTGTGTGTTTGATGAATTTTGTTGAAGATTCTGTTTGCATTTTTAGTGCACGGTGTTTTCCCAACTACTGATTCTTTTTGGACTACTGGTTTTACTCCAAATTTTGGTTTGATTGTAGGCAATTTTGACCTGTTTGGAGATGTTACTTTTACCTGCTTAAGGTGCGAAGTGTGGATGTAGACCTTGATGAGTACCAAGGTGAACCTGAATATGTGGCAGAACGCAAAGCAAAAGAGGCTGCTGAACATGTGGAGGGACCAATATTGGTGAGAATCCATTCAAGACAAGTTTATTTTTCAAGACTACAGCCTTGGAAGATTTGAAAATTAAGCGGAGCGCATGATTTACAGCGACAGTTCCAGGTAGAGGACACAAGCCTATCTTTCAATGCGCTCGGGGGTCTGCCTGGAGTCTACGTGAAGTGGTTCCTGAAAAAGCTAGGACCATCTGGCTTGCATCAGATGCTAGGTTAAGCATCATCCTTTAATTTCATTGGCTTTCTTATGATTTTTTACACGTTATCCTGAAGGTTATCTTTTCAGCTGGATTTGATGACAAGTCGGCTTATGCACAGTGTATTTTTGCCTACACTGAAGGAAAGGGCCAGCCTGTTCATATATTCAGAGGTTGCGCCTCTTTATCTTCTTCTTCATTAGCTTATTCGCTCTTCACAATCTTTTTTTCAAGGCAGGTGTCCCGGTCACATTGTATATCCACGTGGTCCTCCAGACTTTGGCTGGGATCCATGTTTCCAGGTTCGATATCCACATTTCTTCTTGCTTATTATTACGTGATGTCCTAGCCAAATGATTACAGCCAGAGGGTTTCCTGGAAACATTTGCTGAAATGAACAAAGAGACAAAAAACAAGATCAGTCATCGAGCGAAAGCCCTTGAACTTGTTCAGAAATTCTTCGCAGAGAGAAAGTAAATTGTGATGTTTTTGTTACTAGGTCCCAAATGTTGTGATTTTGCTACATTGTTATGTTTTAACCTTGCTAATGGCAATAAACTATTGAGTACTTGTCCGTCCGTGTGCCAGTTTGTAATTAATGGAAGGTGTACCATTCCCTATGTGGATTTATTTGTCGTTGCTTTGAAGGCGGTTATGGATACGATTTCAATTCTGGGCCTGGTATCTGCACCGTAATTTACACATTAACTTTTTGTTTATAATTGCTATTTACCAAAATAATTGTTACTGGCATTACCTAGGCAAGGCAACCTACTGCTAATATTCAGTCGAATATTTCATTTGTAATTGTTTGAGTTCATGATTTCCTCTTAAATTCGCTCTTTGCACGTTTTATCTGACGGGGAGAGACTTTCAAACTCAATAGTGCAACTGATGGGAGGAAATGCTTGAAGACCTCTTGGAAAGAAGGATTGATTTTCACGTGAGAAGTACCGGCGCTGATGAAAGTCTTTAATTTCAGCTGAGTCGTCTACTTATGCATGCTGAAGCTGTTCAGTTGGCTTTCTAGGATTACTACGACAAAAATGGAAGTGATCCGTAAAGATCCAGTTAGTTTTTTTTTTAATACCACAAAAACAGAGGTGATATGTATATAAGGGTTCAGTGAATTTTTTCTGTAAAAGTGACAGCTGGTTCAGCGCTGTCACAGGGTTAATTAGTACGCAGTGTTCAGATATAGCTGGCCCAGGTCTCTTCCTACTTTTTTCTGAGTTTAGCGATATCAAAAGCATATTCAGATTATTTTTGTCATTGGCTGTACTGGTACCGGCAAAAGTGATCTGGGTGTGGCAATTGCAAAGAAGTATAATGGAGAAGTGATCAGTGCTGATTCGATGCAAATCTATGAAGGTGAGCCACAGTTTTAGAGAGCTTTGCCTGTATGAATATTGACTTCAGTTCCGTTGAGGTTTGGATATAGCGACGAACAAGATCACTGCCGAGGAGGCTGAAGGCATTCCACATCATCTGATGAGTTTTGTGGACGCAGCTACGGCCAGATATAATATTCATCAATTTCGTCAACAAGGCTTGAAGATTGTTGAGGTTTGTTGATTTTTCAACGTTTGCGACTCTCTCTGTGCATCTAAATCCGTATTGGCTTCCCTAATCCATGATTCAACTACCAGTCCTCTTGGTCAAACGTTTCCGTTGCTATATATCCCTATATACATGTGCAATTCACTGCATCTACTTAACAGATACCTGATCTAATTTTGGTGCTACTGATATGTCAATTGGCGCCGGGTTTGTCTTTTGACAGATAGCAAGTGTCAATTTGAATAAAAGGTCTGTCCATTCTTATGTCAGGATGTGAACCAATTAACCCACCTCTAGAGTAGCCTTTTAATAAGTTTGCCATCCAGTTATCTTCCTTCCACTTATTAATCCAGTAGTGAGCTATAATATTAGGTTCACCACCGCTGTCTTTAACTCTGCCAGTCTGTCTACTTGGTAATCCTGACGGTCTGAGGTGATTACAGAGAGTAACAAGCGAACTACTCGAATGATTGCTGAAATTGTAATAGTGTAAGCTACCTCTTGAGTTATTCTACTAGGCTACTTTTTCAAACCACAATTTTGTTCATCCACTTGCACATTTCCGCATGAACGCCCAATTTTTTTTTATTCGTGCGCTTTGCGCTTTTCAAAAGAAGAATGTTTCCACATGCCTCAGCTGTTAGCTACTCAGAATGCCCACACAGTTTTTTAAGCCAGTGTAAAGTCACGTGCTGCAGCAGCACATTTTCCAGGAAATTAGACAACGTGGGCGAATACCTGTTGTTGTTGGTGGAACTGCTTACTACGTGGAAAGCCTGCTGTTCGAGGAGAATATTATAGAAACACCAGGTCAATTCAATGTAGATCATAAACTGAACAAGTCTCTAACATTTCTTTTGGTGCTCAGGATCAAAAGGGGACCTCGAGGAAGTAGAAGAACTTGACAAGCTATCCAACATGGAATTACATCGGCGGCTTGAAGAGGTACAATCCTTGTGTTAACATTCGGAATTTATGAAGGAAAGAAGGGGTGGAATACAGAATTTAGATTGATCCAGAGTCTGCGCGACTGGTGCATCCAAATAATCGAACACGAGTTCTACGAGCTATTGAGGTCTATCGACTGACTGGTGATTGATTCGCATTCTACTTGGTATTTGTCAATATGTTTCTGTTGTAGATTCCAGATTTTTTTCAAAAGAAACTACGCATAGTATGGATTCAATGACATTCAGGTAAAAGAAAAAGCGAATTCCTGCGAGAACAGAAAGAATCCAATGGTTCTGGAGACCTTGGAGGTCGCCTACGCTTTTCCGAGTCGCTGGTATGAAGTTTTGTCTGTATTTGCCTGTACCTTCTGACATATGCACTGATAATGGTATCTTAGGTGCTATCCCTCGACGCCTCAAAAGAAGTCCTCTCTGAGCGATTGAATTTACGAGTCGAGAAGATGAAAAAGATGGGTCTGAAGAAAGAACTAGAGGAATACTACGATAAGGTAGAGTATTTCACCTCCTTTGAGAAATAGTATGTACATCAGAAGGCAATGTAATTATTGCAGAACAGGGAGAAACTTATCAATAGAGAGCACTTTGGCGTACTACAGTGCATTGGTTTGAAGGAGTTCATTCCATATTTGGAACTTTCTGTGGAGCGGCGGTTAACCACCGAAGGAGAACGCTTATTCGAGAAAGGGTTTGTGGCAATACATCCTTTTCTGCATTTTACTTTTGTTTTTTAAAGTTATTTCTAAGCGAGTGGCGAATATCACAAACAATCACTCTATAATTATTTCAAAAATCTATCGCTGCTTCAGTTTAGGGTGCTAGCTGTCAAAATTCAGAATGGAGGTGGCAAAGGTGAGGTATAATCTAACCTCGACATTGCCCTTCTATAGCTCCCTGGTTAGATGTACTCCAGGATACCTCGCTTACAGCTTGAAATACCGAGAAAGCTCTCATATATTATGTTTTTGTGCTATACTGATAAACATTCTCCTGATAAACGTCAATTAGCGAAGTTTTCCCTCCGTAATCAAAATTAGAGCTAGGTTATTAGCTGTCTGTAATTAGAGTGTTGATTACTCTGGCTAAAGCAGTAATCCCCAGACTTTTCAACCAATTATTTCATTGCTGTTTAGCCACTTAGAAAATGATAGCCATAATTTTGGGCTGTTTATCAACTTTTATGTAACGCAACCGAACATAGAGTGACTTAAATTCGAACGTAGATCTATTTAAGGTGCGAAGACGTGAAACTTCATACTCGCCAGTATGCCCGGAGGCAGCGCAACTGGGTCAATTCGCGTTTTGTTCGACGACAAGAGATCAGGGAGGTGCAGAGGTTTTAATATCGTCTTTGTAAAACACATATTTTAGCAAATCGTAGCGAATTTCGTTTTTCGGTCATTTCCAAATTTTACTTTTCTTTCTGATGTGTCTGTCTAATCGAGTTAGGTCATTTGTTCAGGTACCGTCTTTGAAGAAATTGGACACTTCGGACAAGAATACTTTCATTGCAGAAGGTATGCGAATAGTGGACGAATGGATGGCTGGTCGAGATTTCAAAGAAAGGGCGAGTTTTTGTTTCATTCCAAATGTTATTTATTCTATTATTAGTCAGAACGTTTAAATTAAATTGCATTAGATTTGAATTAATCGAGATGGCAACGTATTTTTCAGGATGATGTCGAGGCTGAAAATAGCGAAGATGCTAATATGACTCGGCATTGTGAAGTTTGTGGCATTTTAGTGGCAGGAACAAGGAACTGGTATGCTTTTCCATGCAAAACTGTTCTTGCGATGACAACAATCTCTGTGTAAATGCTGTGGCTTTGAGTGGAAAATAACAAGTATCACAGCTTATCTATTTAAGGAATAAGCACCTCGCTGGAAAACGCCATAAGAACTTTGTGAGAGCGATGAAACGTCGTCAGCAAGCACTGGATGAATCTCAGAATCTCACTACTGAAAAAGCAGCTGCTGATTCTGCTGCAGTCCATGACGGCAAAGGCGAGAACAAAGAAGAAATTGATGCAGCTACATCCAAGAGATCAGTTTCAGTAGAAAATGACGAGGAAGCTAAGAGGTTGAAAGTTGATTTATAAGAGAATCTCAAGGATTAATATAGCCTATATAGTTGTTGATATCGGGCACCCTATTCATTTGTTGTTTTTGTTTTTTTTTTTGTGTTGAGTGCTGTATCCTTTATAAGGTTTGCTCTGTTAGTAAAGTAAAAGTACTCAAGTAATCACCTAATCGGGGGCAGCGTGGTCTAACACATTCCGGTCAAACTGATGCATGTGGTGCATGACGAGCTTTCGACCTGTATAGCCACGTGACGTATATCACGCTATGTGTACCCGTCATGTACAAAAAACTGTTCCCCTAAGGCCAGCTGGTACACATAGTGTATTATCCAAAAAAGATCCATTTACCACGCATGCTCGCCATGCAGAAATGTGCTCACTCAGTCCTGAATGTGTTAAACGCACTGATGCAAAGAAGTTGTCAGTAGTCGATTTGTTCTCATTTGCAATTTAATTGTGTTCTGTTGGAATGTTGTTCGAGTTGTTTACCACTATTAATTCTAGCTCAAAAGATGAACAGAGTCCCATGAACTCAATAAATCGATATATTATGCAAAAAGCTTGTATGAGGAGGAAGCTAGAGGCTTATTTTTATTACAGAATTCGTGTAGTCATCTTCGTATGGAACCGTGGATAAAAATGGGGAAAATGAATAGGAAGACGTCACCGCGCACATGGAGAGAATGAATCGGGGAAGGCGAGTGAAAAACTAGCCGAATTTTCCAAAGTAAAGTGTGTATTCACACAACACACATTAACTCACGTCAGCTTTCCAACCGCGGAGTGGTCCAGGCATCTTGCTAGCGCTTCTAGTGTGTAGAAGTAGTTCTTTTCACCGTAAGGATGCCTAGAAAACGGAGCACTGCTAACTGTTGTGAGCCTTCGGGATGTCCTTGTTGTCTTCCTAGAAATCAAGAGTAAACAAAGGGAAGTTTGCCTTCAGCAAGTGTAGTAGACTCATAAGTGTTGCCGCTAGAACGTTCTCTTCCTAGCATGTCCTGGCCATAGCTACATTCTATAGTTTGCCGCAGAAACGCAAATTGTTTGCAACCGCATGAGAATGCCATTGCGAAACTGCGGTGATTAATTGCTGAGCGAATGCATCGTCAGCGCAACGTCGTCAGCGTAAGGTTCCTTATAAACAACTCATGGCAGGTTATAATTTTCGAAGATCAGCATCTTTTCTTGTACATTGGTACCTCATTTTAGGCACAGTTGTATCGATATCTTTCCTTAGTAACTGCACGGATTCAAGCACCAATAAGTCGAATTCTCTCGTGTAAATGCGATCGAAAGTGTTCATAATTGGCGTGCATAGAGGTCACGGATAATAAACGGCTGTATCCACACTTGTGCACCGCAATGTGCGGCTGTCTGCTGAGCATTAAGCAACTTCAACAAGAAAGTAATTGGAACATAACCTTTTGATGATTGTGCTAACCCTAGCAATGTGAGCATCATCATCCACCCACAAGTATAGTTTTTCTTTTAATTTTTTTAACGGGTTTTCTGCATATTTATTCAATCCTCTGTTTCTGATAGTCTTTGCTCTTTATGAATCATAGGCAAACACCGCCAAATGCATTCAGTTTGCATTGATCCGCTTATTCGTCATCCATCATGTAATTTTCCGTTGTTTGTTTAAACATACAATAATGTATGATCGAGAGTAATCTATACATACAGGAAACTCCAAATGTCCGCAGTCAAGAGGGACGTGGCCACGACGCGGCTTTAGACAGAGACACAGGCGCTCGGCATGCTGCCACTGGTTGGCTGCAGAGTCAGAGAAGCCAGAGGCAACATAGAGAGCGCCTGTGTCTGATCAAGGAGCCGCGCCGTGGCCACGCCCTCTTGACTGCGGACATTTGGAGCTTCCTGTACTTAGGAACGACCAATGCATTAAATATGTTCGAGTTAGAAAATCCAGTTTGGAATAAATTATGAAATTAGGACTTTTTATTGTAATGAATGTGAGGATTAAGGAAATAATATAGAATGTCTACCTATGTTCAATAGGTTTTGTATCCGTCTCTTGCATTACTCCTATACGAATCCTTTTACGGATGAATAAGTTAAAATTTTGGAATTCTGGAGAGAATAAAGAGGCACAAGCTTTGAAGAAAGAAAACAAGGGGTTTGGGTTTCTTCACGAGTCGGATATTTTTGCGTCGGGCTCTGATTTTATAATTAAATTGATTAAGTTGTTTTGTTTTTTTTTTTGGTCCTAAGTATAGGAGTGATCCTAACAAATAGAACGACTGTTTAAGCTTTGGGAACTACTTCTTAGAAAGAAAAGAGAAGATCGGTCGAGACTGAAAGTGGTGATATCAATGGGATGTGTGGATGCGCAGACAGTGAGGCTGCCACGTCGCTTGCGGTGTAGTGCGTGCGACTGGCTCCAGTCCACAGACATCAGTGTAATTGGTAGTGTGGGACAGTTTTGATGAGGTTAATTCAACCTTCGCTCTCATTGTCTCAAAAAAGTGTATTATTGAAACGAGGGGGTGCGAAAATTCATGCTAAAACTTTCGCTGCATGCTGTAATCAGTATTGCCCGATTTGCATGTGTTTACGCTCCACAGTACGCAGCATGCATAATTATACGTATGGATTGATGAGTTCGCAGGTTGCCTTGTCTTTCAAACCTCTCTAAATTGAATGAGATGGTAAACCTACATGGTCCACAGAGATTTTCCTACCATTCCTCTTTGAAAGCTTTTCTACACTATCATGGATGAACGCCAATCTCAATTATAGAGTACATACAACTAGGTGTAGCCGGCAGAGGGAAATAAAATGCGGGGAAAAGAGAGTTGGGGGGACATCCATGTTTAGCCTTAGGCATGGATTTCCAGGGTGAAACCATTTCTAGTGGACATCCGTACGGCTCAAGGACCTCTGGGACCTCTAGGACTATACCTTGGCACTACTATCCCAGAGCATCCAGGTACGCGGAAAGGATTGCTACTATTTTAGAAACGCTTGTCCCACGTAATCTATCTTTTAGATAAAATATATACGTAAAGCAAGTGACTCTTTGACTTTGAACGCCTCTTTTATCTTGTTCATCTGTGAGTATTCGCTATTCTGAGTGTTTTTGCATGCGTTATCCTCACACAGCTGTCTTTTCTTCATTTATTTGCTCGAGTTTCGTTCTGTGTCTCCTGCCAGTTACATAAATACAGATTCACAAAGTCTGATTTTTGTCAAAGCCGGGCCTCCGTCGAACCTCGTACTATATCGTTCATTTTTGGAATTTCTATTGTTCCAGGATGTCATCTATTATGGAGAAAGCTTGGATAGTCTTACAACTTCAATTGTATACAATTTACTCTGCCTTCTACTGGATTTATCAGAGAGTGACAGAGGTAATAGTAGAATTTTTCAAGCTTAATGTGTCTGTGTGACAAAATGTATTTGCATAATTAGTCCTGATCATTACAATTCTCAGGCTGTTCGAGTGTTGAATGGCACAGCGGAAATTCCTGAAGGTAAAGTGAGGATGCTGTCGATTGTGTGGCGATATAAACTCGACCCAGAAGAAATCGCTAAGAGGAGGGATTTTGTTCTTGCATCCGGCCATTTCGAGAGCGCTGAACTGCTTAACAACTCGCATTGGACAATTTATACTATCGAAAGGGTGCGATTTTATGGTTTTCTCAGTCTTCAGTTGCATTTTTTTCAACGATTCCCTGCTTTCGTAGAATTTCTGAGTTCCCGGTTTTTTTTTTCAGGATTACGTGCTGTTTGTACTGCTCCCTGAGCCAGTTTACAGCTACAACATCAATGAGTATCCATTCATTTTTGAGCCACTGTTCGAAAGGGTATGATTTTATCGCGGCCCATTCCTTAATGCATACTTCTTACCTTAGCGGTTTACAGGCAATAGCCGTAGCAGAGATGAAGCGCAGTGAATTTTCGGAGTTTGCTAAGCGATTGGCCGCACAGCCTCAGCCGAGCACTGTTCTCTATACAAACACTGCTCGATGTGGCAGTACACTTCTTGGAAAGATGTTGCACAGGTCAGTGCATCACTTCTTGATCCATAAGTTCGGGTGTATTGCTCACATGGCGAAAATTTCTTTTTTCTGCATAAAAATAGGTAAGTATCCGTTTCTTTGGAATTTTCGAATTTTAGCAAAGCTGCGAATATTACTCTTTCCTGAACCTAACTCCCCACCCTACATTTCTGATTACTGGATACTGTCTTGTTCAGTGGGAGTTTCTCTTTTCTTTTTTATCTGTTCTTGTTGTTTTTTTTTTGTTTTTTTTTATTCTCTACGGTTTTATCTCGCAGACCAAGATTTCTGAGGTTATGGCGCGCCTAGGGGCGTATTAAATAAAAAAATAAGTAACAGAGTTGCAACGCCACAGCATATTTCAATTACCGTTGTTGTACCCAAAGGTCAGCGCTCAGGCATCTGTCGCTTAGTCGCTCTTAATTGCCGTGTCGAATTCAGACTAATTCAACTTGTTTTCGCGACATCAAGTGGCTAAGAAAATAAAGTTTTCATCAAAATTTCATGTTTTTTTTTTTCGAAGACGAAGTCTATGAAGACATAAGGGTTATTATCTGGTTTAAAGTATAGTCTTTTTGGAAGTTATAGTCCTCGCTCATTGATGGGAGTATATAGGTAGATCAGACGGCTTCTGCTCAGTGATCTATGTCTAATTCCTCAACAATGATTCCTTCTTTGGTTTTCATGACGTAACTACTAATAACTAACTACTTGCAAATCGGTAATCCAGTCTAGTGGTGTTATTGGGACTTTTACAGGTTCTCACAAATTCAAAGAATTTTAGGCCGGGTATATCCGTTTGCTACGCTGAGCATCCAGCGCTTACAGTACTTTCTGTTGCCCTTGGAGAAGAGTTAATGAGCGAATCAGTGAGTTTTCCAATGTACTCTTTGTAACGCCACATAGTAGCGGGTTTGCAATCCCTTCATTAGAAGGCTATTCAAAAGCCTTGCAAAAACGTTCTCCGCACAGATTCTCAGCATCTAACACAACGCTGTAGATGTGCTCCGAGTGGAGTAGACTGGCAGGATATGTGATGCAATTTTACGATTTGCGCATGACGATGTTTTATTGCAGGAAGTACGAGAATTACTGCATGCAGTCATAACATGTTTACGAGCTCACCTTCCAACTGCAGTGATTTGCATCCTGAAAACGCAGTCTTTCGAAGCGAGACTCGTGCCACTATGTGAAGGGATACCAAATCTTAAGCACATATTTATGTTCCGGAAGAAAGCACTTCTCTCTGTGGAGAAGGTAGTTCGACGGTGAGTTTATTTGAATTATGTTGGAAAGCTGCGTAAAATAGCTGCAAGTTGTAGTTTATTTTTTCAACCGCTATATCTCGTTATCGCAAACAATCAGTTTCCGTTATCCATTGTTTTATCTGTCACGTTTTTGCTGGTGGAATTCAGCAGTAACCTGAAAGCTGCGCTTTGCCGTGGGTGTATTGGAGCTGTCTTCAAATAATATTCAGTCTTCTTACGAAATCGTAGATCCAGCCTCTATCAGCAAAATGACATGCGAAAGGCGAAAATGTCCTGCGGCAATATCAAGTTAATATAGAGTCCGAACATGCCGGTCTTGAAGATTTAAATAACTTTTTCAGTCAAGAATTCTTGTATATGTTGCTGCTGGAACTTTACAACTACTCTCCAGTCCTGGCGCGAAACCTTAGCACTCTTATAGCTGGTGAGGGAAAGTGGATTCGACTGCTTCACCCGCAGAACATGAGGGTTTGTTCATTACGTGGGATACTGTTTATCGGTTATGGTGTACATACAAGCGCACAAGTGTTTTCAGTCCTTCGCAGCAATAGTGCTTGCTTCACCCATGTCCCACTACGAGAAGAACAAAAAGATGTACTGTCATCCTATCGTGTGGTTCCATGAAGTCATCAATGACACGGAGAACGTGCTGACTTCGCTATTTAACGAGGTTGCTTCAGAATATTGAGGCTAACAGTTCTCTGGATTAATTCGTGTTCACTTCTTGTAGATCGGAATTCCGCTTTCTCGTGTGCCTGATGCTGTACAATGCAAAAACCAAGATTCACAGGAAGGATCCTTCCTGTCGTCGCAGAAATTGACGCATATTAAGGTGAGCTGAACGGAATTAGGGTCAGTTCTGAAGTGTCCTCGTCCAGTTTACTGACAGCGGGCCGCAAAGCATTTGTGCACAATCGATGCGATCCGTTTTGTTAAGCTTCCGCTAAATTTCTGGATATGCATAACATCCCCTCGTGGCATACGGAATCACTCGCTTACTTGTCAGCAGACTTGACGATGACTATAACTGCATGCAAGATAGGAGCCCGCAGGAAGCTGTCGGAGGTGGATTCAGGGTGCGCCAAAATTACCTTAGGCTAATTTTGCAAGTAGCTTGCTAAATGACAGGAGGACATTGAATATCCGAGTGGTCATCTCTTTTAGTTTGTCTATGTTTTCTTTTTGAATTATCGATAGGCCGGTATCTGTGTATGTACAGGTAATTTTGGTGCATCCAGTTCATCGGTGTTGCTCTTCGCCTAGATTGAGACTTCTGTGTTTTTAAGTTTGCCCCGATATCAAGCAGTGATCGTGCGACGCTCCAGGATTACGCAAAGGCAATGAATATATCCGAGGAAGTGTTTGAAGTGGACTGAATGAAACTTGCTGTTGACTGTTTATTTGAACTTCTTAGTTTTGTTGATGTATTTTTGTTGGCACATGCAGTACCGATGTAGAGCATTCTAATTGTTACCAGTTTACCAATGTTTCCCTTGTGCTGCACTTTTTATCTAGGTATGTGCTTACATTTTTAAGCTTGTTAAATATTGTAATAAATTGTACAAATGCCAACAAATTTGCTATTTGGAGGACGTTTGCAGGTTGAAAAAAAAAACCTCGAAAAATTTACTGAGATATGACCCAGTTCTCACCCCACGCTCTGCATGCAAATTCTTACCTCACGGGAAGGGCAAACTATACTAGATGCGTGCGATTGACGCGCGTGTGGGATAAGCTCAGCCGCAAAACGCACGCAGATGAGGCGCATGCGCTTGTGGTTTCACGGCGGCAGCGGGATATTTTCATTCAGGATATAAATGCCGCGTTGACCTGTATTTATGTGGGAAACTCTCCGCAAATATACAGTGGACGTCAACGGCGGTGGCCCATCCGCGGCCCGAAAAGGACGCAGCGCGACCGCGCCGCGCGTGCCGGGATCGATGTCGTCTGCTACCGAAATACTATTTCTAGTCGGTTTCTTCCCGATTTGGTGGAAAATCCTTAAAATAGGGTAGAAAAGCTGCTAGAAATAACATAACAGCAGCAGAAAACATCGTTTACAACGCGTGCGGCGCGGTTGCGCGGCGTACTTCTCGAGGCCGCGGATGGGCCACCGCCATTGACATCCACTGTAAATGTGCGTCTAACGTGCGTCGAACGCACGCATCTTGCATAAATTACCCTATAAGGACCCGCTTCTCTCATACGAACCCCCGTGGATAATTTACTATACAATCACATGCTATCCGTGGTCCTGGTTTCAACATGAGCTGGCAATCCTCAAGAAGCCTTACACTGGAATCAAGTTAAAAATTTGTATAATGTATACTTCTGTAATAGGATTAATTCAAATGGTATACCTGCTCCTTGCTTAACGAAACCAGATTCTTAGAACTCTTATTTCTCTCTCACAGAATGAAAAAAGAGCAGACATGCCTCGTATTACCTAATCTGGTCATGGATCTTAGATGACGTCTAGAACGTATCTGAACTATCTAGAATGTGCTTTAAGGTGCATAGATCAGTTGGGCCGGACTGGTTCTCGGCATTTAACGTATCGATTCCTTCATTTGGAGAGACTCCAAGGCAAATATGGGGTCAGGGTTTCCCGCTGCCCTCTATTTCTCTATTTTTCTCGTTATTTTTCTTTTTCCTCACATTGTGTTTCTCCAACAACACTGGAAATGATCAAAAAATCGGATATACATATCTTCAGAGTATAATTTCATAATCTGTAGTAAATTTTTAATTTAAATATCTTGAGACAGTACAATTCCAGTGGTCCTTTCCATAGGACAGTTGTTGTGCCTGTTCTTACTACACATGATTCGCATTCGCAAGAACCCTATCATTGTGACATTTGTTGTATTAATTTATTATCTTCTTTTTCTCCAGTTGAGGAAGGTAAAATGGATTTTGTTGGATGAATTATCTTTTCAGCCAGACTTTTATTTGCACGGTTACGTAGAGATTTACAGGGTGCGGCAAAGGTATTGTCCGCTTGAAATGGCTTGTGAAAACCCCAGTGGGCTGTTAGATTGGCATAGATGTGACAGTTCCTTCATAACATGTAGAAAACAATATAGCGAACAGTATGAGACTACGTCCGTTCAATTTTATCACCGTTCTCTAGAGCAGCGTGGGATGCGGTTGCGTGCCGACGCGGCGCGGACGGTAAAATCCGCCTAGCAGATGTCCGGCTCGTCGAGCGCTGGCGCAGGGGCACGAGCCCATTTTTGACTTTTTTGTAGTCACAGGTTGCAATAGAACATGACCTGCCTTAATCCTGCTATCCTGTAGCAGGATCACGGTAGGTCAAATGCAGGATAAGGCGCAACTAACGGCGGAGTAGGCGCGACAACTCTCGCGACATCAGACACAGGCGCTCTCTATGCTGTCTCTGGCTTCTCTGACTCTGCAGACAAGCGGTGGCAGCATGCAGAGTGCCTGTGTCTCTGCCTAAAGCCGCGTCGTGGCCACGCCCCTCTTGACTGCGAACATTTGGAACTTCCTGTACATCTAATACAATGTGAACCGAAATTAGTTTAGCAATGAAAAATATACATTGTACTCATGGTTTTAGCGCAATGCTTCTAACTTTTATGTGGAATTGTCTTAGATGGAACAATGAGTAACCAGTAACACCCTTCGTCCCATCCTCGGGTGTGGGTCATGATGAGGCAAAAGTGGGTGGGCAATGTGTCTGCGATTGGTTCATTCGAACCCTAACCCGCCCTTCAGGACCTACTCGCATTGATTCGCGCGCGATTTCGCCATACTTGCCCATGCAAATTTGAATGTGAGTGGGGACGAGTCGACGCCGAAGGGCGGGAAGACGCCGCCCCATTTTGCCTCATCATGACCCACACCCCCATCCTCTAATGGGTTAAAATGGAAACATTCTAGAGTTTGAGAGCATCATCGACTGAGACTACTCATAATAAACGCAAAATGTGCTGAAAATTACCGGTTACCTGGCACTCATCAACATATTTACCCGTGCTCGTCGTTGCCTCCTTACCCAGATGGTACCCATGGGTAATCGCACCATGTTGCCATAGTTCTAATGCATCTGAGGCTAGAATTCTAATCAGAAGAGTGTTGAATACGGTTGTCTTTTGCTCTCTAGAGAAGCTGTAGTTTTGAAATTCGCTCCAATCCAAACCAAATGTTTGCTCTAGTAATGGAAAACCATGTAATCCAGCGAAATGTAAAGGAAAAAATGTCAAATTAACACCAACAAATATAAAAAATACAGATGACATTATTAACTATCTTGTGGATGATTGTTTCGCATTGCCTATTCAAAAAATACCGTTTTCAGGCAAATCAAAGAAGTGTATGGGCAAGAGGTTTGCACAGAAACAACAGGATAATGTGGGTGTCAGAGACTACGTTTTCGAGTTCCAGTAAGGCACCAACTCCGAGATAGGAGCAATGCGAGCGATTTCCCATTATATTCCGTTATTCTTCCAGGAATGAGTACCAATTCGAACGTGCGGCACGTTCATCTTCGCTGAAGATTGGAATTGTCACCGTTGTCGAGAAGAACACCTCGCACACAGAATACGTGCAAGCCATGGGTTCGTAATTTCTCCAGATTTGTAGAATAAGCATCATAAATTTGTGCAATGTTATGTCATTTCTTATGCAAGGATGTGGACGGGGTCAACGTTGAAGTATGTACGTAGAAGTGAAAATCAATGAAAGAAAGAAGTTGCATGGGAAACGTGCCCCGGGAGGGGGCGGGGGGGTGGGGGGGGGAGTGAGAATGCAGGTTTTAAGACTATAAACACACAAGTCGTTTGATTGTGTTTATAATCCTGAAATTAAACCCTGCCAACCCCACAATGTCATTCCAGGCTCAGTTGCCTGCTATGCCAGAATTCATAACTACGAGTACCGAATAGTGGTCGCCGACGGCTGGCGACGCAAATGTCCGCATAAACAGGTACGCGTGGCAGTTATTAGCATGAAATAGAGCTAAGGTGTGAAAGGAATCGTTCAAGGCAAAGAACTTAAAGGCAGTGTGTCACCTAGTTTCCGTGTTTGAGGATTTGACGGATCCTGAATCTCCTCGATGCGCTGAATCCAGCGGTACACATAAGATGTTACAAAATGGCCTCTAAACCCGTTTTTCAAACGTTTTTCGGAACGGGGTTTGGAACAGTTTGTCGAGCAGAGCGGACACGTGAATTCGTTGATCTTATCGATCGGACAGGTCTAGACGTGTTGGCCAATGTTGCAGACGTGGCGGACAGCTAGTACAGCCACGGACCGCTCCGCCCAAGTGGTCCGTGAACTGCACCTTCGGACCCTCCGAAACGGATTTCCCTCAATTTTAGGAGATAAATTGATAGCAGGTCGTCCAGAAAAGTATAGAAATAACGATCGACTTCACAGTCCTAGCAGTCTTTACAACAACGGAAGTACACGAAGAAAAGCTGCTGATCCATGACGAGGCCCATGTATATGGGTAGAGAACCTATCCAACGTAATGACACGATGTATACTTGTAATCTGCGAAATGGTCTGAAGAAGCTCAGAATCCCACATGAAGCGACGGGAGGGTACTATGGATATCATGGAATTGTAGTTTGGTGTGCACACCCTTATGCAGCTCGCGAGGCTGCTTTCAGATTTGCTTTTATCCTTCCTGAGATTTGTCTCAGTGAGGAGTTACGCCCGTTTATAGCAGGGGCATGAGATAGGGCTGCACGAATGAAGGAGCACCAATGAGAAGCACCAGCTGGTTGTGGCGCAAAGGTAGGTTTCTCGCTCGTCGTGGATATTGTCGGAAGATGGAGTCCTGCACTGTGCGTGAGTTTTGCATTCTTTTTCTGAGTTTCTACTGACTATTTGGCAGATTCCGCTTATATAATTGAACATGATTTTAGGGAGGCTCTCTAACCATATAAGTGTCGTCTTCAATTAGCAGCTTAAGTTCGTGCACTTCCCTTGTAAATTTGTTAAAAAATGCCATATTTGCTTCATTTGAAATTGAATGAGTCTGATGACAACGTGACGTACATTTGGAGGGATTTGCTGAAATATTTATGATGTTCTTATAAAGTGATTTTAGCTTTTGCTATTCGCTTCGAAACGTGCTGCCAAGTTCGTTTTGAATGCAATCCTATGACTCTGATATGGAGTACTTTGGCGAAATTTGGCTGAATAAAACCATTGACTCCAGAGCAGTTGGAATTTCTTTTTCATTTCGACTTTAACGATTTCAGATGTTCTTCAGGCGACACTGCATAATCGCGTCAATATTGAATCGCTACGACTATATTTTATTTTTGGACGCTGATATAGGAGTTGTAAATCCTAATAGGTGTGGTGATACTAGATACTTTTTAGAATATTCTCAAGCATCACACTATTTTCGTAGCAGGTCACCTTTCAATTACGAGCTAAGCTCCTCTGAAATGTTAGGAATATTGCTGATCGGTGAAGTTTGTGTACGTGCCGTTGGCTGAAACCGTGCGATTTGTGCACGGACAACTTGAGGAATCCGCTCAGTTTGAGCCCTGCATGCTACTCGTGCAACTCACAGATTTTTTCCAATTTTTGCAACTCGTGCAACTCCCGGGACATACCTGGTTTTGAAAGAAATTACGGCGGAGGAGCTGGTCTCGCACATCATTTAGGACTATCGAAGAGTACATAGAGGACAAGATAGATATTGTATTCTATGATCGATTCTACACATTCGAAGTAATGGCAGGAACATATTTGGTAAAGAACACCGACTGGTCACGTGATTTTCTCAACGGTTAGTGATTATCCAGGCCTCTTTTCCCAGTAAACAGCACGAAAAGAAGTTGACAAGATCAGTGAGTGCGATATTACAGTCGGGTCCGGCAGCCACTGCAAATGAGCGCCGGCGGGCGCCGGCCGCCGCCACCCTCCGGTGCCCCGGTATTAATGAGCTATAAATCACTCGAGCTTGGGAGAAAGCGAAGAAAAATACAATTTTAGTCCATAGTAGACAGAGTGCAGTGAATATGTTGAGGCTATAAAGCAGGGGACCATTTTCACAACTTTCACGCTTTTTCATTTTTGTGATTTTCATGGGGAAAGATTTCTGAATACTCAATAAGCGAGGCCAACTCTTCCATTTTCTGCTATAGTACACTGCTTCGCGAATATAAAAATGGCCGTTATTCTTCTATAGATAGACACAGTACTTCAGTTATCCCATCTGAATAATAAAGCTCATCCAATTCGGGATCCTCAGAAATAATTTAAATCCGTATAAATTGTTCCATATCCATTGCGAGGTAGTTCTACCGCTGTCATTTATCTTTCGTGGAGCAGTCCTTTACGGCGGAGTTACTCTCTCCCGGTTTCGCTCAACTTTGAAAAAGTGGTTTTTCACTATTACTTACACTATTACTATTACTTACACTTACACTTATCGTTGTTTATCTTCGAAAGAGTTCTCCACTACTACTTACACTTACACTTATCGTAGTTTATCTTCGAAATTTATGCAAAACGTTGCCGGATGCCTTCCTGGACTACCCGAAGGAGATCACGGGGGACGTTCCAAGCAGTGAACCCCAAACACTGCGATACTTAACTCTGGATCTCCAACGGAGTGGAACCAGCGATAGGGACAGATTGCAATCTGCCGCTCTAACCACTGAGCTATCCGGGCTACTTTTTATGTTGGAGTTTGTTAGATAACTGCAGCAGTCGTAGGCAGCATACTATATGTATTTGCAAAACGGGGCACAGGGCAGGATTCGATCCCCTGACCGCCACGACGTCGATCATTCGCTCAACCCACTGAGCTATGCACGCACTCGATGGAACATACAAATAGTGTCCACTATTACTTACACTGACACTTATCGTAGTTTATTCTAGAAATTTAGGTGAAAAGGGAGTTGGGTGGGGCCACTCCTGCGAAGCCTAAGCCTAAGCCTTAAACCCATTCTTAAGCATAGGGTTATGCTTATCTACCCTGTCTACTATGGACTAAAATTGTATTTTTCTTCGCTTTCTCCCAAGCTCGAGTGATTTATAGATTATTAATACCGGGGCGCCGGAGGGTGGCGGCGGCCGTCGCTCGCCGGCGTCCATTTGCAGTGGCTGCCGGACCGGACTGTGCGTTTTCTGTGCCTATCCTGAGGCAATTATGAAAACGAGAGAGAGAGAGAGTTTCGCTTGTTTTCTTCTGGATCTAGTCAGCGCTCTATTTAAATCAACTCAGAAACTGGGCTAAACAACATAATCACGCGTTGTTCATAGGGTGGGCCAACTACGAATACAGACTACCTCACAGTTTCCATGGATCTGACAATGGTGCTCTCAATGTGAGTTTCACTGACTTGTGTCCAGAATCGTATCCAGACGCAGAGATTTGGGAGAGACAGTGGCGGACGCAGAATTTACTAGCTGGTGGGTGGGGGGGGGGGGCTGAAAAAAAGTGGTAACTCTGCCATTCCGTGGATCGAAATGGAATAATAAAAGGACTAAAATTACTAACTTCAGTAAATAATTCATAATCAATTTTTTAAATGATGCTAAAAGCGGAAAATAAAAAATGAGCTCACATCATACATTTTCATCCATTTTACAAAGTCATTTCAAAAATTCGGTAACCCATTCTCGGGAGGGGGCGCTCCGGAGTTAGGCTTACGCTTGTGCCTCCTATACTGAAGCTTTCCTTCAGACGTTGAATCAGATATTTCTCTAAAGAACTCCAAAAATCATCAGATCTACCTCGTCGAATGGATAACCCCATCTCGTGACATTGAGCTGGACGTGTGCCGCCGAATTTGGAGCAGGTCTCGCGACTGGGATGGAGTATTCATGTTCACAGCTTGCGTTCGGGATATACTTGGCGATCAAACGAAGTATGGAAATATCAAGATCCTAAAGAAGGTCTGGAACACTTCCGCAGCCACAGCTTGTTATTTAAAAAATGCGGATTTTCAGGGCACGGGCTGGGCACGGGACTCGTTTTTAACCAATACGAAGTGGAACCCAGCTCGGGATTTCATGCTGCACGATATGAAAGTGAAATACCGGCGCTTCTATCGGACGTTGAGTCTCGTGTCTCCGTAGGTTCCCCGTAGTTCAAACCTACAAGTTTTTACCACAAATGTTCACATCATGATCAGTTCCAAGGTTTTGCTGGATTATTGCGTAGTTAGTGAGATTTTGTGCTGCAGAATAGATCCACAGCTTTTTTTTTAGGATGAGAACTGTTGAAATGCATTCTTGGTACAACCCATTTGCTGGCGATTTTCACCTGGACCTATGCAGACCAGGGTAACAGTCCACACTATATTTTTTCCTGCTGGGAACACTGATAGATTTCCAGGAACTCGTCCTGGAGCTACGACAACTACTTGATTGTGCCAGTACACAAACTCGAGGAGCGGTTTCGGCAGAAGTACCTCGAAGTACATTTCGAAAAACTGCGAACCTTAGGACGAGTGAGGAAGTTCTTTGAAAATTCCTCTCTGCACACGATGATATCTCTTGATCGGAATAAAGAAATCTAACTGATAATGCCTTTGCCTGAACATTCGATGTCGAGCAAAAAAAGCACAAAATATTAAAAATTGAGTTGCTTATCTACAAATAATTTCTGCTCGCAGCAAAAAAAAAACTCTAAAGAGGCTCTGTTTAGATTTTGGCTTCGGCTTACTCCAAATATAATCCTAGCGATGGAAGAAGTGTGTGAGAGAGAGCTGGATTCATAGCCTGCAGTGCAAATCTCAAAACTTCAGAAAATGAGTGGTGATCGGCATAACATGCATTTGTCAAAGCAATGGAGAAACCTTCATCCGAAGCATCGGTGGTTCAGTGGTAGAATGCTCGCCTGCCACGCGGGCGGCCCGGGTTCGATTCCCGGCCGATGGAAGTTTTGCGCGCACCTTCGACTCGTTGGTGGATTTTGCATTTTCAAGATTGCAAGTTCCACTACGTTCACAGCATGCAGTTTTTGTTCTTTTTGCATCCAGAAACACCTTTAAAGTCTTTACAAGCGACTCATACAAGTCTGAGACAGTACGTAGAATGTAGGAAGAGTTGGGTAATTTATATGCCAGAAAACAGTATTAGGTGGCTGATATCTCGTGGTGGAACAGGTCTGGATGATAATGTTGTGCCCCTTCAGTAATATAAAAGCTAAATTGGCCAGCAACAAAGGCTTCATTGCAGCAGATTGATTGAAAAAATATTTTTTTGCACTATAGGCCAATCCACGTCGATTTCACAGCTCACCTTATATTTTATTTATTTTCAATACAAAGTGTCAAGGGCACAATGCGACCCTTCATCGAAGGTAAAGGAAAGAGAACAGTGACAATTGTTTGATGGGTTTTCAGGAATATCCCTTATTTTCTGTTAGCTTTCGTAAGTCTGCGGAACATTGTGAAACGGCCGAATTTACGAGTAAGCTACAGTTTGAGCTTGGGTCCCCAAAATTGTAAAATATTGGATCAGGTTTCGGCTTAGGCTTAGCCTTAGGCTTGTAAGGAAGGAAGGTCTAGGCTTAAGATGTCCTCAAATGCGAACATTGGCTACTCGGTACATAAAATGCTAGGCAACCAAATATTACGTAATCCTCAAAAATTTAACCAACTCTTTCCTTAAGAGCAAGGTCCGGTGAAAATCTTGCCCACTCAGATCTTTTATTCTCTGGGAACTGAACTATCTGTGTAGCATATATTACATGTTTAAGTAAGCTCTATCTCAAGGATGAAAAGTCTATAGGATAAAAAACTTGAGGATAACGGTAACCGCGGAAAAACATGCTCCAGCCGATAAAGACTGCGCGCGTGCATAATGAACAAAGATGCACGATCATGCGGATGCTAGTTGCAACGTGAGCAGCTTGAAGAACACTCCTGAAACCATCGCCCACTCCATGGAGCGGACTAGGTGTAGTCCTTTCAATATGGATTTTTTCCTATGACGTCGCAATGGACAAAATGTGATACGTGCGATATGGCGTTATTTGAAAGCAAGGACTCAGCACTCCGTTGTGCCAAAATTGGTCAAAGCGAACAGCGAGCTGTGACTTTTTAAAGGAATTTTTCTATTATTTCCGTTCACGGCGTGGTCATAGGTGACGAATTCAGAGGAAATTCGAAAAATGAAAATTTGCCGGGACCTTGCTTTTGAGGATAACGACATAGATAGGCTTCTCCAATCCGTAGAGGACGCCTGACACATATGGTGCGTGTCCACATTTTTCTGGACAGTTTTCTCTAATGATTAGATCACAATACTCATCAGAAAAAAAAATTGAAAAAAGAATAACAATCACAGCATACCCATAGTGAAAAAGAATCAAGTAAAAATAGCGACTGCGTCATTTATTTTACAATTCTAACATTTAGAAAGGTGCGGATTCGATCTTGGTCCTCTGTCGCCTCGTCTTACGCCTTTGCCTCTGAATAGTGTAGTTGATGGATATTCAGTTCACTCATCACCCTGAAGAAACTACCCTTTGAAGAAATGGTTCGGGAGGTAAGGAATGGACTCGGATGCATCACTGGAAGAATTAATAGTCTCATACCCGTGGGTATGGTTACCCATTTATAGCAGCTCGGTATAGACTCAGAGAGTGATTCATCATTGAAATTACCCAGGGTAAACGCGCTGCAAATGTTATGTTAAGGAAAAGTAAATGTGTGTGGCGTTAACGAGTTCACCCCGGGTAACCTCAATGATGCGTGTGGCTCAACACTACGTATGGGCAAACACGTTGAAATTATCGTGATTACCATGGGTAACCCCATTGATGCATCAAAGGCCTGGACGCATTTGACAAGAATGACGTAGTTGGATAGTAAAAATTCGGGTTACAAGTAGGGTTACACCCCAAATTTAGTCAGTGTAGGGAAAGCGTGTGCATGGACAAAGCTCTGCTTATCCAGAAAACTTCTCCACCTATGGTTATAGCTGCTACCTTGTCTGAGATCATATCAAAAGGACCCGAGACAGCTTCATACGCTAACTGCAGCCGGAAAAAAAAGTTCAGTCACGGTGAAAAGATTTGCTTCTTTCTTGGAATCTCCAGATCTTATTCATTTCGTAGTAAAAATAACCACAGACAAGTGAACAGATGTTTCCATGAACTCTACACAAACGCGATGCCCTCGAACTTCAGAGGAGCGTTGAGAGGTGAATCCGGCAATAAGATATTTCCCTTTATGTTGAACACTGACAAATACATGAAATCTGTTCCCGAAAAACGGGTTTAAAAACAGTTTCGAGACAATTTGCCCTATACCGCTGGATTCAGTGTGTCGAGGAGATGCAAAATCTCTCATTGCCTCAACCACGAATGTGAGGTGGGCCTCTGCCTTTAAAAGCTGTCCTCCAGGCAGAATCTTCACCATTAGTACCCAAAACCGATCCAGTGCACCCTCCGCCCCTTGGTGGATTTTGTGAAAACATATTAAATCCTGTCCAAGACATGTGCTACTTTCTCACAGTCTGATCTCTCTTCCTGCTGGGGATGACACATACACAAACGCGTATTAACTTGTTTAACAGGTACCCCTTAATTTGAAGGCCAGAATTTTCACCTGAATTTCGGAAAAAATTGGTTACTTGTAGAAATACAGTCGGGTCCGGCAGCCACTGCAAATGGGCGCCGGCCGCCACCACCCTCCGGCGCCCCGGTATTAATGAGCTATAAATCACTCGAGCTTGGGAGAAAGCGAAGAAAATACAATTTAGTCCATAGTAGACAGGGTAGATAAGCCTAACCCTATGCTTAAGAATGGGTTTAAGGCTTAGGCTTAGGCTTCACAGGAGTGGCCTCACCCAACTCCCTTTTCACCTAAATTTCTAAGATAAACTGCGATAAGTGTAAGTGTAAGTAAGATTGGACACTATTTGTATGTTGCAACGCGTGCGCGCATAGCTCAGTGGGTTGAGCGAATGATCGACGTTGTGGTGGTCAGGGGATCGAATCCTGTCCTGTGCCACCGTTTTGCAAATACATATAGTATGCTGCCTACGACTGCTGCAGTTATCTAACAAACTCCAACATAAAAAGTAGCCCGGATGGCTCAGTGGTTTGAGTGGCAGATTGCAATCTGTCCCTATCGCTGGTTCCACTCCGTTGGAGATCCAGAGTTAAGAATCGCAGTGTTTGGGGTTCACTGCTTGGAACGTCCCCCGTGATCTCCTTCGGGTAGTCCAGGAAGGCATCCGGCAACGTTTTGCATAAATTTCGAAGATAAACTACGATAAGTGTAAGTGTAAGTAATAGTAATAGTGCAAGTAATAGTGAAAAACCACTTTTTCAAAGTTGAGCGAAACCGGGACAGAGTAACTCCGCCGTAAAGGACTGCTCTACGAAAGATAAATGACAGCGGTAGAACTACTTCGCAATGGATATGGAACAATTTATATGGATTTCAATTATTTCTGAGGATCCCGAATTGGATGAGCTTTATTATTCAGATGGGATAACTGAAGTACTGCGTCCATCTATAGAAGAATAACGGCCGTTTTTGTATTTGCGAAGCAGTGTACTATAGCAGAAAATGGAAGAGTTGGCTTCGCTTATTGTGTATTCAGAAATTCTCCCCATGAAATTCACAAAAATGAAAAAACGTGAAAGTTGTGAAAATGGTCCCCTGCTTTATAGCCTTAACATATCCATTGCACTCTGTCTACTATGGACTAAAATTGTATTTTTCTTCGTTTTCTCCCAAGCTCGAGTGATTCATAGCTCATTAATACCGGGGCGCCGGAGGGTGGCGGCGGCCGGCGTCCGCCTGCGCCCATTTGCAGTGGCTGCCGGACCCGACTGTACGTCATATTTCTCAGTCAATTTTCGCAAAAATGTAAGCGAAATTTTTGTGTTGAAAACTGCTGTTGTTTTGTTACGGGTGCTACCCCGGTCATTTAAACATACAAAACGTAAATAAAAACATATGGAACTTCCAAATGAAAGCCTCTTACCTTTATACTTCTGAATATCACAGCCGTTACACTGTCTACTGATGCGCCTCAGGTCATACGCGCTCAGACTTGGATTTCCTCGTATAATCGTCCCAGAGGGTAGCTTCAGATTTTTGTTGATGGACACGTGAAGCAGGTCCTTGTTATTTTTGATGTCAAGTGCAGGTTTCCCTTAAAAATTGCTTCCCTCCCGTGTCGTGAAGGAATATATAATATTACAAGACAAAGAATAAAATGTCGGACGCTCACGATGACGACTGCTTGTTGTGGGAAGAAAAGGAGAATTTGGACTTCAGGACGAAATTCTCAATCTTTCAAGAATCATGAGTGTGGCATTTATCTATGGGCTATCCGTCAAAATTCGGATGGCCGACATTATAGTGTTCCTCAAAAAAATCTGGTATCATGCAAACCTAAGCCAGAAGGTGCTTCTAGCCAGGGACGAGCCGCTCTTTTCCGACTGGTACGTTCCAACACCTCTCCCTGCAATTCATTGTCAGCTGTTTCACAAAGTACGCTCCCATTATATGTTGACAATATTGTATATGAAGAACATTGTGCGGGAAAAGGGGTGGGACCAAGCTTTGCCATTGGCCGAAGTGAAAAGAACATCCAATAGCAGACCGCAGTCCCCCCCCCCTCCCCCCGCTCACTATGTTCCTGTTGAACGCTCTAAATGCTAGACTCGAATGGAGTGCTTAAAAAAGGTGAGACAAAGCGCGAGAACGCACCAATCACGCAGCAGTGGCTCCGCCCCTATTTTCCCCACGACGAACCAAACGCCAAATTCTGAGGCCATTAGCACAAAATCAGTGAGTGTGTTGCTTTTTAAGACAAAACTCGCAGTTCAGACATCAACGGGACCCGCATGCATCATTGAAATTACCCAGGGTAACGCACTCACACACCACAAATTTACCCATCGTTGACACGGGCGCCAACGCGTTTACCCTGGGTAGCCCTAATGATGCATGAAACTGCAACACCAAAATTAAAATCAAGAATAGGAAAACCGGAGAAAGCTTGGGATATGGAATATTTCTAAGAGCCAAAAATGACAGGCTTTTCCTATTGTTGGGTCAAAACTTGGCCAAAATCCACCAAATTCCCAGAGATGAATCCGAAATTCGACTCATCCTTGTCGAGCCGTCATCGATGAGCTTCACGATGCTTCAAACAACTTACCTTCACCGCACGGAACAAGTTTTCTGAGCTCGGGGAAGCTCAGTTCTTCATGCTTGGTGTTGTGCGCTTTCAGACACATGTGCGCTTCCTCCATATTTTCGAACAGGTCGTTGAACTCGTCGAAGCTCAGGTCGCCGGCGTTCAGCTGGAGCTCCACACCGGGTGCCGGTCTGATCAGTTTTCTGCCTTTGCACGCCTTCGCTATTTCCTTCGCTCCAATGTCTTCCAGGCTGGAGCAGTCTGAAACAACAGTAGGAAGATTGGCTTTACGTTACTGGCGATTGCTCGTCCTAGAGAACACAAAGCCTCATAATAATAACGTGAAGAACTATGCAGTAGAGGGTAAACCTGGGGAGGGGCGGGGCTTACACATATACCGTGGGTAATCTCAATGACGCCCTGGGGCCGCATGCATCATTCAAATTACCCAGAGTAAGTAAATGTGGTGGAGGAGCGGGGTTTACACAATTACCCTAGGTAATCTCAACGACGCCGTCGCATACATCACCCAGGTTACCCAGTGCATGTAGGTAAATTTGGTGGAGGGGCGGGCCTCACACATTTACCCTGAGTAATCTCATTGTGGCCCTGAAGCCCAATGCATCATGCAGATTAACAAGAGAGTAAGTAAATTTGGTGGGTACGTCTACTCTGGGTAATCTGAATGACACCGGGGCCGCATGAATCATTCATATTATCTAGAGTAAACGTGTTAACACTCATAAAATTTACCCATAGTTAACACGGGCGGCACCATATTTACCCTGGATAATGTCAATGAAGCATGCTGGGGCGCTGATTCACATAGGAAAATTCGCTAATCTGTGTTCGTTCCTAGTTTATGTTTCATTGAAGATCTTCAATGAATCATAGATTGCCCTCCAGATATTAGCGCCGAAAGCCTCATATATCCACACGAATTCGCCAATTTCCCACGATTCTTCCCCCCCCCCGTGACTGCAGTCAACTGCAGAAAACACCTGTAAACTCCCCGCGCTTAATAACTCTCAAACCGTGCACGGTAGCTCCTCTAATAGCCCGCGCTGAGCTTTAAGTTAGTCCACGGTCGATGACCAGGCATGAGGGGAGTGCTGTTTTGACTTCTTGCGCCCCCAACTACCATGAGCTCTCCACAGACAAGTTCTGACATTGGGCATCTCCACAGTAACCAGGGAAACAGCAAAACAACAAAGTACAGATTACGAAGCCTTCCACGGCAACTTCAGAAAACCGAAACTTTGCTATCCCAAAGCATGTATAGGCCAAGTATTAGAGAATAATGTTTCAAAATCCTCACCAATATAGGCTGCAATGTCGCATTTGAGATATTTGCAGAACCGAAGTCGCCATCGTGCCATGAAACTGGGGGTGATGACTGCGTTGTTCTTGAGCGTGGCTTCCACTTTTACACGCTTCATACTGTTCCCCACCACGTAATGCGCTATGAGATTTTTCATGTGCGGGTTGTCCTGAACGTCCAACCCACAACCAGGCTCTGAAAAGCATTCGTGTGAAGCTGTTCGTGCAGATTTCACGAAATTTCAAGGAGATGTGCTTGGGTTCAGGTATTGATGGGTAGTGTAGCTTCGTTGTCACATCCCCTTTGTTACCTTCTAGCCTCTGGCGAGAATACCTCCGTGATCCTCAGAGCAAAACCCGCAAAAATCGATAAAATCAATGAATCAATAGATCGTGCTAAGTAGTTGCTACATTCAGAGTAAAGATGGTGGATAATCCCTGTAAGCTCTCGGATGTAGACTGTTGCTTGGTGCCGAACCGAAAAATCGATAAGACCTATCGAAAAATCTATAATATATCAGGGTCGATAAGTTAAAGCAAGGTTCGGTCAGAATTTTGCCCACCCAGGTTTTTTGCTCTCTGAAGTTCAAACCATATGTGTAGCCTGCATCTCAAGTTTGAGACCTCGATTTTAGCTCTATCGCTAGATATAAACGTCCAAAGATTACGATGGCCGTAGTAAAACACGCTCCAAAGAACAAAATGTTGTCATGTTTCACATATGGATTCAAATTTGGCGCTTATGCGCGTGAGCCAGATTTTTGAAAGAGGAGCGCCGTAAGCGTTGTCATGTTTTATAGATAAATTTGAATTTGGCGCTTATACTCGTGCGTCAGATTTTTGGGCAACCCCCATGTAAATCTAAGGCATCAACCACGTCCAGCTATGTTTCACAATTCCGCCGCATGAAAAAAATCCACCATTTCCAAAGTTGTTTTCAAATGCTCACGTCTTCTCGAGTTGAGGTTCACTTAAGCTCCCCAACCACTCACTGCAAATCCAATTTTCAGACTGGTTATAAGTCACTTACAGCGTATTGAAAATTTCAGCTCTTTCAAAATTCAAAACGGGCGCCATAAGTATCAACAATGTTTTCGTGGTCGGTGCGCCAAGCGGGTGATAATTGCGGTCATAATTCGACGAAAGATGGATTACAGTATCACGACCCTTGAATACCCACTGCGGTCCCGAGGCGATTTCGCTGTTCCCTCTTTGCAGGGTAGCTGAGTAGGTAAAACACAGCCACCACTTTGTCATATTGTAATGCATATATTGTACGATTTTGTTAAGATCTGAAGAAGGCGATAAGTGCCGAGAGCCCATCAAATAAAACTTTAGACGAAGTTCTCAACCAGTGCTGGAAACAGAGTCGTTATCAAACGAGACTTCGGGTCAGCAGCATATTATAATAGTTCTCTAAATGCTCACTGAGGAGGCGGATGAGTCTCAGGTTGGGCAAAGCCAAGCGGGTGTAGTCGGTTCCGACAACGCGGATGCAGAAGTTGATCTGCTCGACAGTCTTGAACAGCTCCTCGAACAATCGCTGCTTCAGCATGGATGCGTCGAAGACGAACGCTTCTTTTGTTTCTTCGAAAAAAATTCTCTTAACACCAGCACATTTGTACACAAGGTAGCGGTAGTCAGCCTCTTTTTTCGGGATCGGATAGTATTCGCACACTGAAAACAACACAAAAAAAGAGATTTTTCTCCGGTTTGGTTAAAGTCTGAGTTCAGAAGACGCGTACATGCATGTAAGTCGAGTGACGATTCCACAGGTTCCTCTGCAAAATAAGGTATTGCTCATCTCAGGATGGATGTTGGTACGTTAGGTCGGATTCGCTAACCTCTTGGGTCCTGTATATCACATTCGCGACAAACTTTCACTAGACTTCTGAGATTTGTGCTGCTCAGCACGCGATTCCCTCGTATGCGGAAGCTTTTGTCCGAGCCGAAGGTGCATGGTAGGACCAGCCTGCTCAGGAACGGGTTGTTCACGAACTGGAGCGAGTGTTCGCCTGTAAATTGAATTGTATAACAATATCGACTCTGTTTTCAGCACAGGTTGAGAACTTCGTTCAAGATTTTATTGAGAGGTTTTATTACCTCATCACATGCACTAGTTGTGGCCAGCGATACGTAGGAGAATCGGAAAGGCCACTGAAGAAAAGATTAGATGAGCATCGACGAGCACTAGCGCACCCACAATCATACCCCCACAACGGTTTCTCAAAACATCGCACGGCGATGCACGTGAGAGAGTCTGCTTCAGATTTTGAGGTTAAAGTGTTGCATCGCCACCTCGAAAAACCTCTAGAAAGGAAGATCTTAGAGGCAAAAGAAATAAGGCGATGGAAACCGGAGATCAACAACAAGGAGGAGCTTGTGGAGGCTTTAAGACTTATTGCTTGATCGATTGTGAGAAAGCAAGAAGAACGGTGATAATTCGACGAAGGACCGATTACAGTATCACGACCCTTAAATACCCACTGTGGTTCCGGAGCGAATTCATTACTCCCTCTTTGCCGGCGAGTTCGTTGGGTGAAAAACGGCCACCCCATTGCCATATTGTAATGCATATATTGTATGATTTTGTTAAGATCTGAAGAAGGCGCTAAGCGCCGAAAGCTCATCAATAAAATCTTGGACGAAGTTCTCAACCTGTGCTGAAAACAGAGTCGATATCGAATGAGACTTCGGGACAACAGCATGCTAGTGTATAACAATAAGTCTCTCAGCACCATGTTCTGATCCACGAAAATTTTCGTTTCCTTAACTTAAAAGCGCCTGTAAATGTACGCTCTCATGCAGCTTTTCACTTTTTCACTTTTCAACGTTGTTCATCTAGGAGAATTCTCCAGACCAAGCGCTTGTCACGCTGCAATCTACGTTTTTCGCAATTAATCGACTTTCACAAAGACTGCTGGGGGAAAAGCGAGGTTCCAAAAAAAGATCTCGAAGACAGAGATTCCAAAGACAAACTCATTGTGAAAATATAATATCTAATTTGAGGAAAATAATTTTAAAAAATTTCCGAAAAATACTATCAGGTTGTCAGGAAAGTTCTCGCGGTTTTCAAAAGTGTTCTATTTTAACCCCACGCTGCCTTGAAGCAACCTGTTCTTTGTATATACATATAAGGAAGTCAGGTATGTGCGAGTTTATTATTATCATTCACTTTCCTGCACAACCCCTACCAGGAAGACGGATTTTTCAAAACAGTACATTTGCGGCGTTTTAGTATACAGCTTCAAATCTGGTGAATCAGCAACCGCATCCACTCGCCGTACTAACGCTCTATTTGAGGGACGGTACAGTTGCCGAATGCACTGCACAGGTTTGGTCCAGGCGCCTTCGTGCTAGAGTCTTCAACTTCAGTGTTTCCGCACGATCGAGACGCGCATCCGGAGTCGACAATGGACGATTACAGCAGATGATAGATTCAGATTCAAGGCAAACCATGTGTGAAAGGACACAAGTCTTGGATGTTCGCAATACCACCATCGCCGATCACCTGCACCATTTGGGCAAGGTATAAAAATTATCACAGTAAGTGTCCATGATCTCACCGGGTGCGTTCTCCAGCGACGTGGAGAGGTGGCTACTGAATTGCCCTCGTACAGAAGCATTGGAAAATAGCTGAAGTCTACCTTTGCAGGAGATGAGAAGAGGTGTCTGTACGTCAACACCAAGCACCATCGACACTGAGTTGACAAGGACGAGCGGCCTAAGACGCAGCCGAAGACAGGTGATCACCCTGTGAAGGTTGTAGTCACTGTTTGTTGTCACCGAAAACAGGTGATCACCCTCTGAAGGTTGTGGTCACTGTTTCTGCACGACGATGCTCGTCAACATATTGAAAGGCATCATCCACTATGCGCTACTGCCACGCGACACACATTGCCCTCACGCTGGACCTGTGCTATCAGCATCCGGATAGATTTGCCGCAAAAATTGCGGAAAAGAGTCCGAATCACGGCAAGATCCGATTTCTGCACGACGATGCTCGTCCACATATTGGAAGTGTGACTCGCCAGAAGCTACCCGGCATTGGATGAAAAGTGCTGACTTACCCAACGCACAGCCCTTTCCCTTGCGTTAAAAGACAGCCACCCTCTAGCGCCTGTCCCACCCACCTGTCCCCCTCTAACGCCATGCAAAGTAGAGCGTTCCATATCGAGATGACTTGGATCGCTGGTTCGGCTACTTTTCCGACTCAATGCCAGAACAGTTCTAAGGCGAGGGCATCGAAAGGGTTTCCAAAAATGGGCGAAGTGTGGCAGTACGCGATGGTAATTTATTCATTTCTTGATGTGTTTTCCTATTTTTAAAACGTAATGTTTCAAGAACCGCGAGAACTTTCCCAATCTCTATATATAAAGTAGAATGTCTGTGAGTGTGTGTGTGTGTATGTATGTATGTATGTTCCTTATAGAAATCGCGCAGGGTGAACCGATCGGGACCAAACTTTGCATGCTCATTCCTCATGGGCCGGCGGAGGTTTTAGGCTACTTCGTGCCAGGCATTATCGATTGATTTATCGATTTTATTGATTTTTCGCCACTTTTGCCCGGGGGCGCCGAGGACATGTCTAATGGGGTTTCTCAATGCGCTGAACACGAATATGATAACCGTTTTGCACGAAATATCGATTTATCGATTTTATTGATTTTTCGCTACTTTTGCCCGGGGGCGCCGAGGACATGTCTAATGGGGTTTCTCAATGCGCTGAACACGAATATGATAACCGTTTTGCACGAAATATCGATTTATCGATTTTATTGATTTTTCGATATTTCTGCACGAGAGTCAGTAGGGTCAGCTCTACTGGGGTTTGTCAGTGCGCTGAACACGAATATGATAACCGTTTTGCACGAAATATCGATTTATCGATTTTATTGATTTTTCGATATTTCTGCGCGAGAGTCAGTAGGGACAGCTCTACTGGGGTTTGTCAGTGCGCTGAACACGAATATGATAACCGTTTTGCACGAAATATCGATTTATCGATTTTATTGATTTTTCGATATTTCTGCACGAGAGTCAGTAGGGTCAGCTCTACTGGGGTTTGTCAGTGCGCTGAACACGAATATGATAACCGCTTTGCACGAATTATCGACTTATCGATTTTCTGATTTCTTGCTATTTTCGGCCAGGGGTGGTGAGGACATGGTTACTGGGGTTCCCCAATACGCTAAACACGAATATGATAATCATTTTGTGCAGAATATCGAATTATTTGTATGATTTTTCGCCATTTTCGTCCACGGGCCGGTGAAGATGTGTCTACTGGGATTTTCCATTGCGCCGTACACGAATATGACAACTATTCTCCATGGATATATCGACTCAGTAATTCTTTTGCTCTTTCTCCGCTTTTGGAAAGGGACGGGGTAGGAATATGTTCACTGGATCAATCGAAAACGCTAAACCCTAAGTGCGAATATGGCAACTGCTTTCTATGAATTTGACACTGAAGTAACATTACTGACTTTTCGCTTACGGGTCGGTGGAAGAGGGTTACATGAGCCTGCTTCTAAGTTTGCCACCAAAATTATAGGCATCCGCAATGAATTTGTCGGCACTAGCAATTGTCCTCATTGGTGTGAAATTGCCGGGGTAGTAAAACACCCGAGCGAAGCCGGGTATGCCGTCTAGTAACCTAATAATATGGATAGTCACCAGCCCAGCCACAGAACCCCATGTAGACCTCCTCTATTCCGCTCGACAATCTTTAATCTGCTGTAGATACGTAGCTAAAGCGCTCACCTCCCTCGCAGGCCTCAATGTGCTTCAGTCTGGGGAACATCACATTCTTGTGGTAGGTGCTGATGGAGGTGATACACGCGAAAATCTGTTCAGCGTTCCTGAACAGCTGATACATCTGTTCTGTATTGAATGAGGCCAGATCCAGCTCTAGCTTCACTCCTGGTATTGCTTTGATAACTTTTTGGCCACCGCACTTGTGCACGAACTCGCTCACGAGTTTGTGCTTGATTGGATCCTCGATCCTGCTGCACTCTGAAAAGCTCCGATTAAAAGGCGTGTAGAATATTATACCTGAAAGGGGTGGGGCAGTCTAGCTCTGCGATTAGTCAATTCATTCAACTGGCCAATCACAGTGCTCGACGGCGTCGCCCATTTCAGGTATAATGCTCCATACTAGCTAAAAGTCTTCCTTTGCTCACGTTTAAACAACATTTAAACCGGTGAAAATCTCACCGCAAAAAAATATGGACAGTGTTTTAATTTCGTCGTGAAGCGTGAGAAAATTGGCGTTTTTTGCGGTCTCGAGAAGCGCACGGCACGACCGCGCCGCGCGTGCCAGAAATCGACCTCGCTTGCTGCCGTAATGTTGTTTTTCGTCTCGGTTTGATAGGATTTCAACTGTCTTTGCGTTTCTAAGTATATGCACGAGCCTCCATCATACCTCTTATGTCCGCTTGTCCTACGTTTCTTCCTTTTAGGTGCTGATGCGAACGCTTTACGCTCAAAAATAGAGTTTACACCAAAGAGAGGGAACAGCAACATCTAAAAGGGAGAAGCACGAAAGAGGAATCGGAAGTGCGATGAAACACGAAAAAATGGCTAAAAATTATCAAACTGGACAGAAAACGTACAGAAATCGCAATAAGGCGGCAGGCAATATCTATTACCCACCATCGCGACGCGGTTGCGCGGCGTGCTTCTTGAGGCCATGCAAAACGCACCCTCACTCACGTTTACTGTATGCCAACGTATGTCCCTTTTGCCAATGCCAAGAAAGTACACTTGAAGAGGTTAAAAGCACCTCAAGTGAAGACTGAATCTAACCTATTCTGGAGCGCACCCTCACTATCTACAAAGAGTTCCCCAACAAGACGAAAAAGAAATTAAGATTATGGGAGTCCAGAAATGAGAAATTACGATTTCTTCGAGATTCTGAGAGAAACGGTGATGAGACAAAGAAATATTTCACCGTGGACTTGCAGTCATTGAAGACATTCAGACAAATAAAGTGAAAGGCAATCGTTATTGCACAGCAGACGCAGCAACGCCGCAACGCAGCACTGGTGCGGTGCGGCAGCACATCTTAACGCCTTCTTCTTTACTGATATTCCTGTACTATATATATATATATATATATATATATATATATATATATATATATATATATATATATATTTAGAGTCAGAGTACCAATAAAAAACATTATTAGCTCCACTGGTGGATTTGGAGAGCAGTGAGACACCGATAATTTGCACGTCGCAGTAATCGTGGATCAATCCTCGAAGCATCCCCGAAACTCGTACCTGTGTCTTTTGCATAGTGGCAGGTTGCTTTGTCGTTACAGAGAGTCTTCAATTGAGCGTATGTATCAGCGTCGTTGGCGTGCCTGTCACGACCGCGGCCATTTGCGTAGTAGTACAGCACGATACTGGCACCAATGGGCCTGACATTTATTTGTCTGAGCGGCGCTTCCAGTACTTCTAGCTTCGGGTTGTTTTCAATGCGAAAGGATGGTACCCCTTCTGGAATTGACACACACTCTGAGGCTGACTAGTAACGACAACATGGCTTATACTAGTGAAAATTCTTGTTCACTCGTAGCTACACACTTCGTTGGCGCTGCCTCGCAACCGCGACGCAGTGTCGCGTTGCGAAACGGCGCCAATGCGCTTATCTTGGATCTGACATGTCCTGAGCCAGGATTTCACGCAATAGCAGTTTTCAAATCCAGCAACCAACTTACTTCGGACATGGAGCTTTCTCAGTGTCCTGAGACGAGGCTTTCTGTAGTTAGTATTCTGGATGAAAATGCTCATGCGCAGTCGATGTATGTTCCTGAACAACTTATTGAATTGCTTCTCGTTCACCATCGATGCGTTGAAGATCCATGGGTAGTCGTTCTCGAAGCCAAGATATTTTGCACCGTGGCAATCCGAGACGAACTGGTCGTAGTCTTCTTTGGTCTCAATCGCCGGATAGTTCCAGCAGTCTAAATTAGAGTACGAAGTTTTATAGCGATGGTAATTTCAGACTAATTTGAAGATGTCTATTTAGATTTAAAGGCAGCACCCACGATAACCTTCATGTCCAGAATTTCGAATGTTTTGGAGTCTGGACCATAGTCCCAGTAATTCTACGCAAGTTGCACCGCCGAAGGCATCAGCGTTCCCAAGATTTAACTAGTTAGACTTGGTATCCGGGTATCCGCGGGGTGAGATGTGGCGCGACCCGAATCAGCTGATTTCTGCCGCAGTCACTCGGTTTTCCTAAGAAGTTTGTTTTCCATGCTCATTTCCAGAAGTTTTACATTGTGATGATCTGATTCTCCCACCGACGCTCTTTCAATTGCTGTTAGACCGTACGATCGCTTATTTTTTCTCAGAAATTTTCCATTATGATGTAAATTTCTGTTCGTTAACCCTTTACACTTAATCATGAGTTTTGTTTCTTTTCTCAAGGCATGTCTCTGCGGTGAACATTCTATTTCTCTTTTGTTTGGGCTTTTTCTCCTCCATGAAAGCTGGAAAATTAGTCAATTGTCTAGTTGCGCCAAGAAATTCGTTGACAATAAAGGCAACGTCATCGACTTCCTTGATCTACTCCACCAGCGTTACTCGGCCGAATTGCTATAATGCAGCAAATTGGTAGTATCCAAAAACCATTCCAACATGAGTTCTGACGAAATTGACCACATTATTGATGCTCCACATAGTCAGAAACCCAAGATCGCTCTAAAACCTGAGTGACAAAGATTTTCGTGGGTGCTGCTTCTAAGTTTTCGTTTCGTGCACTTAATACAAAATCTGCTGAAGTGTTGACCGTTAATTACTTTTTTTCCTGAAAAACCTTGATCTTTTCTGAGCCGAGTCAAATACCTACCGAGTGTATGGCCGTAAACGAATAGCACAAGAAGAATTACATTGAGATATGCGACGTACATCTGAAGAGTCAAAGAGGACATTTCATAAGTATGAGGGAAATGTTGTAGCAGTGGAATATTAGGAATTCAGAGTAAACTCTAAGAATCATGAGAATATTGGCGACTATCCAAAAAAATCGGGTGATGTAAGTGCCAACCAATGCCTCGATGACATATAATGTAATAATAAACTAGTAATTTTGCTTCTTTAATTAACAATTTAGGAAACAATTTAAACATCTTGGTACTCGACAATGAGGAAGCCATAGAGCTCTTCTTCTCTCTCCTACACTACTACATTGGTCTCTAATGTTGCAAAATTCGAATTTTCCATTTATTCGAAATACTCGATATTCGAAAGCAAAAATATTTGATTTCGAGTAAATGGAAAATTAGAATGGTCCAACACTACAGACGAAAGTAGCGTTGGCTGAGAGAAAAGGTGAGCTTCAATATCTGAATGTTTAAATTAATTAATTTATTTATTCATTTAATACATCACGAGGGTGTGCTACCGAATACAGTGCAAAGAGCATGGGTCAGTATAAGAAAAACGAACAAAAAAAAACATGATGTAACACTACAGGTAGAGCGAGATTAGCAACATAATAAAATAAGTAGGAGTGACAGCATTTTTGGCTCATAAGTAGGAAACACCGAGATGGCCCTCACCTTAGCTTCCCAATTGGATTACGAACATTTTTTTCCGACAGTTAGAAACCTATCTCACAGAGAAAACCTATACGAGTACGCTAGTAAGAAATGCGGCTTATGAGCGGAAGGATCCTGTACCGGCAATATAAGACTGTCCCCAGAAACCTGACCGTAGTAGCTGATGATCAGCTACTGGTCGTCTATCAGGAGCTGCGGTAATCCGATATCGATAGAAAGGTAGATCCTGTGATGCCGCTTAGCTGGCACGGGGTATAAATGACTAAAAGGGAGCTAGACCCTAGAGATAATCACGACCCAAGAACGCAGCTAGATGACCCATTCTGGGGCGGGTGCTAAGGCACCTCTTTGATCTGGTACGAACCTCAGGCGTAAACTCAGGTGGATGCTCGCCGGCTCTGCTCCCTAGGTGAAGCCGAAAACCTAGTCAGCGAATCGATCATTACGTACCATCCCCCTTTAACGACACCGTAAGGAATATTCCGGTCCAGACCCAACGTTCCAAGTAGGGAAAAGATTAAATAACGATACTAAAAGAAGTGAAAAACTAAGGTAGGCCCATTACTTCCAATTGAGAGGAACAAAAAACCAACACCAACGAAGTGTAGAAGGCGTATATAGTGTTGCCAGAAGATCGGTCATGAATGCTGCATGCTTCAGCAAAAAACAATCAAAATCTTACATAGTTAAACTACGTCTTGAAGGTCTGATACCGTGAGCTAGTCGATGCTCAGCAGAAGTCTCTTGAACTTGCTTGAGTCTTCTGCGGTCATTAGCACAACGGGTAGCTTGTTCAAATAGCAACTCGACAGCAGAAAGAGTTCTGGTATCGCCGCATGTTTGCATTATTGAGTCTAGGACAGTGCAAGTTGAGACTAAAATTGTTCCTTAGATTGTTAATTAAAGTAAAGAAAACATTCTGTTTTTATTCGATCCTAAGTGTAGCGGAGATATCGGCGTGGTTTTCGTTTTCTGCTATGTATTGTAGAAGTCGTTAATATGTGAATATTGCAGGATAACAGAGTAGACAAAGAGCAGTGGGAGCGGACATACACCCACTGTGTTTTCCCTGCCATGGCTATGGGCGTGGAGATTTTTTCATATCAAAATCTCAGAAATGGCGCCGACGTGGTACGGTGCCTTTAAAGGAGATAAAAAAGGCTACAGAGATTAACAGGCAGTTAAATCACTGCTTTAAGGGGTATCTGATGGAGAAGAAGAAAGAAAAAACTAACACGAATAGAGAAAAGGTTGCTTGAGCTTTTATAGCACTGGAGTATTCACGAAAAGGAACATTCCGAGAGATCTCAGCATTCTAATTGCGCATTTGTTCCATTAGCTAGCGAGTGGAAGAATTGATAGTCTCCAGCACTGACGAGAGTATGGTATGAGGATGCAGAAAAATAGAAGCTGCGGCACATCTACAGGTTGGTTGTTAAGCATGGTTAAATCTTTTGGTCTGAATGTTCAATAAGAAAGCAAAAAAAGCAGCTACCAGCTATCACTAACCTTACAAGATGGGTCATAGCTTGGATAAATGCCATGGATTTTGGTCGCCATTTTCGAACTCCTTCTGATGTTGTTAGGTGACGTCTTCATCGTGCTGCGATTAATGGCCTCAACAACAACAGAAACAACGACAATTGCTGCCATTTCCTGAGAATGACACGGAAATTTGTCTGGTGAACACACAAACTCTGTTGCGGTAGTCAATATTATTTGTATATTTTTGGAGTATGCGGCAAAAGTGAGTGCTCCACATTTAACAGCCACACTCTAAGTTTCATAACACCTATCTCATTCGTCAATGTTGCATGAACTGGGAAATATGTAGCAGAAAAGGACAGCCATATCCTTGACTTGTGTTTGAACACCTCTGCAACTATTTCCGCTAAATGAAAGGGACCGAGGATTTATGCACTTACTCGTACCCATTCCACTTCATTTGTGGCACTACACCCAGTTCCATAGGATTGCTTTCAATCTGATCCTAAATCGCTATGACTACGATTCGACAGCCTGGAAATAATCCACAGATAGCTACAAATGATGCTTGATTATATCGTTTTTATTGACTTCCCCATGATTCTCTGAGTTGTTTTCAGATCCGCCAACGATAAGCGACAGCCAAAGCCTACAAAAGAAGGAGGAACGAGGCAGCGAGGACCAGCTGGTACGAGCCGAGAGGCGGACCAGTGAAGAGAGGAGAGGAGCCCCCGCCGGAGACGGTCGCGAGACCGTGCTCCTTCCAATCGTCCAGCCCTCGTCCTAGTCTATTCCACATTGTAGTGCTGACTACCCATACAACTTCGCTGTATTTATGCTTGACTGTACTATATTCTGGGTGTATGAGCTATTATTCGATGTCCGATTGTCAGCAGTGATGCATTAAGGATAAAACCGTCGAAAAGGAAGTCGCGCACGTATACATTTGAATAATTTGTGAGTATCGGGGTACCCAGAGAGGCTAGGCCTGCACTTTCCTATTTCGCTAATAAGGACAACCTACAAAGGATGGTCCTTAACTGGTAGCAGCGAGTGTGCCTTAGGGCACTTCTCTCCGACCTCCTCCTTTAGGGTAGTCTTTTCGTAGTTCTTTCAGTAGTGCGATGAGTTCGAGTGCGCGCAGAATATGTAGTAGGTTTTTGAGGGTAAGTTGAAAACCGGTTCAAGCCTCGACCGGAGCAGTAGAAAATACATAGTTTAGCAGGGGGAGTGGGCCAATCCCTAAGTCTAATCCAACCCCTATACTTAGTCTTTTCACAGCGTTCTTCTCCTTTTACGCGGTACCTGTAGTAAAAGTAAAAATTTGTGGGAAAATCGTAAAATGTTGCGAAAAGTCGGCAAAAGAACTTTAAGTGAAGCGACGGGGTCCGGTGGCCAATTTGGGACCGGAAAACAAATTTTTCTGAAGAGGTATGAAGTAATATTTGAGAGTGAGCGCGCAAGATTAGTAAGATGGCTGACAATAAGGTAAAAAAGAGAAATAAAAATACGCCATTTGCCTGCAAGGGAATAGCAACTCAAACGAACGTTGAAAGGAAAACATTGTTTTTTCCAGTATTACTCGCAATGTACGTAATGAAATGTGATTATTGTTTACAACATTGTCCACGACATGTGGATCGCCTGCGGCACAAACTTGCCAGGCGGCGACCAATCTAGAGATAAGGGTGTCATCGAAAGCACTCAGGGGTAACTTAGAATGTAAGATACCGCACAGATATAGGTTATCCACGCCCCTAATTAGCAGACACCATAGGATTGTCATTCTATCTTACTCGTCAGCGATAGTCGCCCGTTCAGGGAAGCTCTGCATTCAGTTCTAGATATGGTAAGTCTTCATCAACTATTACAGGATTCCTCTGCTATCTCTGCGTTCTCGCTAATTCCATGCTCTCTTGCAGTGTCTGCGCGCTCATTTATTTATACGCTCCCGTGCAACCAAAAGCGGCAAATGACACGAGAAAAGCACTTTCCAATTCAAACAAAGGCTGTATTCAAATTCAAACTCTTCCCGCAACCCTCAAAGCAGCTTGTTTCTCACACAATTCTGACATTTGCGAGCGCATAAGATTTCAAACGCCGTGTCATACCGCAGTGCTACTTCCCCAGACATCCTATAAGCCATGCAGGACCTCGACTCGATGCACCTGCCGTACTATTCCTCCATGATGTCTATGCTGCAGCAGATCTCCCTGAAGATCGATGACATTCTCCCCCGACTTCAGCGACTGGAAGTTATGCTCCCACTATGTATGGGATACTGTATGGACTGCCTGGATGATGTGAGCCCTCAACTGGAGCAGCTGCGGCTCGATAACGAGCTCCTCTTGCAGCACACAGGGAAAATTATGGCACATACTGCCAACTGTATGTTCTGCCCTGTAGGGGAAAACAGAGACGCATTATCCGAGTCGATGTTGCAAATACGCGGATCCAGTATCTAGGATGGTTCACGCTACCAAGTTGAGCTTATGCCTGAAATGCCTGAAGCCGTCCCACGAGGATGATTGCAAAGCCGCATGCGTTGGTTGTGGTCTCGGCCACAACCAATTGTTGTGCAACTCAAATCGTCTCCACGTCACCAACAACAAACGTCCTCGCAACTGATGACCGCCACCACCGCCACTGACACTCACTCCGGCCACCGCCACCAACCAACCACTCCAGCTTACATCATTATCAACTGCATCATCTACCACACGCCATCCACACGGCATTTGTTTTTTTTTCCTTCGATAAACAAGTGCACCGTTCTCAGCATATAATATCCGCTCTGTTCAAGACTATTCACCCTGTATTCCCCACTGAGAAGGAGAGTCTTCTCAGCTAGCAAGCCATCGCCCCGATTACTCCTGCAGCCGCAGCTCGGACAGCCAGCCGAAATCGTAGCCGTTCGTCATCATCTCAACACACGGAAGGATCAGATCAGGTACGTGACACAGTTGATTTGCGAGACTTTGGCGCACCAGTAGGGGTGAGTTCCATTAGGGAACCACATCTGCCCTTAATTGAGGAGATCTCTAGGGGTGAGTTAAATCGAAATAATACTTCTACAATCGTATTGGCCTTCGGACAATTCGCACACAAACTTCCTAATTCTTTCTCTGGTTCTGATAACCAGGACTTTGAATTTGAAATGGCTGCGCCGTTTTAAGGACATGATCCGCATAATTAACCCACCCATGCCAGACCAGCTGAAAACAAATGCGCTGGTCGGCTTTCTTGATGGCGGAGCGCGCTATCTAATTGACGATACGTCCGACGCAGACAAAAATGAGCTCAGGCACCAAGTGTTAATGTAACTACCAACTTTGGCATGCCTTATCGCCAAGCAAATAATTTCTCCGCACAACGACGTCCGCGGCAATAGCCAGCTCTGCGATATAATCAAAGAATAAATGAAAGAGTGCTTCGGTTTGCCCTGTCCGCATAGTGTACCGTCCCCACATAGAGATGATGCGCCTGAATTCGCACCTTTTCTATGAAGGTACATTTTTCTGCGGAACCCGCGCTTCCAAGCGATCCAATCTGCTAGACCATGTTAAGATGCCTAACCTGGTCGTGCCCATCGCCTTTGTTGACATGCCGAGCTAGTCGGTTCAATCCATTACTCGCTCACACAGTAACGAGACGGAGGCACGCGCAGTGAATGCTCTAGCAAGGTTCCTTATTGCACATCGTATCAAACCCCCTGACATCATAATAAACTGCCTATACAGGGACAGAAAATTCTTTGCGAGCGCATTTTGCGGGACTCGGGTGTCTTTGCGGCAACGGTAGATAGTGCACAGGACACTGAAAGATGGGTGGTGATTGTATGCACCACGTGGACTCAGTATGAACAGGCCAATATAACACCATTCTTTACAGATCCACGACGCGTCAATGTTGCCCTGCCTCGAGCAAAGGATGGACTGTTCATCATCGTAGCCGTCCCCGCCCTGTCGCGACTTCCGCTTTGGGCGCGAATTCGTGAATGGTGCCATGTTCGAAGGCTGCTCACATCGCTCGACTACTTCGATCCTAACTGAGCCCCCGTACCACGCCCGTAAGTTCGAGGACGGACTTCGTTAAAAGGGGGAGATGTAATATACGGTGGGAACTTATATATACTTCATGTAAATAGGTGTGTTCTACTAGCTTTTTCTATGTATTATTCATCCACATAGCTTTCGCATGATTCTCTGAGTTGTTTTCAGATCCGCCAACGATAACCGACGTCCGAAGCGTACAAAAGAAGGAAGAACAAGACAGCGAGGATGAGCTTTTACGAGCCGAGGGGCAGACCAGTGAAGAGAGGAGAGGAGCTCCCGCCGGAGACGGTCGCGTGACCGTGGTCCTTCCAATCGTCCAGCCCACGTCCTAGTCTATTCGACATTGTAGTGGTCACTACCCACACAACTTTGCTGTATTTATGCTTGACTGTACTATGTTCTGGGTGTATGAGCTATTATTCGGTGTCCGATTGTCAGCAGTGATGCCTTAAGGATAAGCCCGTCGAGAAGTAAGTCGCGCACTTATACATTTGCATAATTTATGAGTATCAGGGTACCCAGAGAGGCTAGGCCCGCACTTTCCTATTTAGCTAATAAGGAGAACCTACAAAGGAGGGGATGGTCCTTAACTCTACGAACGAAATTATCGGATCATGGAGTTCCTATAATTTTCACGTCTTTGCCTGGGCGTTGGTGAGGACGTGTCCATTAGGGTTTTTCAATGCGCTGGATACGAATATGACAACTATTATGAGCGAAAACATCGATTCATCGATTTATTTTTTCTTTCGCTGTTGAGTAAAGACGAGTGAGAGCGCGTCATTGGGGTTCTCAAACACGCTCAACACTTTTCAAATTTCAGAAGTTGCCGAGAACTCTAGGATGGTTCCACTCGGATGCCAAGCCCTGATTCCAATCATAGAATTCCTTAGCACTCCAGTACAAATAACCCTTCCCTATCTACAAAAAAGCAGAGTTGGAATGAATCGCTAAAATCACCTCTATCTCCAATGCTATCCATGCATGTTTTCAAATTTCCCAATCTATCAAGAGCTGGTTAAAATAGCACTCCAATTTCACATCTTGCATTAAAATGATTGCATCTTTATGATCATATGGATTATTTCCGATAAAATCAGGAACTATTTACAATATGTCGAGATGATCTCTTAAAAAGGAAGGCATCTCCAAAACCTTCCCATCCTTCAGTCAACACGTGATTGTGAAAATGAACCCAGTGTAAGGCAACGTGTAAAATCTATGAAAATCATCCATTTTTCAGATGTCGGTACGCTCGCTCAACAATACTGCCATAGCTATTCCAAACGAGATCGTCGCCTATGAGTGCGTAGAATCTGAACAGCGATCCATCATAGAATGCAAGTTCAAAGGGAATGAAAGGTTTCTGAATACTTACACTCCAAACAAAGTGCCTCCAAGATGGGCAGCATGGTCGAACATTCGAAACCTGCACATATGGATTTAGAGAGAAGAACAAAATAATATGAAAGAAATCAGGAACTGAGTAACTTACCTGAACAAAAGTCCAGCGAGGTCAAACAGCAATATGCCAATGATAGCTGATTGTGCAGAGAAATCAAAACCGGGCACAAATACGATTTTCAGCCTTGCTTCGGGAATTTTCATGCAGGTATAACCTAACACTCCAAGAATAGCTCCGCTCTGGAAACACAATCCTCAGAATGAATGCCCAAAAACTTGGGATTAATCCGAAAATTCACAAAAAAGACGCTACCGCTCCAACAGCTCGTATAGGAGATCTTGTAAGTGCTTTGTGGGCCAGACCAAAAAGTGACGACACTACACCAGCAGTTATGAAGAAAGCCCAGAACTAGATAAAGTAATTATTATCGCAAATGAAGCTCCGAAAGTTAGACATGAATATTTTATACTGCCTCGTTTAGTGACGCTTGTGGGAGATAGAAGAAAAAGATATTGTGACGCTCATAGCATCACACTAGGAGCTCACTAGGCAGGTTAAGATGACTGCCGCTAACGGAACAGCGGCAAATTCAAAGCCCAAAGCAAGAGCAGAAATCCTGCTCTACCCGACTAACCCTTCATTAAAGGAACCTCTAACGTAAGGAAGCTGCTTTGGCCACATCTCCCCCTCAGGCAAGATTTGAAGAATCCTCACTGGTTTCCTTGAAAAAGAACAAGGAAACAGAACCAAACTCCCAATCAATCTTAATCAGTATCAATGAACAAGGTTTCTAGCGCATATTAACTCATTATTCCTTTATCACAATAAATTAAGTGTACCTAAAGAACAAAACCTGATCAGGCCCAAGGAACTTGTCGACGGCGACGTTCGTGAAAGACCAAACCACATACATGTTCAAAGCAAGATGAACTAAATTGTAGTGAGAGAAAACGCTCAGTGCCATAGGCATACAAAGACTCCCTGAAATACAAGCAAGTGTAAGCTCTCAAATATAACAAAAACAAAACCACAGAACTTACTAGAAGCGAAGCTATTGCTGAAGTATCGCCACATGAACGTCTGTAACCGTTTAACTCTCCATAAAGCAAAAACCACTAGATTGGCTGAAAGTATTCATATTCAACAACAGGCGGCAGGTAAATAAAAGTCCATGAAAGTCCATGTCAAGCGAGCTGACTTGAATATACAGTATTTTTCGGAAAACTTCAAAACGTCAGAATTATGCATGAAACAAGGAAGGATCACATCTGAACATCGTCTCATACCGAACAACTGCTACAGAACGAAAGCTATGCATAGGTTCATTTCAATCATTCAGGCAGCAGCAAGGTAAAAGCGAATAAAGCGAAATAAAGGTTATGTTTCAAACAATGGCACAGTATCAATGTGAAACAACCTCGATGATGGTTGCAACACAATCCAGTATATAAGTAACGAAATTATGTTATTTTAACACTCTTATTTATTCAATATATCGAATAAATGAATAGAAATGTACGATTCTACAGTGGGGTAGAAGGGAAATCAACAGCAAAAGAAAGCTCACCTCCAACCAAGTACAGTGCACATTTGTCTCCATCCGTCAACTGTTTCCAACCATTTTCACTAAAACTAAAACTTAAAGGTGAAATCGACAAGGACAAATCCAACATAACAACAGGATAAAAACGCCATAAAAAGGATTACCAAACTCTCTCTGTAAAACTCCCAAAGGTTAACATCTAGCGCACCAAAGCACCTACTTCAATCATATGAATAGAACCAAACCTGGAAAACCTCGCTTTTTCGAATAGGGTCTTCAGACGATGTGATTGGCGTTCGTAGTCACCGATTATCGCAACAGTGAACGTACCTGCGCCAACCTAGACTTTATGATAACATCTCAGGAAGTGAACATTTTGAAGAAGGCTTACCGCAACTGTAAATCCTAAAGCTTTCATTAGGTCACTGATTGGTCGAACTGGGATGGTGTCAGCTGCATATGGGGGTGGAGGAGCTGGAAAACTTGTAAAGCTGATGCAGTATGACAGATTTAACGCTGAGCATTTGTATGAAGAGGTGTTTTTCCTGACGTTGTAAAGGCTCCGCATTAATTGAGGCTAATATATCTGCAGTAATCTTGAGGCATACCATCCCATGGAACCAATTTTTCATATATAAGATGACCTAAGGGAAGGAGGCATTGGTCTAAAAGGAACATAGTTGTGCTCGAAACTTCACTATGATGTCTTTCACTTCTGCAGTTTGCCTCGTGAAAAAAAAAACTTAATGAAATGCTTTGATTAATAGCATTTCAATTCAGAAACTATCCAGAGCGTGAAACGGTTGCAAACCCCTAACCGCTGAAAGTCGAACAAATTCAAAACTTATAATGGGTTTCCTATATTTTTCATATAGCCAACGTTCATGTAAAGGATTCGACTTCCCATGAAGTGGAAATAAATACAGAAATGCTGGTAACAAACGAAACACCACTCACTTTGCGCCTTGAACGGTTGTTTAATATCGTGACGATGGAGTCGATTCCTTAGCGATTCGCGAGAGAACCGACCATAAGACAGAGCTTTGGACCGAAATCCTCTGAGTGGAATACGGAATAAGAGCTGATTCAGAAGCATTGTCTAAAAGATCGAAATATTGGATAAGAAAAGAAATCGCATTAATTCAAGACAATAATACGTCTGCATTGAACATGGACCGCCATTAGCAAGTTAGAATTATTCAATACGTTCATTAAAGTTTTTTTTCGTAACGTCTTTTCTGCAAATTTTCACAGCAAAGGGAGAGAAGAAATTCGCATAGCTAAATAATAATGGTAAATACAGACGGTTAAAGAGACCAAATCGCAAGTAACCAAGGACTGAAAAAAAAAAGAAAAAAAAAAGCAGTATGTTGAAGAGTTCTGGGCTTTTGACTGGTTATAACAACAAACAAACATGCTCGTAAAGATATTCCTACGATGGCCAGAGCAAACCACTCTAGGTAAGCAACCTAGACATAAAATAAAAAAAAAATAAATGGAAAATACATACCTACTCTGATGCCGTAGCTCTCTCCAGTAGTCCTTTCGAATTGCTCTTGTGATACACCTGGTAGACGACGTTATAGGCAGCCTATCTTCTTACTGCATGGAAGCTGGACCAATTACTCACTCAATAATACCGAATCTGCTCCTTTTCAGCCATGAGTTTCATGAGGCAATTGCTCTTGCGTCGAATCAAATGCGCTCCATCGCTTTACAGACAGCACACCCGATCTGACGACAAGATTTAGGGCCACATCTCTGCACGTGGGACTCGTTATGCGCTAGGATATTTTTAAGGGGTTTCCATCATCTTTCTAGCCTATTCTGACCCACAGTTCTTTCACTTCTGGCGAACGTTCACTGGATATATTATTTAAATACGCTCACAGTACATGTTTACCCATCAATCCTCAATATTTTGAAGCTTTTAAGCTGTTGACTTCTCCCTTTCTATTTTCATTGATGCAGTCCTTTCCTACCCACAAAGTATAAACATTCTTATTCTTGCGGTTACATTTGTCACATATCCTCAAACTGCATGTGAACGTCTTCTCGCGGTGTATAGCGTGTTTCACCAGGAAACATAGTTGTGAAGATATTAGCGAAAGAGAGAACGCGAGAAATAGTGTCACATTTGAAAAGGCGGAAGAGGAATGCAGACCTTAGGCACAAGTACACGATTGTTGTCATTTCAATTTGTGAACAATTGCCCAAGTCCCAGACACTTTGGTCCTCATCCTAGACAGTCCTTTTGATGTCGTAGTACAAGAATCTCTAGAAAATTGGGTTAGGAAAAAGAACACAAGGGAAACAGTAGTGAAGATCTGGGTAATTAATCGCTTAACTTGAATTAGGCTCCCCTACGACAGCTGGCTCGTATTCCTAGATCGCCAGCTGGATCGTTACATCAGTTCGATTGCATTCAATATCTAGATCACAAACAGTACATTTCCGGCGAAAAAATTGCATCACGCAATAGCGCCCATCTGGTCTTCCGCACCGCACTACCTACGCGACGCGGCACGGGTGTTACCCCCATTGATGTTTTGCTAATGTTTTCCACCATTCTTTTTTTTTGTATCTTTATTTCCATTCCGAAAAGCTTGCTAGGATCAGCATGGCACCAAGCATGTGCATACATCAGCACCCAGGAAAGGCCCACAACCACAAGGCCAAGCTGGTCTGCCGCGTTTCGTTGGTGGTGCGACGCGGCAGACCAGATGGGCGGCATTCTCTGGTGTTAAAATAGCTGAGCAGCACCATATGCAGCACTACACCTGTTGTGTAGCGGCCGTAGATATCTAATTCGGTACATGATTGAAGAAGTAGCGTAAGTATCAAATGTATACTGGTAGGATATGGATACTGTCTCTACTTCGGCAATATCCACCGATATCGGCACATCACTGCCACTGCAATTGGTTCCTGTTCTATCCTGGTCATGAGAGACTAGTCAGACGTACAGCAACAATCCACTCAAGATGAGGGCTTGCCAACCGACTCTTATAATGATATTCACCTATTTCCAACGAGGTGGGTAATTAAACCAACTACACCGTCCACTATCACAGCTGTCGTCAATCCTATCGCAAGAAAAAAGTCACAATCAAAGCTCCAAGTAGTCGACCGACTTCTCGCCGCTGGTTGTCTAGCTCCTCCTTAGATCCCCATTCATCAAGGACCAATTTCAAAAAACAGATGCTGAGGAGCTGAGGTGAGATCGTAAATTAGCGTGGATTCTTTTTCTGATTCGGGCTAATTTTTTTTGTTTAGTGCCGTCACTGCAGCGTCACATATCCATCATTTATCGCGTATAGTTCTCTTGTTTATGTGTGAGAACACATGAAGGCAAACCCGTTCTTTTAGAGGTACTTCAAAATTACAGAGATAAATCTAGGAATTTAAGCAGTCACACTTCAACGATACCATCTGAAGCAATAACAACCCGTATTTTACAGATATCTCGTTAGGATTATGAGACGTGAATATGAACACATGTGGCCTCATTTGCCATTCTTCTCCCGGAAGAACGCTTTCGTCAAGGCTGCGGCTTCGGCGAAAGAGTTCGGGCACTTGAGACGCTTTGAAATCCATGCAGGCAGTTTCGATATGACGTCATTTCGAGTGAATCTGAAAGAAGCAGTTCTTCCACGTATACACGGGCCATTGGAAGTTGTACCTGGAATCAAGTAGATACACTACTGCGTAGTCATTCCGATGTCTTATAGCTCGTCCTATAGCTTGGTTGATTGTGTGCATGCATAGCGACTGGTACAGCTGACTTCCGCCTCCAGATATTTGCGAATCCAGGTACTGTAAAAATTGTAGTGATGAAAATAGGGAATGAAATCTCCAAAAAGGGCAAAGGAATAGAAACCTTCATCTTTTCTCTGAGTTCAACGCTGTTTCTATTTGGATACGGCATTCCTACCATAAATACTGCGCGTCCGAGTTCGTCACTGAAGTTGATTCCTACAAGAGTGAAATGTTTATCTATTTATTTGGATGCACTCGAGTGTGCTCCGTAGAAAAAACATAATCACCACCAGCACACAGCGAAAAACAAAAGAAAACGGCAAAAATATGTCTGATTGAGGAAAAAATACATAGACATTTCGGAAATATTCTCCTTACGAATGTTTTTATCAGTTAATTTTTTGCGAGATGTCATAGCGAACATATTTTAAAGTATAGCCTTGTTTTGCACTGCAAATCTCACTCCCTGAGACTACAAATATCCTTTGTAACGTATTTCGTGCACAGTATCTGCAAACATTTTGTCGACATCTCCTCATAGAACTATTAGCGAGGAGAAGCAGACCTTGGCCAGAAAAACCCTGCTCCTCTATATCTTGAAAACAAAAAAAAAAAACGCGGTTTCGCATTATTTCTTTCCGTTTCTTGTTTAACAATCACCAGGAGTACTGTGGCTATGTTTGGAATCGAGCGCTAACAGAATAGGACTCAGCTACCTTCGCTGAGTTTTCCGCCAGCTACAGCGAACAGTATAGCTCCATTTCCAACACGAACAGCACTCGTAAATCGATCCCACACGTCCGCAGACCCTCCGCGAGCTTCCACAAACAGAGCTTTTTTAAACTGAAAAAAAGTAATCATCACGCGTTTCCATGAAATAATTACAAAATTTGTACTTATATAAATATGTACACAATGCTAAAGTATTCCGTGTGGAAAAATCGCATTTTGGCTGATTTTTCAACATTTATCTGAAAGAGATATCCCACAGCGAAAAGTGGAGTGCAACTACTGCAGAGACTGTAGTACAATACCGACCTGACATTTTTTCACTATCCCATCCTTCTCGATAAGTGACAGAAACTGAGCCAGATAATCGTAACTGGTGAAGAAAGCAACGCAGCCGTGTGGAACTTCTCCAGCCAACCTCAGCAGAGTCTCAGCCACAGACCTTAACTGAAAAGAAAGAAAAATAAGTGGCGAATCAACATAATAACAAGAGAGCGACTCACACATTGCACATCACTTCTCGACTCATAAGTGAGTGTGAATCGTTCATTTCGAACATGCTGGCCTGAAAATAAAGTTTTAGGTTAGAGAACAAAGCAAATTCGTGTTTGTTTGAATTCTGCTCTTAAGATAGAAAACTTTATTTTCTAGTTTGGGACAGTTTTTCTCATTGCGTTGAGTTTGTGCAGTGTGAAGTCGTGCTTTATAAGTAAAATAGGCTATTTAATGGAAAACGTATTGGCACCGGCAAAATGTGTGTCAGTGCGGCGGAAAGACCGTTGTACATTATATTAAGCCTCAGATATTTTAAGGAAAATGTGAAAGACGAAATCATTTCACTGAAAAATAAAAAAGTAGAGTGAAAAATTGAGAGCTGGTGCTCCACAAAAGATATTTCACAGGCGATAGCTGGTGCCGCTCGGTTAACAGCGATTCGACATTTAAAAATTCGAACAACATACCTATAGAGAGGGCCAATAGCTGATGATCATCGATCACATGGGAGCAGGTGAATCGCCGTATGCCATTTTCAACCCCTCCACGTGACAAACAGTCGACCTGTACAAATTTATTATGTAGCTTTCGATGACGTACAGTCTATTAGCTCACAGAGGGCGCCCGATCCGACTTTGTCCGCAACTACGACTTCACCATTTTTCGGCTAACGGATCTATTTTTTGCACTTTTTTGATATCCATATAGTGTGGTTCCTTCCATTCTTATGTTTCCCCACTGCCACCCGCTAAAATATCCTTCCAGACGCATTCTGCAGGCAAAGTCGTAATTGCAGACAATGTCAGATAAGGCGCCTTCGTGAGCTAATAGACCATACCTATCTATTCACTGTAAGTCTATCTCTCACATTAACTCTTTACTTGTTTGATAGCATGAAAAAAAGTAAATTCAGTTACTTATTCATCATTTCAATGAACCAAAAGGAACAGCGCATTAATCGGTGCGTCTTCATAGCCCATGTTCATGGGAGATGTTTCCGCATAATATAGAGCGGGTGTGTTTCAAAGAAAGTTACCAATAATCCAGAGGGTTCCATCGTTCCTCCAATAAGTACAGTTGCTCGGGCTTCTTTAACGACTTCCACCAGACGTGACGCAGGATTTAATAGAATGAAGCGGAACCTGTTCAATAGTGAAATCACATCAGTTACATCGGCTTCCTTATAACTGCTAGTTCGTCAAATCATCCGGAAGCAGCTTACTTTACTACTGCTCCTTTTCTCTCAACTATAATCCTTCCATCTTCACATCGATTGCTTAGAGCTTCCAGGAATCCTTTGATAGTGAACAATGGTGACGGATAGGTCCGGTCCTTATCATCGACAGTTTGAGCAGGTGTGGGATTCACTGAGATGAGGATTACGGTGATGAGAAGCATTGCCAGCATGCATCATTGGGTTTTACCCCTTCACCCGGTTACAGGTTCTTTCATACCTGGTTTTTTAGCAGCCAACAATTTTGCAATTCCACTCTGGGGAGCGGGCTGCTTTGCAACATTCACTTTGGACTTCATAGAGCGCACGTAGAATCCATGAAACTTTCTACACATATCCGTTGCATCCATGTAGTGTACGAGTTTGAACAGATTCACATCAGTGAGTCCTAGCTAAACAAAGAAGATGATGGGCGTGCAATAGCTGTGAGGTAATCTTCTATACTATTAATCTTGGGCCAACCAAGTTTGTTAGATGGACAGATTTATTTATCTATAGCCCAACGTTTCGACTTAACCGCCGTCTTCAGAGGTCTAAAAGTGGTTGATTGTTCTTATCTTTATCCTAAACCCGCAAACGTCTCATCCTACCTTCTCCGAAGCTTGTTGCATAGAATAGCGTCCAGGACAAAGAAAAGATAAACCCAGGGTGAGTTCACCGTTACTGCGGAACGTCCGCACCAATCTTGACTGTAGTTGCGGACAAGTGGGAAATGCCACATTGTCCGTGTTTGTTGTTATCTGCAGTCTATATCTCAGATAACGATACAACTGAGAGGTAATAATTTGAGCAATTTAGCTCCCAAATAATTAGAATAATGACATGGAACAAGAAAGTTTGTGAGCAAAATAGAGATCCGTCTACAGAGACGAGAAAAAGCCATGAGTAAAACTTCAAATCGTAGAAAATAACAAAAAAAAAACTTGCCGCTATTAAAAGGCCTTGTATAGTTAAGACCTCATCGGCGCCATTGATACTTTTGTGCAGATAATGATCCATAGCAGCCACCACAGCCAAAATTTGCTTTACATACATGAGATTCTTGGCCTTCAATCGAGATCTGTAATAGGAATATCAAATACAGTCAACCGGCTTGGGACCAGCTGATCTCAAAACTCCAGCATTATTTCCATACATAAGATATTCTGCACCTTAATGACACATCAACCGAAACTGAACACATGATTTATTGCAAAAATTATCGAAAAATATCAAAACCCTAGTCCGATCAAATTTCCATACTCGAACTTCAAATAAGAGAATGAACATGATCAGTCGGAATACATCAACCTCCAGAGAGGCCTTATTACAAGGGACTAGTTCTATAGCTCAACGTAAACCAGAGAACATAGGCAGCAGTGGCGGACGCAGAAAGTGGGCGGGAGGGGGGGGGGGGTGGGGAAAAAAGTGGGGTCTCCACCGTTTTGGGGATCCAGACGGAAAATAAAATTTATTAAAATAGTAGTTATAATAATAAATAATTAATGGAAACTACATTAAAAAGTATTAAAAATAAACAAATAAAAACAAACCAATACAAGATTTTTATATGTATTGTAAAGTAATTTCAAAAAGCCCCCCCCCCCCCTGCGCCTGCCACTGATAGGCAGTGATTTGTATGTGCGACGTTCCTCCGCATTTACCAATACTATGATTAGCTGATTGTGTTTATAAAAAGACGAACCTGTAAGTGTCGATGTACTCACGGATCAGAGACAACGCCAGCGTAGTCGATATCGAGGTAACCTCAGCTGAATACAATGCTCCTGAAATACAGATGTTGAGCGGAATTCGAGAAAAATCCGCCGGTCATGAAAAAAATTGCCTTGCCTATGGTCTCCAACACATTGTGTGCTTCATCGAGGACAAGGACATTCCCCTTCAGGTCGATTCCCCAGGCGGCTCGAGTGCTAGCATGAAGGACCACCTGAATGTTCATTCATTAGAAAACTGTTCAGCTAGTCATTTCCAGTCACTGATGCTGCAATTAGAACCCTCAGTGCTTTTTGCTTTAAAGCTTTGAATTTAAGGTTTGTAAGCCTGTCTGTGGTAGTTCTGGAGATTAAAACCCATTCGATGTGGTCATTTTAGTGCGAACTACAGAACAATCGTACAACCTAAAGTGTAGTTCACTATCAGGTAAAATCTTGCAGACAAGAGGATACGCTGTATTTCCGCTAAATCATACATGAACTTACACAGAAGTAGGTCCGAAGTGAACACTTGTATTAAACTGCTCACCTGATAAGGTAACAAAACTAGTTGGCACAGCGGCACGGACAATCTCGTTGCAAAATATGGACAAGCAACAAGCTGTTTTCCACGTTCCACCACCTAAAACTGCCACTATTTGCAAAGCTGATGATTCACAACTCCTCCTGTTAATGAAATGCCCAACCAGTTGTACCGTATTCCGTTTCTACAGTATCTAGACCCCATCACGTCATACCGTATTCCGTTTCTACAGTATCTAGACCCCATCACGTCAATCTGGGTTATTTGAACTACAAGGGTGGCGGTCTGGTTGTAAATGTCTACCCTACACAAATCTGTTTACCTGACTTGGTCGTGTAATCGCACCGGCAAGCACCTCATTAGATAACTCTTCAATCGAATCCGATTTATAATAAGGACACTTGCAGGACGACTTCTTACTGGTACTGCAATTCTGAAAAAGGAAGAAAAATTTGACCAACAAGGTGATAAAATGACCATACACACATAAGTGGTCCCATACCTCTTTGCCATCAATTTTTGCGCGTTTTCCCTCAGTGGAACAGCCTTTCCGTAGCTCCATGCATTTTTCATTAATGAGATGGCTGAACTTCAAACGCCGAACATTTTCATTAGCACATAGCGCCTGCCGCGACGCTGCAGTGATCACACGTGGAGCGAATCTGGAGCGTGTAATAGTGTTTTTTTTTCTTCTTCATACTAATTGTTTTCTACACTGCAGCACTGGCATAGACGAGACTTTTCAATTTTAATCACATCAAAAAAGAAGAAGAGAACCGAATTGGTGAATTTGTATATTCTCAAAGGAAACCTGGAGCATGACAAAGCAAATAGCTGCCAGGTGACGGGGTTTTATTAGGAAAAAGAATCACTTATTTTCTTTGGTTTTCACAGGGTCGAACGAAGGCGAGAACGCTTTAACTTCAGCTAGGTGAAAACAATTTTCGCTTTCAGATCAGAAAGTATCTGCAGCAACTAGAAGACACTGAATTTTTGCTTTTTGTGAAAGAAAACGATGGGAAGAATTTTTTTGTAGTAAGCACAAACATGGAAGTTGAGTAATTACAGGGTGCGGCATAAATACTGTGTCAAAAATATTTGTGAATAACTTTTGTCACAGAAGCTGAAACTCTAATTCCTCTTCAGTATTATTTACCTAAACTCTTAGAAATTAAACACACTGGGATACGTCTAACCTGGTCTCCTTCTGCCTTCGCGACGGAGGTTACACCTAAAGCATGTACGACCACTGAGGCCCGAAAAAAATTTTGGAGGTTTTCTTGTTCCTTCTTTCCTATGAGTGATCCCAGATAAGTGGCAGCAGTGGGTTAGTGAGCGCATGTCCACATCTCTAGGATTACCAGTTGACACATCCATACGATCGATGTCAAGGAAGTTTGCACACGATTCCTCTGCCGGTATGAGTTCGTGGAGTTGGTGCACAAACGGTCACTTTTTCTTCCGCGCCTCGTTTCTTGAAGCACTGCTGTCCTAGCGGACCCATTTTTAATAGATGAACTAGCAGCTATACCTTCTTTACTAAACTACCCTTTTTTCCAGGAAAGAGCTGTTTTTCCAACTTTAATTCAACATCGACCTGAGGCTTATGGTCACTTTCAGTAACATCAGCTCCAGTGATGATACAGGCCAGATGTGATCTGCAAGAGAGGCCTTTCCTACCCCATCTGATGTCTTGGAGAACTGCCCTTACACTACGCGATTTTCGCTGATGAAGCTCTGTCCCACATTGAAAAAAAGATCATTGTCCTAAGGTGCTTAACTTTTGCGGCCCTCCAAGGTAACATAACTAAATTCTGCCTTCTCTCGTGCTGACGCGCTTCGTTGTGAACATGCTGCTCCTAGTGCTTGTAGTGTTCCGTCTGGACTTCCTCATTAGCAGGTGAATTAATCGCCCTCTGCAAAGATCACGGCTCTGTGTGCACCTAACTCTCCTACCTCGCATTTTTGCAACGAGTTCGTTTCTCGTGAGTTTTCTCGAAAACTAGAACTGCGACATCCGTCTGGCATGCATATGGGGACAGCCCTTCAACAGCAGAGTATCGCACTGCAAATTGGACTGTGCAGTTATATTGCTGCAAAAAATAGGCGACCAAGAAAAAAGATTGCACGGTGATGCTTCATAGCTCGATCTTGGTTCCTTTCAAATTTGGACTTGTTATGACGTGCAATGTAGATGTGAGGTTACTAAACGAGGAGGTAATGCAAAGAAAGGGATAGCAATTTCAGATATGAAATTTAGGGCGAAGAGCTTTTTCGCAATGGGGATGAAATTTGCGACAAAGTTTGACATAGTATTTAAGCCGCACCCTGTATAGAGCCTGGTATATTTCTAAACTGTAAACTTCACTGCAATCCCTTCATTTCTCTTCATCTCCTCCGATGAAGCCTCCAACACTGCCTTCACAATGAAGACTAAACGAAAGATAAAGACTGAGAATAAACAAAAAAAAGACCTACCTTGTCTTTTTCAACTCGTCCAGCAGCTGTTCCAGTTGTGAGTGCGTTCGTGAAGCGTAGAACACTTTGACAACCTTCAAAGACTCCTCCTTTTCTGAGCCTATCTCTTCGTCAGAAGCGTAGTCATCCGGTGGAGCACATTCCTTAAAAAGTGCACCATATTCAGAAGCAAGTCGTCTCTCAAAGTGTATCTTCTGCGTTTCCGATCGCCAATTAAGGGGTATAAATCTGGATGGTACAGTTTGATAAGTTATAAAGAAAGAATTGAATACCATCCTAAAGACAGTGTCTCACCTCGATTCTTTTTCGAGATATTTTCACAAGAAGAATTTTTGGGTGCCGCTGATCAAAATGATATACCTGGATTCTCACAAAAGTGCAGAGAAACACGTTTTCGAGCCTATTCTGCAATAGAGAACTCGAGATGCCCATTCAGCTACCTGCCACAATGTGGCGCTGGATATTAACGATCAATGTCACCTGCACCTGCACAGTCACCAACTTGCGGTAGATGGCCCCATCAAGAATTTCCCATGAGAGAAGGGGTTCGAAAACTGGTTTTTTCTGCACTATTGAGAAAAAAACGTGTGAAAAATAATGGATCACCGTCTTCTGAAGGTTCTCTTCGGATAGAAAAATTGTAAAAAAAGGCGCATGAGTTTGGCTATTCACATATCGCGCATACGTCCCAGTACTACTCTTCACTAGACGGAACGCTGTCTAAAAATAGTGACCTGTTCCTACATTGCATTCATGGAACAAGCACATGTGTGCACTGAAGTGGCCAAGCAGTGCGAAACGAAACTGCTGTGATAAAAGTATCAAATTAGCTCTCGTAGTTTCTAAAATATTGTGCAATGAGAAAATAGGAGTGAAGCCACAGATCCAATTCCTAATAGAGATTTTCAAGAAGCTTTTTTCTACACTTCCGGTCTCGGTGCTAGGACCGGTTGTGTGACTTCCTTGGTGCCCCGGGGTTGATGACCCTTTCATCAGTAGTTCCCAAGGAAATTATCAAACAATGAGATGGACAACAATGATCGTAGATTGATTAGAGGCAAGAGATCATGATAATAGTAGTCGCAGCAAGTGAAGTCAAGTTAACTAGAGACAAAGTTGCAACAATGATTTTGATCAATGAGATGACTGACTGGGAACAACCCTACCTCAAGATCCTCCTCGTTTTTGCTTCCTTCTGAAGACTGGGTGTCGGCATGGCGACGCTTTCGGTCCCGCTTAACCAGGCCAGCCTTTGCATCTGCCAATCTGCTTTTGATCTTCTCTATCGATTTCAATTTGTCGTAGGCCTCATCCTTGATTTTCATGATTTCTAACTTCTTTTTGTAAGCAGCCATCCAATCTAAAAGAACTTCGTAGTTAACCATGAACTTCCACTGAAGAATCCTTCACACTAGCATCGGTATTGAACAAAGATTGGGTACAGTTAGGCTGCAAGCAAGAAGCCGTCTACATTCAAATAATTCTGAACAGCCCTACTGATGTAAAGAAGATACAAGTTGAAAAAAAAGATGTCGTTCCAGGTCTATTAACTGGTTCTCCAGGCAATTTCACATTTCTCCCTTTTTTCCCCTGCAATGACATATACAATTACCGGAGTCCTCAACGCTCTCTTTGAGATTCGAGTCTCTGATCAGAGCTTCCTCGGTTTCTTTCTCGAACTCTTCCAGCCATGTCATGGTCGCGCACAGCACGCTTAAAGATTTCCCTGTTCCGGTAGGAGATTCGAAGATTCCAACCTAAAATAAAAAGCCGATGGTATCCACCTTCTACTCGAGTTGGAACAACAGCAGACCTGTTCATTCGCTATGCATTGCTTAATCTCTCTCATTAGATTCAGCTGTATGTCATATGGAGGAAATGGGAACGAAAACTCGTCCATCTAAAGCAGATTGGCGTCCTTCGGCCCAATATTTGGGACAAAGCGAAATAACGTAGCTGTTTTAAGCAGGTGGTTACACAAAGAATCAATTAATCTCAAGTTTATTGTCTCAGAAAAACATCTGGAAAAATGACAAAATCTTTCAAATAGAGCAAAGACATGCCTGAAATAACACATAGAAGAGATCAAACCAGTGTTAGCGAAGAAACAAAAATTACATCGACTCAAATATCTGGATGGACAGCCATTCGTTCGATTGTTATCTTGTAGGCCTCCACTTCTGCTTCATACAACTGCTGCAACTGTTGCATTTTCTGTTCTTCATTGACGCACGAAGCAGCTACCTGAATTCAGTGGGTTTTCACTTCAGCGATGAGGTGAAACAAGCAGAAATAGGATAATGAGAACAATATAACCAAACCTGATAACCACCATACTTATTGTTAGGATGATTAATCGGATTTATTTGTCAGTATGGTGGCTGATGATGGTTAATTTCCATTTCATGCATTCCATTTCATGCACGACAGTGATTGTAATGAAGGAACTTGATGGTCATTTTCAGGCAGCAATTGATTATGGTCGCGGTACATGAGCTCAACAAGGCACTAGCTATATTTCATACTAGCTGCCGTACCCGGCTTTGCTCGGGTGTTTTACTAACCTGGCTACATCACACTGCTGAGACCAATTACCATCACCGATAAATTCATTAAAACATCTCCATAAATTTGGTGGTCAGCATTTTAGCGAAGCCCAAGTGACCCTTCCCCATCGACTTGTGGGCGGAAAGTTAGCAAAGCTACCTTGGTGACATTGCATCGATGCATTCGGACAAAGTGATTTTCATATTCAGCGTATCGAGGAACCCAGGCGAGATGTCCTCACCGGTCCATTTGGCGGAAAAGCCAAAAATCAATAAAATCGAAAAACCGATATTTCATGCAAATTGGTTGTCATATTCGTATACAGCGTATTGAGGAACCCCAGAAGACATGTCTTTGTCCGTCTCCGAGCGAAAATGAAAACAAAAACCAACAAAATCAATAAATCAATATTTCGTGTAAAATGGTTGTTATATCAGTGGTCAGCGTATCGAGGAACCCCAGGAGACATGTCCTGACCGCTTCATTGGGCAGATTAGCCGAAAATCAACAAAATCAATAAATCGATATTTCGTGCAAAGTGGTTGTCATGTTCGTATTCGGCGTATTGAGGAACCCCAGAAGACATGTCTTTGTCCCTCCCCGAGCGAAAGTGGAAAAATCGATAAAATCAATAAATCAATATTTCGTGTAAAATGGTTATCATATTCGTATTCAGCGTATTGAGGAACCCCAGAAGCCATGTCCTTGTCCGTCCCCGAGCGAAAACGGAAAAATCGATAAAATCAATAAATCAATATTTCGTGCAAAATGGTTATCATATTCGTATTCAGCGTATTGAGGAACCCCAGAAGACATGTCCCCACCGACCCCTGATCAAAAATAACGAAAAATCAATAAAATCGATATAATCGATAAATCAATAGATAATTCCAGGTGTAAAGTAGCCTATGACCTCCGCCGGCCCGCGAAGAATGTGCATGCAAAATTTGGTCCGGATCGGTTCACCCTCCGCGATTTCTATTAATTACATACATACACACACATACATACAAACTTTCACTTTTATATATACAGATGTAAGTGTCAACGATTGCAACGTGTATGAAAAGAATATTTCTCTAAGGCACTATGCTGCCATGGAGAGCGGGCTACCACCCCAACCACCCACTTCGATGTAAGCCTAGAGAGAAACCCCGGAAGACTACAATCCACTCCGCCATTGGCTGGCGCTAGGCGTATGCTAACTTCTTCGGCATATCGCCTACACTTCCGCATGCTTACTGTATGCTCAGTTTGAACCTCAAAATGCCTGGCTGGTTTCGAAGCTTCAATGATGAAAAGTTTGATACTAAATGATAATACGAACATATAATATTCAAACTCCATTCGATTATTCGAGGCAAAATCAGGTAGATTTTCGTAGAAATTTGAAATTGGACATTCCTCGAACATCCGTATTCCGGATAATTTCTAAAATATCCTTGAATATCAAACTTTCCAGTTACTCGAATGCACTAGGCCTTCACAGCAACATCGTCGTTGTTCATAACGAAATGTTGCAAGTTCTTATGTCTTGCCACACAATTTACAATAAGTAACGTACTGGTACAGCAGTTGCACGAAAATGATTCAGCCTCAGTGGCACGACAGCGATGCAGGGAAGTATGAAACAGGCCTTATTCAATCACATGATAGTAATCCGCATCAGCTGTTGCGACCAAAATCGGGTATGACAGATTTTGCCGTGGGGTATTAGAGAAGGTAAAGAAGTATCAATTATGTTGAAGAATGCGTACAGTCCTTCTCAAAAATACTTCCCTCATGCTTCACCGCCCATTTGCTAAGCCGCGCCGCATCACCTATGCATTCTCATACGTGGTGTGACGTGGCTAAGCTGGCGGGCGGTTCACATGAGGCAAGAATTTTTGAGAAAGACTGTAGATCTGAATAGTACGAAGAAACTACTGCCATTTCCAAATAAGGCGTGCGAAAGCCAGTAGCGGCCTGCGATGATTCAACGTGAAGAAGTGTGAAGATGATCAATCACGGGTTGGAATGGGATCATATAATACAAATACTGCTAAGTCTTTTATGAGACAGTGAGATTCTGCCATCTTTAAAACGCAAAACTAAGTGAATATTCTTCTGCTGCAAATACTATTCTGCGAGCTTAACGAGTAGGCCTTCCAATTTCTCCAAACAACCTCGCCTCGCAGCTTTTTTGTGGGTTCATATACCACAGAATAAAATTTCAATATAGTTCTCAAATGAAGGTGGGAGACACAGTTTCAAACCTGAGCGTATTCTTTGTCGTCCAATGCACGCTGAATCTTCTTCCAGTCCCTCTCATTCCGCCTCATCGGAGCCTCCAGTCTGGATATTAAAACCACTGAGTTATTCGAAGATATTCAAACACTTAAAAGCAACCTCCTCTTAACATCTAGCCGGTAAGCCTTCGCGTCATCTGGATTCTTCATATTTGTGCATCTGAGGCGCAGTATTTCATAAACACGACGAGATTGTCTCTGAAACATATTCACATCATCACCAAAATCTCCTTTTTAACCTCAAACCAGACATTATATGCAAGAAAAAACTTTTGGCTTGGTCACTGCAACATACCTTGTTGATCTTGAGCTTATTCTGTGCTGCATCTCTCATTTCAGGAGTGAAGCCACCTCTCAGTTTCTCAGGAGCAAACTCCGGAAGTTTAGAGCAGTTAATACAGTCAACATAGTCCCGAAGGAAGACGAAATTGTCAGCCGGATCCTCAGCTTAAGTTAGCACCATTGGAGCAGACATGTACATAACAGTAAGAAGAGCCGAGTACTGAAAACTCACCAGTTACATCCAGGACTTCCTTCATCGAGCAAAGGTCTTTATAGACTGCATTCAAGAGTTTGGCGCCAATGCCACATTTTCTAAAATACAAGTCAATAGAGCAAATACAAAGAAAGAAAGAACTTTCACATTAGAAGAGTAAGAAGTTCACATGAGCCTTTAAAACAACAGATCGCACCTAAACTGCGGCAGAAGCATGATTTGTGCCACACGAGGTCGTATTCTCTCAGGATATGCGTAGAACCTGTACAGAGATGCGTACCCAGCAAAGGAATATGCCCGTGAGCCATCACCCGCATCGTTTGCCTTTGATTCGAATCTAAAAGTGAATTGTAGAGCGTGAAACTTACGAAACTGGTTCGGAACCACTTACAGGAAGTAGTGCATCCATAGTGGGTCAGTGTTGTCGGTGTATTGCGCAGCATCAATATACCACAGGGCAAGTGACTGCACTCTGCCAAGGAAATTATCGAAATCCGGCGAGCTTTCGGTGATTTTGTACAACTCGAAGCATTTCTCCTCTGAAAACTTATAAGCTACTTGCTACCGAGTGCAAAAGAGAATTAGGTTTCTTTTAAACTCACTAGCAGTAAACTTCGTAATTAGTTCTCCAAATGGCTTAAAATTCTTCTGTTTTGCTAAAAGAACTTGAAATTGTTCTTTGGTATCCACCATCATATTCATTTGATCACTTGGTAACTGATTCTTCAGCTTCTTTATGATGTCATCTTCCTTAAACAATCGAAACTATTAACAAAATAGATGCATAGAGGCAGTAACCACACCCTTACCTTCATGTCTTTTTCAACGCTGGAAACTGCAGTCGAATACGCCAATTCGGGATACAAGAACAAGCTTGCATCCGAGTAGAACAAGTTAACTGCAAGATCATCAAACCCGTAAATGGTTTCGCTGAAATTAAGTTATCCATAACAATAGAAACAGAGAAGGGAGCCAGTACTCACTTATCACCAAAATGTTGGTGAGCAAATTCAGGATGAAAGCCCTCGGAGTCATTGAGCGAGTCAAGATCAGAAACTGCAAGAAATGTACTTGATTATTCATAGGTTTGCAAGACCATTCTCCCATGGAGATGTTCAGTGTCAAACAAGAAAAGGGGTCAAAAGACTGAATTTTGAATTTCTCGGACGAAAACATACATTAAATATGAGTTATATTTCCCTTTTGTTTCAAGCAATTCTGGCAGTTCAAATGGAGGGCAGGATTTCAGTAATATCCCCAAAGACGGGAAAAAAGTAGACAATTTTCCCCGAATAAGAGTATCGTCCCTACTTTTTGTGCATTCAAGGGGAAGCGAGTGCTCCTTGTTGGCAACTCTTTTCTAGCATGCTATTTATTTATTTATTTATGCACTATAAAGTGCGCTATAACCGGATGTTTAGAGGAAAATTGAACAGAACGAACTCAAAAACTTGTTATTTTTATATGATATTTATGTTTTATGATTATATTTATATGATATTTTATTTATATGGTATGTTTTTATTTATTTATTTAAGAGGGCGTAAACAGAGGGCGTAAACAAAGTGTTCACGCGGCAAACACATTCTAAACAATTTCAGTATTAGACTCAACATGTAGCACTTTCTAACTACATAGCAGTAACTGGTTATAATAACACTAACTATATGTAAGGATGAAAACAGCTGCCGGAAAGAGATATAAAAAAGAACTCTAGTCAGAAGTCACTGAGCAAACTTTCAAGGTGGCTAATTTTTTGAAAGAGCGAAGTGGCATGCGTACAACATCATGGCTAAGAAATTTGTTAACTTCTCGAATAATTCTAATGGAAAAACTCTTAGACCTGATTTGCGTTATAGTAACTGGAGTCTTGAGTTTCATGCTCCCACCCCTGATTCTGGAGTCGACCAAAGTGAAAAAACTCCTGTTTTTCCAGTGATTACCTTGAAAAACATTACTAAATCATTTCTAATTCTTCTACATCTCAAACTAAGAAAGCTATACTGATTTCTCCGTTCTTCCCCATTTGAAATTTCTCGATAGGTAAGCTTACTGCTACGCATCGCAAGTTTCTGTAAAGCTATTTTGGATACTCTATAAATTTATATCTTTCGTTTTATGAGGAGAGAAAACAGTAGTGTTACACTCAACAATGGGACGTACATATGTCTTACATGCGGTAATGAGTGTACGTGTGTCCTTCGTGCGAAGCGCCTTGAATAAGCTACATATGTTGCAGTGCATGTGAAAGGAAGCATGCGTAACCATCCAGCTATCACCGGTTTCTTGCAATTACAAATTTATAGTTCTTCGATATTCACTTTTTTGAGCTCAGAGCCCGCGGCTCGCGTCTCAAAAAATGACTCGCCTGCGTTAGTTGGTGGCATTTATACGCAGCAGCCGCCGAGCGAGCAGCTGTAGCAGACGGCTGCAACAATCTGATAAACCTCACAAAGCCAATATCAATGTGTGGAGATCCGTGCACCATCAACTTTTGAACAATGTTGTGAAGTCGCACACACAGCATGAAAAGTTCAAACCGGTTAGCAAACCGTCTTACCGTAACCTCAAGGCGTGATGGCTCCGTACCACCCTCTGCAAAGTAAAAATTGGCACTGATAGGTGGCAGATGGCTCGACTTTCGATAGACCCTGATCACTTAGTTGATTGTCTTCAATATAGTTAAATGTAGACCACATTTTATCATATGCCTGGAAATTACGGCAAGACCGTTCGCTAGCAGGTCTGAACTTTTTATTTTGTCATCGCCGATGATGTATGAAAGTGCTGATAGTCAGATATTTCGATCCAAAACAACTGGTTTCAAGTCCCCCCCCCCTAAACAACAGTATTAATTGTACTGCGAAACTCGGAAATTCACCAAACACCAAAACTTGGTGTGTTTTAAACAAATATGGTTCAAGGTTCAAAATTCACTGCAGGTTAAAAGTATGGACATGCGGCAGCCAACTCATGTTATCGAAAATAATTGTCGCGAAACTACAGCACATTCTCAAAGTGCTCCTATCAAGCAATGAAAGCAAACCCAAGTTATAATCTCACCAAATCGAATCCAAACCACGTCCAAAGCATCGGAGACGAATCGACTGCCGGATGCGGCCAGAATGTTGTCCTGCTCCATTCTCACCATCTTAAAAGGGCGAAGATGCACTTAGCTTACAACTTCGACAACTTCACAACACTTAAAACCTACTGAAACGAGGAAATTCGAAAGTTCACGGCAACCCAATTTGAATCGCACAAATTTCGCGCAAAGTCGATAGCGCAGGGATTCGCCCCGGGACCGCCGCACGGTTTGGCGGTGTGTTCGGCGCGCCGCGTCCGCTCCGCGCTGCCACTTCGAAATGCGACGCCGTCAGGGGGAGCCGACGGGCCTTCTGTCCGTCGGAGGACCTCGCCGATGACGTCAACGATGTGCTCATGTTCTCCAGAATCGCAACATGGCGTAAGTAGCGCTGCCTGGATCAGTGAGTCGAGCCACGTCACCTGTTTTGGATTTTTTTCAGTCTAAATTCAGTGTTTCGTCATCGTTATTTAGTTGATAACTCCAAATAGAAGCTATTTCTTCCAAGGCTCAGCGTGTTCACGCTCATACCTAGTGACGGGGATGGTTCCCTGATGCCTCTAGTCGTAAAAAACAGATTTATAAGAGGTGCCTTGTCACCGGATAGGTTTTCTTTAAAATTTTTTCACCTAGACATCTTTTAGGAATGTTATTCGATGCTCTGGTAGTTGAAATCGCACAGCTTTCCTGAATCAGCCCGTCTTTGTAAGAATGCGGTGCGGTTACAACAAAAATTAGAGAGAAAATGTCAGTTTTGGAGAGGAAATGGCACTCTGGTAATGCACCTTCCCGCATTTTCAATGCACCTTCCCGCATTCCCTTTTCAGAAAAAAATTCGCAAAATTTTCTTCACTAGTCGATTAAGGGCTTCTTGAAGGTGATAAACATGAACACCGTATCCGCTTGGACCGCAGCTCTACTTGCGTTTGCTAGGCTGCGGCTAGTGCCACTGTTAATACTCTGATTTCCCTGTCAATACTAGTATATTGTTTCATTGTCCCGCACTATTCTCACCGTAGCCTCACACAAACGGGCCAAGGTAGAAAACTAGTGCGGTTCTCGTAACCAGGCCTTCAAATAATCTTCTTAAGTGAAGTTTAGGCCATGATTTCTAGAGAAAGCCGATCCTGTGACAAGACACATTCTATAGTTCTGTCATAACTTCATGGACTTTTGGATCCAAAGCTTGCCGTTAAAGTCACCACAGAGCATTGCAGGCATATCTCATTTCCTAGTTGTATCGTTAATAAACTTTCACGGATTCTCTGCTTATATTCTTTCCGCATATTTGGATTGAGGCGTAGCTCTTCATTCTCTTCTTTCCAAATTCTACTTGAATAACGCTGAAAAAGCTTCCATTGTTTGGACTTTCTCTCCATGCAATAATTCCTTTTTTAATTCTTTTCGTGTTTTCTGAGCGCGCAGATGGAAAACTCTCTAACGTAATTTAATATGCTTCTGTCTCTGAGCCTCATTTTCAATGTATTATTCTCGTTTTACTGAAGCTTTCCGTAAAATTAGATCACCGACGGAGAGCTTCGCTAAGACAAAAGTAACTTTCAAACATCCATTCCGGTAAGGAACCGGCATACTTTGTTTTAGAAAAATTGATAAAGCCATAGTTCCGGCTGTGCTATTTGCTAGGAATATGGAAGTCCTCATAATGTATTCTCCACGTTTTACATGTAGGAATTTGAATTTCACACTCATTTTCTGCGACAGTGATAGTTCTTCTGCATTAAGCCCAGAACATTGATCTGTTGTAGTCCTCTCGCTGCCACTTTTTCTTGGATTTATAGGTTTTATGACTTCGCCTAATCTTCATATTTAATCCTCAGACGATCTTTATTATACGCTCAATTTTGTCAACTAGTCGATATCTGGAAACGTTCCTTCAAATTACTTCCTTTTCCGAGCTTTTGGCTTTTTCATGTCTCAATAAAAAAAGCCCCGTATCAAATTCGTATGTGGACTTTTTTTTTCAAATTCACCGCCATCGTTTCCGCTTTGTGAGTCGTGATTTATCGTGTTTTCATGCTCGTGCGAATCCTTTCAAATATTGTTATCCGTATCAGTGCAGAGGATTTCAGGTTTGCTTCCACTAGAAGAGTGGTATGCCCTCTTTGTGATGTACGCCTAGAATGTGTGAATGGATCATCGAGGCGAAAAAGTCACTATCTTATGGGATTAAAGCCGGACTTTCTCGAAGCTTTTGCAAATACTGTGATGGAACATGAAAAACTCCAGATCACGGATGCGACCATGCTTCTAAAAGAGCATGAATCTTCTGTATTCAACATCGGTTCGCCACGAATCGTTCATAAGACTGCACAGCAATCGGATGTTAAACTTAATGGTTTGCCGACTAAGGAGCCTGTGACTGACGTTTTCGAGGGTTCCAGTGATCTTCAGAGACCTCTGCATGTGCAGGTCAACGGATTTGGAAAGGTGCGTTGAATCCGTCTAGAGGGTGGTCTTCTCTAATTATGACACTGGCTAGAAAGTGCATTGTCGCAACTGCGGGGCGTCAGCAGCTAGTGCATCCGATTTCGTTCGACCCCGCACATCTGATGATGGCCGTTTAGCGGAAAGTATGATACGTTTTTCTTGTCTCAATGTGTTTTCCCTTATGCGCCGTTTTTCCAAAAATTTCTTTTTTGTTTCCAATATGGTGTTGTTGCTTATATTGTTACTGCTGTCAGGAAAGTGCTTGAAGTCAACTTGTTCTGAGCGCGCAGAATTTTGTGAAAAGCAGCGTGGATTCTTCATGACTGAGTGAGAAATAGATAGTCTGCATGGACAGTATCACATGAGAAGCCGTTGTCGGACGAGTTCTGAAGCATTCTCAGCTTGTCTCCGCAAAATCTTGATATAGTGGTTCTTTTCAATTTTAGGACGTGACCGTCACTTTTGCCTGAGAAAACAAAAAAATATTGCTAGGGGAGATCATCCAGTTTTAGAGTAGGCTCTGTGAATAGGTAAAAATTACTCTATAAGAGAAAGCACTGTTTCGTTTTCTTCTTGAATATCAGAACTAATCTAAATATTATTGTTATTACTTGGCTAATTCGTCAAAAGCTGTTGTTTCCTACTATTAAGGGGTTTTGACACTACTGATCTGATCAAAATGCAACGTTACACTGCCAACCGGGGCGCACAAAATGTGCCCTGGCCAGAAATTCAATCCGCCTTTTTCTTTGTTAACACCTGAGTTTTAAATTATTTGGTTTGGCAGACTTTCCTAAAGGCTATAGCTCTCTTCGAATTTCTGTACATTTTTGCAAATTTGGATGTTTTAGGCCCCACACCAGTCCCTTTCTTCATCGTCTGGCAATGCGATACACTTTTCTGCATCTCCTGCTACCTCACGGGATGGGCTTTCTGCGAATAATTCGTTGGGGTCCGTGAAAACATTAGGTGAGTTTTGTATTTTCTTTCACTTCAAATTTTCGAAAATGGCGCACATCAGGTGTGCTTCCATGTTATCTCAAATTTGTGTGTAATTTCACCATTCTGAAGGATTAAAATATGTTATTTATCGGTCCGGAAGTCGTGTGAGCTGACTCTTCTCTCTCTCTCTCTCTCTCTCTCTCTCTCTCTCTCTCTCTCTCTCTCTTCCTGTTTCTCTTTCTCTCTCTTTCTCTCTCTCCTTGTTCAATGACTAGTTTTTAGTGTACTGTTTCTTTTTTCTTTTTGCATGCCAGTTTACTATTTTAAGTTATGGGAAACATGATTTCCTGTGAGAGTTCATCCTATCTTGATCAGTGTCTGATCGTGCATGAAATGTGAAGACGAAGTTCATTCGTTTTTCTTGTTTATATCGCTAGAAGTTTTACGTTTTGCGCTAGTATTGAGTAAGACTGTTTTCCTTGATATTTTCCCTCTAATTTCTTTGTGTTTCTTTGCATTTTTTTTTGTTCAAAGTGTAGTGTAAATTTATTCATTTATTTTGAGGCGTGGAGTACTTCACGAATCGTCTGAAGCAAAGGGAATGGATTGTAGTGCGGTCATTTTCGTGTCATTTCTGCGTATATCCTGGCCCATCAGTAATAATCTGCTTTGATTTAAAATCTTTCATCACAAATGCGCACCCCTACTTGTAGCTTCGTTTCCTTCAAAAAAATCTTCCATTGATCGATGGCAGGTTTTTCTTAGCTGCATTTTTTTGTGCTAAAAACGAACATTATTAAAATAAAACAAGAAGTGCCACTTTGTGAAATTAACAATCTTTACAACTTGCACTATTATGCCGCTAATCTACTGGCTCAAAGGAAGCTTAACATTTCAACCTTGAGAGACAACTTGGACTTATTGCAGCTAATCCTCCGATCAGTAAATTGTGTTCAGTGTAATAAAATTCACTATATTGTACTATTATTTGGGAACTTGGCTTCTTAATCTACGATTCAAGTAAAAGTTGCCTTGTTCATTAAAATGTAGAATCCAGTAATCGATGTTGATGGATGTTTTATTTGTGCAGAAGGTATTCAAAAAAAAAGACAGCGGGTGGAACTGGTAGCGTTTCATATGGAGAGCTCCTGTAATCAGTTTTTTCTTAGGTTTTAGTACCCATTTCCTAATCTTTCAGTTTCACCGCCACCGGTTCAGTCTCCAAGCTGTGTAACTAAGCCCCAACAACCGGTACAAAACCCACCTGGAATTACTGGATCATCGTAAGTGAAGTGCTTCATTGTATTGCATTCAGCTAGGAAATGGGCACAGTAGTGGTCTACCCACTTTCAGACTCTTTCGAATTCTTATATTCGTTCTTCTAGTGGCTAGATGTACCTGTATTCTTGATTTTTCAGGGGTCCTTTATTGCTGCCAAGCGCTACGTCCAGGCGAGAGGTGGAGGTAACTAGGCGGAAGACTGTTGTGGATAAGATTAACAAAGGAAGAGAGCACAATGCTTTCACGTTTTTTGTCTCCGGGGTTTGTTGTTCTGTGTATTTGAACTGCTGAATGGTGAATCCTTCCCACTGTTTCACAGTCATATTTGCGCTTTTAGTTTGAGTCTCAAACCCCTACTCAACTGGCTATGGCCGCCCGAAGGATGAAGTCGACCGCTGAAGAGAGGATGCCTCGTCATATGGTAACAAGGGTGTACGGTGAAGAAGAAGCGAAAGTCGTGAAGAAGCGATCAGCTCAAACACAACTGCCGCGACCGAGACCAATTGTGCCGAGCCAGGAGTACGATGACAGTACGGATCTCTCTGATGTCGAAGTCAAAGAGAAGTGAGTTCCTCAGCAGAGCATAGATATGAGAAGCGCTTACTGTTTTTGTTCTAGAGTTGAGACAGTTACCCTAAAATACGGGCAAATGAAAGCTACGATGAGCTATAAAATGGCTGGGAATTCGGTACAGGTCGAGAATATCAGCCGACAAGTAAGTGGTTTTGTAGGAAATGAGACGTTCCATGTGATTTTTTTTCTGCATGAGTTGATATGCAGTTAGTGTGTGGTATTTTTAGTTATTTCTCCAGTCTTAACCTTTTTCTCCTGTAAGAGCTCAGTGTGTTCTTTAAGGTGGAAGACTTGGATGGATTCCTGTGTGTGGATGGTCAAGTTCCCTCTTGCTCAACGGAATTGAATCCTCAGTCTTGCGCCAGAATCCGACCGATAGACGTACGATATACGCTTACGCGAAGGACTCGTTACTCCCATCAGTTCCGGTTGGATCCATTTTTTTAAATTGTACTTCTACTATTATGGATAAATTGATTTAGACCGGGGTCTACTGATGCTAGCTTGAATCAAGCCAATCCCTTCGGATCCACTGGGTTGTGCGCCTTGAACATGGCACAAGGTATTTTCAGAGAATCCGTTTTGCCGTCCTAATCGCAACAGTCACCATTGGTTTTCAGTTACTTGTGCTCCTCTGCGTTACGCAGAAGCGTTCGCGAGAATGGCATCGATGAATCCTGCATTTGCGATTAGATCACGTATTGATGTCCCTTTCTGGTTAAATAGGGAAGCGATCGTAGTAGAGCGGCGAAGATGTGCCCCTGTGCAGTTCGATGACGCTGAGGAGATTGAGAGAGGTCAATCTGTCTCGAAATCCAAGCGGATGCGATTGAGCGCGAGAAGTTCTGTTTCGTCCACTGACTCGTCATCTATGGAGGACAGCGAGGAAGAGCGGAAGGATAAGGTGATCTTTTGTTATTAGTTTTCGTTCTTTCATAACAGAATCTGTTTCAAAACATTCTAATAGAGGTTTATTTGGGGCGTATTCTACTAAAGCACAACGCATATCGTTCAACTTAATGGATGCGCATTATTCCTCCTTCTCATTGACAGTTTAGATCTGTAGTTCGAGAGTGGTTCATTCAGAAAGGCTGTGGTGGGAGGATTAGGGGTCATAATTACAGTGTTTAATGTTAAACTGACGAAAAAGAGAAGGCAGCACCCTCGTAAATTTCGACGTCCAAAGGTTTGCTGTGCTCCAAGGTTCCTGATCATGAAAAACACGAGTATATTAAGTGGTTTTGTCTTAGCTAATGAAACAAAAAACACGGTTTTGGGCCAATTTTGCGCTTTGGAAAAAGATGGCCAAGTTGTACGAAGGAGAGTGGTAGTAAACAAAGCAGCCGATCACTTCAGTCATACCACTCATCCAAGGGGTAGGCGGGTAGACTTCTGGCTCTTTGTGCTGAGGGAATGTTATTGCATTGGGGGTGGGAACCTTCTTAGAAATATCGGTACTGTTCTTCGAGTTTCGAAACTCACAAGTCTTGGACCTGAAAATTATTGTGCTTCAAAACAGCGATGCCTGATGGGCAATTCACTCGTTTTTCTTTTTCTTTTTTTTAGTTGAATCTCGACAAATGACTTGCACGAAAGATCATATTTTCCTTTTTAATACTCTGCATCGGTTCATATTCACTTGTTCGCTCACTCCATAAAGATATAGTTTCATTCTGCTGAGCATATAAATTTAATTTCAGTTTTTTTTTTTGCTAAGCACATTTTTTATAGTCTTACACGGCTGGCGGATATAGCGAGAAAAGAAGGCACGAAATACGCCGTGCAAGAAACAAGAAGAAGGTATATTTGAGCTGCGTGATCCTCTGTCCCGCATGTCTGCAGAATATCATGGTATTTTATTTCCTTTGCAGCAGCGTAGGAGAGCACGACGGCTTATGGGAGTTGAGTCAGATTCGGAGTCGGATTCGAGCATAGATTCGTATTTCAAAGTCAGAGTCGAAATGCCCAAATATTCTGTGAGTAGCGTTCGGCCCTTCTTTCAAAAGAGAGTGAGCGCTGTGGTGAAAGTAAAATGTTATTTTAAGGACATCGAAGTGCCCAGATGGCGGAAGTTGTCACCGAAGGAGCTTGCTGAGATTACCACCCATCCTGAGCCCTGCCGCTGTTGCGATAGTACACGCTTAGAAACCTTGGTGGCGAGGAAGCACTTACGATTAGCAAACGAAGAGCGACTTTATTTCGAGGTAAGGCTATTTGTAAATTTTTCGATTTTTCCGTCATTTCTAAACCCTTCTCCGAAGTATTAATCAGTGCGTTCTTGTCATACGAGTATCGGTCATTGTCATGTTTATTCCAATCTTTCCCTGTTAAAAATTGTGGATTTTTTTAGACTTCTTCCGCGGTTATACCTCAATCTCGAATTGAATGCCATAATTTGCTCCTGTTTTCTCTGTTGAAATCTGCTCGGTTGATATTTCTCATTTAGAAAATATGATAAAAGTGCACAGATTCACAACTTACAATGAAAAGAGATTAGAGAGTGGATTGCCCTCTGATTTTCGTAGCAACAGGTCATGATAAGCTTGTCAAAAGCTTTATTTATAGTGCATCGGAGTCCGATCCGGTCGGATAACGAATGATATGTATTGATCGTCGGATAAGGATAATCGATACATATCTTTAGTTATTCCACCGGATTGGACTCCAATGCACTATAAATGTACCTAAAGGAAGTTCATCCCTAAAGGGCAATTTATACTGGATGCGTGCGAATGACGCGCGTGCGACTATATGATGAAGAATAGGAGCAAGTCGCATCGCAGTCGCAGCTCAGACGCACGCGTTTACGGCCTCGCGGTGGCCGTTCGTTCTTTTCATTGAGGATGTACGTGCCATGTTCATCGGTCTTCATGGAAAATCCCTCTCAAATGGATGCGTGCGACTGATGCGCGACTAATGCACGCAGCAAGTATAAATTGGCCTTGATGCAGCCCGAAATCTTCCGAACAAATTCCAAAGCTTCACTTTGATGGCGAATCTTTTTTGAACAAGTTGTTCCAATTTCAAAATTTCGAGCGGAAACAGGTGAAGAAAAGGGAGACGCTATGTTCTCTTGATGTTCTCTCAAAGATATTGGTAAGGATTGCCTTGTATCCCCTTGTTTTCAGGGTAAACGGCGGGAAATGCCTTCTTTGGACACAGACGACGATTCGGAGGTTGAAGGAGCGGATCTAGCGCCACTACTGAAGTGCGCAATGACTGAATCCGAACGAGCTCTTTACGATCGTTCGGGCCATGTTCCCACTGGTCGGGAACCTCTGCGACCACGATGAGTTGCCATGTCCGAACACCAACATAAGCATATGAGATGACTTTGTTGATGGCATGGATAGAGTTGAGGATGTGTAGTCTTCTAGGATCTCACGGGCTTGATCTTCGTTGTGGAATCATCGTTCCAATTTGTTCAATTCATGTCAGTGCGTAGTGTGTAATTTCTGTGAGTTATATCAGGGAAGAACCGTCATATTTGCACACGTTACGCCATTTGTCATAATTTTTCGTTCATGTAGATCCTCTGAAGTTGGCCTCACTTCCGTGAATTCTGTATATCCGTTGAAAAGCGCTGTAAACCGGTGTCGCATCTGATTCCTGATTAGTATAGTTTAGATCATTACCTGGAATATGATGTTTTTTCCTTAATTTTTTTTTCTTTTCTTCTCCCGCTTTAACTTTCAGTGAAAAATTTCCCCCCTCAGAATGGTTAATGCGCATTTATATGTATGTAGAATTTAATCGACATCTAGATATTACACGAAGAACCTTGGAACTCCCATTTGTTCAAGTCTAATGTTGTCATCGTTGTAATTACAATGTTATATATACATAAAATCTTCTCCGCTGAGCGCTATCGTTTGTGAAGTGGTGATGCGGCCAATCCGTATTTTGGTTCAAGATTTTGGGTTTGAGCCCTTTCAAAAATGTTCAATGGCACTATCGATTTTATGCAACTACAGCAGTATGGCATTGTCAGGATGGACAGGAAATAAATTTAGGTTATTGCTGGGATTTCTGTGATTGGCGGAGTTTAGCACCTGTACTGGTGTGTTCATACTTCCCTTAGAGGCACCAGACGTAGAAGTAGAAGTTTTTATGTTGGGGATTTTTCAGATCTATAACGGGTTTTTAGGGGAGCGAGACTGCATAACCGATGAAGAAATAGTATGGAACGCGCGAAAATCGAAGACAATGTCTCCTGTGTTCCAATATCAACAATTTTTCATACCTGTACTCATGAGCACCGTTGAAGTCATGGCATTTTGAAACCTGCGACATCGGATTTTTTCAATGTTTTTTTTTCTTGGAAGAGGTATCAAAATCGGATTAGGGTGCAGAGAAGCAGTATGATAGAAGAAGCTATTTGGGATGAGGCAGTTCCATGGTAACGGCCCCACCCATCGCATAATGCTTGAGGCCCCATCGAATATAAATTGGAAAGAGCTCATTCAATGTAGGGAGCGTCGATGGAAGTGCATTTTTCGCAAGCTCGCGAAGCACGCACGAGAATCGCCGCTGTGGTAGCATGTCATGGTTTTCTTGATGGTTTTTCATTATGTTTGATGTTAATTATCAAAGATACTAACTAACTAATCAAGAAAACTATGGTTTGCTATCAGAGCGAAGTTTCCAGCGTGAGCTGTGCGTTTGCACCGGTGCTTCCCGAGTTCGCAAAAAACGCATTTGCATAGAACCTCAGTGTATCCAGGCTTATTTTTGAACCAGTAGTTTAATGGGACGCTATAAGCGCTTATGTTTGCTTGTTTTCACCCTACTATTTAGTTTTATAAGTCTGTTGTTCGCTGAAGTTCGATGGTGTACAAGGCTCAGAGAAAATGCCTGCTGTTTTCCGCTTATTCATTTCCTGCCAATTGCATGACCAATTCCATGCTAGAATTAGTTTCCTGTTCGCTTTCGTTTGCTGACTTTTGGAACGTTTTATCTCACACAATGGTCGTTTTCTGTAATGACTGAGGCAACATTCACACGTGATTGCTGTTGACCACACATGTGTTCACTAACGCTTAACGGTCCAACGTACCCAACCCTGGTATTCGACCGCCTTGCATAAGTAGTTGAACTATGGAGCTCTCAGCCTCTATGACGTCAGAACTAACTTGTTTTCGTGAACGAACAGTGACGCAGTATCTGCCCAGCTGATAGTTCTAATGTTTATCGATTTCCGTCCATTCGCTTGGTCTGATACGCACGTTTTATCTTGTTTTTCACGTTTGTGGGTAGCTTATCTGAATTTTCGATAATTCCATTGCTTGAGTAACTTCATTTTCATTTGACCATCACACTGGTACTGCTGGCTTAGTTTTTTTTTTGCAGCTCGAGTTTTTTTTTCAAGAAATTTAGAATATTTGGTGAACTGAATCAAGGATATAGAGTTTCCTTTACAACTTTGGTGTTGCAGAAAGAGTTCTATATCCATGACTTTCCTGTAGATTCGTAGATATCCTTTGTGATACATCCTATGCATTTAGAGTAAATCACTGGAAACGCGTATTTTTCGCTGCTTGTATTAGCTGTTTTCTTCTGCGGATTAATCGGAGAGCTCCAAGCCAATTAGTGCTTAATGCTTACCGTATTCATTATGGAAACCTCATTTTCGGTTATGAATTTGGGCAAAACCAGAGGTTCAAACGGTTTCATGTGAAGATCGTAGCTATGTTCTAGTTATTTTTCGTTTTCATATCACATCGGTCACTAATTCTGACAGTTTCAATCTTTGCGAACCTCTAGAATAACCGCAAATCCGGAGCTGTCGTCCATCTTGTTTATTCATCTGGAACCTCATTAGAAACTCACTTTCCAGTACTCTTTTTGAAATGTACATGACTACGCATGATGTCACGACTCAGTGTTTTCTCAAAATTTAGCAGGTTTATTTCAGAATGCAGGTAGCGAATGGGCTGGGAGCATGGAGTAGTTGCGGGTATTCACTTCAACTTGGGCCCACACATCGACGTACTGGTATGTTCCCGAATTCATATGTTATGCTGTGACTATCTGTTTTATTGAATGCATGGGCGCGTCAGGTGCACACAATCCTATTCGTAAAGATGTGAATGCGAGTGTTTAATGTGTGTGCGTGTGAATGGCCTTAATAGTGTTGTGTGCATTTGGCGCAACACCACACCTGGTACAAGACCCTGAGGCATGTTATCTACCTGAATTACAGGTCTGTTTTCAGTCGTTAGGAGGGCAACGAATGACCTTTGCCGATCGGCCTCCTATCCAGCAGTGCTTCGAGAAATCGGCAAGGAACACATGAAGAAGGCATTGGAAGGTGCGCTTTGTTTTCAGTAACGTAGCATAATTCTTAACATTGCCTTTCATTTATTCTAGATGGACAGCCGTTGCCGTTTATAACCCGTCGCGCAATCCGTCGAGATCGATTCCATATTAGACTAAATGGACAGTTATCAGTGTGTATTGTTCCTAGTACGGGAGCAGTGAGTGAGTTCAAACTGCTGGATTACGCTTTTTTGTAAACATGTCTCGACGTTGAAGTTGTAAAATGGTAAAATCAGCCGTTGAGGGCTCTCAGCGCTTCTGTTCATGATGGCTTCAATCGAATACCTTACTTTTCTCTTGGGGATGAATTTAGCTTTGAAAAAACTGAAAAGTAAACAAGAAATGAAACATTTTCCCAAAAAAAAATCTTTCTGATAACATCCACCTATATCTCACCGTCTTACATCTGGCTGATCCGAAAGCCTTACCTTTTACTTACGCTGGGTTCTTCTAAAATTTCGCCATTTAGCACTTTTGTGCTTCCTTGTAACCTTGCTCATCCTTGCCACAAAGCACATCTGAAGCCTACGGTGTTATGGCATTTTTCGGGCCACTCCGGATTAAATTTTCTGCCTCTTTTCGAGGTATTTGACGTATTTGACGGCTCTTCCAAATTTGGGTCCGTACATTGACATTGCTGCGGTTGGCCGCTTCAGCTGTGTTGACATGACTGAGAGTATCCTAATGCAACAAGACTAGTGTAATTGTGCAGTAGAAATTTGTCGTATTTTATTTTGTCAATCCATTGTAATTATTGAAAAGTTTTTTTTTTCAGTGGTGCAGGAACGTGGGTTTCGAACCAGAAGAGTAGGAAATGTTGGGATAGGAGGAGTAGGATCTAAAGGTGACCGCGAGAAGAACAAGTGAGAAGCACATGATAGCATTCCTCTTTATTTTGCCAGCTCATCTTCGTCATCATTCAGATGGAGCATGTTTGCCGACATCTTCGGCACTTCAAAGAAGGGAAAAGATGATCCAGTAGATGGATGGAATCAGTACGACTCTGAGCTGAAGAAACTACCTGAAGCACAACAAAAGACGTACACTGTGAGAAATCCGAATTTTCTTGGCTGATTTTTAAAAGAATTTTCGCATTTGAGAAACTTATATGAGTTTTCACACATCCCTGCCAAGTGATGTAACACTTTCTGAATTCTGACCTCAACCTCAAACGATTTTCCGTTCTAGGAAGGCTTCGTGAAAGGATTGCTTGCATCCAAAGGTTCCAGCTCATCAGCACCGAAAAAATCCAGCACACTTACTCGTTTCTACATTTTCCTTGCTGCTTGTATTTTCATCGGATATCTGACAGGCGGTTCGTTGGTGGCATGCTATATCTCTGGGCTTTTTTCACTTTTCTACAATGTTTCTGTTGCTATTCATTTTTTTCTACATCAAATTAATTTTAGGCCTTTCATTTTTTGTTATGTTTAGTTGTTTTAGTTCTTACTCCTATAGTCGTTCTTTTTTCTCTTTTTGGTTCTCTGTACGCAGTTAAAATTTACTCTAGCAATTCGTGTTCGAATAGGCGACCGACAATTTGGATCGTTGTTCTTCTCGAATACACAGGAAGTTAAGCCAGAAGATGTTCAAGTGACGTTCGACGATGTCAGAGGGGTTAGTTTCTATCCGTTTTTAAATCTGCATATCTATATGTACATAGCTACTCCCAACTATAATTATTGCTGCTTTTGAGCCTTGATATAGAAATCAGTTTGTCAAGTCATGCACGTACTGATTGTTGCAGATGGACGAAGCAAAACAGGAAGTTGAGGAGATCGTATCATATCTTCGTGATCCAGAGAAGTACTCTAGACTTGGTGGTCGCCTTCCCAAAGGAGTACTTTTGGTTGGTCCACCAGGAACAGGCAAAACCCTTCTGGCCAGAGCCATTGCTGGAGAGGCACAGGTGCGTTGGAGTGCAACTTTTTTTTCGAAGTATGGTCAGTGTCAACCATTTGCTTTTTTCTTGAGATATGATTCTGGAGGCTCATCTTAAATATTTGATATGTTTCTGTATCGGTAATATGCCTTACATTTTTCGATTGCGAGCATGTCACCTCCTCGGAAAACAACAAAAACAGTCTCATATTAGGTTCCTTTTGTTAATCTTTTTGTATCTTCTCGAGAAGTTCTACTCGTGTTAACAGCATAGATGGGTTGTCTAAATAGATGGTTGAGAAGAATGCTGTTATTCCTTCTGACTGATCCTGCTTAGGTGCCATTCTTCCACACTTCTGGATCAGAATTCGACGAAGTACTGGTCGGTCAAGGAGCACGAAGAGTACGAGATTTGTTCGACAAAGCGAAGGCCAGGTATAGCTTATTAATTTATTCTTCACTGCATTTTCAGTGGCTTGTTTACGCTATATTTTTGACTCTTACAGGGCTCCATGCATAATATTCATTGACGAGATTGATAGTGTTGGATCAAAACGAGTTTCTAACAGTATCCATCCATACGCGAACCAGACGATCAACCAGCTGTTGAGGTTAGCTTCTGCTCATTTTTGCATTTTTTTGCCTCCTGAATCTTTTGGCAATCTTAGCGAGGAAAATTATGGGGTGTGGAGCGTTATACCTGGAGTGGGCTGCGCGATCGAGCTCTATGATTGACCACTTGGACAAACTGACCAATCACAGAGCTGAACCGCACCACCCTTTCCAGGTATACCGCTCCATACCCAAAATTTTGTGATTGAACCCTATTTATCCACTTTATCTTCGTTCTAGCGCCACTGTCGCGTTTTGTTTTTCCTTTTCGTCGCAGATTCAAGTTTTTTTTTTCTTCAGCGAAATGGATGGTTTCAACCGCAATGAAGGTGTCATCGTAATTGCAGCCACGAACAGAGTGGATGATCTTGATAAGGTACTGTTGTGGCTAAAGTATGTTGTTCTCCGACGTTTTTATTTTATCAAAATCAAGGCGTTGCTTCGTCCTGGGCGTTTCGATGTGCGAGTGACAGTGCCGAAACCGGATCTGGCTGGCCGAACAGACATTTTTAATTTTTATCTTCAACGAATTGTTCACTCACCTGGCGTAGATCCGAGGACGTTGGCAAAGGTGGGTATTGAGTGTTTCCAGCTTGCTTTCATACGCGAAGTGCAATTTGTAGACTTCAGGGCTCCACAGGATTCACTGGCGCTGATATTGAGAATATGGTCAATCAGGCTGCCTTGAAAGCTGCCACAGAATGTGCTCCAGAAGTTACGATGCAGCATTTAGACGAGGCTAGAGATAGGTGGGTACATTTCTATCAATTTCCTGGTTTGCACTTCTACTACCTCTACCACTGTAGTTCCACTTTCTCAGTTTCTGTCTTTTACTAATTCTTTAGAGTGCTGATGGGTCCGGCACGTACTGGTGGCAGAATACCTGATGAGGAAGCGAATAGGAATACTGCTTACCACGAAGCTGGACATACACTGGTTTCGCTATACACTAAGCATGCTACGCCATTGCATAAGGTACGTACACTACGCTCATCTGATTTCTGATTAACTAGACGTGTCTACATGATTTCTGATTAACTAGACGTGTCTACATTCCTCGTTTCGTATCCTTTCTTCTGTGTATCTATCAGTAGAAATTTAGATCTATACTAGTTTTAGTGATTGAATTTTTTCGAGACTTATCCTTTTGTGTGCCACTCACACCCAAGTAGCGTACTCATTGTAACAGATCTGTTTCGAATATGACTCATTAGGTGTTGCCTCTGAACTGATTTGAGAGGCACTGTCTCGTTCAGTTCCTGTCAACCACAGGAAATTTTTCAAAAGTCCATTACTCAACAACACTTGCCTACTAGTTTAGTAGGGTTTTCTGCCCTATGAAGAGAGCCTGGTTTCAGTTTATTTTCTTGATTGTAGTGCTTCTGAAGAATTTCACGCTCAAGCAAGCCAGGACTCTCTTCAGTTTGATGTTGTACTTCGATTCATTTCGTCGAATTCGCTACATTTCAAGGTTACCATCATTCCTCGTGGGCAGTCTCTTGGTCACACGGCGATGTTGCCTGAAAAGGATGAGTACCAAATGACAAAGGGTCAACTTCTCGCAGCTCTTGATGTAATGATGGGAGGACGAGTAGCGGAAGAGTTGGTTTTTGGAGATGATATGGTAATTTTCGTCAGCTGTTTCGTTTCTGTTGTTATTTGTATCTGATGTGATTCATCATTAGGTGACTACTGGAGCTGCAGATGACTTGAAGAAAGCATCACAGTTAGCCGTTCAGATGGTGAAGGTTTTTGGAATGAGCGACAAGGTGGGTTTTTGTATTTTGTTTCAATGAACTTTTTGCTGTTTCTTTCTCAGGGTTATATCATAAATACCTTCGGCTTTGGACATTCGTTTTGGTTTGTTTAAGGTGGGGCTGCGAGATTTCACTGCAGAAGACTCATCGTCAACGTCGTTGGTGAAAATAAGTGATTTGAGCCCCCAAACTGCAGAAGCGATCGACAAGGAGATCAATCAAGTCCTCCAGGATAGTTATCAGCGTGCGAAGGACATTCTTACGAAACACAAGGTATGGTCTATTAGAGGGCGCCTGATCCGACTTTGTCTGCAATTACGACTTCGCCCGCAGAATGCGTCTGAAAGGATATTTCAGCGAATGGCAGCAGGGAATCATAAGAACGGAAGGAATCACACCAGATGCAAGTCAAAAAAGTGCAAAAAATAGACCAGTTAGCCGAAAAATGATGAGGTCGTAGTTGCGGACAAAGTCGGATCGAGCGCCTTCTGTGATTTAATGGACTGTAATTTGCAGCTTCGTTCCTTCTTTTTCTGAGCAAAGCTATTTTTTTGTTGTTGTGAAGAGCGCAGCTCTTTTTATCTGTATGCTTTGCAAAATTAGAAAAAATTGCAATAAGTGCTCGCATTGCCCTAAATGTTTCGACATGCCTTAAGCCAGATCGTGTCGTGGACGTAAGCGACATGATGTCATGCGTGTTTACTTCCTGTCTAGTTAGGGCGGCTTGGGCTGAAGCCATTTATAGATTTCTGCAAAGCTTCCAATAAAATTTTTGTTTAGTTACCGGCAACCATTGTCTTATGTTTATTTGAGGGAGGTGCGAATGTGAATTACTGTTTCAGAAAGAGCATCAACTCCTTGCTGAAGCATTATTGGAATACGAAACTCTTTCGGCAGACGAAGTGCGACTGGTGATTTCAGGCAAGAAAATCAAGGTGAGTGCTGTTATTCTAAGCCCTGCTACAGGTTATTTTCCTCCAAAATACCCATCCAAAAAGTATGAAGTATTAAGCGTCCTACGCCGGCAGCAGCAAGGAGAAGTAATGAGAATCATCCGCGTAATCCACTCGTTCACATTCATATACTTGAAGAGGGAAGAAAATGAGTCTTCTTCTGTCTTCTTCTATCGTGTTTTCCCTTCGCTTGTCAATTGATGTTCCTCGACTTATCTTCATATTTCAAACCAAACATATATTTAGTACATAGCGGTGATTAACTTTATTTGGAGAATTTCCTTGGGTTCACGTGCTGTCAGACGTGTACATCAACGCAGAATTGTTTAAACTCACTTTGTGTTCTCTGGATGTCGCTAGAGCAGTCTAGTTAAATGCTATTACGAACTGGTAGTTTACTTGTTTAAAAAATGTATTAAAAGCACAGTTCAACGTGCAGATGATTTCAGAAATTCTATTTTTTGGTAGCTTCTTGAGCTTCAGTTACGGGCACGCTACGTTTCCGTACTTACAAACCATTTAACATGTTAGAGAACGTTTGAGATTACTAGTTATTGTAGGAGACCATAATTCTGTTGCAGTTTCCCTCCTCTTGTTTTGATTTCTGTCGCGATTGAACTGTTGCTGAATTTTTGAAAGCTCATATTCTGTTTATTCCATCATGGGACTTGATTCTTCTGTTTCCTGGAGTAATACCTGTGCAGTGGCAGTTGCCAGCTTAGATTCGTAGCTAGTTTCTTTGTTTGCCTGTGATTCCAGTGGGAGTCCTTCCCCCCGTCTGTCTCGTCCATGCCTCCATCTCTGCTCCCCGCCTTTCCTTGCTTCCGTCTTTAGATTGTTGCTACTTGATGCGGAATAGCACTGCTATTCGTGTTCACTGACGTGAGACGTAAATACATCAGATTTATTGAAGAAAATGAATAAAGAGACTTTCAGGCAAGTTCTGCTTCTGTTTGATGTAGTGAGAGATAGTGAGAAAATCTAGGAGGTGAAAAACACGGTCGAAAATTCAAGTATTAACTCATTGCTTGCTTATAGCACATTCTCCAGCGATTGACTGTAGTCGGCAGCAGTAGCCACCGCGTTGATAATTGACCTATCAAATTTCAAGGCAACTTGCGGCAGCTTGACACCGCAGATCTGTTTGCGAAAGGTTGCTCAATGTCTCTTTAATTCTGTTTTATGATCGAGGGAGCAGATTTGTACCTCCTCGATACGCTGATTCAAATGGTGTAAATAATTTTACGAAAACGCATTGAAAGCTGTTTTTTTTTTTTGGAAAAATACAAGTCGATCAGTAATATTTGGTTCAGCCTGGCTGCTGTGACGGGTCGCATATCACTCAGCATCGTATCTATCTAGCTAGTTGGGACATCTTGAATAAAACCACTGTTAAAGGCATCATACCACCTCAGAATTGTGCGAGATTTTTACCTTAAAAGAAACTCCAGGAGCTGCTGATCACAATGATATATGTGAGTACGCGCAAAATTGCCGAAAAAAAGTGTTTTCGAGCCCAAATTTTTGAGGAGCCTATGAGCGGAGCCGAGGGGCGGGGTCAAGGCAGTGCCTGTACAATTCACTCCCGGGGCGTACCTTCTAGGAAAATATGTAATTCTCGTAACAGTTCCTCATCCATTCCCTATCAGAGCAGGAACTGCGCTCTATGCGTGACGAATAGAGGACTACATGAGGTGAAACTCCCCTAATTTCGCATTGGCCTCGCCCATAGGCTCCTTCATAATTGGGGCCTGAAAACTGGTTTTTTCGGTAAGTATTCCACGGAATCACATATAAGATTGTGATCAACAGCTAGTGGAGATTCTTTTCACGCTAAAATCTCGAAAACGACTCTGAGATGGAACAGCGCCTTTAAAGGACAACTGGCAAATGGAGGGCGCTCTCCCAAGCGCTCGAAGATGTCTTCATAGGGGGGGGGGGTGGTTAACAATTTTCGGTGGCTTTTGATGTGCATAGTTATAGATGGCTTGCGAAAAGGCCCAAGATTTGTTGATATATCCCAGTTGAATGACGACATGGAACAGTGTGTAGTACGAGTATGAGTGTCACTACGCAGATAATAAACATTCGCAAGAGTGCAGCACACTATTATTCCTCACTTGTGGAGTTTCCCTTATTCAATGATTGGGCTAGAAATCCAGACTTACGAACACTTCCGAAAGTAAACAATAGCAGAATGAGCAAAAACAAGTTCGCTTCAGAAAGCAAACACCTCGAAGAGATTCGAGGTGGCTGCTATCCGTTATTTCCACGATGAGAAAGATTTCTGACGAAAAATCAGTGACAGCTGGTGTCACCGCTCGACAGCAACGAAGTGGGGAGTATTGACAATGAGTATGTTCTTTACTCTATTATGATTTAGATCAAAATTGCAGCAGAAAGCTCCATCTCGTAGTTATTCATTAGAAAAGTGGTGAATATGTATTACCGATGTACTGTGCTGAAAGCCGTCCTACAAAGTATGTTTCCGGGAAGTAGGTAGAATTGCCATGGACGAGTTTTCCTTGCCATAGTGCTGTGCTGTATGAAGACTCCAAGTTACTTTGACAATCTGATGCACGGGCGTCGGTTGAAGAGGGATGTTAAACTAGTAATTCCTGGGTCTGCCGCTTGTAATTTGGTGCGTCATCGGGTCAAAGGATCAAGGTAGACGATGTGATGTATTTTCAGTAGATGTAATTTGATGCATCGTTGGATGGGAAGATCAAGACGGGAGTGACTGTTCAAATAAAGCTTCGGTGGCAATATTTTCAAATTCAGCGCTGTTTTTGGGATACCTTCGAATATAGATAAGGGCAATTTGTGCGTGCGTGCGTCAGTAGCGCGTCAGACGCGTGCATCCACGAAGGATTTTCCTGAAAACTGGTCAACGCTGCATGTACAGTAAGCGTCAGTGGAAGTGCGTTTTCCACGGACAAGCACGCTAAATATAAAATAGGAATAATATAATAATAAATGATAATAAATAGGGCGAGAAAGTACCTACAAAATCCAGTGGGGAACGCAGGGGGGGGGGGACACGTCTCTCACTCCCGAGAATGGGTCGCCGAGTTTTTGAAATCACAGTACAAATAAAAACCTTCTATTAGATTATTTTTAGTTGCTTATTTTTATTATTTTTTAAATGGATTTTTTTAACCATTTATTATTATAATTATTATTTTTATTGATTTTATTTTTCATCTGGGTCCTCGAACCGGCGGAGACCCAATTTTTTCCCACGTCCCCCTCCCGCCCACTTTCTCGTCCGCCGCTGGAGAAATCCTATGTTTTACCATTACGGCGGATATTCCAGCGCGAGCGGGCGGACGCGGCGCATGCTCTTCATGCCCGGGAAAAAGCACCTCCACTGAGGCCCACTGTACATTGCAAGACCGTAATCGCGTGCGTCTGAGTTGCGTCAGCGATGCGACGGGCTCTATCCTTCATCATATAGACGCACGCGAGTCAAACGCACGCATCTAGCACAAATTGTCCATAAACTAGCAGTCTCCTTGTGTCCCACCTCAGCTGTGGAGCAAAAATTCGGGAGTTTGCAGCATGCATAGCTGCTCTCTTTTCCCAGAATTACTCCTCTATCCAGCCCTGCTGCGCTGCATGTTTGCTGAACTGCTGAACTTCGTGAATATGCCCGTAATCAACGCCTGAGGCGCATGCGATCGTGTTTGTCATCTCGGGCAAGAAGCGAGCGCGGCAAGAGCTGATCGCGGCGGCACGCACACACACAGCAAATATGCGATGATGACGTGGCGTCGACGACGCGGCGGCGGCCGTGGAGAAGTGAAGATTAAGCGCTGCTTGAGGCGCCGGCTGATGAGCGGGGTCAGCGAGGGCCCTTGACGCCGGCCCGGCGCCCGCGGGCAGCCGGGGATCCTCGCGCGCGACCGCCGTCGTCGCCGCAGCCTATCGATCCTCGTCAATCGTCGTCGCCGGCGGTGGCGAAGGCAGCCGGCGGCGTCAGCTTTCCATTACCTAATACGAAGTGAGCAGCGAGCGGCGAATACCCGGCCAGACTCGTCGTTGTTCGACCGCAGCCGCCACCGCCGCTCACTCCACTTAATGGAATCTATCCTGCAGTACACACCTGGCTGAGCGCCTTGCTGTTTCCCTGATCCGTATGCACCTGCTTTCCAGAGCTTCGCCGCTGTCAGCACGTATTCCCCACGGAGCAGCTACAATTGCGTGTTGATTGCCGTGTCATCGCAGCCTTCATAACGCTTTGATTAGATTTGGGACATTTTTATCACTATCTCCAGTACTTTTCCTCGAGGAAAATTTCTCGCATTCTATCTGTTGGATCATATACGTGTAATTATCAAACAAATCTGATCAGCCGGACTTTTCCTCGCTCTCCAAATTTTTCCGGATAAAGTTGGCTTTTTTGAGGAGAGATCCGTGATCCAAAGTGTTCTTGTGCTCTTGTTGGAGGAACAGCAGGAAATTCAGTTTTTGCGTCATCAGTTCTGAGTTTTCGCGATATTTTTTCTGTTATTGAGCACCATTGAATGTAATCAAATAAATAAATAAATAAATAAATAAACGAGAAACTCAATATCTTTTGGCAAAAAATGGTTAGTCGACAGTTTTCTACAATAGTATTAAATTTCTGTCAGATAATGTCAGAAATCCTCGCGAAATGGCACAAAACTCGGTGGAAAAGCTCTTTGGACTAGACTACTTTGGAGGGCCATGCTACTAAAATTATTGTAATTGAACCCTTTTACACCAAAAATGAACATTCTTTCTAAACTAAATTACAAAAATGTATATCGCTTCGAACCATAATCGAATATAGCAAAATCTATTTAACATTTTGGATAATATTTATTTCAATGTATCTGACTTCCATGTATCTTGCAACCTCCTTTTTTTACGTTTCTTCCGAAGCAAAGTATATATATTTTTTTTGAAATCACTCCTTTTTTTATACCTACTCGGAACAAAGTCTCGTTTGCATACTCCTCTGCGCGGAATTCTCTTGTTTGCTGGTGAATGCTGTGGCTGGATGTGCGGCTTGTACTTAAATACACCTTCTAGTAGTAGATTATTCTCTCTGGGCATCCTGCCTAGCCCCGAATTTAGCTCGTTCTTACACAGCCTTCATAAATTTCCAGGAAATCGTAGGGTTTTCTCGGCAGTGTTTTGTCGGCTTAATTTATTGCTACTACGTTCCTCTGGACGTGGAGTCCCAAAGCAACTATTTTTAAATTAAAAACGAGAAGAAACATGGAAATTCATGCAATGCAATTCTCTGGATGTCTTCCTGGCCAAACTTGAGGAGATAATAGGGTAGTTCCTAGTTGTAAACCCCGAACGCTGCGATGGTTAAACCTCCAAGTGACTTCAACTTGGATCCGATTCTAGTTAACGACCGGGATGCATCATTGAGATTACCCAGGGTAAAGTTTGAACACCTAAAATTTACCCGTCCGATTAATTTACCCGTTTGAGCATTAACACATTTACCCTGGGTAGTCTTGATGATGAATGTTGGCCCCCTGCTCAAGCCACAGAACCATTCAAACTGTTTTGTAGCGTCCCATTCTGAATATCTGTGACAGCCGTAGGGACAACTATCACAAATTTTCTATTTTACCTTCACAAAATCAGGAATCTGACCTGTATGGGTCTCGAGTGCGTGAGCTTTGCAATGAGAATAGGCATTTCCACCACTGAGGGCGGAGTATAGTCGCGTCGGTCCACATCCACATGATGAATGCAGCATCAACGATAGTGTATGGGTTGAGAATGTGATCGGGCTGGAATGACGAGTGTCATTTCAGCGAACGCAGATGCTAACCAACGGAAAATGCCTGCGGGATGACTCGTGACGTCAACTGGGGATTGTTGTGTAGCACTCTTACTCCTTTATGCCAGGACATTGTCTCCAGAAGTATAGCAGCTCTGAGATCGCCATCAGATTTGCCTTTCTGATTTCCTCCTCTACGAGGGCTTTTTTGAAAGTTTCCGAAATGACAGTGAAAACAAAACAAATCTGATGCAATCAATATTTTATTTGATAAATCGATCCCCTCGAAGCTCCACACATGTGGTTCGGTCTGTTTTTAATTTCGTTCTCTGTCTAGAATGAACTTCTCTATTTTTGAAAAAGAACAACTCCGTGGTAGTGATCCCGGAAACTTTTCAAACGGCCCTCGTAGAGAAACATTCATCCATCATTTGGGCGGCTTGACCTTAGTCTACTCACACTTTTCAGCTTCTCGTCAGGGTTTTCGATGAATATTCACGACTTACCCTAAAAATTATCGTGACTTATCTTAGAAATTTGTGCAAAACGTTGCCGGATGCCTTCCTGGACTACCCGAAGGAGATCACGGGGGACGCTCCAAGCAGTGAACCCCAAACACTGCGATACTTAACTCTGGATCTCCAACGGAGTGGAACCAGCGATAGGGACAGATTGCAATCTGCCGCTCAAACCACTGAGCCATCCGGGCTACTTTTTATGTTGGAGTTTGTTAGATAACTGCAGCAGTCGTAGGCAGCATACTATATGTATTTGCAAAACAGTGGCACAGTGCAGGATTCGATCCCCTGACCACCACAATGGCCACCATTCGTGGGATCCACTGAGCTATGCATGCATGTCTTTGAAAGGCGTGTAGTCCGCGTAACATATCCGATGTGTGCCCAATATGATCTTCCAGTTACGATAGAAGATGGAGATGATATTTTCGGGAACTGTGCCAGATACCAGTCCCTCTGGATGCAGAATCATGACGTCATATCAACACTCGGGTGACCATCAGCTGTTTGATCTGTCGTTGGTGATTGAATGGTCCTCGTACGATATGGAACACACTCAGCACCGCCTTTAGTTATCCAGATTACTTGAACGGCGGATTCCTCTAGGTTGTTGTTTTGCTGGAAGTTGTGAAACATTCCCTTCATGACGGTCACAATTTACAGGTCAGAAAAGTCCAATACGGTACGGAGATCACTTCTCCCCTCCCACCCCAGTGTAAGATATCCCTTTCCCGCTAATTTTTGCCTGGTAGCGCCTTGTGGCGGAGCGTTGCAGGCGGCTACTCTTCCCTTTCTGGAATTCTCTTAAGTCACTTTTTCTCGGATTCTGAAGCTGTTTGCTGTATGTAGATGTAATTTCAGCAGAGTCTCTAAGATTTACTTGTATCCACTTGAAGTGATATGTGAAGTGATAGCTAGCACCTTCGCTTTTTCCGCGATAACTCCTGTGACAGGATGACAGGTTGCTCATGAACTTGCCGCGCGTATTGGAATCCAATATTGCTGATTGCCGAATGATCTTCCCTGGATTGCTGCCTGTTCGGCGTGTAGTGTTGTTCATTCGTTGACTTTTCGTATTCATTATTCTTTTGATCATCCACATTTCATCAGTACAGCTACTGCTGCTGAGTTAGAAGCGCCAGAACTGTGGATGCTCTCTAGAAAGTGATTCTTGCCAGACCAACACAGCGAATTTGGCTGCGAAGAGTACTTTAGTTGAAATTTTCTTTAAAACTGCTTTGAACTAACTGATAAATCAAATTCAACCCATTGACGACCGAGCGACTCACCTCTACGGTTCTATTTGAGAGATTATTAAGCTTGACTGATCCCAGCAGGTTTCTTAGATGGCAATGTAGTAATATCAAGTCATTGTGATAGTAAAAATGTATATTAGATTTCATATAAAAATTTCGGAGTAGAGAAGGAAACAAGAACTTGAGAGAATGTGGAAAAGCGTGGAAAAGGCGCGGTTGTCAGTGGGTGAGTAAAGGCTATTGAAATTTCTGGACCAGAATAGGCTCCAATCTGCAAGGACAATGTTGGAAGCTCGATCCTTCTCGAAAGCAGGTCTCAAATGGCAAGTTTGGACCTGGTGAATCAGGATTCGAATTCTCAGGACCGGCACTTTTTGTTCCATTCTTTTAATTCAATAAATGCCTACGACGGCAATCCCTACCCATATTCTAAAGTTTTGCAACTATAAACACTGCAATCTAGTGTTCATTTTGGGCGCCGCTCAGGAATACATTTATTTTCCCGCGGATATTCTGACGAAGAGAATTGATAAGAAGCCCTCATGTTCAGAAAATCTGCAGGATAGGAGGTCTCGGCCCAACACACAGTTGGCGAGCGTGGAACGTGAGCCAGAACTGTGGTTTTTTTTAATGTGATAAAGGGTGATCAACACCCCGCGTAGTGAGCCCTTTTTTGCATGGGTGGCCAATTAATATTCGAGATCCAATGGGACCAATCTGTTTCGGTGTTTTCCGTATTTGATAATGTTATTCTGGAATAGGGTTGTCGAAAACTAGTACAATTTCCAACATAAAATCATAAGGTAATCTACTGTATCCATCAAATGGCCAAATCCAGACGGGAAGTCGTGATGCACCATGTGCATCACGTGGTCCGCAATGGTTTAAGGAATAAAGAGCAAAGAATGAAGGTCTGTGGAGGATGCTGACCACTCATCAATATGTTTTTAACCCTCATCCTCTTTACAGAGTTTAAGCCATCATTCATGGGGTCTGGCTGCTGCTATTGTAGGAGTGGGGATGCCAAAGACGTCACACGATCGGTCCAGGTTCGTCCAGGTCCCTAAGCTAGCAGCTCTGAAACTACACATTCGTTACTCCCGATCATGCCTTCTCATTATTCGATCTTATTTATCTGAATGCTGAATATTGTGGAGCAAAACTGATTGAATGCGAGGTTGTCAATGGGCGATGAGCTTACTCCTGTGGCCATGTTCCAGCGATCCTTATTTGCGAAAGTTCTTCTGCTACTATTATATCACGTAGCTCCAACTCTTGTACGTCAAACCAAAAATTAAAAGCTTCTCAAAGTGTAACATCTACTTGGTGCCCATCAGTCGTGAAGATCACTCAGAGACTCAGTCGCTAGTTCTTCAGCTGTCTTGTTGTATCACGGTTTTGAGAGAGTCGGACGCAGGGCGGTAGCAGGGATTTTTTCTCAATTCTCCACTTTTGCTATTTCATGGATCGAGCCACACGAGCTGCTTCCTATTACCTGCTTCAACCTCTACTATTGCGATTCTTAAGATCCCCGCTATTCAATCCATACGTCTCTTGAGCAATATTGATATGATCAATATGCATCACTGTTTCAATGTTTCGATCAATGACTCATCAACCAGAATGTTGCATTTTTTGCTGCACTGGTAGTCTTCTTCTGAGGTGTAGCTGCACTTCAAAAACTATTAACTCCATATAAGTAACTGCTGCAGCTGCATCTCCGCCTTCTATCACCAGTATTTAAAGGGACGCTGCTTCACTGTAAATCATTGCGCCACATCATCATTTTTGTATCATTCATTTTATTTGTTGTTTCATGTATTTGTTTGTTCTCACTCATTTATATCTCAGAAAGCGATTCTCATATCCATGACACGTGCCTTATCATTATTATTGTTGGTTAAAGATTCCCAAGTCCAGCGTGACAACCAAGCGAGCAAACTCAGCAAACGACATAAGCCCAATATCTTTGATTCTCTGAGTCAATTTACTTACTTATTTATTCAATGCACTCTAATTATGTGTGCTGTCAAGCATTTAAAGTTCCTACTTAATAGTCCTACAAAACAAATTTCGAAATTTTTCGCCCACTCGTGGATATCTAAAGAGTACTGGAGAAACTTTGCTAGGTCTCTGGAAACCCGGACCGTTGTAAGCATTAAATGTCACACTTTGTGCCCTCTCTGTTCAAACGTGCTTGTTGATGTGGCCTTTTTCCACTCCGAAGCGCTGTCGTTGTGTTGACGACGGATCCTTGCAGTGTTAGCTTTTCATGTTGAGAACAGCTCTTTGTTGGCAGTTCCAAAAGACTTGATATATTCTCATGAGAACGTGGTCGATTATATTATAGTTTTCATTGTAGTGACCGCCTTAATTTACCTTCCTTGCGAAGGGCTGGATTGTGACTTGTCATGATGTATAACATAAACAAGTAAATAAATAACTATGCCGTTTTGTGGCGGATTTCGATTTTTACGTTTCGTTTGATTGAGAGCTTTCCCCAGAGGTTCGTAAGCATCATTGAGATTACCCATGGCAAATGTGTTAACGTACCGAAATTTACCTTTCACCTGACATCCATCAATGTGTTCGCCGAGACTGTTCACCAGACAAATTTTCGGAAGGACAGATACAGACAAATTCCGCCATTCTCGCGAAAGGATCCCTCAAAAAATGGGGTTCCAAGCGGTTTTCATGCATTTCACGTATTTACACCAGCGTTTTTGGCAGCTCACGCATATTGTATTAGGGTGGTCAGAAAGTCTTGAGCCGTTTTTGACTTTTTTTTGCGCTTTATTTTATTACTTAGCCCACAGTGGAATTTGCTCAACAATATAATAGCCACAGTTAGTCACTGCTGTGTCCCACCTAATGGGGTGGTCAGCGTTCTCCTTCTTCCAGAACTGGGAAGACTGGAAGCCAAAAAAATCGCTGACCTCCGTTCCAACATGGTCAACTTTGGTGAATTTTTTCTTAGCCAGGAATGCTTCGAGGGGATGAAATAAGTGACAGTCAGAAGTGGCAACGTCAGGAGAATACGGTAAGTGGGGAAGCGTGTCCCAACCTAGCTCCTCCTATTTTTCAGGGGTCCCTTAAGCAAAATGGGGCCTAGCGTCACCATGGCGTAGGTGTACAAAAAACTCGTCTTTGCCGTTTTTCTCAAACAGCATCCGCGACCTTCCGGAATTGATTGGCGTATGTGTTACTGATGACCTTGTACGTTTGCGGGAGCAGCTTACAATACGACATTCCTGGCGAATTCCAGAGGTAGCAAAGGAAACACTTGTTTGGGTGGGGGTGCGATTTGGTGGATCTTCTGCTCGACGGAGCCACATGGCAAGATGTATGTTAGAATCGTAGAGGACACAACTCTCATCTTCAGTAATTAGTTATTCCAAAAACTCCTTTCGGTGTGGTCAATGAAGGAAAACTGATCTTGGGTAGGAGGACCTCTTTTGGAATTGACGTCGTAATTAAAGTTAGGAAAGCCAATTCGGCTATATATGTCTAATATTGAGAAGCCCCGAGTTTGGTCTACGATTACCACATGGTAGATCATGGGTACTGATCAATAATCAAAAGTTCTGGAACTTTCAAAAAAAATCGGCTCAAGACTTTCCGACCACCCTAATATTAACGCAAAACACTCAAAGACGATTTTCGAAGCGGAATTCTATCTTGAAGTTACTTTAGGTCTTTTATTATTCTTCACTTCTCTATTTCCCGACTTGATTCAGTTGTTTCCCCTCGTACAAAGATTTTTCCAGACGTATTTCTCACCCTCAATTCAGAATTTTCAACTAACTCCATCACTTAGTTTTTAAACGATGATATTTTGGAAGTATGTATCTGCAAAAATCGTTTATTTTTATTTTTTGCTCAATTAACGCCTGAGATCTTTGTATTTTCCTAACAATATTTTTTATTTGTGTATGGAGGCATTGGAGTACTACAAGAACAGCGTTATTGGGCTAAAGATTAGTTTTGCGACGTAATTCGAAGAAGATCCATCCAATTTATCCAAACATTCATCAATTCAGCTTTTGGGCTTTGAACGGAAATGGCAGAAATTCTATAAATGTAGTTAGTTGAGCAGCTGAAATTCATTTTTCGTTAGGTCACAGCTCTCAGCCGTAGATTCTCTCAAGTCATTTTCTAGAAGTAGTTTTTCTTGTAATTTCATTTGGCTTCCATTCACATTTGGGCGTTGAAAGCTGGATTCATTCTGACTTCACTCCCTACCCTTCGTCTGATGCCTTCCCTCAGCTATATATGGTAAAAATATAGAAAAAAAACTCTATGTCACGAAATGATGGCTAATTTCTGGAACTTCCAGTGGATATGCTGGCCGGATTAATTCGCTTGTATCCTTCAGCGATAGAGAACTTTGAACTTTCTAGAATAACGCCCGTCCGGTCCGTCGCGTCGCACCACTTCTGCGGCGTGGCAGCCCAGCTGTATGCTGATGTTGGGCATTCTCCATCGTTTTTTTTTTGTATTTCTCTCTTCATTCTGAAGTGCTCGGATGAAAACACAAGCTGAACATCAACACCAGCAACGCCCGGCAACCATAGCACCCAATTGGTCTACCGCATCACGTGGGCAGCGCGGTGCGGTATCTGGTCGACCGACATTGCAATTCTTTTTTTCTTCCAGAATCTCCTCTACTCTGATTTAACTGTGCCCCACTGGGTATTATCGAATGAATTTGCTCATTTTTAGCTATTTCGTTCAGTATTGGTTGTCTGCTCTAAAGTGCACCCCTGGAAATAAGCCGGAGAATTTCCAGAAATCGTTCTATGCGGTTAGCGTATGGGAAATTGGTGCTGCGGTCAGCGGCCGGCCAACGATTCACCGCCTTGTCTATCGCAATTCTCGATCATTCGCAGCATCGGCCGAGGAGCTTTCGGAAAGGTTCGATCTATCGATTTATCGATTTTCGCTGCCAGCAAATGGGGATTAATACCATATTTTGCAGGTTTGTATCGTGCAACAGCGTTCCACCAAGAAATATTTTGCGCTTAAGTACATGAGTAAAAGGAGGTGTATCGAAAAGGTAGGTGTTAGAGAAGCAGACATTACTCTGCTTCTGTGTGCTCTGACCTAATGGATACAGCTCAGGGAGTGGCCGGCAACGTGCTTCGGGAGCTGAGTCTGCTGAGGAAGATCTCTCATCCTTTCATTGTGAATCTCTGGTACACGTTTCAGGTTAGTAAATCACTCATTGCAAAAAAATCGATATTATGCCGCTTATGAATGCTATGCTCAACGCAGTGGCGTCGATGGATGGGCGGGGGGGGGGGGAGGGAGGGGGTGGGGCACCCTCCCCCCAGAAAAGGCCGCCAAAAGTTTCGAACAATGCTCCATAAATTACTGTAATTTTTGTAATTTGGTGTAAAAATATGAAAATTTTATACCAGCCTACCTTGAATTTTTGCTTTTTGCAACAGTTTTTTTTCTAAATATGTCCTCATCGAAATAAAAATTCAAAACTGAATTTCAAACTTTATTTTTTAAATTTCGGCAGCTTGGCTGCGAAAGGAAGAAAAACTTGGAGTTTTCCTCCAAAAGAGTTTCGTGAGATATGTTCCTAACTAACCAGCAACTGCAGTAATTCGCACAGCCCGATTCCTTTATTGTCTGCGTCTCCACATACTGATGTGTACCTCCGCTGCCTCAACCCACTCTCCTCTTGTCTACGCTTGACCAACAACAAACTATAGAATTTTCTCTATAATCGGTTAGTTTTCTTGGTAGTTAACATCATCATCAAATATGATGAAAAACCTTCAAGGGAAACCTGATTTGCCGATACGGTGGCCATCCCAGCGCGAGCGACGCGGCCGCGCCGCATGCGCTCCGCGTCCGCGAAAAGCGCACCCTCATCGACGCTCACTGTACGTCATGTAGTCTCTAAAAAAGAGCCAGGAAAGCAACAATTTTATAAAAGGAGCTATTATATACTGATTTCGCCTGAATAATCGCTGAAATGACAGTGTGAAGGGGTTGTAGTCAAGCCAATACAGTTTTCTACCAAAGTAATTTGCGAAGTAATTTTTGTATAATAAAATCTGCTTACCCATTTCGTTCCACCACGTCTTGTTGCTGTGTGGAGAGAGCTGTAAGACAGCTATTTGAGATGTATAAGGTAAACGTGGGTCAGCTTTCACCCCATGTCCACACTCGGCAATCGTCCGTGGTGCATAGTCGATTTCAAGCGCGACGATAGTTGAGTTATAATGCATTCTGCCTCGTTTTGTCTGCCCTTTCTCCACTCCCTGTGCACTTTCCCGCGCTCTTTTCCTCTGTGGCGACCTTCCAACTATCTTCCCCAGTGAAATAGAGTACAGTGGACGGCAATGGTGGTGGCCCATCTGCGGCCTTGAGAAGGACGCAGCGCAACCGCGCCGCGCGCGCTTGGACCCGGTGTCGTCTGCTGCCGGAATGCTATTTCTGGTCGCTTCCTTCCCATTTGGTCAAAAATCCTTAAAACCGGGCAGAAAAGCTCTAGATATAGCATAACAGCAGCAGAAATCATCGTTTGCGACGCGGTTGCGCGGCGTGCTTCTTGAGGCCGCGGATGGGCCATCGCCATTGACGTCCAGTGTATATCCAACCGCCTGTACACACCTCAATAATCTTTCTAGGAAGTATCCATAATGCTGCGAATGGGTTGAACGCTTTGGAACGCTTTACCATTAAATAATCAGGTCCTATTGTACTTGGGCGGCCCCACTATCGAGCCCAAACTCAAAATCATGGATTCCTCTGAAAACATGCACACGGGGGTAATCCGATGTGCTGATCACGAATATCATATTCATTTCGCATGATAGTATTGATTTCATTGATTTTATCGATGTTTTCCCAAGTATGGACCTCCTCGCGGATCTCTCTGAAAACTTGTCTGCTGGGGTTTCTGAAGATGCTGGTTGCAAATATGATGAAGATTTCGCAAGAAAAGGTCGATCTGATGGAGAAAACTCCGGTAAAGTCGGCGATTACATCGCCCTACAGATAAAAATCTGGAGAAAACCAACCGATGTGCTGATCACGAATATCATATTCTGATGAGATATGAAATTGAGATATGATGCAAAACGGTTATTATATTCGTGACCAGCAACTTCAAAAACCTATAAATGCATATTTTCAGAGAGATTTGAGATACGAGTTGAACTTGGAAAAAATCGATAAAATCAATAAAATCGATACCACCATGCGAAATCATACTCTATATATATTACAGACTTTATGTGACTTTGTGCGTGCGTGTGCACCCGGGCTACTATTGGTCAGTGATGGTGATTGGTGGTGATTGTGAGATCCTATAAAAGGCTAATAACGGGTGCGGTGTGTTGGAATAGGGTAGAGAGTTGGGTGAGCAGAAGGGCTCGCGATGTGCAACGGATCCGTCGCTGGAGAAGAGGTGCGCTGGCGTCCCAAAATTGGGGAAACATCTGCGGACGGGTCCACCGTGTGATAAGGATGCGCCGGCGTCCAAAAGTGGAAAATACGGGTCCACTGCGGTGATAAAGGTGCGCTGGCATCCAAAAGTGGGGAAACGCCTGCAGCCGGGTCCAACGGTGTGATAAGGGTGCGCCGGCGTGGAAAAGTGGGGAAACGCCTGGAGTCGGGTCCAACGGTGTGATAACGGTGCGCCGGCGTCCAAAAGTGGGAAAACGCCTGCAGTCGGGTCGAACGGTGTGATAAGGGTGCACTGGCGTCGAAAAGTGGGAAAACGCCTGCAGTCGGGTCCAACGACGTGATAAGAGTGCGGCGGCTTCCACAAGTAATAGGAATTCGCTAGGCGGGTCTATTTCTGCATGAGCGGTACGCTTATCGTGTTTCGGCGGACCCTCCTACCTAAATCTCCTATATGTACATTGTTTCCTTTCGTATCCGTGTTCTCCTCCCATTCTGTTTGTGTCTGAATGAACCACTCCTTCCTTTCCGTTTATATACACCGGTGGACCCTTATCACTTGAATTACCACAACAACCAGTTGAGCCTAAATCATTTCAAGATAACATTTGCACTGAATTGGTTATACTCAGTTCTTCACGGCCAGTAAAGGGCAATTTATACTAGCTGCGTGCGTCAGTCGCACGCATCCATTTCCAAGGGATTTTCGAAGAAGACCGGTCAACACGGCATGTATATCCTCAATGAAAAGAACGCGCGGGCGTCGCGAGGCCGTAAACGCGTGCGTCTGAGGTGCGACTGCGATGCGACTGCTATGCGACTGGGCCCTATTATTCATCATATAGACGCACGCGCGTCAGTCGCACGCATCCACTGTAAATTGCCCTTAACTTCGCTCTTATGGAAGAGTATAACTTCGTTCATGTGGGGGAAAGCTACCACCTACAGGATCAAGGGTTTCTCAGGAGAGCGATAGATCTGCGTGGAAGGATGCTGATTTTATCAAGCCATTTACACTTTTGTGTTTGCTTTCAACGTGGAGTATGCGAGCGAAGCGAGCATCAATAGAAGTCTGGAAGTCCGGCGTTAGCCGGACGGCCAGACTGGTGAATATGATATTCGTGATCAGCACATCCAATTACCCCTGTATGCAAGTTTTCAGAGGAATCCATGGTTTTGAGTTTGGGCCCGATAGTGGGACCGCTCAAGTACAATAGTATAATCTGTCCGAAACGACGAGTCCACCCACGCACGCACGATCGAGAGGCGACGCGGCTAAGACGTAAGCTGTTAGCTGCCACATCGTTCCACGTCACAGCCAAACCATTGGTCGATACCATGAAGATAACGATGAAACGTGATACGCAGATCAGAGTATCCCCAGACTTCGCCAGTTCAAAATGAATAGAAATGAACCGATGATATAAGAGATAAGTATCGTGGAAATGATACGTATCGATTGCACATTACATCGCCATGGATCGCTGCCAAACGGAGCTCATCGCCCGTACTCTCGAAGGTGTGCTCAAAATGAGCTGGCGATGTGAGTGATAGTTATAGTGGAATCGATGCCTATCGATCGTCACGCCCCATTTATTATCATCACTCTTACGTCTAGGGTCTCCTCATTCACTTTATCCATGTGGCGATCGCCGGCGGTCGTGGCGATCGCGACGACAGCCGGCTGTAGTGGCGATCGTCGCGATTGCTGGCGAAGTCTGGAGATACTCTCAGGGATGATGACGTGGAGCGCTGGCAAACGTGGCAGCTTCTCGATCCCCGCGTGCGTGGGCGGACTCGTCGTTTCGGACAGACAATACCAATAATCATACTTTCTGCGCTGAGTGCTTCGATTTTCCTCAATGTATATTACTCAGGACCGCGACTATATGTATATGGTCACTGATCTGCTACTCGGTGGTGATCTGCGATTTCACCTCAACGAAGAGGGAAAATTCGCTGAGGACAGGTATGGATTTCATAAAACAATGCATGAGAATTTCGGGCTACCGTCGTTTTTGCTGGGTATCATTTTATAGAAAACACCCGTAAGAATAAGCGTTTTTCCGCTCAAAGTGTTATGTGTCTCAGATGACGTAATTCCTCATATTAACTAGCTAGTAACTTAAAAAAATCAAATAGTAATTCAAAAATCGCTTGCTGTATAATCTCTTGCAGCAGGACTGCGGTAGGTCTTAAACAGCGTAGTAAATGTACAGTCCTCAAGGCGTACCGCCTGAGATCACACGTGGCGTGCTTCTAGCGATCGATACTCAGCCGATTGTCTGCGGGAATGCTGCCAGCGGGAAGCCACGTGTGATCCCAGGCGGTGCGCCTTGAGGACGAGGCGGATCTACGGCACTGTATGTGTGTATGTATGTATGTACATTCCACGTAGCGTAGGGCACGCCACGTGGTCTTCGCCCAAGCGGTATCGATTTTCTGAGCGTCAACGAGCGACGGCGACGCAGTGTGCTATACCTGGCGCGGACCATAACCGCTTTGACAGTACTGCTCTAGGTCGAAGTTGTACATGTGCGAGATCTCGCTAGCTATTGATTACCTACATGGAAAAGGAATTATGCACAGAGATATAAAACCGGAGAATATTCTCTTGGATGAGCAGGGTGAGGTCACTCCTTTCTTCCTCTTGATTTCTTTTTTCTTCCTTTTTTTTTTTTGTTAGACATATAGAAGTCGTGATTGACACTTATTCCGAAAGTAGCTAATACAGCAAGAAGTGAATTTTTAGGTCATGCCCACCTGACCGACCTGAACTTGGCCACTCAGCTCGAGGCGAACAAGCTCGCTACTTCATACTCAGGTGATTGATCATTTGCAGCTTTACTTTGCTCTTTAGGGTTTTCTCTCATCGATAACTGTTTTGTATCTATCAGAAAATAGAGACAATAATGCTTCCGCGCTTGGCCAAAATGCTTACAGTGAGCGTCGATGAAGGTGCGTTTCCCTCTAACTAGGGAAGTACGCGACGCAGCCGCACTGCTCGCGCTAGAATTGCCTCCACAGTAGCAGATAAGGTTTTTTAAAGTTTTTCATCTTATTTAATGTCAGTACCAGGGAAACCATCTAACAATCAGAGGAAAGTCTATGGTTTGCTATCATGGCGACTAATCCAGAATGAGTGGCGCAATCGCGCGGCGTGTTTTTCGGGTCCGCAAAAAACGCACCTCCACTAACGCTCAGTGTACGCTTCATGTCAGCACCATATTACCTTTGATTGCAATTCAAGTCTATTGTTTTGTACTGTAGTAGAACTACTGCGGTACGCGTAGAGTGCGCGCTGCGAAGGGTACAGTCTGTTCAAACGCTACGACAGCTGAGTAGTATTCGTGCCTATTGCCTGTTTTTCTCTTCATCCTCTTCAATTCCCGCGCACTTTCCCGAGCTCTTCTTCTCCGTGGCGTTTCTGCAACTATTGTCCCCACTGGAACAGATTGTAACATCAAGTCTGCTACCAGTCCTGCTCAAGACTTTGTCTAATCTGCTACAGATTACGATATATTGTTTTCAGTTGCCTGAGCAAATCTATCATGATATTTTTCATCTATTCTTCCTGAATGTGCATCTATTTCTTGAGAAGCATGAATATTTTACAGTCCTTGTCAAAAAAAAAGATGGATTGCGCGTGCGGTTTTATAGCGTCGCGACCGCAGAATCGTGCCGGGACCTACCAAACCCTCATCCATCCATCGTTCAGGCATTTCTGCAGTCATGGAATCCGTCTATCTTTTCGAGAAATACTTTGTGGGATGTATGAGCGAAATTCATCTTTTTTCATTCGTTTGCATATTGGTCACTACAATATTGAAGCTGTAGGCCTAGTGATCTTTTCTTTTTATCGCCTTGTATTCTTTTTTGTTGAGAAATTGCTTAAATAGTTCTATTGACACGATGGTTGAATTCAGGAACGCGCCCATATATGGCCCCTGAGATCTACGCTTGTGCTCTGGGACTGATCGACGGCTACGATTTGAAAGTGGACTGGTGGTCGTTGGGTGTGACGTTCTACGAGATGATGCGTGGCAGGACCCCGTATGAGTTCAGTCCACACTTCACCGCAGAACAGGTACTCAGACAGGACCTGCTGCCGTGTCGCGGATATTCCCCGTGCTTGATCCACTTTGATTGCAGGTGTTACTGCTGATACGTGAAAGTTACGTGCCGTTTCCGGCCCACTGGCCGACGGATCTGCTCAATTTCTTGCGATTTTTGCTCTGCCCGTCACCCGAAGATCGCATCGACTCATTGGCTGCCCTCAAAAGACATCCCTACACAGCTCGTATAGACTTTGCCAGCGTTCTTGCCAGGTTCGGTACAGTCGTGATGGCGGTTTTCTGTTCGGCTGAAAGCGTGTAGCTATTTCAGACGTGCTGCTCCAGTGTTCGTGCCTTGCAAGGAGGGTCTGAATTGTGATCCCATGTATGAATTAGAAGAGAGAATCATTGTTTCCACTCCGATTCATCGTCGCCGCCACAACAAGAAACGATGTGATGAGAGCGACGCGCTCAGGGAGGTGTCGCAGGTGGGTGCCACATGGCTATGCGTGGCCTGCTACTACTCTGGTTTTTTGGGAGGGGGGGGGGGATTCAAACCAGGTGCGTCTGCTGCGCGGAACACGCAGTGATTAGGAAAAGGTTTTTTTAATGCGCTACGCCGCCCCGCCTTCGTGTGGGCTGTGTCATGCGCGCGTTTCCGTTCACATTTTATCACGCGGTCGCACGTCTGACGCACGCACACTTTGTTATATATGTACAGTGCCAGTCAGTCCTCTTGCACAACAATATATCGCCCGTCTGGTCTGCCGCGCCGCACCGCCCATGCGGGTAGACCAGCTTGCGCTAACGTTTTTTGTTTTGTTTCTTTGCCTTCATTCAGGAATGTTAGGGTGAAAATGTATACAAAACTTCAAAGCCGGCAACGCCCAACCACCACAGCACCCAACTGGTCTGCCGCGCCGCGTGGATTGTGCGCCGCGGTAGATCAGCTGGACGCTGTTGTTGAAAGGCGGCGTTTTCCACCTTTTTCTTTGTTTCTCTGACTTTATTCGGAAATGCTTGGGTGAAACATATGTGAAATATCAAAACCGGCAACGTCCGATAGCCACAGCAGCCAGCTGGTCTGCCGCATCGCGAAGGAGGTGCGGCGCGGCAGACCAGACAGACTGTATTCTGTAATTTCTTGTGTTTTATTGAGTTGAACCTTGAGTTGTCCCATTTTCAGGCGTTTATCGACTACTCCCGCCCGGAAGCGCTCGCTAATGGCATGCCAGCGGCGTGTCGGTAGCAAATTCACTTCCATTACTCCAGAATACAATCATTACCGTGTATGAAGCTCATAATCTCAGACATTTCACAGACGATTCGATCCTCATCCTTAGACATATTTATGTGATTGGTGCTGTTTGTCTAACGTTATCGATTTTGCCGGAATTTTACCAGAACATCTGTTATTTGTATTTTTTCAAAGAGCATTTATTGGCAACATTCACTGATTAGAGCAACACTTTCGAGAATTGATCAATAATTTATTTTTGATTGCTTTTTTTTGATTTTGTTACTATGGACCACCAATGGTGTTTATTATTCTGTGGACACCTAAGAACTTATTGATGATAGGATGTTTAGAGCTATTTAGCACTTTATGGAATAGTAACAGATCGGACTATTGACGCAATAAAATTTTGTATATTTGTTTTTTTCGTCATGTATTGAATATACATACTTAGATTGTTGATGCACAGTAGCAGATTCAAGAGCTACAACAAATAGTTTTCCAAATACAACTTCTCTCAAGGCAGTGTTAGCCTATTCTAATTTTGTATGGTCTGTCAGCTCAGAGAGGGCCGATGGAGTGAATTTGTCTGCAATTACGACAGTTCTTTCCATTGATGGGAATACGCCGCAGGATGCGTCAGGAAGGAGAATGTACACAGTTGGCAGTAGTGAAACATCAGAATGAAAGGAATCATACCACATACATATCAGAAAAGTTGTAAAAATTAGACCAAATGGCCAACATCGTGATGAGGTCGTAATTGCACACAAAGTCACTCAATCGATTCTCCCTGAACTAACAGACTAAATGCTTTGCTGCTACATATAAAATAGTTTGGAGATCCTAGACGCGTTCACAGGCACTCCTGAAACGACCAGTTCCTCGTCACGAGTGGATGCTGAATCATGAAGACATCGTATTCAAGCAGGCAACTCGGAAAATGGGTGATTCCGTAGGGGTGTTGACAACAAAGCTTATTTAGAGCCTGGGCAGGTATCATTCCGTTGAAGAATTCGTTGGGGAGTTCATTGTAAACAATGTTACGCGTCCTGCGTTCCTGAAAGTGAGAAGCGTTTCTGTAAGTTTTTGGACGGAATACGGCATGCCACTCCAATGCAAAACAAAAAAAAAAAGAACAGCCATCGAGAACAGACTGCTCAGGACAAAATGAAAAGTTCAGTCCTGTTAGAAGGCGGTCCCACCGTAATTTCAGGCGTAAAATAAAAAGTATCGAACATCGGATTTTGAGTCCAGAGCGGGCGGTTTGCACCCATTTGGCTTAGAAATTGCGGTAAAACTGCCTATCCATCGGGCTGAATTTTTCTTGTTCTTGTTCGTTCAGGAAGAGAAGCTATTCTCAGTGAACTGTCCGCTCACTGACGCAACCGACCCCAGGATTTTTCGCCAATTTCAGAGTAGTCGTGAATTACGCAGTCGACTCATGAAAGAGGCACCGACTACCTCGCTCTCTGCGCCATCAGAACGTCGGCGAAATATACGGAGTGGCGCTCCACTATGGTCCGATTATACTTGTTCTGGAGTTCTTTTCCAGTAAGTCTCAATGTAACGATCAGTCTCGAGCCTCAGATTTGGCTCATTTCCATTCATGGGCCTAATCAGGCTTGCTGCGTGGGTGCGTCTTAGATGCGCGCATCTATAAAATAACACGAGTCGAGAATAGTGTTGGTTGCGAGAAGTATAAGAAGCTCTAGCGCGGATAGTTTGGATGCGACAAAGACAAATCATTGAGCTACAGTCCGGTCCGGCAGCCACTGCAAATGGGCGCCGGCGCCGCCACCCTCCGGCGCCCCGGTATTAATGAGCTATAAATCACTCGAGCTTGGGAGAAAGCGAAGAAAAATACAATTTTAGTAAAAAGGAGACAGGGTAGATAAGCCTAACCCTATGCTTAAGAGTGGGTTTAAGGCTTAGGCTTAGGCTTCACAGGAGTGGCCCCACCCAACTCCCTTTTCACCTAAATTTCGAAGATAAACTACGATAAGTGTAAGTGTAAGTAATAGTGGACACCATTTATACGCTGCATCGCGTGCGCGCATAGCTCAGTGGGTTGAGCGAATGATCGACGTTGTGGTGGTCAGGGGATCGAATCCTGCCCTGTACCCCTATTTTGCAAATACATATAGTATGCTGCCTACGGCTGCTGCAGTTATCTAACAAACACCAGCAGAAAAAGTAGCCCGGATGGCTCAGTGGTTAGAGCGGCAGATTGCAATCTGTCCCTATCGCTGGTTCCACTCCGTTGGAGATCCAGAGTTAAGTATCGCAGTGTTTGGGGTTCACTGCTTGGAACGTCCCCCGTGATCTCCTTCGGGTAGTCCAGGAAGGCATCCGGCAACGTTTTGCATAAATTTCGAAGGTAAACTACAATAAGTGTAAGTGTAAGTAATAGTAATAGTGTAAGTAATAGTGAAAAACCACTTTTTCAAAGTTGAGGGAAACCGGGAGAGAGTAACTCCGCCGTAAAGGACTGCTCCACGAAAGATAAATGACAGCGGTAGAACTACTTCGCAATGGATATGGAACAATTTATACGGATTTCAATTATTTCTGAGGATCCCGAATTGGAAGAGCTTTATCATTCAGATGGGATAACTGAAGTACTGTGTCCATCTATAGAAGAATAACGGCCATTTTTGTATTCGCGAAGCAGTGTACCATAGCAGATAATGGAAGAGTTGGCTTCGCTTATTGTGTATTCAGAAATCTTTCCCCATGAAAATCACAAAAATGAAAAAACGTGAAAGTTGTGAAAATGGTCCCCTGCTTCATAGCCTTAACATATCCACTGCACTCTGTCTACTATGGACTAAAATTGTATTTTTCTTCGCTTTCTCCCAAGCTCGAGTGATTTATAGCTCATTAATACCGGGGCGCCGCAATGGCTGCCGCACCCGACTGTACCTGTTTTTAAATGCATCTCTCACCTGTTGAACTCTCGGTTCACGCAATTCCGTTTTCTCGTGGCAGCATGGTTGGATAGGCAATGGAGATCACTCACATGGTTAATGGTGTGGCACATGGCAGTAATCATACGCATATTACCGCACATAGACGCCTTATTAATATCAATTCCCCAGAAGTTGCTTAATTACAAAGCGCGACCACAAAAGGTCAAATAGGTAGCCGAAAGAGCTGATTGTAGCGACAGTATCTCGGATGTTAAGCAACTATGAAGGGAATCACTGCTTGATTTTACAGCAATTGCAAGTTCAGTGATGTTGTAAGCGATGCTCCAACCTATCCCAAAAATTCCTAACTGGAACAAGGTCCAGGAATCTGCTCGATTACTCGGTATCGTGTGACTCGGCGTCAAGGCATTTTTAATACCCATCCCTCTCGATTCATGTATAGCAACAAACACCAATCTGTTTCCCTCTATATCTCATCTTATATGTGGAGCATGCCGATGCCTTCAGCGGCGCAACTTTTGTAGACTTATAGGGACTATTGTTCAGGTTCTGTAAAATTCAAAATCTCAGACAGAAGTTCATAACAAATGGAAGAGCTTGGGTGAAAGCCGATGAAGTAAGTAAGCATTGGTGAAAATTATCTAACAAGGGAGGGACAGCTTGGTGGCCGTGGCCATTCGTGATGAGATGTGGACTACTAGATGCAGTTTTTGACGCTGATTTCGAATCCGTATTCCAAATTTGCTGAGGAGTTCTGTATAGTGGGTTACGGCTATTTCTTTTCGCGCTGATTCAACATAGAGGAGTTCTGTATAGTGGGTTACGGCTATTTCTTTTCGCGCTGATTCAACATAGATACTCATATATTGGCTCAAGTTTGTGCTTGGTAGCTGTTTTAGTGTTTTCAAACTATAGAGTGCTTCGGGAGAGAAAAAGGCCTTGATTGTGTGCTGCGATGTAGCTGCGTTACCCCGATTTAACCTCGTATATGAGGACCGTGAGTGTGTTAGTCAGTGACTTTGAGTGCGGTCCTTATACACGAACTCAAATCGGGGTCAGGCAGCTGCTCCAGCAGTACACGGTCAACGACTTGTTCTCTTCTTAAGCACTCTTTAATTTAAAGACACTAAAACAGCTACCAAGCACATCCCGGAGCCAATACATGAGTAGTCTATCTCAAATCAGCGCGAAAAGAAATAGTAGCTGTAACCCACTATACAGAACGCCTCCGGAAATTTGGACTACGGACTCGAAATCAGCGTCAAAACCGGCATCTAGTACTCTGCATCTCATCACGAATAGCCATGTCCACCAAGTATCCTTCCCTTGTAAGATAATTTGGTGAAGTGGCACGACTCTTCCGAAATCTACAACTGCATATTCCAGCAGAGAGGGGTCTGCCAGAATATAGAGCTACAGAATCTAGAAAAGAGAAGGATGATGGAGTTCATTTGGTGAGTCACTTTTTTCCTTGTTAAAAGTGAGAGAATAACCTACAGTTAACTAAATGTAAAGTAATGAAGAAAATAAAACGGTATAAACCGGAGATTAACAATAAGGATGAACTAGTGGAGGCGCTAAAGTTTATCGCTTGACCTAGTAGATAGCAGAGCAGAAAGTGATATTCCCATCAGAAGATGATTACAGTATCACATCCTATTAAACACCAGCTGTAGTCCTAGAACGATCTCATAACTTGTCCTCTACCAGGGAGCTCGGTAGGTGAAAGCAATGCCACTACTTACTGTCCTGTCTCGTGTAGCAATATATTGTTTTCTATTAAGATCTGAAGAAGGCGCTACGCGCCGAAAGCTAATCCAATAAAGCTATATCGGAGCACTCTTCACATTCTGAACTCAAATTCGACATTAAATGTAATGTATTCTATTGCTTAAAATACGAGAAATCTACTAATATGCGGTGGTATCTTAAATACATGCAAAGCTAAATGCCACCGATTGCAGTTGTACAGATGAATGGAACTTTCTTAGGAAAAGCACACTCATCACTTCCCATCATTCCATCCAGCAATATGAACCTTTATGTCATTATGGCATCTTCAACACATTTCCTAACTTCAGGTCCGATTCGTACGAAAAATTAGTTGGCATTGAGAGAAAATCTTATGTCAGTTCCGTTTTGTTTATTTTCATAATTATTTTTTTAGTAAGTTTCACTCATTATTTGTTGTTATAATCAATGTTTTACTAGTTTTTTTTCTATCTTCGTTCCCAAAATCGCAGAACCCATTTTCTCCACGCCTCCCTCCCCTCCCCTCACGCCCACTTTGTGAATCAGCATCTCCTTGTCACAAAGGATAGAGCAAATCATAATGAACGCATGAACATCGTAGTTTAAACTCATTTATTGTACAAGCAACAGATATCATTCGTTAAAAAAGTTATGGCACAGTAGTTTAAATATGACGAGGAGCAAATCAAATAGTGTAAAAATCGATCTTCTGCACACTGTTTGTCTATCTGTGTGAAATTCTATCAAACGTAAATAAATCAATGATAGTTAAAAAGTAGAATCATTATCTAAAACAGATGAAACCGTATTGAAGGGGAAAGACGCCAAGTATTGATTCGACTCTTGGGAATGTTATTTTCCATGGAGATCATATTTCAAGTAAAAAAAATAAAAATAAAAACATGCAGAACAACTCCAATTATAATTGAAACATCAATACCATTCACACTAACAGCTGGCATAAAAAGGATGGCACTAGTACAGCACTAGTAAAGACGATTTGATTAAAAATCGATAGCATAAGACTTCGCACAACGAAGAGCCACAATAAAACTGCATTTAATTTAGAATAAAAAATTCCAAAGATTCTTATTTCCCTTTCCATGGCAGCGGTTTTCTGCGTGCTTCGAAAAAGAGAAGTAACCATCGAAATCCAAGCTATAGATCAAATCAGTGAGTTCACAGCCCACGATTCTCATCTGTGACCGACTCATGTTTCTTGTAAAGCTCGAATACAGCCGCCATTACATTTTTCCAATCAGGTGTACCAGCTGAGAAGATGCCTGGCTCGATGGTGACACCGACTTCGGCTGCCTTGTCGACGGCCAGTTGCGCACAGTCGCCCTGGCTTATTTGAGCACGGTCTATCTGCAGGCAACAAATTTAAATCTCAAGGAGAACGTTGTTAAGAGTCATAGCTGGAGTGGGCGGTGCGACGAGCTAAGCGATTGGCTAATCCCTTCAACGGACCAATCTCAGAGGTCGACGGCACCGCCGATTCCAGGCTCTACTCCCCGAGAGGAAAATAAAATGAGTGTCTGCTTGTCAGTGACATTTGTGTTCTCCGAATATGCAAAAAAAAAACAACAGGGAACAACAAAACAAGGAATCGATTCAATGAGTAATAGCTGGAATAGACGATCTACGAAAATGTTCTCCACCACCAAAGTTACGATTTATGGTATGTTTTACTGTAAATCTGCATATAATCGATGATATCTTTAAAAAGCACTCACCAAATCTGGCCTGATATTGTGAATCAGAGCACAAAAGGCTCGTCCATCAGACCAATCTGAGCTGAAGTTCGACACGGATAGCGATGGGTATGCTGTTAGGCTGCAATAACAGTTTTAAAGCCTTCAATTATGATACCTTCCTTATTATCTAGCTCTGATAACTGTGCAGCACGAACGCAGCCCGAACGGAGTAATGGTTCGGTTAGAAACGCTAGCAGCAACGGTTCCCAGTTGCTGCTATCCTCCCCTTGATTGCTGCCGTCTTTCAGCAGTTGCTGCCAAAGGGCTGACAGCTTGAGCAGCAATCAAGGGGAAGATGGCAGCAACTGGGAACCGTTGCTGCTAGCGTTTCTAACCGAACCATTACGCCGTTCGGGCTGCGTTCGTGCTGCACCGTTACCAGAGAGGGAACAACTTTCAGCAAATACTTTCGATGCCTTCTCCATTATGTTAGAGTTACAAAACAACTAGTAATTTTCCCTTAATTTCAAAAACTTGCATGATTTGAGTCACAAATTATTAAACAGGCATATCTTTAGCGGTAATATATAAGAGGATGGCTATATCAACAAAAAATAGAGAATGAACATGAAACGCTCACTGAGCCTGAGTCCACGCCAAGAGCGCATTTCGCTTGGAGTTCTTATCAAACCTCCGCATCAAATCCGTCCACAGCCCGCTGTCAACAGAAGAGTTCGCTCGCGATGACTCTATCCACCTTTAGTTTGAAGGTAAAAACAATAAACAGTGCAGAAATCAGAGGAGGAGATAGATGGAGAGGAGTAACAAATATAAAATGAATTTTCAAGAAAAAAAGGAACCTCGTCATTTCGGCCTGAGCCTCTTCCCTGCCTCTTTCAGCTACTATAACAGCAGTATGAAAGTCTCTTTGTTGGGCTATGTGTTCAGCACGCTCATTCTGAGAAGAAAAACACCCCATATTCACTTTTCAAGATGACGTGAATTTCTTGAGCAAAATAAAAATTGTTTTCAAGCTCAAACTGACCTCTAGGGCGGTAATTAATCTCTGATTCTCCTCCTTCAAGGCATTGATCTTTTCAGTCATCTGCTGCAGTACTAACTGTCCTGCATTTTCATCCATACTATCGTCAGTGAAGGTGCTTGCATTGAGCGACTGCAAACTTAAGTGCTTAAGAGACTTAAAATAGTACAGATTAGACGAACAATCCGAAATGTGACCCCAGAACTTAAAAACATGTCAATAAAACAAATCAAATCGTGTCAAATTGTATCTCAAGGAAGAGAATACTAGGATCGAATAACTAGACATATCACAATTACCTGATTAACATCCAAAGGCTTCCTTGCAATAGATCTCCTCCTCCGTTCCAATAACTCAGCACGAATCTCCTCTAACTCTTTCTTCATCTCGGCGTTTTCGGCTGCGATCCTTTCGTGTTTCTTTTGTAAGTGAACATACTTGTGCTCCAAACTGGATAATGTGGCTCGAACCTATAATTATCAGCGAATTTTTGAGGGAATGTGGATGCATGGATTTCAAAAAAAAAACGCGGTGCTTAGCTTGAATAATAACCTCGGTTAATTCAGTGAGAGTTGCCTGAAGTTCTTCTGTTTTGCTCATCAAACGTCGTTCGGTCTTTTCTTGTTCACCATTGTTACTGCCATACTAAACAAAATAAACAACATGTGAACAAGTAAGTTAGTAACCAGACATGAACAAAATATTGAGATACTGGAAGAAAGAATGAACCTTCTTAGTGAACTCGTCGAACATCTGCTGAACTCTATCCATAGCGGACTCCTTATCCAGACCTTCATGCAGCAAACGAGTCTCTAACTCGCGAATTCGCTCTGCTGACCGGATTGTACTGTAATAGTCGGAGTCAGTGGAATTACAACCTTAGAAATGCCCTCAGTATCGAAAACGAGAATATATCGTCAAAAAAAGGAGCAAAAACGATGACTTAGAAACAATACCTCACTGCTGCGTTAACTTTTCCTTTACGAATAGGAGTAAGAGAAGTCCTCGTACTACCTCTTCTCATCCTGCCCGAAGGAGAGGAAGTGGTCAGTGTGTTGGTACTAGTATTTGGTTTATTCGGATGAGGCATTTGGCTGAAAAAAAATAAACAATTTATTTACGAGTAAAAAAAAAACACGGAACAGTGTGTCATCAGACTGAATACCCACACAGGAAACTAACAAAGACCCGCAATTAATAGGTAAGTTATGTATAGGGCAATTTATACCGGATGCGTGCGACTGACGCGCGTGCGTCTATATGATGAAGAATAGGGCACAGTCGCATTGCAGTCGCATCGCAGTCGCAGCTCAGACGCACGCGTTTACGGCCTCGCGACGAGCGCGCGTTCTTTTCATTGATGATGTGCATGCCGTGATGACCGGTCTTCATCGAAAATCTCTTGCAAATGGATGCGTGCGACTGACGCGCGACTGACGCACGCAGCTAGTATAAATTGCCCTTATGACAGCCGATGGCTCAAGAGGAAAGAGGAAAAGTGGAAGTAACGCTGACATAAGTCACTAATACACGTAATTAATTGAAATTTTTTGAAGATTATGGGAGCAGGAGAAGACTCCAGCTCTACAGATTTTTAAACCGTACAGACCACTACTAAAGCAAGGTATGCACGAGAGAAAGCGCTCATCAGCTGGCAGATCTTTGATGTAGCGCATTTGTGCGTGAACGAACAAGGAAAGATTCAAGATCTACACGCCCCAGTGCACTTATACAATGTCACAGCGGTTTCCGTGCGAATCCTGCTACGAACTTCACGTTTAGGTACATATGTGAGACGCTGGGGCAGCAAGCATCAATGACATTACCCAAGGTAAACGTGCTAACAGCTCACAAATTTACCCATCGTTAACACCGGCGTCATCATGTTTAACCTCAGTACGAGGAGAAAAGTTCAGACCGGTTAGCAAACGGTCTTGAGCTGTAGTTATAGTTCATCGGAGTCCGATCCGGTCGAATAGCAAAAGATACATATCGATCACAAGAAAACTTTATAAGGACAGCTTTTCTTATGACAAGATTCCTTCCACTAAGAAGAGGAATATGAATCTTGGCCTTTTCATGTTCCACAAACTTATTCATGGTCATTGCGGGCTTGACCCCGAGAAGTACTGTTAGTTTAGATTTTCTATAACTAGGGGTAGCTCACTAAAGCCCTACCTTCCTAGAGCAAGACTCGAATGCCGGTCACATTTTTTCACCAATAGAGCGGGCTCCGATTATTTAGCACTGAGCAGAGTACAAGCACTTCCTACTAGTCCTCGATCCTTCAAAAAGCATGGTCCGTAGCTACCTGGAATCATGATACTATGGTGCTTGGACATTCTATAGACCCTCATAATCAAGTTGATTGCCTTCAATGTAGTTGTAGGACCACAGTTTATCCTACGCCTGGAAATGACGGTAACGCCATTTGCTAACCAGTCTGAAATTCCCACTTTGAACCCTGGGTAATTTGATTGATGAGTGCGGAGCCAGGGTCAGACAGGTTCATCGAAGCGAGAAGCCGTTTGTCTCAGAAGTGGGAGCAGAGGGTCTGGTAAAAAATTCAATTTGGGCAGGGCCACTTCCCGGGAAGTTCAGATAATATGACTAGTTTGGTTTACCAGTTCCTATCAGATAATATTGACTAGTTTGGTTTACCAGTTCCTAGCCAATTATGGATTTAGATGGACATTGTTCTCATTGTGAGTCTGCAGATGGCAAGAGGAAACGACCAAGGCGAGATTTTAAGAGAAACTCGAGTTTTCAAGCTTCAATCTTCCGCCTCTCTCACGTCTCCCTCTTGACTATTACTACAGACTACATCGGAAAAACTTCAGTAAACAATCGAACTGTACTTCACCGTGTGAAACGTTGCAAAGAACCGATACGAGGCTTCATAGCGACATTACTAATTGACCATTCGCAGAAAAGGAACTAAACAAATGAATGGAAGCGACGAGTTCATATGGGAATGATTGACCGAGAAGGTGGAAGATATCATTATATATAAAATCGGGTGAATGAAGAAAGCAAACAATAACTATTTACAAGCCAATATCGTGAAATGCAAGACTAACGAAATGCAATCATTTGCGCGACACGGATGAGCAGACCATCTGTCACTGTGCAAGGTCGTTTTCGCGCCAGAATCAAGAGGAACAAATGAGGAAATTACCCCCTCAATATCCGATGCGGCTGTGGCAGACGATGTGATTATACACAGGCATTAGCATTAGTGGGATCTAGTGAGTGTCATACATGGTAGTGAGCAAAGAACAAAAGCAAAGAACTGCAACGAATCCACTAACTTTGAAAATAAATCGCCATTAAAAGCAGCATTCGACGAATTCCGACTCGGAATAACAAGTGCTAAAAGTGAGAAGCACTGTCAGAATAACATGAATGCGAAACGAACACAAATAACGACTATTTGGCACAAGCCGTACGACCCGCCAGCTTACGCAGGTTCAACGTTCACCTACAGGCGCGCAGAGTGTGATATTTTTATTATAACATCGCGGGACCTGCGAACGTCTAAACGGAAACACTAACCAGCACAGTTCAAAATTTAGGAAAACAGCACCTCGACTTCCTGAGTTCATTTTTCTCGCAATTTCACCAAATGCTATGAATTCGGTAGACGACCTATGGGTTCTTCAAGGCTTTTCGCACTCGACTTTTGAGTTCGGTAGTCAAAAACCCTGTCAGGGTCCACAAATGTTAGACAAACAGAGATGAATGATGGATTATCTGCAGGAAATATACAGAATCGCAATCACGAACCCAGCGGCCTTGGAATGGCTCGTGCTGTGAAGATGCTCCAGCTTACGAGAGGAGAGGGGGGGGGGGTGGATTAGTCGCACAAGCGCTCATGTCCGCGTGACGGGACCCACGCGGCACCAGTTCAGAAGTAATGGAGAAATACACCTCGATTCTGCGCATTTTTCGTATATTTTACGCCCTTTTACCATTGAATATGATTTCGCGGTGACAGCGCAGCATCTTCATTGAGAACGTATAAACATGTCGTATTAACCGGTCTTCATGGGAAATCGTATGGGAAATTAATGCCAGCGCCTTACACGCGACTAACGCACGCGCATAGAGCATAATTGGCCTCACTGTACACGTAAAGTATTTAGTCCAGCGGTTCCCTTCAGCGCGAAGAGCTATGTTCGTCAGAACTATGAAACTTATAGACTACAAGAACCTCGTCATTTTACCCCAAATATTTTTTTCGTCACCATTGGATTAACGTAGTACAATCAAAATTGGCAGAACAACATCCCTACAGATTACTCGAAAAAAAAAATGCAAATATTTAACATGTCACTATTTATTGCGGCAAGAACAATTAATTTCAAACTAACAGCATAGATATGTGAAGCGACAGCACTCGAGATCGTAACCCATCTTGAGCGACAACATTTACAGCCGGCTACATCTGATACATTGTAATTTGCATCCTGCATTTCGTTTTACTTGTTGAGCTTTAAAGCTAGCACATAACTGTAGAATGCATATCAAAACGTATCAGGAGCACCGACTAGAAACCTAACACCAATGCGAATTGAAAAAAAAACGACATTTAATAATGAGAGCAGCGACCTGAGCATCGTCGCAACTCGTAAAACAAACACGGTTAACAAGTATGAGAGCAAGAAATACTATTTTGGTCAAATTTTCAAGTGCAAAAAAATCCGAAAAGAAAGAAAATGATTATTTTGATGCCTCCTCGATTTCTTCACGCACTTTCGTCGCCTCTTTCACGGAAGGAAATCGGATGACGTACGTGGAGATCTCTTTTTCACTTGCTGGGCACGTCAACTGAAGTCAAAAAATATGTAATGTTTCCACATCTCCAATAACCTGCTTAGATACTTACCCTAAGTTTCTCTCCTTTTTCATCAGCCTTCGCCACTTTCATTGTTTTATTCATCAGAGCGTTTACCCATACAGTACCTCAAAATACTTAATTTTTTAATCGGAAATTTCGCACCTACTAGTAGACGTATTCAATTCAGGGATATCTGTCCCCCACGAGAAGATTGAACAAAACTTGCACAGAGGAAGAAAAAAAAAGAACATAAATCAGCTGATAAGTGGTGTAATCCGCTAGGTAATGTGAAGATGTGATCAATACTGATAGATATTTGATTTCACGCCCACTAATCGTTTTGTTCTATTTCAGAAGTATGAATACAAAAATAGAGCCATCACTGCTATGAAAAGCTGGCATTTACTAACCTGTTACAAATACAATAGACTGTTGGAAAACCACCAACTAACCTATGGCTGTGGCAGCTCGTACCAGAACGCTCTTCTTTCCATCAATCTCCTTCAAATGCAGCATCCCAACACCCATTTTAGTGTACTGCTTATCAACAAGTTTGAACACAGAGCATCTAAAAATACGCCAAATTCTAGAAATGGAATACAGCAAGCCACGAAACAGTGGAAGAATTTCCCACTGCCAACCATGCTGGTTAGAAAATACCAATATTTAGTCACAGTGAAACAAATTCGCGCTTGAAAATCCAACTTACTTGGAAGAAAATGTTGCACCGGCTTCTTCTGTTTCAACCACTTCAGCTTTTGGTGGCACATATTCACCCTCCTCTTGAAAAATCTTATTTAAACAGTGACTATGGCAACCATCGTTACACTCTCACCATCTCCTTTTTCCTCTGCTCCTTCAGTACTTGACTTGGGTAGCGCACCAAACGAAAACTTTAGCCCACCAGATGTCGACGTATCAGTGTTTGTCGTGCTTCCAAACGATGGGAAGGTGAGGGTCGGCCTGGAAGGGTCATAACAGCGATTCCGGTAATGCGCTAAAGCGTATAGTCCGTTTCAAAAGCGACGATAGTTGAGTATTTGTGCCCATGATCTGCACTTCTCGGCTGCCTCCGCGAATACGGCACTATTTCTCGCGCTCTCTCGTTCTCTAATATCTTCACAACTATGTTCCCCGGTGAAACACACTATATCTGCTTAGCTCTCTCATTTACCCGATATTTGAAGGAAATAAGTTTGAAACTCCGAAGTAATCGGTGGATAGAACGAAATTTCTCAACTAAGCCTTTCTCATATCGCCGTACAGGACTCGCCAAATACGCAACTCCATGTTAACCCGACGAGCACCCACGCAAGGGAGCATCTCTTCATGCGTGATCTTCACAACTCACTTCTTTTCTCCATCTTTTTCGTTTTCTTTGGCAGCGCCGAATGGAGGAAAAGTTAGAGTAGACCTGAAATATTCGGTTTCGTTGTTGCTACATTTTTGAATCGATCTTCTGGAGGAACTCACTTCTTCTCCCCATCATCATCTTTTTTCGCACCAAAAGTTGGGAACGTCAGGGTTGACCTAGGAAAGATTGTTATTTTTGGGTACATCATTTCGGATATATTTTAAAGTTGTTTGGTGCTCAAGGTGTTTGGTGTTTGGAAAACCAGGAGAAAAAATAAAGGAAAGAACTCATTGATACCAAGAGATTTGCAATGAGCAAAACCTACTTCTTTTCAGAACTCTCTTCATCCTTCTTGGCACCAAATGTAGGAAACGTCAACGTTGGCCTGAATTTTTTGTGGCACTTCAAGAAGGCAAAACATGTACAGTGGTCGTCTATTGAAGTGCGCTCTCCGCGGACTTGCGAAACACGCAACGGGACCGCGCCGCTTGCGCTAGAATCACCGCCGTAGCAAATCATAGAGCTTCTTGTTTTTTTTTCCTAGTTTTTCATCCTACTCGATGTTGACTAGCACTAAAACTGAGTAACTATCCAGAAAATCCTATGATTTGCTGTCACGGCGACGAGCCCAGCGCGAAATGCTCGATCGCGCCGCGTGCGTCCCAAGTCTGCGAAAAGAGCACATTCATTGACGCTCACTGTCACTGCGGAACGAAACGAAATTATTACTTCTTCTTATCCGCAGGTTCTTCGTCATCCTTTTTGCTGCTACCGAAAGATCCAAACGACGACGCTGGCCTAAATTATGTGAAGGAGTAGCTAATGATTAGCCATTTCAAATGAGGGTGAGAGGAAAATCAGGATATTCGATGAGAGAAGATCTAGGTATCCACAGAACTGTATATCAGTGAATCAGAACTTACTTATCATCTTTGTTTACTCCGAATGAGAGGGGTTTGCCATTACCAAACGATACTGGTGGGACCGTCCTTAAATTGTAGCACTGATCAAAGGTTCCAAGAGTACAAATGCTGCTATCGTCTACAATTTGAAATCGAACACATTATGGGTGAGGTTCGAATGATATACGCGAGCGAAGGCGCAGTATATATTAACAGTTAGTTTTATTAGCAGTAGTAAAACTCGACCACGCCCAGCATGTAATCGCGCACTGTTTGTGCAGTTGAGAGCTATCTTGCTCATAGACCAAACACTGTGAGCGTACTTGATATGTGATTTGAAAATAAGAAATGTTTCCGAACGCAACAAAAACAAAGATCCGCTCACAAGAAGTTTTTATCCTGCTCCTTGCTTGAACTGTCTGCTTTCGTAGAACCAAAGCTGAACGTCGGTTTGGATGAAGCAGAACTGAACAAAAGAAATCGGAGATCACTCATGCAAGCGCACTACAGAACCCACTCATTGCTATCATTGTCCTTCTTCTGACTAGACCAAAATCCTGGAGTTGGTTTCGGAAGGTTCGTTGTAGGTAGTGGAGCAGCAGCGGAGGATACAGCTTTAAAGACATCTTTGCAGCAAGAATGTAAGTCTCAAACTCCACTAGGATATCCAAAAATCACGAAGAAAAAAGTAGAGCATTCGCTCAAAAACTTACTATTAGAATCAGATCCGCGAAACACCACAGTCTCACTACCGCCTGCTGGACCACCACCGCGGATTGCCCTCTTTCGTCCGCCGCCTGCGTTTACATTGCCAGATGTGCCAGTTGATTCACTTACCTGGAAAGAAAAAAGATATTCAGAATCCAAACTAGAACGAGGATGATTCGGTTCACCTTTGGAGATGGTGCTGTCAAGGTGATGTCTAAATTTGGTTTGATTACGGAAACATCTCTGGAATTAGGAGTGTAGTAAAATGGTCAATGCAACTCCAACTAGGACCACTTTATCCAGGGAAACTAACCCTCCCAAGCTGAACCTCGGTGGAGCACCTGATGGTGTAGAAACCTTGACCGAATCGTTGAGCTCAGCATCCTTCGCTCCACTTTCCAGGCGACGTTTCGCCTTAACAGAAGTAAGCCAACGTTGCAATGAGCAAAAATATCAAAACAGTAAAAATTCACAGATTTTAATTTTATACATTCTATGAAGGAAAAAAATACGGGAGAGAGAGAGGACAAAGAGTGAGAGAATTAAAGAGTTAAAGTGCAGATGGATAAAAATCATTGGAAAATAACAGCTGCAAGACGTTTGACCGGAGACGATAGTGAAAGAGAAATTGGATGGAAGAGCAAAGCATTAAAAGGGAAATTGGATGGAACAGCAAAGCATTAAACACGACGTTACACATGAAAGAAGAACGTGCAACGCGAATGACGCTTTGTGCGCATGTTGCGATCTCATGGAATTCATCTCAACACTAAATTATCACCACTTTTGAAAAACCTTGCATAAAATGACCATTTTTACGCAAACGCGTTGATAAAAATGGACAACTCCCCAAAAAACGGAAAAACTAATATTTTAGAAAAAGTGGGATCAGAGTAAATAGATGACTGGAACGTAATGAGTATGAGAGCGCAGGACCTCATTTTCGAGACAGGAAATTCAATATAAACGCTACTTATATTAGGTTGTGCGCAAATAAATTGCGTTCTTTGACGCCTGACATCTAACGTTCTTAGCTCAGCTCAAAAGAAACTTAGCTAAATAATATGAGTGCCGTTAGAATCGAACGCATTTCGACCAACGTTTAGAAAATCCAAAATAAAAAAATGCCCTTGTGATACAAAGCCGAACATTTGGACGCAACTAATTCGTTGAAGGCGTTTTCAGCATCGGTCCCTGAATAGCCTGCCCTTAGTGAAGTTGCCGAAGGGCTTGAAAAAATGTCAAGCCATTGGTAACAGGTCTGGTGAGTATGCTGGATAAGGCAGTATTCCAGCGAACATCTTTCAACCTCTAGAACGTTTTTTGTGAGAAGTGATGCCCGGCATCATCTCGGAATAGGATCGGATTTCTGCTGACCACTGCTGGCCTCGCATGCGCCTTTTTCTCATATATTTTGTCCATTTGATGGCGATATTTATCCGCCTTGACCATTTCACTCATGTTCACGAACACACAACTAAAATCCCTGCGGAATTCCACCAAACAGTTCCTTTCGTGCAACTTGTGCTTCGGAAAAAAGTTTCGGGTGCTCGTTTTTGTTGGACCACTGCGATGAATGTCTGCAGTTATTGTAGAGGACCCACTTCTAAGCGCAGGTCACGGCTAGTTTGAGGAAAAGCTCGTTCTTGCTCCGCAAAGCGGCTCTGATGAGATCTGATAGGGCTTGAGCCTCTGTTCAGCGTTCAGTTCATGGGGCATCCACTGAACCATCTCCTTCACCATTATAATATAAACGTTTGCAAATGCCTGGTGACGGTTGAACATGACATTTGAACTTCTTTTGCTAATAAGAACAGTTTTTCGTAGCTCCAACTCCACTGGTGACTTCAGACAGTTGTCTTCAAGCTCACGGATCCGACTGTAACCTGGTTCATCTTTGAGGCTCATGTCCCTTGACTGGAATTTTCGGAACCAGAGTTGAGTAGTGCCAATTGAAATGACATCTGATCCCCATGCTTTCGCAATATTTTCATGAGTTCACATGGCCTCCACTGCCTTCTGTCCAAATGTGAGCTCATGAAGCAGAGTGATACGAATCTGTCCTGGGAAAGCATCTCACACATTCGGCCAGGAGTTTACCAAGGGTGGAATTCGAAATAAATGGAAATTAAAAATAGAACGATCATTGGATAAGCTCCAAAAAGATATAAAATAATGCATACATTGGACTAATATCATAAAGAAGATCGGCGAAATAAAATTGATGTCCAAAAAACGCAATTTATTCGTACGCAACCTAATAACGGATCAATAAAGGCTACCTTAGCTATTACTCTTCCTGACGTCGATGTAGTGGGTGTTTCAGGACCTGTTGATTTTATTGAAGGCTTTCCGGAGTACATCTCGTCCAATCTCTTCATGTGTTCCAAATACGACCTCACAGAATTTGACTGAAGACATGCATATAAGTGCAACCAAATATGGATTCCGCACCCATTAGTAAAACTTACAAAATCATAGTGAGCGCACTGTTTGTACCATTCCTGAAGCTGCCGTATAAACTCTCTATTAAGACGGGAAACCTTGTCATTGAACTGTAACGTTCGCATCTGCTGCTCTGATGTCTGTTTAACCTCGTCGGCTGCCATTCTTATGAACTACAACCGACACTGTAGAACCCTATAAATGAGCAGTTCTTGAAAGCGCGTCCGGGACAGTATTTCAAAGTCGTCACACTGGACAAATCTCGAGACCATAAGCGTATGTAATAAAAATAATTGATGCGTAATTTACATGAGTAATGGTTCCGTTAATGTGATGGAGTAGGTGGGATTTATTGATATTTGTGGTAGCGCTTTTATCGTTCCAGACTCCATTATTCTTGGTGATAGTTATTAGAATAAAATTTCCTTCCGTTCATACGACTATAGGAGACTAGAAAAACCAGATGCTTTACCGAAATGAAGAGTAATCAAGCATATTTAGTGCATGGCTTACTACATGGAGTATACGCGAGTGAGGTTTTACAGTGATTGTATTAAGTATGCAAGTTGATAGTAATGTATATTAAGAGTTACATCATTGAGGTGAGAATGAGAAAAGCAACCATACGGGATGAACTACCCATACTGGAAGTAGGAACGGGACTGGAGGGAATACCCTCCCGTCCTTGACAGAATACATATTAAACTACAGTAAGGAAACAAACAGAAAAACGAGTTCGAATAAGATTCAGAGAGGGGTGAAGTGGGGAGGGGGGGGGGAGTGGTGAAGGGGGCGATGACTCCGGCTCGCCTCTTTTTATACCCCATGGGGCAGGGTTACGCCGCTTGACGAATAGCGGCAAATAACTATTGTGGCTTTAGCTAAAACTCGAATTTTGCTTTCCCTATATTCTTTCTCTAGAAATCGATAGAATGAGAAAGGAATGCATTCAAATATTCTCTTGGTGAACAATTGATGCATAGAAAAGTGTTGTTAAAGTCTTATATTCAATTCTGATTCAAAAACATGGAAATCAATGGAGCGGTAAAAATGGATGGGAGCGTTACACTGTAAAGTTTTGATTAATGAATGTAGGTATGAGAGTCTTAAGAAGTCATCAACAGGTACTATTGTGAGAATTATAATTAGTATTCGAACGAATACTCGAATGTCCCAGTATTTCTTGCTAACCAAGTCATTAGAGAATTCAAAGATTCTAATCAAGATGAATATTCAAATAGTTCTGAAAGTAACATGCCATCATTCCAATGGTTAAAAAGGTACGAAAAATCAGAATTATTTTCCTTATTTGCGAGAAATTCGAGCGCCAATGTACTGTCAAAATTCTGCGCATTTGTACATGTGTTTTCGTGTGAACTCTGACTAAATCAGTGAATGTTGTCCTTTCTTACAGAGACGAAACTCAAAAAGTAGGTGACTGGCGTGTACCAGGGTTAAATCAACAACATAAAAGTAGACTAACTGGTTCATTTATTTTCATCAGCACAAACAAACCGACAATCTAATCGAATAATGATACAAACTCTACAGTACAAAGTCTCAGTTGCTCTTATGGCGGTTTCGGTAGCTTCGTGGCTTGGTTAGGGTGTCCATTGCGAATACGTCAGTGTACAGGGCCTGAAATGAAAGTGTTGTGTAGGAATAAGAGTAGAGGGGATTTTAGCGCTTAGGAATAATAAGGATTAATAGAAGTAGCTAATAATGAGATTAAGTGAGTTCTTTTCTTATGATAATAACTGAATCGGTTCTGAAAATAATCGTTTGATCTGTTGTTCACTAATTTTGATCTCCAATAACGATCTAACGACAGCCCGCGCGATTTGCGCGTATATAAGTGCAGTGTTTGATTGTATTGTGAACTTCGTCACTTCGTTCTAGCACGTCATTGTGCTAACATTGTTTCCTGTGTATTTTCAATAAAATACTTGAACTACTCGCCTATCCCCCACACCTACTCCCACGACAGCCGGGCACGGACGACTAGAAGTCCGTTATATGGGGGCCGAGCCGATGCATCGACCACAGGCTTGGGTGCGGTGCTGGCGCAGCAGGGTGAAGACAAGCTCCTCCATCCGATTTACTTCGCCTCGAAGAAGTTGTCGAAGGCCGAGCGCAATTACCACATCACGGATTTAGAGGCACTAGCAGTGGTTTTCGCCGTTACCAAGTTTCAGTTTTTCATCTATGGCTTCAGAACGATAGTGATGACTGACCATAAACCACTGACGAGTCTGTTCAAGCAAACGAACGTATTTGCACGTGTTTTGAGATGGGCCCTGCAACTACAGAAGTACAGATTGGAAGTTCAGTATGTGGCTGGGAAGGCGAACGCCGTTGCAGATGCTTTATCTCGCGGTACCGTAGCATGCGAAAACGAAGAGGAAATAATATCGCCTGAAGACGAAATGATAGTATGTTGTACAAGCGCTGGAGAATCCGACTGGTTGCAGGAACTGAGGGAAGATCCAGACTACAAAAGCGTATTGCAAGCGCTTCAGGAAGGCAAAATATCGGAAGTAGTAAAGCTTCCGCGTAGCAGACGTCGCTACGCTGTAGCCGACTTCACAATCGATGGTGGATACCTGAAAATGGTCAAGGAAAATGCTATGGTGAAGGTAGTGCCAAAATCAAGAAGAGAGAAGGTGGTGAAGGAAGCGCATGAGGGTGCGTTGACTGGCCATTTTAGCGCACGCAAGCTGTGGAGACAGTTAAGAAAGATAGTATTCTGGGACGGAATGATGAAGGATATTGTCAAATGGACAAAAGGTTGCCAAAAATGTTTTCTGGCGAACGCACATGAAAAGAACATTCCTCCACTTAAGCCGATAACCACGAGTGCACCCTATGAATTCATAGGGATCGACTTGGTGGAGTTGGGTCTATCTGAACGTGGCAATAAATACGCTCTCGTGGTGGTCGATCATTTCACCAAGTTCGCTGGTGCTTATCCTATCCCCGACAAGACGTCTCGCACAGTGGCTAGAGTGCTATTCGAACGTTGGATATGCGATGGCTGTCGATGGCCCAAGGTTCTACATTCAGATCAGGGCCCCGAGTTCGTAAATGGAGTGCTATCCGACATCTGTGAAATTTCGGGGATAAAGCAGTCAACCACAAAGGGGTATAACCCTAGGGAAAATGGAGTAACGGAAAGGGTTATAGGCACACTAACCCGGATCCTCAGGAAGAAGACAGTGATTCCAGCCGAATGGGATGTACTCCTGCCAATGGCCGTGTTTGCTTACAACTCGACCCCTCATGAGGCCACTGGGGAGAGCCCTTTCTATATGCTACACGCTTTTGATCCGTATTACCCCTCAAACGAAATCCCGGCAGAGGAGCTGAACTGGAACTTTGTGGACTACGACGATTATAAGTATGAACTCCTCAATGGCATTCAGCTGGCGCATGAAAGCGCGAAAGAGTTGAACGAAGAATATAGAGCGCGTATGAAGAAGCGCTATGACCAAGACAACAAGGTTAAGCCGGATAAACTGCCTCAGGTAGGGGATAGAGTGTACGTCAAATTGCCTCGTGAAAAGAACACATCGAAATATCCCAAATTTTGTGACACCTGGGATGGTCCGTTTAGAGTCATAGAGGTGAGCGACAATTCTGCTCTGCTGACAAACATAACGAAAAATGAGGAGCCAATCAGGATTCAGCACGACCAGTTGATAAAAGTCCCACCAGAAATAGATGACACACCAGTTAGAGTTAAAACTAAAAGAGCACCTAGGTTGAAAAACAAGCCACTCAGATGCTGTGAGATTCAAAAAGACTGTTTCAGATCTGCTCCTGATGACGACAACACCGCTTTGAGCCTATTTTTCTCATGCCCTGGAGATGGTCGTATAAACTCGGAACACGAAGATTTCCATTGTACCATCAGAGGGACGCGTTTTGGTTCGGTGGTACCTGACGCAGATGATGTGATAAGCACTCTTCCCGTCACTACGATATACTCATTAGCTCGTTATCTGACTATCTATGAAAATGAGACTGATCTTGATAAGAGGCGCTATCTGATGTCTTGCCATGATCATTTCGCTTTGTCGGTTACCGGTGTTGAGAAGGCTTACTTGTATTTCAAAAGCAAATGTGATCACGTAGCGAGGGCTTTGCTAAGACATGACGGTAGTTTCATAGTTCTGACTTACGACGGTGGACTGAAAGTGAGTGTGGAGCAACTCAACGATCTGGCGAACGCAGGGATTCTGCACGCAATGAATCACAACTGGGACGAAGTCGAAATACGAGGCAGCAGCGCCGTACATCTCATCGTACTTCCAGCAGGATTCCGATGTTACGAGAGAGTGATCAAGAATGTGAGCAATGACACGAAAATTTTGCTGTACGACGAACTGAACGAAGTGTATGGAGGAGTCCGCACGTTTCCAGCTCTGAAGTCCTGTGTTTTCGTGTCGCCCACATCCGATGTACCAGTCGATGCGAAGGAATGGAATGCCCTGGCAGCAACGCTGGCTTCGTACACAAGACGTGGCACTAAGGTCATCGCGCTCAGCGGCCCGCGTGGAGATGCAGCTTGGGAGTGGAACAGAAACAAGACTATATCTACTTTCGAAGTCGTGAAGGAAGCTGCAGCGACGATGAGAAGTAACGTGGTGATCATGATGGGTCGGATCCCACAGATGAGTGAGCCGTGTGCATCCATGGGCGACCAGGCCAGGCCTGTAGCACCAGAATCATATCCAGTTTTGGCCGTTCAGAGATTTTTCGAGAAGCTGCGGAGCGCAATATCGCCGCACACGAAGGCGGGACTGTTCGAAGTCCGAGACCATCCATGCTCCCGCAATGTAGCATACAAGATGAAAAAAAGACAGGAACAAGAAGCTGGAGTGCAACAAGATCACGGTTTGGACCGCACTCGCAACAACGTGCAGTTCAAGAGGACGTTCGGCGGTAACGCCGGTTTCAATTCCAGGGACGGTGGCAGTCACCATTACGGACGGAGTCATCGCAGCGATGGTTTTAAGTATCACAGAGGACGCAACTTTGGAAGCAAGGGAACGTCGAGCGCGCCGGTGCAAGGAAAGTGCCGCTTTTGTCACGGAAATCGTTTCAACTGGAAAAACAGACATCACCATCATCACTGACGAGGACGTCAGCTCGACAGGGGGGAGAGATGTTGTGTAGGAATAAGAGTAGAGGGGATTTTAGCGCTTAGGAATAATAAGGATTAATAGAAGTAGCTAATAATGAGATTAAGTGAGTTCTTTTCTTATGATAATAACTGAATCGGTTCTGAAAATAATCGTTTGATCTGTTGTTCACTAATTTTGATCTCCAATAACGATCTAACGACAGCCCGCGCGATTTGCGCGTATATAAGTGCAGTGTTTGATTGTATTGTGAACTTCGTCACTTCGTTCTAGCACGTCATTGTGCTAACATTGTTTCCTGTTTATTTTCAATAAAATACTTGAACTACTCGCCTATCCCCCACACCTACTCCCACGACAGCCGGGCACGGACGACTAGAAGTCCGTTATAAAAGTCTCATATGGAAATGTACAGAAAGCTTCAGATATAATACTTAGAAAGAAGCTATGTTTACTCACCAAACCGAATGACACGATGAACATTGTGGCAGAGATGAAGAGGTATCTGTTAAACTTGGCCTGCAGCTCGGCGTGAACCTTAGCGTACGGCTGGAAAGGCACGGCCATGTAGTCAAGAGTGACTGGTGGTCCGGGATTCAGAACCTGAAACAAACATGATTCCGCATAAAAGTGGATAGGCTAACAGTTACATTATAGAGTGCTCTCGCGTTTTTTCAAATTCATCTTCACAGAGAATTTAGACAAATAGAACTGATTAAAGCCATAAATTCCAACAGAATTTTAGCCGGACTACAAGATTAGTCTCAACTTTTCAGTTACTTAAATTGATTTGACCGGTTTGATTAAATACGAGAATACAAAAGTACAAATAAATGATCTAGGGTCTATCTTGTTTGTAAAGCATTTGCCAAGGTAATGAGGCATTAATATGACGTCAAATATCAATCAACAGCGCTCACTAGCAACCTTAAAACAAAAACCACAACAAAAAAAGATGCACGAGTGCCTAAATTAGCAACCACGCAGGAGATAATCGATTATTCTGACGAAAACTACAGCACAACTTCTACTGATGATTTACACTTTAACACATAACGCAGAATTGCCGTACGTTGTTGAATAATCCTCTCAGTTCTTTGAATTTTCTCAAAGATAAAATAATTCTCACGTTGTTCCCAATTACTCAAAAGAAAACCCTTCGCTTGCGCCGAAAACTGCAATAGACTTCGAATTTGAAAATGATTTCCTATTGCGGTGCTAAATTAGCCAAAGTAGCCTAAGCGGCACCATTCCACATCCGAGGCCCCAGAATTTTCGGGGAAAATTTTTCTTCGAAACTTTGCTCAGTGGAATTATTTGAGGCGCTGAACACAAATAGCTGCATTTCAAATGACGTCGATATACAAAGTTTTAGCGAAAAACTTTACTCGAAAAATTTGAGGCGTCGGATGTGGAATAGTGTAACTTATCCGTTTTCAAATCTCCCATCAAAAGAATACGAAAGAAAATAAGATAAAAAAGCTAATTTCAATCTCAACTTGATGAAAGTTAAAACGTTTAACCGTTTCAGGAAGAAATCACCTCGTGATGACCACCGGAACCGAAACGCTTTGGCTGCATCGAAGCAGCACGTCGAAGAGCCATGAAGCGAGAGAACAATGCACGGTTCATCTTTGGCTGAAAATCATTCCATTACAATGGATTTTTGTTAACAACGGGAGGGAACCAAGAACTGTGTGAATATCGCAAACGAAACGCGTGTAACACCACAAAGGCAGATATTGAAAGCCAGAACGAGCTGAAAATCCAAAATCTTCGAAGTGTCAGGGGAAATACTGGGGAAATTCTATCAAGGGGAGCATAAATTAGTCAGATGGAGTGTTAAAGACTCCTAGAGAAAAAGAACTAAAGAAAAACACAACTAAATAAGAAAAAGAAAAGCAAATAAGTGGTTACTACAAAGAATCTAAGCCATTTTCCTTCAAATATAGGAACTCTGTCTCCGATTAATCTATTGGAGCCATTATAAAATAATAATGATATTCCTCATTAGTAATCAAGGGAAGAGAAAGTACCAAAACCAACCGCTGCAGAAGAAAGCAATGATTTAAACTATCCTTCCCACTGTTATCGATCAAACACCGAACAAGCTTTGTCATTATGAATGGACGTAGTTTCAAATTCAGACTCTGCTATTTCGCGGAAGTTTGACCAACAATTAAGAATACTTGGAGATGTAATACTCCACTCTATAGCTATCCATTTTGCACGGGACACAGGAATCTTAGCAAGATCTAGCAAATTTTCACTCGTTTTTTAAAGGGAACCTACGACACGCCAAGCAACGCGCTAGCTGGCATGCGTGTGGAAACTGCTCGCGTTCGCATTCGCTCGATATTTCCAGAGCTCTCTGGTTTCATTTTCACGATTTCTCGATAAAATTAGCCAAATAGGGACGTTTTCCTTGCTGTTTTGTGCACAAATGCCGTTGTCGTCCAGCAGTTTCACCGTAGTAGTTGCGGCGTCATTTTTGACTCGTGCGGAGATACTGTATGTCGAGACATCCTTATTATCGTATCATCCGTGATACAGTATCCAAGTAATGTTTTATTCGTCTAATGAGGCTCCTCGCTCCGTTCGCAGGCGAAAAAGTGAGCGATGGTTTGTTCTACGTGAGAATACGTGACAACTGTGTGTCGAGACATGCTTGGTGTCGATCAATATCAATCGATACGTGAACGTTTGCGCTGTTTCAGTGTGGCACAATGATGCAAGATCCGAATATGCCGAATCATCATCCGGACATGATGGTCGAGCACAGACACATCGACGGCGAACTCGTCGATGACGCTAAGGTCAGCCATGAACCGCACCACCTCGTCGGCGAGGTGCACCACGCCGAACAGGAGGTTCGTGCTTTCCACAGCACACCAGCACTTTCTTAGCTTACAGTACATACATAGTAAATCTATTAATGTTTGTGGAAGGTACACTATCTAACAGTTTGATTGCGTCCTGTTGTTTGGTTATTATTAAAACTTATTACAGTCCATGAACTCCGTCGGTAATCGCAAACTCACTGGCGCCTGTATCGTGAGGATAAAGGTCGTCCACCACACTGCTTTTTAAGTTCAGTAGAAAAGTAAGATCGTTACAACGGTTCGTAACGGCTACAGAAAGTAGAAAAACATTGCGTAATCACGAGTGCAAGTGGAGAAGGCTCGTCCATGCTGGAAACAGCTGAGTTCAACCGTCACGTTACAATGAATACGCGCACGCACAGCTGTGTTCGAGATCCTACCGATGGAGTTTATAGACTGTACAGGCTTAAAATTATATATGCGCGCTGTTTTCGATCGCTTTAATGGACTCGTTAATGAACAAATCTCGTCGTGCGTTATAGTATATACGACTTCAAACAGGGAAAGACAAAGTCAGAATTACGCAGCATTTCATTCTAAACATTCATATATTATTTGCTTTTCTCCTAGATCACATTAGTATAAAGATCGACCCCTTTAAAGTCCCCCGGCATTGGGTAACTGAACCTAATTTTCGGATGTAGATTGAACTTTCGATCGTCCTGATCTTCTACAATGTCACTGATTCACAAATTTATCTCTAAGACCTGAACATCCCCGTTTAAAAATTTGATCTTTTGTTAGTTGTTATAAAAACCAAGTCTATCAGGTGGACAACTGGGTTCTGGATGAGCGCATGAAAAGGATGATAATGGACCTTCAGCGGCATTGGCTTACGGACTACCAACAATCACGCGAGAAGCTACTCGTTGAAATGACAGAAAAAGTATGTTTTCCATTTGCATGCAAAATGTTTACCTTTTCTAGTTAGATATATTCATTTTTTTGCAGCTTCATCAGGAATTCCTATCAGATCAACAGAAAATCCGCACCGAATTGCTTACTCAGTTCAAAGATGAGTTGGATACTACTAGGTACGCATCTTTTTGTAGGGACTCGCTTGTTATTGTCTTCATTTTCTTCATCTCTTGTCGCTTATTTTAGAGCTGAGTTGGAGGACAAGTACAGGGAATCACTGAAAATTGAGATTGCAAAGTTGGCGGACAAGCATAAGAGAGAACTAACAGCTGCTAAGAAAAAGCAGTGGTGCTGGCAGTGCGAAAGCGAGGTAATAATTTTGTATTTTTCGACTTTGTCCAAAGGAGCATGGTCATCCATTTCCAGGCAATTTATCATTGTTGTTGGAACACCGCATACTGCAGTGTGGAATGCCAGCAAGGACACTGGGCGACACACAAGAAGTTCTGTCGACGTAAGAAGGGTCAGCAGCAGGGACAAAGCTCACAGAATTCAGGGCAAAATACACAACAGTAGCTCACTTGTAAAACATGAGGCAGTGCATTTATAGAGAGAACGAGATGTTGGTGTTTGAGGAGAAATCTGCTGCCTTTTTAGCATAAGATGCAGGTAAGGTCTAGATTATATTCATATTTGGGTGAATGTTGCATACTCGAATCGCATAGTTTTGTTAAGTTTGATTGGGATTCTTATCTTAATACTCATATCACCTTCAAATTATGCTTGTGGGCGCTGGAATTTGTTGGTGGTAACTTTTTCTAACAGTTTCTTACTCCCTAGTTCTGGCTGGCTCCCCTAATTTGTACATTTTTGGACGACAATTTCTAGCATTCTCCCATAGCCCAGAGAGTTGCATTTGTGCAGTGTGGGCGTTGGGCTCCGTCTTTTTCTTCACGGTGAGATTGCAGTTTCTAGAACTCATGCTGTTTTCCCATAGCAGCCTAAACTCCTCGTTTTGAGTTTCATTTTTTAATTCGTATCAATTCGATACTTGGAACGGCGACGTCGATCTGGAAATGATTGACAGCATCAGTATCAGGTGGAGAAGAACCCATATTTCTCCGTAGGAGTTTTTCCGCCCTTGGGTTTTCTCTTTAAATGCATTGCTTCAATTAAATATTCAGATCCTCTGTGAGGAACATTTATGAGAGTGAAATGCAGTCATCAAAGTACAGTCACTTCCACTAAAAGCCTAAAAGTCGTATGTGGCAGTAATTCGGGAAGTTTTGACCATGTGCTTAGCGCATACCCATTGTTTGGATGAAAAGGGCAATATTTTGGCGAAGTTTTGTTTGGATGGCACTGCTGCCTGAAAAGCATTCGTGAAGCTGCCTTATTTCACTGGAAATCGAGGCTAAATTTTGACGATTCCAAGGTCAATTCGTGTATATCCTTTGCGGCGCAAGGTATATGGTCAGATCTTCACTTACCCTGGGTTTCTTCTCTTTCTTTATTGACTTCTCATCATATGAGTGTTTCGCTGTGCAGTCAGCTATTGCTTAGAGATCAGGTACGATTTATTTTTCGTTCGTAATTGGTCTTTTGTACATTGCCATGTCCATAAATAATACGTATAGGATTTTGTTGAAGTTATTTTTTTCACGCGTTTGTACTCATATACAGCTGCACATGTTTGTTTGTACCTGGTTTCTCGTAATTTTCATGTTATATAATATCTTCATTCAGCTATTCTTTCATTATTGCTGCAATTGTAGTCAATGTCAGCGCTTGAGGCGGTAACAAAGGAGTTGCCTGGCCTTTTTCCATAATTCGTTGTAAAATGTGCAGTGGTGCAGTGCTGCTTCAGGTGCTGATCTGAATTAATTGTATCGGTTTACTTCTTCTATTTGCGTTTTCACTGGTAGTTGCCACAGCGATACTCAATTTTTGTGTGTTTTCCCTTGTTTTTGAATTGAATTGGCAATGAATTTACTTGTTTTCTAGTCTACGTTATCGAGTTGTTGTTATCAAATTGTACTGATAGCGCGCCATCGAGTGCGAGTACTAGTTATAACTCAGGGCAACTGCTTTACTCACGTGTAGTCGCAGTTAAACACATGTAATTGCCTTGATAAATGTACAGCAAGGAGGCAGCCCGAGCAGCAAAACATGTCGAGTACAAAGCATGGGAACATCTTCTCCCAGTTATTTACAGCCATCCTCCCCTGATTTGGTTCTCAAACTTCCCGCGTTTTACCAGGAACTGAGAAAGGATGGCAGCAATCAGGAGGAGATGCTCCTAGGCATTGTAGACGGATTACGCTGTTCGAGGTGCTTTTGTTCTTCATTTATGAAAGAGGGGATGAGGTTTTATGTGCCGTGGAAGGACGGCGCCGCCAAGCTTATCGATTGGCCAATTTGTAAAAGCGACCAATCACAGACCTCTTCCCCATCCCACTTTCCACTGTCTTGGCTCAAAATTCCTTGTGGCTTTTCGCAGTGTTTCACGCCGTGTGGAATTATTAGGCTTTCATCGAAAAAAAGGAAAATACCCGTGTGTTGATAAGCTTTTTGACCTTACACATGCATCTTTGCTAATTTTATACTTTCTTTCGAATAGAAGGCTAAGTAGCGTTTTTCTTACAGGGTTGGAACCTGGTAGTGAGTGAGTAGTAGTCAGCACTCAAGATGGATTATGTAGGGAAGATGGAAGCTTTCATAACACTGGATTCTGTGGAGTCAGTCAGCAGCATTGCTACAGGGTGAGCAAACAGTGTGTCCTTATGGAATGGCTCGTGAGAATTTCAACATTTGAATGGCTTTTTGTAATGTGCTGTCCGATTCTGTACCCCAGTGATACCAGAAAGTTTATTGTTGTTTAGTTATTCGGATGATGAAGAAGGCGGGTACGAAGAAAGTTACCCTAGTGGTTCACATCAAGACCACACATATTGTCGTCCTCCGGAACATGCTCAAGACACCACCGAATGGCAGGTGATCGGATCCGATGTTTCCTTATTTTGTTTTTAATATGTTGAGGACATAATAGTTTGGGCATTTGGTGGGGCTATCCCAGGTCACAATCACCTGTTTTCAACATGCTCCGGCTGCATCTATTGCGTGCTCACTTAAACATTCATCTTGAACTTTTAAGGCCTCTTCATGTAAACCAAACGCAGGTGCTAATGGACCTGCGGATCATGCTGATGCCAGTGATCCCAGTCGCAGCCAGGTGTGACAGGCATAAGACTATAGGTCAATATCATCCAGATTTTTTTCTTTCTAGGAGAAACGGTCTAGTACCGAGAAACCTGTCAAGCCGCCACTGTGAGTTAACTAAACCATTTATATTTTAGCTAGAGATTTCTAAAAGTATTTGATAGTAACGCAATTTCAGTGTGTATGTTCGCAATGAAAAAGCGTGGACATTCCAAAAAGAAATCGTAGTGGCGACTTGTGGGGAAGATGGGTGAGTGAAATGGTAGCAAGTAGTAATGCGTACTAATTTTGTTGTTAACAACTTTTTCTAGGCAATTTTTCTACCATCCCGACCCTTTTTCACCTGCACCACCATTCAAAGGCGCGCCCAGCGCTGTGAAAAGAATGGAGTACGCTGCCAAGCGGATTGATAATCGGAAGTATAGGTAGGTGTGGCTGACTTCATTGGTCTGTTTGTGAATTCAACGGAGGCTTACCATGGAAGAAAATGGGCAGTTATAGAGACGAGGTTTCAAGACATTTTTAAAGAATTTTGGTGCAGTTGCGGTCATCCTGATTCCGATTAGGTTCTTTCACAGGCCACCGTCGCAACAACGGAGCCGATCCTCCCTATCTACAGCGGTTCTTAAAAATCCTTGCTCCATGCTGCACCACCCATCTGCCGAGCCGCACCGCATCACCTATGCATTACCATATGTAGTGCGAAGTGACCTAGCTGTCGAGCGGTGCAGCGTGAGCCAAGAATTTTAGAGAGAGACTGTATTTAAGGGCAAATTTCCACCCTTGCTATGATCGGTGGAATTTCTGGATAGGATATATGGAATCATCAAAGGCCACGGATTACAACTACATGCACGTTCAGCTCTTGACAGAGGAACCCGTTTTAGGGTTTTTTTTAAAGCATCAGGGTGGTACCTATCCATCTTACAGGAAGCTCCAAATGTCCGCAGTCAAGAGGGACGTGGCCACGACGCGGCTTTAGACAGAGACACAGGCGCTCGGCATGCTGCCACTGGTTGGCTGCAGAGTCAGAGAAGCCAGAGGCAGCATAGAGAGCGCATGTGTCTGATCAGGGAGCCGCGCCGTGGCCACGCCCTCTTGACTGCGGACATTTGGAGCTTCCTGTATATGACCACATACTGGGTTTTCCACCTTTTTCTAAGTGTCGTTGTCTTTATTTCAAAATGCTTGTACAAAAACTTGAACAAAACATCAATATCGGCAAAGCCCGCCACACCAGCTACGCGATGTGGCAGACCAGGCACGCAACTGGTCTGCCACATCGCGTAGCTGGTGTGGCGCGGCGGATTAGAAGGACGGTATTCTGTAATTCAGAAGTGATTTACGGGCACTGCATGTACATCATCTGCGAGGCTTTTTTTAACATGTCAGTGCGACTAGAGATCAAAGCAGCGGGCAAGGTTCTAAATGCACATTACAGCGCATCCGGAAATGACGTAGGCATACTTGACTTGCATGCCTTCGAGTAGCCTGATGGTCTTACTTTTGTGAGTGAACGGCACGGGAAATGCCAGGGGTTGAAGCCCACTCATCTCACCACGTGTTTTGACAGGTTAAGCCACCAAAAAAGGCGAACCAGACAACGGTGGCACCAATGAAATGTGTGGATGCGCAGGCAGTCAGAATGTCACGTTCCAAGAGGTTTGCCGCTCGCGAGAAGGCCTAGTTCACTAGAGTTTCACGTAATTTTTGGGCTATCGTTGGTCGTCAGGCTTATTAAAACGAGTTAAAGGCAGCACTCACGGAAATTTTCACTTCTGAAATGAGTCGCTTACCATGTAGCCGACCGCTGGACAATCGCAACAGTAAGTTGAACACCTTGAATGGCTGTCTACTTGCGAATATACTGCCGTGGACACATCTGCCGCTCTGGACATTAGGGTTTCGTCGCGCCAACTAACGCCGTTGACAGGGTGGGCGCATGTGGGTCAGCGGGGGCTTGTTTATGAAATTTGTACCATTTGCAGGGTTCCGTGGCGGGACCCATCACGGAACACTCGTCCAAGCTGTGGACACACATGAAATACCGCCATCTTTTTCTGTGTTTTTCGCGTGTTTCACGCTACGTCATCGTTGTCAATGAGTTCATCGTCCCTAAAAACCCCGATATACCGCGAAATCTTCAACACAAAAATTTCCGTGAGTGCTGCCTTTAAACAAGTCCGTTTGTTAGTATGAGCGCCATTGACACTTTAGGGGAGAGCTGAGGGATGAGATTGTTACACGGTTGGACGTTTTTGAAGATGTATGTACAGTCTCTCTCAAAAATCCTTGCCTCATGCTGCACCGCCCGTCTGCTGAGCCACGCTTCACCACTTATGATAGTGCATAGGTGATGCGGCGCGGCTCAAATGACGGGCGGTGCAGCATGAGGCAAGGATTTTTGAGAGAGACTGTACAGCCACGGACATGACTCGAATTATTTTATTCTTGAAATTTTTGAAGGAACGGATTTGGCTGGAACAGTTTTTCTTTCGATTATTTTTTCATCAAAACTTACTAGTACTACTTTGCATATCTTTGCTTCTGCTTTACAGGGGTCAGCGAGACAAAGTTATTGCATCGGATCAAATGGACAGCGCAACATGTTCGAAGTACGTATAGTTAACTCTTTACATCCCTCATAAATGTGGAATTCTAGATTTTATCAATTTTTTGACCAGGTGCCATATGCGGTTCTTCCTTCCGTTTCGCCACTTCAAAAACCGGATCACATACGCTGTTCCGGATAACCCGTATCTGCTGCCGATGCCTCGGTTCCGTTGTCCACTGTGTGAACAGTATTCTACCATCGAACTTTGAACTGAGAAGAGAGTTCCGGGTTTATGTGCCTCCATGGATAATTTGTTCATACGTTGCGCATGTTGTGGTCATACATATTTGCTTGTGATTTTTTTGGTTTTACGACGGTTTTTTGTTGCCACTCTGAGCATTACCAGTTACTACTTTGTACGTGTACAGATTTATGAAATAAAGAGTTCTACGCTTGTTTTTTAATGCTAAAATTGAGGAAAATGAGGCGATTTGGGTGGGTTCTTCATTAATTGCAGCGAAGTATAAATTGTAGCGTAGTATAAATTGTAAGGTGAGACTCCTGTCACCAATGTCAGAACGCATGCGTGTGAGCAAACATTTGGACAGGTCAGAATTGGAAGCAAGAGCTCAGGATAATCCGGGATGCCAAGAAGATAAGAGGATGCGCAGACAGGCGAAGTGCTATCGATAGGATATAACGTGTGGTCACAGAATTTGAGAATTTTGAATCAACACGCTGTGATCCTAGTTTACTGTTACTTTCCTGAGCATTTATTTGCAGGTATTCAAATTTAACATTAATTTTTTATGGACTTGCACTTTCATATTTTCAAACATCCTGGACTCCAAGTGGTGCGAACCACAGTTGTTCTAATCAGGCTTCTGTCTGCATCCGTGACTTGCAAATACTTGTACTTCCTTAGATTTAGACTTTTTTCAGTCGGGGACCAGTTCTCGTTTGACAATCACAGACTCACGTGTTGATGCGACTGGAATGCATTTGATTATGATAATAATCAGTGGAAACACTTTTCAAAATATTTATTGCTTTTACTGACAATGCTTGGAGGGGTAAGGCTCATTTCTACTAACATCGCGGCGCCCAGAGGTTGCTCACCGCTTCTGACTTACTAACCAACCCTACTGACCTACTAACCCCGCTGGTTCACTGAACCACAGGTATGCTGCGCAATTAAGGCATGACAGCCAATGGCAGGCGAGCAGATGCTCCGCCCACAAAGGCACGCCTACTGATCAAACAGCAGATTTCAGACTTAACTACTAACTATGGGCAATCGGCTTGGTGGAGTGCAACGAAAGCGTGAGAAGCCCGAACATGCGGCTATGAAAGTGTCAATGAAGCGAGTGAAAGGATTGGAGCATGTTAACAAGTTACCAAATAGTAAGTAGGGTCGTGTTCTAGCGATTTTACCGTACTAGGCACATGTCAGCCGCGTACTTTTGCTCTACAGTAATTCCACGACGCCAATGCCTCCTTCGTCTCTTGAAGCAGAATCGCGTACATGACTATCTGCTACTCGAGATGGAATTCATCAAGCGTCAGAACTCTTTCAAATCGCTCGAAAGCCAAAAGAAAGAGGAGCGCAAAGTCGTCCAGGTTAGAGTCAGAGAAGCAGAGTCGTACCCGCCAATTAAGAACTGCGTATCAGTCAGTTTTGCATGTTCCAGCAACTTCGCGGCACGCCAACAACGTTAGCGAAAGTTCACGAGTTATTCAATGATGAACAGGTGAGCGAAAGCCTGCTCTCAGCTGTCTTAACATAACAAAATGAATTCTGCACAACGTTCGCGGTCAGTCTGACCGTAATTTGGGCGTGAAATTAGATGTATTGGGGAACTGCAGGTACTCCTCGGGCTCAAGATGCACTTGCACTCTGTGAATGCATTTAATTTCACGCCTAGGCTACGGTCAGACTGGCTGTGGACGTCGTAAAAAATCCATCTTGTCTTATCGCCATGCTCAAGTTTTTTTTTCTGCAACCACACCCGAAACCCTAAATAGACGTCATACATGAAACAGGCTATAATGTGATGTTTAGCACGCAGTGGTGGTTGTTGAAGGCTCGAAACGAGAATGGTTCATACCAATTTTGTCCATTGTCGATAAGGTATGTATTTGCGCTTGGAGAACGTTTATACTTAGCGTCTACTAACAGTGAGTGGAAACGACAAATCGATTCCCATGTATCCTGTGGTGATTTTCTAGAATTAGTAGAAGTGGGGGATGAATACCTTTGATAATGATACGAGAAATGATCCCCGTTTTTCACTGGGGATGTTAATATGTATGCCGTACTAACCGGTCTCCATGGGAAAATCCTTCAGCTACATTTATTTAAATTCATAACTGCAATAAAATCCATATTTTGCAGCATCAACGCCGTTTAAAGCAACATGAAATTTTTAGCCGCACCGCAGCGAGATGCGTCGCGTGTCCCTGGGTCAGTTTGGCTGCCGTCGCCTATAGCCTGATCACAACGCGCGCACATCACAGTCACGACTTCCCTCGTTTTCTTTTTTTTTCGCTGTTTATACAGATTTCTTGTAATAGCTCCGTTTTTGAGTTTTCTTAAGCTATTTATAGTGTGTCGGAGTCCGATCCGGTCGGATAACAAAAAATACGTACTGATCCTCATCATTGGAAGATCGATACGCACCTTTCGTTATCCGACCGGATCGGACGCCGAGGAACTATAAATGTAGCTTTCTCAACTGGATGCGTGCGTCTGACGCGCGACTGATGCACGCACCCTACTATAAATTGCCCTGTACATTCTCTCTCGGGCGTTGATGCCTATGCTCCTAAGATGTATGATCTCCTCTAATTGGCCTCGATGTTGCACGCGTGTCTAAGTTTGAAACATGAACCAAACAGCGGTGGGGAACAGTTCTCGCACGAAAAATAACATGTTCGCTGGTCACAGTTAATGACGAATTTGATTTATTTTTGCTTTCAGGACCTTCTACATTTGAACGCACTGGTAATGGTAAAAGCTAGTGGAATGTTCAAGAATGTTCCAACGGCAATTGTTGGCGTGCTGCCAGACACGACAGACTCCAGTGCACTGGGTCACAAACTAGACAAACCGCCCAAGGAGACCTTTGAGGTTGGTGAAAACTGTGCAAAGCACCAGTAGGAGAAAATCAGCATTCAGGATATTGGCGGCTTAGAGAGTCCTATCCAGGAGATGAAGGAATCCGTAGAATTACCACTAACTCATCCGGAGTACTATGAAGAAATGGGCATCACTGCTCCAAAAGGCGTCATTCTTTATGGGGAACCGGGCACAGGTCTGAGTGCTTTTGTTTGCAGGAAAGCATGAATTATTTTTAGGATTTTTAGGAAAGACCTTGTTAGCCAAGGCTGTCGCAAATTCCACAGCTGCGACGTTTATCAGAGCGACTGGAGCAGATTTGGTTCAAAAGAATTCAGGAGATGGGGCCAAACTTGTTAGGTAGCGTAAGCAACAAAATCTGCTAATTATACAAGGCCAACAGTGCCAGTCCACCACTCTTGCACTACAGAACACCTCCCTTTTGGTCTGTCGCGTCGCACCACCTACGCGGCGCGGCTGATCAGCAGGGTTTTCAGTGCCATTGTCTGCATTCCGAAATGCTTGGGTGAAAACATAAGCAAAACATCATTACCTGCAACGCCCAAAGACCAAAGCACCCAGCTGGTCTGCCGCGCCGCGCAGGTAGTGCGGCGCGGAAGACCAGACAGACGGTATACTGAGGTGCAAGAGTGATTGAGCAGCACTGGAAATGGATATGCGCCGCCATTTTCAGGGAACTCTTCAAAATGGCCAAGGACAACGCCCCATCCATAGTGTTCCTGGATGAGATCGATGCTGTTGGAACAAAACGGTACGACACCTCGAGCAGAGGAGAGCAGGAGGTATGGATCAGCGGTACTTGGTGGATTAGTGGATGACGGACAAGATGGGCCGGAGGGGGGGGAGCAGTGGAGATAGAAGGCGCAGGTGGACAAGAATAGCCTGATATCAATGGAGGTCGAAGACGTGGGCGGGGGATGGGGGGAGGGGGGAGAAAAAGGGAAAATATTAAATATTAAATGTTTAGAAATGAACTAAATGGTTCTAGGCTAAATTTTTTGAGAGCGTAATGAACATTAAAAAAATGGGAAAATGGGGAACTTGGAGGTAATTATTCAAGTTTATCTTTAGACTTCAAATGTATACCCTGGAACATTCTGAAATGTCTTAACGTCCAATTCTTATAAAATTGGTCAACCTTCATCAAAATATCCTAATGTTCTTCAGGTACAACGCACACTATTAGAATTACTTAACCAACTGGATGGCTTCGAAAGTCGTGGAGATGTCAAGGTGAGTCAGGAGTATTTCCAGGTCTTTTCCGGATTTTCAAGAGCCCACCTCCAAATTATGCTATATTCCAGGTGATCCTTGCGACAAATCGTATCGACTCCCTCGACTCTGCCCTTCTGCGTCCTGGCCGGATAGATAGGAAAATTGAGCTGCCAAAGCCGGATGACAAGACTAGGCAGAAGATTTTTTCGGTTATCTACTCTGCTGATTACGTTTCCTGTATGTCCCTCACTGCGTACTCTTTCCAGATCCACACTTCTGGAATGAATCTGGCCAAAGATGTCTCGTTCGATGCAGTGATGGCCAAGGAAAAGACAATGTCTGGAGCTGAGATAAAGGTCTTTTTTAGAGTTCATCTCATTTTCCCAGCAAAATCGCCCTTAGATGCGAACTTTCAGGAGCGGATCTCTACAATCTCTGCTCCTACTTGTTTTTTTTATTGGTAAATAACTACATATTTTTTAGGCTGTATGCACAGAGGCTGGTATGCTGGCACTTCGAGCGCAAAGGAAAGTCGTATGTGCTGACGACTTTGAGAAAGCGATCAAGAACGTGATGCTGAAGAACAAAGGCGGAGCACCTGAAGAGATCTACTCTTGATGATACACTGATCACTTAATTAAAAATTAAACAAAGTGTCATAGAAATAAGCTACGCTTAATAATAAACTAGTAGAACAATAGTTGTTTGGGAATTTTGTAGTGTTATCCTTAAAATTCTGGGAATGGAGTGAGTGAGTGTTGACCCCACTTGATAAGAGTCAACAAGGTTTTCTGAGAGCTCCAACCTGTTAATCCGATAGGTAGCGGGAAAAATGGTCCTTAAACGTCAATTTATTCGTTAGTTTCATTTAATTTTACGAATTCGTGATCGCCATGTACAATACATTGGGAAACATTGTAAAATTTCTCGAGGTTGCAGAACTACCATCTTTTTTGATTTCCCGTAAAATAATTTATAGATAAATTCTAAAGTTATACGGAAATTTTGTAATACTATTGTCTGTTCAGTTTTCGTTTCGTGCATGAACCTTATACGAAAACCAAACACAGAAGTGGGTTTCCTCCTGCACTCATCAGTAAGATGTAGGAAACTTACTAGAAAAACGATAAAAATAAGCCTACAAAATCTGTCGGTAGAAAGTTGAAGAGGCGGGTGGGAGTGACGCGGGTTCGCCTAGCAGCCTGCCAAAGGATGATATCGTAGATCAACTTGGCTACCCCCCCCCAGCTCTTTGACAATGTTGTTCGCCAGATTTCAAGTCAGCTGAGTGTTTTGCAGTACATTATCTAACTATGGAGTGTTTTGTAGTTTGTACCGCTGCAGTGGATCGACATTCACATACGATCCTGAGTATTCCGTGTTTTTATCTTCTTCTCAGTTGAGCGCGGCCGTGCTGATCTACAATAATCTACCCCGATCGATCAGAGCCGCAGTGCGCACGCGACGCTCTCGGAAGCATTCTACCAATAGAGTTAATGGGGGACATATGCATAGTACAAATCTGACAAGAATGATTTCGGTTTGGTGTGGTGAGGTTTCCTCGACGTCTCGCTGAAAGGGTATAAATGAAGGAGGAACAAAAACTGGAAGAAATTCGGCGGAGATGGCTCACCGTGATTGATAGAATAGCCTTCGTCGCCGTGACACCTTCGTCCTCAAATGATTTTTTGTGATCTTTTTCGAACCCCTCTGGTTCCTTATGTATAATAAGCTTATCGTTCCGAGTAGGTCCCCTTTGTCGAAATATTTGAAAAATTAACTCCGTTTCTGGCTATACAGTAGTGGTGTGCAGAAGGGAAATTGTGCTATCATCCGCTGAAAATTAACAATTCTCGTGTCTTTCTTTACTAGTTGTTTTTTTCTCGAGAGTATTCTGACTCTCTCGCTTTCCCTCGCGCTTTAAGAGTATCACTGGTTTGTTGTTAGTCAAAAATTTATTAGGAAGTCATGGAAATATCAGCTGTGATCCTCAATGTGTTCAATAATTATCTTGGAGAAATTTTCTTCGAAAGAAGGATCAAGATTTCTTATTGTTGGTATTCGCAACCAAGAGATTTCAACATGTGGTGTTCACAACAGAATCGAATTCTCCGCCGTGGATTGAATCCGTTCTTATAGAGAACGAGCATGTCTAGGCCCGATAATTATTATTTCAGGCTTTAGCCATCCTTTTTTTGAATTTAAGTACGATTACGTTAGTTTCTGCAAAACTCGGATGTGAAATCTTTTCGATAATACACCCTTCGTGATGAAAGAATCCTTTTTACCTCTCCCATGCTAGCATGTTAACAAACCCCTGTTGAGAAAGTTCCACAGCAGATAACTTTGATTTATCGACGAGAAAACCTTAATTGGAAGTGGGAAAATGAGTAGAAATTCGGGACAAATAGCTCTGTGAATGTTCGGACAAGAGGGCTACATGAACAAAAACGCCCAGGAATCATGAAAATTTTGGGAATTATGAGTGAACCTTACCAACGTTCGATGAAATGAACCCAAGAGATCAGTGGATTAATCTGTAGAATAGACGATGAGGACGTTTTGTGAGGAGTACGAATTATCTTAGAGCTCCCGGCAGTGTGTTGTTCCCAAATCTTTTTCTCCCTCTTCGGCCGCTCTCCGGCTCCGCCCACTAGCTTCCCAAGATTTGGGTCTCAAAAATGGATTTTTGGCAGTTTTGCACGGAATTATGTATATCATTATGTGATCATTATGTGATCAGCAGCTCCTGAGTATTCTTTTCATGAGAAAAAAAAAAGACTACCCAAAGCAACGAAATGAAGCGGATCAATTTGGGCTGAGAAGTGATGCGGTCCTCGCTGTCAGCGGAACATTAACGTGCTTCATGTTTCATGCATTCCCCTGGATAAAATTTTGAGATTTTCACGTTCGCTTTTGTGAGTTGTGGAAGGTCTGACGCATGAGTCACCGGCATTGTCCAATGAAAATGGTGATACGTGACGTGATGTGAGCCATGGGTTCGGCACGTACCCAAGCAGAGTTTTTACAGAACAGTAACGAATGGAAAGACCCTCCAGAACAAAAAAAGAAAAACGAAAGAAAAAAACTCGGACTCACATCGGGCCATAGGGTCCCAATGTTGCTAAAAAGGATTCACTGCTTTGAAGTGCATCTGAGGATAAGTCACCAACCAAAAACTTCATCAACTACACATTGATACAAAGCTTCCGCAACAAATTTTATCGCTAAGAAACACTCGATTCATTTGAGCTAGTTTTATGTAATCCTACAGAATTTCCGCCAAAGATCGATAATGTCGATGTCTCGCGTATCAATGATGTGGCTTTTTGCTTTCCATTCCCTTCCAATTTCACTTACAGTTCTATCCTGCATCGCTCGCATTGAAATTTCCTGTTTTCATCGGAATGCGATTTTCTTGGTAGAAAAACAGCGTTGTAATGGCACCATGCTAGCTATGGATTCAGTATATAAACCCGCTGGGAGCCTTGTTTAGGCTTCTCCTCTCTTCTGTGAAATACTACTTGTGTTTATCTCTCCACGTCAACAGCACAATCACCATTTTTGTCGCAAATTCAAATGAGTCATTAAATATTGGTGATGAGCAATAGGTACGGCGAACTGATGAAAAGATGGAAATCAATGAACAGGTATAATCCGGTAATTGTTAGTATTGTTGGTAATAATTGTTATTGTTGGTAATTGTTATTGTTGGTAATTGTTAATTCTAATAATATCAACCTTATTCATTTGTTTCTATTCCGTTTCTATTCTGTCCTGGAAATCTGTCATTCTGTTATAGACAGATACCGTTGTATACGATAGGTATTTGTAAACCGCCAGGTCATACTTAAGATAACACTTGTATTGATACCCCTGGCGATTATCACTTTGAAGTAGGTATCTGCTGTACAAATATGAGCATCTAGGGCAACCACGCCCACATCTTTTGCATAAAAGGCCCTGGATGCTTAGATCTAGATTCTTCTTAATCGTCTCTATCGTCAGTTGCAGCTGTCGAAATCGGGGAACCCTTCGTGGCGTGAACTGAGGCGGATGATAACTGTAGGCAATAATTTGATTAGTAAATGGGAGAAATAGCGAATATGAGGAGAGCATTTGCGACATCTCGTAATGTGACAGCGAACTGTTTCACGACAACACTTAATTGTTGCCAATTTACTTGGATAGAGGAAATACCGACATATATGTATGTGCGTGGGAGGCTCAGAAATGAAACTGTTCAGGATCTATTCGGAATCCATTCGTGCCATAATATATAGCTCTGGGATTATTTACACGTGGAACAATCCCACATTTCGATAATCGGATAATTCTGCAGAGACTCTTACGTATAAATTCAGCAAGAACATTCATCATTCCATAGCGAGCTACATTGAACTTTCATTCACCATCTTCTTCACCTCTCCAGTTAATATCTCTTTGTTGAATGAACCTATGTGTTTCTTGCTGCAATCACAAGCTGCTAAACATTGTTCCAACGAGAATGTTGGTCTTTACACGCCCTTTAAGTCGTCTTGACATCTTCAAATACCGAGATTTTCCAGATTCTTGCAGCAGTGCAAAACATCCCAATATGAAGACTCTTACTGCTGTTCTGGCTTTGTGTTCTCTTACCTATGCTCAGAGTTGCCCGAAAATGTCCGAAATAACACAGACAGATATCAACAGCGTGAACACCGGTGAGATACATCAAAGACAATAAACTTCAGTGGTAGGGATGGCTTTGCTGCGTCACACCAAATTATTGATCGGGAACGAGAATGGTGATACATACATATCCTACTATATTAAAAGATTTGGTCGCTAATTCCCGAGAACGCGTCTGTTACTGCGCGTCGACTCTCAGCGCATTGTCGATACGCAGTGTTGTGATGAGTACTTTAAAAAAGGGCCCCTGGCCTAAATTTCCACATTGTCCGCTTTTTTCTTCCTAGATCTTTATCTTCCTTGTTATAGGGTGACACCTCCCTAAGGGCCGGCGTAGGTTTTAGGCTACTTTGCACCTGGGATTATTGATTAGTTTATCGATTATATCGATTTTATTGATTTTTCGCTATTTTTGCCCCAGGCGTGGCGAGGACATGTCTACTGGGGTATGTCAGTACGCTGAACACGAATATGACAACCGTTTCGTACGGCACTATCGATTTATCGATTTTATTGATTTTTCGCTTGTTTTGCCCCAGTGACGGTGAAGACATGGCTATTGGGGTATGTCAATACGCTAAAGACGAATATGACAACCGTTTCGTACGGCACTATCGATTTATCGGATTTTTATTTTGCCCCGGGCGCGGCGAAGACATGCCACTGGGGTATGTCAGCACGCTGAACACGAATATGACAACCGTTCTGTACAGCACTATTGATTTATCGATTTTATTGATTTTTCGCTAATTTTTCATTGGGGTATGTCAATACGCTGAACACGAATATGACAACCGTTTTGTACAGCACTATCGATTTATCGATTTTATTGATTTTTCGCTAATTTTGCCCCGACGGTGAAGACATGTCTACTGGGGTATGTCAATACGCTGAACACGAATATGACAACCGTTCTGTACAGCACTATTGATTTATCGATTTTACTGATTTTTCGCTAATTTGCCCGGGCGCGGCGAAGAGATGTCACTGGGGTATGTCAATACGCTGAACACGAATATGACAACCGTTTGTACAGCACTATCGATTTATCGATTTTATTGATTTTTCGCTATTTTTGCCAGGACCCGAGCAAAGCCGGGTACACAGTCTAGTAATAAAAATTCAAAAAATAATGGTGAAACTAAACAACTGGATTCAAAGAATCAAACAGATATAAGATTTTTTTAATCCAGCAAGCCATTCTCAGGGGTGAAGGGGCTCCCTGCAAATCCGATTTGGAGCCCAATAATCCTAATAATGTCGATTAACGTTACAACAAAATCCTAGCACATGGTTTTGTACATGGTTTTGAAACGAAGTGGTAGCGCTGTTCCCATCCGTTGGGGTTTTTCCTTGATTTTGACTGGGCCAGTGGTAAACATGCGCCGGTCTCAGGTAAAGAGGCACACGGGTCCATTGGTCGGGATTTTCCCGCCAGTGGTAAACAGGTGCTGGTCTCTGGTAAAGGGGCACATGGGTCCGTTGGTCAGAATTTTCCCGCCAGTGGTAAACAGGTGCTGGTCTCAGGTAAAGGGGCACACGGGTCTTTGGTCAGGACTTTCCCTTGGGTTCGACTGGGCCAGTGGTAAACAGGCGCCGGTCTAAGGTAAAGGAGCACGGGTCCGTTGGTCAGAATTTTCCCGCCAGTGGTAAACAGGTGCTGGTCTCTTTCTCTTGGGTTCCACTGGGCCAGTGGTAAACAGAGGCACATGGGTCGTTGGTCAGAATTTTCCCGCCAGTGGTAAACAGGTGCTGGTCTCAGGTAAAGGGCACACGGGTCTGTTGGTCAGGACTTTTCCCTTGGGTTCCACTGGGCCAGTGGTAAACAGGTGCTGGTCTCAGGTAAAGGGGCACACGGTCTTTGGTCAGCACTTCCCTTGGGTTCGACTGGGCCAATGGTAAACAGGCGCCGGTCTCAGGTAAAGGGGCACACGGGTCCGTTGGTCAGGACTTTCCCTTGGGTTCCACTGGGCCAGTGCTAAACAGGTGCTGGTCTCAGGTAAAGGGGCACACGGGTCGTTGCTCAGCTCTTTCCATTGGGTTCGACTGGGCCAATGGTAAACAGGTGCTGGTCTCTGGTAAAGGGACACATGGGTCTGTTGGTCAGAATTTTCCCGCCAGTGGTAAACAGGTGCTGGACTCTGGTAAAGGGGTACACGGGTCTTTGGTCAGCACTTCCCTTGGGTTCGACTAGGCCAATGGTAAACAGGCGCCGGTCTCAGGTAAAGGGGCACACGGGTCCGTTGGTCAGGACTTTCCCTTGGATTCCACTGGGCCAGTGATAAACAGGTGCTGGTCTCAGGTAAAGGGGCACACGCGTCTTTGGTCAGCACTTCCCTTCGGTTCGGCTGGGCCAATGGTGAAAAGGTGCTGGTCTCTGGTAAAGGGACACATGGGTCTGTTGGTCAGAATTTTCCCGCCAGTGGTAAACAGGTGCTGGACTCTGGTAAAGGGGCACACGCGTCTTTGGTCAGCACTTCCCTTGGGTTCGGCTGGGCCAATGGTAAACAGTTGCTGGTCTCAGGTAAAGGGGCACACGGGTCCGTTGGTCAGGACTTTCCCTTGGGTTCGACTGGACCAATGATAAAAAGGCGCCGACCTCAGGCAAAGGGGCACAAGGGATTTCAGGATTTTCCCTTGGGTTCGACTGGGCCAATGGTAAACAGGGGCACATGGGTCGTTGGTCAGAATTTTCCCGTCAGTGGTAAAGAGGTGCTGGTTTCTGGTAAAGGGACACATGGGTCTGTTGGTCACAATTTTCCCGCCAGTGGTAAACAGGTGCTGGACTCTGGTAAAGGGGCACACGGGTCCGTTGGTCAGGACTTTCCCTTGGGTTCCACTGGGCCAGTGGTAAACAGGCGCCGGTCTCAGGTAAAGGGGCACACGGGTCCGTTGGTCAGGACTTTCCCTTGGGTTCCACTGGGCCAGTGGTAAACAGTTGCTGGTCTGGTCAGGTCAGGACTTTCCCTTGGGTTCCACTGGGCCAGTGATAAACAGGTGCTGGTCTCAGGTAAAGGGGCACACGGGTCCGTTGGTCAGGACTTTCCCTTGGGTTCGACTGGACCAATGATAAAAAGGCGCCGACCTCAGGCAAAGGGGCACAAGGGATTTCAGGATTTTCCCTTGGGTTCGACTGGGCCAATGGTAAACAGGGGCACATGGGTCGTTGGTCAGAATTTTCCCGTCAGTGGTAAAGAGGTGCTGGTCTCTGGTAAAGGGACACATGGGTCTGTTGGTCACAATTTTCCCGCCAGTGGTAAACAGGTGCTGGACTCTGGTAAAGGGGCACACGGGTCCGTTGGTCAGGACTTTCCCTTGGGTTCCACTGGGCCAGTGGTAAACAGTTGCTGGTCTCAGGTAAAGGGGCACACGGGTCCGTTGGTCAGGACTTTCCCTTGGGTTCCACTGGGCCAGTGGTAAACAGTTGCTGGTCTCAGGTAAAGGGGCACACGGGTCCGTTGGTCAGGACTTTCCCTTGGATTCCACTGGGCCAGTGATAAACAGGTGCTGGTCTCAGGTAAAGGGGCACACGTGTCGTTGCTCAGCTCTTTCCCTTGGGTTCCACTGGGCCAATGGTAAACAGTTGCTGGTCTCAGGTAAAGGGGCACACGGGTCCGTTGGTCAGGACTTTCCCTTGGGTTCGACTGGACCAATGATAAAAAGGCGCCGACCTCAGGCAAAGGGGCACAAGGGATTTCAGGATTTTCACTTGGGTTCGACTGGGCCAATGGTAAACAGGGGCACATGGGTCGTTGGTCAGAATTTTCCCGTCAGTGGTAAATAGGTGCTGGACTCTGGTAAAGGGGCACACGGGTCTTTGGTCAGCACTTCCCTTGGGTTCGACTGGACCAATGGTAAACAGGCGCCGGTCTCAAGCTAAGGGGCACACGGGTCCGCTGGTCAGGATTTTCCTTTGACTGCGACGCTGTCAGCAGCAAAGTTGCGCCCGTCTCAGGTAAAGGGACACACGTATCGCGCCGGTGTCAGGTGAAGGTGCACACGTGCCGCGCCGGTCTCAGGTAAAGGGGCACACGTGCCGCGCCGGTCTCAGGTAAAGGGGCACACTTGTCACTGCGCGGTATTTTCCCTTGGGTTTGACTGGGCTAGTGGTAAAGTAGCGCTGGTTTTAGGTAAAGGGGCGCACTGGTCCATTGGTCGGAACTTTTCCTTGAGTCCAACTGGGCCAGTAGTGAATTGGCGAGGTCTGTTGGCCGGGATTTTCCCGTGAGTCCGGCTGGCTGGCTCAGTGGTAAAGCGGCGTTGGCTTCAGGCAAAAGGCAACACGTGTTCATTGGTCGTCAACAAAAAGAAGGTCGTGGTCTTCAAAAATTTCAATCAGTCAATTTTGGCATTTTGTGACTCCTCGACAAGCTGTTTGCCACTGTTCAGTTTGAGTTTCTCAGAATCTAAGGATTAGTTCTATTCAGACAGGTGTTGAGACTGAATGAAGTGCTTAATTAGGTTTGTTTGCAGACACTCTACTCGAACTCTAATACCAACACTGATAGAATGCGGTGAAACTTTGAGCCAAGGAACTCACGGGGTTACTATCTCGCGCAAAAGCCTAGACAATAACTTGCGCACCCACCTAATGTGTCTCATCAACCCCGTGGACCACCTCCCTTACTAGAAACTCAAACAAAAGCCTGGACAATAAATTGCGCACCCACCTCATGTATACCGCCAACCCCGTGGACCACCTCACTTCCAAGAAACTCAGGCAAAAGCCTAGACAATAATTTACGCACCCCCCCATGTATATGTGTATCAAAAAGTTGAATGAGTCAGCTTAAGAGCATGAAACTTGGCATGGTGGATTTGAAGATTTCAGGCTACAGATTAAGAGTTGCGCTTGCTGCCACACGAGAACGTGGATTCGAATTACTGAATCACATGTCCTATAGTTTGGACCTTGCACCCAGCAACTATTTTCTGTCTGGAAATTTGAAACAGCATCTTCGCACGATGGGACTGGATGTCGAAAACGTCAAAGAGCCGGCTGTTGAAAGATACTCTGAGTCAAATGAGGAAAGCAGCTCCTTGAACGGTTTGAAAAAATTCAAATCGAGCCATGAAAAGTGTATTAGTGTTCGAGGGACCTGTATTTTACTACAACAAAATTTGCTCGCTGTAGATCTTTTGGAAGTACTCTAGGCCGGAAACTTTTTGATAACCCTATATCCCGCCAACCCCATGGATTGCCTCCCTTCCAAGAAACTCAGGCAAAAGTCTAGAAAATAACTTGCGCACCCACCTCATGTATCTCAGCAACCCCGTAGATTACCCCCCTTTCCAGAAGCTTAGGCATCAACCTGGACAGTAACTTGCGCACCCACCCAATGTTTATCGCCAACCCCGTGGACCACCTCCCTTACTAGAAACCTCCCTTACTAGAAACTCAAACAAAAGCCTGGACAATAAATTGCGCACCCACCTCATGTATCCCGCCAACCCCGTGGACCACCTCCCTTCCAAGAAACTCAGGCAAAAGTCTAGAAAATAATCTGCGCACCCACCCCATGTTCCCGCCAACCCCGTGGATTGCCTCCCTTAGAAACTCAGGCAAAAGTCTACAAAATAACTTACGCACCCACCCCATGTATCCCGCCAAGCCCGTGGATTACCTCCCTTTCCAGAAACTCAAACAAAAGCCTGGACAATAAATTGCGCACCCACCCAATGTTTCTCGCCAACCCCGTGGACCACCTCCACTACTAGAAACTCAGGCAAAAGTCCGTATCTCGTCAACTCTGTGGACAACCTCCCTTACTAGAAACTCAGACAAAAGTCTAGAAAATAACTTGCGCACCCACCTCATGTATCCCCCCAACCAGTGGATTACATTCCGTTCCAGAAGCTCAGGCAAAAGCCTAAGCAATAATTTACGCACCCATCCCATGTATTCCGCCAACACCGTGGATCGCCTCCCCAAGTATCCCACCAATCTCATGAAGCATCTTCGTTTCCTGAGCTTAAGCGAAAAATAACCAATAACTTATGCTCCTACTCATTTATACCATCAACCCTGTTGATCATCTCCCTTCCCTAGGCCACGTGAATTTGAGTATTGATCACCTTCTTAATCATCACTTAGAACTTTTTTGGTTTAGTATAAATGAGCCACGTCGTGTCGGTGAATATCGGTGAGTAATGACGAAGAGGACTGGTGGCGAAGAGGACACATACAGTGGTGATGCTGAGAATGTGTTTGTATGATTGGCTTACTAAGTTATTGACCGAGTGGTTTGTACAATACAAAAGCAGTTGTGTTCTGTATTTCACGCTGTCCTTGGTATGCTCGCTGCTCGCGAAAGACAGAGGTAGAAACAACAAAACAAATTGATTCACGGATTCTGTGAGTTCTCTTCTCTCATTCGCTACGCTATGTGCTCTTTTTCGACTGAATAATGTTATATGTAGATATATTATATGTAGATATACATATACAGTTGTGAGATAGTGTAGCTCGAGTTGAGGGTGTGAATCTCACACAACCTGTTGGCGCGCACGAAAAACCACAACGGGTCAATACTGTCACACTACGGAAAGTAGCACAATAACGTGGCTTACGGGGCCACTAGTAGTCCTTATCAAAAAGATAGACGGATTCCGTGGCCACAGAATCGTGGCGGGACCTAGACGAGAGATTTGGTAAGGGCATGCTCTAAGTGAGAGGGTCAGCTAGGTCCCATCACGATTCTGCAGCAGCGACGCTATGAAACCGCACGCGCTATCTGTCTTCTTTTCGACAAGGAGTATACATATGGAATGTGTGGACACACAGGCAATCAAAGTGGCAAGAAGCTGTTAGTGACGCACGTGCGGCCAGGTTTAAACCACTTGTGCCGATTTCAGCACTAATTGTTAGATTTTCGATTCAGCGCCATCTCACCTCAGGATAGTTGTTGAGATTTTCACATAAAAAAAATCATCAAAAGATGCTGATCACAGTGGTATACGTGATTATATGTGAAACTGCCGAAAGACCGGTTTTCTAGCCCAATCTTTTGTGGAGCTTGTGGGCGGAGCCAAAACAGAGGAACACCATGCACTCTTTGCTGGTCGAACAATCAGCGCTTTTCTTATCCATTAAGAAGTGGATCAAGAAGAGCTCTCCCAACGAGCACAAACTTTCATAGAAGGGGCGCTACTGGAAGTGGATTATTTGGAAATCTCGTCTTGTCGCCCTGGCTCCGCCCCCAGCTCAGCCCTCTCTCGCAATTTTCTAAAGAACCGAGTTTCGAAAGCGGTTTTTTTTTTGGAATTTTCCACGGAATCATGTATACCACTGTGATCAGCAGCTTTTGGCAATGCTTCTCATTTGAAAATCTCAAAAAAGGTTTCGAAAAGGGACGACGTGTTTAGGTTTTATGCTGTCCTTGCTTGACATCACCCGTTTAAATTTCATTCCGAAAATTCAGAGAGCAAAGTAGGTTTAATGACAGCATCAGGCAAGGTACCGGCGAATGGACCAGGGGGTTAGTCTTCTCGGCATGTTTTGTGTAAAATATTATACAGAAGTTTTTTTTTCTGTTCCCCACCTCATCGCACATGTGGAAAATGAATTCGTTATATCTTAAGTTTTTTAATGTTTCGAAGAAAAAAAAACAGGATAATGTAAACATGTGGAGACTCTCCTTTGCAGTGGCCCTGGTCACCGTGGCGAATGAAATAGTAAAAAACGTTTACGAGTTGAATTACGCGAAATACTTCGACGTACGTTTCTCTCCATCATATGTAGGAAAAAGTAGCTGCGTTTCTGCAGCTGCTCCACCATTCTCTGCAGATAGCGAGCTTGTTTCCAGGTAACGAAGACACCTGCACCTGTCCAGTGGGAAGTTCTCAGAGCACTTATGATTAAGTGTGATGACGTGAAATTAGACCTTAACTATGACTACATTCTGGGTAAGTGCAAATACATTAGTTTTGGTCGGTTTCAGACATTGCCAACGTTTTCCTCTTCGAATTCGCTTTTAGGCTGCAAAATTGAAAATAGAGACTGCAAATTTGTGCGGCGCTACGATAAGCTTACTGAGGAAGAGAAGAAACTGCTCAAGATCTAACGATTGCCAAGACGACTGGTTTTCTTCACAGTAATGAAGTCTTGTCATTGCGTAGAAAGTTTATCTTGACTGAGACTACAAAATAGCAGTCTCACTTCAAGGCACAGTCGTTGTGTTCGTGAAGCTTAGCCGGAAACAGGGTATAGGATTAGTGACGTATTTCTTTTTCCAGCTGTTTTTTGCCCAGATTGTTATAATTCTTTATTCTCTACTTCGACTGACGTTTCGGCGATGTCGACTTCGTCAGAGCCTGGAAGTCGAAGGCAACATTAATGACCATCTTCTAAAACGTCTCATCGCATTGCAGAACACAGTTTAGTCACAAGGCAAATCAAAAACACAACGAAGTACACACAGCCCGGCTAGTGCTCACCTTTGCTGCAGTAGAGATGGTAGAAAGGCAGACCGCAATTACCGGAAACTGTACTCCTACTGCCTTTTATAGTGTGCCTTAACAATCTGCCATAATCGAATCAGAATCCGCAAAGATTGTGATACAAGGCCAGCTCGTTAGTGATAGTAATACACTCATATTTTCTATTTTTTTATTTTTTCTATGGGGCATTCCCTCGGGGTAAACATCGCGTCGCAAGCTGATCCATTCCAATAGATCACTCAGTTGAAAGGCTACGTGTGAGCGGTGTTTTTAGCAATTCGCACGTAGCCTTTGTGCTGGGTCCGTAATTGCACCGATGCTCACTTCCTCGCAAATGCAATATGTGTATGGTCTATTAGCTCACAGAAGGCGCTTGATTGGGCGCGTGTGGCGCAGTGGGCGCGTGTGGCGCAGTGGTAAGAGGCTCGCTGCGCACGCACACGATCGATGGATCGATCCCGCCCGAGGCCAACCAAGCCTTTCATCCCTCCGGGGTCGGTAAATTGGTACCAGAGGAGTCTGGGAGGATGAAGCACTGACTTGGTACATCGGGTGCCCCCCGCAAGTCATTGTACAGGGCACATACGCATTCAACGCCTCTACGGTGCTCAGATGAAGTCGAATGCGTGGCGCATCCCTCGTGACGGGATTGATTAACGCCGACCACTTTATCCTTTAAGGCGCTTGATCTGACATTGTCTGCAATTACGACTTTGCCTGCAGAATGCGTCTGGAAGGATATTTTAGCGGATAGCAGTGGGGAAACATTAGAATGGAAGGAACCACACCATATGGAAATCAAAAAAGTGCAAAAAATAGATCAGTTAGCCGAAAAATTGTGAAGTCGTAGTTGCGGATAAAGTCGGATCGGGCGCCTTCTGTGAGCTAATAGATTGTAAAGCTCGTTCGCCACAGCTCGCTCGCAATGTTTGGTAATCTCACATATAGCTCATCCACACTCGAAAGAAGAACCTGGCGTGGTATCTAAGCGTATGGTAGTGGAAGCCGAGGTTACGCACCAGGGATGAGCAGATACGAGATTTTCCACGACCCGGATAACGATGCGAATAACGGATAAGCTAAAATCTACGGATAACGGTAAAGCGGATAACCGGATACGGACAATCCACTCACCCCTGATATGCACACGCATGCATGGACACATGCCAAGGAAAGGTGTTATTGAAGTAAAAGGTGCATTCCATTCTCATACTGCAAGATTTTATCACAGCTTCAAGCTCTCACAAGAAGATATTTCAATTTTACTCGAAGGGGTTCATTGACAGAGTGGTACCCAGGTCCGTTATACGAATGTATGATCGCTTCGATATTTATTTTTCGTAAAATAATTTATATATACAACCCTGTCAAGGAAAAATCCTGCTTGATGTGTTTAGGTTTCCTCGACGTCTCGCTGAAAGGAAATAAATGAACGAAGAACAAAAAACTAGAAAATAAACCCTGCAGAGATGGCTCACCGTGATTAATGGAATAACCTTTTTTGCCGTGACACCTTCATTCTCAAACGATTTCTTGGGATCTTTTTCGGACCTCTTCGCTTCTTTATACATAATAATGAGCTTATCATTCCGAGTAGGTCCCTCTTGTCGGAGAATCTGAAAAATCGAATTTTGGTGATTCCCTTCCCTTCTCTTCAGTAGTGGTGTGCACACATAAAATCGTGTTATTATTTGCACGGATTTAACTATTCTTATGTCGTTCTCTGCCAGAGAATGGAATTAATAAAAATACTATTCATAATCTTAATTATCAATAAAACAAATTATATAATGTACAGTCAGGTCCGGCAGCCACTGCAAATGGGCGCCGGCGGGCGCCGGCCGCCGCCACCCTCCGGCGCCTCGGTATTAATGAGCTATAAGTCACTCGAGCTTGGGAGAAAGCGAAGAAAAATACAATTTTAGTCCATAGTAGACAGGGTAGATAAGCCTAACCCTATGCTTAAGAATGGGGTTAAGGCTTAAGCTTAGGCTTCATAGGAGTGGCCCTACCCAACTCCCTTTTCACCTAAATTTCTAAGATAAACTACGATGAGTGTAAGTGTAAATAAGATTGGACGCTATTTGTACATTGCATCGCGTGCGCGTATAGCTCAGTGGGTTGAGCGAATGATCGACGTTGTGGTGGTCATGGGATCGAATCCTGCCCTATGCACCTGTTTTGCAAATACATATAGTATGCTGCCTACGACTGCTGCAGTTATCTAACAAACTCCAACATAAAAAGTAGCCCGGATGGCTCAGTGGTTTGAGCGGCAGATTGCAATCTGTCCCTATCGCTGGTTCCACTCCGTTGGAGATCCAGAGTTAAGTATCGCAGTGTTTGGGGTTCACTGCTTGGAACGTCCCCCGTGATCTCCTTCGGGTAGTCCAGGAAGGCATCCGGCAACGTTTTGCATAAATTTTGAAGATAAACTACGATAAGTGTAAGTGTAAGTAATAGTGGAGCCCATTTGCAGTGGCTGCCGGGCCCGACTGTATCAGTAAAACAATCGATATCAGCTCCTTAAAAGTTTCCATTTATCTTATAAGGTATAAGGCTGATCCAATTAAGCAACCACGGATGACTCTTCAAATTTGAATGGAACAAATTACATGGGTCTTAGCCTTATCCAATTTTTCGGAACTTACGCGGAACCTCCGAAAAAAATCGGCGAGTGACGTCATATTTCCGTGGAAGTTCCCCGGAAATCGGCAAGCTCCGCGAAAGTTCCGAAAAATTGTCTGGGTAAGTCATAGTGCCATTACAAAGCATCAATTATGGTTGCAGTGCTAGGTCTTCAAAAATCTTACCACACATAGAAGATTAGCTAGCCTATCATCTCCAAAAAAATGAAACAAAAAAAGACGCTTTGACAAGGTATACCCATTTTTACCTGAAGAACGCGCTCATTTTGGGACGGTTGATAAGTCACTACCTACTCGAGTTCATGAATCCCACTACTGGTTGAGTCTTCCGCAGTAAAGTGTTAGCAAACCCCTGTTGACAACGTTCAGCTGCTCAAACACAGCTCTTCATGGCTCGAACGCGTTTTGAGTCAGCCACGTCCCTCAGGACCTTGCAGACGGCGATTACTTTGATTTATCGCCAAGATAACCTTAACTGAAAGTGGGAAGATGGGCGGAAATTTGGGGAAAATGTTCGTCTTTGGACTCTGAATGTACAGATGGAGAGCTTCAGCTGATAAAAATCTGAAAATTCTGGGAATTGCAGGGCTTAGTAGTTTTGATGGAATGCACCCAGTGGATTTGTGGAGCAGATTTTGTTCATCATGTTTACAGCTATTTTCAGCGCTTGTGCTGCTCATGCTATCGATGCGGAACGAACAAGAGCTACCAAGAGAAAATCGATAATTGATCGATTTTCATGCCTGAGCACTGGTTTGGACACTATTTCACATTGGGGGATCCAAAAACGTCGAAGCATTTTCGCGCTGAAAGTTCATCTAGGGAGATTGTTTGACATAGTGAATCCGCATGTTTTATCCATTTTGATCGTAACCCTATTTTCATGAGGTTTCGGTGGGCATACGAGAGCATCCCACATTGTTTTCTTAGAATTTGCCCGGAGAGTTTATTCCAGAAGCTGATCACGATTACCAACATCAATTTGCATAAAACTGCCTCTTTTTTTGACCAAATCGTCAATTCCTCCCAATTCCCTACAGTGCTCTCATTGTAGCCCCAACTGCTCTCATCGTAGCCCCATGAGAACGGGATTAGGGTTCAAAACAGACACAATAATCGTGTCCCTCACCCGAAGAACTTCCCTGTACAGAAATTGGGAGCTTTCTATGTCCTACCCTAGGGTTCTAGTGTTCTGGACGTCAAATAAGTCTACCATGAAAATTTTCAGCTGAAAAAAATCCGAAATTCCTAAGGCTCCGTCCCGAATTGGAATAGGCAGTGCCCTGCCTTGTCAGCAGGCATTTAACAAATGTACGTCAATAGGCTTTGGCCAATCGTGACGAAAAATCGATTATTGATTGAGGTATAGCAGAGAGTATGAATAAATGCTATTAGCCTTTTAAAAAAATTCTAATAAAAAATTTTAATGTATAGTGGAGCGCAATCGTTATTGCACCATAGGCAGAGAAGGGCTGCTCTGCGTCACTCTTTGTTCGCAGGTCAAACCACGTTGAACCGCGTTAACCCAAAGAACCAACGTTCGGGTTAACATGTACCAACGTGGGTTAAAGAGTGATCCGGGGCGGCTCCCCCTTGTCTGCGGTGCAATAACGTTTGCCCTTCACTGTATGAGTGTACATGTACCTGTAAATCCATAGAAGCACCAGAATCGAGGAACGAATACACCGGTGATACCTGAACACTATCAGTCAGCACGTATAGATAAGTCCTTACCTAGCGAGAATATTGAACTGTACTACTGTAAGGTTACTGTAGGATGTATTCGTACATGAAGAGTGAAATCACGGGGCTGTTTTTTTAGTGTTATCCATATCCGTTCGATTGCATTTTGTTCAAAAAATTCATGAGTATTCTCAAAAAAAGCTCAGCCCTCGTCATGCTCTAACCCAATTACTATCGATTCTTCCTTTCATGTATGGTGCCGGCCAATCATTTTTGCATCACGGCATACCGCCAATCTGGTCTGCCGCGCCGCACCACCAATGCGGCGCGGCGAACCAGTTGGGCGCTGTGGTTGCCAGGCGTTAGCAGTATTAATGTTTTGCTTATGTTCGATTCCACGCTAATCAAGCAAGAATAGAACAAAGGGCAGCGAAACAGTGAAAATCATTGCTAGAACATTGATACTAGCGAATCAATACGCCCCGCGGTGCGTGGTGCGTCGCGGCAGACCAGATTTTTGGTGTGTTTTTGTTTGTGGTGCAAAAATGATTGTCCTGCACTGTATGTAGTGGGACTTATGACCAACTTGGCTGCTGAATTAGTTCTCAGTCAATCGTGCTGGAGTTGATTTGGTATTTTTATTCTGTTTCAAGTCCGGGAATCATATTTTTAAAACGAGTGCTTATTTATTTTGACGAAACTTGTCTGCGTGAGACCTGCGCTGCGCAACGGTCCATAAAAAAATTTGATTTATGGATGCTAGTAGTTTTCAAAAGGCACCATTAAAAGTGGTGAATTTATGAGGATCCTAGTATAATGCATCATCAAGGTAACGTTCCACCTATAAGCAGTATTTTCTAGCTTTCAATCCTACAGTAACCTTTATAATATCTTGCTGGGACCCACACTTACCTTAAATAACGAATTATTGCTACATTTCACTTTAAATACCATTCGCGACGAGCCAGCATTGGTCAAAACATGTTTTGACGCGCCACCAAATTCTAAACGAACCACGACAATGATGACGTCACACATCGTAAACTACAGTAATCCCAATAAACCTATAAATTCAGCAAACGGAGGATAGACGTGCAGATCCAGCGCTGGTGGAGGAAGAGGGGCTTCCCTGAAATAACACCAATCAGGGGTGGTTTGCCTGAAAATCAGGGTGGAATATGATGGAATATGATGAGAGTACGGATATGAGGATAAGCAGCATATGTAGCAGCAGCTATGCGTGTTGATAGGGTGTTTAGCACGATGCCGGAGATGTCGCGCGACAAGCAGGGCGACGTCGCACGCGGCACAAATGATAGATCACCTGCCCTTTAACATCGACCCGTTTGGAAATACATACATTTTATGGCAGTTGAAGGACAAGCTGAGGTGGTTCTGTGAATTCCGAGAAAACCAGTGATGACTTCGCACTTTTGAAGGGATACCGTGATTGGATAAGGTCAGAGTGCAGATGACGAGAGTGCAGCCCATAATTGGGTGGGCTCAGACATGCAGAGATAATTAGAGTGGGGAATTTTGTTGCGAAAATTTTTTCCAACTCAGAAATTTGTGAGCCTGCCTACATTACGACCGTGATGATAAGAAAATCGATTTTGCAGGGTAGAGACGCAGACGGTTGAGGCGCAGACAGCCAGAGTCGCTGTGCAATAATGCGTTTTATGCACACTGATTCTCGTTTTATGCTCGTGTCTTGCGTCTCTAACATATGTTGTTAGAGCCAGAGAAATAAAGTATGCCACAGTTCTAATGGCGTCAGATTATTGTGACATCCCTTTATAGTAATAGTCAATCGTTGTTGCAACGCGAAAAAAAGAAGCCGCTCCGCGTCGTCTACGCGGTGCGGCAGGCCAGCTGGATCGGGCGTTGCCGGGATTTTCATCTAACCTATGGTTTCCGTGGCTAATTTCCTCATGTGAGCATTTTTGCAGTAATCCTGATAACGCCAAAAAGCCATACCGCCCAACTGGCCTGCCTTTATTACCTGTCCAATTATGGTAGTCGTTATTGCACTGCAAAAACGGATCCGCGACGCGTGGGTGACGCGTCGCGGATCCGTTTTTGCAGTGCAATAACGACTACCATAATTGGACAGGTAATAAAGAAGAGAAAATGGCAAGAAGGCAAGCAGTGCACAATTAATTTAAAGTCACCTACGCCAAAATGCAAGAGCTGCATAGTCCTAACGAGGTCTTTACGTGTAGTTCGCAAGCGGTGCACAGTTATGTACGAGTGCAATAGCAGCTGAAAACTGAAAAGCAGCCGGCTTACTTGGGCGGATACGCGAAGAATTCCATGGGATCCACTTGGCAGAAGCGCTTTATCGATTTGTCCATGATGATGTTTCAGGAATTTGATTCACACTGATGAATAGCCTGAAATTGCAAGGATTCTTGACCGCAGCACTCCAGGGAATACATTGCATGGTGAGGAATGCACATCCAGAATTTTTCGGTTCGGACACCTTTCGAAATGTCGCATGCTTATCTTATAAGGATGGAAGATCTTGGGAGACAGTACAAAAACGAAGAGGCACAGACAGTTAGAGAAATTCATACTGAAAATGGACACCTACGCATGTATGTATGTGTATGAGTAGCATCTAGGGAGGAAGGATAGACGTATTCGGGAAAAGATTGAGGAACGAGTCACGGAAAAGTTAGATGTAAAAAATAGAAAGCCAACATTTAAGGAGTGTTTACAGAAAAATGGGATGCATTTTTTATTTTATTGCATGAACAAGGGAGAAGCGGGAAATATAGAATAAGGCAGGTTCTTAAGAATTTCTGGAAAACCAGCGGAAGGTGGACGATTATGCTCTTAAATTTCCCGCGCGAAAGAAAAACGGAATTCAGAGCAATTTTTCATTCCTCTTTCCCATTTTTTTTGGAGGAGAACGCAAAGATGGGGAATGTGGCACTCCTATGGAAACGGCGACGTCAAGAATGCTAGAAAAACTTTGAAGACACTGAAATATGGACGTTTATGGTAGATACGACCATGTACAGTGTACTTCAATTGCGGTGGCCCATCCGCGGCCTCGACAGAGACGCCGCGCAACCGCGTCGCGCGCGCCATAACTGATATCTTCTGTTATGCTATTTCTAGAAGCTCAGCTTTTCCACCTTTTTAGAAGATTTTCGACCGATTCGGGAAGAAAAGTACCTAGGAATAGCATTCGGGCGGCAGTCGACACCAATCACGGTGCGCGCGACGCGGTTGCGTGGCGTGCTTCTCGAGGCCGCGGAAGTGCCACCGTCATTGACGTCCACTGTAGAAGGATTTTTATAGAATTCTATTCCATTTGTGCGTGCACAGGTTCACCAACGAGACGAGCAAAGACTGCCAGGCCACAATCCAAAAGCGGAACATACTCATCACTCAAGATTTTTCTTTTGTAAATAAATATCCCGTCAATGAGTTTACAGAAATATGAAAATATTGGGGCTAGAAGAACGCTAAATGGTGTGGAGTCCTCACCAAAAAGAACAATTTATGCCATATTTTTTTATATTATTTAAAAAAATGTACCCGTGTACTTGTACATAATACATAGGTATACAACAATTTCTTCGATACCTGTTTCTACCCTTCACAAGTTTAATATCAAATGTTAACACGTCAATTAATTCATATAAAAACAGTCTGACAATAAGGGGATTTCACACGTTTTCGTAATTAAACTGCTATATTTCTACTAAATGTTCATTATCAGATCATTGCATCCAGCCTCATGCTCACCAACTGGTCTTTGAGCTACTCCCCTTCTTCCAGAACTAGTGTGAAGAACTGCGTCGTAGGAAGAGTAAATGTGCCAAGAAGGGATGAGTTAATATGGGATAACTATGGTTCCATCCCCATTGGATGGATAAATAATGGCTTTTAATCTGGCACGGGGTAGAAATAATGGAGCCATTTTGGATATGGCGGCGAATATATGGACAATCGCACGTTCATCCGTCTTTCTCATCGACAAAAAGTTGCAGAAACTTTGAGGCTTTTGCCCTTTTAGAATGCACAGCTATCGAATGCAATAAAAGTGAAACGGATTGGGAAATGCAACAGCTTAGAATTGTGTCTGCAGACGTGTTGTCGACCGTGGACAATCTTTCTGAGGATGGAGTTCGTCGCAGCCGTCAGCCGTTGTAACGACAGCTACTTATACCTTTCTTAGAGGGTGAAGACAGTGGCAAATCCGCAGTTATCCGAAAATTCGATGATCAAAAGGAAAATAACTTTAATTATATTCCCTTCTTTGACCATAGCTACAAAACTAGTAAAGAGCCTTTCAAAAGCCCTAAGGTGTATTTGGCATACACTGTGTTTGCATAATATGTTTAAAAGTATCCGCCGCCTACCTACCTTGGTGAAAGTTCTCGAGGAAATTATGATTTTCTAGATCTTCCAAGGTGAAGGAGTTCGTCTGACAAACATGGGTATAGTTGTTTCGGACGGCTTGTTTTAGTAAGTCATAATAAGCAGCAGTAAAATTAACAATTTATATCACACCCTTGTTGAAAAACACTACTCCAGATTAGGTGGAAGCCTAAAACCTTCATGAGAAAACTCATGAATCGCGCTACAGGTTGACATTGGTACTATAACAGAACCTGACAAGAGATGTCCAGCTTTGTAAGGGTTCTGTAGCATTTTACCTTGATCCCTACAAGGTGTGTAATTTACTAGTGACTTTTGAGTCCTCTTTTTCGCGCCATGCCTCAAAGCCGCAGACCAGCACACCAGCGGCTTTGTTCTGGAAGAAATAACCATCACATGAGGATTATTCATGCAGTGCGCTGAACAGTTTTGATGTCTCATTGTTCCCTCGTGCGTTAACCCATTTGGACCAGGCATATGTAGGCTCACCAAACCCCGCATTTTTGAAAAACCTTTGAAAAAATGCGGGTTTCACTAGGATAGTGTGTCTGCAACTAGAAATAATTGACATTTTGTATTAGTATACAGAGTGGTCCACATAAAATATAAAATGTGACGCAAAAAAACTACCCACAACTTTGCATCAATCCATTTAAATAGGGGGTATTTACTTTCATCTAAAAGACAGAAATTCTACATGAGCTCTCATCCGTCATATTCAGGATGACTACCTTTAGCCTCAATGCAAGCGTCTAATCTCTTCCGAAAATTTTTGAGAATGAGCGCACACATTTCTTTCGTCCCTTGCCTTCATCACGACTCTATTCAGCAGATTCAGTGACTTGTCCTTGAAAGAGCCAGCTTTTTACTCCAAGACCGACTAGATAGCAAAACCCAAAGGATTAAGATCGGGCGAGTTTGACGGTCAAACTTCCTTCGTATAGAAATCCAGGAATTAGCCACACAACATTCCATTGTTTTCCCCGCGCCGTGGGCTGGCGCCCAATCATGTTGGAGGATCCAGTAGAGGTCCTTACCATTTTCTTCGGCTCATGCAATCACCGCATCTTTCTAGAAAATGGATTTTCTACGCTCGTTACACTTCATGTGGACCATCCTGTATTCCTACCTCAAAAAAAAAGGAAAATTGGATCATCTTAATATTTTAAAATCAGTGGATGGACCATGCAGACTATCATCAATCATCTATTGCAGATTCATACCATTAATTTCAAGGATGGATACGTGAAACTATAGCTGAAACAAACTCATGCCAAGTCAAAATACATTCTTCATCAATAGGGCCGGTTCTAGACACTTAAGATTGAAGACAATTCATTCTGATACTGACAATGAGCCATTTTCTCGACATTTTAGGTTAGAACAAGCTTGGAAATAACAAGTCAAAGTGGTGATAACACTCCAAATGGTTTTACCCGATATAACTCAAGTCTTGTTATAAGTAACTGTGCTCCTTTGTAATTGTGTCCGTATAATGTCGACATGAGATATGTCGTATAAGTAGACAACTACAAGAAAACAGGAACCACAAAAATTGCCTTGCAAAAATGTTCAATAACGTGCACAAGTGTATAATCACATTTGGAACCCGCGAGAATTTCCTCCAAGAATAAAAGAGATGCGGATCGAAATGACAAAAACTAGGCAAGTGCAACGTTCAAGTCCGTTCCACAGAAGGAACCAGAATGCCTGGCCACATAATTCTTTTCTCGAATTCTTTCACTGTGCTTTCCTACATGTGCATCTTTCCCCAGCATTTTTCAAAATGCACTCTCTGCGTTTCTCTGTGGTGTGTACAACATTGCCTTCAATAGCGAGCATGGGAAGTGAACCCTTATTGCTCCCTGGGCTGGGAGTGCACGAGATTAAGTCACCCTTATATACCGAGAAATGGTTTTAAAATAGGTTTAAAGTAGAATTAAATGCTCAATACTTTGGAACAGTAATATCGACAATGTTTCTTTAATACATTTGCATACGTTAACTACATATACGTGAATAAGAATCAGTCTCCATTGAGATTTCGTTTTTCAAAATAGAATGATTATCAGCCTTCGACAATATCGCATCTTTTCATAATAGTTTTCGCTCAACCTCTGATAACTGTGTAGCACGAACGCAGCCCAAACGGCATGATTGCTGCTTGAGCCGTCGGCCCTTTAGCAGCAATTGCTGAGGGATGGTAGCAATGGAGGGGAGGATGGCAGCAACCGAGAACCGTTGCTGTTAGGGTTTCTACTCGAATCATTACGCCGTTCGGGCCGCGTTCGTGCTGCACAGTTATCAGAGACAGTAGTACCATTCATTGGATTTAAAAATAAAATCGTAATTTTATAGTGTTCAATTGTAGAATGCTGGAAAGTCTCATTTAGCAATGACAGAGGTTCCCTAACTTATTTTAAGGGTGAACATCTCCTCCCTCTCCTTCTGGCATCCTCTGCTCTACTGCTGCTAAATCGTCCTGACCCACCGCCCCCTCGTTTAGCAACAATCAAGGGAAGAATAGTGGCAAACAATGGGATGTGTTACGGTTTCCAAGCTGCGTTCCTACTGTATAGTAATCAGGGTTTCTTTGAAAATAGCATTAATGAATTTAATCGAAAAAGAAAGAATTCGCAAGGCTTGAGGATAATTTGTGAACTCCTCTTATTCATCGTTTGGCTACGTTAAGGTCAAATTCAACTGTTTCATCGCAGAACTGGTTAGCAATGAATCTGCTAAGGTCTCGCCATCGGAATCCGCATTAAAGACCTGTTTCCAGGGTAAGAATCCAGCGAAAATTGATGAAAAATGAAGCTAAATAAAGCAACTAAGTCCATCTTAATGTTGCAGATATCTGGGACGGAACTTTTCGCGGCTTGTAAGATGTATGGTGTATGGTGAATATCGCCTAAGCAGAAAGGACATGTGGATCGAAATAAAAAACAAACTTCGCAGCGGAGCGTTCAGGCCCCTTTGCAGAAGAAACCATAGTTTGCAAAAGGGGCTGGATGGTGTGTGTAGACTCCTTTCTCCTTCTCTTTCTCATATCTTTTTCCTAGTATTTTCCGGAATGTATTCTCTCTTTTCCTCTCTCTTGTGCACAATTTTCGTCTAGCAGTAGTATCTCTCATTGCGTCGAAAGATAAATCAATAAATCAATAGCATCATGTAAAATAATATCCAACTTTGAGTTAGATATTACTACCCCAGTTAATTCACCAATAGTAAATATAAAAAAACCAAAGCCTGAATCTCACAATAATAAAGGTTGAAAAATTATTTTTATTCCAAACATTGTTGCTAACCATCTAAAAACCTTTACATCCGTTGGAACAGCAATTACAGAAAGATTTGCAAGGCTCGGTAGAGTGAAAATAATTTCTATCGTCTTCATATCCATCGATTGACTGCATACCAGTCAACACATGTACTATAATAATTTATGAGCCTTTGCTGGCAATGAATCCGCTAATGCCTGATCGCCTGAACTCGCGTTTGAGACCGGTTTCCAGAACGAGAAACCCTAGCTTTTCAACAAATGTTCACTATATAATACGCGTATCTTGGAAAGAAGCACATGCATACCCGCAAATTCGTCAAGACAAAGTCGACGAAAATAATGGATGTGGATCCTATACAAATATAAATCTATGTAAATTATACGTAACTAGCTGCCGTAGTCGGCTTCACCGATAAATTCATTAAAACATTAAAGTCTCCATAATTTTGGTAATCAGCATGTTAGCAAAGCCCGAGCGACCCTTCTCCATCGACGTGTGTACGAAAAATTAGCAACGCTATTTCAGATATTGAATCGATGCATTCGTACAAAGTGGTTGTCATACTCGTATTCAGTGTATTGAGGAGCCCCAGAAGACATTTCCTTGCCCGTCCCCGAGCGAGAATGGAAAAATCGATAAAATCAATAAATCAATGTTTCGTGCAGAATGGTTCGACACTATTCCACATTAGGGGCCCCAAAATTTCAAAAAGAAATTTTGCGCTGGAACTTTGTATAGGGAGGTTGTTTGAGGTGCTGAACACGAATATCGTATTCATTTTGCACCGTAACCCCATTTTCGTGGGGATACGGTAGGAATACAGTGGTGAATTCGGAGAAAATGCCGATTTTGGGTAGAAAATGAAAGCGTCACGCTGAATAATGTTGAGATTCTTGATTAGCGCCTAGAACAACCCCTCTACGCAAAATTTGAGATGAATGCACCTACCGTAACCCTACAAAAATGGGGTTACGGTACAAATGAATACAATGTCCGTGTTTAGCACTCAAATATGTAACCCTCATACATGTACGAAGTTTCGGCGAGAATTTTTTAAAAAAATTTTGGGGCTCTTAATGTGGAATAGTGCCAATGGTTCTCATTTTCGTATTCAACGTAGTGAAGAACCCCAGAAAACATGTCCTTGCCCGTCCTCGAGCGAAAATGGAAAAAATCGATAAGACCGATAAATCAATATGACATGTCCTCACCAACCCTTGGGCAAAATAACGAAAAATCAATAAAATCGAAATAATCGATAAATAAATCGGTAATCCTAGGTGCAAAGTAGCCTATAACTTCCGTTGGCCCGCGAAGGATGTGCATGCAAAATTTGGTCCGATCGGTTCACCCTCCGCGATTTCTATTCATTACGTACATACACACATACATGCATGCATACAAACTTTCGCATTTGTATATACAGACTGAAATAAGAATTTATTTGTATACATTTTTTGCTGCTCGTTATCACGTGGAAATCTCTTTGTCATTCGCGTGGTGTATAGAAGATGCTGGTGGTCACTATCGTGGCTATTGGAGCAATTAGTGGAGGAACAACAAAACCTCCATTCACAAGTGTTGCATGTTAAATCCCGCGTGCTATTCAACAAGTATATGTGTATTCCAGCTTAGAAAGGCGTTTTGCTACCTGAAAAGAGTCAAAGAAAAGTAGGATCGATGGGCTGGATTCACATCCAGGTCCGCTAAGAAGTAGCAGTGGCAGGATCCATGCCTGCGGAAGGACAAGGAAGAAGCAGACGGCACCTTCCATACTTTCGAACCACTAGCAAATTGCAGTAATTACTAGAATTACTAGGAGCAGTAATTATCCGTCCTTTTGTTGTGCTGACGTCAGCGACGCCAGGAAGTCAGCAATTACGCCGTAGCGCTAGAGCGCTTTTTTGGGAAGTTGTCACATTCAGCTATAGCGTAATAGTGTTTACTGCATTCAAAACGAATGAATGAGCCCTAAAAAGGGAAAACCCAGGCAAAGTCAAAAATGAGGACGAAAGAAATGGGCGTGTCCGTGCGAGCGAAACCTCTGCGCGCGGTGACGCTAAGAATGCATACGTGATCAAAGTGTAATGAATAATTGAACGCACTCAATATGCGTGTGTCACGGCCCAGCCGACCCGCAAAAACTCGTCCCCTCTTGGACGAGATAATCGTGACTCATTAATTTTGCGCTCAGAGGGGAGAATTATTCCGTTGGGACGGGGAAAAACGGAGATTTAGAATTTTCCTTGACCAAAACTGTCGAAGATTGATGTTTCGAGGAAATGAGCTCTTCTCCTGGGGCCTTCTCAAACATCGGGCAACTGTCACAAATTTCAAATACTAAGGGGTGTGGAGCGTTATGCCTGGAAAGGGGGTGGAGCCACGTACTACGATTGGTCGGTTCAGCCAATCGCAGGGCCCTCAGCACCGCCCACTCCAGGTATAAAGCTCCACACCCAGATTAATCGTTAGCATCGAAGATTCACAGGAATTCACTCTCTACCACCTGTAAGTAGGACCACTGACATAAATGTTTTTTAAGTCATTCTTTGTGTTTATGTTATTTAATGAAGTGTTCGTTTCCAATGCTGATCACAAACGGACAACTAGCACAAGTGTTCTGGTGCAAGTCTTCTGAAGATTGCAAAAAAGGGCGAGATCACCGAATGAATGGATAAATAAATAAATAAGTAAATGAATGAATGAATGAAAGAATGAATGAATGAATGAGTGAATGAACGAATGAATGGGATGAATGAATGAATGCGATGAATGGATGAGACCCTGTGTTGAAACCGTATCATTACTCACTGAGGTGAATGAAAAGAAAATTATGTCTAAACAGGTAGAGAACACGGACAACTGACACAATTTCTTAGAGTGCGCCGATGAAATGCTGCTGACACTCTAAGGAAGTGCATTTGCTAAAATCTCATTTTGAGGAAAAACGCCTCAAGAGGGCTAGCGGAGGTTGCTCGATGGGAAATTGGGAAAAGTACATTCAATAGGGACGTTTTTAGTGAAGTCTACCAATATCGAATTGTGGCAATAATTGTGGACGAAAACCTAACACTTGTTATAAGAGCCCTTCTCTTAGGAAATTTTCATGATTTTCTTCGTTTCCACCGAGTAACACTATCCAGCCCACGAGAAAAGACCGGAAATTTTTCAGGTACTCTCAAGAACAAGGAAGTGCAGTGCAACTCGCAGTTAGACCTACCGAACTAGCAAAAGGGCTGCGTGGTCCAACTCGTCCAAACCCAGCCCAATCACGACGGGACCAGCCAATACTTAGAATTCAAACACTTTCTCTGATAACTGTGCAGCACGAACGCAGCCTAAACGGCGTAATGGTTCGAGTAGAAATGCCATCCTCCCCTCGATTGCTGCCATCGCTCAGCAATTGTGGCCAAACGGACGAAAGCTTGAGCAGCAATCGAGGGGAGGATGGCAGCAATCGGGAACCGTTGCTGCTAGCGTTTCTACTCGGAGCATTACACCGTTCGTGCTGCGTTCGTACTGCACAGTTATCTGAGTTATTTCATGTGCAACTGCTTTCGTAATTCATTAATCACAGAGTCATCAGTTACATTACCCTATTTTCATACACTGTAAATGCATGGGATGAGGCGCTTTGCACTATAAGCAACCTTTTTCGTTTTGTTTTGGGTCTAATGTGGCAGTTGATGAAAAGCACAACATAGGTACAGGCGTGCAAATTGCATGGGAATGACGCATGCATAAATCAAAGAGGTCCTAATTAATACATTGTGCACCGAGCACATTTTTGCAAGGGTGGCCAATTTATAGGGAACTCCATTGTAATGCAAGGGGCGGGACCGCGGCGCGGCTCTCTTTGGCAGAGACACAAAGTTTCTGTCAGCAGCAGACAACCCGAGTGCCACGCCGCATCGCGGCCCCGCCCACTGCATACGGTCGTTTGGAGTTTCTTGCATGTTTGAGCTTCTGGTGAATATGATTAGATGTTTTCCTTATTTAATGATGTAGATCTGGAAAGGAATCGTCAGAAAAGTGCAAGTTTCAATATAGAACATGAGCTGTGGCATCACCTCCATCACATGGCCATATAGGGACAAAATGTCGCAATGCACAACGTGCACCACGTGGTCTGCAAGGGGTTAATTGGAAGTGTTGGCAGGTCTCGTTACGAGTGGGCGGAGTCTGGACGAGTTCACTCTGCAGCCGTTTTTTTTTTCACTATAGTTTTAACGGCGAGAAGGCTGTGCAGATATTTGCACTAGGTGATCGTAGTAAAACAGCAAGGGACATCTCACCCTTACAAATGCTCCGGAAAAATCCATTCCATCTCATCGTAATGACCCCGATGGGTAGTTAGGCATCTGCTGCATCAGAGAACAACTACAGTGAGAGAGGCGGGGTTCCCGGAAGCAGAGGAGGGGTGGCTTTTTTGATGGAACCACCAGCTGGAAACAATGTTTATGAGCTGTGAATAGTCGTCGAAATTGACAACGATAGCGCGATGGAGTGAAATTGTGAAAAACAAAGTTTTTTTTTGGAGGAATACTAGAAATACCACTATATAAACGCAAGTACATATGTCTCCCTCTAAGTATTCTAATCGTAAGAAGGTTTAGATATATATACAAGGGGTTTGAATACTTATCTCTTTGTGTATCCGTTCAACAAACGCCATTTCCCTAGGGTCGCATAGCAATTTCGATGTTCTGACGTTTTGAGACAAGGAAGGGGTTAGCGAGGGAGAGTACGAGAGAGGGAGAGGGAGAGAGAGGGAAGGGGGGGGGGGTAGAGAGGGGAGAGAGAGAGGGAGGGAGATGGAAAGAGAGAGAGGGAGGGAGGCAAAAAGACATAAAGCTCTAGGATCGATACTCGAATTATATGACCATAAGCGTTTTTATGGATCGAATGATGGACAGAAACGGAACTCATGCTAGTTGAATCAAAAAATAGAGAGGAATACAAGGAAAGAATGAAAAGAGATAATTCCGAGCGGATCTGCTTTATAAATTCTAAAGTTATATTGAAATTTCTTGTGGTCTGTTCAGTTTTCGTTTCGTGCATGAACCTTATACGATACGAGTATTTATAAATTCCCACTCAATCCTACTTTATAAATAGGACCGGAGAAAACCAAATAGCTTCTACAATTCATTTATTATTTTGGAACCTAATCCAAAAAATTTGAATTTTCGAGAAAGAATGGTCTGTTACTGTAAATAAAGCACAGTAGGCTCTAGTATTCGAGGCTTGCTCGGAAGCGCCACTCCATGTGACACTCTGATTGTCTGCGCATCCACACATTTCGCTGACACCACATCTTCTCATACTTGTTCGATCATTCCGTTCCTCATTTTGACCTGTCCAAATAGGTAGTAACGCGCCGCACACGGGTCCCTCCGTTCCACTAGTTTCCTATTCAAGTAAGATTACATGGGAACGGAGATGGGGTTTATGAAACGTTATCCACGCTTACTAACGAGGTTAGACTGATTAGTTGACTCATAGACCACGTAAAGTTAAGAGACCCAGGACGTAAAAGATTGTTTGCTAACGTGGTTTTGCTTGGCTATGCGATCATGGATCGTAGCCCGGATAACTAAAACACGAGTAACCGAACGTCTCGCCTACGCTCGTTTCGCATTCACCACGCACTTCCAGAAACGCATGACACACCCATGACACAGAGCAGAAAAAAATAGTCCAAGAAAGAAACAAAGACAGGCAAGAAGTCGAAAAAAGCTTTCAGGCTGGAGAACGAGTGAATGAGTAAACAGAGAGTTGAATGGGTGAACGAATGGCCAAAAGGAAAGACGAAACATCCGACAGTTCATTGACAGAGAGTTTTCACGAGTTACTTAGGGAAACAAGATGAAAGCTTAGTCTAAGCAGGGATCATAAAGAGAATGTTCAGGAAAAATGGAGTGAAGAACACAGTAGTCCAGTAGTCCTTGGATTTTTACAGTAACCAATTTCGGGGCTTGATGGTCCAGAAGTGTAGGTTCCTTAGCGCCCTCAGGTCACGGACCCTTTCATCGCAGTTCTCAAGAGAACCTCAGAGAAGCTGGCAAAAATCGACTAGTATTGGTAAATGGTGTACACTCGTTCGCTTGTTTGTTTACACATTTGTTGATCTGATAAGCAAAAGGTTATGCCGAGCGGGAAAAAAAGAAGAAAGGAGGAAAAGGAGGATGAAAAGGCCAAACAAGGTGATGACAAATATCATTAATTTCTGACTGGTATATCAAGACATATGTAGTTTGCACCTAGTTGTGTGCTCATATCCATGGGTAGGATTACCCATGGGTACCAGCTGGGTAAAACGTCACGTATGGGTAAACGTGCTTATGGATGCTAGGTGAAGGGTAATTTTGGGCACGTTTACAAGATTGCCATGGGTAGTCTCAGTGACCCCTCCGAGCCCTTTAAGGTTCGTCATCTGAGGATCTGTTCATAGATTCTCGGGATTCCTCGCTCAAAAAGTGTGGTTTTCAAGTTTTAAGCGCGAACATTCCTATAATTTCATTGTGTCGTTTCTATTCTGTTTGGTTCACACCGTTTGTACTGTCTGTCTCAAAATAATGGATGGATGAAGCGCGTGGCGGGACCTACTCGCCTCTCTCACTTGGAGTACGCTCTTACCGTATCGTTCGCGCAGGTCCTGCCGCGATTTTACGTTGTGCAAGCGCCCATGGAATCCGCCTATCGTTTCGAAAAGGGAGTATCTTCCATCAATCAGGTCGGAATTTATTGGTCACGAGGTGAACGGGGAGGGGAGAGATTTTTTTAAATTCTAGCTGTCCCTATTCCCTTTTTAACGGAGATTCCTGTTCCGAACAATTCCCATGTCCAAAACCCCTCTGCCCCTTCCACGTCATCCATCGCCCATCCTCCCTCCTCTCCCTCCCCCCCCCCCCCACCCGCCCTGCAAACGCCACAACCACATTTTAGTCCCGTGTGTTCGCAGCTATAGCTAAGCACGCTGTGCACATAGCCGCTGAAAAACGAGAACATGTCAATCTTCTCGGTGAGGTCATGCTTGTCCCATGGGACGGTACCTCCGAAAACTCCGACAGGCGCTAAGCGAATGCTGCAAGAACCCGGGCTAGTGAGGAAATCAATTATCGATCGCAGCATTATGGTAAGTCTACAGGGTGGAGAATATTAGCTGGGTTATTGATAATTCAAGTTGCATTATGAGGGTACAGATGTTGTGATCTCCAAGATTTCTTTATTATTCTGCGCTTTTAGCGTATTTATTAAATTCACTGTAATGGGTCGAGTTAGACGACGAGAGTAGTGTCTGTACCCTGCGTCTCTACCAAATCACACACGAATGACATGTTTTTCCATGTTAAAACATGTTCCTACTACAGTATATAGGGCAAAGTTTATATTTCGAGAAAAATCAATAAATGGGCAAAAATTCTCCCAGATGTAAGACGAGTCACCAAAAACCGCCGTAGCAAAGCTCCTGAGAAATTATTGCCGAACCTCGCGCGCAAAACCCCGCCCCCTCCGAACTCGTGTCTTTGAATTGTCCCCAAGTGCCATTGATGCATACGCGAATATGAATAGAAGTATTGTTTTCGAGAGACTCAGCTACGAAGCAAAAATAATCGATACTAATCAATAAAAAAAAACGGACAATATGGAATGCAATCGTTACGCTGTTAGGCATATGGTTCAGGCCGTAAAAACGTCCATTGGCGGCCATGCCTATATAATTCGATAAAGGCCACCTAATTGTTGAATATGAAAAAGCAGACAACAACATAAAAGACTGCACCAAATTGGCGGAAAATTGAACGTCAAAAAAAACATTTTTGGCATACGGTGAGGAATTTTTAGTGTAGGAGGCTGATCTTTGCTAGAAATTCAGTTGGAGAACACGAAAATTACCGCCGGGTCTCCGTTGACTTAAAGCGCCGAGAATTGTTGGATGTGGGCGTGGATTCGGGTACTTGAGTTATGAGTTGATGTGAGTTGACGTGTATGATGTCATGGCGAATTCTCGGAGGGATTATCAAGTGGTATACAAAGAGTCGCTTCCATACTTAGTATCAGTTAGGTTCATGTGTGCAGAGTCGCCGAAAATAACCCATGTACAACAATTCAGTAGTGGGACCGTAGAATTAGGGGTCACAAGGGCACCGTCGCACCTTAGAATCGTTCGTGTGGTTTTTGTGTGAAGAGAATATCCAGTAGCTGCTGATCACAATGATATATGTTTTTCCGCGAAAAACTACCAAAAAAGCCAGCTTTCAACCTCAATTACTAAGGAGCCTGTGGGCGGAGTCATTGTGAAATTACAAGGTTTTCAACTGATCTATTCCCTTGCTGGCGCAGTTTCTACTCTGATGCGGGATGGATAAGGAACATCCACAAAATTTATGGATTGAATCAGAAGCTGGGCTCCCAGGAGTGAATTAATCAGACAGTGCCATGACCCCGCCCTTCGGCCCCGCCCACATGCTCCTCAAGAACTGGTGTTCGAAAACGGGGTTTTTTCTGCATATCGCACGGAATACCATACACCATTGTGATCAGCAGCTCTTGAGGAATTTTTCAAGTGAAAATCTCAAAAATTAGATTCCCATGACAGCTTACGGATCCCCATTAATTAACAATTATTGGAGAATTTTCAAAATATTCTCTATCAACCATTGGACGAAGGTGATTCTCAATGCTCAATTATGAAGTCCGCCAGGATGGTGCTCCTGTTCTTGCTCCGGTGAGCTGGCACAGAGCAATTCAAGAAGTGGCCACTGTCTTGCCACTCTGGAGCTTCAACATTTGTAGCACATGCTTTTAAAAAAGGTCCTTCATGTGGATTTTTTTCTCGTCCTGAGTTTTCGGCCATACTACCACTTTGACTACCAGACCACTTTTTGATAACCTCTGTTTCCCCAAGCGGTGCTTCCTGTCTACCATCCATCCATCCATCAACTCGACCAAGGTAGCCAGACATCCAGAAGCCGCTCACTGTCACTATGGAAGCCGTCACGGAATGCGGCGGACTCCAAAAAACAACGCTCGTTCTAGTCAAAAACTAATCCTCGCCCATCCACTTTGTAACAAATGTCAGGCCATTTGGGGATGACTGCTGAAACCGGAAAAACACCGCTTGTTTGACGCGACCAACACCGACGGGGATTAGATATGAGGGCTTCGGTGAACAGCGAAGAATTCGTGCTTGGTGGAAATAAAATACCTAGAGGAATGGCACAACTTATTCACAATCTAGGGGAGAATTTATTATCTTATTGTTATCACGAAAGTCTTCATCAAATTTTTCACACTCCTTCAAATATTTATTACAATATTACTCATGGATAAAACCTGTCCTGTCAATTTTTATACTTGAGAAGTAGTAGAACATTTTGCCGCATTCTCTTGGCAAAGAATTCCAATTTCAGGCGGAAACTATAGCTTAAATATATTATAAATATTTATTGGTGCAGCACATTCGGACCAGCCTAATATTTTTTTATACATTGAACCATAGAATTTGTTTATTCAATTAATCATCCATATCTAGACCGATTGTGATGCATTGAAAACGTTGTGGGAAGGATTTGAGCAGATTACTTGAAGGAAAACTGTGAAAAACAAAGCAAAATCAACGAAATACAACCGTGAGCATGGACAACCAAGAAGACTCTGCCTACAGATAAGCTGTGATGAATACGCCCAATTCTGCTGAAGCGTTGCAGCAAAATGGAAGTCTGAACACTCACCTGGGCCAAAAATCTGACGAACGACGGGGGACCGCTGCCACAAGAGGGCCGCGCCGCGCACGCGCCGCATGCTGGGCGCGCTCGAAAATTTTCCGCCGATTGCGCGTAAGGACTTTACGTGCACACATGAGTGACAAACGCAGAAAATGTGCAGAAGAGTGGAGAGGGGGGGTTGAAAAAAAATTGGGTCCCCGTCAGTTTGGGGAACCTGGCTGGGAGACAAAAATGATCATTTTAATATTCAGCAGTAGATGGCAGTTATCCAGGAAATAATGGTGAAAATAAACAATGGGAAATGCGGTTTAATAATACAAGATTTCTAACTATTTCATGAAATAATTTCAAAAATTCGACAACCCATTTCCGTCTGGGTTGAGTGGGTGGGGCGTTTTCCTTGCCACTGCTACACTTATAGGTATCTAGCAATTTCCTGAATGTACATGGAAGCAATTCCTCCTCAGATGTTCCTGTGTTCATCGAGCCTGCGTTTGTAGAAGCGACGGGGTGGAAGACTGCCGCCAGCACTGTTGTTTTCACCTCCGAAGCTGCGTAAACCTGATTAAGCCAGGAAATTAAGCGGGAAACAACCTTAGTTGCGGAGATGTTCCAAGAAAGGAGACAGCAGCAACACTCCTTCGATCCCCGAGGAGTAAGGGAGAGATAATCGGGAGGAGAAGATAAAGAAAAGGTTTATTTACGTACTTATTTCATTTATTTATTACGCACATAGACGTAAAGCTTTAATAATAAGTAAAAAGCAGATACATGTCAGGTGAAAAACGTCAACTGATAGGAGCAATGAGTTACAGCAGTTACTGCATGGCGTGGCAAGGGAAGAACAGGTAGAGGCCAGACCTTCCACGTAACTTGATTCATTTTTCAGTGAATGAGCACGTAATTCCTCCCTTATCTATGCAAATAGGACCTCGAGCTAGCACTGTTCCTTGCTACCGAAATTTTCTTACTCCTTTAAGAAGAGAAGGCAGAATGGTAAGCAAAACCGGGAGCACTGTTGAGATTACCCAGGGTATACGTATTAAATTATCCAAATTTACCCTTTATCTGACATTCATCAGCATGCTCAAACATAGCTTTGTCTATATAGTGTATTTCACCGGGGAACAAAGTTGTGAAGATATTAGAGAACGAGAGAGCGCGAGAAATAGTGCCGTATTCGCGGAGGCAGCCGAGAAGTGCAGATCATGGGCACAAATACTCAACTATCGTCGTTTTTGAAACGGACTATAGCCGGCTGCTACCCATGGGTAATCGCACCAGTGACTATGAGATTACTCCAATGATCCGCCAAAGGTACAATCACGCTCTTTTTAATCGACACCCGTTGCTTATACAATTATTTTCGACTCTGTTTCCAGGATTTTTTAGAATTTTTAGATTTTTCAGGATTCGGGACTTCGGGACAACAGCATACTAGTATACAATTATTTTCGATTGAACTCTCTGTTCAGGATGCTTTAGAAACCCTTAAAGTCACAAGAAATTAATTCTTTCCTTGATACCCCGTCTTGTTTTTTTTTTTCGACACCAGTAAGATCTATGTAGAAATTTCGATTGCAATTGAAAGGAGTTGCTACAACGATTTGTAGCACTACTTAAGCTATAAAATTTCAGGCTCTAGACTAGTTTTATATTCTTGAGCCGAACCCAACATACCTATTTCGAAATATTTTTAAGATTCTGTAGTTTTTAAATGACGTTCCACCTAAAATACTGGTATTTACTGGGGAAAGCAAATAGTTCAGATTTTCATGCACAAAATTGTCGTGTACAGTTAAGCCACGAGACAGATGTCACGTGGTCACCAAACCCCTGAATATATTTAAATACGCAATAGTGTCAAATACGAACAAATCATGCGCGTATGTAGATACAGCTTCGATATAATAAGGAATGAACATGGAAAGAGAAAAAATTCGACCTGTGAACCAACTCGAAGCCTTCAGCCTTTTTCCAGCATATGATTCTAACTCAGCATTTCCGAGTATTCAACAAATCCAATCTTTGTAGATGTGCTTTCATGATGCTAGATGGTTTGGACTCCTCTAAAAGTAGCAACTTTTTAAGCCTTTTCGATCATCTGGTAATGATTACGTCAGGCAAAGGGTAAGTCCAGATACGTTGGAACTTTTACCATGGTTAATCTCAATTAAGTGGTGTTAGTTTGGTCATCACATGGTGGTTTGTGTACAATGGGGTGTCTTGCTTTTTTCTATGAAATACCCGTTCTTTAGTGCCATTAGGTGGAGTAAGAATGCCCATATTTTGAATGTTAACCAGCTATGTTTGATTTTTACCCACATACATATAGCGTACACTTACTATATACCTATCTGCGAGTACGCACTAACTGTTATACTGTGGTGCACCTTTTCTCGGTGTATTAGATAAATAAATAAATAAATAAGCAATGCACACGGGTCCTGCAAATGTGCTCCCAAAACCCCTCCAGCAGTGCCCCACTATACATAACTACCCTCGCTTAACGCGCTCCAATACACATGCATCAACACCGGCGGCCCTTTAATTTGAGTGCACGATGGGTTGCCCTCACGTATTTTGATCTCGCTCACGTCGTGGCGGTATTGATCATAGTTTGTTGATCACGTCTTGCCTTTGTGTCGAACTTTTGCTTCCTCCTTGGAGACAAGAAACATGCGATCTTCGATTTGTTTTCCTCATGGGCGTGTAGTCTGTCTCGTGACGAAGGATGCTCTTTAAATATGCTGTAATTCTTCCTCATCTCAATCATTTCTTTTATTGATCGACTACCTAAATTCAGTTTCTCCCGATTTACGAACTTTGCATACATTCAATCTCGATTTTGACTGATGAGTACTAGGGGAAGTCCTACGCTTTCAGCTCAGCTTCCATATAAGGGTAAAGTGCGAAATGGAATCTGAGCCATTTTTCCAATGTTTTTTTTTAGTACTTTATGGTTTGTTTATTGATTTGATAATGAGCTTTGGTAGGAGCAGAAATATAGCAGATGACCCCTTATTCCGGTCGGTTGGCGCAAGAAGTTTTAACCCATACTCCGCTCTGGAGGTGATTTGATGCCCAGGTCCCTAAAATCGCACTCATTTCGTAGACTGGTCCTATTTGTAGAGTTATTATGGGGTTACTGAATGGAAGTCCCAGTGATGGAATGAAGTTTTGGTCAAATCGCGCTTATGACCCCAGTTTATTTACACAGACGTGGTCAGGCTGTGACCATGCGCAACTTACATGGGCCTGGTCACTTTCACACGCTTGCGTGTGTCCCGCGTGTGAGGACCCACGAATGTCAGTGGGGCGCAATTAAACAGAAATCTCTCCGATTTTGTAGGGTTCTCACGTGTTTCTGTCCACTTCACCATTGAGTGTCAGTTTTAGGTCTCAAAATCCCGAAATTTAACTAAGTCGCAAAAACGAAAATTTTGGCAGGTGCTGCTTATAACTGATCCCTTATTAACCCAACGAAAAACCCCCGAGCTCTTGGGCAGAAAAGCGGAATAGTGCCTTATCACCACTTTTTTTTCTCCTCCGACCTCCATTTCCTACCCGAAACTGGCATTTTCGGCACTATTCCACTTGTTCTGCCCCAAAATCTCAAAATCAAAAATTTCTCTGAAACTTCGCCTGGAGAGGTTATTTGACATGCTGATCACGAATATCATACTCATTTGTGTCGTAACTCCATTTGGGTAGGGTTACGGTAGGGTTAGGGTAAGTAAGGTATCTCACGGAATCACCTGAATTTTTGTCTACGGGGCTTACTTGACACGCTGATTACGAATATCACATTGATTTTGCAAGTGGAACGCGATTTTGAGGTCTTTCTGTGGACGGCACTTGCCCCAACTCTACCGTAACCTTACCCAGATGGGGTTGCGGCACTAAACGAGTGTGATATTCGTGATCAGCATATCAAATAACCCATCTAGACAAAAATTCAGACGAATCTATGAGATGGTGTACTTACCCTGACCCTACCATAACCTTACCCAAATGAGGTTACGGCACAAAATGAGTGTGATATTCGTGATCAGCATGTCAAATAACCTCCCTGGACGAAGTTTCAGAGGAATTTTAAATTTTCAAGATTTTGGGGCAGAACAAGTGGAATAGTGCCGCATTTTCTTTTTGTTTGTTGTTGTAATCTTAGCGTAGCCTTAGAATAATAAGAGGCTGTGGTACAAACCGAGTGCGGTTTCGGTGATCAGGCCATCATTTAGCCTTCTCAAGCTGCCGGTTTAATCCTCGAGGAGTACAGCACCTAGTCGAGCATTGCTGTCGCCTAAACTTCATTTGTATGCGTATTAATTGTGGACGAACCGATACACGACCGCGAACGAAACTCTATTTCGCCAACCCATCCGACCTTCTAAAATTCTTTGCTTTAGGATGTCCTCTGATAGAAAGTAGAACACTGTTACCACATTCATTTCTTAACGTGATTCATCCTCTGCCGATCTTTGTGGGTTTTGCCTCCACTAGTTGTCCATGTCTACCTTTTTGTACGCCTCCAAGTGAAAATACGTATGGGCTCTTCAGTAGTGTGATAGTTTGATCGTTACGCCAAAATACTTTTCCTGTTTCGGCAAAATTTTCGGGGTTGTTGCTTCTGTCAGACAGTATTTTGTTTCAGGTCTAGGAATGCTATCAATTCGAACTTTCTCGACTTTATTGCGTAACTGCAAACGCTTAGCTACTCCAGTATCTTTCGCGTCAACTAATGCGGCCACTAGCTCTTCAGCAGCGAAAGCACCAAACACGAAACAGGTGGAATTTCACTGTGGTAACGAAAAGTTCGTCGGTACCGCAAAGGTATGTGATATTGGTACATCCTAAGATGATTTAGTAATACTATGCTTTTTGTTTGATCTGCGCTGCATTTTAGAAGGTATTATTTGTGATTTATGACTTTTTTGATAGAAATTTAGTTTGTTTTCTCGAGGGTTTCAAAAACTTTCAGTCTTTGAGAATTTTCACTTTGCTTTCAGCTTGGAGATACTCTTCTTGATGTTGTTATTAACAATGACCTGCCATTAGATGGTTTCGGAGCTTGTGAAGGTCAGTTGTTTCTTTTTTAGAAGTAATCCGAATAAGAGCGTGAATTTTTTCTTGTAACATTACTCACAGAAGAAACATATTGATTATGTTAACCTTGGGTGTGGGAGGGTTTTCTAGTCGAGTTTTTATACCACTGCATCTGGTCCACTATATTTTAGTGCTTTTTTGTACGAATATTCCAAGTATGTAGCATACCAAATTTTCCAGGAACTCTAGCCTGTTGTACATGTCATGTTATTTTGTCGCCACAACATTATGAACGGGTGGATCGATTAAATCCAGCGGGTGAAGAGGAAATGGATTTGTTGGATCTTGCTCCAGAGCTTAGCGATTATTCTCGGTTAGGATGTCAGGTGAGAGTTAGTTTAATTTCTTTGAAAGTGTTGTTTATGGAACTGCACAAAGCGGGTCATTCCTTCTTCTTAGCGAGTGTTCCTCTTACACACATTCCACATGGGGTAAGATGTTCTGAAACTCCTCAATGCTCTCAGCTTTTGTTAGACTTTGAGTTTGAAGACTAAATTTATGAGAGTACCTGTTATTATCAACCGATCTTCACTTTTTGAGTGCATTTGGCTGGATTCTCATTTTACTGCTTAAGCCTGAAACAGTGAAAATTGCTGCGACGAAGTTGATATAATCGCTTTTTTCTTCTGTGGCTGGTTGCAAACTATCACTATTTATCACGTGAAGAAACCGAGTTGTCGCGAATTCAATTCTATACTCATGATACTTTGTGCCCAATACCATTGAATAGCTAGAAACTTCCTTGTCAACAACGTTACACTATCAGACGTCTAGGGTGCATGTGCCCTCTAAGCGTTGCACATCATATATTTACACTGGGGTTCTGGGATTCACTCCACACTCTACCTTTTGCATTTTGATCGAAAAGTTCACTTGTCCTCGGAGTTTGGACGGTGTCACTGATTTGCTGTGTCTGAAGTAGTCGTCACCTTTTCGTGATGTTGTCACAGTACTTCCTTCTTACCATCCATTTTCTGAAGTAGGGACCGCTTTACGGTTTCATAGTTTGTGCTTGTGGCATATCATTTGCCTTTTTGTGAACACAGCTGTCTTCAGAATATTGGCCGGCTTTGATATCAGTGACACCACACCTTAGGCCCGCAAGAAGTGTCATTACGCACCCGCCCCTCTGAAAAGGAGATGTCACGAGTATGAGGGACCTGAGTGTCTTGAAATACTCCGTGGCAACGAATTCGTAGTTAGATTTGTTAATGCAGGTAGCCGTTGCCATGTTAAAATATTTTATGAACTACAGTGAAGCTAGTTTTTTTTTAATACTTTCCAGTGTTTCTCGTAACTCTACCTCTTGGTTCGATATTTCTCAGAAATTTCAAAGAAAAAAAAAACGTTTTATTTCTGAATTGAAAGGCGTCGATTACGTAATCGTTTTCTGGATTGAATTTGAAGACAATGATTGCGCTAGGTATAAAAGGAGTTCTCTAACAAAAAAGAAAACTTTGTTATGTTGAAAAATTGAGGATGAGCTCGTTGGACCTCAAAGCTATTGTTTTCCATGTAAATGGGTCTCGATATCCAGTATAAACATGCATGGCGATTACCTAGGGGTTCTATGTGGTAAAGTTACCACTACCAGCAGTAGTTCGATAGTTGCACCGTTCGAATGTTTGGCCTTGCAAATCCTTATATTTATCATTGGAATCATTAGCGCTTTTTGTTCTCAATGAAGAAAACTAAAAATTTGGGTCCCCAAATAATCGGAAACTTCATTTCTATCCCCGCTTCCCCTCCCCTTCAGCTAATCTATAATAGGTTGTATAGGTGATGAGCAAAACGGTATAACATGACAATTCATTCGACTGTTTTCAGGTCCAAGTCGAGTCGGCCGATCCCGACTTGATTGTTGTCAAAGTGCCTGTTGAAAAAAGAGATTTACGAGTTCAGGAGTAGTGTGGGTGCATATAAAGAACAAAACCCAGTCTACCCGCTTATGACGACGCTGATATATTGCACAGAAGTACTGTGCAGTTGTATGAGAAGCTGGTTTTTGCTCAGTATCCATTTCTCACATAAGTCAACTCATTTGTCGGTATTTGCATTGTGATATTAGAATTGTTTGATGTGAGTCCTTCTGGACTGGTCCTGTAGCAGTTCGGTTAGCTGTTTTTTTTGTTGGAGATTTCTATTTAGGAAAAGATGTTCTGTTAGTGACTTTTGAGAATTTGTGAGCTGAAGGCATTTAACTTAATGAACCTCTTGGTGAAGTTTTGTATTTGTGTACATTGCGCCCTAGCTGCTGACTTAAATGTCTGTCGCTAGTATCGAAGCTCAGACTTTTGTTTTATATGCAGCTTTGACATCGAGATTGTTTCATGATTTGTTCGATGAATTTCAGAATGCGACTTTTTTCTTTTGTTTTTGTTCTACACTATCGTATTAAACGATTGTGTTGAGACTGCTAAGTATTTTCGTACGGTACAGTCGTCGAAATACGATTATGTACTGTTGGTGATGTGTCACTTCAGCAGTTCCAGTTTGCTGAAATTAGTGCGAATGGGTGAATAACTGAATGTGGTTTGCTACCGCAAAAATAGCATTCAAATGCATATCGATCAGTTATGTAGCATTTGTCATTGTTGCTGGGGCACTTACAACGTTATTCTAAAGGAAAAAAGAAGGTTGAAGTACCTTTCACAATTGAGAGGCTAGTGGTTATTTTTCTAGTTGGTTAGCCCCACAAGTCAATAGCTGTGCTTTGTAATCTGTTGACATCGATAGAGTTGGAGTGTGGGTCATGATGAGGCAGAATGGGGGCGATTAATGTTTCTATGACTAGTGGAGGTGGTCCACGGGGTTCACCGTCACTGGGGCAAAATAAGCGAAAAATCAATAAAATCGATAAATCGATAGTGCCGTACGAAACGGTTGTCATATTCGTGTTCAGCGACTGACATACCCCAGTAGACATCTCTTCGCCACGCCTGGGGCAAAACAAGCGAAAAATCAATAAAATCGATATAGTCGATAAACTAGTCGATAATCCCAGGTGCAAAGTAGCCTAAAACCTACGCCGGCCCTTAGGGAGGTGTCACCCTATAACAAGGAAGATAAAGATCTAGGACGGAAAATGCGGACAATGTGGAAATTTAGGCCAGGGGCCCCTTTCTTAAAGTACTCATCACAACACTGCGTATCGACAATGCGCTAAGAGTCGACGCGCAGTAACAGGACCGCTTTCGGGCGTTAGCGACCAAATCTTTTAATATAGTAGGATTGGGCGACCCAAAGGGGCCAGTTAGGGAAGAACGAGCCGCCTCTCTTCGCTTGGTCACATGTACGCATAATACTGGGATGATTGAATGTTGGGCTAGCCGTCTTGATGGTTCTTCCGTAAATTACATGAGAAGAACACGAAAATTAATCACTCAAAGGCGGAGTTGTTGATGTCAAAAGGGTGGCTGGACGCTGTGTTTATAGTTCAGCACAAGGCGATGGCGTTGTAGCAACCAACGTCAGCAACATGCACGATGAACAGCAAATATGCCGCAATGCAGGAATACACTAAAAGTCTCAAATTAGTTGTGGGATGCTGCGTCCGAGAAGCGCTGCGGTACCAAAACGAGTGGTGCGATAAGAGCATGGACGAATGACAAGAAAATCACCACCTAATTTGGCAGTTTAGTAGTATAGATGACTTGTGGGCGAGGTTATACCGCGTTTCCTACGTGTTCCGCGTAATTTTAGCGTTTAGTATGAGTTCTGTCTCAATTTGCCAAGTTGTCACCTTTCACAGTGCATATATTCAGCGCTATATCGTGGCTGATCTGTGCAAAAGCCTGTTAGGTTTAGAGGTGGTGACCTTGATTGTGAATACAGCAAACAACGTCCGTTATAAAATCTCTTATTGCAAGGTCGGCTGGTCTTGAATCTCATGGTTTAGTTTTCAAGGAGGCAAGCAAAGCTTTTCAATCTCTAGATCCCATATGTAGATCACCTTCTAGCCTCGCCATTGTCAGCAGAGTGCATATATTTACGTGGTAAAGGATTATGCTTCTTAAACAGAGGCATTTTCTAGTTCCGCTTCACATGAAGGAGGAATTGGAGTATCGGCACTGCTTATCATACATAGATGTCCATATTGGCTCATTCTTTTAGTCAAAGGAATGGAAAAGTGGGTAAAGTGATCGATAATTTCGGATTATGTAGTTGCACTGCTCATTTTCACTGCTTTGAGTTCAAAGAAAAAAAAAAGCGTTGGAATCAGTGCCTTCTAAGCGGATCTCCAACAGTGTTCATTAATTTGCGTTGATGAAATCTAATTAAGCAATTCTAGCACTCCATCCCCTTCCAGAAAAGGTGTAACCATCAAGGTTGCTGAAATGGTATGCTTTGAACGTCTAAATCCTTCTGAGTGGTATATAGTAAATTGCGGTGTACCACGGCCGTCCCACTCTTTATGATTTGTCTCTTCTTGATTACGGCAAAGGAACTTTTTAATTGTGCACGAGGTCTTAGCCACAGTTGTGACAGATAGTGTGTAGACCCAGTCAATGAATCAGTGACCGAATTTCGTACGAGTCATGGTGGCTTGTTGATCGATTTCGAAACCTTCAGCAAAAAAAGAACCGTCCGCGGGAAATGCATTGTTGCTCTTATCATTCAATGAATAACCAAGTAGTGAATACACAGCCTTCTTTTTAATTCCTTCTTTGGAGACCTATCTAATTGAGAGGGAATTCGTGTCCGGAAGAAAAGGAGGGCGGAATTTCTATTCGCGCGTCAATAGATTGTTATTGTTGAGACATGAATGAAGACATTCTTTTGTGATAATGTCTATTTCACACGGAAATTTTGTCTATCCGTAAATTTATTCATGGTAAGATGTACATTTTATTGTGCTAGAAACGCCCAAAGAAGCACCGCTCATTGATTTTTCTGATGAGAGGTTTTTAATGTTTGTTTCCAATGTTTGTTATATCGTTTGCCTCAAAACATACGAGTTTGTGCATAAACCAGCGATCTATTCACTAAATAGCGAACTCACAACTTTCTTCATGTTGACAGCGCTGTATCGCAAACTTTCTCGCTCGCTTTTGTCTCAAACGAAGTGGTCTACAAATGTTCAAATGCGGCACCCGTCGGAATTTTTGTTCTGAGTTGAATTATCAGTAGGAACATATACGGCCAGTGCACCAAAAATGTTAAAGGTCTAGAAAGAATCATGATTTACCTGCAAAGAACCGAATTGCTGTAACGAACACAGCTGCCCGGCAGGTTTTCGCGCAACGACAATGCGCCAGCTAACGCAACCCCTCACACATGCACAAGTGTGTGCAGTTGCCACGTGGCGGGACTCATGTGTGTAAAAGGAGCGCGATAAGGCGCACGGAAAGGAGCATGTCAATTTAGCGGTTTTCTCACATGTTCCGCGCTATTTCACAGTCGGATTCGAGTCCTAGGTCCCTGAAATCCCCGTAATTCGGGAAAATTTCAAGCACGAAGACTTGAGTGGGCGTTGCTTTTAATGTCAAATTGATTCTATTTTAAGTTAGTGTGCTAGAAATTTGAATAGACCGATTAAAGTCGAGTTTGGATCTTCTTAAGCTCCGACTTCTAAAAAAATCTCAAAGCCTTATGTGCACAAAGTGTGGTCTAGGGTGCAGGGTAACCGCTGTACAGAAACTAGTCGTAGAAAATTGTGCGCTAGTGATGTAATTCTCCTGGAATATCGACAGGTGCACGATCGAAATGTATTCATCCGTTTTGTTAGATCTGGATCACGCATAGAATCCTTCTCGAGGCGGTCCTAAGCATTTCAACGAAATTAAAGGTAGACATATGTAGCTTTATACTGTTAGATCTGATTTTTTTCCGTGATAGGGCATTTATCGATTGACCTCGAGTTCGAAGTTCAGTAAATGCTGCATTTTCGAGTTGTGTTTAAAATTCGAACAACGGTTCCTACAGCCGGCTTAGGGCTAACCATATTAAACGGTTTTTTTTTGCAACAGTCGACGGCGCCGCACTGCAGCCCACATTCGCATGCAGCCGTTGACACCTGGACGTTCGGCTGCGCTGTTTATCTTGCATATCGAGGAATTACGAAATGTTCTTTCGTTCTCTGCTTGTTTTCTACGACCACTGTCAGTTATGTTCATACGGGGTGTCGCTCCATGCACCAAGTATTTGAGAATTCACACTGTTAGTGGGTGATCGATACGTCCTTGCTTGGGCGTTGCCTCCATGGCCATTCTTCTTCGATTCCTTCAGTGTTGTGGCAGATTTAGGAACTTGTGCCATTATGCCATTGTTTAGGCAATTTTGCTTGCATTTCTGATGTTTCGCCCTGTTGGCAGGTACATTTTTTTTCAGATAATTGCGCGTTGCGCCATCTCCTACATTCACGGTGCGTATATCACTTTATCTACTCTGTATTTACATCCATGGTTATCCCAATTCAGTTTTGATTTCGCTTACTCCGGTAATTCCAACACTTTCCACACCCGCCACATCGATCTTAGCAGGATCTAGCGGGCCTCTTCCACCGTATCTTGCTGGCACCTAACGCGCTACGTGTCAGGACGTATTAGAACCGTAATGAAACCGCGTTGCGGCGGGTGTACTACCAACGATGGAACAGAACTGGATCGGGGTGAACACAATCAGACAGTATGGTTAGAAATTTTGGAAGAAGTGATTATGATGGTCACGTTCTTGCGCCATCGTATGTTTGTATATACAAAAGTGGGAGTTTGTTAGACCACGAGGTCTTCTCAGGGGTAGTCTTTGCATAGCGCTATATTCCACACTCTACTAATTCTGTTGGTGGAGGCGCTGTGTAGAAAAACGATAGTCCGTGCTGAAACTCGGCGAACGGCGTATTTGAACAGCTTGGTGGTGACCAAGTTCATCCATCACAAATCAGTCATGACGCGCGCTTATCTTCAGGATTGCGCCTAAACCGATATAGTTTACTGACTGCATGCTGAGGATAGGGCAATTTATACTAGATGTGCACGTCAGAAGCACGCATCCGTGGAGCACTTCCCATAAACAGCGTTCGTTGAGGCGTGCACCTCTGAATGAAAATACTACGAGGCTTCTACGAATAGCCGCGGACGCGTGCGTCTAATTTGCGTCCAAGTTGCGTCAGGACTGCGACTGGACCTTTCGTTCACCAGCAGACGTGCGTCAAACGCACGCATGTAGTATAAATTGCCGTCATAGTGTAAGATTGGAGCACCGCTGCCGCAACATTGCTGTCCTATGCTTTTCCATAGGCGACTCCCACGGCAGTAGACGTCAGAAGGGCCCTTTATCTGTTGCTGTTCCCCTTCTTGGATGGCAAAGTTTAGGAAATCGAGTAGAATTGCTGTTGTTAAAACTTCAATCGGGACCCTTGCATGTTCAATAATCTGCATGCGAGTCGACCACGATGAGGTGCAAGTTAATCTGTGGAAGATCTGGCGTCCTGACGACGAACTAGCGTGCAGTAAATCTAGTTTGTGCAGAGAAGTGCACCGCACTATTTCGCTTGTTTTGCGACATCAAAGTTGGTGTTGGAACAACGTTTTCGCTCTAACTTCACCTCGGAGTACTCCATGTGTTGATCACGAATGTCATTCGCATTGTACCGTATCATCAGTTTTGTAGGGTTACCATAGGCGCAACGTATAGTCTGTTGGCTCAGGGAGTGCCTGTGGCGTGACTTTGTCTGCAATTACGACTGCAGTGGTTTTGGCTCGCTGATAGGCTGGTTGGATCGGAGACAGTGGCGAAACATCTATACGGAAGCAATTGCACCACATACATATTATACCTTACAGAAGAAACTGTAAACAGTAAATCGAACCAGCCGATAGGCTGGCCGATACCATTGCCGTCGTAATTGCAGGCGAAGTCCCCCATAGGCACTCCCCAAGCTAATAGACTATAGATAGGCTGTTACATAGACTGTTTTAGAACTACGTATTTTAGAAATGCAATATGCTCCTTTTCATGTCTGTTTTCAGCGTCATTGCACAGCCATACTCTATTTCTAACGCGCCTGTATTTTTGGCATTCGTGCGTGTTGCTTGCTTTCCTCGTCAACCTCTCCAATTGCTGAACACTTTCTTGTGCTCTTTTTCCCTGTCGCTGCTCAAGCTATCATCCGCAATTTAGCAGACTGTAGAGGTCTACCCAATTTTGATTGTTCAGGTATGGCATCAATTGATGTAAACCAAGCGATTACGTCACACAAAACGGCCACTATCCGCAACTACAACACACAACCGCGACTTAGTATGTTAATAATTTCGGAGTTGATATGCATGCATTGCAAATTCTCCCCTTTTTAGTCTATAGAACTGTCGTCGGAGTGAATGGGCCTCTTGTAATTTTAAATGAAGTGAAATTCCCACAGTACAACGAAATCGTGCACATAACACTCCCGGATGGAACGAAGCGATGTGGGCAAGTGCTGGAAATCACCAGGAACAAGGCTGTCGTTCAGGTGCTGTGCATTCATATGCTTTGGTTTTTCTTTCTTCGATGATAGTATGTTGGAATATTTACTGTTTTTTCTCTAAATTTTCCCCTCTGTTTATCATTGAACAAAAATTCCATTTTTTTCGATTGTTTGATAAAGTTACGATTTATTCTTGATCTTGCCGGGTGCAATTGGAAGCAGCTTCAACATGTTATATTATCTAACTTTGCAAAAAATTCCAATTCGTGCCAAACCTGCCGCTGGGTGTTTACCTGGGCTGGGATTCATGAAACGATAACCAAGCAAACCACGAATGGCTAGCCTGATCGGCTGTCGTATTGACTACATAGAGCTAAGAGACGCAGACGGCAAAAATTGGTTTGCTAGCCTGGGTTTGCTTGGTTATCGTTTCATGAATCCCAGCCCTGATATGCAGTCAGTAGAATGCGAAATCCGTAGCAAATTCCAACTTACTAGATTAGGTAGTTTTTTTAATTAAACAAATCAACATATAACACAAATAAGAAAAAACCGCTGGAAATTTCCTTGTGCCTTAGCTGCTGCTTCTGCACATCTACGTTTCTCACTGAGATCTCAATTTCTAATATCATTTGGAACATGTATTGAGCCTTCTATTCTCTGGATTTCCACATTTTTGATGCTCTCTCCATTCCAACCATGCTGTAAGTGAAATTGAAGATGACTTTTTTTTACATTATTCATGGGCCAGTATTTTCTGCGTGGAGGGGATGCGCTGTAGCTTACGTTTTTATTGCAGGTTTTCGAAGGAACATCAGGAATAGATGCGAAAAACACTGTGTGCGAGTTCACTGGTGATATCTTGCGGACACCCGTGTCTGAAGACATGCTGGGACGTATTTTCAACGGATCCGGGAAACCTATAGATAAGGTGAGCTGCTAACCTTAGGTTTATTGGTTTTTGATTGTGAAAAACTTAAATTTACATTTACATTCTAAAGCGACCCTGTACACCTCCCCTATTTAGGGACCACCAGTGCTTGCTGAGGATTTCCTTGATATCAATGGGCAACCTATAAATCCGTGGTCACGTATCTATCCCGAAGAAATGATCCAAACAGGTATTTCTGCTATCGACGTGATGAATTCAATTGCTCGTGGGCAGGTATGTCCCTGTGCATGTTTTCTCTTTGGTAGTCTGTGATATGTTAGCAATTCTTTGGTTTTCTAGAAAATTCCCATTTTCTCCGCAGCCGGTCTACCCCATAATGAAATTGCCGCGCAGATTGTACGGCAAGGAGGTGAGTGCACCTTTATAGCTAAACTCCGTTGTCTAGTTGATTACGACATGGCGTTTTCGGTCTCGTAAAGTTACCGGATAGCAAAAAAGAGCATTCTGACTCGAATTTCGCTATCGTTTTTGCGGCTATGGGTGTGAACATGGAGACTGCTCGATTCTTCAAGCAGGATTTCGAGGAGAACGGTCAGCTTTCTCTTCTAGTTCCCTGATTTTAGTGTGTGTCATGATTATTTTATGTTTTATTATTTATTTTTATAGTCGGTAGATTATCACTCGTAGTGTTTGTGCCTTCGGGAACAGGGTATTTGGGTGAAATTCATAGATCATGGAGTTTCCTCATATTAATCATCATATCATCAAGTTTTTCTCAGGATCCATGGAAAATGTCTGCCTATTCCTCAACTTGGCTAATGACCCAACAATTGAGCGCATCATCACTCCTCGTCTAGCGCTAACTGCAGCCGAGTTTTTCGCCTACCAGTGTGAGAAGCACGTGCTTGTCGTACTCACTGATATGTCCTCCTATGCGGAGGCTTTGCGTGAGGTAAGATGGTCCGAAGTTATGAAAAATTTTCTCGAAAATTTACTTCTATAGGGATTTTATGGCACTTTCCGAGTAATTTCTTGCCGTAGGTTTCCGCCGCTCGTGAGGAAGTACCTGGTCGTCGAGGATTCCCTGGTTATATGTACACTGATTTGGCGACAATTTATGAACGTGCTGGACGAGTTGAAGGACGCGATGGTTCTATAACACAAATTCCTATACTTACAATGCCTAATGATGGTGCGTGTGATCTAACTTTATCGGTAGTAAGTCTAAATTTGTGCAAATTGTGAAGTTAGTTTGTGGAGAAAGCAGCAGAGGGGTTGGTGACCAGTATACGAGCGGTATCTCAAGGTTTTTGAGTGTTCGTTTTTCCTCAGTTGTGAGAAAATCAGCAGAGAAAGGTGCAAGACTTTTATTATATGTCCAAAAAAAGAGATTGTTCATTGTACTTTTAAGCAGTCAGCTGCGGAGTAAGTGATAATTCCTTCGATATTTATCCGAAAATAGTGACTTTTTGAGATATCACTCACCCTATACCCGATCTTACTGGCTACATTACTGAGGGACAGATTTACGTTGATCGCCAGCTGCATAACAGACAGGTATTTTGCTGAAGATTTCTCAACAGCAGCGATTACTGGGTCCAATATTCGTAATTATGCAGATATACCCGCCAATTAATGTCCTACCTTCACTCTCTCGACTAATGAAATCGGCCATTGGTGAAGGAATGACTCGTGAAGACCACTCAGATGTGTCTAACCAAGTATGACTGACACTCTTTCTGTTCTTTCATGCAATATCCATTCATTCATTCATTCGTTCGTTCATCCATTCATTCATTCACAAAGGCTTTTAAGTTATACGCCTGCTATGCCATTGGAAAGGATGTACAGGCTATGAAAGCTGTAGTAGGAGAAGAAGCTTTGTCATCAGATGACCTTCTCTATCTGGAATTCTTAGGAAAATTCGAGAAAAACTTCATTGCACAAGGTGAGTTTCTGCTTTTTTCGAAACCAATGAGCAGAGTTACACAGGCTCTGTACTGGACCATAAATTGCACTGATTTTTTTTTGAGGGCTGCAAAAGCGCTTGTTTCATTTTTGGAGTTCGTTTTATTTCCTTATTTCAGCCTGTCGTTTTTTTTCCCGAAATGGAAAGTTGTATTTTCAGGAAATTACGAAAATCGAAACGTATTCGAGTCACTGGACATTGGATGGCAACTACTGCGTATATTCCCCAGAGAAATGTTGAAACGAATACCTGAAAGCACGCTTGACAAATATTATCCTAGAGGTGGACCAAAATCTGATTCTTCGTGATTGTCACTTAATTTTCTGTCATGATCTAATATTTATACAGCAATATAAATAAATAGTTTAGTCTTTTTCTTTACTGGTTTTCAATGACGAATCCTCTTTGGTGTTGCGCTATTCATTAGGGTGACGAGGTCTTGTCCGATTTTTTTCTTCGAAACTTTTTATTCGAACAGTTGGTTTGAGAAAGGAGTATGCAATGTATTAGGATTGTATTCGAATATCCACTACGAATTATTGTGTAGGGGATTTTCAACTGAAGGTAGCAGATGTATGAAACGGCCTGAGTTAAGGATGGAAACGAGAAATATGCGAAACGATCTGGGAAATCATGGATTTTCCTCAGAGTGAACAGGTTAGTTAGGCTGGAAACTCTTCTTGTCACGTTCACTGCGCGTCAAAACTTTACGCCCATCCTAGAAATTCCTCACTTAAGACGAGGATCAATATTCCTTGAGTATTGGCATCCACTGTCGTTTCCAGCATGCTTGAAAACCCTGGAAACTTTCACTAGGTCTTTTCTATGTGATCGTTTAATTTTTCTATTCGTGTTTGAAAGGAAAATGCGGCGATTCAAAACTTTACGCCCACCCTTCGAAATTTCGATTACGCGGGGGGGGGGGGGGGGAAATTGCAAACAAGCCGGCAAATGACACGGACTGACGTAGTGGCGCTCGAGAATATCGTCTGGTCCTTTTTCTTGGCCGAGAAGGGAGAAGAGCGGTAATCCTAACCTAAAAAATGAAGCTGTGGACGTTGTGTTGAACGAAATATGACAGCAAATGCCTTCGTAGAGCACTTCTGTAAATCATTGTGTCCATCTATGCAACTCTGAGATTAGGAGTTTGTCCTGATCATCGTACTTCAACCGCCAAAGTTGCGGCGAAGAACAAACCTCGTATTTCCCCCATAAATCCCTACAGTAATCAAGATTCGGTTAGGAAAATTGAGGCATGGCTTCTACTCCCATCAATAAACAGGTAAACAGTGCATCCAAAGTTATCGGTGAAATCCTCCATGTTAACTAACGTACAGAAAATGCTGCCTAAGCACACGTGCTATTCATGTTGTGCCTGACGTAATCACTCGACCAAAATGGTGGTATGGTGTATAAAGGAGATCATGCATCATCCTCCCACCTCAAAAGACTTCAAGTCCTGATATGAATAAAAATTGGTGGGTTCGGAAGAGGTGAGCGGAAATTTAGTGCGGATTTTCTCTGCCAACATTGTGGAGGAGAAGGGCCAGACGGGTGACACGGCAGTCGTATCGACCTTGATATGTCATCTATACATTAGACCGAATAAAAATCGAATAGTTTTGTTACTTCAATTACCAATTCAGGAAACAATTTAAACATCCAGGTGTCCGAGATCAAGAAAGCCCTGAAGCCTCTCTTCTCTTCCGTACAGTACTGTTTTGGGCTCAAATGTTGAAACATTCAAATTCTCCATTTATTCAAGGTATTCGATATTCGAAAGCAAAAATATTCGGATTCGAATAAATGGAAAAAATTGAATGTTTTACCATTAGAGACCAATTCGGTGCTATATAAGGGAGAAGAAGAGCTTTAGGGCTTTCTCATTCTCAAGTATCTGGACATGTAAGTTGTTTCCTGAATTGGTAATTAAAGGTAACAAAATTATTCGATTTTTATTCGGTCCGATGGATAATGTCTTCCATTGTTTTCTTTTCCATCTATATGTATTAAGGTCTTTTCCATCTATATGTATTAAGGTCATTCACGGAAATATCAGCTAAGCATCTGCGACCACCCAAATTCTTTTTAAAAATTGTGTTCTGTTCACACTTGTTCAGTGAAGAGTTTGCTTGGTCACTGACAAGTTAAGTACCCTTAGCATTGATTTTGAATGCTCCGTAAGGTTTCCTGCGATCTTCTTGAGCGCTAGTTAGCATTAGTTCGTACCAGGGATGTGCGTAATTACGATTTACGGCCATTTTTTGCAATTTTTTAACGATTTCTCTTACGAAGAATGACCAAAATTTCGTGACAAAATCATAAATAACTACAAGAAATGAGTTTCGCCATAGCGCTTGTTCTAAGGATGCGAATATGCATGATTTGTCGTCTGGGTCTGCTTTTCGCAACAATATTAGCAGGGAACTCGCGTATTTTTTTAAAAATGATTTTCATTGTTTAAGAGCAGCGGCTAATACCAAATCCACTTTCGGGACTTCTGTTGAGATGATCTGATACAACAGTGAAGGTCTTCTCTACTTCTCTACAGAAGACTGGCTCCAATGGCTTCCGTGAAGTACCAGAAGAGCACCGACACTTGCACTGTAGCGTTTTTCCTAACGGTGCTAAGCTATCGCATGGGGCACAAGATGAACATATAGCAAGCCTCCGTCATTCGTCAAAAAGTCCTACTTTATTCTACTGATTTCACTTGTATGATGCGGTGCACAAAGAGTTTTTTCTTGACCGAGCTCTTATAGGCTAATTCCAGAAATTTCGATCCTCCTCCGAAAGGGCGAATTTTCAGGGTGGGTGTAAAGTTTTGACGTGCACTGTAGTGCCGTTTCACATCAGCTAGGCAATATCCCAGTTGGAATAACTAATCTGCTTATTTTTCCTGGTTCGCTATATTACTCTATTACTATATTACCTGTCATATCCACTCCTCCCATTTATCCGAGCTAGAATAGCTATACAAAGCCTTCTGGTACTACATAGTGCATTATTGGACTTCCAGGGCTGGCCTAGTGCAACAGCTGTCTTCCCCAAAAATAATTATTTATTCAATTAGGTTTTCTTTAACGTGTAATACTGCTGGAATCGATACATTCCGAGTGAATTGCGCGTTTTCAACGCCAAACCTCTTAGCATGTTACTGACGCGTCTATTACTTGAAGTACCCTTCAGCAGAGTGTGCATTTACATTAGTAATTACTGCTCACTAATTAGGCCTGAGTCGTCTTCAGCCGTGTGCACAGCTGGTACTTTGCTTTGCTGTTTCTTGGAGAGTATTTATCCTCGACCGACTATTCGAATGTTCGAATAGTCGGTAAACTTTTCAGTGATCCTCCACTTTGTCTTTTTTTGTAGGCTCGGCACTTTACGGCGCCAGGTATTGCGCCAGGTGCTCGGCGACTTTTTCTGTTTTCATCACACTCATGAAGCTGTACGCAGTTGCAGACATATGGCGTTTAACTTGAAAGCAGTGATTTACGAATGCACATTACTAAAGAGTCATGAAACACGCGCTGTGTTCGAAGATGCATGCATGTTAGTTTGCGTGTTACAGTAAAAATTTCCGTGTTTAACAGCACGAGAAATGGTCCCTGGAAACGACTACCTTTTCAGGTGTCAGTTATTCTACTAAGAGGCATATCATCGTTATCCAGTAATCATAAGGCCCGAAGAAGATTGATTTCTTTGGGATATCTGAGATAAAAACGGTTTTTCTCATCGTTTTATGTGACTTTGCACAACGCTGGGGCTAGTTTTCGTAGAGCATTCCGATATAGTGCGTTTCACCATGTACCATAGTTGGGGAGACGGCAGAGAGGAAAAGAACGCAAGAAAGAGTGCACCAATTAGAGAGGAGCGAGGGGAAAGCAGGCTGTCCGCACGGTTACTCAACTGTTGTCGCGTTTGGAACAGACTATATTACTGTCAAAGTTGGGCCTATGGAACAATGAATACTGCATGCTTTACCGCTCACCAAAGCAGTGACCTGCTGCGGACGAGAACTAGTCCCCGCTCAGCTTCCTATTTATAGCCGTTGAGAAATTTGGCTGCAGTGCTGCTTCACTGCATCGATCAACATTGGTCGGGGCCAGTTCTCGCCAAATGTTATAGGACTTTGAAGGGGTTTTCCTAGCTTCTCACATTTGATTTTATGCATCAGCATCCTTTCACTTATGCTTTTGATAGAAAACGTATGCATACAATACTGCTCCCGGGATCGTGAAAACCGACGGTCGCTCCGCGGAGTCACCGCGTCGTACACCGTCGCTTTGCCATAACTTTCGTAGAACTGCACCAATCCAAACGATTTGGTCACTATTCGATTTATCTCGAAGAGATCTTTAAGATGACCTACTTAACGTTGAGGAATACTTTAGGTTTACTGGTTTTTTCCAAGTAATCGATATATCGATTGATGCAGCAGGTCCCCACCTAACGAACTTTTTTTCTGTGCGAGCATATCTTCCCAGGTGCTTCTTGTTTCGGACACTGTCATAAATAGCCCTGAATTTGAAGAAACGCGTGGATAGACTAAAGAAGTATGGAAAAAAGAGAAATAGAAAACCACGAAACGGTTGCAACCTGAAATTCAATACCAGACATTTTTTCATCTGCGTAAGGACCGTGGAAATGAGGAGTAGAATGTTACGAAAAAAAAGAATAGGAAGCATTTTCTTTAGAATATATGGAAGAAACAAAAAATCGGACTTTTAAAAGCTCCAGTCCACAGTGGTATTTGATACTGGCACAATTGTATTTGCATATTTGCATACTTTTAATTTTAATTTTGAATCGCTTCTCGACTATCCTGCACTGAAGCCTAAATGGGAGAAACAAAACATTAAAACTCCTGCTTTTTGTACTGCTGCAGCTCCAAAGCGTGTGTAAAAGATGCCATGGTAAAATTTCTGCCGAAATAGCCTAGCACGCTATCCAGAGGTATGAAATTTCCTGATAATCTTAAAAATTTAAAGCAGCTTCCTGCCGTCAATCATTGTTAGCCTTTGTTCCCCTATTTACAATACTTCCATGAACCTTTTTGCTTGTGTTATCATTTTTTTCTCTGTTCATGAGCAACGCATGTGCAATGAGTAAATAAAAAGTAAATAAATAAATAAATGACAAACAAGTAACAAATGGAAACATTATCCCCTGATTTGATCCGCATGTCGTCATTTCAGCCATCTATTTATGTCCATACAGTGGACGTCAATGGCGTTGGCCCATCTGCGGCCTCGAGAAGGACGCGACGTAACCGCGCCGCGCGCGCCGTAACCTATGTATTCTGCTGCTTTTATGCAATTTCTAGCAAACTTTCTTCTCCATTTTGAGGATTTTCGAGCAAATCGGGAAGAAAAGACCCAAGAAATAGCATTCCGGCGACGACGACACCGATTCCGTCGCGCGCGGCGCGGTCGCGCTGCGTCCTTCTCGAGGCCGCGAATGGGCCAATATCATTGTCGTCCACTGTAGCTAGCATCTTTGCCTCTCACTGTAGCACATTAGCTGAACCGGGGTAAAGTTTCTGAAATAGCAGCAAATTAAACTCTTCTGGGTACTCACCTTTATAATTTTTCTTTGCAAGCTGAATTCCAAAAAGCAACGAGAAGCTTCGTTTCAATTTTTTGAGCCAATTATAAGGAAATTTTATAGCTTATCGTTAAGGAAAAGGACTAATAATAGGAAGAAATATAAATAAAGCGAAAAAAAGTAAATTTCTGAGAAAAACCTGACTATTAAAGGACCCTTGCTACGCAGCGAAAACTACTGTATCTATCGCACTGTGGTGTCAATACCGACGATTGTCCCCAGCGTCGGTAGGTGGGGTTTACCCAGGGTAAACGTGCGTGCTGACGCCCATGTTGTTTTGTTAAGTTTTCGGATGTTAACACGTTTACCCTGGGTAATCTCAATGATGCAGCCAGGTTCAAGTCCTCACATGTCCGTTGCAGCGTCCAATCACGTCTGTCAAGTTTTGACCTGTAAAAATCGATAAGTGGAGGATCCTCCGTTCTTTTGAGGTTCATGTTGAGGAACTCCATAGCATACCTGACTGATTCACCGCACAAAATGAGCCGTGATGACCTGTGTCTGCGTGCTCCACGCTTAGCACACTATTTCGCCGTCGTCTACCCCATCGTCGTGCCTGCGGCGTCGACAACTGTGCAGTCTGCATACGCCTCACTCCTACAACGTGCAACGAATGTGTAGAAGACTCTCGAGCCTTGTCACCCGGATCGATACCTCTTGATTGCTGTTTCTGCTGTGAATCGATAAATCAATAATGGAAGTACCAGAGCTGTTCAAGAAGTCGGATATTTCCGAAGCGGCTGGGACGTTTTCACCGATCAAGTACATATTTCGGGTGAAAGCTCGTCCGACAACTGCCACAATTCCAGGTGAGATCCTTTGGAATGAATTCAACTACAATTAAGATGCTATTTTACAATCTTACCGTATTTTCTCATTGGAGCAAGGTGTTATGTATGTAATTGCACACCAAGCTCACTGCTAGATTAATTTCGCTCATTTTTGCTAAAGTTCCGTAAGTTTCCTCGTTTCTTGTGTAACCGCACCATCTTCCCTAATCTTCTGCACTTATTTTTCATGATTTTCTTTCTCTGAACCGCTGTGTTGTTACTTGAATTCGAAAATTATATCCGACATAGTGACATTCTTCATGAGCTATCCGTAGGGAGCGTCGACGACGGTGCGTTTTTTGCGGACACTAGAAGTACGCGACGCGGCCGCGCCGCTCGGGATGGAATCGGTGCTATAATGACAAATCGGGGATTTCTCAATAGTTTCTCTTTATATTTAATGTCAACTATCAAGAAAACTATCTAACTACCAAGAAAACCCTATATTTTGTTGTTGCGGCGAGTATTCCAGCGGTGGCGACGCGGTTGCGGCGCGGGCCTTCCGGGTCCGCCAAAAATGCACACCGTTGGTGCTCACCGTAAGTAGTATGGAGTAGAATTTCCGTGGAATTCTCTACAGAAATCTCAGACATTCCACGTAATTGGTATAGCTGCAGAATTAGTCACAATGAAAAATTCAGTCCGGTCAGCAGACGGACTTACCGTAATTTCCAAGCGTGAAATAAGATGTGGTTTGCGAATAGCTATATTGGAGACGACCAGCTAACTATGTATGTGATCGTGGTTTATCGAACGTATAGTGCCGATTTTCATTTAAGAGAGAGAGAGAGAGATTTGGTGGTTTATACTTATTGCGCTTAGGAAGTACGGTAATACTGTCTGCCTATCGGACTGAATTCTTCATGATCTCGGAATTATTGCCCTATTTTGAGCAAACTAATGACATTTGGACGCTTTATCGTGTTGGACTGGAGGCAAACCTGTAGCAAAGCAATATGACTTACTCCTGTGACATTTAAATTTTCCAAGTGGTGGAATTCTTCAACGTCACTATTCAGTGCTTCTAGTGTTCTTCACTCCTTGTTATTTTCCTTGGGAGCCATCCAACACCTATTTTTGCCATAATTTTCAAAAAATTCGCAAGTATAGATGATTTGGTTCATTTTGGCTATAGAATTTTGACTATAGAATCCCATAAGATTTTCTCGGTTTTACGGTATACCTGCCCATCTCTCTTTCTTTTTTCCTCATCCTCGAATCTTCCTGTCGCCTCATTCATTATTACGGCAAGCACCTTGAAGTTTTTTCTTTGCAACGGAATTGCGTGCTTTCATCGGCAGATGGTGGTAGCCTCCAGGAGTTTCTAGGAATTGCAGACTATTGTCGTGAAATTAGCTCTGGCTTTTTAAGTACTGCACACAAAACAGATCTTGAATATATGGGAAGATTTTATAATCTGGACGTGATCATATTCAAAGGTCAAATCTCAAGAGAGTCGCTTTGCTATAAGTTGATTCACGTCTAAATCCATGGAATATGCACTGATATTCGAACGAATACTCAAATAACTCGGATTTTTTTTTGCTGCTCAGATCCAAAAAAATCGGTGATTGATTGGTTTATTGAGTGATTTATTATTGAGTGACTTATTATTGATTTATTAGTGATTTATTTATTGAGTGATTTATTTATTTATCTATTTCACGAGTATTTTATCTATTTATCTATTTATTTTATATGACCATATGTGCGTCCCAGCCTTACGATCATACTTTTAACAAGTACAACTGTGTGAAACTTAATACCAAGAATTAAAAATTAGACAAATTCAATACAATAAAGCAAAAAAGAGTTCCAGACATCTCCACCTATGGGAGAAATGACTTCAGCCGGCAGAATGAGTGGTTGAAAGGCTTGGAAGCCTATTAGTAATCACATTTTTCATTATAACTAGTTGTATTGAGGACAAATTTATGGGTTTTTGTCATCGTGAGGGGAAATGGGGCGTGGCAAACTGATGTTATTGGCGCATTCAATCAATACCCCAATCACGGCAAGTTGGTAACGCCCCATTTCTATTGCGATGGTACACACCCCATATTTATCATTCGTATTTGAATAATTTGAAATGACGAATATTTGACCACTCAAATATCCGAAAAATTCAAAATGTTCCAGAATTCGATCACAAATCTCCGGAGAAGGAAGCTTTAATGAAAAATTTGACCGCTTGAAAAAATCGAAAGGAGTCGAGATTCCATTATTCGAGTATTTGAAAGAAAAAAAAACTCCAATACTATTAATACTTAAAAGTACTTTTCTCTACTATGCGTTGAGTAAAGCACTTGTTCCGCATTTACATCTGAATGACTACACTTCTTCAGGTAGTGTGTATGCTTGCGTACGTATTTTTCTGCAGTTTTCCGTAAGGGGGTCAGATTACCTAAAGTTCCGCAACTACACAAATACTATAGTAGGATCCGTGTTTTGAACTAATCGTATAGCATTTGGCGCAAATTTTTTTTTGTGAACTTGGCGTATCACCAGTGAGTAGACCGCGGTATCAGGTTTCTGCACTTTCTGCACTAGTGCATGACGTAAAAATGCGTACATGCCGCAAATCCACAGAGAAAGTGCAAAATCCAGCGAAATTCGCACTACTGAGCATGAAGTATTTTTTCTGGTTCTTTCCCTTTGACGCAATATTGCGACCACTCGCTCATCTGCACCCAACCCTTGACCATACGCTACCGTATCAACACGCATTACGGTCTCGTTAATCGGCGATACCATCAAATTACGACCGTATGTGCGCCAGACAACGCGTGTGCACTGAATTTTGTCCGCTTTACTGCCTCGAATAATTACTGTATCCGCTAGCTGGCCGGGATTTTTAGCTAATTACCGTATCAATCGCATTCAAACGACTTGTCCACGAGCATAATCCATGTGTTGACCTCAGTTTCCTGACAGCTATGGTTTCTTTTTGTACATTGGCGTGGTTCTTTTGCTACAGTGATCGCACAGCTTACTAAAGCAGAATTACTTTTGCTGAAACTTTTGCTGAATGTTCGTTTGGCTGTGTGAAAGGTCATTTTTTGTTCGAGATGAGTTGTGCAATTTTCCGTCCTTCCAGCGATGTAAGCTTTCGTTTTTTCAAGGATTGGGGTGGAGAAAGTGCAGCATTTTGATAGTTTAGGGTTGCTTGAGCAGTTTTTCTTCAGGTTTTTACTGCAGTAATCCTAAGTAGGTATAACATTTATATGCATAGCGATGGAGAGAACATTTATTTATAATTTTTTTTATTTATTCTCATCTTAGTTCTTCCTCTTCCTTAACAAGTCGCTGCTTAGAAGGAGGAGTGAGATCTGTTCTGATGAAAGGCGCGCCATGCCGTAATTTGGATAATAGTATCTTTTCTTGAGTCAATTGTAGGATAGGATTGCTGAAAAATAAGTCTCTAAAAATAAAGGTAAATGTAAGATACATATATGAAAAAATGGGGAAAAAGCAGTGAAAATTCCAATAAGGTCAAGGTTAATTAGGTAAAGCGTTCAATAAGGTTAAGGTTAATTAGGTAAAGCGCTAAGGTCCTATCTCGAATCTCAGGTGAAAACGTTCAACTACAATAAAGTCTGAGAGATTACTTCAAGAATCCAGAGATCCCAATTCTTCTAGAAGACTTTCTGAAATTTCTTTGGAAAACAGCGAGAAAATTCACAGAAATTTCAACTAGAATATCTCAAAAAAGCCAATTTCAAAAAATTCAAGAATTCTAATGGAGACTTTGGAGAATTGGGGACATCCTCTAAATTTCCTGGAGAGGTCCTCTGGACTGCTACAGAGAAGTGCGCGAATATTTGGTAAATCTAAAATTTGGCGAAATTTCTGGAGCTCCTAATAACAAGTCAGATCAAGATTTGCGAGGAAAATCGGTGTTTATGTATAATATGTATAAATTTTGTTTTATTTGTTTTGCATAGTGTTTGCTAGCATTTAATCGCCTACTACAAAATTACCCGGAAAACCATGCTAACATTACCACTTTTTTGTCGCTATCAGCGCTGCAGACATTTTCCAGTGTCACCTTTTTCAGATTTTCATGATTATCTTACAGTTTTTGCTTCAGATGTTGACAGTTCGGTTTTTTTTTGTTACTGCTATGAGCCAGATAGTAGTTCCACTTATAGAGTCAACAGTTAAATTGGTTTCCCATAGACAACCTCATGTTGTTCTTGTCGTGCCCCGTGGCCAATGTTTGACCCTCTGCCATTTTAACTATGCAGACTACTTAGCGATCAGACTTTCTGCTGATTTCTTGCTGCGTAGATCTGGATGTTCCTTTCTTTTGTTCCCGGTGCTTTTTTTTTCGGTTTTTTGGCTGTTTTTCTTGAACTATTGCTGCTATTGATTTATTTGTGATCAATAGGTATTGGTAGGTGATTAGCAACAGGCGTATCAGTCCCTGGGCGGCATCTCAGTCAGTGACTCATCTTCTACATACATCCCATCTTCCTCAGCTTACGACTCGTAGCTCCGTTGAATTGTGATAATATGCCTCATAAATGAGCTTTTTTTCGTTTGCCCGCTAGGAAAGTCCGCAATCGCAGAATTTTACAGTTTCTTGCGTCGCGACGTACAGTGGCACATTGCCGTTTATCCAGTTGACGAATATTTGACTTTATAGCATTGGAAAGAACATATGATGTGTTCTATGTATTTCTACGTCGCGTTAATTGACCTTTTTTTTCTCTTCGTCAGGGTATACATAACATGTTGCATAGCTGGAAGAACCTACTCGAGGAAGGTTCTGAAATAAACGTAGGGAAGTTAAGATTTATGGAGTTCTTTTATTTAGCTGGGAACCAGTTCTTTTTTCAGGATTCCCTGCTTTGTCAAAAAGAATCAGATCATTAGTTTAAATAGGAGCTAGCAATTATAATTACAATAAGTTGGTAATGCGATAACTTTGGAAAACGTCGAGAAATTGAAATTCGTGGAACTTGTTATTTGATGGGGGAACAGTTCTCGCTCCAGGATTTCTGCTACCAACAAAAAGAAGCAATATAGTACGTAGTTTAGATAAAATCTAGGAATTACAGTTGAAATGGGGTGACAATCAATTAACTTGCAAAAGTTATGATTCGTAGAATCCTGTTATTTGATGGGGACCAGTTTTCGCTTCAGGGTTTCGTTCTTCACCGAGAACAATCAGGTCACTATTTTAAAGAGAAACTAGCAGTTATGATTTGGTTTGAATGAGTTATTTATTAGATTAAAGTGGAAAAGTAAAGACTTGTAGGGTCGAAATACCATTGAGTTTATCCAGGGTAAACGTCTTTAAACCACACAAATTTACCCATTGTTAACAATTTCGTCAGCAAGTTTACCCTGGATAGTCTTAATGAGATCCAGGTAATGGATCCTGTTACTTGGTGAGGACCAGTTTTCTTTCAGTTTTCCCGTTTCACAACAAAAAGTTGAATCAGTATTTTTGAAGCAAGTTAGCCATCATAGTTGAGACAGGTTGATAATTCGAATATTCGAACAAACAGGGCTTTCTCCTCCTCGAGTATTTAAATATTCGAATCGATATCCAAATTATTAACTAATTCAACTATGTCATTCGACTCTTTTTCGGTCACAAATACATTCAGAATCAACTTATAAGGGAGGATGGGGAGTAGTGGGTTCATTGAATAATGTACATATAAGATGCATTCGATATTCAAATATTCGTTTTCGAATAAGCTAAAAATTAGAATGTTGAAGAATTGGAGAGCCGTATAGCCTTGATATGGAAAAGAAGAGAAATCTTCGGATGTGCTCCTAGACTATTTAATGAATTCAATAAAATTATTCGAGTTTTGTTCGAGCAACGCCATAATGAAGAGTAGTTCCATGGATACTGTGCTTTTTCGTTCCCTCAGCTGGTCCACGTTTTCTCCAACTTACATCTAAACGTTATGCACTTACATTGTTCATCTTGCTCAGAATTGTCGCGACAGCTGTGACTACTTAACTTTTGCTCTCTTGTCTCCTACAACTCTGCAAGGATACTGTAACACTGGCTCAATCCTTGAGATGCCCTAAAAAACGTGCACAGCTGACAGCGATGTGCAGTTGGTTGGTGCATTTTGCCGATGGCTTGGTCGTCGTTGTGCATGTTTTACACCCACCAACGCCTGTTCATCTGACGCCGCTGACTTGCCGTGCCATTCAGTCATATGGTTGTCGTTTTTCTATTCAGGATCTTTTATCGCTGTTTCACCCATGGAATGTAGGCACATAACTTGTTATAAGATAATACACAGGAATTCTGGGAAATTTCTGGTGTAAAGTGGTTAAGCCAGCCGAGTTGTAATCCAGGAAATCGTCTGGAAAAAGTATGCTAGGATATTCTATTGGTATCCGCAGACATAATGACGCAGAAATTTTTAATGGTTCCGACGCAGATTGGTTGGCGACTGCTGTAAATTACAGCTTTGTTGAAACGGGCTCCTTCAGTTTCCGGGTGCTACAAAAGTTCGAGGACTAGTTCTCGCATAAAATTTCATACTTTTTTTTACAATGGTAACCTTTGTGTTCCATCATGTAATTCCTGCTAAGCTAGTATTTGAGGTGCTTGTATAAACTAGTACAATAGCCTCGCTAAATTCTTTAAAAAAGTACACTCAGCGCGCGAAGTTGCGTTCTTTTCATTCCATCTCTATAAATTTGTTGAGACGCGATATACCGCAAAATACAACCGATGAGAAGAATGTAATTGATCCAAAACTTAGCCCTATTTAAGGTGAGCTAACAGTTTTTAACTTCATCATGAAATTTTAAGTGTCCTCGCTTCACCACAATTTTGTCGCGTACCGCTTGGCTCGCCGCATGCGACGTCGCGCGCTGTTCGCGACGGAATCCCTCAAAATGATGAGCGCTTAAATTTCACAAATAAACATGAAATTCATAGCAAATTGCTTATACAGTCCGATCCGGCAGCCACTGCAAATGGGCGCCGGCGGGCGCCAGCCGCCGCCACCCGCGCCCCGGTATTAATGAGCTATAAATCACTCGAGCTTTGGAGAAAGCGAAGAAAAATACAATTTTAGTCCATAGTAGACAGGGTAGATAAGCCTAACTCTATGCTTAAGAATGGGTTTAAGGCTTAGGCTTAGGCTTCGCAGGAGTGGTCCCACCCAACTCCCTTTTCACCTAAATTTCGAAGATAAACTACGATAAGTGTAAGTGTAAGTAATAGTGGACACCATTTGTATGTTGAATCGCGTGCGCGCATAGCTCAGTGGGTTGAGCGAATGATCGACGTTGTGGTGGTCAGGAGATCGAATCCTGCCCTGTGCCCCGTTTTGCAAATACATATAGTATGCTGCCTACGACCGCTGCAGTTATCCAACAAACTCCAACATAAAAAGTAGCCCGGATGGCTCAGTGGTTTGAGTGGCAGATTGCAATCTGTCCCTGTCGCTGATTCCACTCCGTTGGAGATCCAGAGTTAAGTATCGCAGTGTTTGGGGTTCACTGCTTGGAACGTCCCCCGTGATCTCCTCCGGGTAGTCCAGGAAGGCATCCGGCAACGTTTTGCATAAATTTCGAAGATAAACTACGATAAGTGTAAGTAATAGTAATAGTGTAAGTAATAGTGAAAAACCACTTTTTCAAAGTTGAGGGAAACCGGGAGAGAGTAACTCCGCCGTAAAGGACTGCTCCATGAAAGATAAATGACAGCGGTAGAACCTCTTCGCAATGGATATGGAACAATTTATACGGATTTCAATTATTTCTGAGGATCCCGAATTGGATGAGGTTTATTATTCAGATGGGATAACTCAAGTACTGTGTCCATCTATAGAGTGTACTGTAGCAGAAAATGGAAGAGTCGGCTTCGCTTATTGTGTATTCAGAAATATTTCCCCATGAAAATCACAAAAATGAAAAAACGTGAAGGTTGCGAGAATGGTCCCCTGCTTTATAGCCTTAACACATCCACTGCACTCCGTCTACTATGGACTAAAATTGTATTTTTCTTCGCTTTCTCCCAAGCTCGAGTGATTTATAGCTCATTAATACCGGGGCGCCGGAGGGTGGCGGCGGCCGGCGCCCGCCTGCGCCCATTTGCAGTGGCTGCCGGATCCGACTGTAGGTAGGTCGAACAGACATGTACGGCTTCCGTGATACATGCCGACTTCCGATAGACTACATTTCACCAAATTATAGAGGATGGAACGAAAAGAACGCAAATTCGCGGGCCGAGTGTACTTTTTTAAAGAATTTAGCGAGGGTAGTGTATGTTCATACACAGAGGCGGGTCCTATATAGTCGGTTCCATTGATGAAGATAGCTAGAGAGGAGTCAGTGAGAAAAAAGAACACGGAAGAGTGAGCAGCAATTTGAGAAGGTAGGGGGAAAATAGGCGGTATGTACTACTCGTTACTTCTCTTTTTAGTAAAGATGCAATTACATCGAAATAATCTCTATTCAAAACTCAAAATCCAACTAAAATCAAAACTTTCTTTTTTTGCCTACGGAATCGAAGCTGAAACCAATCCGAAAACAGGATGGGAAACAAGTAAATCCTCCGTTGAAAATTTCCTGCATAACTTCTTTTGCCGGTTCCATTAGCGGTTTCAAAAGTCGTAGAAACTCCATATGCCAATGATGGATGCAGGGTGAGGGGGGGGGGTTCGAATTTACTTTTCAGAATAAATAAAAGTTTTGTATTGACTTATTTTTAATTGTTTACTGTATTATTATTATTATTTCTTGAATGTTTGCTATCAAATATTCAACATTTGAATTAATATTTTTATTATTTTTTCTCCGTCAGGATCCCCAAAACAGCGGAGACCCCGCTTTTTTCCAACGCCACATACCTACAGTAACCTACAGTAAACCTGCAGTACTTATTATTCCAACTTTTAGAATTAGATTTCGACCGAATAGCAATCGCTTTTTAAACTACACAGATAATTGCAATTACATATTTCCTCAAGGCTCTTGTCTCAGCTTGAGGGGAAAAGCAATGTCATGGATACGTAATCCAGAAATCCAGACCACGACATGTAAGAAAAACTCGCCATAAATAAGATTTTGCTGCTGTGAAAAATTCATTATACTTATTTTACCCTTCAGAAGCTGAATAGCAATCAATGTGCATTATTTCTATGTGTTACATACATCTTTAGTTGGTATAAAATAGATGTAAAGACTTATGTGAATATATGCGGCGTTTTTGTTTATATGATCAAGAAAAAAAAAACAAATCCGTAAATCAGTCTATCCCTCATCCAAGAAGACATTTTTGGGAGAACTAGGTATGTTGACCTTGATCCCCTTCCCTCCTCCCAAGACATGTGTTTTTCGCACCTTCACCTCTTGATATCAACCTAGTTGGGTAAATATTTGCATGTGATGCACCTGCTAATCAACTGACCTATCGCGCGTTGCGTGATTGGCTCTTCCTTCCTCCGTACGGTCGCGTCATACTTCTTCCTTTATAGTCATGTTAGGTGATTTATGGCTGCTATGTGCTGCCACACGACCTGTCTTGCTTTGATTGCTTATTTTGGATTTATGAAATTCGATTTATAAGTTAGGAAGTAAGTATGGTCTATTAGCTCACAGAGGGCGCCTGATCCGACTTTGTCTGCAATTACGACTTTGCCCACAGAATGCGTCTGGAAGGATATTTTAGCGAATGGCAGTAGGGAAACATAAGAATGGAGGGAACCACACCATATGCAAGTCAAAAAAGTGCAAAGAATAGATCAGTTAGCCGAAAAATGATGAGTTCGTGGTTGCGGACAAAGTCGGATCGGGCACCCTCTGTGATCTAATAGACTGTACCTTAGCGGTGGTACGGTAGGATACTGTAGAGCGGTGCTTGGAGTTGCATGACAAATTTTTCGACATTTGGAAGTTACCTCATTTGAGAAATGCGATCAGAACTTACGTAATTATACAATTTAAGGAGTCGAGGTGTCTGTCAAAACTCGGTTTTGACAGACACCTCAACTTGTTAGCAACAAAACATTTTTTTTTCTTACTCATTTTGCCATGCAATTTGTCCATAACAAGTTTTGTGACTAAGTTTTCACGTACAACGCATGATAAATTGCGCCCCATACATCCGTTCATCCGTCATTCCATCGCCACTGCTCCCCACACTAACAGCTGTCGGTAGGCTCCATGGTCGTTAACGTTTCTTCTACTCCTTTAACGACTCCTCGAATAGTCGGCGAGGGCAGAGGCCTAGGATCCGTGGGCGCTTTCTGGATCACTTTTTCGTTGGTACATACAGATGAGTGTCAATTCAAGGGATGCGAAATTTGTATCTATACAGTGATCGCGAAATATTGATTATTGCAAGGAAGCTAATTTGGGTAACGGTAAAGCGGGGAATTCTAACTATGTCACGGTTTCTTAGAATCCTTATGCCCGATGAAACAAACGACCAAATCAAACTTGAATCTGGAAACATCTACAGTGATAATAAAATAAGTACGGCCTATTAGCTCACAGAGGGCGCCTGATCCGACTTTATCTGCAATTACGACTTTGCCCGCAGAATGCGTCTGGAGGGATATTTTAGCGTATGACAGTGTGGAAATATAAGAATGGAAGGAATCACGCCATATGTATGCCAAAAAAGGCAAAAAATACCAGATCAGTTTGCCGAAAAAATGATGAGGTCATAGTTGCGGACAAAGCCGGAACGGGTGCTTTAGGTTAATAATGAATGGATGAACTGTTTCCTATATTTTTTTCTCGAAAAAAAAAACAAGAAATCGGAACGACACCTGTGTTGTTCAAATTCACTATTTCACTGCTGAAGATTGCTGGAAATACGTCAGAGAAAAAAAAAGATGGCGGAAAAATGCGATGGAATTTGAGAAGGCGAAGAGAAGAACAGGCAACACGCATGGATACCTAATATACACTATATCTTCGGTTCAACTGCCTTTGAGGAGATAGGTTCAGAAAAGAAACAACCCATTATGACATTTTAATTATACCTAGTTATCCGTACTTGTAATTTTCAACATTTCTGTGCAAAATGCTAAATTGAGGACAGGATGAAAATCGAATAATCTAGCATTATTAGTTAAAAATTCAGAAACCAATGCAGAAAAGTTCAAATATTCGAAAAGATATGACCCTACAATTAACCCATTGATGATAGCTCAGGCGCTATGTTGCTCTCTTTTTCGAACACTCGAATTTTGAGCTTATTCGAAATCGAATATTCGAAATATGTAACACACCATTCTGTTTTAACTATGTATTATATATTAAAAGCTTCTTTTGGGCGCAGTCATTCAGGAAATCAAATAAAATTTTGAATTTTAGCAGCTGAAATTGTGCATTCTGGAATTACACCAGTTTGCTGACGTCATCATTCGTTTAGATTGACATAATAAATCACATTTATATGAATCTAGCACAATAATTCTAAGGTATTTCACCGAGGAAAACAGATGTGAAGATATTAGAGGAAGAGAGAATGCGAGAAATAGTGTGGTATTCTGAGAGATAGGCGAGAAGTGCAGATCATTTGCACAAATACTCGACTATTGTCGTTTATGAAACGAACTACACTGTAGAAATTGCTCTGGAGGAGCAGAGATGAGGAGATTCATAGCGTGAAGAATGCTGGAATAATAGAAGTATGATCACATTTGTGGACGCCCTTGCTGGTGGACTAATTGGGAGATTCTGGAGCAGATAACGCTAGGATGATTTCCGAAATAGGAATGTATATTATGCGTATATGCTTTTGGGCAGAAGAAGTGGAATAGTGTCCTTAAATCTAAGCAATCTTAGTGTTTAAGTAAATTATTTCACTTTCCTTGAAAATTTTGTGTATAGTCAACGGAAACAACATCTCATTACCTAGTTTCCATGGGTTTTCTCGTTGGTTAATTGTGTAATTTAGCTTAAAGAACAAGTTAGACTCCGTTATGAAGTCGTGTGTATGACATTCAATCCCCGTCGTTTGCAACTTGATCACCTCATGTTCACCCCCAGACCCCGATGGAGACGATATGTGAGGTGCAGTGAGTGTGAGTGAGAGGTCGTAAAATACTGTTCTTCTAATCGATCGAGGTCGTGCCACTCCCTTCCAGGCACTTTGGTGGTCCACGAATGGTCAGCGGTTTCTCGCTTCCATTCATAACTTCTTTTTTCTTTCCATTTTCTTTCTGGGCTTTTTTTTCATCCGTGCTCACATTTATTTGAGTGTGTTGTATTTCTTTTTTGTTTCCGGACATCCATGAAGATGTTCGATTCCGTTCGAATGCGTTCCCATATGTTGCTATTGTTTGGATCGAGCTGTTACCCAGCGCAGAACAAAGCACTTCTGTTCTTATGGGGTGTATTCAGCTGAATGCCAAGATCGGGTGCTTGTACTTTTAGTATTGATTGGTTCAGGAAATTTCCTGAACTAATTTTCTGCCATCCACAGGCTTGACGTTTGTCTGATCACGAACTTCAAGAGTTAGGTGATATAATGCGTATTTTAAAGTTATTTGAATTGTGGATCTACAGGTTTGTATAAGTTACATTCCCGGCACGCGCGGCGCGGTCGCACTGGATCCTTCTCGAGGCCGCGGATGGGCCACCGCCATTGACGTCCACTGTATATATACACCTAGCATCCGATTCTGAAGCCCTAGCAGTCGAGGTCGGCGGTGTTGTCGAAGTGCCGTGTGGTCCCGTAACGAATGATAGCTTACCGTACCTTTGGCTAGTCTCACTCAGGGCGACAGCGGCTTCATTACATAGGTGGCGGCAAATTAGTTGAACAATAGTGCAGGCACCTCCGTAGCAATGCGGCCCGAGCAGCGTGGTGCGGATTAATCGAGTTATTTGATAGAAATCTGTAATATCACAAAAAAAAAGCTTGCTGAGGCTGCTCTTTGGCTTTGCCTCTTTGATGGACTGCGTTCCAAGGGTTCCGCTTTGCATAGTTGTTCTGAAAAAACGAACGAAGTTGGGTGTTCGTGCATAAAATTGAAACTTGTTGGATGTTCGTTTGCAGCGTCAAATTGGGCTGCACTGGAGTTTCGTGGACGGAGGCAAATTACATGCCTAGCTTACTCCTATTCAGTTTTCACGTGGTGATGGTCGCTGAGCTTGAGCTGGGGCACTTTTGACGGCTAGGTCTGCCCCAGAAAGACTGCCAGAACCGTACTAGAATGCCTTTACTGTGCAATCGAGATGACCCCTAGAGGCCAAACTTGAACAAATTCCCTGATTTTTGGAGCAGAACTAGCTGAAGATGCCATTTTTTTTGTTTTATTTTGTTTTTCTATCAGAAATAGAGGTGCGGAAAATTAAAATGAAAGACTCGTTTGTCCGCTCAGCACCGCACCATCTGCGTCCTGGCACTCTATTTGTCTGCGCTTCCACTCATTCCGTTGATGTCACCTTTCTCATTCTACACCAATTTTGTAATGCGAATGGATCCTGGCGGCGAGTTTTTTCTCATTATTTTACTTGGTCACATTCCTCGATAGTCTCTAACTGCGTGTTATTTTATTATTCCGTATTACTAGTATTTCTATGACTCAGTAATCTAACTAGTGCAATAATCGCCCCTTCTGCTCATAATTATCTGAACGAAAACGATCTGTAATGTTTTGTAATGTGCTTTATAGCAGTTGTTGTGAGGTACCTCTCTTGGTTTTGAACTGTATAATCCACTCAGGTAAAAATAATTTCTTTTTCTTCCTTTAGGAGCTTAAATTTTTTAAAATTTCTCTTAGTTCCGGCGGCCATACATAAAATCTACTCTTTCCCCATCCTCATCTCTGAGTTTTTTCTCGTTATTGACTTGCTTTTATGGGTATTGGTACTTACCTTTGAGTTTAATATGTACTATAATCTCTTTATCGAATGCTTCTCCGCTTTCAGAGGAAGAAAATGGCTCGTCATCTCTAACATCGAACGACGGTGCTGCAGGAAAAAAATCGGAAAAACTCGACTTGTCGCACGAAAACGTCGAATCAGAGGGTTCTATGGACACCACATCGACGTCGACAAGCCCTACATCTAGTGGTTCACCAAGGACTGGAGAAACTGTCAGCACAACGACAACTAGGTGTGTTTTCTATGTTACTTGTACTTCAGTATTGAATTTTGACTTGCATTCGAACTTTGAATACAGTTTTTTCTGCTTGTGTGACTACTCTACGTTCTTGCTATCAGTAGAACAAGGTATATAGTTGGTGCAGATGCACCTGTCCTTGTTTTGTTCATTCTACTACTTTTTCATGAGTTTTTTTTTTCAGTGTTATAGTTTTGTTGTTGAATTTGGTGGTAGTAGGCCTAGTAGCTAAAATTGATATTACTTTTTCATTATGATTTAATGGCGTAGCGACAAAGTTCGACAGTTCCATTTTACAAAACAGCTACGATGAATGTTCGAATAGCCAAACTATTCGAACATTCATCGTAGCTGTTCATTTTATAAGTTATTATGTAGATATCATTCTGTAGGTACAGTGGACGGCAATGGCGGTGGCCCATCTGCGGCCTCGAGAAGGACGCAGCGCAACCGCGCCGCGCGCGCCGGGACCGGTGTCGTCTGCTACCGGAGTGCTATTTCTAGTCGCTTTCTTTCCGACTTGGTCAGAAATGCTTAAAATCGGGCAGAGAAGCTCTAAATATAGCACAACAGCAGCAGAAAACATTGTTTAAGACGCGGGCGGCGCGGTTGCGCTGCGTCCTTCTCGAGGCTGCAGATGGGCCACCGCCATTGCCGTCCACTGTATTTTGGTATTTGCTCTTTTGAAACTTGACCACCCGAAATAATTGGCTTTCCTTCGCCTTATTTCTTGTGCAAGTAGTACTGAAAGGTGCAACTCCTATAAAATTCATTCAGATAGAATTCTTGCGGATTTATCGTTACCTTCTTTGCTGACTCTCTCCAAACGTTTAATCCGAGCTCGGATACCCTGATAATCGTGCAACGAACGTAAAATTGCAGGCCTCTTTTCACGAATAGGTGCTATTCGACCGTGCAAAGGTGTCATGAAAGCGCGATGACAGATATTCTATGCGCTGAATATGTTAAAGATGATGGGCTTTGAAGATGCTTTGAGCGACCCGATGCTGACGTGAATCTTTCCATCTGTCACGACAATTACGTGGTGACAGATGCCAGAATTGCTATAAAATTTCCGGAAGTTTCCGGGTCCTTTGAGGTGTTTTAGAGCTCCTTCTCGAATTTTCATTGATTGAACGCTATTCACCTCGTTGGTTTCTGGGTAAAAAGTTGCTATAACAGAATATTCTGTTTGACCAGCATGCGCTAGCACTTCCAACGAAGTTTTTTTTTTATTGTCCTTGTGTATTCTCTTTTCTATTTATGTCATTTTAACTGATGTCGAGTGACTCTCAATTGCGATTTTTGAATCCGGCTCTGGATTTTGGTTTATTTTTTGCATTTTTTCGCACTTATTCTATGAACGCGCTTATTTTCTGCCATAGTTTACTTGTGGAAATGTTCCTTTCATCGGCGGATTGCTCCATAATAACTCTAGAGCCATGGTTTTCCAGTGACGTATGTTAGCTAGCGTTTTATTGTCTCCATCGTTCTCATTAAGCGCCTATTCAGGAACGCCAGCCATTCCTTGTAAAATTTGATCAATTTCTTGATTGGCTTAGGTTCTTGCTTTGTTTGGTTATTTAGAGTTGATGTTGGGAATTTCTAGACTTTTTTTTTGCCAGATTTCAACAGTTATGCGGCGAATATAGCCATCTGCTGCAAGTCTAAATGTTTCAGCCGAATGGAAAACGGAGAGCCAATACCGCGGCTCGCGCCCGGCATTTACCACAAGAAGCCTGCACCGATTCTCACAGATGCGGCGATCCCTTTCAGCAGCGGTGAGTTTTTCAGTTCAGGGTACGAATTTTGCAGGTGTTCGTTCTTTGCGTGTTGTTTGTGAGTTTCTGGAACACTTGTCGTTCCTAGACGTTCTGTAATCAGTTAGCCAGTCAACATATTCAAGATAAGATACTTTGAAGACATGACATATTCTACGCGCGATGTTTTTGCAAGCAACAGCTTGGAATTTCGGTGGAATGTTGTGGCTCTTTCATTGCTTTGTGCATTGTGATAGATGAGTAGAACATCTGGACGAGCTCCGGCTCGACGACCATGCTCGCTAATTGTTTGCTGGCATCTCTAGCGCTCATTGTGAGTAGGTAGCAGGGGATTTGTCTGCTAAGCGTTGAGTGATTAGCCTGAGAATTGATTAGCAGAGGTGATTGTGGTTATGGTTAGTACGGGTATCTTGTTGCAGTTCCCTTTCATTGATTAAATACATGTTCTATTTTTGAAAGAAGGGGATTTTGTACTACTTCTTTATTGTCACGCTTTATTTGCGTTGCGACTTCACAATTATTTATTTTTTCGCCATTTGAACTGAGTGATACACTGATTGCTCCATAGGGAAAAGGTTTAGATTGCTATGCAGTTATTCGATAACTGTCTTTTCATTGGTTTGTTTTTTCTTATCCTGGTCAATACAGCAGTGTCGGTAGCCTCCATTTTAGGCGCTACCATCAAGTTGGAGGGGAATTTACCTTGATTGCTTCGAAGAACGGTGAAAGATTGCAATAAAACTGGTTTTTACAATCGAAGAAGGGATCTAGAATTTCCTCTCTTGGAAATCCCGATTGCCCGTTGTTTTTTCAACCTTTGAAAAAAACAATGGTTGCCTGCCTGAGATTTGGAAACTCGAAGCAGATAGTTTTTATTGGTAGGGGGAGGTGATAAAAATCCAGTGTATTTTGCAGGTGAGTCATTGGTAAGGGAGGAAGTGGTAAGAGAAATGGTGCGAAATCGAGGTTAAAGTGAAACATTCTACAGAGTCTCGTGCATTTACTTGTTACGTTCTGCTGTTAAATTATGTAATGTTAGTACTTTTTTTGTAGTGGCCAGTTTCTCCTTTCCCATCACTTCAAATGACTGGGTTTTTAATGTTTTTGCTGCAGTCAAGTCATACAGTTTAACCGCCTGTCCCACATAAACCTGAAACCTGAACTTTAAAGTTTCGAAGAAAATTATTAAGGATTCCTCTTCAAAGAGGTGAAATCCATGTCTAGCAACACAGCTGGGACTTTATGGATTTGGCAATTCTTTGGAAGCTCTACGTAGGTAACAATCCGTCCCTTGTCTATTCATTTCTCAAACGATGAGCCGCGGGTAGGCAGCAAAGGAATAGAATCTGCCTGGTAGTAATCCGTGAAAGCGTTGCACTAAGGGGACATTTCATTGGGAAATAACATTGCTTCTTCTTCTTCTTCGTTAATGGCGGTGCACTACAATATAGGCGTCTCAGGTGGTGTTTTTCTTAATATCCTAGTAATTGTTACGAAATGTTGGGAGTACCGTTGTAATCAGCGCTCAACTTTCTACTAATGAAGCATAATCCTCTCACTATTCTCGCTGGGTGTCACTACATATAGGAAGCCTTGAGGAGCTGTTAGTATTCAGGCGTTGTCTACCTCAGAATTGATTTGAGACTTTGATATCGGAATAATATTCGGATTGCGCTGTTCGCAGTGGTATACATATTTCCTTAAAAAAATTGCCGACAACCGCTTTTTAGGCTACTTTATTCCGGGGAGTTCGAGGTGTGACATGACGCAACTCCGCAACTCCTCGTGACAGCAACCACGAAGAGTTGCCGAGTTGCGGCACCCACGCCCCGAATTCTCCAGAAAGAAAGGATTTAAAAAGGGGGTTTCCATCACTTGGGTAAGGAAATATCTATACCACTATAATTAGCATCGCCTGTAGATCCTTCTAATGTTAAAATATCAAAATCGATCCTGAGGTGAGACATTTCGTTCAAGCCTATGCTCATCTCGCGCGAGGAAGAGAGCTCTGTTCATTTTATGCTGCTTCCCCTCGGTAATCTTTTACGACGAACAAATTGCCAGATTTATGGGTCATCTTGGACCCATAGAACAAGTCTGATAGCGGGCAATTATGAGGAAAAGGTGTGTTTTATTTGCGTCTGCCGACCGCCTGAGCGGCAGACACAATTGGATGCGGCACGACCCCAATTAAACAATTACTCCAATCCGCGGCAACAACGCTGTACCAGAGAAACAATAGCCGCAGCAGGCGGCAACAAGTCAAGGCTCTCCAGCCGGCGGTCGCTTGGATTTCCGGTAGTTGAGCGCGAGCGGTGTGTTCCGGTTCAGATAGTTGTAGTACGTGCACTAGTACGTGCACTAAGGATGCTTTGTTCGTATTTTAAATAGTGAGATTTCCTACCACTTAGAAACAAGAAATTACCTGCTATTATCTGTTAATTGGGTCTAGAAGGAAGACAAAATGCATTGTTTTCTTTATTAGAAGCAGCTCTCGGTTTCCCCTTGCTTTGGCCCTTGCAAAGTTAAGTACTAGTATCCAAGAGTGTTTTGCACCACTACCTAGCAACACCGCTTCTTACCGCAATCAATGCCTATCATTTGTTCACTTATCTAGCCGAAAAAAAACCAAACCAAGCTTTACGGATTGTTTACTCACATACTTGGCCGAGCTTTTCCCGTTACGTTTTTTCCTAGATATTTCTCATATTTCCACCCCAGCGTGAGTGGGTTCGATTTATCCATTGTCACCGCGCTGTTATATGAGTTCCTTGATTATGACTTATTCAAAATCATGCTGTTCTCCAATTAGAAATTTGTTGGAGAGCCTTCAATCTCATTTTTTTTTCAGTCATTGACCCCGCAGTTAATGAAGCTTTTATGGAAAAGGAAGGAATATGTGGGTGAAAACACCCGCGTTACCTGAACTTTTATCTCAGGTTAGGAGAATGAATATACAAGTAGCTTTTTTTGCAAGTAGGTCAGTTTTCCCCACGTGAAGTTTGTTATTGCACCACGTTGTACTTCTTGAGTAGATGATTATGGATGTATGACGGAAATATTGCTGTAAAAAGGGCATGCTAGTTGTGGGTGGGGTGAGGTTGTCCTTAACTGAGCAGTCAACATTCCCAGGGGGTCACTCGGATGCTAGAATTTTTCTGGCAGCATATCATTTTCTTTATTGATTGTTAGGTTTTTTTTTGTTCTGGGAGCGCTGTGAAAGTTGGGTGAAAAACGCTGCTTTGTCACATCTGCCTAGGGAGTGCAGCTCTCGTAAGCTTTATTCCACTCTCATGTATTTTCAAATTGTGAAGTTCTACATACTTATTGTTCCATTTGTTCGCTAAATGCCCTTAGTGTGCTTTTTACCGAAAAAGAAAAACAGATTGTTGAGGGAAAAGAGCGGAATAAACATGAAGACGGGTGTTATTCATAGACATTTCACGAGGAAAAAAAGTTGTTGTAAGTTGGGACCAAAGCTTATTCGATGTGGTCCAACCCGGATTTTTTTCAAAAATGATAGCACTGGAAAGAAATCCGTGAAATTATTTAAAAGCATCAACTTCTTTTTTGCATAGAAGTGTGAAATACCTACACCCTTGTCTGTCATTCTTCTATCTATGGATATTTCCTTCCAGTTTTCCCGACGATTCATCATTTTACGAATCCACGCTATCCCAAAATGTATTTATAACAGGATGAAACGCTTGATTTCCATGGAATATTGGGAAATGAAATGCTCCGTGATTCCTGTTTTTATCTGATTGCTCCGTTTTGTGCCAGATTGTCTATTGCTTCTATCCTTTTTTTTGGCTCTTCTGGTCGCACCTCCATAGAAATTTGAGGGTGAGGACTGAGAATAATGGGTTACCTTTTGCACCTGTCCTATTCCACCTCCTCCTTTATAGCCTCAGGCTTGTCTTCTGATGATAGTGCGCTTTTTATGTCTTTCTTTTAAGTGCATTCTTTTTGGACTCTTTTTGCAAGCCATTAGTGAGTTTTTCTTTCCACAGGTCTTCACTGCGTTTCTGATTGTAACAACTTATTCTCCTTTTCATAGCTTTTTGCTGCATGTAACGAAATATTTCCTTTTTGATACGTTTTTACTGCATTTCTGGATGTAGCAACTTAATGGTGGATTTTCAATCCGCCTCGTTCTCATTCACATTACATTTTATTCACATTACATTACATTCACCCTCAGGTTCTTTCGAGTAACACAAACTCTTTGCAACAACTCTTATTGAAGCTCTATGTGCCACTGAAACCCGTAACTAAATTTTATTTTACTACTCAGGTGATGTTATGTGATATTTGTGCGTTTATTTCTGTAGCATCAGCGATTTCCTTTTACTGTAATGTGTTACCTGTCCAACTGGCGCGATTCGCACCAGTACTCGGGATGGGCTAGGATAGGGTAGGGATTACTGTATGGATGTGACACTGTTATTCCCCCTTTCCAAACCGGCAAGCTACATAGAAGCTAATTTTACCTCCATGTGCAGGCTAGAATAGGTTTAATTTGTTTACCTATAGTGCTATTGATGCGGTTCATTAGCTTTGCCGTCCAGGTTCGCATTTCCCGTGTGGCCGACGAGGCGCGCACGATGGTATGATGCACCCTAATTGAGGCTGAGCGTTGACGGCCAGGTTCGTAAGTTCCCACGAGAATCAGGTAGCTGTGTGTGCGTGGTGTGCGTGGCATTGGCCGCTCGGCTAGCCGGGCTGTCAGTTCCTGTAGTCCACCTTCGCTTTTCGCGCACATTCGGCTATTCTTTTTACTCATTTGACTTACTTACTCTGGTAGATGTGCAGCAAGAAAGTAGCACGAGCTGGGTAAGCCTAGGATTATCTCCGTCCATCCTTCCCTTATTTGCTGCCATTCACCCCTCAGCTGCTGCTGAAGTATCACTTTATTTAGCAGCAATTGAAGAAGGATGACAGCAGTTAGATGGAACATGTCCTTAGACCTTGTACTCAATGTATTACGCTGTTCAGGATGTGTTCCTGCTGCACAGTCATCAGAGTATAGGTTCCTGAAAGTTTTACGGAAGCTCCCCGCGAAAGTTCCCGTTTTTTTTCTATTGGCGCTAAAGTTGCAAAATTTGTGGACATGTCGTGTGCGGCAGCCAGCACCACTACCACTTTAGTCATCTGCCGACTATTGTTGGTAATGTAATAACGACGTGGGTGACGAGCGAATTTCACGCCGCAAAATATGCGCGTATCTTTGTTGGCGGTGTGTTTATGCGCCATATGTGCTGGCATAGCAGCATTGTTGTAGTACGTACGCGCGCGTAAAGCCAGTGTCATTCACGCAATAGACTGATCCATGAACTTTTGGAATAACAATGGGGTCTGGACTTTCTTTGGTCTTCTTCCAGGAGACAGATAGCAGAGTGAGGCGACTCCTTAGCCTGGATGCATCATTGAAATTACCCAAGGTAAACATGTTGACGCTCTGATAACGTTGGCCAAATTTGTGTGATGTGAACACGTTTACCTTGGGTAATCTGGATGATGCATGCGGCCCCTTATCTAGTGGGCTCGGATGCATAGTTATAAGGGTGGGTGCCCTCATACCCATTGCTTATTATGTAGTAGCAGCTAGTTATAGGTATAGGTATAGCTAAGCAAAGTCAGTTGATGGGTGCCACGTAAAGGGTAAATTTCAATACCTCAAGACACCATAGGTAATCTCAAAGATGCATATGGGATCTGGTGAAATTTGAGTGAAATACATTGGTACTTGTTTACTTGCGGATCGGAGGATTTCAGTGAATTTCTAGTAGCCCAAAAGTTTTCTAGAGGATCTTTTTCTTAAAAATATGATAAATATTACAGAACTTGAAACATACTGTACAGGCGGAGAGAGTAACGTTCTGGAAACATCCAAATTACCTCTATCAGGTTAAATATTTCACTCTTTATACATATTGGAAGGCTTTAAGCCAGGCACAACTGCTTTGGCTGGCAATCAAACATGACAGTGAATATATCTGGCACATTATATAAGTATTGACAATAGGAGAATTGCCGAGGAAGTCCGAGCATTTTTCCTCTGTTTCTGATCAAATTATTTTCCTGGATAACATCCACTTCGTTGCGGTAACCTTTAGGGTAAGAAAAGCAAACAAAACAGTGAAGCCCGCATTGTTGAAGTAAGAACATCTAATGGGATTGAAAGCAACCAGTCTGCATTTCCTGGAAGCTCGAAAAAAGCTGTGATGTCTGTCAGGCCCGTAGAGACTCGAGCTGAGCTCGGAAGTGCAAATATCCATGTGTCAGTCATACATCGCTTAACAGATTGAGCATTTGATATATAGAAACAGGATTCTAGATTGAGGAGCCATGTATAAACAATTGTGATTTTGTCTTGCAAATTACATTATGTGCGCACAGTGGTTATAGACAAAATTGAGAGCTTCTCTTGTCTCTCCAGGATCTGTACTGACTTGGATGTGACTTTCCTGTCCTTTTCAGAAACTATTTGACTAGAAAATAAAAAAAAAACTTTCCATGTTCTGCTGAACGCTGCACCCGACACCTCTTGCCCATGCCCTGGAAGCGCCAACTGTTGTTCCGGTATTTTTTGCTTGAGAAGTCACTGTAGAAATCAAGGCTTTGTTGGAAACAGAAGTGAGATTCTCTGATTCTTGGACTGGGGCATTTCAGAAGCTCTCTTTTATTATGCTACTGTTCTTTTTGGGTTTTTAGATAGGTCTTTATTAAGAGGTAACGTTTTACATGAACAAAGATCGTTCTGTAATGAACAGAGGCATTATAAGAAGAGAAATTATGTAGGTACATATTAGGTGTATGCCAAGCCATCGGGATGTTCCAGGTTACTGTTTCTTCATTAGTAGCTAAGGTTGGGTAGCTTTGTTAATAAAATTTTCGAGAAATGTGGCTAAACGTTTGCGATGATCGTTTTACTAATTTTCTTCCGCGCATTTTTGAGAACTTTGCTGTTTCCACTTCTGTGGATGGATCCAGAAAAAACTGGTGAGAGCGTTTGCTTTCCAACTACATATGTAATGTGATTAGTGACTGCTGCTTGGCATTTACTCCTATGAGATACTATTTAATGTTAATTTAGATAAACCGTGATGAGATACTATTTAATGTTAATTTAGATCTTTTTGGGCAAAATTTCCATTTTTGTGGATCCGGAAAAACTAGTGAGGGCGTGTGCTTTCCAAATAATGTGACTTCTGACCACTGATTTGCATTAAGCTACTGTTTAGTTATAATAATTTTGATCTAAATGTTCATGATATATAAATATTCTTGAATAATCGTAATAAACCCATATATGTACACAAGGCTTGTCATAAAATCGTCAAGAAATTCAGCTTTCTTTCTCTCGGTTTCTCTCCTTTTTTTCAAAGAATTTTTTTCATCATGTATACCTATGGATTCCCTAATCTTTAATGATATCGCGCCCGTCGATATCGCCCTCATTCCAGAATTTATTCGCGTGATCAGATTGCTAGTATATTACTTGAGTATGCGGTGGAAGTTGACGACGCAACGGCATTTACTCTTATCCGTGATGAGATCTCATTAAATTGTCATTTAGCGGCCGGCTAAGGTCTCCTCTGGGGGTGCTGCGTGACGGGATTTAATAATGTATTAGTGTGGGTTTTGTTCGTTGCGGCTTTGGCGTTGATGGCCTAAGTGCTATCGGCTGACGGAAATGGAAATGAGCAGTTGGCAGTAAGGAGTAGTAATAGTAGCAGTGACTATATAGTGATTTTTAAGAATTAGAGCGGACTATTAATGCCTTTGAAGTGGTTAAGTGAGAAGTTTAGAACACCGTTCTGTCTAGTTTCCTCCGAACTTCTCGCGATTCTTTGTGCATCAGACAGAGATTAATACGACCGCCGCCGAGTCAGACATTATTAGGCATAAGTAAAGGCGACGTCGCGCGCGACATCAATGCCCATCTTTTCGAGTTTTTCGCGCGTCGCAATTCATTTGAGTGAAATGCCGCGAGGTAGCAATAGGCGGCTTTCTGAAGATATATGGCGCTTTTCACCCGAGAAGACAGGAACTGAATTGAGTGGCTAGTAATGGGAGCGGAGATGCGAGCGAAATTCTAGTGGAATTTCGATTTGTTAGATTTTGTAGCCAGGCCACGCCTACTGTGGTGGAGGTACGAGCCTAAATTAGGTCTGGTTAGAGAGATTTAGATGTGCGATTCTACCTGTTATTTATGGATGCTTCCGGGAAGATCCTATTTTTTCCCGCCCACGCAGAGTGGACGAACTGGTTTAGTAAAACGTAGTAGAGTACACCACTTCTATCCTTATTTGCTGCTGCTGACTCAACATTTTCAACCAAATAGTAAACCTAAAGTTTGTATATCAACCCTTTAAATTATTACTCGGAAAAAGGATATGATAACGAAACGATTCTAACATTTAAATATGCATGAGCTCATGAAATCGCAAATGATGTCTACATCTACCCAAGAGACTCGTCCACTTTCATAGAGCAGGTGGGACATTTCGGGAAGCATTCTTAAATCCATGAATACTGGGCTGTCTTTTGAATGATGTGAATCCAGCGCTTTCGCAGGACAATGACGGAAAAATTCGATTGGGAGTTTTTTAGGCGTTTTACCTATGGTCATATGTGGCTTTACTACATATGGGTGTAAATACATGGTGTGTTTCACCAGTAACATTGTGAAGATATTAGAGAAAGAGAGGGCGTGAGAAATAGTGCCGTATTCAGAGAGACAGATGAGAAATGCAGATCATAGGCACGAATACTCAACCATCGTCGTTTTTGGAGCAGACCACATAAATATTCACTCCTGACACCTTTGAAGAGCATAGTAAAGTTTTCTCACGTGCTCTAACTAGTACTATTACTGTGCTCTTTTTGTGAATTCGTGGAATTGTGCAGTGTTATCCTCTTTTGTGTTCTCGTTTCACCTCCATTTGACTTTCCACTCACAGGAACCTCTGCTTCATTGCTGAATGGCCGTGGCGTTGAATAATATGGCAGTGCCGTGTTATGAGGCGATAAAGACGCTAATGACCAACATCGGCTGGATCCACATAGCCTCATTAGTTAGGGATCCTGCAACCTGAAGCCATAACCTTTGGGATCCTTTTCCTGGAGGGGTTACCAGGGTTCAGAGTCAACATTGTGAACTTGCATCATCGTATGGGCCCCGTGGTCGTCTTGCATTTGCTTCATAAAGAATCAAAAGGATGCCGAGAATACCGAGTGAATGATTCCCATCATAGGAAAGCCGACGGTTGGGTGGAGTTTCTATGTGGGAATTACGAGCGTTTGGTCGTGTTCCCATCCGTAACGGCCCTTTAATAACGTTGTTTGCGAGCTCTAATGGGAGTTTGGAATACATGTTGCCCTATGATCAAATCCTCGCTTGTTGAGCTAAGTTCTGGGATGAATCCTGGCTTTATTGAGGTTCAATTGAAGGAATATATTGGCCCAGGATTGGTAGCTATGCGTGAGCATGGTTATAATTACTATGACCTGACGAATTATGAGGTGGCACGTCGCAGGTCGTTTGTTCCTCGAATTGGAGGCTGTAGGGTCGAGTTGATGAGATTTGCAGAGGTTATGAAGAAAAGGACTTGACCAGGAAATTGTCTAGGCTATTTTATGTTCTCGGAGAGCTACTACATATAGAAGTGTTTTAAGGTTAAGATGTCTAATTCACTCCAATTTCGGGAAGAAGAACGGTTTCATAAAGGTGGAGATTCGGTCAAGATGTTTCCATTGAACGGTTCGACTTCTTTGACCAAGACTATGTATAGGTCAAGTGTCAAGAAGATTTTGTTTGAAATGTAGCAAGTTCAAAAAATAACTTGTTGCTGAAGGTCACTTGGAAGGAGTTTGGGTATCCAGGAGGTTCTAGCGTTGTTGATTTTGCTCAGAATCCACAAAGTGATTGCTTTCTATCCATGAAAAGTCTTCTCAGAGAACTGGAGTCTTGAGAGGACTTTTCATAGATTTAAGGTGATGAAATAAATTATTAGTTGCCCTATCCAAGCGCTACCCTTATCTTACTATTGGAAAGGGAAGTAGTAGATCCAGAATACACATACTGTTTTCAAGAAAAGAGCGACCATGAATGTTTGTGGAAACGTTGTGACCTACCTACCCATCTGAAATGGACGAGTTCTCCTGACAGAAATGTATATTTTGTTAGGGAAATTTGTCTTAGTAAGAGATGGCAAGTAAAGGCAAGAATTGCCAGCTACACAACATTTTGTCTGAGAAACTTATCCGTATTTGGAATCTCTCCAGGAACAAGGACGGATTCCACCACAGAATTTGGAGCTAGTGGCGGAATCTCCTTCTAAACAAAAAAAAAACTGTGTAAAATGGCGGGGGGGGGGGGGGGCTTGTAAAGCTTTTGGTCTTGTCCGTGGTTATCCGTAATCTAGGAGTACCTAGCTACTGCGGGAATCCACAAGTTCCTGAAATAAGCTCATCTGAGAGTCGCGGCTCTCTTCCAGCCTTCCCCATACTTGGCACTTCCCTCCGCAATGCTCCTCCTGTTGCTCCCATATCCGCCGTCATGGGCGTGGCTTGGAAGAGGCGATGAACGGTCATCGGTCAGCACCCCGTCATGTTTGTCTTTATGATCCCCGAGTTGCCCTCGATACGTCGAGTATGTCGAGGCATACATGTGTTTGTTAGCGCCTCAGAGTGATGCTATACAACTTTACCTGTTACTTGTTATGCTACACATACGTTATGCCGATAGAATTTATTCAGGCGCAATATAGTTAATGTCGTGGCGTTTCCCTCCCCCCCCCATTTTCGCAGGTTCTTCACCACTCTGCAGTCTTTTTCGCGTGAATTCTAAATTATAGCTGCGTTTCGTTTAGAAAGATTGCACTAGCGTTGCCTCGTCTAGTTCGTGTGACAAACCACGCCCCCTCATTTTCACCTTCGATTTTCTAAGGAGATCTTCTCTCTGGATTCCTGCCAGACTGTGGCAGTTAATACTTATGTTTGGATAGTAACGAGTAGGCTCACCAATCGTGGAAAATACCACTAAATCAGGCTTTTTTTGTTCTTTTTTTTTCTGTGATTTTGCTGTTTTTCCTGGGTTTCATCCAGAAGTGTGCAATATTTTACAAGTAGGGATATTAATATGTAGTCTGGACAATTTCAGAGTGATTTAAATAGAATTGTGAGGCATTTGCGCTGTTCGCCCTGCCTAGTTTTAAGTTTATATTCTGCTGACTTCGTGTTTCGCTCAGGAGGTAATTTATATGCTTTTGATGGACGATTACCAGTAATGTTTTTTTTTGTGGTGGGCGCGGCTAATACTTTAACTTTTCTTTCTTAGTGTGCTTAACTTTGCAAAGTGGTTTGGACTGGATTCTGCTTCTCTGGTTCAAGAGGAACAGCTTTATCGAGTGGGGCTGTGGATCTTACTCCTACATTTTACTTTTATTGATTCAACTAAATTACTCTATTAAGCCTGTACTATATAGCATCTTTGCGGAGTTTTTAGTTGATATTCTACAAACCCTTCCCAATTACTAATTTTTACATGGTGCTTCATCTCACGGATGAAAATTACTAATTAAAAGGTCATTTTTTCTCGTACATTTATGACATATGTGCATCTCCTAGATATCACTCCTTTAATTGGAACTGACAAGTTGAGGGGTAATTCAGATGGGTTGGAGAGGGTTGCCTTTTTTCTGCGCTTTTTTCTGTAGCCAAAGGGCAAATGCGTACTAGTAATCGTACTAGTTTCACTGTGAAAGCAGTGTAAGTGTTGTATGATGTAACCAGTGTTCTTTTTTTAAGTCTTCGTATATAAACTTCTTAGCATAACATTATTCTGCTTCTTGCTAACTGTTTTGACTTTGGCTTAGTTGTTCCACAATACTGCTCCTCCTTGAGTAATGACGATCGTTTCGGGTTGTGAATTTTGAATTTTCAATGTTTTTTAGTCATAGATTCCATGAAAATTTCTGGCTCCCTGTGTTCCCAAACTTTTGAGACACGGCATTTCCGGCTCATTTTTAATTCCTTGTCCATTTCTTGAAGATCTCCTAATTGAAAGCCTAGAAACAAAGGCGTTGTAGGCCGTCGTCTGCATGCGACCGATTTTTTCCTCACCTCGTTATAGCAGGCGTTCGTTATTGAATTGTACTAGTATAGGTCATACTAGAGACGAGCCGTGTTCTCACCATCGTCATCATCAGCACGATGGTATCGGCACGTTTTTACCGTTGCTTGTCGAGGACAGTTTTGATGCACACAAATGGGTCGATTTCTATGCGACGTTTGCCACATATAATGCGCATGATTGCGGAACGTCTGACGGTGCCGGCCAGCGACGGCGGCGACAGTGACGACGACGTTGGCGTCGGCTGTTCTGGCCACCAGCGCGTTTATGGTTTTTACGGTTGTATCCTTGGGAGTGTGGTGTTGGACTGTTCTGGCGTGGCAAAAGGTGATTTTATGAGTGTTCACCTTCTACCATGTTCCGATTTCCGGAGGTGGAGGACGTGGGGAAACTATACTTCGGAGCCCAGATTTTTGGCCACAGTTTAGTTTTTTTCGTTGCTAATTATTCTTCAAAGCTGTCCAAATATTGATTTCATAGTTTCATTTTTTTTATTTATAATCCAAGAACCAGTTTTCTTTCGGCTAAATCGTAACAAGATTTCCTGGATTTCCTGGATAATCTCCCCCTCCCTGTCCGAGTTCATAGATAGGATTTCCGAAATTGTCTGCGCTAGAGCAACTCGCACCTCTTGGAGGGAAGAAAAAAGGGCTCCAGAGCTTTTTGTTTCTGGAGCATTCGATTTTTTTCAGCAGGGCTTCCGAATCATTAAACTCATTAAATTTCTTGAACTTGTCCGATTTTTATTCCCTCAATAATCTGAAATTTATGTGTTCTTACCCAAGTTTGTGGATAACCATATTCCTATTGCCATTTTCGACAGACACTGCCAGTTTTCTGTTTATTTTCGAGATCATATAGTATTCTCAGAGTGGCGTTTTTAAATCGCATAAGTGATCCACAACGTTTTTTTGGACTTGGATTAGATTCCCGAACTTTTCTAATTCTCATCTTGTCCCTGGAAAACCTGACTAATCTACTTCAGTGTGGAACTTCTTCAACATTCCATGACTTGGACTAGTTCGCATGACCTTATTCCATTACATTATTGAGTAATGAACCAGAATGGAGATATCTTTGGTAGTGGAGCGTCATTAATGTATGTTGAAGAAGTGGGCAGAACTAAGGACAAGTAATGCTGTTTCGATGTCCTAGCCACGGTTTTTGGGACGACGATGTTTACACAACCTATACGAACACGCTGTAGTCGTGGCATGTTTACTATGTATGTTGGTGTTGGTAGTAGCTGTTATAATAGTAGGTTGGAGATGTCTTCAGACGTGTTTTGCTCGATTCGGATACGGAGCATTGTGTGAAGGTGGTTCTCTTTTACGAAAAATATGCAAGGATCATTGAGTTCTTTTTCCTGGTGGCGATGATGAGAGAAGTGCTGAAAAGAGCCACGCGACTCCACTAGTCGCAATGCGTCGTTCGTTTTTTCGCACGACGTTCCTCTGTCAGCTCGACCTAGGCGTCGCTTGCTGGCCGTAGTGGTGCTAAATGCCAGATGTGGGGCCGAATTTTTGGCCGCCGGCCTTGGAAGCCCCGACGGAAAGTCTTTCGAGTCAGCGCCGTCGGCTCCTCCTACTCTTTGGCTCCCACCATCTTTACTATTCACGTGCGTACTCATACTTATTCAGCTCAGAGAAGTTGAAGCGACCTATTGGAGCTTTTGCGTCGTTGTCCTGCGTTTCTGGCTTGTTAGATTTAACCTCAAATATTGGAGAAGAAAAAAAGCATATTTCCTTCACATTCAGGTCAATGCCATCCTTTTTTTAAAAGAAATCTTTCATAATCTGTTTCCGGGAGCAAAATTATTTGTTCCGGAGAGCCCAACATAAAGAGTAAAACACCAGAGGAATCTCTAATAGCACGCGATTTTCCCCACCCTTTCGAAAATGAAGAAAAAAAATCAAAAAATCAAAAGTCACAGCTAAAATCCGAAATCAAAAGTGTCCAAAATCGACATCCAAAAGAAAGCAGAGCCTTTATTTTCACTTTTCCCTCTCCCTCTCTCTTTCCCTCTACCTCTTTCTGTCTCTCTTTCTTTTTTCTCTACCTTTCTCTTCCTATCTCTCTGTCTGCGCTCACTACCTGCTTTCTCCTTTCTCTCCTTTTTTTTCTCTTCTTTCTCAGCCCTTCTATCCCCCTCTCATCTCTGTCTATCGCTCTATATGTCAAGTATCTCATCCACTTTTCTGTACGCCATCATGCTTCCCTTCTCCTTTCTTATTCGTTTCTTTTTTTTCCCGTACACTTCCTGTAACTTTTATTTTGATCCCGTTATGTTGTAGTGATTTGCATTTTTCTTTCTCCTTATCCTTTCGTCATCGTTTTCCTGAACCTTACCTTGTCCGTAAGTGTGCCTTTTTTGCTCATTCATTTTTCTTTACTTCATTACTTTATTTGTTCTTCTTCATACTACCTGTATTCTTCTATTTTTATATTTGTGCTCGATTTGTTCCTCACTTTGAATTCATTTCCTTTTTTTCTTCTACAGCTTAATTGGCCTTTTAGTGTGTTTCTTGCCTTTCACCACGGGCACCGCTTTCTAGATGTCCTGTTTTCATTTTCATTTTTCAACGTGGCCACATCTCTGTGCTCTCCTAAACATCGCTCGTATAATTGCAAAGTGCATTTTCTGGCTGTGGCTTGTTGTTCGCCAAGCAATTGTCCCCATTGTCTTTAGAACGTCGCTGCTTCCGCAGTGTGGTCAGGTAGTTAAGGCAACGGGCAATTTTCTTACGAAACATTTTCAAAGCTGTGGTTTGGGAAATACTTCCTATTTCTATTGTTATTCTTCCCTTGGACAGTTTCCCAGAATCTTCAACGGCTTTCCCGCAACTCTCTGAGTAACAACTGACCAATTAGCGCTTTAGTTTCCCATTCAACTGGCGCCACTTGAATGAAATCGGCACTTTGAATAGTTTGAAGGGTTTGTGTACTCGCCGATGCGCTTGAGAGGGTATCAAGGCCCGCTCCCATAAAGGAGACGAAGTTGGAGTCGTTTCCGCCGCTTTTGTGTGTGCTATACTGTCGAAAATGGGCGTGGCAGTGACATCTGGCCGAAGTATTTTGTGACATTGACGTTAAGCGCCTTAGTGGACAGCTGGATAAACGTGAAGCGTGATCTTGCGCAATGTGGATCCCTATTACACTCTGTTATTTGCGGTTATTTGTAAAGTAAGAAGTAGAAATGCTAATCCTAAGCTGCCAGACGTTCTTCTCATCCTGAAGAAGGCGACCTTTGAACACAAAAGTTGTGTTTTGCCGTGATAATCCATGGGTTTTGTTGTGGGGCAAAGTTGTTTGCGATGCAGCCGCTCGGATGACTTCAGTTCTTCCTAAGATTATATGGAGATGACTTGTACTAGTATTCGAATGAGGTTTGGACAGAATTTCTGGAAAACGCATGGTTATTCGTAGGTGGTTTCGCTAAAACAAAATTTAACTTTTCGCCTTTTCGTCGTGATGGCTCTCTTCGGACGAGTTTTCGCTCTCGAGACACTTTAAAATGATTCTACATATAGTAGTTGTGAACTTCCGACCAACACATCTGTTGCACAACGTAGCTGTTGTGATGTGTTTTTGCCTGTGAGCAGCTGATGCCCTTTGCATTCAGTGGGCGCGTTTTATAGTGACTGCTTTTTTGCTCCTGGGTCCGGATGCATTGTTGGAAGGATGGGTAATCTCTTACACATGGTTATGACTACCCATAGGTAGCAGTTGAGTAAAGAGAACGTCATGCATGAGTAAACACGTTGCCGAGTGCTAGGCAAAGGTAAGTTTGGACATGTTAACACGTTTACCGTGGGTAATCTCAATGAGGGTTTGAGCCATGGGGCTCTTAGATGGTTTTCAGTTGGCATCCTTGGATTTGGTTGGAATTCAATGGTATGACCGAGGACGAGAGCTTTTGATGAGCTTCACACTTTACTATTTTTACATATTTACTGCTATGTGGGATCTTTGTGGTGAGGTTTGAGAAATTTATCGCCCGTATGATGTCAGAGATGCTTAAGGGTGCATAAATGAGCTCCTTAGATTTCCAAAACTATTTTATAGAGGAGGTAAAAATTTTATAATAGCTTCAGCTTCATTGCTCATAACTTTACGATATTTATTTTATTTTGGATTCAGTTCAATAATTTGGATTCGAATTCAGTTTATCAACTCCTTTGGTTTTGAAATGATGTCCGTGTAGGTCTTCAAAGTGGTGAGGTTCCATTTTCTCAGTCTTCTCGTCGCTGCCCCCCCCCCATTTCCCCTCACCTGTCGCCGTCTGCGTTAGCCAGCGCCGAGGATCAAGTGGATTTTCTTTTTGCCATCCTACTGAAATGTTACACATTATAGAGGCGCATGAACGGTCTTGATTGAGCACTCATGCTGATTTTGCGACTTTCTGGATTTCAACTAAGTAACCGTATTCGTATAGGATTCTTCAACTATAAGCATTTCATTTCACACAGTGCCACTTGGTCATTCGAAGCATCTGCGCTTTGTAGAGTTGGATCCCAATATACTAGTATTTTAACTGTGTTACTGCTTTTACTGTTTCGTACCCAGGGAGACCTTGCTGGGAGTCTTGTGTTTCAAACAGGCGGAGCGACAGATCCTCATTCTTTTACTTTTGCAGTTATATTCAGTTTTTGTTGTTATTATGGTCATTTTTTCTAGGAATCAACCCACTATTATGGCCATTTTTTCTGGGAATCAAGCCATTATTTTGGCAATTTTTTCTAGGAATCAACCTATTCAAGTAAAATATGCGTGCGTAATTGTTTTACGTAATCTCTGTTCTTGTTTCTACCTCTGTTCCTGTTACCTTTGTTCTTGTTTTTAACTTACTACTGCAGCACTCAAGAGAGCAGTGTTTACTTTAGAGGAGAATCGATGAAATTTTTACGATTCTCGATATATCCACATCGTTAATCATCCCGTGTTAATGAGATTATTCTGTGCAGTTTTGTCTAGGCCCTACTATGTAGTCTATAGGCCTTATGGATTTTCACTATCGTTCCTAAAATAGCAACTGCTGCACTTTAGCAACGCGTTTCTTCTCGGCACCGCACATCCGCCTCATTAGCCCGCTATTTAGTGGTTTCTCAAATTTGCTTGAAGTAGGAGAGGTACTTGATTATGCTCTGGCACTTACTTGAGTGAGGGTGTGATTGAATTCACAGCTAGCCGGCTAGCCACCTCACGGACGGAGCCTCTTGATTCGCTAAGTACGTGCGTTGACGCAACACTGCACTATATTCTCGCGTTATTTGGATAGCTGTGTGGAGATGCTCATTGTTTTAGAGATGGTCTGGTAGAGTTCTGGGTTATTCTCTCAATATGATTGAGGATAATTTGAGATTTTGTTGTTACGTTACCTTTTGATGGGCATAGAAGTGACTGATTCAAGCAGGTACTGCCTATTCTTTATTGGAAGTTGTTACGCTAATTGGGGACCAGTTCTCGCTTGACGTTATTATAACTATAACTGGGGATCAGTTCTCGCTGTACATCACCAGAACTGAGGCTCAGTTCTCACTCTGCACCTATACTTCTCGTAATATCCTCCAATGAACGGATGCCGGGTTTATTTTGAAGGTTCTGAGGAAATGTTTTTATTTTTCTTGGTCCCTGGGGAACTTTGGATTCCTTTTCTTTTCGGATACATCTCATTTCTTCTTCCTTTCTTTCGACATATGAATAGGAAATAGGAGTAGTCGCTGCTAGATTGTAGCTTTATATTGTTGACTTTTTCATAGTACTCGTTTTTCATAGTAATACACAAAACTGTAAATCGGATAACTAGTTGGATAACTACTATGTGCCTAAAGATGTTACAAAATTATTTTGTGGTACAAATGCAACTGTTGATACCTTTGTTCTGGTTATCTTGGTCCAAAGGAGAGGTCAGGATCACTCCCCCGAGGTTATTGTTATAGTCTTCGATAGTAGTAGCGAGGTGCGATTCAAATCGCTTGGAATACTGCCAGAACCCACCACAAAGTGCGTGCGCAGAGAACAAAAGCAGTGAAAGTGCTGACTGTTAACTTTGTTTTTACACGAATGCACCCAATTTGATTGACGTTCACACGATCGGCGACGTATTAGATCGTATTAGTCGACCCTGGCGCTATCATAGCGTTGCGTAACTAAGGCAATACGATAACTCGGCGTAGTGACCGTAATCGCCACATTCGATAGGTCCATAACTGGTCGAAAGTGCGACGGAATGGCCTTCGATTGACTGGACACCTCGGCGGAACTGACGAATCAATGGAAGCTGGGAAAAGATAGGGGTGGATAAGGGAGGAGAGGAGTGGTTTTGGAACAAGGCCACGCCCACATGCTATTTTCGGTTGGAGGGAGGGGGGGGGGGGAGTAGGTAAAAAGGGTGTAGTAGTGTAATGTTGTAAGATAGTGCAGAAAAGGGAGTTTGGAGATTCTACGTCTACAAAATAGCAGGTCTGCGATGCGTCCGTGATAATTTATAGTGCCAGAGTGCTCGAGTAGTTTTAAAAATTATCCTGAATACGTGATTTTCATCCTATAGGTCCAGGATTTCCTACGAATTTCTGAGGTAGATGTTATTTTTTACGTCCTGTCATTTTGGCGGTGAAATTCTGGGCGACAATGAAACCGATAAGCGCTTTTGACAGCTTTGCTGTGAAGTACAAGAGAAATTCTTGCGGAAATACCGCAGTAGACAAGCAGTAGTGCTGCTAGCTCTTGTTCGGACTCGAAAAGTTATGTAAAAAGTCATTTTTCGCAGAAAATCACTGACATATTCGATCGTTTATACCGATAACCTGGTTAGTGAACAGCTGGAAAGTAGTAATAACAGGTCAGCGCCGCACTATGATAGATGTCGCGACCTCCGGACATGTGGGCGTGTCCTTACAGATATGCGGAACCTCCTTGTTATGAGAGTAAGGAGCTGTTTGAGTGACTTTCTGGATAATTATCCCTTGTTACGTTTGTCAGCATCATTCTATAGCTTACCGTGCTCGCTTTCCTTCTTGTATTCTCTTTTTCTGCCCAGGATAAATCTTTCCATTGTTACAGGTACGCTACCATTACCTCATCCATCCGAGTGTACGCCAGTGGAAATGCGTGGACCGCCACCGGCATGGATGCCACCGCATCCACCAGATAGGGACCACGAATATGAGAATAACTATGAAGATCCGGAAGATATTAGAGAACGAGGTAAGTGAGATGGTAGAGAGGCGCATTCAGACCCCCGCAAAAAAGGTTACAATGGTTTTCATACATGTCGGACCGTTGCTTTGATGTGAAGGGTTGTAGTGGAGGCGTTTTTGTTGCGGAATGAGTCAGACTGCCCGTTGTGGTGCTTTTAGAGTTGTCATCACGAGATCTTCTTCTGACCACGGCTGCGACAGCACCACCGCCGAAGTATAACTCGTATGAGATGTCACTGTCACAACAGGTTTGTATGTCTATTTGTTGGTTTTACTTTTTGTGGTTTATTTTTTTGTTTGTTTTTTAATTAGAACGAAATTGTGAACATCTAGAGGCCAGAATTATGCAACCTGGCTTTTTTTAACCACCTTCGTAGTTATTACGTCTCCTTTCTGGACCCAGATGCATCTTTGAAAGTATGGATAATTTCATACCCGTGAGCATGATTACCCTTAGGTAGTAGCTGGGTATTGAAAAAAATCACCTATGGGTGGAGTTGTTGATGTGTGCTAGGTAGAGGGTAAGTTTGCGGACGTTACCACACTTACCGTGGGTAATCCCAGTTGTGTATCTGGGCCCTGGACTGAAATTCCTCATTGAAGTTGGGACTAGCTCTGATTTTCTAGCATTTCTAATTTGAATTAATTTTTTATGCGGGTAACTAGCGGATCATACTATTTTTTTGAGTGTTATAGTGCCAGTTTCTGATAAATTCTGGGCGGGCATGCACCATTGAGATTACCAGAGTAAACGCGTTAATATCCTCAAATTTATCCATTATCAACACCAACGCCAACACCTCTACCCTGGGTAACCCCAATAATGCATGCAGCCTAGGTGTTAAAACTGGTTGAGCTGACAATAAGCTAACCTGGCTAGGCTTTCTCTCTTGCCGTCTAATCGAGATGATGAGAGGGATGAGGGTGGACTGTTGACGGATGTTATCCTAGCCGAGGTGAAGCTGGCCAACTGGTTTGCAAAGCTGTCGCAGTATAATTGTGGAGGTTGCTTGAGCGTTTATACATGCATTCGAATCCAGTACTTTCCACGCATTCCCATTGTACTTTTTCGCTTCGTCACGTCATCGTCTTTTCCAGTCTTCTGAGAAAGAATTCCGGAAAATAAACGTTTTCCATTCTCGGTGTCCATTGTTCTCTTTCGCTTTTTTCGTGTTTTTTTTTTCGAATGGGCTCTTTTTCGTAGAACATCATTGAATTGGTTCTAAAAAGTGTACCTGCAGCGGGGTTCCTACACACTCCCAGGACGATTGCAGCAATCCTGCTATCCGGAATAGACGAGTTCTTTTGGATAAGTATTGCTATACCTCGCTGATTCAATACTTCCATTTCTTCCTGGCTCTAATGAAATTTCGGACAAAATGCAGCGCTTCCCGATGTAAAACTCGTCCATCCTTACCTTCCAGGTAGGATAACCCCGGATAACCCCTTCCCGGGAACGCTCAACGAATCCTGTCACTTTCGTTTTATAGGCTTTAAATTTTGCTATGCTTCATTGTGTGGAAACTTAGGAGGTATTCTTAGCCACTTGTTGGTCTTCAGTGTTGAGGTCTAGCTATGCTACCGTACGCATACTGCCAAGCTGAAGTTTAACTTACCAAGGATAAAACCATTCTTTTCAACTAATTTGGCAAGTTGCCAATCACTTACAACATCGACTGAGTTTCGAAATTTGACGATTTCTGCAGTGTGTAGTTCATTTCTGTATTTTAAATACCCTACGTTTTACCTACCCTTTATTTTGTAGTGCCAGAACCTCCGAGAAATTTCTAATAATTATCTTGAATACGTTATTTTCATGTAGGTTTAGGGTTTCCTACAAATTTTGGAGGAGGTGTCATTTTTGGGGTCGCCCTTAAAAGGATGAAAATTATGTACTAGGTCTGATTAAGTACATGAAATTGAACGCCGTTCCAAGAAAAGGCAGCGGAGGAATTCACTTCAAAACATGTAGTGGAGTAATAGCCATTTTATGCGCACGACATCAATATGTAGTAAATTTCAAGCCTTTTAGCTTGAATGTAGCTTCCAATGGTCAATTTTCGACGTAGTTCTGTGTATATAATGTAATCTCCTTTTTTTGTGCTGCGCTACTGTTCTGTTTACACTTCTCGTGTCCTCTAATCCGTTCCTCCAATAGGAACGGTGTTTTTCCTTCCGCTGACCTCTAGGCGTACATCTCGGCTTTAGAATTCAGCAACGGCTCAGTGCTTCCGTGGACAAGCGGCGATGTCGCTTCTATATCACTGATCAATATCTATGTTTTGCATGTGCATCAGTGCGTATACCAATTTCGTTACAGGTTTTCAACGATATAAAATTGTCCCTGAGTATTATGGGTTCTCTCGTCACGTGATGTTTTTTTTCATTGATCATGGGTCCTACGGCTGATATAGTTATTGATTGATTGATGGAGGTTACCTGTGACACTCGTGGATTTTTTTCAGCGTCGCTCCGGAATGACACGAGAGCCGCTTGCTCCGGCTCTGGACGACTGGACATCATTAGCCGAGGGTCAGACCGTTCTGCACAAAAATGCCGATGGAGCGTATTATATTCCAAGTGGATCAGGTGGGTAAAGACGCAGAGGAAATTGATGACGTAGAAACTGTCTAGTGCCATGTAATAGTAGCAGACATTCTGTTACTGTGTTAGCATAGGAGATAATGCTTGTTGGGTCAGGTCATGGACCGGGGAGGTACAGTACGGGGTGGAGTAGTGGGTCTCAGAGAGAAAATTCTGGATCTGGGGGGCAGGGGGCTATGAATTATTTCTTTTCTGTTATGAGGCCTTTTCTGTGGCCAAAAGAGGTGGTTCCAAGTGTTAAGCCCCTCAGAACTCTATTACTTTTTTATGACGTCCTCAAATCCCTGGTTGGAAGGGCCTTAGCAGGGCCTTACATTACACCCCATGCGGTCATTTGCACAACTCTATCGGTTCTCAAGTGGGCTATTGACACCCATTTTTCGGACACCAACAAGGTCGATCCATCGACTTTGCTGCTTTGTTGAAATAGGCCTTCACATGGCCTCAGCAAGGCCTAGGCCTGCAATTTTTCCTAGTTTGTCTTTGTTTTCGCTTCCAGTAGTAGGTCAAGTATATGTGCAAGAGCCTACTCTGTAGTATACTCTTGTAACAGTTGCGCAATGCCACTCCTAAATGTTTCCTTAAGGCGGTAATGTTCAAAGGCTTAGGGTATGTGGTTACAAGCGCCGACAAGTGGTTTCTGGAGCTCTTACCGAGCCGACAATGTAAAAACAACTAGAATACTTGGCCAGTCTGCTAGTTCAAAGGCGAATCGAGGGAAGTTTGTGGTAGTTGTCCATGCGAATTTCGGGTAATCCCCGATGAGATGGGGGGATTAATCGAAGGGGTTCCGGAGTATTATGAGAATGCATATTGGGAGTAATAGTAATGGACAGATAGTAGTAAGAAATAGGGGATGTTAACAGCAATTAGGGGAACCAATAACGTTATTAGTGCCTAATTAAGCAGCGGTAATTGTTGCTAGGGAAGTAGCCTAGGGATAGTTAGTCGTGCGTTCGTTCTTGAGAGCTTATCATAGTGCAAAGACCCGCTGCTTAGATATTGTTGTTATTGTTTAAAAATTTTGCGGGAGAATATTTTTTGTTTCCTTCCCTTTAGGTTAGGTTAAGTTATTGAGCCGTTTCAAGGCTTACTAGCTGTAATTTCTCCTGAAAACCCATTTTGAAGGAGAACTCTTATCTTTTTCGCATGAGCAGGCTTTTATTTTTTATGTAGGGGCTTCAGAATTATTTCGGTTTTTCTGGCTTGAATTAACGTTGACTACATTGGTTACCTAAATTTCCGGGCAGAAATGGCTCTAATTATAAGCAATGTTGAGCTGGGGTACTTACACAAGGCTCTTTGCATCTTGCCATTACCAGTACTGGAGCATGCTTTTAACTAACTATGAAAAAAGTTTCCTTGTAAAATGCCTCGGGCGGCTGGTGAATAGTGGTACGTCCCTTAAAAACATCCGCAATTATTAGTGCTCAAATGGTGCTCGAAATGCTGCCGGACTTCCTCAGGATAGTGCTATCCAAGGAAAAAACTAGCAATGTACATGCGATTTTAGGGGTCTTGGCGCTTATAGTACTTTCTCTGATAATTGTGCAGGACGAACGCAGACCAAACGGCATAATGGTTCGGGTAGAAACCCTATCAGCAACGGTTGCCAGTTGCTGCCATCCTCCCCTTGTTTGCTGCTCAATCTGTCGGCCCTTTAGCAGCAATTGCTGAGGGACGGAGCCTGAGAGTGTCTCAGGTACCATGAAAACCTACCAACACATTTGACTGAGTTCTCAGTAATTGAGTGCACATTCGACGAAACCAGTAGGTCCTAAAATTTATTGTTTCCTCATTTATGAACCAGACGAAACCTGAGTTCCTGAGCACTGTCCTGGTGAAATGTCCAGAGACGGACTCCTAACTAAACATGACTTCAAGGCAGAACATGCTCCTTTGAAAGCAGAACTCCTCTTGTTACCATATTTATGGCCCACCGTGTAGTGAATGATTCAGAAGCCGTCTCGAAAAATGTAGTCTCCGAGAATTAGGAAGCTATACAGTTCTTGTTATCTGTCCTAACTGGACTATGGCGCGCTCGTTTTTTGAACATTCGAAATTTCGAGTTATTTATGATAGAACATTGGGATTTAAAAAGATATCTAATACGTTATTCGTTGCTAATTATATTCGATACACTGAACTAGTGTTTTTTTCTGAGGTAGATCTTATGTCTATCGTCGCATTGACATGGTGAACGGCCACATTTTTCTATTCGCAAGCGTTGAATTAAGTGAAAATGAAATTCAGCATTGACAAATCAAACGATCATGGGCAAAAATGCATGTGATGCTCAACTCAGCGGTGTTAAGTTGTCAGTGAAATATCTGAAAAAAATTCTATAGAGAGTATTACAAGCTGCTCAAGTGCGATTTCGTATTCTTGTCATTGTTTCGCATCTCGCTTCGAAATGTGAATTTGCATTTTCACGAATTTAGTTTGCTTTTTTTGCATATTGGCTGTGTCGAAAATGAGTGGAGCCGCTTTTTTGCAACAGTAGCCTTAGACTTTGAAGTGAAAGCGACTTTGTTATATCATCTGATTCGACGAAGAATACCTCGGTATGAGTTTACACTTCTTCTTTCCAACGAAAGAGATATTAATTATACCGAAAGATTCGGATTTCTTGGCGTGAAATGCACTTTTGGAGGCTTTCAAATGCGTTTTCTAGTTGTGGCACAGTTTTTATGCACGCAACTCCCCAACATTAAAGTGTTTTCTAGGAGAAAGTGCTAAAAACTACGATTCACTTATGGCCCCATTAGAGGAGCAGAGACGAGTTTCCCCACTTATTTATAGAGTTGACCATGAACTAGTCTGCGGGGAGAGTGCGACATCTGCAACTAGAAGTGCCAGAATAGCTTGGTAATCGAATGAAATCCATGAAATGTGACGTGTGGCAAAAAAAAATCCTCAACGCTGACCCCGCCCTTTTGGATCAATTATGCAAAGAGCCTCAATCCGCTAGACTAACTAGGTCGGTCAGTCGTGCTTATTAAAGGACGCGGATGTCTGACAATTGACTACGGGGCGCTTCTTAATCAGATTAGCGCATGGCTGACCACAGTGAAAGGGCGCGATAACAACGACGACGACGTGCAGTTTCCGAAAAGGGGCGTGGCCGCGCAGCGACCGCCTACGGGTGCAACGTCTTCTATCTGTGAATACATCGCTACAACTGGAGCTACCTCCAGTGCTGCTATGTACAGTGCGACAGGTATTGTGGTACCGGCCACAAGAACGTACTGTACACTGCCGAAGTGGTCGCGACGTGATGATGACACATTTTTGATCTACGGCATTGCTACACCGCCGTCACCGTTTAATGTGACACCGATTTCAGTACGAACCACGACATCCACGTTGTCACCAGCGTCGCAGACGAGATACATGGATCAGTGAGTGATTTACTTCCCTTTTTTTCCTTTTTTCATGTTCTTCCTTCCTCCGTTTCACTTCATCTGCACCTCTTCTAATGCCATCCTTGTGTTTTTATGTATTTCTAGCCGAAAATGTTCCCAAGCTTCTCCTCTTTCTCTATTTGGACTCCTGCCATTGTTTCCTGGATAGCCGTGTTTTTCTTATGTCATTGGCTGGCACATGAAATTGGCCACCATCCGCGATGCGTGAGAGTAGTGTCATGAATTATTGTGTGGTTCTTCTACGCAAAAGTTGCTCGGGAGCCAATTTGCAAGAGTAAGGGCAAAGGGGTAATCCTGGTAGGGAATTGGATCTTGCTTGTTGAGCTCTTTCTGGATTGCATCTTTACCTAAAGTTTATTTGGAAAATTGCTGGTGTTTGATTCACAGTGCCTTGAAAAATGTTATTTCGAAGGTGTATGGGGAGTTTTAGAGGAGAAGGATTTTGGGATTTTGCACTGTTGAAGTGGATTTGTTCATTAAATTCGCTCTTTCTTCCTATGGTCGCAGGCAACAGCTAACAGCTATACGTATATTTGTCTCGGAAGGTTTTTGAGGATTGTCTATAAAACCTTTCTCTACCTCTGCTCCTATGTAGTAATAGAGAAGTGCTACTGTTTTGTTCGAAAAGTTGTTTCTCTTTCCTTTTTCTTGATAAACACAACTTTAGCTTTCTTGGACTTTTTTTGCTTTTCGTCATCATGCAACTCATCCTATTAAGATATCCACGGCCCGGTTTCCTTCCGTGACTTTAGGACCTTTTTGGGCACCGTGCTCTTCGTTCTCCCCAAGTTTTTGGTGCTAACAATGGCTGACACCAATTTTGTAGCTATTGTTGAGATGAATCCTATTATAGGTTTTTTTGAATTTGTGAGTAATCACGCTCCTGTGTTTTTGTGATCGAATCCAGGGATGAGCGGAATTCCGGCTTCAGAATTTCGGAAATTTCTGAGTTTTGGCACTTTTTGAGGTTCTAACTTCTGGATTTCTGAGGAATTGGCAGTAGCTGGGGCATTTAAAATCATACGTATGTACGTACGGTTTTTGTCCCTTGAAATTTCGCATAATTTGAACTTCTCACATCTTTCTATTCGAACTGCCGCTCTTACGCAACACTTCCGCTCTTCTGGGGTGGCAACGTCCACTACAAACCTCCACATGGTCTCCTTTCCTGGATTTACACCTCTGAGGTGTTGGGAATGATGTCTTCCATCATAATACGAATTCATATGATCGTAACTTGCCTTCCAGAAACGCCGAATCCCATTGTGCGTTAATGTTACAATCACTATAGGTTTGTCCTAGATCTCTGGACAGCGAAAGAAAAGTTCAAGCTCACTAAAATAGGTTATTCTAAGTAATTTCTGGAATATTCTATAGGTTAGAGTTCACCAATAGGGTTCGAGGATGCTGCTTCCGACTATTTCTCATACTTCGAGTAAAAACATGACGGTTAATTTGTTCACTTCATTTCCCTGCTTTCTACAGTCTCATTACGATGACTTCTCCAAGTTCTTTCATTGCAAGAAAAACCTCTTTAATGCTTTGTCATATTTCCTCACAATGACGTTTTCCTTGGAGAATTTCATCATAGAATGTCGCCTTGAATTTCACGGGACATAAGTTTGCGAATGACAAGGTCAAAACCCTGCGTTTTGTCATTGCACTTTCATGCGAGGCCCTATTCTTGGTCGAGGTTTCTGGGGATCAGAGGAATCAAGGGTCGGACCGAGTGGGATCACCTGTTTAGCTTCAAGTTATGTGGATTTCATTTGAAATTTCAAGGCCAATTTCGCTTCAGCGTTCCATTTTGGACTACTTTCACGTGCAAAGCAATTTTCCATGACGTAGATGGCTTCTTCTGCGTTCGGCATTTGCACTAAGTGCATGAGAACCATTATAGCGTCCGTAATCCATGTTTTTTTCGTCGTCGATAACGCTCATGTCCTCTCATTTGCTGGTCCTACGTATTCGTACGCAATAATGTTCTCATTATTGTTCGACGATGAGGCTGGTGGTTAGATGAGGTGAGCTGAGAGCCGAGGTTCGTTGTGACGCAATAACGGCTTGGGTGCGCGTTATGTGGCCAGTATTCTAACCTATCCATTGGTCCGTGTTAATCTACCTGGCCAGCTGCTACGGATGAGGTTACCTATGCGTGTGAGGTTTTTGAGTGGTGGCCTGCCTGATTCTAGAATTTCTCCCTTTTTTACATCATCTTTTTGGTTTCCTCTTTCTCTCCCCGCCCCTCCCCCCACCTCTTTTCAAGCAAGTTCTACCTCCTTTTTTCGCCTTATAGGATGAGAGTGCTTTTTGAATGAAAGGACACTTTTTCTAGAAAAGACTTGTTTGAACGTCATATTGAAGATCCATTAGTGGAATTGACCTTCGTTTTCTCATGGCTTTCCTCCAGATTGAGGGAAAATGATTAAACATCGAGGATTTCGAAGAATTTTCAGAAGTTCTTGCTTTACATGGGTTTTGTTTTATTTCGCAATCCATAGCAAGGGGAGAAGTACCCCTTATTGAAGGAACTTCTTGGCTTCGATGCCAATTTGTGACAATGACACTTTCAAAACGAAGTTGCTGAGGATGTTTTTGTGGGGTTTCATCCTGGAAATCAAATGACGTCATTTATCTTCGAAATGTATTTTGTGTTATAATTTTTTATAATTCCATGCTAGTATTAGTTCCTATATATTCAGCAAAAGTGAAAAAAAAAACGAAAAATTAGAAAAAAGCTAGTAGCCCGTGGATTTCATCGTTGTTCCAGGTTCTTTCTTTATTGTATCGTTTTTTTTTGAAATCTTATTGAATTTATTTGTTGCATTAGGGCTTCATTGAATTTCTTGGAGTTGTTTTTGTGAAATTCGCTGATTTGTGGATTGTATAATCGATTGAGGCCTTCTGATTTACTCTCCATCTTACCAGTACAGGATTGTGGAGAAATATCCTTGATATGGATATCTAAATGAGTATTGTTAATTATTTTGTGCTACTTCTTATCCAGAATTGCCCCATGAAAGAAAGGTGTGGATGGGCGGTACATTTTTTTCTGGAATTGTCTCAGAAGTAGTATCCAAGACATAGCTGGTTACGGCTTAAGTTCAGAGATTTTTAGGCAGCGAAAGTCATTTGGGGGCAGGTGCCACAAACAAAATTTCTGTTGCCTTCATATTTGTTTATTTCTCCTATTTGTTTGACTGGTAAACGAAATTACACAAGTCCATGCTGTAGAACTGTTTTTATTTTTCGTTTTGTATGTTCACAATTTTGTGGAAATTTTCGCTGCCTGGCAACTTTTACATTTACGAGTTGTAATTTGGTTATACTTTTGTAGTGGCGATTATCTCCTCTATCATGGCCAATTTATCAAATGACCGACTTTTTCTGTTCATAATTTATTCGTTTCCTCTTCGTATGTTCACCTAGATAGTCTGTAAACCTGATTAATGACCGCCTAATTATGCAACGGATTTGATTAATGTGTTTTCCGTGTCAGACCAGATGTCGTTGCTAATAACTGAAGTTCTCTAAAGACCAAGCAGTCCTGAATGGAAAACAACGCTGCAGAAGTTTAATTAAGCTCAGCGACTGAAAATTCAGCTTCTTCCGGTGTCTAATTGCTGTCACGTCGGAGCGACTGCGACGAGCGTAAATGAGTTTTTGACCCCGACTTGCTGTTACTAATAGCCCAAGAGCGGCCAGCCTTAGCTGCGCGATCCATGCCTCTCTGACTTGACGGCTACAGTGGTGGAATGGCAGATTCGTGGAAGAATTCAAGAGCTCTCAGAGATCTGAAGAGCCACTCGAATTTGTGGTTGTCTTCCAGCAAGAGATTCTAGTAAATCTAGCGGAAAACTCGGCCTCGTTCGGATGGGGATATGAACAATGTGACAAACTTGTTCGCGACATTTTTCACCTCGTGATGTGTCGGCCAGTGTTTTTTCAGCGTTTTTCATGGTCGATGAAGCCATTACGCTGCGAAATCGCTTAGTCGTGCGTTACAGGCGCAGGCGATTGTCGCTATTCGTCCGATGGATGACCTTCGACGATGATTGTACGATTGCGGGGTGTTGAGGATTTTCTATGGTTTTGCAGATTAGACTAGTGAATCGCCGTCTTTTTTCTTTGACATGAGAAGGTCAGGGTCCACGGTCATTCTCGTTGTAGGTGGCATGGTAAAACTCCGAGAAAAGGCACTGAAGATCCACTTTGTCGAAGCTAAGCAAGGGTTCCTCGATGAAACGGAAAAGAACTATCTCGGGCGAGTAATTTTTACCTATTCTTATTGCTAAAAGATTAAAAAGATTTGTAGCACTGCAAAGTTACCAGTAATTTCGTTTCTGACCGTTCGAAATAGTATTATATACCTTCCGGATAAGATCCAGGATCCCAAGCTATGTAGCTGGAGCTCATGATTCCCCAGAATCAACCTTCCCAGTTCTGTAGTATAAAGGTGACTGGTAAAGAAATAGAAGCGGCTTTCTGCCCGGTTGGCGTAGTTTTGGCAAACAGAAACTACCTCATTGCACTGGTCACCTAACGACCTGTTTACGACACGCTTAATAACAGTTAACTCGTGTGGCATTTACCGAACTAAAGTTTTTTTTTGTTGAAAAAGTGCTACGAATGCAACGGCATGTGTTGGATTTTGTCAGGTTTTTAATATTTGAGTAGTCCTGTGCAGACTAATATAAGAAATACTGCATAGGCGTGCAAAGTGCACGTTTTTTTTTCTCGAAATTTCAGGTTTGAATATCCAGAAATCCATCACTAGAACCTGCTTATTTGTTTGCGAATCTCGGCTCTGTATGGTTCCTTTCGTTTATCCCCTTGTTGATTGAAAACTCCTAAATTCATGCTCGTCACCCGATTTTGTGCAAATCCATGACGTTCTGGATTGTCATTCTGTTGCCGCACATCAGTTGACTTTGCAGATGAATAGGCTACGACCTTTGGGAATGCGTAAAAAAGCTGCAGATAAGAGCTGACGTGAGGGTTTTTGAGGTCTCTGGTGAGCATGACGAGGGAAAACATTTGAAATGAGAGAAAAAGAAATGAAATAAGTGAAAAGTGCAAGATGAAGAGAGACGGAGGTGCCACATCATTTTGGCATGGAAAAGGCCAGTGCGGGATTTTGTTGAAGAACACTCGTCACTGCATGGCTAACGTTAAATAGGTGTTTTTGTGGCGAATAACGCAACAGAATTGGGAGAAATTGCTTCATTTATGCTATAACAATAAATAAAAGTTTCGGTTCTTGATATGTGCTCGAAAATGGTTCGATTACTTGTGAATACACGATCGTCTTTCAACGAATATCTTTGTTTTTTTTTTTCTTTAAATTTACTTGCTCATGGGCATCCATGGTTCCTTTGCTCTCCTTACTCGGCTTGCATGCCTCATTGAAATTAGATGGTGAATGTGTTGATCTACCTAAACCCTTAACCCGGCATCCACACATTTGCCCACACATGGAGTTTTCTGTGCCCAACTGCTGCCCATGGGTAATCACAGCTATGGTTATGAGATTATTCATCCTTTCTATGGTGCATCCAGGTCCTGAAGGTCCTCCTCTAATTTTGCATTGGTATTCTGTATCCTAACCCCATTTTAACAGAGTTACAGTGGATATGATCAAGATACGGTATATCGTAGTCTTGTCCGAAACTGCGCAGCAGGATTATTTGATAGGGTGATCACGTCCTTGAACATTGCTTCAAATCCTGTTTTCTTTTCTTGCCGTTTTTGACACTTCTTTTCCTTTTCCTACACTACATGGCAATTTCATAAGAAATTTTTTGACTTAGCTACAAAAATACCGCTCGGGACAAAGTATTAGAGATTTTTGTGATCAAGACATAACGAACCCGGTCCACCTAGGTGAAGTTGGGCGATTTTTTTTTCTACGAGGTCTTTTGAGCAGAAAGAGGTAACCAAACAATGTCGGATATTCTGTGTGGTATGCATTTTGTATTTTCTCAGTATTTTTTTTCGACAGCGTCTGTAATGTTATTTTCTATGTGAGAACTCCTGCATCGGTTTTTTTTCCACAGACTTACTTCAAATGCAAGTTTTTTTTTGGGTAAAAACATTCCAGCACTTGCATGAAAGCAAGAAGAAAGAGTTTGGGATGCCCTAAAGTAGCTGCTTGCCTCAAACTCCCTTCTCTTGCACTTTTGCAGCACTAATGTGGATTACGTCAACAGCAAATGCTGGGCTGTGATTGCGGACTGGCAAGCAACAGTGTATGCTAAGGAAATTGGGCTTAAAAGTTCTCTCCCTCTTTTCTCTCTATTTCTTCACTCATCTTTGCTCTCCCTCTAAGGCCAGAATTGCCCGATTTCCCCCTACAAGGCAAGAATCCGCATTTTTAGAGAGCTCTGGAGCGCCCAGCAGCTTCGAATTTTGGCTGCCACTCATTTTTACAATCAACTAGGTAAATGGCTTAGCGTTGCCATGCAATGACCTAGGCTGTGAACTAAGGGTTTCATATGTAGATGAAGATTATGCTATTGTTGAAGGGTGAATCTGGTAGCCGGCTCTGGAAACCTTTGCACCGTTGGTCAAGCTTTAAATGGTCACTTTCTGTCTGAGTTTTCGTCCGGGATGCGCAAAACTGAACGCTAAAGGACAGTGCATGGAGCTCTTCCGCCTTCAGCTCAGCTGATGAGCATCATCTGATCATTGTGACTGGTGTTGAATAATTTGCGCTGGTGTTTCGACACCAATCAAGAGCCCTTGAGAGCCGTTGTCGAGGACGTCGTGCAGCTCAGCGGTGTTATGCCTTAATTAATAGGTCGCAACAGAATAACAGAATATCCACTGGTCATTTCATGACCTATAGCATGTCCCACAAGGGTAAAAAGGAAAGAGAACATGTGGAAACTGTGTGTTTATTCTTCAGGAACGTACCAGGCACTGATTTGATGATGTTTTTTCCTGGATGAAGCCGTCTCGAAAGCACATGTGCTCCTATTTCCCGTGAGGAAATTGTTCCATATGGGCCGAAGGAGCTGGTTGTGTATGTGTGCATATGCGTCTGTGTGCGTCTGCCCTAAACAATCGCAGCGATTATCGCTGGCGATGTGCTTGAGATTATAAAATTTGCATAATTGATTGTAATTTTTGGATTAGCTCGAATGCACTGACTAGTCTCTGCTGCTAATGTGGGAACGGCTTAGAATAGCCAGATCCTGGAAGGCTGTGAAGCTAGTAATGTAAGGATTTGATCTTTAAGCTTGTGTCCTTGATGAATTGGTTGAAATTGTGAAGTCACCATTTTTCTAGGTTTCTTGAGGTGAATAGAGCATCGGAACCCTCTTCAGCCACGTTTTCTCAGTGTTTACTCCATGAAATTAGATTTGCACTAGTCGTTATGTGCTGCATTGGAATTCCCACGCACGGAGCGGCAGAAGATTCATATATGATGAAGAAGGCGGGGCTTTTTCTCACCATAGCTCCGTTAGTTCACCATTTCCGTACAAACAGCCCATTTATTATTATTATCCTGTAATCGAGAGTGCCAAGGCTGGATGAGTCTCACAGTGATCTACTTTTGATCTAGGGGGGGGGGGGGCCCCCCCCCGATCCCCCCGACTGCTCAGAACCCTCAGAGCAACTTATCTGATCGCATCTGAAACTTGCTTGACGTAAAGCTCGCTGACAATTTGCTTTCGCCTTTTCTTGACAAAATTGCAGCAAAAAGCTTGTCGACAACTTGCTAAGCAGTCGATCGTTGGGTTTGCAACTTGTCGACAAGCTTTAAGCCGACATATTTGACAGTTCCAAGGTTGGACAAATTTCACGTGATAATCTATTCCTGATCTAATCCATCCCCCTCTGACTTTACTGTTCGGAACCCCCAGAACAAGTTACCTGATTGCATTTGAAAATCTCTTGACCAAAAGCTCACTGACAACTTGCTTTCATCTTTTCTTCTCAACAAGTTGTCGGCCCAAAGCTTGTCCACGGCTTGCTAAGCAGTCGGTCGTTGGGTTTGCAAGTTGTCTGCAAGCTTTGAGCCGCCAACTTCTTGACAAAAAACGGCAAAAGTAAGTTTTTAACAAGCTACTCTTCGAGCTAGTTTCAGACGCTCCAAGCTCAAGAGTTTCAACTTGTTCTGGTGATTCTGCGTGCTGGGTGATATTGTTACCCAGGGTTTCGGGGCTTCCCCCCCCCCGCTTCTCGAATACTCGTAAGTATTCGTGTCCACCATTCTCATTCCTTGGATAATATATTGTGGATTCGTTTTTCTCGCTCATCTTAGTGAGAAGAGCGACTCAATAAGCGTAAATTGGGCACCACACCCGCGCTCGCGATCCTCTTCGAAAGTGCTCCGCGGACTGCTATGTGCTCTCACACGCACACATTTGTTGCGGTGCGCCTTAACGTTTCATTAGGGCACTGGTCATAAAGTTTTAATGGAATTCCAGCAGGCGACCCTATATGTGGCTCCGATGAGCCCACACATGGCTTGCGCACAGCCAATAGTGTGCCTCGTTGGCGCTAGCATGGCGATTGGCTTCGTTTGTTGCCAATTGGCCCTTAACAGCCTCATAAGTGAGCAGTGCGGGCTAGCTAGAGCAGTGCCGGACGGAGTAGAGCTGCTGACCTCCTCCCTGGATGTTTCTCTCTCTTTATTCTCTTTCTTTGTTAATTCTGTATTTCTCTTTGAAAAACATGGTTCTGCTTTCCATTGGTTATGTACGACTAAAATTGTGTTTTGCGACTTGTCTATTGCCGTTACTAACAAGTAGCATTAGCCACAAATGGGACGCAGCCGCTGGTTTGAGTTCCTTTAATGTCCTTTAGATTGGATATCTGGAAGCGCTCATGCCTGGGAATTCAATTATTCTTTTTTCAGCTGCTAATGTTTCGCCTAACGCTGTTGGAAGTGATGTAGAATCCAGAATGTTCCTCGATAACTCGCTGCATTCTTGAGCGTATTACTTATATTGTTAAGCTAGTTATATGTAGTTGATTGTTCTGAATTTTACACGAATCTCCCTTCATGCATAGACTCTAGTGACTGTAATGGGTTTCTTTAATTTATGATGATAGGATGTTCAGAAAATCTCTGGAATAGATCCTAGTCGATCCACTGGAATGCTTTAACGTTCTGCAGAAGAAAGCCGCGTTCATTTATCTATTTATTTATCTATTTATTCATTTATTTCATACACCGAAAAAGGTGTGCCTTAGAAAACACGTCCAGGAAGTGAGAAAGCATCAGTCAAACACTAAATGCAAAGCAACATAACTTATCATAGGGGATCTCCTAGCACAGATGTCCGAAACCAGAGTCAAGAAGGGCATATAGTAGGGCTTAAGATGTGAATCACTGTACTCTTTCTGTCTATATCCCTCCCCATTCCTCTCTCCAAGCCCTAGTACCCTTCCTTTGTTGAATCGTCAGCTGAAACTACTATTCGCCTTAAATTATCTCCTTTTTCGAAAATAATTCTCTAGAGAAAGGATAGAGGGGTTGCAAGTGTTTTCTTTCATTGTTTGAATTTTTGAACTGTTTCAGAACTGTTAAGTCCACTGAATTATTGCTATAAACTTTTGGCTTTTTGTTAGGTTCTAACTAAAATGTGACACTCGCCCACGTCTTGAAGTGCTGCCATAGCAGATTTTTTTTGCAACGTCTCCACAATCGAATCAGTCAGACATTTCTTTCTGGATTTTGCCCTTTTCTCGCCTGCTCTTCCTGTGTCGTTTGGTTTCACTTTCTTTGTTCGTCTGAGAACGACTTCGAATGGTGCTTATAGGATAAGTTGATTCTGCATTTTTATTCTGGATTTCGTGCTTAGGGATTCTTGGATATTTCCTGTAACTTGCTGCTCACTACTGGTAACCATAGGTAAAGTGCTTCCTCCCCTGTCTTTAGCCATTGTTTTCATGAGTGTTGGCATAATAATGCGTTTTTATGTTCAAATTCATGCCCTTTGCTATAAATGTCGTAATTGCTGCAATTGCGGACTTGACCTCGTGAAGGATTGAAATAATAGCGTTAAAGTGTGCGTATTACTTCCGCTCTGAACTGATCTCATTCGCTGCATTCACCTGGTTATAATCATGTTACCCTCGCGCATTCGGGGCACTAAGCCGTGCTGCTAGCCGATCCACTTAGCTGTTGTCCACCCGCCAAACGCGCTAATTACGGGTCTCTTTTGACTGCGCGAGAAAGGCATAGAGGACATTGAATCAGTGAACGGCCCAGTTGGCCAAGCTGATTGGCGTATGTCATTTAGTGCTGGATAGAAAGTTCCTAGGAAATCTTTGCAGCACTTCTGCAGTGTTATGCGACGAGCTGCTGCTACTGTGTCACAAATATTTGAGCTCATTTGTCTTTCATTTTTGCAATGCGATCATAGTCGAGTACCTGTAGATTCTGCCTGCTTTTCTCGCCATTCTTCCCAGTTGCTTTTCTCTTTGGCCTCTCTTCTGCTCTCTTTTTTTTTCTCCGAGGTTTTACAGTTGTGCTGCTACATATAGTGCTCAGCGCACTAATTTTCTGGCTTTCTTGCTAACTTTTTTTTGCTTATTCTCAACAGGAGTCCTGCAGAGTTCCCTGTAGGTGTCGTGCTGTTGTGGTTGTACCGATCTCCCTTCAGGAATAGCTATCCTGCCAGCTTTTGCCATCTCTTACTCCGGTCGCTATTGATTTCCCTGCTACCTTAATTTAGAAGACAAATTTTCAAAGAATTTTCCTAGCTGCTCCGGGCTTTTTAGGGAGCTAGTAATAGTTTTTTTTTCATGGATACTTCTTTTCTGGATGAGGATTCTTTTAATGAAAGTGCCAGTAAATTCAGCAATGTTTTTTTGCTACTAACGAGCTTTACTTCTTCTCTTCTTAGAATGGTCAATATATAAAAACTTACGCCAGTAGAGGATTTGAAGAAAGTTTTCTCAATCCCCGTTCTTTCATTCTTTTCTGTTTCTCTTTCTTCCTCTCTCTGTCGTGCAACTTCAAGGATTTTTTCTTTTTGTTTTTTTTTGGGAGTAATATCCATTAGATCCATTGGTTCCCAAAGAAATTAATTCCAGATGCCGTACCGTTAGAACAACGGATCCAACTGCTGCATTGATCAAGTATCCAACAACTGCTTCAATAGTACAACAGCCCACAAAAAGGTATCTCATTCAGTTCCTGGATTTTCCTTTGGATCTTTCAATATACATGGTTTTGTTAGCAGTTGAGCAGTTATCGCTAATATTTGCTCACGACGTTTTTGATAGAAAGTTATTATTGCATGTGAAATCGGGGTAGGGGCTCTTTGGCGTACTAACACAGGTATGATTGGCTGGTTTTTACAAGCTCCACCCACTGTCTGAACCAGTATCGAAAACAGTGGCATCAATAACAACAAAATACCTGTGGATTTCTTTCATTTTGATTCCTTTGAAATTTAACAGTTCGGCTTCACCAGGAATGAATTCGTTCATCGATCGATTTGTATGTATATCTTTTTAGGCGGACACCGAAGAAGAGCGTGCCTGAGATGAAGCCCTCGTATTCTTCAAAGCGACCGTCCGCATGCTCGTTGTTCCTAGCAGCAGCTCTACTAATAGCGCTTATTATTATTATTTTGTTATTATGTCGGTTTTTACTCTGTTCTGCCATGTCGTCCATCGTTCGATATATTGATTTTCAGTACGGAGTCCATCTTATGTCTATTCACAAACAGCGCCAGTGTCGACAGCGACAGACAATCGAATATCGATCGACGAGACGTCGTTACGACCGCTACCATCAGTGATTAGCCTAGGACAACGTGTAGAAGCGGATATCTTGCCACAGCATATGACGAATACGTGAGTGGAATGTTTATTGATTGATGCAGATGTCGACTTTGTTTGGCTTTTGATCTTCAACTGTCGATAATTGCTTTTTGGGAAATTGGTGTATGGAGCAGTATACCTGAAGAGGAACGGTGCTGAAAAGGAAAAAAAGGTGTGAACCGTCTTACCAGGAAAGGAAAGCTCTGCGATTGGCCAGTTGGATGAATTGACCAATCGCAGGGCTTTCCTTTCCTGGTAGGACGCTTCACACTTTTTTAAATACTGGGAACGATCTTTTAACATGATAGAGACCTATATATAGCTGTTCGTTTTTTCTAATTTTGATGTGTTCCAAAATTCGAGTTGTTGGCCATTGGTTTTCAATTGTTTAACCAAAACACCTAGCGGAACGTTGTGGAGGGGTTCGTCTTCTTACCATTGGCTGGCCATATGGGCGGAGTCAATCACTCACCATTGGCTGAACCAGTCGTATCTCAAATCACCACTGGAAGTATTACTTTGGCCTTTTTTTGGACTGATTTATGTAGATAGCGTCAGTACATAACAATTTTTAATAACAATTTGGGACTATCGCTTTTGTTGGACTTTGTTCTCAATCGGACGATTCCATTAGATCGAAAAAAAGGGAATCCTCGAGTGCCTTGGAGTCGATGACAGCCGCTCTCATGTAATTTGTCGTCAAAATTGCAGAGCGCGTCGTATTATGATCCAATTTGTGAAAATTGCATTTCCTTTCTGGGATGTTTACCGGGGAACATTTTGGACTTTAACAATTTGTTCGTAAACAAAGCGTAGTTTTGTCTATCCTTAGGCGAGTAGTGGCTTGGGATCTTCTGCATCTATGCGCTTATGATTTGAACGTATTGTTGATTGTGTACTGGTGGTGGTAGTTGACGAGACGAGCTGGTGTTTGTTTGTCATTCGTATAGAATTCCAAATGAGATCCATTGAAAACTTGGCTGGTCACCAAGGCGCCGTATTACATTCGTTCGGAGGGGTACGTAGGTCACTGGGGCGAGAGGAATTATCCTGGGGTACTGAATACTGGTGGTGTAGGCGGGGAACGAAGGTAATGGTCTAAGGTGAATGAATTGGCAGATTATGGATGATAGGTAGAAACATGTAGCGAAAGTATGATATTGTGACAATAGGTAAATAAGTAAACTGTAAACAAACGGATGATAGTGTGAACAAACCTAGCAGAAGCCTGAAGAAGAAGAACTCATAGTCTCCGTAGAAACCATTCCCCTTATGCATAGCTCAACGTAAAAAGGCGACATCCTATGCAGGGAGTATATTTTCTCAGCGAAACAAAAAAAAGAGAAAGGCACAGAAAGGCACGAAAAATGAAGGGAATAGGCCTTAGAAGAGCATTCCCTCGGCGAATTTCGCAGTCATTCACCTGCGTTTATTGCATTTTCCGCGCATTTTGCGCTGCAAGACGCACTTGCTGCAAAAGCGGACACCGTGGACAATGGTGCAAAGAATGCGTGGAAACTGAGATTATAGCTTGCCTTGGGATTGTTGAGATGGTTTGAGGGGAATAGGGTGATAATCTCGTTTCAAATGGACATTTCCGTGGGTGTGGAGCGTTGTACCTAGGAAGGGCGGTGCGAAGGCCTTTATTATTGGCCGCTTGGACAGAAGGGCCAATCGCAGAGTCAGGCCACACTGTCCTGTGAAGAGCCAATGCTGGAAACTCCATTTCCAGTCGGAGATAGATTTCGAAGATAAAGTTTTCCCAGAGTCAGTTTTGATATAAAAACTAGGGATTAAAGTAGCTGTATGATTTCGCTACCGAAAAATCGCTCGTACGCCTTGCTCCCGCCCCATTGGCTGTTGTTCTGTTGGGCGTGGCCTGTTTCGATTGGTTGCTCAATGAGAGGACGTGGCATAGGGTCAGCATATCTTCAATGGTTTCTTTGCCTGATTCTGCAGCATCCACAACAGTTGTGTTTTTGGCAGTGGGAAGAGCCACTCTGAGTGAAACTAATCCTTATTAACATAAAATTAAATAACTAAAGGAGTATTTTTTTGGAAACATTGGTAGACTAAATACTGTTAAAAGCCTGTAAGGAGAGTTGAAGCTCAAGCGAGTGATCTATTCTGCTTCGACATGATTCTGCAACTTTTAACTCTTCATTCTTCGCACTTGTCTACGCTTTTGCCCTTTCTGCGTAAAATGCGTAATTGCGACTGCAAAATCTGTAGTCGCATCCTGATGTGGTGGCGTAAAACTCATCAAAGGAAGTGCGACGAGCTCGGACAAAGACTGCGTGAATTCACGCGTTCCGGACATTTTGTGCAAATTGGACGCGAGCCAATCAACTGGAAGGCGAGTTTTTTTCGCGACTAGTTGGATGTGAGAGGCAATCTGGGTTTTTCTGGGGATTGGGAGTTATTTATAGTTTTTTGGAACTGGCTATTAACTTGTAGTTGGTGTTAATGACAGGTGGCCATGGGATGGTCAGTGTTTGTAGATAATTGTGCAGGTTCGTGGATCATCCAACAGCTATTACTCTAAGGTTATTGTTGCTCAGAACTTCAGTACTTTTAAGTTAGTTAGTTAGAACACCAGTGATTACCGCACAGACCAAAAAAAAATCAACAAAAAAAACACACCGAATCATGGGTCCTCATGTGGTTACTGTTATCTGATAGTTATGCTGAAGATGTACTCCTCGTAAGGTATAACACCTCGTGTCATGTCTTGGTCGCTCGAAGGCACCGTCCTCCCTTAGGATCATTTCTGTGATTCCCACATGGAAAGAATCACCAGGAGCTCGCATTTATATGGGTGTACGTGATTCCGTGCGAAACTGTCGAAAAGTCAGTGTCCGGCTCCAAGTTTTGAGGAGCATGTGGGCGGAGCCAAGGCTGGACGAGGTTCCCGCACCATGCGCCGCATGCTGGCCACACATGAAGCACACCTTTGCCCTACTAGGGAGTGGATTGGTGGGAACGCTCACGAGGAAAGCCAATTTCCCCGGATGGTGCCCACTTGGGAGTGCATTATTCTGAAACCTCATCTTCGGCACTCCACTCCGCCCACATGCTCCTCGAGATGCGTGGCTTTTTTTTCGAGAGTTTTACACGGAAACACGTATAACATTGTGACCAGCAGCTCTTGGAGATTCTTTTCTCATGAAAATCTCAGAGACGGCTCTAAGATGGGACGAAACTTTCAAACCAATCAGTGCGACCAGAATTTTTCATAAAACAACGGGTCGTGCACGACAACCTACTCACGCTTTCAAGCGATAACGGTTTTGATGAGTATCGATCGTGAGCGGCCATACCGCAGCCAGGACACGTGATCATTCAATAGGTCTCAGGATCGAAATTGCTGAGCAACAATGACGCAGGCTGATATAATTCGCTCGGAGCATGGCGACAGCCTTCATCGCAGTTGCTCGGCAGATGAAGTGAAGATAACTGACAGTTTCAAGAATTATAACCGGCAGTTTCAATATTTCACACGATGAAGCCAAGGATCCATTTTAAAACGTAATTTTCCAGAGAACTATTTATCGCTCGCGCCGGCCGCGTCGCATTCAATGTTACCGTTGGCGCTGGAGCGCAAATGGTACTGCTTGGGCGACACGCGGTCGCACCATCACTCTCTCTGCACGACTTCTACCATCCTCTCCGCGCCGATCGATTAGCCCCGCCTTCGCCGAGCCATAGTGTAGAAACGACGAGGCATAAGCGACAAACGCAGGAGATGATCGTGAGTATGAACGCTTTTTGGAGAAAAAAAAACTAGGGCGCCTCGAAGTAATCGTTCTTCTTGGGAGCGTTGGAATTAAATGAAAATGTACCTTACCAAACCGGTCGCGTATAAGCATTATGTTCATACTGGTACTGGTACTTGTACTTGTACTGTTACATAACGTTCCCACATTGCAGGCTCCACGATATGCCGTCTTTGAGCATTTTCTAGTGGATGGCAGGTGGTACCTAAGCGTTATCAACGAACGAAATCGCGTAAGAGTTGAAGTTTTGTAGACATTTTCCATTTTTGACATTTTATTGATCCTAAAAATTGATCTATAGGTGGAGCCCATCAGTTTAATTGCGTACGCTGTTGCGACTCCGACTGAATCTTCAGCGGATGGTGCTAATCCGCTTGCTGTACGCTGTGAAGCTGACTGTAATGGCCATGGTGAATGTCTTCCAGGAGGACGATGTCGATGTGCTGCTGGATACACGGGGGAAGCCTGTGAAGAGCGTGAGTTTTTTAAATTTTTTTTTTTTGAAAGTTCCCATGTCACTTTTTATTTTTTCATTTATTGGACTTTGATGGACAAAATAAGTTTTGAATAAGTTTTGAATGTTTCCCATCATTTGGTGTCTAATTAATTCAATAAAATTCAAAATTACATCCAAAAGAATTTGTGTGAAGGGTTTGGGGATGAAGTGAGAGCAAAACTCCGCCCACTTCAAGCATTTGGTGAAAACTGTATCGTTTGCCCTTGGTTTTCGCTTAGGCTCAAAGGTTCTATTAAATTCATGGTAATATTGAATCATTTTTCATTTCCCCTACGTTAATTCCTATCAGTTCCAAGACCAGGGGTAAACTCCGCCCACTCAACGGGTTACTTCAGTCGTTTCTACACCTATATGGTTTTGTTTTAGCTGTCTGCCCAGTGGTATGCAGCGGCAATGGCGTATTCTCTGGTGGAGTATGCGTGTGTAAAACGGGTTTTAAAGGAAAGGTGAGTGTTTTTCAAGGATCCGGACTACTTTTTTATCCGGATTACTGTAGCTAGCTTTTTATAACCTGAACCGATGTAGGAATGTGACGTACATGCACATTGGTGTGAAATCGCCGACTGTAATGGTCACGGACGATGCGGCGACGAAGGAGTGTGCCATTGTGAGAGAGGCTGGACAGGAGATGGTTGTGAATTGGTAAGAGACGCAGAGTATTTGCTTACTCTCTTTCTCTGAAGTACGTTTCTATGGTTTTGTCTAAATGACTCGATTCCAGCGTGCTTGTCCACATCCAACATGCTCGGATCGAGGTGTTTGTGTGGATGGTCGATGTTACTGTGCAGACGGATGGCGAGGAGTGGATTGTGCTACAGTAGGGCTAATAGGTCCCGTTTGGAAAATGACTGATACTGTACTCTGCGTTTAGCCCGTGGTTGAACCTACACAAGTAGTTGAGCGTAATCCAACGATAGTTGCTGCTCTAGTACCGGCGGTAGAACTGATTCCGGCTACAACACCCACAGAGAAACCCCGTCAAGTCAGCCGAGAACTTGATCGGCAAAAATTACCGGAGCCAAGCAGGGTGAGCCAGCATACTGTGGCTTCAGAATTCCGATCGATTATCGATTTTTTCAGATTATCCGTCCACCGCCCAACTGCAGTAATCATGGGAAATTCGTGGCTGGCGTGTGCAGATGTAATCAAGGATGGGAAGGTGTGGAATGCGAAAGAGGTGATGACGTGTTCATTTGACGCATATTGATTTATTGATCGCCTGCGGATGATATCGATTGATAGCTGCTGTTGAACACACTTTTCAGTTAGTTATCTGCAAAGCAACATTGCTCAGTAGTGCTTAGATTATTCGAAAATTCGATTTCATTCGGCGTATCGATACCAATGGCCTTTTAATGAGGCTGAACAACTGTGCCGCCCATTTGAGGGGCGGGGCAAAGTCGGTTTGCGGCGCAGTTCCTGCAGATTTCTTGGAAAACTGCAATTTTCGTGTCTCCATTGTAATAGATCCAGTTATATACATATGTGGTTTTATTCAGGCATACCGATTTGGCGCTTGAGGTAAATAAATAAATGAACAAGTTAAAAAGTGAATAAATAAGTGATTCATTGGAGAAACAATTACTTCTTGTGCTTTATTGTTTGGCTACTAGCGAATTTCTCTCCAGCACTGGACGAAATTCCTCTATTCACGTCACCATGATTTATTCCAGAAGTATGCCCCGCTTGTCACCATGGCGTATGCATGAATGGGCTGTGTGTATGCGAAACAGGTTGGAGTGGTGATCTCTGCGACCAAGCGGAATGTCCGATCGGTGAGGAGTTAGGGAGATTTCTGTTCGGCTACTAGCGACAGAGAGTTGGTTTTAGGTTGCCTTGAACATGGAAAGTGCCTGAAGAATGGCACGTGTGTATGCGATAAGGGATGGAATGGAGAGAATTGCTATATAGGTGAGTTCACTCTTCGGTATCCGTTTCTCATTTTCAGTCCAGCTTTTTTTGTCTCGTTGTCTGCGTCTCCTCATTGCGATTCCCCTCGCCTCCTCCGCATGTGTGCCGAGTGGATGTGGCTCATTGGACTTGCGCAATAAAAACAGCAGCATTTTCGGTGTTTTCAAGGCTCACAGAGTTTTACTGCGCAAAAGTGCGGGAATTTCCTTTCAATTATGCCTTTTGGGGGATATCCGAGGGTTTTTTGGGGGTTATGTGATTTGTGAGGGTTTCCTCATTTTATTACCCAACAAGTCGAAGTCTACTGCTTCAGAAGGCTGTCCACTGTCATGCTCTGGCCATGGTGAGTGCCGGTACAGTCAAGGACTTGCTGAAGGCTGGCGATGTGTATGCCAACCGTCCTACACAGGAAATGACTGCGCAGTGCCAATAGAGACAGACTGCCGAGATGGTCTGGATAACGACAATGGTAGGTTTGGACGAGTTTTTCGGGATTCGAGTGAGTGGCATTGATAGAAAATGGTGGTATTGCAGATGGCCTCACGGATTGTGATGATCCAGAATGTTGCTCGTCTTCGGAATGCTCTAGAGAGGCAGTTTGTGCGGCAGTCCCAGCGCCCGTAGATGTACTACTGAGGCTGCCAGCTGTACAAAATGCGAATTTCTATCAGGTACGCCTAGCTTAGGCTTCGGAAATGGGTGAAAATAATTTTATAAATAAAAATAAAGGGAATACGATGAAGATGAGGGATTGTTTAAGGATTTTTTTTTTAAATTTTTGTGTCGAATTCTGGGCCTATTTTTGTTTCTTCTCCGTAATTGTGAACTGGATTCTGGAAGATTTCCTAATTATTGATAAGAGTACTAATTCATTTTTGAATTGTTCATTAAGAGCTCACAGTTGCCATAGGAATATTTCTAATCCTTTTCTTTTTCTCAACAAGAAGTTTTTTTCTTTTTTTTTTAGCGAGTTTCCTTCATCATCAAGAATGATTCGGTGCAGAGCTACTCGGATCATTCACAGTTCAACGAAAGGTAAGTGCAGATTTCTGCTTTCCATCGGCATACCCTGGCTTCATTGGGCGATTTGTACTGCAACAGGATTGTGCAGGACTATCAGCTCATTGTTAGGTGATGTGGATAGAGAGGGCGGAGCTTACCATAATTTGACCGATAGAGAGCGGCTAATGCGTTTTTTTTCGTTGTATTATCCAGACCAATCCAGATCCAGACCAAATCTTGCGTGAAGGTCTAGCATTCGTTGTATTATAGATGAAATTTAAATCCTGACAAATTACAGTACCGATTAGTCACGATTATCTCGCAGAATGCAGTCAGAATGGCCTGCCGCGCCGCACCACTTACGCGACGCGGCAGGCCAGGTGGAAGTTGTTGCTGAGGCCTCTCTACCGTTTTCTCCATGTCTTGTCTTCGTTCGGGGATCCTCAGGTGAAAACATAAGCAAGGCTTCAGTCTCGGCAATAGCCGGCAAGTAGAACACTCACCTGGTCTGCCGCATCGCGTAGGTGATGCAATGCGGCAGACCAGACGGGTGGTATTCTGTGCTGCAAGAGAGATTGGCCGGCACTATGGGATCGCTAGCAACAGTATCTTCAGCGATAGATGTTTCTTGAGGCTGCGAAACAGATTTTTTTCCTCTTCGACGCGTTCTTAGAGAACTACTGTGAATTTGTGGGCATCTTTGTCATCTGTGACGTCACTATAAGAGTAGTCCCCAAAATGACCTCCTGCCTGTCCTTTAAGGAAAGGCCAACGCCGCGATTCTTCAGCCTCATTGCGGTGCGTAAGGTCGTTACGCGGTTGTTGTGTGACGCTGGTGATCGGATTAGAATGTTGTCGTGAATTTGCATTCGCGAACTATGGGTAGAAATGAGGTGGCGGCACAGCGCAATTATAGGACACAAGCGTTGATTTGGGGGTTACATGTTTTAGGACAGAGGATGTTTTTGTTCTGCTGTGAGAAATCAGGTAACAACAAGTTTTTTTTGGTGTTTTAGCATGGTTTCGGTGATTCGTGGACGAGTTGTCTGGAATGGTGGAGCGTTGAGCGAGAGCACAAGTACAGTAGCGTTGCCAGGAGTGAGGGTACGGTATCATTATTTTTCAACTTCAATAGTGCACTGTAGAAATGGTGCTCATTGATTTTGGTCCAGGTATCGGATGCAGCGAATCCTTTGTATGGATTCACGCTGACTCGTCTGGATGGAGAGTTTGATCTACTCGTTAATGGTGGTCGTACGGTGAATCTGCAATTTTTGCGGAGTCCTTTTCAGGTAGGCCCCACGGAATTTTTCAGTACAAAGATAATCTTTTTTTTGTTTTTCCATGTTTTATCATTATATTCTTCCATCTTTTTTAACACTTTGAGGAATTCTACGTGGTTTTTTTCTTTTTCCTTCCTTTTGTAGGCAGCGTTATTTCAATTTTTTGACATTTTTCCTAATTGAACTATTTGGAATCTTCTTCTTCCGAGACCTTGAAAAGGATTAAAAACCCATGTCAACTTTTTCAACAAATGAAATCTAATTATTTTATTCGTGCGTACAACCGCTTAAATAAATATGTAGGGTTTTTTTGAAATTTGGAGTAGACTTGCTCAGAAGTTTGTTTTTAAAAGGTTTCATTTCACGGATCCTGTATTGCTCTACATTTATACTTAAATATGGTAGGACGCTGTCCATTTTTTTCCTTTCAGATTACAACATAACATTTTGAGAACTTCTTTTCAACGGCAAAACATCCCATCAGAGCCTTAGATATTATTGTCTTTCAGTTATATACCTGTTTCTCTGACAGTTGCCACATTTAATTATCTTTCCAGCGCATAAAACGAAGTGTGTACGTGCCTCCAAACGAAATTGTCATCGTGGATCCGATCAGAATGGCAAGGGATGAGGTAATCACTGTTTCATTTTCCATGTTCAGCGCCAGTACGTCCTAAATTGGTGGTGAGTCTGATGCCTGACAATCAGTAGCCTGGTTTCATTCTTTTTAAGATGAGAACACGTCTTTTTATATATTCTTCCGAATAATGGCGTTTATTTTCACGCTGTGTTTAAACTCTACAAATTTTTGCATCCAAGTATATCACGAGGTAAACCATGAGATCCAATTAATGAAGGAACACCTGTACAGGTGCGCCACGCCCCTTCATTGGATATCTCCTTTTTCAACTAATGATCCGAGGATGAAAGGGCAACCGCCCCATCCAGCTGGTTATTTGCCAGCGCGGTACTCTGGAAAATTACTGGTTAGGACAGAGTATCGTGACCGGAAACAGGGATCGTCCGGCGATTTAGTGCGAGAAGGGGGCGATATAGGGATTAGGAGCGGATATGGTGATTAGTGTGGGTTTGAGGTCGTTCATGATGTTAACCAGGGGTAAGTTACGGGGTTTTCCACGATTCTAGGATTTGTCCATTAATCAGTAGCTATGCTTTACATATCGACGTGTTTTGAATCTAAAGTTGTTACTTACAAGTAACAAAGATATTGTAGGAATACCAGAATACCCAATATCTGCCATAAATATCAAAGCGGAGAGGTAGCAGATCCATTGGAAACACTTGAGAGGATCAAGTGAAATTTGTGTACTCATTTCAGTGTTCGAATAATCGATTATTCGAATTTTCCAGAAGTTTTGGCTTTGACTAAAACTAGAAGATTTGACAACGACTTATAAAATTTATTTTTTGTCCTGTTCAGATGCGAGAGCTGTATGCACGACCTGAGTGTGCTGTCGCTAATAGAGCACTACCAGCACCAGTGCTACGACCGGAATGGACTGTTTCTACCGAAGGAATCCCAACTGCACGAGATTCAGCAGCGACACTCGTTGTGGACACAAGAAGTGTTCTGCAAAGGTGGGTGGTACCGTCCCATTGTTTCCTTAAAGTCATATAAGACTGTCATTTTAAGCCTGCCATTGCCTGGATCGTCGGTTCGGCTTATCTACGATTCGTCCAGAGTCTCAGCATCGGAGTCAATTCTTGTGATGGGCTTACTACCTGAGAAGATTGATCCTGATCTCCGGCTGGTTCATGTATTGGTGGATATTGCTGGTAGAAAGTTCGAGAAAAGGTGAGTAGTAATTAGTATAGTAATAATCAATCATTATTTTGGAACGTTTTTATTATGAAAAATGAAGCCGAGTTCAACCGATACACATAGCGCTAAAGTTAAATGTAAAGTTTGATGTTCGAGTTGTTCTATAGAATATTCGAATATTCGAATGATTGAATTTGTGCAATTTTCGAATTATTCGAGTATTCGAATAGCAAAAATTGGGATCATTCGTGCATTCTCTCAAATACCTGTGTGAAGTTATACCCTAAAAAAATGTTTGTGAAATCAGTTTTCTTCTATCTGCGGAAAATTCTTGTTGTATAGTAAATAATTAATATGTAATAAATAATAGTGTGAAAAATAATAATAATAGATAACATAATGCGATATGTATACAAAACCAAAATCAATAAAATCATTAAATATTGGATAATCTCTGATGTTCCTGTCACATTGCCCTAAAATAATATGTAGCCCTTCAGTAGACCCTGTCGTCGATTTATCCTGCCTTAGTTGCTCTGAATTTTCGTATCGATTTTTATCGATAATTTTATTGATCTACCCTTTTCCCAGGCTGGCTCCATCAGCGAACTTGACGTATGTATGGTCATGGGATAAGCTGAATGTCTACAGACAAAGTGATCACGGAATGGATCCTGCAAACGGTGAGTTTTTCACAGCCTCCAGAATATCGACTGATTATTGATCTGCCGTTTTTCTTCAATCGATTATTGATTTAGTACGAATTGGCTATGAATATCGGGGTTGCGGTCGACCATCTGAAATAGCATGGGTGAAACGACGCGTATTTATGGAAGGTGCGAGAGCACGACGTCTAGAAGGCGGAGCTTGGAGTGTAGACATCCATCATCATCTGGATGCTGTGAATGGTCAGTTCGTAGTAGAGACTCCGCCCCCTCAGTGGAAAAATTCGCTGAAAATTCAGGTGTGCTCGAAATGGGCAATGGCGGTCGGCGATTTATAGCTAATGCCGTGCCAATGCTGGAACTTTTTCTCGGCTCAAATAAGCGCCGCCCACTGGAGTGTCAAAATTGCAACGGCCTAGCGACGGATGTGAGTTTCCAGTTCACAGATCTGTTTCTGTGCCTCTGGCTACAGTAATCTTACAGTACCACCTTTCAGGCGTCTCTGTTCCGTCCATCAGCATTGGCTCATGGATTAGACGGGAGTGTTTTCGTTGGGGACCACAATTTGATAAGGAGAGTGGGACCAGACGGACAAATTTCAACTGTGTTGTCGTTGAGGTGGGCGGTTCAGTTACCCAAGTTTCGTGAGCATTTGTAAGTTATATGGTTTCAGCCTCCCTGACACGTCCTATCCTTATTACTTGGCAGTAAGCCCTGTTGATGGATCCCTGGCCATATCACTGCCGTTACATAAGCAGATTTGGAAGGTGTCAAGTCATTCACCAGTGGATCCTGCGGCCAACCATGAGGTGAGCTGTCAGATGATGTTAGTTTGTGTTAGATCGTGTAATGTGGTCAAATATTGCGTTGGAGCTACGTTATCTTGGCAGCCGTTCAATGAATTTCAATGAATTGAAAAAAATAGTAACAGGAGAAGAGAAGATGGTAGGAAAATTATATAGTGAAAGATTTTTGACAAATTCTTTCGAAATTCTTGGAATCAATCGATGAAATCAATAAATATAGGTGCTCGCCGGTGATGGGACCGCATGCTCTGCTGCAGCTGACGCATGTGGTGACGGTGGACCTGCCGTGGATGCGCAGTTATTCTTCCCGAAAGGGATTGCCTACGATGCACAAGGGAATTTGTATGGTGAGACACTGATCGATTTATTGATTTTCGGCTGGATATTAGTTTGCCATATGTGCCATATCTTTCCACTGAATCTTACTGATAGTCTTGTTTTTGACTCACATTTTTGCCTGACTGTTATGAATTAGGTTAACAGTGCAAAATCTAGTGTATAGTGTTATTAATTAAATCCATCATTATTTCACGCATAATTGATTGATATTGATTTGTTCAGTGACCGACGGGCGACGATTACGTGTCATCGACACCACTGGCACGATCCGTTCAATAGGTGATACGTCTTTCGACAGAGCACCTTCGTGCGATAGATCGCTGTTTTCGTTAGCAAAACTACAGGTTAGTAACGTCATATGGAGCAAAAAAATCAATAATTGATCATCTGATTCAGTTGGAATGGCCCACATCGCTATCGGTTCACTTACCCACGGGACAGATCTTCGTTCTGGATTCCAACGTTGTGTATCAGCTGGATAGGGCACAAGATACTGCGGAGATTGTGATTGGTCAGTCTGACGTGGCCGATCATTATTTGGGGCGGAGCTTAATAAATTTTGCATTACAGGGGCCTTATCAACGTGTCAAAATGTTTCATCGCGACATGTTCTGCGAAACGCGCGCGATATCGCAGCGGCAACGGACGGATCGCTGTATGTAATTGAATCAGACGGGAAGAAGTTGAATCAGGTACAAAAACGATTTACGCTAGGTTCAAGGTCCGGTAAATCCTGGAGTTATTCAGATCCGCCGCCTATCAGCTGATCGGACGAGTTTCCCCGTTTTCGCTGGTCAGAAAACCGCCTGCGCATGCGACGTAGCGGCTTGCGGTTGTGACGACAACGCGTCACCGTCGTCGCAGGTGTCAGCCAAGGTGGCATTGTTCAGCTCACCAGCGTCCGTCAGTGTTGACGCAGCTGGTCGCGTATACGTCGCTGATGCGGCGAATGGAAAAGTGAAACGCGTCCTGCCGCGAGTCGCGCGATATGACTCGGTGTCGCGACAGTACAGTGTTGTGGATGCAGACCGAAATGAGGTTGGTGGTTACAGTCAAATCGCCTCATTCCCTGGGGGCTGATCGATAATCGATTGTTTAGTTGTATTTATTCAATCGATATGGTCTTCATACATCGACACAATCACTGATAACTGGAGCAGTTTTGTATAACTTCACTTACAATGTAGACACTAGGTTAGTGCCGTCACTTGGTGGTTACTGTATCCTCACCTAGGTTACTGTATGATTTTTTTAAGCCTTGGACGTCTCACCTCAATCCACGGAGCCGGTGGTTATCAGCTGCGATTCATCCGCGCCAACGAGTCCCACTGTACCATTGAGACACCGTCCGGACAGCGTACAGTCCTGGTAGCGAGTATATACGATGGAGTGATTGAAAGTGTGCAGACAGGCACGAGCGGTAAGAAATTTTCGTGGATTTTCAGAAGCTTTTGAAATATTTTTGAAATATTTTATTGATCGATAATGCGCAATTGATCTGCAGAACCAGTGCGATTGAACTATCTCTCTGGTGGCTTGCTAGTATCCCGATCGCAAGGCGGGTCAGCAACTGTGTTCGAGTACAACGGTAAAGGACAAGCAACGGCTATGCGAAGAGACGGCGAAGAGTTTAGGATTGGAGACGAACAGGTAAATAGCTCTATTTAAATAATTCTACCATTTTTGTCGCTTGATCTCTCTTGATTTCTCTCGCATAAGCACTTATTTGCCATTTGTCGCTTACTTTGAGCGATATGATCCTGTTTTTCTATTCATGACCATTATGCGAAAAGTCTTCTTTTCTACGTTTCCGGACCGTTTTTACTTGCTGCTGCGCTACTTTTTTCTCGCTTACTGTCACCTGTTCTCGCTCGCTATCGTCAGCAAGCACTATCTTAGCCAGCTCTCACTCAGTCTCGCCGGGTCTCTCTTGTCGTCACATGCTTTCGCTTACTGTCGCCAGCTCTCGCTTATTGTCGCCACCTCCCGCCTACTGTCGCCAGCTCTCGCTTATTGTTGCCATCTCCCTCTTACTATCGCCATATCTCTCTTGTCGTCGCATGCTCTCGCTTACTGTCGCCAACTCTCGGTCATTGTCGCCATCTCTCGGTCATTGTCGCCATCTCCCTCTTACTGTCGCCAGATCTCTCTTGTCGTCGCCAGCCCTCGTTTACGACCACCTGTCTGTACCACCGCCTGTCAGTTTCCACATTTGTCTTTTTTTGCACCTCACATCCTTCAACTTTCTTGACAACTGCCAGCGATCTCACATTTTAGCTCTCTTGCTTACATTGCGAAATTTGTCATGGCTGTTTATGTCTGCTCTGCATGTAATTGTTTCAACTTTGAGTCGCTCATGTTCGCTCGCTGTCGCTTACTCTCGCGTAAATGGAAATCGCATTGGTTAAGGTGTCTTCTGGTCGTGTGATTACAACAGTCCTCAGGAATGGAGCTCACTTTGCCACTTTCTCTTCGCGAGGGTCAGAAGTCGCTTATGAAGGTTAGTGTTTTTGCTTCCGTACATATAAAAGAGAAGTGGCGCCCGAGTTGATTCCAGTTTTTGTTTCTTTTTTTTCTTGCTGCTAGAGGCTAGAAAGATATTGGAGGTGCACGGCGACAAATTTTCTTTGAGAAAATATGGTTAGGTTCCTTGAAGATTCGTTGGGGACCAGTTCTCGCGCAAATCTTCTATTTTTTCACGTACATTAGGAAGTGTCTCTTTAGTGACGTCTCCCTCGCGTATAATCTACATGGACGATGGATTCTCGGTAACTCATGGTGGTATGACATCGCTTCTGGATGCGCAAACTCATCCTGCCCATGGAGAGACGAGTATTCTCAAGATGAAGACCACAGTAGATGCGATTCAGGTGCGCAATGGTGTTATCCAGAATTGCACATCTGCGTCTACTGGGAATGTTCCAGAATCCCGCTCGACGTTCCTTGACTTCGCGGTTCGACTGGCGTCCGTTCGTGAAGCGCGGCGGAGCTGAGCGACGAATCGCTGAGGTTGGCGCTCGACCCAGGGTTAGTCGAGCGGATGGTAGTGGCTGCTAGCGCAAGTGTTAACCGCGTGGGGCTTGATGTCCAGTTGAATTGGCTTAAACGCATGTGCTTTGGCTTTTTACTCTTCCATACTTTGGTATTCAACATTAACCGCTTTCTCTGGATCTATCCTGTTCGTTTTACCCTTTCTATGCTACTTGTTATTATCTAGCATAATTCCTTCTGCAAATTGTTACTTAGAACTTCCAATGCAGCCCTAGTGTCTAGTAGGCGACTCCATTTTTGATACGCATTGATTGTGGGCGGTCCTACTGCTGCTTAGATAGCATGGATCAAAATGAAGCCGACGCGTGAGGGTGGAGCTATTTGCTACACCTATAAGCCCGAATACATTACTGGAAGGATGGGTAACGTCATGCTTACCGTGGGTATAATTACCCATCGGTAGCAGCTAGGTGTACACAACGTCAGTAAACGTGTTTGTGATTTCCAGGTTTAGGTGAACATAGAGGAGGCACCCTAGTAAGTTTACCTTGGGTAAATGATGCAATCGCACACTGGACCACTATAGCGGCAGTTCTAGAGGTGTACATCTTTTTAACCTCAACTATCTTCACGGGGCGGTCCTGATGTCTCTAGGGCTGCATGCATCACTGGAATTACCCAGAGCAAACGTGTCAGCACTCCTGAAATTTACTCATCATTGGCATTGGCACAGGCGTCAACACATCTACCCTGGGTAATCTTAATGATGCCCTCTGACCCAGGACCTGTTTTTAGTAGTCGTGGTCGCAAGCACTATGCGGTACTAACTTCTTGGACTTTTCTGGACATTTTCTTCGCTGGGTAATGGATCTAGAGCCCGGACGAATCTAGGATTGGATGGATGGGTAATCTCATACCCATGAGCAGGAACTGGATATAGGCAACGTCACACATTTGTTGAATGAAGTGAAATTGGATTGGGGTGTGTTAACAAGTTAACTCTGGGTAATCTCGATGATAAATGCAGCCTCGGGGACAAATTGGTTCAGCCTTTACCCAGAGTAATTCCTGGTATCCTTCAGACAAACCTTCTTTCGCACGCGTAGTAAATTTTTTTCGACCAATAACAACTAATGGGCGGGTTAATCGCGCGTCTCTTCGTCCAATCACATTCACCGGTCTCTCCTTTTCTTTAGCTCTATCCTTACTATCCCAGAAATACTCTTATTCCCTCAACTAATTCTGTCATAACAGTCCAGACTCCACTCCACAAGCTTACATGTGTGAACGTTTGTTCATTGATTTTCTCTAATAGCTGACTTCTCTGCGTCCCTAACCAACAAATGTCCTACTGTCTGCTCGACTAACGTGTGGTTTGTTTGGTTATTGATTTTTTTGTTTTCTTGTTACTCTTACCATGGCTATTGATGAGCTCCTATATAGGTGAATGGTGTGAATGCGTTCTCGGTCACTTTTGATAGAGTGACAAGGAGTGACGTCATCAGCGCTAAATCCGAAGACGAGACTCTGCGTTTGACCTACATGGATAGTGGAGAGCTAAAGACAATTGCCCAAGAAGCTGTGATGGATCTGGAACCGGCTTATCGATTAGCGAATTTGACCATCCGCTACGATTCGCTGGGGAGGAGGTGAGTGTCCCAGAAATAGCGCATTTGCTGTTTTTTTTTTTTTGGAAGATGACGTAGAATTGAGTGCAGCATGTGCCATTACAGAAACGAGCTTATATGGGGCAATCGCAGCACTCAAGTGACGTACGATCGACAGAATCGCATAGTGGAGCGAATTGTGAAGGGTGCGATTAGCACAAAATTTGCCTACAGCAAGGAACTGAGGCATCCAGCCACGGTGGAATTGCCAGGAGGCTTAAAGTACTCGCTGAAGGTAAGTTATGCCAAGAAATTCGGCATTGTTCAAGTTTTATTGATTTTTTCCATGAGCCAATGGTAGTGCTCCACGTTCTTTTTCACCCTGTTGGCTGCTGAATCGACCAATCAGAGCACGAGGGTAGATACGGAGACAGTTTCCTTTCGTTGAACTATGCAATTTCTCCACATACATGCTTACAATCCAAAGAAGCGCCATTTTTTGCATCTTGCAAGTTTCCCATAGTGACCTTTCATATTTGTTCAAAGCATTAAAATCAATCAATATACGATCGATACCATTCAATCAATATTTTCAGTATGACTCTCGTGGACGTCTACGTGAACTGACAACACCTGCGGCTGAAACGCATCATTTCTCTGCAACGCCATACGGTAGTGGACGAGTAGTTAAACGGAGGTAATTTTTGTACAGAAATCGATAAAATCGATAGGCATCTGTTTCACTGCGGTACTGTAATCCTGTCAATTGACGGAAAGAGATAGTTTTACGTCTGTCAGTTTTCTTTACACCCTTATATGTAAAGTATTAACCATGTTGTGTTGACCAATGGTGCTGGTTCAACCTATACTTGTTGTTTTTGTTCGGCTATCAGCGATATCCATGAAGTTGTAGGATTCCATTCACAAAGAAGTCGTTTGTGGCCGCTGAAGATAGTGAAGGGCGATCGCTAGAATGGCTAACAGCAGATGAACAGCATCACATCTTGAAGGAATACGATCAGTATGGACGAGTTGTCAAGGTCAGCTCGCAAATTTTGCTGGATATAGCTCTGTAATAGCGCGAATGCATTTATTGATTGATTCCAGGAAGTATGTGATGGAAGCTCGACGACGTACTCCTATAATGGTGACCACGTTTCATCAGTGACTTCTCCGCAACATCTAGTTAATCTTACTTGGCAAGGGCCACTGCCAGTATCGATAAGTGAACGGAGAATGACCAGGAAGGGGTAGGACTCTGCGTCTATGACTAATTTTTTTGGAAGACAGAGAAGTAGAGTAACTAATAATTGGTTTGTTATAGTTGGCGCGACTCATCATTTGCCGTGGAGTATGACGAGCTGATGAGGCCGACGTCCGTACAAGCAGTGATTGCTGGTACCGCGGTAGAACCGATACAGGTGAGCTTTTCTTGCGTATACAGGTGAACGTGTGGTAGGGAGTTATCGTTATTTAGACCAACTGATCAACCGTAATTCGAATGCGCAAGTATAAATTGACCAATCACAGCACGGGCTATGTCATGGAAAACTCGTCCGCGCGCATAGAGGCTCCGCCCCTCCACTAGACGCCCCGCCCCCTCCCTTTTATCCAATTCCTTGGGATTTTCGCTAGCGTTTTCTCGCTCCGCCGCTGATCTCGAGCCGCCAGCTCCCATAGCAGCAAATTAAAGGACATTCTTACCTTGCTTCGGAAACTCATTATCTATTTACAGTTGACCTACGACGATCGCACTGCGTTCATGTCGTCGTTTGCCGGCTATCAGATCCTCAGAGAGTCGACCATGGTCAGAATCCAAGGATTCAAGGTCTGTTGCTGGCCCACTTTGGTGAATAGAACACCACTATGCTGTACTATTGTTCAGATGATGCATGAGACGTCGTTAGATGCGTACAGAAGTCCAGCTTCACTGAAAATTGTAATTGGTGATGTGCGACTGTCACTGGTGACAACACGTGACAGTGCTGGGCGAGCGACTATGAACATGTGGCGGACTATAAACGGAGAATTCGTGGAGAAGAGAACGTTTGATGTGCAAGGCAGATTGGCTAGTTGTGAAATGAATGGAAAGGAGAGGTTGGTTTGGTTGATATTTTCTGGATAGGATGTCTGGATTATGTTCATATGTCTCGTTGAAGATGGTCGTTCACTTACAATGACGATAGCCGGCCGTTGTTGGTGAATGATATGACATTTGATTGGCATGCTGGTGGTGTGCCAAAAAAGGCTGGACGTGCGGAATATGCAGTGGATGGGAATGGATGGACCATCAAGAGAGGTTTGTCTTTTTTTACCTTGTTTTTCACTCGTTCCTGCGCTGTGATATGTTACTGTAACTTTGGTGGCTCTATGAGAGTATTTAGGTGATGTGTCGTTTGAAATGGACGGTTACGGTAGATTGATTGGAGCGCGAGGACCGTCTGTTGATGTGAAAATGGAGTATGACTACGAAAATCGACTGATTTCCTACAGAAATGGAGCCGTAAGTCACTCTTATTTTCTTGGCTAGCTGCCATACTTCGTATTTTTCTTTCTCATTTCTTGCATTCCTCAGCTTCCAGGTCTCCTATACACTCTACTATGCCCTGCCACATCTCCCACGTCGAGTTTCACACTTCCAATCGTCCTCGGATTCCTCTGCTACCTCGATACTGTATACGGAAGAGGGCGTGGCGTTTGCTATGAGCCGCGATGGCTACAGATATGCGTTGGCTTTGGATGATGAAGGCAGTCTAAGGTGGGGAACTGTGGAGACGTTACAATTATTCTCTGGTCTGGACGAGTTATCCGGGTTTTGTGATGACATTGTGCCTGTTCCAGATATGTCTTAACAGAATCTGGCATTGAAAAGGAGATTCATCGCGATCCATTTGGACGAGTAATTGCTGATACCCAAGCGTCATTATGGGTCCCGTTAGGATATCGTGGGGGTGAGTGATCTGACTGCTTAAGAATCTATTTTCCTTACCATGTACATGATTATCTATGTCATTTACTTAATTGACTTAATTTTCCACTTCGTTTGAATAGTTTATTCATGTCATTATTTTAAAAAAATTTTCTTAATTTTTTTTATCCTTGGTCTTTAATTGTTACTTCTGTATTTTCTTGCTTGTTGCTTTTTTCTCATCTTTTTTATATTTTTTACACGTTATTCTCAGGTGTCGATATTCCGGAGCTGTCTGTTGTCATTATGCCGAACTCTCGACCGTGCGACACTGTGATTGGTCGCTACATGTCCTTTGGTCCTGCCCACATTGGACGGATTCGCTTCGACGACATTACGCGATCTGTGGATCCGTTTGCACTAGAAGCGATTGAAGTGGCTCCTTTAATACCAACAGGTAAGCTTGAAGCTAATCATTGTTGCGATGAACATAGCGCGGTCGAATCGTGTGTGAGTTTGAACGCAGGGATATGCAAGGCAAGGCGAAACATAGATGATTGGCAAGTAGTAAAGTAAATTTTTGACAGCGGAGAGGTTTCACTGGTTTGGTGTAAAGACGAATTCATGCATTGGTATTGAATGCATCAGCAGTTATTGAGCAAAGCATGATTAGGCTGTAATGCTACTAGGTAGCGCAAGCGAGCATAAAAGGATACAAGCGACTATAAGAGCAAGAGAGCCTGCCACCAGCTCGAAAAAGCGAGAATGAATCGAAGTTGTGTACAAGCGATATTCATTTACAGTAAGAGACAAGCGATATTCATTTACAGTAAGAGACATGATTGTATGAACGACAAGTTCGGAAGTGAGATGCGTGCATAAGCGGCATTCGTATAGTATAAGCGACAAGAGTACACAAATGATGTGCGAACATAAGCGACAAGCGTGTATAAGCGACATGTGTGCGTAGGCGACAAGAGTTTGTAAGCGACGTGCGTGCGTTTTTGAGGGGAGTATGTAAGCTAAATGCGTGCATAAGCGACAAGAGTATATAAGAAACAAGCGTTTGTTACATGTTTTGTTTCAGATCTATCATCGTGGTTCCGATTGGCCGGTCTTTCACCCTCACTGCTACCGTCTTCTGATCTGCATCTCTCGTGTCACCACAGCGTCTGCGCGCGATCTCTTGCCTCTTTCCCGACGCAACTACGGGTTTTCTCTCAGCTACCTAGTCTGCCATCTTCTGACCTATTGGATGAGACATTCACTGCGATGTATCCGTCGGACGACGTCACTTTTGCAGTGGAAGATGCAGGATTTCACGAGTTGCTAGTGCTGACACCAAACGGGCGGATGATGAGTTTTCATGGATAGCTATAGTTTCCAAGAATTCTGGAAAATTTTCTAATGGTCAGTCCTTCCAGACCACTGTCGAAACGCTGCCTGGATTGACCTCTAACGAATCGGTGCTCATCAAATCTATAATTGAACCCGCTCATGAGGTATGTGCAGAGAGATATTTCGATCGATTATTGATTGATTCAAAATTTCTGGAAAGTCAAGCTTGTCGATCATTTCTTTATGCATCACTCACTTGACAGACCGGCTGGCGAGTATTCGGCACATCCTGGGAGCGCCACTTGGTTCGTCCTGATCCGGTTCCACAGTCGTTGACCTCCGCGTCTCTGCCTCACTTCACTCTAGTCGTCTCACGTGATACTGCAGAACTACGCAATGGGAAAACCAAGATTTTCGTGCATTTTGCCAGCGATGCGGTAGGTTATTGATTTTCTTCTACTTATGACGTCACGACTACTCTGGATATTTGCAGGAAACCGTGAACGAATCACTCATGGAAGACCTCCGTCGCAAGGAAGGTCCTGCTGTGTGGAGGACAGAGCGCAGACGAGTAGAGCGTGGTGAGAGCCGACAGCAGTGGACGGATCGTGAGAGGCGGTGGGTGATGAGACAGAGACGCAGAGTCTGCAAATTCTCCGCGTCGATTTATTGATTTCCCTTCCAGAGAACTTCTGTCAAAGGGTGCCGTTGCGGGTTATACGATCGAAATGGACGAGTTGTCACGTGCACGATTCTCGTCAGTGCATATTTGGCGCTTCGCCAAGACGACTTAGCTGCTTAGAAGACGATTTATTGATTTTTTTCTCGAGTAATTATTGACTACTAGTTGCCATATGTGCATACATGTACAAATTTTCTAACTCTCGTTTTTCTTTCATCACCATTCATTGCTCCGGGTCTGACGTATCAACCGATTTCCGTGAAATTACGTAAATTCTGTGACAAGCTCAAAAATTGCGGACTACTGCTAGTCTGCAGTATTGCGTACGTTAAATACCTTATATATCGACTTTTATCCTTGATGATCTACTCATTCGGTGCTGAAATGCTTTATTAGATGCATTTTTTACGTCTTTTTTAATCAAGAAGTTAGCTTTAAGCTGTTAATATTATTATTAATAACTAATTATTGATCGAATTCTGTGTTATGGAACGTGTCGTTCAAACGTTGATTTTAACCATGTTGTCAGTGTTGATAGAAGATATATGAAACTATTGTTTTATTTTGTTTGGTTCACGGACGAGTTTTCCATCGAAGGAGGTGGTTTTGTACGAGTTGTGCGGAGCAAATGTTGCGAGGATCTCCTGCCTATCGTCTTTCCGGTACTCATAGTGAAATAGAAAACAGAAGAATTTTTATTGATTTAAGTGCCGGTCATAGTGGATGTGTGCGTCCGATGGGCATGCGTCCACATGATGTAGTACGCTCCTGGTCGCAACCCTTACGCAGGCGAGACGCACGCGTCCACAGCCGCGCTGCTAAGTATTCTCCTTTGGGGTTTACATGTTGCGTTGGTGGGGCTCTATGGAAAATAGTCCTCCAAATGGATCCATGCGCTTGACGCACGACTGACGCGCGCAACTAGAATGAATTGCATGTCACATGGAGATAATCCTATCTAGGGTTAAAGCAGAGGCGTGGCTACTATACTTGTGACCGAATCGAATATATTCGAAGAAATGTTCGAGTATTCGAATATTCGAATAATTCATTTATTCGGTTTTCCGAGAAGAGAGCAAATTCGAACAATTCATTCATTCGGCAATCTTGAAATGTGGATTATTCGAACAATTCATTCATTCGGGTCTCTCAAAACATAGGTTATTCGAACAATTCGTTCATTCGACTGAGAGAAACGGTGTTATTCGAACTTTGAACCATTATGATGTCGACGAAGGAGAGCGTGCAGCATCGTATAACGAGGTCATGCCTTGAAGGTGCGTTGCAGTACCATCCATCTCAGGCAAATAGCCTATCATAACGTGATATGCCTCAAGGCTGACCTTTACCAGAGCAAGTTATGGAGGTTGTTTATGGCGGTAAAGCACGCCTACCAGGATAAATATAAATAAGGGGATGACTCAATCACCGAGGATGAACACTCCAGCTCTGGAGAGGAAGTGGAAGAAGACTTTGAGAAATCAAAGGAGAGACGAAATGGAAATTATTTTAGGCATGTATAATTATATAGTCAAATCTCCTGAGATTTCTATGTGTAGGTAAATATAAGGAAAATGTGAGAATTTAATACTCTCATGATGGTTATTTGTTAAATGCGATGCCAATAAAATTTGAAAAAAAAAACCGAATGTTCGAATCGAATATATTCATTCATTCAGTCTCCCGGAATATCCCTCTATTCGAGCTATTCATTCATTCGGGAAGCCAAAAATACTTGATATTCGAATAATTCGTTCATTCGCATATTGCGGAAACTGCGATATTCGAATTATTCATATTTCGAATGATTGAAATTGGGCAATATTCGAATAATTCGAAAGTTCGAATAATTGAAAAATCATCGAATATTCCCAAGTATAGTGGCTACTGTCTATTGTGCCAAATGTAATGCTGTGATTGGCCGATTACGACTGCGGGACGGCCAATGGTCACCTAGGACGTTGCAGAGTCGGGGGAGAGAAGGGGAGGACCATGCGTTCTGCTGTTCCATGAGAAATCCTGGTAGTATTGATTGGTTTGAAGGCACCGTCCCAGCTCAGAGTCATTTCTGGTATTTTCGCATGCAAAGAATCTCCATGAGCTGTTTATCATAATGGTATACGTGATTCCGTGCAAAACTGCCGAAAACCCATTTTTGGGCCCCAATTTTTGGGTAGCTTGTGGGCGGAGCTGCATGGTGAGGAAATCTCGTACGCCCGTACCGGCTCTGCCCACAAGCTCCCCAAATGTTGGGGCGCGAAAACGGGTTTTTTGACAGTTTTCCATGGCACCTATACCACAGTGATCAGGAGCTTCTGGAGATGCTTTCCATTCTTACATCTCGGAAACGATTGTGAGATGGAACGGCGCATTTAACAACTGTTTCGGGCGAAGAGCGACTGAATTATTGTAATTCCTGAGAATTTCTCACAAATTACGTATAACAGCTGCTTAAGTAACACTATTTAAAACATTTATTTGGAAAATCAATAACTATTAGGAAAACAAAGTCAACGTGAAATTTTGTTGTAGAAAAAAAAACAGAGCAATGCTATTGTGATTAGCAAAAATTTGGTATTTACAATAATCTCAATTCTAAATAAAGAAGCTACTTTGGCTGTTTATACAAAGAAACCGTGCGCGACTGGCTGGGAAATCGTACGCAAGCCGCGGTACTGCATCCTACCACGTCTCGATCAGCTCACTAACTTTCCCACCATACTTCGTATAGCCGGCGAACACTTCGTATTGGCGGTCTAAGCCTTTTGGTCGTGGATGTTGTGTACATGTCATCACCTAAACGGCGAAAAGTTGGTCCTGGAACGAAATTCACCTCTGACTATGGATATAGAGTTATACCGTATTAGTTTGACTGTGTGATTGTATGAGGACACAATAATTGAACGTTGAACGGAACCTGTTTCTTAGCTGAAGTGAAAATTTTCCGTGAGAAAATTTCCTGCGACGTGAAAATATATAAATATTGATTTTTACCTCTTTACCAACCGAATGGTGATCATACCGAATGCTCAGTACATTTACTATGAACGCTCCTGAAATGAATGAAATTCTTCACTTTTTAAAGACTAGAGGAATTGGTCGTCCATGATTGGTTGGTACGCAAAGGGCCCGCCTACAAGTTGCTTGATCTATTTTGGCATAAACCACTTCTAGTCACCTAATGGTGTTCTTGACCCATGTACTGACTCATGGCAGATTTCCTGCTACTTCACGGCTACTGTTAATGAAATGAGTCCAAATGACTCGTTCAGATTTCAAATGACCATCCGTGCTAAGATAAGCTCCGCCCACACTACAGTGTCTGATTGGAGTGCAACAGGAAAATTTTTATTTATGACAAAAATCCAGGTGATAAAGTCTCAACGTGTATAGGAACTTTCGGCAAATGACTTAGTGAAGTTGATTAGGTGCCTTATGATGGAACAGGGGCGGTGCCACTGCTCTACGATTGGCTCATCCTAACATTTGTTCCTGCTGTACGCTGCTTGCTAACAAGTTCTCATTGATGTTCGAATCTCTCATTTTATTTCCACTCAATTCTCTAGCACATATGGTGCAATTTGTCGTAAAAGGAAACGAGGTGGTTGAAAAGGTCTGATGGTTGAAAAGAGTTGTTACAGTCGCTGTTGCACCAATCATGCAACAGCGACTCCGCCCCATTTTCGTCCCGATGTACTAGGCGTCATTGTACAGGACCGTTCTAGGCGGGTTCTAGCTTAGCAAAACTGTTCTCCTGTAACGAGGGTAAGGGCTACCTAAATTGCTTAGTCTACCCCGTCCTGTATCTGTGATATGCTAAATAAACACAGATATAATAAATAAGTAAATATTTGAGTGCATGAATAACTAAGAGAATGAATAAGTCTATTAGTTAATCATAAACAAGACACCAAAAATTTGTGGAGTCCCTCCATTCAAATAGGTCATTGATTTTTTGAAATATCGATTTGTACCGTAGAAGCAGCAAACCTCTTTCGCTGAGTAGTTTGGCAAAGTTTTCCACCATTTGAGGCTTAACAAATGTCTCGCAAGGACAGATTAACCATTGGCTGATATCTGACACACACGCATCCACAAGTATCGCATCGTACTTGTGACCTAAATATTCGATGATTAGTTACTTAAGAATGAAAAGAAAAAGATTGTTCAAGGTTAAAGATCAAAGATCAAAACTGTGGGGGTGACTCGTTGTGTCTTGAAATTCGATTATCACATTGTAAGTTTCCTCTCGTGCTCTAGCCCTAGAATATGACGTCCATTCCGCGCGACAGTATCAGTTTATTGATTGATTAATTTTATCGATTTTTCAATATTTTCTTGACGAGAAATTCGTGCTGAGGTTCTCTAGCACGCCGCACACGAATATGACAGCAAATTTGCTAAAGAAGCGATGGATTTATTGGTTTCGCGGACTTTCCACTTGAAGGCAGGAGTCCACCTTGTTTTGTATGTTGGAGGTATCAGCAGACGCCTGATGCCCTCGTCACGCTGATTCCAATAATGTACATCGCAAGTCACAGGAGCGAGGGAACCCCGTTTTTAAGAGGGTCAAACTACCCGCTCCTTGGAGCAGGGGCGGGGCTCGCTCCAAACCGTGCTGGCTGTCCGCGGTAGCAGCAACGTCCGGTGAACACGTTTTGACCTGTCCGATCGATAAGATCAACGGTGATGCACGTCTTTGCCCGTCAATTCGCTCCGGCAAACTGTTACAAGCCCCGCCCCGAAAAACAAGTTTGTGGTGCCATTTTTGGACATTTCAAGTACATTGTAAGGTGGTGATCGCTCGAAAGATAAGCATTTTGAGAAAAGGAAATCTCATGCGCCACGCATTTCATCCAACGTTTGTCATGTTTTGACCACCGATAATCGATTGGTCGCGTGCCTATTTGAAATGTTCTAGTCTCCCATCCCATTTTTGCCCTTTTTTCCTACAATGGGTCCTTATAAAATCTCAGTTCTTTTTCTTTTTCTCACATCTTTCCCTGTCTCAATGCCTAATTTCTCTATCCTAAGATTTTCTTACTTCTTGTTCATGAATTAACTCTGAGCATTTGCTTGTCGTTGGGCTTACAACACCGGGGCGTAAGTAAAAATTTTAAGCTATCAAAGGATGAAAAGGTGGGATGGATGGAGCCCCATAATGGATAGAAATGTGGATAATTTAGGAAAAAACGCCATGGAGTGGTTTTTCAGCTTATTCTGCAGTAAAGCATGGCTTTTTGGATGAAAAATGACTGGGCTGTGATCTCTGGTCTATACAAAAATCCTAATTAAGGGGAAAAATAGGCTGTCAGGCTACCAGAGGAGTTTGGAGAAGGCAGCACGGGTGAACGGGAAATCCCGGACGCTCTCCAAACCCGGCTGTCCAGCCTGCTTCGAAGTCTGTACGAAGGCTTACTGAAAATCCCAAAAACACTTGTTGGGAAGCATTTATTGAGCAAGTTTCCGATCACATCTGAAACTTGCTCGCTCAAAAGCTTGTCGACAACTTGTTTTCACTCTTCCTTGTCGACAACTTATCGGCCCTATAAACTTGTCGACAACCTGTATTCACTCTTTTTCGCTGACAATCTTTCAGCTCTATAAAATTGCCCAAAGTAAGACTTCTCAAGAATGCCGCAACTGTCTATGAGCAGACAAACTGATCGAAGGGTTGTAGGCAACTTGCTGCAAGCTGTTTCTTGAAAAGCTGGTCGACAACTTGTTTTTCCTCTTCCTTGTTGACTAGTTGTCGGGAGAAAAGCTTGTCGACAACTCGGTTTCCGGTGAAGTGATGACGTCAAACTTGTCGACAACGATTTGCTAGTTAGAAGCTTGTTCGCAAGCTGTTTTTGGGCAAAGCTGGGCCGATAAGTTGTTTTTGGGGTTCTGAATAGAAATATAACATTTGCTGCAACTTCTCTATCTAGCGATACCATCTAATGTTACCTGTTATATTAAACCGTACCTTCAGCCACAGCATTCTCCACAAAATGCACTCCATCTTTTATTATCACACGTTGCCGCTCATCCAAAGTCAAACCGAACCATTTCCGGGAAATTTCCAACATTTGAGACTCAAGTTCTATAATTGTTATGTCCATCTGAAAGAAAGAACGATTTTGCAACATTTCCCAAAGTGGGGATGAAAGTTTCCTACTCTGGGATAGTTGTGATGAAGATACGTGTTCAAGTAACCTCCTCCAAGACCCAGTACCAAGACTTTGACTTGGGTGTGTCGATTCATTTCGGCCGCTCCGCTAAGGAACAGCTCTTCTGGAAGGAAGGAAACTATTTTGTGGAGTTGTTCAGTGAATTGTTCCATAGGTAGAGTACCGGCCATTTCTGCATCACAGAAAACCAGCTATCTGGTCTGTCGCGCTGCACCACTTGTGCGACGCCGTAGACCACCTGAGCCCTCTGATTGTCAAGCGATGTTGGTGTTGATGTTTTGCTTTAGTTTCCCACAGTTTTTCTTCGTATCTATCTTCGTTTGCATTCCGAAAAACATAATCAAAATATAGGCAGTGCCCGACGACTGCATGATGCAGCTGGCCTACCGCTCCGCGTACGTAGTGCGTCGCGGCAAGCCAGATGGGTGATTCACTGTGATGCAAAAATAACTGACCTTTGTAGTTATGCATGTAAAAAATATATTTGTGGTGTAGCATGCTTCCAAAGAGCGAATTGGCTATGTATGGTGTATATCCGCAATTCACTGGAACTAACCTATCATTGTGGTTGTGTAACTGTCCAGTACAGGTGTTTCTTTGTCCACAATCCATTTAGTACTGTCTTCGCTGTTGCTGTTGATTACTAAATCGAATGAATTTCTCGAGTCCCTAAGAGTACGTATTGCCAAAATCATTGTGGTCCACTTATTTCTTGAGGATTCGTTCCTAGCCCTCACTTTATCATACATCTTTATTGGACTACACTATTACTTCCCTACTCATTTTTAGTCGCATCACCTGCCCACGTCCAAGAACCAGTGTGGGTAAGCCATTTCCGATCGAGCATTTGTATGCTTAGGGATTCTGGCCCCAATTGAAACTCTCAGTTTCTCCAAATATGCAGGATGTACAATTCAAATCTGCTGCCGCCGTGACCTCCTGCTCCTCATCCCCCCTTCCCTCCTCCTCCCTCCGCTCATTACTCAAAACTCAACCCAGGTCTGTCAGACGCAGTCGCGGTGTTTGTTCAGGACTTCAGCTTTGCGGGAATCCAAGACATCCACCTTGAGCGCTCTTGCACTCTAGATGGGTAGCAATACTATGGTCCAACTTACTGCAGCTGACTCTGGCATGTGATGCCCCGGCCTCGTTCCTCTTCAGCTTATGGGATGATTAGAGTGCCACGTTGTCCAAGCCGACCCATTTCAGCCGCACCTACCCACCCAGCTCCCCCTCCCACACATGTTTTTTTTTCTCCTAATTTTCCTAATTTCGACCCAGGTCCATCCTATAAGGGGTCATCTGGGTTCAAATCTGCGGGTGGCCTATAAATCGAAGATTTCTACATAAGCTGTATTTATACTTCATCGGACTCCGATCCAGTTCGATAAAGATACGTGTCGATCCTCTACAGCTATGCCATGTCTTCGACTCCATCGTACTCCTTCCCACCTCTTTCGTCAAACATTGGTGGGTCGATCCTGACCCAGATTTTGATCCATCTTCGTCCTCTACTAGGATAGTTGATTGTCTATGATTCCATGGTGTTAAGCCGATCAGATGTGATGATGTGATGATTCCTGTCCAGTATTCAGCGATCCTACACACATCAGACATGGCGGTCCCGGTTTATGCTACAGTTCCTGTCTCCAGGTCCGGATGCATTATTGAAAGGATTGGTAATCTTATACCCATGGGTAGAGCAGCTAGTTAAAGAAAGCGTTGCGCGTGGGTTAACATGTTGATGGGCGCCAGGTGAAGGGCAAATTCGGGTACGTCAAAACGTTTACCACGGGTAATCTCAATGATGCATGCGGGCCGTAATAATCATTCACCCGAGACAAGGAATTCTCAAAATTACCCTTTGGTAACCAAAGTTCCCCTTACATTATCTAGGGGGTTGTTCTCCAACTACTGTAGTATGTAATGTCTTGGTACCTCTACCTGGGGACGAGTAACATAAGCAAAATTTGTGCAGCGTTTTCGCCGTATGGACTGCTTTGAACAAATTAGAATTATTTTATTCTAGATGCGTGCGTTACGCGTAATCCCTACGCAGCTCAGACGGAGCCGAGATACACGTGTTTACCACTTCGCTCTGGCCGCTTGATATGCTCAACCAAGTTGTGCATACCGCATCAGCCGATGCGATTTCCATGGAAAATCCCCCCAAATAGACGTTTGCGTTTGACGCGCGACTGACGCACGCATCTAGTGTGTAGACTGCCCTATTCACGAATTCCAATAATAGCAATTGATCACTTACCGTTCGGCGGTTTGAGGTACATGCTGGACATCCTGAGGCTATTGCTGCGAATGTCTCGGACAATGGTGAGTCTTCAAAGGATTCATCAGTACTACTGTTATATTTCATGAATTATTCAAAGGTCGCATGCATCACTGAGTTTGCCCAGGATAAACGTGCTGGCACCACATAAATTTACCTGTGGTTAACACTAGTGTCAACAAGTTTGCCCTGGGTAACCTCAATGATGCATCGAGATCCAATACTCACTTGTCTTTCTCGTCGATTTGATCGTAGATGTTGAAACACATTCCATCCAGAACACAAATGGAGCTATCGCTGCAATTTTCTTACACATTCTCAGAACCCCCAAAACAACTTGTCGACAAGCATTTGGAGGGAAATTATCTGATCGCATCTGCTTTTCCGAAAGCTTGTCGACAACTTGGTTTTGCACTTCATTGTCGATAACTTGTTCTGGCTCTTGCTTGCCAACAACTTTTTCGGCCAAAAGCTTGTTAACAAGTTGTCTTTGACAAATCGTGGCATATGTGGACAACTTGGTTTTGCACATCCTTGCCGACAAGTTGTCTCTCAGAACCTTGTCGACAACTTGGTTTTGCACCTCCTTGTCGACAACTTGTTCCCCCAAAAGCTTGTCGACAACCTGTTCTGGCTGTTGATTGCCGACAACTTGTTCGGCCAAAAGCTTATTAACAAGTTGTTTTTGGCAAATCGTTGTCGACAACTTGTTTTTTCTCTTCCTTGTTGGCAAGTCGTCAGGAGAAAAGCCTGTCAACAACTTGGTTTTCGGTGGCAAATTTGTCTACAACCATTTGCTAGTTAAATGCTTGTTTGCAAGTTGTGTGGGCAAACAACTTGTTTTAGGGGTTCTGAGTTCTACCTTGAAATGTTTTTTTTTTTTTTGTTTTTGAAGGACTTTGTGCACTTGGCCTTCTATCTTTATTCTGCCCTCCTCGTTAGGTACTTAATTGGTCGGTTTTTTTTCATTTTTCAACATTTGTTTCGTCATTCCCGTGGTATCTGTGAAATTTACTTTTCTCCGGTTTTTATGTGTCATTCTGTTCGCTCCTTTCACCGGCAATGAATCATTATCATCTTGGTAGCTGTCACCGTTTTCTCACACTATCTTTCTTTCTGCCAGATTCCTTATGTTTTCGTCGAATTGCACAGAATCAGTCAGTGAAAATTAGATGAAAATCATCCGGAATCGTGCATTGATGTGTTTTCTCACACGATCTTTATCGATCGAGTTGTTCATCAGTGTATTCAGCAGTTTTCTCTCGTAAATTTTCGTGGTTTACCCAATGACACAACAGTCACGCCTCAAATTGACTCCAGTAGAGCTTCTGAGCTAAGGGTTTAAGTTATCCGTTAGGTTTTCCAATCAATTCCAGGCTCATTGACCGCGCTAGATCGCACTCTTTAGAGATAGCCTTCATCATTACAAAAATCAAATACAACGATATATTTGAGGCATCGTTTCATTTCAGAATGGTTTTTGAGATTTGCACGTGAAAAGAATCTTCAGGATCTGTTGATCACAACGGTATACGTGATTCCATGCAAAACTGCGGAAAACCCGTTTCTGAGACTCAGCTTCTCGGGAGCTTATGGGCGGGGCCAAGGCGGGAGGACGAGGTTTCTAAGTAATGCACTGCATACGCAGTGCACCTTCCGAGGAAACTCTTACTGTTCGTGAGTTCGTTATCATCCACTCCCTAACAGAATAGGGGTATGTGTGATCAGCAAAGGTGTGCATACTGCGAGAAGCACGTAGTCTCTGATTGGCTCCGCCCACAAGCTCCCCTAAATTTGGACTCGAAAAGGGGGTCTTCCGCAGTTTTGCGCGGAATCACTTATAGCATTGTGATCGGGAGCTCCTGGAGATTCATTTTAAGCAAAATTCTCAGGACGATTCTGGACGGTACCCTTGGGGCCCTTTCCCGGCTTGCCACTCCCTGCCAAATAGATGAGTGCATCTCACGTGCGACTGATAGACACCTGGTAGAAGTTGTACCTTTTGCGCAGCGCTCATGTGAAGATCTATGAAAAAGACTTGGAACTACTATGGTCCGTTTCAAAAACGACGATAGTTGAGTATTTGTGCCTATGATCTCCATTTCTCACCTGCCTGTCCTGATGCTGCACTATTTCTTGCGTTTCCTCTTTCTCTAATATCTTTACAACACTATTCTTCGGTGAAACACCCTGTTCTCCGAAAATGCGCTGATGACGATTTCGCCACCTATCTTAAGGCTTACAAAACAACTTTTCTTCATTCATCTCATCTTACTATCATCGGTAACTGGTATTTTCTTTTTTTTTCATTCTTCGATACCTTTTAGGAACTGTGTTCTGTTCACGTGCACTGTTTCAATCATATTTCTGGCTAAATGTTCAATCATATTCCTAACATTATGGTCTGTCACTGTAACTGGTTTGGATCATTATCATGTTACTATGTTTTTGATGCGATCAACCATAAAATCATGGTTTGGAAACCAGGTGGTGAAGCTACGGCAAAGATTACTAGTTCTGCTAAGTGATGACTACTCCAGTAATTTGCACTCACATTATTCTTTCTTCTCCATATTTTGCTTTAAACATGTTGATCAATTGATTGTAGTCCACTTCCTCCTCCTTTTCCAATTGTCTTATCGCTCTCTGGTTTATAGTGAGGAATAGCACCGCTGCAACCTAAAAATCTCGCGACGCATGCACTAATTTGAGAGCTGGAGAATTGTGCGCTCTATTTCGAATCTTTTGAAACAATTCCAAATCGGGCAATTTATACTAGATGCATTCAGCAGTGATGAGTAGCCGGGGTGCAGCAAAAGCGTGCGTCTGTCTTGCGTCTGAGCCATGTCAGTCACTGGACCTATCCTTCATCATAAGGAAGAGCTAGCATAAATTGCCCTACAGATTGTCCTTATGGATTGTATTTGCCTAGAAATGCCCTAACATGAGCTCTTTACTTACAAGTAGTGCGGCCACGATAACATTCTGCCGCCACTTGGTGCCCATACTTTTTAAAAATGGGGTCGTATTCACGAGTCAGTGCAAGGTGTGATTAGATGAGATTAGTTGATAGCAAGAGCTACGTTATAACATGTACTGGAAGTAAATGACTGGTTAGTTCACCTTGTGAGGAGCGGGCAATGCATGTTATACTTGGAATCTGCGCTATGTTCTCCGGGAGCTCAGCAAAGCATACAACGATGTTTTACCACTGCATTTTTGGACGCCGTGCGAGCTGCGTTCCTGCTTATAGGGTGGTTTTTTAAGGTTTTTAAATGGTTTTGTAGGGAAAGCCGTAGCGACTCGTGCAACGCTCCGACAGACGCGGCCTTTTTTCTCCCTTCCAGTCATTCTCATTGTTATTCGTTACTTTATTATAGTTGTTTATCTTTCTACTTGTTGCATAGCAAATTAGGGTGGGGCAAGGTGATTAGCTACTTCAAAATGTCTTTCTGTGATGATGCTGTGTAAAATGCTATCTTTATCGGTATTTCTACCCTATCATTGTTTTAGATCTTATATTATTGTTGTAGTCGTTGCGGAATGAAAAGACGTATGGTGGCAGTGGAGTTGTTGAAAACGATCTGGATAGTGCAAACTAGCTCCATGCGTCATTTTCGGTATCCAGATTTCGTAGATCCATAGTAATCCATGCTGATGCTCATGTAGTGTCGTCTGATCCTGTTACTGTTCTGGAAGAGTAGATTTACCGTAGGCCTAGCATGCTTGATTGAGATCAGGAAGGGTCAAGAGCCATTCTATATTTCCACTTGGAAGTTCTTTTCGTTGTGTGCTTTATTACTCAGTGGACTTCACTGGTAATGCTTTTTATAACGACAGTAAGATTATATCACAGTTCGGCATGACTCAGAAAAATATGTGTGTTAGCACAAGTGACACATTGCTCTCAAACTAGCTCTACAAATGGCAACTTGTTCACACCAGAGCTTGGATAATTCATGAACCGTCTATACTTCTCTTCTAATCCTTCAGGCCTAGACTGATGTGAGCATGTCAAAACCTGTAATGTTTGCTGTAGCGCTCAGTTTTGTATCCTCATGGACCTAACTAGGTAGAAGAGATCTTCAAAACTCACCAAATTAGAATTTGGGGACCTTCTTAGTGAGCAGTGCTTGAAAGCTGTGCCATAAAGTGAAATCAGCTAAAATAATAAATAAGATTCATTCCACTATCTAGTGCTTCTTGCTTTTATTTATTTTTATTTGTTTCATACACCAACACAGTTGGCGTGCAAAAAAAAAATGCAATCAATTACGAATGGTATAACATAACGGTGAAGTAAGACTCCAAGTTGGTTAACTGTCTGAGAAGGCCTACTCACGCCAAAATTAGTTGGTAAAACGAAGACGATGGCCTAGGTAGCTAAAGTTGAGGCAGTACAAGAACTAGGCATAATTATATGATAATTTCTGGACTTTGATTTTTGTGCTAATGCCGAAAAATCTCGTCCAGGCACTTGATATTATTACTCTTATTTCATATGAAGTGGTATTATTCTCCTTTCATGTTGATAGACTTGCAATGTCTCCTTATACTAATATGGCGCTTGGATTTGGGTTTGATTCTCATATGTAAATGCTATGCAGCATCTTACTACGCATGTTTTACTCATATGCTTATTATTTATTTACTTTACCATGCAGTGCTGCTGAAGTTGCATTCGTCAGTCGACGTTGCTTTTGAGCACCTAATGTGAAAGTAACATATCTCCCTAAAGCGTCAGCAGCACGGACCAGTTCAAAGAGGTTCTTGAGATACAAAAACCACCGTGGAGCGTGCCTGATCATTCGTAACACATCTATTGGTACAAAAAAAATTGGCGAGGTCCGGCAGTATGACTTACAAGGGAAGTGCACGAAGTTTAACTGCTAATTCAAGAGGATACCTATGTACAGCAGACGTCAATGACGGTGGCCCATCCGCGGCCTCAAGAAGGACGCCGCGCGACCGCGCAGCGCGCACCGGAATCGGTGTCGTCTGCCGCCGGAATGCTATTCCTTTTCTTTTCTCCCCAGTTCGGTCGAAAATCCTTAAAACAGGTAGGAAAACTGCTTAAATAGCATAACAGCAGCACAAGACATCGGTTATGGAGTGCGCGACGCGGTTACGCGGCGTTCTTCCCGATGCCGTGGATGGGCCACCGTCATTGACGTCCACTGTATGTATATAGTTAGAGAGCTTGTCCAAAATGATGTTCAATCATACACTTGAAAATTTGCTAAGTGGTCGATGGAAGCCTAGAAAAAATGCAAAAATGGTCCCACACGGCACAAATTGGTCCTGAGAGTTGTTCACGACAAGCGAGAGATTTACCTTTGCACCGCAACCAATTGTTAGCGCAACCTAATGCTCCTCCCTCTTGCATTCGTAATGTGCCCCTGTGAAAAACGGGCGTAACTCCTTACAGAGACAAAACTCAGGAAGGGTGTAAGCAGCTCACATTAAGCCAGATTCCATCTATAGTATCTATAATATCTTCCCTTCACTTCACGTGTGATTTAAGGACAATTTATACTGGATGCGTGCGACTGACGCGCATGCGTCTATATGATGAAGAATAAGGCCCAGTCGCATCGCATTCGCAGCTCAGACGCACGCGTTTACGGCCTCACGGCGGCCGCGCGTTCTTTTCACTGAGGATGTACAGACAGTGTTGACCGGGTTTCATGGAAAATCCCTTGCAAATGGATGGCGTGCGACTGATGCACGACTGACGCACGCAGCTAGTATAAATTACCCTTTAGAGTCTGTGGACCATTTAGCAGATTCCAAATGTAGGTCGTAACATCATGTTGGACAGGCTCCGTACCATATAGGTTTCGTTATGGATTAACAGCTTTTCTTCGTACACTTCCCTTGTTAGTAAAATATGGTCGTTTTCACAATTGAGTCTGTTTTTACCATTAAAGTGGTCCCAGTTTTTTTCTCAAGCCACACCCCCTATTCTTGTTCCTATTTCTGCGATTGAACTTTTACTGCCTAAAATATTACCTCTTTGCCCAGTTCTATCGTTTTGCCGCCGAGTCCGAAAACATTAGCTATGAGAGCTCCTGAAACTGTTAAATACGGCATCTTGACATTTGAGTCCTTCAACAGACCTCTCTCAGTGAGCAGTGAAGAGAACGTCTCTGCAGTTTCTCTGTTCTTCACGCTCCTTAAAGGACAAGCACCATTTTCACCCATATTGCAGGCGTCTAGAAGTACAATGTCGTACTTTTCCCCTAGAATAGTGCGGAATCTCGGGGTTTTGAGGGTGGGGTAACTAGCAGTTATACCTTTTTCAACGGCCTCCTTGATATAGTCGAATCCGTCGCTTATTATTAAGCGTTGCCTGTCGTCTAGCGTTAAATCAAACCATTTTCTAGCAATCTCCACCATTTTTGGATCGATTTCCACAATTGTGATCTCCATCTTAAACCAGGATCTCTTGCAGTATTAATTTTAGCTATAAGTTGATTCTGTTACACAAAAACTCTTCGAAACCTCAGGAAAATGATGGTGCAAGTAAGAGTTCACATAACCGGCTCCAAGTCCTATGGTTAGCAGTCGTACGCTGGTTTCTCTTTCCATGTTCACGGCTCCGCTGAGGAAAATTTCTTCTAAAAACCGTGATTGATCTTGACGAAAACCTGTTCCTTAATGCTCGTCAAAATGATCGACAAAAAGCGAGCAGGAAGAGTGCTTTTTAAAATGTTTCAGTTATTTGCCGTCGCTATGGAATTTTCCTCATTTTTCGACGCAAAGAACGAAAACATCCGTTCTTTTTAACTCAGGAAATTTTATTCAGGATGAGATTTTTTCTACTGCGGAAAATATGGCTTTAGAGAATGCTGGTTTTCCATGTTATAATATGTAGAAATTCGAACCATTTGATTTTAAAAAGAAATCAAAGCTATGTTCTACCACACAAGTGCTATCATGCTCTTTAGCCATGTGGTTCTATCGTATGACTTTTGCTCGTCACGGTTCATTTTTCTTTGACGTTTTTTTTCATCAGCCTCTGTCTTATTCACTCTTATTCCCCGCCCCCTCTTCCCACCCAATTTCATTAACATTTCTGGAAACAGGAGCCGCAAAAGGCTACTGGCTGATTCCATACCTATCATTGTTAGTGTGTATCTACTGAAAATATGTGCTCCTTTGTCCACTTTCCAAATGCTTGTATCGATTTCCTCCAAGTTGACTCCTGAGAGAATATTAGGATAAGTCAATACAGTTGATGACTTGCTAGCCGAACACGCGGTTGTCGGTAATGTTCCTTATTGGCCAACGTTTCGAAGGCTTCGACTTTGTCAGGGCCTGAAATCTTCAAACGATGTACGAAGGTGGTTGCGGAAACGCTTCCTCAGTCAGATATCAGAACGAAATCATACTCCAAAATCATCAAACCCCTTTGAGAACTCGAAATCCCACCTTCGCAAGTCCACGAAATGGTCGTATTTCCAATGACGATCGAACGCAATAGACTTGTGAGTAGAGTGAGGTTTCCTATCACAAGTCATATTTCGCCTTAGATATCCCAAAATTTGAGATATGGTAGGAGTTCACTGTTCAGCGTAAGGCACTTCCTGTTTACGGTTCATTTTTGGATTTTTGGCATGAATCCAAAATGCTTCAGGAGATTTGTGTGCGAAAATTTCATTTTCAAATTCAAGGAGGTGGTTTCTACTTTATAATCGACATCGTCGTGCACTCGTATCCGATGGCAACTCAGAGAAGTACATGAACGAGAGTTCAATTTCCCCTCAAGATGTCCCTTGATTCTAATGCAAAGTGGTCGTGCATTTTCATCATCACCAAATTTCCTACATATGGCCGGGTATTACAATACACACGATCTCATGCAGTCACCTTCTCTGCTAAATGGGCAATTTACGCAATCAGGCGTTGCGCTTGGTTGCTTGTGGTTCTTGTACTTTATACTGTTACAACTACTGAACTATGTTCCGGCACACCTCAAAAACAGCACAATTTTCCCGGATCATCTCCGTAATGCACGCCTTGACAACACATGTGTACCTTCATATATCGTTTCACCTTTAGGCGCTGACAAGGGCGAAGTCGCCAAGACACTGGCAAATAAAGAACACTACTGGGAATCTTATGTTAGGCTAACATGTTAATGATTTGTGCTGACTGTCTTGCCGAGGTTTGAAGACGACAGGACTTGGAAACCATCAAGATAAGCTTTTCACAGGTCTACAAGTGTGGAAACTATGTATTTTTCACTTACTTTCTGGCATCATCAAGTACATAGTTGAAATTTCGATTCGTTCTACGATAATCTCGCGACGGAAACGATACCTGATAAACAGCATTACTGCAGAGTTTATTTCATCTACATAATATATAGCAGTGTTACATTCTTTTTTCAAAATCAAGGATATTTCCATTTATTGGATGCCGCTATGTTTTAAATGGAGTTTGGCTCCCTGCTTTGCCATTGGCGGCGTCATTGATTTTGATTACTGTCAATTTATCGGTGGTAGCAACGTTGCTGCACTGGTCACTGACAATCGATAGGTATTAAAATTGGCGTAGCTGGGGGACGGTGACGTAGGGTGCTATACTACACCTGGAGCGTAGTATGTTTGACAGCTAGCGTGTGAAAACGAGCTGCATATGTTCATTTTTACCAAACCCTGTGCAGGTAGGGGGATCCAATAATGGGCACATTTGTACGAATCACAACGTAGGTGTGATCGAGGATGAAAATGGCATCATGCATGGAATTTATGGTTTTATGATCAGAGTGTCGAGCGCAGGTGACGTGGCGCGTGCGAGTGGGTCTCAACCTTTGCAGTCTTTCATAAGTGCTTTTATAAACTACATTTATATGTAGTACGTCGGAGTTCGATCCGGTCGGATAACGAGTGATAAGTGTCGACCATCGGATAAGGAATATCAATACGTACCTTTTGTTATCCGACCGAATCGGACTCCCATACACTATGTATAAATGTATGGTCTGTTAGCCCAAAGGTAGCACCTGGTGTGACTTTGTCTGCAGTTACGACTTCGTCCGCGGAATGCATCTTGGCGGAGATTTTACTAAACGGCAGTAGGGAAACATCAGAGTGGGAGGAATCACACCACATACGTATCAAAAAAGTATAAAAATTTGATTATTTGGCCGACTTCGGGACAAGGTCGTAATTGCGGACAAAGTCGACCCAGGTGCCACCTCTGCCCTACCAGACTGTAGCTATAGTCTTAGAAAAAGGGAGAACTCAACAGTGTAGCACACAAATGATGGGAAACTGGCTGTCGTGTAGTTTTTCGAAAGAATAACTTACCCGTCATCGTCATAAATTAAGACGTCTCTCACATCGACACATTGTCCATCATTTAAACAAATTGATTTCGCTCTGAAGAATCTCATGTATATTTGCATTCTTGAAATGTATCACATTCTATTGTCCTATATAGGAGGAATAAAATTCAAAATCAAAATCAAGCTCGGACATGGGTTCACTTTTTTTCTATTATTCATAGCGGATCAACGTATGGTGTTTTAAACGACCGACATTTCGGAAATTCCGCAGCAGAATACTCTCGTTCGTAATTTCCACAGAAGAAGAGCAGAAAATTGGCACATGCGGAATATCCGGTGTTCTACTTCGCAGTGTTTGAGAATCTATGAGATTCCTGAAGTCCATCAGTTCCCAATAAATGAACCGACAATGAAGGGAAGTGATGGCGATCATGGATAAGATGCGTCTCGATTGATTTTAATAAATTTTCACTGTGAATTTGCTTACAGAACTCTTGCTTTTCCAAACTTCTCTGCAATTGCACGTGCTTGCACTTTTGTTAACTTTGGACTATCATCGTTTACAGATTCATCCAATTCAGGTGATTTGTGAAAATCAAAGTAGTTGCGTCGAAGGTATATAAGCGCGGCGCTCTAAAGGAATAGTCAATTACATAGGGAAATCGTTGAAAGAATCCTCCATCACTTACAAATATGTAGGCAAGCACATAGAAACAGCACCGCTCGGATCGATACATGAGAAGTGGAAACAGCGCATCCTGAAGCTGGCATCTGATAAAGGTAGAAGCGTCAGTGATGTGGCTCTGACGTGAAGCGACAGGGCGTATCCTGCCTATGGACTAATCTATGCTCATTGGTTCAGTACGATTTTGTACTATATGGTGGCAGACGCATTTGGTGAAGACACGCTCCTGACGCAGCCGCTGCCGTAGATAGCACAGTTCATATGTATAGTTTGTTCATTCAGACGGTGCACGTCACGCACTGGTCAGCCTCGATGTTACGTTCTCAATGGAGCTGCGCCTGCCATTTAGTGATGTGAAGAGCTCCAAATTGGCAGGAGTTTCTTGGCAGCGCTTCTTGTTTTTTGGGCTTTCCGTTGTGCGAGCAGAAGTATCTTGCGCGCAAGAGACAATCGTCTGATTCGAACTTCGAACAGCAGCAGCGTAGGTGGAGCAAAACCGTAGATGATTGATAGTAGTGGTATGTACTATGGTACTGCTATGGTACTCTCCACCGGGTGACTCTCACGTCCAGAGCAGAGACATTGGTTCCTGAAATCGTGAGTTACCATGGATGGTCTTTGCCGTCATGATGGTAGCTTTCCTCCCAGCTCATTCCATCGCAGGGCGTGCGTACAGATGTGAAGCTTCTCACGCGTTCGCCTGGGGCCGATCTCGGAGTTGAAGTCGCCAACGATGATTTTATACAATGTATTCGCCGTTTTGACAGCCTAGCTAGGCTCTTCAATGTCGCTGCCGTATCAGCGACTCTTTTAGAAATGGAAGTACCCTTTGTTAACACGGTGTCAAGCTTGCAATGACCCTCAAGGAAAAACTTGCTGGTTCTGTTTTCATATGAGAGCTGAGAAAGCTCTCCTTGGGCAGCCTAGCTAGGCTTTCCGAAAATGACCGCTGCTTACTTGCTAAAGGGTAACTCCAACTCATAAACTGTTTTAGCTAATATACTCGTTGCATATATCCCTACGCATGAGAACTCCTTCAAAGCTTTGCAACCCTCGATCTATCGCAATTCATCTCCTCTGCAGTAGCCAAACATAGGATATAAATTTAACCTGAATCTGTTGCTAATAATTAATTTCTTCCTTGTGTTGATCTATGATACTCACAACAGCAGTCTGGACAGAGTTTTTTTATACTTTCTTTCTCATTTTGTTATTGATCATCCATCATATGTTTGTTCTAACTGTTCTCTATGTTATTATGCTCGAAAAACACGTCATGTTTTTGAATGGGATCTTTTTCTGAATAACATTGAACACTTTTAGTCCTCATATGCCCATATGCTGTACTTCATGAAGTTTTTGGTCCTTCTTACGACATTTGTAGCTGCCGCCTTGGCGTGCTCTTGTGCACCATATCCATCACTGAAACATGCATTTTGTGCAATGGACTTCGGTATGTTCCACTTTTTCAACGAAACTACATTTCATGGCATCACCGCAGATATGAGGGTGCTTGCATATTCCTCAAATGACTGAGCGGAGAACGTAATAAACCGCTGTCTCGTCTGCCGCGCCGCAACACCTACGCGATGCGGCAGAACAGCTGGGTGCCGCCGTTGTAGGATGTTGTCGGTATTTATCTTGATGGTATTAGTGCCTCATGGTACTAATGCCGTGCGACAAAAACAGCAACTTCTAGCTGGTCTGCCGTGCCGCCTAGGTGGTGCAGCACGACAGACGAGATTCCGTGAAGCTGGAGTGATTGGACGGCACTGGTTTGATTTCGATTTGCTATACCAGCCTGCTTTCCTTCTTTTATTAGTGCCGTAGCTCATGTCTATGTAGGCTTGTTTTTGCGACCCCATCATTTATTCGAATGAACACTGTTGAATAAATTCTGTAGAGTACTGCTTGAAAACATTGTCTCAATTGACACTTTTTTGAGACTTTTATATCACTGGAGTCATAATGAGATGTTTCTAATTATATCGTGGCCAATATGGCGGAAGGGTATAACGCGGATTGATGTAAGGTGAGGGGTAACGCGACGGGAGTGGCGGACGCACGTAGCGTACGATGCGTTTGAGATGCATCTCCGGAAATTCGCTGGCTGAAATAGAATCTTCAGTGGCAGAAAAGAAGATTGTGAAGAGGTCTTACATTCTGAAGATGAGCTCCCCCTATGGAATGGTACAGCTGCAACAACAGCTATGATGGCTGCGATTAGAAGAAGACGCAGAGCGAACATTTTCCTGACGATGTCCTTCGTGCTGACTGCCACACTTTTATACCTCCTTGAATTTGATTATATGAAGATGTTTCTGAGTCATTGTTGGTTTTCTATGCAATTCTATGGCAGTTTTTTATAGGTGAATGGGGCAGCATTGGTAGAATATATTGTTCAAAATCACATAATCACCTCTCGCTTCCGACGTGGTAGGCACCTCCTTCCCACAAATCTTCACTTCTGAGTTTTTCCGCAGATTCCAGGTTTTTTTTTTGTTGAGGAAGGGGTGGAGTTTATATTCAGTGATGAGCTACCGCTAACAACCCAGAAATCAGATTGTTGCCGTTCAAGTTTTTGGATACGGAGCTTGGAAGTAGTTCATGGTTCTCGCCGCGCGAACTTCACACTTACCGGCCTATTTTTTCCTATTTAGAATTTGTTGCAGGATTGAAAATGGTGTCCCAACTCTTTTTCTACACTAGCGGTCGGTAGGTAGTTGAAAGTGCCCTGGACTGACATACATGTTGAAGTTGGGCTGTTATGGTGGATTCGTGTGTGGCAAAGGTTCGGCGTCGCATGAAAACACTGCTTAGGGGCAGCACCCACGCGAAACCTGGTCATCAAGATCTAGCTGTAATCCTAGGGAAACGGGGAAACGGTCAAGAGGTACCCGACCCAAGTAGCACCACCCATGCTCAGGCTGTTAGCAACTTACCACAACAGTACTGCGATAGTGTCAGCGGGTTCTTGCGCTGCCCACGCTGTGAGCCCCTCCCATTTTGACCAGGGTAAGTTCACGCTTCTCTTCATATCTTAGCTGATAACTGTACTTGGTATGTCGAATGTGTGAACACTGGAGGGATGAAGAGTCGGGCGTTAAAAAAAACAACATGAGTAATTTGAAAAAATAATATTCCATAATTTTGGTCTTCTTCTTCCCACTGAGGAACCGCACTACTGCCGTTATTTAAACCCTATATCCGTTTACCATTCTACGGAATTCCACACGTATGAAATTCAGTTGGTTCATGCAGTTCGTCTAGCAGCCCAAGGATGGACTGTGCCGAACTTGCTACAAGCGCTTTGTGGCTGGCTGTAAGCTCTTACGCTGTCGCTCAGCTCATCCAACGGTAATTAGGTCGGGTACCTCTTGGCAGTGACACGTAACCCTAGGTCTCCTGCAATAATGAATACGAATACATCGATCAATTTTGTCCAAAGTTGCAAAAGGTGCTGGTCTGAATGCTCCGTCCCGGCCCTCGAGAAAAGAGTTGCCGAGTGGGAACGCGTATGGTTAGGTATGATGAATGGAAATTGGATGGACCTGTTTTATCAAAGAGAAAGACAGTGGTAGCAAACAAAATATCCATGGCATAGACGAATACCCATCTACGCTCCTACACCGCTCCAATGAGAACGTCTTTTTCTACAATTTTTAAAAGGAAATTATTTATACCGCTGTGATAAACGTGACATATGTTGATGACAGTCGACATGACGATGTAGACAGCGTCCATTCAGCTAAAATTATGTGCGCAAAGGTGATCATGGTACGGTCGTGTGATGAGAAGACCGTCGTTTAATCGTTCCCGCCAGGCCTTTGGGATGGAAGCTGTAGGAGAGTGTCCTAGGGCACCGAGAAAAAAAAACGATCGAAGGATGCCGTGTGCAGAGACATGAGAGGAGTAGGAGTTATAGCAGATGACACCCAAGTTCGTGCTCGGAGAACAAGTACGGTTGACCTTGCGAATGCGCGGGGCAGACACTGAAGAGCGAAAGAATGTGTGATTACTCTACTCTCTTACTTTACTCTCAAGACTACTCGGTCCTTCGAGAAACGCAAATGAGGAATTCGTTGAACTTACGATTCACCATATTAAAACAAGAGTTTTACACATTTGCCTGTTTCTAGAGGAATTTTCGTCAACATTTTTTAGATCCATCTGCGTCTGGTATTTTCACGTAACAGCAGTACATAGTATTAAAATCTACTGCCACAGACTTCTTTTAGTGTCTCTGGTTCGCGTTATTCAAAAAAATAGTGAGAATGTAGGAGAGTTTGGCAGTGGCTTCCTTAACTACCATGTGCAGCACCTATATGTTTTTCGGGTGCGTTTCTTATCTTTTTTATCAGTTCTTCATTTCCTTATCCTATCTTAGCTTTAGCACGTAGGTTACTAATTTCTCGTGAAACCTCCAGAAACCTCAGCAGTTGGAGGAACTACCGGAGTACATCAGGACGCCCTCAGTTTCTGCTGCCTGTGGTGTTAATCTCACGGTCGGCGAATATTATCTTTTGGGAGGTACTGTTACGAGAAATGGCCAGACAGTAAGGTGAATGTTTTGTTGTCAAGCATTTTGCAGGTAGAGTTGGCGACAATGGCACCTTACACATCTCACTATGTGGACTTAGACGACAGTGGAACACTTTGCAACGGAATGAAACAGAAGCACTGTCAACATATACTTGTGACGACGAGCGATATTAATTTCTTCAATGTTATACTCATGTCTACAAATGAAAGTTAATTAATTGCCGTGGAACCTTCCTTGATCTCAACACAAATTTCTTCAAGAGGAAAGTTTTTGTAAAATGGAAGAACTTATATAAATTGTAAAAATTCGTTTTGACAGGATTCCATCTTACGTTGCTCCCAAAATAATCCAAGTAACATATCTATTCTCGAATTTGATGTATTCTGACCTTTACGGTTTGATGATGTTAGAAGTTTCTGACTCATTTTTCTTCGTTTCTGACTCATTTTTCTTCTTCAGTGGAATTCTACACAGCAATTTCAATAAGTATATCGGCTTCATTAGCAACTGTTGCTCGAAATCCCATAATTATCTCCCACACGTACAGTTTGTTGATGTCCTATAATTATCGTTTTTTTTTTGAAAAAAAGTGATTCACAGTTCCTATATCTTCCTATTCCATTATTAATTTATTAGTAACCGTCTTTAGACGACGTTTGTCACTCGGAAGTCTACCTCTGCGTACATTCCCGAGAATAGAGACTCAGACCTCAACTACAAGGTTTGAAAAGTTATACAGCCACGTCGAAAGCCTACACGTGGAAACCTGGGTGAGAAAGTGGGAGTAACGAACTGCTTATCAACTAGGCAGTGTCATTAAGCCTGTGCAGGCTCAGAAATATTAGTTCGGCAAGAAAGTAGTAATGTCTGAAATTCTCGTATTTTTTGTTTTCATTGTAGGTCGAAGAACTGAGGCCGAGCGTTGTTAGAGAAGAGGTATGCCGAAGTCCTTTTGTGCCACTTTTCTCGGAGGCCATTAGCTAGTTCCTGGGGCTGATTAGCGTATTTAGTTGCGCTGCCGGTCCTGTCTCGTGAGCACCTCGTAGTACAGCATTCCTTTGGCATCCTAAAAGCAGCAGAGGAGGACCTTCCTGGGACGGTTGCTCGGTGGGTGAAGGATTCTTCTTACTAAAACTTTGCGGTAGTCCAGCTCATAGAGGTGGTTTTCTACAGTCCGAGGGCTGCAAAGAGGCACAGGCTTGTATAGACCGGCTCGAACAATACGGGATGTAACTTGACATAAAGAAAACAGAGTACCTTGAATGCGGAGAACAAACGCCCGGTACGATTTCCATCGATAGCGAGGAACTTCCGAAGGTCTCGTACCTCGGATCTCATATGTCAGCCGACACTTTGACGGAAGCTGAATGTAGAGCGAACGCTGCGTGGAGCAAGTAGAGGCAGGTAACTGATGTAATATGCGATAGGAAGGTCCCGTTGAAGCTGAAGTCAAAGATTTATCGCACAGTAGTCCGACCTATTGCTCTGTGCGCAGCGGAATGCTGGCCGAGCACCTTCAAGCACGAGCAGATTCTCCATGCAATGGAAATGAGAATGCTTCGCTGGACTCACGGGATTATGCGTCTTGACAGGGTTCGAAACGAAGACGTACGCTCACTTTTTGGAGTAGCACCCATTACGGCAAAGATGCGAGAGGCTTGACTACGTTGGTACGATCACGTACTGAGAAGTGACGACAGCTCAGTCGCCTAATCAGCAATGAACACCACTGTAGAAGGACGTAGACCGAGAGGAAGACCAAGGACTCGGTGGCTAGACAGGATTGGAGATGATATGTGGTTCCTCAAGCTTAGTGTGGATGATGTGTGCGACTGAAGGAAATGCCGTAATCGCACGAGAAACGTCGACTCCAGACTCTGGGAAACAGGCTAGGAAGAAGAAGAAGACTTTCTCTTCAACCTAAAAAGTCATTTGGTCACCTACATATCTATTGCTTACGGAGTAATAGGTTCGAGCAAACATGCCTGATCATCTGATTCAATTGCACTATAGAATAGTCAACGCTAGAAATCTGCAATAGTGAGAATTAAGAGGAAATGATATTTCCTGGCCTCTCTTTGAATGAAGAAACGCAAGATGCTTCCAAAACTGGGGTGGGCAGCATTTGCAACCATCTAGCGCCCGGGAAAAACAAAGAATGGAAGACATTGCCGAAATGTTTTCTATGTACAATACCGCCCATACTTTTTGCGAAAAAATCGGGTGACGACGGATTAATCGTCAACAAACCGTCGCAGTACTGTAACTCCTTTGAAAATGAAGCTTTTCTAAATCTGAGCATATTTTCGGATTGCTCTTCAAAATTGGAATCGAACAGTGTATAAAATTACTTGAACTTTGACTTTAAAACATTTGTTTTTTCGAAAATTTGAAAATTTTTCAGAATTTCAGCAATCAGGTCAAAATCTGAAAAAACGTTAAAAACCGAGAAAATAATTGAGGATTGAGGCTTCTGAACACGGTCATTGGATTTCGCTCAATTCTCGGTTTTTAACGTTTTTTTCAGATTTTGACCTGATTGCCGAAATTCTGAAAAATTTTCAAATTTTCGAAAAAACAAATGTTTTGAAGTCAAAGTTCAAGTGATTTTATATACTGTTCAATTCCAATTTCGATGAGGAATCCGAAAATGTGCTCAGATTTAGGAAAGCTTCATTTTCAAAGAAGTTACAGTACCGCGACGGTTTGTTAACGATTAATCCGTCGCCATCCGATTTTTTCGCAAAAACTAGGGGCGGTATTGTATGCCATGTCAGCTCAGTCTGAGCTCCACTTACAAAAGTTAGAAACTTTAATGTTAGTTTAAAAAATTATGTCAAAAAGAGTTTTAAAAAATATCATTAAATACGCGTCGATAGAGCGAACTTCAAAGATTGAAGAAATCTAGTCGTCCTCTATAACTGGAACTTCACGTAAGCTCGTACAAGAGAATCACCTGAATTAGTTGTCCGTACATATTCCTGCCCAAGAGGTGCAACGCTGTGCCCTTGCTTATCGTGGATGTTCAGAGGGCAGGCTTTCACATACTCACACATCATGGACATAGTTCACGTGAGAGGGATGCAAGAAAGAGTATTCTATGCAGTGTCTCAATCATTTCCTGACGGCGTGATAAACAGGATCCTCATTGAAGTAGTATATTTACTTCGAATGCTTATTCATTGTTTATGTCACTCTCTCGAAATATTAAAAGAGGTAGATTTTAAATGTCCAGATACTCCATAAAAAAGATATAATGTCGATTTTTTTTTCTGCAATCTCTATTCAGTTTTTTCAGAGAGCTTACTGGCCGCATGAATAAATATTAAAAAGTCGCGATCGTGTTGCTATATTCAGATTATTTATACATTCATGTAATTCGACTACCTGCAACAATAACAACAAACAACTATATTTAAGGTACAGCGTAGTTTTGTACCTCACTTCATTGCCCAGCACCTCACCTTTCTAGTTAAGGCAAAGCAAACATTTTCCAGCCATGAAATTTCTGATCTTCTCTGCCGCATGTGTAGCCGTATCACTGGGGTGTTCATGCCTTCCCTTTGGCACACCTAAAGAAGCGTTTTGTTCTTCCGATTTTGGTGAGTGTCAAGTGTTGAGTACTCTTCTTGAAACTGACTGCAACCTTACAGTTTCTCACGTGAAAGTGATTTCGAAGAAGGATCCCAATACCAGTCCAGATGGAATTCAGGATGTTACGTACACTGTGCAGCACATTTGTGTCTATCGGGTGAGTTAATCTAGTTGAATGGCCTCATGGCGCTGAATTTAATTCCACCCACCAAACTCTGTCTTTTCAGAAGCCTTCGAAGATTAAACAACTCTCCAGCAATATCGTCACCGCCTCGAACTCAGCCGCCTGTGGAGTAGAGCTAGAGATAGGAGCAGAGTATCTGATCGGAGGTTGAACCCTTCTCTAAGCTTAGCTTTGCTTTCTACCCCAAATCGCAAGTGTTGCAGGTAGTGTTGACGAGAAAAACGTACTGCACAGCTATCTATGTGGCATAGTCGAAAAGTGGAATGATGTTCCGGCTAAAGAGAAGGCGGCTTTGAAGACTTATCAATGCTGATGTTAACCTTGTGTTCATACTTTATGTTCGTGTTTACGTTGTTCGAAGCGAAACAATGAATGCACTGAAACACCTTTGGATATGGTTCCATTCTCAGTAATGCAAGAAGACTTTGCAAAGTTCATAATGCGGTGAAGTTTGCTGATGTGTTAGTCCCTAAATTATAAGAAATATCAAGGGACCACCAGAAATAATGTAGTAAAATTGGTAGTAGAAGCTCATTTTAATGAGGAAGCGGTGTTTGTACAGGCGCGGGATGAGAACCCACTAACGCGACATTCAACGGCATGAATAAGTACCGTATGCAGAGAACGGCAGCATGGAAAAGTAGAATGCGTCATGTAGCGAGTTTGCAGTTTAGATGGTATTGGTCAAAAACGTCCACAGGGAAGGGAATTCGAGACAGCGGTTCATGAAAACACTAAAGAAAATAATCGGCTGATGAATGTTTGTGGATAGCTACAGTCCGGCCCGGCAGCCACTGCAAATGGGCGCCGGCGGGCGCCGGCCGCCGCCACCCTCCGGCGCTCTGGTATTAATGACCTATAAATCACTCGAGCATGGGAGAAAGCGAAGAAAAATACAATTTTAGTCCATAGTAGACAGAGTAGATAAGCCTAACCCTATGCTTAAGAATCGGTTTAAGGCTTAGGCTTAGGCTTCACAGGAGTGGCCCCACCCAACTCCCTTTTCACTTAAACTTCTAAGATAAACTACGATGAGTGTAGGTGTAAGTAGGATTAGACACTACTTGTATGTTGCATCGCGTGCGCCAATAGCTCAGTGGGTTGAGCGAATGATCGACGTTGTGGTGGTCACGGGATCGAATCCTCTCTGTGCTCCCGTTTTGCAAATACATATAGTATGCTGCCTACGACTGCTGCAGTTATCTAACAAACTCCAACATAAAAAGTAGCCCGGATGGCTCAGTGGTTTGAGCGGCAGATTGCAATCTGTCCCTATCGCTGGTTCCACTCCGTTGGAGATTCAGAGTTAAGTATCGCAGTGTTTGGGGTTCACTGCTTGGAACGTCCCCCGTGATCTCCTTCGGGTAGTCCAGGAAGGCATCCGGCAACGTTTTGCATAAATTTCGAAGATAAACTACGATAAGTGTAAGTGTAAGTAATAGTAATACTGTAAGTAATAGCTGTTCAAGTTCAGCTGTTAATAGCTGCCGCAGCTGTTCAATTCTGAACACTAAAGCATTCCGAGGTGGTCCCTAGCAGAACGTTTTAGAGTGTTCCTTTTGAAAGGAAAAGATTTGAAGCACAAAATCTGGATTGGAAGGAAAGATAAGATTCAGCGTTGTATTTTGCTTAATGAAATCCAATCAAAACAGTGTATGGACCTTACTAATATGTTCCAAAAAAAAGACGAGGACCGCTCATTCTGGGAGAACGGTGTTGTCACCTCTTCTTCCTCATGCCATTGTCACTGCTCATTTATGCTCATGATAGTGAATATACTTCAGAACACACGTGGAAATCCATGAGAAGTGCCTTGGTGAGGCCAAGAAAAATCGTTGTATCTTCGCGAAAGTATGACCGCACCTCCAAATGGGATCGTAAAAAATTGTGAATATTTTAAAGATCAAAAATTTCTAGCATTCACTGATTCTTCTGAATTGGCTTCCTAGCTCCTTCACCTGTAATCGAAGCTCGAAGTCCTCTTGTCTGGGAAGAAATTCAGATGTATGTAGTGACAACTTGCACGTAGGTGCATGCGGTTGTTTTGAGGAGCTCGAAGAAATCCTTCACGAACTGAGCCCAAATTGCTTTTTTTCTCATTACCATTCCGGAATCGTTTCAAATCATCCTTTAAATACTACGTTGTTCATTCTTAAATGGATTACCCAGAACCCCAAAAACAACTTGTGGACAAGCATTTGGCGAGCAAGTGTCTGATCGCATCTGAAACTTGCTTTTCCAAAAGCTTGTCGACAACTTGTTTTTTCTCTTCCTTGTCGACAAGTTGTCGGGAGAAAAGCTTGTCGACAACTTGGTTTTCGGTGGCGTTCTGACGTCAGACTTGTCGACAACGATTTGCTAGTTGAAAGCTTGTTTGCAAGTTGTTTTTGGAACAAAGTTGGGCCGACAACTTGATTTTGGGGTTCTGAGTACTCAACAGAGTTTTCGTACCATTCGCAAGCCTTCCCAGTCTTTGGATTTCTGAATGAATGTTCGAATGTTCACTCCATATTGGAATTTTCTCAGTCTGTTCCGGAATCTGTAACACATTACGAGCTTTACTCCGTAATAAATTAAGACCTCGCACAAGGAGGGGATTCATTTCACTCATATGGAAAGTGAGTCATCTTTTATCTCGTCAGAGGATATAGTCACAGAATTTCTACATATTCTGCTCTGGAAGATTACCCTGTTTTATGGATACAGGTTTTCTGGTTCTTTTTTCGGAGATGAGACACGCTGTGTTTCTATAAATAAACAATCGTGCAAATCCGACTATGAGTCACTCCTCGGATCGTGGGCCATTTCGAGAGCAGCACGATTTCTTCTCCAGGATACCCTCGTCCAGCCTCCATTACTGCTGTTCCCCAGAATAAAGGTGAATGGGATGTTGTCTTCCAGGAAAAACAACCAAACCGGAAATCAAATCACCTCTAGGCGTTGCGTTTTCTAGGCAGGGGAGTCAGCGAGAGCGAGCGAGCTGAAGCGGGAGCAAGCGGATATGAGCGACAACGATCAGCACCCGTTGGCTTCCACAAGTAAAAATTCGCTTTTTTACTTGATAAATGATTTTAAAAAATTATGCTTGTTGGGATTTGTATAGTTAAAGGTAGTAGGCTCAAAATTGCCGCAAAAACCAAACTGTTATATCCATTTCCCATTCTGGGAAATGGATATAAGTAAGGATCTTACTCCTTCCTCGGCTTTTCCTCCTCCTCTTCTCTTTCCTCTTTTTCTCTTCGCCACTCACGCACCGATTCCACGCCGTGACTCCACACACACCGTTACTCACCACTTGCTGTTATGCAAATGTGTCCGGTTCACGCCGTCACTGATCCTATTCGAGCGCGGCGCCGGCCGGCAGCGCACGACATCCATGTTTGTCAGTGCGCTCGTCGCGGATCATCGCCCGTTTTTCCACTGATTTTGGCGCATATTTCACGTACTCGTACACACAACGTAGTACGTCGTGCCGCCTTTGTGCCGCTTTTGTGCTGCTTGCTACTCCGCCAAGACGTCAAACATCCCGCGACCCGTGTGAATGTGTTGATTCCATGCGAAACAAAACACTGACATTCCGCTCGGCGAAGTATTCATAAGAACATCGCAGACAACGTCTTTGCAGTGTGTTTATTGTCGTCTCGATCGCTCTGATCGCATTATCGTGAATAATTATCTTTGTAGCGATAATTAGCCCTCTTTATATTCATTTACCAGGAATCCATAATTTTGGAGAGTCTGCGAATTTCAATTTCAATTTTTTGCGGTTATTTCGGACCTGTTTTTTCTGTATCACTTCCCATAACTATGATCTCCCTACATTTGAGCACATAAAGAAGCTATTTTTCATTCATGACGATCAATCGGTGCTAGAATCGTTGCCGCTTACGCTCGCTCGCTTCCGCTCCGGTTCGCTTGCTCTCGCTCTGCACTTCCGCGCTTTTTCTCGTGAAGTAGTGTAATGATTGAGTAATGGTGTAATAATACAAGTGTAATGATAGGATTACGATGAAGAAATGTTGTAAAACATACATGATGTCAAAAATTCATCGAACTAGTCAATTGAACAAGCATGCCGTCGCAACGACTTCGCTCCGCCCACTTGACTAGTGCTAGAGTTTTCGAAGAACTGGAAAACTACAGGAGAGAACACATAACTTTTCGCAAAACATCAGCTTCTTGTAATATTCTTTTACTACCACCATATCTGCTATATAGCCCTGACCCGTTTTTTTTTTCTAAGTAAATCCTTTCATTTATAACCATGCCGCAGTTTGCAACACTCTACTTTGGGCTCTAGTCGCCGCTTGAAAACTGTCCATAGCAGCTTCAAAAATCCATGATCACTCCAGAAACTAGATCAATCATTCGTGAAATAAAAGTAATCAAGATGACCATAACGCCGCTATTTTACGCACACGCACGCATAGATTGACCTGCTCTGTTTCTCTGCACTCTGACCCACTGCGCTAGCTAAACGCCAGAGACGCAGACAAAAACAGCTTTTGAGCTCTGATGGTGTACATGAACTACATCAGTTACAGTTTGCGTAAATAAGATCACTCACGACTGAAATTGTTGTATATTCATGGTGCAGATTGCAAATGACCACGCCCACTTTTCGCGGCACACTCATCGGACCTTTTTTTTGGGAAATTTCTTTTTCTATTCCCTACATATACCCGCTGCTCTGTGTCTCTCTGGCGTCTACAGATTCCATATAGTCTATCTAAAATAGCCCACAAAAGCGTAATTACCGTAATGCACTGTGCGTCTGCATTTCATCCTAGGCTACGCTAACCGCTGGTTCCAGAAAAGGCGGATGTATAGCTGATCCAGGAAAACATGGCCACTGCCCTCAGTGTACACAGCTGCAGAGTATCCTGACGCCTTTCTGCGGAAAATCGGCGCATCGCCAAATTTTCACAGCTGTGGGTGGACTGACAGATCAATTGTGATTGGTTATTGATCGGGTATCGATCAATAGTTTGGACGTGGGCCAAGCTATTGTAGCCGGACTATGTTTGATCTTTGAGGCTTTAAATTAGCTCAATAGGCAAATATTTCGGAGCTTCTGGCACAATTTAGTGAAACTAGTAAAATGTAGGTTAGAGACGTGGGGGAACTCCAGTAGGAGTTAGAGACGTAGAGGAAATTAAACGATACGGGACTTACAAAGTCGTCGAAGCTCCCTTTCTCAAGAAATAATTCTAACAGGTGGATTGATCCTGGATAAAACTCATATTTTCAGGATACAAACTCTAAGACTGTTTCTGCTGTGGGCGTTGTCTACCCTTTGCGGGGACCAGTTCTCGTCCTAAGCACGAAACCCTTCGCTGGGAACAGTTCTCGTCTATAACATTAAACTTGGGCAAGGATGACTTTGAAAGACAGAAGTGAAAGCAGATGAATTTTTGGCTTTGGGGAAGTCAGCAATCGATAATTTGGTGACGTCATTCACAGGGCCAATCGCAGTAGTACCGAGGTGAACTCTGCTTCTCTGCACTCTAACCCGACCGATAACCCACGAATTGCTCAGCAACCAAAGCTGAAAAATTGATTAAAATTGAAATTTAATTAAAATGGCCAGCAGAGAAACAGTGACGAGCATAACATTCGCATTTGTTCGGAAATAATCCACAAATCCCCCGTTTTTTCCACGGGGGGGGGGGATCACGTGACTCATCTACAGCACAGCGCTGCAATACCTGCACAGTGGTTTTACGCCTATTCAAACGATATTGACACCAATGTACTACAAAGTACATCGGGGCCAATTGTACCAGTCGTCGCTCTGTTCATCACATCCGCCCTTCACACAGCCATCCACTTCACTCACACCCGACCGTGACCTAACCCGCTTTTCCTACTAACCCCAAATGACGTCATCACTGTCTAGTACGCTGAAAAGGCCCGCTACGGCCGCGGACTGGTCGACAACGCGGCCGCTTCGACGTGCAATTTCACTCGAAAACATCATATTCACACAGATGCCAAACGAACAAAATGGGTATTGCGGACCGCATACGAGCAGCAGCAGCATCAGCAGCAACCGCAACGCGGACACCAACGCCGACGGCAGTGTAAGTCCCCCCCCCCCCACACCGCCTCAGTAGGGGCTGTCCTTAGGGGGGTACGCCCCCTGGATGACCCCATTAAGCGCACGTAACGCCGTAAGCAGCACAGCCTCTACGTGTGCTTACGACGCGTACGTGCGCAGAACTTACCGCAATGATGATGGCGTTCCAGTTGCGCTATCAACGACGACCTGGTGAGCATCTGATGCGTGGCCCGGCCTATGCGGGGCCGATTCCCCGAGTACGGACGAAACAGCTGAATCAGGGGAATGACGTCGATCAGTATGAGGACTACTCTCCGACTGTGGTGGGTCAATTTTCTGGATAATTCCAGAAACTCTGAATCATTTCTCTGACATCAGAATACTATTACAAAATTACCATTAGACCTCCTTTTCTTCCGTTATTCATCTTAATTATTTCATTTATTTTATGCACTCTCATGTTCGCCAAGGAGAACAACAAAAAATGTATGATTATCCTCTATTTATATGTTTTTGTGCTCATCCGTGTGATCTTACACTTGTCGGTAGATCCGCAAGCCTCCTTACTTAGTGCCGCATTTTTTTTTGTGTCATTTCATCCATTACCTTGCTTTTTATAAGTCTGCCACTCCCACAAGCTTCCCTAACTAAATATTATGCAACCTATCCACCTGTCCTTTCATGTATATTATTTTCTTAACAGCTATCTCCTGACACTTTGTAAAAAGTAGAAGTCAAAGAAACAGATAGACAGATGGACAGACGGACAGACAACAAACAGACAAACAGACAGACAGACAAAGGCACGGACACGAACAGACACTCAAACAGACATACAGACGGAACGATGGACTAGCATTTCTCGCTTACAGTAGCTCGTCTGTGCTGTGCAAGGAATAGGTCTCTCATTTTCTATGAATTTCTTTTTTTTTTTTCTTTTTTTTTTCTTCTCTAGTCGAAGACATGGAACCCTCTTTAACTAACATCAAATCCTCTTGTCTTCCACTTCTAGCAAGTTTCTTACGTAGTAATGCAATAATAGTTTCGAATCACTACAATTATATAAATTTATATTGAGATTTTTCGAAAAATTCCAACAATGACAAAGGGCCTAGTGCTTGAGAGAACTGCCAATGCACAAAAAAGGGCACGATTGTCAATGGGTTAACAGGGTACCACTTATTTAAAGAAAATACTCTTTAATCGATCAAAAGTACATTATTTTTAGTGATGAGTGAAGAGCAGGTCCACCCAACCTCCGCTGCCTCCCTTCCCTCCCACCTGCCCTCCCCCCCCCCCCCCTCCCAGAATGGGTTGAGAATTTGTTCAAAGTATCAACTCGTTCCCAGTATCACCCTTTAGCAGTTTTTCGAAGCTTCACTTCCTTCCACTGTTGTTTTTTTTTTCTTTTGCATTTCAATTCATTTTACTGTCGCCTTTGCATATATCTTATTACTTATTCTGAATACTTTTTCAAATAAGTGTATCTTCATAGTCCTAGCCGTCAAGTCAGCGTGGTTTTTTTTTGCGAAACTTTTTTTTCACACTCCACTCCCTCCCCTTTCTCTTCCTGTGCGAAAGACGGTCACTGCAGCTTTCTTTCGGAGCCTACAAAAAAGTGGGAGGTTCTTTCAGCAGGAAGTCCGCGTCAACTAATAATGAGAAGGAACAGTACTTCAACTTTCTTAGAAGGTTGAGTGATCGATTTTTCTTTCAAGGATCCACAGCGATTTTCTCACAGACGTATGTATTTGTCGTATGAATTGTTGCTGATATCAAGCACATCAATTGGAATGTGTCATAAATAAACAAATAAGAGGTGTGGAGCGTTGTACCAGGAGTGGGCGGCGCTGACGGGCCCTGCAATACCTCGATTCGGTGAACCAACCACTCGTAGAGCTTGGCCGCACCCCTTTCCAGGTACGTGTAACGCGCCACACCCACAGAAAGGTAGATAGATGAATAAACAATTCAGGTTAAATTCAATCTAAGGACGTCATTGAAAATAAACTAAGTTTAACGAGTCATCCTTAACAGCTATGTACGTATGTCGACAGATAAAAATTTTCCCGCTGTTGCCCATACTTTTAAAATAAGTAGATGTTTTTACATCATAAAGTCAGTTTTTTTTATTTTATTCAACACTATTTTAGTTGATAGTTGACATTTTGACTTATATGAAAAATTTTCATAAATTAATCTTTCTTGATGAATAGTTTAGTGGAATCAACAAAAACATATTTTTTTAGCGACAGAAACGAAGTATCACCCGACTCGACACATTCAGGGAGAACGCGATCGAAACGGTAGGCAAATTCAATACAGATCGATATATTGATCGCCTGCAACATTGATTTTCCGATCTATGACGAATTTCGTTTCCTGGACGAGCCGGACACACCGTCGCCGGCGTCGAGCGCTCATCCGATTGTAAACGCTCACGCTACGCCAGCTGAGCCTATGAATTGGTACGTTGAATACTGTTCCAAGAGGGGTGGGGTTTCAACACGTAGGAACCCCACAAATCAATATCGTTCAATAAGCGTAATTTACAGTAAAAGGCGACTGACACCATCATTGATCGCCTATTGTCTGTTGCCACTTATTCAATTGACAATATCGATTGGACTCATACTACTAGCTGTGCTTCGTCTTCGAGAACTTTTTCAGGTGAGCGAGAACTGGTCCCCATACTTTTATATGGAATTTGATTTGGGCGAAAACTGGTCCCCGCATATTTTGTGGCAATTCATTCCTTCATTAAAATTCCAGAAATGTAGACAACTCGATCGAACTTACCTGTCGAAAATCAAGTTTATACACGTTATAACACCCATAACCTGCTACTGCACGTTTTTTTTTGTGGGCGGGACTCAGATCATCTTGCGGCATGCTATTTCTCCGCTGAAATAGGCTGTACCACTTGCAGGACCGCCTATTATCGAACTCACTCGTCGATTTTGAAAGGCCTGACGGACCTCTTCCACTGGATGAACAAAATGAAAGTGGGTGTGGCTCAGCCACTATTGATTTTTCACGCGACTGTAAACCATAACGTTCAGGTTCGCGGACGCTAAAAATCCGATCTGCAATCTCGGTGCTGATCCCGGCCGCGTTTCAATGCGTTGCTGCTATAGCCGGTTTTTGGCCGCTTACCAGGGAGAATCGCAGATACTATCAGGTACGTCGATTATCGATTTTCCATGTAATCTAATCGATAATCGAATTTATTTCAGTGCATCCATATCACGTTCTGTTCACTGGCCGTTTTGCAATGGCTGCCCAGTGTACATGCTGTTGCCATAGAGCTCAATCAGACGTTTGTGCAAATGCATGAATGGTATCAAATGTGCGTTCGTTTTAGGGTTATTGATTTATCGATTGGTTTCAAAATTTCGCGAAGATGCCCCAGTTCTGCGGAACTTGATAATTTTTTTTCATAATTTTTCTTCAAATTTTTTTCTTGAATGAATTGTATGATCACAAACCTTAGATAGGTGTGATATTATATGTAAAAAAAAAAACATATTGATTGTGCACAACTTTCAAAAAATCTATTGTATATCAAAACATAGATTGCATCTGAAAATACTTATAAACTCTGAATAACAATTTACAATATAAGAGGAAGGAAATAAAAAGCTCTGATATGAAAAATGCCCTCTGACCAATAGCAACCCGTCAGATCTTATTGATTTTATTGATTGCTATGACAGTTTTGAGGCAGAGGTACACACCATCTTCAGACCATAACCACACGAAGAATTCAATTAAGGTCAACGGTCCCGGAATGAAAATATAATGGATAAATATATGGCTAAATATATAAATGAATAAACAAACAAATAAACAAATAAATAAATAGGTAGTCTAAGAAGTAAAAAAATAGTTACATATATAAATGAACAGATAAAAAGCCATGTTCCAATTCAACACCACCCACTTGTTGATCTGCTTCTCAAGAGCTACATGTAGTACTTATTCATGCATGCTTCCAATAGTACAACCAGAATGCTATAGTTCAGCGAGGAGAACAGGTAATGTAGAGAGACGCAGAGAAGCATACGGATGGGTGTGTCTGATGTTCCAATGAAACATATACCAACTAGGGTGAAACCGCATGAGTTTTTTTTTTCAATTTTTCAGCACTCGATTTCCGGGATTTCTTCTCGAGTTAGAGATAATTTATAACTGGAGACGCAGAGAAACATACAAATGGGTGTATCTGCTGCTCCATTGCACTATGCTGGGAAAAACTGCACCAATTTTTTGATTTTTCAAGTTTTTCGATATTTTTGGAAATTTTTCTTTTTGATTAAGAGATAGGTAGATGCATGCTAGAGACGCAGAGTTTGAAGGAGAAAGCAAAAAACGCTTTGATTGCTCCGAAATATTAAGTATTTCCTTTTTGAAGCGTGACATTTCGATAGCAGTACTCCGAATAAAAACCAGAGAAATAGGAAGTGGACGAATTTCCAGACCACGTTCACAAACCGGCCCATTCTCAGGTTCCGTGAATTTTTTGCCGCCACGAAAAGTAGACTTCCTAGTATGTGGCAGGAAATTTCACTTTTTACATTCAGCCTATTTATGCGTACGCGTGACTGGTCATATTTGCAATGCACTTGGTGGTGTCAGCCAGCCGGAGATTCGTAACCAGTTCCAACCACGGAGGCTCCTCCGACAAATCCTCCGAAATAATCGCGGACCGTGCAGAGCCACGTGTTGAAAACGACGGGCGCGATAGATGTGAGGGACAATGGGAGTATACGATTACTCATAGGTATTTGCATACCACAGCAAAGTTCCGGGATTACAGGAATCTTCGTCATTTCTGGTGTTCTTCAGTGTTTTCTGTGCATTTTTGTACATAATCTCAGAGCTGGATTCATCGTTGAGATTACCCATGGTAAACGTGCTAATGCGCTCAAACGCTCAAATCGACCCTTTACCTAGCACCAATACTGGACGCACTGTCCCACCCCCCCCCCCCTCCTCGAGAGTGGCCTGCCAATTCTTCGAAATTTCTTCAGAAATAAATTAAAAGCTTTGTACCCCATTTACCCTTGAACTGACACCCATCAACATGTTTACCCATACTTATGTTGTATGGGCTCGGATGCATTAGTATAGTACACTGCTTCGTGAATACAGGAATGGCCGTTATTCTTCTATAGATGGACAAAGTACTTCAGTTATCACATCTGAATAATGAAGCTCATCCAATTAGGGATCCTCAGAAATAATTGAAATCCGTATAAATTGTTCCATATCCATTGCGAAGTAGTTCTACCGCTGTCATTTATCTTTTGTGGAGCAGTTCTTTACGGCGGAGTTACTCTCTCCCGGTTTCCCTCAACTTTGAAAAAGTGGTTTTTCACTATTACTTACACTATTACTATTACTAGCACTTACACTTATCGTAGTTTATCTTCGAAATTTATGCAAAACGTTGCCGGATGCCTTCCTGGACTACCCGAAGGAGATCACGGGGGACGTTCCAAGCAGTGAACCCCAAACACTGCGATACTTAACTCTGGATCTCCAACGGAGTGGAACCAGCGATAGGGACAGATTGCAATCTGCCGCTCTAACCACTGAGCCATCCGGGCTACTTTTTCCACTGGTGTTTGTTAGATAACTGCAGCAGCCGTGGGGAGCATACTATATGTATTTGCAAAACGGGTCACAGGGCAGGATTCGATCCCCTGACCACCACAACGTCGATCATTCGCTCAACCCACTGAGCTATGCGCGCACGCGATGCAACATACAAATGGTGTCCAATCTTAATTACACTTACACTTATCGCAGTTTATCTTAGAAATTTAGGTGAAAAGGTAGTTGGGTGGGGCCACTCCTGTGAAGCCTAAGCCTAAGCGTTAAACCCATTCTTAAGCTTAGGGTTAGGCTTATCTACCCTGTCTACTATGGACTAAAATTGTATTTTTCTTCGCTTTCTCCCAAGCTCGAGTGATTTATAGCTCACTAATACCGGGGCGCCGGAGGGTGGCGGCGGCCGGCGCCCGCCGGCGCCCATTTGCAGTGGCTGCCGGACCGGATTGTACCTCTTGTACCCTGAGTAATCTCAATGATGTATGCGGCCCCTGTATCCGACTGCCACCCAAGATTACCTATACCCATGGATATGAGTTTACCCGTCCTTCCAATGATGCACCCGTAGCCTGAAAGACTTCCAGTAATTTAGGTGTATTGCCTTTTTGCCCCATTTCCTTCTCATTTCCTTGGTGTTATGGTTTACTTCAGCGGTGTGGTACATAAGGAAGTTAAATACAAATATGAGTAGTTTCCTAGCCAAATGAATGGCTATATCCATGGAAGGATGTGGGAAGTTGGACAATCTTCTTTTAAAAAAACTTATACAAACTTTCGCAAAATTCATAAATATTAGCCTCATTTTCACAGCGCCGAGCACTTCCACTGAACATGGAAAAGCATACAAGCACTACAATATTACTTTTTCCTGGACCTAACTCCTCACCCTTACATTTCTGATTACTGGTTACTACCTAGGTCAGTGGGAGTTTTCCTCTTTTTTTCTGTTCTTGTTTGTTTTTTTTTTCTGTTTGTTCTTTTTTATCCTCTATGGTTTTATCTCGCAGACCAAGATTCCTGAGCTTGTGGCGCGCCTGTGGGCGTATCAAATAAATAAGAGAATAAATAAATAAACAAGTAAATAAGGGAAGTCACAATACCCCCTTATGAAACGTTTTGTTAGTGACTTTTTTATTGTTATTCTACTGTCGTTTTATGACACAACTCTTGAAAATCCACTAAAACCCTATTTTTATCAGATTTTAAATCAGATTTCCAGAAATTATAGCGTACAATGACCTTAAAATCGATTTCAGGTCATCGTATTTGATCTACGTGATTTTACTGTGTGCTGCTGCATTCGGTGCCATTATCCTTCCATCAATCACGCTATGTATCGCTGCAACACAACTTCTACCGTATTCTCGACAATTAAAGGTGTGTAGGTCACAGCAAATGCTTACTGTAAGTAACTATGTCAGGGTGTGCATTGTTCAGTGCTCCTGTCCTTTTATTTGTCGAGGACCATTATTTTTAAGAAACTCTACCAGTTCAGAACTTTCAGTCGTATTTTTACTCGTTTCTATTCACAAACAGTGTTGGCCAATTAGTACTGCATCACAGACTACCGCTCGCCCTGTCTGCCGCGTCGCACCACCTACGCAGCGCGGCAGACCAGCTGGACGCCATTGTTGTCGATGGTGCGGTGTCCCCTTCTGCTTTCTTTGTGTCTTTGTCTCCATTCTGAAACTCTCATGTGAAAAAATAAGCAAACTTCAACACCGGCAACGAACTTCAGCCAAGCGTACGGTCTTCCGCGCCGCGTGGGTAGTGCGGCGCGGCACACCAAACGGGCGCATTCTGTGATGCAGGAGTGGTTGACCATCACCGAATTCTATCATCACATCAGTCAATTTTAATTTAGTCCCAATATTTCCTGCTCTCTTTAGAAATGATTGTGCCCCCCCCCCCTCGCTTCTTTCATCGGCCTACGCTTTGTTTTCTGCTTTCAAGGAGACGGCAGCCTCTGTCCTAATATCTTGCAAACCCACGCGTGCCTGCAATGAGTCCTTTCGAAAACAAAAGGACTTATGCACTTGCGCAGAAAATTGCAAATTGAGAAACCTAGCACTAAACGGTAGGCATGTTATTTGTATTGTAGTTGTTGCGTAACATCAAAAACGAGGCCTAATGGTGAGTAGTAGTGCTCTTATTCGGATTATAATTTCAAAAAAAAAAATGTGATGCTGTGGCGCTTTCGGTAAATGCCGCCACGTCGACAGTGATTTTGGTGCGTATCGATTGGTTGCCGATGGCATCTGCGAGCGCGCCAGCGATGCGTCGCTCGCAATCATTATGTACTAAAATCAATGTTGCCGTACCTCAGCGACTGAAGGAGCTATGCTTAATTCTCCAAAAAATTGCAGTATAAGCAGTATAAGTATAAATTTCCAGGGTGACATCATCGGGGTGTGTCTGGCGTTGGGTACAGCGTTGATTGCCGCTACTGTGTGCTGCTTTTCCGGCTATGCAACTTCACGATCACTCACAAATGTTACTCAGTGGTACGAGTTTTACTTCTAGACCTTCCCATAACTTCGGAATCCGTGTGATTTCCAGGAAGTCTTCACCGGCCGTGGCCAACCAGCCCGCACTTTACTCATTCGCCCTGAAGGAGGTAATCGTTGCCAGTTATGTTCTGCTAGCATCGGTGTTCTTCTTCGTCTCCGCTGTACAACGAAATCAAAGCCTAGTAATCGCGTCGGCTATTATACAAATGTGAGTTCAGATGTAAACTCTCCGCAATTTAGCGTAATCGTAATCGTGAAGTCCGTAATTGTACTCTAGAATTTGTCTGTTGGCTCTCGGTCAATTGCTCTCCCCGTCTCGCCTCGCGGCAGTGCTCGTCAATTCACGTGTACTTGCCATCGACAATAGTATATACCCCGTTGCACAAGTCAAGTACGTTTTCTTTCACTCAAGGGCTGAAATTTGGGGGAGAAACGGCGCATAGCATACAGTGCGTATCAAAATTAAGTATCCACCCCGAGTTGATCAATATTTTAGCTCATATTGGTTACCACAAAAGGGAACTTGCTCCATAGGATTCTCTTATTGCATAAACCCTATATCCTTTGTTTCCACTAATTTCCACCGTTTGGCTCGGAATTCTTGTACATGAAAATTTTTTGTTTGTATCAAAATTATGTATCCACTTACGACTGTTGAACAAATTTATCATTATAACCGGACATTCAATAATCGATCGGTCCACCATCGTTGCGGATGACTTCGAAAATCCTTCGTGGCATACTTTTTACGAGATTTTGTATGATGTTGTGGTCAATCTGGTCCCAAGCCTCCAGAATCGCCGATTTCAAATCGTCGACCGTGTTGTACTGCTTGTTATTCTGATAAACTTGGCGTACAATTACGCCCCACATGTTCTCAACTGGGTTACAGTCTGGCGAACACGCCGGCCAGTCAATTGTACGCACGCAGTGCTCCTGGAGCCAACTTCTTGTTGAGTGAGACACGTGGACGGCGGCGTTATCTTGCTGGAAGACGAGAGAATGGCGCCTAGCACCTCTCAAAAAAGGTAGCAGATGCGTTTCCAGAACTTCTTGGTATTCGGTGGAGTCCATTCTCGTGGAAACAAGCGCCAATTCAAATTTTCCTGAACTTCTGAACGCGGCACAAGTCATAAGCGAACCGCCACCAGAGGTGCGCCTTGAGGACATGAGTGGCTCCTTCCTTAAGTCCCTCCAATAATGACGGTACCAATCTAGGTCATCCAGATTGAATTCATTTTCATCACTGGAGATTACCTGGGAATCAGATATGTTAAATTGACATCAATCTGAATAAATTTTGAACATCGACATCATCATCATCTAAGGCGCCTTGTCCCATTGCGTTGTCATGTTATTTTTGGCGAAGAGCAGAGGTGCTTCTCTGTGCTAGGGGGTCAAGCTTGGAGCCTTCAGCATTACTTCTCTTATGATGTTGCAGTTCCGACGGACCGATCTCCACCTGGTCATTCTTGAAATGTTTAAATCCAACTGAGCCCACATCTGAGCGAAGCTCAACATGGAATCCGACTACAGCCTCTTGATCATTCTGCTATCGTTGGGGGTTAGCAGCTTAGGGCGACCGGAATTAGGCTGCTTGTGGTATGTAGATGGGTTTCGCAGATACCTGTCCACAAATCCATGAGAGCGACCCAACTGAGCCACGATTGTTCGATTGGAGAATCCTGCGTCATGTAAGGCTCGAATTTGTGCCTGTTCAGCGGAGCTTAGAAGGTTTCGACGGCAAAGATTCTTGGCAGAGAGCAATAAGTGAAGTATGCAAAAATATCTGCCTTTTATACCCACTTTCAGATAAAGAAAAATGGTCTGCTTCAAAGTGGATACTTAATTTTGATACAAGCAAAATGTGATAGCTAGCATGTACGTTATGAGAAAACATGAGTGACCATGTAAGAATATTTTAGTAAGGTGTTGTCGTATTTACCAAAGCGAATGGAAGTGATTCCGTCTCAATCGGATGTTTTGGAACTTTGTTACTTATAGTTTTTGGGTGGATACTTAATTTTGATACGTACTGTATCAGTATGGCCGGGTCTAGAGGAGGAAAGGACATGCACATGTCAATATGAGCGGCAATGAAAACCTTCAGTTAGATTATGGCATCATGAAGCTGAAGAACGTAGATCCAAGATTTGCACTTGATGTTAAAGGTGCGGTCCCACTTTAGAATCGTTTCTGAGATTTTCATATGAAAAAATCTCCAGGAGCTGCTGATTACACCAACATAGGTGATTCGGCGCAAAACTGCCGGAAAACCCGTCTTCGAGCCCTAACTTTGTGGAGCTTGTGGGCGGAGCCAAGGCGGTACTACTGGGTTTCCCATCGTAAAATTTCTCGTTGGTCACACAAGCAGGAGACCCCTTATCCTCTTCAAGAGCGATTGGTAAGAAACACTCACAAAGTGCACAAATTCTCTGAAGGGTCGCTCCCGGAAGCGCACTCCGCGGAAATCTCGTCCTCGCTCCTCGGCTCGCCCACAAGCTCCTCAAAAAAGGAGTTCAAAAACGGGTTTTTCGACAGGTTTGCACAGAATCACGTATACCATTGTAATCAGGAGCTCCTGAGGATTCTTTCCTCGTGAAAATCTCAGTAACTATTTTGGGGTAGGACGGTGTCTTCAAAAGCTTCAAAGGGTTAAAGTTTCAGCATTCACTAGAATTATGTTACTAGCGAATTACCAGGTAAAGGATAGCGCGGAAACAGTAGTTTTAGTGTCCCGGTTTTTTTCTCAACTGTTCATTTTCCCATTTATATTAGGTACATAGCACCTTCAAGCTCAACAAATACATAGAGTAATAAAGGCGTCGCATGCCGGGTTCACACTGAGGTGTGCGGCTGCGGCGCGGTCAATCTGCCATATTGCTTGGCTCAAAAATCGATAGATATTGATCGATTGTCGTCAGCTATTCACTAATTTTAGTGTTGTGCTGCTCTACGCCTTCATCATTGCGCTCCTGTTCCTGATCTCTGTTCAATTCATCACCACTATAATCTCACTTCGAAGCCATTCCACAACTACCGCGTCGTCTGCGCCCACTCTGGAATATCCTCAGCAAAGAACGAGTTTTTGAGGAAAACACCTTATAAATATTGTTTTCACAGATTCTCTTCTACATGGAGTACAAGATCAGATTTATAAAAATTTTCATTACAAGGATACATATATGCTATAAAACAAATGCAAATCTGAATAAAGAGGTATTTCTTAATACTACATTTTCCGTTAGATTATGCTTTTATTAACAGTAGTTATGCAGGGGAATGAGAATCTCATCGCCATTCAATCTATATCTTAACATTTGCAAGTTCTAAGAGGCTTAACCTAAGTAAAACAGATACAAGAAGTATTCACCCGAATCGTAGGTCTCTAGTTATCCTATTAAGATCTATAAAACTGTCCGTGAATCGTATAACTTGCAGGTAAAGCTGGCTGTCATTGTCCTACCGAATCTGACGGCATCTATCAGTTAGAAAAAAGTTACGTTCTGGTACGCTAAAATAAATGTCTCTAACATGCTATAAAACCGAAACGAGTAGGCGAAACAACTCACTACGGCGGCATCTACACTAAAAAAGGGACGAACCACAACAATCATGGGGGAACTGATAACGAAAACACTTAAGGACTGAAGATCAACAGAGGTTTCGTGCTTATTAGGCACTATGGAGTCATTATGCATGTTAACAGGTCACAATATTATACGAAGATATTAAAAGCACAGGGGTTATGCAAAAACAGACCAGAATGAAATGAATAAATGCAAGGGGAAATTAAATCAAAGAGGAATTAATTGAAATATACTAAGAAGTAAAAATCTAAGGTGCATCCGCACAAACAAAAAAAAATCAAGTAAAACGAGCGGATGGAAACTAAAACAACAATTTTTACATTTTAAACAACTTTATGCTCATCTTCAGGTTGATGTTCGTACTCGTAATCTGTATGAACAAATGCCCGTTCAACCTAAATACGGAATTTCACTTCCTCGAAGTACGATGTGCCATACCGATCAATAACTCTTGCATCACAGAATATCGCAAGTCTTTTCTGCCGGGTGAGTGAACTTGGGTACCCGCAGCCGGCGGCGCCTGGTACTTTAATGCCAGCTCGCGCGCTCCAAGGCAATTGCCAGCGCCGCGGCTGACTTGTGCTGCGCATAGCACTAGCACCGCCCAAATCGTCGCTACCCCGCCCATTCTGCCGCGCGCGTACACAAACATGGAAGGGGCCACAAAATAGGCGAAATGAGTTAAAGAGGATATCGTAAAGTAATTCTGATGAAGTGCCGCAGAAGAAATCGGCTTTTACTTGAGTTATGGGTTTTCCATTGTGATCATGATAGTTAACTGGTTTTGTGTGTAGAAGCTTTTGAGCTTCTGAAAGCGTAATGGTTCCAGAAATACCAGTGCGTCAGTACTGTTCACTTTAGGAAGAGCTGCCATGGACGTCAAAAATTCTTGAAATTTGCACAACAATTTGAATCTTTTTTGGATTTTTTGGACTCCCTCTAAATTATCATGCTTGTCTCGCGTACAGTTTGCTTTTGTGTTTTGTCCGTACTCTCGTATCCTTCATGTATATGCGCATTCCAGTGGCGGACGCAGAAAGTGGGCGGGAGGGGGGGCGTGGGAAGAAAAGTGGGGTCTCCGCCGTTTTGGGGACCCAGACGGAAAATAAAATTAATAATAATATTAATTATAATAATAAACAATAAATAAAAAATATATTAAAAATAATAATAAAAATAAACAATTAAAAATAAACTAACACAAGATTTTTATTTGTATTGTAAAGTAATTTCGAAAATTTGGCGACCCATTCTCGGGGGGGGGCGCCCCCCCCCCTGCGTCCGCCACTGGCGCATTCCCCTAATTATTACACCTATTCTAATACCAGATTGCATACATAGTCAGTTCGCCGAAAAAAAAAGAGTAATGGAAATGAAACTTGTGTGTGAACGAGAAATTTATGCATTTCAATTCTTTTGATCCTTTTCATGGGGTTTTCCTCCAGAACTTGAGCGTTCAACATTTTTGACAACTATCCTTTAAGCGTGTGTGTTATTATTCGAATCGATACCACAATATTATCAGCGAACCAATCACAATATTATCAGCGCTAATTTCCATTAATCACAAGAGTTTCCGCTTCACGTATCTCTCAGATGCCATACACACTTCTTCGTCGCAACGCGAATGCCGCGCGCGGTGGTTGGTTGAGTTGCAGCGGTGGGCGGGGTTAAGAAACTACAGCGCGAGCCGGTGGTAATTTACAGTCGCTTTAGCAGCGAGCACTCGAGCTGACAGTAATTGACAGTCGCCAGCGGCTGCGGGTACCCAAGTTCCTCCTCCCTTTTCTGCCGCGCCGCATCCTCAAAGCGCCGCAGCAGACCAGCTGGACGCTGCTGCTGTCACACGGCGTTTTCCACCGTTTTCTTTGTGTCTTTGTCCTCATTCAAAAAGCTTGGGTGAAAACATGCGCAAAGCATCACTATCTCAACGCTCGACAACTACACCATCCAGCTGGCCTACCGCATCGCGAATGTGGTGCGGCGGGGCAGACCAGACGATCGATATTTTGTGGTGCAAGAGTGATTGGCATGCAGTGTACCTTCACAACGTTTAAGAAGCTTTAGGTAATGATTTTGAAACACCCTTAAAAGTAAGCACCAACCTCAGGTAGACTTTCTATATTGATTTGGAGTGTTTCACTGATGTCATGAGCAACTTTCAACGGCATGTCCTCATCTAATACAATATGAACCTGAACACAGATGGCAAACGAATGGTAGCTATGTCAAACTATGATGAAATTATGTAGAAAATGCTAGTATTCACCTCAACCAGAAATTTAGTGCCAAAGTGATAAACATAGACTGTATCGAGATGAGAAATCCTCGGATCATGATCTATACACACCTGAAAAGACGCCACTCCAAAATCTGGAATAGTTATACCTGCTAGTTTTTGTAGCCAGAAAATCAGAAAAAGTGAAGGAAAAATCGAAACGAATGAATAATAATTCCTATGGGGAAGTAAGCAAAGAAAAAAATCGTTAGGTAATGATCAAAACCAAAACGATTCAAGAAAATGAGAAAGAAGGAGAGGCCATACGATATTTCCTGGCACAATTTAGTGTTTAAAAGGTAATCACGCTAATGATTTTCCTACTTAAACAGATCTTCAAACAAAACTACCATGATTCATTCTTATGGTGTCACGGTACCACTTAATCGTGATGATGGTAACATTGAATGACATATGATAGATTGCACTACAAATGCAATACAAAACAAAGAATAGAAGGTAGAAACTGATTCAAGTAGAGCAAAAAGAAATGAAAAAGAAAGAAATTGCACGGAAAGTCTTAGCAAACAGACGAATACCGACGGAAATCAAACGTAAAAGGAGGAAGAGTGGATAAATGAAAAAAAAAGATGTTCAAACCTTGATAATCCTATTAATAAACTCCGGCTTCGCTGATTTCCCACTTAGTTTCGACAGATGCTCCCAACCAGTATTCACCCATGTGTACAAAATGTATATAGACACCAAAATTGCACCAATAGGATCGAGGTAGTACCAAAACCTATATAAAAAGTCAGTACCATTATTGGGAAACAATTTTTTGAAGGAAACTCACATTGTGGCCAGCCAAGCGCATGCAAGCGCTACAGTATTCGACAAACAATCGTTACGGTGGTCCATGGCCAGCACCCGAATTGAAGGATCGGACTTGTATCTAGAAAGAAAAAGAATAAATACTATATGAAAGCTAACAAACCGGTACCTACTAGGAACCCAAACCTCACTTTTGACATATCATAAACAGCGTGAACTTCACTACAACAGTGGCTACCATAATACACACCGTGGTAATCGAGACGTCCAATTCTGGCTCCTCGCCAATGCCTAGAAGTATAAACTTAACATTTTCTAGAAGTTACCGCATTTATGTCATAGGAAGAAAATTCACCATAAGCGTGGAATTGGTAGGCAGCCATGATCCTTTTCACTGCTCCAAAAATAAGCTGTACGCTAGCAACTCCCATTACAACACTTATGATGATCTGAAGGATGTGAGTTTGGAGAGCTAACTATAACATTAATGGCATTGGGAGCGGTGAAGTGAACTCTATCAGGTGAAGCAGAGGGAAAACACATAAGGGAAGACTGAAGAAATGAAGACCTGAGGCACAACTACAACTGTTTGAAAGAAAGTGGAAAAACAAGCCATCTCGAGAAAAAAAAATAACGACCCACCAGAGACAAAGGCTCCAGCCTCGTTCGCCCTCGTGGATACAGATACGGGTCCCTCTTCTTGATCATTCGTGCTGAGACCGAGATCACAAGCCCTGATGTGATATCCACACAAGAATCAACAAGTGACGACAGAATCGACAACGACCCAGAAAGATACGATGCGACCGCCTGAAATACGAGTAAAATCCCACATTCAGAACGAAAATCAGTAGTAATGAAGAAGTACCTTCGCTAACATCAGTGAAATATTCACTATCAATGTGATATGTGCTAACCGGACCGCTGCTTTCGTGGAAGCTTTGGCAGCATCGAGTGCTGCTTCGTGTTTCGCCCTGAAATCTCAGTATATCCATTTTCGACTGCTTCCTCCAAACAAAACAAACACTTCTCACAACAATGAACTGCCCGATGACTGTGAAGGCCTTCTTTCAAGAACGTTGATCTCTTGCTTGGCGAGCAGGTTTTGAGCCACTTGGTCTGCATTACCGATCTCTAAGTCGGACTCACCGTCCTAAATTTCAGCATCAGCATTCACAACGATTCTGTACGTCCTAACCGGACGTAATACACGAGCTAAAGCGATCACGTCAGCCGAAAAGGCAAAATTACAGCAAGGCATGACATTATTCTCCTAGAAGCTCACCGTATTCTTCAACAAAGGTGCCGTGGTAGCATCCAACGAGGAGGATAGGTCGTTGCTAATTTTCGAGTCTTGCTTAAGTGAATTTCTTTTTGCTTGTTCCACCTCTTCCTTGATTCCTTCAGCGTCGGTGCTGGTCGACGATTGTAACCGTTGCCGCGTCCGGGCTTTTTGGAACACCTACAACAGCATATTACTTTTTAAACATTTAAGAAGCACCAAATTACATATTTTCCATAGAAAAAACTCCAACTAGGCCATACCCAGCCAACTAATTCCCTAATTGTATGCTGTCCCGCCCCTACAATTTTCGCCCAGTTCTACTCAGAAGCAACAGGAATCGACCGAAGATGTACTCCACATTGACTGCTCCCACCAAATCTGCTTTCGTAACTCAACAAAAGCGCTTTCAAGAACATTTTTGACACAGTTGACTTAATAATAAAATAAACAGAATAATGACTTGTCATTGCTAGAATTCTAACCTGGATCTGTTCACTGTCATTTTTGAAGTTCTCCAACAGCTCATTCTGTTTCTTGTAGTAGTCAGAAACTTCTTTCTTCGGCTTCTTCAGCTAAACAAAAGATTACAACAGTAATGAGATCAGGATAGATAATTTCAACACAAGAAAAGATAACATATCTGGATTTCTACCTCTGTCGGAGTAAGCGGAATCCTTGCTGGTGACGACCCAGCACAATGAGGTAAGCGTACATTTACAGCAGATGTAGCATGTGTTAAATCGTTAGCAGTGTAAGAAGTTTGGCCTTTAGGTAGTGATGCCGTCCGCAACGTAGGAGCTGTGGATACGTGCCGCGCACCCATATTTGTGGTGGTCCTGGAAGTGATACACTCACGAAAACGTACAGTACTCTTATATGGGACTGTGAACCAAGAAATAAAAGCCTTGTCAATAATCATTTATTCATTTTCTCACCAGTTTCTGCACAACAAGCAAAAACGCTCCTATCGCATGCGAAACTGGTCAGTCACCTATGTTACCCAGATCAGAGATACGTCACTGAAGTCAAAATTTGCGCCGACAATTTCACGGTTTGGAGACCAGGTATAAAACTAGTCTCACTGTCAGATAAAGCTGTTCTATGGAAGGGACAGTAATGCCATCACCGTATCCAGCGATATTTTCCAGAACTTATACCGTCAACAATATTTGCTGCTCGTGACTAACGTGGGACTGTGAAAACAAGTGGTGTCATAACAAAACGACTGCTAGTCACAGCTTAAGGATAAACATTTTAAATATTTGTTGAAGGAAAACAAGGATGAATTTGGAGAAAAAAAAACTGATTTCGTGATTTCTTTGTCAACAAGTCCAAAAAGCAAACGCGAAAGCCCAACTAGTTCCCATACATCTCATCAAAAATAAACAATATAATCACAAAACAACAAAAGAGAAGGAAACCTACGGCATTTTTTCGACTTTTTGCAGTTTTCACAACATTGTTGGTGCAGTTGCGATGCTTTCTAGGGTTTCACAGCTACTATAAACACAGCCATCCAACGAATCGCTGACTATAGTAATGAAAACAGCTAGTCTCATGTTTTCCACGGAGCGAAGCAAAGCAATTAGTTCCTTAGTAACCATCGCAACTCATGAACTCGCAAGCAAACGCGTCATCGCGAGAAAGAAAGACAAACGTTAGAAAAGCTAATTTTTCAGTTGAGAAAAGAAACAAATTGTCCAGGACAGCTTCACAATACTTACTCAGGACTGCCTACCGCAGCCATCCGCCGCCGGGCATCGATAGAAGGTAATGGTAGCGAGTCGCCGAGAAGCCGTTCTTCCTCTTCGTTGTCAAGCAAACCGAAGCACGTCCCGTTCTCCACTGGTGGCTCAGCATGGCCGTTCGCCACCGAGCAGGGAGTAGGTGTCACATCTTCCAGTGGCCGATGAGCTGTTGTTGGCAACGGACCATTGGCACCATTATAGCTGTAGGACTCGGGCAGGATGATTTTCCGAGTCGTCTCGTCGTCCTGCTCGTGGACGGTGGACATGCCTAAATTAGGGAAATCATTGGAAGCGCCATAGGCAACTTTACGGGATCATTTGCTTTAGAGATAATATACATTTCCTAAAGCTCAGAAATGAAAAGAAAAGGCAACATAGGAAGTAATAGAATGGATCATTCATTTTCAGCCATAAAACAGTTATGACACTGGGCTATGATTTCAATGAAGCGATCCTGCTAAAATGCGAATTGATCGTTGACGAATTAAGATGCGCTGATTTCCTAACCCACTCTCGTGATGAACGTAAAACACATTCCGAATGGGTTCTCCCTTAAGTTTGACGCATGAAAGTGATGTCATTCTGCGCTAAGGGTGTGATTACGAGCATAAATCTCGTATTAAAACATTCTACCAAAATCGATAACAAAACGATAGGCAGAAAAAGTGAATAAAAGTGTAAAACTCTAAAGCCAGGGCTAGAAAACTCAAATCTTATTGCGCCTAAACCAATCCCGTCTAAAACATATGGATGAGGATTTCGTGAGGGCAGAGTTTCGGGAAAGAATAACAAAAGGGCATGTCGTCATTAACCGACAAACTGACAAACTGACATACATACCCACGAAAAAACTTGCTTAACCACGAAATAGAACTATAGATGAACGGAAAAGAAATAATATTCACTGTTTGTAAGCAAAAGTTGATAGCAACTGTCATGAACACGAAATCAAGCTTCGCTTGACCTCTCACTCGATCATATGAGTAAAAACTTATTTGGAGAACCTTAACCATGCATTTCAGAATGCAAGCATTAATATATAACAAAAAATGTTTCTATAACAATGGATCCTACAGCTGGATAGCTAGCAAAAAACATCAATAACTGGGAAAGAAAATAATCCGATAATCATTCATGGTGCAGAATCAGTATAATATCAAGTTTAAAAATTATATTTCTTGATTTCATTAATCAAAATGGAGCGAAGTAAATAAGACTTCCAATACAAGCTAGGATATAGGGCACTCAGAAAGGAATGAATATTGGTGCATTCACAGATTGGACGCAAGCAATGCAATTCTGCGCTATTAAGCGTGTCTGATATTGATTGAAAATAACCGCGTCTCAGTCCACGATCTTTCTGTCAGTACTAACTATTGGGTGAACGTACTGCAAATTATGAATAAAGCAGGCATAGATATGGAAAGATGGAAAGCCACTTAATACAATTTATTGGGAAAAGATGACCCTAAATCGGCAGTTAGCAAAGCTCAGCGTTACTTTTACTTCTACTACTTTTACTAGTACAGAACTACCTAAGTTTTCTGTACCGGCAACAGCAGTATGAGTGCTACAAGCAAAAACCATGCATGCCAAGAAAAACGACCCAACCCCATGGTGTAATTGCACAACAATTTATCGAGCAATCCAGCCAAGCGGAAAGAGTCACTGCGCCTCTCTTACTGAATTCCTTGGCCTTTAACAATATGTTCACAGACAAGTAGGTAACTCACATTAAGAAAACCCACAGACACGAGGAAAGAACAGGAAAAGAAAGCGGAGAACCAGCCACTTGATGAAATCTCTCAAAAATGATGAAATAAAACTTCAACACCTAGACTGATACTAGGTATGGTGTGTAAACTTGTAATCCATGTCTCTGTACTCGTTAATCTGGAGACGAGAGAGAGGGAAGAGAGACAGGAGAGAGAGAGGAGAGAAAAAGAGAAAGAGAGAGCAAGAAAGAGTCTTCCCATCCCCAAACGAAGCGTACAAGTTTAACAACGTAATTTCACAGAATGCAACAACAAAAAAAAACAACAAAAAAACGGAATTACTTGTAGAAAAACTTACGACCAAAGGGCATCGTCTCCACCTGAAGAAGTCCGACGAACTCACTACGAAACTACGCCCATTGAATGCTCATAGACAAAAATCAATATTGGACAGCGCAGAACCCAAAAACAAAACACAACACGGAGACTTCTCTGAAATTCGGACATCACATGTTAGAAAAACACATATTCGACAGAGACATAGCACGGATGTTACAAAAAAGCTACATATGAGAAGCGCTTACGCTCGAAACAATGATGGCAGAGTCAGGACAAACATGTCCATCACGACAAATCCGTCGTATCAGAAAAAAAAACAAAAAAAGCAAAGGTGATATGGATCATCGAAAAACTTGTTCTTTTCCACTACAGCCAGAGAAACAATGGAAAAACCTGTGTGTATGCCCTGCCTCAGTTTCGTCACCGTGCGCCCAACATTCGTCCATATTATTGACAGCTCGAGCAAACGTTTCAGCTGGGCGGCTCAAAGCTTAATAGCAAACTAAAAACGCCGTGCTCATTGAGAGCGCAAAGGCAAGCTGTACGCACAAGAAAACGTCCATTTGATCCTTTGCATAAATACTACGATCTCGCCGATGACGTCAAGCCCGCCCTCTGCTGCAAGCATCCCCGAAAATTGTCATCATTTCTCTCTAAGCTCGGATTTAGAGGGGAAAAGCAGCTGACGTTTTTGTAAGCCATTAAATCCACTGGTGAGATTCGTAAACACTACCAGGAGCGTCGTGATCAGTTCGCTGAACACATATGAACGAATTTTTCAAGCGAAATTCTATATTTCACACCTCACGACTACGTATCACAACAGCAGTTATTCACAGTCCTTCCCGAGAAGAAAGACGGATTCCGTGACTACAGAAGCGCAGTGGGACCTGAGCGATGGATACGGAGAGAGCATGTTACAAATTGTTGGCAAGTCCCACCGCGATTCAGCGGCTGCAACGATATGAAACCGCACGCGCAATCAGTCTATCGGGTGTGGAGCGTTATACCCGAAGAGGACGGTGCTGACGAGTCCTGCTATTGGCTGATTGGGTGAACCGACCAGTCGTAGTGCATGACCGCATCCTCTTTCCAGGTATAACGCTCCACACTCCAGTCTACCTTTTTGACAAAGACTATAACATGGAGAGTGCGTCTGAAACTTTGTCTGCAGTTACGGCCGCGGCATAGTCTCGATCGACTGGTCAGCTGATTCGATATAACTTTTACACTTTCCTCTCCGTTCCTAAGTTCTTATATGTATATTTTGTGTTTTCTTCTATTTTGACATTTTCCTATAATCATTTGGTAAAATCTCCTATCTATCGCATCGCGACGTCCTATTCCTCCTATTAAACCAACTGATCAGCCTGCCGACACTGTGCGACAGCCATAATTACAGACGAAGTCACAGACGTATTCCCTATACATTGGACCGAATAAAAATCGAATAATTTTGTTACTTCAATTACTAATTCTGGAAAAAATTTAAACATCCAGGAGTTCGAGATTGAGAAAGCTCTGATGCTCCTCTTCTCTTCCGTACAGTGCTGTATTGGCCTCCAATGTTGGAACATTCGAATTTTCCATTTATTCGAAGTGTTCGATATTCGAAAGCAAAAATATTCGATTTCGAATAAATGGAAAAATCGGATGTTCCATCATTAGAGACCAATTCAGTGCCATATGAGGGAAAAGAAGAGCTTTAAGGCTCCCTCATTCTTGAAGATCTGGACGTTTGAATTGTTTCCTGAACTGGTAATTGAAGTAACCAAATTATTCGATTTTAATTCGGTCCAGTGTATAGCAGTCCCCAACCTATCCAGCTATATATACCTAGGATTAAGAAATAAGCATATGTACTTATTTATGCCCCCACGTCTCGTCCACTCTGGACAAGTGGGTACGCTATAAGATTCTAGCGAAAATTCATAAATGCCGCACAGGAATATGTACGATTCCCACATTTTAAGAAGCTGCTATAATATGCATACAGTTAAAGCAAGGCCCGGAAAAATCATAAATGCCGTACAGGAATACCATTCCCACATTTTAAGAAGCTGCTATTCTGTGCATACAATTATAGCAATGCGCGAAAACTCCATGGGACAGAGAAGTTCTATTACATGTATGAAATCACAGCTGAGACAAAAAAAAAATAGATGAAAAACGAGGTGAAACATCAGTATGATGGAACAGTGAGACATGGCTTACCAGAGTGGCCTATTCCAAACGCGGTTATAGTTGATTACTGGTACATTCCTGCGTTTCTCGCCGCGCTCTCTAATTGCTGCACACTTCCCCGTGTTCTTTTTCTCACTGGCGTCTCTTCAACTACCTTGATTAGCGAAACAGGCTATAGAAACCAAATAGAAACTAGATATATTACTCGCTTTCTTTTGATCATTCAAGACGCGGAGTTCCTCCAAACTACTTCCGAACCTTATTTTCGAAAATTTACCGCAGGTAAGGTGATAACCCCAAACTTTCCAGCCAAAAACGTCAAAGCAAAAACGCACCAGCACCGCTGGACAAAAGCATAATGTCGATAACATTCCGTACCCAGTAGTGCGCGAAAACATGCGATGCAAAAGAAAACAGCCGAGCGAGAATACGGTGGCCCTACAGCAGCAGAAGTCGAGTTTGTCAAACAGTCACGTCGTGAAGAAGGGTCTCATTACTGGTTGTGAAATTAGAAGTGTCATAATTCGCTAGTCTTTTCTCTATATTTCTTGTTTCGATGCTCTCGTCGCTTATCTAAACTTTTAATGATGTTCAATAATTTGGCAAGGTAAAACGCAGGGGTTAGAAAGCGATAAAAAAGAGGAAATTTTCCGATGAGACCAGCAGCCAAGCCAGTTACGAAACAAGCACCGAAGTGCGCCGCGAACATTCACAGGGGTGGTAAACAACAGCTGGACAATTCTAAACTACACACCCTTACAAAATAACTCTATGTAAACAACAGAATATGTGAAAACACGCTCTGCAAAACAGTTCTAATCACATCGCAAAAATTAGAATCCAAATTAGGAGACTATCTCGAACGGGAATTCTAAACCCCTAGCAAAAGAAGCATCTAATCCGTTAGCTTTCAACACACGCAAGTTCAAAACAAGAAGGAGATATAAATAGAAGACCTGCTCCTCGCTGGGATAGCAATGTTGTGCAAACACCAAAGATCAAACAATTAAGAGTCGGATCAGAGACAGCACAAACAGAAACGCAAAATTGGTAATTTTAGCGACTCAAATGAAAAGAAAAAGTTTGTTGAGCGTGATTCACTGTGGTCGTGCTGCCGTGCAAATAAAGAAAACACAACCTTCATAGTTCCGTGTTAATCAACTTTGATGCTGATAATTCATCAAATGATCACGACCACGCCAATTTTTTAGAGGTAAATGATGGATTTCAGCTGTCAACAACTTAAAAGTTCCAATCACTTCGATGATGAAAAAAAAAAACAAAATCCTATCCTCCATAAAGTGTTTGAGTGCCTATAACAGGGGGGAGAAGAATCGTGCTCCAGTACCTTCTTCACCAGGAAGTACCATATTTGGAACAAAAAACTTGGCTAGAATAAAAATGGTGAAGATAACCTGCACAGATAAAAGGGCTATATCATACTTCCACAGGACTATATTAAAACTCTAGCAAACGGCAACCATACCATATGAATATGTACAGTGAGCGTCGATGGCGGTGGCCCTTCTACGGCCTCGACAGAGACGCCCCGCAACCGCGCCGCGCAGGCCGGAATCGGTGTCGTCTGCTGCTTCTATTCCATTTCTAGCAGCTTTCCTACCTGATTTCAAGGATTTTCGCTGAAATCAGGAAGAAAATAGCTTTCCGGCGGCAGATGACATCAACTCCGGCGCCCGTGGCGTCCTTCTGGAGGCCGCGGAAAGTACATCGCCATGGACGCTCACTGTAACTATCTGTACAAATAAGGCAACTGCCACTTAAATTTCATATCGCCGTTTATAAGGTAGAAACGGAAGCCATCTTCCAGGAGTTTCGCTTACATGACAGTTTTTCAAGGAGTACTAACATCGAAAAGAAGCAAGAATGACAAATGCGAAAAGATCTCTTGACATATCTAAACTGGAGAACCCAAAACAGCATGCACACATCCTTGAGCGACCAAAAACTAGGCATCGCATCGTAACCCGATCGTCTGGTTAACCCATTTATGAACGTTTGTTTACCCTTCTCCTTTTTCCCTCGACAGCGCCTCGTTACAGCCCTCTCGATGTCTGCAATGAAAACTGAAGCAGAAGCCACCGTGGAAAGACAATTCACGGTCCCTGTTGAGTAACGCATCATACTTCTTTTCTGAACTTTTTTTTACTCCAAAACAGAAAGAAAACAAGACAAGGTACAAGGATGAAAGCAGAAATTGTATCTACAGTTCAAACGGCAGGCTGGGTCAGCTCTTTGTTCGTCGCCAGTGGCTGGCACGGCAATGACACCACCAGCTGGTGATTTATAACAAAGAACACATGCAGAGATTATGAAATTACAGAACTGGAACTTCAAATACAACAGAACTGGAACTTCAAATACAGACTCCCAAGATAGATAAACTAAGGTTCGAAAAGGAACCTGTTCATGATGTCACAAAAACATCACACTCTCTAAACAGCACCATTATTTTTTTTATCGGAAGCGAACAGAAGATGAATGGATAAAAACTCACTGCAAGGTATGAAGCTGACAAGGAACATTGGTTACGAAGCTCTTTTTGATAAGCTGGACATCAACACTGTTTGCTTCACACTTCCGCGGTCGTAAAAGAATATTCTCGAGACAATTCTCGCTCGCATAAACTCCATCAAGAGTACACATGCCGACAATGACGTAAGTATTACACCTCACCAAGCAGCTGAGGGGATGATTTCTGGATCAGAAGAGACAAGCTGTGGAAAAGAAAGGCTCATAGGTGTATAACTGAGTGAATGAGTCTTGGTTAAATTACTTGCATTATTGGTTCACTACGCTTTCGTGGCAGAATAAGGGAAGAAATAAAGAAAGGAAAAAAAGTCTCCGGGTTGCACCAGACAAATCAGAGAAAAAAGAGGTTCGCGAACTTTCTGAACTAACCAACATAAACTATTACTAGAACTATAACATATCTTTTAAAGAGTTTACACTTTTGTACACTTGATGTTGTCCAAAAAAAAAAATGCGACAAGCACAGCCCCATGACGGCCAGATAAAATTAGCTTACATATTGTGTTACTAATCATGTTATTTATGACATTCTGTAGAAAACTAACCTCAAGAAAGGATGTCAGGAAAGCAAAGAGTCCTTACGAGTTAGTTTTTCAGTGACTCATCTGCGAGGAACGAGGGAAGACCTTTCCCGCACGTGAGAACCACGTGCTTTTCTGACTAGGCCGTGAAAGCGCTCGGCGGCTCTCACCGGGAGCAACACAAAAACAAGAACAGCAATTGGACACCAACGATTCTTCAAATGAAACTCAACCTCGGGTGAACTCTTTCAGGTTTTTCACAAACAATGCCTTAAAGACAACACCATATATGACGCTGCTAACTAATTTGTCTTATTAAAATTACAAAGTAGAGAATGAGCGGCCACAATCTGGACCGTTGGTGGTATGGCGGAGTGAAAATGAAGTGGTGGCATAACTCAAACGGTTCGAATTGTGTCCACTCATTCTCTACTTTGCATTTTTTCTAGGACAAATTAGTTGGCAGCGTCATATATGAAATTTTCACTTTTGAGGTAAGTTATGCCACATGTATACAATTGCTAGTTAATCACACTTATGAAAGCAAAATATAGAATAGTCATCCACCTGTAGTAAAATATAGAATAGTCATCTGTCATCTGAGGAGATATCGCAGACCTAGCGCGTTGATATTGGATAGCGGCTAAACGACGCTTCAGTTTACAGGCGCAGCCATCGTTGACAGTGCGCACAACATCTGCTATTGTTCCCACTTCGTAGCGAGACCTTCACCAAACGCACAAAAGAACAACTCAAGATTCTCGCGCGTTTCGTGCAATTACAACTTGGTAGATGAGCCCTGCGTCCCAAATCTCAAATGTGGAGATTTCCACGGACGCTTCCTTCAAACTCGGGCGAGGTACAGTCCTGTAGATCAGGAGGGAAGGATCTCCGCTTCAGTCACCTCCAACATGTCGACCCATGATCTGCTCGTTGGAGATAACAGCGTGGAACGACGTGGAGGATTCTGAGCGTCGCGGAGATCCTTCCCGCCTGATCTACAAGACTGTAAGCCCAAAGTAACTGTAGAAACAGCCGGATTCGTTGTATTATTCAATGGTGTTTGGTCGTATTCTATCACGCAGCAGTTAATACCACTAGCAAACATCAGAAACAGAAATATAAATAACCGATTAACTCTGCACAAGTACTGAAAGAATTCTCGTTCGTATGAATCCATCAAATCGTGAAGAAAAACTTATATGAGACGAAGTTAACATCACAGTTCCAATAAAGAGAGCAAAATACAAACGATGTGATGAGAAAAACGCATACAAGCGGTTAATGCGAACATGAAATAAGTACCAGTCGATTCGCATACCATTTCCTGAAGATTTTGACATTTTTTCTTGTTATTTCCGCAGTCTTACAGCTTTGGAATATGGAACTACAGTTAAAATCTACTTCAGAGTAACGGTAGTCAGATGTGTGTAGATATGGACAGTTAAGTTTGCTTGCCGTCTTTATTGGTTTTCTAACCGGATTTTTGCTTGATTATGCGTTCATGAATCCTAGTCCAAAAGTCAACTACCAGATTTGCGCCTTTAATATAGCAAAATAACGACGTCAAATCGCATTACGCAATCATGTAATGAAAACGGGTTCACCGAGGTTAGATTATGACTAGAGGGTAGAAAAAAACTTAGGTGGCAGTAAAGCGGGGTCAAACGCTACACTATATAGTCTATAGTCGAAGACTTAACCCTCCCTAGACAAATGATTGCTCGCTCAACTGCAGGATTATTCCACTGTTTTTGTGATCCAGTGGAAGAGTAACCAGTAGGATTATAAATCACACACGAAACTATGGCAATTACTACTACCCCTTAGCGATTGGTTTTATACGAACTGATCCGAGGAAAAGTGATGTTACAATAAAGAAAATTGTACTCGAGAGGTGAATTCCTTCAAGGTAAATGAAAAATTCCAGAGCTTTCCAACTTGAAATTACTGACTTGCCCTACAATCAACAAGTAAATGGGCAGCTGAACCATAGCTGCAGATGCTTGGTCATTAAACAATGAGAAATTAAATTGTAAGAAAAATATTCTAGAAAGACGGGCATGGCCTATGCAAGTACCAACAGAAGCGAATGTTTGCCCGTAATGGCTATAGTCAGCAATGAGGACCGGATGAGATGATAATGTGATGTAAATGTAACATTCGTTGCCTAACGTTCGTTCGCCATGTCACTGCAATGAACACCCCATTAGTTCTAGAACCAGTTCGTGCAAAGAGGAAACCCCAAGAAGGAGACGACCGGATTGTATATGAAAAAAGGTGAAAATATATGTGTCACCAAAGATTCCTTTACTGCCACTAATATGGCTGGAAATATAGGTACAGCCGGCTTTCGAAACAGAAATAGGGAAGTGGAGGGACTCAAGCTGCTAATTCAAAAGGAGATTTACTTTGATAACTGTGCAGCACGAACGCAGCCCGAACGGCGTAATGGTTCGAGTAGAAACCCTAGCAGCAACGGTTGCCAGCTGCTGCCATTCTGCCAGTCCCTGCTCAAGGTGCAGGCCTTTAGCAGCAATTGCTGAGGGACGGCAGCAATCAAGGGGAGGATGGCAGCAATCAAGGGGAGGATGGCAGCAACTGACAACCGTTGCTGCTAGGGTTACTACTCGAACCATTACGCCGTTTGATCTGCGTTCGTCCTGCACAGTTATCAGAGTATATGGCCAGAAAGCTTGTCCAACATGATGTTGTAGACAGTACTCGCTTTCGCTTCATATCCAAACCTCTCCACCTACCAGTTTGCACCACAAAATGAAAGGTTCAGTCCCGTCAGCAGGTGGTATTACTGTAATTTCCGGGCATAAAATAAAATGTGACTAGTGCGTAACCATAACCAACTAGGGCGTTGGGGTTCATTTATCGAACGTTGAACCAATTACCATGGAAGATTTCGAGTTCAGATAGGTCGGCTTGAAAAAATCAGACGTAGAAATTACGGTATCACTTCCTGTTCACAGGACTAAACTTTTGATCTCGTGTCTGCACACTGCATCTAGCCGACTGGTTACTATGGTAAAGGTGAAGGTAAATCGCTAAAGTAAAACCATGAGTTCCTGGAGACTCCCTTATTACTGGAGACTATTCCGCATATTGCATGTCTTCGCAGCGATGGATTAATGAATGATGACCTTCACTGCAGATTGTGAGTTCTCCCCCGAGTTTACCTTGCAATGACGCAGCTGCACTGCAGAGAAATGAGCAAAGGACATCTGTGCAGACTAAACAAACACGATACGAAGAAACATGAGCATCGATATGAAACCAAAGATTTTACTTCTGGAAATGTTAGTTCACCTTAATCTGCAAGTAAAAATTAGCTATAGTCCTTCTCAAAAATACTTGCCTTACGCTTCACCGCCCATCTGCTAAGCCGCGCCGCATCACCTACAGGAAGCTCCAGATGTCCGCAGTCAAGAGGGACGTGGCCACGACGCGGCTTTAGACAGAGACACAGGCGCTCGGCATGCTGCCACTGGTTGGCTGCAGAGTCAGAGAAGCCAGAGGCAGCACAGAGAGCGCCTGTGTCTGATCAAGGAGCCGCGCCGTGGCCACGCCCTCTTGACTGCGGACATTTGGAGCTTCCTGTATGTATTATCATACGTGGTGTGACGAGGCTAAGCTGATGGGCGGTTCAACGTAGGGCAAGAATTTTTGAGAAAGACTATACATTGTTACCAAAACCTCTAGAAAAAGTAGATTAGATAAACACAAAAAATGACCATGGAGCAGCTATTGTGAGACCTCTCCATGTGAGGAAGAAATAGATGCAGTGGGCGTTGATGAAGGTGTGCTTTCTGCGGAATAAGGAAGTACGCGGCGCGACCGCGCCACTCGCGCTCATAGCAATGATGTCCAGTCAGGGGGTTTCCCTGATTATTATTTTTTGACAGTTTAGATCGAATTGGGGTGGGAAACTATTAAGAGAACACTGATTTGCCATTGGGGCGACGATCCCAGCGCAACATATCCCCACGCCAAGAAACATCTATTAGAAATGGAGCACATTGACAGAAGTTCAGAAATAGAAACCAACCCTGCTAAAAACCTCCAGCAGATCGATCTTTCACCAAGAAACTGAACGAACACGAATAGTACGACGATCAGCGAGAGCGTTGTGAGGAAATCCGAGTAATGCAGGAACAGGTGCTCTCCAGTCGACGTTTGAGCGAGGAGTTCGCAGTGGAGCGTGAAATTCGCACAAGCCTGAGGGTGATTCTTGCTAACCTAGTGATCACCATTACCCCTACATGGTGCAATGGGAAGAACCGCTTCGCAACCGCGACGTAACCCAGCCCCGATGCAATTTCACCACAGCTCTGACACGTCTTGACCCGCCTCACATTGCTCCAAGCTGGTCAAAACGGGTGAAGACTTGCAAGACCTGTCAGGGCTCACATTGTGCATGTAAAAACCTGTCTGAATCGTAACGAAACAGCGTCGCCGTGAGATGTCGCTTTGCGGTTGCGTGTGAATCAGGATGACTGTGACTATACACTCCTAAAAGCACGCATTGTTTCAACTGTATCACAGTCGCTCTCAAAGAAGTACATATTTCTGAAACATTCTAGGCTTTTGATTCACTAAGTTCGATGGTCTTTTTTTTGTAGCAAAACCGCGTTGTGGCGGCTGAATGAGGATGACAGCGACTATAGACAATTCAATTTGCAGAATCACTAAGTAGTCACTAAATCAATAACAAATTCATTATGAAAACAGGGTCAGGGTCAAGCGTGTGTTGATAAATTATCAACGGGGGGTCGTATGGTGGGCGGATAAAGGGGGGGGGGTCGTAGTCCTGCTCACCCTTGGAAGCCGAAAAAAACTCATGCTATGGAGACTACCCAACTGTGCTCTGCTTCAAGTTTCAGCTCTCCAGCATCAATAAAAAAGATTCAGCACAGGAATTATGGAAATGATGTTTACTTAATAAAAATGTCCTTTTTTTTTACTTTTCTTTATCGACTAGATCGAAACAGGAAGGATGACAACTGTGGAAAAGGGAACCACACTGCCTGAGAGCACAAAACTCCTACTAATCAAAACTGAGAAAAAATCGGAACATCAACCGGCAACATCTCCTGCTATCCATATCCAACTACAATCATGCTTCAGAGCAAGCCGAAATTTCAGGTGAAAATTTTTGCTCGTTTGTACTGCCAGTCCTATCCAGTCCTGCAGGCCGATAAAAAGTCGTCCTATAGACAACTGTGCTTTGCCCCCAAGTTTCAGGTTTCCAGCTTCAAGAGGAAAGATTCAGCACGGGAATTACGGAGATGAGGTTTCGTCGATAAAAGTGGCCTTTTTTCCATGTTTTTATCGACGTAGTTGAATCGCGGTGGAAGCAGCTGCGGAAAAACGAGCTGGACAGCCTGAAAGCGCAAACCTTCGACTATTGAAAACCTGAAAAAGATTGGGACCTCAACGGCCCAGATCTTCTGATATTCGTATCCGACTACAACCATGCCTCTGAACAAGTCTAAATTTTACGCTAAAATTTTCGCACGTCCGTACTGAAAGTCCTACCAAGTCCTGCAGGCCGGTAAAAATTCATTTTATGGACCCTACCCAATAGTGCTTTAACCCCAAGTTTCAGGTCTCCAGCTTCAAGAGGAAAGATTCAGCACGGGAATTACGGAGATGAGGGGGGTCTTCGTCGATAACAATGGCTTTTTTTCCATGTTTTTATCGACGGAGCGAATTGCGGTGGAAGCAGCTGCGGAAAAACGAGCTGTACAGCCTGAAAGCGCAAACCTGCGACTATTAAAAACCTGAAAAAAAAATTGGGACCTCAACGGGCCAGATCTTCTGATATTCATGTCCGACTACAACCATGTCTCTGAACGAGTCAAAATTCTGCAAGCATAGAAGGAAATTTGTGAGCAAAGGGGGGGGGGTGGGTCGTATTTTTGGTGGCTCAAGGGGGGGGGGGGTCGTATGGGGGTCGACTTTTTACCATCATCACACTTGACCCTGAACAGGGTGGAAAGGAAGAAAGAAAAGAAAAAGGAATAGCTTGTCTTTTTTGTTCTACCCTTAGACGGATCACAGGAAAACAAAAACAACAACGTCTCCTAAAACTCCTCAGTGAGGAGGCGAGGTTGCGAATTAATAAGGAACTAACCTGATAACCCCATGTCCTTGTGAAGTCGCTGCGGTACGCGTCTATCATTGAATAGTAGCAGAGCAGATACAGGGAACTCCAAGCGGCAGTGTGCTAGGGGCGGGACCGCGGCGCGGCTCTCTTGGGCAGAGACACAGACTTTTTGCGTGATGGCTGCGGCCGCCGAGGCGCGGAAAAGATCACCGCTATCCGAAAATACTGATCGATACTGTATCAGCTGAGAAACACAGCCGGACACGATCAAAGAGAATGGGGCGGGGTTGAGCATGGCGGGCGCATTTGTACATGAGTACGAGTTTTATTACTCGAGTAACTGCACGATTCGGAGTGATTCCTTTTGCAGTTACGCTCCAATTGATGGCACCTTTAAAATAAGCACAAGTGCAAGAGAACTTTTTTCAGCGTGAGTGCTGCCTTCAAGTGAATAGTAATGAATTATGGGCTTTTAGCCAGATCGTTCTGGAACACAAATTTGGGGAAGATTGGCGAAAATGCGAAAGTATGATTTAATACGATTTGATTTGATTAGTGTTGCGGAAGGACTTTTGTTCTGGAGAGCTCCGTAGAATCGATCTGCGCGCACACGTTGTACCACCTATTTGGACATTTCTAGACAGGAAGCTGGGGTATAGATCGCGAGGCAGAGCGCTAATATCAATGAATGTGTGGATGCGCAGACAGTCAGAGTGCCACGTCGCAGGTGTGCGACGCGTTCATGACGTTGTGTTTCGTAGAAGCCGTGCATTAACAGTGTGGCGTTTTCTCAATTTATTGATTTGCTGGACTAAGTCAGAGAATCTTTGCAGGCGGTTTCTAGCTTTCTACTGATGGTTTGGGTACAGAAAACTTCTTTATTGGTGGAGAATCCAGAAAAGCGGTGCACTGCAGTGATAAGACTTGATTTATGAATGTACAACCCTATATAAAGAGTCGGAACAACACATGATTCTGCTGTTTGCCGGGTGGTATAGTCGGATTGCGGTTAGTTAAAGTACATGAGCAGTAGTCATGCTATACCTGTCAGCTGTGTACCATTTGTAGTGATCGCTGTACTCTCCACAAATCTTACCGATGAACTAAATGTCCAATCAGCCACAGCCACAATTTTCGTAAGTGTTTTAGTGCTGGATCTTTCTTATTGTACGCGGTAAATGTCTCTACAAAATGGGTCACAAGTGGGAGAAGGTATAATCCTAATGCCACGTAGCATTTGGTGCAGCGCGTGCAAAGTACCTCGACCACTGCAGTCTCCTTACCAGGAATGGACAATTGCAGGGGTCTGGCAAGAATCCTGAATGCTGGCACAGCTGGTATTGTTGGTGTAACTTGTGTATTTCCTATTGATCTCGTTAAAACTCGTCTGCAAAATCAACGTATTGGGCCAAATGGAGAGCTGCAGTATCGCGGAATGTGAGTAAAACTTTGGAATAATGACATTCCACGTTTTCTTGTCAGCCTTTTGTAACTTAGATACTATATGGTCCACAAATGAGTTTTTTTTTTTTTTGCTTCAGCATGGACTGTGCTAAACAGACTTGGCATTCTGGTGGAGCATCAAAATTTGCTAGGGTTTGTTTCAAATGATTATTTGCTTTTGTTTCATCCGACTCGGATACCGCATCAGATGACTGAGTCGCCTATGATAGCGCAGTGACGACGCGCCAACTCACATGGACCGTTTACTTATGCAGGGCCGCGTGACTTCCGCGGTGCGGGACCTACGAGCGTCAAAAGGGCGCGATCAGACGCATGGGAAATAGCATCCTGTTATTGTTTTGCGCAACTTCACCATTGGATATGGGTACGACCCCGAAACCAGTACGGATTTTGAAGCAAAATTTGGATGAAATATAATACTGACGCAATCCACTAATGCTTAGACGACATGGAAAAAGGCAGCAAGTTTATTCCCGAAAGAAAAATAGACAAGCAAGTAAAAACACAATGCTCCTAGTGAGCAGTGAAATGAAAAAATATGTTCAGTCCTTCTCAAAAAGATAAACGAATTCCGTAGCTGCAGAATCGCGGCGGGACCTGAACGATGGATGCGGAGAGAGCATGCTTTAAGTGAGAGGGTGCAGTAGGTCTCGCCACGATTTTGCTGTCGCAACGCTATGAAACCGCACGCGCAATCCGTCTATCTTTTCGAAAAGAACTGTAGATGAACTACTCAGGCACTTTCACCGGGTTTGCCTCCATCAAATACCGGGAGGGCCGAAGCTCCCAACGCGGCAATGCACTCTGGGAATCCTCCTTTATGCACTATATAGCTATTTCCAACCAAAAATGTCAATAAACACAACTAACTAAACAACTGATGCTTTTATTGTTCTTCTTAGATTTGTAGCTGTCATACATTTTGTACCATTAGTTATTGGCACCTCATTTCACGTTGTTGTGAGAACACCCCTGTATTTCAAATGTCTTTGAAAAACTTTCAACATCAAGTACTCAGCGGCGTGTTGGCTGTCTTCTCTCACTAATAACCACCCTCAAGGGTAGATAAATAAATAGCCACTTGAATTCCTGAAAGAGTTTTAAATAGCAGCCTCCGTAAACTTACTGCAGCTTGTACTTTATCAGTTATAGTTTAACATGATTCCATTTAGATTTGACATGCAATTAACAACGCCAACAAGTTGAGTTTCGAGTCCTTATGAAACAATGCTTAGAACAATCTTTACCTCATAGGAGAAGTACCCTGTAACATAAAAGGAGCCGACGTGCTACCAAAGTAACCCAGAGAAGTCATCAAGGCATAAGCAACGTCAAATTTAGTCTTCATAATGCCGCTGAAGATGTTATAAAACGTTGCTCGCCCTACGGTGGTAGGTGAAGAACGGAAATAAAGTTATGAATTGAAGATCCCATGTCTTTGGTAGTGGTTAGCACTCGTAAATCAGCTTGTCGGCTTGCCCGGTACTAGAAATGTGTGGGTGACCTGCGCGTCATTGAAACCATTGACAGGAACCTGCACGGTGCCGCAAAAGTAAAGGCAAGGACCTGCCCTGTGCCTCAGGATTGCTGTCGGCCTACCCGGTGAAAGTGAGAGAAAGCATGAAAATAGTAATGCGAGAGAACCGTAATAAACAAAACAATTGAGCAGAATAGCTAAAAACTAACAACGCTTCCTAAGATACATACTACTTCATCTACAAACTCTCGAGTGGATGCTGCCTTTTAGATGAAACCTTTTCCTTCTTAGGTCCGTGCTCTCTATTCCGGATCTGCGGTGAATATAGTACTCATCACCCCAGAGAAAGCTATTAAACTTGTGGCCAACGATTTCTTTCGCTATCATCTGAGTGTTCCTGGCCAGAAGTAAGTCATTCTGCTTTTCGAGCTTCCAATACCTCACCTCTTTCCTCTCAGAAAATTGTCAACCTATAGAGGAATGATCGCTGGTGCATCTGCTGGCGCTCTTCAGATCATTGTAACTACACCTATGGAGCTGTTGAAGATTCAGCTTCAAGATCAAGGAAGGACACAGGGTTAGGTGCACAGTATTTTAGTAGATGTCCTATTGTCACCTTGTCATTTTCAAGCCACCGGTGAGAAGAAGATGACAGCACTTGGTGTGTCAATGCAGCTTTTACGAAAACATGGTATAGCAGGGCTTTACAAGTGAGTCTCTCACCTTTGAACATTGAGCAATTACAAAAGGAAACTGCTGGATGAGTCCCTAAAATGCTGTTTACAGAGGGTTGGGCCCAACATTTGCTCGCGATGTGACGTTCTCGGCGGTGTACTTCCCCTTATTCGCGTACCTGGACTCGCTAGTACGTCAGATTTAGTATGTGTGACGTTCACAGAGGAAAGTAACAATTTAGGGTCCAAGGAAAAAAGATGGCAGCGGTGATGCTGTTTTCTGGACATCGTTTTGTGCTGGTATGGCTTCCGGAGCATTTTCAGCATTCGCGGTGACTCCACTGGACGGTGGGTACTGATCTCTGAATTCATACGATTTTCATCCGTTAAAGGAACCGTCCCACCTGGAAGTCATTGAAGTGATTTTTAGAGGAGAAGAATCTCCAGAAACTGCTGTTCACAATGGTATACATGATTCAGTGCGAAATGCCAAAAAAAAAACCCTTCTCGAGCAGCAATTTTTGGGGATCTTCTGGGCGGGACCATGGCGATGTGAGGAGGTTTTTCAATAACACACTCTACTAGGCCCACCTCATCAAGAAACTCGCACTCTCTGTGATAGTTCCTCATCCTGCACTACCTAACAGGATAAAAGGTGTGCTTCATGTTTGACCAGCAAAGGGGTGCATGGCGCAGAAGTCCGGTAATCCTGCCTGGGCTCCGCCCACAAGCTCCACAAAAGTTGGGGCTCGGAAAAGGCTCTCCGGAAGTTTTGCATTGAATTTCGTATACCACTGTGATAAGCAGCTTCTGGTGACTCTTTTCATTTGGAAATCTCAGAAACCATTCCTATAGGCGATTCAACTCGGTGTGAGCATACGCGTTGCAATACGCGCGCGAGCGGATCCATTCCAACAGTTCAAACTCTCAGTTGAAAGGCTACGTGCGAGCGGTGTTTTTAGCAATTCGCACGTAAATTCGCACGTAATTCGCAACTCTAAACGGACGCAGTCAAGAGTCAGGACCGCGTCGCGGCTTTCTTGGGCAGAGTCACGGGAGCTCAGCATAGTGTGCGCCTGCGTCTCTGCCCATGAAAGCCGCGCCGCGATCTCGACTCTTGTCTACGTACGTTTTGAGTTTCCTATATGTAGCCTTTGTACTGCGTACGCAATTGCACCGATGCTCACTCCTTTTCAAATGCCATATAAGTATCTGGGACAGTGAGTTTAAGCTGAGTCAAATCCTTTTTCGAAAGTGAATTGCATTTTTCAAAAAAAAAAAGAAGTATGGAATAGAGAAAATTTAGTTGGAAGGCCTTTTACGAATAAATAGCGAAAAATAAACTGTTCAAAATGGTATTTTAAAGCACAAAAATCTTTACATACTCGTTTCAGTAATAAAAACAAGAATACAAACCATTAGAAAGGGAGCCCATGAGCTGGTTTACAAGAATATAGCTGAAGCATTTGTGTAAGCACCCATTAATTTTGATTTACAATGTTAAGCTGCTTTTGTTAACTGTTTGTTTCTCGTTAGAGACAGAACTCATGCCAAAGAGAAATTGTTGTTAATCAATAATGAGTTTGAATTCCTACAAATTTACATTAAACCTGTCTACTTTCAGCAGTATCCTTCGTACCGAAGGACCACGAGCGTTGTTCAAAGGTGCCGCGTGCCGTGTAATGGTCATAGCGCCGCTGTTTGCTATTGCCCAGACAGTCTATTACATAGGAGTGGCTGAAAAACTTCTGGGACTGAAGAAAGCCGCACATGTTTAGGACTGAAGTTAAACATAATACAGTAATTATCAAAAACCTCTACACTGACTAAATAAAGGATTTTGACTACGTTTCAAAGAGAATCGTTGTTTTTAGCGCCGCCGAAGATAGCTAAACCTTGGCTCGGACCAGTGCAACCTATGGCTGTCGCTATAGTTCCAATCGCTGCTGTAGCGGCAACGTGGGTCCTGCTCAATATCGATTGAGGCGGCCGCGTCGCTGGCGCTCACGCAGCTGTCGTCGGCAGCCAATCGATATGCAAAGAATCCAGTGTCGCCTCGAACTCAGCGACTGGTACAGCTATACTTTTGAAGAAGTATAGCGGCAGCCTATCCAACATTTTCGCACTTTCGTAGACCTAGCAGCGATCAGGATCGACCCAAAAATTTTCGGATTTCTGATATTTCTACATGTCACTAAAATGTCCATACCGAGCATTCAATGACTACTGCATCGCTCGAACATTTGCGTACTGTGTATTCCCACATCACTTTAACGTCATTTTGAGGCTGCGTGACAAGAGGTACCCTGCTGAGCTGTGATTGGTTGATTCATGCACGCATTGCGGCTGCAGCCATCGAAGGTTACAGCAGTCCTGCGGGGAAATGGACAAGTTTTCTAAGCTTGAGTTGACATATAAATGTTACCGCAGCCAACAAACTGTGAGGAGGTGGCTACCGATGTCATTCAATGCGTCGAATTTGAAGGATCAGGCTGAACTCGAGACGCATACGCGTGCGGCGCGGTCGCGTCGCGGCGTGCGTCTTGACCGCCACCCTCATTTTGACGTGGCAACTAGCTAAAAATCTCGTATCCTTATCACCTGTTCGGACAGGTCTGAACAGGAAGGGTGATGAGTGAGAGCAGCGATAACAGTGGAGCGTGCGGATGCGCAGACAGTCAGAGTGCCACGTCACTGGTGGTGCGACACGTGTGTCCGTACCGGTGAAATCCCTTCCGTCAAAGAATTCAACGGTACAGTATAGAATTTGTGTCAATACATCGTGCAATGCGAAATTGTGCTGTGGGAGCATGTGTTAACGGCAATTAATACCAGATGCGTGCGTTTTACGCACGTGCGTCTATGTGATGAAGGATAGGAACAGTCACAGCCCTGGCGCAGCTCACAATCAGACGCATGCACCTGGTTCTGGCAGCATCATTACTTGCTGGTGAAGAAATCCAGGAAAGCGGTGTATACCCCTACCGCTATACACTGATAAGGCTTATGAACCTATATAAAGGGTTTGAAAAATGGTTGGTTTTACTCTTTGACGTGTGCTACACTCGTGGTGAGCTCGGTCATAGCGCATGAACCCTAATCATGTTACGCCTCTCAGCCATTGTCATTTACAGTCATCGTCGCGAGTCGCCGCTACTGATTAACTAAACTCGACACAACTTTTTAACGCTATAACACTACTAATTTCTGGTTATAATTAGATGTCGTCCGGCCAAAAACAGTTTTCGTAAGTTGTTCGGAAGTTTCGATCTCTGAGCGTGCGCACCAGACAAGCACCGCTAATATTGATCGGTGTGACCGCGTTGCGCATGATTCCTGACGCGATTCGGAGCAGTAGCCATGATTCGCAATCAAATTTTGTAACTTTACGGCGTTAAATGATTTTACAGCTATATGTGCGCACTAACGCGAGAATACGTCTTCAAGTCCGCAATCTCGCTAGCAGGTGAAATGGAGTGGGGGGAGGCTACAATATGACCTACCTAATATGACCTAACCAGCCTGGTCGTCCGGCTAACGCCGGACTCTCAGGCTTCTTTTCGTGCTCGCTTCGCTCGCATATTTTCATTGTCCTCAGATAAGATTAGTGCAGATAGATGAACAGACACTATCCACAGAGAAGCATTCTTTACCGCGGTTCATGGAACCATTGACCCACTATGGACAGCTCCTTTCCAACAATTTGTGGTGCCGCATTTCGGTGGAAGTAAATAGTAAAAATTGACCGAGTAAGTGCAAATTGGGATTGGACCTGAACACCGGTGCACCCTTATCTCACCGTTGGAACCTGCCTCCAAAGGTTCCTCCCGTTTTGGACGCCGGCGCACACTTGTCACGCCGTTGGAGCCGACTCCAGGCGTTTTCCCACTTTCGGAAACCGGCGCACCCTTATCACACCTTTGGACTCTACGCGTTTCCTCGCGTTTGGACGCCGACGCACCCTTGTCACGCCGTTGGATCCAACTCCACGCGTTTCCCCACTTTTAGACGCCGGCGCACCCTTATCACAGCGTTGGACCCGACTGCAGGCGTTTCCCCACTTTTGGACGCCGGCGCACCCTTATCACACCGTTGGACCCGACTCTGGGCGTTTTCCCACTTTTCGACGCCGGCGCACCCTTATCACACCGTTGGACCCTACTCCAGGCGTTTCTCCACTTTTCGACGCCGGCGCACCCTTATCACACCGTTGGACCCGACTCTGGGCGTTTTCCCACTTTTGGACGCCGGCGCACACCGTTGGACCCGACTCCCGTTTCCCACTTTTGGACGCCGGCGCACCCTTATCACACCGTTGGACCCGACTCCAGGCGTTTCCCCACTTTTGGACGCCGGCGCACCCTTATCACACCGTTGGACCCGACTCCAGGCGTTTCCCCACTTTTGGACGCCGGCGCACCCTTATCACACCGTTGGACCCGACTCCAGGCGTTTCCCCACTTTTGGACGCCGGCGCACCCTTATCACACCGTTGGACCCGACTCCAGGCGTTTTCCCACTTTTGGACGCCGGCGCTCCCTTATCACACCGTTGGACCCGACTCCAGGCGTTTCCCCACTTTTGGACGCCGGCGCACCCTTATCACACCGTTGGACCCGACTCTGGGCGTTTTCCCACTTTTGGACGCCGGCGCACCCTTATCACACCGTTGGACCCGACTCCAGGCGTTTCCCCACTTTTGGACGCCGGCGCTCCCTTATCACACCGTTGGACCCGACTGCAGGCGTTTCCCCACTTTTGGACGCCGGCGCACCCTTATCACACCGTTGGACCCGACTCTGGGCGTTTTCCCACTTTTCGACGCCGGCGCACCCTTATCACACCGTTGGACCCGACTCTGGGCGTTTTCCCACTTTTGGACGCCGGCGCACCCTTATCACACCGTTGGACCCGACTCTGGGCGTTTTCCCACTTTTGGACGCCGGCGCACCCTTATCACACCGTTGGACCCGACTCCAGGCGTTTCCCCACTTTTGGACGCCGGCGCTCCCTTATCACACCGTTGGACCCGACTCCAGGCGTTTTCCCACTTTTCGACGCCGGCGCACCCTTATCACACCTTTGGACTTGACTTCAGACGTTTCCTCACTTATGGACGCCGGAGCATCCTTATCACACCCCCAGCCCACCTCTAACACAACACTAAGGCCTAATCCTCATCCTCATCGTTCCTCGTCCGCCTCGTTCCTCCTCTTCGTTATAAAGGCAACCTATCCGTCTCTCTCCTTTTATACGGTTCTGTAATCACAGGCCTATCTCATTTGGTGAAAACAACAGTCGGACATTAACATGTCTGAACATGACTGGCGTGGCCCGAAACACCTCTAATTCAAGGTAAAAATCGAAATTTACCACATTTTCGTACATAACTCGATGCGCTGAACACAATGGTGTAGGTATTTTCCGTTTTCGATGGCTGGTTCTCGTGCACACACACACACACGAACACATGAACTGCCAATTAAGAAGAAGTATGACAATACAATGCAATCGATAAAATCGATAATGTGACCTGTCCTACACGTTCTGAACATATCAGCTAGCAAGTCAGAACGTGTAGGACAAGTCATGTTATCGAATTTTGTTAGGTCCCTCCCCCCGCAACTCCATTTTTCCCCTCCAAACGGCCGTGTGCAAGGGGCGGGACCGTGTCGCGGCGTGGCACTAGGGTTGTCTTCTGGTGGCAGAAGAAGAGAAACTAGGACACATGCAGAGCCTCTGTGTCCCTGCCCAAGAGAGCCGCGCCGCGGTCCCGCCCCTTGCACGCAGCCGTTTGGAGTTCCCTCTATGCTCCGGTCTGTACTTCAGTATTTTTCCTGGATTGAGGACTGTTAGTCGTCGTGTTCGGCGGTGATGCTAGGTGCTGTACTCCTCGAGCAGTATACTGGCAGCATTAATGCTGGAGATTGCAAGTTACTGCCCAGTTTTTCCCTCACAATGACATACGTTCCACATTTGTTCCACTTTTCCTACGCCTTTAAACTCGTTGGCGTTTCTGATTCCAAGTTTTCTCAAAGAACAGCGGGTTATGAAATGCTCAGCATTCCGGGAAATTGACGATTTTAGGGGTCTGGCAAGAATCCTGAACGGTGGCACAGGTGGTGTGGTCGGACTGACGTGTGTATATCCTATTGATCTCGTTAAAACTCGCTTGCAAAACCAACGGGTTGGACCCAATGGTGAACTGCAGTATCGTGGAATGTGAGTAATAGTTAATAAGTACAGTCCACTAGGATGAAGCTGACCGATTTCCGCAACGCCTCCACTGACCTCATAGTGTTATCTCCAGCGAGGTGGTCATGGATCTGCGTACTAAGGACAATTTATACTAGGTGCATGCGCTTGACGTTCGCGCGCCTATATGAAGAGAGATGGGCCAGATGCAGAACTGACACAGCTTAAATTGCGTTCATGCTTCATCGCGGAGCGACTGTCGCGCACAAGGGAACAATTCAAAGGCAGCTGTCCCCGTGTGGGAGAATGTTCATAGTATGGTAGTGTTGACGCGAGGCGAGTTCGCCGTTTGCTATCGCGTCTTGTTTTGTTTATACTTTTCCCTTCGAAAATAGCGCCATCGAATTCGCGTCGGCCCTAGCAGGCGACTGTTTCGCTGACATTGTGGACTAGAACTTGCCTGCTGCAACCAACAACCTGATTCATATCGCTAACGGTATGCTGTCGCAGTCGTCGCGACACCATCGCCTTGCGATGAAGTATAAACAAAGCGTTAGACGTAGATCCTCGGCAGCTGCGCGGTTTTTTTTTCAGGATGTAGATGCTGCGTTGAAGCTCTTTATAGAAAACCTGCAAATGAATGCGTGTGTCTGACGCGCGAATGAAGTACGCATCTACTTAGTATAAACGGCTCTTTAGGAGGAAGTAAAGACCACGGTCCGCCAATGATAACAATCTGAGCGGAGGGTAACCGTCGGGGACAAAGTGAAAAGTTCAGTCCGCTTAGCAGATGGTCTTATCGTAATTTCCGGGCGTAAAATGAAATTAAGTTCGCGCATAAATATGCTGGAGATAACAAACTAAGCGATCTTGGTCTGTGGAGCGTTAAGCAAACAAACAGTGCCGATTTTGACTTCAGAAAGGGTGATTTGGATTTATCGCGCTTGGAGATTACGGTAATACTGTCTGCTTACCGGACTGAATTTTTCATCTTGTCCGTCGTGGAAATCGGCCATGTTCGTTCTAATTCACCTCAGGCTTTCCTGTCAATGTTCATTTTTTATGACTTGGAAACCATTTTACTAGCAAATCGAATTTTTTTTAGTTGGGACTGCGCTGTACGAACATGGCGGTCCGGTGGAATATCGTTGTTTGCAAAGGTTTCCTTCCAGTGGTTATTGACTTTGTATTATCTCAGTAGTGTTATTTGATCATTAGGATAGGAATACAATAGTTAGTATTTGTGTACACATTTTAAGCTGGAATTTTCCTTATCCTAGATCCGTGCTCTCTACACGGGATCCGCTGTGAATATAACACTGATAACACCAGAAAAAGCCATTAAACTGGTAGCCAATGACTTCATGCGTTATCATCTGGCTGTTCCTGGACAGGAGTAAGTGATTTTGTCGTTCTACTTCGCCATTTTTCACTTTTCCTTCCAGCAAGCTGTCATTACCACGAGCGATGCTGTCTGGCGCTTTTGCTGGCTCCCTTCAGACCATTGTAACTACACCTATGGAGTTGCTAAAGATTCAGCTTCAGGATCAGGGAAGGATTACAGGTGACGCACCATCTCTGCCGAATTGTTGTTATTGATTGGATGGGTTAATTGGATGGGCACGGTTTAGCTACAATAAAACGGAATCGTTATTGCACTGCAATAGAGCGAAAGCCGCGACGCAGCGCTGATGCGGCGCGGCAAGTCATTTGCGGTGCTTCTCTCATGTCACCTATACAGCTGTTGTCATTTTCTTCACTAAAATTCCTACTCCAAACATTTATAGCATAGTAATTACAAATAATAGCTACTCTATCTGTGACGCTCGAGAATGACGGTGCCTACAAGTTTTACCGCGCCGCGCCCGTGATGCGTCGCGGCCTTTCTTTTTTCTGTGGTGCAACAAAAATTTCTCTTCAATGTTGCTGGCATAACCAGATTGAACTTAGCATCATGCGAGTAACCATTTGGAGCCGCGCGCACTATCCATCCAATGTTCAGGGATACTGTACAGCGTAGTATTCAGGGATACTGTACAGCGTAGTAATGTACGGTATCTTTTCAAATTTTCTTGTATTCAAGGAGACAAAGTGAAAAAGGGTAATGAGAAGAAGATGACGGCTATCGGTGTGTCAATGCAGCTCTTACGGAAGCATGGAATCGTCGGTCTGTACAAGTGAGAACCGCTATTATTTACAGTTTTAGTTTCATGAGAGAACTTCCCTCCTCACTTCCATTTTTTTAAGAAATTAGTTTCCAACGCTGTTTGCAGAGGTTTTGAACCAACACTTTGTCGTGACGTGATATTCTCGGTGGCGTATTTTCCCTTATTTGCATACTTAGACGGTCTGGTATGTTATATATTGTAAATGTAGAGGTTAACAGAGAAAAGCGTAATTTCAGGGTCCAAGGAGTAAAGATGGTAGCGGTGACGCTGTTTTCTGGACGTCATTCTGTGCTGGAATGGCTGCAGGAGCGTTCGCATCAGTCGCTGCCAATCCACTTGATGGTGGGTGCCGATAATTGAATTAGTGATATTTATTCATTGAAGGCACGGTCCCATTTCATTTCTTAACTTTTGAGATTAAGAGAGATCAATGTCATTTTTTGAGATCTTAACATAGGAAGAATCTCCTGGAGCTGGTGATCACAATGCTATCCGTGATTCCACGCAAAACTGCACAGAACTAATCTTTGAGTCCAATTTTTAGAGAGCTAATGGGCGGTGCTAAGGTGAGATTTCTGGATAGTGCAACCCAAGTAGTGAGATTTCTGGATAGTGCAACCCAAGTAGTGCACCTTCTGAGAAACTCGTGCTCCTTGTAGGAGTTCCTGGTCATCATCTCCCTAACAGGATAAGAGGCAAGGTAAAATGCTTTACGTGTGACCAGCAAGTGATTGCGTGATGGTAAAAAGCGGCTCCGCCCACAAGCTCCTCAAAGTTTGGGCTTGAAAATTGGTTTTTTGATAGTTTTGCTCAGGATGACGTAAACCACTACGATCAGAATTCCGTGGAGATTTTTTTCGTGTCGGAACCTCAAAAAAAAAACAATTCTGGAGTGGAAGGATACCTTTGAATTTTTTGCCAGAAAGCAGGCTACAGGGCATGGGCTTGTGACGAGTGGTATCAGTCATTTCTCACGGGGACTCATTACCAGTTTACATTTCATTGTTTAGTGCCATCTTACGATAAAATACCGGAAGAAAAATTGATCCGACTTCAGTGAATCACAGAATTTTCAGCTTACTTATTTCAGTGATAAAAACTAGGATACAAACACTTAGAAAAGGAGCCCATGATCTGGTTTACAGGAACACAGCTGATGCGTTTGTGTAAGCAAATATCAATTTCTATCTACAGCGTTAACGCATTGTGGACAACGTGATGCACATGATGCGTCACCCCTTTTCCCATCGTGTGTTCTCGTGATGCACATGGTGCATCACGCGTGATATGCCGTTCATAGCCATGAAACCTTCCCTTGTGGTCAGGTGATGCAATGGTGAACTATCAGGAAAATACCCTCTGGCCGCCCGAGACCGCCATGCAAAAATGTGCTCGGTCCGCAATGTGTTGAGCGGATACAGATTTTTAATTTCTCAGTTTTTTTGTTTCAATTTTCAACATTTTTTAAATTTTGCGGCACCCTACACAGCTATAACGGGTTTCACGTGTTTTTTTTTTCAGCAGCATCGTCCAAACTGAAGGACCACAAGCGTTTTTCAAAGGCGCCTTTTGCCGTTGTCTGACCATAGCACCGTTGTTCGCCATTACTCAGATGGTTTACTACTTCGGAGTGGCTGAGATAATTCTAGGTCAGAAGAAAGCCCAACATGTCTAGTGATGAAGTATTCAACCTCAAAATCGAAAAATACAATAATTATCGAAAACCTCTACACTGACCGAATAAAGGATTTTGCCTCTAAGTCGAAAGTTGAAGTGCTATTTTTATCCCAGTTCAAGAGGTCGACGAAACCTTGGTCTCGACCATGCGACCCATGAGTCACATTTGCGTTTCCGTTTACTTAGCACCGATCAAGACCATAAACTATTGAAAGAAACCTGTTCTTAGCGACGCTGCCACTCATTCGTTGTAACAAACACCGTCGGCGTTGGACTTTATAAGACTATCGGTTACCTTTCCCCGTCGGAAGTCGTCTACTCGTTTTTACTAACTTGTTATGTCACCTTTTTTTTATAAAAAAATTTGGATCCTTCTGATCGGAGCTCTTGAACTCTTCACTATTGTGTGATGCTGGGACAGTTGTCCTTGAGAGATTATCAGTAATAAGCCAATTTTTCCACTAATATCGGTGGGATAATCACAAAAATGAAGGGTTATGCTGGTATTTTCTATTGTTTTTCTCGCTATTTTTCATTCCTTGAGATCAAACTCAAATCACATGATATTTTCGCTTGAATCAACAATGTTTTTGTTCATTTGATGAGGGTAACGCTAATTTATTGGGAGGACGCTCTAATTTTGGTGTATCCAACTGTCACTTGGGTGTTTTGCTAAGTCAGGCCTGGTTTAAAGCACTAGAAATCCATGGAAGGAAAGATTCTCGAGGCCATTTTGTTTTTTGAGCCAGCCTTCACGTGAAAATATTTTGAACCATTTTTTCCTGAAAAGCGAAGTACAAGATGATAACTCAACAGATCTCAATGAAGCCTACAGTGCCGCTAAATCACTTCTGGGGAAACACCACCCGAGAAGAACAGCGTCCAGCTGGTCTGCCGCGCTGCACCACCTACGCGACGCGGTAGACCAGCTGAACGCTTTTCTTCTCAGGCGGTGTTTTCCCTCAGTTTTCCTTGTGTCTTTTTTCCATCTCGAAACGCTCGGGTGAAAAAGTGAGCAAGACATCAATAATGGCAACGGCCGACAGCCGCAGCACCAACCTGAACGCGGCATCGCGTAGATGTTGCGGCGCGGCAGGCCAGACTGGCGGTACTCTGTGATGACAGGGTGATTGACCGGCGGTGTATCTGGTTTGAAGCTTGATTCAATGAGGTGCTACAATGTGTCCGCTATTTTTACCCTAGGGTTCGAAAAAACGGTACACAAGAGCGCAAAACAAGAAACATTGGGTGAGGGGGAATGGGGACCATTGGGCCTCTGCCTAATAGTCCACTGGGCCAGCCAGTCGTCGCTTACTAGTTGTTGCATGATCCTCCTTAGCGTTGTGGTAAAAATTTTCAGGACGCGAGGAGGGCAAAAACGATACAAGCGCTGTAGTACCTGTCTAGGTAAAGTTTAAAACCGGATGGGTTTCATTTCGATGTAACGGATTAGCCCTTAGCTTATCTCCTATGACCGCACTCCAAAAATGCGTTATTAATAGAAGTGCATGTTGGCGAGAGCATGCATCTCTTCTGTATAAACTAGTTCCCAGATAAAAAGTCACTTAACAACATGGAAGTCTCATTTTTACCGACAACAATCAAATTCGCATCAATGACTCAGCGTACATTTGACCTTCCCTTTGCCACTGAGTCATTTCTCTAGTATAAATGTAACATGACATTCTCAGGACTTGAGTTGTGCGGTTGTGCTACAGTTTACGTCTTTGATTTCTTTTTTAGGAAGCTTAGGTTCCTCTTAGTTGAATCCATCGACGATCTCTGTTCTCCATAGAGGAGGACTATAGTAGCAGTCTCGGCTAAAATAGAACAGAATGGTATGGGGTTGTTCCATAACATCTCGTCGCTTATCGACTCTGCTTATGTTCTATCTTATTTTTGGAATCGATCTTCTGGATGAATCCTTTCAGATGGGCATTCTTTCCATTGTGCTCACTCTCCTTTCCTGCTCAACACTGGCTCAAACGCTCTTCACCCAGTCAGCCGGCGTCAAGGGTGTGCTGATGTGTGGCGACAGACCGCTGGCCAACGCCAAAGTGAAGCTTTACGATGATGATTCCGGTAGGTGTTCTGGCAATTTCCCTACTAGTTTGTTGAGTCCCAGTTTGAGGAAACCAGTTGAGAAACTACATAACGTTGGCAAGGCGACTACACCATTCTGCACTTCTAGTGTGACTACCTATTGTTGTTGTAGAATTCTTGAATTATTTTGTAGAGTCTGTTTCAAACACGGCGACAATTGAGCATTTAGGCTGTATGCATTTACTGAAGGAGCGGAATTTGGTTGAATTCCTCTAGCTAGAAACTCGAGTCATTTGGCATTTTTTTCCTTTTGAAGATAATTGACTATTAACATCTATCTGGTAAATCCCACGTATGATTGCTCACACTGTCTATTGGTTACAGGACCCGATCTCGATGATCTGCTAGCTGAAGGCACAACAGACTCCATGGGACAATTTTTGCTTTATGGACACACCTCGGAAATAATGACGATTGATCCCAAGCTCAATATCTACCATGACTGCGATGATGCGATGACGGTAAGTTCACTGAGATAAATTATGGCAGCACAGGGAATTATATGCAACCTGTTTCGAGAGGAGTCAGAACAGAAATTAGGAGTTGACTGTGGAAATGACGATCCCATGTGCGGTTCGCTGTATCACAAACAAATCGTTGTGTTTGCAAGATGTTCAAACTAAGAAAGAAATGTTCGGGCATGATGCCTCGTTTTCATCCAAGATCAAAAACGCAAAAAAAAAACTTTTCGCGAAGCAAAGTCGCTCAGAAAGAGAGCTAGAGTTCTCTTCTCTAGTTAAGGAATGGACTCCCTGGAATAGGTACAGCCGTAGATAGAGATGTTGTTTCCGTAAATTTTCATGGAACTTTTATGTTTGTTTTTTAAATAAAAAGGCTCCGAGTATACAGTCGGGTCCAGCAGCCACTGCAAATGGGCGCCAGCAAACAAAAATACAATTTTAGTTCATAGTAGACAGGGTAGATAAGCCTACCCCTATGCTTAAGAATGGGATTAAGGCTTAAGCTTAGGCTTCACAGGAGTGGCCCCACCCAACTCCCTTTTCACCTAAATTTCTAAGATAAACTACGATAAGTGTAAGTGTAAGTAATAGTGGACACCATTTGTATGTTGCATCGCGTACGCGCATAGCTCAGTGGGTTGAGCGAATGATCGACGTTGTGGCGGTCACGGGATCGAATCCTGCCCTGTGCCTCCGTTTTGCAAATACATATAGTATGCTGCCTACGACTGCTGCAGTTACCTAACAAACTCCAACATAAAAAGTAGCCCGGATGGCTCAGTGGTTAGAGCGGCAGATTGCAATCTGTCCCTATCGCTGGTTCCACTCCGTTGGAGATCCAGAGTTAAGTATCGCAGTGTTTGGGGTTCACTGCTTGGAACGTCCCCCGTGATCTCCTTCGGGTAGTCCAGGAAGGCATCCGGCAACGTTTTGCATAAATTTCGAAGATAAACTACGATAAGTGTAAGTGTAAGTAATAGTAATAGTGTAAGTAATAGTGAAAAACCACTTTTTCAAAGTTGAGGGAAACCGGGAGAGAGTAACTCCGCCGTAAAGGACTGCTCCACGAAAGATAAATGACAGCGGTAGAACTACTTCGCAATGGATATGGAACAATTTATACGGATTTCAATTATTTCTGAGGATCCCGAATTGGATGAGCTTTATTATTCAGATGGGATAACTGAAGTACTGTGTCCATCTATAGAAGAATAACGGCCATTTTTGTGTTCGCGAAGCAGTGTACTATAGCAGAAAATGGAAGAGTTGGCTTCGCTTATTGTGTATTCAGAAATCTTTCCCCATGAAAATCACAGAAATGAAAAAACGTGAAAGTTGTGAAAATGGTCCCCTGTTTCATAGCCTTAACATATCCACTGCACTCTGTCTACTATGGACTGAAATTGTATTTTTCTTCGCTTTCTCCCAAGCTCGAATGATTTATAGCTCATTAATACCGGGGCGCCGGAGGGTGGCGGCGGCCGGCGCCCGCCGGCGCCCATTTGCAGTGGCTGCCGGACCCGACTGTACACATAGGCCGTTTCAAAAGCAACGACATTTGAGCATTCGTGCATAACAGTGTAATTCACATACTAAACTGTAAGAAAAGTTCTACAGTGCGTGTCAAAACTTTACGCCCACCCTAAAAATTCGTCTTTTCGGGCAAAGATCAAGATTTCTCGAGTAATGGCGTTCACTATCGTTTTCAGTGTGCTTGAAAACCCTAGAAACTTTCACCAAGTCTTTTCTAGGTGATCCTCTAATTTTTTATTAGTTTTTGAAAGGAAAATGCCGCGGTTCAAAACTTTACGCCCACCCTTGAAAATGTCGGTTACGGAGGAGAGGAAATGCGAATAAGCAGGGAAATGATACGAACTGATGTAGTAGCGCTCAAGAAGACTTTAGGTAACCTTCTGGAGCAGTCAAAATCAATGCCGAAGGTATTTTACCTGTTACTGACTGAGCAAACTCTCCCTCGAACAAGTGTGAACAGAACAAAATTTTTTTAAAGACTTTGGTGGTCGCAGACACTTAGCTGATATTTCCATGAATAATCTTAATACGTATAGATAGAAAAGGGAACACTAGAACACATTTCAAGGTCGACACGACGGCCATACCACCCGTCTGGTCCTTCTCCTTCACAGTGTCGACCGAGAAAGATGCCCCAAGTCGTGATCCTGGCCGAGTTGTGGACACTGTGTTGGAGCAAATATGAGAGCAAAGGCCTTTGTAGAGCACTGCTATGAATAGCTAAGTCCATCGGAACCCTATCTGCGCAATTTCGATGTTAGTGGTCTGTACTGACCATCGATGTTCAACCGCCAAAATTGCGGCAAAAAAGAAACCTCCCATTTTCCTCATAAATCCCTACAGCAATGCAAGATTCGGTCTGGAAAATCGTTGCCTGTCTTCTACCCCCATGAGTGAACAGCGCATTCAAAGTTATGAGTGACATCTTGCATGTTAATAAACACTATGAAAAATGCCGCCCTAGCCTGCATGCTATTCATGTTGTGACTAGTAAAATAATTCGACCCCAAGTGTGGTGTGGCGTTCGCCGGAGAACAGGCATTGTGATCTTGCTTCAAATGTTCTCAAATGCTGATATGCGAAGAGACTGGTCAATTTGAAAACAGTTAGTGGGAATTTAATGCTGATTTTCTCGGTTGACACTGTGAAGGAGAAGGACCAGACGGATGGTATGGCCGTCGTGTCGACCTTGAAATGGGTTCTAGTGTTCCCTTTTCCATCCATACGTATTAAGATTATTCATGGAAATATCAGCTAAGTGTCTGCGACCACCAAAGTCTTTAAAAAAATTTTGTTCTGTTCACACTTGTTCGAGGGAGAGTTTGCTCAGTCAGTAACAGGTAAAATACTTCGGCATTGATTTTTACTGCTCCAGAAGGTTACCTAAAGTCTTCTTGAGCGCTACTACATCAGTTCGTATCCTTTCCCTGCTTATTCGCATTTCCTCTCCTCCGTAACCGACATTTTCAAGGGTGGGCGTAAAGTTTTGAACCGCGGCATTTTCCTTTCAAAAACTAATAAAAAATTAGAGGATCACCTAGAAAAGACTTGGTGAAAGTTTCTAGGGTTTTCATGTACGCTGAAAACGATAGTGAACGCCATTACTCGAGAAATCTTGATCTTTGCCCGAAAAGACGAATTTTTAGGGTGGGCGTAAAGTTTTGACACGCACTGTATATTCGCATATCACTAAGTAGCACATGCTGCGATCTATTTTTTTCTTACATTTTTCGTCTAACAATGTCCTACCATCCAAAATACTGGAATCTTTAGATATTTTGAATGTATTGCTTTTTTCTATTCAACCTGTTTTCAGCCATGCCAGCGAAAAGTCACCTTCAACATTCCAAAAGCATACGTATCATCAGGCGAACAACCGAAGACATTCTTCAATATCGGTCAAGTTAACATGCAAATCCAATTCGTCTCTGAGGAAAGAGATTGCCTCCATAGGGCATAGACGTTTGCTTAATGTCGTTTCTGATTTGTACATACATCTTCTCGAGATTAATCAAGTAGTTTTTTTTTTCTGAGGAAATAAAAGAGTTCACGTTCAAGGCCTGAAAGTTCCATCCTTTTTGTTGTTATATCAAACTGAGATAAATCGTAGTGAATTTCCCTTTTTGCGAATAAAGATTTGCCCTCTTTAAAAAATTTTAGGAGACATTTCAAAATAAAGATAAAAGAAGTGTCGGTCAATATGATGGGCCGCACAATGACTTTCCTACAACAGTCATTCTTTTATCGTGGAAGCATAAAAAAAAAACACTATGCCTTCTTATATATAATGAGTTCATCCAGGATGCACGTCTTTGCAAGCCATTCTGTTCCTGATGCTACTGAGCACGATCTGGCCTTCCCAGTCAAAATCAACCAGTCACTTTACTGGAATACCCGAAGCCCCAGAAAGGTTCCTCTGTTACTACAAAGTATCTAACTCGTGACCAGTGAAATACGAATGGGAAGGAAGGATTGGAGGAAGACAGCAAGAGATTCTGAGGCGATGATTCGTTCACGCACCACTTGCGTCTGACACTTCGTCCATGGTCAGCAGCTCCAATGATTGAATAATTGGTACACATCCATTCTTACTGCACTGGAAGGGCGCTACAACGAACATCAAAGGGCAACCCAATAGAAAATAGAAGAACCCCACCTAATACTGGGATAACCTTGGTAGAACAAATTTTTGAAGTGAAACAAAACAAAATTCAAAACAAGAACCTCTTGAAATGCTTTGAAAAATCTGTGAAAAGAACTGCACCACGGCTAGAGATTGGAATTATGTGATTTCAGTGAGGCGATGTGCGAAGGAATCAAAGCTCGGTGATAGGAAATTACCTATGCCACTTGACCTAAGGCAATTTCAGCCCTACCGCCGTTGATCCATGCACGCTCATCAGCTAGCCATATGAACACTTCTCCTAGGAGAGTCATCGAAACATGCAAGAAGTTTGGCAAGCGGGTATCCTAGCTCACCCCGTTGATTTTGCAACTCGGATAGGAGGAAACGACCAAGGGTGGAAAGCCCCAAGTTTCTACTGATATGAAACATGACCACAACAGTAAATCCAGTATATTCCATGTTTTGCTATCATAAAACCTGGGCATTTTGTAGACAATATTTCTTGATTTGTTCCGCCAGTAAATTTTAATTTTTTAATTTAATTTTAATTTAATTTAATAAATTTCGCCAGTAAAAAAAGTAAATCCAGTCTTGATACAATGCTTATCAACAGGGGGAGGGGTGCTGAAGAATGAAATTCACTTTCCTATCTGAACGGAAAATAAAACAGAGAAATAAGAAATCTCTAACTACCAAATAAGTATGTCAATGAGTTCACGTCTGAAAACAGCTATAAATCGACTTCGACCAAACCATTCTTCTCCTCAAGACGAGCTTGGAACCAGGGATGAGCGGACACGAGATTTTCCACGATTCCACGACCCGGATAACGGTGCGGATAACGGATAGGCCAAAACCTACGGATAACGGCAAAGCGGATAACCGGATACGGACAATCCGCTCATCCCTACTTGGAACCTGACACGCGATGTCGTGTCTGTTGTAATGGTTCAAAGAGAGCGCTAGAAAAGAAGGTCGCAACGATTCACAATTCTCCCCATGAATTTATAAAATGGGAGCGAAATAGGAAAAATTTGGTGAAATAGCACCAAGCTAATAATTCGCCATTCCCAAAATATTCAGAGGAATAAGTTCCTTTGACCCAGGACGAAAAGGAGGAACATCAGCTGCATTAAGAATATCGTCAGGTAACTTTCGTATCTAAAAGGCACCACGATACAAGGTGGATTGGGGTAAGGCTTGTGAGGGCGCCCGCTCCTAGAACACTTAGAATAAATGATTTATGCAAATAATCTATTTTTGAGAGAGATCGAGTTAATGAATTATTCGAGTACATTACCTCTCGATGAAGTCGAACGAATAATTGTTGGAACTCCTAGTTCTTCCTAGAAACCAAATGAATGAACCGTTCAAATACGAATACTTGGGCATTTCTTCGAATACATTTGATTCGGTCACATGTATAATGAGCATCTCCTTCTATCTGCTGTTACCCACCCCTCAACTGCTGTCACCTCTCCACAATTGCTACTAAGAGGAGAGAGCTTCAGCAATAATTGAGGGCGGGATGGCAGCAATTGGGAGGAGATGATGCCAAACTTTGAACTCTTTGGGTTGCCTCCCTGTGCACATTTATCAGAAATACATCTCTTCCGAAGAACTAGTTTTGGCCGCTCAGATAAAAAGTTATTTAACTACATGAAAGGGATTTTTGCCGACAAAAATCAGAATTCTCATTACCAATTCGTCTATTTCGCTATTTCACATTCGTTTTGCCACTGAGTCAGTTCCCTAGTATAAATATAACTGGTCACACCACTTTATTCAATTGTGTCCCTGCGCAACAGTTCGCACCTTCAACCTTTCGAAATAAGTATTCTTAGGAAGCTAGGTCCTTCTCAGTTGAATCCATCGACGATCTCTGTTCTCTACAGAGGAGGACTGTAGTGACAGTTCCGGCTATAGTAGCATGAAATTGTATTGGGTTGTTGGTCAACATCTCCTCGCCTACCTACACTTCTTGTATTCTATTTCAATTTTTTTTGAACCGCTCTTCTGGATGAATCCTTCCAGATGGGCATTCTTTCAATTGCACTCACCATCCTTTCCTGCTCAACACTGGTTCAAACATTCTTCACCCAGTCAGCCGGCATCAAAGGAGTGCTCTTGTGTGGCGACAAACCGCTGGTTAACACGAAATTGAAACTCTACGATTTGGATAGAGGTAGGTACTCCAACAATCCTCTGGGAACTTTTAAGTTCTAGTTCATTTCCCAAATTTTGTTATAAATGCAAGGCCTAACTTATACCGCATACCGCACACTTTTCTTTTTTTTTTTTTTGCTCTAGTGTCTCTTCAAAAACCCTTCCATATGGAAGCATATCCTGGACCATATCCTGTTTGAAAATGCAAAATAAGCAGTTTGGGCTCTTTTCTAAACAAATACAGGGAATGTCAATCACAACTGCACCTCTCCGTGGCCTGCAGCGCTGCATCATGTACGCAGCGCGGACAAGGCAACATCTGACATCCACAGCGCCCAGCCGCGCCGCGTACGTTGTGCGCCACTCTGTGCCGCGAAGAGGTGCAGATTGACGTTCCTTGTAAGTCTGACACTGTGATATTCGAAATGAAGTAGGAAGACGTGGTGAAATTTGCCCAGTTGCAAACGTAAATAATTTAGTTTTTTTTTTTTCGTTGCAGGACCTTTTGATCGCAATGATCTACTAGCTGAAGGCACAACAGACTCCATGGGACAATTTTCGCTTCATGGGCATACCACGGAAACAACAACAATTGATCCCCAGCTTCACATCTACCATGACTGTTATGAGGGGATGGCGGTAAGTTCGCTGAGGTAAACTATGGCACTCTAAGGAGGCATGCAACCTCTTCTGAGAACCAATAAAAACAAAAATTAAGAGTCGGTTCTTGCACACGGTCGTTTGGAGTTCCCTATATGTTCTGAAATTGTTGAATATTCCCAAGTGATTCTGATTTTACTTTTTCAGTTATGCGAGCGGGAGACCATCATCAAAATTCCAAAATCATACGTATCATCAGGCGAAAAACCAGAGAGATTTTTAAATATCGGTAAAGTTAATATGCATATCAAATCTCTCACGGGCGAAAGCAGTTGCAATTTTTTATCGCGGATTTTTCATCGGGCATAGATCTTTGCTTGATGATTTCTATTGTGTACATACGGATTTTTGGAGTCTCAAATCGTAGTTTTTCCTTTTGTTGAGAAAATAGAGGATCAGTATCCCAGTTCTATCGTTTTTTCTGTCATATCATTTAAGATAAAGTGTTGTAAAGTTTACTTATTGTCATTTGTACCAATAAAGATCTACCTTCACTGGACATTTTTCAAATTTCAACACTGAAATTAGAAATTGTCATTCAACTCGTCATGATAACTGTTAGCAAGTGCTAACCACCAAAAATCAGCGATCAACACCGGATTAAACGGTTGGCCGAAGCAGTTAGTGTGGATCGAAGGGTTGCCACCTGTCACAAGAGCCTTCGATCAATGTGGCGGTCATCGGTCGGCACCGGGTCTCGTTCTTAACTTCTTCATCAATCCTCCTTTACTCGCATTCTAGTAGTCTCCACAATTCTCCTCACAATTTCATTCGAAAACTTTTGCAAATCTCAAATGCTTCGATTTTGAGGATGGGCGGTTCCATCCTTTTTTGTTTTTTTTTTTCAATTACAAACACTGACATGGATGTGAGGTGACCGCCAATGGTTCCTGAAGTGTTCTCTTGCCTTCCAGCACGCTAAGAAACCAGTTCTATATTTGTTTTTTGGTGTTTAACTGTACTAAATGATGCTGAAGTCACAGAAGAATATAGGATCCTATGTATAGAACTATGTGTGTTTAAAAATGGGTATTTCCGTCTATTATTTGGCATTGGTTAAGTGTTAGTAAACCGAGTTTCGATCTACACGAGGTGTGGTTCCCTTCAAAAACGATGGAAGTTGAATAAATGCGCACAAACTCGCAATTTGCACACTAGACAGCAGACACCCACATTCTGCCTTGTCACGCCGAGCTCTGTATGTCTTTCTTTCTCTAGCCTCTCTTCATCTCTCGTTGATGGTGAAACGAGCTATGGCTGCCTCCCTGGGAGTGAAGCATCGCCTTTCCTTGTACTTTTGATACATATTGATTGTGGGCGGCCCGAAATTGGCGACTGCCCACCCATAATCAATATGTATCAAAATCGAAGCCTCAAGGGCGACGCCGATGCTAGGTGCAATACTCCTCGAGTATACAGGCAGCCTATAACCCAGACTTTGACACTATGGCATTTATTTTTTTTTCTCTTCAGGGTTTTCTTTTGGCCTTTTTAGTTCATTTTCCATTTTTCATCCTCTCATTAAGATCTCTGAACCTCTCACATATTATATCCTACCGTTAGGATCCTAAACCCCATAGCAACTCTTCTCAGGATGTTGATCTTCCTCGCCCTGCTCGTCTATGGCGAGGCCCACATGCACATCCGTGATCCCAGTACTTGGACACCGCTTCGGAAGCAGGAAGGCTCCGAACTCCTTCGTCCTAAATCGTCCTATAAATGGTCTGAAGAATGGCTTGACAATGTGCCTGTAGATCACTTTTCCTTCGCCAATAAGGACAGCTTTAAGCTTCGGTGGGTTCTAGCCTTAGGTGTTTTTGAATTTTAGCAGTATGATAGCATTAGGTTGTTCGGGAGGTTCTCGGAATGGATCCAGAGAATCCAGAGTTCAGTAATGAAAATGATTTTAAAAATATTTAGAACATTACTGTTCCGTCTGTCCTGAAGCAACTCAGTGCCACAGCCGAGGGATTCCTGAGGTCGCATGCATCACTGAGATTACCCAGGGTAAACGTGCTAGCATCACGCAAATTTACTGGCTGTTAACACTGGAGTCAACACGTTCACTCTGGGTGAACTCAATGATACCTCTGAGTCTTGATCTTTGATCAAAATACAGGTTATTGAAAGTATCAATCACGATTGCACTCCCCCGCTGGGTTGCCGCACCGCACGCCTTCGCGACGCGGCAGACCAACTGGGTGCTGTGTCTGTCGGATCCTTCCTGTAGAGTCTCGTAACCTTGTACATCACTTCGTAGCGCCCTAATTTCTCAGAAAATAAGAGCAAAAGGTACAAAATGAAGACCAGACGATGCGCACGGAAGTTTTACAAAAAAAAAAGGACTCGTGTGAAGCTTTTTTCCATGATTGGATCCATTCCATAATTTCACAACCTAATTATTTGGTTCTTTATTAGGGCTGCTGCTACATTTCTCAAGGAGCGGCAGAGGCGGTCTTGGTTTTCATACATATCGACTCTAGATGGCCGCGTCGCTGACGCTGTCGCAGGCAATCAATCGATACGCACCTGAGCCAGTGTCGCCGCCGCCGCAGCGATCGATACGGCTATATTTTTCCAGAAGTGTAGCGCCAGCCTTCGAGTTGGCAGAGAAAATGATGAAAATTGGAAATATTGTTTAACTGAAAATACTGAAGCATAGTTTTTGTTCAGGTACTTTATCAATACAGAGAGCTATGAGCAAGGTGGTCCCATATTCCTCTACACAGGTAATGAAGGCAAACTCGAGGGATTCGCAGAAAACACGGTTAGCAAAGTGGTTATGACTTTAGTTTGATAGCTTACCAACAAATCACTTCCAGGGTTTCATGTGGGACATCGCTCCTGAGTTCAAAGCCGCTGTTGTGTTTGCCGAACACCGCTTCTACGGCAAAACTCAGCCGTACGGTGGCACCAGCTACAACACGACTGATCATCTCGGCTATTTGAGTTCGGAGCAGGCGCTGGCAGATTTTGTGCTTCTGATTGACCATTTGAAGCAACAGGCGAGCATTTGCGACTGGAGATCCAGAATAAATCGGGATCATTCCATTTCACTTGTATCGTTTATGACTCATTTACGTTCAGAGACTTAAAGGAGCCCAGAATTCTGCAGTGATCGCATTCGGTGGATCTTATGGTGGAATGTTGGCGGCATGGATTCGAACCAAGTATCCACATAAGGTTGATGGGTATGTTACTGATATAGGCTTGAATGTAAAAACACTTGCGACACAATGTCCAAGAAAAAGACTTCAGAAAAAAGTTAAATATCGAAGAGCCTAGCGATCCACATTCGCTCGCATGTGCCACATCAAAAAATCGATTGGGAATGCTGATGGTGACATTAGTGGGATACGCAGATGCGCAGACAGTCAGAGTACAACGGCGCCGATGAAGCGGCGCGTATGAGGGGGTCTACATATCTGAACTCTTCATTAAATTGCGCGTTCTGATTCTTGAAGACTTAATGACGACTTGCTGGTATGTCCGAAATAAGTTTTCATGGATTGTTATCTCCATCATATTTCCACTGAACTTATAGCATTCTCTTCCGCTTTTACCTATTTCCACTTGTTTGTGGCACACCCTGGAGTCTATTTAATAAATAGATAAGTAAAAATATGAATAAATACGTGAACGTGTCCTATATTAATGACTGTAAGGAGTTTTTTCAGTGCCATTGCTGCGTCAGCTCCAGTATTCTGGTTCATGGACTCAAACGTACCGGAGGACATCTATGATAAGGTAGTTGACCTTACAACCTTATTATCACCTGAAGTGGCTTGAAAGACAAAACCTCTGGGTTTCTATATGGAGCCTGTTTAGCAAATACTGGTAGAATCCACTATGTAGTGTTTGTCCTTCTAGAACCTAATAAATTTAAAAAAAAACTAGCAGTAAAAATCATTTCGCAAAAAAAATACTCAGATTTCCTCACCTACAGCGAGACACAATTTTTAAGTCACTTCATAAGGCGAACTCTCTGCACTGCTATGTCTTTATCAAGCCTATAACATGTATACTCCGCGAATAGCCCGTTACGCCTCAAACGCGTGCGTCTCGCCTGCGTCTGAGCTGCGTTAGGGGTGCGTCTGAGCCAATCCATCATTGCACGTGCGACGAACGTACGCATTTCGGGTAATTTCCTTGAAGGAAGCTCTCTTTTCTTCTTCTTTTAATTTCTGACCATTCTTTGAGAAGTTAGTTTAGAGATGATCGTCCTCGAAAAAAACTGGATTTTTCCAATAATTATCAGAAAATTAGTTAACAAAATGCAATATATAACAAGTAGTAAAGAGTAATAGAAAATCAATGTCATAAGAGAATAATTATCAGGCAAACAACCTGGTTTTTGTCCCATTTCCTATGACCTTGCCGTCGCTTTTGGAATAGCAATGGATGTGGCCGCCCAGAGGTCTTCGCATTTCAGATCGTCACTCGGTCATTCATTAACTCTGGATGCAACCACAAAGCTGTTGAGAAAGGATGGCGAGCTCTGCAGAACCTTGCCAAAACCGGTACTATGTATCTTGTGACCCTCATGAATCACTTGCACTTGAAATATAGTTTTGCTCACATTCACGCGATTATAGCAGTTCTGTGATAGGTATGATTGTCCCTTTTTCCAGGAGATGGTCGTTCCTACCTCAACCAGTTGTTCCACCTGGAAGAGAAGTCACGACTGACTTCACAGGATGATCACAAATTCCTTGCTGCTTTCATTCGAGAGGTATTTGAAAGCATGGCCATGGTGAATTACCCTTATCCCACAGAGTTTCTGGCGCCTTTGCCTGGTTGGCCAGTTAAGGTAATTGGAAATTATATCCTAATCGAGGAATGCAGACCCCAACGAAGAAGCCTATCTTCAGGAAGCCTGCAAATTCCTCAAAAACGTTCCACATTCGGATGAAGAGGCTGCTAAGCAGCTGTACGAGGTAAATAATAGTCAAAAATTGTAGAAATTCGGTGCGATTAAGGTAAGATTACGGCTGGTGGTCGTGCTAAGGCAGCATACATCATTGAGATTACTCAGGGTGAAAGTATTAACACCATCCAGATTTACCCTTTGTGAACAGGAACGTCAACACGTTTACCCTGGGTAATTTCAGCGATACACCCAGACTTTAGTGCTTATCGAGAATGAGATGATCGATAACAAAGAACTGCTGGTTCATGTCGAAGCGCTAAAAGTTGTACGAGTTTAATCAATGCTGTTTGTTATCGAATTTCCGGGATGTGGAGCGTTATACCTGAAGTGGGCGGTGCCGACAGGCTCTGTGATTGGCCGAGTGGGTGAACTGACCAGCCGTTGAGCTTGGCCGCACCCCTTTTCTGGGTATAACGCTCTACACTCCATTTTCCGCTCTGGGGAATTGCCAGCGAACTGTAGTCGCATTCGTAGGGTTCCGGTGGTGGTTGTAGATAGCCTAAGTTTTGTTCTATTTTAGGTTACGAACTTATATTACAATCACACTGGAACGACTAAATCTTTCTGTGCCAATGCAGAACGTTGTGCTGGAGCGTTTGCAGCACTAGGTGATCCGATGGGTTGGCCATGGCAGGTAGTTTTTTTTTTATCAGAGCCTTATTCCTTTTCGAAATATTTTCGTAATTAATGCACGTGCGTTTATTTCACTTTAAGAAAGCGCCTTTGCATTATTTACGAGTTCTTTTTGGAGATTATTCTAGACCTCAGTGATCTGGACCGGCTCGCACGCGTCATACCACGATATCGATCGCAGTGGCGGAGGCATGCGGAAGGGGGGGGGGGGGTGCACTCAACACGAGAATGAGTCGTCAAATTTTTCGGGAGTACCCTACTGAGTGGTTAAAGTTTCTGTAATAGTTCATTTTTTATTCTTTATTTTCGTTGATATTCTTTTAAATATTTATTTATGATCACTTAGTTCTGAAATTATTATTTTCATTATTTTCGTTTTCGAAATCCCAACCGTCCAGGCCCGATAGTCATGTTACCCCAGTTTTTTTTTTCCACGCCACAAGTGGCTGCCCATTCCTGCGTCCGCCGCTGATTGATAGAGAATGAGAACGGTGAAATAAATGAGGTTTGAGGAGACGCAGACGGTCAGAGCACCAAGATGCAGATGAAGCGGTGCGTATGAGCAGGTCCACACCGCTGGAACCTCCTATAACAACCGTTCTTCAAAGATTTACTGGAAATAAGGGTGTAAACACAAGGAATAAATGTTCAATGCGCTTAAATCCCTTTAGATCTATCTTGTGATCTCTTTTATGTTCCGATATACCTAGTGTCATTTCAGTCATGTACTGAAATGGTGATGCCACTGTGTGGAAGCGGCTGGCCAAACGACTTTTTCTGGAAAGACTGTCCGTTCACAGTAGAAGGAGCTCTTGAGAATTGCAAAACATGGTATGCAGCAACTATCTCCTCCTGCAGCAACTACCTCAGGCTAAACCTAGTGCCACTCGAATCCTTGTAGGTTCCAGAAGATAGGCTTCGAGCGGTCAATGCTTCGACCACATTGGGCTAGTCAGATCTATGGCACAGCGTTTCCATCTGCAAGCAATATTGTGTTCTCGTAAGCCATCCATCCCATTTTTAAGGAAAATGAGTAATTCTCGAATCACGGCTCTTTCCAGGAATGGCTTCCTTGACCCATGGTCAGGCGGTGGCTGGTCGTTGAAACCAAAAGTCGAGGGATCATTGGTGTCAATAATTTTGAAACAAGGCGCACATCATTATGACCTTCGAGGAGCGCATCCAGACGACACCGAAGAGGTTTGTATTTAGCTCTGGAGGGTGTGGATTCTAACGGATAAGTCGTTCTGCTTCCAGGTGAAGGAGGTCCGCCGACAAGAGAAGATGCATATCAAGAAATGGATCGAAAAAGCAAAGTTGTGGAAGAGTTCGAGGATTTAGAAGACATTCCTTTGTTCGTTGGCGTAATAAATGTTTTCCTTTCTAATTTTAGACTTCTTTTTACATTATTAGAACCACTAAGGGCCATAACTCACAAAAGACAAATGGGTAAATGAACATTTGTGGAACATTCTCACTCCAGACGTGCTTGTTTTCGTGCGTCGTGTCTCGTTCATTCTTGAATCACACTTAGGCTTAAAAGTTCAATTCTCTCCTTTCAAATGTATTCCACTACCCGTAGAATCCACGTAAAGTTCACTTTCTCACCTGTCTCGCTTGAGTTCCACTATGAGTTCCAGTTCTTTGTCGTCGTAGTACCGAGCACCATATATAAGTGCCATTAATAAGTGTTTTCCTCAATCCTAACAACGTCATGCGCCCGTTTCTCCTTGCGACAGTCACCCTGCTAATTCTAGCTGTCGATAGAGGAGCTTCAATCGTGGTTACTCGAAAGTTACTACCACAATTCAAGTAAGAGTTACTTCTTCAACGGCAAAGCCATTAAAGGACTATTTTTTTATTCCAGAAATAGAAATTTGATTCACCCCAACAGTAATTTCTAAGGCGTGGGAGGGTGCATAAATATGCATTCAGTGCCTCTGTGCTACCTCTCACTAGCTGACAAGTTCACCAAGCAAATTTTAGCGATTCATTGTATGTTCCACCAGGGATGGGAACGTGAAGAAGTGTACGGCTTGCAGAGGAGGGCTGGCACCCCTCCCCTCCCGCTCCCACTCTCCTCTTCAATTACCTGCAACAACCCTGTTTATAAATAGCGAACGCTGACGAGAAAGGATGAGGAGTGGAGCAGAAGGGGTTGGCGTAGAAACGGAAACTGTGGATCATCGCTACTATGGGGACCTGTACCGCTGAGTTCGCCACTGTTTTACACTTATTTTTATTTGAAGAACCATCAGCACCTCCTGAAAATTGCAAAAGACTGTATAAGTGTTAGGAATGTTCCCGAACCCCAGTAAACTTCCCACAAATTACTTAGAGTTCACACTAAAATCCGTGTGGCCGGCCGCTGGACAATCACGACAGTAAGCTGAACACAGTAAATAGCCGCCTACGTGGATAGTGCTGTGAACACATTTGCCAGATTGGACAAAAAGGTTCCGTCGCGCCAGTTAACGCTGTTGACCAGGTGTGCGCGTGCGGTTTAGCGCAGTTGGTGAAGTGGAATGCGTACTATTTACCAGAGCTTCGTGGCAGGACCTATCAGCGGAACACTCGTCTGCGCTTCGGACGCACAGGAAGTGCCCCTCCATTTCCTGTGTTTTCCGATTGTTTTAAGCTACTTCATAATTGTCGATGAGTTCACCGGTCCAAGAAAAACATCGATAAACCGCGAAATTTTCAAAGCGAAAATTTCCGCGAGTGCTGCCTTTAATGCAATTTATGGAGGTTTCATGAGTAGAAATAGGTATAAAAATAAAGTCATACAAAGATGTGCTCCAATCAGCTCTGTAAGCAATATTCCAAAGTTTGAACCTAGTGAAGTAGACGAAAGCCTGACTTTGGTCTAGAATTCACACGAGCCACCCATACTCAATACCCATCATCAGTTTCCAGATACCACTGCGATCCGGGAGACCCATCATCTGCATCGAAATGTCAAGGAAAAACTAAATACGGTCTCAAGGAAGGTTTCGGATTTCAGAGAGAAACACAGAAGAATAACTTCTTTTGTCTGGTATGACAGCTATGTACTTTTCATGAATAAGTCGTAAAAATGTCCCCCAGCAGAAGTGACACCTCATCGTATACGTTTACAGAGGTTCAAAATGTGTGCTAACTATGCTTATGGTACGATGATGCTCGCAATCAGATCAGCATGGGAAGCAACAGGAATGCTGGGAAAAACGGTAGGTGCTATTACAAAGTCCCAGAGCAATGGCATATCTGTACGCCCTTAGTCTCCACAAATACTATTACTGAACTGTGTGTAGATGCCTGGAATACCGCAACAGTTCGGTGGTTTGAAAATAAGGTGGGAGCTAGCTAACGGGTGTGTGAAGCGCAATACCCGAAGAGGGCGGGGCGGTCCAGCTCTGCGATTGGTCAACTCATCCAACGTATCATCGCTGAGCTCGTCCGCGCCTCTTATTTCAGGTATAACGCTGCAGAGCCGGAAAACTGGCACGACCAACATGTAGCCACCAGTGGCGGATGCAGGGGGGGGGGGGCTTTTTGAAATTACTTTACAATACATATAAAAATCTTGTATAAATTTATTTTTATTTGCTTATTTTTATTATTATTTTCAACAAAATTTTTATTAATCGTTTATTATTATAATTAATATTGTTATTAATTTCATTTTCTTCTGGGTCCCCAAACCGACGCAGACCCCACTTTTTTTCTCACGCCCCCCCCCCCCCTCTCCCGCCTACTTCCTGCGTCAGCCACTGGGTCGATGGTTTTCTCAGGGCGCAGTCGTAAGATTTGATGATTTAGCCCCGTAAATAAAGCAAGTGCAAAATCTTCGTAGCTATGCCACGAATCCATTGTTTTCACGTGAATTTCTTTTCAGGACAGGAGATTCCCTAGCGACAAAATAGCGGCACTTGTCAGTGAGTGCCCTACCTTCAGTTTTTTTCACACATTTCCAACCCTCCCCCCTTTCTCGCTCTGGTTTCTTTACAGCTTCTGTCTTTAATAGGCAGACACATAGACCCGCGCTAAGCTTCGCTGACTATTAGGCTGCTGCTATACTTCTCGACGAGTATATCGTTTCCAGTCGTTGTTGTAGCTGCGGAACTGGTTTTAGTGCATATCGATCGTGGGCGGCGTCAACGTCCAACACGTGTTAAACCCTCTACTTCTCGTGAAGTATAGCAACAACCAACCGCCACAGCTACAAATGAGAAATGTCACATATGCACCATTCACATGTCATGGTAAATTTCTTTTACCAAGTTCGAAATTGTTGCAGAGAACTGGTACAATCGACCAGACACTATAAAGACGCTAAAACAAATTCGCGAAGAAGAACGAGAAGAAAAAGCTGAAGCAGCAGCACGAGCTGCGGCAGCGGCAGCAGCTGCATCAACAACAGCAGCGACCGCTACAAAAGGAGAAACCACTGAGAACGCTTCTGATGCCAACTCTGAGAGCCCAGGACAGAAAATTTTCAGAGATGAGCCCGTGAGGTAGGTTTATGTAGCAGAGTTGGTTCCAAGAATATCCCCCTGTTTTCAGTGAGGACTACACTCCAGGCACTGAGGCGGATATTGGGTATGTCTTCAAGTTACTCTCATGTATGAATAGGGACAATTTAGCCCCCTCTCATGCAAAGATTACCTCGATTTTACTCCAAGTTCAGGGCCAACTCTCCCACCGTGCAAGAACCTGGGGTTGTGAAACCGGTGCCATCCGTTTTTCCCGTGGAAGCACTTCGCAAAGCTATACATAGCTGGAGGAACTGATGGCTAGCAGATAGCCTCCTGCGCTCAGTTGCCGAAAAAACACCGTTTCGCGCCTCAGTAATAAGCAATTTTGTAATACCACTAATTCTATTACGAGTAGATTTCCGAGAGGGTATCATCATTTATCTCATAAAATGACTGGGAGTTTAATAAAAATTAAAGTAGGAGCTGGAATATATTCATACACATTGAGGTAAAGACGAGCTGTGAGCAAATATCATAATAAATTTTGTAACAACAGCTATTCTAACGGCTAAAACAGCAAAAATAACAAATAAATATGTACTAAAACAACAACTATCCATCCTAACAGCTAATCTAAAATTTAATCATAGAACTCTTTAAGAGTAGTTTTTCGTAAAGATTCTCCCTGCATTGTCTGTGAAGAGCAACCAGTTATCTAAATACTGCTCTGCAGGATAGAAATATTAGGGAAAAGCACCACATGCAAAAGTCGACATGACAGGACACAAACTCACTCGAACCACCACGTAATCTCCAGGTTCATAACCTCCGATGTTTTCAAATATAACTTTTGTCCCACTATCAGCTCGCCCTTGTAGTGCTGATGGTGACCTTTTAGAATTCTAAAAAAAAACTTAGTCTTTGCAACTATGAGCCATTATAATTGCATCAAAGCCAACAAAGCAGTGTTATACCCACGCCCTCGACAAGTACCACTTGTTCGGTTCCAATAAGTGATTGATGAATAGCGAGTGACTCCTCGCGGAACACAGCTGCTAATTCTTCATGCCGTTGTCGTTTCACCTCTTCAGCCACATCATCAACCAATCGGTAATGAGCTCGCGTCTTCTGAAACTCGTGGTCTTGAAGAGACAAGATGCGAGCAAACTTGGAAAACTACCTCTCTCATGCTGTAAGGGAACACATAACAGAAAGTGTACTTGACGCTGCGTATCAATTCGACAGTCCTCCGATGAGCTTCCTCCGTCTCTCCGCAAAAACCAGCAATGAAGTCAGACGTGAGGCTTACATCTAAACAGCAACACAGCATTTGTAGAATGAATTTTAACCGTTAGTATTTTTAAGCATCTCGAAAATCTTCATGCGTGAGGTAGCCATCTACGTGAGGCTTTGGATGTCGTAAAAAATGCAAAGATTGCTTAATCACGCGACTAAAAAATCTTTTAAAAAAAGTGGGTGCGCTCCTCGTGCATTTAAATGCATAGGCAAGTGTTCGCTTCAACGTTCGGGGGCCTCTCCATTGGAAAGATGCCACATGCCAAGGGCCCAGCTAAAAGTGATCGACCCTGCGTAAAGTAGCGCGTCGTCAGAGCGCGAGCACGGATAGGGCTACTGCATAGATCTACGGAGGTAGGTGTATTTCTCTCTGTTCGTTTCGCAACTATGATCTACTGGTAGTATTCCTCAACCTGGGCACGCTAAGCCGCATCACCCACCTGGAAGAACTCGACGAATGTCATCCACCAGTTTTAAATACAAATCGCGAGTGTATCCTCGTCCCATTCGCTCAAGAACGACATCGTCTCCACTCTGAGCCGGCAAATGCAACTGATTGCATATATTCGGACGCTCCTTGATTAGTTGTATTACCTGAAATTTCACTCTAAAAGAATGCAAATGACAACAACAATAACAAGGCTACGCCTTTTAGGTAATAAAGGGCTACCCACCAGGGAAGATTATTCTCACCTCAATGGGAAAATCCTTAGGGTGCGGAGATGTGAATCGAATGCGCATCTCCGGGTCAATCTCAGAAATCTTGTCTAATAGTGTTAGGAAAGTACGACCACCAGTTTTCGGTCTGAATCCAAAGAAATCATGACTAAGCGAAAGTTTCTCTTATAATAGGAAGAAACGACAGTGTACTTGTATACTGTTGAAAAACCAGGAACAGAAGTCGTTGCAATGGGTCCTTCCATGACATATGTAGATTCTGACATATCTCGGTAACTGTTGACATTCTGCCCAAGTAACGTCACTTGCTTCACGCCCTGCAAAACAAATAGGCATGGAACGACGACGAAGCAATCGAGAGCTCAATTTTCCTCCGAACCCCTTCATGAGGGAGAAAACAGCTGATTTGCTTGCCTCATCGCTGAGTCGACGCACTTCGTCAATGATTGAGTCAATCGGACGACTTCGTTCTCGGCCTCTAGTTAGAGGAACAACACAGTATGTGCACATGTTATCACACCCTCGCATTATTGAGCTGAATAGCAAAATTACTCGTTAACAAATACAATAAAATAATGTCGGAGACATCTCGAGCAGAAAAACCTCATTCGAGAACAAGAAGAACAGAAAATTTTAAAATTTCAACTAACACAAAGGCAGTCCTTGCATTTTCATCCACACGAACTGGCCTTACGTCTGCATATGTCTCTTCAACGGAGAGTTGCACATTAATTGCACTGCTGCCTGCTCGAGCCACAGCCAGCAATCGCGGGAGGTCCCGATAGGCATCAGGACCTTAATTTTGGACTGTGAAACCACTTATTATTTGGCCATACGCTGAGGTAAGCTACAGGATAATGGTGTTGAAACAAACCTGCTACAACATCGACAAGGCCTTTTTTCGACAGCAATCCATGTCGCACGCGTTCAGCCATGCAACCTTAAAAATAATTCTTTGTATTAGGTTGGTGCAAAAATAATGCGCGTTTTCATGCCTTTGTTTCCGAACCTCATAACTCCTTTCGAAATCGATCTTTTTCAATAGGCTCAGAACTATTGTAATCCGCAAATCTTTAGCAATAAGATAGATGTTCTCCGACTACCGTGCATTTCTGACAGGACCTTCTAGAATCGACAAACTTCCGGAGAGCAGTTTTGGTATCACTTCAGTCTTCGAGAAAATTCTCCCGGAAGAAGCCGTCCAGGTTCTCGGGGAAGTGGTAGTCGGTGAGCGAGAAGCTTGATGATTATGATGTAGGAGTTCGAGCTTCCTAGCTCAGTTGCTCGAACCTGTGAAGAATCTGTCGTGCAGGGTGTGCCTGGACGGTACCCTGTGGGAGTGAAGAATCCATTTTAGTGAGCAACGCTGGGGTCACACCGTGAAGTTTCTAATTTAATTCGTTTACGTCTTGAAACTCCTTACCAAATTAGGAAGAAAGAATGAGCTGCAGTGAGCAACTTTTGCAGCAGGTCACCACAAAGTCGCCGTGACCTCATTTTGGTGTTGCTTCGGTTTCTGGGAGTGTTTCGGTGCATCTCCCTCGTCCAACTGTTGAGCAAGGCACCTCATTTTGTCGAAGAGGGTTTCTACTTCATATTTAATTACTAAGCGACCGACTGTTTGGTCGCAATTTTTTCACTACAAAGGTGCGAAGCACACCTCTCAACGAGGATCAATGGTACTCATTCAGTATGCGCGACATCAAATCGTCGAGCTTTTTCATCCTCCCATTTCTACTGAAGGGAGGGATGGTCTGACAACAGTCACCGGCAATGTTCTGCGAAACCAAATATGTTGTTTTGGATGGGTGCTGTTTGATAATTGTCATCAGTTGGGGGTCGCAAACCCCGGGAAGACCTGTGCGACATTCCTTACTTTCGAAGCAAGGCACACCAACCCGAAAAATCCAGGAGCAGCTCGGCGGAATGCATTCGCTCACACTCCCTTCGCCAAAACTATGGTGGTATTCTGAGCGATTCCTGCTGCGACGCCATCGAGTATCAGCTCGCTGAAGTGAGTTTGGCAAAAAACTTGTTTTGGCGCCTTTCGTTCCACAACTAAAAATTCGCCAAAAACATGAACTTCGCTCAAAATGGATGAGATATTTGAAAAGGCAGTGAAATTTGCTACAAAACCATGTGCAACCTCTCATACAGATGATAAGAAACACCGGAAGTTTTCTGCACCGAAAATGAAGCAGCGAAAAACGCGCATTATTTTTGCACCAACCTAATAGATACGGAAGTTATGATCAGACGGGTAAAAGTAAATCGGAAGGGTAAAAACACTAAAGAGATTCGAATTTGAACATATTTCTTCGAAGGAAGTCAGAACTACTAAACTCAGAAAATCAATGAACTCAAAGATCAATCGCAACGTATAAAACATACCAAGTACACCTACGACAGGCTTCCGCCGTGCTACATGTTTGATTCGCTTCAGTTCGCGCCAAACTTTGTCTTCAGCCCCTTCACGAATTGAACAAGTTATTAAAACCACCACATCAGCCTGAAACAGTAGATTTTTGAGAGAACTGAATTTACCTGCGTAGTAGTCAGTACAAATAAGGTTCAAGGCAAGGATTCAACTCACAGCCACCAAGTCATCGGTTTCTACATAATCATTACTCTTCAGGATTGACCTGACAACTTCCATGTCATTGACGTTCATCTGACATCCGTAGGTGACGTATTTCACTGAAATGATCCGCATAGAAAAGCACGCTTGAGCTCAGGGGATAATTTTGCGGTTAATAAGTGGAAATAAATTGTGCGAAATCCTTACCTTTCCGGCCAAGGCCTGAAATGTCTAGTGGGTCCAAATAGCTAGACTCTTCTACAGTCGGTGAGATCTTTGGTAAGCGAACCTTCCGGCTTTTCTGGATGAAATGGTCTAGCCCGAGGCCATCTGAAAGAAAATGCAGTAAGTTCAATGTAAGGAATGGAAAACAGGTATTCTCTCAACTCTCAAACCGAACAATTTGATTGAAAAACGATAAGCATGAGAAAATACTTCAGCAAAATTCTGGTTGAAATATGTAGGCATACCATTAGGAACAGTACGCCTTCTTCCCTCAGCTGTTGTAGCTGTCGCTTCACACGCGTATCTTTGACCACTTCTTGATATTGCAGACTGTAGTAGGGAAAGAAAACGTCGATTCATCTGAACAGAAAACTGTACTCCAACCAGAAGTGTTCCTAACACGAAATGGCAAGCAATAAAGTGCTTCGTTGAAAAATCAAAGGCATGGCGCATTATGCCTGAAAAATGGGTGCGGCCACGCTCTATGTACGACGGGCCAGTTCACCCGACTGGCCAATCGCAGAGCCCGTCAGCACCGCCCATTCCAGGTTATATGATGTCCCATACCCAAAAATTTAAGATCTTCGAATATGAACGAGAGAAATCCCAATCTCATCCAAATCCTACGTTATTTGTGAGTCAATGCCTTTCTACTCTTTCTTTTATGTTGTACGGTACTATCCACCAGTGCCGGACGCAGAATGTGGGCGGAAGGTGGGGGGGGCTTGCGTAGAAAAGCGGGGTCTCCGCCGCTTTGATGACCCAGATGAAAAATAAAACTAATAAGAATATGAATCATAATAATAAGTAGTTATAAAAATTACTCAGAAATAATAATAAAGGCGAACAATTAAAAATAAACTAATACAATTTTTTTATCGGTTTCGTGAAGAAATTGCAAAAATTGAGCGCCCCCCCCCCCCCGCGTCCACCACGGTTTTTCCCCTTATCACAGGTCGAGCCTTTACATGCAATAGGAGGATGTCATTTTAGGATGTTATAACGGTAGGCACACTAGGTGTACTATACAACTGGCATATAGTGTTAAATAGCAATGCAGTGTCTGGATGACCCCCCCCCCCCCGTTATCTAGTCTTGCTCACCTCCTATGTAGATTATATTCCGGAGAATTTTTAGTCATTACTTCTTTTCTACCTGTGAAGGCTAGTTCCCCCCCCCCCCACAAAGGAAAAATAATTCTGGGGCCTTGAAGGTCCATTCTGGTCGTCCTGGACACACCGACCTCTAGACTGACATACTATACTTCTGCATTGCAAAAAGAAGCCGAACTTGTCCCATTTTGCCCATATTCATTTGACAAACCACAATGTATGCAGATATATCAAACTAGTATTTACAGCGTCGCAAAATCTGAACTTCTACAGCCCTTTAACAGAGGGATAAGGAGACTAAAAGGAGGCGAACCCTATTTTATACACGGTAGATGGACATGATAGTCTCAATTCACCTCCCAACTAAAATCCATAAGGAAAAACGAGTTGGGGAGGCCCTCTGGCTTAGGCTTAGGCCCAGGGATAGGACAACGTTTACGCTCTCCCCCTCATCCCTAGTTTCGCCAAATTCACAGCTGACAGCAGGAAGCGGAAGCTTAGCACGAAATGGACTCAAAAGTAATAATAGCCATTCAAGTTACCGCCCGGCGAAAATCCCACCGAAGACGGGCAGAGCGCAAAGAACGAGAGTCCAGCGGGAGAGCGCGTAATAGCGTGAGACGAAGACGGCGGACGAGAGACGCAGAGCGCGGCGCCGATCGATCCGCGTCGTGCTGGGTCGTGTTGTCCATTCGGATACGTGTTCCGCTGTGGGTGGGCTGTTTCCTGTGCTTTTTCTTCTTGCTTCTGAGTTTTCGTTCCACTTTTGCAATTTCCTGCAAAAGACGAATGGGTCCAGTGTAGTTCCCAAGTCCGTCGTAGGGTTTCCCTCAAAGGGCTTGATAATAACTTGACTGGAATCCTCTAGGATTCCGAACCGGATGGTGAATCAGCTCGTTGGTGGTGCTGCTGGTTTGAGTTCACACTTCATCCTTTCCTTTCCATATCTTAACAGAGAATTAACAGACTTCCAGGGGGAAGGGAACAGAGCTGGAGACACCCTAATTCCCTTCTTCCGTACAGGTCCGTGACTTGAGTTTAAAACCTTGAATCTTAGCCTAGGCTTCCAAGGTGAAGCCTATGACGGCTTATAGGAGGGCAAAATGAAGTTGGGGGGGGGGGGGGGGCACCTAACAAAAGTCGATAACTTGGCCTGTCCTAGATGTTTTGACATGTTAGCTGACACCGGGTGCGGGTCCTTAGTTACCCGTGGCATCTGGCACGAAGAGAAGCGAGCGCGCTCCGCAGTTAATGTCGGCACTAAGACATCAATGCAATGTTCTAATTTTGGTAGTGATTTTCATGATGGAGTGATGAAATTGTTCTAGGCCACTTCATCATATGTACAACTATTTGATGAGAAAAAATTGCTAACCGAATTCACTTGAAAAGTGTTTTGAAGAACCTCTCCCTTATTTTCGACGATTATCGATGTAAAATCTTCTTAGACTTCATTTTCCTTTCTGAATCTTTGATATCACCAATTCCCATTTAATGGGAATGCCTTAAAGTCCTTTGAGAGCCCACAGATAATTATGAGCGGAATGATATTTGCTATGATCAGTTCTATTCAGCAGGCCTTGCTCCGGCTGCACCTAACATCTCGGGTAACTAAGTGCCGCCTCCCGCTGACACCTCCAGGGCTAGGATTCATGAAACGATAACCAAGCTGCCCTGTCAGGGTTACTGCTATCGGTTATAGCATGGACTACGTAACGCTAGGAGACGCAGGACGTCAACCTTTGTTTGCTAGCCTAGCTTCTCCTGGTTATGAGTTCATGGATCCTATCCCGGAACGCTTTGACTTGTTAGCTCACCCAAGGTATAGTCTGTCCGAAACGACGAGTCCGCCCGTGCACGCTGGGATGGAGAGGTGGCCACGCTGGCCAGCACTCCACATCATCATCTCTAATCTGCGTATCACGTTCCATCATTATCTCCACAATGATTTGGCTGTGACGTGGCAGCTAACAGGATACGTCTCAGCCGCGCCGCCTCTCGATTCCTGCGTGCGTGGGCGAACTCGTCGTTTCGGACGGACTATACATATAGTCTATCCGACTATATGTATAGTCTGTCCGAAACGACGAGTATGACTATAGTTACCTAAAGTGCAAACAAGTCAAAACAGTGTAGGACAAGTCGTAGTATCGACCAGCGCCAAGTAACCCCCCCCCCTAACTCCATTTTACCCGCAGAACTTCTTTCTCAGAGGTAGGAGAACGGACCACACGCTACTCATGTTCTGGTCTGTCATCACATCAGACTAGCTGCGATAGAAATCCTCTCACCATGATTGGGGAGGAGGAGCTGTTTATCCGCTATGGATGTGTCATCTTTGGCGTAAACAGCTACGTTAAACAGCCACACAGCCGATAACCTGCTACGTTCTGGAAAACCGCTTCGCTTCGCAGTCTCTTTCAAGGACAAAACTACTACAGTTCTGTACAAGAACTGATCTGGTCATCTACAAAACGGAGACCCCAGAAACTGACATTAAAGACAGCCTTTTTGTCTTTTTGGTTTCCAACCAAATTCGAATAAACGGTTCCACAGCGGAGCCGTATATCCGGAGGTTTCGGATAAACAGCTGCACCGTGGAGTTGTTTATCGGAGTTGCCCTCGTAACCCATTCGTTTGTGAATAGGCGGCATAGCTCTGCGGATGAACAACTACACACCCAACATGATCAGAGCAGAAATATGGCATAAACTTGCACAAATACCCCCCTTGTCTAAATTTCAGTTTTTTTTTTGTCGGAGCCATGGCGCAAACGTGGGTGACCTTGCGAATATTCGAGGCAATGTGGTATTTTCATTAGGAATGTATGGAATAATAATATCAATAATAATAATAATAATAATAATAATAATAATAATAATAATAATAATAATAATTGCATGGAGATACCACGCCACCTCGACCGTTCCGAGGCCACACACGTGTGCGTCAGGGTTGCGACTGAGCCTCTTTTTCACCATAGAGACGTGCACTCATCTTACACTGCCCCACTCATTTAGTATAAATTTCACTTGGCGGCTGAGTGGCTAATGCTGCGTGGTTGTAGACACAGGTTCAAGACTTCGAAATCTGTACCTATCTGTATGCAGTACTATCTACTCGTTTTTCCGCATTTAGTGTTATAGAAACCATCGTTATGATTTTTCAAAGCTTCTTCGGGGTTAACAGGTTCCGAGTATCTTACTCTATAAAGCGCAGACCCCCCCATCGCCGCGCGAGGGATGACAGGTCACGCTGTCATTGACCCACTCGCCTCGCCCCACCTCTTTTGCCCGCCGCCACAGGCTCAATTGCGAAAATTGACACACCCAATGACACTCCCATGTATATGTATGTGTACAACATGGAAATCTTCAATTAGGACATCTAATTTGCTAAGAAAACGGAATATCTTGGATGTTTAAAGCAGAATGGGAGAACCACTGCTGAAGCGACTGTGATTTCGCAATCAGAAACGTGAATCATCCAAATACAGCAGAGTTGTACGGAAATTTTCACCGCACTCCTTCTAAAGCATGAAGTAGTAATAGAAATTGGAAATTAACGGTCAGGGAAACAAATGGGGCACTCCATGAGCTTAACATTGTGCTTACAAAATACGAATAGAACATTTACGCAGTTTATTCCAGTTAAAAGCTAATTGTGCCCGAACAATAACAATTTCGACTTTCAGCGCTATCACAAATGAAAACGACTTGAACGCGTGAGGATCCCTGTTGCTGCGCATACAACGGACAGAAACTTAAAGACAGTCCGGGGGGGGACACTTGATCCGACCGAGTCCTTTAAACTTTTGAACGCTGACGCGCCGCTTTGTTCGATCGGGGCGAGGATGGCAGTGTATGTTTCAGGAAACGCACTGTATGTCCTCACAACGACCATATAAGGATCCATGCATATATAAACAGTCGTAAAGATTTGTAGTAATTCTCCAAAAGTTCCGCGATTGAACGACGGTCATAGTGTCCTATTGATTTCTCTTTCGCGCATTTCTGATATTGTCAGCGAGATAGCTCTTGGAAACATCTGATGATTCACCATAAGCTAATGATATCTTTATTCAAGTGGCATGACCGTACTGTATTCAGTGGATTTGCAGTTTTGTGAAGAAAAATTAGGATAGTTCAAATCTCGAATTTGTAACAGATCAGTTAGTCCTCGCTTAGGTATGACCTTCAAATTCCACTCTAAGAACTACAGTACTCTTCTGCAACTGGAAATGCGTCAGCTTAAACTGTTGTACAAAAACTTCGTGGTTGAGAATAATTAAAAAAACCTATGAATTACTTAGGAAAAATTCATTTTGAAGCGCGACATAGTATTATAATTCGCACCAATCTCATAAGTTGTATTTCGCTCTCTTAATGAACAGATTGGTTTCTATTTTTTTGCTTCCTTCTTTTCTTTCTAATTTCCCAATTACTTTGTGGTCCACTACCTTCTGCTACATTGTCATCATGTACGGTAGTTAGGAGCACGTCAGCGTTCAAAAGTTTAAAGGACTCGGTCGGATCAAGTGTCCCCCCCGGACTGTCTTTAAGTTTCTGTATACAACGGACCATGTAGAAGCTTTTCATATTGAACATGATAAGAGTTAACTTTCAAACCGTTCAGGAGCTAAGCAGTTTCGCAGAAAATCACTGTCATCCGCGAAGCGCGGCGAAGCTGCGCTTCGTGTGGTTTACCTTAAGTTTACCCAGCCCGGAGGTAAAGTGGCACACGGGTCCAAGACAGAAAAAAAAAGAACCCCGAGACAGAGCGCCGCGAAGCGGCGCTCTGGCTCGGGGTTCTTTTTTTTTCAGAGTTTACCCAGCCCGGAGGTAAAGTGGCACACGGGTCCAAGACAGAAAAAAAAGAACCCCGAGACAGAGCGCCGCGAAGCGGCGCTCTGGCTCGGGGTTCTTTTTTTTCAGAGTTTACCTAGCCCGGAGGTAAAGTGGCACACGGGTCCGAGACAGACTGGCTCGGCGGCCTGTATAAGTTGGATTGGCCTCCTAACCATATAGGTCTCGTTTTGATGGAAAATTGCGACTTCATGCACTCACTTTGTTAGTTTTATTTTATCTACTAGTTCTTCCAACTATACAACACATCTTTAACCTGTGATAACTGTGCAGCACAAACGCAGCTCGGGTGGAGTAATGGTTCGAGTAGAAACCATAGCAGCAACGGTTCCCAGTTGCTGCCATCCTCCCCTCGATTGCTGCTCAATCTGTCGGCTCTTTAGCAGCAATTGCTGAGGGCAGCAATCAAGGAGAGGATGGCAGCAACTGACAACTGTTGCTGCTAGGGTTTCTACTCGAACCATTACGGCGTTTGGCCTCTGTTCGTGCTGCACAGTTATCAGAGAACAAGGATAGAGATGTGGGTCTACATGGTCACTCCTACACTTTGAAATAATATTCCTCTACGTTTTTTAGAAAAGGGCGTCCTAGCTCGTGCATATGGGACATTCTTTCGGCTCGTTTTTGCTAGGTTGAACCAAACACATTTTCAAACAGCTATTTTCCAGGCCAGCAACATGTCTCGCCACAACAATAATGACCGCAACAACAAGCGCGACGAACGCCGTCACGATGATCGCCGCAGGAGTGGACGGGACGATGATGACGGGTACGATTTTTCAAAATTTACCACCATATGTTGTGATGTTCTGTGGAATCTGTCAGTGAAGGGACCGCTAGAACCGTCTCTTTTTCACCCCAGCTGAGAGACTTTCAGGTTTTCTTTCTTACAGTTTGCTGTTATTAGCAAGTTTTACTCTGCGCCACTCATTACCCAGGACAGGACTGCTCATGGAGTTGGATCGATGTTACCTGAGTGTAACTTCTCATTAGAGTCAAATCATAAATAACTTCTGTTGAAATTATGACACGAATGTCACTTTTCAAAGTTCTCTAATCTGTCACTCGCAATGCACAGAAGTGCTCGTTTCAGTTGCTTATGTATTACTCTCTGAGTTCATAGGTTTTCTTTGTCAAATATCGAGAAGTATTCTAAGGATCGACGACAATTGGGCGACTTTCGGGCACCTTTGCTGTCATAAAAAATTGTCTTGATAATAGTAGGATTATAGTATTGGTTCTGCTTTTACTCTGAGAATTTTTCAAAAGGAGTAGGGATTATGGACAGCTAGATTCGAACAGCGTAGCACCTAGCATCGCCAAAGATTGTCGACTTCATTTTTGATACGTATTGATTGTGGGCGGGTCGAGACGGTCAGTCGCAAACTTCGGTCCGTCTACAATCGATACGTACTAAAAATGAAGTCGCGACGGCGATGCTAGCTGCTGTACTCCTCTAGGAGTATAACCGCAGCCTTAATTGTTTACCAAACGCATCATGAAAGGTTCCATAACATGTCTGAGGCTCATGGTATGTTCCACTATGCTGTGGTCGCGCGACTGCTCAGCCTTAGCCATTTGTGTACAACTTTTGTTTTCAACGGACGCTATTCAACGCAGGTCTTTGTTTTTGATGAAATATAAGAATTCGCAGTAATATTTCTGGATTAGCGAGCGACGGTGTCGATGAGAAGTATGCAGTGGACTTAGTGGGTAAACTGATCTGATTTCATCATGTACAAGCTGTGAAACTATCTTTGCGAGGCTGCTGCTATAATTCTCGTAAAGTATAGTAAGCGATGTTGTCGCTGCCAAGGACGACGACCGATACCGATCGATTTTGGACAAAGTATCGCTAGCGTCGTCGACCAGAGAGATGGCGACGCAGAGTCTTATCGTTTCAGTACGGTATTGCTACAGCCTGAGTGGGAGCAAAGGTGTTCCTCGTACAGAATAACCAAAAATTGAAATAAATTGAAACAAAGTTGAAATATCTTTTACAGAGGTACATCCACGCCTGATTCCTTCATGTTTTAAATATTGAGATATTGAGAGGAGTTTGCGTCTATTAACGAGCTTGTACTTTAATGATCTGTAGCTTCAGTCAGAGTAGCTATTCATTTTACTAGGAAGCTGCTATTTGTTGTGAATGTACAGTTGCAAAGTTGTTTCAGGAGTGCTTCTTTGCTTAGGTTTCTAAGCAATTCTGTGCAATACTGACGTGTGCTTTCGCTCCTATGCATTATCGAGGAAGAGCGACTACTCGCTATTGTTTTTTTAATATACCTGAAGGCATCATTTATCCTTTTAAAACAAGAGGCGGGAACTGTTTAATCTGGTAATCCTCCTCTAGGTCATCAAGTTCACACTGTCGCTGTTATGACTGAAATTCGGCTGGAAACTACATTTTGTCTTGCCACTTGTAGGAGGCCAGGAGATCGAGCTCCGCAGTAGGCACAACACCGCATGCAACATGGCACTGATCCCGACCACCGGAGTTGCTCGTATATCTCTTTGTGACATAGAACATATTCCGCTGATATGGTAGGGAATATATTCCTTTGAGACATATCACCTGAGACCCCTCTGAGTCAGCTTTAATCCCTTCAGAGCAACGTCAAATTCTTTTGCCCTTCTTACACCAGATTAGTAGCCGGCTAGTATTTCTCGCATTTGAGATCTTGTCAGTTTAGTTTATGCTTTTGGAACTTGAGGGGTGATCGAGACGACCAAATAGCACAAGGAATTAGTGATTCAGTTGAACGGTTTAAATTAGAGAAATTTATAGGTTTGACCATAGCTGATGGAAGTGAATACACTTCGTAGGATGGTCTTCTGTCCCTACATAGATGGAACAGAGATTCTTACTATTCTAAGTGAAAAGAAGGATATTTCATCTTTCTTCTTTTTTTCTCTGAAATGTACTTGAGCTACACTACTAATCGGTGATCCCCCTCATCGCGTTCGCTCCGAGGGCAAGTTTCCTCGAGAAGGTGCTTGTGCCAACTACTGTCGATGGTTCGATGTGATGCAGTGTCAAAATAAAATAAATTCATATACGACATGAATTATCGTTGGAGTTCTCCAAAAAGAGCTTGTTATTGCGGCGAGCAAAATATTCTAGAGGGTTTTTTCTCATTTTCTTAAGAAAACACCGCCTTTGGAGGATTTCTGAAATCTGCAAGTTTTCCTCTAGTGAAGTGACATTGTGACAGTGCAGTAAATAGAGCTCGGTCATGCATTATGTGATCGTCAATTTTTCGAAAATACTCTTATACATGCCACTAGGTTAGGTTGATTTCAGCAGTCGTTCTCGTCGTGACCATCATCGCTCAAGCAATGGAGGAGGCTCGGACATGCATCGCGGCATGTCGATGGGCGGTGGCCCACAGCGCGGTGCTGGCAGCTTCTCGGGCATGGCTTTCACCGAGTCAGAACTTATGGGCGATCTGCCCAAAAAGAAGTTCACTGGTCGTTGCCGGCTTTTCGTCGGCAATCTGCCAAACGAGGTGAAAGAGGCTGAGCTCAAGGAGTTGTTCTCACCGCATGGCGACATCGCTGAATGCTATCTCAGCGGTAAAGGATTCGCATTTTTAAGAATGGTGAATGCGCGATCATTTCTTTAGACGATTTTGATTGTTGCGCACAGTGCCCGGGCTAGTAGGATATTCCTGATGATGACAGAGGTTTTAAGTTCGGCGACATGATTTGTTATCGCTTCCCCAGTTGACTCTTTACAACCACAATTCCTTCTATGAATACCTACCCCGTCGTGCAGAGCTTTGTGTGGGGCTGTGATTTACCGAACACCAGACGTACATGTTGACGTACCACTGATCCATTTTTCCTATGGACTTAACAACCCATTTTAAAAGCTGTATCGAAGCTCTCGTAGCTTGTGTAACTGCCTGGACTATGGTACATAAATTCATCGATGCTACTGATTGTCGCACCTAGAACCTTTTTCACATGTCTGGACTGGGAAGACTGCTGTTTGGTGTGTACTACTTGTGTTTATTATACAGATCTTTAAGTGGACTTTACCCGGTGCACTGTGCGCGCAACATTTTCTTGGTCTTTTTCATTCTGTCTTTCTATATTCCACTTTTTAACTAAGAATGATTTTCGTAGGATACTCGAGCTCATGCGGAAAGCGCTAAGGAGGCGATTGATGGCCGTGTTATTCACGGACGTCAAGTCCGCGTGCGTTTCGCTGTGCACGGCGCTGCTCTACGTGTAAAAGAGCTTTCACCTACTGTCTCAAATGAGATGCTGTATCATGCATTCTCTCATTTTGGTGACGTAGAGCGCGCTGTGCACATAGTCGACGAGAAGGGTCGTCCTACCGGCGAAGGAATTGTCGAATTTGAACGCAAACCTTCATGCAACGAAGCTATGCAGGCGATTAAGGAAAAGGTCTTCTTATTGACCGCGTGAGTTTGTGTGACTCCTTCCACTGAAACAGTAGCATCTTCTCCTCTTTATTTCGGAGTATCCTCTTCACACATTCAGAGTCATTTTGTAATCTCTGGAATTCAGTTTGTAAGAGAAATTCAAGTGGGTCAGCTGGTGGTTAGGCGACGCTTTGTAGCTATAGCTGTATTTATGGTTCAGCGGAGTCCGATCTGGTCGGATGACGAAAGATGCGTATCAATCATCGGATAACTCAAATCAGTACCTATCTTTTGTTATCCGACCGCATCAGACTTCGAAGCACTATAAATGAAGCTTATGCAGTTCTATTTGTTAGCTGGTTTGGGCTTAACAGTAGTAACTGTGTTATTTCAGTTCACTCAGTGGAATAGCTGTTTGCTTGATGCCGGATGGTTATCCGTGGTATTCTAGAAAAAAAAGTAAGATTTTTCCACAACAGATTTTTGTGGGGAGCAGATGATGTGATGCTTAGTTGTCGCAGTTCATCATTAATTCTGTGCTGACCAGTCTGACGTGGAATGTGGACTTCTTAATCTGACTACACGATTAGTGCCACTCTTTCTTGGTGACATCTGAGCTACTCCCGGTCTATCTTAGTGCTCAGAACTCAGACACATGAATATCGGATAACATTGCCATGGTCTGGAACCTCTGTCGAACTAGTTGTTTATAGGATATGTTATCCTATAGCGTTAATAGTGTTGTCTAACTGCCAGTTGACCATGACCAGCTTATAACTTTGGCGTTAGTTGAGTTTGAGTTCATTAACCGAGGATCTCCCGAGAGGGTCGATTGCACCATAACTGCAAATGTGTAAGATTTCCGTAAAACTACAGAGGATCATATTAGGAGCCCTAAACCTCTCGTCGTCGAGCTTCTCGAGCCGAGAGATGAGGACGATGGACTTGCAGAACGAATGATTCCTAGAACCTCTCAGCTTATTAAGTAAGTTTTGAGTCAGTGATTTAATGTCGGCCCGACATGAATGAACTCCGAAAGACTCGTGAACTGTTGTGCTGGTAACTTTGGAACCAATGAGTGTCGTTCAGTTAGTAGCCGCGAGTCGGCTTAAAAGTGCATATTTGAATAGCGAGAAGTTAAACGAAAAGGGTAGCAGATCTACAATTGTTCGTAGATTCGTCAGGAATCTTTGTTATTTCAACGTGAAACTTAGCGTTGTGTTGACCTGCTAATGCTGGTTATCCATTGTGCCAAATCCTTTATTCCATCTAAATTTGACGATTTTAATCTGTTCAAAAGGATCAGCTTCGGAAATGAAAACTCTGCTCAAGTGGACCATTGTTTCTTCAGTAGACTTGTTTGTCCATAGATTTGACTGTAGAAGCAGTATAGACATTACTCGGAATGCTTATGACTTCGCTTTTGTTAATCTGTCTTTACTTCTTTCCCTACCATTTACTGTGGGCGTACGTACAATTGCTGCTGATATTGATGTTTTCAATCATGTTGGACTGGAGATCTAGGTTTCTGCCCTTCTCAAAGTTGCTACTCTGTTGGTAGTATAGTTCCTTGAACTCATTTCTCATTTTGCATTCGACTGTTTCAGTCCTGCACTGGTAATGATAGAAAACGGGGTTCTTATTATTAATTGTGCGCTATTATTGGTTATTGGACTTTAAAAGGTTATTATTCACAAATTTAATGCAGTTGAGTGACAGATTATGTGAATCCCCACTTGCCAAGGAAGCATACGGTTGTCATTGGGTTGATATTATTTCTTTGTCGGGCTATTCTAACCCCAACATGAAGGTGTTTAACAAAAAAAAATGGCGCACGTACTGGGCTACAAGTTGACTGAAAGTAACATAGTAACGGTTTGGGAAATGTAAGAATCATCCTCACATAAGTAGATGTTTTTGAAGCCCACTGAAGATATACCTGCGCCCCCTTATAAGGAAACTGAGAAAGCGCTTGCTATTGAGACGGAACCAGCAAGGGCTGTCTGCTTTGAGTAGTTTCCTGTTCGTATTTAGAGTTCTTTTCTTCTTATTTGTAAATTCATGCTGATTGATTGTGAGAAGCCTGGTTCAGACTCGACTCTACAATTACGAACTTACCTTTATCAGGTATGGTGATATGTTGTTTCTTGCAGATTGTTACAAGATTGACCGGATACTAACTGAACGACACTAAGCTGTTATGCAACAGTTCTGAACACTCTAAATTAAGACGGAATTCTGTTGGGGTCTTTTTTGTGTCTATTTTCGTTGTATCTGTAACGGATCAGCGCCTGCACATTACTCTCGAACATTTGTAGTGGACTATCTGAGGGCTTGTGCTTTGAGATGTGCAGGTGTTAGGTAGACTGGACATATAACCGGACTTATCCAGGGAGCGTGAACTCGGCCCCCGTTTCCCTTCGCAGAACACTTTCGAATTTGTATATGGTATGAAGTGGAAGGAGCTGTACGCTATGGAAAGACAACGTAGAGCGCAGTTGGAGGAGGAGTTGAAGGAGGCACGTCGCCGTCTCGAATCCGATATGGAATTAGCTTATCAGGACTATCAGGCTCAAATGCTTCGTGAGGGTCAGTCAGTTTAAGTTTCTTCCGTAATCAGTTCGTAATTTAAACGTTTCTTTAGCTGAAAAACCCAGGTATTTGTCTTCTTACAAGACTAACTATTTCTCATCATCATTGAAAAATGCAGGAATTTTATGGGACTCCATTGAAAAATTTTTTTATTAAATCCTGTAGCATCCACATTAACCTATCAGAGGGGTTGTACCTCAGGAAAGAAGCCTGAAAATGTGGTTAAAGGCATGAAGGTTTTGGTGCCAGAGATCACTTGTGATTAGAGATCATGAGACGTTTAACAGTAATCCGCCAATATTCAAACGTATTTGAAGACGGAACTGTACACTTCAACAGCAGTATGCAAAGTCATCGTTCAAGCATGGCACCTTTACTTTACTGGTGTTAATGTCGGGCTTACACTTTAACGGACACTTATATCCCCACTGCTATCACTTTATTCGTGAAACTTGTCTTCTTTAAACAATTCCCCGCTTCTTTAGTTTCACTTGCTCTATAACTTCTGTTAGATTCACAGACAAGTGTTCGAAGCTGAATACCGTGGTAATACGTGTTTACTGCCTGCCGGTTTGTGTTCTTCATTATTACTTCCGAAATGGTAAAGCATGAAGTGCAGTCATGTTCTTCATCTTCAGTTTGTTTTAACAGAATATTTCCCATTTTTATCATTCTAATTCAGTTCTCGTTGGGGTTAAGCCTTGCCATTCACATAACAAAACAAAATGTTCGACAGGATAAGCGCTAGGAACGGAGAAATTTCCTATACAGTGGTCTTCGTTTAGTTTGGTTATTGTCATGTACTACATATACTACATCTTACACTGTTCGACACGTTTGCTAAGGCATCTCACGAACATTTACAGCGATTTGTATCCTACTGAATGTGGGGTTAATATCGACTTACCGAGGCCTCAAAAATCCTTAGCAGGTGTTGTTGTTGTTGAGGATTAGTCGTTTCTTGGACGAAATCCTTTGCATTTACCAGGAGTACCTATTCATGCTTATTTTTAAGATTTGCTGTGGTAAAGAAGTTTAGAACGACAATATTTGTTTCGCTGTCAAACGAAGCTGATTATGCCGATAGCAGGATTAGCCGTAAAATGCGTTCTGCTTATATCTTTTGTATTTTTAGATCTACAGCGTCGTCAGCAGGAACTTGAGAGGCTTGAGGCTGCTCGTCGTGAGCGACTCAGTATGAGGGCTGCAGCTGGTCAAGGAGGACCACCCGGCCCAGGCGGACCTGGTGGGCCAAGCATGGGTATGGGAGGTCCAATGCAACCGTTCGGTCAGCCAGGTAGGTGCTAATGGTGCTTGTTGAATATTCATTTCACCAAGAAAAAAGAACTCAAACGTTCGTTTAGGACCATTTGGTCAATCTGTGCAGGGAGGACCAATGGGAGGTGCTCCAATGGGAGGCCCTATGGGAGGACCACCAATGGGTGGGCCACCCATGGGTGGTCATTACCAGCCACAACAGTACCAGCAAGCGCCACCTAGTCAAATGCAACCGCAAGGGGGACCAGGAGGGCCTGGCGGCATGGGCCCAGGAGGACCCGGTGGTCAGGGTGGACCTGGTGGAGGTGCGTCAACTTCAAGAAATGTTCTGGATGTTCTCTATAATATTGTTTTTCTAGCACAAGGTGGTCAGCGACCAGCCGCAAACAACATGTTGGAGGGAGTTCAACGTCTTCTACAGATTTTCAAAAATGAACCATCCGGACAACAACGTGGGCTCATTTGTTGCGTGCGTAATTGTCAATTATTCCTAATTATACATTTGTAGGCCCTGCATCGGGTGGACCTAACTCCTTTGGTGGACCAGGTGGACCAGGACCGATGTCACAGTTTGTTGGAGGCCCCGGAGGCCCAGGAGACTACCCACCAGAAAAGAGAATGCGTCGTTAACTGAATGATTTCATGTCTGTATTATTCGTCGATCTATAATGCTACGGTTCGCCGAGTTTCCCCATGGTTGAACGCGATTGTGTGGTCGTCATGTTTCTTTCACTATTCTTACATCCCACCTCTTCGTCATAAGTTTTATTTAATCCGAAGGCCCAAGTTTGTTATGCATCGCATTCATGGCTGTATTTATTATCATATCGTCTCGTCAGCATTGTGTATGTTCTACAAGACTAGTTATTTAATAAAAACAGATCAAGTTTGTAGGGCTGATGACGAAACCACGTAGTCAATTTTATCGGTTGAGGCGTTGAAGTGAGTGGTTATGATAGTGGTGTTTCCTGCGCCAGAGGGTTTGTGTTGGGCGTGGACCGCGCAGGAAATGAATTTCACCAAAATTAAAGTCAGTTGGCTCATATTGAACAGAACTGGGAAGGTTGTTCCGAAGCTATGTTGCGAGGAAGTGAAGGTTGTAATTGTGCAGTGCAAGAATTGCTAGGGATGGAGCTGTGAGAAACTACGTAACTTATGAGGTATGCTCTATTTAGCGGAGTTGGAGAGACGTGGATTTATCAGCAGCTTGCCTTGTAGTGCTTCTACTCCTGATTGTATACAAATTTGATAACGTTGAAGTAGGGATAATCCTTCTTTTTCGCTTGTTGGGCATGAAACAGCCCTGGGAGTGGGCTCTGCTTGGAGACAGAAGAGAAGGACTAGCAACAAAAAAAAAGCTAGGAATTATCTCTATTCAGTGAATAGGAGCACTAGCGTCAATTCATCTTATGTTAAAAATAGGTGCTGCTGTACCATTAGAAGTTGTAATCAAATAGTGCAATAATATGATAGAAATTCCTTGCACTATTCTTCTACGTAAACTGATAGCAATTCCATAGCAGACATGCAATTGTTGCGTAGGATTTTTAAACGGATTCATAGGAATAGTACTTGGAAGGCTGACGCAGATTGGATATTATCCTTCATTACACTAATAGCCACTAAATATATCCGCTGCAACTAATGTTTAAAAATATGTCCGCTGCAACTAATGTTTATTCCCCATAGTACTTTGCGCTATAACGAACGATTCCCCATGAATCTTAACGTCGACCATGACCTTTTGCAGCGGGAATTTCCAGCAAACAAATTTGCTGAGAACCACCTTACTGAGAGTGGAAAGCAATGGTGACTAAATTAGAAGGGTAATTTCTAGTGGTGTAGTCGTGCAGCCTTCAGAAATGTATAATTTGGATATGAGAATCCACTTTTTTGCACGATAGGTGGGAAGATACCAGAGAGAAAGACAGCGCGGGGAATTGTGCACAATTGAAGAGGACAGAGAAAAGCAAGTTGTCCGCACGGTTACATACTCAACTATTGCAGCGTTTGGAAAAGAGTACAGTTCTCGTCAAAAAGATAGACGTATTGAGCGCTCGGTTCTGTGTACTCACGGCAGCAGAATCGCAGCGGGACCTACTAGACTCACTTGGAGCATGCTTTCTCCGCAGAGATCGTACAGGTCCCATTCCGTCTCTGTAGTAACGGAATCCGTCTTTTCGAGGACTGACTATACATATATCGGCCGCTGATCAGCTGTTTTGAACCAATTTTCACATTTTCCTGTATAAGTTCTAGCGTATATATGGTGTGATTCCTTCTATTTTAATATTTTCCTACTGTCGCTTGGTAAAATCTCCCACCAGACACATCCTGCGACTCCCTCCCATCGACAGATCAGTTGATCAGCCGGCCGACATACGGCAGCCGTAATTGTAGGCAAAGTCGCAGACGCTCTCCCTGAGTTATGCAACAACCATAAATCAGCACCGTATCGTCTCATTCCACCAATATTTCTGCCAAGGGATCAACTGCAGAAAAAGCTAACTGTGGCAGTAGACGACACAAGGCTTATGCGATAAGCTGACAAGTTGGGAGGATGGGTGCCTAGCTTACCGTCTTCCTGATCAGCCCCTCAAGTTCAAGGTTTCATCCCTTTGGCTAAGTAATCGGAGTTTCTGGAGGTTTGTGTCCTGCCTAGGTCTATTACACAAATTCTTGCATATTTTCCCAGCATTTGAATGGCCGTCAAGTAACAGCATGGCTTTGAAGTTGTTTGTCGATGATATATAAGGCTGGGTTTTATACGAGAAGAACGTCGACACGACTAATGCAGCGGTAGGAAGAAGTGAGAAGGAAAACGACCATATCTCAGGCTTCGTACGGGTGCGCTAAAGTCGGCCTGCAGATTGCCCATTTGCAGGTCTAATGGCCACGAGGGGGATATAAGCGGATGCGATCAAACACAGATCCTCATTGTTCAAACTGTTTTTAGACGGGTGACGATCGCCTTTCATCAGTCGTATCCCACTTCCAGCAATGATTACCAGTCAGGTGCAAAACCACATACACCATCAGGATCTGCGCCATCCTCCTTCCATCAATGTCATTATAGAACGCCGGTTTGCAGAGACATTTTAGAACGAACGTGGAAAGTGTTCCAAGTGTTTGCTTGCAACTTCTTTGTGATGCTTAAGTGGGAACTTGCCAGAAACCTGATTGATGACGACCTTTCTAGCCACAGTTCGTTAACGAAACTCAAACATAGAAAACTAGGGAAATATCCTGAGCTGTATTTGTAATCGTGTAAACGCCACTGCCATGTGATAAATCGATTTGTACCTTCACTTCATCAGCAAAGAAAAAAAAAACCAAACAAACTCATTATTACAATGCAAAATAATTATTCACACAAACAGGCGATTTGAATAGGAGACTCTCAAAACTGTATCATCCAGATTTAAATAGGAGAATGGCTACTTGACCCAAATAAAAGTAGATGAAATGTTTCGTTTCGTGAGTCACATATCTGAAAAAGATATTTAAGCACAGTAAATTGTTTACGAATTAGTTATACTGAAGGACTCACGATCCAAAGTTCCTTCCGACAATGCAGTGCCAGGTAGGATTATATTTCTTGTCAAACTCTTTCTTGATGTATGCTGCGATATCTTTCTCAATATTGTATCTGAAAATAAATATTCTTAATTGGTTTTATCAGCAACAGATCTTCAAGTTAGGGACTTTGATATAAATGTCAGCTTTCTTCAAATACGCGCGTTAGTGCAATATTTAGTGTAACATTAACCGGAGGAATCGCCTTCTCACACTCTGCTGAATGAAATGTCACCGCGAACCCCTGTCCACTCTGTTACAACATGAATGTGTGATGCTACTATGGGAAACCATGGCAATCGAATGCGCTGTAGAAACTTTCGAGAAAGAAGATGACAAAGTAGAATAAAATCAACTCCTGTTATTTTCTTCACTCGTTAATCAATCTCAAAAATTCCATCGAATACCAGCAACAGTTTTGCTGGTATTCGATGGAATTTTTGAGTTTTGCAATGAGGTCAAGCACAGGTCAGCTTTTGTAAAAATGGGTGAAGCTTCACCACTGCAGGCTCCATTCGAGTTTCAAACTATGGATGGATAGATGCAGCCGTTAGTGGCAAACTAACCTAAAAACTACAGCCCGGAAGCATTTCAACGACTAGGATTGACACTTTTTCCTCAGAATTATACTAGTTACATTATAAAAACAGCATTCAGATTCTTTGTTCTCAGCAAAGCGGCATAAAAGTTTTTCATTTTTGTAAATAGAAATAAGAAAAAGCACGACAGAAACACTAACTTTTCAAGTGCTTGTGTTGCGCAATCAATGGCGTCCTGTTGCATATCCTCGGTCATATCAGCATTCTTAATGACAGCCTTGCGATCAACCATTTTCTGGAAAATACTGATCAAATTGATAGGAAAGGAATGACACAATGACAATACAAGTTCACTTCGAAAAATCGCCCCTGAAACAGAAACGAACACTAGAAATACAGAAAAGAAAGGATTTTAAAAAATTCATATTTCAGTCCACATGTAAACTTGGCGAGGAGTTCAAAGTTCCTGTTTCGTGAAAGCCGTGCTAATATCAACTATTCTGGAAAAATAAACAAACGCAATGAGACATCTGCTCCAAGCTTTTTTCCCTGTTCTAGTGAGGCTGTAAAAAACCATAGGATTTCAAAAGCGTGAACGTCTAAAATTAGTTGAAAAATGTTCAATGGAAGCAGCAAAACGTACAAAACGCGCCCTAATGCGTATGATGTTCAAAATGGAGACAGATCTTGTTATAACATCATAAACGTGGACATTTCTCTGTACTTTTCAAGTGCAATCGTGCAGATCATAATAATCATGCATGCACTCTTTATTGTATCTACTTCTACATCTATGACATCAACAAACCATTTAATTTTCAGCATTAACGGAAATCAGCAACATTATTTTTGGATGCACATTTTGAGAGGCTTTCTCTTAAGTCGCTATCAAAACATGAGAGACAGTGAGCCTATTGATCTGAAGGAGAAAATCTGTTGCAAAAAAGTTAATCGCAACACTGGAAGAGGCTGGTGCAAAGCCTGGTTATGCGCAAAATTTTTGATTGAACTTGTTTCTATGCGAACAGATGTACAGAAACATAGGCATTTTAGTAACAATTATCAAGGTTTTTGGTCTTTCACTGTTCATTCTATTCAAATAGATGTGTAAATGTCGCAGGCGTTTCATGCTCTAAAATCATCAAGTTTTAGCCTTCCTGTGAGAAGTAGAAGAGGCAACCTTACACAACCTGAGCTAATGATATCAGTAAATGGACATTAGATGGACGAACTCTATAACATTACACAATCACTAATGCGCTCAAAAGCGAAGGCAAATCCATATTAAACGGGCATTTACGTGTGATGTCATTGTAGCCGAGGAACATGTCAAGGACGTTCGGCTAAGCGGCTGAGCAAGCATAGCCCTTTCAATGGACCTGTTGCCAGTTTTTCACAGAGGTGCAGTGGATACACTGCTTTTGACTTGGACATAATCTGGAACAGGTCACCCCCTGCCATATCACACAATTCTGCACAGAATGCATGTCACAAAAGTGACAAAAACGCTGAAAGGAATGTAGCATACGCTAAAGTGGAGAAACAACTTGAGCGAAAGATTAAAAAAGCTCTATCCTATTGTATTGGCCAGGGAAAGATCTGTAACAACCCTAGATTCAAAGAGAAAGAGTCCCTAGATTCTAGACAATCCTAAATCTTTGAAAAAACTCTAAGCTGGAAGAGGAGCTACGACAATCTAGTAGTGAGTTTTTGAGGTTAACCTGACAACCTGATTCAGCAGCAAAATTCAAGAATACAAGAGAAACAACGTGAACATGAATTCACATAACAACTGAATGGAAGGCTTTATCAAAGAAGTGGGAGAGTTACTAATCCAGCCTCACTTATCTAAGGCTGTTTGAACGGATACTTTTTCGTATGAGCATACAACTACTGAGACAAACATGGTCTTGTGGGATGAATCGCACCCACTTCCGCAGCGCTTACCCTACCTTGGCACCGCTACTATAGTTTGCGTATCATGCTTTTCCAAAGTTCATTATAAAGCATAGGGACCGGAAACTATGAACCCAAACCAGTAACCGGCACACATAGCCATAAACCGGAGTCTTGAATGGATGGGTGAGCCATAAGTAAGAATAGGGACAAACAAAAATAGTACAAAATTGGCTTAGGTCAAGACCTATGGGGAAAGCGTCACTGCTAGAATAATTATGATGATCGTTCTATACAACAGGTGGGCATGCATGAGTACACCTGTGTTCTGTCCACCATCTCCAGCCACCTGTAGAACGCTTAAGTTGTAGTTATAGTTGATCGGAGCCGGGTCCAGTCGGAAAACGAAAGATGCGTACCGATCCTCCTCCAACGAGGATCGATATGTATCCATAGTTTGTTATCCGACCGGATCCAACTCCGAAGCACTATAAATGCAGCTTTACAAATGATCTGGTCACTGCAGTATGGAGGGAAGGTAAGCGCTGCGAAAATCGGTACGGTTCATCCTACAGGAACATATATGACGCTGCCAACTAATTTGTCCTAGTAAAAATGCAAAGTAGAGTATAAATGGCCACAATCCGGACCGTTCGGGGCAGGAAATAGTGAAAATGAAATAATGGCATAACTCGAACTGTTCGGATTGTGCCACTCATTCACTACTTCGCATTTTTACTCAGACAAATTAGTTAGCAGCGTCATATATGCGTAGAATTGGAAGGTATGCTGGGTTACTTGCTCACAGAAGCCCAAACATAGGGCTTATGGAGCGCGCGATTCGGAATTCAAGGCACTGCCGCCTACTAAGAAGACCTCAAAGGTGTTAGAAAACGCGACGATTTCAGGAACTCCGGGGACATTGCAGCGCAAATCCCAGAAGGGAAGGGTTCCATCCAGGGTAAGGATAAGGATTTTCTGGATAAATATGGAAAAATGAAATCCCTGAAAGTACAGTGACGACGGGTACGTGGCATACTGGGGAGGGCATGTGGTGGCGGCCATGGCGGCCGTGTTCGCTCCGCCTGCCACAGCCGAGTCGCACAGCCGCGTCACCGCCACACAGCCGCGTCACACAGCCGCGTCGCGTCGTGAGGGTTCGCGCCGTCCTTTGCTTACACAGAGCGGCGTTGATGAACAACTTGTGTGCAGCACGGGCTGAAGCTCTTCAGGACTTCTTGCTCAAGTAGTACAGGGGTGCGGTAGTACCGATGTGGTGGGTAGTGCAGGTACTGGACGCAAAAGACGCAAATCAGTCCTATAGAGGCCCTTTTGGAGAGGTCAAAATGATCGAGGTGCTTGCTGCGCGCGTCAGACGTGTTAAGACGTGTGGCATCGTGTTAATTTAGTCAACAACAACTGTACTGACACAATTTAACAGGTATGTACTCGAATGACATGTATGAACACGTTCGACAGAACTTCTCTTGTTAATTGGTGTGCTCTTCCACAAATTTTACAGCCCTTTTTGCTATGTTTATCCACTTTTCGAACTTTCACATAGGATTTACTGGTAATTCATTGGAAACCTGTATATCTGCAGGTCTTACTCGCTACTGCAACGTTAGAAAGGTTAGAAAATATCCAAGCTGTATTGGCTACCTCGCAGAATGTGTACTACCCCCACCAGGACTTGCCCTTTTTGGTTATTGTTGTTCATTCTTTGTTTCCTATTGCGCGAAAGAAAACTAACCAACAAGCCTTTCACAATTCCCCTGACACCACAATATGAAATTTTCCTGAAACAACAGCATCCTATAGCCACACTCTCCATTTCCTAGCACCTCTTGCTGATGGTTCACTCTCAAAACTCTGTCTCTTTCATCCTTTCGCCTTCATTTTGTTTGATTCTCCACTAAGCGAAATGTTCTTTATGTAAACACTGTGACTCTGCTTCTCCAGATTGTTTGCGTAGGTAAACGTAGGATTTTGGAGTGGTGCTTCACCCTACTTTCCACGTTTTTCAACTCTACTAGTAAACATTCTGCTTCTTTGGCGTGCTTTCAGATATAGTATAGCCGTATGATCGAATTTGCTTCAAGAAGAGAGATTTTCACAACAGAAAAAGTGTAGACATGCAAGACTAACCTTATCAATATTGCCTGGCATCTTGAAGTCTCAACAGCGTCTCTGGACAACCGCACTGCAGCTGACGATGATGTGCAATGCTAGTAACCCTATTTCGGATTTCGAAATCGATCTGATGTCGCAGCAGAGCTCGTAAACTTCGCTGTTTTCATTCCAGCAGTAGTTGTGCTATGTAGTGGTGCTCTCGCTGCTTCATCTGTAGATTGTGGACCGAGCTGCTTGAGATTTTTTTTCTGCAACTCAGACTCTGCTGCAAATCAAACTTTACCTTCTGTGCTTGATTTTTAGTCATACGTGCATGCACCTGAGGGACGGAACAACTTGAAAAAGAGAAAAATTACCTGTTTAAATGGATCAACTGTGCTAGATGTGCATTTGTCCAGTCTCTGTAGACCATTTGGGTTTCGATTTAGCAAGTACAACTGACATTGGGCTGCTAATAACAGGAAAGCAAATTAAAAGCCCGAATGGAGTTCCTTTTGTTGTGAACTGTCTTTAGCCTAGGTCCTTATTCTAGCATGTATTTTCCACTTACTAGGAATACTAATACGTCATGATAGTTTTCTCTTTTCAAGTACTTATGGATGCCTAGAGATTCTTATAGATTGTACCCCTATTGCTATGTAGGTTCCTTCGTCTGTTTTTTTGTTAATTTTATTTTTTTCCGTACAGGTGGTTTGTCCGGTTTTCCTGTTTTTTTGTCTGTCGATTATGGCACACCTCTTTGATATATTAAATACATAGATAACTGAATAACTCAGTAGATGTGATGCGGCCTTACTACCTTGGACTATCTGTGTGCAGCTGTGTATAGATAACTCCAAGTGTAATGGCCTTCACTGCGGCGCGCTACCCTGCATCTCTGTGCAGCGTTAAACCATGAACGTCCTCTCGCTCTCTGCCACATACTCAATACTCAAATTTCAGTGTGACTTCTTCTAGTGCTAAGCAACTATCTATACAGATATCTGTACGTTGTGCAATGGAAATTATGTAAATTCTTATGGTCCTATTCTTTAGACCTCAAGGTAGTAAAAGTAGAAGTTATCCTCAATCTCAACGACCTTGAACTACGACTTCAATCATATTATTCTTCTTGTATTTTTTAGTGCGATTTCTAACTGAACTGCCGATTACACTGTTGTATTAGCAGCCAGGGCTAGGATTAATGAACCCATAACCAAGCGAAACTAGGCTATCACACAAACTTTCATGCCTGCTTTTCTTATCATTACATACATTTATTATGCTGTTTAAGACAGACGTTAAAAAGAATTGTAATCAATACATACCAGTAGAGATTAGTGTGAACATTTCATCACATGCTGTAATAACGAGCTAAAACTGCACCATTCATTTGTTAATAGGTAGTTATACTGGTACTGGTAAATCTTTTGAAGGCAGCAAGAGAGTTTAGAGCAGGAGCATTCTTGCTCAGAGATAGATGTGCCGCTCCCGCTCGTACTGTGAAGCTCGTCTCTGAATACGCTCGAGCCCGCAAAGTAGCGACTCCAAGTGCGCGGCGCTGCTGTTCGCCCTCAAGTCCGCAATTTCATCAGCTTTATCGACGCTTACCGAAACCAGACGTATGCGGGTGAGGCACAGTCGTCTGAGTCGTGGCGGTCGCAAAGGATTCTTAATTGTGGCGTACAGACGCATTGACCAGTCGTCATGCTAAATCCTTTTGGAACGGATCCATGCGTTGGACGCACATCTGATAGAAATTGCCCCTATGTAATGCAGCAGGTTCCTGCGTTATTCTTCACTTCCGTGACCGTGCAAAAACGGCGTCATTGCGTGGAAGCGTTGCTAAAGTCCTTACGCGCAATCGACGGAAAATTTTCGAGCGCGCCCAGCACGGGACGCGGCGCGGCCCTCTTGTGGCAGCGGTCCACCGTCGTTCGTCAGATTTTTGGCCCAGGTGAGTGTTTTTCCTTCATTTTTTCCCTTGATTGACCTTTATCTGAAGGTGTGAGGCCTGTGGCTGACCGCTGTCGACCGGACAGCCCCGCGTGCCTCATAAAAACAATAAAAACAAGCATTTGGGGCATGCGTGGGGAAAACGTGCAAAATATGAGGTATGCGGGGTCATCCGGTAGACATCGGTCAGCCACAGGCCTCACAGCTCCAGATAAACTTCAGTTAAAGAAAAAATGAAAGAAAACACTCACCTGGGCCAAGAATCGGACGAACGACTGGGGACCGCTGCCACAAGAGGGCCGCGCCGCGCACGCATCGCATGCTGGGCGCGCTCGAAATTTTTCCGGCGATTGCGCGTAAGGACTTTACATTCGTATTCCACATGGCTGTCGAGATCCTGGCAGATGACGTTTGCGCCAGAAGTTCTCTTTTACATTTCAAGTTTTAGCAACACGGACGTCTGCGTGCAGAATAAAATCTCTGTAGACTCTACAGTCATACACTCTTGATTTGAAGTCACTGAAAGCAGAAGGAGTTACCCCATTTACTTAATTACTGTTTCATTCGTCCTCTGTCATTCATATTGACAGTGTGATTTGTAACAGGAACAAAAATAGAAAAGTATCCTTTTGTGGAACAGCTCTGAACGAAATTTTGTTTGATGTCACGTGACGTTTTGAATATGCACACTCTTCGCAAAGCTTTTTCAATCAACAAAACAGGTTTGTGCAGACGAATTTGTTTCTCTACTATGTCTTTTTGGGATGCTCGTCTGCAACGCAAAACGGGCCCCTCGTATGCGGATGAGTAATTGTATTAGACAAGCTACATATTCTTCTGAATGAATATTCTAATACAATTTTCATCGTTTAGGATTACTTGTGTGTTTTGATGGTCATGTGTAGACAAATGCACTTGTCTAATGATCTTTGCATGAATTCGTTCAGTTCTCTTCCGGATTCCAGTTAGAGTTTAGAATGGTTCGCTGTCCTTCGTAGTGATCCAACCTTCTTTAGCGTTATTTATAGTGCGTCGGAGTCCGATTCGCATCGGATGCGGGCTGCGACGGTCGGATACGGAATCGGAACGGCGCGTCGTGGCTTTGTTTATAGTCCGCAAGCACACGATTTCGGATCAGCTGTTTCCATCCATGAATTTCGCATGTTTTCTTTGCAAATCAAGCTGTATTTATCGGTTTCTGACTTTTTTCTTTGGTTTTTGGAGTTCTCAGCCTTTGCAAATTCTCATATCATTATCAAACTCTTCCAATTATGCAATTACTACAACATGGAGGTGATGTAAAGAAGTATACGATAGGTTTTAGGACTATCTATTTGGAGAGTAAATGATAGTTAGTGACACGAAAGAAAAAACAAAAGAAAATAATGAAAATGGGGTGAAAACAGCTGAGAAAATTCGCCCCACGAGGTCCTATCGATTGATGCATCGGAGTCCGACGTCGCATCGGAGCCACTAGTGGATCCGATGCGACGTCGGACTCCGACGACGATTCGAAGGCAAATCGTTCCGATGGAGTAAAAACAGGTGTCGTCGTCGGACTCCGATGCGTCGGATTCCGACGAGGATCGATACGTACCATTTGTTATCCGACGGGATCGGATTCCGACGCACTATAAATAACGCTTTTGAAAGTGCACTGCTTAGCCGCGGTTAGTTCGTGAATGCGGACGATTGCACTAGGTGCTGACGGTTTTTGAAAATCTGTCCTTCGTGCATTTACTGTTGACATAGAGGGGTTGAGTCTGTGCAACTCTTATAGTGCATTTTGAAGCTCCTATTATTCTTACTTTTTAACATTCAACCTTAGTATTGTCATAGTGTCCCATTGAGGACTAGAAACAGAGAAATTCAGCAAGAAAAGCGACCCAAGGGCGGTCACGAAGAACAATAATTAAGTTGTGACAGCTATGCTTTAAGCGTCCCAGAACTTATCAAGCGACCCAATAATTCCACAAGTTTTCCAGTATTCTCTTACTAAAATCATTGATAATTGTTGTTGGAAAACAACCATTCACAATCAGAAGACATCGCAGGAGCAGAATGGCTTCTCAAAGCAATTTTTTCCGTAAGAAAAGATGCTCGCATTGATTTCGCAGCCATTTTGAAGTGTTAAAGGCTCACATCTCCTATCTAATTTTCCTCATTTTTTTCCATTTTTCTAGCTAAATTCCGGGGCGAAAAGGGAGTTGGGGGGGGGGGGGAGGGGGGAAGGCAGCCTGTACAAGGTCATACGCTTCACCTTGTAAGCGTAAACCAAAGCACTAGCCTAAGCCTAGTCCTAAGCTAAGCCTAAGTCTGATCCCACTCTTCAGCCAGGAGTGGCTCCCCCCCCCACTCCATTTTCACCAATTCCGGAAACAGTACGGAACGGCCAAAATGGGCGCAAAGGAAAATCATGCACATCCCTGACATTGACAGACGGGTTCACGGTAACTATTGCCACCTATCGTCCTTCCTGGCGTAAGGGCAGTTTATACTATACGCGTGCGTCAGTTGCGCGTCAGACACTCGCGAAAGATTTTCCATGAGGATCGGTCAGGCCCCAGCACGAGCCTTCCGTAGGGTCGGAACAAAAACGAAGCCTGCTTTAAAAACCCAAATTTAACGAAGTCCCCCTTGGATAACGAGACATTGAGGAGAATTCAAATTGACGCGTTTTTCACGGATATCTAAGGATACTAGCATAAAGTTCTCTCAAAATACGTCGAGAAGCGCATAAAAGTGTGCAGGACAAAAACGACGTCAGTTATAGGAAATGTTTCTAAAGAAAAAAGTACAGAAACCAATACAGAGTTCACAGAAAACTTTCATAAAAGTTGCTGGTAATAAATCTAGGAGGGAGAAGTGAGAATTCTGAATTCCTCTACAAGCAATGCCACCACTGATGACAGCTTAAATAGAAAAACAGCTTTTGAATGAATAGCAAGGAAGAAGACGACATAATACATCAAAGATCCACTGGAAGACGTGCAGAAACACGCTGGGCTGATTTGAATGGGGCTGCTGCACTGATTTGAATGCAAATGAAACGCGAGCTGTCTTATTGTCCGTCGGCGCATCGTAGGGTATAAAAAAGTTTACCTTTTTTGGGCTATATCTCTGCTAAAAGGATATGATATGGGACATACTAAGGTGCGTATGAAAGCACGAGATTAGTGGTATAGGTGTATGAAAAATCCACCGAAACTATTGTGCCTGAATAGAAAATCTATGCTTCTGAAGTGCCACGAAAGGCTCAGCCCTTCGTGGCTGCGGGTCCAGCCCTTCGCACGAAGGGCTGGACCACTTAATGAGCATACAATTTTTTCATTCACATAGGTTTGGGGAACCATTTCAAACACTTATTGTGCACGCTGAGACACATTTTTGCCCAAAATTTGAAGTGAATCCGTGAAGTCTGGACTCAGTTACCTAACACAGCTTTTTTATTTTGCAAATGTTTGGAATGTCTTTTCCAAGAACTCCAAGTATTCCCTTTGCTCTTATTCACCGAAGATTCCAAATCAATCCGTGCAGTTTCAGCAGCTCAGCAGTGCCTCGTTTCCTCCGGATAGTGGGAACCTATGAATGATCTGCTCCAATCGAACTTTTTCGTCCTCACTCGCCGTTATTGCGCAGCTGGAAGTACCAGGAGTCGTTTCCGCGAGCTTTTTTCCTCCTCGCTTTATCAACGCATTGCACATCTTGGGACACACAAAAACCCAGTTTTTTTCGGGGCTCAGATTTGGACCCTGTACGGAGCCCCCTTTGATTTTTGCCCTCTTCACGAAGCCCAGCTTGCCTCCGGGACAGCCGTGCTGGGGCCTGGGATCGGTCAACGCGATATGTGCATGTTCAGTGAAAAGAACACAGCGGCCGCGACGAGGTCGTTAACGCGTGCGTCTTAGCTGCGTCAGCAGGCCCATCTCTCATCATATGAATGCACGCGTCTAGTATGTATTGCCCCATACACCCTCCAAGTTGCGGTGGTTTGCATTACTTACAAGCTAGGTGTGGTGCATCTGGTGCAATGAAACATTTCTACTTTCTTGTGCCGTTGTGAGCGCTCCACTTGTTTGGTTCCGTTCTGGTCAATGCTTATTCAGAAGGACACGTAAATGTCCTCATTTGAATTGACAGTGATTTTCGATACCTTGTCCTCTGAGCGCTGTAACGACTGACATCTTTCTGCAGAAATGTATGAAACATCGCACGATGGCAGCGTTACTTTGAAAGTGCAAATCTTTACTCTTTTTGCCACAACAGTCGCAACAATGTTTGCTTTGGAGAACGATTAGGAACAGTTGTTTGTCCTTTTATGTGTAGTGGTGTTGAATCGATTGTAAGGGCATGTGGTTCTTTTTCAGGAGTTTCATCGTCTGACTTTGCTGTCCTTACGATAAATGCATGAAGAGCTGAATCTTTATAGCTGGTCGTAGACAGCTGGTGATGTACTTGGAGCCGTGCTTTGGCTCTACGTCTAACGGAAACATGGGCACATCAGCGACAGCGTATGGCGTATTTCTACACCGTCAATAATTCCAGCAGGTGACGAGTGCGCCTAGGAGGTGGGATGTATCAAGGAAGATTGCATTATTTCCCTCACTGACCAAGTCTTCTTTGCGGAAATCTAGAGTTTTCTGAGTCGATAAATCACAGGTTACTATTTGAGAAGAAAGAAAAGGAAAAAAACGGCCTAACTTCCGCTTCGTACTATACGGAGGATGGACAGAAAGCATAGAGCTTCACCATGAAATGAAAATCACTTGAACAACACAGATATGGCGACAAAACATTGCCGGCCAACAACTACGTCCAGCTGGTCTGCCGCGCAGCACCACCGACCTGGTGCGGCAGACCAGCTGGATGCTGTTGTTGTCGGGAGGTGTTTTTCATAGTTTTTTTATCTTTGTTTTCATTCCAAAATGCATGAGTGAAAACATAATTTCAACATCATTGCTGGCAAAACGGTAACTCCAGCACCCAGCTTGTCTGTCGTATCGCATTTAGTTGTTGCGGTGCGGCAGACCAGATGGGCGGTGTTCCACAGTGCAAGAGTGATTGACCAGCACTTTGCTCTAAACTGCTGTGATATTTTTCTTTCATTCAGTAGTTGAGCAACAATTAATCGTACTGTCTCGTTTCCGAGCTGATTGAATTCCAAATTTTTTTCCTTGCCGTAGTGGTACCTTGGATTGTGTTAGTAATATTTTTGTTTTTAAAATATGATTAGGGCGCGTGTGGCGCAGTGGTAAGAGGCTCGCTGCGCACGCACACGATCGATGGTTCGATCCCGCCCGAGGCCAACCAAGCCTTCCATCCCTCCGGGGTCGGTAAATTGGTACCAGAGGAGTCTGGGAGGATGAAGCACTGACTTGGTACATCGGGTGCCCCCCGCAAGTCATTGTACAGGGCACATACGCATTCAACGCCTCTACGATGCTCAGATGAAGTCGAATGCGTGGCGCATCCCTCGTGACGGAATTGATTAACGCCGACCACTTTATCCTTTATCCTTTAAAATATGATTTAATTGACATGTTCTCTCTTCCCCCGCTGCTTATCTGTGCGCTCTACTACCTTCAGGAGCGAAGTCTCAACTATAGCGACGAAAAGCTTGTTCTCATTGTAGTTGCTTGCTTGGACCTTATTTTTTGTCGTTGCGCTTTTCATAACACTTGTACTTTTGCCCTACCATTATTATTTTGCACTTCCTTCCCTGTACATTCAGTTGTTGTTCTTTTATCAGGTAGTTAATAATAATAAGTAACCTTTTCGACCATCAAGAGTGCGGGAGTTATCGAAACAACCCCCTTTACTTCCACTTTTCAGCACTAGGGTAATCTGGTTAGTCCGTATTCCTAGACACTGACGTCATTAGGGATTGCCGAAATTCCTCGCCTGAGCACAAATAGATCAACCGATCGTTTTTCAACATCACACCTGACGCTCATCTTTCATGTTGTGAGTGTAGGCCGTAGAACAGGTGTCATGCTGGACATCTCGATGGTATCCCTTTGCGTCATGGACTCGTTTAGATTTAATTTGCACTATGCTGAAATGTGTACGGACGCGCCTTTGAGCCAGATTGGCTGCTAGGCACTCTATAATTAGGGATGTGATGTCTCTTATCTTATGCTAACGACCTTCAGGTTCTCGGCGACACTAAACCTTCACCTTTAATTACGGCGCATAAGTGCGTGATCGATTTTTCGGTAGCAGACTGTAGCAGTACATCTAATAGACACGAATTTTTGCTTTTTGTCTCCCATTCCATGCTCTATCTTCCGCTCATGTTTAAATCGCGATTAGTGTGTTATTGTATATGTTGCAGTGCTGGTTTGAAGGGGAAGCATGGACGATCCAGTTATGTGTACGTAAACTCTCGTAAACAGTAAAAACTGGTAAAAAATTGTGTGCAATAAATAAGAGGTACGACATCGTATTTGCGATTGCACTACAATCGAATGAATACAAAGTTATGTATTCATGAATATTGACTAAGTAGTTTACATAAACTGTACCAATCAATAATTTCTGCATCACGTAATGCTATCGATCTGGCCTGTCGCGCCGCACCGCCTACACGGCCATAGACCATATTGGCTGCGTTTTGTGATGTATTTCCATTATTGTAACAATTTCCATCATCGTACAATGATGATGTATTTCCATTATTACCATTACCGTAACAATGTCTATCCTTTTGACCATGAATATTTCTCGTTGTCGACCAATAATAAAGGAGTTAATTAACTAACAATAAGAATGATCGATTAAGGCCTTAATTTGTATTCACAATTAGAAACTAAGCGCTGACTAATTCGGCGCTGTTCTCTCGCCAGATAAAATTAGCAATTTCCAAATGTGATTTCAAAAAAGGTGTCTAAATTTCCTCACATCCGCACAGGAGATATTGTAGCCACACTCTAACTTGCAAATGCTCATTTCTAGCGTTCAGCCATGCATTTATTGTTAAGGTGACCCATGATAGTAGAGGCAAATGCAAACTATTGAGCAGTGAAACTATGAAAGCAACCATGACTGCAGTCAATTTCCAGCCATCATTTAGACAGAACAGGGACGCTGCGGATTACGCCAACTTGGGTAAGATCTGGTGGGCTGGACACGTGATGCCTTTTAACGAGAACCGTTGGACAAGAGCCGTCAGCGACTGGACTCCACGGAACGTTAAGCGCACAACAGGAAGACCACCGACCCGGTGGTCAGACTTCTTCACGAAGTCCTTCAAGGATAGATACAATGCTCTTCGTGTCCCTCGAACGGACAGAATCCATTGGACGACTCTGGTACGCGAGAGGGACAAATGGAAGGATTGCTGGCGCCCGCTCGGTATATCCGAAGATCGACGGGAGTCAAGGTGATAATTTAAGCAGCTGCAGAAAGGCAAAACTATGAAAACATGTTGGAGACATAAACACACGAGGTAGGACTGCGAGCGAGCAGGATTGTACGACAGATAGCTGCAGTTAGTTCATGCGAAGGGTAAATGGTGCCTTAAAACCCTTCTTTTCGTGTGTCCCCAGGCTCCAGGATCATCATTGCGAACGCCTTTACATAAGAAGCAATATGCTCAAGTGTCGATGTGCATCTGTGGCAATTTCGCCGGTGTGTTCCAATGTCATTCTATCATCCATCCGCCCAGCAACGACGAAAATCGGTGAAAATCAGTGGTGAAGTCCGGAAATAAATTGGTCTTTGCTGTCAACTTGTCCAAAGTTTATGTTCTTGTTGACATAGTGTGGTGTAATGGCGTGCGAACTGAAGAGGAGTAAGGTGGTTGGATGCACCAATCCTACGACAGAAGTACCACCCGTGCTTCTTCACAGTGCCTATTGCCCACACCATACCTATTGCAGTTGGAGCGAAAGCATTCAAACGACAGTCCCTGCCCTTGTCAATATAGTCCTGCACTCCTCGTCACCTCTGAATGATCCTCATTCCTAGATTTAGTATGACTCCTGCAAATAATGGTGTGTGCAAAGCCAGTACATGCGGCAGAGTAGACGCCATTTCCTTGGAATGTACTTGTGATTGTATTTCTGTCTGTACCACAAATTCACAACTGAGGGAAATCTGGCAATGTCCTCGCATGGAAAAAAAGAACAATTTATGCAGACATTTGATATTGAACCAATATTATTCCTTTCCAAAATTTCGGACTCATATCTAGTAGTCAAACATCACATCACATCAACTTCGCTTTGAATTAGGCACTATTCTGTGAATAAAAATATTAGCATTTTGACTATAAAACTAGATGGTTATAAAACTAGACATATGAAACAATTAACACGCAATTAGTTCACTATCTTATTCGTTCAAAGGCATATGAAAATTGACCTCTGGAACCCGCGAGCCCTTGAATAAATAACTGACTAGATAACATACAACCCTTGCAGGGAACACAGAGCAAGCATATCAAGAAAGTACGTATTCTCCGTAACAAAGAAATCTATGCGCTTCACTGAAGCTCAATATCGATCTTCATCTGTGCTTCTGGGCTATCCAACGGCGTTCGGAATAACTGCGCGTGTTGGAATGCATTGTCACCCTTTCCGCCGGAAAAATGGGCCTGAAGAAAATAGGATCAGGAGGCACAGAAATGGAGAACGGTTGCTGTGCAGCTTGAGGCTAGAACTGACTTACACTGATTTTCAGGATACCCAAAGGCACGTCGTCTATGACTATCTCGGTCGAGTCTTTTCGCATTGGAAAACACACCTAAGTAAGATAAGTTTGGCCTGGGAGGTTAGGCTTCGTCGAACAGAACGAAGAGGAGGAAAAAATATCGCGAAAGCGTGAAAATTTAGGCGGAGGAGGTATGAGGGGAAATGTTACGTCACCACACCACCGTGGCTGGCATGTCGATTGAATGCGCCAATCACAGCAGCCTGGTAATGTTCCATTTCCCCCTTTTCCCCACGCACAACATTTTGTCACCTACAAGGCAATACATTCACCACAATACGCCACGATTCTACTGTTCAATAGACTACTGAAAGATGAGAAAAGCGGAGCAAGGATCTTTTTTTTCTCATCTTTTCTTTTCATCTTTTTTCATTTTTCTCATCCTCTTTTCTCATCTTTCAGCAAGGAATCTGAGGAAAATACAACTTACTTCACCAGCACACACAGTCACGACAACAGATCCGTTTTCATAAACCTGTGTACCAAATACTTGAAGCCGGAACGACTTCGCCTTCACATCGTTGAGGTCAATCGACCATGACACCTGAAGTTCACCAAACTAGTTATTATTGTGCGTCATGAAACCATGCGTAGCTTACCTCAGCTTGACTCCCTCCCTCTCGCCGGCAAAGGTACGCCATCTTCCAGTCTGCCTCCTGTTTCCGTTGTATTTGACCAGAAAAATTCGCGTAAGTTGACCATCCCTTTATGGTCTCAGGCCCCCTTGTATAAACGTCCTGAGCACAGTTGTATTCCAAACTAAAAGAAATTGCGGGTAATAACTGTTAGAGCATTCTTGGTGACGTTCATAAGATTCACGAAATTGAGTAGGAATGCGTGGTTAAAATACTAGAAGATACTAGAGATGTGATGTTAGGATAACCACCTGAACTTCTTATTAGCTAATTCCTGCTGATTCATAGTGATGACGGTATCCTTCTTGGCACTGCAGCCAAGCTCGGACCGCGCTGCTCGCCACGCAACGTCACCTCAAAACGAACCACAAACTATACATACATTCAAGAGAAGAAAAACAATAGGCCAGTCAAAATTGCTGGCAAAAGAAAAAAAAAACAAGATTTGAACGTGAGCTACCGGAAGTTCTCCCTCCATAGTTCCCTCCATCGGTCGGGCGTTCTCCAATAACTAAGAACTCCACAAGTTCACGTACTCGGCGTCTTCTCAATTCTTTCGCCCTTTCTGGAGTTGCATTGCTTCCCATTCGTGAATTCAATTTCTGAAAAGGAGAGAAGTTGTAGAACTAGCTCTAAACTATTCAACCAAAACAGGATATTACCATCAGAAAATTGCTAAGTACTGGCTCGCGGACGCGATTACGCAGTCTCAATGTTTTCTTATGATCCAATGTGTACCTCCATGTAACGTCGTAAACGTGGTCTGTACCAAATGCTATCACATAGCTTAATTTCTTGCCCCAACCCTGTAACACTGATTCAGAGATAAGAATTGAAGTTAATAGGGCAAGAATCACCTTTTCGTAAATTAATGGGCGGTCAATAATGTTCTCACACGGATCACAGTGAACCCAGTTGTCACATTCAGGAATCCACAATTCAATCCATACATGATCAGTTACGTCGTAGATGAACCTGTGGGAAATACCGTTGAAGTGAATCATTGAATTTTGTAGAAAGCCCGAATATCGTAGAAAATGCAAACATACCGTACATCGAAGTCCATCGCTGCAGCCATCAAAGCAAAGCAGTTGGCCCACTCACCACACCGACCTTTTCTGAAGACAGAAAGTTGTGGTAAAGGAGTGGGCACAGCGCTGGTTAGGTGAGCTATTCGGTAATGTTATCGCAGATGTGCGCGGTAAAATGATTGCTAGAGCAAGTGCGCGGTAAAATGATTGCTAGAGCAATCTTGAGGAGTCCTCGAGGCAATCATGCAAGGAACGGGAAAGAAATGAAATAACAATTGGTTCATTTCTTTTGCTTAAAACGAATTTGCATTGTTCATCCTTCTTTTAGCCGCCTTATTCTTTTTCTCAGCGGTTCCTATGTATATCCGTATTCATTGGAAATCCAAGTGTGATTCCGAACAGGTCTAGGTAAAAATCTCAGTCCTGTCTGGAATCCGAGACTACGACAAAACGAACCTCAAGAGATCAAAAAAGGGAATAATATCTCTCGAACTGTCGTGTGTGGCATAGCATAACACATTGTAAATAACATAAAACCCATCAGTCATAATACTCCTGGATAACTATAGTACGAATATAAAATTAATATCGACGTTCTGTTACGGGTTAGCGTAAAACATGGATCAAACATTTGGGAAACAAATCTCAAAGAATACTTCTAGACGTGAGACAAAATATATTCACATCATACCTCGTTTCAAGCAGCTTCGCGGGATCGTTGTACCGTGGAAAACGAACCTCCTGTCCGCATTGACAACTGTAAACTTCAACACGGTCCGCGCCGCATTCGCGTTCTTCTATGGTTGGTGTACCTATGAAAAAGGAAGGAAGTGCAATAAAAAAAGTCGACGACTTTCTTGATAAGGTGGAATAACAAAGCTAACCACTCAAACCCGCTCCTTTAGGGGTTTGATTCCCACAGCTTTCGCAAATTGGGCTATCGCACCACGAGAAGAAATCGTTCTTGAACCAATTCAGCAGCCCTGAGAAAGCAACAATCTCGCTTCAGGAACAACAATATTGTCCTCAATTAAGTAATTTGGTTTGGGTATTATAAGGAGTTTGGTGCCAGCAACGAAAATACGCATTTCTTTGCGTTCTTCATCAGTGCTGTGAAAGAGGAAACAGATCTAACATAACTTCAAAATAGAATAATGTAAACATCTAACCTTTTGCTAGCTGCAGCCTATTTACCACACCGTTTTCATCTGTAGCTTGAAGTCGGAGTTCTTCTACAGGAATAACACTGACTGCTAAAGTCTTGTAAACAACATCTGCGTAAAACTTAACCTGAAACGAAGATAAATCAAGCACAGTATGTATATCACACAGAAAATGTGGATGAGAACCTTTTCAGCGACAGGAATGAACTGCTGCAGGAAAGATCTTTCTTCGTCACTTGCAGCGTTTGGATTCGCAGGTGTGGAGGAGTAATATCTATAAAAAAGGACAATGAAACGAGAGAAAAAAAGAACAAGATTGAATGAATGGTCAACTTGAAGTAAGAATGAATCCAGGAGAAAGGAAGATAATGAAGAAAACTAACAGGAAAAAAAAAGACTAACTTGTTGATAGCCACTTCCAGTGCTTGTGGGTTGGCGCCTTGTATTCGCTCCATTTCCCGTCCCTCCTTGATCAAGACGAATGTGGGCATTGCTCGAATTCCATAGAACTGACTAATATCTGAAGAAATTGTGTAAGTCTTGCCTAATGACAAGAGTAAAAACCAGCAATTTCATGGCCACAGCCAGGAATGAACGTGGTTCAAAATAGACTTCTCTATTGCACTCCATTTCACAAAGAATAAGAGTTAAAGAGAAATTAGAGTAGAAAAATAAACCTTGGAACCATGCGATTCCTGATGTGCAATAGGGAAGAGTGCAGGTCCTTGCTGTTTAACGCGGAAACTGTAATTTCATGCACCAACACCTAACCCATACCGTTTTTTGAAGTAAACTACACATTTAATCATTCTAGTGTGCAGAATTTCGTACAGCTTTATTTAAAAAGTAGTGCAAAAAAAGCAGGAGAAAAGTTTAGAAGAGCTAGAGGTGACTAACACTGTTCCGATCGGTGCATGAGCGTGCGGCAAAGATCTGCTCACTTGTAAGGAAGAAGTATCTAGTAGGTAGTCAAACCACTCATTTCAAAAAAAAACACTTAAAATTAATCTGAGTATTAGAATGAATTATATGATTCCACATCGAAATACGTCAAACACATATTCATCCCGACAAAGACAACCAAACCAGAGGAAAGGCTACTTAACCATAACAGAAACCTTCACTTACCAGGAGAATTGTCGACGTTTACCTTGACGAAAGTGGCGTTAGTGAATCGTGCTGAGAAATTCTCAAAAATAGGAGCAATAAAACGACACGGACCACACCAGTCAGCGAAGAAATCCACAATAAAAAGGCGATTTGCATCTGCGGAGTTGATTTTTGCCTGTAGATCAGACAGATTTCTCATCAGCTGAACTGGCATCGTTGCCTATCTGTAAAACAAAACACTGAATTGTTGAACAAAAAACCTAGCGAGTCAAAACTGCGATAGAATAGGCTGAAAGTCGAATGATGACGTCGTCATAACGGAAAACTGTGTCACCTATGACTCGAGAACGGAGAATTGACGCACATTGATCGAATGTGGGTAAAGTCTAGAGAATGGGCGAAGTTTTGCGATGATTCACCTGGTGAAGAGTCTTTAAAACCAGTCAGGACGTTTAGTTTTTTGTTATAAAATCTGCCGAGAAGTCATCTGCATGCAAACGACGCAATATTACACCAGTTCCGCAATGGCGCGCTTACTCTTTCAAAAAGCTTTTCCCAGTTTCCTTGGGTTAGGATGCATGAAATGTTGACGTTAGCGTGATTGGTTATCCTGTAGACTATGTAGGGCAGTATTCCATTTGTTCTGCCCCAAAATCTCAAAATCAAAAACTCCTCTGAAACCCCGCCTAGGGCGATTATTTGACATGCTGATCACGAATATCACACTCATTTTGTGGCGTAACTCCATTTGGGTAGGGTCCCGGTAGGGTTAGGGTAAGTAAGTCACCTAACGGAATTACCTGAATTTTTGTTTAGAGGGTTTTTTTTGACATGCTGATTACGGATATCACATTTACTTTGCAAGTTGAAAGCAATTTGAGGTTTGCGTATGGACAATACTTGCCCTAACCTTACCTTAACCTTACCCAAATGAGGTTTCAGCACTTAATGAGTATAATATTTGTGATCTGCACACCAAATTACCCCCTTAGACAAAAATTCAGATGATTCCGTGAGATGCCTCATTTACCCTAACCCTAGCGTAACCTTACCCTAACGGGGTTACGGCACAAAATGAATGTGATATCGTGATCAGCATGTTAAATAACCCCGCTAGATGGGGTTTTAGAGGATAAGGTTTCGCTTGGTTATGCGTTCATGGACTGTAGGCCTAAGGACTACTATGTACCAGTGGCGGACGCAGGGGGGGGGGCGGGGGGGGGGGGGGGGGGGGCGCGCCCCCCCGAGAATGGGTCGCCAAATTTTCGAAATTACTTTACAATACAAATAAAAATCCTGTGTTAGTTTATTTTTAATTGTTTATTTTTATTATTATTTTTAATATATTTTTTATTTATTGTTTATTATTATAATTAATATTATTATTAATTTTATTTTCCGTCTGGATCCCCAAAACGGCGGAGACCCCACTTTTCTTCCCACGCCCCCCCTCCCGCCCACTTTCTGCGTCCGCCACTGCTATGTACATATAGGGCATTCGTAAAGGAGTAAACATCCGCCATTACGGAGCCAGACGTGCTAGCGGCTGGAAACCGCTCGCAGGATAGCTGCGAAGGCCACAGCGGAGCATATTTCGGCATTCTGCCAATTTTGAACAGCTAGTGGCGCAGCACAAAAAACAAAAAAAACTGGAACTGCAGCTTTCTTGGTGGCGGTTTTGGCAGAAATTTGAAGAAGAGAGAGGACTTTCATATGCAATTATAATTCCAGATTCCTCCAGCATCGACGATGGGGCTACGTCTCACATTCGACATATTTACCAGCGACGAACTGGAAAAATTGGTGAGAAACGGTTCAAAAAAAAAGGAAAAACAAATTAGTGTTCAACAACGGTGGGAAAATATATCTACCGAGAGAATGTATCCTACCAAAATCGGATTCGATCTTGATGTACCAGACAAGCGACCAAAAAGACCCAAAACAAAGATGGATGGACTTTGCACACCGATATGAAAGTAGTTAGGATCCACCCTGACCAGGCACACGACAGGGCGAAATGGCGTGAAGGGATCAGTAGGGCGGACCCCGCTTCGAACGGGTCAAACTGTACCCGACGTTGGGTAATTAGGGCTACAGCCCGTGAACGGTGGTTCAGTGGTTCTCTGTTAGATTTATTTGCTCTTACAACAAGAGCAGGGGACGAGCACTGTTTTTGTGCTGTCCAGAAAGAGCCCTTATCAAGCTCGTCCCCTGCTTTTATGCAACAAAGTTACGCAATACAGCGGAGTGATACGAGGGGTCGCTCAGATCGCGACACAAACGCTGAAGAAAAGAAGAAAAAACTATCCTACCAGATGAATGAATACAGTCGCAGAAATATGCAAAAATCAGCTAGGAATAGCAGAAATTTTTGAGTGGCAGCTGCTGCAGACGAAAAACTGCATCATGTAACGGCCATCGAATGATGGGAAATCGATCGCAGCGGCTGGACTCACAGCGCATGCGCACAGTGGATCCCTTGATCTACTAAGACGCCTGCACAATGGCCTAACGCTCGCGCTGAGCTGCAACGCGATGTTGTTCTGAGGTGGATGCCCTGTACGCTTTCTTATATGGCACCTCATTTTTTTGAACGAGGTACTTATGCAAGAGGAAAATCATTCCCTTAGCCCCAGTTTAGTGTTGTGACTCAAGTAAAGCAAAGTCTCAAAGTCAGCAACCGACCAAACTGGGATTCGTGGCTTTGAAGGATGTAAGACTGTCATCCAGCCGTGAAACGGTTGGAAACATCCAAATGTCGAAAGATCTAGTTTTTTGTACACCTGAGTGCGTGGACTACAGAGGAAAGTTTGGAGAAAATCCATGAATTTGAGATCATAATGCGAAACGGCGGTTATATTCATGATCAGCAACTTCGGAGACCTCTACATGCGTTTTTTTAGAGAGATTTGACGTATGAGTGGAACTTGAGAAAAATCGACAAAACTAATAGACTCGATCGTTATTATCATGCGAAATGGATGTGATATTAGTGGAGAAGTCCATTATTTTGAGTTTGGAGTCGATAGTGGGGCTGCTGAAGGACAATAGCACCTACATATATTTGTGATATGTAAGGATGTACTCAGGAATTTTCATCGTCATTTCAACCCGGAAGTGAGGGGTCCGATGGGTGCTGCAACAAGAAAAACGTAGCAGACGATACTGCCAAATTCTTCGGTAAGCAAACTTCTCCGGCAAATAAGGAGTTGGGGGAGGGGATGGGAGGAGTGGCACTCCATCACCTTAAAAGCCTAAGCCTGAGCACTAGCCTAGGTCGGAGCTTAATCCTGTATTCCCTAGCTTAATCCCCAGTTGTACATAAGATGATGTGATGATACGACAGTGGTGAAGAGAAGTCCTTATGTTTTATGCAGCTGGTGTTGAGGAGGATGTAATCCTACACCAGGGCGAGACTCCTTTATTATCATCGTTAAGAATTTTTGGCGAAACTCATGCCATTTGTTCGTACAAATTATAAAAAGTGCAGCGATGCTTGTGAATCGTCTGCTTCTCGAAAAGATGGAAGGATCCTGGATTGTGTATCATCGTGAGGGGAAACGGGGCGTGGTACAGTTCTGCGATTGGTTCGTTCAAATCCTCCTCCCGCGCCAAACGGTTGACTCGTTCTTTTCGCGCGCGATTCCACTATACAGGAAGCTCCAAATGTCCGCAGTCAAGAGGGACGTGGCCACGACGCGGCTTTAGACAGAGACACAGGCGCTCGGCATGCTGCCACTGGTTGGCTGCAGAGTCAGAGAAGCCAGAGGCAGCATAGAGAGCGCCTGTGTCTGATCAAGGAGCCGCGCCGTGGCCACGCCCTCTTGACTGCGGACATTTGGAGCTTCCTGTACATGACCATGCAGAATTTGAATGCGATAGAGGACGAGTTGATTATGGCGCACATCCATGGCGTTGACCTCTTCCACTGTAGTTTCCTGTGCTTCTGTTACAATATCACCCTGCTTCTAATTTCAATACGGCTACCAAAAAAAAAATTAAGCGAAAAATTTATTTTCGGATTTTTTAAACAAGTCTTTATTAACGTTATTACTTCAGTTATTAGAGTAATACACATAATGAATGACGTTTCTTTCTTCGATTCTTGTTAGATGAAACAGCAATATGAATAGCTAACATCGATGTAAGGTCGTTAAAATTTTGTAGGTGAAAACATGGTCTCTGCTAGAACCCCAGTGGGTTCGTACGAAACCATTCAACTGGAAATGGGTTCTCCGCCGTTGCCTAAATGTTAGTTAGTTAGTAAGTGGTAAGACCCACGGCTGTTGTTGTGCCATGGATGATTGGGCTGAAAAATGAAAACGTACTTTTAATAATGATAACTTCGACTTGGCTGCCCCTGTAGCTGGCAATGGGATATTCATGCTGCAGCTTGGTAGAGTGACGTCTTTTCTATAATTGAAGCAGTTCAAGTAATTTCGAACCGGGGATGCGAAAAAAGACGTAGTCGTTTGGCTCACTTTATGGTTATAGGAACTGTAACTGTGGCGGTAGTCCTCTGTTTTTCGTTCTTTTTTTCCCAGTCGTACGGATCGGTGAACCTGCTATTGCCTTAGCTTTTAGAAACGGTGCACAACACCCAATCGGAAGTTTAGAATCTCATTTAACAGGTTGAACCCACTTGAATTTCCCAGCCTTCATAATATCCATTAAATGCTGATGCAACAAAGCGTAATCCGGGTGACTGTAGTAATTTAAGGTACTGTAAGAAGTATTTGTGTTCAGAGAAGAGTTTTAATGGTTGTAAGATTAGTGGTACATGGGGGATTTCTCAGATTAGTGGTACATGGGGAAACAAGAATTAGGTAGGTATATTCATAATGGACGGCATACCAGGCTTCGCTCGGTTGTTTTACTATCCCGGCTTTCTCACACTGATGAGGATAATTGCTATTGCTCATAAAATCATTGCAAGTGATCACAATTTTGGTGGTGAGCATATTAACGTCATCATTACCGTTATCCGTGGCCTTTTCTGCGTTCGGATCGACGCCATCGACTTGGGGGCAGCGCTTTTTCATATTGTACTGTCCTTCTGGAGAACATAGGAGGATCCCATGTGCAATCCCTCAAGGTCCCAAATGCAGGGCACGGGACCTCTCCACCCTCTCACTTGCAGCATGCGCTTACTGCACCGCTCGTTCAGATCCCGCCGCTTCTACCACCTACGACGCTGTGGAACTGCGCTCCAAATCCTCTTATCTTTTTGAAAAGGAACGTATGCAGCCACATGCACACGTTCCTCTAGCCTTGTTAAGGACTCTATGGACAGACACATTTATACAATTCATAACATTCCAGCGAAATCTGCTGGAGGCAAGGAAGCTATTTGTTGGAACTTGATCTTTTTCAGTTGTACGAAACTATAGAGCGGATGGATAGTTTACGAAAAACTCACTCAAGATGATTTGCGAACCTCACCAGCTGAATAGGACTATTTTTCAGTAGTGTTTCGTGCTGTGTGCGCTTCTTCATCTCATTAATATCCTTCTTTTCTCTGAAGATAGCAACCTTTACAGTTGTGAGAAACTTGAAGTGATAATTGAATAGCAGACCTTAGGTTACACCATGGTAGGCTGCCACGCATTTCTGCTAACATATACAGCACACTCCATAGGTCGTCAACTCTACCTTGTTCGCCTTTCTCATGTGTGTTAATGGAGCAGTAGCGTGTAGTACCCCTAAACAGCAGCAGATTGCTAGATTACTTCATTTAGCACAGCTTTTTCTAGATGTGACGTTTGCCGCTAAGGGTAAAGTCACGAACTGGCTTCCAACAGGTCCGAAGAATAGATGCCAATGCTTCACTTAAATGACAGGCGACTCACCGAAACAAAGCTCTGGGTCGAGGACGCCTCATCTGGAGCTTTCTGTTTTCACCGACCACAACGAATTCCCTTGCGAGCCCAAAATCCAGTATATGTAAAAACCGGTAATCAGGCGTATTCGGTCGTCCAATAGCAACATTTGCAGGTTTTAAATCTCGATGGACGAAGCCTATCTTAAGCTTTGTATTATTGTTTTGTTCATGGATTGATAGATATGCAGCACAACTAACATCATGGAGTTGTTTCACACCGAACAAAATATTAATTCCGACACGAGTTTGCGTTGAGACACTTGCGACTTTACCAATTTTTCTGGAATAAAGTATCAATTGTTTCCATGTTAGAAATTTATGGATGTCATGATGTTGCAATACTCAGGCACTTTTAGAGGACCGTCCACGTACCCTTCTTTATTTCAGAGGGCCGCCCGCGCACCCCTTGTTATATTGAAGGGCCAGCCGCGCACTCCTTTTTATGGTATAGTACGTTCCACACGCGGCAATAGTTGAGTAACCGTGCAGATATTCTGCTTTTCTCTCATTTCTCTTCAGTTGCTGCACACTTTTTGGCTTACTTTTTTCTCTCTGCTGTCTTCTCAGCTGTCGTCCATGGTGGAACGCACTATAGCTGACCAGCCGCGTACCGCTCCTTATCTTAGCGGACCGCTCGCGCTCCCTATTTTGTGGGCGTAGCCGGCATGTTAATAATTATCATTCTTTCGAAGTAGTGGTGATGTTTCATTCTTGCCGTATGAAAATGCTGAACAGTGCAGAGAACTAATTTGAGCAGGAATTTCGTTTTCGCCATGCCGGCTTTCCAAGAGTTGTGCTCGTTTCAGAACTTCGTAGGTGAGATTCTGCGTTCTATAGCTTGATGGAGAGATAGTTCACACTCCATTTCTTCTCAGGTCCGATGAGAAAGTAATTGCTAAGGTTTTCAAATCTTTAAAATTTTGAACTTTTCTATAAACCAGGTTCCCATGAATTGTTAGTATTAATTGAAGGCTCTTGAGATGTTAATAGATTCTGGACCAGCTCGACGCGCTTATTCCAGCGATATGCGTGAAATGCCCCAAAATGGTCAGAAAACTTTTCAACGGGGAGCAACCAATCGTCGTTTCTACCAGCAGTCCGTGTTTGATGTAAAACCGAATGCGTTTAGCCACGTAAAAAACAACACAGTAATTAAAGTTTATTTTTGATGGGCTATTGATCATTTCCAACGATTGGCTCAAGAATTAAAAGTTGTTGGAAAAGAAAGAAATTCTCTTCAGCTCGTGAAGATTGTGTTACTATACAAATCTCGAGGACGATCTCTTAGGTGGGACACTACCTTCGAGGCCCACTATAAGACCAGTACCTTGTAGGAAAGCATTCTCCTGTTTTGACAATTAAGGTAATCTGCTATATTTTATAGGTACCAAGGTATGACCCACATGGGTGCATTGACCAACAATGTGAGTACGTTCTTCCCTTATTTCCTTCAATTTGAGGTTTGTCTCATATGCGTCCAGTTCCTTACGCAATGAATGTCTTTTCCAGCTAAAAGAAGAGATATGAAGAAGGAATAGCCTTTCATCAATTCTACACACGGAAGGCAAAATTTCCGTATTAGGACTGCTCATTTGTATAGGAAGATCTGCCAGAATAAAATGAATTTGAATATGAACGTTGTGTGTATTGTGTGGTTGTGAGTGTATAAATCTAGTGGAGTAGGAAGCGGCAAGTACGGGATCTGTTCGGGGCATTCCAAAAGCGCGTGGCCTCCGTCAGCTACTGGGTGCACGGCTGGTCCGCTCTCAATCAGAAGCTGACCGCCCGTGCACCCAGTTGCTGACCAGTTTTCGTCCCTTACGCGGCCCGTCAGATATAGGAAGGCGGCTTGTCCCTTAAAAGTGCCTGAGTACTTCTTGATACGTAGAACGCCTTTAGCCGGTGCTGCACAGCAACTCTTGTTTTGGTACAAAGCGATTTTTGGTGGCGCATCGCTAGTGCTACGGCTGCTGTGATCGGCGATTATTCGATACGTGTAGAAATCAATAGCCACGGCGACAACTACCGCTACGTCTCTTGACATGTATAGCAGCTAACTTAGGTCTGTGCTGCGCTTTGTTGAGTGGGTGAGTTGAAGGAGTTCTGATCAAAGCCGTTTTGGCTCGATTTTCAAATGTCTCTTCCTTAGCGATATCTTTGGAAACCCCATGTGGGTCTACGGTCCTTTCCAACCCTTTGGGAGAAACGGCGTTGACAAGCCGTCTGCATATGTTCGTTATTCCTCTCCTCACCACTTATATCTTCGTCAGAACGGTACTAATAAGCTCTACTGATGACCAGCAGACGCCAACAAAGCTGCGCCTCCGGTGTATTTCAAGCCCCGAAGCGGTTAGTGCGAAAAGTCTTAGCAACATTCGGTTCATAGGTTCTTCGTATCATTCTTATTAATCAGTCACTTCACGATCTTGAGTCTGACTACTCCATCTAATTTTCTAAGTAGATTACAAGAACTCTCTGTCGATGCTGTGAATTGTATGTTATAAACTTCATAAGAGCGTTACAACGCCAAAGGCTTGCGTAATTAAGCAGGTTGAGCGATGTGAAGTATCTAAAAAACTTGTTTGAGAGAAATAAATCACACTTTTGAAGTGATCCAAGGCTGTCGCCGAGTAATGTCATCACCATATAACAATACAATTCTTTCTTCCCCGAATGTATAAGTTGTGGTACATGAGGTCGCCCAGCTAATCTCCGTAGTATCTGTAAACACAATAAATCATCTATAGTGAGCGCCAATGAAATTGGCGAGGCTACGGGCTTAGAGGAGCTCAACATTGCGAACGCGCTGTACGCGGGAGTCGCTGTCTTGCGCTGCCGTAGTGGCCATTTCTGTAGACGTTTACGGTGTTTTTTTAAATCGTAGTTCATGGTTTCACAATGGAACAAGCGCATAACACGCAACACAACGGAACAGCGCACACTACAATTAGCTACTCAAACAGTGCATGGCAGCGATCACAGCTCGTAGCACAATTGCGTTGCTGTGAGCCCTCAGGTATGCAAATTCATCAGCTCCATCAACGCTAACGATGTGCAATAAATTCACAATGTAACTCACCTGCACCTCTAACTTTAATACTGTTCCTCCAGCTACGAAGTTTGACTCTGCTTTTAAAGCGGCCTGCAGTGAAAGTTTATGCGGTCAAGCATGATACGATTGTTCACTGCATGTTTATATCGGTGGGCGGTTCTTACTCATGCTGCTCATGAACCAGTCATAACATTGGGAAACCCATCTTCCAGGGACTGGGTCCCATCAATTTTGCGCAGCTAACAAGCCTGCATCGAGAAAGAGAGGTCGGGGTGGGATGCAGTGTCTAGTATATTATGTTAATTATCTGACAAAAACGATGTTCGTGAGAAACCGATGGGTCCCGGATGCCCATTCTCGTTCGACGGAACAATCATCTCCGAATGTCCCAGCTACGTGTATCTAGGTAGGGAAGTCAACATGATGAACGACATCGCTCCAGAGCTAAGCAAGAGGAAACGAGCGGCTTGGGGAACTTATAAGAGCATCGAGGAGGTAGTGAAGAAATCAAAGAACTTCAAATTCCGTGCCCACACTTTCAGCACCTGTTTTAACGTAAGCCTCAGCAACGTGGGCGTTACGCAAGCAGGATGAGAATGCAGTCGGCGTCGTCGAACGCGTCTAGACAGTGTTGTTAGGGATAACCCGCCTCCACGCAAATGAGAGTTGGAATACGGAGTTCCACCTTGTGTAAACGCCGAAGATCAGGGACGCTGCGGCCTTCGCCAAATTAAAGACAGCACTCATGATAATAAACGTCGTTGATTTTTTCATGAAATTCTACTCTGGAAACTACTCTCGTGTCCGTAGTAAAGAAGACCATCCAAAAAGAAAAGCTTTGCGAGAAACACTACGTTGTATATTGCCAATAAATGTCCATGTGGACGAGATTTATCGCCTGAGATGAGTGCGGCCACCGAGGTGTGGAATGATCACCGCTATCTGAAAATACTGATCGATTCTGTATCAGCTGAGAAACACAGCCGCACACGATCAGAGAGAATGGGGCGGGGTTGAGCGTGGTTGGCGCACTTGTACATGCGTACGAACTTCATTACTCGAGCAACTGCGCGATTCGGAGTGATTCCTTTTGCAGTTACACTCCAATTGATGGCACCTTTAAAATAGCAGAAATGTGAGAAAACTTTTTCAGCGTGAGTGTAGCACCTTTAAGTAAATTGAGCTGAGTCGGACACGTGATGCGTCCTAACAACAACCGTTGAACAAATTGAACAGAACATCAACAATTGAACTCCAAGGAGCGTTATGCGCACAAGAGAAAGAGCACCGACCTAATGGTTAGACTTTTTCATGAAGTCCTTCAAAAAAAGATACGATGCTCTTCGTGCCCCTCGAACGGACAAAATCCATTGGACGTCTCCGGGTCGTGAGAGGGAAAAATGGAGGTATTCTGGCTCCGTATACCCGAAGATCAGTGGGGTCAAGGTGATCAAGATGATGCTGATTATCGTAATTACTGGATCAAACAATCGTGTTCAGCTGCTCAAGCCCCAGAAAATCTGCACATATAGCCATTACGACAAATTTTCGAGTCGCACCCCCCCCCCAACTCCCGTTTTCCCTTCATTACTTTAGTTAAGATTTGTGGTGAAGATGAGTAAGCGAGTACGAAACGTACATAATGAGATTTATTGACGATGTCTTGCACTTTGTAGACGGCACCACAACCACCTTCGCCAAGCTTCTTTATAATTTTCCATTTTTTCCCTACTATTGTTCCCTTTGGTAATTGCACAGGACCGGTGTCTGGAAGAAGTAAGTACAAACGTCAAGTTAACCCCGACCCGAACGTGGTCAGGCTGGTCTTCACCTGACATAGGTCACCGAGTAGAAGTTAAGACTTATAAAAATGAACCTCACCGTGTTTTTTGTGAAATGTTTTGCCGTTTCCTGATTGTGATAGACGCTCTAGAACACTTCTACATATAAACAGCGGTCTCATTCGTAGCCATACCTCGGCTCCAGCATGGTGGCCTATGAGCTTTGCTTATTGCTGGTAAGAAACCCTGCTTACCTTGCTGGAGTTTTGTTCCACGCTCACAAACTCCGTAGTAACCGTTCCAGGAGACGATATTAGCTTTTTCTCTCACATGTGCTATATGTTTTGTTCAAAACACTTGTTTGAAAGGCTCAAGAGGTATGTTTGATTCCACTGATAATGATGTGGGCGGAGCTTCTCTGCAAAAATCCAGGTGCAACCTCATTGATACGAATTTGGCGGGATTTGTAGTTTAATAAGTAAGAAGCGTGCGAAATTGCAGAAATCTCCAGATGTCGAGGATCACGCGACGCGTTGCAATCCGCCGCGGCGCGACATTCTGGTTGCCTGCCTCTCTCTTTCTCTTTGTCCAAAACTAGCAGCGTCGCACTGAGATGTACTTCTTCTTGTGGACGTCAACAACAGGACTGGTAGTAATCCCCTCATGTCGTCACAACATGTTTCAAACATGTCACGAGGCTGGCTCGAGACGAGCCGCGCCAGGTTCGCGCCGAACCGCATGCTAATGCACGCTAGGGCGGTGCGTCGCGAAGGTGTGGCGACCCTGTCACGTTGTTGGAAAGTTGTCAGGTTGTCGAAGTCATGAACTTCACAACAACCTGACAACGAAAGTGGAGAGCGTGACGGAAATAGTGCCAGAAATCACGATACGCAGAGGCCTCAAAGTTCGTACCCTCGTGCACAACCGAGCTCGTAACGCCTCGTAAAGTATTTTTTGAATTTGTGAATTTCATGCTAACTGACACACATATTGCTAGGACTTATATGGGCAAAAACTCGATGCTGTGCCAGCTTTCTGTCAACGGGACTCGAGCCCGTTAGGGTACACCTGAGAGCAGCTGACACTACCACTATGCCATCACACACATGTTGTGTGCACACGTAAAAGGAGTTACAGGAGCACTTCTCATCTCTAAGGCATGGATGATGCTGTATGTCCTGAGGCAAAACTTGCGGAATGTTCCTTAACCCAAATCTTCAATAATTTCGCTCATCACCATCAACCCCATCGTTTTGGATAATTAAGAAATTAGGAGAAGGAACGTCGTTCACAAGTGATCTTGTGAGCTCATGATCTTGCTTATCGGTGCCGTTGGTCGATAGGCCGATCTTCCCCTAAGTAACTGCGCGGTGTACATAGTGTCAGCCACTCTCCATGATCTACTTGGTCATTATATGTAGATAGTGTATTGGATACAACATGCTCTATGGCGTAAAGGATGTGCGCAACATTAAAGTGGGCGCATGTCAGGGTTCGAACTCCTATTCGCACAGCGGTTTTGCAGGCAGGTGTGCCAGCTCGTGACATTCCCACGCCAAGCTCGTGAGATGTTCGTTCCTTATTCTGAACTTTAACGAGCCTAGCTCGTAGCGGTTGTAGCGAACATGGGGGATTACTACCAGCCCAGGAGTTTTGTATAAACCGCTTGAAAAATATCTTGAAAAGCCGTGCTTTTTAGCGACTGGTGGACGACGCGGCAAAATTTCCACGGAAGTAAGTGGATTATCAATTCATTGTTTTCTTAGGCCCTGGACATCGGCTGTGTCGATACGTTGATCGCAGCATTTTTCATTGCCGATTCAGTTTGATTGGTTTTGGACTTGCAAATTCTGCCCTTATATCCGTGAACATTTATGTTAGCAACATAGTCGTGGCTATTACAGAAGCGATAAAAAAAAACTGCGCCACAAGTACGTATATCCAGGGCCTCATCATTTAGCTACCCATCTTGAAAGCTGAACTGAAAATCTGTCCATCGAGATTTTTTTTAAATTTCAGAGCGATGACAGGGTGAGGAAAATTGATCAGTCTTCATATTCTTCCCATTGTGATCGTTTTGCATATGGAAAGGCTTCAGAATTATCATATCCTGATCGATGCGATTCCAGGAATCCAATGAGAAAACGGCACCAAGAAGCGAAGAGGCGTTCAATGCAATGAAGTCACAGGAACTATATCGTAGGAAAATTTCTAGTGTGGAAAGCTATGACTCACACGAGGCGGGCCGGAAAGGACCGAAAGTTGACGTTGGAAGAGCTCGAAAATCTAAAGAAGTTAGAAAGCCCAAGGAAAAGCCGAACGTTGTGAAGGTTTCTCGGCTTCGTTCAAAGGTCGAGCCCGATAATCGGGCATCAAAGAAGCAGTCAAAAGTGCCGCCCGCTCCTAACCGAGTCAAGGCGATCGGAATCGCCATGGATGAAGATTTGGAGGTGAACGTGGAGGTTTATCATGCACAGGCTGTTCTGTTCCTGATGTTTTATATTGTGCTCATATGCTTCAAAAATCTACAATTTAAGGATGGTACATACGAGGATGTCAACATCATAGGTCGCTGAACAGACGGGTGAACAAGAGGGGCATATTATTACCAAAGTTATTTCCCTTGACAAAGAATCGATTGCAATTTATCATATCGACGAACAGTTTGTTTAATTCGCTCCAATAAAATGTTTTGATGAAGTTTTTGTTGTTGAAGAGTGCAATGCAATGAAGAAATTCACACACAGACTACTATGGGACTCATGAGTTGGCCGTGCCTCAGAATCGTTGGGGCACTGCTGCCGCCCCACATGAATGCAAATCAAGCTCTCTAGGACCGGCGCCATAACCCTAGAAGCAAGCCCTGGCACAGTCACCGATAACGTTTCAGAAAAGACGACAGGTGGGTTTCAAAAAGGGCAACGACAAAACCCAGGAAAGGCAGCGAGTAAGTTCCATATGGTGGATGCGTTAACAATTCTCAACTAAGCTCCAATAATTTTTGCTGAGTCGCTGAAGATGCATGCCATATAGCATTGTCTTGCTGGAACACCACTCCGGGACTACGAAGGTGGGATATCCAATATTTTGATGTGTTTCCAAGGAGCCAGAATGTCAATCCACACCTGTGTATTGATGAAATTAGATGAATCAGTTTAAAAAAAACGACCAGAATTGGCGAGTCGTAAAGAAAGGGTCTTGCACCAAGGCAATGCTGCATACATCCTTGGCGTCTCGGCAAAAAATAATTGGAGCTTGGATGTTGCATCCACCATACAGCCTTTATCTTGCGCCATCTGACTACTATTTATTTCTATCGTGGCAGAGGTACTTGAATGGGAAAACCATCATCGAAGATAAGGATATCAAATCTTATGTGGCCCAGTTTTTCGCTGAAAAAGACATGAAATTCTGCAAGAGAGGGGTTACGAAATTACCAGAAAGAGGGCAATAGGTGGACGGATACAATAGAAGATATATAATTGATTAACGATCTTTCATTGTGAGAGAATGAAATTTTTTTTGCAACGCTTAAAAATCCCAATTATTTTCTGAACAACCCAACAGGCAGTCACTGCTTCCATCGTTCACCACCCATTTCAATCTGCACACATCTGACATTGAGCCAGGTGAGCGCAAAGAATTTCTCGTGAAAAAAACTGAACTGGTCGGTCGTGAGTTTCAGCCGATTAGAGCGGCGAGTAATAACCACAAATGCTTCCTTAATCCAGGTAAAAAACGCTTTAATCCCCAGAGATGACCGTATGGAAGGTATTCAGGCAAGACCACTCGTCAATCTAGGTCCATCCGAAGTGAGAAGGTGCAATTCAATGTGTCGGCTGTCCTGCAAGGTTTATTTTTTAAGGAATGCTTTTTTTCGGGGTTTGCTCCTTATGGTGTGCATTAGAAGGCAACAATTGCGGGCGAATAAGCTCATCGTCACATCCGGTCCTCCACACTCGATTTCCTCATTTCACTCTCTGCGCATGCGTGCACTGCGACGCCTGGTAATCCGCTCCTGAAACTGGCTCTCGTCGTGCAAATTGGACCTCCATCACGTCTGCGACGTCGTCCTTATTGTTACGTAAGAAACACGTTCCATTCTTCCTTGGGACGACGTCACGGGTTTATTTACCGCGGATCTTAGCCATATTGGGCAAACCTCTTAGCCAAGCGGATGCCCTCACTTCTTTGGGCTCTCTTGCGGGTCATTACGTATATAAGGAAGAGTCGGGGTTAATTTGAACTTCTGTGCAGTGAAGTGAGCTGAGAGCGTTGTATCATTGAATATCTCAATTATTTTCACATTTCTACCTTGGCTTATTTTTGACATTTTCTGCTATAATAAAACACACTTTTAAATATTATAGATACTAAAATTGGTATTTTTACTGTTTTAGTTTTTGTACCCGAATCCCTAAGGTTTTAGGCATCTCGATTCCCTACCTCTACCCCTCCCCCCTGGCCGCAGATACATATTTATGCATATGTATAGCGTTTTATATTTGTTCCGCGTTTCCCACATGTTTTCAAGTGAACAAATATGGCTCAGTGACTAGTGTACTGTCGCATAATAACTTCTAAAACTCATCATTGGCCCCACTAGATCATCGTCAATAATTTGACCTACGGTAGTCCTCCAATCAATGGTTCCCTTTGGGCACATCAGTTCTCTTTTCCCTATAACCTCTCGAGCCACCACTCAGACTTTGGATTCCTTCCCTTTTTTTGCTCTCAACGATTGTATAATAAAATTGATGGTGACTAATTTTTGAGAAAATTTATGGCCTCCAACTGACCGCTATGCATCAATGTGTCTTAGAAATCCTTTTTTCACCATGATTCTTAAGGTAGGTATTGAGGTGCATTGCTTGTAATTCATGATCTGGTATGTGCTACTGTTCGTTATAATTTTATAGCTTTACTCCACATCTGTGATCCAAAAAATATCGATTTTTATTGCTGAAATTCTGCAAATGGGCCATGTCGGGTGGCAAACACGAATATGGTATTGATAGGTATACGGTGGCTACGGCGTCTTACGGAATCTCTTCGAAGTTTTCTTAGGGGGTAGGTGAGGGGGGGGGGGCTATTTCGGGTGCTGAACACTGATATTCTATCTATTTTTTACCGTGATCTCGTTTTTATTAGATCACGACAGGATCACTGTACGAAATAGGTAAAAAGAAAGTGCAGATTTTGGCATGAGGTTGTAGTGACTTACAAATTGATATTGACGGTTGTGGTTAGCGTCTAAGGTACCCTCCAACCCCCCCCCCCCTAAATGTGTAAAATTTGAGAGGATTCTATGAGGCAGCGTGTCTACTGCATATAGTGTGTTTCACGGGGAAACGTAGTTGCGCAGAAATCAGAGAATGAGAGAATGCGAGAAATAGTGCAGTATTTGGAGAGGTAGACGAGAAATGCATGTCACTGGCACGAGTGCTCAACTATCGTCGTTTTTGAAACGGACTATACCTATCGAAACCCTACAAAAATGGTAATACGGTACAAAATGGATAATTCGGCGAAAGAATTTTTTTTTTTGGAAAATATGTCGAGCCACTAGGAATGGTGGCACAATTTTTTATGTATATTGAATTGTGTATGTATTGAGAGGCAAATTTATCGGCGTGATGTATCTACATATTCTATTCTTATTCTTGAAGTTTTTTTTAACGTTTGGTCGTGGGCCTTCACAAATTCTTCACATTTCGTTGACGCTGGTTTGTCTTTATTTCCCAGTTTTCTGACCCTCTTCTTCGGTGAATTTTACCTTCATACGACGCTAGTTGAACCGGTATTCACGGAACATAATCGCTGTTATACAGCTACGTCTATATGACTTAGAGCTCTCACTGTCGTGACCTTCCAACAAATGGCGCCTCCTCGAAAAAAAAAAACCGCTTTTATGACGGCTTTTTCATGTTCTTCAGGGTCTCTGTCTCTCTTTCGCTCTACTGGAAACTATTCATTCTTCACCCTTGTCAACCGCTATTCTTTCCTTATTGCTTCGACGATAATGGCTACTGGCTTTTGAGAATACGCATAAACGCCCAAACGTCCGAGATCATTAGCGTTAGCGTCGTTTGCGTTTAACGCAGAGATCCAGCAGTCATTTGTAAATGTTTTGCGAGGAGAACAAGTCAACTCGTCCGCAAAAAGCGGTGGTTTTTGTAGTAGTCGCAGTTATAAACCTGCTCTTTGCAAATTAACAAACGATTTGTTCCTTGTCATGGCAAAAAAAGCAAAATTTCACGGTTTTCCCTATTTTCATATGAAATTTCGTGTGCAGTAAACCCTATTGAAGGCAACAATTTCTCACAGATGTTGCTGTATCGAATATATTCAATTAGGCCATCGAATGTTCGAACAGCTTATCCATTTGATCTCTTTGAAGAGTGGGTTGTTCCAGGAATTCATCCACTGGAATAATTAAGATGTCATAATATTCGAATAATTTGTTCACATGCAGCAGAATTGATTTTATTAGTCGCGGCCTACGCTGTGACTGTCTGCGCATCCTCAGATTTCATTGATATGACGGTTTCCATTCTTGATCGATATTCCCGCTTCCTGTCTGGGCGTGTCCAAACAGGTGATCACGTGAATATCTGAATAGAAAATCCCTTGATGAACGATGTCCGAAATGATGATAGATGTTGTCCGAAACTAATGAAGGCCTTGCTCAGTCTGCGTCATGAATATCTCTCTGAACTTTTTCTCTGTGGAACTTTCAAAACCCTCTCATTTATTACCTTCGTGTTGAAGGGAAGCATTGTGCCTTGGCACTGTGTATAATAAATAAATAAATTTTGACTTATTTCCAGTCCGAATATTAGTCTAATATTCCTACGTATTTAGTATGCTACATTCTAAAGTCACAGGTCTTGCTAACAAGGGACTGCACGAAGAAAAGCTGCTAAACCCCAAGGAGATATACGTATACGGATAAAAGCCTGTCCAACATGGTGTTAGAATTTATACTTGAAATTTGCTAATTGGTCTACAGAAGCTCAGAATACCACGTGAAGCAAGGGGAGTACGCTATGGATACTAAGGAATTGTGGCTTGGTGTCCACTGCCTTGTGCAGCTCGCAACGCTGGTTTCTCATCTATTTTCATCCTTAGTGAGTCTTGTCTTTGTGAATAGTTACGCCTGTTTTTAGCAGGCGCATATGATAGGGCTGTACGAGTGCAGGGGTACTAGTTAGCAATGGCAAATGGTTGTGGCGCAATGGTAAGTCTCTCGCTCTTGGGGAACCTGCTGGCAGGATCAAGTCCTCCTGTGTGCGCAAAGTTTTGCATTCTTCTCCTGTGCTTCCATTAACCACATAGCAAATTCCAAGTATGTGGTTGGGCGTGATTTTGGACAGGCTCTCGAACAGTATAGGTGTCACCTCGAATTAGCAACTTAATTTCGTGCACTTCTCTTGTAAGCTTGTTAGGGAACAGATAATGGTATGCTCCACCGCTAATAATCTGACCCGAGGCTAAAATATTGGCGCACGACATCTATTGATACGTCATCCTCTGAATGGCAGATTTTTTGTTCCTAAATCGGTAATAAATAAATAAGATAGATTGTTCCTAAATGGGGAACGTGGTTATCTAACCGAGATCTCGACTCCTAAAAAATTCTTGGAATTTGCATAAGGCCCCTCAACTGACTGTACATGGGTGTTATTCTAATACAAGGGGAGAAATTTCACCAAAAGCGCGGTGAGACTTCTTAAATACAGCGGTGGAATATAGGGGAAAAGAACAATTTCGCTTTCTTTGGACGGTTTCAAGTAATCTCTAAGACCTCTGTTCTGTTGCTTTTTTGGTCCGTGTTGAAGATGTGTAGATGTGTGAAGTGTTAACACGTTTACCGTTTGGGTGATGCCACTGATGCATGCGGCCTCGATTTTCACGCTTTCGCTTTCTGTATTCCTTCTTCATAATTCATCTCAGCCGTGAATGTCTTGCGCTTCTTCTACAAAAGTTTGGCGAAGCGTGACAAAGGCATGCATCTGCCTTTAGACTAGTTCTCCTTCCAATCATTATAACAGCGCTTTCTCATACAGCAGGTTTCCGGGTGTATTCGTTGCCTTTCATTGAAATTCCAGGTGATTTCCGCCTATTCCCCCGCTGCACTTTTGATACCTTCTCGCGGATTTAAAGTAAAAATCGTAGCTGACAGCCGTTTGAACAACTAAAGTTATGTAGAACTGAGGAAAGTGGGTACTGGTCCACTCATCGCCAACCCCACTACTTCCACTACCACCACTACCTCGAACACCTCTAATACCTCCACTACTTCGATCCGCGATGCTCTGGCTGTCTGCGCATCCACATACAGTCCTTGTCGAAAAGATAGACGAATTGCGGTTTCACATCGTTGCGGCCGCAGAATCGCGGTGGGACCTAGTGAACTCTCTCACCTGGAGCATGCTCTCTCCGCACACATCGTTTAGGTCCCACCGCGTTTCTGCAGTGACGGAATTCGTCTGTCTTTCCGACAAGGACTGTATTTCATTAGAATTACCATTCTCATTCCCGATCGACATTCTATTCCTTATTCTACATATTATGATATGATACGCAGCTCCGAGGCACTGGAGCACTCTATATGTATCTCTATTTGGCAACTAGTTTCCACCTCAAGTATAGAAATTTCATGAGAAATAGGTGACCAAGCAATTTATCCGAATAATTTTGAAAATTCAGTCTACTTGAAATATTCATGTAGTTAAATATTGGGTTCGGCAATAAGTCCGTGCGGTTTTCGATGGACAACGAAGTCACATTCACAGAGCGAACCAGTAGAAGTTAGGTTATGCGGAGACTTGGCATCCGTAGTGATTGTTCTTTAGGTCTAGAGCAAAATCCAGCGGATAAAGGGCAATTTATACTGGATGCGTGCGACTGACGCGCGTGCGTCTCTATGATGAAGAATAGGCCCCAGTCGCATAGCAGTCGTATCGCAGTCGCAGCTCAGACGCACGCGTTCACGGTCTGGCGGCGTCCGTGCGTTCTTTTCATTGGGGATGTACATGTCGTGTTGACCGGTCTTCATGGAAAATCCCTTGCAAATGGATGCGTGCGACTGATGCGCGACTGACGCACGCAGCCAGTATAAATTACCCTTAATCGGCGCATTGTTTCACAAACTGCGCGTTAAGAGTGAGGTCATCTCACAGGTAAGAATTGAGCTCTCTGATAAGGATATTCTTTTCTATGCTGCATTTTCAGCAGCAAAGCTTTCCTTATAGGCGTCGTTTACGTCTCTAATCGCTTTGGCTGCATTTGCTCACCAAGTGAAGTCGCAGAGTAGGAGGTCTCTGAGATTCCCGCTGTTGTCGAGTTGAAGGGTCAGTTTTCACGCTATAGAAAGCAAAATAGACTGGATATTCAAGGAATCGGTTATAACATTTGTAAAAAGTAACGTAAGAGCCACAAAACTACCTAGGACATGCGATTGGATAAAGTTTAAGACTCACTCAAAAACCAAGTTGAAAAACCTCACGAATTTATTGCCCAACCCAATAGAAACGTGCATTGAAGTAGAAGGGAATCATCAGTTTCGTATATTTTTTATTTGTCATTCCCTGGCAGCTCCTCCTCCCCCCCCCCCTCACCGCTAACCAAAACCCTGGCTCACTTGGTGTGTAACAGACATTACATTTTCATCATAAGAAAATTCCAAATTGAAAAAAAAACATGTGATAAACGGATGCGACTTACCGTCCCGCTTTCTGCGCTAACCTGTACCGGTCTGAATATTTACTTTAAATTTCTGGTGAAAAAGTCAACGTTTCTAGGAGCCTTAGGAATTTTTCCGCTTTAGCCTCCAAAGTAGCAAAGACTCCAGTTTTTCCACTCTAAAAACCTCCTCTGGGAGTCAGAAATGTTTGGTATCCAAAAAATTAGGTTGACAATTGGAATATTCGGAAAAGGAAAAGCACCACATGCCTGGAGGAAGGAAAAAAAGGGTTTTAGAGGTTTTTGCCGGATTTGTAAATAAAGTTTAGAGAAAATCGTTCCTAGTTAAGCTTCTAAACAATATATGTGTTAGTTGACTAAATTTATTCAGTTGTTAATCGGTCAGTACCCTACTATTAACGTAATGTCGGCAAAAAGGTATGCTTTTATTAACTCGTCTTTAATCAAATCAACGCCCACAATTTTTACCTGCTTCCCGGATTACCAGAATCCAGCAATGACGCCAAAGTGCACCACCTGCTGCATTATTATAATAATTTCTCATGAACAGCCGCTTTTTGCCGGCGTAATCTTGAAGGTTGCGCGTGAAGTACACACCACAGGTATAATTACGCGCACAATTACGTATTAGACATGATTGACGAGCCGGGTAGTCGACCGGGGGCACGTCAATTGATCTACATTCATGTAGATGTCTTCGTCTAGCCCCGTGTCAAGTGTCTTTTTCCATGTCGGCTACAAGCGACCTTGCCTTTTGTAACCCCCGTTCGCTGAGCGCTCATCTCCACAGGTGGGCCGAATTGGCTGGCGGAAGTGGGGGTGTTGGTTAGAACTTTGACGTTGACTGAGTCGCCAGTACACGTTCGTGTTTACCCGGCGGAACAGTAGGTCTTATTGAAACTGTCTGGAAAGCTGCTTAGTCTTCTGGAAAACATCACCGTCGTCAAACAGTTACTGGACGGAAAACACTGGCGACCGTTAATCGACGGTCACATGTTGTTTTTGAGCGAATTTGTTTGTTGAGAATTTGTTAATCGCTTTAGGTGATTTTCGGACGCAATTTTGCACTAATAACAAATCCTGGAAAGCACTGGAAACATTGAGAAATTCCCAGCTCGTCTTGGAAATAGAAACGGACGCACTCGACCTCATAGGATCGTAATTTCCCTCATTTCTCATTGCTCGTCCTTGGCGCATCGCCCGTATCGCTTTCTATCACTTCCGTTTGTTCTACCAACATTTTGCTGTGTTATACATGTGTAAATTATTTTGAGGCCGCCTACATCATTGAAGATACACAGGGTGAACGTGCTAACACCACCCAAATTCACCCACCTTTGACACGGGCGTCAACACTTTTACCCTGGGTAATCTTGACGATGCACGCATGCCTTAAAAGCAATTTTCTATTTATTTCTGCTCATTTCGTCCTTTTCTGCTTTTCTTCTATGCTTTGGCCTTCGAATAAGTGGGAGGATACTTCTTGCCTTAGGAATAACATGCTCTAATTCTAGTAGTGGGGCTTCCAGAACATTCTTTTGGGGGAAGATTCGGCTTGGTAACAGACAACGGGGATGGTTGTTGGAACCAAAGCGGGGTGATTATGGGGGGGGGGGGGGAGGTGGAAGTAGGAAGATTCTCCAAAATCACATAGAACAGGTAAACATTTTGTGGTAACCTATTTTCAGTTCCTTAAATATTTCCTTTATTACTTCCAAAAAAACTACTTATCATCATTTATTATTTTTATTTCTTCCAGTGTTCAAGAAAGATGGTTGCTTACCATTGGTTTTTCCTAGACCAAAGAGGCTGTAATAAGGGTTTTTTCTCTTTTGTAGGGTTTTTTGTATATCCTTCATAGGGTAGCTACATATATTGCTCATACTGTCTATACTCATTTCCGTTCTGAGAACTAAAGGACTTCAAGGGCCAGTGGAGTTTCGCCAGTTTCGAACTCCTATTTATTGTTGTTCCTCGGACAACAAATTTTATTAATTTGAGTTCAAAATTACTTTTTTCACCGGATTTGTTCCCATAGTTCCGGTCGCCCCGGTCCTGCAAAGTGTGGCGGACATCCCAGCACCCCAGTTTTCATTCCCCTTCTCTCTTTCTCCCCCCCCCCTCCCCACCCTCCCTCACATTACGTCCGCCACTAGCAGAGCCTGGATATGCAGCCATGATAGGTAGATGGTAACTGAGTGATCATGACCAGTTTCGGTAGAACTCCCTTCTCCAAAGTCTCCCATTTTTCCGGATCTTCACGCTAATTCAATGCTCCTGACAATCCTGATTTTGAGCGGAATTACGCGATGAAAACGCGTGCAACTCATGCTTTTATTTATGGACCACTCATGCTTGTACCCCCTACTTATTATTTGTTCTCTAACGAAGGTAAAACTGTTGCTCAGCGCACATACAAACTCTCTTTGTTCTGCATTTCTACAAACCTTCACTTTTGTTTTCCTCTGTACAAAACAGTAACCATATTCTTGGAAAAGCTTTTCACCCCCCCCCCCCCCCGAGATCCTTTTACGCTATATGTCGATTGAAAAGCGAACTTTAGTGCGAAAAATTGGATTAGAGACGAGATGTCGTCCTGTCAAGATCTGCGCCGTAAAGCTCGCGTCTTTATCTACGCCTCATTTGTTCCGAGTTAGCTGAGTACAATTGGGAGCCTCATTGACGCCCAATTAAACTTTGAATGATTTCATTTGGAGCGTGAACGAGACGTTTTTTTTGGACTCAATGGTGTAACGATAGGACCCATGCGTGCGGTTGCGTGCGTCAGCTTTACATTAGACATCGATTAGTCATGGGAGGTTGCAGGCGTTCGGACGCGGTTGCATACGCCGCCAGAATGGGAACACTGATAGGAATGGAATGTACGGATGCGCAGACGATCAGAGTGCCGAGGCGCAGGTGACGAGGCGCGGCTAGTGGGTCCGGGTTACTGCAATGTTCTATATCTACTTCTCAATGCATTGTTTTCCATGGCGAATATGACTATTGAAAACTGTCGAACTTACTTTTATGGTTTCACTAATTATTGGTTTTGAGTGCAGTACGCACGACTGTCCGGCGGCTACGGCCGACTTCAGCCTTAGTCACACCTTGTCAGATATTTAAATCCTTCTCGAAATTCTAGCATTGTATGTACGGCGGATAAATTCGCGAGAAGGAGGAGATCTGCAAAAAAAAAACTCTAATTCTCGAGGTCCGCACACAGGTCACGCGCCTCACCACCTGTTTGAAAAGGTCAGGACAGGAAGTAGCCAGATTGCGCGAGTATGAGAGATATAAATGAAATGTGTGGATGCACAGATAATCAGACTGCGACGTTGTATGCGTGAGGTCGGTCTCGACCGCCAATCTCCTGTCTTCACTGAACTAGGGGGAATTCTTTAATTTAATCGATTTTCCAAATTTTATCAATATTCTTGTCCATTGTAATTTTAATAGACGTATTTCTCGCAAAAATAGTGGCGGGAAGATTTCTTGTCATCCTCCTTATCTCTTTAAAGTAATGTCTCACCTGAGATTTTAACGACGGAAGAATCTTCAGATGACGCTGATCACAACGGTATGCATATCTCTTTACAAAATTGCAGGGAAGCCCTTTTTTAAACCCCTACTATTTAGAGATTTTTAGGTGACCATTGTGACAACTGCCACATGGAGTTGCAACTCGTGAAGCGTCAGCGATCGATATCACCGCTGCCACGGCATACCGCAACTCCGCAACTCCATGTGATAATTGTCGCAGTGGATGCCTCAAACTCTCCAAAAAGGAAGGCTTCAAAAAGGAGTCCTTTGGCATCTTTGAAAGTAGTTATGTATACCGATGTGATCAGCGTCGCCTGGAGATTTTTGTCATGCTAAAACCATTTCTGAGGTGAAACACTGCTTCCAGGAGTACTTATCGAAAAGATGCCATAACTTTCCCATAATTTTCATATGAAATTAACTCTTTTCACATCCCTTGCCACTCATTTTCCTTCGATAGAAGTAAGGAAAGGTTATGTACAATCGCTGTGTTTCGGCCTTCATACTTTTATGCTTTTTGTGCTAAATGACCTGATTATCAGTGTTCCTTCAAGGGCAGTGTCAGCGACTGCGGATTCGCTCGCTTTAAATGCAGCTCATCACTTTTTGCAGCGATTTTTCGCCCTACAACAGTCTGTCATTGATGTAATGGCTTTTTCTTGAAAAGTCTGCACTTGCGGACCTTGTTCAACATCGCTATCTTGATCATGTCACTTGAAATTATACTCAGTGCCTCTTACCTCTTTCAGAAAACTGATTTGTAAGTGGTTCAGTTGTAGATTAGTGTCACGAACCGTCCGTCGTAGTTGCGTCGTCAGCGGTACGCGCATTTTTTAGCACGTGTACCTGGGCACGTACAGCGTAACCCGACGGAACTGCACAACAATTGTGTCACATGGATAACGTGCGTCATTTCAGGATGTCACTGTTGTGCGGATACACTGGTGCGCAGTTACTCAACTGTCTTCCTCTCTGAGGATTCCATTTTTTATAAGTTCACCTTCACTTTTTGTGGCAGTGTCTCACTTCTTGCTTGGTTAGTGCCATACTTTGTTTCGAGCGTAAGCGTTTCTGCGCTGCTGCGTCGCAGCTTTGTCGCGGCGATCAGCTGATTTTGACACGTTCTGACATTCGTTGTGTAGATACTAACAAGTCTTAACAATCCTCGCTCGTCATAACCCGTTATAAACCTAGATTGTGCGTGTCAGGACATGATAGAACCTGTAAATCAGCAGAGCGAAATCGCATTGCGACGGAGCTGATGAACGGTTGCGAGGCGGTAGCATCGGAGCAACAACGGATAGATCGGTAGAAACGCTACCAAACAGTGCAATTCATGATTACACTAGCCTATCCCCCCTTGCTTTCCTCCGTACTAGCAGTTACAGGCAAATCGCTGCGACTGAAGTGATAGTCAATTGTTATTGCACCGCAGAAGACGAGGCCGCGCCGCGCCACTAACGCGTGCGCAGACCTTCCATTCGTCGTTGTTGTTGGTTTATGCAGCTTTTATAGGCGAAAATGTGAGTGTGTGTAAGAATGCCTTCACATGAAAAAAAAAAACCAGCCGTGGAAACTATAGCCAAAATGGGAATCCCGATCACGTCCTCTGCCGCGTCGCGTAGATGGCGCGGCGCGGTCAGTTTTCTGCAGTGCAATAACGATTGCCCACTATGGTACGGCCACGATCATCCTGACTCCTCGTAGTTTGGGAGGCGGTCAAGACGTATGCCGCTACGCGACCGCGCCGCATGCGCATGCTGCTTAGATCCAAGTTATTTGACGCAATAAATAACATGGGTGACCACCTCCCTACAGTTTATGGGCTTCTAGAGCACTCATCTAACTTCTTCGTTTCCCCGCAGCACAGCTCGTAGCCCTTAAAGGCTGCGGCCGCGACGCGCACATGAATCGACCAACCACAGACCTGCAGCGTACCTCTTGTCACGCAGCCTCGTAGTTTCACTTCGATTCTAATACACAGATCGTAAACAAATCATAACGGTCTTCTTCTATCCTAACCTGTTACATGGCCGCCGTAACTCGTGCCAGGACGTGTTAGAATCCTTGCGTCGCGGCCGCGGCTGTAGGGGTACTCGACGTCGTCACAATTTCGATTTTTGGAATGCAGTGCATATGTGAAGAGAATAGCGGTGAGGATGTAGGGGTGGAGGTTTTCTGGAAGTATCCTGCAATTTCTTTTTGGTTGTGGTGGTTATGGCCTAACTCATCTCTCATTTTGATGGCTGGCGCCTGCTTCCAGACGAGCTCTGTCAACAGCAGCACTGAGTCAACGCATACAAGTTGAGGTTTTTCTGGATTCTAGGTTGAATACGTCACCGTTCTGCAAGAGCAGCATTGAAAATGAAGCATCTAAAGCTTGTTTCTCCCGGAGACTATCAGTTTTCTGTCTTAAATAAGTTTTATCAAACTTTGTAGCGCTCACATTACTCTCTTACTTCTTTGAACTTGGAAAAAAATGAAATAAAAAGTCGTGACGCGGAAACTGCAACATGTTTTCGCAATGCAAACATCATGCAAATCTCCTGCAAACATCATGCCACTTGAACGGACGTTGAAATGATCTATGTATCTAAGGTGTACCGAATGTGCATGAAATACGCATGTGCACGTGTGCTAGGTGAAGACAACTCGTCCGCACGCGTGGAAGCTCCGCCCTCTCAATCAGGAGCTCCGCCTATTTGCCGGTTTGCGTGATTTTTCGGGATTCCGACGCCTGTTTTCCAGTCCGCCTGCACGATGTGACATATAAATAAATAAATAAATAAACATGCATCACTTTGCCAAATTCTAGTGCCTATAGTCCTTAAAAATTCCAAGTTTATGAGACTAATAACCTTTTTTTGAGCAAATCGTTTGCCACTTTTTAGAACATCCCCCTCTTTGTTTTTCACGTTTTCACATACAGAATGTTTCAGCGCAGGAAGTATAAGGAATGGTAGCCGGTGGAGTGAATAAGTGAACAAGTAAATAAGTAAGTAAATAAATATGTTGTCTAGTCGTAATCAGGAAGCTGAGATTCACTAGTTTCCCACAATTTTCTATGTAAATGTTTTCGAGAAAAGCTATGTATTTTTCACTTTTTTTCTGGATAGGGTGAATATTCATGGACATTATGTCCATATACATTTATTCGCCTCAGTTTTTTTTCCTTTTGGAGTTTCAAGCTCCCCGCAAATTTTGCTTTGCTTTGTACGCAGAGAAGAAACGTCCAGAAATAGTTTTACCCTATAAGCTATGTATAAAAAAGCAAGTATGGCTTGAACATCGCTCTTTCCGCGTCGTTGTTCGTTGCAGTGTCGTTCTTTTGAAATTCATGACATTCCTATCGAGGCATAAGAATGAAAGGTTATCGATGTGGGTGAAATAAGGCGCTTGCGAGACAGAAGAAATGATTGATGCGCTTTATTCCTATGTCAACATCGCCCCCAGAACTATACAAAGAAGTCGTGCTGTGAATGAGCCGACCACTGATTGATGTCGTCTCACAGTGATGCCAATTCTGCAAGAGTAGACTCAGCATGTAGGAGACTCTGCATTCCGGAAGAGTTTCCCCGGTTCATTAGCGCCATCGTCCAGAATTTCTCAGCAGTTGTCAGTGGAATGTGCTGTTATCAGGCGAAGCGGTGTTCGCTAGCTGGGAATGTTTCATTATCTGCCCACAGTCGCCAACAAACCTCCAGTATTTTTAAACACATGCCTTGAATGCCTGTTTGATTCAAAGAGTAAGGTGCAAAGAACATATTTCTTCGAGTGAGGAAACTTCTCAGTAATGACTGTCTGGGTAAACTACTTAAAACGTAAATTTTCTAGGCGCAGTGTGATTTTACAAGAAGTGTTTAGAGAACATCTAACATCTGACAGCTAGCTATGTATAAGGCAAGCACGGTTGGTTTACAAGGTCTACAAGAGGTTTCACTGTTCGAGACCCGCTCTTACGCATTGCACCACATCACATGTGATAGGGCACGCTGATTGTCTGCGTATCCACACATTTTGTTGATTCTACTCGTCTAGCAAATATGCTTTTTGGCGACATAGCTGTGTACAATTCCTCTGGAAATGGTAAACTCAATCCTGAAAGACGGAAGAGCATATTTCGAGGTACAGGAGCTTCCAGTGGTTGAGACCCGCTTGCACGCGCTGCACCATACGCAACGTGGCCCTCTAATTGTCTGCGCATCCACACATTGCATTGGCACCACTGTTTTCATTCTGGTTCGAACCTACTGCTTCCTGTTCTAACCTGTTTAAACAGGAGGTGACCCATCAGCTCACGGGACTGCTTGACTGGGGTTTTCCTGTATTTTCAGGATACCTGAGGCCATTTTTATTTTGCTTTGGTGGAATTGTGGAGAAAAAATCCGCAACGGCGATTCAATCGCAGCGATTGTTATTCTATGAATTGCCCCCCCCCCCCCCCCTGCTTTGCTTCATATTAGCTGAACGGATCATCCAATAGAAATAATTGTTAGAGTTATCGATTGTTCCGAAAATAGTTCCGCGATTGAATCGATCGCAAACATGGAAAACAAAGCCCTGGCTAAGCGGATAATTCGCTGCTATTTGAAGGGCTTGACATTTAATTATTGATCATCCAGAATATGTTGATATCCTGGATTGAAATGAAATGCTACGCACCCTGAAGTGCTAACAGCGCCTCAAAATAAGTCGCCCCTTGTCTAGTCTATTGTTCGATGAGTTTGTGACTCATTAAAAGTGTACTTTTCTCTCGTTATCTCTTATTGTTTATAGCTTTGACATTGGTATGCAAAGGCAGACTTGGTGGCTCGACGATTGTTCATCACCCTGTGCGGCTCTGCAAGAACCTTCACGGTAGAGACTAAGCTCGCTTGCACATTCCTCACCACCTGTTTGGACAGGTTAGAACAGGAAGATTTGGACAACAGGTTTGGACGAGAACTGGAGCGATGATATCAATGATTTGTGTGGAGGCGCAGACAATCAGAGTGGCACGTTGCTTGTGGTTCCGCGTGCTACGGGACTCGATCGCTGGAGTCTTCCATTCGTGCCCACCTAGTGACTCTCCAAAAATCGTATCCTTGAGCCTAAGAACGAAAATCAGGCCACTCCCCCCCCATGTGTTCAAGCACTCCAATATCGTGCATGCTTTCAAAATTCCTATAAGCCCATGAAAAACCAGAAAGTCGGCTGTCCTTGATGTAATGAATTCAAAAAAAAAACTTTTATTCCTTTACTGCATGGTATACGTGCTAAGAATTGGGGAGCGCTTCTGACAATGCGTTCGGCTTCAGAAAACCAAGAATTCATGACAACACCGTTTCTGGAAGATTGACGGAGAGATTGGAACGGCTGTGCGGATTAGCTTATCTTGACGTCACCTACCCAGAAATTAGGAGTTTTCGTGGAAATCATGACATTTCTAGGAGGTGATGTATTGATAACGCTTTCAAAATATCATCCTAGTTGGTGTAAATAATACTATGTATATAATAAATTTCTTGGAAAGTAGCGTTAGAAGCGAAAGATTGCTCATGTGGCGCATTGTAAATGGATTTTTTAAAGATTTTCCATTCTAGAGGGTCCCTAGAACTATGTAGTATTTATGTTGCAATATGATGGAATGTTGCCTGATACAAAGGAAAAAATCCGTAGGAACCTATGAACTTAAGAATGTAACATCCTTATCAGGCTCGCAATTCATTTGCTCGCAGCTTCGCCACTACTGCGAGCGGTTGCGACGCGGTGGTGTCGCGGCTGCGCTAGCGCCTGGCACCAAACCTTTTGATGGTTCAGAGTGCATGACATGCACTTCATTTGTAGCCTAAGCTTATAAGGTGATACCTCAGGCAAATTTGTTATTAGAAACGCCTATTTCTCAACAAAACATCAATGTTGTGCAGCGATTTCTTTTGTTTTGGGGGAATTTGAAGGGAAAATTTAAAATTATCGGTAATAGAGATCTACAACGGGAATTTACTTATTTATTTGTATGTTTGATAATTTTTCACCTGTTTGTTACACTATATGTATACAGTGAGCGTTGATAGCAGTGCATTTTTTGCGGACACAGGGAGCACGCGATGCGGCCGCGCCGCTCGCGATGGAATTGTCATCGTGGTGGCTAATTCGGGTGTTCTTAATAGCTTTTCATCATTTTGACGTTAACTATCAAGAAAACTAACTAACAATCAAGAAAGCCTTATGGTTTGTTTGTTGCCGCGGCGAGGATTCCAGCAGAAGCGGCGCGGGCGCGCAGCGTGCTCGAGTCTGCGAAAAACGCACAGCCATGGGCGCTCACTGTAGGTGTACAGCAATCATTGATAGTGCGAAAAAAACGAAGCAAAGAAACAAAAGGACCTCAACAAGAAAAATTAAAGCTAGGAAATAGGTGTCGGTTGAAATTTGGAATTTTTAGTTTTTTTTAGCATTTTGGGGTTCTTTTTCTTCGAAAATTCTTGAATAAATCAGTAGGCAAGGGTGGTCCAAACGGGTTTGTCAGCCATTGAAATGCCTCCTCGTCTGTCTCGTGCTCATCCTACCATACCTTGATTCACCTATTGTGAGTGGGCACGATTCTTAGGAAATTGCTGACTAATATGGTACAAAACCATAGGGACATATGAATCAGTTTTGTGTGAAAAAGTCTCCGGTTACCAGCGAATCATACTCTCAACAAATTTGAGAATCAGCAAATTCCAGCGCTTACACTCCATTGAAAGCGCTTTTTTCAAGGTCACCTAGGTATTTACTCGTGCAGAAAGTGCAGAACTTTTTCCTGCTATAAAAACAAAATTGGCTGATTTTCACGGCAGATAAGTTTACGGGCAATGCACCGGGTTGCGGCGGTTTTTATGGTAATCGGGTAGTGAAATGAGTGGAATGCGGTTTTTATTCCTAGTTTTTGTTTTTCGCTCTGTTTTTTTTAGCTCTAGTGAATGAATGAATGAATGAATGCGGTGAATGAATGAATGAATGAATGGATGAATGAATGAATGAATGAATGAATGAATGAATGGCATGAATGAATGAATGAATGAATGAATGAAGGGGAATGAATGAATGAATGAATGAATGAATGAATGAATGAATGAATGAATGAATGAATGAATGAATGAATGAATGAATGAATGAATGAATGAATGAATGAATGAATGAATGAATGAATGAATGAATGAATGAATGAATGAATGAATGAATGAATGAATGAATGAATGAATGAATGAATGAATGGCATGAATGAATGAATGAATGAATGAATGAATGAATGAATGAATGAATGAATGAAGGGGATGAATGAATGAATGAATGAATGAATGAATGAATGAATGAATGAATGAATGAATGAATGAATGAATGAATGGACGAATGAACGAACGAAGGGATGAATAAATAAATAAATAAATAGAATGAGTGAATGAAGGGAATGAATGAATGAATGAATGAATGAATGAATGAATGGATGAATGAATGAATACATTTAACCAAAATTGTGATCGAGCCTAATCGCTGACCGGTCGACTTCTTGTAGGACTAATAGCGATCCACCAGCCATGTCCCTTTCGGCATATGATTCGAGAGCAACGATCAGCATCTGGTGTCGGTTGTTTTTGTTGGTGAAATTTTTTTTTCTCGAAGAGGTTTACTCTTTGATTCTTCCAACCCTTACCGAATGGCCGTTTAAACGCTGACTAATGCTCACAGTCAACATGGCGCTCGCCGGCTCGTCCGCCCCCTTTTCCTTGATTCCTTGACTTGTGTCCGATCCGCGAACGGCAGTGGCTCGGTCGGCTCTCACTTTCTGTGGTCGCTAATCGCTCACGTTGGTGATTTTCTCGATTGCTGAAGTGTCCGAACTTCTACGGGACCTGTATCCGTTGGCAGGGTGGTCTGTTTTCCATATGGGACCTACATGAGGCCGTGTGCTCCTTTCTTCTGCATTTATTACCGATTTCTTTACTTTGTTGCTAAGTGCAGTAATTGTGAATTAATTTGATCCATGGACGTGTAATCTCATCCACTGTTTGCTGTTGTTCAGAGATAACTTGCACAAGATACCTGCAGTGCTGGACAATCTTCATTGCACTGCAGAAGCCACGCGGACCGCGCCGCGCCACCTAAGCGGCGAGGCAGACCCGCCGGGCGCCGCCGAAATTGGCGCATTGCCTATATTTTCCACTGCTGATTTCTTCGTGTGTGGGCATTCTTTTGTTAAGGTACAGTTACGAATAAAAGCGGCAGTTACGGGAACACATCACCTAGCTGGTCTGCCGCGCCGCGTTAATGATGTGGCATGGATTTGTTTTGTGTGGTGCAATAACGATTGACCACCACCGTGCTTTTGATATTACTTCATTGCGGCACCTGAGAAAACTCGTCCAAGGTTTTTTCCACGCTATCAATCTGTCTTCATCTTCTCTGGATCCTACCAAACCATTAACAACTCACCCACGATATCCAAGTGGTCACCTTGTCCTGACCGGTACAACTCGTCCATCTCTTCGCGCACAACATGAGAGCACATTGTGTTTATACCAACCGTGTCATCGAGCGATATAAGAAGAAGACTCGTCCACTCAATGAGAAGCTCCCATGGAGGAGTAAAATTTTGCGGGCTCTCTTAGTCAGCTGATCGGAAGTGCTGTGTAAATCCCGGCCAGTTCTCTGTTTGTAGCGAATTTCTGTCAGATTTTTGAAACTACAAGCTAGTCCTATCTGCAGCGGCTAATATTTATGTGTAGGAAAACTCGTCCAAACTACGACATCCTCATCGGATAGTCCAGAGATCGTGGCTCATCACCACGTGTTTAGACAGGTTAGAACAGGAAACAACGGGATTGGAAGGTGATGACAGCGATGATGTCGATGAAATATGTGGATGCGCAGACAACTGGAGCGCTGCGTGCGTGCAAGCGGGCCCCGATTACTGGTACCTCCTATAAATTTGAAATTATTCCTCCATTCTCTACTGGAAGGGTTTTCCATCTCCAAAAGAATTGTCCAGAGATTTTTTCAAGGACAATGTAGCCAGAAACAAGTTTGCTGGATGAGTTTCCGCGTTCGTTCGTGCTGGTTTCGTTGCTATTGTGTTCCGCCGACGACAGCTCTATCTCGTCGTTATCAATCAGGCTGTCAACGGTGTTCGTGCGAACGTGTCGTCCGATGCAAATTGCCCATATTACAGACCAGTAAAAACGCCAGGTGATAGGAAACAAATTCCTATGTTTAGCTAGGAATGACTAATAGGGTTTGGACATGTGTTGCATCGTTGGCGCCACGTATTTGACACAGAAATTGGGGTGGGTATGGTGCCGAAGGGAGCGGTACATCATGCTGAAAGGGTGCGCAGTTGTTACATGATGCAAAATTCAAAGCTGAATAATAAATGCTTCATAACATATAACATGTATAACACATAACATACAATATATTATGTTTCATGTCTTTTATTTTAAATATTTTATAGTAAAAACCCTCTTATTTAATAATATAAAAAATAATTAACACCAACTTATTATTGTCTCCTATTCTTTGTTGTTTATTCTCCTTTTCCACTTCTCCGTCCAAGGTTATGAAAGAAATGGAGTTTTTCCTCTTATTTCCTAATTTTCTACTTTTTTTCCTCACGCTACATTTACTTGTTTATTATCAAAAAGTACTCTGGACTATTAGTAGTATGAACCTACCCCCAAGCGCCCCATTACTTGTTTAAACAGGTCTATACAGGAGGATCAGACCAGAATAAAAACGCGATGTCAATGGAATATGTGGATGCGCAGACAATAAGAGTGCCCGTGCCGCGGGTGGACTGCGTCGCCTACTAGCGGCTCCGCTCCACTGGATCCTCCTGCAGCCAAGGCCACAGCAGAGCATATTAGACATGCAGCTGGGGTCCAGAGAAAGAGAGTCTCATTTGGGATAGCTATTCCTCGGCAGTCACAGTTGGGGAAGGTGGAGGACTTAGTTTTCTTGGATTCTACGTATTTTTGGGAGAAAACACCTTTCCTTAGTGTGCTTGTGGGTGCAGAAACAAAATATATAAAATGAATGTCCGAAACCCCAAAAATAAAGTCATTAAAATGGACTTTGTTTTTGAAGAATTAAAAATAGCTATTTGAAAACCAGTCGTAAAAACCTTTATTAGCTCATTAACTTTTTCAACTCCTGAAGCTCCCTAGAGTGGCTGTGAAACACCATCATGTTCTGAATTATCATGAGCGCGCCCTCGAGGTGCATCAAATAAATAAATAAATAAAAAACAACGGATAATAAATGAGATGCCAGAAGAGTAAAGACGCAGAGCGAAGTCAGATTCAGACTACGGCGCAGAGGGCAGGGGAAGAGACGCAGAGTAGGGCTAGCACCAGACGACGAAATTTGCCATAGGGCAGAGACGCAGAGGGCATTCATCGATAGAGGATGGAGATTGCCGCTTCTGCTGCAGGAATGTTCTCTTTAGTCTTAATTTTTCACCTTTTTTTAAATTTTGAATTCTTGGAATGAAATTTCGCAAGCTGGCACCCATCCATGTCATTTGTAACCCACTCACCACGCCGCAGATACGATGGGCGGGGCGGATTGCCACTTCCGGCGCAGTGATTTTCTTTCAATTTAAAATAATTTTTTTCAGATCTTCTCAAGGCCTTATTGTTATGTGGTCTGGCTTGAATAGATATGGGTCTGTAACTTAATGAAATATGCTTCTGCTGACAGCGGAAAACTCGTCCCAATCCATTTATGGGTAGCTGTTATGATCAAGGATAGGAGAGATTGCGGCGCTTGTAGCAGCGTTTCCAACATGTTGACATGAATTTGTGGGCGTGGCTTCGGCACCGTGCCAGCAGCGACGATATAGATATCTCTGAAGAGATAGGTGCGCGCTGTGTTGTCAACATCTCTGACCTCTCACTTAGCTAGAAATTCCATTTCCATTCATGGAATGCGTATTGATTACCTGGACAATTGAACTGCTTGTTTGCCGTTGTGGATTTCATGTTGAATATGGTGTGACAGCGTTCTCATTGAATAGAACGTGGCATGGGTGCCTATTCGATCAATTCGCACTTTTTCAACGTGGTCTGTGGCTAGCTGGGCTTACAGCTATGATATTCAGACCCAGAATCACTCGGTCATCTGCTTACCTGAGAATTCTTACTGTACTCTTGTTCATCTAGCCGATGAATACATGTCTGAAGGTGATGTCACCTTTCAATGCATCTGTCTGCGTTGATAATTAGTCATTTATGGCAAGGGTGGGTTGTCTTGTGATTTTCCAGAGAATGACGGAATCCTAGCAAAGGAGGGGATTACTGTATCTTTTGTTTCATCACCTATATAAATCTCTCTTGATAGTTTCGACACAACAGTCAGTATTTGTTGGCAAAATCTCATTTGTTTCATTCTAATACTATTTTATAAGAGATTGCTAATATTTAAGATAGAGTTAGGCCGGTTGTCCACTTTGCTAAATTCATAGGTTCTAAAACTATAATTAGATGCCTAAAAAATTAGACACCACTGAAATCTGGGCCTGATATCCGTGATTTTTTCAAATGTTTAGTTGTTTGTTTGTTTTGTTTCCTTTTGCTTGAGGAATGTATCGAAGCCCTGTTCTTTTTAACGATCATTTTTTCCTGTAATTTTCTTCCTCTTTATTTTTGTTGCAGAGCCTTCATTTTTCTCTTCATTTTTTTTTCTCGGTAAAATATTCGTTTAGAATTCATTCGTTCACTCATTCGTTCATTCAATTTATTTATTTACTTATTCATTCATTCATTCATTCATTCATTCATTCATTCATTCATTCATTCATTCATTCATTCACTCATTCATTCCCCCATTCATTCATTCATTCATTCATTCATTCATTCATTCATTCATTCATTCATTCATTCATTCATCGCATTCATTCATTCATCCCTTCATTCGCTCATTCGTTCACTCATTCATTCAATCATCCGTTCATTCAATTTTTCATTTCGTTATACCCACCCATAAATTTACACTTTATCCTTTGGCCTATATGTAGACAGTTTTCATATTTTTCCTTTGGAATTTTTTTGATAAAGGAATTTTAAGATCCTAGTTGGACCATTCTCAGGTGCTGCTTTGAATGTTTATTTCCTCTTATTTTTTATTACTTACTTATTTTTATTTCTCTGTTTATCTTTCCCGATATGGAACTGGCAATGCAATTTCTTGGTAGTCCTATGGTATATGAAAAAATAAGCCAGACATAAGGAGAAAATTCATGCTTGTGCGGCTATTTGAAGATAGAAACTATAATTAGGATCACTTCCACTCTCTATCCAGTTTTGCTGGTGATTATGTGTAATTACGGATTGCTCGAGAAGCTACATCCGGAGAATTCTGGAAGCTTCCACATTAAATTTTCCTGCGTCGCGTTTTTGTCCGTTAGCCAGACAGCCACCGTTCCAATCCTGTATTCGTACGACTAATTATACAAGTCAAGTGACCAGCGCATGTCGCATACGCAGATACGGTAGATGATGGTGGTCAGCTATGCGGTTGCTGTGCTGCTGCTGGTGGCGGGGTGTCTTCGAATTTAATGACGGTCGTAGTGTACGACGATTGACCGAGATATCCAGGCGGCGGGCCCGGGGGTTTCGAGCATACATACATATCTTTCACGGGACGGCGGGGGCGAGAAGAAGAATTCCTAAATTGATTGCCCCCCCCCGTATCTCCGTGCCCCGCCCACCCACCGCAATTTGCATATTTGGCAGTCGGCGTAAAGTTCAGAGTTTTACTGGTTTTACTGTACTAAGGTGATAGATTTCCATTTACCATACAGTGATGACGTCACAGTGTTGGCTCCTGGGTAATTTTGTTACCCTGCACGGTTTTTTTTCCTCTTAGGACTTTTCATTTGTAGTTCTTTCCATTTCCGATCAGGAAATATGGGTTAGGTAAACCCTAATATGTTACCCTTTTAACCTTACCCTTAACTTGTAACACAATCCGTAGGTATTGATTGGTTGGGGTGAGTTCTGAACATGAAATATGGGTTAAAGTGAATGCTTAGAACAGAATTTACTCTTTCGGTTACTCCTTTATCTCCTAACGCAAATCATAGGTATTGATCGGTTTGGGTAAGCGCAAATTCGGGAATTTCTTCTCAGAGCTTAACGATGCTACGTTATTTCTCTACTTTTTAATCGCTCGTTTCTGCTAGAAGCTCTGGTAACCCACAGTTACTCGTCTTTACTATTGATTTTTACCATTTATTTTCTAGTATTTACTTTTTTTATTGTTTACTTGTGGTTACCTGTATTTACTGGTATTTAGACGCTGCCCAAGTATAAAATTGCTACGGCACTAATGTCTCCTGCGCCCTATCAACCCACATTAATTCCGTTTCCGCGGTTGCATTCCTAACCGAAGTCGTAAAACGAGGATATGGCCCGGTAGTGCCTACATTTCTAAGGGAATTCTCTTTCTTTCAAGGATAGGGAGTTTGGTTTTCTTAGCAGGGAATCGAACTCATGACCCTATACCCCCCCCCCAGGGTAGTATCTTAGCTTGCCGTACCATGATTTTAACTGACTACATGACTGCTACTTGGTCAAAATCTGGGCTAGGATTCATGGACAATTGATTGGGCGAAACCAGGGCCCGGATGCATTGTAGAGATTACCCTCGGTAACGTGTTGATGCCTGGTGGGTAACTTAACGGTGGGTAAATTTGTGTAGTGTTACCACCTTTATCCTTGGTAATCTCCATGATACATACAGCTCCAGGCTAGCAAACGATGTCTCACATCCTGCGTCTCTTAAAATTACGTAGTCTATACGATAACCGATCACATTAATCGTTGCGCTGGGATCCTTGGTTAGTGTTTTATGGACCCTAATCCTGGAAAAAGTCCCTTTTCCTAATGATGGGGAACGTTTCAATTGCTTTTAGTGCCGAATTTGGTAGACCATGGATAAATTTAGCAACAGTAGTGGTACTCTAAATTCAGTAGGCCTGGATATACTAGTAGGCCCACAAATTTGTTTAAATATTGACCCAGGAACGTCAATTTATCGGAGAAAATCCTACTTAAATTCCTTATTTTATGGGTTTTTCCTTGGCTTTTTTCTTCCTGGGCTCCCTGAAAAATTTTCCCCCTATGACTCACAATTCACACATTATCTCTCACGCTATTCATTTTTTAATGTGGGGTTTTTTTTGCTGGAAGCAAAACTCGTGACGGCTGCCCCTATTGAGTCATTGTGATGGAAGTGTTTGCTTAGATGATTAAATTGGAACGCATCCGCAAAGGTCACACTTCTTAATTGCTTCGTGATTGTGTCGGCGCGTGTGGATAGCCGCGGAATGCTCTCAGGGTTCTCGGGTGGGGTTTTCCCAGCGGCTGTGAACTTCACGATGTGTTTTTACCTTTATTCTGGTTAGTGAGCTTCTAGGCATAGTTAGGTAACCAGAAACCGCAGAAAAATTTTTTGCCCAGGTAACTGTGTAGTTTAAAGTACAGCATTTTCCCCAATTTTTCATTGTAACAGCTGCTTTTTCACCGTCATCGCCAGTATTTTTGACCTATTTGTCATGGATCTTATGGATTTTCGCTTGTTTTACTTGTAGTTATTCTACTGATACCTGATTCCGACATATGTGTACGAATGCAGAAAGCAGTCAGAGCAGCTGTCAGCTGGCAGAGCCAGACAGCCGGAACCACGTGCGAAACCTCTGTGTCCCTACCCAAGAGAGCCGCTGCGCGACTCCGCCCCTTGCACACGGCCGTTTGGAGTTTGCCATATGTCATGAGTGCGAGCTTTGCAGTTTTCTAGATTACGAGTCCCTCACTATTTTGGGTTAGCGTAGAGGTTTTAAGGCAATCATCTTTTCTTTTTGGTGATTTTCCAGTTTCCTCATTGATATATCGGACCTGCCACGTAAATGAGCATTCATCTTCGCAGATTTCAAGTTTTTCCTGGATCATTCCACTATTAGCTCGGTATGTGCACTATTTTTTACGACGTATGATTGCCTTATCGGGAGTTCCGCAGGAGAACAGATACCAGCTCAACTTAGGATTCAATTCTTCATTACCGATGTTATAAATATGGCCTTTCTAATAAAAGCAGACAACATTCGTGCGATACCATGCGTGCGTTTCATGTGCGGCTCCTCCAAGAGTTATTTACTTTTAATTATTCAGATCTATACTTTATTTATGTTGTGTTCAGTCCATTCATCTTATTGTTTTTCCATTTCTAACTAATTGAATGTTTAATTGGTTGAAAAAAGGTTCACCTCTACAGATACGGCTTGCAGAGCCTTTTTTTGGCTACTGTTATAGGTAGAAGCTCTTGCTTGAACTGATGAACTTGATATCCTATCTGTGGTTCCAAAGCTGGGTTGAAACCCTCGAATGCAGGAAATTGATCGGTTCTTAACCTGTCCCATTTGCATGTGCACAACACTGTGGTTATTGGATTTTTAGGCCGTGCACTACTTGTGGAATTTCACGAGTCGGCAAAAACTCTCTGGGAATGGATTGCGAATAAGGTCGTAGCGTTGAATTTGTGATACTATCCGAATTTGCACACGCCTCGCTGGTTTTCCAGTCTATCTCGCTGCGAAATCTGAACTCCTTAGGACTAGTGAGAGGTTCACGTGTTGAGTTTTGTGGGTAATTCAAGGTTAACCAGGTTGCTTCGGCATTCCGTTCCTTGGCCGAGGGTTTTTTTGCCCGGTATCTTGCCATAGACTTCATGGCCCGGATGTATCGTTGAGGTTACCCATGGTAAACATGTCAACTTAACCAGAATCACCTTTTATCTGGCACTCATTAACAGGTTTACCTATATCTGATCTTGGCTATACACAGCTGAGGGTTAACGGTCTAGCAAAGCTTAAAATTTGGTAACGGACAGCTTCGAGGGGGATAGTCCTAGTTTGCACTGCAAATTCTTGAACAACTAGTCTTCTTTTCTCCTTTTAAGGAAGAGTTTTCCAGAATTTTCTCTCCCCAATTATTTACTTTTTTATTTATTTGCTTATCTCCATTCTTTGTTTTTAGTGCTGGACTGGAATTTTTGGTAATGAACTAGAAACAATAAGAATACTGATAATACAAATTCGTTTTGTGTTCATAGTTTTTAGCAAACATTTCGACATGTTTCACAGAAAAAGAGCGCATGCGGCTGCGACGCGGTCGACTCGTCTCGTTGCCATGTCCAAAAATCAATAACTATCATCTGCTGAGGGGCCATAGGCCCACCCCTCCGTAATCGCACGCGACATCTGGCATAGAGTATAAACGCCGCTTATTTCTCAAGAAAAGTCGATGTTCTGATTGTGGGCTCTGTCTAGTAAGGTCGTTTTTTTTCTGGCTGAACAAAGATAAGCAAATTTGCTACAAATAAACTGACTTATCTAGTGAAATATTAAACAATTGGTTAGAAATGCTGAAAAGTGTACCTTGAAATGAACAAAGGTGATAAAAAAATAGTTATAATACAAAATAAATGGAAGTATTGAATTCGCTGCCAATCGCGGTCAACAGGCTGTGAAGCGTTGTCGAGTCCTGGAGAGGACGGTGCAATCCAGCTCTGCGATTGGTCAATTCATCCAACAAGCCAATCGTAGAGCTCAACAACGCCGCTCTTTCCGAGTGCAACGCTTCACACCCCGTTTGCCCCGATCCATGTCGTTAAATCTCATTTTATCTTTCTTTTTATGGTTTCCACCTGCAGTCAGAATTCGTTTTTCATTTATCTTTTCCTCTTTGCGCCATATGTTTTCTTGTTTTTATTCCATCTGTCATCTTCTTGCTCTATCCAAGTTTTTTTTTTTTGGAATAAAATTTGAACTGCGGGTTAATTTTGATGAAATGTGACGGTTAACTATCCTGCAACACTTCTCGGGATTTTTTCCAGAACTTTCGTTGTTTGCTCGTTTTTCACGAAATTTTCCATCGCGTGGTTTACACGGTTTCCTGGATTTCATCACGCGTTCCTCTCCGAATTCGAGGCGTCAGCGCTTCCACACGCGCATGTCACTGATAAGCACAGGTTTTTGTCGTTCAGGTACACGTCGAGACGAAGCGGTCGAGTGAGTGTCGCCGCCGCCGCTGCACACCATCTGTAGGACCGCGTCACATTCAGCGAACGTCCCATGGACGCTAATACTAAGGTTGGGATTTAACGATTTAACGCTGGCTACAAAGTATAAACTCTCGGATCGAGCTCTGTGGAAAAGTTTTTTTAGGGTTCTCCAAGAAGTTATTAATAAATTAAAAACTATTTTTAATGTGAAAGTATGTAGTTCTTTCGGTTCTTCATTATTTTTTATGTATTGCTTAATTTTTTCGTTTACTTTTTTACCTTTTCGTTCCTAACCAGTAGCCGTTGTTTATTTGTTTGTTTACATTTACTCCATGGTAAAGACACACCATGCAAGCTGAGAAAGGAAATTCAGATTCGTGCACGTCTTGCTGTAGAGGGATAGGATGGGCCGGGGTTCGGGGGGGGGGGGGGGTGGGGATTAAGAGGAAAAATAGGGAGTCCTAGTCGAAGATGGGCTTTGCTAGCCATGATCTTGGATTTGGAGCTAATTTTAGTTGAATTATGGATTTAAATACTTGGAAGTGCATGCTTAAATACGACTAAATTTAATTTAAAGTAAATTTAACCGGATAATTACGAGCTCACACGAGTTTTTTTCATTCATTGAGTAGTTTTTCCAGAATTTCGGGAACAGTGGTGTTTTTAGAATATTTGTTTACTCCCATTTGGTTATTGTTTACTCAAACTTATACAGGTTAGTATACCTGTCCGTTTAGGTCTCTAAGTACCTCGCCGACCTGAAAAACGATGCAGGACGACGGGGTGGCAGGTTAGTTTTCCAGGTTTTCCAAGCATTTTCCTTGGCATGTCCCGGAAATTTCTGCTTTTATCTCCCCGCCTAATTTATCATTCGCTATTTTGACCTCATTTTCTAAAAAATTCTCCTAAATAAACTTCCTCGCATGTAGTTTGCTCATGGAAAGCAGTTAGCTCAGAACTTGTAGTCAGTTTTTCCCACTTGTGTCTTGATAAGCCATGTTGTTATCTTTAGTGTTCCGACTGTATTTTCTGATTATCTAGCAGTTCCTGTCAGTTCGATTGTCACTGAGATGACAGCTTGTATTTGTTTGACACCTCTAGTTCTGTCACATTGCCGGAACTTTGTCAGACACTCATTAGTTTGTTTACTCACATATTTGCCTCTGCCTTCGCGACGCTATCCATGAGACATATGACAGTATGCCTCTCTAATTGTCTGTCACTTTATTTCCATGTCCTCTTATCATTGCCTATTTTGACTGTTATTTCTTAAGGTAAATCCTAAAGCGATAGAACTTCAAAAAAAAAAAAAAAGAAAAGGAAAAATGCCTCGTAGTCTACTCGAGTAAACAACGAGTTATAGGTTTTTGAACATTTCCTGGAAACGCCCGAGAGTGCCTTCGATTTGCGATTTTTCTTTTTTTTTCTTTCCCCTTTATAAAAATTTCGTTTTTTACTGGAAAATAAGTGGATGCCGCATCTAACTGCCTTTTTCATTATTTTGTCATTCAACAGATTTTCACTGTGTGCTCATCTGCCTTTCCGTTCGTCTGTTCGTTCTTCTGTCTGTTTGTCTGTCCGTTTGTCTGTTTCTTTATCTGTATGTCTCTGCATCAGTGGCGGACATGAACGAGGTGGGAGGAGAAAAACTGGGGTGTTCGTCACCTTGGTAACTCTGTCGATCGAAAATTCGAAGATAAAAATTGTTGGAAAATTACTTCACAAGTTAGATTTTTGAAAAAAAATAGAAAAAAGAATGGTGGAATTCGGAAATTAATAATAATGTAAAATTCAAAAATTTCATCTATGCTGTATGATGATTTTGAGAAAACCGCCCATTCCCACCATGCGCCTCCCTATGTCATCTGCGTATGTCTGTCTGTTTGTCTGTTTGTGTCTGTCCTGTCTTGTCCTGTCCTATCCTGTCTTGTTCTGTATCTTCCTGTCTGCCCTGTCTTACCTTGTTCTGTTCTTCCTGTCCTGTCCTATCCTGTCCTATCATGTTCCATCCTGTACTGTCCTGTTCTGTCCTGTCCTAGCTTTTCCTGTTCTGTCTTGTCCATCTGTCCTGTCTCTCTCTCTCTCTCTCTCTCTCTCTCTCTCTCTCTCTCTCTCTCTCTCTGTCCTGTCCCGTCCTATCCTGTTCTGTCCTGCTCTGTCATGTACTTTCCTGCCGTATCCTGTTCTTTCTTGTCCTGCCAGTCTGTCTGTCTGCCAGTTCATCAACTTCATTTGTGCCCTCATCTCCTCTCCTCCTACCATCTATAATATTTTTTTCTGGATTCTCTTTTTCATTCCTTTCTCTCTCTCTCATCCCGGTTAGTCACGAGTTCCGCTGTCCATCTATACCAAGAAAAACTTAGTTATCGATACTGTTTTTGATTTGCATGCTATTAACTCCCTATGCTTTAGTCACTCTGCCTCATTGTCAATCTAATCTGTCGGATTGGTCATCTTTCACTCAATGGCAGTCCTTTACTATGTCTATTTTGTTTGTCTGTTTGTTCGCTTTTCTGTTAACTTGTGTCTCTGAATGTCTACTAAAACATGCTCCAAATAAAGTTTCGGGGAATTTCTGCTCAAAAAGTTACTTCCTGGGGAAAATGTTCTCTTCAAAATGTATTTTTCGCTAAGGTGAGCTTTGCTCTGTCCAAAACGCTTACATTTTTCCTTTTCAATTAATTTCATCCCTTACTTGCTTTTCCTACTCCTATCTCCCTTTCTCCCTATACATCTCTCTTCCCTCTCATTTCTCTTCATTCACTCTCCCTCACCTTCTGTCTACCTCTCTAATTCTCCTCACTCTCTCCCTAAATCCTCCCAATGTGGCACTTCGGCCCAATCTGGCACTATTCTCGCATGACTCTCGACTCTGCCCAAACAGTTCACTTCTGTCTGCGTCTCCTGTCCGGATGCACTGCCTCGGCGCGAATGTTTGGCTCACGGAACACTTGATCCATTGTTCCTTTTCTTGGGTGGAATTGTGACCTCTTCATGAGGCGAGTGTGGGGGTGTGAGATCTCGGGTCATTGATCCTCACTTCACCTTTTTTTGGCTGCTCTTGAAGGGGTTTGGTGGGTGATCAGTGGTCTTCTAGGGGTTTAGGGGGTGTGGCTTCCCTTCGGGGGTGGGGTGTTTCCTCCGGGAAAATTAATGGATTTTTAATGATTCTTTGCTTCTTTTTACTGTAGAAGCTAAAGTCGTTGGAGAAATCAGAGCGACTTATTTCCCAGCTCTTGGTTTCGTCTTGTAGAGGAGTTTTTCTAGGAAAATTATGACCATTTCATGTGCTGGTGATGAATTTCAGTTTTTTAAAGAAACTACTCCAGCTCCTCACCTCATATGCGTCTTTACCTCGTTTTTTTCTCCTTTTTCTTACAAAATTTGCAATTTATCCAGCCGCTTCTAATGGAGTTTTTCTATGAGCAAACACGCTTGAAACACGCTTTTTTCTTCTCGATTGATCCACTTGATCGGGATGATGGTCGAAGATTTTCCTCTTGAGAGCGAATACTTGAAAGATCCTTAAGGACTGGACATTTACTGCCTACTAATGCGCTACAATAAATGAATAATTTAAAAAAAATTCCCTGTTTCAGGAGGAAATTACGTTGTTATGTTAGAATTCACTTACAGTCAACTGTCTGCACAACTTTCTCGTATCATTGCTAATTTCTCTGATTAGCTAACTCACACTTTTTTTTGGTTCCATTTCGACAGGTTTTTTGTTGAAATTCAGCTTATTCATTCATTCATTAGCGCATTCATTCATTCATTCATTCATTCATTCATTCATCCATTAGCGCATTCATTCATTCATTCATTAACGCATTCATTCATTCATTCATTCATTCATTCACTCATTCATTCATTCATTCATTCATTCATTCATTCACTCTATTCATTCATTCATTCATTCATTCATTCATTCACTCTATCCATTCATTCATTCACTCATTCATTCGTTCATTCATTCACTCATTCATTCATTCACTCTATTCATCCATTCATTCATTCATTCATTCATTCATTCATTCATTCATTCATTCCTTCATTCATTCATTCATTCATTCATTCATTCATTCATTCATTCATTCATTCATTCATTCATTCATTCATTCATTCATTCATTCATTCATTCATTCACTCTATTCATTCATTCATTCATCCATTCACTCTATTCATTCATTCATTCATTCATTCATTCATTCATTCACACCATTCATTCACTCTATTCATTCATTCATTCATTCATTCATTCATTCATTCATTCATTCATTCATTCATTCATTCATCCATTCGGACATTCACTGCTTGTCTTTCACTTGTCTTTGATGCGCTCGCTATTGGCGTCTTCATGTTATTTTTTTTTTCAAATTTTTTTCACTCCCTTTTGATTTCCATGCCATTCCTTGGCTCTTTAAATGAATATTACACCAGTTTCAAAATCAGCTGATTCAATTTTGACTTTTTGAATGCGATTATTGGAAAGAAAGCTTATTCTTTCAGTGCCACATCCGTCAACACGTCGAAGTTACAGACAGTTAGAGGGCCAGGACAGGTGAGTTTTCAGTAATAGTCCTTTATGGCTCTCAATAAGACGAAGACATTTAGGCCGCACATGATCCACTACAGTTTGTTTCAACGAGTGGAGTGTCGTTGGCTGAAAATGCTCGACAACTACTCAGCATAACTGAACAACAGAAGAGGGAAAGAGCAAAGCTAGTGCAACAAGGAGTAAGTATTGTAATTTGGGGTCAGCCCTATTTGGGAATAATCCTCCCCAAGTTTCTATTAGTTTCAGTATGACCATGACGAATCATGGCAGGAGGATTTGGACACATGGAGGCGGAAACGAAAAACGAAAACGTCGAAGCAGTCAGCGATGGAGTCACCAAATCCCGCTAGGGATTACCGACCAATGGCTAAGGATTACCACAGTCTCCCGAACTACGGACGAAGTCACAAGGTACGCTGGGGATTTGTTTTCACTGTGGCTTAGCTGTGATTGGCTGACCCCGCCCACTCGTTGTAAGTGACCAATCACAGATGGTCTTATTGGAAAATGGGCAGAAGAACCGTTTAAAAGGCTCCAAAGCTATCTCTGAAGTGGTACTTGTTGTGGAATTCCGCATTCATTTGAGAATTTCTTCGATTGCTGGCCAGCGAACCTGTTATTGTTTCATCTAAGGACTCTAAGGAATATTAAGTGGCTTTCATTCCTTACGTAGTTCCAAGAAGTTAAGGATTGACGGCGGAAAAAGATGACAACTCACTGGTATAGGGAAATTCCTCTTTGGGATGTGTTTTCTTTTCTACCTGGACGTCCCTCCTTCACCACCTATTGTTAGGCCCAGCGAAGTGGCTGTCAACCAGGATTATCAGGATTTTGTGGGATTTTCTCGTCTCCTTTTAGCGCTTTCCATTTTAGTACCATTTCTGGACTCCTTTCTCCGGATAAGTTCCCGCTATTCTACAAAGTACAAGTTGTCTTAACAGATAGTACTGTGCTGTGCTACCCTCAACTTCCACTTCAATTCCTTGTTGTGACGGATTTCTCGGATAAAATGAAGCGGTTTTTGCCTCGGAAAATCGTCCATGTTGGGTTTACGAGTAGGGTAGCACCTTCCCGAAAGGGGAACGTTACTGAGTCCCAACACCGTTCTAGTTTTTCTGCAATTAAAAAAATGAACTTAGTAATGACTGGTAACAGTTTCTTTAAGGACACTAAGGATTAGTTCAAGAAGAAAATTTACCCACAAATAACTACTGCCAACTCTACTTCGAGGATTTTTCCTTGTTTATCTGCTTGTTTGTTATCGCTGAAGCCGAATTTCATACAAAATTTGGTACAATTTTACTCCTACTTGTTAAGTTACTATTCTTCCCAATGCCTTTTCTACTTCTTATCGAATTTTAAGGTAAAATAATGGGACAAAATGTGTTTTTTCAATTGTCCGAGCACTGTTCGAAAATCCATAGTTTTCGCAACTCCTTAGGATCTCACTACAAAAACCAGTTTTTTCCGAAGCCAATAGTACTACTTATAATAGTTAATTAGTTGAAAATGGGTCAACCATAGCATATATCGCAAACCAGCTCCTGGCCTCGTTCTCCTCACAAGTTTTTTTTTTCTTTATTTGCTTTGTGGTGCGCTACATTATGCCTTACTTCAATCTGTTAATATTATTGAGTACTGTAGTTCATTTTTTCCTGATTTTCAGAAAAGGGGGCCGAAATTCGAACCTCAGCATCAGACCGAAACTTTTTCTGCGAAAACAAAAGAATTGCGTTGAAAAATATTCAAAGATTGCCCTTTCATAAGAAGAAGGATCTCTTGGGATTCTTCCTACATTACTAGACTCTTCCCTCCTTCATACTCATTAGTATGCTTATAAATAAATTTTACTATTTTCTCTAGAATTTAACGCGCATTCCATGATTACTTTTCCCAAAATTTCAGTCAACGTTTTCCAAAGGAGAAAGTTTTCCTCTCTGCGTTATTTTTTCTGTTTGATGGCCCCGTCTGGAGGGTAAAGCTATTTCTGATCAGCTCAGGGATAATTGGTTTTCGCCGAATTTTTTTCGGACTTTGCTCCAGTTTAGCTTCAAATACGTATTTACGCTTTATGAAGATATATCTTCTAAAATATTAATTATGTTAAATGTTGAGACGCATAGATCTGTATGGATTTATTGAAGACTTGGAAAACTTAGAAATATTGGACTGAAATCTGGAAAATTCTTAGAAATAGAAATATTGGACTGAAATCTGAAAAATTCTTAGATATAGAAATATTCGACTGAAATCTGGGAAATTCTAAGAAATTAAGTTCTTGCTGATAGGAACTGTCATGACCCAATGAGGCACTAATGATATGAGATGTCTCAGAAATTTTGGGTTTTTTCTTTCTCCACATTCTCTCTCTCTATTCCTCTCATTCTTCCTTTCTCTTTCTCTCTCTCTCTCTGTCCCTCTTTCTCGCTCCCTTCAAAATCTGTTCGCACTTTTTCATAGGTCGAAAGGACTGCAAAAACTAGCTGTGCTTAGAATCCTTTATCTTAAAATTCTCAAGCGTTTGCCTTAAACAAAGTATTAGAATAAATAAATAAATAAATAGACAGATAAATAACTGAATGCTTGGGATTGATCTCCCAATCCAAATCTTTTAAAGCAAGTCAGGGATCGAGATTACGTCCTTTTTTTAAGCTTTTTTGTGTTTGTCTTGGGATGCTTGGTCTTCCATGCTTCGCATGGAAATGCTCCCGGAAATTTCTGGTGAAATCTTCACTTCCTTTCCTCAACGACCATCCTCGAAAGTGGAACAGTGGGACCAAGTGCCGTTCGGCGTTGAGTGATAAATTGATCGCGGCGCTGAAATTCGCCTCCGTCTCGTGTGGTGGTCACTCTGAATTGGGTCAAATGCACTTTCGATAAACACCATTATTATATCGTATCCGTTACGTGGCGCAGACGCACCTTTATCACATCAAATCTGCCGTACAGCGTTCCTTGAGCAGCGTCCACTAGGTCAGCGTCGTTTTATGGCTTCTTGTAAATCTCCGCCGTCGTAATTCTTCGATTTTTCAATGGATTTGGAGGGTCTGCTGGGGTTTGGGTCCTTTTGTTTGCTGGACCTTTGCCAGAGGAGGTGCATGATACGTTGCTAATAGAGCGTTCTATAGAATTAACAGTGTTATTGATTTCTAGTTAATAAGGATATTGTTCATCATAATCTAAGATTTTTATTACTCATGTGGTGTCCAGAAAGTTAGTATTATTCCCACGGTAATCCTTGGATCTGGGTCCAGATACATCGTGTAGATTACCCATGGTAAACATTACGAAGTACCCAAATTTTAATAAATTTTAATAACAAATCATTTTTATTACATAGACATATTTACCCATATATGACGTTTTCTATACCCAATTGTTACCAATCGGTAGTCACACAGATCATACCCATAGTTATGAGGCTATCCATCCATCTAATGATGCATTCCGGCCCTGGAAGGGTATCTTGGTGCGGTTAAGGATAAATTTTTTCTTTTCCAGCAATTTTTCTTCCAGCATTCATATGCTATCTATATTTTTATTCATTTCCTTTTTGAAAAGTCAGGGAATATGTGAATTGACGAACCTTTTAAGCTGCTTTTCTCCTACTTGTAGCTTAGTTCTTTTTTTCTTCAAATGTAACGAGAAAACGAAGAGTGGAAATGAAAATTTAAGCTCATGTCGCACTTACTCTCTGTTTATTTTGGTGAATATATAAATTATATGACATATGATAGACGTACTTCTGCACGGATGGACATCAATATTTAATAAATATGCTTTTCCTTACCTAGGCAAAAATTTCTGGACTTTCGTCCTATGGAAATTTTTAAATTTCCCTATCCTTTTTCAGTGGTCTTATATATTACTCCTGGGGAATCCCCGGCTCCACATGTTTCCGAAGTTGGAGATATCCAGGGCTTTCTCCAGTTTATTGTTGAGATTATCATTTTTAATTACTATTTATACTCCACTAAGTCAACAATAATCCGGAATTCGATTGATTTAGTTTTTACAGCAAGATTTTCAAGATTTTTTGCCGCTTTTTTCTTTTTCTTTACCGACTTGGCTGAATTCGTTGCAGTTGGGGTTACAAATATTTGCATTGACGATCGTTGGTGCCCTCTACTGTGAAAGAATTTAGCGTAAACAACTACGAGAAGGTCGTAGTTTTGTGCTGTTCCTCGTCTTTTCAACTGGGAGCTCTGGGAAACAGACGTTGTTTGATCGGTGGCGTATTCACTGCGAAGAGCTTGTGTATTGGACATTGGTAGGCAAAAGAAAGGGTGGAAAAACGAGAAAATGAAGAAAAAATGTGGAAGAAGAGAAAACAATGAGACGAATTTCATATTTTTTATGGGGGCATTGTGAGAGTAGGAAGAGCAACTCAAAATGAAGCGTTGGTAATGTAAGAAACATCATCTGGATGAATTCGGACAAGAACTGGTCCTCATTACGAATTTCCGTGAATACTGACCCCCGTTGCTGTAAACAGAGCTTATTTAGCACTAACTTTGCTTCACTTTCTCACTTGTTCTCGTGTTTCTAACAGTACCTAATCCGTGGGATTCGAGTGAGAACTGGTCCCCACCGCTGTCATGAGCCTGCTTTCACCTTATTCACTCTCGGACCACTTTCTTGCGATGACTCGTTTTCCAAGCTTTGCTTTCTTGGCTTTTGACACCTTCCCGACTCTATTCCTCGCGTAGAATGCAAGCGAGAACTGGTCCCCGTTGCTGTTAAAGGGGTTCATTCATCTCACCACCCAGCAGCTCATTTTTCCGCAACAATTCTATTTTTTCTTCACTTTTAGACTTCTGGACTTTTTTTTCTAGCAATTTACCTCTCCTGTAGCGGATCAATTTCGGGAAGCTTGAATCTTGCAAAATAGCAGGGACCAGTTCTCACCTAGAGATTCCAAGTCAAAAATTAAGACGGTAGCGTCGGTAGTGTTAGGGGAATCGAGTAACTATGGAGTGTAGAGACGCAAGGATAAGGTGTAGAGGAAAGAAGAACCAATACTGTACAGAATGGCTGAGTAAGTGCGCAGGGAGAACTGGTCCCCATTGGTCAGAGCGGGGCTTATTGCCTAAAATTTCTTTCAATGCATTTACCCCTTTTTTTCTTATAGTTACTTTCCATCGCACCTCACTTTCTTTGCTAGGCGGCTTTTGGCAGCAGAGAATTGTCCAGCTTGCTTGGGGACCAGTTCTCGCAAAAATGGTTAGGATAAGAAAGTAAGGAAATGCGGTGGGAGTATTGGCAAGTTTTTTTTTGGTTGAAAATTGGAAGCGATGGGGTGATTGGCTGAGGAAAGACCTCCATTTTAGCCATAAAAACGGACAACTGTTACATTTCTTACTAAAATACCACAGAATCGTACGATACGCTTCACTTAGTATGTTTTCTCTCTGCGCTATACTATGGAGCTTCCGGCGTTTCTTTTCCGTCGTATTAATAATGCTTGTACGAATGCCGCTACAGCCGCCGACGAAGCGCAGACTCACTCATTCACAGCCAGCCAGCACACAATAGGCACGATGAGCCGCCGCTACGGCCGCTGTACTGCTGGGAAATTCGCCAGTATCCTGAAGTTTTTCCAGGAGAAGGTAAGTCACTCGCGCACGCACGCACGCACGTGTGCGGTCACTTCGGCAGTGTCCACTCGTCTCCCCGGTGAAGAACTCGTCTTAAGCAAGCCATACTAAACACTTGAAATGCCATTCAGAACTCGTCCTTGTAGCCGTAGCGGATAGTCGTTAAGAGTTATGCAGCTGGGATAGAGCTGTGCAGAGGCAACTTCAGTGGTTTTGTGGCAGTTGTCCTAGTTCTTGAATTTATCGACAGCTATTGATCGAATTATTTGCCCGATCTAGCAGCAGATCATGATAGTTGGATGATTTTTTCTCGCAGCTATTTGCATAGTGTGTCTGTGTGTGTGAGTTTTGTGTGAGTTTGCCGGGGTGAGTGCGCAAGCCCTCCGGGGGCGGGGCCTAACCGGGCAAACATCTCAGCTGTTGGAGGTTGCAGATCTGCCATTACGTATAACCAGTATCGGCTCTATACTCTACATCCGCCAGAAGCCTATTCGTTACGGTAGCCATCCATTACTGTAAAGGTTACTGTAGCCTACTTCATGGCACAAAATCACCTACAGGAGGGCCCTCAGAGCCCTGGGGCATCAATAACGTGCTCCAATCCCACCTGTCCTTTTTCACAGCGATACCTCAGCGTACTGAGGATACACATAGGGGTGAGTGGCTTCAATTTTTGGCCTCCAGCCTCCTCAGAAGTTTCTAGAGAGGTCCCCCTCTCATGGTTAGTATTAGATTTCCTTGAAAATTTCCTTTTTTTTTTTTGGCCAACAATTTCTTTGGCCAGAAGATTTCCTGTCAACGTCCAACCACAAGAAAATGATTAAATTGTGTGAAATGAGAACAATTTGCAGCAATCTGTCGAATTTTCACGATTCCTACCAGTTCACTTATCATCGTAGTAAAGTAGGTTGCTTTTTGTGGAGAGGGTGGTCCATCCTCGGCCGTTGGCCTTCTTGCGGTTACTGTATTACTTGCCTACGAGGTGTTCGCTGGCTAATTAACAGGTATTTGTTACATTATTAGCGTCGTGGAGTAACAAATTTGGCTTCGGTTCCCAAAAACCTACAAAATTTCCTCTTTTTTATTTCTGCCTTCTCTCATTTTTCGTCAGCATTTTCTGCACTTCTTTGTATGCCTTCCTGTTTTTCCCTGGAAAAGGCACTTTGATTGAGGTTAAAATTACCAGGATCACGTCTTGAAGTCCATGTTGACGATGGGTAAAGTTGTGTGGTGTTCACCTGTTTACCCTGGGTAATCTCAATGATGCATGGGACTCCTGTATTCAGTCCACCTGCGGTCGTTATTATACTGATTCATATGCAGTGCACTCGTATGCACTGACATGTTCTGACACGTTCTAACATGCACTATGTGGGTTCTGTCAGGTCCTATTTAGACCTAACCTGTTAGGATCGACGCGGTACGTCTCAGGGGGTGTGCGTTGCGATTGCGAAGTGGTAGATAGGAATGCACCAGGTTGACTGCGACTATACTCTCACCACTTCTTTGCCATCTAGTGCTAGAAACCCATTAAATGGCCAGAAATGTTGGATAAATTACTGTAGGAATGATTGTACAGCCTCAGTAGTACTAGCAAGTAAATTCCACCTTTGTTGTGAGGGGCAATTTTTGTGGTACGTGGATGAAACTTGTAATCATCAGCATTTGCTAGTTTATTTTGCCATTCCTGTGGGCTTTTCCCAGCAAGATTTGAACTTTTTTTGGCACAATCGCTCGCGACATTCCTTCGAGACCAGCTTTCCTTCCTAGCAATTCAGGAAATAGTTCGTATTCTAGCGGTTTTTGATTGCTGTGTATCTATAGCTCTCAAATTTAGGACTTATTTAGCTTACTCTATAGTTTCGTTGCAGAGATGTTTTCCTTCTGTTAATTAATCGAGAGATTAAGATAAACTACATAAAACTGAAATTGAAGAAAAATACTACTAATAATATTATAATACTACTAATACACTACTGAGGCGAGCGCAATCCTCAAATGTAATAGTGAAACGGTGTCTTCTCAGTCATTTTCTCACTTTAGTCTTCTTTTTTTTGCATTTTTCCTGGATTTCTTCCAGTGCAACGCCACTAATTTCTGCCTACAAAAACACCTCCGCTCTATTCCTGGTATTTTTTCGCTGATTTTTTCGGTCCATTTCAATGAACAAAAGGCGATGCGCTGCCGCTGCGTTTACCTGTGCTCTTCCGAGTTTAGTTCCGCTCTTTGAACCTGCCTAATCGGCCAACAACACGTCTGTTCTGCAAATATTGGCGTACGAGCACGAGATGTTTCGTTTCGTTGACTGGAAAGTTACGAGGAGACAGAACTCGTTTTAGGATGCGGGGAAATTTTCATACGGATTCATGGATGAGTGCTTTTCCGTCTAAGAAGCGAAGAGGAAAACTTATTATTCCTATATTTGGGGAGCGGTGCAGCTGGGACCAGTTGTTCAGCCAATCCAATTTCCCCAGAGTATGTCTCACACTGGTCTGAAACGTACAATATAAACAGTACTAAAATTCAAGAAATGACTGGTCAAATTTTACAGAAATAATGCTAACAACTGTGGAGAGGGTAAATATACCCTATTTCCCTCATTCAACAACTCATGAACAGCCGACGATGCTGGAAAAAGCTGTTTTTCCTAGCAATTCGCCCCAGTTTGTGTACAGAAGCTCTTGATAACGGAGATAAGTCGGCGCTCAGCTGATGAGTGCCTTGATGTGCGCCTGGATCTGTCGCTATGGATTTTTCCCAATGCTCGGAGATTTTGTGGAAATTTTCCTAGGAAGTGGCGAAATTGTCCTGGAAGGCTCAAAGTTTGTATCCATTGCTCGGAATTAGACTGAGATGGATAATTTGTTGAATTTCAGCCTTTTTTTGGTGTCGGCTTAGAAAAAAAAAGAAGTTTGGAAGATTTTTTTGGATGATTTTTTGATTTTTTGTGGGTAGGGGGTTATGGATTAAGGAGTGGGGCAGGGGGTGAGTGAGCAAAAGGTCAAGATTTCTGGAATTTCACCTCCTTGCTGAAATAAATACTACTAAAAGCACAGTTCAAAAGTACTTTTTCTCAAGACCTTTAGGCTCAAAGGACTAAAATGGCTTATCGGTTGCTTCATAGCTTCGGAACGTTCTGTCTTTTTTCTACTTGTTATCAGTATCTGAGTATTTTATTATTTTAGTAATTTTTACTACATAATTACCAAGTTTTTAATTACTTTTTAGCATAGCTTTTAACCTAACTATGATTAGACTTCTCGGTACTATTGAGTTACTGAAGTTTTACAAGAACCCATGATGAACCTGTTTGTCAGCCTACCAGGCAGGTCGGGTACTTCTCATAGAGCGTGTTAAAAAGAGAGACGCAGATATGAAAAGACCTAATGAGCAAAAAATAGCCAGGGGTGGGAAGAATGTCGCCTCTGTGCAATTTTTACGTCACAATTGAATTGACGTTATGAGATCTGCGTATATTTTTGGCTTTTGAAATGGGGATGATAGTTTTTTGGATATTATCCTGAAAAATTGGCTACGATTATGATAATGTTGAGGAATAACCTCGTCGCATCATTACTTTTGTTGTTTTTGTTTACAATTTGCAATTCACATGCCACGTTCATAGGATTTATGCTGCTTAAGCTGCTCTTGCAAAACTGCTTCAACCCCAGAAATCCTAGTTTTTCGAACTGTTTTGATCCTTATGTTTCTAGGATCTTCATCCCGAGAACTTTTAATAGGCGGTCTTTCCTATTTTTTTTCCCGCGCACTATGCCGAGGATTACGTGCTCATGGACTTCTGGACAAACTACGTGTTTGACTTCACTGTCCGTCCCTTTTTACCCACTCTCCTACTGACAAAATATCGTTGCGAGTATTGAGAGGGCGTGGCCTATTACATCACCCAATCCTGCAACCCATATTGCGTGACAGATCCGGATCATAGGAGTCAACAGGATAAGCGCATATGGATGGATATAGCACATGCATAGAACCGCTTTTCACCGGCCCCATATGGATGGCTTGATGACGTCATCGAAAAAGTGTACGAGTTCACGGAACAGTGACTTGTTCGCCGTAAAATTGACAGTTTTTCCCACACGGAAGCGGGTGGCTCGGCTTGGATTTAACTGCGCCTGGACTGCTTGCTCAGCAGTAAAAGCGGACGTCTATTGAAATGATGAGTTGGCGACCGGTCTAGGCCGGTTCATGCTAGGATCCATGGCTGTCGAAGGTTTCTTTGTCTAGATTAGGGGACGGATTAGCCTGATCTGGGTATTAGCTGGGCAAAAGTCTTAGCAACTAGGATTAGCAAGAGCTTTTTGCTTGGATTCTCGAGAAATTCGAGCTAAAAACTTAAAAATGCGGATACAATTGTGAATTATGCAGTTTCTGGACAATATCCTGGAAAAATTTTCCAGAAAAATTCGCTTCCTCTGAGCTCTACACTCATTAATTGAAGGGTTCAGTTTCCTAAATGAAGTTCCAGTTCTTTTAAGAGTCCTTTTTTATTGTTTTTTTTTTTTAGTTTTTTACGGAGTTTCCACGGAATTTTCCGTCCTCGGTTTTTCTGGACCTTAGACGTACTCTATGATATGTGTCCCCTCAAATCTGGAAGTTTTTCTATTTCCTTAATTTTTCCTTTATTGGATCGGGACACGATAAGATCTGTGTCGAGGGCTCTACACGCTGTGAAAGTGAAAACTAGCGAGATTAGTTCCTTTATATGAAAATTTCTAGTGGAGAGCATAGCTTTCCATGCTTGAGGCCTTCCTTGAGGTTTAAGTCTGCAGTTACAGACATTCTTACAGATAAAGGAGCCTCCAGTAGCCGTTTTCCGAGTTTCACCCGGGTTAGCCATGTACGGCAGTGCATGATTTGGTCAATTCTGTGAAGAAAAGATTTTACCATTTGGAACTGTTGTCCCGTTGTGTCCCGTTGTCCATACATGACCCAACAAGGATTAATTTAAGATTGAGCGCGCTGGCCTAACAGGCGAACATGGCCCAGGGTCAAATCGTCCCGGGATACGGGTATAGCACTTGTTTGGACAGGTCCAGCTAGGAGAATGGAGAATTGATCGTGGAAACAATGATATTGGTGGAAGGTGTGGATGGCGGGTAATTGGCTACCATGTTGGTGGGGTGGTATATACAATATTGGTGCGGTGCGTGCGAGAGGGTCCGCTTCGCTGCAGTCACCTGTACTTACCCGTGGAACTGACCGAAACTTGGGATTTGACGCGGGTCCACGATTTCCTTGGGATAGCGCTCTGTGGATGTTGCTTCAGCAACTCCACGGATGTCGTTGCAACTCAATACCTGCCGTTGCTACAACTCCACGAGTGTTGTTGTGACGTTGCAACCCAATGCCTGCCGTTGCTGCAACTCCACGAGTGCTGTCAATGTCACGGTCTAAGCGGACCTCTACTTTTCTTTTTTCAAAGTTCAGAGCAAAATTGAATTTTTCATATGTTGATAGAAGAATCGCGTGTTGTGGAACCTCCCCCACTAGCAGGTGAAAGAGCCTTCACTTGAATTCAGGACAACTGGAAGCAACTTCTATTGTTATTTTTCCTTCTTCCTCTCTCATTTTTATTGCTGGAGCTGTTCTTGTGAGCTTATGAGAGCAGCGGCTCTCTATGCAAGATTTGCAACGCAGCTAAAGCAAACACAATAGCAAAATGTCGCGGTTTCTGTGTACCAAGTAATGAAAAGGAGTTGAAATTATTGATTGATTCATGGCACAATATTTTTATAGGTGAGGCATAGTTTTAGCTTGTTTCTGAGTACCTGGTAAATTTTTTTGTGATGAACACCGCTGTCCTCATTCAGAGAGGAATAATCTGATCGTGAGATTCCACTTTCATAAGTTGGCTAAAATCCTGTAATTTTTTTTTCACAAATGTAAGGAATTAGCAAAACAAAACTGACAAAAGAGGCAAACCAGAAATAGTGAAGAAATGTATTTATTTTTGCAAAATTTTAGCAATTCGAGAGTGCGCAGGAAAAATGGGCGGGTCAGTGGTTCCACAGTGGTATGGAATTACAGTTGAAAAAAAGAATACTACAAGAGTTTCCTACTACTTAATTGGACTCAGTACTGGACTAATCTCCTATTGATATTCAAGTGTCATTGGTCTCTAAATGGACACTGTTCCTGTGGGCGGGGTTTATTGGCCGCTAATTTGGCTATCAATGACTCATTCGATTATTTTGAGGTATACGTATACTTACTGTCCTCATTCCTCATAAACTTTGATAAATTTGTCTGCATCACTTGCGCTGTGCTTCAGAAAGGTGATTACACGTTCTGACATGAATTACTTGGGTTTGGGTTCAGCGGTCGTTCTCTGCACTGACCTTTCAAAGGTAACGTGACGCTTGTTAGGGCTTGTTAGAGCTGGAGCTGCTTAGCATTTGCGAAGCGATGGTACAGGTGAATGATGACCACAACTGTACAGGGGACGTCAATCATGATCAGTACTCCCGCGGAATGACGCGCCGCACCACCTACGCGGCGCGGCCGACTGGCTAGGTGCTGCGGTTGGTGGATGTTGCCGGGATTTCCTGTTCGCCTTTAGTTTCTGCGACAATTTCATTTATTTGTAATGGCGTACATACACTCGCACTTCTTTTCGGATGTTCCTGAGTTGAGTTGAACTTTCAGAGGTGCTTCAACACGAACTCCTACCTGACATCAATAACTTCGAAAAAGAACGCACGATGCAATGTCCTCACACGATTGACCTAAAAATCATCATGGATGGGAGAAAACTAGTCATTAACCACAGTGAAGACTGCAAACCACGTTATGCATCAGCTTTATAGTAAGTAATGACAAAAAGCCTCTTCGTAGGGAACAAGCTGCAAGACGACATGTTCCTCAAATTCAGATATTAGAACTCAGTCGGTGCCAATCTATCTCAAATATTTACCAAGAAGGTCCACAAATGAATGAAATTGTCGCAGAAACTGAAGACAAGCAGAGAATCCCGGCAACATCCACCAGCCGCTGCACCCAGTCAGGCAGCCGCTCCGCGTAGGTGTTGCGGCGCGTCAATCCGCGGGAGTAGTGATCGTGATTGACGTCCCCTGTATATTCATACAGTTTGTTTTCTTGTGTTTCCATCACTATCAAAGGATTTTTATGACTCACTTGGTAACCCCTGAGGCTGTACCCAGCGCTGGGCTCTCAAATCCAGAATTTCACTGCTATTTCCAAAAGCGTTCCAATAATAGCGGCCTATTTTTGCGAGAGAGCTCCTTAACGCTGGTCTCTAGACCACGCTTTGTCCCAGGCCCTATTTCTGGGATAAATCCACGCTCATCATCATTTATCCGTGGCAAATTCACGAACCCCTCTTCAAAACCGCGGAACAACACTGTTGCGACGAGGTTGCGACGAGGTTGCGACGCGGTTCTCACAGGTTCTGACACGTCTTTGACAAGTCTTAGCGTTCGTTCTCTGTTGTGATCCGTTAGGGCTCACGTGACGCATGGGCCACATGCATCATTCAGTCTTCCAAGGGTAAACGTGTCAACACTACCAAATTTACCCATAGTTAGCACGGTCGTCGACACGTTTACCCTGGGTAATCTCAGTGACGCATGCAGGCCCTGCGTTTACCCTGGGTAATCTCAGTGACGCATGCAGGCCCATGTTGAGACGTTTCAGAACCGTAGTGAATCCCATTCGTGAGCGGCGCTGCTTTCTTTGCTTGGTCCTGACCCTGGAAGATCACGGGTGTTTTCGGGGAAAAACTCTGCGATTTCGCTAGTAGCGGCCTATTTTGACAACAGAATTACTTTATTCGAGGCGCTCCATCGATTCTGCCCCGACCCCAATTCGGATTTCAATTCGCTGCATCAGTGCTAGTGATGATCCTCATATAGCGTAACGCAATCGCGTATCCGCGGGCTGGATGGATTACGCGGGCCGAGTGGCAGTCAGTCAGCCGGCTGTGTGCCTCATTAATGGGCGTAAACGTCGAGATTCACGAACCGGATTACTGGAGGCAGCCGCTGCTGAGCTGGGCTGGGGTGGTGATGGGGTGGGGTGGTGGTGTGTGTGCAGCATGGTTTTTGTGTCATCGCTGCGTACGATCGCCGGTGCCGTCATCGCGCAGCGATTTTCCGCATAGCTCACTCGATCGCATCTCGTCGCACGCAGTCCCACATCCTCGCCGCTGTCGTCCGCATTCCAAACGTCCTTAGCTCATCTGGATCATACTATGATATCCAGAGATATTCTGAGTCGCTGATCCCGAGCTCTGCTATTCTATGGCGACTTGGCAACGCCTCGAGCGTCTACGTGCCCAAGGAGAACGTTCGGTGATCCCGTGCAGAAAATCCGTCCGATTCCGCTATTTTGACTTCGACGAGGCGGCTACCGTGCTGGAGAAGACTCTAATGACCACCACTCCACCAGCCCCACGAGAAACTTCCCCACTCCCGCCAGGATTCTGGGGAAACCTCCCGGATGTGCCGCCACCGCCGCGAGGCAGCCCCACAGAGCTGCCAGTGATCGCAAAGCCACAGCGACCACGTATGGGTACCGCTGAGTATAAACGCCGTGCTGCCGCCGGTCTATTCACTAGGAACAGTTTTAGAAGAGCTGATGGAAAGGTGATTTTCTCAAGCTACACGGATAGTTTTCCTCTTCCATAGATTGAAATTTCTGAAATTTCTGTAATTTTCTAGTCGATCACCGCGCTTTTCCTCAGACCAGTTGATTATTTCCCAGAATTCTCTCGAGTTCCCCACGATATTCTCTACCATTCTATTGGGGACTTGAGGAATCTTGGCTCTTTTTTCTCGTTCACTTTAGCTCATCTTTTTTTCTTTCTGTCTTTTTTCTTCTCAGCCTAATATTCTGGTAGACCAGCTATTTTCGCCGAAACATCAAATCAATCATATAGATGATGGCGACGAAATGAAAAAAAAAACTTTACCCCGGCGGCATGTATACCCATGGTCAACAAAAATAAACGAGAAAGAAAAAGTACTGGGAACGAAAAGTCAACCGAAAAGACACGATATACGAGAAACACATTGTTTTTGTTACTCTTTTGATAGCTTTCTGGGCCTTCTGCAAGCTGTAGGTTCCATGCGAGAACTGGTCCCCGCAACGGTCTAACGCGTAATTGTTACAAAATGCTGTGCAGCATTGACCTTCTAATGGTGCAAAACGCTTCACACGAGAAGAGAGAACGCTACTCTTACTGGTCAATCTACACTATTTTTACCCTTCAATATTACCCAATTTTTGATCACCTCTCGCCAGAGAGAGTTAACAGCGTGGGGGACCAGTTCTCGTTGAGAATAGCTTTGTTGAACAGCGCTTAATTCAAGGAAAAATCCATCATTCACTACGCAGCAGCATTACAGGAGTTTTATGAGAGCTAATATGTGCGAGACGCATCCGTGCTGAAACGTATAAGGTCCATGAGGGCATAATGATGAGGGAATTACTAGGGAGATAGAGGTAGGTGTTGACGTATGCACGCGACTCGGACGCTCGCTGGTGTCCGAGTATTCAGTGTGATTTCATGGAGTCTCTATACAAGCTCTATATGCTTATGGAAACCTGCCTATCAGCGAGTATTTGTCCATGGGGCTTTAAATATGATTGACGGACGCACGCGCGCATGCAACGCATCTCGCAGAGTAAACTTTTAACCCTGAATAGATATTTCTCGTCTTGATCGAGGGTTTTTCCTGAGCTTGGAGACATAGTTGAAATTACCCAGGGTAAGCGTGCTTACACCCTTGTTAACGATGTGTAAATCAGGGTTCAACAGAGCTAAATGACGATTAATAATCAAATAATAAATTCTGGAATCGAATCGAATATCCGACTATTCGAAGAAGAGAGAGAGTCTTACTAACCCAGCCATATTTTCTCCAGGGCTGTACTAGGCCCGACTGCATCTTTAGAAGTATAGGTAGTCTCATACCATGGGTTTAGTTACCCACGGGTAGCAGCTAGGTATGGACGTGTGGGTAACGTCACGTATGGGTGAAGATGTTGATGGATGCCAGGAAAAGCGTGAATTTTTGTACGTTAATACGTTTACCATGGGTAATTTTAATGGTGCATCCGCGCCTTGTAATCTATTTTTGGAACATCTTAGCTTTCGTCTTATTAGCGATCGAATATTCAATTTTATATGTGTCTTTATTGGATCTTATGTATTATGGTGAATTATTCCGTACTCTTCCTGATTCCACCCAATCCCTGGACATCCTAGCCACTCCACACTATTGTTATTCGTCCCCATGATTACTATGAACAACGCCGCGCAGTGCTTGCTCAGCTGTTTGCAACGCTAGCTATAGCCATTTTCGAGCGCTTTTTCACGGTCTTTTCTTCATGTTTTCGTTATGTTTCACTCGACGTCGATGTTTTCTGTTGTACGATGCCCTTACGAAGCTCATTTTTCGCTGAATCAGCTCTAGGATGCAACACAGTACACGCATAGCATGCGAACAATGTTCCTTAAGTAGAAAATGGGAATGGTGTTCCGAGAAAATTGGGCTTATGCTGGGTCGGCTTGTGCTACTGGGATTACCCAGGGTAAACGTGTCAGCGGTTTTGTTGAGAATGGATAAATTTGAGGAGGCTGAAAGGTTCACCCTGGGTACATGTCCGCCCTGGCAATTTTGGCTGGGAGAGGGGTCAAGGAATAGCACCAGCACTCAGAAGGGACTGGTAATTAGTCACGGGTGAAGTGGGTTAGGGTAAAAAATCAAGAGAAAGTAAACAAAGCAATAAATATATGCAATTAAGCAAAACATACCATTGATAGGGTTTCTAGGCATATTTGTGGTAAATTCCATTGAATCCACTTTCACTCTTTTAACAGCCTTCCTTGCCAAATTTGCCTGAAAGCTTTTTATTGCCACGTGAAAAGTATGGGTATTGACTGATTCCTTGTTACCACCTCACTTCACATCGACATCTCCAAGTTATACCAATACAGTCTCCTTCTATGCGGTTTCCATGACTCGTTGCCTATGACGTCAGAGCTGCATGCGTTCCATGGAGAAAGGCCCATTCTTCAAATAGCTATTGTTAATGTCATCTGGCGCATCGTTGGAATTAATCAGCAGTTGGTCAGAATTCTAAAGGTGCGTGCGAGCGTTCACAAAAGGCGCCATTTTAGTTGTGGAGTCTGAATGCCATGGTTTTCTTCAGTTTTTCTTCACCTTTAGGAGAGTCGGCAAATGTGGGCGGGGTGTGGGCGGACCCGATTGCAATGAAGGGCATGGTAATTAGCTGCAGAAGGAAAATTGAAGTAGTTACACAAAAAATGAGTTTTTAGGATGTTTGCCTTGGAGCTTTGAATGCTTTGCCTTAGAAGGAAACAAGGCGGCTTGGCTCTGACCTTAGGTTAGGTTAAGGTTAACCCTACGGGTCTTAATGTCCTCCGAGCCACCCATGGATCTCACAAGTCGCACAGGCAATCCCGAACACAGTGAAACGCTGCCGTTTCCATTCCCAGCGATGAGTCAGCGGCAAATTGCACCGCAGCCCCACCGCCGGTGCATCGACGCCGGCGCTGGCGGTGCTTCGCCGGCGTCAGACGCCGTGTCGCACCGTGCTGTGGCTGGCTGCGGTGACTTCCACACCTTCTTCTGCTGCGGTCGAACCGCCTTAGCGTTTTATTCGTTGCGCCGCCAGTGTTTATACTAGTCACTGATGGCTGAGCGCACTCGCTATCATATTGTCAGATTCACCGATGAACATGGGGTAAGGCTATTGCTTGGCTGTTGTTGTGAGCTACATTATCGATTGGTTATTGATTGTATTTGCCTCAGAGTATGGATATAATGCCTGAAAAGTTCAGGTTTCATATGAAGTCTAGTATTGGAGTATTTATGGGAATTTCTAAATAAAATAGCAAGTAATCTATAAGAAATATTTTTCGTGGATTCTGGATTTTTTACGCCCTTGCCAGCAAGAGAAATAGCCTATAAAACCTCGACCGTGGCGGCAACAAACTTCTAATCGTTTACAATTCTGTTTTTTTTTTCTTTGAAAATTGTGCTATCCTTACCATTCTCATCCTGATCATTCTGGAAACTTTCATCTGGCTCTCATTCCGGAGAAATTGCGGTCTTCTCTGCATAATTCCTGGATCTTTTTCCTATTTCATAGCCAACGGACGCAAATTTCAGCTCCCAAGGGCCAACATCTAATTTTTCTGGATCTCTCTGTAAATACACACAATGAGTTTGTAAATAGATATGCTTTTCATAGAGATATCATTGCACGCCGCTTTCTTTTTTTTTCCTCTGGAGTGTTTGCAATACTTCCGGGAAATATGGTACTAAATGTGTGTAGACAAGGTTTTTTTTTTTTTGTTAACCATACATTTCGAACCTTACTTTTACACTCCTTGGGAGTTTTTATCATTTGTTAACTATTAGGATTTTTATTCCTCTAGAAATTTCTCTTTTCTACTGCGACTTCAAGCAAGTCCTCGCCTTATTTCTTAGATGACAGCATTTTTATTTTAAAAGTATCTCCTAATCATTTATTTTTTTCTGGACTTCAAGGATAAAATAAGCTTCTACCGTACTTAGGGCCAAATAATGTACTGGAGATAGTTCGAAAGATCGAGTTCGAATATTCAGTTCCGAATGAATCGGGGACTCAGACGTTCAAAAGTGAAGGAACGATACAGTTCTGGAATTAATACGAGAAAATTCTAGAGCTTTTTTCTGAATACTTGAATTTTCTGGATCAAATACTGAATTGGAATTAGACTACTCAAATTGTTCGATTTTTATTCAGTTATAAATATAGCTTTTATCTCTTTTTGCTTAAAATTTTCTATGCTCTAGGACTGAAGTAATTTTCCGACCATGTAAAATGAAACACTCCAAGACTAGATGAGTGAAATCTCTCCCATTCATAATTCTCTATTGAGTTTCGAAGAAATATTAATTGCTCGTTACTTCAATTCAGTAAAAATTTAAGGGAAAAGAAAACTAATTTTCCTGCAGATCTACATTCACCGCTTGTTGTAACGTCTCAGATATTTGTATTGCCCAAGGAATTGAGTAATTTTCTGGTAACTCAGAGAAATTTCCCACTTCAACAGGATATTTCTGGCGAATTTTCGGTAGACTTACGATTCTTTGCGAAATTCAAGTCCCCTTCGCCGCGCCGCGACCTCAAGCGGTGCGGTCGTGTTGCGGCGCCCGCTCAAAATATCGATTGATAAGCGAGTTGCCGCTCTCAGGTTGTGCATGATGGTATAGCTGGGTTCCTTTATGTGAACCTTATTTTGACCACTTTTTTGGAGCGGATAGACCAAATAAACATCTTGGACTGCATGCAAATGTCCATTCACATTCATTTATAGGTGAATTCTAGCGATTTAATTAGTCCAACCTTTCAGGAGACGAAAGAGGAGATCCTGACGATAACGTCACCGTCGTCACATCAAGAGGATCAAAACGACTCGGGTATCGAAAATCGCACCACCGATTCGCATTCACCGTCCACATCGTTGGATTTCTCACCGAGAAGTGTGTCTTAGAGCATTAACCGGCAGAATTTAAACTATAACGTCGTTAAGAAACACGTTAAGGTGACTCCAAGCTCACATCATCTGAATTGATCTCACCGAAAAGCTCTTCACACACGTATCTGACGGACACGTCGTCAGCGAGTCGTACGGAACAACCGCCAGACTACGCGCCGCCACCACCACCGCCGCCGCTAGCAGACGAGAAGGACCAGTCGCTTGATCAGGTTAGTTTTTCTTTGGCGCTATTTCAATATTTTTGACCCGCTCGCACGCGCCGCGCCGTCTACGCCTTGACGCTCTGATTGCCTGCACATCCATAAAACCCACTGATATCGCGCCTCCGTTTTCGATCGTTGCTGTGGTGTTAGTTATTCTTTGTCGCTATTTCAATATTTTGGACCCGCACGCACGCGCCGCACCACAATATCGATCGAAAATGAGGGCGTGATATCAATGGGCTTTGTGGATGCGCAGACAATCAGAGCGTCGAGGCGTTGATGGTGCGGCGCGTGCGTGAGGGTCCACGACAGTGAAGTCTCTTTGCCTAAGTGATTTCTTTGAAATACAGTATGTAGTATTCATTTATCGATTGGAGAAGCACTTTCCCAATCAGGGGTACGAAATTCCGGTTGAAACTGAGAAATGAATAATTTTTTTCCAGCTTTCCTGGATAATTTCCTGGACTACATCTTTGTATCTCAGGTCGTAGTTCCTCTGCACATCACACGAGCCGTACCGGTAGCTGTTCCGGTTAAGTCCGACGACGACGATTACCCGCCGCCGCCACTACACCTGCGAAGGCCCGCGTCATCAGACAGAAGCACAGACGTAAGCCATAGAATATTTATTGGCGCTCCCTTTCTTAAAATGGGTGAAAAAATCAATAAAATATACAGAGCACACATATATTATGACTTTTAACCACGTTAGTCGCCACGAAAACGCAGTTTTTTTCGTTACAGGACCTATCAACGCGTTTCGAAACCGCTTCGCTAGATATCAGAGCGACGCCCACGTTCCACTACGAAGAGCAGGTATGTCGATTTGAGTTTTGTGTGACAGTTTCGAGACTTCGGACTTTTTTAGTCGTACTAGGCTGTCGCATTGCTTTCGGACGCGTCTTGAATCGCGTTTTGTTCTATTTCTGTGTTGTACGCAATTTTGCGTCGCTCCCTTCAAATGGGATATTTTTCGTCATGTTATACTTAATTTATTTTTTACTGTGTGATAATGCTATATTTATGTTTATATTTTTTGCGTGAGAATTCGCATTGTTTTTACATCATAAAATATTCCTAGTTCATTCTAAAGTGATTTCTTAAGAAAATCCGTCTGTCTGGAATGAATTAATTTTTATTAAATTGAATGATTTGTTTGCGAATTGATTTTTGGGGAGTAGACCGTTGTTGCGAGAAGTCAGGCGCTGCAACTGGCCCATCAGCTGGATTGGCCAATCACAGGTCCCGGTCACGCCCACCTGCCGCATACATAGAACACTTCACAGCCAGTTCCTGTCTTTCTATAGTTTCACTGAATCGAAAGCTCAAATGAAAATTGAATTTTTGAGAAGTGGAGCACTTCAGCAGAAGATTCTATGCGGCTGAGCACTGCAATTGGCTCGTTAAATAGGCCGGCCAATCACAGACGTGACCACGCCCTCTTTTCTTGTACAGTGTTTCGCACCAAATTCTTGCGTGGATGGTTGCAAAGTTTTTACTTCTATTAAACTTCTGCTCCAATCCTCACATTTTATTGTTAAAAAAACTGAGAGAATGGATCAAGTGTGGATGATTAGGTGGATTGACCAATCATAGAGGGTTGTCACGCCCACTTTTCCAGCACAACGCTTCCCACCCAATTTTTTGACTGTATGCTGACCACTTGAAATAATTCTCCAAAAAAGTGAATGAACGAAAGTGAACAAAAATAAACTCCGAAATGCCTCAAAGGTCAGAAAAAAATGAAAATTTCCTTTTTTTCCTTTTCCCTGGGATGAAAATTCTCTGCTAGTTCTCCGCTTTGACTAGCCTTTTTCTAAGTTGTTGGTTCTTGCACAGAAATACATAGGTCCTATCTCTGAGAAATTCTGCAGTGCGCAATCAGGTCCGTTGGGCAGCACTATGTGGACTTTTCCAAGTTTTCCACCAATCAGGCACCAGCTCACCATAATTGACCAATGGTGCGGCAGTAATCCTCTTATAATTGGTGTTTTCTCACCGAGTCCTCCCACAATTTGCACAGTTCGACGAACTCGTCCTGACTCCACCAATTTTTTGTTGTCGCGTCTGCACATTGTCACGCTCCTTGTGCCGCCAGCAGATCATCTGTCGGCGCTCCATCTGTGCGCGACACGTTTAATCCTTTTTTCAATTGCTGAACATGTGATCGGATCGGCCCGAAATCGGCCATTCACTCCCCGGATGCCGCCTCCTGTTTTTCGCGCCATCACGCATTATAGCGATGCGAAGATCTGCAACCGCTGCGAGGTTGTCCACTACAGCTCGTTCAATTACGGAAATCGGGATAAATTGCGAGTTATCCTGAAGATCAGAAACGTGAGTGGTTGCAGTAGAGCTCGGTGCCAGAAATCCAGAGACGTGCCCACTTCTGGCTAGGTACAGGTTTCAGCAGTGCTGTCACTACTAACATAGCTAAAACGTTGACACACTTTCCTCAAACTGTGGCAAAATTGAACTCGTCCTCAAATTTTTTTCCTGAAATATTTCCGAACCTGATTCTTTACGCTTATGGTTGCAATGAGATGGCAGTTTCCTCCTTATAGTGAATAGCATCATTTAGAGGAAATTAGCTGATTCATTGCCACTTTATTTCAATGTTGCCTACTCAGTCTGTCTAGCAATTTCTCGATGTTGGCGTTTGACCCGCCTACTTTTCGAAAAATTCGCCATTCATGTGGTTTATTCTACCCCGAACTTCTTGGTTTTGCGCAATGGCTTGACTCTAAAAGTCGCTAATTCTCCTTATTTCTGGAAACGGAAGCGGTCGTCCGCAAATGCGGAGCATGGCCGAGCTTAGCTGAGCTAGCGGATTGATGAATGCACCAATCATAAGGCAGCGGGACCGCCCCTTTTCAGTTGCTGTGCATCTTGAGAGAAGGGAACGGAGGCCTTGTCCATCCATTGAGGATCTACACTGCCAGAATTTTGGGAATAATTGGAAATTAGCTTTGATTTCGAACAATTACCAGCAGAAATTAGAACCTTTTTTTATTAGGGGACCACTTGAAAAGTTTTGATAGTTTATCTCCTGTCCTGCCGCTCTCGCAGGTATGAGTGGATTCAATGTGGGCGGGACTTAGGTCTCATCTCACGACCACCCATGAATATGTAGACGAAAAGTTTAGCAGTATTGACTAGGCTTTCTGGCAGCTATATTAAACCAATTGGCTTGTTTTTTTTTGGATTGGTCCCTTCCTGGATGTGGGCGGGTAAATCGCCGACCACAGCAAGTTGAACAAATCTTTTAGAACGAATTCTACAATGCAATGACAACAGCCCAATACACTATGAGTAATTATCGATTGACCAATGTTTAATTAGTTGTAACTGAGCGATCCTCTATCAGAGAACAGAACAAGGCGGCCAGAAGTCTACTCGACTCCTGAAACTACTGGTAAACTGCCAGTTTTTTATCCATGACCACCAAAATGAGCAACTTTCGGTGCAGAAGAGTGCGCCAGGATGCGGTTGGAAGCGAATGCGAATGTCATGAACTTTGTCGCCTGTCCGGACGAGCAGCAGGTGTTCTAATTAACATATCGTCGGCCAGAATCTAGCAGCAGCGTCCGCGGCTGCTCGCTTCCGCACTCTCCTTCGGCGGTCCCTGCGCTATCTCTCTGGGCCATCGTCACCGCTATGGAATTCTAATAGTTTCCATTGCTCTACTTACATACTCCTTCCGGACGCACGTGCGTTCCCCCGTTCCGTCACGGCTAGCATGGGATTGAACGCATCGAAATCGGTAGGCTATAGGTCCATGTTTCATTGTGCGTGCTCCGGACAACTCACGTTGTGGGCGGAGCCTGATTTTTCGTCAGAAGCTCCATTGACCAATAGAAGGACGGCTCTCTCATTGGCGGATGATTATATTTCAGCTGTTCATTCCATTTTTTTGCCAGCGTAATATTCCAGCAATATATGTTTTGGCACAGCTTTGACAGATTTTTGTTACTTATAAATAAGTGAGTACTTAAGTAGTAGAGAACTGATGTTTAGAAGTTTTTCAATGTAATTTTCAGTGTTTTTGATGCTGTTTTTCTTATTTTTTTTCAGTATTTACCTTCGTTCTGTTTAAAAGATTGCATATTTTTCATACACATAAGTTACTATGGTTCAGCATCATCTCATAAGAAAAATTTCAACAGATCAATGATAAAAATATTCGTTTTCAAAAATAAATACGTATGAGCTGTCAATTATGTCCCCATGATAACTTTTTCCTTACAAAAATATGATCTAAATGTGTTGTTTTAGGAAAAAAATTGTTTGTTCCTTCTTTTTGGTATTCTGTCTTCATTGTGATTTCTGGATATGCTTTCGAAAATTATTAGAAATGAGTTAAAATGGGTCTTACATTGCTTTTCTACGATTTTATATTGGTCCCTTATTATCCAATTTTATCCCTGAATTTTCTGCTTTTTTTTTCGCTTTTTAGTGTTGAATATGCAATAGTAATAATAAAAATAGAACTAAGTAAGTAAAACTACAATAATAGACAGTGGTATGGTATGTATACTTAGGATAGACTATCTCGATCTTCACTCGAAAGTTTTTTAGGCAGCCAGTTCTAAGTACGACGAGGACAAGCCAGACACGCGTAAGTTCTTGGAGTTTTATGGAGCAATATTTCTTTAACTTTCCTAGTTTTACCTGGAATACAACAGTGGCTTTACTGGAAATTTACTTATCAGAGTTGTTTCTCTGAATAAGCTATCCCCAACAATGACCTTTCAGAAAGTGTCGACTTGACGGTTGAACTGAACAGAGAGCAGAGAGGACAGGTGGGTTTTCTCAACTCCTGATTCCTTTGGGATTTCGCTTCGGAAAGCCATTTTATGGATAAAATTATGTTTTCGATGGTTTTCCTCAACTTGTTTTGGATTCTTTCGCAGTAGGATTGAACTTAAGGGGAGAAATAATTATCTCGGTTATTCTTAGAAAGGATTCTTATAGGTAACAGCAGTCAGGTATCCTGCAACAAGGAAAATAGAAACAATACCTGCTCCAACGGAGGACTCGAAGGTAAGAGGGTTCAAAATTGTTGCAACACCCCCTGGTTTATCCAGTAGCCTAGTGCTCAAGAATGGTGGGTAATGGGTGAACCAACAACACTATGGCCAGCATGTTACCTTGAAAGAAAGGATACACTTGAGGCATCAACAAGTTTACCCGGGGTAAAGGTGATGCAACTCGGCTTACCTGCCATCCATCTCTCGAAATATCTACCCTGACGTGGTAAAGTAAAGTGGTGGGCATAATATACCCCGTGGTGAGGAGCCGGTGAACTTTACTTACCTGTGTATACCATCCGTTACTCCGTACTCTACGGATAACTTCTGCGCAGTTCAATCACAGATACAAACAGGATGACCACGCACACCTTTCTTTCCCACCGTGAACTGTGGGTAACATTGCCCAAGTTGCGTTGACGTCGTAGATCAACGTTTACGTCCTTGTTTCCTCTGGGTAACGCTACATGTAAGTAGCATATTACAGTTATGCATGTCGGCTCAGGGTCTAGATATACCATTGAGGTTACCGAGCGTAAAAGTGTTGACGCCCGTGTTAGCGATGGGTAAATTTGTGTGGTGCTGAAACTTCACCCCGGGTAACCTCAATAATCGATAGGCAATACCGAGTCCATGTTATGTCACTCTGCGCAGAGATTTCATAAATCTCACTGTTATCATTACCCAACGTGTTTCCTTGGGTTACCCTGATGCTGGCTGCAGAAAACTCAATCTCTAGTGATGACCTTTTCACGTACCATTTTACTTACCCTGGGTAAACTGTATGAACCACCCCAGGAAAGGAGGTTCTGCGTGCTTTCTGCTTGAGTTTCTGTTCAGGAACTAGCTAATTAGATGGCAGCAGATATGCCTGTTTTTTACCTCCTTTTCCCCTTTTTCTTTGTGTTTTCCGTATCACTATCCAGAAAATCTTTTTTTTTAGGCACGAATCTTCACCTCACAAATTACGCACAACGTTGAGCCGCCATCCAGCCGGCATTACTCCTACTCTTCCCAACCGTCAAGTCCGCAATTGCGTCACAAAAATATGCCTCCTACCACTGTGTACCGTGCTGTGGACATACCTTTCGATGAGTCCCCAGCTGCCTACCAGCCAAAGAAGGTATGGTTTCCCGGGGAGGGACGAGACAGGCAGAGTATGTGTCATTTATAGGACGAAAATCTGCACACGATTACGGTAGTGATGGGTACACATCCGGTCCAGAAAGGGCTAGGATTCACAATCACCATAGAGCGTGGACGTCCCACCATTGACAGCGTTGTTGTGGGGACACCAGCTGATCGGGCGGGGCTACTGGTAAGTACTACTTGGAGCTGACTCCTTTTTGGGCTTACTGTAGCCTACAGTAATGACCTTCAGATCGGCGATCGTGTAATTTCCGTAAATGGCGAAGAGCTCAAAGATAAATATCCATCGGCGATAAATCGACTGCTACACGACGCTGCGCGCCTTGGCGAAGCGGAAGTAGTCGTCGAGCGGAAAGATGGTAAGCGATTTTTATTGATCGGCCCGGCGACATGTTGCGTAGCTAGCTGCTCCTGCTACTTCTACCCTTTCTATCCCCCTTTCTATGCTTCTCCTGTACTTTCTGCTGCGTTTTCAGCGAAAATAGCACAAGTGAAGTCGTTGTCGTCGCTGGAGAATTTCGACAAAGCTCGTTCAGTGTTCACCGAGACGCGGACGGTCGACTCGTACGCGGAGTTTAAACGAAAGCATAGCCGAGGCATGAGCTTCTTCTATTTCTTCTTCAGGCGAGGACTGGTCCCCGTAGTGTTTTCCGCCTTCGCTTTCGCTTACTCTTCCTCTTCTTCCACTCCTTGCTAGCTAATATTTTTGGTGAAATAAAAATCTCTGCGCAGGACATAGTTACGCAAGAAGGAGTTTGTTGGGGATCAGTTCTCGCTCATTTATTTCGTGTGAAATGATTCATTAAAAGATGTGAGAAGTGGTCCCTGCATCTTGTTTTCTGGCTAGAAATCACGTTTCGAACAACTATTACCTTTTTTACTCCCGTTTTGTAATTTTCCACTCTCCACACTGTAGCGTGATAGCTTTCTATGAGAGTGCAGAAAAACCGGGGACCAGTTCTCGCACGATGACTCCTCAAGCTTTCGAGGTATTTCTCTTCCCTAATATTCGGAATCTTTTGCTTTTCCTCAAGTCTCCTACCACTACTACACTAGGAACGCAAGAATCAGCGATAAGAAGGCACAGAGGTTGGGGACCAGTTTTCGCCGGGACCAGTTCTGGCCGGGATCACTCCTCGCCGTCAAGCTTCTAATTCTCTTCTAGTCTCTAACATCTGCAGTTTTTTCCGAAACATTTCTTCAGGATAACTTTTCCTGGGTGACCTTTCTTGGATGACCGTAGAAACTGTAAGAGAATTTTTTACAAGCGAATTTCAGTGCTGCAGACGTTTCTTGAAGAAAAAATTTCGAAGGAAATTTTCTCAGTACTCACAACAATTTTCAGATTTCTTTTTGAAGCCTGAATTTTTCGAAAAAACAGACTAATTTTTAGCGTCACGAGCGGATCACCCTAGCGCACGTGAGTATAACTCGCTTCCAAGGTCTACGTCAACTGGTGCCATACCAAGGAGGGATAATTCGGTATCCAGTGAGTTTTCCGCGGAATTCCTTGGATTTTGATGTCATGTGGTTTGATTTGTCTCCAGATTTAAAATAATATTTTTCTACAATCTTTTAAAGCAAAATTACAGGTGCTCGCTCGAAGGCAAGCTCGCCCGCGCGTTCATACTATGAAAGCTCGACGTATCGTTCAGAATACAGGAGTCAGACGAATGGTGGTACACCAGACTACAGGTGGGAATCCAGGAAATTTCTGGAATATTTCAGGGAATTTCCTCTGAAGTACTAGCTAGGAGCTGGCAAATCCCTGTCTGGTTAGCTTTTTCTCGCAAAAAAAAAAGATAGACATAGCCAAGACAATAGCCATGTAGCAGTAAAATCACCTCATTTGGTTATCCGTGCAACCGTTGTCTACCGTAACCGCTACAGTAACCCTTCAGAGTCACCTCCATGCATGAAAGGGCGGGGCCAGGAAAACTCACCGATTTCGTTCCCGAAGTGGAACGCAACATCACAAAATCGAAGGACGAAGAGAGGAGAGGTGAATTTTCCCGAATTTCCCAACTTTTCCCATTATCGAAGCCAATTTCCTGCAGAATTTTCCTACCGCCGTGCATCAGACGAAGAGCCGCGCTTGATCCGTAACTACGACCTTCCGCCAGCGCACACGACGACGGCTAAAGTCACTTCGAGTGTGACGGTAATTTGCTGGAAAAATTCTTGATTTTGTGGATATGGAGAGAAAAAATGAGGTTTTTCAAGAGTACGCCGATGACATCGTCCCGCCGCGTCCAGGATGAGTCCGTGAGTGCGGTCCTGAAACGATCTACATTGCCGAGAAATGTGGGTTTTAGCGTGGAGCTTTGGTATTTTGGAATTTTTGGAGGGTTTTCGAGCCAATGAGAGCCAATGTTTACCTAAGACATGATAAAAACTGTAATAAAAGGAGGAGAATTCTATGGAAACCGGATTTCTCAACGACCTCTGGGTGAAAGAAGACGCGCTCCATAGCGTTGAGAAGCGCTGTATCTTCCCTCCTCATTGGTTGTCTTTGAGCCTCTTCGACTTTTAATCTGTTTATTGTTTACTTATTTATTTATTTATCTTTTTCCATCGTTTATCCTCAAGTGGACATTACCAGCTTGGCAACACATTGAAAATTACCAGCTTCATACACGATAAATATGGGCTTTTTTTCTGGATTTTTCACAATCTACTGGCTTTTTTTTATTCCTGGGTCTTCTTTTTCCTTCTTTTTTCGACAACCATCCCTTTTATACTGGTACGACTTTCTTATAGAAACGATATAGTCGTCGTGCTACTTCGGCGATACATTTCCTTCTATGATTCAGCGTCTTTTGCGGCAATTGTTACGTCTTAGAAATCGTTTGATGAATGTACGGCGACGTCGGCGGCGGCGTAGTTCGCCCGCACGACGTCCGCTGTCGTCAGCTGTTCTATTGTTGACTGATCGACTTTGAACGTTGGTACATTGCCAGAAATGGTACTCTGCTGTGGTCCGAGGAAGCCGGAGGAGGTAGTTGCTAATATTCTGGCCCTTGCCATGCTAGTTTCTAATGTGAAAGATCCTTTTTCGGCCCTTTCGCGCACCCCGAGTAGTGCTATACTAAGCGATGCACTGTGTTCTAAATTCTTAGATCCTTAACAGACATTTCTCCGAGCAGCAGAACTCTTTTGAGCGTACCTGGATATCCTCTCAGGAATCGTACCATCGGAAATCATAGCATCTTGGGGTGTCTTATGCCCGATACATAATTTCCAAGATTGCCTGTTTTTTTGAAGCAGAAGTGTTCTTTGATCTTCCACCTCTGAGTGTTCCGGGAACGAAAAATCCATAGAATAATACTTTTGTGTGGATAAAATTGGAGGATTCCCACCACCAACGCAATTTCGAACCTACACAAACCTACCAAACCGAGTGTCATCTCCTCCTAACCCCCTGTCTGAACATTCTTGGGTATGGATCCACCATCGAGATTACCCGGGGTAAGTGTTTTGACACCGGTGCTAACGGTGGGTAGGTTTCCTATTCCTGGATGCATCATCGAGATTACCCAGGGTAAGCGTGTTGACGTCTGTGTTAGCAATGGCTAAATCTGTATGGTGTTAGCACATTTACCCCGGGTATTCTTATTGATGCATGCGGCGTCTGTTGTCAACACGTTTACCCTGAGTAATCTCAATGATGCATGCAGCTCCTGGAGCTGAAAGTCGGGGTGCGAATTTTGTAGCTTTTTACCATGCCATGCACGCCTTGGCCTACCTCAAGATAACTGAAGCCATTTACTCCTAGGGGCTTATTGGTGGAGTTGTGAAAATTCCAGCATTACAGAGATCTGTTTTTTTGGTGGCCTTCTCTGATCTACGATTAGGTAGTGAGTAGAATTGGCCAATCGCAGAGCGGCTTCGCACCGCCCTTTCCTGGTTGCAGCGTTCCGCACCCAGTGAGATTAGCGTATTTCCACCTTTGGTGACAACTTGCGTCCGTAGTTTTCTTATTTTTCCGACAAATTTTAAATAATAGCCCTAGAGGGCTGTGGATACTTGACTTTACAGAAAAATAGTTTTTTTTTTCGGAAATAAGCGCTTTCTGGAAATAATGGTAGTACAATTTTATCATTTTGATGGAAGTCTGCAGTAGCAATTTTTCCAGCAAAGTGGCAAACTTTTCCAGCAAATTTTTTCAATAGAAGTATCAATTTCCCTGCGGACTGTAGTTTTCTGCCAAATTTTCCCAGAATGGAATCCTCCGAATGCGTCGGCATCGGAGCTTTGATATTTCGTTGTTTTATTTGTGAAACATTCCGGTGTTCCCGAATTGTCCTTTTATGGGCCCTCCCAGGAATGACGCATCCACGAACGGGCATATTTACGAATTCGCGCACGGGCGAGATGCTACGTCATGTTAATTAGGTGGTGATTGTACAAAAAATGCAGCTCTGCCTGCTTTACAATACATTTCTTCCAGTGAATGTGTTAGAAGGTGAGGGTTAGAGAAAGTGGGCGGGGCTAACGACGCACTGCTACTGAATTTTGAACGAGTTGCTGCGTAGCGTACCCAATATGCGGAACAAGCTGGATCATAACTTGTTCAGGATGGAATTCAGTACCTTAAGGAAAAGGTGAACTTCAAAAATTTCATAACCATTTAATGAGAGACGCCCCGCCCACAGCTTTGCTAGCGTCGTGATTGGGCCATTCTTGGGTCCTGACACGGCTTCTAGCTAACTCATTTAATCAGTAAAAAAAGCGCTCAGGACTACTTCTCGCGCTAGGATCCTTCACTTTCTTGAGAATTCGGCGAAGCTTTCATTTTTTCTTTTGCATCTTTTTTGATTCACCCCTCAGATACCGTACCACCGCAAACTACAGTACTCCTCAATTTTTAGAGGGTCAAGATTGACCGTCCATCACTTCTTCAGCATTGAAGAATCGCTCATTTTCTCGCATGTCGGCGGCGAATCCTCCCAAAATGACGTCATCAAACGTGCGCGACCACTTGCCAAAAACCACCGGCACACCTTACTTCCCGCAAAAATGCAGAACGCTACCGTATCGCTTGCGCACTGGTCACATGTAGGTCATGCCAACAGAAGTTCAAGTGCGCTGCGAACTATATTCATGGATTCACTACTACCGACTATGTAAATATGCGTAGTGGCCATAGCGCTCAACGTGTTTCGTTCCTGGATAGTATCGATTTTTCGTTGAGAATTATTGATTACTACTGATCCTAAGATGCGAATGACGTCATCGAAGTGATGAGTGTCGTCGACGCTTTTCATGTAAATTTATGTGCGGGAGCGGCATGCATTCCGCTATTGAATGATCATTTGGCCAGCAGTGTTGTTTCGTGTTCTGGTTATTGATCCGCCTTATTGATTTTTTTGTGGCTACCGTGACGTCACTGACCTTGTTTCATGTGGAGACATTGTTCCAATCCAAGCAATTGCTATTCTCAGTTTTGGGCCCTAGATTTTCTAAATCGTCATGCTTTCAATTTCTTCAGTTTTTCCAATAAATTATTTTTATTCCGAGCAGTGATAAGTCAATATTCATATTTATGACCTCAAAAATCAATATGATATAGGTTTTTCCATTGTTTCCGCTTTCATTTTGGTGCAACTGCACACTTCTTCACCCGATCTTCCCTCATTCCTTGCTTTCCTGACAGGTTTTTTTTTCAGGATTTTTCCAAAAGCTGCTCATGTAGCATTCGATAATTATTTGTTACTTCTTCGAAAATCCATTAGTATATTGTATTAATCACTATATACTATTCTAGTATACTATTATATATATTACTACATTTACCCAATATATATTGTATATTTTACTGGGTAACTTTTAACAATTTTGTGGGGACTATTTTTAGAAAAATTATTTCTTTGCATCATGGTCCTTGAGAAGGACATTCTTGAAAGAATCCAGAATTTTCCAGAGCCACGCCCACAGCACCGAAGAACACGCGTCCGATGACGATACTATAGCGGGAAAATCGTACCTGGTAGGTGGATTATCGATTAACGTGGCGTGCGCTAATATGTTCGATACCTGTCTGTACTTCATACCCGTACATGGACGTCAGTGTTGTTCCAGTCAATTACGAATGTCTTCTGCATGCGTTTTTTTTTTCGTTGTAAAGACGGCGTCGCGACGTGGTCGTGACGCAGTCGACATCATCTGGCAGTGCTCAGCGTGTGCCAGCTGGTGCTTGTGTTTGCTGTTGTTGTGCGCGTGAAGCAGATTTTCTGTGTTATCGCTAGCCGCTTCTGATTTCGCTTCGCTTTTTCGTTTCGTTGCTATCTTTGCGTTATCGCCGTGTGTACTTTCCCGACGACGTTCTACGTCTGCGGCTGCAGCAACTGCGAAATTCCAAGGAATTCTATGTATTACTATGTATTTTGGCCATGAATATTCGTTTTTGCATTTTACGAGAACTGGTCCCCATGATCGCGCTGTAGCATTATAACTTCATCAATTGTACCATTCTTACATGCATATTAGTAAAACAATAATAACTTTAATATCAAACACGTGAATATGCATGTATAAATAGGAAAATCCACGCATCTGCACTATTTGTTCGTGCCCCCGGCGAGAACTGGTCCCCATGATCATACTGTAGTATTATAACTTGATGCATTACATCATTATACATGTGTACATATTAATAATGTATATTTTTCGTTATTTTTCGGTGAAATATAAGCTGCTTACATACATGTCATCTACGAATATAGTATGGGCCAAAATGTTTCGTCATTTTGGCAACAGTGTTGAGGACCAGTTCTCGCATGATAAAAAAAATTAAGAAAAATCTATTTGTTCTAGTTCCGTTCCCTTCTTTTCTTTTAACTCCTCCACTGAGGCAAAAATTAATAGTACGTCTCCTTTTCTTCTGTTAATCCAGAAAATTCTTAGGTTTTACGAGTTTCTGTTTCTTTTTTCCACTTGATCCTGTTTTGGATTCCACTCTCTTATTGGATATGGGCCAAACCACATGCCATTCTATTGAAAAGTCATTCCTAGGCTTGCTTCCGCTATTTTCAGAGCAAGGGACCGCGCTAAGATTCTCACTCTTCTAATTCAGAAAGTTTCAGCTAATTCTTTATGACTTTTGTCCTAGATTTTTGTTAAGGCGCATAATTATTAAGTTAGAAAAAAATGAATTAAAGGATTGTCGTTGAACACTCTTGGACTTCCAGGAAGGTAATAATCTGCCCATCTTCCCGAACCGATTCTCTCAATAAAAATGGATGTTTTTTTTTTCTGCAAACGATCCGCCTCAATAACGAAACTGCCAAAGTTCAAAGAAAAGCAGAATATTTCACTGCGTTGGGAAACTAGTCCTGGTTCTGAATGGGCGGGAAGCTCAGGATCTTCCCGAAAATGTTCATGAATCCCAGCACTCGTGACAGCCGTAATTTTTGTATTTCATCACTTAACTGTTAATTAGAGACAAAAAATGGAGAGGTTCCATAGGTTTAGGGTTTTAATTTGGTTCTTATGCTTCACAGGGTGAAGTCACTGGGGCAGCGCCTTCCAGACCCATTGACGCGTCGCCCTAGTGATCCTTACCTGAACTATGTACTAATGGTCTAGTCACTGGGGTTCGTTTGCATTTAATGCATCATTTGTCGGAAATTGATTTTTTCAGGAAACTTTTTTTTTCGGAGTTCCGAATCAGCATCCATGGAAAACCAATTTTTTTTTCTGAATCTGAGCAACTTCCGAAAAAATCCCGTCTCGATCCGTTCCGAAACGGTAATTCTGCTATGAAATGAGTAGTGCGGCCAAATATGCATAATCCTTGGAATAGTATAGATTGTGAAGCGTGTAAACAAGCGGAGCCATACCAGGCACATGACATTCGGCCTGACATTCATGGCGGAATTTCTGCTAAGAAGCGATGAGTCAAATAGTTTTCTCTGTGTACTTTTGTACCAGAAGATATAATCTGTATGCCCTTCGATAACCGTGTGCACTTTGACATCGTCATCACAGCACTGTGCACTCCAAAAATGCCGCCATCTCGATTGATTTATGGCTTAATGAATGGCTTCTCCTTTTATTGCAACGTTATTTTTCTCTTCTTTATGTTGCGTTTGCAGTGAATTTTCTTCTATGCACGATGACTAGTTACTACTTTTCTCTACTTTTCCTGTTGTTCATTTGTTTTTGCTCTACTCGTGGTGTTTATACTCAGCGTCGATTTTTTATGAGTGTACAGAATGCGGTCTAACCACATACTACAGCGATATGGTGTTTATAGATAAAAAATGTACTAGACGGTGTACCCAGCTTTGCTCGGCTCTTCTATTACTCCCGGCTATTTGGAGCTGATGCCAACATTTGTTGAGCCAAAAGAATCAAATCGAGATATTCATCATTTGGTGATCAGCTTAAGTGACACCTCTTCATCCCGTATCCTTCCCTCAAAAATGAAGTGAAGTTGTTTCGCTGGTAAATTCTTCTAAAATGCTTGCCATATTCACGTTGAACATCTCGGAAAATCTCAGAAGACACGCTTTCACCGACCCGTGAGCAAGAATACCGAGAAAGCAATAAAATCGATAAATCGATAGTGTCGTACAGGATGATTGTCATATTCATGTTCAGCGTAGTGACATACCCCAGTAGCCATGTCTTCACCGTGCCCGGGGCAGAAATAGCGAAAAATCAATAAAATCGATAAATCGATAGTGTCGTACAAAACGGTTGTCATATTCGCGTTCAGAGTTTATTAGTGAATGCAAAATTATTTGAGAAATTTGATTCTAAAGACTAATCAAGGGAAAGTACCCTTTTTCCTATTTTTGTTTCTTCACCCATATACAAGTAAACAGGCTTAAACAGTGTAAACAATGCTAGTCCCGGGAAGTCGTAAAACATAACGTTTAACTCTTTGTTGGAGTCTTGGTATTAGTCCACTTGAATTTTCTTATTCAACTTACAGTTCTTTGCTTAATTTCATGGGTTAATTTTAATGTTCTTTTGTCAGAATGCTGAATTTTTGGGCTAGCCACGCCTCCTTCACCGTTCGCACCACTGCTACAACGATATTTTGATTTCGTTAACTAGCTAAATCACTAGTTTGCGCAGGAGATAGCTATTATATGCTGGTTCGCTAATGTTTCTCATTATGACCCATTTTTTAAAAGAACTATCGGAAGAGAATTCAGTGATCCGGACCTGCTCGCACGCGCCGCGCCACCTAATCGATTGAACATGAGTAAGGAGAAATCAGTGAAATGTGTGGATGCGCAGACAATCAGAGTGTAAAGCAATGTATGTGATGAATGCAAGCGGATCCAAATCACTGGAGTTGCCTACACCTAGTGAATCTATGACCTAGAAAGAGAACAGTGTCGATTAATCACTTTCGCATCGCAAAAAGCCGTCCGTCTTGCCTGCCGCCCCGCAGCACCTACGCGATGCGGCAGACCAGCTGGGTGCAATAGTTATCGGACGGTGTTTTTCACCGTTTTCTTTGTGTCTTTGTCCTTATTAAAGGATAGTTAGCTGAAAACATAGGCAAAACTTCAATGCCGGCAACGCTTGACAGCCACAGCACCTAGCTGGCCTGCCGCATCGCATAGATGGTGCGGTGCGGCAGTCCAGACCAGCGGTATCCTGTGGTGCAAAAGTGATTGAGCGGCTCTGTAGGTGACCTCTCGATAAAGACCTAAATTCTTTTGAACCGAGAAAACCGCAGGAATTCTCCTGTCTTCCCATCTTTTGCGAGAACTGGTCCCCATCCTAGTGCAGAAGGCCCATTTCTGCGTTTAGCTAAGTGTGTAACTCCTTTACACGGGAGAATTTCTCTCTTTTTCTGGACACAACGATGGAATGAAGCAAAATCCTGTGAAGAACAGGATTTATTAGAGGATTCGCGGCTACTGCCTACGAGTCCAGCGCTTTCTGCCATCTGTCACGAAAAAAAATCGACGCTTTTAGTGCGACTTTACTCGGTTTGCAGTGTTTCTTCTCTGCCGTTCTGTCCCTCGCATGCATCCTCATCATCCAGCTAGTTTTCACCCTCAAACTGCCATGTTTTAGCGCAAAACTCTCCGCTCGCTCTCGCCACCGGCTTCAGTGGGAATCCTTCAGCGAACGCCCGAACTCGACGACTTCGCGCCCCCGTACGACCCGTACGAGCGTCGTCGCGACGACTGGCGCTGCGAATATCCCGTCCACCAACGGTCTCGCAGTTCGTACGAGTTGCGTCGGAGTGACGGCGGCGCGGCGAGCCGACGAGACTACGCCGACTACGATCGCGACGCTCATGTACGAGAAGAGCTCGAGTTGGACGAGATGTATCGCAAGAAGAACTACCACACTGTGGGCAGCTATCGCGACCGCGCCGCGCCCAAATCGACGACAGTCCCTGTGCAGCGCGGCGATTCGCGGCGCGATTATCGATTTGTGGATACGCCACGCCCCTATCATCCGACGCGGTCGCGGTCCAGTGACCTCGTCATTGAAAGGGAGTACAGGGACGAGGCAGAAATCTCGGACGTCTCGCACAGATTCTACGATCGAGACGGGAACTATGTGTACAAGGACAGGAAGCGAGGCTGCGATTTGGACATCCGTAGAGACTACGACTTTGCGAGAGACGCAGAGCGACGGAGTCTGCGGGTCCCGACGCGATATTGCCGGAGTGTGGAGCGACGTGTTGAGGAACGGATGGAGTACGAGGAAAAAGAGAAACGAATGTGGATCCCAGAACGAAGGGTGGTGGTGGGTAGATAGAGTCTGTGCCCCTCTCTGTCTGTCGCTAGATTCATTCACGCTTTTTCTTCCAACACTAGTTTTAAAAAATGCTAAATTTGTCATTTCATGTAATTTCATGTTAGGCAGTTCACTATGAATTTTTAGACACCAGCAGCACTTAACTTGAGTGTAGTTGTAGCTTAGCCGCAGTAAGCACATGCGATTTTGTCTGTTTCTCTGCGTCTCTTCGATTTCGCTCTCTCTGCAGAGTACTCTGTCGCTCTAACAGAAAATTCAGCCAAAGCTTCGAAGAAACACGTGTGGTGGCGGGTATTTTGTGTTTGTGATTTTGTGCATACTTACACTTGTAGCTTGAGTACTTACCAGTCACTGTCTTTTTTCTAGAAAAATTATTAAAAAAAATGATTTCATGGTATACCATTTACGTCTTTGTAATTCATTTTTGTGAGGGATTAGAGAAAATTCCAACTGTTACTGTTAATTTTGATAAATGGTACGGGGAAAAACTTTTTAGGAGTCCCGTGACTGGCGTGACGTCATCAACCAGCAGCGACAAGCCGCACCGGGCCGCGCTGCCGATACGCAACGCATCCGCGACGCGAGCGCGTCGCTGGGGTACGACGCTCTCATCTTGCCTTCCTTTTTGTGTGCTTTATATTCCAAATTTTCTAGAAACTTGCCTGCAATTATCAACCGAAAGCTAGAAGAGACACGGAAGTTAGAAAAAGAGCGACACTCTACCGAATATGGTTATCGCTCGCCGCATATCGAGAACTACGAGCGAGCGACGGACTATGGACGCTTCGAGAAGGTATGACCAGACATCTAGCACTATTGAGTTCCCTAAATGGATGGATTCTCGTTTTTTTTCCTAGTTGCAGAGTTACCAACCCGAATATCGTGGTCGAGATTACAACTCGCTACGATACGGACAAACTGACACCACACGCGGTGTCGATACGAATTTCGCCTCCTCAGACTATAGACGACGAGAGCAGCGCGAGATCAGCCCGTCGCCTGGGTATGGAAGACGTGAGATGAGCGCCGGTTACCGGGAAGAGATCCGAAGAGAACCGGTGAACAATGACCAAGTGGTGGCTGTCAGCGGAAAGCATCGATGTGCTCACTGTGCGGACGAGTTAGGTGGGAATTACTTCGGAAAACCTTGTTAAATGCTGATTAATTTTTTGAATAATCCCTCGTTTTGTATGAATTAGGCAGTACTCCTAGTTAAAAGCAATTTCTTACCTCCTTTGTGTTGTTGTTCACGTTTTCATGCGGTAGTTTATCCTGATTGGCTAGGAACAGATAGCCAGTGTGTGGGCGGGGCCTTCGAATGTTTACGATTGGCTCAGGGCAGGGGGCAAGAGGGCTTTTGGTGTTTGTGGGACACTGAAAGAACTGTTTGATCAGAAGCAGTGGGCTAGAGAGTGGGCGTGGTTGTGAGGCATGGTATTGACGGAACTGGCTGAGATTGGCAGCAGGCAGACAGGGAGAAAGTGGGCGGGGCTGAGGAGAATTCAAAAATTCCGACTGTAGCCACTCCACTTATGCTCTAGAACAAGAGCTAAGCTCGAGAAAAGAGTTGGAAGAATGTAGATGAGTGGATTAGGCTATTGGGGCTCACCTCTTGTTTTTTATTGTGAAGAAGGAGCGGACGGGGTGACAGTGCAGAGAGAGAGAGAGAGAGAGAGAGAGAGAGAGAGAGAGAGAGAGAGAGAGAATCAGACAGGTAGAGTGTGTCTATAAAGCGACACTTTAATACGGGAGAGTTATTCAATTCCTGGTCCATTTTTCTCTAATTCCCTAAATGGAGGTGGCAAAAGGGGCGGAGCGAGTTTTCGTTCGAATGGAAGGCGGCAAAGTGGGCGGGGCGAGTGTTTGGATTGAGTGGAAAGCGGTAAGGTGGGTAGAGCGAGTGTCTCGGGTCGAATGGAAGGTGGCAAGGTGGGCGGGACGAGTGCGTTTGGATCAATTGGAACTGGTAAAGTGGGTGGAGCGAGTGTTTCCAGTTGAACGGAAAGTGGTAAAATAGTGAGGAAGGTGGCGGCGGGTTTTTGGACTGAGCGGTATTCGGTAGGTTGGGCGTAACGAGTGCTTTGGGTTGAATGGAAGGTGGTGAAGTAGGCGGTGAGGGTGTTTTGATTGAATGGAAGATGGCAAAGTGGGCGGAGCGAGTGTTTTGAACATTTATGCTGTTATGAAACAGCCCAGTACTTGATCAAAGTCTGTCGTTGAAACACGAGACAGATGAGTAGAGTTGGTTAGGGACGCAGAGTATCAACTATAAATAAATTCTTGAAATTAACAACTAATTGAGGCGGTAAATTGAAATTTTTAGCGTCGCCACACAAACTGTGCCGTTGTCGCTATCGTGCATTTGCATGTGTATAGATATAGTTATTGATGATGTATTATCGATTGTTTTTATCATAATATAGTATATATGCATATCGTCTGCTACTTGTTGTTCATTTACTTCTCTATGTAGCCAAGTAAGTTTGGAAGAGATTGTGTCCTTTTTTTCAATTTTCCTGCAGATTTTCGTCAGGTGAAAATTGATAACGGTTTCGTTTAGGGCGTGGCGCTGCCATGATTATCGAATCGCTCAATCTATTTTATCACCTCGCCTGCTTCAAATGCTACGTATGCAAGACGCCACTGGGTGAGTGCATTAATCGATCAATAAAATCAATCAATAACCGAATTATTATGTCTCTCTGGCTTATCAATGAACAAATGCGGTTAATAATGTGTTTTGAATGTATTTGGTAATCAAAGACATTTAGAACCGGCGCCGCCCACATTAGGTGATAGGGACATGGGCGAGTTTTCTCAACTCTTAGTCTGGGTTGCACTTTTTTTCGAACATTCCTTGGCACCTTAAATAAGAACAAAAGGAATCAAAGCACTTTCATATCTGCCCCCGCCCTGTTTCCGATTGGTGGACCACGCCCAGTCCAGCCTGTTGCAATTGGACGAGTTGTCTTGCGCAAGTTATAATTGCTTTCGTACGAGTTCTCCATGAACATTTGGTGTTTACTCATAAGAATTTCACTCAAAATAACTTCATGCGAATGCAATCTAGGAATAACGAATAATAATTTGCACTACAAGTGCTTAGATTAGTAGGATGAAGCTTTCGGACGAGTTTTCCGCACTCCGTTTTCGTGTGAATTTATGAGAAAGTCGTTGAGAAATTTTATGTGTGCAAATTACGTCACGTGCCGCTTGGGACTGAAGAGAATTCCGTTCATTAACGGCAATTTAGAAAAATACGAGTTTGGCAGAAGGCGCTTATGGGCGGTGCTTGGCCATTGCAGGACACTTGTGGGCGGTGCTTGGCTACTAGAGAACACCAAGAGGCGGTGCTTAACTTCTAGAAGATAACTGGGTGGTGCTTAGCCACTGAAGGGTGATTGGAGAGAGGCCGTGCTCACTTACTTGGGGACACCAGTGGGCGGCGCTTAGCTACAAGACGGTAATTGTGGGTAAGTAATTGAGTAATTGTGGGCGGTGCTTAACTACTATGAGGTAAATGTGGGCTATGCTCGTTATTGGAAGGCACTTTTGGGCGGCGCTTAGCTGTCAGGGCGTACTGGGCGGGGCTTAGCCGTTGGGAGATAATTGTGGGCGGAGCATAGCTGCTATAGGTTACCTGTGGGCGGATCTCGACCGCTGGAGGATACTTGGCTGGGCTCAGCTCCTAGAAGTTACTTGTGGGTGGGCTTAGGTGCTAGAAAGTGTCTGTGGGTGGGGTTTAGTCGCTATAAGTTACCTGTGGGCGGAGCTTAGCCACTGAAAGGTACTTGTGGGAGGTACTTAGCTACTGGAGAGCGCTTGTAGGCGGGGTTTAGCGACGAAAAATAATTATGGCGGATTTGGCTATTGACAATACTCCAATAACTCATGCGATTTCAGGTTCTGGTGCGACAGGAGCAGATGTCCGTGTACGTGAAGGTCGGCTACACTGCCAAAGCTGCTACAGTAACGACCGCGTACAGCTGAGTAAAGTATAAACTCAGCCGGATACGCTCTGCCACACTACCCATACCAAGCTCATCCAATAATTCTCACATCAGCTTTTTTTTCTCTGTTTTTTTTTTCAAATGAGTTTTTTAGTGATAAGTGCTTATTGTTACGCAATATTGCCCATTTATACCGCATCTTTCAGTTATTCATAGAACAGCTGCCTTTTTAGGAATAGTGCTGTCGGTCCAACCGCACAGTACCCACGTGCCTTAGTTTCTTGTGTTTTTTTGTGTACGGATTAAAAATTGCCGTAGTTCCTACTACGTAAATACAAATATCGCTGCTTGCCCCTGACATTTGCAATTATTGAAATAATCAGTCGTGAATTATTGATAATTGCATGATGGCTATTGATTTATCCGATTATCGATTTTTCGACTTATACTACGCCTCTACGACGGTCACCGTCGACAACTGTGCTGTTATATCGTGTGCATGTTTGTGTGTGTTAAAAGGCTGTGATAGCAGAATCGCATCAGTTATACAAGTATTGTTCAACAATAAAGTTTGCATTGTACAGACGAGTTTCATTCATTCTAATCATACAGTATTTACACGTGGATTACAGTATCTGCACAAATTTCATTCCACCGTAACCCGCACCAAAGTGGCGGGACGGCCAAGTGTCGCCGTTCGGCTTCGGTACGTTGGCGCAAGGATTGTTCCTGTTGAGACCAGGCTGAGATGACTGGGGTTCTGTCGCCGCGTAGGTATAAACGCTGCTGACGGCGCCGAGTCGGCGCGGCGTCGTCGCGCGCTATCAGCAGTAGGTGTGGCTTGTCGTGACAGCTTCTGCAAGGAGGAGTTTACCCAGGTGATCGATAGGCTCAACTAGGCGGATATCACCTTATGAAGAGTGGCTCTAGCGTTGTTGTCCGCTACGCTTAGGCTTTTCGAGCATCGCCTTCGCTCTATGATGATCTCAGTGCCGGCACGGGGTCGAACCACTACAGTACTTGTTGTGCTTACCTTTGGCCTGCAATCGATAATTGATTGAAATTTTCGATGAAATAACTAACGGACTCACCTCGTGCTTGTTTCTCTTACGCTTTGGGACCTCGATGTCTTTGACAGGGAGGACTGTGAACCGGACGGTTTCCGCTGTTCAATGGTCAGTTTCCGCTTTAGCTTTTCATATAGCTCCGATAGAAGATTCATCGCTGGAAATTTCTCTGGAAGAATTATCCGTGGATAGGGGTCATCGGCGATTATTAAGAGACAGCAGGACATTATGTACAGGAAATGAGGGTGTTAATTTTAAAAAATGTAAGCCAAACAAGGAATTGTAGACGTGCGATGAGTGGGCCAATTCTTGGGAACAATGATAAATTTTTTGTGGCCAACATATACAGATGCGCCGCTTACAGATTTTGAAGATGTAATCTATCGCTCTGCACCTTGGGTCATGCGTGCGGTTGCGTGCGGTTGCGTGCGGTCGTGTGCGTCTATCTGCCGTCCACATTGTCCCATCTACAGATACCCATCACTCTAGCACGTGTCTTCAGGATCTTGTGTCCTACTGAATTTTGGCCGACCGTAAAAATAAATGGTTGATATATCGATTAGTTTAGATCAACGCTCATCTTCCCAGAAAAAAGCCGAAATCACACATCTCTTCGGTCTCTTCTAACGCAGCATGGTGGTAAATGTGTGATAATCAGAGAGACAGAGGGAGAGAGAGAGGAGAGAGAGAGACAGAGACAGAAATGGAGAAAGAGAAGAGAAGGGGAAAAGGTGTGATTCTAGCCTATGCCTGGTCCTAGACGAGCGGAATTTCAAGAATAAAAATACTCAAAAAATATTTCTATATTTTAGGAGGTTTACAAATTTACGAAACAATATGAGGAATTAGAAATAAACTATAATATTGAAGAAAATCTTCCTTTATTTCATGGAACTACTTCAAAAAATTTGCGACCCAATTCTTGAGGACGCGACCTGCGTTTGCTCTTGAATTTTATAGAGAACTGCAGAACCAGAACAAAATGGCACTATATTACCGGAAACAGTAGTAGGAGAGAGGCAAGAGAACGCGTGAAATAGTACAGCAACTTAGGAGTTCATCGAGAAAAGCAGGGAAATGCACAATCAATCAATTATCGATGAGTTTGAAACAAAATAGGGAACTGTATCCATCGAAAGGTGCTCCTTCCGTCGAATAGTAGACCTTTATAGATGATATCAAAGGTGTAGGCGTAAATGGAATGTTGTTTCGAAACTCATCGAGTCACCACTTAGCAGTACAGTTCATGACGGTCGAAAAGGCACATTCCAATAGGGTGTAAAAATGACGGGCTGATAAGCTGAACGGGCGTGCCGTGCGCACCAAAATGGTGTTCAACCGATACGAGAAATGTTTTTCTTTGGATGTACACCCATGCTTTTTGTTAATTTTATTTTTTATTATTAAAATTCTAGCCGTCCGGGTTATCAAGGTGGCGGAAACCCCTCTCCTCCCCCCATATGTGTCTGCGTTCGCTACTGTAGTGTACAATGCCAGTCGATGATTTTTGCACCGCAAAGTATCACTCATCTGGTCTGCCGCGTCGCGCCAGCCATGCGCTGCAGCAGAACAGCTAAACAAATAGCAAATACACGAAGAAAATTGATGGAAAACATAATTAAAGCATTGATACCGTTGACGCTCGACAACCATCCTGCCGAAGTGGTGTGCCCGCAGCGCGTAGGTGGAGCGACACGGCAGACCAAGTGGGCGGTAGTATGTGGCGCAAAAGTGATTTACCTGCACTATACATAGGTGCTGCCGAATTTAATTCGAATGCCAGCGAACGATTAATGAGTAATGTAGCCCGAGAGGGGAGAGGTCGATACCAATCGTACAACAGAGGCACCGCCCACTTTCCCTGATGATGTGACAAACATTCGAACCGAAATTTAGTCATCATGATGCATATTAAGGCATTATTCTTTTGTTCTTTAGCTTATTTCTAATTACATTTTGCTGCTTTTTCCATAATCCTATTGCCATATCACTTTATAAGGAGAACGGAGAATGGGAGAGCACTAGGGTAGAGAAATGAACTGCGCACTACCGTGTTTTGCATAAGATAGTCATCAAGGTAATGGGCAGAATAATCGATTTCCAAAAAAACGTAGCAGCAGACCATCTGTTACTCCAGTGCGCATTTCTAATCGTATATCGATAAGAAATCATGTGGGAAGCAGATAAGACTAATCGCCATTGTACTATTACCACAATTTTGCATGATTAGTGAATGAAAAACAAGCAGTAATCATGAGAGGAAACGAATCCAGAAAAATACTTCGACTTCTTACTGCAAAGATATTCTATGACACTTTTTCTTTGATATGACAGATTACTAAGCGCGATTGTTGGGATTTCTTCAATTAGAAATTAACTGCTTGGTGATGAACACACCACTAGGACTGACTCATCAGAAGTCATCTACGGACGACTTGTGTGTAGGTGTACAAGAGTGATTTTGCCCTTAATGGGTCAGATGTACAGTCCGGTCCGGCAGCCACTGCAAATGGGCGCTCCGGTCCGGCAGCCACTGCAAATGAGCTATAAATCACTCGAGCTTGGGAGAAAGCGAAGAAAAATACAATTTCAGTCCATAGTAGACAAGGTAGATAACCCTAACCCTATGTTTAAGAATGGGTTTGAGGCTTAGGCTTAGGCTTCACAGGAGTGGCCCCACCCAACTCCCTTTTCACCTAAATTTCTAAGATAAACTACGATAAGTGTAAGTGTAAGTAAGATTGGACACTACTTGTATGTTGCATCGCGTGCGCGCATAGCTCAGTGGGTTGAGCGAACGATCGACGTCGTGGTGGTCAGGGGATCGAATTCTGCCCTGTGCCCCCGTTTTGCAAATACATATAGTATGCTGCCTACGACTGCTGCAGTTATCTAACATAAAAAGTAGCCCGGATGGCTCAGTGGTTAGAGCGGCAGATTGCAATCTGTCCCTATCGCTGGTTCCACTCCGTTGGAGATCCAGAGTTAAGTATCGCAGTGTTTGGGGTTCACTGCTTGGAACGTCCCCCGTGATCTCCTTCGGGTAGTCCAGGAAGGCATCCGGCAACGTTTTGTATTAATTTCGAAGATAAACTACGATAAGTGTAAGTAATAGTAATAGTGTTAATAATAGTGAAAAACCACTTTTTCAAAGTTGAGGGAAACCGGGAGAGAGTAACTCCGCCGTAAAGGACTGCTCCACGAAAGATAGATGACAGCGGTACAACTACTTCGCAATGGATATGGAACAATTTATACGGATTTCAATTATTTCTGAGGATCCCGAACTGGATGAGCTTTATTATTCAAATGGGATAACTGAAGCACTGTGTCCATCTATAGAAGAATAACGGCCATTTTTGTATTCGCGAAGCAGTGTACTATAGCAGAAAATGGAACAGTTGGCTTCGCTTATTGTGTATTCAGAAATCTTTCCCCATGAAAATCACAAATAAAAAAACGTGAAAGTTGTGAAAATGGTCCCCTGTTTTATAGCCTTAACATATCCACTGCACTCTGTCTACTATGGACTAAAATTGTATTTTTCTTCGCTTTCTCCCCAGCTCGAGTGATTTATAGCTCATTAATACGGGGGCGCCGGAGGGTGGCGGCGGCCGGCGCCCGCCGGCGCCCCCGTATTAATGAGCTACGATTTACGGCCGTTTTGGCAAATTTTCTTGCAATTTACGATTTACGAAAAATAGCCTAAAATTCATAACAAAATGGTGAATAACAATAAAGAGAGAATCTTCCCATAGCGCTTGTGCCTAGGGTGCAAATATGCAAGATTCGTCTACGTGTATTTGCGTTTCGCAGCAATACTGTGAGTAAATTTGTGTAGTTTTGCTTGTAGTTTCCATTAACTGAGCACAGCGGCTCATACCAATTCCATTATCGAGACTTCTGTAGAGAATGTCGGAACAGTGGAGATCAAATGCTTACATGAAGCGCAATAAGAGCATCAACAGCCACGTTGTCAGCCCTGTTCTCCAACGGTACTAGCCTTTCTCAGCAGGTACGAGCTGTCCTTCTCGCCTCTGCACTTCGTCAGAACATTTTGCTTTGTCTTTTTTTCGAATTGCGGCATTTCGTCGTGCGCCTTGATTTTTCCTGAACGAATTCTTATGAACCAATTTAGATATGATGCCCGTGAACATCAATGATAAAATGCAGAAAATAGTCTTTTTCCAGAATGCATCACACATTCGACTTGATCTGATAATCGTGGAGGATATGAATGCGTGTACGGTGAGGTGTGTGTTGGGGGTAGCTGGTTACCAAACCAGCGTCTCAGCCTTCCGGACTCACCTGGTACAAAATCACCTATCCGAGTGCATGGATGGCTTGGTGATACGCAAAAGATAGAGATATCGACGGTGTTGACTTTAGAAACACTGACAGCTTCAGAAGAATTTTGCTATTTGCAGCAAAGGATACTCTTAATACAAGGTACTACTAGCTCACTTGGAATATTAAAAAGAGAAAACCTTTTCTCTGCATAATAATATAATAATAATGTTATCACTTTGGGGTTAATTTTTGTGAGGATCAACCCCGCAGTAGATCTATACCTAAGTTGCTTTAAGAGTGAGTTCGTTATTGAAAGAGTTGATATTTTCCGAACCTTACCAGTGGTAATCCGACTCTCAGTTACGATTTACAATTTGTGGCGTTCTTGGAAAATTTACGAATTACGATTTACGGAAATTAAAATTTTCATTACGCACATCTCTGGTGCACGTACACCTAAAACCAGGGAACGCTCTCCTGTTTGCCTTCATATATGTAGCTTCCTTATCATAAATGACCACAGAAAACCTGCAAATTTCAAAAAAGATATCTTTCAGACCACATATTGCTACTACTACTGCTTTGCTAGGGCCGCTGTGCTATGTGGCAAATCTTGACTTTGTACAGGGTGCGGCTTAAATACTGTGTCAAACTTTGTGGCAAATTCCATCCCCATTGCGAAATAGCTCTTTATCCTAGATTTCATATCTGAAATTGCTATCACTTTTTCTGCATTACCATCTCGTTTCGTAACCTCACATCAACATTCCACGTTATAACAAGTCCAAATTTGAGAAGAACCATTATCGAGCTATGAAGCATCACCGTACAATCTTTTTTCTTGATCGCCTATTTTTTGCAGCAATATAACTGCACCGTCCAATTTGCAGTACGATGCTCTGCTGTTGAAGGGCTGTTTCCAAGTACATATCACACGGATGTCGCAGTTCTACATTTTGAGAAAATCTACGAGAAATGAACCCATTGCAAAACTGGGAGGTGGAAGAGCTAGGTGCACACAGAGCCGTGTTCTTTGCAGATGGCGATGAATTCACCTGCTAATGAGAAAGTCCAGACGGAACACTACAAGCACTAGGAGCAGCATGTTCACAACGAAGCGCATCAGCACGAGAGAAGGCAGAATTTAGTTATGTTACCTTGGAGGGCCGCAAAAGTTAGGCACCTTAGGACGATGATCCTTTTCAATGTGGGACAGAGCTTCATCAGCGAAAACCGCGTAGTGTGAGGGCAGTTCTCTAAGACATCAGATGGGGTTGGAAAGGTCTTTCTTGCAGATCACATCTAGCCTATATCATCACTGAAGCTGATTTTTCTGAAAGTGACCATAAGCCTCAGGTCGATGTTGAACTGAAGTTGGAAAAACTGCTCTTTGCCTGAAAAAAGGGTAGTTTTGTAAAGTAGGTGTAGCTGTTAGTTCATTTGTTAAAAATGGCCCCGCTAGGACAGCAGTGCTTCAAGAAACAAGGCGCAGAAGAAAAAGTAACCGTTGCTGCACAAGCTCCACTATCCTCTATCCCAGTGTGTTTAATTTATAAGAGTTTAGGTAAATAATACTGAACAGGAATTAGAGTTTCAACTTCTGTGACAAAAGTTATTAACAAATATTTTTGACACAGTATTTATGCCGCACCCTGTATTTGCATGCTAAATCTAATTTCAAGGATAATTAATCAAACGCGGAACTTATTGGGAGTACTCAAATAGCGACTGATCAGCTGTGAAGGATAGCAACAGTATGGGAGCTATACGGCTGCCTGGATATCACAAAAATTATTTTTTATTAGGATTAGAAAGGAGGAACTAAAGTTATGTTCTTAAAAAATGTCGTATAGATGGGAGACGGCTGACAAACTAGGCATACTCATGGAGGTGATAACGCACATAAAGATTGTGCCGCCACTCTTTGTCCCCAAAATGAGCTGCACAACAATCAAACATGTCTGGAATGCAGCTGTGCAGCGGCGATGAAGAGCACATGATACGGCTCCAAGCTTGGAGTTATTTTGGAAAGTCATTCTAATTTTGGTATTCCGAAAGGGTGGAAATCCTTTCTTTTCAGGCTCCTGTGCAAATGGAGAAAAAGCAAGTATCGTGGGTTTCCAAAGACGCATTGGTCACAAGGCTTGAACATCGTTACTGTTGTAGATGGACAGAGTCTTCTTTCACTTGCAGTTGAACTAGTATGAGTGAACTTCACCTCATGTCAATACAGAAACTCATCCATAAAGCTCTCGTCATGCTTCAAAAATGCTGGTCATAACAAATTCCACCTAGCTCACATGCTTGAATTACCATGAATCGCTATCAGTAGTTTCTGGAAGTGTTAGCATTGAGAAATGTTTTCAAAGCAGTTCTCTAATGGTTAGGTAGTCAGCAGTACATAAGTAAATAGATGATCTTCTTTTTCATTTTTCGTTTAATTTCATGGCAGTTATGATAACGAATTGTGAAAACCAGGCACTCACACTATTTTATGAAAAACTCGTAAAATTTTGAGCAACGAAGAGATTTTGGCAAGGAAGCTAGAGTTGTGAAAAATTTCCCGTTTTCCGTTTTACATCCATTTTTAGTTTTCGGCCTTCCGTTTCCCGTTTTTTTTTTCACGTGAAATTTCACTTCCACACACCCCTGGTTCCTACTCCTCCGGCTCCGATTCAGTATTATCTCACTGATAATATACATACTGCTGCCACAGCCGAACAAATTAATCCCTTTGTCAGCATTGTGCTTATATTTTGCTTCGTCGACGCATTGATCGATGCGTCAAGCAACGCTCTGCAGTTTTTTTGCGTTACGTTCTTTCTGTTTTGTTATCTCAAGGCAGCAGTCGTTTCATGCTTCTGTGTTCCTGTATCTTTTCTTAACAAATGAACGAACTGTTCAAGAGAGTTCTCTCTTTTTTTTTTGTTATTATCCGCGAAAAAATCTGTAAGTACGCTTATGCTCTACATAGTTTCCTAACTGAGGTTATAACCTAAAAAGGAAAGCCTGATGGCTGGGTTGCGACTCAAACTTACTCTGATAACTGTGCAAGACGAACGCAGACCAAACGGCGTAATGGTTCGTGTAGAAACCCTAGCAGCAACGGTTGCCAGTTGCTGCCACCCTTCCCTCGATTGCTGCTCAATCTGTCGGCCCTTTAGCAGCAATTGCTGAGGAACGGCAGCAATCAAGGGGAGAATGGCAGCAACTGGCAACCGTTGCTGCTAGGGTTTCTAACCGAACCATTACGCCGTTCGGGCTGCGTTTGTGCTGCACAGTTATCAGAGTAATAATCCTCTCAGAACCCTTGGAGCAAACTGCAAACAGGGATTTCCCGAAATCAACTCGCAAGCAATCTTTCAAACACTAGTTTCTTTTTTCACTAGTAACTTTTGCAAAAAAAAGCTTGCAGACTATCATGACGTCATCACCACCCTGGAAAAATGGTGTCGACACAGAAGCATGCTGTTAATGTCAAATAACGCCCCGTGGATGAAGCTTCAGAGGAATTTTTGATTTTGACATTTTGGGGCAGAACAAGTGGAATAGTGCCGACCAGCTTTTCATCCTGCAACTATCTTACCAGGACATGGCAAAAGCAACTATTTCACCAGCTTTCCCCAAAAACAAGCTGACCGTGGAGTTGGCTATGGTCCGCCGAGTATTGGTACAGCGGTCAGCCCGCTCCATTCTCTGAGAAGCGTGCGAAAATGACTTTATACGAGGCTACGGTTCATGCATTTTATTCGACGACACTCTTTATGCGCAGCCGCGTTCAAACGGTTTCTCGGCTTTCCCCGCTTCTTCTTACTGCGTCAGTCCTATTTGTACTTTTGACTGCGTCACGTCACACTATTTGAATCATGTCCTATTCACTCCTCGAGACTGCTTACTTGAGACTGTTCTCCTACTACTCCTTCTCCGTGGCTATTGGTTTTTCACGCTGTGAACTAATTTGCAGTTTAAATTTCGTAGGCGATTTTGTAGTTTTGTCGGTAGAAAGCTGAGATGTGTCGAAACTTTGAGTGATTTCTGATCACTACAGCTTTTTGCTGACATATTCCTAAACTTTCCTCCTCTGTCAGTTATAAGTATATGTTCCATCAGTGTTCTCTCCTTTTTTTCTGTTGTGAAATTGATGCATTCTGGGTTTGAGATGCAATGGCATGTGTTTATTCAATTAAAGGCAGCACTCACGGGAATTATCACTTCTGAAATGAGTCGCTTGCCATGTAGCCAGTCTCCAGTCGCAATAGTAAGTTGAACATCAGGAATGGCCTACCTGCGAAGATACCGCCGTGGACACGTCTGCCGCTGTGAATGAAAGGGTTGTCGCGCCAGCTAACGCCGTTGACAGGGTGTGCGCATGCGGTTTAGCGGAGCTGGTTTATGGAATTCGCACAGTTTGCAGGGTTTCGTGGCGGGATCCATCACGGAACACTCGTCCGCGCTGTGGACACGCATGAAATACCGCTATCATTTTCTGCGTTTTTCACGTGTTTCATGCTACTTCGTCGTTATCATGAGTTCATCGTCCCTAAAAACCCCGATATACCGCGAAATCTGCAACCCAAAAATTTCCTTGAGTGCTGCCTCTAACCAGGCTACAAATGCATTACAGAAATCGTCCGTCTCGAAGACTTTCTTAGATTTTTACGTCAATATTGAGAATTTTTTGTTCAGAGCAAGGCGAGAGCTTCCTTTATTCTTTACTTAATAAGCTTTCGACGCGTAGCGCTTTCTCCAAATGTTGAAAATAAAGCAAATTGCACTCAATTCATAGCAAAAACCTAAGTGGTGATTGTCCGGATCCACCGAGCGTGCTTGAAGACCTGACGCAGGTCAGACGCAGCTGAAACGCACGAATCTGCAGTCAAGGACGGACGGTATTTTCATTTAGGGTTTGTTCGCCGCGTTGCCCAGTCTTCAAAGAAAGCTCACCGCAAATGTATGCGTGCGTCTGTCGCGCGACTGCCACACTCATCTACTACATATTGCTCTTATGCTTCCCAAACGCGATTATCAAACTTTCTCGTCTTTCACCAGCTAGATGTTCATTTTCTCGAACATTCGACTGTCAGCAGCTCTTCCCAGTGTAGACTGCATAGCAGCATAGACATTTAGTTTGGCAGTTTTGATAGAATCTCCACTTTTATCTTACGGACAATTGATAACATCTTTGTATTATGAGTGTTTTGGTCTACCTTTCACTGCCTACTTTTCTCGCACTACTGCCCAGAGAACGGACGTTCCTTTAACACGTTCGCGACCTTACGCTTTTGGCATGCTGTGTCACACGGGACGGTTGAGCACGCGGTCCCACGCGTCGCACCATGCGTGTCAACCAGTTGAGCACATTGTCGCGAAGATGTTAAGGGTGGTCCTTGCGTAGTCTTGTTCCATTCACCTTTCGTTTAGGTAGAGTTGTGTTGTCGCTGTCAGTCTATAAGAGACTAACAGCGTGCTCAACGTTACCTAGCTCGTTCTTTCACCTTCTGAGATTCATACTTTCCTCATTCTATGTAGTGAGTAGGATTTGTAACGGTAATCATAGAAGTGTCTACATCTGGTGAAGATGACTCAGCTCCTGCCACCTGCCACTCAGTGGACTGAAAAGAAGCGTTTCAGCGACACGGACAAAGCGCTTCCTCCTCCTTCCCACTTTATACTTGTTGACCAAACCAGCTGAACAGATTTTCCAGCGTATTGAGTTATGTGCAAATAAACTGCGTTTTCCGCACATCAATATTCGATCTATTGTTTGTATGTGTTATTCATTCAATGTTTGCAATGTTATACATCATTTTGAAGCTTGTTTAATGTTTGTTCTTTTTTTGATTTTCTTTTGTTTCAAGTTTCATTCTTGGCCAATACCAGGCCAAATGTCCAAGATGTCTTCAAGGAACAAATCCATTTTATCTCGCTTCACGAGTTCAAACTTGGACATAAAGTTGTGGTGGCCCAAGGAAATATTGTGAAAATCTGGATACCAAATGTCGTTTCAACTCGCACTTCTTAATTATGGTCCCGAAAATCCCGAGCCGACGACATCGGCCCTGAAGATGAACCAGGTCGAGGTCGGATCTGTGAACTTGATAACTGCCTGAAGTTACTGGTGGAGTGTGATCCAAAAAAAGTTGTTTATGAGTTAGCGGAGAGCATTTAGGTGTTATGGTTGTTATGATCGCCTATGAATTCGGAAAGCTTGGAAAGGTGAAGAAGATGGATCGGGCCCCATGAAATGAACGCTGAACAGAAGCTTAAGCACAGTCAGATCTCATCAAAGATAGTTTTGCGAAAAAAAAGCTGAGCTTTTCTACGAACGAGTCGCGACTGCGATAAGAAATGGTTCCTTTGCAATAGCTGCAGTCGTTGTTTGGAGTGGTTGTACAAAAGTCAGCCCCCCAAAACATTTTCCGGTGCAGGAGTTGCATAAAAAGGAGAGCATTTTGGGCATTTTTCGGTGCAGGAATTGCATAAAAAGGAGAGTATTTCGGGCATTCAGTCTGAAGTTGACATAGAATGAGATTTGAAAAAAAAACGAGTATTAGAAAACGAAAGACAATCAGATGAGCTTCAGAATGATGTATAACTATCTAAACATTGACGAGTTCCCGGGAAGACCTATTATTTATACCTATTTACCCGTATATGGTTAGGGAACGAAACGGGCAAATAGGCAAAATTTCTTTATGAATTTTATACATCTTTTATCACAAATTCTTTTCATTACATTAATAATTTCATTGAACATTAACAAAGAAGACAGTGAGTTGGAAATTGATGTGTATAAAAAACGCATTTTATTTGTACACAACCTAATACTTTACATCTAAATCTAGAGCGGGAGATCTAAATTCATTCCTATCTTCTGCGTCCTAATTACCACTTATAAAATTGCGTAACATTTCGTTAGAATTCCTGCTATCTTTTTATAGTCCTCTCATACAGTGTTCTCTCCATATTTGATTATCCAGAAACTGAAAGAGATGGTAATCCCGGGGGATAAGACGGGAGAGATGGTAATCCCGTGGGGATAAGACGGGAGAGATGGTAATCCCGGGGGGGGATAAGACGGGAGAGTGGCATTCCATTATTATTATGTACTTCCTAGACTTTTTGCAGAAACATGCGAATATTTATATCTTGAAAACAGGTTTTCTCGGAGACTATCAGATGTCGGCTTCTCTCTTCTTTCCTAAAATGTTTTTTGTATGCTCTTCATAGTTGCCCTCTATAAAGTTTCACTACGGAAGACTCGAAACTCACTAGGGAATTGACAAGTTTGCATCTAAATAATGCTATTGAACATGACTACCATGTTACCTTGCATCATTTCTCTCTCCTTTAATTCTTGCCATTACATTTCTTTTGCTTAGACTCAATATAATACATGAGCTTGTCCTCGAGTAGCATTTTGATAAACTTGATATTTATCAAACCTTAATTGATATGTCCTGTCATAGAAATGTGATGTTTATCAAGGGCAAGTAGGGCAATTTACGTTAAGTATTTATCCGCCAGGTGAGGATGTGATACTATGATACTATAGGGTGTGATACTATGTTAATACTCCTGGCGGCACTAAGTAGCTGTGGATATGAGCATCTTCGGCAACTCCACTCACATACTTTTGCTAAGAAGTTCCTGGATGTTCAGAACTGTTAGGTTGGCGTGAAATGAATTGCTGCTTTGGATCATGCACAAATAAACTTCTCTTCTTTGGAATTCGAATAATTTCAACTCAACTCCTGTGACTTTCTGAAAAGGTTTTTCCTCCTCTTTCAAAAGCCGCTTGAACATTCCGACTAGCTCTTTTCTTTACCTCTTTGTAGAGCCACGAAGAAATGATGAGCCGACGCGATTTTTGGGTGATCATGGTTAATGACTCAAACTCGATCACTCTGAATCGGAAATGTCCGCTCATATTGCATTTGTTTTTCCTTGGAATCGCCTTCCCAGTGGACAGTGAGCTAGGGATTCGCGACGTTTTCTTCCTACAATTTCAAACTCTAATCTAACCGTGGTCTTGATCGCGGGATGTCGCTTGACGATCAGGCGTTGAGGACAGCCGTGGAACCTAACCCGGATCTTACCATCCGGACGACGAGAGCAGGGATGGACCCTCACTGCATCAGAGTTTCAAAACATCTGACTACAATCAACATGGTAAGAAAGGTGCGGAAGCGAACAGCACACGATTTGACCGGTGAACAGCGCCTCTCCTAATGTGACATCTTTTCTAACTTAATTTTTCATCTCAAAAGGACTCATTTCTAGACCAAGTAATTACCGTAGATAAAGCTCGGTTTCTGTAAAATAACTAGAGATGCGAATGGGTGTGGGTAGGTACGTGTTCCGCTTCTTATGTTTTCCTAAACCAGATCTTCTCTCTAGCGAGGTTCTCTCAGTAGTTTGGCTGTGCTATAAGGGTGTAATCCGCTGCAGCCTTCCCTAACCTAGTTAAGCGTTGACAGCAGAGTTCTAGGATTGTAAGTTCATACTGATTTTCGAAAATTTGCTGTAGATGTGGTTGGCAGTGGCGAACTGAATCTGGTTTTCCCCTGCTCCAGGGTGGTACTAAGCCTCTCACTTAAAAACTCACCCGGCAAAAACTGGCGCAGTAAGGCATCGAGGTTCTCATTCATTCTCCACATTCCTCAGACCTCTCCCTTACTGAATATCACTTTTTCCCATATACAAACCTGCAACAGCAGCAGACTGCTGATCCAGAGCATGCCGAAATTGCCTTCCGAAAGATTTTAGATATTTGCGATCTCAGTTTTCATTATAGTGGCATATAACTATATTGTTAGGGAAGATTTAACGAATTAAATGGACATTGAACTGATAGAGATCGTTGTGTTTAAGCCAAGTTATAACACTTCGAACTGGAGTGTTCGTTTCGGCAGTTAATTTCGCACCAACCTAATAGATTACTCCTAGTGAACTGAGGTGGATAATAACTGAATCCTTCGGATCAAGCGAGACAGTACCGGACATCCACAGTGCCCAGCCGCACCGCGTAGGTGGTGCGGCGCTTTAGGTCGTGGAGAGGTGCAATCGTGATTGACGCTCCCTATATTTATTTATTTATTTATTTATTTATTTATTTATTTATTTATCTACTCAACTGTTCATTCATTTATTTTGTTTGTTTATTTATTTACTCATTTATTTATTTATTTATTTATTATTTGTTCAATACGCCAACCATATCTGGTGTTCCAAAAAAAAACTAAGTAGTACATAAAATATGCCGTAGGAATAGCTCTTGTCGCCAGTTCCCTACCATTATGACAGAAATTACATTTTTCAAGCAGCTAAGATAGAAAATATCTACACGTTTATCTGCCAGCCAAGTTGTCCATGCTAAATAACCAAGATATAAAATGCTAGGTAGAGAGATCTAGCGGCCCTTATATGAGGAGGAGACGACAGCTATCTAACTTGTGGTCATGAAGTTATTGATTAGTAAGGATCACATGAAGAACTCAAAGAACGTTCCTACTCTCACCACGTGCCATCCAGCGATGCTCCTTCAGAACATGTTCGTGCTCCGACGCGCAGGTTTACTGGCTGAAATCCCCTGTGGAACTAATATTCTGGGCAACCTGTACTATACTACATTTGGTTTTGACTTTGTAGGCCTTGACGAAGGCGACAACGCAGAAGAATTGACCAGAATAAAGAACTATAACAATCTTGGTTGACTGTTACTCTGTCAAATTACTCTAAGACAACGTATAGATAAAACAGACTAAAGCTTATAGAGTAACTAGTAATAATAATAGCAATAGAGCTGCATAGAGCAACTTCGGGTAAGAAGAAAGATTCTCAGAATTTCACTGAAGATAATTCATGGCGTCGACATCGACATCCATGAAAAATGAAGGAAGTGATAGCAGGCTGATTAGGTTCCACTATCCATCACGTAGAGTATAGCTCGATGTGTCGCCATCGCTGACGACTCTGCAAACGGTGCTTATCGGTTATTAGCGAGTTGTTGCTGCGGCCGCCGACGTTGGCCATCAGACGTCGCCAAGGTTGGCGATTGGGTGCCTTCGTCGCTGCCGTCTGTGATACAGCGTGCAATATTCTACGTGGAGTATAATAGCAACCTTACATATCATCAATGGACAAAATTTCTCAACTATCGTCAATTTTGAAACGAACTCTACCAAACACGACTTCGAACTCACGGGGGAAGGGTACTTCATCAGTATCGCCTCTTGTAGCAAGGTGTATGTTGCCTTACGCAGCTCGTGACGCTGATTTCAAATCTTCTGTCATCTGCTCCTAAATTTGCCTCTTGCAGAAGTCACAACCCTTTGTAGAACGGCAGAATGCTCATGTATGGTGCTTAAAGTACAAACTAAACAAACAGTGGGTGGAAGGAAACTGCAAAACTGCAAGCTATGGCGAAAGCTGAAATCGCTATGTGTTTCCTAAAGAGCGAGAGACTTTCCGTTGCACCACGATTCAGCTGGTGCACCTATTATGCAGCCTGCATGAGCATTTTGCAGTGCTAAAAAGGTCTGTAGCTTCTGACAAAGACAAATTTTAGAGCAGTCGAAGGCAGATTTTAAATCAGCGTCGCAGACTGAGTAAGGCATTGTACAACTCGCTATGAAACGCGATACTGATGAAGTATCCTTCCCTTGTCAGTTGTTTTGTTCTTTGTGATGTTCTCGTAATTATTTTCTACTTCCCATCGAAAGCTTAACCTATTCAAGGGAACCATATGAAAACCAGGGCTAAGCCTCGAAAGAAACAATGTCCTCTGAAAACGAGAAAGGTCTGGTCATTTGCCTAATCTTTGATATGAGGTATATCATTCATTCTGACCAGTAATGCTCGTTTTCCAGTCCCTTCGGTCGAATACAAGCTCATCTACAGTGCGTACTTCCAATAAAGCTCCCATAAACTCTACAGCGAATACTTCTTCTAAAAGTACCATAAGGAGGAAGCCCCATTGGAGGACTAAACTTAGAAGGGATAATCAGGCTAGTGAAAATATAGAATTTTGATCTGTGGAACATTTATTTATTTATTCATTTCTACACTTGAAATGTGCCATCAAAGAGCACAGGGCAGATGTTGATGTATGCACCAGTGCAAAGTATATGACAAAGAATCCAACCCAAAAGTTGTAGGCCGTGGATGTCTAGGGGTGATGTTACTGTGAGGGGTTAGCCGAATCCTTCGAGAAGATATTGATTAAGTTTTGTGCGGTTTGCTCGTCAACACGGGTTTTTCCTTTTACATTTCTCCTAGTAGTACAAACAGTAACTGGTGGGCGGCGCCACCAAACATTAACAGCTCAACTAAGGAAAAGCCTCCTTCAGTCTGGCTTAAAAAGGGGCTTGGCCACACAAGCGGGTTCTTTTTACTTCTTGGTCGGGGGAGGGCCGCCTCGCTTCTCAGTGGCTCTTTCTCCCTTCTCGGAGCTTATCCAACTCCCTAGTTCCCCCCTTTCGCCCATATTTATACCCGCCGTGGGTGGTCCAGCATCCTCCTCTTCCCGCCAATCCGTAGGTCATGATCATAATCGTGATCCCTGGACGACATAGTGCAGTACAGTCAGTCGAATTATAAGAAAAGCCAATGTAATAGTGTAATTTCCCTCGTGAGCGTAAGATTTATCATATGTAGTAAGAGATGCTGGAACCTTGAGCAGTAATAGTGTAGGTGAACTGTAATAGCATAGAAGGAAAGCACTGGTCAGTATACTGAGACACTCCATGATCTTTTAGCTACCATTTCTGATAAGCTCTAAATTATACAAATTTTACAATCTAGGAGGTTGCGGGGACTTCATATGCTGCGTCAGATACCAAGCATTGTAACGAAGATGCGTCTGATTACCCTGGCCGGTTCCTCGATTTTAGGTTGCGTTATTTTTATTTGGTTTTACTCCCATGATATCAAAGATTCTATAATTAAGGCTTGACTTCGGCGAGCACTCATTTGTGAGATTACCATCGCAGGTAGTGGAGCCACTGGTACGCTGGAGGCGTGTTCTCGTGAAGGACGGTATTGGTCAAGTGATTCCGCTTGGTTCCGGTGAGGATCTTTTCGATATTGTCTATATTTTTTAAATATCTATTTTTTATGTCGGGCATAGAGGAGCATGCTCGTGGTTGCCGCTTTGTTACCTTCTCTTTTTTCCCACTCAATTTTGTTCGTCCTTTTTTATATCCATGGTCCAGATAATATACCTTGCATTTTAAGGGACGCTTCACACGCTATCCAGATCTGGCACGAACTTTGAAAATAAAAATAAAAATGAAAATCTTAATACTACAAATCAATCGTTAGACGGTCCAATGCTTTTTCGCCCTTACTGACGAGTGCAGAAAAGGCATATGTATTCCAATGTTTAGAACCCTTATAAGGGTAATGCACGAGACGGAGTCTAGACATACATATAGAACAATAAAGACTTCAAAGTTCTAAAAATAATAAGACCAAAACTTTCTCTTCTTTCATAGAATGCTGATACTCACTGAGATCCCCAGTAGCTAAGCTTTCCAGACGGGAAACCCATCAGTGAAGCGAATACTGAGCCACCCACCAGCAGTGCTACCGCCGAACTCCTCGATAAAAGTAGGTTTGAGATAGTTTTCTCCGGCTGAAAATTGCAGCTATTTCAATACGCAGATATGAAGGAACTAGCGGTGGAAGAAACACGCTAACCAGAAGTCTCGATCATGCTCGGGAACTAAAAGGCCCACCTGATCTGCTGCGCCGAATAGGAGGTGCTGTATGACCTCGTTTTCAGATGTGCAGGAACGAACAACGTCCCTGCAGCTCATGAGACGTACATGTAATCACGTAATTTCATCTTCTTGGCCGGGGGGGGGGGGCAATGAGGTACCCAAACCTGTACCGCCAGCCGCAATTAGTGGGTGCGGCGCCCACTAGGTGCCAGCTCATGATCTGCGCCGTCGCTGGCAGCCCCTGCCGTAGCCTTGCGCTGCGTGCGTCTCCGACTCCGCCCACCCCCCGCAGGTTTGATGCGCGGCGATCGCAACGCCGCAACGCGGCAAAAGCTGGAAATGGGAGAACGGGTCGAAAATTGTTGGGAAAAAAGGGATAGGATAGAGACAGCCAATAAAAAGCCAGATTTTCAAGATTTTCATGCTTTCTGCAGCGATTTATTCAGGAAACTGCAAGTTTCCAACAGGGCTACGTCACCGAGAAAACAGTTTGAAAATTCCTCTGCAAATATCTCCATATTATTAGATATATAGACGAATAAATGGAAGCTTGTTCGCATTCTTCAACAATCACATTTCACGAACAATCACGGCAACAACAATCAGACTTCGGCAGGAACTTGTCAAGGCCTGCGGGACTTCGTGAAAAATGAGGTGACCAAAGGGGACTAATAGCTGGAGCTTGTACTTAAATTAGACATTGGTCCATCACTTTGAAAAGAGTTGACTGGAATAAGAGTAGAATTAAAATTTACTTCGAAAATACATAGCAGTGCCCGCAGCGTCGTTGGTACTGAACAAATTTGCTCAAACTACGCAGTACGACTACAGATATTCCTCCAACTGTCAGATGAGTACGCAATTTATTGATTTTGAGAGGAGGTATTGTTCCTAAATCATCTGAACCCTAAATTTACCTTAACATTTAAGGTGCAACACCAGTCCAGAGACCTTTCAGCTAACAAGTTTTCTTAACCACGCTTCCAGGCATTGGGTATGTCTGCAAGGCATTTCTAACACCTCAGCACGCACTGGGTGCGAATATCAATCGATTAGCTGGCTAAAAAACGCTCATAACCATATATGGGCTCACAAGAACAAGAATGCGATTTCAGACATAAAAGTTTAACCTAGCGAATGCTTTACGCCTGAAGCGGTCCACTAGTGAAGATAACTACCGTGGAAACAAGAAGTACTAGCTAAATCTAAGCTTAGTTCAGACTAAACTGAATTTGAATTAAATTTAGACAAAACTAGCCATACTGATTAAATTTGAGTTGAACACTTGCTAAATACTTTGTGTTCGATACTAAGTTGCACTGAAATGCTTTCCCTGGTTTCATTTTCCCGCATTTCTTCCAATAAGTGCAATTTCCTCTTCGTAGAACGCAAGCCGACGCAAGCGCGGCGCGCGCGGCGCACGCGGCGAAGTGGGCGGAGTCGGAGTGCACGCAACGCAAGGCTCCTGCAGGAGCCGCCACTGACAACGCATCTCATGAGCTGGCACTTAGTGGGCGCCGCACCCACTAATTGCGGCTGGCGGTACAGGTGTGGGTACCTCATTGTATACACCCGGTTGGCCTCCATCAAATACCGGGAAGGCCTAAGCACCCTACGCAGCTTACCCGGTGTTAGGTATGCGACCTTACCGGTGTATTCCCCCGCTTACCCGGTAATGAGTAGTCGGCCTGCCCGATAAACCACTTACTACACTGCGGGATTCCTCCTTTATGCATTATATGTATAGCTTTTTTTAAACCAAAAATGTCAACAAACACGGCCAATACTGATATTTTGACTATTCTACGTAGATTTACAGCTGTCATACGTTCCACATTTGTCATTAGCATCTTAGTTCACATTCTCGTGAGAACACTCTTCTGCAGAAGACTTCCAACATCAAGTACTCGGCGGTGTGTTGCCTATCTTCTGTCACCACTAACCACTTACAAGCCAAGATAAATAAATAGCCAATTTTCTGAACAAGTTTTAAAGACTAGCCTTCGCTAACTTCACACAGTTTGAATCCTATCAGTTACAGTTTAACTTCGCGTGCTTTAGATTTAACTCGCAATTAACGGCGCTAATTAATCGAATTTGCAGTCGCTATCAAACATCCTTTAAACAGTCTTCACTTCATAGAAGAAACACCCTGCAACGTAGAAGGGGCGGACATGCTATTAGGGTAACCTAAAGAGGACATTAAGACAGAACTATCATCAAACTTACCTTTCATAATGCCGTCGAAGGTGTTCTGATAGACGATTTCCACCGTACAGCTGTAGGTGAGGAACGAGAATTAACTAATTAATTGAAAATCACATGTTATCGCTGAACCACACCACGCCCCGTTTTCGCTCACGATGATAAGCAGATGTGCACCCCACACTCCTCAGCATCAGACGATTTCGAGCGGCTGATTTACCTTACTTTGTGCAGAAACTCTCATGCTATCAAACTGTTGGTTTTCAGAGCCTGCATCTGAATGTACGACTTCAGAAGTGAATATAACAAGAGGGTGCAGTCTTCTTAGAGGTACATAGGTGCTTTTCTCGCCCAATTCGAACAGCATAAATTTTTGTTGTGCGATTACAGAGGTGAAGAAGGAACTAAACAGCACTTTGAATAGCACTTTGAACAACACTTTGAATAGCACTTTTGAAGACACATGTTTTGACAGCAAGGAAATTTCTTGTGGATTTACGAGAAAAAGGTCGGGTTCCTTTTCATATAAGCATTTTCCAATACTCTACGGGTCTGTTTGTACTTGCCCAAGTATTTTACTGTTATTTTTATCAGCCGCGTATTTCTATTTTAAGATCGCGGGAAGGAGAGCCGTGCAACGCTGACCACTCTGTCGAGATTCCAGGAAAGAGGTAATTTTCCTTCTGAATACAGGTTGTATAAACAATAAAACATTATTTTTTAGGCCACGAAAACGTTCATCTGGTCGTGCACGAACTTCAGGGGCAGACTGCTCTATCTCAGACGAAAATGACATCATGCAACAATCTAGTGATTCTCTCGAGCCAAACTCAAATGTTTACGCTGTTTATTTTGGGACATACTACGCAGCATTGGTCCTAAGGTTGGCTACCTTAATTAATAGCAAGTAGAACTTCCTTCTTCTATGTTTCGATTGTTTTAGTGGTGATGGTTATGACGGCTACAAAGTGAGATTTCTTAATGATGGTGTCATTAAGAACGTGCCACCCGAGGCAGTTGTGCCGTTGAGTATGGTTACAATTGGCCAAGAGGTACATTTTTATCTTTTTCATATCTTGGAATGTTTGAGAGTAATGAGCCGTTACTACACTATAGTCGAAAATGGCCAAAAAAAAAATTGCTGCATGTGATATCCTGTGAACTATGGTAAAATTGCAGTGTTTGGTCGGCGAGAATGCGGGAATAATTGCTGGTAAACCGGCTGACTTCTCCAAGGGATTGTTCACTGTGTCCCTTGTTGACAAGGATAACAAAGCGGAAAAGAACGTCTAGTTGGTTGTTCTGTTGATAACTTGGGCATAGTTTCTTTTTTGTTTTTCGTCATTTGTACTTTATAACTGCTGCTTCAAATTTGATTTTGAAACTAAGATTGCTTTCAGTGTTCGCTGGTCCAAACTGTCCTTTCCACTTCGTACTTGGCGAAGAGAACGTTCCCGACGAATGAAACAGAAATTGGCCATAACATCATGTAAACATCCGTTCGGTTTTAGATAAATTATTATATCTACTTTCGAAACTGACTAGCTTTTTGCAGCCAACATTTTCATAAAAAGTGAGCTCAATACGACCTTTGAGGAGGAATGCTGTAAGTGTTCACATACCTCTTTCCTGTTTTTGCTACTTTTCATGAATGCGCTACTGTAGAGTCTTTAGGCAGCTCAGGTATAACGAACTTGTCAGAGAAACGGCGAAGGAAAAGCAAAGTAGAACTGGAAAATTTGACCAGGTAACTCATTTACCTATATAACCGCTGTGCTCCCATATTTGTTTGATAACTCAGAAGCCCACGTGCTCTTCGTCGTCGTCAACCACGTCTAGAGCTGACAGTTGGTGGCAAACAGGAGGAAGCACAAAAGAGAAATTGTTAGTGTGTCCATGTGTTTGGTATTCCGGTTTTGTATATAGTTAAATACATTCCTTAAAAATATTGTTCCTAGAACCCCTACTTGAATTTGATTCGTGCCAGTAAAAAGTGAAACTATTGAAGAATCCCACTTTTGTATATAATTAAACACATATTTCTGAAGATAGTGTTCCTAGAACGTTTACTTGAGTTTTATTTGTCTCAGTTAGAAATGAAACTATTGAAGAATGGCATCATTCTTTTTGTTTTGATTATTAAAGCTTTCATACTTAATATTCTTCACTAATTCGATCGATTATTTAATTACTGTAAGTTCAAAGGAATAGCTTTATACCATTGTAAGTGGTTTCTTTCAGTGGGTAACATCTGAGATTGCTTGAGGCCACGTACATTCCGCAAAAAATTTGGCGGACACCCGTTCAGCGGGCAGCGGTGGTTGTGTGTGGCGCTCGATATCGGAGCGCAGCTTGAAATCAACTGGAATCAGAAATGCGGCATTTCCGGAAAACCGTTTCTCCCCGAAATTGACCGCGATCACTTCCCCCCCCCCCCGTAACTTACCAATGGATGTTCACCGATTTTTCAACAGGCTGTACTACAGTTGCTAGCTCAGCAGATTTCTTGTGGAAGGCTGAGTAACCCAGCTTGCTGTTCAGAATGTTTTTTGTAAGTAGTAAGGGCAATTAATAATAAATGCATGCGTCAATTGGGTGTTAGACACACTCATTAATTTGCCGAGGATTTTATAAAGGCAGGTCCATGCGGTAGGCACAAACATATATACACCGTGGAGAAATATCACGTGAAGGTATGTACAGGAGAGTCTAGTGGTCGGGGTCGACCTCAACCACCCGTCTGTGCAGTTGTATATACCGGCACAGTGCTGAGGAACAGGACAGCACAGATGTGCGCTTATTCTTCTCGAAATAAGTCCGAATCTCGGCAGTTTCTTGTGTTCTTCTGGCTTTGGGATATTTTTAAAACGAATTCTTCGAAAATGAGGTCGTTGAAGATGTATTTGTTGCATAGTGTTGAAGTTTATAATACTACGAGGTTTAGAAGATTATGGAGGTGTTATCCATATTTTCTGCTCTCAAGTGCTGGTAGTCGGCGCTCATTCAATCTTTGGGGTTGCCTACGCCTGCGGGTAGTCCTGAATCTCGGTTGAAACATGAATTTCTTTGGCTATTTTACGGATCTAGCTCATTAGAGCCGAAAATTTTGCATCTGAACCCTTCAAATTATGCTTGCTATACGTAGTACTACCGACGTTAGGTTGGAAGTTCTGCAAAATTTACCGACTGTTTAATACTTGTCGACACACTTCTTACCTCAGAGAATCTTACTCGTTCTTAGGTTTCTGTAATTTTGCAATTTACCGACGTATTCGTTATTTTCACGGTTTTCTATCTTGTTTTTAATTTATTTCACACTGTTTCAGATCTCTCGAAAAATGCCTTCCAATCAACGCCACGATGGAGGCGGACTCCTTTAACGGAGGACTCTTTTATAATGAAAGGTTCAGCTATTTTTATCTAGTTTTAAACACAGCCTTATTGTTAACTTTATTTGTAGATCCTACGCTATTTTACCCATTATGGCCGATGTACGAAGACCCTGATCCTGAAATGAAGACACTAGTCAGCTTGAATAACTTGGCACATCCGCTCGAACTCCAAGCAATTCTGAAAATGTTTCTACCTTCTATTAAGGTATGAAAAGCTTCTCTTTTGATTCGGTAGTTGCATAGGAATAATGTCATGCCATTTTTCAGAGACCCTACAGCTCATTTCTCGTTACTGTCAGCAATCACCCTTGGTTTTGTCACTATCGTGTCGCCAGCACCAGCATGAGCAATCTAAAGGATGTAGGTGATGTAAGCATTTTGGTAATTTTCAACAGTGTCTAACGCTAGTTCTAGGCTCGATGTTTTGAAAAACGGGAGAAGTTGGTTGAACAAATGACAGAAGCGATGAAGCAACGTGATCCTCTAAATTTCCGGCAGTACTATCCTCACTACGATCAGCGCATGGACTTCAAGGTATCTACAAGGAACTTCAAACGACCGTGTGCAAGGGGTGGGACCGCAGCGCGGCTGTTGAGCAGACGACCCAGAGCCACATGCAGAAACTCTGTGTCTCTGCCCAAGAGAGCCGCGCCGCGGTCCCGCCCCTTGCATGCGGCTTTTTGGAGATCCCAATAAAGCAGCTAGCAGCAATGTTCATTTTATTGTTATGCTTGATACTCCATCGTATAGTTATAGAATTTGAAATGTAATTGTGCTTCCATCAATAATATTTTACATTCGAAGAAGGCCAAAACATTTTTACAGTGGACGTATTTGCCGGTGGCCCATCTGCGGCCTCGATAAGGACGCCTCGCAACCGCACCGCGCGCGCTGGGATCGGTGTCGTCTGCCGTCGGAATGCTACTTCTGAGCTTTTTTCTTCCCGATTTGGTCAAAAATCCTTGAAATTGGGTAGAAAAACTGCTAGAAATAGCATAACAGGAGCAGAAAACGTCGGTTTCGGCACAGCGGCGCGGTTGCGCGACGTCCTTCTCGAGGCCGCAAATGCGCCACCACCATTGCCGTTCACTGTATACTGGTTTAGAAGGAATGGCGAGTCAATCTACGAATCGCGGAAGCAATGATCAATCGACGCTTGAGCGCTTTTCATATCGCACCTATTTTCATTGAGAGTTGGACGAGACGACGCCCGGCGCCGATCTACTTCGATGTTAGTTCCGTTATTAAATGGCTCTCAACTAGTAGTGGAAAGTTCTGAAAACGGTAATATTACCTCTTTTCTTTAGTACTTACCAAGATCAACATTGTCAGTGCGGGTCCATCGTGAGATGCAGGAAGCCTCTGCTAAACTGCGCTGGAGATATCCAACGAGAGCAGACGGTTGTCTCTGTCAGGGAGGCAAATGCGAATTGGGTCAGTGCCCCTGTCTAGTATATAAAGAGGTAATTGCCAGTTGTTTCTATTTCTTCACCCTTTTTTTACAATGTATATAATTTAATTCAATTTGAGAACATGATTAGCTTGGCCTAAACTTGTAATCCTGTTTCCATTTATAGTTTTCTAGGGACTAAGGGTTGTTTCCGATGTTTTCTGGCTTATTTTTAGAAAGGAGCTGTCATGATATGCGGACAGGCATGCGGTTGTAACGACTCTTGCCCTTCATCTTATTTAAAAGTGAGTTCTTTCCTCCGTTGGAATATTTTGACTATTATCCTCAGAACTGTCAGATTTCACAATGTTTTTTTTTTTCTTTAGAAGGAGAGGCAAGTACCACTGGTTCTTTTTCATACTCGCTACAAAGGATGGGGAGTTCTTACCCCAGTGGAAATTCCGGCTGGCACTTTTGTTGGTCTTTACACAGGCCATGTGAGGTGTTGCTGCTTCATGTTGAGCTCGTTTTCAGCTTATATCAGCGCATGTTTTCAGATTACTGATGTTGAGAACGAACTACTCCTCGATAATACATATGTTTTCGAAATAAATGTAAGTTTTTGCCAATATTTGTTTATAATGTTTTTGTTTATCTCAAATTGCTAAGTTCCAAGTCGTAGACGATTTCCATGCTCTGATATTTCTGATCATTGCCACATGTTCAGCAACAAGTTGAGAGCGGAGTGGGTAGATATGCTGTAGATGGGACGTGGAGCGGCAACATTTCAAGGTAAATGCAATCTTGCAACTTTTGTTTATGTTTTATTTTGCATATTTATTTACTCATTCATTTTGTTGTACGTTACGCTACAGTATGGGGTGAAAAGTGCATTTTGCACTACCAGTTGACCCCTTTGGTGATTCAGGTTTTTCAATCATTCGTGTGTTGATCCCACAGTAGTTGCGAAGGTGCTGTTCACTCGTGGCAATTTGGTTACCCATGATCTCGCATTTTTCACAACCAGAGATGTCCATATCGGTATGCTTAAATTACCTGTTTCTTGTGCAGTAGAATTACTTGGATTTTTAGGTGAAGAGCTGACTTTTTGTTATTCTAAGGAAATAATGCAGCAGAGATCCTCAGGTATTACCTGCAGGTATGTCCATGAAATTGTTTGAAACAACTCTTGCACATATGTGAACATTTCAGGTGCACAAATGGGTGCAAATCGAGAATTTAATCTGTTATGCTACTGCCTAAATGAGTGGGAACAAGTGTGTTAGCTGTGTACAACGTTGTATGTGCAGTTCCTGTCGCACTACATAGAATAGGTAAAATTCTATGACAACAAGGCTGCCATTCTCTTAGATCTGTTCATGACAACCGTTGTTCTGTAAGCTAACGTTGCTCTCTTCTTCTCCAAAAGAAGACGTTGGAGGAAAGAAAGAATGTATGGTAGAAGGCTTATAGCTTAGTGCGCTAGTTTGATACTCAAGTCACAATTTTTTTCGCCACAGATCTCACCTCTTTCCCCTCGTTAGACTGACTAGTGAGTGATGTTTGTTGTAGAAAAAGTGCTCCGGTGAATATTCCTCATCCATTTCCTCATCTGTTTTTTCTTTGTTTACAGTTCTTCTTTAGTCTTCTTATTTCTTACTTATTTTACTAACATGGAAATTTGTTTATGCTGCTTGTCACATGACTTCTTTCACTAACTCTTAAGTTTTCACTTGGGCTCAAGTTGAATTGAATTTGAGATGTTCTTAGCAGGTCACTGCAAAGTGTGTACTTTCGAAAATCTAGCCGATCGAAATTATTTCTCTGGGGAACCGATGGATAGATTCTTCTGTCTGATCTGCTGCTTCTATGTACTAAAAATGATCTATGGAAACAAGGATATGGGGAAATTTCTAATACTTTGCAATAGAGTCTGAAAGCACAAAATCATGTACTGAGGAATAATTTCCTGTACAGCAGCTGCGCCACACAGATTTGAGTCTCTATGCGTGTTTGCAAACAAATGAGTATGTAAAACATGAATATGTGTTTCATTTTAAAAGTCGCATACATTTCTATATGACGTGACGTGACGTGAGCTAAAATATTAAACTGCTAGATATTTTGTGAGATTTTGCAATTAAGAAAATAGTAATTCTAGGGCTGTTGCTCGTATAAATAGCCTAATCGGCCCTGGAATGTTAACTTAAATAGAAGTCTTATAACTCTTAAGAATTACAATAAGATTCGTTAATGTTGTGCCTAATAAGGTTGGTTACCTGTAGGGTAGCCCAAGATAGGACGCCTTTGAAGACGATATCATTTCACTTTTGACTGGTATTTTCTCTGCCTAATTTTCTATTCCTGCTAATTTTTTTTCTGACTGGTCTCTTCTTTCCCTACTTCTATACTTTTTTATTCGCACTGCAACCTGAAAAGTAGCGTTTTGCCTTCTCTCACTTGCTTTCGCGTTGACCGCTATTGGCGCGAGGCTAACAAACCAAAGGTGTTGCTCAGATAGAACTCCTGAACCATAAAACTCTTGCTAACCAATGACATTCTGAAGGCAGGAACCCTTGCGGAATTTCTTTCAAACTTATCCGAAAGATCTTTCTAGAGAGTAGCGGTTTCGGCCTACATAGAAATGTTTTCTGTAGATGGTCAGGTAGTTGCAAAAATAACACAGATGCTCGTATTCAGGAAGATTACTGCTAGCTACCACGCATATTTTTTAATGGAATTTTATGGAACTTTTCTTAAAATTTACCCAAAAACGCAAATAGGTCATGTGCTTAATCGCTCACTTCTCGAACGAGTTTGGATTTCTTCCGTATGCCTGAGAAATGTGCCTGCCAAGAAATATGAAAGCTTGTTCCAAGATCTATTAAAAGAATCCTGAAAAGGAAATTCAGACGCCAACGTAAACGACAGAGACAACTTGTTAATTATCCATATAGTGTTTTCGAACTACGGTAGCGTGCCTGCCCACTGCTCACCCTTCGTCCATATCGTTATCATTGTTCGCGTATCATGGCCATATCATAGCCAACCATCACCTCTAGCTATCAATGACGTGTCTGGCTTGCTAGGATGGAGGGGTTAGCGATGCGGATGCACGCCATCCCAGATCGAACAGATCATATGTTTTATGTAGGTGTTAGATTGAAATGGTATCTTTCCGTTGTCTAATCATGCTCCGCCAGGTGATCAGTCGCCGAAAAACCACTTGTATCGTATGCGCGGACTATTCACTTTCGTGCAGTAATCGCAACTTGCTATGGTAGGTCAAAAAATATTTATATAATACTTATAATAATACTTATAAAAAATGCCTATACAATACTTATGTAATACTTATAAAAATAATACACAAAAATAAAAAATATTTTGAGCGGTTAGATTTGCAAAATTGCACACTGTGCAGTTGTATCTGCTATACTTAACTCTTAACCAGCCAACCATTTTTCTTCTCGCTCCAACTGTTAATTTGAAGATATTGTCTACAGTGGAAATTTCTCTTTTCCATGTTTTGTTCACTTCTAGCACCACTGGCTACGGGATGCTATACACCTCGTACTTTTGTGGACATTACACTAAATGTGGCTGAATGCAGTTATTTCATGCGAAGAAGATGAATACATATATCTGGAATGAGGCATTAGTAGACCGACGGTGATAATTCGTCCGCTGCTGGGTGCCTTGTTGAGATTGGTGGGAGCTCTATGTAAGAAAAAGAAGTCTACACTAAATTCTATACCAGGAAAATATAGGGAATGAAACACCCATATGGACTCTAAATTGTTTTGCTTTTGAGCAATAGACCTCCCATTTGGTACGCCTTCTGACTGAACGCAACCATTTCTGGTGTAATACTCACAAAAAAAAAGATACAGGGCATTCACCTCGGAGTAAACATCGCGTTGCAGTACGCGCGAGCTGATCCATTCCTATAGATCAAATTCTCTGTTGGAAGGCCACGTTTTTAGCTGCTCGCACGTACTGGGTCCGCAATTGCACCGATGTTTACTCCGCGACAAATGCCATATACAGTCGGGTGGATGCAGAAGAAATCACGCTTTTGAAGTATCACCTTAAAAGTAGCACCGGCTCAAACCATTGTGTCCGCGATGGCGTAAAACACACAGGAAATTTATGACATAAGCTGTTTTAAGTGCACCTAATAGCGCTTTGTGGTTCACAAAATCGACGTCACGCTCAGTCTTATTTGATCATCATTTTAAGTGAGAAGAGATCTTGCTGCAAAAACTCAAAATCTGCTGATGGAAAAACTGTGTGCCCTGGAGTGGTGCGCGGAGAAAGTCCTATGCTGAGATCTAACTCTCATGCAACCCTAATCTGAATCCGATGAACTGCTGCTTGCTAACGATGTTAAAGCGCAAATCATAAGCTACCTTATAGGAATGTTTGAGCTCGCACCATAAAGCTGAGCAAAAGTTTTGGAAGTATTCATACGAAAAATATGACCGTGAAGGTGTGCCTCCCACTCAACTTTGAGCTGGCTTAGCTCCTGCTGAAGTCTAAAAATGAAATTTCAGCTAGGAACGCGTACAGTTCATGAAGGACTCAAATTGCAATTGGTTCAGTGCAATTTATCTCAAATCCAAGCTGAAATTCTCGAAAACCAATCATAACACAAAACTGTTGAGAACCCGCTAAAACTTGTTCGAACTTGTTAATGGACCTGTCAGAACCAGAGAATTGTCAATGGAGCACGTTTTCATCCCAACCCCAGAAGTGTTTCAGGAAATTTCTCTGGTTCGAAGAAGAGTGTTGATGTTCTGTCAGCTCCAAATTGTGCGCCTAGGGGGTGCTAAGTCTCCCCCAAGACGGCATCCTTCGTTTTTGGGAAAACTTCTTCGTTTTTGAAAAAAAACCGTCGAAGGTGGTCAAAAAAAAATGATCAAAAACCACTTTTTGATCGTTAATGACAGTTTTTTTTCAAAAACGAAGACGGTTTCTCAAAAAAGAAGGATGCCGTCTTGGAGGGATATCTGTTCGTATAGTGCGCATCTACAGCCAAAATTTCAACATGATCCGCCACATAGAGGAAGAGCAACACCTGATTATCACCGGAGCGCGCCAGAGTGCAAGGAAAGGATGAAGTGACTTACTGTCCATATTCACAGTGATTTGCAGTACAGTTCACATTAGATGAGTGTGTTCGGCAAGCCCCAATTTGTTCCATGAAGGATAGAACCAGTCACAGCTGTGGCGCTGCAAGTTAGTCCCCCTGAATATACTCAACGCCTACTAAGTCCTGCTGGTCAATGACCATCATGTGCTGCGTCCTGTCCGCAAATATGTTTTTATTGGATAGCAGATTCACCAAAACACACCAACATATCCGCTACAGCGCGTTTATCTAGTGGGTGAAGTATACTGGATACGGGCAGAATCAAGAGGGACGAAGTAAACGACCAATATTTTATGGATGAACATAGCGAATACGTTGATGGTTGGAATTAGGATTGGATGAGGTTTGCCTCTAGAGAACTATGTTGCAAGCATTGTCGGAATTTTTCAAGCGGAGCAATAATTCCTCAAGGTTCTCAGGGGTTTCTTACTAAAACCAATGATAATTATCCCGTTAAGGGAAAACAGACTTTCACCGTAGAAAGATGTCTCTCGTACTGCTTTTTTTCTTCGTAAGGAGGCACTTAGTTACCTTGATTTCGCAGTTATTTGGAGCGGTTGAAGAGCTCACTCCATCTACCTTACTCTTCCCATTTTTTCGTTTTCCACGCTAAAATCCGGAAAACGTAAAACGGAAGGCCAAAAAAGGGCTCTTAAATAGTTTCCAAAAAGTTTAGGGTGAACGGCGGTTGATACATCTATTGCAGAAGATGGTATTGTAAGACATTATTGTAAAAGTGAAACTTCATGGGCCCACTTGGGCTGAAATTCATGAATCGCTGACCAAGCAAAAGAACATTGGCTATTAAGTTCAGAGTCTGCACAGTGCGGAATTTGTTTGCCTGCCTAATTTTGCCCAGTTATGCGTTCATGAACCCGTGCAGTGTTTATGCCTTTCCACTTACTCATCGACCTCTTCTACTCAGTAACTTCACTTGCGGCTTTCGACGGCTTTTGTAACTCTTAAATTTCTGCCTTCCACATCTACTTATTCCTTTTACCTTTCTTCTTTCGAGAATCTTCACTGCCTGAAATGATCATATTGTTATTGTTACTATTACTATCACTAGTGTTGTAATAACTCCTCGTCAGTCTTATGTAAAGTTGTTATTGTTGCACGATAAAAATGAACTTGGATTTTGCTTGTTGCTTATTTGGTCCAACATCCTTCGTTACCGTGGAATGGTTAAGCTGGAAAAGCGAAATCCAATATTAGCAAGATCACATGTTCGGAATGTGATATGAGAAGCAGAAAATATCCACAGAACAGGAACAACACTATTTCTTTCCATTAGTAGCCTTATTGTTAGTAGAGGCACCATTTCAACTGTGCCTCATTGCTGTCTTTCCTCGCCTTTGGACATTCCATCTAAGGACATCTGGTACGTCTGAATTGCCTTTCCGTCTGGCAATCCGAAAAAAGTGATAGGATATTACGCGTGGAAAAAAGTAACTATTAAGCATGGTTGTGAGACAGACCTCACTTTCACACTGACAAAATGTACAAACGAGACTCCGTGTATTCCACAACAACTGAATTAACTGAATCTGTCGCTATAGACAATGTGCAGGAGAGCTCTTGCATCAGTCGTTGATGTTGATGATGCACTGTCGGGCAAGGGGCAGGTTTGTCGTTTTTTTCCATTGAGATGTAGATTAGGCATATATTTAATACGACTACCTAGGATAATCGTGAGATAATATTACATTTCAGATCAATTCAAGCAATTGATGTTGTCCAGTGAGTTCAAATAATGTTTTCAACTTATTGTGGAGAAAAGGTATCATAAAGCATAGATGGAAGCACAATCTTTTACTCCAGGACGGTACTTGCAGCGGCTCGTTCAAGTGATGCAAAATTTTCCGAGTTTGGCGCTGGCCAATGATTGTTATGTAGAGCATAAGAAGTGTTCATAACTGTTTATTGTGTACAGTTACTGTCCTCGTCAGTTCACACCTCGAAGGGTTCCCTAACTTAGAGTTTGTCACTTTATACCGTTCCCTTATTCGGACCACGCCCTTGACGACAGTAGAGCAAGGCGATCCTGGATCTGAGCTTCCAGCGCCTTTTATCCAAAAAGAAAAATGGGCGGAGTTATAGAGATAGTTAGTAGTAGCTATAAATGTACCGCAGATACTTGCTTCAAAACCGTCGGGGATGTCTATTTATGCAATTGCTATCGTAACTATGACCTGGTAGTTTGCAAGTACCTTCCGTAACGGTATCTGTTCATGACAGAATAAAATATTTCCAGGGCATTAGCTAACATATTGATATTACCTATCAGAACTAGTAAATGTCAGCACCGATTAGGGTGTTGAGTCTGTCTTATAATCGCAGAAATGCTGATCCCGCAGTAGCAGTGTTCCAGTATTTAACTGCTGCCTTATTGTTCTTTTAGTTTTTTTTGTATTCTATGGATTTGTATGTCATTCTGAGGATGAACAAGGAATATAAACAGTCTCGAATAATCGTTGCCTATTGTTATCTGCTAATGCTAATAATTATGCCTGGAAATGATTGCCGCCCAGAATTCCCAATGCGACTGGTGTCTATTTAAATGGAAATTGTACAAAATCTCCCAGTTAGTCATGGTACCCTTTCGAATGATTTCAATCGTTTTACTGTTCTGTCCATTTTTAAACTATCTACGAGTGAGTGGCAATGGAATGTATGGTGCTGAGGAGGACAACTCCGCCATCAGCGAAGAACTGTACAACATATTTGTTGGGAAATGTGCTGCATCTTGTGGGTGCGACGTGCACACTGGTGGATGTTATGTCGATTCGAGACAGCAATGTATCTTTGGTGTCAGCAAAAATTTCAAACCCACTTCAAGCAAGGTTATGGAACTTGAGTAGGTTTCTCATTTTTTTTCATTATTTTCGAAATAAACCGTCAGAAATATGACATGCGGACGTAAGACCACGCCAAAAAGCCATAAGTTAGGCGCCAACACCCATGTTCGTGGACTGTACTTTGTATGAGAGCATTTTTTCCCGCATCGGCAACCACCAACCCCTCGAACAGGACTGGTTCTAACGTCTCGCATCTGCATCAAGTGCGCCACCACCGCATTAAGCCCCACTCAGTGTTCTGCCGCCGGGCGAGTCGCCCATGTTGAAACATACCGGGCTGCTACGCAGCGCGAGCTCGCCGCTGCAAAACTTGCCAGGGGGGGGGGGGTCACTCAGAGTATTTTGCCGCGGCGAGCTCGCCCAGCGAGCGGCGACAAGGAATGCCTCGGACCATTTTTGTCGCGCGTGGCAAAACTCGCCGATGGCGTTTTTCTTCGTAGTTTCTCGAATCTTTTGAACAAATTGCACTTCTCCAATGATGAACATTTAGTTATGGTTGTTTATGTTTTCAGCGCTTCACACTTGACATTTTCGGTGGATGCCTACTCGTAAACTAGAACATTTGATGCGGTATCCTTTATGTTATTTCTTGTATTCCTTGGATTTTAGTCATAGATGACGACGATGTAGCGTAGTTAGTGCTAGAATGTCTTCTGGAGTTGGTAGCCAGGAACAGTAGGGATCACGTTAATGAGGCACACGTTCCCTGGACACCAGGTTCACTGCCGCCCGGCGAGAACTCGCTCGGCAGCAAAACTCTGAATGGGGCTTTAGGCTGGCGATGCGACAAAATGAGGACGAGTCATCGTGGTCTTCAAAGTTTCTGCCCTAGAAAGTCACTAATTCCGCGATTTCGATCTTCACTAGTGGGGAAACATTTCGAAAATAAAAAGCAAAACTATCTCAGAGTTTCCTACAGAATCAGTTAGTTTGGAGCGTTTGATCTTGTTTCCAGTTATGCAGTTTTCTCTTCTCCTTTTACTTTAGTTACTCTTTTCCAAAACTTTTTGAGAATCACTGCATATTCATCACAGAGCGCACTTTCATAATAGAAATGAAATTTCTACGACATTTGAAATCGAAACAGAAGCATCATATTGCGTCCTAGTAACCTTCCAAAATACCACTCCGACTTAGTTTAACTATTTCTATTTAAGGCAGGTAACTTAACTTGTATTAACTGCTACGCTATGATTCCACGTGTCCAGCAGTTACCAACGGCATCTACTACTCCAAGGCAATACTGCAGGGGATTATTTTTGCACGTATAGGTGGCCTTACACTCTTCTTTAGCGTTTTTACCCTTCGTTAGTTAGGTCCACTTTCCTGATATATTCTGACGCCATTTCGCTCTATCGTACACTTGTCGCCTGGTCTATTGGGCGCCCACATGCATCAGTTTGATATGCGGTGTGTCTAGCCACCGCTGTTCGGCCGCCTTTTTGGCCATTTTCCCGATTCTTTCAAATTGAGGCTTACTTTGCAGACAGTGTCTTCTTTGGCTAACGGAGCGTGGCGGTACCATCTACCAGCTAATGGAAGCTCGGGAAGTTTGTCGGCAATCGGGTCTACACAGAACTGCTCTCGAATCTTACCATTGCGGATGCTGTGTGCGCGTGTAACAGCAACAATCCATCGTAATATCTTCATCCCCATCATACTCAGACGGCGTTCCACTTCCCTGACGACTGGCCAGCACTTTGCACCATATAATGCCGCAGTGGTAACGACCTCCCGAGAACCGACTACTTCAAGTGTCTCGGCTCGTCACTCTCAGCCGATGGTCATTATTTTCACAGTTTGCTTAGGTTCCATCAGATCACCGAAGATGATGTCATGCTCGTATCGGATCAAAAGGAGGATCTTGAGAGGCGGACCAGGGCCTGGTGCCTCTAGTGCAGTTCGGTCTCCGGTTCAACGTCAAAAAGACTGAGTACATGACAACAGATTTGAAAGAGCTTGCGATTATCCAGGTTCATGGTAATGACCTTCCGAGAACCGACTACTTCAATTATCTCTGCTCGACATTTTTAGCCGCTCGGCACCCTTTTCTCCAGTTTGCTTGGGTTTCATTAGATTAATAGAGGTTTTGTCAGCAAAAGAGGCTGTGGCGAATTTCATGTTCACAAGCAGCTCCCAAATCTGCCGCTACCCGCTTCTATGCAGAATGCGAAATTTTCTCTGATATCGTTCTGATTCCTGTCATCTGAACTCCTGTTGCCGTTCTATTATACCGAGCTGAAAGCATGTGAAATAACATTTCCGCTTTCCATCTAGCATGCTATCTTTTCCCTTGACGGACACGAGAGGCACCGCATTTTCTTCGAGCTTTGTGAAGAAATCTGTATCATATCGGTGATTTCCATTACCATGACGGTGATTTCCAGTTGTGCAATTGATGTCGTATAGGATCCTCTCGTTATTGACCGTTTTCCAACGGTTGAGGGCACAGTAACGCGTTGATACGGCTTCTCTTGTTCAATGCTGCTTACTCCAGCTATTGAGCCGATCGGTATCGATAGTGCCTCGCTCAATCCTGACAGCCAAAGATGACCTGTAATTTTACTATCGAGTTCGAGTCAGGACTGCTGTCCCGGAACGGTGTCACCACGTGGTAATCCAAAGAAGCACTGATCGATTCATATGCATTCTTGATTCATATATCCTCACATCTTCTTCTTGGAACCCTATATCTGCCTTTGTTCTTTTCCAAACCATAGATGTCACTTGGAGACATTGCTGATTCTTGCCCCTGTCAACCGTAGGCCCTCTATACGCCTGCTCTCGCATCTTAGTGGGAAACCCGCCTAGTCCGAAGTCGTTTTACAAGGTGGTCCAATTCAATTGCCTGTAGCGTACAATCCAGAGACGCTGTGATTCCGGAGAATAAGATGCATTCCTACTCTGAAACTACATATTTTTAACCACAAAATTGCAGGAAGTACAAGAGGCGTTGAGTGGAAGCTGTTGTGACGAAGATGACTTATGTGAGGATACTTCAATAAATTGTCAACGTATCAATGTTGCAGTTGACATGTCCTGAAATGCATGGCTGCTTCATCATTCTAGAGTTATACAGTTGTACTCTTATTGAAATCTAGTGTCCCTACCATTCCTGAAGTACTCAGTCTTTCAATTCAACTGGCTCGATGTTATCAATGCCACGCTATAGCACTTTATGCAGATTAATGAGTTGAATTTTTTTCGAGCTGCGCTCACATGACTACAGTGTTTTCCGTTCTCATCGCAGCATCTAAATCTTACGTGTCTCTCCAACCTGTATCTAGTTTAACCACCAGGAGAAACTGTGCCTTGAGAATGGTCTGTTAGCCAAATCATTCAGGAGTGCACTGACTTTGCTTTAGCTTGCTATGCTGAACACAACACGGACGACAAGCACATTTATTCATGTAAACAAACACGAGAATACACATAAAACAGAGATAAGATGTTTGTATGTCACACTCTGTGATAATATCAAAGAAAAGTTGAAGAACAGAGCGATGGTTTCCGTGTTCGAGATTAGATTATGATTACAATTTTATGGAGAGTATCGACCACAAAACATGTTAGTATCCATCAGAGAACTGTTTGTAAGCATTAGGCTATAATTTATAGATATGATTGTGTTTGCATTTGAAAAACAGAATAAGAAGTGTGGATAAGTGAAGAAAATACAGTACCTTAATGGTAAAGGATCAGCAAATAAATATGCATAACAGCGCTGAAATGATTGCTGAATTCATGATGAACTGCCTTGCAATGCACGCGATTATGGCACAATTGCGGGCGGATGCGTCCATTAGCTGGTAGGCATCGATTACGAATTTTCCATGACGTTGAAGATAGCGATAGAGTTGGCTGCCGCGCATGTTATGCTTGGTTGTGTTTGAGTGATTTAATGGATAATGACCAATCGTCGCGACGATTTTGGCTGCATCCAAATACGTTGAATACGATTCCATCGCGCGTCATCACACTGTCGCAGTAAGCGGTCTTATAAGAGGGAACTGGCAGTAGAGGTGGCACCAGCTACGAGAGACATTTACAATCTGAAAACCCGCTGAAGCATCGCACGCCCATGCGGCAACTTTGTGCTCAACCCGATCCCTGCCAACGCGCTTTAGATCTCGTACACGCAAACTTGTCTTTGCTATATACAGGGAGGGCCACAAGTACGGTAACACAGAAAAGTGTACGCAGAAAAAGCATTTATACGTAATTTGAAACATAGTTGTAGGATTTATGTTTACTAGGTCACATCTAACATAAGGCAACACTTCACCTCGGGATATCCCCATTCAGTTCCGATAGAGGCCCCAACATGCTGAACGAAGTCCCCGCTGAACGAAGTCGTTCACCGCGGCGCGCAAGTGGTGGTGGTTCAGCTCCGCCACATTTTCTAGAGTGCTTGCTCAACTAATTCAAATTATGGAGAGGTTATGAACAAGCCCTGGTTTCACGTATCACCGAAGCCTATTAACCCTACTGATTGAGACCCAAGCAAATGGGTGGTCAATCGATGAAACCAATAGGAGCTAAAATATTATTTATGCTGTCTTGGATCATACATGACCTGTGAGCTGCAGCACTGTTCCAGTGAAACGTTACAGAAGGTCTTCTCAACTGAGTTTAACTTCAAGGCAAAACAATTCTCTTCAGAGGGGAAACGAGCGTTGTTACCGTATTTATGGCCCACCCTGTACAATTTAGTACTTCTCACTAACTTATCCTTCCAAGATGTTCACCCCTTCATTGTGAGCACAAGAGTAACCCACAGAGCAAAATTTTCTGGAAGAATCGATGAAGTTTTCTCTAGTGTGCGCTGCCTCAATCACATCATGGAATCAGCGCCTCAAATTTCACCCGAATCTGTGGTTATCTCGATACCCAAAATGAGGTGAGACACTGCCTTTAAGGCTCCCAAAAGAGTCGACAGCGTGGGGTGGGGGTTTTTTTCTCGAGCGCCAAGCGGCGTCTTCAGAGGAATGTTTAGCTTATCTGAAAGAAACACTACGTTTTTCTTGCCTGTGTGAGTAGCGATGAAAATCCCCTGTGATTATTAATGGATACTTGATAATTCTTTCAAATATCGTTATTTTGAAGCAAATAGGTACCGAAGTAGAAGACTAATGATTGGAAGCAAATTAAAGAGAACTCCAAACAAATATTAGCATAAAGCATTGCTGTTCTATAGCTTACCGTTTACAGTTTATTACGGAAGCAATTCTTAATTCGAATGCCGTTTCATGGCCAGATCAAACTCTTCATTTGTCATACTCCACCAGTGTCGTCCGATCTTCTGTGCGTAGCTCATCTCACCATCGGGTGTAAGGATGTTCTATGTTCGTACAGTATACAAGTCGTTAGAACAAGAACGCAGTACGCAATCATTGATGTATCAGTCCTCAAATACTTTTGAATTGAAATATGACGTCAGGAACTATACACGAGCACTTCTCGCATTAATTGCTAGATATGGGTGGGTGTGGGTCATGATGAGGCAAAAGTGGGTGGGCAATGTGTCTGCAATTGGTTCATTCGAGCCCTCGCCCCGCCCTTCAGGACCTACTCGCACTAATTCGCGCGCGATTTCACCATAGTTGCCCATGAAAATTTGAATGTGAGTGGGGACGAGTCAACGCCGAAGGGCGGGAAGACGCCGCCTCATTTTGCCTCATCATGACCCACACCCGATATGGGTCACCGCTTGTTGCGAAACCGTAGAGTATTCATGTGACCGGCAATCTATTCACTTCCCTTACACTGCTATTCTTTCTTCTATGGATTCCTATTTGGCATTGTAAGATCTAACCACATCATCCCATTTAATATTTAAATTTAATGTTCCGAAAAATGACTTATGAATATTAACATCAATTTGAGAAAAGTACTTAAGTCGAAAGCTTTGAAAACGTTTCGTAATTGTATAGAGAAAGCTATTACAAATGTTGACCATGAATGTAACATCCAGTTCCCGCCAACATGTTTTTAGAAAGCTATAGGGCAACGTCGGCTCAATGTATGGTAGCCCCCCCCCCCCCCATAATCAGACTGGTACTGTATGCGTACTTTGACTCTTCAGAAGCGCATTTGGTACAGGATGGATGATACATTGGTGATTAGCAGGCGTAAAACCCTGATGCGGAGCTCGGCTAGATTCTGAGGAATATGGCTATCTACAGTTACTATGATACAATATGAATACCGGGTAGAAAAACTTCAATATGCAAAATAGACTTTACATTCGTTATCAGCGCACCAGATATGCATACACTTTGTACAGGTATTTTTTTTTAAACAAAGCACAAGTCCGCTTTGGTTCGAGGTGACTCAAGGCGCAAAACGAGCACTGTCGTCAATGTGTTAATTATGCACATGATTCATGTCATCACGAGCCAGCTGCATTTCGTGCTTAAGAGCTTATTTAAGCAGTTATCACACTAACATTCTCAGTGATGATACTTCCTCCATTTCTTTTTATCCATTTCCTTTTATTTCTTTCTTCTGAAGCCCCTGCAGTATCAGGCGTATGGATAGTCAACCAACAGAACAACGGTCCTCGTGGGTATGGATTTGATTTCATGCGTGATATCAATGCTTTTTTCGGACGACGTGGAGGTAAATCAAGGAGAAATGGAAGAGCTAGAACCCGTATGATAGCCACAACAACCGCAAACCCCTGTAGCGCTTCTCGAGGATGTGACGAAGGTTCAGATGACGGGGGCACAGCGATATTTAACCAACAAAACAACATGAATGGTTTCTCTGGATCCTCCTCGATGGATGACTGCGAGGGCGAGGACAGCACTACAACAACTGCAGCAACCACAACTAGCGCTCCGAGCGGAGGCTACCCTAACTTGAGTGATCAAACCCCTAGGCCACGTCCCACAACACCAGAAAAACCAGACAGCTCTCAATATGATTCACAAGAAGATGAATCTGAAACAAATTGTGACACAAGCGAAACCACTACAACCACCGAAGCCCCCCAACAGGACAGAAACTTTGACAATTCTCAATCGCAATCCGAACAAAATCCACAAAACAACAGGTTGTGCTTGTATGGAACCGACACCGTGGGCAAATGCGACTTCTACATAGTTCCAAACAAAAATTGGTTTGGAAGTGGATCGAATGGAGGTGGGATGATTTCTGCCCCTGCGGGAACGAATGGACAGCAGAGGTTTATCATTTATATATTGTTTGCTATTTTTTCCCAATTTTATTTATTTATTTATTTATATGCACTCAGGGTGCTTCATTAAAATCGCTTGAACAGATGAGTGGTAAGTATGACGTAGTAGTAAGTAGTAAGTATAGTATGAGGTTTAGTGGCAACTCTTCAGAAAAAAGTCCTCAAGCGCAATTATTTCTTAATATATTTCTTTATTTCTCGGAGAACCTCTGAAATGCCAGCGCCACACAAATCAAACCAATTATTCCTAGTACTTGATCAGGTGTCTGACATCAAACGAGTAATATCATCGCTTTTTGTACCTTTCTCACTCTGTTCTGCAGAAGGCATTCTCTCAAAATTAGCTGTGAATAGAAGGTCGATGGAAAGTTATAGCGCTAAGGAGCAATAATTCAAGCCCCAAACGAAAATTCCTAGTTTTATTTCCTCTAAAATTACTGCGTCTTTATGAAATACCCGTTAATTGCTTGTGACAGAAGTTTCACAGAATTTCTGACACAAGAAAAAGACACTACTGCAATCAAAAATGGATTGTATAGTGTGCTTCCAGTGGCGGACGCAGAAAGTCGGCGGAGGGGGTGGGTGGGAAAAAACTGGGATGTCCGCCGTTTTGGAGACCCAGACGGAAAATAAAATCAACAAAAATATTGATTATAATGATAAGTAGTTAATAAAAATTATATAAAAATAATAATAAAAACAAATAACTAAAGATAAACTAATGCAAGATTTTCATTTGTATTGTAAAGCAGTTTCAAAAATTTGGCGACCCATTCTCGGGGAGGGCCACCTGCGTCCGTCACTGTATGCTTCTGTCCCTGACCCTCATTTGATTCTAACTTTTCCAAGGTTATTGAGACTCTTCTCTGAAGTCTTTATCCCCCTTTCCTTTTTAAGGCGCTCTGGTTCTGTACCCATCAGTCTACTGCTGCGTCCATAAAAGGTCTGAGATCCTCTTGCCCTTTCTGCTCCTAGTGAGGTTTCTTTGTATAGGTCTAAAGTACTGTGTTGGTAGCTAGAGTCATCATCAACGTCTTGCCTGATGGTATTGTTGCTAATTAGATCGTTTGTACCTGATAACTCTGCGATCATTGTGAATGTTGAGATCTGGCGAAGACTTCGGAGAAGATTCTCAATAACCTTGAAAAAGCTAACTTCAGCTGGCTCTCCTTTTCAATCCGTAACATAAAGAAACTTCTGCAAGTTTCCAAGATACGATTGCTGCAAGCTAGCAGAGCACACTAATCAAATTTCTGGAATTTTTTGCGCGAACGGTATAGTGAGATACCTTGGATCACATTATGCAGCTAATAAATTTCAAAAGGAACATGTAAGAACAGCAAAAGTAGGAATCCTTCTAAACTAGTGCATTCACAAGCAAAGTATATGTGATTCTTCAGAACAAGATTTGTCTGTTCTTTGAAATATGATCACTACATTTCAGGAGCTGCCCAACGAACTGTGGTAACTACTGCTGGTTAGCATGTAATCGGTGGAAGTAGAGAAAGACCTATCTTCTGCTACCTTCTGGAGATTCTATAAACTGTTGAGTTACTGGTGTGATATTTGAAAGGAAATGATACAGCAGAAAAAAACTGAAATCTCCATGTAATCATATCTGTCGACATACAATCCCGGTCATAGCTTTACATATTTAGAAAAATCTGTGACTCTGTGCGTGTATGCGCATCATAGTTTGGAATGACGCCGTATCCTGCACGGGTGGGCGTTTCAACATGGGTGATTCGGTGTTGTTTAGATGCATTTCCAGATGATTGAAACACGCTGGATTTTTATCAGTCTTCGGATTTTTCTCTTGCATTATAAGACTTCAGGAAACGCTGTTATGATCATGGGCACCTATCATTTGGGACCACTTATAAGTGACAGGCCCAGTGACAGGGATTAAGAAACACGTTACTACAGGTTGAAGAAGTCATCAGTCAAAGATCGAAAATTCTCAGAGTTAGCGAAGTGCTGCTCAGCCAGAAAGTGCCTAAGAGACCGAACAAAGGCTGATCGGAGAGAGCGAAGTTGGGCAGGGTTGGTGAATGTGGCATCGTGCTTCACTCCTGCACTCTTGCTTCTCCTCTTGCCGACGAGTCAAAGAAGGCATATGAAGGTGTGTTTGGTTGAGTAAAACTTGCACCTCAAACGTTGATGTCTCTTTTCTTGAGGAATGACTGCTGATTTGACTGTTATGATTGTTGATTTTCCCCATCTTGTTGCTTACCAGAAACTCCAGTGGAGCGCACTCTGCGCCTCAGCACAGGAGATCACCGAATAGGTAAATGGCTTTGAGGAAGCGTATTTTCTGAAACGAAACGTTCCGACGGCTCACGCATCGGCATTCCACAGAAACTCTTACGAGAAAATAGTCTAAATTGGTTGTCCGCTCATTTTCCCGACAAACTAATGACCCCCTACAACAAAAAAGGCGCCGCGCCGCGCTCTGATATATCCATGGCGCAAATGCGCTGGAAACAAGCCATCACACACTGATATATCCTGAGCATAAGTCATGGGGGAGGGATGCAAGGAAGAATTTTTGGCAGAGTGTCTCAATCATTTCCCTACAACCTAATGACTTGTGAGCTGATTTGGCGTTTGGGACGACATATTACATCCGGTTCTGACTTTTCAGGCTCTGACGAAGGCGACAACGTCGAAACATTAGAACTGTACAATCTTGGTTTTCTTTGTTGTTGCGCAAAGGATGCTTTTCGAGGCGGCGAAAGGCGCACCCTCATCGGAGCTTACTTACATTTTTCTTGCATTGAACGCGCTATATTGAACAGAATGCACAGAAGAAATACATTTATTCGCATCAACTATCATAAAAATACCCACAAAGCATAGATGAAGTGATTAAGAGTGAGAAACTGCCTTACAATGTAGGTATGGTTTGGTAGCTCAGAGAGGGCCGTTAAAGTGACTTTTTCTGCAGTTGCGAGGGTTCCATAGATAGGAGGACGCCGCAGGATGTGACTGGAACGAGATTTTACTAGGTGGCTGTAGGGAATTATCAACTTTGAAGGAAAAAAAAAACGCAAGTACCAGCTGGACAAAAACGTCAGGGGTGGTAGTAATTTGGCCGAAATTGCCATCTTCATCTGAGGTGTAAGTCCCAATTAAGTGCCAATTAACTGCCAATCATGACTTTTAGAAATATGCTGTTCTCGATGTGGTATAACGAGTAATCAAGCTTGGATTGAAAACTGGCATCTAAGCTGGGGCGAATGTCGAGTTTTCATCGACATCTCGAACTGGTTTAAGACACTTGATGAGTATCTTTTGGCAAGCTCATCAGAGAATCCCATAGATAGAGGGCGAGATGCAGGAAACGTCACATATTTCTCAGAAATCCGTGATCGAATTCAGGTTGCAGGTGTCAGTTCCTTGCGCAGGTTCTGCATCCACCATGGCATAGTGGAATGTGTGGGCTGTTCTTGGTAGATGCTAAGGAATTCAATTCCCACGTTGTCCAAGTGTTTTGCAACGTCTCACTCACGAGCTGTAGTTTACGGCTGACAGCTTTCACTGCCAGAAATAGGTGTAATGTGGTGCACAGGTAGTGGTGCCCATCATTTGGTCGAGTGATCGGTTCCCTTCACGTACAGTGTTTTGTATTAGAAATTCCACTGTGACAATTAGATAAAAAATTTCCTCCTCGCTGGCAATCGTAAGTCGCACTTAGCTGTCGTCTGAAGTTACTCGCTAAGTGCCAACTTCGATCAAATTACTACCACCCCAGGAGATGCGAATAACAATAGCCCTCTTTTCTTAAACGCTGACCCACGGAACTTTCTGTGTTAGAGATTGGGCGAGTGTTCCACTGGTAGGTCCCGGCACGAGATCCTGAGAAATGGTACGCATTCCATACGTCACATTACATCCACTGTGCTAGACCACACGCGCAAACCCAGACAGAAATGTTAGCCGGCGCGAGGAAGCCCTTTTGCCACCGTGTTCACATGCTGTTGTGATTGTTTACACGGTAAACGACTCCCTTTGGAAGTGAGAATTTCCGTGAGAAAGTTCACTTGAGAGCTGTTTCAGGATACGCGGGTAAGGTATGAGCCCGAAACATCATTGGGACTTGTGGAGGAAGTAGTCGGAGAGTGCGATACAGTGCGTTTCATAACTGTAGGATCATCTCCAAATTTTGAATTTCCTGGAAAGAGCATTGACGGAAATTTTCTGCCATATGTAGAAATTGGGGCGCGCGTAGAGCAGTGATAAGAGGCTCGCTATTCGCTCGCACAATTGATGGTTTGATCCCGCACGAGGCCAACCAAGGCTTCCATCCCTCGGAGGTCTGTGAATTGGTACCGGAGGAATCTGGAAGGATGAAGCACTGACTTGGTACATCGGATGTCCCCTGCAAGTCACTGTACAGGGCAAATACGCATTTAATACTTCATCGATGCTCAGATGAAGTCGAGTGGCGCGTCCCTCAAACCGGGATTGATTAACGCCGACCACTTTATCCTTTATCTTCTATGTGAGGAATTCCTCATCTTGAAAAACCATTGCAGCCAGAGTACGGTTTAATACCTCTGACACTGGTGTTTCAATGAAAAATTCTAATCTTTCATGTGCTACATTTATAGTTCATCGGAGTCCAATCCGGTCGGACAACAAATGATACGTATCGATCGCCGGATAAAGTGGATAAAGTGGTCGGCGTTAATCAATCCCGTCACGAGGGATGCGCCACGCATTCGACTTCATCTGAGCATCGTAGAGGCGTTGAATGCGCATGTGCCCTGTACAATGACTTGCGGGGGGCACCCGATGTACCAAGTCAGTGCTTCATCCTCCCAGACTCCTCTGGTACCAATTTACCGACCCCGGAGGGATGGAAGGCTTGGTTGGCCTCGGGCGAGATCGAACCATCGATCGTGTGCGTGCGCAGCGAGCCTCTTACCACTGCGCCACACGCGCCCTGATCGCCGGATAACGAGAATCAATACGTATTTTTGTTATCCGACCGGATCGGACTCCGATGCACAATAAATGTAGCTGTACCTTTTCACAATCATAAGATCACTTCAAGAAACCGAGAAATTATTGAGAATAATAGCAGATTTTAGGTACCTACGTGTTCGAGAGGTAGTATAAGTACAAGTATAAGTATGCGCCAAGAATATGACTTTAAGGCTCCATAGTGCATCGGAGTCCGATCCGATGGGGTAACAAAAGTGTTCATCATCGTTACCCGAACATCGATATGTATCGTTCGTTATCCGACCGGATCAGATTCCGATGAACTATAAATGTAGCTTAACAATGCTTCATACTCGTCTGCTGTCTTCTGACCAAGGAGCCCACCTGAAAGCTCTCGAAATTGATACCCTCAGTATCCGATTCATTGCAAGGCAGATCTGACGGCGTTTTTTCGGTGTGCATGAGGATGTATGTTACTCGCCGATGCCTCCGAATCTGGCACGAGCTTTAGACGACTTTGCACGGCCTCCGCCATAACGAACGCCGAATTCTCAGACCTGCTTCTTGCAATATCTCCTCTAAGAATTAGATCCTTCCGAATTTGGGTCTCCCTTATTCCGAGTCAGCTGTCTTGAGGGTCACGAGAGCAACAGCAACACTGCTAAAGAGGCACTGAAGAGGTCTTTGAAGCATACCGACCCGATTATGGTGATTCGACTGGATTTCTCACTGCGGAACCTACTGGGAGTTCGATCAAACCGTACTGCACATTAACAGACTCCATTCGAAAAATCTCATCTAGGCGATGTTTTCCCATAAAGACCAATTCATCTTGGATGGTTCTGTCAGGCTCAAGTGCTCCTGACGAGAACTTGATAATGATCCTGCCAACTTCATTCCTCCTGATTTTGGCGGTGGAGGTGCAGTGATGTTCGAATGCATTCTGCCATGTTTGTGCGCTTGAGCGATATTCGCCACAGACTCGGCAGAATACCCACGATGTAGCAAGCACGTCTGCAATTAGTCCTAAATGAGCAACATCGACAAACCAACCTTTACCAACAGGACACCTACGACACACTTCATCCACTAAACGATGAAGAATTTGAGGTAGCATAACACCGTAATCCTCACTTAACATCGTAATCCAGGAGGATTTCTGGTGTAAAACTAACATAGATCCTCTGACGCATTGTTTCTGGGTGGACTTATATGAAAAACTCCCTTTCAGACCTGTTTACGTTAAACTAGATGTCCTGGAAGCATGGGACGACAGTGGCTCCATTTTACTTGGAGTATGCCCCAATGACATTTCGAGGTCGCTAATAAAAGTGCAGAAAGTGTAGATCATCGCATTTTACGTGTTTCAATTCTCGTCGAAGAATTATTCCGTGACGTAATCTTATAATCACGAAAAATTATGAAAATTAAAAAAAATATCTGGTTTTTATTTTAGTTTGTTTAGGCTCTTAGCGGATGTGTTTATTTCCAGCAAACTTTCGGCGATTAAAGCCTTCGTCAGACCTCAACAATAAGAGAAGTTACAATATTATCAATTGCTTTTCAGTACTCAGATAAGCAGATCTATCGTGTGACAGAACGAAAATGGTGGCAACCGGCACGGAGATGCTAATCTATACATCATAATCCTATTGACAGGAATTGGTACAGATAGAAAAGAAGAACCTCACTCCTTGGTTTGTGGTGACAGAATGAGGATAGGAGAGTTGGGTCAGAGAGGGGAAAGATTGTCAATGGTACGGACTACGTAATCAGACGCATAATCTTCCTTAACTCATTTTTTGTGTTAGTCTCTGGCCCATGCCTTCCTACTTCTCTGGCTTCCACGTGTTTGTCAATTAACGATGGAGTGCTCGGGACCATGACGTTGTAAAAAAAATATTCATAAAAAGGAAGAAGAATAAGAGGTAGTAGAACGAAATCTTGATCACAATAGTTTTTCAAGGTAGAGAGTCTGTCACATGTAGCAGAAAATTCCTCTGATTGCTGCTTCTCCCGAAATTCATAATTTGTGGGTGATTTTATGATTATGGAAAGCACTGTGTATTCGTGAACATTGATATAAGTCTCGGATGAGGCTCACGGACTTATCTTGGCAATATACAACGTAGTACCTCTCGGACTTCTCATCCACTTACCTTTTTAGATGGTCACTTCTTTATTGTGAGCACAAGAATAGCCTCCAGAGTAGAATCAGATGAAAGAATAGATAAAGTGCTTTTTAGCATGAGGGCTGCCTTCAATTATGCACATGTTTCACGTCATCATGAGCAGCAGCACTTCATATGTAAATAGAGTTTATTTAGCCTGAAAACACACTGGATTCCACGATCATGATACTTCTCCTCTTCATCTACTTGCTCTTATTTCTTTTTTCCAATGGTATCGCAGTACCAGATGTACGAATAGTCAACCAACAAAACAACAATCCATTAGAGTCTGCAATTGATTTCATGCGCATGCTCCAGGCCTTTCTACGAGGATGTGCACGTGGATCAAAAGGATGTAAGGCAGTTACCATTCCTTCGAAGATTACAACAACTCCTATCCCTGAACAAGATCAAGACTCTGACCACTCCCGAGAACGTCCCGACGAATCAGAAACATCGATTTTCAACCAACAGAACAACATAAACCAGTTTTTTCTCCTAAATGACCTTTGCAATCATTACCAACCACAAAGTGAAGGTGGATTTAATGTATGTGGAACAACCACAACCCCTACGACAACTACAACAACCGCAACAACCACAACAACCACAACATCCACAACAACCACAACAACTACAACTACCACAACAACGACAACTCCTAGAACAACCACTACAAGGCGGAGGACTACTTGGTGGAGATGGGATAGAGATCGAGGTCGAGGATGGCGTGAAGATCGATGGAGTTTAGGTCGAAGACATAATTCCGGAAATGTCGCGCGGGTGTGAGTTCTCTATTATATCAATTTCATGCACCTTATTTCTTACAGTTTTTGATAAAAGTAAAAGGACTCGAACGTGATCGCCTGACAATGTACAGTAGCGGCTAATAAGATATGATCAGCACCCATATCGACCACCGAATCTTTTGGTATGACTCACCTCTGGATTGAGCTATCTAAAGGAAATTCGGATGTGCATTAAAGGCAGCAAGAGCCGGAATGAGAACGAAAGTCAACCACTATTGCAACTGCAAATACTCTACCGCGCCGCACCATCTACGTGACGCGGCAGACCACCCTGCACGTTGTTGTTATCTGATGATGTTTTCACCATTGTCTTTATGTCCTCGTTTTCATTGTTGGATTAAGTGGACATGGCTATGGATATGGACGTGGATATGGATATGGACGTGGATATGGATATGGATATGGAGGCCGAGGTGGCTACGGGCAAGCAAGATATCGGTGTGGAGGATACAGGTGAGGTTGGCCTCATTTATTAGGTTGATGCAAGAGGAATCGCGCCGCTCTCTCCAAAAACATCATTTTATTTGGGAAAAGTGAAATCTAGAAATGGTAACTAACTTGTAGATCAAGGAAAGATCTTTTATCCTCTGGGTATAAGAGATTTCTTTTGCAGCCAGCAGTCGCGACATAATCGAAAATATCCAGAAACCTCGTTCTCAAATTTTCAGTATTCCTTAATTTTTCTATAACTTTACAAGAAATGCAATACAAAATACATTCTTTGTTTGCGGATGGTGTCGCAATCTACTCCACATGTGAGGTCTGGTGGAACGGTTTCGCTACTGGGGAAACATGTCCCTCGTTACTTTCACGATTGTTGCTGGATGATTCTCCCAAAGTTGCTTTATGGAAAGAACATCTTTAGCAGTACCAATTGATGTTATTGGCCCGAAAAAGTCGCGAACGGTCTGCTGAAGAAACGCTCGAGAAGCTAAAAGGATTTTGGCCTAAATTTGCTTCCGAGAGCTAGCCGGAACTTTGATAATTCAAATGGGAAAAGTTTGAATAGCCACCGTATTATTCAAAGAGAATGTTGTACTTCTGTCGCTCATCCCTGCTCCGGAATCTCTTATTTTGCAAGAAAAAATTTCCCAAACATGACGATATGAAAACGACTTTCCGTTGTTCTTGGCTGCGCAGAACCACGAGATGTAGGCGTACGGCGTCATAGACCTACTCATACAATAAGCAATGGTCAATGCTAATTGATCGATCTTTATGGTTTGCCGGACTTGACTTCCATTAAAGTTGTGGAAACCAACCTAATATATAGTTTGTTTTGTTATTTTGTCCTGTTTTTGTTGTTATCTCCCCAAAAACAGAAGTCCTCAAACGCGGTTATACGATTATACGATCACGCGATTATTTCTTGGTATATTTGTGAGCAAATTTGGCTTCGACTAAGGATGTGCCCCGGCCAGGTAAATCAAAGTAAATCTCCTCAATATTTGACCAAATGTCTGGCAAGAACAGTAATATCGGCTTTCTTTCCTTTCTCTTTCTGTTCTGCAAAACACATTCTCTCAAGACTGTGTTTCCACCGGAGAGGAGACCCACGGGAAGTCATACCACAAAAAATCGTTCGAAGGAAAAGAAAAAGAAACTATTCTGTTCTTCCCCGAATTTTCTACGTTTTTTTGAAATACTCAATGGCTCCATATGGAAGCATCACAAAGTTTCCGATCCACCTTAGATTTATAAAGTACAGGATACTTCAGAATTATTGACGCACCTAAAATGAGACTGTAGAAAAGACATAACGCGAAAACATTTTAAATAAACATATATAGAATAAAGTCGATGTCTTGGCCATCAGAATAAATGCACTCTTGTTCGCAGCAGGCTCCTTACTTGCTGAAGCAGTCACAGAAACGATTAGTGAGCGCAGCCTCTGCGCCGCAACTAACCCAGGTCGACTTTGTTGCAGATTGTGAATAGACTAGCATTTGGTAGCTTGGCATTTCTGTGGATGATAGCGCAGGTCTTGCTCTCTAGATATCCATATGGGGTCATCAGCAGACTGAAATTCTGTTCACAAGAAAATCATTCCTCCTTCAAGCAAAATTTTGAAACTAGGCCCGTACCATTTTCGTCTGCTGCACAGGAACCGAACCTTGCCAGAGTACCTGTAGATTCGCCTTGTGATGAGAATTGAGGCAAGCAAGAAAATGTTTCCTTAGGAGATCGCTAGAAAGAAGGAGAAGAAAAAGTTTTCTGTAGCAAAACGTAGATGCATTTCGTTGGCGAGAACACGAAAAAATTAGCGAACAAGGAGCGAACTTCATATGTCACTATGGACAGCAAGACGTGCTCTACCTCTCATAGGAGTATCAGGTTCCTTAGGGTTTACCTCTTCATATCATCGAGCAAAGATGGACGATCTCCAGTTGCGGCGCATCGGCAAAATTCTCTCCCGGCATCTTCGTGGCTGATTTTACAAGAAGAGAGCGCACCCCAGCAAGAGTAGCTTTTTTGTATTTGCTGAGATCTGATCTTCATTCCGGATGTGTAGGATATCTCCGGATGTTGTCTCGTTTACAGTCTAACTTCAAAGCATCAGTAATTATGACGCACCCTGTAGTATAACTAAGCTCTAATAAACTCAAAAATAGATTCTCTTATAACGGTCGTTTGTTTAATCGCGATACAAAGAATTACTTGGGCTGCTTTAATTCTCTAGCAAATCATTCAAGGTTGGGCTATAGTCGCCAACTTTAGCTGGTTTCCTTTTTCAATCCATAGCCTGAAGGAGCTCGTGCAAGTTTCCAACTAGGATATGATTGTTGCAAGCAGACCAATCAAATACCTGAATGCTCAGTGGCACTGGTCCCGTCCTGCGGGAGCGTTATGAGTGCAGGGGATAATAACGGGTATACTCTAGGAGCGTATCTCCAAACTTGTATCACATGTTGGATCCCTTCTTCGACCTGGTGGAACACTGTTCAAGACGATTTTAGCCCCATTCTGTGCTGTCCATTTGATAGATTGACTGTTATTTCACCAATAAGCATACCATTTTCCATTCTTGCCGAGGATCGATTGGCAAAATTAGCCTTGAAGAATGCAGAGGCTCTTTCTTTATGCTTTCATTTGTTTGTGTTCACGTCTTCAATACTCACTTTCTACTTGAGGATCTAAAGGCAGCATCCACGGAAAATTCCGCTTCTGAAACTGTAGCAAAATATTAGATTTTTGACTATGAGGAGTACGGATGAAGTGTCCAATCCCGCCAAACCTCATGTAAAAACAGTTTTGGATTCCTCTGTTTTGGTAGGTTAGAGCAGCGCCGTCGAGTTACACGTATGGGATTGAACAAAAAAATCGGCAACGCTGCCACCATTGCCACTTATTTTCCTTGCGCCAGCGAATATGTGGCTGGTAAAGCAGTTTTCTTGGAACAGAAAGAGCATAAAGGGGAAGAAAGTGGGACGCTCATTATAAAGACATAACTAGGGAAAAGAACAAAATCGTATGGTAATTTTGAAAACTAAATAATTTAGAAATACACAATATTTGTGGGATTGGATGTTCTGAGTGAGAAAAAGGGTTTATGAAGATTAATAATAACAAGTGAAAAGAAAGCTAATGGAGGAAAGCTGGGGATAAATATGTAATTTTGGTAGAAATGAGTTATGAAAACGTTAATATGAAGGGCTGCCACTCGAAATCATTGCCCGATCAGTTGACGTTCGCTACTTTTCATGCTCCAAGGATGATTTTGGAGCTCAGTGGTAGCAATGAGAACTCGTAAAACTTACTGCCTATTGATTCTGCTGATCCAGGTATTACTTGTTATCACTCGCGATGGTAGAAGTTATAACTGGCACTCTTGTCGTAAAAGTGACCGCACAATCCATTGGATCACGATTGGATCAAGATCTAAGAAGCGTAAATTTCCGTGGTGCTGTCTTTAAAGTGGAAAATAACTTTTTAGCTATATCAATTTCGAATAATTGTTCTGAACGCCCGGGTTCCCTTTCTAAGAGAAACTTTCCCATTTTTTCGCAAGTCTCCAAAACCCACCTCTCAGCCTAGCCTGTTATTGCCTCTAACTTTTTAGGCATTCATGCTGCCTCTTTCAATCCCGCATCGAGTTTCCACAATAGAGCTGCAGTTTGGTCACTACCATTGTTGGAAGGTCTCGTAACGACTGAACAAGTGTTGTTCTGGAAAATAGCATGGCCCAAGCACAAATAGTTGTGGTGTTTGGCAAATTTCAGAGAGTAACTATATTGGAACACAATTGCAGACCCGCGTAGGATACGGCGCGCCATCTCCACAAGTGGTGCGCATGCACGCACACACAAAATTTTCTGCACTATGCATATAAAGTGTTTGAAATTTCAGCGGCTTCCGAACGAGTTGCGGTACGCAGCGTTGGACGATAGTTGGACGGTAGTTGGAGAAAATAAATATGCATTTGATGGAAAAGACCAACATTATGCAGGTTTCATAAAGCGTTTACTTACTGGTGTAAAATTTGGAGGGGGGTAACAAAATACGGGCGAGTAACTGAAAATTTCATTGTCATACTCGTTCAGTCGGTCAATGAGTCCTGCATCACAGAGTATCACCCATTTGGTCTGCCGCGCGGCACCACCTACATGGCGCGACAGACCAGTTATCGGTCGGTGTTTTCTATCGCTTTCTTTGTGTCCTCCTCTCCATCCCGAAGTGCTTGTGTGAAAACATAAGCGAAACATCAATACCGCCAACGCCCGAAAACCGTAGCACTCAGGTGGTCTGCCACATCGCATAGCTGGTACTGCCCGCAGACGGAACGGGCTATCGATATCCATTCATCGTTATAACTATCAACCTTTTAACTGATCCGTTCTCAGTATAAAATATAGTTTTGTAGCCGAACACGAGGTTGTTAGTGAACCTTTTATTGGCCAATACTATTATACTGATACACCATGCCGAGGTTCAAAGACGACCGGACTTGGGAACTGATAATCCGTTCTCATCTTAGACAGCTTATATCCTGTCATAGACAAATTCAACGTTCTGCAATAGGTGCTTATAAACTGCCCGGTCATGCCTACCTAATGGTCCTGATAGCATTTGTAACGTTGTTATTGTTGTTGTACCAATTGTAGAGAAACTGCTTAGATAGATAAAGATTCACTAGAAATAAAGCCAGATTGGAGGCTCAGTAATTAGCAAGTCTTCTCTTACGGGTAGCCGTATCAAACAGACTACGCAGCATTCTTTGAATTATATCATGTGAAAGACTAGTTCCTTGCTTCCTCATGAGATGGCTAAGCTCGTCAATGGTCACAGGTTGGGAATTCTTTGCACACATCTTTCGAAATATGGCTACTGTTGGGTATGTCGTGGAGTTTGTATGCGGGCTGCAATAGGAGAGCCAAAAATGTTGAGCTTATGTGGCCGAAACCTCGCCGTTGTCAACGGACTCTCACAGGGTAGATCATTATTGTCTTGGCCTAATATGAATGCTTCGCTGAACTAATCACTTATTCATGATGTAGAGTGCGTTGCCAACACCTGCTAATAGCTTTTCGTGTCCAATTTCACAGGGAACGAAAGCAGGACATGAAATCATTTTGTCCCTTTGGTAAACAGAGATCTCCACACTTGCACCAACCAAAGTGCTGACCACAAAGATGTGATAAATCTTCACAGAAATCCGGACATTTACGCTTTGAGCAGTCGGAGCCATCAGGGTTGGGCTTTTCTTCCTAGAGAAGAGCAAATTGGATGAGAGTGAGATGCCATGAACACGGTTTGATGTTTGCTACTGTCTTGTCGTGTTTTCGGAATAGAACGAGAGCTTAGCAGCTACTTGGCGCTTGGAGTCAAGTGATCTCTATTGTTGTTTCTCTGCTAATGTTTCTGCTGTTTCTCAGCACATCATAGAGTGTAGGTGTTGATGCAGACAGCCCTAGGGCTAAACGTAGCTAAATTATGTATGAGGTATAGTTCGATGGTTTCCTCTAAAACAGCTTTTAGCCGCGCATAGATGCCAAAATATGAGCCCAGATCAGATGTGGATGCTGTCCTTGTCGTGACTTTCAAATAGACTCCATGTACATTCGATACGTTGGCAAATAAAAGTGTCTGTAACAGTGTGGTAACCTGTATGGCGAAACAAGTCAAGAAATATTATCTACAAAATGCCCAGGTTTTACGATAGCAGAACATGGAATATATAGCGAATGAAAGTTTTCACGACGGTTTCCAGTTGGATAAAGCGTCGTCTTGTGTTTTTTTACGATGATAGCGAGATGACCACTGCAGAGCCCACGCGATATCGATGTTGACAAGAGCAGAGAACGAGAATGTTCCAAAATTTTCTTGTATAAGAAAACGAACCCCACACTTCGGGAATCACATAGTCCATCCCAGGCATATGTATGGACTTGCCGTTTTGTAAAATTTTTGATCTAGTTTTCTGAACACATCCAAACACAGTTTTCATCGAAAAGATAGACGTATCGCGCATGCGGTTTGATAGCGTTCTGCTGCTGAGTCGTGGGGGGACCTACATATGTACCTCACCCTCTCACTTGGAGCATGCTCTTTCCGCATCCATCATTCAGGCTCTACCGCGTTTTTGTAGTGGAAACCGTCTTTTCGAGAAGAACTGTACGACTGCTGCACTGCTTCCCAGTGGAAAAATTCCTCGAAAGCAAACTATGTGAAAATTAGCTATCCCTGGGAATATGGAGTAGTCCCTCCCATTTTACTTAGAATCGGCTTAGATGGGAGAGTTGGAAAAAGTTCGTACAGTTGGAAAAAGGACTCCTTGCACTATGGGGGTTATCCAAGCAGTAAAGCTCTGCTCGGTGATTTGGTGAATTTTGCAGGGAAAATTGTGACAACTACCCGCACTTTTCGAAAATGTCTCTCGCGGCTAACCGCTCGAGACCGAAAGCTTCCTAATACTCCGAAACTTTCTCTATTCGGTAGAGAATAAAGCAGAACATATCATAGGTCTGTGGCAGGGAAATTATTGAGCAAACATTGTATAATGACATGCCCTCCGTATATTTATGCTGCACTTGGTTTCCAGCACCGACATTTATTTGCATTGCAAATGCAGCTTATTTAAAGAGCAATTAATTTGGATTTCCCTGTCATAACATGATAATTCTATATATCATTTCACTGCTAGTAATCCTTCATTCTCCTTCAAAATGTCTGGGATCGCTGCGCACGTACGATGGTGTCAGTGAAGCAGTGTACGAAGGATTTATAGAGCAATGCGCCGCATCTTGCGGTTGCGATATAAGCAGCTATTCCTGTCTTGGATCCATAGCAACGGCAACTCCCACAACAACCACTACAACGCAAAGGACAATGACTTGGTATCGAATGTGTCCGTTTGGGTATGATAGAAACGGCAAATGTAGGAACAATACACGAGTTTGGAATGGAAGAATATATCGAGAATTCACTTTCCAATTTCCTGGAAAATGCGAATGGACGTGAGTTTTGCATTACATAGTTCTGTGCCCCCTACTTCTCAATAAAGATTTCCCAGCTAAACGCACCGTCCCACCTCAGAATTGTTTTTGAGGTTTTCGCATGAAAAGAATGTCTGGCAGCTGTTGATAACAATGGTATATGTGATTCCGTGAAAAGCTGCCGAAAAAATCCTCTTTTAGGCCCCAGTTTTTGGTGAGACTGTGGGCGGAGCCGAATGGGGGAATAGCGAAATAACAGGGCTTTCTCCTCATGTATTCCTTTGCTCGCTTGGAGCGCAGTTTCTATTCTGAAAGGGAGTGGATGAGCAACTCTCATGAGAATTACGAATTTCCCCAGAAGGTGCGCTACAGGGGTTGAATTATTCAGACAATCCTTTGCCCCGCCCCTCGGTTCCACCCACATGCTCTTTAAAAATTGAAGCTCAGAATAGGGGTTTTTCGGCAGTTTTGCATGGAATCACGTATAACATTATAATCAGCAGCTTCTGGAGATTGTTCATACTTAGAAGTGAAGATTTTGATTCCCATGCCTTCGAGCAGAAAAAATGGAACAACTAATAGAGTGTAATATGTTCTTAGAATGTAAATCATTTGATTACTAGAACATTCACTATTAAATGCTCTCGATGCAAATTCTTGTTTTTCGAATATATTCGAGATCCGAATGGTCAAAAATAAGTGCACAGACAACTCCAGTTATCGAGAGTTAAGGCTATCTCCACCCATTTACTGTCATCCTGTCTTATTTACTGCTAAGGCTTACCTTCCCCCCTCCTCGCCAAATTCTTAGTCGTACTGTGTATCATGCTAGACGCAAGGCAACGTGGTCATACGATTCAATACGCAAGACAGCTGAAATTAATAGAATGAAATATTTCAGGTCTACGGGCTGGGTGTGTTCCTGAAGGAATAATATTGTGAACAACAAGAACAAATTCCAATAAACAGTGACCTCACCTGTATTCTACACATTTCCATACAAATACAAACAAACCAAGACATACCATTGAAATAGGTAAATAGACGCAAGCGCCGAATTCTCGAAATTACTTCATAAAATAAATTACTTCATAAAATCGAAAATACTTCATAAAATGAAACAAAGAATCAAGACTGAATTGTTCTTTCTAGGAAGAGACTATAAACAGCCGTTTTCTGTGCGCTGTCTCACCGGGGCTTGACGCGTGCGGGTGGTAAGTGTCCGATAATCCCAAATGAGTTACCTAGTGCTAACAAATGCAATGGCTGTGGAACACGTTAACATGCTAACACCGTGTTGCTTTTTTTCAATATTCAGCAAGAACTTGAAAGGGGATGGAGTTTCTAAAGACCTTAGCTACAGTGCTTTTCATAATTGCAGGGCACCCCCCCCCCCCAAACTTTTACGGCCTCGGCTTTTCTAGAAGTCGGATTTTTTACCTAGTGCCATTATGATCAGGACTAAGAAAACCTTAGCACTCGACTTTTGGGCTCATGGTAGCAACTCTATGTTTTTAAAAATTTATTTTTCTGTTTCTGCCTAATTCGCACTCATGGCACACCTTCACGTGCATGCAGGTTCATTAGCTATGTAATCGAAACTACAAAGCTTAAAGGCAGGGGGCCACCTCGTTCTGCCTGTTGGATTTGCCAACATATCCTAGACCTTCTCATCATGTTGATCCCTGGGATGTACATCAACAGGCACAGAAGCGACGAAATACCCATTTTTGAAAGGCACGAACTGGGTAAAAATTTGGAGCCCGGAGGCGGATCGCTCCAAGCTGTGCTGGCTGCCTGCCACGGCTGCCGTTTTGGTCAACGAGTCTTGGCGTGTTCAATCGATAGGATCAACGGCTTCACAGGTCAACTCGTGTTGGCAAACTGTTACAGACCCCGTCCCGGAAGACGGGTTTATAGACAATTCTGAGACCATTTAGGTATACCGTTGGAACCACCGCGCCGAGTAGATGCAGAATCTGCTGTTAGCTGAACTACGAAGATGAGGTGGACCCTGCCTTTAAGTAATTTTCTGAGCTTCCACGGGCTACGTACACTCATTCCACACAGCCTGCCATTCTTACATCTTAAGAGGATACTGGGGAGATCCGCATCGATAAGCATCATGCATACAAGACCGTGGATCTTAATTTTTCAATTTTTTTTATTTATTGCTGACGATGGCACACTTCAAATCGGCTGACAAGGATGTTCTGTGGTCCCGCTTCAGAAATACTGGTAGCAGTGGCCATGGGCTATTCCGGTGGCTTCGCTAGGTGGCGATGGGAGAAGGCAAAACTCGCCCGACGTCGGGGTATTCCCGCATTTTCTCGTGAAAACCTGTGAAGCAGTTGCTCAAATTCCCCGAAGTTACTCTCAGACACTTCTTAATGTCCGGCGCTGTTCAATCAGATTCCACTCTCTGCCTGTTCAAGTGTACTTCTGTAAAGAAGCGAGCGCAAAGAAGTCATAGCACCCTGGCAAAAGTTTCTACTGCAAAGAGTCTCCACTCTCCTGCTATCGTGCCAATAACTCTCCTGATCGCCAAAGTTGCCAAATCTGGTAAGTGGCGTAATTTTCAGCAATTTGAATGATTGACTCATCGATTCTCAGGGAGAAAATGGGGGAACACCCCGATGTCATGCACGTGTTGCCTCACAAAACACGTGTCAATTGAGGTAAAAACAAAAATACACATATAGTGCTTTAGATTGAGACAGAAGGATCTCCGCAACGCTTGTGCTCCCCCACGTCATTATCTGTAACAAGAAGATCATTGATTGACATGTTAGACATAACTGCGTATCACGGTCGAACGTTGTCTTCAGTCATTTCTAACATGTCGACCCATGATCTGCTTCCTTTAGATGACAACGTGGAACGACGTGCTTCCCTCCTGATCTACAGGACTGCACACACTTTTCGTACATAACTCCAGACGCTGAACATCGTGATGTAGTTAAGATCTTCAGGGCAATGGGTGATTCTCTTGCACAGGCAAACAAACAAACAAACGCACACAATGCAATTAATACTAAGTATGATTATGACTGTGACTGTATATATGTGGCTACTTTGATAAATAGGCAGAGAACAACTCTTCACCTTCAACAATTTCTCTTACTGACACTAATCCCACCACTCTCAGTGGGAGATCCCTGCGTGGAGAGTACACAGCATATGGTAGAAACTTCCGTAATCTAATGGGCCACTTGTGTATGTCGAAGTCGACGTACTGCACGTTATGCAGTTGGTGCCCAGGTTCATTGTTCACATATTGGCCCATATTCAGAAAATTGAAAGGGTGTTCCTAGAATTTTCATCATCACTTAAGAATTTTTCTTTTCTTTTTTCAATCTAAGCCCACCTCAAGCCATGTTAGATCACTGACGGCTGGAGCTAGATCTCTATAGCAGCATGAACGATGCACACGTCTAGACAGACGAACATCGTTCCCGTCAACTATCACACCATCACGGCACCGCAAAACGAATTGATTTCCTATCGACTGCAGAAGAATCGAATCCCATGGATTATAGATTGTACCCGGATACAGTGAAACTACTGTACGAGGGGGTATTCGACCTGAATTATTACTCCTTCAAGTATGTGGAACAAAAGAATAAATATCCTCACCTTTCTCGACAAATATCCCTCGTCCACAGTCCTTGATTGTGCTTGGCTTTCTAACAAGTTTGAAACCCAAGTGTTTTTCGAGCAGATCATATGCGTGATCTCGTAATTCAACCGTGAGCGTTTTCCGGAAGTCGATGGTAGAAAACTCAGAGGCCAAAGCTTCTAGAGTTGCACGCAGCTGTGAGTCTAAAACAGCGAATATGCCAGTGCCTGATCCAGGTGTGATAAGGCGCGACGGAGGGGAGGGCGGGGGGGGGGGAGGTGGAGGAAGAAACGTGGCGTTTCACCCTCTAGAGACTCGAATGGAGGACAGAGATACTAAAAGTAATGGTTTTAATATTAAATGATTAATAATAAATGTTTAAAGACAGTAATAAGAATAAACAAAAGTAAGCCAATACAAAGTTCTTAATTATTTTATAGTTTCTTTTATTTTGCCCCCCCCCCTCCGCCCTGCATCCGCCACTACAATACGCTGACAGCATTAATTATGATTTTGAGCAAATTCATTACGAAGATATTATATTCTCGTACGGGCCCCTTTCCTTTACGACGCGTCGTAATGACATGAGTTACAGTCCTTCTCAAAAATACTTGCCTCATGCTTCACGGCCCATCTGCTAGGCCGCGCCGCATCACCTATGCATTATCAAACTTAGTGTGACATGGCGAGGGTCACCGGCGGTTAAGCGTGAGGCAAGAATTTTTGAGAAAGCAGTATATAAAGTAGAATGTCTGTGCGTGTGTGTGTGTACATATATATGTATGTATGTATATTCCTTATAGAAATTGCGGAGAGTCAACCGATCGAGACCAAACTTTGCACACTCACCCCCCCCCCCCTGGGCGGGCGGAGGTTTAAGGCTACTTCGCACCTTGGATTATCGATTGATTTACCGACTATATCGATTTTATTGGTTTTCCGACATTTTTTAACAAAGGTCGATGAAAGCATGTCTACTGGGGTTTTTCAATACTCCGAAGAGGAATATGATAACCGTTTTGCACAAAGATATCGATTTATCGATTTTATTGACTTTTTGCAATACTTGCCCATGGGGCGGTAGGGACATGTCTACTGGGGTTCTTCAATGAGCTGAATATGAATATGACGATCATTTTGCACGAACACATCGATTTGGTGTCATCGAAATGACATTGCTGACTTTGCTCTCACGGGTAGGTGGGAAAAGGTCACTTGAGGTTTACTAATGTGCTGATCACCAGAATTACGGGCATTTTAATAAATTTATCGGCAATAGTAGTTGTACTCAGCAATGTGAAGTAGCCGGGGGAGCGAAACACCCGAGCGAAGCCGGGTTTGCCGTCTAGTTACTATTTGTTTCTTCCTCCCTCTTTTTTCCCTTGTGGAACGCACTATAGCACTCACCAATTTCTTCACTAGAGATGTCTATGGTGGTAGGTATAGCTCTGCGATCCTGTCTAGCCAATTTTGCATAAACCGCTGGTGCGAACCGCCAGCGATAGTTAACAAGACGGGCACGGATGTGACGGAAGAAACTTTTCGAAATCATTGGAAACACGGATGTACTATCCAACTACCATTATTTGCATCTGATGAATCCATTGTGTTGATTATAAAACGAAAATCTTGTCCGCAATTTTTCTATTTGTAACATGGAATGTGACCAAAGGTAAAATGTCTCTTAATCGCATTCTCAAAGATTTATTTTATGAGAAATTCACACATAACGTTGCCAAATCAAGTCACAGTGGAACCCATCTCGAAATTTAGGTCGTTTCATTGTTCAAATTGCATGAATCGATGAAATCGAATACCAGTCAGAAGCATAACTGACAAAAGGCTACTGTTAGCGTTGAACGATGTAGGCTAAAGAACTTCTACACTGTACCAGTAATAAGCACGACAAATGTAACATATCTCGAGCCAATGCTAGCATTAAACGATGAGCAGAGATCAACTTCAAGTACATAACACGAACAATGAGAAAAGAACAGAGGCAAGGCGCCAATCTTAGGCATTTCATAGACTTCGAATGAAAATGGAACCCAACAGGAAGTTGTTATGGTCCACGCTTTTAAACAAAGAAAAATGTTGCCTTTAAGATCAAAATTCAATCTTGGGAACCTTTTTTGAGTAGCCTGGCCCTCCCTCGAATGAAGAAACATCGCGTGCAACTAGGGGCAAGTTGCAATTTTAGCACACGTCAACGTTCATGACACATTTGTGATAATTGAAAACATAACAACTGAATGTGAATAAGAAAACTAGAAGTAAAATGAAGAACGTGTAGTAAATACAAATGTAAACACTGCAACCACACAGATTCGCAACAAGGAAGGCACTGATGGGATACGATTTTCGCTGACAAACACTCATAAGTGCCTACAGTCTGTCCGAAACGACGAGTCCGCCCACGCACGCGGGGATCCAGAGGCTGCTACGCTTGCCAGCACTCCACGTCATCATCTCTAATCTGCGTATCACGTTCCATCGTTATCTTTATGGTATCCACCAATGATTTGGCTGTGACGTGGACGACATGGCAGCTAACAGCATCCGTTCCAGCCGCGCCGCCTCTCGATCCTCGCATGCGTAGGCGAACTCGTCGTTTCGGAGAGGCTGTTAATATTTGAACCAGCGTCTTCGAACCCGTTCTATTCCGAAGTTCCACCTTCACCTATAAGGAAAAGTCGAGAAATAATACTTCAACATAATCGGTGGCTATAATTAGGGCCGAATTGAACTAATTAATTTAGTTAAGAATTTAGAAACCAACTCAGAAATTCGAATATTCAGAGAAAAGAAACCCTAACCCCTCTAAAATCTTCTATCCACAAATTCATTGCTCTCTCTCTCCTTTTTGAACAGTCAAATTATCAACCTAATTGAAATTGAAAATTCAACTTAGAACATATCTAATACCATATTGAGGAAACGGAACAGACATTTGGTTCTAAGTTTACTAGTTATATCAAGTATAGTGGAGTCATTTTGATAGTGCATTGTACGCGATAGCGGCCCTCCAGGCAATGGAGCACGAAGCGCGGTCGGTCAAATTGACGCACGATCGATCTGGCTTCTTTGACAAATTTTGTCGTCTGTTCCCTTCTTCACTTCTTCTAAGAGCTAAGAAAGGGCAATATAAGAGGAAACAAGCGATAAAACTCCTCAAAATGTCAGATCAATCGTGGGTCAACTGTTTGAACGACCGCGCTGCGTGCTCCAATGCCAGGAGGGCCGCTTTCGCGGACAATGCACTGTAAAAACTACTCCGCTATAGAATATGTAAGAGCTACATACCCGATGTATCTACAACTTCTTCGTTGACTTCATGAGGTCTTGAAATCCCTTCCCAGCGTATTTCAACGCCTTCCTCCTTTACACACTGCTGGCAGAACACATGTACAATGGGAGCGCTACCACGAACAGAGAACTGCAGCGAACTGTTGTCAGTTTCGACGTTTGCTCCACATCTGGGACAGTGCCGGAATAACTCGAGCAGCTTTTTGCCTTCAACCAAAAAAAGTCGGTCCTTGAACGAGGAAACCAGAGACTCTTTTGATGAGGTCTGGAGTTGACGAAAACTGCCTGAGATTGATGCTCCTCGCGACTGATGCAGCGATTCATCCTAGAAAATCCCAGTAAAGTGCGATGCTCGTGAAGGCAACAGGTAAGCTGATTATCAGCATGAAAAGTGCAAGACCAGATGTTATTCAGCAAATAAAAAGTAAATCAAAACCTTAAGTTACGCTCAAATTATGACTTTATATTGTAAGTTAAAGTGCTTACCTCGACACTAATACCAGGTTCAGGCTTATCAGTCGTCCCAATCTCATTTCCGCGCATCGCCTCGGAAAACAGGATTAGCGGATGGGTGAGCTCGGACAAGGCTTCGTCGTTATTTTCTTTTTTCTGCAAAAACTACGTCCATGACCAGGGAATTTGGAACGAAAAATCCCCTATAAATTTAAAAAAAAAGTTAAGCCTCTCCCAGAAAAAGCTATGCAGCGTTTCTCTACGCGCTCATATATACAAAATTTTCTACGCAGCACCACTACTTCAGTCCAACTTGCAAACCTAGGTCAAGCAAAAGACCCACCACATCTACAGCTAATCCTTCTTCAGCTAGATTGCTTAGGATTTCCATAATCTTTTGTTCCTCTTCTTCCTCCCTACCCTGTTCTGGGCTGGCAGACGATCCCGTCGTTTCTCCTTCACCTTCTCGCTACAATCACAACGAAGTCGTAAATTAACCCTACATGACGTTAAGGAAAAGCTCGCACCTTTTCTTCCTCGCCGAAATCTTCTAGAGAAGAATGCGAGCGACTTGCTTCATTACTGTTGATTCTATCCACACAATATGCCATGGTATCGTTGAGGAAGAACGCCACACTCCTAGCCGTGAGCCGCTCCCTCGCCTATAAAAATTCGGATTGCCCCAGCTATATGACTTCAGAGGGAGAAATTAATCTCAGCCTACCTGGAATCTTTCGCTCTCCTTATTCAAATGCTTAATTAGCTCCGATGAGATCGTCAATTCGCTCATGTGAAGAGCATTCAAATCGATGTCGCAGCCAGGAGGTCCACATGTGGTGGTTTTTATCTCAGCAATCACAGAAGTAGCCTAGAACATACAACATTGCGTGGAAACCGCGCAAATCAAAGTGTCGCGTCAGCATATGAAAGCTCTCTTTACGCTCTGCTCATGTACAATTCTAACACCCCGAAAGAGGAAAGCAGCTTGAAAAAAAAAACTGCCATGCGCTCGCAGAAAACCTTGGCACAAAATGTGACCAGTACTCAATTAATATGCGTGCCTAATCCTTCACACATACAGTCCTGCACCAGGCTGAAGCCAGAGATCCTTGTAAGAAATTCTCAAAATCCGTAATTATAGCATTCTCTCATCAGGTAAGGTGTGGTGCAGTAAGGGGTTATTGAAGTTCGACTACAGGGAAGCCACAACGAATTCCTGATTCTGAGCCCTAGTAAATCACGGATAAACTATAATTATAAGCATAAACCACGGATAAACTATAATTATGAGTATAAAATATCTAACGATTTTTTCACCATCTGGTAACCTCTATGCCACACTGCGTGTCTCTCTCTCTCCCTTTACTCTCAACGCTGTCAAGTGGCGCGTCGTTGGGTCGACTGTACAAACTTGAGACCGGGGCCCACAATTGCGGTTGCAATGTATGGGAGGCCGAGCAATAGTTGGTCGTATTTAATTCATATTCGTAATTCCGTTTTCACTTACGTATTGAATAAACAACTGATCGATTGATTGATTAATCTGAACAGGAATCAAAGTAAGAATAAAGTTGAAGATGCTCACGGCTTCGACGTAGTGTTCCTTGCACAGCATCTTCCTCTTCACTGAACAAGTTTGGTACACCTCCTTCGCACAATCAACGCTCAGCTGTCTATAACGCATCAACGCTGCTAGTAGCACGGCAATGTGATGTCGGTTGAACGGTGGCCGTCGTCCGAGGGGAAATTGCCGGAAACTCGCACAAAGAATACATCGGAAACGTTTCCTCCCGTTAATGAGTTTCACACGTTTCTACAAAAAAGTAATTCCTGAGGACTAGAAAAGGCAAACGATAACACTGACGTTTTTTGCACGTTGCAGAGCTTTTTGAACTACTTTTCGGGCATTGCCTCGTCCGTTTTCATTGCGAGATGTTATTTGTTCAATCATCGCCAGTCTTTCTTCCATCGAGAAACCACCTAGATCAAAATGATTATCCAGGAAAAAAGCAGTAATATTTAGTCTTCCGAATAGCGGAAAGCATACGAAATCCACGAAATTGGGGTGATTTTCCCTAAGGGTATCATCCAGTGACGGAAACAAGCGTGGCAAGCCAGTTGGGGGAGGGAGGGGGCGTGGGAAAAAGCCGCAACTCCGCCACCCTGTGGACCCGGATGGAAGATGGACGGAAGACCCGGATGTGTCAATAACCCCAAAGATGTTGGGCTAGGTACAGGCTTTCTCTAAAATCCTCGCTTCATGCATCACCGCTCATCTGCTGAGCCGAGCCGCATCACCTATGCATTATAAATAGGATGTGCGGAATTTTTGTCCATTTCATAAGGCAATTTTGAAAATTCGGTGACCCATTCTCGGGAAGCGGGGAGGCGCCCCCGCACTGCGTCAACCACTGGTAAAATCACGCTCCGCATAGCATTCTTGTGTCTCTATCACCGTTCTCCGTGCATTAGATGCGCGCCCATTGGCATTCATAGGTCGCGCAATGCAGAGCTCACGCAATGCAGAGTGTACGCGACCCAGCCTCTGTTAGCTGACGCGTCGTCACGGCGCGAACATGTGCGTTACAGCAGGGTTCGTGGTAATGATTCCAGTTCTTTTGCAGGTAAGTCATGATTATTTCTGCTCATCCAATGCTTGTGATGCGCCACCAGTGTTTGTCATAATTCACTTAAAGCCAATACCCGTCGAAATTCTCGAGTCCGAATTAAAGTCCTAGTGGTGACGCACACTAGCAGCGCAAATGTTAAACGAACACAAAGATTTATGACATAACCATAAAGAATTCTGAATCGCCATTGTGAACCCAGCCTCGTCGCTCGTGCTTTCGCAGCGACGACGCGCCAGCTAACAAAGGCCATCACATTCACAAGCGCGTGTGACCGCGCCTGGACTCACGAGTGTCAGTGGAGCGCGACAAGACGCACGGAAGAAGGCACCCCAATCTCGCGAATTTCTCGCTATTTCACTGTTAGATATGAGTTCAAGGACTACGAAAAACCCTAAATCAAGCAAAATCCCAGACACGAAGATTGGAGCAGGTGCTGCCTTCAGATTCAAAAAAAACTCACTAAACTTTTCCGACGATATCCTGGACAAGAGTTCGTGCAGTTCTACGGACGCCGGTTGGTGCCTGTCAGCACCATCTCTCAGTTCGTTGCAGCGCTCGATGATGAGACGTCGAGCGGTCGCTTTGGTCGTGTCGCGTGGCTCGCAGAAGTGCGCTCGGATCGGATTCAGCGGATCGGTGACGAAGTAGCCGTTCATGATGCGACACGACGCCACAGGACGTGGATACGCCTTCCGATTGCGCGTCTTCAGTGCCTTGCATCCACAACACATGTACGTCAGCGTGCAGTTGTCTCCCATAGTAAGTTGATAGTACCATTCGTAGCATAGGTGTTGGTCGTGCGGGAAAACGTACACGGCCACGTCCCGACCTCTCTGCTGCGATGGGACAAATAAGGCTGGGACTGGCTGGAAAGGCTCACGGTTGTCCACCACTTCCTTTTTAAGCGTTGCTTTGTCGGGTTTTTGACCCTCGGTCACGGCGGATTCTTTCGTGTCCTCTGCCATTAGCGCCCGCTATCGATCGATGCGGGATGTCCGTAGTAATCTGGAATATGATGTGTCTCACTTGCTCGCTCTGCGATGTCAATTTCGTTAAACACGACGGTGTACAGAACAGAGACAAGGATGACACTCAAAATATTCGAATTAGCCAACTTTCGGAATAGTGTGTTTCACCAAGGAAGATAGTTGCGAAGATATTAAAATAGTGCCGTATTCGGAAAGATAGGCAGTAAATGTACAGTCCTTATCGGAAAGATAAACGGATTCCGCGCGGTGGGACCTGAAAGATGGATGCGGAGATAGCATGCTCAGTGGGGAAGAGTCGAGTAGGTCCCGGCGCGATTCTTCGGCCGCGACGCTATGAAACCGCACGCGCAATCCGTCTTTTCGGCAAGGACTGGAGGCACAAATACTCAACTATCGTTGTATTTGAAAGGACTATAGGGCAATCTATACTAGCTGCGTGCGTCAGTCGCGCATCAGTCGCACGCATCCATTTGTAAAGGATTTTCCATGGAGACCGGTCAACGCGGCATGTACATCCTCAATGAAAAGAACGTGCGGCCGTCGCGAGGCAGTAAACGCGTGCGTCTGAGCTGCGACTGCGATGCGACTGCTATGCGACTGGGCCCTATTCTTCATCATATAGACGCACGCACCCAGTATAAATTGCCCTTATACGGTGCCGGTGAATCATTTTTGCTTCGCAGAATACTGCAGCATCACGTACTGCAACCAGGTGCAAAATATTATTGACCGAAACCGTACCCAGAACTTAAAAAGGAAGGCCCTTTGCCTTAAAAAAAGCGTGTATGGTCTATTAGCTCACAGATGGCGCCTGATCTGACATTGTCTGCAATTACGACTTTGCCTGCAGAATGCGTCTGGAAGGATATTTTAGCGGATGGCAGTGCGGAAACATAAGAATGGAGGGAACCACACCATATGGATATCAAAAAAGTGCAAAAAACAGATCGGTTAGCCTAAAAATGGTGAAGTCGTAGTTGCGGAAAAGTCAGATCGGGCGCCCTCTGTGAGCTAATAGACTGTACATATGATTCCATTGAAAACTGAAGATTTCTCACATTCGCAATAGGGAAAGCAAGGTATTTTGAATCCACAGCCATACGTATCCTCAGTGAATAAGAGGATATTCAGGTGTTTCATTTCTTATTCTAACCAAAGGCCTAACATTTATTATAAACTCTTGCGAGGTTGTGAACAGGCTCAACCTAGTGCCATAGGGGCGACAGTTTGGTGTGCTCTGTCCAAGAAATCCTGCCCCAAACGACACATTCCGCTTGGGATCTAACCCGTCTGACGATTTTATTGTTCATCATCTAACAATGCTTCTGAGTTACTCCACAAGTCTAACAAAAGTTTCAAGTTAACTATAACTACAAATAATACGTTCAAAAGTATATAAAAGACCTTTCAGAGCTTCAAAAGTATTAAGGAGGGTGAACCCTACGTGTTCTCCAGAGAAATATCTCACAAAAACAACCATAACGGGATGAAAAATCAGGAGAATATGAATCGCTGGTATTCGCAACCAGCATCACTGTCGGGGCGCCTCTCGCAAAAATCAATGCAGTGCAATGCGGCCCCGCCCCCTCGCACACCACCTCTCCCGAGAGCCACATATTTCACTGCAAGTGTCATCATTTCCAGCATGAATATCCATGAGAAGAATGGGACAAAAGGACGCTAAATCTTTAGATCTCCAGTTTGCTTCACTGCATTTGCTTGTGTCGCTGACCTTGGAAGCAGCAGATCGTTGTCATCTGACCGCAGCTGATAACCCAGCTGTCACATTTTTTATCGACCAAATTGCCGTAGCCTCACTTGTTACTCAACACGTTGTAAGACACTGCGCACTACTTCCAAAACAATAGTTTGTGAGTCATTTCATCCAAAAAAAAATTCGTTGTCGCGTGTTATTTTGCACGAATAAAAGATCAATGGTCTGTTGTTACTACATTCCTCAGCAGAATGAAGGGTTCGACTTTCTTTGAACCTTGGCATAGTGGATCTTTGTTGTGTGGTCTATTTTGAGCACAGGCCAAGAGTTGTCAGACTAGGATGGTCCCGGTTAAGGCTTTTCGCCTGAGACACCGCTGACAAGTTCCCAGTGGTCCGTGGGTAACGTCCCCTTTTGGAGCCCCGTGCCCGGTTAAAAGTTTGATTTTGGTTGGGTAAACGGGAACCCCGTGATGACCCCGATGATGCGAGGTTTACAGATGAGGAGCTACCCCCAGTCCCATTAGAAACCGGACCGGAGTGAAGGGCTTGCGCCTCCCCACCCGGTCGCCTGTCGGTAGAAAGACCCGCGGCCCGAGTAGTGCTAGAAGATGACGAGGACAAGGGTTCCCCAGCCCCAGGGGGTTTATGGGTCCTACGATTCCGTCGTCCTCTTCTCAGCTTGCCCGGGGCGAGAGCGCGCCCGGGGGATCCTTCACTACCGGCAGGAGTGACAACCTCCGCCCTTCGGGGAGTTCCCCTTCTTTGGCGAGAGCCGCCACTATTCCCGACATCCGGATCCCGAGCATCTCCGCTCTGCAGCGTAATCCGCTCCATGGTGAGCCTTTTAAACTTACCCTGTTAGAGAAGTCACTCGCTCGACACCGGTTACGATGGAGAAGACGGCTTCTCAAGTCACGGATGCTACAGACTGCTTGACTTCTCACCACAGCCTGAAACAGAGGGATTTGCAAGGAATCCGAAGTTTCGAACTCCACTTAAACACAACGAGCCCAAATGTTATGACAGCAATAAAAGGTTGCAAGGTAATCGCGGCTTAAACCGTTCGAATACCCAATAGATCACACCAGTTAGATTAAAGCTTTTATTAACGCTTTAAAACTAAACTACTAACTTCAAGAGGTGCGTGCGGTGGATAGTGAGGATTAAATATAGGATAGAGAACGAAATATAATAAGTGGATAAAACAGGAATAAATAAATGTACACGATAAATGAGTAAATAGGTGGATAAAATAGGAATAAATAATTCAAACTATTTACACTCTACTTACAATGAGGCACAGGTGTGCGCCGGCCCTGAGGTAATAACCTGAGGGCAAGAACTGAGCAAAATATATGGCGTGGGAATTTCCCCAACGCCTAACGGACTCTGACGCGGTTGCGCTAACGCTACGGCTACGCTTACGCCTACGCCTACGCTAACGCTGCGCAACTCCCCCCGGCTATACTAGGAGAACTCAGGGCTACGATGACGTAGCCACTTTAGATGGAATAAAAGATAACTCCCTCTCCTACACGGCTATTGGCACGGTGCAGGTTAGGTTGGAGAGTCCTCCTACTAGGCGATATCCGCCGGGGCTTGCGCTACCGCAAGGATAAGGATTCAAGGCCGTACAGCTACGGTCCGTCAGAGTAAGGCCTGAAGAGGGGTACACCGCTTGAGATGTACCAGATCCTATCCGTCCGTCGCTCAGCTCTATTGCGTGCACGTCCACTGATCGCACTCTCGTCCTTAGCCTCGATGATCCGATCGAACAAGCAGCCAACTTGGGACTTGGGACTTGGGACCCTTTAAGTTAGTGGCGAGGCCTTATATAGTGCGGCGCCCTGGGAATGCCCGGCTAGGGCGCGGCGAGATAGTGCAGCAGCGCGAGAGTCCGCCAGACAAGCAGAGGAGTTTCGCACGCTGCAAGGCACGCAGCTAGAGGTACCAGATCAAGGTACATGGGAACTTCAAATTTAAACATGGCCATTAGGAAAGAGCACAAAAAGGAGATCAAAGTACAACGCAAAACACCGCACGGACGTAAAGGAAGGCTAGGAAAGAGGAGGATGACATGTAAAAAGGGACTACAAATGAAGCTTTTTACATCTACATCAAGCCCGATACCGACATGTCCCCCCTCTCGGTTAGGCTGTCTCCACTCAGCCGGATCCTTTCGCCTCTTCCTCGGGACGTCCTCCTCCGTAGCCGTTGCTCCCAGATGGGAATCCCCTTGGGATCGGAGAGACCTCCACGGACTACGGGCGCGATGCCGCGCATGACCTCCTAGAGCGAACCCGCTCTCTCGTGCTGCAACTCCTGGCCATGGTGATAGATACCCGGACGATAGAAATCGACAGTCGACGGCTCGATAAGAGAGGAGCGGCGGTCCCTAAACAGAGTAAGATTAGAAATGGTAGTGCTGCAGGAAATAAAATTACAGTTAAACTTAGGTCTTTTAACCGTAGAAACAGCATCAGCCATCTTCTGTTTTCCTAGCCGACCTCTCCGACCTCTTGTCGATTTCCCGATAACCGGGGTATCGTCGATTTCCGACGGCAGTTTCAACCCGATCCGGGTGATAAGGGCAGAGCTGGAGTTGGACTCCCGGACTCTTTGCGGCCCTCGCCTGTCGAAAACCGACTTTCGGTGCTTGGCTCTTCCATCCGCTGCGTCAGCGGTCCTCGGATCGTACCATTGGTCCTGCGTCGAGGTTCCTACCGGTTGACCTCTCGAGACTATCCATGGTTGAGACTCCCGAGTGACTACAGAAACCGTAGTGTGTCCGTCAGAGACCTGACTTACAGCGGAGGCGATGCGACCATCGCTTGACAGGAATGCCTGTTTTGAGTGATCAGTTGGTCCTGTAAGTTCGAGCTTAGGCGGAGTTATTGGTTTGTGCGCCGCCGAAACCAGCGGTTGAGAGGAAACCCTCTTTCTTCTCTGTCGCTTCCCTTCTTTGGCGCTTGATCCTATTTGGATCCGTATGCCGAGTGATTCCATGGCGTTTGTTCCAATTAGGATCATATCGCTGTCCGACTTCTGGATGTGCATCTGGACCCTCGCAGAAGCGGCGCCCTCTACGCTGATAGTTGCTGCTATCAGCATGAGAAAGGACATAGGGTTACCAGATGCGTCATAGACTTGGGGTGCGGAACCGTCACCCATCATCATCACCATCTTGTCCAGGTCTGCTCCATCGCTTTCTTCAGTAGACCCAGTGGGATTACCGTGATCACCGATCCTGTGTCGATTAAGGCTTTCGCCTTCATACCGAAGATCTCGATGTTGCAGTGGCACGGACCGTCATATGCCGAAACCGGCTTTGCTAAGCGAACCCGCTTTATTTTACAGCACCAGGACTTAAGGTGAGTCGAGAAGGCTTTTCGCGACTGTCTTGACTGGGTTGACGAGCTCCTGCTGGCATTTGGCGTTGAGGCTAGCTTCTCCACGGGTTTTGGTCGATCCCAATTTCGTGGATTTCGAGGAGGCCCTCGTTGCTGGTGCGGAATCCCGCTTGGTCGAGGGTTATCCCCTTTCAGCTTCCTCGGTGGAGACTGGGGCGGAACCGCCGTAGACTGCTCCTGCTTCTGCTCCACCTCGCCATTACCAAATCGCTTGTTCCAGGTCTTTGTTGATACTGCCGACGTCGTTGGTCCCCGCGTTCGTTCCAAACGGAGGGCGACTTTGCGGACTTCATCGAAAACGGTACCTTCTGGGGAGTCCAAGGCTGCTAACATGTAGTATGAATCCTTCCATTCGGAGAGGCATTCGTAGAGCTTGCTCCCCATCTCAAAGTCACAATCCGAGTCTGGTGACTTCCGTTTTGCGATAGACCGCAATCGACAGCAGAAGTCGAAAACCGACTCAGTTTCGAGTTTGCGAAGGTTCCCCCAGTCAGCCTGGGCTTTTAGCCGTTCACATGGCGTGCTTCTGGCTTTCCAAAGTTCCTCCACGATACCATCGAAATTTCCGTCTAATATCTCCGCCGGTAAATTGTTCGCATGGGTCCTTGCCGCTCCCTTCAGGTGATTTAAAAGGATATCCCTTCTGTCGGTGTCAGACCACACAGACCTTGGATATTTGACTTCCAGTCCTCTCAGGAATTCCGTCAACGAGGACTTTCCATCGTACTTCTTCACCTCGGTGATGCTTTGGCTCTTCAGGACCTCCTTGAGTGTCTTCAGCAGATCTTCGTTCTGGCTGATGGCCGATGCCGGCCTACAGCTAGAACCGCGAGAGGAAGGAGAAACCCTACCTTTCCCCTGCAAGTGGGAAGAGTGGGACATCTGAGATGACGCGTCCGATTTCGGGATCTGGTTCGATCGTGGCCACTCAGTCTTCCTGGCGCACACAGTGGTGTGGGAGGACTGCAATGATTTCGTGATATCCACGAACTTAACAAAATCCCGGGCCCGAGACCAGGCGTGCCCGTCGAATTTACCGACTCTTGGGGCAGGTTCCGGGTGTGACGGACGTCGTGGCTGTGGCTGCTTCGCAGGTCTTCCGACTTTAAAGGCATCCAGCTTAGCCTTCAACGCAGCGATCTCTTCCTCCTTCTCCTCTATCCGCTTTTCCAGTTCATCTGCGTTGCATCCTAACTTTTCAGTTAGAGAGCGCATCTGAGCTGCATCGTTGAGCATGTCCGGCAAAATCTCGCTCAACCGTTCTGCTGAAGTCCCAAGTGCTCGAACAATTTCACTTGCTTCCACGTCGTTCCTCCTCGTCTCCTCGAACATCTTTTGCACGCTATCTACCGCGTTTTGGACAGCAGCGAGAATCCGCTGGCGTTTAAGTGCTGACAAGTGTTTGATTTGCGCTGATAAGGCGCAACCACACTCGTGTACCACTTGCTTCAAAGCCTGACACCAGGGATTGTAGGTGATATCCACCTCCATCGGCTCCTCCGGAGCTTGAACTTGAGGTGGAGCTGCCGACCTCTGGGGATCCATTTGATTGCTGAAAAGGTTAACGTCTCGTTGGCTAGTGAAGCGGCCTGGCCCCCATGTCAGATTAGGATGGTCCCGGTTAAGGCTTTTCGCCTGAGACACCGCTGACAAGTTCCCAGTGGTCCGTGGGTAACGTCCCCTTTTGGAGCCCCGTGCCCGGTTAAAAGTTTGATTTTGGTTGGGTAAACGGGAACCCCGTGATGACCCCGATGATGCGAGGTTTACAGATGAGGAGCTACCCCCAGTCCCATTAGAAACCGGACCGGAGTGAAGGGCTTGCGCCTCCCCACCCGGTCGCCTGTCGGTAGAAAGACCCGCGGCCCGAGTAGTGCTAGAAGATGACGAGGACAAGGGTTCCCCAGCCCCAGGGGGTTTATGGGTCCTACGATTCCGTCGTCCTCTTCTCAGCTTGCCCGGGGCGAGAGCGCGCCCGGGGGATCCTTCACTACCGGCAGGAGTGACAACCTCCGCCCTTCGGGGAGTTCCCCTTCTTTGGCGAGAGCCGCCACTATTCCCGACATCCGGGTCCCGAGCATCTCCGCTCTGCAGCGTAATCCGCTCCATGGTGAGCCTTTTAAACTTACCCTGTTAGAGAAGTCACTCGCTCGACACCGGTTACGATGGAGAAGACGGCTTCTCAAGTCACGGATGCTACAGACTGCTTGACTTCTCACCACAGCCTGAAACAGAGGGATTTGCAAGGAATCCGAAGTTTCGAACTCCACTTAAACACAACGAGCCCAAATGTTATGACAGCAATAAAAGGTTGCAAGGTAATCGCGGCTTAAACCGTTCGAATACCCAATAGATCACACCAGTTAGATTAAAGCTTTTATTAACGCTTTAAAACTAAACTACTAACTTCAAGAGGTGCGTGCGGTGGATAGTGAGGATTAAATATAGGATAGAGAACGAAATATAATAAGTGGATAAAACAGGAATAAATAAATGTACACGATAAATGAGTAAATAGGTGGATAAAATAGGAATAAATAATTCAAACTATTTACACTCTACTTACAATGAGGCACAGGTGTGCGCCGGCCCTGAGGTAATAACCTGAGGGCAAGAACTGAGCAAAATATATGGCGTGGGAATTTCCCCAACGCCTAACGGACTCTGACGCGGTTGCGCTAACGCTACGGCTACGCTTACGCCTACGCCTACGCTAACGCTGCGCAACTCCCCCCGGCTATACTAGGAGAACTCAGGGCTACGATGACGTAGCCACTTTAGATGGAATAAAAGATAACTCCCTCTCCTACACGGCTATTGGCACGGTGCAGGTTAGGTTGGAGAGTCCTCCTACTAGGCGATATCCGCCGGGGCTTGCGCTACCGCAAGGATAAGGATTCAAGGCCGTACAGCTACGGTCCGTCAGAGTAAGGCCTGAAGAGGGGTACACCGCTTGAGATGTACCAGATCCTATCCGTCCGTCGCTCAGCTCTATTGCGTGCACGTCCACTGATCGCACTCTCGTCCTTAGCCTCGATGATCCGATCGAACAAGCAGCCAACTTGGGACTTGGGAGTTGGGACCCTTTAAGTTAGTGGCGAGGCCTTATATAGTGCGGCGCCCTGGGAATGCCCGGCTAGGGCGCGGCGAGATAGTGCAGCTGCGCGAGAGTCCGCCAGACAAGCAGAGGAGTTTCGCACGCTGCAAGGCACGCAGCTAGAGGTACCAGATCAAGGTACATGGGAACTTCAAATTTAAACATGGCCATTAGGAAAGAGCACAAAAAGGAGATCAAAGTACAACGCAAAACACCGCACGGACGTAAAGGAAGGCTAGGAAAGAGGAGGATGACATGTAAAAAGGGACTACAAATGAAGCTTTTTACATCTACATCAAGCCCGATACCGACAGAGTTGTATTGATCTTTCATTGAACGGCGTAGTCGCCTTCGTCAGAGCCTAGAAAAGTCAAAAAAAAAAGTATGATTTACCCCTCAAACACCTCATCACATTTATAGGACCTAATCCAACAAGCCGGAAAAGACCAGTACAGCAACAGAGGAGAGAATAACCGCGATGATTGACAGCTGCAATACCGATAGAGTAAATGACCACCCAGTAAGAAAAGTGCGCCGCTTTGGGTATTTAAAGGCAGCACTCACGGAAATTTTCACTTCTGAAATGAGTCACTTACCATTTAGCCGGCAGCTGGACAATCGCAACAGTAAGTTGAACACGTTGAATGGCAGCCTACCTGCGAAGATACTGCCGTGGACACATCTGCCGCTCTGGACATTAGGGTTCCGTCGCCCCAACTAACGCCGTTGACAGGGTGTGCGCACGTGGTTCAGCGGGGGCGTGTCTACGAAATTCGTACCATTTGCAGGGTTCCGTGGCGGGACCCATCACGGAACACTCGTCCGCGCTGTGGACACACATGAAATACCGCTATCATTTTCTGTGTTTTTCGCGTGTTTCACGCTACTTCATCGTTGCCAATGAGTTCACCGTACCCTAAAAACCCCGATATACCGCGAAATCTTCAACCCAAAAATTTCCGTGAGTGCTGCCTTTAAGCTGCGACTTCAATAAGCGATGCATATCGATCGCCCCCAGGCCTTACGGCGCAGCCAACGTAGATGAAAACCCGCATAGGTTCTGATACAGTGCGAGCTCGCTTGTTATAGCAATGCACTCATCTTTTCTGTTCATTTTTGGACTTTTGGATGTAATCCAAAATGCTTACAGTCCTGTAGATCAGGAGGGAAGGATCTCCGCGACGCTTAGAATCGTCCACGTCGTTCCACGTCGTCATGTCCAACAAGCAGATCATGGGTCGACATGTTCGAGATGACTGAAGACAACGTTCGACAGTGATACGCAGTTATGCCTAACATGTCGACCCACGATCTGCTTGCTGGAGATAACGACGTGGAGGATTCTAAGCGTCGCGGAGATCCTTCCCTCCTGATCTACAGGACTGTACAACGTTTTGCGAGGTAGAATTCCGGGTTCCCGCGACAAGATCGTGACCTTCACATCAAACAGAGAATTGTTGTGACATAATACACGGTGAGTTCCCAATAGCATGGAAAGTTTAGATTTGTTGAGCCATATAGATGTTTTTTAATGCGGACAGCGGGAACCCGAAATTCTAGATCGCTAAACGTTGGACCGGTCCCTATACAAAGTCCTTCCTTCGGATGTGTGCGTCTGACGCGCGACTGACACACGCTGCTAGCATAAACTGCTCCAATCACGGCATTTTTGATGCAAGCTCACAAAATATTATGAGTGTCCAACACCGATTTCAGGAGTTTATTGCATTATTTTATTGGATAGGCCCAAAGATCTCGAAAAATTCACTCAGCAACAGAAACAGATCAAAATAAGTTCTATTCAAGTGAGATTAAATCATAACCAAACCCGTAAACAACTGATGAACACATTTTGAATCTACAAATTCAACAATATAATGTAGCAATTGCTCTATGTAGACTTAGAGATCAACAGAATGATGTACTAACACGATTTCCAGACGCAATCAGTCACTGAGGATGAAATTTTTTTTCCACGGAGCAGGTCAAACCCAGTGCAGTTAACATTCTTCTACCTGAAATATACTGAACGTATTTTCAATCGTTCATAGAAAAGGAAAGAAAATGTCGCTAAATTATAAGCTGAACCTAACCTTAACATTTGAAATAGAAAACATCTCATTTCCTTCGGTACAATCCACTCCAATAATAGGAACTGGTTTCATATCCTGTATTTTGTGATCCTCTACAGAAGGGCTTGCATCTACCCGCATAATTTTTGAAGCTGAAGCACCGCCGTGCTCCAATCCTCTAGGTTCAGCTGGAAAACTTCTGTTTATAATATTCGCATTTATGATGCTCTTTTTTTTCAATAAAAACACATGTTGCGATCTCAAGGAGAAACGGGTGGTGCCACTGCTGCCAGATCGAATACCACCGATCTGGCAACAGTGGTAGCACCCCGTTTCTCCTCAAGATGTAACACCTCATGAGGCACCGAAGCTGTGGAGAAATCTACTCACCCGTCTTGTCACTGAAGATACCCGATCCATCTACGAAGTGTCCAACATTAGAAGGTGTTATGAATAGCGCTGCCTTAAAAAGTGAAGATGGATAAGTTACTTTTCAGCCTCATAAGGCTCAGAGCCAATATGAGGCTGAAAAGCTCTGACGCAGAGTTAGCGAATTTATGTAGGAATGATTTTAGAGGTGAAATGGATGTTTGCTGTACTTCAAAAATGCCGCGTTAAAACAAATGAACAAGAAAACGATGAACGGTACTCACATCTATTTTTTTCGCCCATGTATTCAAACTATCTAGAAGGTGTTGCGGAGCTTCAAAACTCTTTGGAATTAATATACCACCGCAATCTACTAGAGGAGGGCTACGAATATCCGAGGTCGCTTCTCCTGCGATGCATGTCGCCTAAACAAGTTAACTTTACTGCATTTCACCTGAATAAGCAACTATGACAACATACTGCTTCAGTGTAATGCCTCCGGCAGAGCATTTTTCGCTTCGCAAAGCAAAGACCATATGTCATTCTTGCACGTTCTATATCCAAACGCTTGAAATTCAGCAGAGCTGTCAGCAGCACCCCTGTTAACTGTCGGTTGGAGGACGACATTCTGCCACCACAGACATCACGTGTACAACCGCAAAGAACACAACGGTATCTTAGCAATCCTTTGCTCTGTAAAACGACTTCTTTAGAAAAACGTAGCCTTCAGCGCCTTCAACGCGTTAAGAACATCCAAAGTCAGTTTACCTTAATCTCCTTGCTCTTCTCAATTGAAAAGCAGTCGGTACTGCTTGTGCAAGGTAGTGGAACAGGATGAACGCTAGTGGCAACAGGCGGCTGAGAAGTAGCCGCGCTGGTACTGGACAGCTCAGGAGTATCCGCGCTGACGCTGGGCAGCTGCACAGTACTTGTGCTGTCTGTGCTACTAGCGCAGTGCAGATTCTGTACATCTGTCCTACTCTCACTGCTTGTAGTGGGTAACTTTTCAACATCGTCACTATATTTGCGTTTTAAATTCCTTTTCAAGTTTCTCCTCTCCAGGGCCACTCCTACAAAGGAAAGAATTAGTGAGATTCTAAAATTCTGAATCTTCCATGCTGTGAACCATACATAGGCGAACCTCCCGTAGTTTTCGTATGATCGTCCAATCCTTCACGTATACCTTGCCATCTTCTATGAATACCATTTGAAAGCCAACATACTCCGCAAGCTACATCAACATATGCGGTTGCCTCGTGTTGTTGAAGGCGAACAGAACCTTGATTTTTCTTCTCTATGGCTATCCCACATACTGGGCAGTATTGGAACAGATAATAGAGTTTGTTGGCGTCAACGAGGAAAAACTGATCCAACAACTTCGCATCTGTTTCTTCAAGTGACGGCGGCGGTACTGATGATATCAGGTCGTAGTGCGGCTCTAAAATTTGGTCACAGCGGTCCTGAAATACGACAGTAAGACTGGTTCTGGACCCAGCGCTTATAAAAAAGAAAAATGTATTTACCGGCGGCCATCTGACTACAGCCTGGTTGTTGTCTTCACTAGTATAACTGTGCCGAACTAAGTATCCATTTAGAAAGTGTCCTATATCCGCCGCTGTTATGGTTATAGTTTCCTGAACATTAGGTTAAACGGAAAGAATGAAAGAAAATTTTTAGAATTTATAAAAATGTTTCGACAATCATCATACGATATATACCATTAACATCTTGGAGACAGTGTCCCATGTAAATTTAACATAATTAGTAACAGAAGGGGATCTTGACCGCGACTGCGTATAAGATTCCCTGCAGAATACCGTAAAACCTATTTTTAAGCATCTTGTTTTTTTTTTTTTTGGTGAGTGGAGGTCAAGGCTGGGCCTACACACGAATACGGGGCATCCATAGTAAAAACTCTTGTGATGCTAGTGGAATGCACCACGCTTCTGGCCACCACAGAGGCGTATGTAGCACATGTTCCACATCGCATGATGACGGGTTCAGATACAGGTTTTTGCCACTATTACAGAGAAATCCGTACGCCGTTGTGATAGGCGCCTCCAGGTGGCGCCAATTTTGCAAAAATCTCATGAACGAACATGAGGTGAATCTCTAGGTCTAATTGATGTCAACAGCAAATAGTCAAATAATCTGGCATGATGATCATTATTTCACTAAGATTTGTCAAGTTCCTAGAAAAAAAAAACGCAGTAATCTTGAAAACCGACCGCAGTAGGTGAGGAAAATTTATACAAGTGAGCCGTAAATTTATCTACTTTTAGGGCAATTTGCATTGGATGAGTGCGACTGACGCGCGTGCATCTACAGAGAACTCCAAACGTACGTGGACAAGAGTCGAGACCGCGGAGCGGTTCTCTTGGGTAGAGTCACGGGAGCTCAGCACAGTGTGCGCCTGCGTAACTGCCCAAGAGAGCCGCGCCGCGGTCTCGACTATTGTCTACGTACGTTTGGAGTTTCCTATATATGGTGAAGAATAGGCTCCAGTCGCATCGCAGGCGCGGCGCGTTTATGGGCTCGCGGCAGTCATGAAGCTGTAAACGCGCGCGTTTGAGCCGCGACTGCGATGCGACTGGGTCCAATTCTTCATCATATAGACGCACGCCCGTCAGTCGCACGCATCCAGTATGAATTGCCCCTTATGCTACCCTTGTAATTACGCTTTATTACTTGTTCTCACTCACATCAATGTTTCTAACGCAGTCGTTCAGATCCTGCACAAGGAGATCTGGCACATCCGAATCTTTCTTATAAATCGAACCAATATCAAAAACGAAACTAGGAACATCATCAAGTTCCGAGAATAAATCATCAGCAATGAATCTCGCCTAAAATCAACGAAACCACTGTTAAGGTGAAACGAATGATTAAATAGCACCTAAACTCACAGCTTCTGCGAAATGTCTTTTGCACATCATTTTTCTTTTGTCTCGACAAGACATATACAATGCTTTGGCAGCATTTGGGCTCATCGGCACGTAAAGCACCAACGAAGAAAGCATAATAACTAGCTGGGTACGTGAATTAAACGACATTCGACCACAGTTCAAAAACTTGTTACAGGAACAGAGCACGCAATGAAACCTCGAAAAGACTGTGCTCGTCTGAAAATACAAAAAAAAAGAATTATTAGACGTAAGAGCAACAATTTTGCCTATACCTCCACCTCTTCACTTGCATCCATGCCTTGGCTATCATCATCATTCTCGTCACTCTCTAGTCCTTGTAGAACATCCTTAATGTCACTTGTCGGTATCGGACAGTTTTCTCCAGTTACGACGCTCTTTACTAAAATACTTTTCTCTTCAGCCACTGGATACAGGCATTTGATATCTACGAAGAAAATGTTTTAACTCACCTGCTTTGCCCCGCTGTCCTTCCCACCTTATCTGTGGCCGCTTTGAAATCCAGCACATACCACATAAAACATCTACTATTGGCTTTCTCCCCTCTGCAGTAAGACACACCGAGCTGCCGTTAGCTTTTTCGATTACTGTACCACAAGTCCGACAGAAACGGAATAGTTCAAGCAGTTTTCTTCCCTCCACTGGGAATACCTTCTTGAAAATTTTACGATTGAAAGTAGCACCCGATCCAGTCTCACGTGGAACATTTAGTGGGGGAAGAGTCCAAGGCACTGCAGTTGGCATTCCCTAGAAAACTATTTTCGGACAAAGTACGGATAAGGAACTGTTGTGAACACATACCGTAGGCCAATCTATCGGTGCTAATTCCTCAAACTTAGTTCCAGGTCCATATTTTGCAACACATCTGCTTATGAAGTAAACAATATGTTTCGATGTGAATGTGATATCCTTCTAAAACTACTATAGCATTATTCTCATTGACGGGATAGAATGATAACGTGAAATGATTTGCTCAAGACTTCAGCCATGGAAGAACACAGGAAGGCAGACCCGTCGACAAAGTCCAAGTGTTCACGCAAAAGTGACGTGCCAGCGGGCTCCGGCAACGCTGGTCGCAGTCATGTCGCAGCCCGCTCGCACGGCACTTTTGTCTGAGTAAAAATTCCCAAAACAGAAAAAGCTAAGCCACTGAAATTTCAAAATATAACTTTCGAGCTTTTTTTTGAATCTCGTAATCTAACATTATTTATGAGCGAAATGCGCTCGAAGTTAGGAAGGAACTTACAACCACTCTCTGGACACACATATTCAAGACGTCCAAAAGGTACGAAGGTATCTTGGTGTCCTTGACAAAAGCAGAATGAGAATAATGCTCAATGGAAGGGAGACAGCCACCTCCTAGGATCACTTCCGTAGTCAAACATTTTGTCTAGAAATATGTGCGATAGTTAGCCAGCTAGAATTTGAATGAGTAGAGGTAAAACAACTCACCATTTCTACAAAATGCACGCCACACAACATTTTCCTCATGCTTGTACATGCTGTATACATCGTTCTGGCAGAAACATCGTCTAGTGATTTGAACATCATCAGCGATGCAATCAACATTACCAAATGCCTTTCGTGGCCCAGGATTGAATGGCCGTAGTCGAAATCTCGCATGCAACCGCAAAGGGTGCAGCGAAACTCGATGCTCACTTTACTCTGAAGAAAAAAAGGCGGAAATGATTTTGATGATGCAATTGTTGAGCCCTCAGCAAGTTTGTTCGAGCGAATTCGTTTCTTTGTAAACATTCAGGACAGCCGCAATGCCTGTCACAAACAGTGGAAGACTGCCAGAGTTAACTGCATAGACCACGCGCTGCCGCTCCGCAACCGCACGCGGCGCAACGTAGCCGCGCGCTCGAGGTTTGCCGAAATTGGTGAATACTATACAAACTATTTGTGCCGGTAAAAGCGGCACGAGCTTTCAACATTGTTTACTGTACATATCTAATAGTTATTTGGCCAGACAACGGCTATCATTCCTGACCTCATAGATATGTTTATGGGCCGCGCCCAGTTGCTGTACATAACCACGCCCATTGTTGTATCATAATCTACCACTGCACCACTGAGTGCAAGTCGAGCGAATAAAGTCTTCGACTTACTGTGTGCCTAATACACAGAAAGGGAGCCAACATCCTGACACAACTAAAAGCCGCCACACTATTAAACTCATACAAAGACAAATTAGCCCATTACAAGATCTCAAAAGTTACTGCAGCTTCAGAAAAGAACAATCAGTAAAAGAACCACTATTAGTAGAAAGGAATGTTACAGAACCGGCACGCAAGAATTTCTGCAACCCTTCCTTATGAGCGGAAAACTTTTTGGCTTGTGATCTTAAGTGATGAAAACACCATAAAATTTATCAAGAAAAAATGGGAGACACGGGAAGTCTTCATTCAAAGCTTCCCCTGTGGATCACAATGATGTCAGTAGAATGTAGGGAAATGACAAAAATGCCAATGAAATACCCACTTTAAATTGTTCCTCATCGGCCAATGGAATTCCATTCTCAATAGACAAAGTATCTCCTTCATCATTACTGCTTTCAGATTCTAGATCGGAAATGCTGCCTTCTGGAAGAGAAAAAAATTTCTGACGAAATGCAAACAAGTGGAAGCCATAAGTTACAACCTTGGTGCGATTTCTGTTCGCAGACCAATTCGTTTGGTGCACCTTCCCAGTGCTGCTGTCCAGTGGACTGCCAACAATTCCGACAAATTATGTCAACAACAGGAGTCTTCTCTTTGGCAGTTAGACGAATAGAGCAACCTATCGACTTGTCCAGAACTGCTCCACATTTAGGGCAGTAGCGAAATAGCTCCAATAGCTTTTCTCCTTGAACCAAAAAATAATCAGCTAGTAGATTAGGTTCAGTCTCCTCTAATACAGGTGGGGCAGGTGTACTTGCATATGAATTCTGCTGGGATAAACACGGCTCCTAAACATTCTTTCAGTCATTAATAAGAGAAATGTCATTGAAATTGTCAACAAAACAAAGCGTACAGGTTGCGAGTCCGTTGTTGTTCCTTTTTTCGCATTTGCGGGTGCGTAGCGATGAATGTTCTCATCCAAGAAAAAAGCTACATGTCCTGTGTTCAAATCTAACGTCTCCTAAAAAAACAAGGATTAAAGAAGCTGTTCTACACTTTGCTTATGGATTTCCCATATTTCTTCTTCTACTAATCGGATGAAATTTTTTTTCATTAATGCGAAATCAAAATCGAGGTATAGGTTGTGCAAAATTGATAATGAATTTAGAAAATATAGAAAAGGAAATAAGAAAAAGTGCAGATATATCAGGGCATGTGTACTATAGAGGCAGCGAGAGCGATCTCGCGGATGTTCATGGCTGGAGTGGCAGCAGAGCGAGGCAAATTCTGGATGTTTTCATAAAAACTAATGAACCACTCACGTCCCAATTTTGGACCGCTTCACGTAGCTTTCCAACAACATTTTCAGGAACATCTGATTCGAGCACTCGAACGACATTTTTGCCTAGTTCGAAACTGCGGTGTTTGCCAGTAATCGCAGTGATCTCTGCTGTGAGCAGCTTCACCTGCAAACTATTCTTGAACATTCACATTTTTTTTTTGAAAATTCCAAGAACACTAGGACCAGTGCAGAGAAAGAGGCAGAGAGAGAGAGAGAGAGAGAGAGAGAGAGAGAGAGAGAGAGAGAGAGATAGATAGAAGATCACAATGTGTAGTTGAGGGCAGCAGAACGGAAATCTTCACTTCCGAAATGGCGTCTCATGTGCACGTTTGAAGTTGAATCACTACTGTGAAAACCAACAACGTGATGATCTGTCAGCGGGGTATCCCTTTCAAGGGATAGTGAACCCAGGTAACTCATGTGAATACCATTTTAACGACGCTGCAATTTACGGCCACCTAAGCGTGTGATATTTTCTTTCGGCAGCGGGACTCGCAACGTCAAAATGAGTCTTTGCCCGCATATCAAAATGCACGGAAAACCAAAAAATGTTTTTAAAGGCAGCACCCAATCAAACCTACGTTTTTGAAATTTTGCCGGTCTTTGGGAGTTTTGAGGGACCTGGAACTCATATTCGATAGTGAAACAGCGCGAAACATACGGGAACTTCACGAAATCGTGGTTCTGTTTCCCGTGCGACTGACTACACGCGCTCCGTCTGACTCATGTGGGTCCCGCCACGTGAAGGTGAGACACGCTTGCACCGAACAGCCGCGGTCGCTGGCGCATGCAAGGCAGCTGGGTTCGCAGTGTTCGCGACCTCGATTTGGATTTCTTCGCAGGTAATTCGTGCTTCTCTATGTTCGGCGGACTTTTGTGATGTGCTGACAACGTATTCCACTATTAACGGTTCAACTCGGAGTCGAGGATTTCGACGGGTGCTTCCTTTAAAGGAACTTCTTGTCCGCTTTGCGCATTTTCACCGTTGAATATGAGTTCTGCATCTCTCAAAGCCCTGGAATATACAGTCCTGTAGATCAGGAGGGAAGGATCTCCGCGATGCTTAGAATCCTCTACGTCGTTCAACGTGGTTATTTCCAGCAAGCAGATCATTGGTCGACATGTTAGAGATGATTGAAGACAACGTTCGACCGTGACGCAGTCATGTCTAACATGTTAATCAATGATCTTCCTGTTAGAAATAATGACGTGGGGGAGCACGAGCGTCGCGGAGATCCTTCCCTCCTGATCTACAGGACTGTACCATAATCTCAAAAAAAAAATTTCCAGAGGTGCTGTGTTACACTGCCGCTATAGTCCTCGAGGACTGTAGCACCTTGCGTCGCCGTCGCCGGCGACTGTGAGGACGATACGCATCGATTGTGGGCGGAGCGGCGGCAGTGGCCGCCGTCGCCGGCGACTGGCGATCGCCAACATCGGCGGCTGCCAGTGTTGGCGACTGCGGCGCCGGTGCGTATCGATTGTGAGGGGTCGCCAACATTGGCGGCCGCCGTCGCCGGCGACGGCGACGCAAGGTGCTATACTCCTCGAGGAGTATAGCGGCTACCTTACCTGGGTGCGTCGGCGCCGCGCGAACACGTACAAGGCAGCCAGTTGCGGGTTCGCGGTTGCGATTTCAGTTTTTTTTTGCAGACAAATCATGGTCCTTTGTGTTTGTTTAAAGTCAGCATCCGCTCAAATCTTCGTGTCTGAGATTTTACTTCATTTTTGAGGTCCGAGAACTCACATCCAACAATGAAATAGCGAGCAACTCGCGAGATATCTTCGGAATCGGAGTGCCTTTTTCCATGCGTCTTGTCGTGCTCCACTGACACCCGTGAGTCTCGCGACTCAGGCGAAGCCCAATGCGCCTATAGATGTGACGGCCCTATGTTAGCTGGTGCGTCGTCGCTATGAAAGCACTAGCAACGGGGCTGTGTTCACGATTGCGATTCGGATTTCTTCACAGGTAAGTCATGAAACTTTGTGTTCGTTTCATATTTATGATGCACTGCCAGCGTGCGTCAACACCAGGATTTTATCTCAGACTCGAGAATTTCGATGGGTGCTGCTTTTAAAGGCAACAGGAGCTGAAATTCTCGACTCTGAGCTGAGCTGCGGGTGGTGAAGTACAGACTCAGCACATCATAAATGTGAAACGAAAACAAACAATGATGGCTTACCTGCAGAGAAAATGGAACATTCGTCGCGAACACGCCTGGACGTGTTCGTGCGCGGACGAGTTTTCCTCGGCGCGAAAGCCATTGCGGCGCGTGGTTTTGGCCGAGTCCAGCCATGAAACCCTGTGAATTGAATGCATTTCGTTTTCCCTTTGCGCCAAACCACGCGCCGCAATGGCTTTCGCGCCGGGGAAAACTCGTCCGCGCGCGAACACGGCCAGGCGTGTTCGCGACGAATGTTCCATTTTCTCTGCAGGTAAGCCATCATCGTCTGTGGTCGTTTCACATTTATGATGTGCTGAGTCTGTACTTCATCACCCACAGCTCAGCTCGGAGTCGAGGATTTCAGCTCCTGCTGCCTTTAAAGGAGGACGATATAAGATGAAAAGTTGGAAGTAGCTTCAGAAAAGGTTAACGATGGAAAAGGTGAACGTACCACATCTGCAAAGTGAGTATTGCACAAAGTCTTGCGCCTAAACACCGAGGCAATATAAATGGACTTGGCCAATTCGGGGTCCAGTCCTTCGTACGCTACTAAAGAAGCGAGCGCTACTGCTGTGTGGTGACGTTTCGACGACGTCCGACGGCCATATTCAAGCGACTTTATCTCGTCACACAGAAGGCACCGGAATCTGTACATGCCCATATCCTGAAAAAAAAAAAGACGAAATTAGGGCCGAAAACCTAACTGGTAGCAACACACGCGGAAACTGTCGCTTCTGAAGGGTCTAGGAGTCATGACCAGCTTTGATTCTATCGCTGCCATTTTTTCGCAAGCACTGACCACGACACACAAGATGAAAAGTCCAGTCCGGTGACCAGCCGGTATTACCATGATTTCCAGTATTGGGTCAGAGCCACCCTCTCTGAACTCAGAATCGCCACTTATAGGTGGTTCGGTGTTCGGTAAACCCTGGACACGAGTTTGGTAACAGGCACAAACCAAATTTATTTTACGCCCAGAATTTTGCAACAACGAATATGGTGTCTCGTAGCATTCCGTTATCCATTATCCGGCCGATTTTGGCCTATCCGTTATCCGCACCGTTATCCGGATCGTGGAAAATCTCGAATCCGCTCATCCCTGGTAGGCATGTCGTGCGTTCCAATTTGACAGAGAGCGGCTTTGAACACGACGTGCCCGTCCCTATTTATTGTTCTTGTTGATTTCCAGTGACGCAGACACATTTTCTTTTTTATTCTCTTTTCTTCTATATTTCTTAATTTCTATTTTTATATTTCCATCATATTCTTATTTATTCTTTTTTTTTTGTTGATCTCGATTGGCTGCCTCTGGGCTACTAGTACACTGGAGAGTAGTGCTGGGATAAAAAAAGGGGTTTCCGCCAGGCTGGGGAACCAAACGGCTGTAGCACCAAGAACAAAATTATTAGAAAACTTTTTCCAATGTCAAGTAATGGAAAATAAATTCCCAAAAATAACAATTAAAGATATTCAACTGAAAATAAGCTAATAGGAGAATGTTTTCTATTATGTAGTGTTTTCAAAGATAAAGATATTAGTAAAGATAAAGATAAAGCACATTTTCAGCAGAAGCCCACTGTGTCCGACTACGCCCCATGTAGTATGGCTCCTATCATGGCAGTCACGCCACAGATTTGACTTCTAATACGTACTGATTGATTCTGGCCCAAGATCGGCGATTGCCTACTAGACCCCTCTGTCCTAAGGGGCAATTTATACCAAGTGCGTGCGTCAGTCGCGCATCAGTCGCAGGCATCCATTTGCAAGGGATTTTCGATGAAGACCGGTCAACACGGCATGTACATCCTCAATGAAAAGAACGCGCGGCCGACGCGAGGCCGTAACCGCGTGCGTCTGAGCTGCGACTGCGATGCGACTGCATTGCGACTTTGCCCTATTCTTCATCATATAGACGCACGCGCGTTAGTCGCACGCATCCAGTATAAATTGCTCTTAACCCGTTAAGCGTAATGCGTGTCAGCTTGTGTCAGAGCTGCAGCCAAACTGGTCGCAGCGAGATTATTTCGCGGCTGCTGCATCGTTTGTAAATCAGAATGACCATAACTAGTCCCCATTCAAAAAGAAGTGACCATCGCGCTCCACGAAACATGCATTCCCAAGCCTGGTGACTAACAAGTTGGAACGTGTGCAACTTGTCAAGAACAGCTCCGCGCTCTCGACGTGAGAATACACCAATGTTCACTGTTTTCTGAACCAACTGTAAAATGTTTGCCTGTAAAAATTTACTTGAGACGGAATACAATTTAGCAAAATTTGAATTCGAATTGAATTCGAATAAATCTTCGAACAACTCGAAAATTTGGACCTCCGTAAAAAAGAAAGCAGTACAGCTCTTAAATGATGATAAGGAGGAGTTGAGGGCTTTCTTTTTTTCGTTCTAGTTTTATTCTGGATCGGGTTCCGAATTAAAATTTGGTTTCTATTCGGTCCTAAATATATGTACCTAGTAGAAAAAACTGGCTTGAAAAGGGGCATTCCCAAGAAGAATCGGACCGTATTTAAGAGGTCCGTCTCCATAACTTATTTTTAGATGTAAATTGTATCCGGCAAGCGATAGCCCATAAGTAACAAAATATTTCGTGCAGTGAGATAGATAATATAGACAAGGATACGGGTAGAACCGGTAAAGTAACAGGGAGGAGAAAGTGAAGAGTTGGACTTCACTTTCTCCTCCCTGTTACTTTACCTGTTACTCCAGCCCTGGGAGTCCAGGGCTTTACCAGAGCCCTTGAAGTATTTAAAATGACCTTAATGGTCTCCAAATTAGAAAAAGGCAAAGATTAACCTTTAGAAATCAGATGCAAGAATAGAAGCCCCAGGTACAAACGGATCATATAAGATGCATAGAACGAGAGTGGAAATCATCGACTTTTTGTGAGCAGCTCCGGAAGAGTGAAAGTGCAAGAACATTTGGAAATACCATAGAATAACCAGCATAGGTTAACGAGGGGAACAACCAAAGTCATAGCAGTGATGACTTAACAGCACCTTGCATCGTCTGTCGCGTGTGTCCGGGCGCTCCGGCAAGAGCGCAGAGAAGCAGCGTGCGTCTCTAACCCGCACGCCATACACTGTTAGCTCGTGTCACATCATGCAATGCGCTGTCAGAACTCGTCTGAGCCAGCCGCCGACACATTAAAATGCGCAATCGATGAGAGAACGATCGATGTGCGGTTTGGCCAACCTCTATCTACTCCACTATCTACATAACCTAAGAACCGTCTTTTGCATGAGATTGAAAGATGCCAATCCGACAATTGAGACATGCATGAACGTGCAGTTTTTCAACCAATAGTTCTATACCAGCAATGGTGAAATTCATGCAAAACTCATGCGTCTTCGAAAATCCGATGCAAATTCGATGCAGAACCCAGGAACGATTTTCTCAATCACGTGCAGCGATCCTGCATGAGTATGCATGAGTTTCGCATTGGATCTGACCATTGGTGGTATAGAACTATTGATTTAAAGTTTTGTTATTCACGAGCACGTATGTCTTAATTGTGGGATTTACATCTTTCAATCTCATGCAAAACAAGGCTTCTAGGTTTCCTAAGTCTTTTCTCTTTTCACATTACAACATATACTTTGTATATTACCGGAAGAATACTACATCTTGAAACCATTCTGGTCTCCTGGAACTTTATCTATACAGTGACACCCCTCATAGCGATTAGAGTTCCCATACATATCACCAGCTGGGTAACCATTGGCTAATAATGCTTAATTGCATTTTCATGTGGCACCTTTGTACTTTTTATTATTACTAATCACCTGTCATCACTGCTTATAGTCCGTTTCAATGTGTACGAGATCTAAGAAGAAATTAAATTAAGAAAGGGGATCTCAGAACGGCGTTTGGCTCGCGCCAGGGGAGAATTCGTACGCTTACCATTTACCACAGGATTTCCAATCTACCTATAAAAGCTCAATTTTGGTCGTTTTTGAAACACATAAAAGTTGTACGTTTTCTGCACAGCTCTCTACAATCCTGGTAGAAAGAAAGAACGAGGAGGTTAACTCACCAATATCTAGTCCTTTTGTTTTGCTTTCCCTAGATGTTAAATTTTGATAAAATTGCGCAGCGATGGGAGAATCATGCAGCACATCTAAGAGCAGCAGTTTATGATTATTAAGCTAAACCGTGTTAAACATACTTGCCAACAAAACATCTTTATTAAAACACTCTCAAACCATGGCAGTACGAAGTGCTGTTACGTACACATAAAAACACACTAAAACTTTCAACTTTTCAAACCGGATTGAACAAGGCACAACATATTCTTCACAGAAATATCTAGACGTCCTTAATGTCTCCTGTCACTGCTATTGCTTCTATTTCGACAAGCGCCTTCTTCGGCAGAACAGCTACCTAAATAAACAGGTGAAAATGTAAGTCTTGTATAGCTGCTCTTTATTTTACTTTACTTTGCTCAAAAGCAAGGCATGAATTGTGTAGGAATTGTCGTTCATCCCACCTGATAAGCTGCTCTTGCAGGGAACTTTGCTGTGAAGTACTCCTTATAGATATCGTTGACTGTGGTGAAGTCATTGATGTCAGCAAGCAGAACTGTAGTCTTCACCACTAAATAAAGAAAGTGGAGAACATCAATGAAGATGAACACAGAATAGACAAACACGATTTTATAGCGATGAGCGACTTGATTTCACTTTAAATGCAAGTTTACATATAACCAATCTGTAACGGGACAGAATTGACCCACCGTTTCCGTACCCGACTCCAGCCGCCTTCAGTATCTCACCGATGTTCTTGAGTGATTGGTGAGCCTGCTCCTTTATTCCCTCTTTCAGCTCACCAGTTTTAGGATCTAATCCCAAAGAACCACTCACATAGATGGTGTTGTCGACACGAACCGCTTGGCTGAAAAAAAGTCAATATGTACATCAGTTCAAATTAGAATCATTCAGGAACAAATTTGCACTTCCATGGACAACTCTTTCTTATGCTACGCGAGAAAAAGCGAACATGAACTTTGTGTGGACTTACCCACTAGCCACGCCCTCGTGCTGATTGAATAATCTACTAATACACTTTTGACGTAAAAAAGCTCGTTTGAACTAGAAGACTTCACTCAAACTCAAAAGTATCCTTATATGGTGATCTATTCTGCACCTTCATGTTAGGGTTTTGTGACAGCGCACAGCAGTTTGCTCTTCTTTGTGTTAAGGAACTGATTCAAAACCTAGTGAAACAATTACCTGATTGCAAATATCTGTACTCCGAAGGATTAGAAACGATTAAGAACATAAACTGAGCTTGATGAAGTACTGTACAATGATCACATCCAATTTACTTTCTCTAACGCTCTCCTGTCACCGCGGCCAAGTCATCCGAAAAACTCTTGTGAAGGTAGAGAACAAATGCTGCGTGTATTTAAGTTAAATTCAAGTGAGTCACAGAGGACAGTAAACAGATAAATGGGCTGTAATAGTACCCGTGAAGAAGTAAACAGGTTTGAAACAATTTAGCTATTCAAGATCCAAGAATTTTGTTAGTAGGAAAGTCAGTTGTACCCTGACTATGCAATTAGGCACAAGAAATAGTAATATAAGACAGACAATGCAATAATCAAGAATTATGAAACATCCAGCAAAAAAGCAGCAGAATACGAATTGAAAACGATGCGATAACCAAACCGCACCTGTAAGGTCCAACAGCTGCTGGAGCATTAGTTGTGTGGATGATTTGCCTTGTGATTTGTGCCATCTTCTCCAGAGTGCGCTTCCTCAAATAATCAAAAATCAGAGAGCAATACAAATCGCTGCACTAGGTGACCCTCATTTATTTCAAATGCCAGACCGAATTTGAAGGTTACTGTGCAAAATTACGCTGTTTTCGCAGTAAACCGCAGATAACGACAGGAGGCTTTACCAAATTTTGCAGTGAAAAGTCGCCCAAGAAGTAATATATTAGTAGAAACCATGCAAAGCGGATTCGAAATGACTCAGAAGGGTGCAGAAAAGTACAACCATTTAATCGATTCTTAGCCCGATTTTTATCGACAACCATTTATGGAGCCGAGATCTCTCATAAAATGAAACTGATCCACTCTATTTTCCAGAAGAAAATCTAGACTAGCTGGATTTATGAAACTATAGGTGTTAAATTCGCTATGGCTGCGGTGTCACGAAAAGTACACGTGTACACAAATCAATACGAATCGCCGGTGCACCCGATTTCAGCATGCAGCAATTTGATTACGCAGTGATAATATCAGTGAACGCAAGGCGGAGAATCTCTTTCCCGCGAAAAGCAACTACGAAACTCTTTTGCAATAATCTGGTACTAAAAGTTACGTGTTTTTTCTTCCAAATTGAAGAGCTTAAGCCTTTAGAAAGCAAATAATTGGTCCTACAAATGTTCCTATAGATGAAACATGCGAGAAATCAACTAGCACTGAAAGGCTTTGTCGTTGGATCGTGAAACACTTTCTAATTCGCTTGACAAACAGCTGGACACTCAGTTGGCGGGCGAGCGCGGAGCTTGCAAACAACGGATAAAATTCACGGAAAATTTGTTTATTAATTCAGAGCAGAAGAAAAATCATAAAAGCTTATAAAAATGTCGTAAAAGTGTAGCAGATTCTTTTTAGGTTCGATGTAGACTGAATCGCGGGTATAAAACGCAAATCGATTTATCACTGTGGGTAAAACCATAGAGCTCTGCTCGTGCCTTCTCAGCATGGCGAAATTTAACTTCTGAAATTTATTCTACCAAAAGGAAAAGACTAGCAGAACTCTAAGCAGCTAACTAACGCTAAATAGAGCTAATTAGATTCAATCAATCCAATGAGTTTCAATATACAGGAATGAATTCCTGCAAAAACCAACTGGGGTGATTTTAAAAATAAACTCGGTCGTTTTGAAAGGAAAAACGAAATTAAGGCAAAGTATAGACATAAATTAGAAATGAACACTCGATGGAAAGCATTGAAAGGACCCTTAGTGCTGGAAAACCATAACTGATAAGCCCTTCACGATCCAACGTCAAAAGCAAATGGTCTGATATGGAAGAGAATGGAATCTCGTCAAGCAGACATGCAAAAAAGCGATATCAGTGCATTCTTTTCCTCTTGCAATTTAATCAATCGCATTCGCCAAAGCATTAGTTGAAGAATACTGTCAAATAGTAGATCATAGCGCTATAGAATAACCCTGGCATTGCCTAGGCGTCTTTCGCGGACGATGGCCGGTGCAGCTCAGCTCCTGCGGCATCAACCAGCAGATCAGATCGCGTCAGTTCTGTGTCAGTTCGCTCTGGACCGTGCACATAATATTCACTTTTCGTCTGGTGCTGAGTCGTCCAGCGTTTCGTCGGACTTCCGTTTAGGCAAGCCAGGTGGCATAAGCGGCATTTATCGCACCTACAATACGTCGGGCGGTAGGATACGGTACGATACGATACGGCATAACGAACTCACATCTCGACACACCCGCACTCGCCTATCAATACACTGAAAATGACGGCATACAGAATGCGGTTGCTTACGATGAGCATCATGATAAGACACGATCAGAATGTTCGCAGACAGGAAGTGTTTCCAGCCGTTTTATCGACCACAGTTGCGCGGGCGGCGCTACCCCTTACTGCTTGGCACCAAGGTGAATCACTAATTGCATCCGAAAAAGCAACTATGGCTGTCGCCAACATGAATCACATTCCAGAACGTTAAGAAAATTCAAATGAGGGCCGTCAAGATACGTACACGAACGTCAGCGATTTTGCGCCGCTTGGGGGTCCGGCGCTGACAACGGGGACTACGTACAAACAGAGGAACTTTCGCTCTGTTCTGAACATGTTCCTGTCTCCTCTAATGCGAGCAATAGGAGAACCTTTGAGCACTGAAGTGCTACATGTGAAAGAGAAATGTCTTTGAGTCATCGTCGCTTCACAGCTTTGTTGATCGATGGATGACGAACACCATGTAATCAACTGTAATTGTGGAAAATTCAGGCGGCTAATTACCCGGGACTATTCCCACCTTATCAGAGATTTTCTCTATACGGTATTTGCAATTTTTTTTTTTGTGAAAATGAGTCATTGTTAGAGAAAAAGACGACCTAATGATAGAGGAAAAATATCCTAGAAGTGAGCCTTTATCTATTCAAATACACAGAAAGGTGCAAGCTGATCCAGAAAATATTAGAAGTAAACAAATAGACTAGAACGGGACAAAAATATCACTTCCTCTGCACCAAATGAGTACTATCATTCCACCTTCCTGAGGTGATCACAACCCTTGAGGGGTCTCCTCATACAGAAGGTGAAAATGAAGATGACAACGCTTCATGAGAAGCAAGGATGAAAAGATTTCAGACGTTACTTTTTCAATGAGTAGGCCATACATGGTTTTTGCACAAAGGCCATGCGTAGTAGTCCGAGGCAGAGAAGTAAAAAAAAAACTTAGGACTAGATTCATATAGAACTTCGGATAAAAACTGCGAATCCTACTGACGTCAATGAGATAATACACCTAAACCTATCTGCTGGCAGTAACTCGCTGTCAGGTGCTCGTCTTTGCTAGCCATATGTCTAACAAACTTTGAAAGAAAGGTCCTTGGCTTACAATTTCATGCCGAATTCGTTCAAATTAAGATAACTGAAGTCTTCAGCTTCACACCATACAGCCCTTCTAGACAGTGGATTCAGAAACAACCTACACATAGCCGCTACTACAGCAACAACTCACATTGCCCGGTACAGAAAAGATCCTGGGTGAATAAATGTAGCAAGCAAGCAAACTAGATTTATCGATGGGTAAACCTGGTAAAGTGAGCAGACGAACTGTCCCGATATTTCCAGACCACTGTCAATACATGTGAACTTTCGGCTGTTGAACTAATGTTGACGAGATAGGCCTGGAAATAAGCCAGCACGCCCTGCCACAACCGCCCACCTGACCAGCGGTTCTCATGTGAATTGTTGTCTGAGAGCAAAGCTGTGCGCTGTAGAGATAGTTCCCAAATAATTTTGGTTTCCGCATCTGAATATAAAAGGAGGCCAAAATGTCGACAACTTCGGTCTCTGCAACCCGGCTTCCGAAAAGTGTTACTTAGTCAACCCTTTCTATTCAATTCACTCCACACAGGAGCAAAAATCCCCATTGAAAGCTGCAATTCTCAAGTTGAATCCATAGCCTAACTTCGTCTGCATCAAGCTGTAGGCGCATGAGGTTTCAGAAAATAGGAGCAAATATTATGCCCCTAAGAAGGCATTTCCACAATGAAGGAGAACAGAACCGCGAAAAGCACCACCTGCAAGGCTACACAATGCCGTCAGAAATCAATGAAAACTCAGTTCTCAGAAAACATCTCCGCCTCTCTGTGTCACTCGAAAAAAAGAACCAGAAAACCTAGAAGAACGACCAAAGCCATAGATATGTATGATCCGTTACCGTAAAGGCGGATGAGCATGGAGGAATAGCAGCAATCATTGATCGAGGGACATCACTGTGGCAACGTAGAGATGATCTACGAAAACTTGGCGGGAAATCGCGGAATAACTCTCCTAGTCTACGATTTGTTCCCAGTTTCCTGACTTTCAGCAAGAATTATTTGCCGAATTTTGCGTCATGATGGCGATTCACTAGCTATTCTTCACCTGCTCAGCCAATAGATGATCTGGATCGGGGCACGTTTAGATCTAGAGATATGTGGAAGATGCAGGCTGTAGATCAAGTGGCTCTAGTCGGCCATAACACAGTGAACGATCTCCCCACAAAATGTGTTTTTTGAAACTACACTCCTTCTCAAAAATACTTGCCTCACGCTTCACCGCCCATCTGCTAGGGCGCGCCGCATCACCTATGTATTATCATACGTGGTGTGACGTGGCTTAGCTGACGGGCGGTTCAACATGAGGCAAGAATTTTTGAGAAAGACAGTATGTAAGACTTCGTCGCAAAGTCTACAGTAAGCGTCAATGGCGGTGGCCCATCCGCGGCCTCGAAAAGGACGCAGCGCGACCGCGCCGCGCGCGCCGGGATCGGTGTTGGCCGCTGCCGGAGTGCTATTTCTAGTCGCTTCCTTCCCGATTTAAACGAGAATCCTTAAATCGGGTAGAAGAGCTGCTAGATATAGCGTAACAGCAGCAGAAAACATCGCTTACGACGGGGCGCGGTTGCGCGGCGCACTTCTCGAGGCCGCAGATGGGCCACCGCCACTGACGTCCACTGTATAAGTTCTTTTCTAATCTTATCTTTACCTATGTATAGGTGAGCAGTAGCTATTTTTGTGTAGTTTCACCCCCCAAAGAATGGGCATAGGAAGTATCACTCTAATTACACAAACTCTCAATAGCTTCTTCTGTTTTTCTTCTGAACTCCAGCAGTGTCCCACGCCAATTCTGCTCGTCAAACAAGACCGGCCATTGCTCGTTATAGTCGTTTTTTGTTTCTCCAAAAGCGCCATTGAGAAATCCATGGAATTCACTATGACAGCTATACAATAGTAATTATCTGGAAGATTAGCTGAAGAAATTCGATAAGGCTCTGTCAGAACAGACATTTTCTAATCGGCCAATCTTTACAAAGTTCACTGCACCTCTAAGCAAAATAAGACCATTAAGAATAACTAAGACGATTGACTAAGCAAGTTGAACAACTTGAAAAAAATTCCCAGACGGAAGATGTGGAAGAAAGCGCAGCACAGGAGAAAATTCCTGTTCATTTCAACTCCGTTGTAGCCATCACTTTAGAATATCTTGCTTCTCAAAAAAAAAAGTTGCCATTTTTCGAAAGTACACAGTGGCCAGTGTGTAATCATAGCAGTTCCTAATGTGCAGAGAAGGGTGGCAGTACGATATTCAAGTCAGAGTGCGAAACGGAACTAGGCTATCCCTAGCTTTCGGATTTTTTTCTTTTACAATCGTTTTTTTTTTCATAAGAAAATGCCATTGTAGTCTACTTGGCAAATTGAGAGAGTTGCCATTGAATAAATTACCACAGTGTTAGTAGTACAATTAAAAATACGTAAGGTTCAGATCTTCCTTTCGTCCAATTTATTGCCTATAGAGCTTGCATTACATTGGAATCATACATGGATCGATGGCGATTAAGTTCCCATGAACGCCGTGCAGAACATGCAGAAATACGGCATATCAGTGTGATCAACGTCTCCAATGAAATGCAGCAGAAATAAGACGACAGACCTATAGGAATTGTACCCGTTCGCCTACTCTTCCGCCTCGTTTGAAAGTTTACGAATGTGTTACGAAGACGGTAGCGCCATTTTCCGACTACTGCATTCAAACACCTTTTCTCACCCTCTAGTGTCAACTCAACCGAGCTCAGCGTTCAAACCTATTGACAGACAGTCTGGAGCGTTGTACCTGAAAATGAAGCTGCGGCTGAGATCTACGATTGACCAGTGCATCCAATTGACCAATCGCAGAGCTCGGAAGCACTGCCTTCTCCCAGGAACAACGCTCCTCATCCCAAATATTGCAGTTACACACAACCGGAGATTAGTTCACATTTAGAAAGGAGATGTAGTTGGATAAAAAAGGAGGTACGGAATATACATCAGTCACAATTTCACCTCTCTCTGGCCTACCGCGCCTCAGTCCCTACGCGACGCGACTGGCGAGGGAATAGGTGCAATCGTGATTGACGCTCGATGTAACTGCAAGGACCACAGAAGATGTGAAAAGTCTACTTGACCACCGTGAACATAATCCGCTTCAATAGGAATAAGAGTGAAAGAAAAAAAAAACAAGGAACAGAAGCGAACGCGTCCAGATATGCAGTGGACAACACAGCAAAAATACTCAACACTCGCCTTTTTTAAGGGAGCATTTACTATGAAAACTGCATAAAAAGCACAAATCTAGTACACTCGATGTAAATAAAACTATGATGGGAATGCCAGAGCAAATCTGAGGGAAAGGGCTTGACTTCAAAGAAACCAAACGTTCTCGTAAATTCTGGAAACACTTCCTATCTCGACGCTAAAGGAATGTAACAAACTGATAAAACATTAGAGTCAAGGAGAGCGCATGGAATATCAATGAGGCGTTCTCTTTGACAACGATTGACATCGCAAATAAGATAACGAATCAACGAAACGCGTCGCAACATAAGCACTGATTAGAACAGCATCGCTGAAAAATGAATGACAAGAAATTGCACCAAATTATTCATTTAGATCAATGAAAATACTCCACAATGCTTATGCTACTATGTTCTTATGTTTTGGCTACCTTCACGTTTAGGATGGCATCAAAATCCTAAACTTCGCCCTAAACTCTTTGCCAGAACAGGTGCTAACAAGCAGATGAACCATACACAACCTATTGGTGAATTCAGCGGATACCAGATGGCATACTTGAAGAGCTACAGAAATATCCTTGACTGGAGGAATAGCTTACATTAAACTATCTGCCTCTGCGATGACTCTTTAGCTCTTCAAGAAATTTCACATAAACTAAATCGAGACATGGTTTAGAACACTTCTTTGAATAAAGCAACAAAAATCACATCTTCAGATACATTAGTGTAACGTGCTTTACATTCGGAACAAAGAACTGATTACAAAAACTATAACAAAAATAAAAGACATACCATATGAGTTCTGCGTTCAAGGCATAAATAATAGGAATCGGCTTAGGAAAAAGACTGCAGAATAACAAATAATTGATATTTGATAGTAAGAAATGAAATCATCCGAATTTGCAGGCACTAAGAACGCTAGAACAGTATGAATAACAGTGTACTTCAAAAAATTACAAAATGTTCAGTTTAAAAAAAATGAAAAGAAAGTCACCCATACCTTACACCGCAAGGAACAAATTGGAAGAACCCGCTAACTAAACAAGATCATCGGATGGAATGTACAAAATTACGGCTTCTTTACAACTTTCTTAATCAGCAGCATACGCTGTTTGTGTGCCTCGGTGGGTTGTGGAGTGATACGGTCGGGGCGAATCGGCGCCGGTGCGCCGAAGACGTGCACGGATGCGCGTGGGGCTGACGGCATTTTGTACACCATATCGAGCACAAATTCCACGTCTCTCGCTTCGATTCGATGGTTCCCGCGATGCTTAACCAGCTTGCACACATGGCTGACTAACTCGTTGATGAACTCATCCGTGTAGTCGCACAACATGTCCTAAAATGGGGTGAAATAAACCGTGTAGATCAAGTACATCATTAATTAAGTGTTTTTGTGGTCTTGGCAAGTTGGAAAGTATTCGCCAGAGTCCAGAAATTCTGAAATATTCCAGAGTATTTGATTCAGAGTGGCTCCGAGACACAACTACAAACGTGGAATGTCTCGTTTTTAACCACAAAAAACTTCTGACTGAACTCTAAGTTTTTCCAGAACTTCCCAACATTCCAAAAGTTCTCTAGCTTAATTAGTGCGCAATCTTCTCATCCTAGTACCCTGCATTGATGTGAATTTCTAAGAAAAATCGATGATACAAACATTGATCCAATTTTCAACTTCAAATTAGTAGATAGGAGCAAGTTTTGGTGAAAAAAATTTGTACACTTCTGTGCCTAGTAACCACAACAATTTTATAGACAACACCGTAGCTAAGGAAATGCATGATCGTTTGAATCTAGGGTGGCGCGTATCCGCACTGCTAATCCCTCCTTCTCTATCGTTATCTTTAGCAAGCCAGACGCGTCATTGATAGCTAGAGGCGATGGTTGGCTTTGATACGCAGATAATGATAACGACATGGACGAAGGGTGAGCAGTGCGCATGCACGGCACCCCAGAACTAACAAACTATACTTACCTTTACTACATCGTCCAGTACCGTGTTGGCACTCGTTTGCCTAGCCAGTTCATCAATACGCGTGCGGTCCATAATTGAGCCGTTGGAGCTGGGTGGTGCCAACATCGGCTGCACGTTGGCTCCAGGCGGTGGTGGCTGGCCGCCAGGCAGGGGCGCAAGTTGGGCACGTGTTGGTTGCTGTGGGGGTGCCCGTGGGCCCATTATAGGAGACGAAGACACATGGATCTGCTGTGGCTGGGGCGGGCCAGTGTGCACGATTTGCATGGTGGGCTGCGGCGCGCTGCTCACCCGCATCATCTGTGCCGGCTGGCCCATCACCGGTCGTTGAGCGATCTGGTGTACAATGCGTTGCTGCGGTGGACCATTCGGTGACTGCTGATACACCTGCTGCACCGTTCGCATCTGTGGCGGTGCCTGTTGGCCACCTGCTCCCTGCGGGTACGGAACAATGGGTGGGCGGCCCTGCTGCTGAAGTTGAACGCGAATGGGTCCGCCCCCAGGCTGGATTTGCTGCTGCTGCTGCTGCGGTCCACCACCGCCACGTGAACTCAACGCGGCGATCAGATGCGACTGTCCTCCAGGCTGGTTAGGCTGCGGCACCTGCTGTCCGTCGGACATCACCACTAAAATAACCAGTTTACATTATGATCATCGATTTTTGTTAAAATGGTTAAACTGCTCAGGTGTGGAAACATTCAATAGACATGTGACTTGCACCACATGCTCGCAAACAATTGCTGCAACCAACAGGAATCAGTTTTGAAGATAGCATATCCGATATCCAATACTAACAACGTTAACGAGGGACTCTACGGGTAATACTGTCCAAAAATGTCGGCAATAAAAATATTTGAAAAGCGCGAAAGAAAATCTGTTGACGTGGTGGATATTTTATAACGTTTTCATTGCAAAATCTAACTAGTAGAAGGAGCTACCAAAAGAAATTCCAGTGAGTCAGTGCCCACGCGTCTCACCACCTGTCTAGACACGTTAAAACAGAGTGGGGAGGTTTGGGCGAGAATGAAGACAGTGGTGATGATGAGATGTGTGGATGCACAGACAATCAGACAATCCGAGTGCCATGTTGTGTAATGTTGAGCGCGTGCTGTGGCGCTCAAGGGCAATTTATACTGGATGCGTGCGACTGACGCGCGTGCGTCTATATGTTGAAGAATAGGGCCCAGTCGCATAGCAGTCGCATCGCAGTCGCAGCTCAGACGCACGCGTTCACGGCCTCGCGGCGGCCGCACATTCTTTTCATTGGGGATGTACATGCAGTGTTGACCGGTCTTCATGGAAAATCCCTTGCAAATGGATGCGTGCGACTGATGCGCGACTGACGCACGCAGCTAGTATAAATTACCCTTCAGCCACTGGAATTTGTTATTGCCCAGAAGCGAAAATATACAGCAGATGTATGGAAGAACTTGTTCGGCTCCTTCCGTTTTTTTTTTTTTTTTTTTTGATACAAACATCTATAGAAGGCTTCGGAGGAGCTTAAAATAATCCAAAAGCCTTTTTCATCAAGCATGAAGCGTATCAGTGCGAAAACAAGGATCAAATGTAACCGAATAAACCTTCCAAAGGCACGATGTTACGCCCTACAAAACTGACCGCTTCTTATATTCCATTTCACCAAGAAGTGAAGTTCGAAAAGAAAACCAGAGGAAAATGAGCCTAGCAGAGCATGTGGTACACGCCGTGCAACGAGGTCGAACTTCAAACCTCCGTTTGGCATAAAAATCGTCATCAGACGTATTTAAATTTACTTTTATTCATTATTTTGTTTACTTACTTTTATTTTACTTCTGTTTTTCATGCACAAATACCCAACACTCGCCCCTTTTTTTTGAGGCAAACCACTCCAGAATAAAATTACCTATTCAGATTTTAACACACTCATGACAGCTTGCACACAGCCATCTCTGCACGCTTTTTGATGCCATATTTTTTGAACACATTCATAATTATCAAACTCTTCAATAACCACATAATGATAAATATGATAGTGTACGAGACACGTGACGGACAAAGCAAACCTTTTTTCAAGCTTCTTTATCATGGTTTTTTTTATTTACAATAACACGTGAGAAGACATTATTCTTCAACAATTAATGAGGAGGTATTATTTACAGCAACAAGTGAGAACATAGTAACCATGAAACAAATCAACACTGTGTATGAATTGCTTGGAAACATTCGATACAATAATGTCGTTTGCATTTGGAGCAACGGGTATGCACACGTTTTGCTCGCCTTCTAGCTTCATTAGAGCCACTTTCTGTACAAATCTTTGTGTAACATCCAACGCATCGTCGCACTGTCGATCTTTTGGGCCCTTCAACTTGCTCCAGAAGATGCTTCAATGTCGGGCTTGGAGGCCTTTTCAACGGCAACAACGATTTGATAATCGATATCTTGTAATCTAGCAGTCCTATTTTACTACCCGTCACGTCACAAAAGAGCCTCCACGAATTTACAACGGCAGTTTGCGTGATCAAATGGAAGAATATCCTCTGATACCACTTCATAGTATTCCGCACGTAGGGAGTATACGATGCCTGTTGGTCTTGGATGTCAAAGAAAGATTTCGCCTTGTTGTAGTCATCGATGAGGTTGGGCGTTCCGTTGGCGTTCACAGAATTGTCGTGCATTGTTGACAGCATCAGCACGTCCTTCTTGCCCCTCCATTTAAGAACAGTTAGCCCATTTTGTTTCTGTTGAGCTATATGCTCTCCTTTTCCCAGATTTCGTCCGGCTATCCCTGGAGGTAATCCTTCGCTGCTTCGCCTCACAGTGCCAATTAAATTCGTTTTTCTGGCAACTAGGGCTTCAGCCAGGGGTATGCTGGTGAAGTAGTCGTTGGTAAAAAGCACCCTCCCGCTATCTAGCAGTCCATCCAACAACGGCATGACGACCTCCTCAGCGATAGATCGAACAGACACTTCCTTCTGTTCTCCAGCATAAATTATGGTCTTGGAGGTATAACCTCCCTTGGTGCACAGTGTGAACAGCTTAATTTCATCGTGGTGCCTTTTGTTATGTGAAGATTGACTGGAGATTCCTCCTCTAATCGGCATACGAGATCCACAAATGCATAGTTCCTGCGCTGGTCGAAACGCTTCTTGACATACTTTATTGAAAGCATGCAGGAACTCAGAGATCTTATAAAATCTATTTGTCCTATCAGCTGCACTGTTGTCGCACAAACGCAGATTCGTGACGAGCTCATCAAAACGGTACCGAGGCATTGCATTAGGACCAATGCGATGGCAGCCATAAACTGGATCATCGCTCCAGTAACTTGCAAGAGTAGGCAGGCGAACAATGCTCATTTGAAGAGTCAACGCAATGAGTTTACCAATCTCTTCTTTGTTTGTTGGCACCCAATCCATATTCTTCGCACATCCGTATCTATTCGTCTCACGGACAACCAATTCAAGCACGTCTTCACTCAGGAACAACTTGAAAAAGTCAATGGGTGTCTTACAGTTGCCGGCAACACCGTCGTGAACGCCATGCCTGTCATCGAAAGGCCATCTATTTCGGGTCACAACATCATCGCACCACTCGTCTCCAGCGCCTTCTAAGTTCCAGTCCTCATCGTTGGAAGTGTCGTCTTCGAAAGGAACTACCAAGTCATACAAATCTTCTTCTTCCTCCTTAGTATCTGCTTCTTCTTCCTCTTCGCTTTCAGTGAGGAATCGTAGCAGGTTCCCTGACGACCCGTTCTCAGCCATCGCCTACAGCGAAGCACCTAAGAGATACTCATATTCACCGTTTTGATGTTGAAGCTAAATTTATTACCTTGTGAGCACTGTTCTTTACTTCGTCCCAAACGCGGTAAATTCCAGCAATTACACAACACAGCCCTCTACGGAGAAAATCGTAACACACGAGACTGCATGTACAACTTGTTGCGCACGAAACTCACGCGTCTGAAAGCGGGCTTGTCAAAAGCGTTGATGTGCGCGAAGTGCAAACTGTCGTGAATGTGTTAACATGAATTACGTTTTCTGAACAAAGGTTTCAATAATCATTCCCAGCTCACAAAAACCATCTTTCACTAGGAGAAATTATAGCTAGTCGATGATTTACGTCATACATCTCTAGCTGAAGCTCAATTCAAGCAAACCCGCTAATACAGATAAAGGTGATAATGGTTAGGTGCTACTTACAGAACTTAGTTGAAACCAAATGCAGCCGCCCAAAATGTTGAAACCTCGAAAGTTTACCTGCAAGAGTAAAAAACAGTTATCATATGTGAATTTATTAAGAAAGCTGTTTCACTAGAACATGAAATCAGTTGGCATCGAAATCTAAATCTCCTTCAAGAAACTAAACGGATGAAATCCCTAGCACTGACCACAATGGTATAATAGCGGGTTCTAGTGAAACTCGCACGCTGTTACACATGTGACGGAAGTACTACACAATTTAGAAAACATCTTACTCTTTTAATGACCATTAATCTGTTAAGAATCACCAATTTTCAAGTGCACTATTCGCGAATGACCAAAGTGGGCATGAAAACCTCAGATATAAAAATTGCTCACGGGTCTCAATAACACAGTAAGAACTCAGAGCATTGATTGAACGGTGATGAAGCCATATAGTGGGATACTGAATGCAATACCACTCGAGCAAGTACCAGATTTCAAAATAATATCAAATAGGTGCATTTCAAACCAAGTCCATCCAAAGAAAACCCGATAGCCATGTTTTTGGTAGCGCCATCTCTAAGGAAAAGCAGCGGCAGGGATTGTTCGTTGCCGCTCACTTAGTACTTACTATACCATCCAAGTATGCTCACAAAAACTTAAGTAGTAAAGCAAGAAGTTTATCTACTAGATAAACTACTTCATAAACCACTGTATGAAATGACAATAAGTTTCTAATATTTCTAGTTATTCGCCTTCATTCAGACCAAGTACCGTGAAACGACACACATACATTTTAAAATGTGCAGAACACTCACAATAACAATCATTTATGTAACAATGATAACAAAGTCATTAATAGGCCGGTGTGACCTCAACGGGTTGCATCGGTGGAGGAACAATTGGGATCATGTCCTTCTTTTCAACCTTATGTTCAGAGCTTGGCTCAGTAGGGTTGACTTCTGGCACGGGTTCAAGGATCTGGACATGGTCAGGAAGAGCATTCTTAGGTCCCATTTGGCCGCGAGGATCGTGGGGAAGCATGATCTTTACCTTGATACCGATCACTCCTATAACACAAAAACTGTAGAAAATCAAAGACAACAGCGAAATACAAAAAAAAATCATAAATAGGCTAGGCAAGTTCCTAATTCTGAAGTGTGGGAAGTTTTGTTTGAATGTATACCTTGACGGAGTTGCACGTGTCGCACAGCTTGCTGGATGTACTCGGTGACTGGGTGTCCTGAGTGGATCATGAGTCCATCAACGAATTTCATGGCCTTGGCACGCTGACCGCGAAGCTTGCCAGAGACGATGACCTAATTGATGAAAATCACAACTAAAGTATATAAAAACAAACCAAAACGGAAACATATAGGCAAGTGCATGTAGAAGAATCATGAAACCGAATCAATCAAATTAATTGTACGGCGATTAAAACTTCTTTTGATATTGCCAGCCAGGGATTAGGCCGAAAACTTTCAAAGTCACGCCTTGCCCAGACCCAGTGGCTTACAAAAATGGAGAAACCGAAAACAGATACATTACGAACCTCACAACCTTGGGCCTGGGACTCCATAATGAATCGCAGCACTCCGTAACATGCACGACGAACGGCCAAACCACCGACGAGTTTGTAGCGGAGAGATTCGCACTGGGCGACGGCGCAGAGACCACGGTTGGAGACCTTCTCGGCGTAAAGCTGAAGGAAATAAACCACACTTCATAAAAAGGAAAACAGCATAACTAATATATTGCAAAAATGACAACGCCAGTGATGCCGCTCACTTAAACAAATACTAACAGCGTACAGATCACAACTTCGGGCATGTATATGGGAGCAATCTAAACTGTGTTGCAGTATAAACCATCCATACCAACTCGAAAATGAGCCCTACTCCTTATTCTGTCCGTTTCAAAAACTATGTTTACCACGAAAATTAATGAATATGCGAGGTGATCCATAACGCGAAAGCATTTTTTTCTTTTGATCGTTCAAGCAAAAGTCTCGAGCAGTGTTCACACTCAAGAAACTTTTAACAGAGATTTTCCCAAGAAAACTCACTAAATAAGGGTCGTAACTGAATATCATAAACATGAAATTCATAGCGGTTGTGTCCGTGACCACATTTTTGGGCAGTTGCGATGAGAATACTACACAAATGTTACTTCCCAAAATCTGCTCAGCACACAAATCAGGGTAGGTACAAATCGCAAATTCATATGATAAACAAAAGGAAGTTGATTCCAATGAATCCAGAGGAATAGTCTACATGAGAACATTCGGATAATGTGTACCTGCTCGCGATAGAAGGATTTTTAGATCGAACTTAATGCCAAAAACAGGTACCAAATGCCACACCATGTTCGTGTGTCTTAAAAAGCGCACCTCCTTTGGAAACTCATGAGTTCTTCACAAACATGTCGTTAAATGCTGTTTCGGAGCAATATTCGGAACGAAACGCAAAATGAAAATATCAAAAAAAAAAGAGGTTCGACAAGTGACGAAAAAAGATCACGACAAATAGTTCACCTCGACGGATCCTTCCTCGAATCCGAAACGCTTCTGCACCACGGAGGTCAACTCCTTGATGCGGCGTCCACGCTCACCAAGAACAGATTGGGTGCGAGTAGCCATAATGATAACTTCGGCACGCGCAGGAGTGCGGCGTACCTCAAAGTAAATAGTACGTGTGAAAATCCTCCAAATTCATGCCGTCTTCTTCTCGCCCTGATTCAACCACAACCTTTTCGCCACGAAATGAAAAAGCATTACAAACTTCAACTATTAGCAAATCTACTTAAAATCTGCAGCGAAAGAGAAAAACTACCCAGAAAAATGAAAAAAGAATAAATAGTAGTAAAAATGAATCAATAATCTGAGCTTACCTCAACACCAGAGTAACCATCTTCAGCCAGCTCCTTCATGAGGAAGTTGTTGAGCTCAGCCTTGAAGACTCCGTCCAAAACGGCCTTCTTCTTCTTTGTAATTTGTGGAGCAGTCGCCATATTTGCCCTCCGTTCAAGATACCTGTACTTAAATACGGTAGATACGAAATCCAGTATACTGTATAATCAATTGTATGACTAGAAGAAGATAAGACGGGTATCAATGCAAACATAACAAGAAGTTGCCTGTTAATAGTTAATAAAGTTGAGTATAAGGTTCGTTGCACATAGGAAGTCAGTTGAAGAAGTATCAGAGAAAAAAAAAAGGATAGGAAAAGTATGCGGGATTTCAAATGATGCATGAAAAAGACAATGAAGGAATATGTACTCAATTAACACCGGTTTAAGCCTGTAGCACAAATATAAAGCTTGTCCCATTTACAAACCAAAAGAAAGATTGTAAAATGAAAATCAAAACGGCAATCGTCCAATTAGAACAAGACAATCCTTTCATCTACACATCGTTGGTCTCAGATCCAGGTTCCAACTTTGTTGAACAAGAATTTAAAAATGGTTGGAAGTTCGCATCATACGAAAAGAGGGGAACGAGGAGGACCTCTATAAAGTGTGGCGATAGCACGTATACCTGCCCAAACGGTCTGTCTTACACGGGATGGATATAAATCCGAATTTTCAAGAAATCTCCATCAGTGTGACGTCCAACTCATGCAGATTTCAACTACATGTGGGCAAGAAACTGTGAATTCTGAGTGATGAACCTTCGCCGCTAAATAAAATCTTGAAAAACATTTTAAAATCAGTAAAAGTACAGAAAACCAGTTCAGTTTTCACTAAAAATAAAATTGAAAGTCAAAAATATTTGGCTGCTGAAAGCCGTGTGCTGTAGAGCAGATACTCAGTCGACCTTAGCTACCGTACCGCGTTCCGTGCAGGACCTGCCCTGCGCGCGTGGAAAACTCGTCCCTGACACTGCGACGGGGTGACCTCATTCCGGTCTCAGTGTTGGACACAAGTTGTCGTCGGGAACCTCGTCGTTGTTGAATTACATGCACAATAAAGTGTTTGGTGTGTGCTTCTGAATACCCAGGCTTGACAGCTGGGTTTTTCTTCCTCCAACGACACCGAAACGGAGTTCAGAACCCGTTCCGAGCGGCAGACGTGCTGCCAAACAACCCACCTGCAATATTGATTGAGCTTGTTTATGTTGTAGCCTGAAAATTTGTGATTTGCCTCGTTTCTCCCGTAATTATTGTTCGTTCTGGTACAAAATTGCAGATATTGATAGGATTGTTGATGAACACGTGACGAAACGCGCGCCACAGTGGTGAAACTACGAAGTTGTATTAAAATTACAGAAATTTCCAAGCGTTACAGCTGCGGTGATGTTCCTCAACCCTACCGTGGCACTTGTGCTGAAGCCCCCTTGTCAGGAACAGTTGGCCAATATGGTGTGCCTCTTAAGACTGCTATCATACCGAAAATTGTGCTTGACAGCGCGAAATTGTACACCAGGTGTTCCGAAGAAAACATAGGGTGCACTAGTCTTCGCTAAAATGATTAACAACTGCTACTTTATTTGTTGGAAGCGCTGGCACGACACTGCTTAACCTCGAGTTCATATTGGCACCGACCATGTCATGGTATTTAGTCTATTGTTTAGTCCGCGTTGTCATTTGTAACAAGCAACTGAGAAATTTGCGTCTACCTCAATGAATTAGGAGATACATCCGTAAAAATCCGCCAGGGAGAGATTCTAGTCATATGACCCGTGCTTGCGATTGTGTACGTGACAACCAATTATCGATTGTCATGGGCCGCACAACCGGCTTCCGCCATCGCGGCGTCCACTGCTTATAAGAAGCAATTAAGGGGATTAGCTTGGTACTATGGTTTAAGGAATAGGTAACAGCAACAGTCAATGAGCAATGAAGATTAGATTGATTAGATTAGTTGGTTCCCTCCGGGAAAGCTCTTTACGCTGTATGTGATAGTTTCACCATGGTGATAGATTCTGGTAGTTTAAAAGCAGCGTCCTACTCCAAATCCTTCTTGAGATTTCAAAGAGAAAAGAATCTCCAGGAGCTGGTGATCACAACGGTATATGTGATTCCATGCAAGACTGCTAAAAACCCCATTTTCGAGCACCAATTTTTAAAGAGCCTTTGGGCGGAGCTAAGTAACTTTCCGAATAATTCATCCAGGAGGCGCACCTCCTGAGAAAATTCGTATTTCTCGTGAGAGTTCCTCATCAACGCCCTAACGGAGTAAAAACTGTCTTCAATTTATGACTAACAATGGGGCTCGCGGTCCGGAAACCTTGCAATGCCGCCTTGGCTCCGGAACCAAGGCGACGTTGCAGGGTTTCCGCCCAACGTACTCCCTTAGTCGCCGCAAATGGTGCGCAGTTTCTATTCCGTTAGGGAGTTGATGAGGAACCCTCACGAGAAATACGAATTTCCTCAGGAGTGCGCCTCCTGGAGTGAATTACTCGGAAAGTTCCTTAGCTCCGCCCCGTCCTCGCCCAAAGGCTCCTTAAAAATTGGTGCTCGGAAATGGGGGTTTTTTAAAACAGTCTTGCATGGAATCACATTGTAATCACCGGCTCACGGAGATTCTTTCCACGTTGAAATCTCAAAAACGATTTTGAGGTGGGACGCTGCCTTTAAACGGACATCTATCAATCCTTTTTTCATTTTTGCTATAACACATTGCGAAAGATGTCATGAGAGTTTCTTTTTTGGCAAAGTACGGTCCAAAAGAGCATACTTTAAGCTGTTGTCATGCATTTCTTCGCTGAAGTTGTGTCTGTTAGAGTTGTGATGCTGAAAACGTTTAGTGCATTGATGAAAGGCGTTTAATAGACAGCAAAAGTCGGCATTTAGAGGAGATCGGAGTTGTACCAGTACTCAGTGCGGAGGAACGTTCATGGCGTCATTCCTAATGCGTTATTCAGAAAACGGGGTGCAGATCAGCGTCCTCAACTTCATGTTAAAGGCATCGTCTCATCTCAGAGAATCGCCCTCGAAGTTTTCACATGCAAAGAATATCAAGGAGCTGCTGATCATAATGGCATACATTGTTTATAATTCTGTTGAAAATCGCTGAATAAGTCTCTTTTAGAGCTCCAACTTTTGGGCAGCTTGTGGGCGGGGCCAGGCTGGATTGCAGGATTCCTGCATTATGCACTCCGTTGCTGGTCAGTCATGGAGCGCAATTCCTATTTTTTTAGGCAGTGGATGATGTGGAATTCTCACAATGAATACGAATTTCCTCAGAAGATGCGCTCTTAGATGTGTGTTATTCAAGGATCTCGTCCTCACGCCTCTGCCCTGCTCCCAGACTCCGCCCACAAACTCCCTAGAAATTGGGGCTCGAAAACGGGTTTCCGGCAGTTGAGCGCAAAATCACTTAGACAGTTGTGATCAACAGCTTATCGAGATATTTTTCATGTGACAGCCTTTGAGAAATATACACACCTAATCTTGACCTCTGCCTCGGACACCTGGTATTCATCACTTATACATGGGCTTCTATCGATGACGTAGTCGTAAGCACGGGTTGCACGCATCCATGCATATCGCTTATCTGAGATTCGCTTTGTTAGCATTGATCAGGCCTCAGACATACTCCTAGAGGAGTATGAACCACTTTGTCGCCGTCCCTTGTTCGACATCGATCCTCGGGGAATGTAGCGTTTGCGAATGTACCACGTAGCAGCTACGCTAGCGGCACACATCCACAATCGGTACGTATTAAGTCTGTGTCTCCTAAGCCATGGCCCTCGTCCCTAACAAGTTTAATGAATTTTGTACGGGCAATCTCACCGCGCTATAGACACACCGAAAAACCGCCTGTGTCAGAAAAGGTAGAAATCTGCCCAGCTTCCCAAATCCTGCTCAAGGTCCTGTAGAATAGTGAGGGACTGAGATGCCATGATTTGAGGGATGGAAGGTAGTCAAAGTGAACAAAATTGAGTCAGCTCTAAGGGCGCGCAAGGAATTCAGTGTCCGTTGGACCAGATGCGACGCGTTTGATCGATCTAACATCTTTCCACTTTCTGGGCAGGTGCATTTTTATTCCAGATCAAAGTGTCCAACTAGAAGTCCGCCTAAACCCACACATCTAGCCTGAATTCATTAGTTATTTGTCACTTCGTTTCACTGTCTCCAAAAAAGTAGCGCGTTATACACAAGGAAGCAGTGTCGGACTGTCGAACGATAACTTAGCCTCATTGCTCCTGTACTACCTGCGCATCGCATCTTTGAATTGATCTAACATTCAGTTCAATTTTGGACACTGACTAAGTTATCCGTCCTAATCAGGATTATCTAGTACCTAAAGTAGAAAAGGGTAGTTCTAGATCTTCCCAAGCCAGTGTCAATGATTGCTTATTGGTGTCTTGTATATACGCATTCATGGGCGTGTCATCTGTGCAATTCCTTGCGTCAGGGAAGTAACTTAGGCGGGAATTTACGGGAAAGAAACGCAGTCTCGCGGGTAGTTTTAGGAATGGACTTGAGTGCCTGTGGCTTGACGAAGTTCGCAGTGAGTCTCTGTTCAGATTTGCGATTACTTCATGCAAAAAAAAACATGCAATTACTTCAATTCATGTGAGTTAAAACTGCTCGGGAAGTGTTGTTTGTAGTCGTACGTGGAACGCATTTGTTCAAACAGCGTGCTTTTCACTTCATTCAAACTGGAGGGTAAAAGTGATGTTGCGGGATAACATGATTTGTGAAACCGTTTTAGTTGATACTTATCTCGTAAAAGCTCTCTGGATCTCGATTAAGTCCTTGAAGACCGTTTTTTGATTTGGTTTTGATTTCTGACAGGATTTTGTGATGAGCTACGAGCCTCTAAACAAGAGGAAGACCTCAACGGTGATATGAAAACAGTGATATCGAGAGTGTAATCACACGAGCAACTTTAAAGCTTATGTTTTATAAATATCCACGCCACTTGTAGAAGCCGCCTATTTGCATAGGAAACGGTCCAAAAGTCTCCCCGGACCTCACACTCGGCAATTCAACATTGATATCATACCGAGATGGGTGGGGGGAGGGGGAAGGGTGGCGTTGTAGTTTGTTCAAGCTCTGCCCTACGCTTAGCCTGAAAACCTCCCTAGAAGATTTGGGACTCATGACCAGTGATTTTGTCCTTGGTTTCAAAATTTGTAGGATCTTGCAATTTTTTTTCGCACATCGATCGCTTGAACATGAAAGGGCGGTTCAGGGACATGTCTGTCCTCATATAAATCCTTCCGGTGTAGATAATGATGTGGAGAAACAATATGGATCATGCTTCTGTAATTGGCCCCTTCTCAGAGTTACCCAGTCACGGTAGCATGACCAGTCCGTTCCACCTAACCACACCCCCAGCGTCAATTCCCACACTTGCACCCGATACCCGTGTGAGACAGCGCGCAGAGTTCCCGACGCCGACGACGACCGTCGTGAGCGTCTTCGTCGAGCGCATGCCGCTGCGGCGTGTGTGGCGTTCATCGCGCCTTCTCCATCCACTACAAGAACACAGCGCACGCCGCATTCTGGTTCCGCGCGCGGTGAAAAGCAACGCCGCGTTCTGTGACGCCGGCGTCCCCGGCGTCAAGCACAAAAAGCGTCGCGTTCGGATCAATTTGCGTACTTTTTGATCGACGCTCACGACGGTCGTCGTCGGCGTCGGGGACTCTGCGGGCTACCTAAGATCGCTCTAATCGATGTCTGAGGAATCTGTAGGTTATGACCATGAGCGGCTACTGGATAGAAGTTTCTCGGGAAGGACAAAGGACCAGTTTCGTAATTGAAGCGTACTAGCGAACTTGCAGTCACTCTAAGCAGTTTTATAGAGTGAAAACGGTTGTGCAGCTTATTTGATGTCGATGTTAACCTGTAATGCATGTAAAATGTGGTGCAATTATAGAAATCATTATAAAACAAACTACGTGTGCCATCACATACACCAGCGGCGAGGCTTATGCCGGATCAACAATGCATTCATTACCTTAACTTAAGACAAACAGTATGACGCTATTCATAAAAATGCTTTTACTATCTCTGTGCATCTTTATTGAAATCATCTTCGTTTTTTTTTTCTGCAAAACAATGCAATCGCTATTATACAATTGCACTGTCGCTTGGAGAGAGCGTGTCATCCGATCAATAGTCATTCCCAATCAATAGCCATTCTCGTTTCTACCTTTTGCACCACGCTGAGACATTCTAACACGCTTTAAATGATTAATGTAGGACATACACAGCAGTAGTCGTTGTATCTTACTTTCAGGGAATTCGTGTTACAAAATATTTGGAAAAGTCCCCATGGAAAGGCGCACGACGTTCGCCTTGAAAGTGGGCGGAGCTTCGAGTAGACCGCGCAACCGGACGAGATTGAAGGTATCGTGTTAATTTGTCGATCTTGTCAATCCCTTCTTCTATCACTAGCAACATGTTTGTTGTTGTTTATTGTTTACACGTTTGCGCATTCGTTGTCACAGCGATGTTTTTGCGTATTTGTACGAGTTTGCATGGTGATGATTCATGGTAGTATTATGCCCTTCACAGTTCTCGCACTTCATCGATTATTTTGCAGGATGGATGAAGGGAAGATAGTTTTGATTGGTAATGAATCAGATGTGCTTCATTGTGGTTATAGTCATGCCATATCGGATGCTGGCAAAAGGTAACTTGCTTCTGATTTAATTTTTTAGTACAATTTCGGTTAAGTATGAGCCTAGGGCTCCCTTTCATCAAAAAGAAAGATTCATATTTCCTGCAAAAGAGGATCATCGAATATTTGTCTTTATTACCAGTTTATATAACTCCCAGTGCTTGTCTTTGAGAGCTTCCTTTTGAAATCTATGCCATTTTCCAATTCGTGAGGCCTTTGCTCTTTTATGCTGCGGCGTCTATCTAGGAAATGTGATTTGTGTATTTTAGTTCTAATCACAGATTTGACCACCAATCTTATGTTGAACAGAGAGTAGATGTATGTTCAGACTGTTGCTTGCACATTTTCATTGATAATTTATTGCAGGTACCCAAGTGCTGTGCACTACACGCATTCAATGATTTTGAGCCAGCTTGGTGTTGATGAAAATGTGATTCTGGAGTTGTTATGCACATCTGCATGCGATGTTCCTCTGAAGGTTTGTAATTTACCATTTTATTAGTCGTAGGTGGTCTATGTTGGTAAATTTTCTTATTATTTCGTCGTTCAAGAACATTATTCCTCTGACATTATTACCAATTAATATTACCGCTCAAGTATTTTATATGGTCTTCTAGATGTTTTTGTTATAATTCCCTTCTGCAGGCTCGTCAGCTCCTTTTGGAAAACATGCCTGCTGGGCATGACATGAATTCGTTAGCTTCCTATTTACAAAGTAGTAAGCAAGCATATTCCATGCAAGGATTGAGGTTGCGTGTGGAGCAAGACAAATGTGTGTTCTTTGCTTTTTGTATCATCTCTTTGTTTTTGCATCATTTTATTTACACGTTAATTTATTGCAACGTCGGTGTTCAGTGTTCGAGAAGGCGCTGATGAACACTAAGGACGCGTTGCTGATAGTGTGTGACCCTCGAGACAAGGAACTGGGAATAGGTATCGTTATTTTCACAATTCGCTTTTATTGTCAGAGTTTTTAGAAATCACTATTTTATTCCGATTTTTTGACGCGCTTCCTTTCTTTTGCTTCGATTATTCTTTTCATTTCAAACAAATACAACTGTGCTTTCACTGAGCTCTTCTACCTTAGGTATGGATGAAAATCAGTTTCTGGACTGGATGGCTCGTGAGAAAGCTGACTCACAAATGGTAGAATTCTGGATGAAGAATGAAACTGCTAAGCCTCCGGCGCTTGGAGGGAACCAAATGGGGTCAGTTTTCTCTCTTTGTGGCTCTAGGTTTTTCAAAGTACGTGCTTCCGCGACTTCTGCTTTAAGTCATCCTGAAGTTTTTTTTTTTCAGTTTTTTCCTGATGTGGTTACGGTTCGAGGTGCGCGAGAAACGAAAAGCTGCCATGTTGAACAGACAACCTCTTGAAATTGAAGGGCTCTCCACTGATAATGACGACAATCCGATCAAAATTAAAGTTAACGACCAGATCATTTCACTACAGGTACACATCTCTCCTATTGCTCTTATGTATATTTGTTTACTAGTTGGTCTCGCAAAAACTCCTCGTTTAGGGTATTTTTCGACCACTGAGTAACTATTACCCGTTACCTTTCGAAATGAAAGGTGAACGATATCGCTCAGTGGAGCATTATGCTTATGAAAAGTTGTTCATTGCACTTAAATTGGATGACAAGTGCATTGAAAAGATTCAAACAACCGTTCTGCCAGCTGATGTGGCTATCATGGCTCGAAGATATTTCAAGAAGCAAGAGGTCTCGCCTGTTGTGATTTGCATTTGATTATTTCAACTCTTTATTGATTGTTTATGTTTGAAGATTCCTGAAGCTAATATCGAAGCGAAGATGGCCAAAATGGACCGCTGGAGACAGTCTGCGATGAAGCACAAAATTGCTCAGAACGAGTATCTACAACAGCTTTTGCTGAGCACCGGAGATGCGCTTCTAATTGATTGTTGTGGTGCGTTTTTTTTTCTCTCATGGTTGTGGGGAATTCTAAAATTCGAGCCATCTGTTCCCTTCTCTACTAAATGTTCGGTTTTGAAGGCATTTACCTAAGACATTGGTTTATTTATTTACTTGTTTATTCACCTTAGCTCGCAAACATTAGTGTCGCTGTAGGTCTCACAAGATATTGAATTTCTCAAACGTACGTATTCAGAAGGTGATCCAATGTGGACATGTGCGTCGTCTGAGAGGGAAATGCAACGATTGCTCACGAAGCCTTATGTTGGACCAGCAGACCTCATCAAATGGATGAGGAACAAGGTATTTAGCTCCGCATATTGGACTTTCATCTGCCTTATTTAATTTTGTAACAATCATCTAATATGATAAGTGCTGCTCCAATTCAATACTCCAGATACCGTTTTCAGGATGAGAAAACTCCAAAAACTCTCGCACATCTTGTTGGAAACAAGACTGGTTTGCTGCTTATGGAGCTGCGAGTGAAATTGGCAGCGCAGACAGAAAGCCGTATCCCACTTGTAAGTTAATTCCTGTGTTCCATCATGGTTAGGGTCTGAATCTATACAGTTCTTATTTTTAGATATCACATTTTAACACTGCCAGCTTGTCATCAATTGTTAGCTCGAATGTGATCTGTTTCACGGCAGAATCTGTCTTTCATCCGCTTTACCCTGCTGAAATTCGTGTGGTGGAAGGACAGCCGCTTTTTGCGTCGCCAGCGCACTTTGTGGCAAGTCAGGCTGTGAAGTGAGTCGCACGAATATGTGGCTTTATTTTTGGCACTATCTTTGTTATAGGATCTGTTGTTATTTCACTGCATTGCTTTTACTCTTATGTTTTATTCAGATATCTCGGTTTCAACACTGAAGATGCTGAGTACGTCATGGAAACCGAGTCTTCACTGGAATGTTGGGAACGTCTGCACGAGACTATAGAAGCGAAAGGGCGTGGACTCGAAAGGGAGCAGAGTTGGTGGATGGAGAGGAGGCAGAAGGTATGTGAAATATGTTTGTGTGCGGTTCCGTCTCCAGTGTTTGCTATGTGAACCAACAGTTTTGCCATTTTCAACCTACTTCGTTGATATTTATTCATATATTTATTGAAATACACTCGAAATAGAACCAGAAATCTCAAACATCAAAAGAGAACCACGACATGACACATATTGAGACACTATTGATGGTTGTTCAGGCCATCAAAGATGCGTTAGCTCTTTTGTTCGAGCAACATCCTCCTCTTCTACGTGCGCTTCTTGATACTGGCGATGCCATGTTGGTGAGTGTATAAAAATGTTGAATTCCCGCGATTCTATAGATTTTCGTGTTTTTTTTTCTTTGGTGAAATTCTTAAGAATGTTCATGTCCAGGTTTACTGTGCAAGATTTTGTTCCATGGAAACAGAGTTGTCTATTGGAATGCGAGAGTCTGATCTGCGGGCTTGGTTGTACACCGTCGATATTTCTAGCAAGCAAGTGAGTTGGCCTTCAAGTAACAGCCTTAAACCTTTTAATAGTATTAGTAATGAATGAAAGAAACCTGATAGCCGTACTAAATCATATATTTTGCTCAGTGCCGGTAGATTATTCTTCCATCACTTGATTCCGCTAATCTGGACTGCCGCGCCGCATTACTTACGCTGTGCGGTCAACCACCTGGGCGCGGTGACCGTACGGTATTGATGTTTTCCTCATGTTTTCTACCGTTTTCAGATGAAAGACAAAGACACAAGCGAAAATTGGGAAAACATAGGTAAAATTTCAATATCGGTGAAGCATGACGTATACAGCGTTCAGCTGATCAACACTGTCGCGTAGGTGGTGCGGCGCGGCAGACCAGATGGGCGGTTTTGTGTGATGCACGAATGATTGGCCGACATTGTATGCAGAACCTAGTTTATGATTTCTCTTCTCACATGTTCATTCATCGTATCGCTCCAGTGCAATTTTTTAAGCGAAATTCTTTGTAGTTGCTTGAATTATGCACACGACCGATGGCTTTTCGCCCATCTTATCTTGGTGGAAACCGCCTTGGTTTAATCCTGATGGAATTACGACGGGAATTCGTTCTGCGTGGAGCGTTCCCACATACATTGCCAGAACTTCCAATTAGTATGCGTTTCTCTTTTTTTTTCAGTTCTCATTTCGATATTTTGAGGATAATTAGAGAGTTTAAGGCGTCGATGTCATCCTTGGAACAGATTCGCCAACCGAAAGTATGATGGTCAGCGAGCCGTTCGACATTCTTTGTCCCGACAACTACACTGCCTTGTGGATAAGTTAGTCTATACGCTCTTACACAGTTCCGTAGTAGCTATTTGTCCATCTTCAGATCCTCTGTTCATACTAGCCAAGGAGAAGAAAGACGCAGATTTGATGAATATGGCGTCATGGGTGAAAATACCACCACGCTTGATTACTGTAGATGATACGCGAATAAACGGCATAGTTGAAGAACTGCTGAAGTCGAATGGAAGGGTGAAGAAGAGTGCATCCCTAATTGGGAATCACAGCTACTATTGTTGTGTTTTTAGACTACTGCCAATCTACGGGAATTGCCATCCGAAGATATGAGAGCAATATTCATGAAATTGAGTGGTATGCTTCGTTTAACGCTTAACGAGGTCGACACATACTATAACGATATGCAAACGCTGTCGGTCGAGGTGTGTTCTACGCAGTCTACACTCTTTATACAATACATGTATAAATTAGTTGAAGTGTTTATATGTATTTGAATAGCGAACGCCATTTCTTAAGGTTAATCGTATGCAAGTGATCCGTCGAGGGCTAGAAGACACACACGAACGTGAGAGACGACCGGAAAGGGCCGCGGCCGGACGTGAACGCTTCATGGACCGCTCGCGCGACAAATCGCCAATCCCATCCCTGTTGGGCATGCCTGTTGGACAAATGTCGAATCAACGACGTGAACGAGATTATAAGATCCCATCACGTCGTCGTAGTCCATTTGGAGAGGATCGTCGACGAAGAGATGTAAGAGGATTTTGCATGGCTTTTTATGATGTCCCTATAGTTCGCATGGAGTATAGCACGCCGCATCATCGTATCCGGGCGACAATGATTTCAATACTTATCGATCGAGTGCAGCATCACCGTCCTCGCTGCGGCACAGCTCACTGGTAATCGATACGAAAAAAAAAAACGATGTCGCTCGGAGGACGATGACATAAGATGCTATACTCCACGTAGTGTATGCTCCTATAGGATGAGGAATGCCAGTTTTGGCAATGCTTACCCCACTCTGTATCGTTATCTCCCGTCTGCGCCGTTATCTCTAGTCATCTTTTCGATTAATGATCTGGTATCTAGAGACAGAAATAATGATATGGAGACAGGGTAGGCGTAGCGGTAATCGGCACGGTTTATCCTACATGACTAGGTCTACAGCCTGGATGTTTTAAATAGGCCGAAGGCGTACTTGATGAGTACCGGGTCTTTGGGCAAACCCAATGCACAAAATTCGCACGGGACCCACCCTTTTCGCTCGTGACACTCTTGATTTTGCCGTGCATTTCATGAAAGTGGGCGTCGCCCTCACTTTTACTGGCTAGGAGGAGGTGATGACACCATAAAAGTGTGCAACTTGTCGCGAATAACGGGCGGCCAGCGCCTTCGACCGTAGGGAAATGCTCAGAAATTGGAAAATTCATTTGCGCTGTCCTTTACGGACTTCTATTTCAGATGGAACGTCGGGGTCGGTCTCCACCACATCGAAACAACGACACACGTAGTCCAGTTAGACGTCAAAAGCCGGCCACCCCACCCCCTCCACCACAGCCAAAGCCGCCGAAGCAGCCGAAAGTTGTGGAGCGGGAGCTTTCCGATGGAGAAATTGTCTCTTCGGATGAAGACTGAGCGTAGTGTCTGTTATACGTAGAGTATTGCAATTTCTTGTCATATTACTGTTTGTGGTTTAAAATACCGGCGGGTTACTTAATACGAAACATTTCCCCCCTCAACATTTCGTATTATCTGTACAAATACGCATCTTTTATTTAATAATATGTGCTAGATAGAGAAGATTCATTAACGTAGTTGTAGTTTTTTTTTCTGCTAACCATTCAGTTTCAGTGTTATCATATAGGCTTGTTTCCACAGTACACAATCTGTTATTTTTATATTATTGTTTGTTGTTGCGACTATTTCTTCATGTTGTGCACTTTTCTATCGTTAACTAGAGGTCTATTCGAAGTTTTTTCTTTTCATTTTCACTTTTTCGATCTCTGTATGGTGTTGATATGCATACCGTACTATGAATAAATGAAATCTCGATACGGTGTGAGATACAAATAATTTTTATTTTATTCTAAATGAGATCTCTTAATCACAAGACACGTTTCGCTCGCCAGTTGTTGAAGTCGATATCCTCGTCACCACTTCCCTCATCGTCGTCTTCATGGACAGCGGCTTTCTCACGGGCCTTGAATAGGAGGGAATAAGTGGGAAATCTCGACGTGTCACAAGTTCGTATACGATACGTATAACCCCTCCTATGTACATTGAGCGTCCATAGAAATGCGTTATTCGTAGACTCGGTGAGCACGTTGCGCAACCGCGCCGCTCGCGCTGTATTCGTCGCCGTGATAGCAAATCATAAGGCTTTCTTGATAGGTAGTCAGTTTTTTCATTGATAGTTATGTATAAGAAACTATCAAGAAAAGCCTGACTCGATATTACGATGGCAATTCCAAGGAGAACGGCGCGGATGCGACGCGTGCTTCCCGAGTTCATGGAAAATGCACTTCCATCGACGACTATTGCATTTACGACAGTGAAAATCCCCCCGATCCCTGTAAAATGCCTTTATAGCTAGGAATTCTCCCTCAGTTTGAGAGAAAAAACAGAGGAAGGTGCAAGTTAGTGGCCTAGATGGCCTAGATCTTAGACGGAAAGTTGGGTTTCGTGTTTTACTGGAATACCGTGAGTCGGTGTGAATGGGCTAACATTGCGTGGCACGGAATACTCTAGTTTATACACTTTTGGCACTTCCTAACGTGGGATAAACCCATTCCACAGCTCCAAGAACAACTGTATGTGGAGCTCTGCACCTGGAAAGGGGATGTTGGCAGGCTCTGTAACTGGTAAGGCAGCCTAATTGGCCAACAGCAGAATTCCTGGCAGCATAGTCTATTAGCTCACAGAAGGCGCCAGATACGATTTTGGCCGCAATTACGACCTCTCACTTTTCCGGCTAGCTGATCTATTTTTTGCACTTTCTTGATATGCACATGTTGTGATCCCTTCCATTGTGATGTTTTCCTACTGCTGTTCCCGAAAATATCCTTCCAGACACATTTTGGGGGCAAAGTAGTAATTGCAGACAAAGTCGGATAAGGCGCCCTCTGTGAGCTAACAGACCATAATTTCCGTCTAGAACGCCCTAGGTATGCAACAACCTGACTTCCAGGGCAGGAGCTTATGAACGCGTTTATGGACAAAACCCGTCTGGCGAACAAATTTTGATGTCCTGGGTATCTTAGAGTAGATGTCCTAATAGATTATCGGACCAGCTATCGTTAGTTCGCTCAGTTACCGCTCCATGAATCCCAGTCCATGAGTTTTTTCGAAACTCCTACAACAGCGGCCGGGCTCTTTTTTTGTGGTCATAATCGCAGAGTAAACGATCAAAAAAAAAAACGCTATGGTCTCGCGTATCAGTCAGCACAGGACCTGCTGATGTGTTAAATTGTTTGAACCACAGACAGGAACTGAGCTTACCTCTTGTAATCGAGCTTCTTTCAACTTTTCCATTGCATTCAATCTCATCCACTTTTCCATTTGTTCATCTGCATTAGCAATGTCACGTAAACGAGCTTCTCGCTCGTCCTCTTCATCTGCCTAGAACAAGAACAGTTAAAGCAAAATGAATAGATAGAATCGGTTGAAGAATGGGAAAACTCTTCAATAAAGCGTACAGTTCTTCGCTTCAAAATTCACTTCGCACTCGGAAAGAGAAATTATTAGCAATATGCTTACACTCTCTCGTTCTAACGATTTTTAGCAAGTAAGCTACAACCTTGGATGAAAGCAAATAGAACAAAGTAAAACAAAAAAAAAAAACTCGAAGCCATATCGTCCTTCCAAAACTAGCGAATAAAGTTGTTCTCCGAAAGAAAAAAAGAACTTATTTATTACCTTTGTCTCTTCTTCGATATTCTTTTCGTTCAGCTCACGCATTAGCCTGTCGTACTCCTCATTCATCTGCGCCTCATTCTCGATAGTTTCTTTCACCTAGAAATGAAAAACTAGAAAAACTATCTATGGCTATACAATGAGAAATTGAACGAACCATTCCGTCTCTCTTCTTATCATCAAAAAATCCTTGTGGGACTCCTTCAATAACGCCTTTCCTATTGCGTAGCAGCGCATTCTCTGCATCCTTATTCTTTTGCCATGGTGTTTGAATACTAAAGAAAAGCATTTTTATACTAATATGTACGAGAGGTGAGAGGGAACAATAAGTTGTTATGAGGAAGTGTAACCTACCTCAATCCAGGCTCTTCATCGAAGAAGTCTGACGGAAGGCCACCGTTCGAGGATGGCGCTGGTTCAGGTTCTTCTATAACGAAGCAAATAGAAACTCATATAGCTGGATCAGTCACCCCGTAAACCTGATAAGTCTTCACCTTTCATTTTCTTAACCGGAGGAGTACCGTTCTGTGGAACTGAAACTTCATGTGGCCGCTTTGCACCGGAAGCCAACTGCTGCTTCAATCTTTCACAGGAGTCCTTGTGCTTCTTTCCATTTACATGAGCTGTCCAGATCTTCGGTTTTACCTAGAAAAACTCAACGTTTAACAAGGTAGAATCTTGGAGGTATTGCAAGAAAAGAAACAGTTTCATTAATACTAGCTACTAAAAAAGATTAGATAGAGTCTTCTCGGTGAATGCAACAGCAGGAGAATTAACTCCACTTGGAGAAATAATGAGAAAATCCATGATGAATTCAAAAAAAGGAATAAAACCCAAAAATAACCCACTTGAGTATTGCATACAATGCAATGCACTTGCCCATTGCTGGTAGGCTTAGCAATGGCCGGATTCAGCTTCAAACTGGCTAAGGACATTCTAAACGAAAAGTTCTGTTAATAAAATTCACAATCCAGCATGTAAAATGAAGCAAAAGTGAAAAAAAAAGAAATTAGAAAGAGAAACGGCTCAGGCACTTTCAGCGGACGGCGCGCGCACCCAATACAGGACGGCCCGCGTAAGGGTTGAGAATTGGCCAGAACTTGGGTGCGCGTGCCGTCCGCTGCTGCTTGCTAGCGGACCAGCCGCGTGCCTTCAACGGACCAGCCGCGCGCCTTTCTGAGAACCGGTGAATAGCTCCGTCCTCTACCCTTTCTTTAACAGTCTAAACGCTTCATATCACAAATGGACAAAACGTTAACATCACATATAATACATGATTAGTTTATTTTACCATTATCTTAGTACAAACAAAGCAAATATAGCTTCAAATGACAGGAGTCTACGTGACAACATCTATACAGCTTGAAATAATACCAGACAAGAATGAACGAATAAGTAGAAGGAGGTGTACAATACATCAGTGACCGTGGCGTCACGAGTATTGTACATATCCTCTATATATCGATATTCATAAATACACCCTTCTTGCCGCCTGCACTGCCTGCCTTATTAGGTGTCGTATAGATCATTCGTATCTCTGAAAATCCAAACGCTCCTTATCAACAGTGACGTTGGGAACTACAGAAACGAACTCACTGTAAAAGGTTATGAACTTCAAAGCCTTCTTCTCCGTCACCCATAGATGCAGCCGTAGTGCGTGTTCCCTTCAAAAATATAATATGTGGTATCCATAGCTGTTCACTAGATGAATTAGTAAAAATGACAGGTAAGCTAAGAATTATAAAGAAGTAACCAACTGACGATGTGCTCTTTCTGAACTTCTCGGCCTCACTGTACCACTGCTTGATTCGGCTGCTCAGCTTGTGGAGCGGCGCCAGACGCAACTTCTTCTGTCAGTTCGCCTTCTCCGACAATGGTCTGAGGTCTGAGGGGCAGTAACGCACTTCAAGTGACCCTAAATTTTGAAAAGTGTAAAACAAGAGCATTCCTCTATGTATACGAAAACGGGAGACGATTGAAAACCAAAGCGTGTGTGACTTCACCCCACACCAAGACACTCAAAACAAACGAAAAATAGATAGAAAAATAGGTAGGATGGATACGACGTTCAGTCAGCACTGGGTTCGCGGCAATTTGAATTCAAATGAATAAAATGCTGTAATATTTCGTCGCGGTTGTTCCACAGTTCACGCCAAAATTAAGGCGCGCGGATGGTCCGTGTTCAGAATGGGTCCGCGGCTGGTCCGCTGCGAAGCTCCGCCCACATTTTGGGTCCGCGGCCCGTCCGCAACCAAGGTTTTGGCACGCGGATCGTCCGCTGAAAGTGCCTGAGGGTCTGTCAAATCTTTTATAGTGTAACTGCGTACAATATCCTCTAGTTGACGCAATACTTTGCGAAATCAGCCGAATGATGACGTCGGAGGCCGGAATCTGGTTTTCCTCTTGTTGTTGTTGTGTTACTGTCCTGATATTTCATTACTCCAATTTTTTATTGCTAATAGCTCCCTCTAGCTCTTTATCCCTTCCAGATGAAGTGGTTTGCGGGGTCTGTGAGCACGGCGATTCAAGTGTCGAGGAAAAACAACGCCCTTTTTATTGTTTTCATCGAAAGCAGGAACGCGAAAGGAGCGAAGATGAGCGAGCTGTGGGATAAGGTATGATACAATTTCTTTGGTTGCAATTCTACCATTTATAGAACTATAAATCGTGACTTGTCATGAGATCGCATCTGTAATCGTGGAGGATTTCCGCCGGTGTATTGCACGGTGGTTATTTGATGCCTGATCGCGGAAATCGTGCTTGGTTTGTACCACAACCCCTTCTTCCTTTAGGGTTATACAACGAAACTGCTGGAGGGAAGTGAATGAGTTTGCCAGTTTCGGCATGAAATTAGGGAGGAACGAAGGAGGCTTCCGTCGCTTGCTAACAGCTCAGCTAAGCAGTACTTCGGTAGTTTCCTCAGGAAACTCCGTTTTTGATAGAGATTGTGGAGCCTGTTATAGATTCGACGATTCCACTAAGCTGCTTTTAGCCATGTTAGCAAAAATGATGTTATCGGCTTACAGGGAACTCTAAACGGTTGTGTGCATGGGACGGGTACTGCGGCGCGACGTGGCACTCGAATTCTCTGCTGCTGGCAGAAGCGGACAATCAGAGCCAGCATGCAGAGCGCCTGTGTCTCTGCCCAAGAGAGCCGCGCCGCCGTCACGCCCACTGCCCACATCCGTTTGGAGTTCTCTGTGGATAGAACAATCTGTGAAATTACGCAACTTTTTTTAAATAAAAAAAAACCTGTGCTTTCATGTGAACTGGAATAAATTATGCACTGCGAGAGATTTTAATTCAGAGTTGCCCATTTCCTCATTTTTTTGCTGACTTTCAATACATAACGAAAAAAGAAGGTGCTTTCATCATGTTCACAATAACGAATTCAAAGTAGCTCGTACGCTATTGAAAAAATAAGAATTTTCAAACTCGTAGACATATGAATATGCCAATCTTCGAAGTTTTGATGAGTGGACACTTAAACACGGGTAACTAAACAAGAGCATGATCATTTAGCGGCGCTTATCCTCAAGATGCCTCATACCCATTGAGCACATATCCTCAGGTAATGGGAGCCTCTTAGCCCTCCGCCGAAGGTACTAGTGGCACGCAAACTGATGTTGATTGATATTCGTTATAAGCGCATGAAACGCTTAGAATAACCTTGTTTGTCAAAATTTGGGAAATCGTTTTACCACTATTCTGCATCTCAGTTGCCAAAACTTGCATTTTAATTCCTGCTTGTATGGTATTCCCAGAGTAACCCTACAGAAAGGAGCTGCAGCTAAAATAAGTACAATTTCTGTGACCGTCACATCAAATAACCCCAACGCAGATATGAATGAAATTTTTTAAAGATAACCGATCCGAAGACAAGTCACAACCTATAAATCTGCAAATAATTTTGGTTCAGTGGTTTATTTGATCAGTATCAGTTAATCTGCTTAATTTTTTTCCAGGTTGAGCCATCTTTGTTTGATTGCCCCTTTGTTGGTATTCATCTCATGGAGGGCGATGAAGCAGCGAAGCAGTTCGCTCAAATTTGTAAGTGTTTCTTTTTGTATAAATTGTTATCTGCACGGGTTTAGATTATTGCGTAAATACATACTACATATAAGAAAAACCAATATCAAAATACCTATTTTCCGTTTCGTTCCTTCCACTGTACGGAAAACAGATAAAGAATATATATGTACAGTGGGTGTTGATGAGAGTGCGTTTTCCGCAGCCTCGAAAAGCGCGCGGCGCGACCGCGCTGCTCGTGATAGAATACTCTCCGCGACAACAAACCATAGGGTTTCCCTAATAGTTAGTTGGTTTTCTCTATAGCTAACATTAAATATGATGAAAGACTGGCTAGAGCAGCGACGCACCGCTATTGGCGATCACTGTAGTATTCCCTTCATTTATTTTATTCTTTTTTCATTTCATTTTCATGCACTGAAATGTAGCTCCTGTAGCTCGGGTGTACAACATATATCAACAAATATTATATCAGATCATATTATATACTATTATTATTTTATTATATACATTATATCGAGTTAACTATATTAACGCGTCTTTTATTTTGTACATGTTATGGGGTTGAATGCACACATGAATTGATTCAGGATTTATACGTGAATCTATTGTACTTTTGTGACCATCCTGCGATGTAGTAAGGGGCGAATGCCTGGAAAGTTTTACATGGAAAAACTTAGGAGCTTTAAATTTTATATATGTTTCCCTATAGCTCGGGTGACGGTATGTATCATGAAGCACCTGTAGAATTCGATTAGAATATCAATTTACGGCTCACTGATTTAAAAAAAAAACTTGGAATGGGTTCACATATCGACATATCATCCTCTATGCTGTTTCTCTCTTCCTTCAGATCCAACTCCAGTTCTCCCTGCTTCGTACGTCATCGATAACCTGGGCAAACCGATCGAGATCATCACTCTCCTTAAGGATATTGACTATGACGAGTTCTTCTCAAAACTCAACAATGCCGTGAAGGTAGTTAGTTGGAAATCCGCTGCTATTGCTTGTTTGTGTGATTGTTTACAGAGTGATTGTTGCAGGTATTCATAGCTAGCAGGAAAGCTACGGCAAGCAATGGCCCGATACCAGAAAGCTCTGGGGATCAGGTATAATTCGCTTTTCATGTGGTTTCTGTTCGATTTCCTACTATTTACGTCAACAGGCTCCAACTACCTCTTCGGCTCAAGCCGCTTCTTCATCTTCTGCTGGACTTTCGCTAGATGAGAAAGTGGAGAGAGCCAAGAGATTGCTGGAGCAGAAGAAGAAGGCAGACGAGGAAGCAAAGAAGCAGGAGGAGAAGGAGCGCGAACTAGAGAGAATCCACACTGGAAAACTCATGCAAGAAGCGCAAAAAAGGCGTGAGGAGCAGGTGAGATCAGAAATATCTCCTTCAAGATGCATCAAAGATGACAGTTCTTTAGGAACTCATTGAAGCTGCAGCCCAACGTCGTCGTGACAAGATCGAAGCAGAGAAGGAGCGAGAGAGATTAAAGGCACAGATCAAGGCCGACAGGTTGAAATAAAATTTTTTCGTTTTAGCTATATCTTAATGTGCGGAGAACTTTACTAGAGTAAGCTTGATTATTGTCTCCCATTTATTGTTTATTTGTTTAATCTTATTGTCATTTTCTCACTTTTCATGCTTTGACTTCCAGAGAGGAGCGCGAATTCCGTGAACGGCGTGGAAGACCGGTAGACATAGCGTCGGCTGGCGACATGCCAACTCAGCCAGCTGCTCCTAGGATGGAACCTGTGCCAAGCGATAGGTGTGTTACAGTGGATGAGATTCCTGATATTTTTTCTTTGTGATAAAGCTGGGCTCATTGAGCTCATACTAGTGTGTGAAATGTGAAGTTTTACTCAATAGGTCTACCATGCAGCTTAAAGGCAGTGTCCGGGCAAAATTTTCGAGTATTCGGTTTCTGTGGTTCCTAGCCCAGTTTGGCTCCCTGGTTCCAGATACGAAACTTACAGATCAAAAAATCCTCGGAAAAACCCTTTTCTGAGACCCCTCTTAACTGATTCGGACGAGATGTCCAACGGCCCTCTCTCTCGTCAGAGAGGGCGCAGAGAAAATTTTCATCGATCGATAGCGCCCGTTCGCTGCCTCAGTTTTAGCTTCAACAAGTCAGTTCGTTCTCGTTCAGGGGTCTTCGTATCACAGCTATAGCACTTTTTGACTAGATTTAACAAGTAGAGGTATATTTCGATTATTGCTGTTGTCGGCAATGTATGTTCGCGGTGCAGAAACTGTCTTTTTCACAAAGTAAGTCTTTCTTTCTTGCCGTTTCTTGGTATCATGGTAACTAGTGGATGTGAAGATCGAGATTGATTATCAAAATATTTCACTGCCTGATCTGCAGTATGTGAATAACCACCTCCGTAATGTGATCGTGGAACACTCCCCCAAGTATAGACCCGTAAACCGTAGATTCAGGATCATCCGAAACGAGGAAATGAAGTGTTGAGCAACAGTACCTGAATGTTTAGAACACATACGCGAGCTTGAAATGCATACACGGAGATGAAACAATCACGAAAGAAAAGTAGTAGAGAAACGCCGCCATAATCAGTCCTATATTTTCCAACGATGTTCCACGTTACACGCGCGAAATGGCAGACGCCGGGTGGGCGGGCTGGGCACTGGAGATGGGTTTGGGTACTGCGTCTAAGGTGGGTATCTCGCTTACTTCTGCGACCTTTTCGCTGAAACTTTGGCAGTTGCCTATGGAGTCGACCCGCTATCATTATCTAATGAGCACTCAAACTCAGAGGTTTTGTCTGGACACTGCCTTTAAGAACACCGAAAAATTGAAAATTCCACCTTTAAATAACTTGACGTTCACTTAACTTTCTTTGATTTATCAATTCTCGTTCGAGTATCATTGTTTTCGCTTTTAGTCTTAGAAAATGTTCAGATGTCGCGTTCAAGTACGTCTACCCAATGGCGAGAATATCGTGGAAGAATTCCCTTCCAGCGATTGTCTCAGCACTTTGACAGAGCTAATCAAACAGGTAGGTAAATGATAGGAAGCTTTCATTTTCATGAATAATTGAAAATGTTCAGGATGGTCGCGTTGGTGGCGCATTTTCCATCGCACAGGTATATCCGCGTAAAGTTTTCACTGATGAGGATATGGAGAAATCGTTCTTGGAGCTTTGCTTGACGCCCACTTGTACTTTGCTGGTTCTTCAGGTGCTTTTCAGTGATTATTCTTTAGTTCAGTGTGTGACTATCTGATGTTCTTTTAGTCGCGTCCAAAGACATCGCAGATTGTTGCTGCTAGTCCGTTGGGAGGGATTTTTTCTCTGTTCTCAATGCTCATTATTGCTCCGTTGCAATACATCTACAATGTGATTGCAGGATTTTTGGGGTGGAATTCAGGTATCTGTTCGAGAATACATACTTTTCGAGACTTTTTCTCACTTAGGTTGGTTTTTAAAGGATCTGATGCATCTACGACGAGTCAGGCAAGACAGGATGAGGCGAAACGTCAACGTGATCCACACTCATCTGGAGCAACTGTTCGCAGGGTGAGTTATAGGCGATATTTTCATTTTTTCCGCATTTTTTCACATTTTCTGTTTTTTTTTCGAGTAAGATTTTCAATCTATTGAGCATCAGTGAGAGCTGTGCATTACAGCGTGGGAACGTCACGAGATTGCACAACACTAACGATGACTCAGACGATGAAAATGCGAATTGGAACGGGAATTCCACACAATTTCTGTGAAAGGTTGATGTATTATTCGAAATTGCTCGGTGTCATTTGTCCCCTGGGTCGTCCATGCGGTTTTCTTTCTCGTTTGAGTCATACGAAACAATGCTATCGTCGTTTCTGTTGCTTTTCGTGACATGTAGTGGCTTCAGCTTCTTTAGTTATGCCAGGAGGTACAAATGGGAATGAATTAGCTCTTGTGAAAACCGGTAATTAACTTGTTTTGATGGTGAAGTGCCGAATTTTTCTGTAGTCCAACCCCAATTTTTCTTTTTTTTTTTTCTCACATCAACAACACTTGCTTGTTGGCCTTCAACTTACAGACATTTACAGCAAATTTCGGTGTGGTTTTGGTTTTGCTGTAGAATTTAATGTGAATATCTAGAACTAAAGTATATTATCTATCAGACTTTTATAGTTTATAGGAAGGAAACAGCGTTTTTTTCGCTAATTTTTTCTTCTTCTCCGTTGAAATTGAGTGAAATTCGGCATTCCATGCTTTGTCCTTGTCTTAAGCTCTTGTCAGTCGTTTGTCTTTATCACTTTGAGCTGAAAGAGAACCATCGAAAGCGTTCTTCACCTCTAAGATTGCAATGTTTTCCTTTACATGTCATCGTTTTCGTGACTTTACCAGCCCTAGGCCTAATCCCAGGGTTTTGTTGTTTTCCTTTCGTGCATTGGCATGGGTATGATTAGTTGTGATAGTGTAACTCGTGTATGTGGGACTAAATTTTGCTGCTTTTAATTGGACCGGCGATGCCAAGATGTATTGTGTCCAATGTGAGCATGGATTAAAAGTGTTTTCTATGTGATACGAAATGTCTATCTGCACTCGTTTCTGTCAGTATTACAGCTTATTAGTTTCTTTTCCCTAAATATTAAGTTATTTACCTGTTGATAGCCAAATAAATAGTGTGTAATGAGGTTACCACACTGTTGACTTGTAAATTGGAAAACATCTGCTGTCCTCAGGTGTCTTAGACATGGCGAGGGATTGCGAGTCGGTGGATTCATAAAGCTGGAGGGCAAGTATTAGATTTGGTCATTTTATGTGGTTAATAGGTATCTGAGTTATGAGAATTGGAGGGGTGTAGTGAGAGTTGTCCATTATTCGCATGCTGCAATGATGTATTGACGTTCATAAACATGGGAATTGCACCCTGTTTCTCAAAATAATCGGCTGCTAAATATTTTTGAACTCCACCTTTCAGAATGCGTAATGAACAGTGCCGTTCAGTCGCTTTTGCACCACATAATACCGCCCCGCTGCGCCACCTACGCGGCGCGGCAGACCAGGTGAGTGCTGTGATTGTCGAGCGTTGCCGAAATAGTACATGTTTTGTTTATGTTGTTACCCAAGCATTTTGTTAAAGAAGACAAAGGCACGAAGAAAACTTTGGAAAACACCGCCCAACAACAACAGCGTTCAGCTGGTCTGCCGCGCTGTGCAAAACTGATTGACCGGTGCTGTAGCTCAGGTCTATGCTACCCGCTTTGCCAATTCTCAGTGAATGGAGAACCACCATCCAAATGAAACAAATGAAAAAAAAAAATCAAGGGAGTAAAACATCTACGGAGATCTACGGATGTTTCGATACCTATCGATTTTGAGCTGGGCATTGCTGAGTTCGCTGCTACACGAGCCACAAATAATCGATATGCATGAAAATCGATGTCGCTTGAACGATAGCGACACAGAATGCCATACTCCACGTAGAGTATGGCGGCAGTGTAAAAGCTGTTCAATTCGTTTTTTCTTGGCATGTACGAATTTGGTAAGAGCAGAGTTCTCTGAAGCACATGTAAATTTATACCAGTCTGTAAGAAAAAGAAGTTGTACCCACACGAATAAGAAATAATTTGTGCAGAATCCAGAATGAAAAAGATTCCTGGCATAGAATCAAACAAAATCGTGTAGAATTAAGGACAGAAGATGTACAAGCGATGTATGATGTACAGAGAAATCACATTGTGAGATCGTTAATTACATGTGAATTGGTGCAGTCTATTTCAAATGATTAGCTGTGGGAGGAGCTTAGATATTCGTTCTTTTCTATGAAAAGTAATTTTTCAGTGAGGTAGAATCTGCAATTTTTTGTTAAATAAAATAGAGGGTCTCTGTCAAACTAGGCGACAGATGCGTGTGTCACCATTATGCCGCAAACCTGCACGCGACGCGGCGGCACTAATCGATACGATCGATAGTAGCCGCGCAGCCTGCGCACACTTGTCTGCAGCGTTTGGGAGTCGCGCGCATTCGTCAGCAATTCATTCACGCACTATATGCATGTACCAAGATATTGCCGTGCGGCACTTTGAACGCTCCGCCCCAAGCCAGACAGTTGAAATGGACTGCGCTGAATAAATAAATATAAGTTACTACGTACAACAAGACTGTAGAAGTAGCACCATGAATATACCAACATAAAACAGCCATGTCTCCTCTACCACAACTTTTCTTTTCGCAAATGCCAGTAAACTTGATGCCACGCGGCGCGGCTGCGACGCAGTACCCAGAAAACTTGGCTATCAGTAATAAAAGAAGTGGTAGAGTTCCAAAAGAATACAATTATATGAAATGTGATATGAATTGAAAATCACGAATATTTACAATCGTCCTTGTATTGCTCGTGCACTACAGCCGTGTCGCAGCCGCAGCGTAGTCGCGTCGCAGTCGCGCCGCGTGAGAACAACGTCACCTTTCAGAGTGATATTTAGAAACTGTGGAATTGAGATCATAACCTGTAGTGTCGCTACTAGCCAATGAGAAATTACTCTTTACAGTGTTCATCTCGATGAAAAATCAGTTTCTCGTCGGCTATTAGCGAAACATCATCTTTGTTCCTTGGTAGAAGAGCATCTTTTCCTTGATGTTGTCATCAATACACTAGAATTTCGTCCCATTGGATGCACGCTGCTGGAATCATCCGTGTTGCGTCGACCCAGCGTCAGTTCTCGCACTTCTCGATTCATAATGAGGATCATCCAAGGATTGATGAACGTTAGCAGACCGACCCATAGCGGAGTGAAGTAGCGCATTGCGTACACCCAATCTGTCATCTGAAATGTGGCAGTTGACCGGATTTTTGGGAAAATTATTAAAATAAAGAACTCGAATTTTTCGAAAGATTTTTGTAGTCGGTTTTGATCTCTTTCTTTGTTTGGTTTTAACAAGAAAAAAAAAAGATCTCTCATAAACTTTGCCAACTCACCCCGTTATAGTTGAAGAAGAACTGCATGCAGAAGTGTATGCATGTGATGAATAGCGCGACCAGTAGCCCAACGACTTGGATGCTCATCCGGATTTCTTTTCGACGTCTTAAATAGAGAAAAGTAAAAAAATGCAATTTCACTATATGTGCAGTAATTCTCACTCTCAATTGAAAACGAGAACTGGTCCCCATAAGTTGAAAATGTAAAATGATTCTTATTCTCACTCGTAAACAAAAACTTTTCCCCACTAGTCAAGAAGTGGAATGATTTTCACCCTCATTCTTGAACGAGAATTGGTCCTCACAAATTGAAAAGTGTAATTATTCTCACTCCCAGTCGAAAACGAGAACTGGTCCCCGCAAGTGTAGGAATTGCAATTATTCTCATTCTCAGTCAAAAGCGAGAATAAGTGCGCTCACTTTTTATCCATCTCCAACTCTTTTCCTTTCGCTAGAGGTAGAATGCCGGTCATTCATTTTTGTATCACAAAAAACCGTCCATCTGGTCTGCAGTATCGCGCCACCCACGCGGCGCGGCAGAATAGCTGGGCGCTGTAGTTGTTGGGAATTGCCGGTATTGATGTTTTACTTGTGTTTTCTATCGTTTTTTCATATCTTTGTTTTCATTTCGACGTAGGCAAAGTGTTAATAACGGCAACGCCCGACAACCACAGTGCCCAGCTGGCCTGCCGCGCCGCGTAAGAGTGCAAATACAGTCGGGGCAGCTCTCCTATAGTGAGGATCAATGAAAAATATAAGAAGTAACGAACGTGTGAACGGCGTTATTCCGGATAGTTCGGGTGAGAATTCCATATGCTATGGAGCAAATGATAATTGCAATCAATGGAATCAGCGCCGATTTGAGGTAATGACCCTGAATATTGATTTTTCAACGATTGATTTTTTGGTACCCATAATTTCTGAGCGTAGTTGTGAGGTGTGTTGTGTAACTACGTACGATCTCACCTCAAGGACTTTCCGGCTAATAACAACGTTTAGCGTAGTTGGCCCGTTGAAGTACATTTCAACGAAGAACATATTGAGGCACAGTAGTATGGGTAGGGTGTATTGAAAGACGAAGAATACCCAGGACGGAAGATGAATGAGCATCTGAAAAATTTGGAAGAATAGAAGAATTAGAAAAGTGGTGTGAATAATTCAAAAAAAATTACTAAATTAAAAGGCAAAAAACCAGCAACTGAAGAAATGCTGAATTTCTCTTTTTTTTCGGAGCGGAAAGCGAACTAGTCTTCAACTGACTCGTGAAAGCGTGCGGATGCAAAGCGGCTCCTTGCGAAAGATTGAAAATCGGTGACTGGAGGTTCAAAGATCAATCACCATCAATGATCAGGCTTTTCCTAATAGTTTGAATTATGCATTTACAGCCCGGGAATGCGATGTCCAGCAATACGCAATCGATTTTTGTGGTTGGCAACGCGCCAGTGCGACCGCAGCGCAACCGCGCGCCTAGCCAATTCAGGCGCGAAAGAGGGATTCGTGGACTCAATGCATAGTTATTTTATTCATTGTTGGTGTATTCTATCAATTCCCCCTCATTCTCCAGTGATTGGGAATTTTGCAAAATATGGAATCATGAAAATTTTTGTACAAGGAAGATGTGTATCCTGAAATCACTCACCTCAGAGGAAAGGTGAGATTTTGCGGAAATTGTAATTGAAATGTATTCATACGCTTCAAATTTTCTTTAATTTATTACTTAGTGATTTTTCACTATTTAACCTTTCCACAACGATGTTGACTTCAAGGAAAAGGTCGTTAAATTTTAAAATGTACTTGTTAAGGCTACCAGTAAGGAAGTGTGAGATGAGGGCACACAAATCTAAGGTCCAGAGGCATGGGAGAGAAAGTAGGATCTTTGCCAGTTTGCATATCCGAACTGCTGTAAATTCAAGTGCACATGAGTTTCTTATGATCACAATTCAAATTTCCTAGAGTGAATGCCATTTCAAACGCCATTCCAAGCATCCAATCATTAATTTTCCTTCACCCCGTCGGCGTAATGGCGAAAAGAAAAAAAAACTGGATGAACGGGTGAAAAAATGGATGAAAACCAACATGATTGAAGCGACTATTTGGATAGGACACAGTGGAACATCGTTGGATGGAGATCATCACGACACCGATGATCCTTCCATACTCGAACAAATACGTCTGCATATAGGACCATTGGACGAAGAATGTGTTGTTCAGGCTCCAGTAGAATGGCTTCAAGTTGTCAAAACTACGCATATTCACACTGGTATAGTAGCAGGTGAAGCCGATGATGTCGATGAAACCCTGAAAGCAGATGATACTGGCCCGAGAATAGTTTTAAAGCCGTAACCTGGTGCATAAAGCAATGTGCAGGCAGATTTGGTGCTGCCTAGCCCCGTGATTGGCCAGTTCATATGACTAACCAATCATAGAGCATGGCAGCTGATACAACGCCGCACCAGTAAATTTGATATAGTCGTTGGCTAAATATGCACACATAGTAAAAAAAAGCTGTTTTACTCCTAAAGCAACATGGTCAGTTATGAAGGACAACAAGCACCAAAAATAAATACACAAGCTAGGTACTTTGCGAGAACTAGTCCTTTCCTTTCCAAAACATTTGAGACCTTGTAATTTGGATCAAAAAAAAAGGCAAGAAAATTTTAAAAAATCGAAGGGGAAAAGACAAAAGTTGACAAATTCCATTTTTTCATCGAAAAATCTTTACATCCTGTTCACATGATGGGTTATGAACGGGGTCAAGGGTCCGATGGGAATTTCTCATGAGGGGGTCTTATGGAAGGGGGCTGGGAAGAGGGGGGGGGGTCGTGGGAGAGGTGTGCGTGGGGTACGTAGTGGAGTGGCTTGACCATTGAATGTAAATTCATGATTGTTTTATGACATGACAAATGACGTTCCGCCCAAGAATGATCACGTCACATCGAGTTAAAGCAGGATGGTTGGCAGCGTATGAGAGAAGTCCCTTCAGTTTCAAATTCATGCAAAACGTTGCCGGATGCCTTCCTGGACTACCCGAAGGAGATCACGGGGGACGTTCCAAGCAGTGAACCCCAAACACTGCGATACTTAACTCTGGATCTCCAACGGAGTGGAACCAGCGATAGGGACAGATTGCAATCTGCCACTCAAACCACTGAGCCATCCGGGCTACTTTTTATATTGGTGTTAGTTAGATAACAGCATACTATATGTATTTGCAAAATGATGGCACAGGACAGGATTCGATCCCCAGACCGTCACGACCAGGGTCAAGCGTCCGATGGGAATTTCCCATGAGGGGTCGTATGGGAGAGGGCTGGGAAGGGGGGGGGGGTCGTATTGGAGAGGTGTGCGTGGGGTACGTAGTGGAGTGGCTTGACCATTGAATGTAAATTCATGATTGCTTGTCTTCTTCCTCGAAACTGTTTAGTGTATGGAGAAAATATGCGGGAGCAGAACGGGGTGGGGGGGGGGGATCGTGAAAAGGTGGGGGTTGGACGAGGGAATAGGGGGGGGGGGTCGCATGGAGGGTCGATTTTTCCTATCGTCATGCTTGACCCTGGTTATGAAGTTGTATTGCAACTATAGAAAACAATTCATCTGCGACATTTTCCTCCGTCTCTCTCACGCTCCCAAATGTTTGTACATAAATTCTGCCCAATCTTCTCAGCTCTAGTATTCATTTTTTTGTCTTTGCCATAAGTAATATCTATGATTAGGTTTTCCAAATCCCCTCTCCGTTTTAGACTGCACTCGCAGGGAGTCCAAGCGTCTGTCGTCGATCCCTCGAAGAAAATTATTGAAGCAATTGTCCTTAGGTTAAGTAAGTATTCGATGAGGAAGTCTACGATATTTCACCTGCATACATAGAAGCGGGTGATAACTTCATTAACACAAAACAGTTCAGTGGGTTCAGCACAGTTTTTTTTGTTTTGCGAGAACTGGTCCCTATTCTATTCTAACATCACTGGCTCAATCAAGATTATCATTTCTGTTCCATTTCACACGGCTTTGTTGGCTTTGTTTATAATAGCTCAAGTGAAAAAAGAGAAAAATCGTGAAAATTGTCAGAGTTGCACGACTGGGGACCAGTTCTCGCATGGTGTCACTACACAGCGATCTCATTTATCCATTTGGTCGTACATGTTGCAAACATGTTGCAAAAGTTTCATAGCCGTCTTTGAGGCAAATTGTAGTGAACAGCGTGCAGTTTTGTAGCGCATAAGCGTGCCATTACATCTGTATGCGCGTTTCAGACGTAGTAATTTTGAGAACATAGTAAGGAAGTGACGCTGGTTTAAATATATTCCAGTAAAATAGCCTCAAACCCGAGAAAAGTGCGGAGAAAATAGAATACTGCAACATATCGGTAATATACTGATGATAATACTGATAATATAGTAATAATAATATAACACTGATAATCATCTTCCGTAGAATGGCGCCAAATTTAAACGAAAACTGTTCCCCAGATAATAAGTACCTGTGAAATGGTGATAGTGTAGAAGTGAGAGGAGAAACGATATTTTGTTCGATGACGTATAAGAACGTAGAGAATCCGAATGTAGACGGGGATCGTCACTGCCGCCACCACTGACAACAGCCACGTCTGCCAGTCGACCATATCACCGGGGATAACTGAAAGATTCTGGTTAGCAGAGGTAGAATACACTATAAACAAGCTTATACATAGATGTAGAAAGGGTACAGTCCTAAGCGACACGGTTATTAGCAACGAAGACAAAGATGATCACTTAGTGGAAATGGCGGAATTTCGGATAAAGGCTGTACTAGCAAGTGCAGTGATACGAAAATAACATGCTACAGTGAGATAGCATTCGTGGATATTAGCAGAAATGACAAAGGATTTGTCCAAAAATAGGATGAGAAGGGGAGATCACTGTAATTAAGTCATAGGTGCTCGACTAGGAAGGATCGAGATGAATGACGTTGCTAATCACCCCTATGGGCGTTAGTAACTCTGATCTATACATATACGAACGTTCATCCATTTTCAGGAACTAAATTTCGAAATTTCCATGTGAAAAGAATCTCCAGGAGCCATTGATCACAATGGTATACGAAATTACGTGTCAAACTGCCCAATCACCCGTTTTCGAGCCCCAAATTTTGGGGAGCTTGTGGGCGGGGCTGAAACGGGCGCACGAGTTTCCCGCACCATGCACTTCCTTGGTGATGATAGATGGGAGATACCTTCCATTCTGTTAGGGAGTGGATCATGCGGAAATTTCATGAGAAGTACGAATCTCCTCAGAAGGTGCGCTTCCAGGAGTGCATTCTACAGAAGCGCCGTTGTCCCACCTTGGCCCCGCCTCCCAGCTCCGCCCACAAGTTTCTCAAGAATTGTGGTTTGGAAGCGGGTACTTTGGCAAATTCTTTTCATATGAAAATCTCAAAAACAGTTCTGAGATGGGACGGTAACTTTGAACGATCAACCCCCCCCCCCTTACAGAATATATGTAGTTGAAGAGACGCCAGACAGAAAAAGAACGCGGAGAGTGTGCAGTAGTTGCAGAGGGCGGAGACAGAAGCAAGAATTATACGAAAATACTGAGATATTGTATTGTTTGAAGCGGGAATCGGGCCCTGGGACCTTCAACAAGAAAAAGAAAAATAGATAAACAGAAATAAAATAGATCACGTCCCATCGCGTGAATGAATGAATGACTTGGTCGCAACCTGCGTCACATTTCCTTTTTATACTAGAATTATGTGAGGTTCTTCTTTTCTAGTTATATTAACGGTTTCTTTAAAGTTTTTTTATTCAAAATGTTTAGGTGTCAAAAAAATTCAAAATGTCTTTTTGGACATATAACGGATGTCACAACCCACTGGCTGGTCATACCTGTCTCAGCCTTGAGCATTTTCTCTTAGGTAATGCAGAGAATGGGTAAGAGTGGGTAAAATGAATAGGTCATTCACTCCATGCAATTTATCCTCAACCTTTTGAAAATACTGCTTTGCAATATTAGCCTGGCATGATTCCAGCACATACTTTTCCAGTGCCATGCTTTACCATATAGAGACAAGGGAGGATGAAACGGAAATGACACTTTGTACGAGTAAGGGAGAGAACCACGGAAAAAATAGTGGTGTTTTGTTATTTTGGAGCGTTTTCAATACGATTTTATGCTTAGCGTGAGATGAATGGCACAACGTCAGCTGAATAGCACAAATACATGACAAGAATACCACAACAATCCAAATGCGAAAGGAGTACCTGCCTGAATTTTACGCATTTCACAAGAAGGTTTTATTCAGTACTGACCGGTTTTAAGACATAAAGGCGAAACGAAGCGAAGTCTACAGTAATGGTGGACTCTAATGTGCATACTGAGCGCCTCAGAAATCACTACAAATCTATGTGTCTGGAGGAAATTGTATGCAAATGAAGGTGGTGTTAGTCCGAAGCAGAAGGCTTAGCTTACCGCATCAATGTTTTTTCAAATATACAAGATTTAGGCTCACTCTCAAGCATTTTTCCTAGGGGATGACGTTACCGGCAAGGATTTATAAAACATTTCTTCCTTACATTTGATTTGTATTGCTGCAAAGGTAGCTAAATATAAGGTTAAATGTGAAGGCTCAACTTCTTGGCATCGCCCTTTTACATTATGTGTCTCCTTTTCTGGGCCTGGATGCATAGATGAGCTTACCCAGGGTAAACTTGTTGACGCCCCTGTTTGGGGCGTCAACAAGTTTACCCTGGGTAAGCTCATCTATAATTTTTCGGAATTGATGCTGTGAAATTGGGCCTTTTTACTTTTTAGACCCACCTAGGGATTATAAAGGGATTATAGTCAGGTTTGACCATAGGAATTTTGCGCGAAGTACTATGCATGCCTATGCAAAATGTGGACGGGAGTGAGGACGAGTTAACGCTGGCAAGCGGGAACCACAACCCTTTTATCTCTCAGAGGTGTAGGGCTTTATATTTGGAGGAGGCGGTGCCGTCGAGCTCTGCTATTGGTCAGTTTGTCGAGGTGGCCAATCGCAGATTCATGGCCGCGCCCCCTTTCCAGGAATATAACGGCCTTCCCCTTCTGCCCTACAACGCCTTCGCAGACGTACTAACCTTTGAAATACTTCTGAGAAAACATTTCACCTTCTCACATTCACATGCATCTGCGCAAACAGGAATCTGACATTCTACAAAAGACGAAGTGTCATTTGACTCCTCTCACCTCGGAGGTGCACTAGCACAAAAATAAATCAGGACGTAAAGAACTATTACCCATGCGGTTTGCATCCTTCCTTTTGCCCCCGTTCCCTTTTCACATGTGCAAATATCTGTGCAAATAATTGTCTTAAACGCAATGTCGGTAATTTTCTGCAGAGATGTGAGAGCTTCGAGGCGAAATGTACTCATTTGCATGTGATAGATTTGGCTTGGATTATGGTATCGTTGCGGAGAAGATTGCATGAACGCAGAAGAGCGCCTGCCGGCAGCGGCTCCTATCGGAAAGAGAAGGTAAAAAAGCTTCTGAAGGCCTGATATTCTGAAATACACACATGTATCAATACATACAAGGCATTAGTCGAAAGAAGTACAGCGGTTGACCAGCTGATCGCACTAAAAAAAGTCATATGGTGAATGAAACAGCTGTTTCCCATGGAATGACATGGGAATAGATGGGCTGACTGTATGACATCGTAGAATGTCGGAGCTATTCTGTTAAGTCTAAGCAAAAAAGTACGACTTCCTGCCTGCATGCAAGGAAGTTCAATAGATGTGCATTAGATAGTACGCATGAAATTATGCTAAATAGATGATTACGTAGTCAATGACGGTTAAGTAAAATTGCCTGGCGCATTTTAATGAAGGAAAAATGAACTAGAGAAGTACTTGATTAATGGAAGCCGCTACCCATTCACTTAGGAATTTGGAATAAACATTAAAAGGTCCTACTAAGGTCCTGCGCATACCTCCACAGATACGACTTAGTCGATGCGTTTTGCACGAAAGTTCAAGTTGCTGCAAGTATGTACATCGCGTGTTTGGATAAATTCATGTGAAAAGTTACGGCTGCACGAAACCATGTTATTATTTCAATAAAAACTCGAAAATTAGCACCACGCACTCTTGTTTTCTTCATCGAGTGGCAGTTAGTCGGGATAGATGTGTATTGGATGTGCATTAAGATGTTCGTATGTGCATAAGTCCAAAAATTCAGATTGCACACATTGTGAGTTTCTCTATATTTCTGATGAGTGCAGGATGAAACTCGTAATACAGCTTGGTTGTCGTATAAGGATAGCGCACGAAACGAAAACTAACAACAGAGCTTAGATCAAAATTGTTGTGTACACAAACTATATGTAGGTTCAAGAGTCTCTCTCGCGACTCTACTATGACCCTATTGCTTCTGTTACCACCTCTGTAGTAACACACTACCTATACAGAGTTATACAGAGTTTATTACGGTATCAATTCATATTCGAATGCCGTATCATAGCCTTATCAAATTCTTCTTCCGACATGCTCCACCAGTTTCGTCCGATCTCGTTTGATAATTCGTCGCGCCAGCGAGTGCAAGGGTGTCCTCTTCGTCTTCGGTTTACGTGGTCGTATGGTATCCATGTGGTTGCCAGTTTTGCCCACTCGTTATCATCCATTTTTCGAATTTTTCCAGCCCATTGTAGTTTCTTCTTAGTGGCCTCCTTCGCCCAATCGTTGACCAACACACTACCTATATAATGGCTTTATTGACAGACGAGGGAGGCAGGCGGCGGTGAGGCGGCTGCGGCTTCCCGGTTAGCTAGACTGCTGACTGGAGCTACTGGTTAGGACCAGTACTGACGTGGACTCACTTGATCCTACCGAACCCTGGGTTTATATGCAGGCTTGTTTGCCAGTAGTCGCGCTATCAAGCGACTATCAGGATCGCCTGCGGTATGCCCGTTTCGCATCGCCGCTACCAGCTAACCGGCAAGCCACAACAAAAATATAGACTTAACCATGAATTACATTGTCTATGGCCAGCTGCCGGGTACCCATGGGTAATCAATCATATGTACACATAGGTATGAGATTACTCATCCTTCTATATCTATGTATTATATATATACATATTTATATTTATTACATGAGTTACCTCATGTGAGAAAGAAGAACAGTATTTAGGAATCACAAGGTGAAACAAACCGAAGTAAAACTGCAGTTAAAAACTAACTGAAAACTATAAAACACACAAACATAGCCTGTAAGAAGGAAAAAAAAACTAAAAAGCTTCAGGATTTTAGGTAACTATCAATCATCTTTTTGAGTGATAGGACGCTGTTAGGAATTGCTCGTACTCTGCTCAGCCGTAAGAAGCTGGAACATGCCGATTGATGAAAAAGTGAGATCTACATTTCAGTCTTGCTCTAGGAAGACATAGCTTCAGTTTCCCACCTCTTGTTATCGACGGTCTAAAAGTGCAGAATTCCTCAGGATTAACGTCACAAAAGCCTCAGATAAGCGGATAAGTTTATAAAACATGAGAAGGTCATATTCGCTTCTCCTCCAAGCCAGGGAGTAGAGGCCGAAATTCATATTCATTTCCTTAGCGGGAGGAATATTATCGTACATGAAACACATTGTCCTTATTAAGAGCTTGCTGGTGAAAATGTTTTCGACTTTTTCAAGTTTTTCAACTATCTTCCGTTTATATGGGCAAAAATAACGGTGCCATACTCCAATAAGGGTCTCACACACGTTTTATATGCAGTCAAAAGAACTAGGCTGTCCCTCAGTGTTAGTGCTTTGAATAGTTCAACCAGTAAACTCAAGGCTTTCATTGCAATTTGCTCACAATGCTGATCAAAATTCAGATCCTTTATCACTATGAAGCCCAAGTTCTTGATCTTATCAACCATATTAAGAGGGGTTTCCCCCACGACGTACTGGATGTGCATGTAGACATTCTCGTATGTGCATAAGTGCAAAAGTTCAGATTGCACACATTGTGAGTTTCCTCTATATTTCTGATGAGTGCAGGATGAAACTCGTAATGCAGCTTGGTTGTCGTATAAGGATAGAGCACAAAACGAAAACTAACAACCGATCCTAGATTAAAATATATGTAGAATTAGCCATAAATTACATGTCCAGCTGGCGGGTACCCATGAGTAATCAATCATATATACAAATGGGTGTGACTTACTTATTATTATAATGATACATCTAGGCCCTCTTCGGAGATGTTCGGTGCAGGGTTGTGAAGCCAGATTGCAGGTCAGCGGCGGAGTGATCAGTTCCAATCAAATTGAGTATTTTGAACTTGACATTTCGTGTGATATGTGAAGATTGCCCCCTAATTTTCTCCCAATCAAAAATGTTAAGATGGACTTAGATGCCACTTGAAGTTGTCTATTAGTTTCCACTTTCAAACAAATTACAACCAACTGGTCGGAATGATGTCGATAAACCTACAGCAATGGCACGTTTAGCGGTTCAGAGCACAAGTGTTCTTGCACGGGCTTCCACACGTGAAGCTTGTGGAGAAAACGTCTCTTTGAAAACGTCACGTCCTCGAAAATGAACTAAGCAGACGGCGAGGAGTTCAAGTAGATAAACAGTGGTTACTTTTCAAGTCTTTCTGAGTTCCCTTGGACGAGTTGCAAGGCTAATTTGGTGGTATCGAGTAAACTATTGGGTTGGTTAGAAAGTTTTGCGACACTTCCACCATACCCATATAAAATAAATCTCTGTTGAATTAGAATATCATTCTGCGGTACTCTGATCATTGCTATTAACGGCAATTACCCATTTATAGAACTAAATTCCGTGTTCCTCGCTTCAAAACTCTGGTAGCTGCACTACTTAGATGTTCTTTCGAATTTTCAAAAAGAAAATAGTTGCAGTATGCTAAGCCCGCACTATAAGATGTCTGATTTAATAATTCGAACCAGCGTTCTCACTTGGCGGCGACCACAACTGTTTATCCATGGACGAGTGTGCTGACCAGAAGCATGAAAATTCCTTGGTTGTGCTAGAAAAAAGCGCCATAATTTTTGAATGAGTCAACTTGACAATATGAAACTTGGCAAGCTGCCTTGAAAGAGTTGAGGCTACACATCCGCACTCAAAGTTTTGAGAAATAGGAAAGATAGAGCTCGGAAACGTTTTAATACTCTTGTATATTAGTTGCTCAAACAGCTAATATGTATACATATAAGATCTTATCTCTACGGATAGAAGCAGAGCAACATAGAAGGTCACTTGGCAGATTCCTCGGTTTGTTGGTGGAAATATTGGCAGACGTGTTTGTTACACTGAGAAAAGCGTTCCATAGAAACTCTCTCGAAAAAGCAAGCAATTAGTCAGTTGTTCGTATAACGCTGAATCGTTTCGAATGTATTCAGTTTTGTGTCCTGGATATTTTTTTCGCCCATCAAGGGTGCACTAAGATCAGGTGCGCAAGAATCTTCAGAGAGCGAACGTCACGTTCAGTTATCAGTCTACGTAATTTTCACAATTCTATTGAAAATGAAGTGAAAATGCAGCAATCATTTACCTACCTTTGAAATGAATAGCTTAGTGCAAAATGCTGGAATTTCCTGGATAACTGCATACGCATTAAATGGTAAGCTTTGTAAAAACTTGGACATCCCTAATGTTTCCGCAGAAGCAGGGGATAAACGCTTTTTTTATCCGGTCCTTCAAAGCCAGCTTGTTCGCGAATTCCAGAAAATGAGATCCAGGAGAACTTTTTCAGAGGAAATTCGAAGCATGTATAAGCGAGAGGGTATTACGGGTTGATCGGCGGGGGATTTGTTGTTTCTGACGCGTAGATTGAAACTACGGTGTCATTATGACTGGACGCACATACATTATCAAATAAGTGGCTAGCGTGGGAAATAAACATATTACCCGCATTTCTCATCACTATTATTTACCGATGCGAGAGGCGGTTATGAGATCTACGGAGTGATATCAGCCGAGACAGAGTTAGTCGTTCATATTAATGAACTATTCATACTCAGGCAATTAGCAGAAACATTCATAGTTTTTCGTCATGTGACAACAGAATGATTTCCTCATGCTATATATGGAGTTTTTCAGGTAGCGTGTTCAAAATAGAGTAGCTGAGATGTGTCTTATGAGAACTTCCCTGTCGAGATAGTCGTGTAGCGACTTCCTACTGAATTTTCAGAAAAAAAGCTTAATCTTATGGAATGGTTGGGTCCTGGATGTCTTATTTTCGCTCAATGGAACGATCATATCCGAAAGCTCCAGCTACGCATATCTAGGTCGGGAAGTCAACATGACGAACGCCCTCGCTCCAAAGCTGAGCAGGGGAAGACGAGCGGCTTGAGGGGCTTACAAGAGCATCGAAGACGTAGTGAAGAAAACAGAGAACACCAGGCTTCGTGCCTACCTCTTCAAAACCACGCTTCTCCCTGGTTTAACGTACGTCACGGGAGCCTGGGCGTCACGTAAGCAGAATGAGAATGCGGTCAGAGTCGTCGAACACTTCATCGAGAGTGTGATGCTAGGAATAACCCGTCTCACGCAAGTGAGGGCTGGAATACGGAGTTCCACCTTTCGTCAACATTCGAAGTTCAGGAACGCTGCCGCTTACGCCAAGTTGAGTAAGATTAGGTGGGCCGGACACGTGATGCGTTTTAAAGACAACCGTTGTACAAGACCCGTCAGCGACTAGACTCCACGGGACGTTAAGCGCATGGCAGGAAGACCACCGACCCGATGATCAGACTTCTTCACGAAGCTCTTCAAGGACAGATACGATGCTCTCCGTGTCCCTCGAACGGTCAGACCCTATTGGACTACTCTGGAGCGCGAAAAGGACAAGTGGAGGGATCATGACACTCGCTTGAACTACCCGAAGAACAACGGGAGTACAGGTGATAGAAGTGACTTCATGGAAAGCCACGATAAATTCCAGCAGTTTTACAGTGCAGGTGCACACTTTCTATCTGCAAGAAAGGTTCGCAGGTGGCTTTGGCCTCCAACATCGAAGCACATTTCGCTATACATATGATATATGTATGCATATGAATTCTAAGAAAATGGATATGTGCACCTTTATTCGGCTGACGTTTCTGCTACACGTCGCTTTCAGAGACCTAAAAGTGGTTCAAGGTACTCCTAATTTACGAACTAATCCACCATGCACCTCCTCTCCCTGTGCATTCAATTCGTAATGACTACGTCATTGTGAGTTCCCAAATTCAAGGCAACACTCATCAGGTGCAAAACGATAATGCTAGCGATGGTTTTCCATTGAGATAATAACAGACCGCATGTAGCTAGCGAGTGTGGTTTTCTCAGCTTCACTGGTGGTAGTGCCTGACGGTGAAATCTAACCAGTGTCAGATGAAACAAAACTTGTGAAAGAAAATGTTTATAGGAAGTTTTAGACGCAATAGTGAGACGCTATTAGAAATAAAGTAAGCCGGCCTAAAAAATGACAATGTTACAGCAACTTGAGAGAACACTATACATATCCACCATTGGACCACGTTTAAAGGCAGAGGGCCACCTCGTTCTGCCTGTTGGATTTACCAACATATCCTAGACCTTCTCACCGTGTTGATCCCTGGCATGTACATCAAAAGGCACACAAGCGACGAAATCCCCATTTTTTAAAGGCTCGAACTGGATAAAAATTTGGAGCCCGGAGGCGGATCGCTCCAAGCTGTGCTGGCTGCCTGCCACGGCTGCCGCGTTGGTCAACGAGTCTTGGCGTGTTCAATTGATAAGATCAACGGCTTCACACGTCAACTCGGGTTGGCAAACTGTTACCGACCCCGTCCTGGAAGACGGGTTTGTAGACCATTCTGAGACAATTTATGTATACCGTTGGAACCATCGCGCCGAATAGATGCAGAATCTGCTGTTAGCTGAAATACGAAAATGAGGTGGACTCCTGCCTTTAAGATAGTGCAGTTATTAAGTGGCTTTTGCATCATGTAGTAGTTCTTCAAGAAGAAGTCTATGTATTTCAGCCTTCTAAACCTCTTCAAATGAGGTAGAAGGCCTGAAACACAAAAATGCGAACAAAACGAGGAGGAAGCCTCAACAAACTGAAATCCGAAACTTGACAAGCTGTTAACAGTGCAACGGTCGAGAAAGCTCTCATGGAGTCGCCAACGAAATGATTAGAGCTGGATGACATTCATTTTGAAAAATCTTGGCATTACTATTCAAGGAACGTATGAGCAAAATTATTCCACACCAGCGAAAAATCTCCAAAGCGATTCACTACGAAGAAGCATGACTGTGACGATCTGGGAAACCATCGGTCTATCGCGTGATTGCCCGGCATCAACACCTTCTTCAGTCTTTACCAGGATTATGATTGAAAGAGTTACGATGTTGTTGTATTGTTATCATTCAAGGGAACAAACAGGTTTCACAGTCAGTTATTCGACTTTCGACCGACTTCAGACTTTTAATCAACTATGTTTTTGTGAGCTGTACACAAGGATGTTAGTGAGCTTTTTATTATTGGCCAACATTTCGGCGGCAGAATGTAGATTGTGCAACATCTAAGTCGAGATATGGCTTGTGGCAGAACGTCTCATTCTACTAACAAGTCTAACGGGTTCGATCGACACAAACACCATTCAACGGTGAACTTGGAGAGGTGCGACTTTTATTCTCGCTAGTTTTGTGATTTCGGACTATGGCCTGGTTCTTGATTGCTCAACCAAGGCGGGTATTCAAGGCAATACGACAGTTGAAAGTGGTTCGGTAGACGAATTTTTCCCAGTTTGACCCTTGAAAATGGGTGCCAATTTTTGGGCGTTTTCCACGAATCCACGCTGCCTAAGCCAGAGGAGCAGGAATGAGGACCCACCTGTTACTCACTGACCTGGCCAAACCTTGCTCTATTCGACCACTACTGCTTTCACCTCTTGCTGGAAAAATGTTCACTTCTGAAAATAATGTTGGAAACGCTCCCCACCAGTTGATCGTCTCTAGCTTTCTAAGCTGTTAGCTCAACCAAGCCAGCACTAAGGAGGCAAGGCTATACCGATTGTATAGTGGCCCATTTGGATATCTTGTACCGCATCTTGCTTTAGAAACGAGACTCGAAATCTTGTCATTCAAAATCAGACATTTCATACTTGATGACCTAATAGAATGAGACGTTCTGCCACAAACCATATCTCGACTTAGATGTTAAAAAGTCTACAGCCCGGCGCCGAAACGTTGGCCAATAATGAAAAGTTCACTAACAGCCTCGTGTGCGGCTTACAAAAACATAATTCATGCTGATATACCAATACCGATTTTCAAGGACGACCGGAGTTGGGAACTACTAGTCAATTATTGTACATAGCAGTGATGCAACCATGCCATTCTCAGTTGTCTGGCATTCATCGACTCCGGGCAACCCCTTGATTTGATTGAAGATTACAAGAAAACGAAATCCTTAATCAGAATGTCTCTAAGAAATACGTCAAAATCCTTCACAAAACTAATGGCAGTTGTGAAACGTACAGCTGTTTATTTGCGGACAATGTAGCCGGAATTGGCAAGATCATCGACTACTGAATAATTTCAACGAAGTGAACGAAGCTCGGTCAACAAATAGAACACGATCAGATAGTCGAAAGAAAACAAGTCGAAGAAGGCGATGGTCCAGGTTTTTCAGTACAGAATAAATTCTCAGGATCATAGAAAGGTATCAAAACTTTAGAATATATGTCTACTTCAGATAATATTAATATTTCAGATAAATAATAGATAATAATAATAATAATAATAATAATAATAATAATAATAGATAATACTAATATTTGAGATAAACATTCTTCTTGTTCTATGCTAAGAATGTGAAACCTAGCCAGTACAGCAGTCAGATAAACAAAACTAATGGCAACAAAAATTGTCAAGGAAGAAAGACGTCCTTGGAGTAATTGCATGACACTATCAGAGACAAAGAAAACAAGATCAAGTCCAAAGATACCTACAGTGATGCGAAACAGCTTTGGGCAAGCCAGTTGGTGGCCCTGGCAACAAAGGATGGACAGAAAACGTAAAATTTCAATAGTTCTCAAGCAAGAAGTTACTAGTAGGCTGCAAATTTTACTCCCAGAATAGAATCCACTATGGAATACATTTAATCAGAGAAAACAGCTCCAAAATTTGCAAGGAATAAACGAGTGTATCCGGAAAGGAGCCTGGAAGAAGTGAAGCGAGCAAGAGCACTCTACATCCTGCACAATCTAGCTATCGAAAGATGTAGATAGATGAGAGGCACGCAGCAAACTCCTTTTGCTGTCAGCCGTGTTGATTGATTACAAGGCATATTCGTTAAGGAGAACGAAAGGAAGGGTACTGGAAAAGAGATATAACAAAGAAAGTAAGTGTGCAACTTAAGTCGAGTGTGATCCATGAAATATGGGAGCTATTTACATGAGGAAAAGGTCGTGGGTAGCGAATCGTACATGAAAACAGTATGTATTGTGGTTAAATCACATGAGATTTGGAAATTGATGGAAAAATCCAGAGTCGCAAACACACACCTGTAAATACATCAAATTGAAAGTTCGGCCCCTATGGGAATTTCCCGCGATTAGCCGATGATGGAACTAACGAGATCCATATGTTGTGCTAACTACCGAAAACCATGCGATGTACTTCCACCACACAATGGAAGAGCCTGCATTAATTCTGCGTGGGTCCCCCCCCCCCCCTTCTCCTGACCTAGATGGGCACTTATGCATGTAAATACCTCTGCTTTAGGAACTAACAGCCTTCCCTTCCCCTAGTATGAAATTCTGTGTGATATATGCGTAGTATTTAAATATTCACTGGTTGTCAAGGGATATAGAATACAACCAGTTTAAAATATTATAGTACTGTAACAGGGGCGAAAGTTCCAAGAGAGGCGAAGAGAGCTTTACTACCTTCGTGTAACTCTTCATGTCCAACATTACCAGCTGTAAGCTACGATGAAAAGTTTTACTGTTTAATTGCATTTCCCAACACTCTTACAAAAACCGCCAATTTAATTCCTATGACGCTTGCACATAGGGAATTTGCGAGAAACAAATACTGTCATGGTTGCTGAAACCCTGCAAAATGCTATTAGCACTCCCTTCGACGATTTTGTAAAATTAAATCTAAGTTGTCCTGACCACCTTTGCAAACTTGGGTAATTAATCCGTTATCGGTAAACGTGACGAGTTATAATAAAGAGAAAATTTCAATACATGAAGAATAAGAAATGATGGAATAAGTTGCTAAAGAACCGTGAAGGTGAATAACGTCAATCACGAATGCACCTCGCCGTATCAGCTATGCGAAGCGGCCGGGCAGTGGGGATATCGGGTGTTGCCCCGCACGCGCCGCGTATATGGTGCGATGCTCCAGGCCGCGGGAGGTGCAATCGTGATTGACGTCCCCTGCAGATCGATATTTCAGCTAGTAGCTTGATGTTAACACGAGACTTGTGAGACCTGTTGAAATGTAAGATTGAAAGTCAAAATCTTTGTCGTGAAGATTACCAAGGTTCAACCTGATTTCACGCGGTGCCTCGAAGCTCATTTAATGGGAGTAAGTGAAGAAAGTTTCGTGAATAGGCACCGATTCAATGGTTTCGGAGTTGTAATTTCATTTCTTTCGCTATGCTGAGACCTTTATTGATGTTCCAGATGCACATGCGCTGCGAGCATGTTTTCACCACGCCCCTGTGCAAAACACTCAAAGATCAACACACTCAGTGAATGAATAACCATATCGCGCAAAGTGGGTGTCAGATGCGTGCTCAGCATCGTTTGAATTTGGCGCTCATGCGCGCCATCCAGATTTTTGGAAAAAGTGTCGTAAGCGTTTCTATGTTTTATATATAGATATGGAGCTTTATATTGATACCTGCAAACGACAGTGTTTTCAGAGAAAGTTTGCTACAGTATGATTTATAACATTGTGGTGACTATGTAATTGATAAATAATACGACGTTATCTAAGCAAGAATATTCATAGCAATCAATATATCACACCCAGCGGTGCTCCTACACACGAGGCATAGACACTGGAATTATACTCTTTCCACGCCCACCCCATATCTTCTTCTTTGAAAACACGCCCAAGTTTCTGCTTCTCTTCTGACACCATAGAATCTTCCGGTAGGCGTTTTTTGGAGAAGAAATTCCGCGCCAAGCAATAATCCTTCGTCGGGGCAGTCGTCAATCATTTTCTAAAAACACCCAGAAAAAGAAACCGCACTTCTATGTCGGCTTTCATACCATTTCTAGAACGAAATAGCGCTACATGAACCAGTGCTTACTAGTGCCAGTCGCAGATTGTTTGGCTGGGCTCTGAAGACAGATGAGTGGCGTTTTAGGCAACAATATGCTTGGAAGAATGAAAATTTAGGAAGATTTAAGCAAATGCGTAAGACCTTTCAAAACTGGTTGATTGTCAAGATAAAAACACAAGTGCCGCGACTATCACGACCATCAATGAAGCCATCTCAAATCTGGCGCCATGTTATGCTTATGTTTTATACTAAATTTCTTATGTAGCAGACAGGTTGTTATACCTAAGTGTAAGGAATATGTAATGTCGTTATACCTAAGTATACAACATAATACCTAAGTACAATACTGCTCACGGGATCGTGAAAACCTACGGTCGCTCCGCGGAGTCACCATTGCACACCGTCGCATTGCCATAACGTTCGTAGAATTGCACCAATCAAAACGATTTGGTTACCATTCGATTTGTCTCAAAGAGATCTGTCAGATGACCTACTTACCGTCGAGGAAAACTTTAGGTTTGCTGGTTTTGTCCAAGTGATCGATATATCTATTGATGTCATGTAATGGATAGGGCTAGTAGTAGCGCAATTTATCTCCAATACAAGCTGAAACCTAAAACTAATCACTGCTAGGAACTGTAGGAACCCCCTAGAACTGGCTCGAACTTGTTAAAGGACCCGCAGAGCCAGAAGATCGTCATCGGAGCACATTTTTATCGCAACCCCGAAAATTTTTCTGGAAATTTCTCTAGTTCGAAGGAGCATGTTGATGCGCTGTGAACTCCAAACGCCAAGGGGGTGATAATTCTCTCCCAAAGTGGCATCCTTCGTTCTTCGTTTTTGAGGAAAACCGTCGAAAGCGGTCAAAAGATGGTCAAAAACCACTATTTTACCATTAATGACGTTTCTTTTCCAAAAATGAATACGGTTCCTTAAAAACGAAGGATGCGGCTTGGCGGGGATTATTGCTCGTGTAGTGCGCACCCATACCGAAAATTTCAACATGATCCACCGCCTATAAAAAGAGCAACACCTGATTATCACTGGAGCTCGTCAGAGTTCAAGGAGAGTATGAAGTGATTTACAATCCGTTGAATTTATATTAGACTAGAGGGTATGCCCGGCTTCGCACGAGTGTTTTAATACCCCGGCTGTTTTACACCCGATGAAGGAATTTGCTACCACCAACAGATCCATTGAAGATGCTCGCCACTTTGGTGATGAGCATGTTACGGACCCGAAAATTCTTTTCTCTAGCCTATCTATTGGCGAAAAATGAAAAAGTTGTTTGGATAATAACTTTGTGGAAGATTTCCATATTTGTGTTCAGCTTCTTTGAGAACGTCAGTGAGTGGGCCCCTACCCTTCCCTAAGCAGGAGCGAAAAATTCAAAAACTTGACTAAATATTCGATCAAACCAATAACTCAGTTTCTCCATATTTGGTTTATGTTCAGCACATTCGAGAACCCCAGTGGACATGTCGTCAGCGATTCCTAAGCGAAAATTGTCGGGTATCGATAAAACCAATAAATCGATATTGTCGTTCAAAACGCTTGTCATAGTCGAGTCCAGCATATTCGAAAGCGCCAGTGCGCATACCCCCACCGACCTCTGAGCGAAACTTGTGAAAAATCGATAAAATCAATAAATCGGTACCGTTATAAAAGATGGTTTCATGTTCGTGTTCAGCGCATTGAGATACCCCAGTATACATCTCTTCGCCGCCGCCTACTCAAAAACAGCGAAAAATCAATAAATCGATAATGTCGGTCAAAATGGTTGTCATATTCGTGTTCAGCATATCGAAGAACCCCAGTCTGCACGTCCTCGCGACCTTATGAACAAAAATGACGAAAAGCCAATAAAATCGATATAATCGATTAGCTAATCGATTAAGTCAGTCAGTCAGTCTAGGTAGCCTGCAGGTCCTTGGTGGACAATCTTCCGCGATTTCTATTCCGAACATACATACAAACACACAAACAAATACACAAACTTTCGCTTTTGTATATACAGATGAGTCTGTTCGGCAAGCAGGAGTATATTTCATGAAGGATTGATCCAGTCGCAACTCTGACTCTTCCCAGACGCAGGTTAGAAGCACAAGTTTGCGGCTGTGACCCTAATTTTCATTCAGAGTATGCAGGTATCGTCGGCTGCCTTTCAAAGAATATTCTTTAGAAGTGGGCGAGAGTAAAAACCATGACCATCACATCACGACACATCACATCTAGTATGAACCATAAAACCATCACCGGACGCTATAACTGCCCCAACTATGCTCGATGCCTACTAAGTCCTGCTGGTCAGTGACTACCACCGTGCTGTGCCCTGGTTACGGTAGGGTTAGGGAGAAGTACAGTCCAAAGAAGAGCTTCAAATTGCTTTCAATTTGCAAAATCAATGTGATATTCGTAATCAGCATGTCAAATAACCCTCGTAGACAAAATTCAGGTGATTCCGTGAGATACCCCACTTACCCTAACCCTACCGTAAGCGCACCAAAATGGGGTTACGGTACAAAATATGTGTGATATTCGTGACCAACATGTCAAATAAGTCCCTTAGCTGAGGTTTCGGAGAAAAATTTTTGACTTCGAGATTTTGGGGCAGAACAAGTGAAATAGTGTCTTTCACTCTCCATCTGGGTGTCCAAGATGGAGGAGACCCCACTTTTTCTTCCGACGCCTCCCCTCCCGCCCACTTTCTGCGTCCGGCACTATCATAATGCTATACTGCTATCGGTTTGAGTAGGTAAGGTACTGCCCAACATTGAATGTCGATTAGAACGAAGTTGAGTCATGTGCTAAATATTTCCGATGGATGGTATTGTCCAGATTAGTATTCTCTGGACGTGATAAATAGTATAACGTAGGCATCCGGGACAACTCGTACATGGGTAAATTCAAACGTCTGGACTGTAATAATCTACTTAACTTTCCCAGAAGTTGAAACACCTAATATCGTTGGTTATTGTTGTCACATAGCTTTCTTTACATTTTCCAGGCAACTATTAAGTCAGTCGGCATCGAAAGTGCGTCACTGTAGGTCTGGCATTCTATCAACAATTAGTAGGAACCACGTAAGTGTTTCTCTTGAGACAGATTCTAAGAAGAAGTTTGTCTATTCCTAGTCATCGTCAGTACATATTAAAGGCTCCGTATGGGAAAGTAAAGGGGTAAGATGTAATGTTTACAAGTAGAACACGAGTAAAAGGAAACTAGTAATTTATCTTTTTCTTTGTGATGGGGGTGTACATACTTCTACCCGTAATCCTCACGAGACCTTGTTTTTTTGTTCTCCGTTCTGAACAAGGAGCACTACAGCTACCGATGGCGCAGAAAACGGGCGCTAGGGGGGGGGGAGGGATTGTGGGGGAGGGGCTGGAGTCTCCGCCACTTCAGGAATCTGTATAGAAAATCAAAAAAAAGAATAAATGAATAAAAATAAATATCTGCTACTATGTCGAATGACTTTAAGAATAATAAGAGAACAACAAAAAAAAAGAAAACAAACAAATAATACAAGAGAAATAAGAAAATACTACAAAATATAATAAATACAATAAATACAAAATACAAGAAAAATAAACAAATAAATAAATAATAGAAAGAAACAAATAGAAATCAACTCGTGCAAAATTTCCATTATTTTATAATGTGCATTAATTCCAAAAATTCGATGACCCATTCTTTGACGGTGACCCCCTCCCCGTCCCCAAACTCCGCGTCCGTCACTGATGGCTATCCAGGAGGAAACTTTGTTATTGTGCTGTGCACCTCATAATCCTACCCAATAATACAATAGCAATACAAGAAATAAGGTAGATTACCCAGGTGTCCTAAATTTTATCCTCTGATTACTCTAACCTCACCTTGCTATTCATTCTGTGATTCCTGGTACATAGCTGGTCTCCGATGAGGCTTTTCAGTACCGCTACCACCAAGATGGGCTAGTTTGAAAATTAAATTGTATTCACAGACGAGATTTTCGAGAATACAGGGTGACAACAAAGTCTTTGTCCAATGATAACAAACTATGGAACTAGGATTAGATAGGCTGGTAACCCAAAAATTTGCCTGGCCTGGTATGTGGGGAATTCATGCGCTTTAAGAAAACATCCTTGGATTCTAAATGTCTCTCTTGGCTTTTCTGGAAAGTCAACAAAACCTTCGACGACTGCATCGCACGTTTATTGCTTTTCCCTCTGGATTTTGACGGCAAACGTCTGTCACTTTATTTTTGTCAGTTTGTTCTCACCCTGTATTTTGATTCGTGACAAACCACAATGGATCCGGAGGGTCGGAGAGATTCATCTTCGTTTTCTTGGGCGAAAACCATCCAAGCCGCCAACTACGTCAGAGAATAGAAAAACTATTATACTAATCGCTCTTTCTATTTTGAGCATCTAATCCATCATGACAAAATTCTGGTGATGCGCTGGCAGAGTACTCGTCGGCCACTTCACCAATTTGGAATAGCTGAACAAGAGAAGGGTATCACGTAGGTAATTAACATTGAACAGGAGTGACACCAATACGAATAAAATTTACGCTAAGACCGTTGCGAGTATAGTGATGTCCTCCGTTGTTTCATTTCCTTTTTCCCATTGATTTGAAGAATATTTCCGGCATAACAGCAGGCATTTGACTCTTGTCAAGTACAGGCGCACTGAAGCAATATTTTCCACTGGAAATCACCTTTTGATACTTCAACGCCTGAATGTTGTTGATGATTTCGATCGAGACATAATTACATAAATTGAACTCTTCTCAGAACTCTTAGAACAGCTTTAGGACAACTCGCTAAGAAGCATTTGTTGACTAGGTTTCTGATCGCATCCGAAACTTGCTTGCGCCTAAGCTTGTTGACAACTTGTTTTCGCTCTATCTTGCCGGTAGGTTGTCGGTCTCGAAGCTTGTCGGCAACTTGTTTTCTATCTTTCCTGTTTCATGTTAATTTGCGCTTCAGCCCGAGCGTGACTCAATCGGTGAAGCAGACCTATTTTACTCGTCCAGCCTGTACAATTCGGGAGGTTGCAATCCTCTCGGAATGGGAGTAGAGCGTTATAACCAGAATGGGCGGGGCCACTAAGCCACTGGCCAATCGCAAGTCCAGTCAGTACCGCCGTTCCCAAATGTAACCCTCTATACCCTCCTGGGACTATTTATGAACAGGATTCTCATCCCATAAACATGTCCTACGTAGTGGAGCAATTGCTTCGGTTTCTTCCAGAATTTTAAGGATTTCTAAGAAGCACTAGTCTGACTTTGGCTAGAGCCTTAGTCTTCTGGGTGTTCACTCCAGAAAGATGTTTCCGAAGTTAACATTGAAAAAGATGAAAAAACACTTTAAAAAACACTTAAATTAAAACATATCACGTTATTTCACTATTTTATAACTGTTTACTTTAATTTGTATTAATTTGTATGTATGCAACTGAATTTGAATTCAAATTTTTGATAGCTTTATAACTGTAATCTCAGTCCGAGCCCCGAAGTTGCGCAGACCCCATTTTTGTTTCCATTGTTTCACTCTTTTTTCAGGATTAAAAGGTTACTTTCAGGATATCCTGACTGAGCTCGTAAACATTAACAAATGTGACTACAACTAGAATCCGGTAAGGTACAATAACTTTATGAGTGCTAGAGGACATTTAGAACAGCATGCGTAGTTCTTTATGGTTTTCTGCAAAGCATTCGTAGGTGCTTAGGCAGACTTGCATTCGAAATGTAGTAATACACGTAAAAACCACAACTTAGCCGGCAAATGAGCTTTCTCGGAAGGATTCTGCGTCATTTCTGCGTGCAGAAAGTCTAGACAGGCCCGTAAATTTTTTCAGTGCTGCAAAAACCATTCATGTGTGCTATGCCTAATGAAAAGATATTTATAGCACTAAAATTGGTGGAATGAGTGCACTAGATAACTTATGAGAGCTTCTGCACTATGCTATTTCCCAAAAATAAACCTTGCAAAATGCCATTGAGCCAGAGCCGCCGGCTTCTTTGGAACCATAAAGGACTTTCTCCCGTAGTCATTTCCTAGTCTTGGTTACTGGTAGGGACAAATAGTGCATGAGCTATAGCCGTTGGCATCGAAAGCCAGCTGAGATGCAAAAAAAATCACGGAATACTGCAATTTTATAACGTGAGACACCGTGAGACACCGGTGACTCCCTGATTTCGGTGCTGCATCGTAGCACCACTCTTACGCCGCCTACACAAGATATTTTCAATCTCCTGCAGGAAATTGAATTTAATGGAGCATAACTAACCTAGGCATGACCGATTCCCTTCATTATACACCTAAGGGCAGGTGAGGCACTGGTAACTCAAAGATACCCGTAGTGTGCAATACCGCTACCGATTGCTCCTTTTTCCATGGAAAAGCACAAATACCGAAACGTAGATGAGCTCTACCCAACGTGTACATAACATTTTCGTTACATCCTAGGCAATCTGACACATTGGAAAAGTGATGAGACACCGGTGACGCACTTATTCCGGTAGTGTACACACGATCAGTAGCGTACCATAAGGCCATGCTTCCGCCTCACAAACAAAATTATCTACTTTCAGCAAAAAATCCGGTTGTTTTAGTGTGGCGGATATGGTGTACAGTCCTTCAACGTAGGACCAGGTAGACACAGGAGAATCACTCAAGGATCCTAATTTGTGAAGCGTGAGACACCGGTGACTCATTTTTCACAACTAGGCTAGCTCTCTGAGAAAAACGAAAAAAAGCAACATACTTGGGTGAATAGAGGATTTTTCTTTAGCAAAATATACCATTTTTCGTGAAAGAAAGCTGCCCATTCTGGATAGACGGGAAAATACAGAACTTTCTTAGGAATGTTTATGAATTCTGCTACTAGTTCGTCAGTTCGGCGCCGGGTCGTTAGATAGCAGTTGGTTGCTACCACCCGAACACTAGTCGTGCCTTACCTGCAAGTGCCAGTCGGTGCGCGCGCTGCCTACGCTGAGATTTCGACGGAATGGCGTGAGAAGCGTTAAAGTTGAGTAAAATGAATGCGAAAAGCGTGGAACAGGTTTCAAAAGAAGATTTCAAGGGTAAAAGAAGATTTCAAGGGCATATTTGGGGTAAATTCACTCGTTTGGTCCACTATCACAGTGCAATTTCGAAATCACCAGAACATTAATTCATAACAACGAAAAACTTAAAGGGAAAAGCTTGATTCTGAAAAGATTGGTGAAGTGCCGTGAGCGAGACTTGTTATGAATATTTCTAAATATTAGTCCATCTCACATTTTTCACTCTGGAATCGTCATCCATTCGGCTGTTGCAATTTTAGTTCCAGAGAACCAATAAATTAAGTGAGAATTAAGAAAAAGATTGAAATTTCTGGATTCATTCAAACTACGCAGAGTCCCGCCCCAGTTGTTTGTTCGTAGCGCGTAGGTAGCGCGCGCACCGACTGGCAATTGCAGGTAAGTCGCGGCCAGTGTTCGGGTGGCAGCAACCAAGTGCTATCTAACGACCCTCTGCGGTCAGTTCGTCTTAAATCACACAGAAACCAAAGACGTAAAAGTGCTCACAAACAGCGGTAATAGCAGTGATTATAAGTATAGAGTATTGTGAGGGAATGTCAGAGATCTCGAACCTGACTAAATCCGAACGTCTAGACTGCTTGCCTAGATCCTTTATGAGGTAGTGTTTAGCTGGGAGTTATTTGGGCCTTGTGACGATTACAGCTATATAGTATATGTTGCATAGGTTGTAATCACGCAGAAATTTCTATGCCGGAGATTTTGCCATATTCTGGGTTTGAGTGGATATAATACTACTCATAGTATATCCTATCTGATGAAACGGGGTTCGGTATTTCATGCACTGGATTGCGCTTCCCCTGGTGTCCGTGGATCTCGCCGCGCGGATGTGAAAACAAGAAGAGAGCTCGCTTTGAACAGAGTGGATTTTTTGTGTTTGTTAGGACATGAACTTCATTTCGGATACGTATGTGTAAGGCTTTTCCGGATGCTGTCTCATCTACAGGATAATTTCGGTGCATCTACATTTATGACGCACCTTGCAACGTAACATTAATAACACCCAACCATTATACAGCACAAACTAAGCATTAGCTGAGATTTAAAGCACACAGTGAGGTGAAGACATTGATACTAAGAAGATAGAAGAGATGGTAAGTGATAGAAAAATCATTAGAAATACAGGTGATTCTCATGAGGACTTCATGTACTTCTCCAGAGTCCTTTCAAATGACTTCATTTCGGATACGCATTTGTTAGTTTCTTGTGTTCTCCTATTTACATTCAAATATCGGCGCATCAACCTTTATGAAGCTATATCATATCTTTATGACGCTATATCATAGCTATATCATATCGGGATGATTGAGTTCTTGTTATGTGCCTCGGAATCAGCCCACGCTCCTATTATTCTTTCTTCGTCTTTTCAGTACGAGTTTCCTGGAAGTTTCACGTGTGATCGACTCTCTAATGTTGTATAGTACCTGCTGTTGGAGATGCGAGTATCCGTAAAGGATTTTATAAGTTATCACTAGATCGAATTTTCACCGACGGACCGCTAACGATTGCAGCTTGTGGTTAAAGCTTTTAGTTTTGCTGCATGGCAAAACCCGCTTGTAGTTTTGATCAAAAGTGTAGCGATTGCTTCTGTGCGCTTTTTGGTTGCCTCGCTGGACTCGGGTTTAGGTAGCAGGCACAAGTCATGCTGCAAAATTTGGGGTATTAACTTTATTAAACTTTATCTCTAGATATTCGTAAGGCAGGTGAAGTATTGCACAAATAAATACAGTAGGCGTCGATGAGGATGCGTTTTCCGCAGCGCTGAAAAACACGCAGCGCGACACGCCGCTCACGCTAAAGTCCTGTTCGCGACAACAACCCAGAGGATTTTCTCGATAGTTAGTTAATTTTCTTAATAGTCAACATCAAGTAGGATGGAAAAGTATCAAGGAGATTAGCATAATGAGGTGCAAGTAAATGAACGAGATGAGACAAACACGCATGAGCTAATAAATATGTCAATGATGTAAGCGGCACTGACGGTACTGTGTACAAGGAAGCTGCACACCCTTTAATATACTACTGATGAAAGGAGGGGATGCAGCTGCAGCAGTTACTTCTGTACAGTTAAGGTTTTCGGGCATGCAGCTGCACCTTAGAGGAAAGCTACCGGCACAATAAAAAGCGCAACATTCTGTGCAAGGCGCAGAGTCAAGTACATTGATTGAAATATTGAAACATTGACTGCACATTGATCGAGAAATATATGCGGTGGATACGTTTGGAAACGGTATAGGTTATGATTCTCTAGCAAACGATTACATGGTGAACGACTTACTTCATGAATGAAATTCTTCGTGAGTGTTGGCTTTGAGCACATTAGGCCGTAGATTATTGTAATTACAGGTAGACTTCATCACATTTTGCAGGCACTTAGTGAGTCTTACAGCACCGACAGTACTTTAGTATAGTAACTTCATAACCTTCTTACAAAATGAAACACCTGATCTCGTAGATAACTGTCAGTATATAGGTTTCTTCACATTTTCCAATCGATCACAGAGTCAGAAAACATTGAACTTGCGTCACTAGGTGATACATGCCATTAAACTTCAACTAGAAACTACGCAAATGATTTTATTGGAGCAGATTCAGAGGGAAAACCTGCCATCCTTTAGATATCTTCAATATTTCAGGCCTCAGACTGGATAGGAGGAAAATACGATAAGGACAAACAGCGAAAAGGGGATGCATAGGCAGCGGAAGGAGCATAAGATGGACTAATTGTAGTATTTAACCTCAAGAATTTCGTTGCAAATCAGCCTAGAACAAGTAATGTTCAGCCTTTCATACACTCCTAACTGAAGCGGATTTGCAATAACAGTACCGTAACCACTTCAATTACATTTTAAATTTCAACCTGCCATTTGCATGCATAAAATGACTCAAAGTACTTTGTGATATTATACCAACTGAAGTAAATTCCTAGAGACGTACGGACAAAAAGTGCAGGACACCTGATAGACGCGGATCTCTGATATTGTTGTCCGCAAATCCCTCGTGATTATCGGAGCATTATAGTATTGCTGTTACTGTAGTGCAGATGTCCAGGAGAATAAGATAATTATCCCCCCAATGTATTTTAATTTCATGCACTTGAAAAAGAGGGTTCTGTGCTTCCTCAGCTAACCAGAGTGAACGACTTTTTTCCCACAAAACGTCGTATACTTAGCTGAGAAAATTCGCAGAATATCGTTGAATCCTGCATTTTTAATAAATTTTTGCCAGAGAGCAGCGCTTTTGAACGGCTAGCGTGAGTATCATCAGTGAGTCGCCGTTGTTTCACGCTCTACAAATAAGCGTATCCCAATATTTCTTTTTTGTCTCACCTAGGTTTAAAGGGCACTAGAAAGACTGTGCACCATGGCAGCTACAGCCCGCTGTCTACAATTGAGCGATTCCTAGTTCTGCAAAAAGGGGGCTGCTCAAGGAGTAAAACGTGACTGAAGGAAAAATGGGGGTAATAAACAAGTAGGAGTGACGAGCAGGAACCACTGCATGTAGCATTCCTCGATCTGGAGAAAGCCTTCGACCGTGTGCTACACGAAATCATCTGGCGCGCCGTGTTGGCACTGCGTTCCTGAGGAGCTCACCGAGTGGGTCGGGATTCTCTACGCGAACGCAATGAGTCGAGTGCAGGCGGCCGCAGGCACGTCAGCGAACCTCCCATCTACATGGGTATACATCAAGGATCAGCCCTCACCGCTTCTTTTCGTAGTCGTCATGGACGCTGTTACGAGTACGATCATGTGGACCCTGCTATACGCAGATGACGTCATGCTCACGTCTGAACAAAAGGAGAACCTCGAAAAGCAGACACAGGCCTGGAGCGAACGTCTAGCGCGGTTCGGTCTTTGGCTCAACACTCTAAGCCGATGGCGACCTAGCCAATGAAGTCGTCGCTCGCATCAACGCTGCATGGTTAAAGTGGCGTTCGATGACAGGAGTGCTGTGCGACAAGAAGATCCCGGATCGCTTCGAGTTGAAGGTGTGTCGAGCAGTCGTTAGACACGTCGCACTGTATGGTGCAGAATGTTGGCCAGCCACCAAGGAAGTGGAACACCGCCTGGGTGTGATGGAGATGAAGATGTTACGATAAATGGCTGGCATCACGCGCAGACCGCGTCCGCAATGGAAGGATCTGTGAACAGTTCGGCATAGCCACGCTGACAAGCTCCGCGAAACCCGCCTTAAATGGTACAGCCACGTTCTGCGTGCCAACGAAGACACCGTCTGCAAAGCAGGTCTTGATCTCGAAGTACCGGCAAAACGGTCAAAGGGGCAGCCGAAGCAGCGGTGGCTAGACACACTTCATGTCGAGCCGAAGCAAGTTTGTGCTCGCCTAGACCAGGCGCACGATTGAGCGAAATGGCGTCAGAAGATCAGGAGAGCGGACCCAATCAACAAATGGGACAAACGCCAGAGAGAAAGATCCTCACTTTCATAAGTGAGTGCCATTGCGTCTCTGCACAACTCAGACGTTCATGGATCCATTCAAATGTGGACAGAGGGCAATGTTATGTTTGTACGTTTTGTACGGTGGAAAAGGGGGTATGTATCATCGTGAGGGAAAACGGGGCGTGGTACTGTTCTGCGATTGGTTCGTTCAAATCCTCCTCCCGCCCCAAACGGTTGACTCGTTCTCTTCGCGCGCGATTCCACTATACATGACAATGCAAAATTTGAATGCTATAGAGGACGAATTGATCTTGAAGGGCGGGAAGGCTCCTCCTCGTTTTCCCTCACGATGATACACACCCTATCCAAGCAGCACTTTTATTATTAATTTTCTAGAATAGCTCAAAATTGCAAGGTCACCGCAGAAAAAATAGCGACAGAGCTCGCCGAGTTCCACGGCAACTGGATGGCCAAAGTTGTTGTTTGATCCTGCTCCACCAAGATCTACGGTCTATAAATATCATTAGCGAAGCGTGAGCAAATAGAGGGCACATTAATTAGGCAGGCAGTAATTAAGACGAAATTACTGGAAAACAAGAGCTCACTAGGCTCGTATCCTTATTTCGTAGGAGCCAGCGCGTGTTGATTAGGAGACACTACACTGCTAAACCACTGATCAGGGCTTGAGGTATTGTCCAAATGGATGTAGGTTAATGTCTCTAGTGTTTCAAGAATTAATTAAAAGCCGAACTGTTCAATAAACGAAGTCACATGACTAAGACACTGTTCTTGAAGGTCTTCCTAGGCGTCTATTAGGAGGGTAGCTGTTCAATTAGCAAAATATCTCCATTACCATGGTACATAATTTAGCAAAAATCAAGTGAAAGTCTATTCCTCTGGCTGCCTTTTTGGTATCTGTCTTCCTAGCGATTTGTCTGTTTGTTTATCTGTCTGCCTATCGTGGAGAATTTTGTCGAGAAAAGAAAATGGTTACAAAAGCAAAAGAAATCATTGAAATTCAACTAATTAATTATTTAATACAACCACTTTCACTCTTAAATCGAGGAATATGTATTTCCCAGATTCTGTCTTGCTTCGGAGGAAAAATTACGCCGACAAAAAGTACGACTCTGCCTCAGCGAAAACCGTGAATATCGTGAATTTCAGGGAAATTCCTACAAAATCCTGAATCAATTCCCAGTAATCTCAGGTGCAACTGAACTTCACAATGTGATGTCTGTGAACGATAAGGAGAAGCAGGTGCCGCTCAGATACTGATCATGCTCCAGACGTCTACCGTTAAAAAAATGGCTTAAAAACACCTGGAATGAGATAGAAATGAGCTTTTATAGTGACAAATCGAGTACATGCACATAAACGGTTAACGAGACAATCATTTCCCTGACAGTAAATTGGATTCTTGACAAACAAGCAACAGTTGTGCTAGGAAATCCGTACTCATTTTAGAGTAAATGCGGAAGTTGTTAGGTAGAAGTAGAGTCTAGCAGTAAATAATAATCCTAGACGACCTATGAACGGTTTCCGGAAGGGTTATTCAAAATTTATACTACACATTTAAACTGTGTATTTTCCAATAACTATCCAAATGCACGCTTGCGTAGGTCTATATGTATTGTGCTTGTACATACATGCCTGCATACATACATTCGTGTATGTATGCACATGTAAATATATACGTATAATCACATTACACATTACAAGTTTCCTTTACCTTACTGACGAGTGCAGGAGGAAACTTATAATAGCTTTGTTTCGTATAAGGATAATGCACGAAACGAAAACAAGCAGCAGATCCAAAAATTGAAATATAGAATTATATCACTAATTCCAGGGGAAAGAGACACAGGTAATCCCTTTTCGTAAGACTTGTGTTCTCTTTTTACTGGAAATGGCGAGAAGAAATCATGATAGAAGCTGTTCAGGGCTCCTACGACGATCTATCAAGATCAAATGTCAGGCGAGAACATGTCATCTCCAAGGATTATCGAAGGTAAATGGGGTAAGAGTGGTAGACTATGAAGACATCCAGCACGAGAACTCTTAGTAGATGACATTTTCATAGATTTCGTGGAGCTTACTAGGAAAGTACCTACAGTACATAGTGGAGGACCTTTTCGCTTGATCGCGTTAACCACCTTGTCCTGTAAAAGAAAGGAAATTCCGAATAAATCCAATCACATGACGATAATGAAACAGTGAATTTATAATGCAATGGTCGGCAGGTGCGAAGCGGAAAGACATACTTAAAATTGGTAAAGCAAATTAATATTGAAGCATTAGTACTTGGTGTCAAGATATCTTTCTTCATTAAAGACATAATTTGGATCTCTGGATGCTCAAAGGATCATCTGATTTGAAGGAATCCGAAAGTTTATTCAAAAATCGTTTTTGAGGATTTCAGATGAGAAGAATCTGCAGGAGTTGCTGATCATAATGATATATGTGATTCCGTGCACGACTACCGAAAAATCCGTTTATCGGCCTCATTTTTCAGGGAGCTTGTGGGCGGGGCCAAGCCGCGAGGACAAAATTTCTCAACACTGCACTTCAGGTGGGCACTTTCAAGAAAAAACTCATGTTCTTCGTGTGAGTTCTTCATCACCAACTCTGTGACAGAATAGAATAGAAGGTGCTCTTCATATGTTACCAGCAAGAAACTGACAGGTGCGGAAATCTCGTACTCCCGCGTTGGCTCCGCCCAAAAGCTCCTCAGAATAAGGGTCCAAAAAATGGGTTGCTAGAAACGTCTGCACGGAGTTATGTATACCGCTATGACCAGCAGCTCGTAGAGATTTTTTACACATGAAAATCTCAGGAATGATTCCGAGGTGAAGCGGTGCCTTTGAGTAGGCTCAAGCTACGTATGTGCCAGAAGTATCTAGATGTTTCGCAAGCCTTGTCCTTTTGGAGTGTTTTCCAGTCCAGTAACCTTCACTAAATCACTATTTAAAGAGCAGCAATTCCAAATCTAAAGCCACCACAGTCTAATTCTATATGGTTTAACTTGTTGAAAATAATTATAAAATAAATGAAATAAAAAGATGTGAGGAAGAAAAACAAGCCAATGCAAGTTTTTTCATCTTCTATGGTCGTTCGTGCTCGGTGGAATCGAAGGGTTACAGTCGAAGCGATCCTCATAAGCTCGAAGGAGGTAGGTCCAGCAAAAACGGGAATTCTCTCGACACCCTATTTTCTGGACACGAGACAATGCTTTCAAAACAATCCAGTGCAAGTTTCCTAGCAAATGGAATAATTACAACTTCGACAACTACTACCTATGCCTAGAAACAGTCGTTTAGATTCAAATAATCAAAGAAATTCCGAAAAATACGACCGACCCGCGATGTAGGGTTGCAATAGCACTGCAGTTTTACATTAATTTAATTTGATCCAATTAATTAATACAAATACAAATAAACAAGATCGAGGCTCCGGATACCAAGTTAATATTTCTTCCTTTTTATTTTTGTTTGCTTTTTATTCTTTGATTGAGTTTATTTATTTATTTATTAGTAGGTCCATCAACCGATCCAGTGAATACATGTCGCACCTTCTGGATCATTGACGGCTCCAGAGCATTACTCAATTAAGTGAAATGACAGAAAATAGTTGAAATTACGTCGTGAGAGTCCGCCAGAAAGAAAGAACATACTCAGGACCGGATAACGCTTCATATACCTATCGACTTAATCGAAATTCGAAAATTCGGTTTTGAGTAAGTCAGTAGTCCGGATGTTTGAAAAAGAGGAAGCAATATAATCCTTCAGAAGTAGTACGGAGGCATACAGGTCTTTCTCTCTTTTGAACATTTGAGTTCTCCGGATCTAGTCCTGAATGAATGGTTAAATGAACTGAGTTATTTCTATTCGGTCTCAAGTACAAAAAAGAATATAAAGCCACATAGATAATGACAATGGATATGAAATGAACAGGTGGATACGAAGCAGGTGTGGAATTTTGAAGATACGCCGAAAATTGGAAACGGAGCTTGAATTATGTCTCCTCGAGCTGGAAAGTGAATTATCACTGAAATAAGCCCCACATTCTCTCTTCTTGAAACTTGGCATGATTAAGATGTTTGATTGAGTTCAAGTGTTATGCCTCACAGGTTATTATTTGAGCATCTTTATTGTGCCTGAGTTTAAACAGTTGGTCGTCTTCAGAGGCTTCTTGGCGTTCTGTCTCGGTCCTCCTGCGGAGCCGTTTTGGTCCTCTACTGAGAAAATGACCCAGCTTCTATGTTCACGTTTCTGATGTAGTGGGAAGGCACTCTTCAATCGCTAAATCTGGACCAGAAACAGATTTCCCTGTTCAAAAGGAAAACAGCAGTTTATAAATGCGTGAATATGCAACACAAATTGCAAGAAGTGAATTTCGAGAAATCACGTGGATTCAACAATCAGAAAGGCAAACACGGTGAGAGGACACCCTGCAAATGTTTTCCTAGTGTGCACAATTGGCCACCATTCAATGAAACGGATTGCTGGCTATTACAGATTTCCGGAGGAAGCGCTGTTTGAACATAGTTGCGAGCATGAGCTTGTAGGAATTGCACATTTGCGTGTCTTTTTAGAATTGTTAAACTAATTATTGAGCAATTATTAATTAACAATTACTTTATTATATTAATTACTGAGCAACAGCCTTCAGCAAAATGATTACTGATGGAGTTATTTCTCCACAAAACATTTCCCAAGCACCAATTCGTCTCTTTTTCTTCAGTGTGCTCAAACATCCTTGGACAAGCACAAACCTCCATGGCTGCTCGTGATTAGTGATCCGAAATCCGTCGGAAACCGTCAGAATTCTTCTCCCCGAGAGGGAACTAAATTGAATTTTGCACCGACCAATTGAAAGATCTCAAGCTTCTAAACGAATATTTGAAAAAGTTCATCCAAAATTTTCCATTGCTTTTGGACCAAACACAAATCGCTAGAGATATTTGGATCTAAGAGGTCAACATCTTCCGTCTGATTGGTACAAAATTCTATTTGGTTCAATTCCAAGGATTCTAACGGTTTCCTATTGATGGAAGAAGTTGGAAAAAATCCAGCGAGATATTTATTTTTTTAACCATCGTTCACGCTTGGTAATGCTCCGAAGATCACCTTTTCGTCATGCTGAACTCGTCTTCCAGCCCTGTCTAAGTTGTGTTAAGTAATAGATAAATAATAGATAAATTGCATAAATTAAGGTTTTAGCCTTCCTCTATCCTACACTAAAAATAGTCATCTTAACCGCATGGGTGAGATAGCAGCAGGTGGGGTATGGTCAGTTACACTTTTAGAGAAGATAATTTTTAGATTTTAGAGAAAAAAGAATAAGTGTGTCGCATTCGGAGAGAGAGAGACAAGAATGACACACGGCAGGCACAAATACTCACTTATCACTGCTTCTGAAATAGGCTGTACTTGCGCATACTTCCTAGCAGAATGTGAGCCAGGTGGAAAGCTAGTGAGTTGACAGGGAGGTCTCTGGGCGGAGTGAAAGTAGCTCTAACAATGTGCGTTTTTCTTCCAGAAATATAAGACTGCGGAAAAAATTGAAAGTACATAGAGATAGATCAAAAGCAGAAATTCAAGTATTTTTATTAGAATACAAATGCCTTGATACATTCGTATAGTACAGCTTTTATACATACTAGGTGCACCGTACTTAACAGCATGTATACTGTTCATGCATTGAACAATCCGGGCAATATTAAGAAGAAAAACGCCTGAGAAGATCATAACAGTCTTCAGAAAATTACTGTGCATGGTTTCGGACGCGAGAATGCTCAGTCGGAGAGGAGGGGAAGAGAGGAGGTGGGGAGAAATCAGGGGTCCACGGCGTCTTGAGAAACCGGATGAAGCAATAGAATTACTGAGAAAATATTATTTTTAGTATAAAGTATCGAAAAATAGGTGTTCGAAAAGTAATAGCTGAAAAAAAAAACAATTAAATAGAAGCTATTGAAGCAGCTCTAACTATTTAATGAACTATTTCTGAAAAATTAGGCGACCGTTTCTCAGGGTAGGGGGGGGGGAGGAGAAGGGAAAGCACATGAACTGGAAGCAGGGACTTGGGAGAATGAGGTTAGGGTGCATTACTCCCCTACTTCTAGCTTTTCATCCTCGCCTGAACAGTCCAGTGAGTGATTGGCTCGAGAAAGAAAAACGGATTATCTAACGATGAATGCGTAAATCGCGAAAAAAACGGCGAGGCACCACGTCTAGAAGGAGTGGGGAAACCCAAGGCTAAATTTAGCCATTCGAGCCAAATCAATCTATAGTGACGCATTTTTGTAGCATATAAGGAGAGCGGAGATAATTGCAATCCATTCTCTTCGGTATTATTCGTTTATTTCATTCATTTGTTTCATACATATATCGATAAAGGCGTGATCACAAAAATGTACATAAAATGGAAAAGATCAACGGGGGGCTAAAGTAAAGCAACTCTAGCAGGCAAAAACATTTTAAAAAAACGGGACTGAAATGGGATTTGACTTGCTTAGAAGATAGTAGATTTTTTCTATGGGAAATCTTGCCCCTTTTATGGAGAAAGCTTTTTAGTAGCAATAAAAATGAGTATTTAGAATAAGAATCACGATAACATGAAATTTTTGGTGGTGTAGCTGAGCTTTTGTTCCTTTGCCAAGGAACAAAAATAGGTAGGTGACTGCAAGCGCTGCAGAACCTTAGGATAGCTCAAGACATTTGAAAGAATCACGCGTCGAGAACGCAACTAAACTGGCTATTGAGGGGCGGATACTGAGGCAACACACATCTGCTACGAACTGTAGGTGTAACAACTCGAGCTCATCATCTGAGGCGAAAGCCCTTTCTCATTAGTGATCAAACCAGTCATCTCTCATGCTTACATTTATGGAAACCTTAATAGTATTTGATCGGGATGCCACTGCGAACAAAATAGCAAAAGCGGGTGTTTTGCCCTATTTACGTTTCATTTCTTTCGTTATATCCGAATAAATAGTGAATACGACCTTTCTCGGAACTCATCAGTAGTGAAGGAAGCTCACAGCGATGGAATGGATGTTTAAATGAACTAGATATTGTTAGCTTCTTTTAAGAGAAGAACCCTAATAATAGCATAGGGGAGTGAACACGAAGCGAGGCGCCAAGAGATGAGGTCCCAGAACACTCAAGAGTAGACTACAACAAATCAATAGCAGGTCAGACATTCTAGATCACTTCAAACACACAACAAGCAAGATCCTACAACATTTCATCTTTTCTAATTTGTATGATATACTGTGAACAGTGAAGAGAACAATATGCGACAATATCTTCCAATTTTATACCTATTCTCGACGACTCATGAATCGAAATCATGAGGAAATAGGTCTGTTAGAGGCTTGGATATCCTGGACATGATCGTTGCAAAAAATTCCTCTACACTTTCAATATGTGATGGAGTGTCGCACATCATTAAGCCCCCAAACCGCCCATATGGGCTATTCCATCAGGTTGAGATGGGAGAAATAATGTGGTCATTTATTTGATGCCAGTGAGAGGCGATTCTTTTTCTACGGCAATGCGCCTGCACGGTCTTCACCTCGTCAACAGGAGAGGAATCTTATGAAAGAAGCATCGATGGCTACTGGAATAAGAGCTGATCTCAGAAATGAGGTGCTTTCGTGGAATATCACTTACAGAAAACGCCAAACGTGGTTGCACCACTAGCACTGTTAACAGTGCTATATCACGCATTAACCCACGTTGATAGAAGTCAAAGGCAGTGTGTCACCTTGTTCCTTAGCCTGTAGATATCAGCGAATTCTAAACCTGCTCGTCAGGCTGATTCCAATGATGTACGTCAAAGCTCATAAAGTTGACGAAAACCCCGTTTCCGGAGGGTCCGAAAATGTAGTTCACGGACCACTTGGGCGGAGCGGTTCGTGACGGTGCCGGCTGCCCGCCACAGCAGCAGCGTTGACCATCACGTCTCGACGTATTCGATCGATAAGATCCACTTGGCTCGACAAACTGTTCCAAATCCCATGCTGAAAAACGTTCAAAAACGGGTTTAGCGGCAGTTTTGTAACCATTTATGTGCACCGCTGGATTCAGCGTGTCGAGAAGAATCGGAATCTGTTAAGAGCTCAGACACGAAAACGAGGTGACATATTGCCTTTTGGTCAAACGTTGATCCAGTAGCAGTTATTCGTATCAATGCGCTCCTCCACGGATAATGCTTTCATCATCATCCCTGATACCCTCTATCCAACTCTGGCACGCCACGTCACTGGCCCGTAGTCACCTGGATTTTTGGAGTTCCCTGCAGGTATTTCTCTGGGGTTTAATTATGATCCAAGCAATCCGTTGTCAAAGGCTTGTTTAGTTGTGATGAATCCTCACGCTATTTGCAGCCATCGTCTATTCCAAGGCTAAATGTTCATGCGACCATGATCTCATAGGAACGGGAAGTTGTTAATCAAGGCCTTACCACCACTCTATCACATAGCTTGCTGTATTGCAGTTAGGGAGTCGCTGCAAGCTTATGAATAACCAAGGTATTAGAAGCGACGAAGACAAGACTTAGAATTAGGTGCTGCAAAAGTAGACCTTGTCCATCAAAAAGCCTCTCCATGGTAGCTCCAAATGATAAGAAAGGCTGAACACGAACTAGAAAAGCCATGGGAGAAATCGTTCGCGAATCCCGTGTCAAACCATTTACTTAGTAATCGGCTCTTGCTCCAAAGCATTTGATACCGTTAACGAGGAACCCTGTTCCCGCTATGGAACCAGAAGTGGAGCTCCCAATCCAGCTAACATCCCAGTAAATTTACTTCTAGCTAAAACCTTGTCTGGATCAAGTACGCACATTCGGTGAAGTTCGAACAAATCAAAGAATATATCTCATCTGAACAGAGAGAAATTTCGACTTGTTTGCACGGTTGAGACTCTCGAATTGAAGCATTTTTCATTCGACCAGCTGTCGGCTTCACAACGCCTTTTTTAAAGTCTACAGCATGCAATACATGATACATGGAGGATTAAGATTATGCGAAACCCTTCATTTATGTGCAAAAAAGACAAGTGGAAACGTAATTTTTTGTAGTAGAAGGCTCACCATGGCCAGTCAATAGCTCAAGGAGAAGAATGACTTTTAATTTTCTGGAAAAAAATGTTCCTATAAATTTATTACCTTTCATTGCATTTCGAGTACTTGATTTCACGTTGTTTGTAGCTGAAAATTGTATCCAAAATTGACTTATTGTATTGTATTTAACCTGTGATATGCGAGTACAGCCCTGGTGAGAATGTAGTCGGAGTCAGATGGGAGTTAGACGTCAGGGAGAGAAGGCTGAGATTTGAAACCAATCCGAAGTATAAAAGATGGCGGAAAAGGAGCGTAAATGCGAAAGAAAAGGAAAAAGTGCCGCATTTTTTTACAACTACACAGACGCTTAAACATTGAAAAACCTCCGAGGTATTCATTAATCTATTTATTTATGTGTTAATTTATTTGGTTAATTCTTGCAAAACACTTCGCAAATCTTACCTATGCCCTAAGAAAGCCCACTTAGGGCCAAAGGAGCCACTGCAGTTATAATAGTTCTTGAATTTCGAGTCCCTCAAATCCATGCCATGCCCCTTTCATTTACAAGGAACTCCAAACAGCCAGGTCAATATGGACCAGTGTCGTGAGGAGGCGTGGCACTCTCTCAAACACGAGGATGATGTGGAATTCCATAGCCTTTATGTCTAGAAAAGTCTCCTCCATGAACGGAATTTTCGACAGTGACAAGGGCAAAAAATACATTAAAAGATTTTTTTGCTTTCCACAAGATCAAAACCTCAATGGTTTTGGTGACGCTACAAGGTATATGAAGACACTACACGTTCTACTATTTCTGAAACCATTCATGAGATTTTTTTCTTTTGAGAGCGCTTCTTTTCATTGAATAGAGACGAAAAATCACTTCAAAAAATAGACCGGAGTTGAATGGGATCACTCAGAGCGAGCGATGTTGTAATCAACGATGACCGCAAAAATACAAGTTCTAAAGAAAATTATTTTTGATTCGTTGATTGTCGTTTTCATTTTGTTACGGGGTGAATTTAAGCCGTAGACTGTAGTGTATTTTGTTCTCTATGATTTTTACCTGTTAAGACCAAGAGTGATTAGTGCGAATGCTTTTTGTAACATAAGTGGTCAAATTAAACTGACGATTCCAACCAGAATTCCCAGGACACGCTTGGAGCTGGAAAGACTACTTTAAATTGTAGGTAAAGTGCACTTTAGCAGGAGTTTGATGAAAAACTGCTTTCCCTCGAACTGATTTGCACAAGATATACGCCTTTCAAAGAATATCCATGAATTCCAGCAAATGGTTCACAGTCGACGATAAGAGCAGTTACGAAGAAAGCCCTATACGCTTCAAAATTATTTTTGGAACACCAGACTGCTCCACACATAATTGTTTCAAAAAAAATTGGGAACATTTTACACAGGTACAACGTCGGCCAATCATTTTTGCATCACACCTCAAACGAACTATCGGAAGGACAGCAGCAGAAAGAGATCTCGATCAAGAAGAAGCGAGAGACGCAGAGATAAAAAGATCTGGATGGGCCGCAGCAAAATTGATTTGTTTAGAGAGTGGTTCAAGGGACCATAGCAGCGATTCGAGAGAACCGCTGCAGCTATTCAGAAGAACAGCAGCAGCTATTTGCAAGGACAGCAGCAACTGCTCGGAAGGAACGCAGCAGCCCGCAGTTCATCTGTCGGTTCTTCCGGTTTTCTGCTGCGGTCCTTCCGAAGATTTGTCTGGGAGGAAAACGGCCATATGGTCTGCAGCGCCAAATCTTCGCATGAAAACGAATGAATGAATGAATGAATGAATGAATGAATGAATGAATGAATGAAGCAATGAATGAATGAGTAAATAAATAAATGAATAAATAAATAAAACACATAAAACAAAAATTTTGTATTGGTTTATTTTGTTTATTTCCATTGTTAATTTCTAAATATCTATTTTTTATTTTTTAAAACTAAAGTCAATTTTTCAGTATTTTTATTATCATTCCGGGTTCTCAGAGTGGCGGAGTTGTCATACAGTCCGGTCCTTCAGCCACTGCAAATGGGCGCCGGCGGTTTAATGAGCTATAAATCACTCGAGCTTGGGAGAAAGCGAAGAAAAATACAATTTTAGTCCATAGTAGACAGGGTAGATAAGCCTAACCCTATGCTTAAGAATGGGTTTAAGGCTTAGGCTTAGGCTTCACAGGAGTGGCCCCACCCAACTCCCTTTTCACCTAAATTTCTAAGATAAACTACGATAAGTGTAAGTGTAAGTAAGATTGGACACTATTTGTATGTTGCATCGCGTGCGCGCATAGCTCAGTGGGTTGAGCGAATGATCGACGTTGTGGTGGTCAGGGGATCGAATCCTGCCCTGTGCCCCCGTTTTGCAAATACATATAGTATGCTGCCTACGACTGCTGCAGTTATCTAACAAACTCCAACATAAAAAGTAGCCCGGATGGCTCAGTGGTTTGAGTGGCAGATTGCAATCTGTCCCTATCGCTGGTTCCACTCCGTTGGAGATCCAGAGTTAAGTATCGCAGTGTTTGGGGTTCACTGCTTGGAACGTCCCCCGTGATCTCCTTCGGGTAGTCCAGGAAGGCATCCGGCAACGTTTTGCATAAATTTCGAAGATAAACTACGATAAGTGTAAGTGTAAGTAATAGTGAAAAACCACTTTTTCAAAGTTGAGGGAAACCGTAAAGGACTGCTCCACGAAAGATAAATGACAGCGGTAGAACTACTTCGCAATGGATATGGAACAATTCAACGGATTTCAATTATTTCTGAGGATCCCGAATTGGATGAGCTCTATTATTCAGATGGGATACCTGATGTCCATCTATAGAAAAATGACGGCCATTTTTGTATTCGCGAAGCAATGGACTATAGCAGAAAATGGAAAAGTTGGCTCCGCTTATTGTGTATTCAGAAATTTTTCCCCATGAAAATCACAAAAATGAAAAAACGTGAAAGTTGTGAAAATGGTCCCTGCTTTATAGCCTTAACATATCCACTGCACTCTGTCTACTAGGACTAAAATTGTATTTTTCTTCGCTTTCTCCCAAGCTCGAGTGATTTATAGCTCATTAATACCGGGATGCCGGAGGGTGGCGGCGGCCGGCGCCGGCCGGCGCCCATTTGCAGTGGCTGCCGGACCCGACTGTAGACGTGAAAAAGACAATAACATGACACACCTCAATCGAGTAACACCAAGTGAAGCATACAGAAGTGCCCTTAGTATGTACTTATGCCTGCCCTCTGCTGAAAACACGCATACATCTTCCCATTTCCTGATGCTTCGAAAAACCAAAAAGCTAATGTTAGCCGGAGCTGCACACATTTTATACGAACTGGATTAAGAGTAGCAGTCACGGAAATCTTTGTGTCGGGGATTTGCTGTATGTCTATAAAAAAGGGAGGATTACAAGATTGAAGTATCCTCCAGCAAAGCGACGTCAGGCTACTTGACAACTTTAGCTAGCTTTATTGAAATGGGTTCGGCTTCTGCTCAAATTCTATGCATATGAAATCAGAAGCGGTTTACTGGGGAGATTAAAAATTTGGTAGAAGATAGACTCCCTTTGGATGACAGCAATGGCCAACTAACAAAGACATTAAAACACCTTCCCACTTCACAATCAGATTCTTCTTCGAAATCTTCACATGAAAGGAATTTCAGGATCTGCTGATCACAATGGTATAAGGAATCCGTGAAAACTGTCGAAAAACCCGTGTTTAAGCAGCGGGTCCGCGCGTGACCATCAAGGGAGTGCATGGTGCGTGAGTCCCGTAGTCTTACCCTGGCCCCGCCCACAAGCTCCACACATTTGGGACTCGAAAAGGTGTTCTCTGGCGGTTCTGCACGGATTCACATATACCGTTGTGACCAGGGGCTCTTGGAGATCCTTTTTATGTAAAAATGTCAAAAACCATTCTGGAGTGGCATGATGCTTCTAAGTTAACTAAATCAAGAAAATGATACAAATACCGCAAAAGAAAACCGCCAGGCCGTGGTTTTCTACTGTGATTCTTCTCACTTTTCGTCTGTTTTTCTGCGCCAATATCTGTAAAAACCATTTCCAGCGATCCTTCCGTATCCGTCCAGGATGGCCGTGGTTAACTATTCACCCATACGTGACGCTGTCTACATCCAGCCGCTACCCATGGGTATCAGATTACCGAGCATCTGTACCCTGTTGTGGTATTTCTGCAAGTTTGTCTGGTTGTGAAATGTTGTGCAAGTAGTGTCCCAGGGCTGAATGCATCACTGAAATAAACCAGGGTAAGAGTGCTAACCATGGGTAAATTTGGGATGTTAGCACGTTTACTCTAGGTAATCTCAATGATGCATAAGGCACCTGAAGTTCATCAATGTGCTTTGAGAAGCATTTTGCTGTCTTGGAGCAATCTACTTGTTCACAGACCGCGTGGTTAGCCTAATAGGTTCTTTTGCTTCACTTTGACCTTTTCATATAATATGGTAAGCACTATATATAGTGCTCTTTTACGATCACCTGTCCTCAGACACCTGGTGAACTAGCACTGTCACGCGACACAACATTATCTATTAGTACTACATTAAGTTGTTTTATAGGAGATGGTGGATAAGCATATGTGCTCGTTTCGAAGTTATTATAGAGCACATTCTTTCCCTCTCCACCTGTCAACGGGAAAACGAGGAACTTTCTCGGATATGGAAAAAAGGTTCTCGCCAATTTTATGAACGTTAATTCTCTATTCGCAAAACTCTATCATTCGAGACGGAGGAGGGGATGGTGGCAGATGTTCTCGGGAATGCCCGTGGATCCGGGCATGGAAGACCACGGAACGCGAGGGAAAGCGGAAAGTTCCCTATGCTCAACGATAGGCTCATTTGATCTCTCTACAAAACCTTTAGTATCAACTCACCAGTTTGATTAGTGCGCGTGGTGTTGTTATGTGTGAATTCCTAGCTAGTATACGCTGTAGAGCGGGAAGATTATTTGAATGGACCAATCAGTGGACAGGAGAAACGCCCAATTTTCCGCGTAGCGCGCAGCAACAACTCGGAGAAATTGGCAGGACCGGAGCGAGCAGAAAATTCGTGGTGACATTGCTCACAACGTAACCACACATAGTGAATGTGATCTACAGTGCCGGTCAATCACTCCCGAATCACGGTGTACCGCCCGTCTGGTCTGCCGCGTCGCACCACCAACGTGGCGCAGCACATCAGCCGGACGCTGTAGGTATCGAGCTTTACCGGTGCTGATGTTTTCTTATGTTTCACCGTTTTTCAGTGTCTTTGTTTTAATTCTGAAAAACATGAGCAAAACATCAATACCGGCAGTGATCGACAACTGCAGCACCGAGCTGGTCTGCCGGGCCTGCTGCACACATTGTATGGTCTATCAGCTCATAGATTGCGCCTGAACCGACTTTGTCCGCAGTTACGACTTTGCCGCAGAATGCGTCTGAAAGGGTATTTTAGCGAATTGCAGTAGGAAAACATCAGAATGGAAGGAATCACAACACATGTATATCAAAAAAAAAATGCAAAGACAGATCAGTTAGCCGAAAAAATGATGAGGTCGTAATTGGGCCAAAGTCGGATAAGGCGCCCTCTGTGAGCCAATGGACTGAACATCCTACGTAGTATCTACACTTCATGGCAGTATGCTGTAAAACATTTTCAATTCCCATAAAAGAGGTATTTTTGTTCATCTGTTCAAAAAACCGACAAGAAACACTTCCACGTGCGAAATCTAAAGTTACCAAAAAATCTGTAGACACAAGTCGCTGAAATTGTTGCACCTACAGTCCTTGTCAATAATTAGATGCACACAGCAGCGCTGCGTCAGGACCCGAGAATCACGACGGAACCCAAACGAAGCATGAGCTACGGACCTACTATGGGCCGGTGCGCGGAAAATGTGTGGTAACTGAATGGAGTAGTCATGGGTCCAAATCTTCCGCCTCAACTATAGTCCATACCAGCCCTATTGAGCTTCCAGACCGCGTCTCACCGCGAATGACTGCAACGCGACTTTCATCAGTCGATTTAACCTGCTGGGAGACAAGTTTAACGAGAAGGGCGGCGGAGCGGACGCCATAGTTGAGTCAAGAAGATTTGGCAGAAACCATGACAAGCCAATCAGTTATCGATCGATGGTGCTCAGCCAGTCGATTGATCAATGTTGTAACGGCGTAGATCAAGGCGGCCTGTCGGTTGACGTGTACCAGACTTGTTCTGTCATGTTGACTGCAAGTTTAACATGTTAAACACGACAAACCGTGGATTACATGTGAAATTACACGTGATTACATGTGCCGTATGACGTCACTAGGTTAGGAGCTATTTCTGGATGCGGTGTACCTCACAGCAGTGTTCTTTTCCTTCTTTTTTCACTCTTATAAGTTCTGCCAGTATTGTATGGACCACAAAATCTTGTGAAATGAGCATGAGTTGTCTGAAGAACACTGATCATTCGAATATTTGTTGCGGTCTATTCATGTCCAACAAAACTCTTCTTTCTTCCCTACTTGAATCATCCTTCAAATGCCGAGTACAAGCTAATATCCTCTGCGACGAGAAGCAGTAACACGACAAACCTATTTTGTCGAGATTATGCTCTTAAAAGTTATTCATGCTTGCGGCGCGTCAAAGTTTACGCGCCTAGACAAAATACCACGAAGTTTTCGCGCCGACCCAAAGCGGCGAAAACGGAAACGCGGTTTGTTCGCGCGGCGGTCGCAACGGCAAAACTAGGAACATTGCTGACCTGCCAGGATTTCTCTTCTACCTCCCTCCTTTGCACTGTGTATCGGCGCGTAAACTTTGACGCGCCGCAAGCATGAATAACCTCTTATTAATTGGATGTCACACTCTGCACCGTGAACGATCTGTACTGTATTACAAATCTCAAACCGCATAAAGTTGACACCGTAATCGGAGAGCGCGCGCGGCGGGACCTGCGCGCGCTCGACTGAGTCCGCCCTTTAAATTATCGTGCTTGCGCTTGCGCAGGTGGCATGTGCACCTCACTCTTTAGCGTTTTTGGGGTGTAGGAGAAGCGAATGAAGTGAATGTACGCTCCCAGGTTGTTCTACGTACACTTCTAGGAATAACATGCATGAGGATAAAAGATACAAATTGTGTTCCCTTCTCTTTTGATTTGTGTTAGATGATCGATGACTTAATAAAGATTCTAGAGTGGGCGAGGAGCACGAAGAGGAGGAATGCTTGATTTCAAAACGAAAAAATTCATGAAAAACGTGAAAGAGCCTATCAAAATGTCTCAATGAGAAGCACTCAGTGAGGCATTAGATCCGAACGTGGAAAAAAAATCATCTTTGAATGGTGATCTCACAGATGAAACGTACATAGTTCTGTTTAACTACACGTTCACGTAATTTGTAGGCATCAGAATAAAAGAAACATCGGAAACATCACAAGGAAATTCATTTCCATCCAACGAAATACTGCAAGAAAGAGTTTTCATGGAACGCCAAGTCCAGAATCCAATGCTAGAATGAGCCATCTAAATCAGTACGAGCCCGAGAACATCTGCACGAAAAAGAAGGAAACGTTGTGTATCGCTTAGCCTGAAAAGAAAAAGAATGGAAGGAAAAAGGTGTCCGTCATGTGTCTTCATCACTTCATTCGCCTAATTTGACATAGAACAGCCTGAAAATAGACACCTACTTCAATCGCTTCTCCTACACCTCAAAAACACTAAGGGGTGAGGTGCGCATGTCGCGTGCGCAAGCTCAAGCACGGTAATTTAAAGGACGGACTCTGCCGAGCGCGCGCGGGTCCCGCCGCGCGCGCTCTCCGATTACGGTGTCAACTTTATGCGGTTTGAGATTTGTAATACAGTACGATCTGTAGCCGACGCCAGTAGAATGGACCCGCTCGCACGCGTCGCACCACGTGTGTGGACACGTCTGTAAGGCGCTATTTATGGTTGATGTGCGTCAAATTTGACGCGGCGATATACAATCCAGAACGAAGAGGAGAAAAGAATTCTTGGCAGAAAGCGAACGTTCCTGGTTTTGTCGTCGCGACGGCCGCGCGAACAAGTTGCGTTTCGATCTTCGCCGCATCGAGACATCGCGAAAACTTCGTGAGATTTCTGACCGATGCGTCAAATTTGACGCGCATGGACCATAAATATCGCCTAAAAGAAGCGACAGGATCGATCGAGAACGAGGATGGTGGTACTGGCGCAATGTGCAGATGCGCAGACAATCAGATTGTCACATTGCATGGAGTGCAGCGCGTGCGAGCGGGTCCACTTTCCTGGAATCTCATGTGTCCTTCCAGTTTCTTATCTGCTCATCGCAATATGTCATTGAGTGCAGCAGAAGGCGAAAAGGGAGTTGGGGGGGGTGGGTGGGGGGGGGAGGGGGCACGCAATGAAAGGTCATAGGCTTCAGCCTAAGCCTAAGCCTATTCCAATGCATAGGTTGCAATGCATAGGGCCTATTCCATGCATAGGTTTTAGCCTATGCCTAATGTTTAGGCTTAGGCTTCACAGCAGTGCCCCCCCCCCCCAACTCCATTTTCACCGAGCAGAATGCAGTGAATTTTAGACATGGGTTGATGATGTCGGAGTAACTCTTGTATATTTCTGAATACTTTTGAATTAATTCTATCTTTCATTTTGTTCCGCTTGATATTCGTATGACGCCTAACAGTGTTTGCTTGCAGTGTGGGTCTGTGCAGGAATGAACAATTTCGTAGCACAATTTAATATTTTCGAATCTCGTGCAGATGCAGACAGGTTGGCTCTGGAGGCAGTTCAAAGACTAAATTCAATGAAACAGGTGAACATTTTCCAGAACTTCATTAAAATGTACTAGGAGAAATGGAAGTGGACTCGTGCACGTTGAAACCAAACGATCATAGCTTTGAACTCGTGATTTTAAGGATGTAATCGCAAAGCTAAAAGAAGAATTGGAACGTTACAAATCATCGGAAGCTGAGCGGAAACAAAAACGTGATGATGCTGAACGAAAGCGACTCGAGTTGAAGGAAAAACTAGCGGCGAATCTCGCTCAGTACGTTCTTTTCATTTTCCGAAGTTATCTACAGTGCCGGTCAATCATTTCTGCATAACAGGAGACCGCCCACTTGGTCTGCCGCGCCCCACCACCCACGCGGCGCGGCAGCCCAGCTTGGCGCTGTGGTTGTCGTTCGTTGCCAGTATCGATGTTTTGCTTATGTTTTTCGCAGTTTTCGAAATAAAAGCAAAGACACAAAGAATGACAATGGAAAACACTAAGAGGTCATTCGTATTGGCAGCTCTCGAAGACTACTGCGCACGGCTGGTCTGCCGCACTGCATAGATGGTGCGATGCGGCAAACCAGATGGGTGGTTTTCTATGTTTTATGCTGGAGAATGGTTGATCGAAGCTGTACTAATAGAGTATTGGCTGAATAAAAATCGAATTTCACACATTATTCGGTCAACACACTATCTACTACTACCAGTTTTCTTCTATGTATATCGAATGCAATCCAATTCGATTTATGAATTCTATTCAATTTCTTTAGAGTCAAGACATTGTCATCGCAAGTGGAAGCTTCCGATGTAAATCGTGTTTCTCAGGCCAAAACTGTCCATGATGGTGCGCCGCTTTTATTCTATTCTCTTTCTTTGGAAGTACATCTTTGCTGTAAGTTTTCAGCCAAAAAGTTGTGATTCATTTTATAGTTCGAACAAAACTGGCTAATTTACGCACGCGCATCTCAAATATCGCCGATAAGGAGAAGCAACTCATGGATATCATGCACCCGCTAAAGCAACCTGCATGTGTTGAACAAAATCTTGTGTCAGGTGGATGCTGTTTTACTTTTTCTTGTCCGAATTTCTTTTTAAAGAATATTATCTGCTCATGTTCAAAGATACACATGTGTTAGTTTCTATCCTTGTGCGTGATCGATTTTTTTTTGAGGTTTTTTTCTTCATTTTACAAGAGAGTGCAGTCTAATCACGAGCTTCGGTGCAGCCTAAATGTGTCTGAGTGTCATAATAATATATCCATTCTCATAATTACCCTTTAGCGCATATTTACAGACGTCTATGTTATGAAGGAAACCATTGAGAAAGAACTATCGGGTCGAAGAGACTCATTTGATATGACGGTCGGTTTTTTCTAATATTTTGTATTGTAAAACTGAATGAATGTTGTAAAATAGGCAATTGTTGCTGAAGTGGAGGCCCTAGAGAGTGTGCGGAAGGAAAGGATAAAATTGTCGGAAGAATTGGCTGCGAAGACGGAGATGTTGGCAGCGTTGGATGCCGACAACGGTAAGACTAGTTTTCTTTTTCAATCTTTTCCCTAGCTTCTCCTATGCATACTGGAGATGTAATTGCGCTTATTTGCTAGAGTTGCTTTTAATTCCAGTGGGGGACTTTCATTGTTTCTAAACAATTTGGAGACGGTTGTCGTTTGAGACTAATGGGAAATCCCGTTGAGGGTCAAACTGTTGGGAATTACTTCGTACTATTCGTTTGTATGTAGAGTTACTCTTGTTGCTCTCATGTTGCTTTTTTTTCTTTCAGAAGCGCTACAGCTGAATGTAGAAGAACTGCAAAGGAAGCTATCACTGCTCGAGGCGGAAAAAGAAAAGGTACTGATCACATCCCCTCTTAGACATTAAATCATTTTCTATCGTTATTATGTCGATTATATTCGTTGAAACCTTGCTTTTGCTTCGTATTGGTGTCTCTCACTAGGTTCAACGCAGGAACGGGAAATGTTCATATCTTTTAGCTCAGCTCATTAGATTCTACCTTATTTTTTAGGTCATTCACCAATCAGAAGCGAACACCACTGAACTAGAGGAATTAACTTCAAGAATTGCTGACCTGGAGAAAGAAATTGAAGAAAGCGACCACGAGCTAAAGGAGCTCGAGTCTCGAATTTCTACAGAAACGCAGCTGCAGGTTTGCATAATCTACTCGGCACAGGCGGTTTTAGTAGTTCGCTGGCTATAAGATGCTTTGGCGGGAGTTTCCGGTTAAACAAACGGTTTCATTTCGAATGGAGGGATCCATTTACATCTCTTTACTTGCTGAGCCCTTGATATTTAGTATTTCTAATGAGTTCTCTAACTACTTTCATTTGTTGAATCATTAGAACAGAAGAAAGCCATGCCTGTAAGGTAGAACCCGCCGTGCTGGGCGCTCGTCATGAAGGAGATCCAAGTGTTCCTGACGCTCATATTACACCATCAGTGCCTTGAAACTCTCATTCTCCCGCTGATTTCACTGTCCTCATTTTAATTAGTCCTGTGGTGCACGTGCGATGCGGGTCCAGATCATTGGAGTTCCTTATGTAGGCCAACTAGTCCACAGAGTTATGAAAAAAGTGCAGATGTGAGCAAAAAGATTGAGAAATTACCTAGTTTTATCCATGTTCCGTATTTCGGAATTTTCTGATGCTGGAATCTTCAATGCAGCACCACTAATTTTTCTTTTATTCCTATTTCTTCGTTCAGGAGGAAATTGAACTTCAACTCAAGTCTGCTTCTGAGGAGCTAGAAGAAAAGAAGGAGCAATGCCTGCAAGAGGAGAAGATACTCAGAGAAATGGAGGAAGAGTTTGAAAAGAAAAGGGTCGAGTCTGAAATGGAGTTAGAAAATATGCTGGTACGCCTTCTACTTTATTGTGACTTACGTTATTGAATTCCTGTACTTACCTTAGGACTTCATCAATGTTTCAGAAAGAATATGAACAACGAATTGAGGATGTAGAAGCTCAACAAGGATCTTGTCGCCAAGCCATAGAGGAGGCAGCTGCAGAGGTACTGTGTTTCTCATTAAATAAAACCAGCCATACGCGAATGTCGTCTTTTTCATATGTTTAATTGGCATAGGCTGTCCCATATTTTCAGGTGGAGAAAATGGAAAAGGCTGAATCTTTCCTCAATACATATCGAGAAAACTGCAATAAAATACAAGAAAAGCATACGAATCTAGCTACGCTGGAAGAGGAGGTGGACGATTTGCGTAAGAAATGTGAAGAAAAGAGGGAGAAATTAGCTGAGGAGGTTGTTCAAATAACATAACTATTATTAATGTATATCTACATGAACTTAGCTTTCATGATACAGTATATTGATGGTTGTGTTCCTTTCTTTTTCAGATATTTCTCATTGACAGAAATTTGAAATCAGAAAAATGGGCATCCTTGACGTGGTTTTTAGGAATTATTTTGGTTGTAGAATGCGAGACTCCTGGATCTTCGTCAAGATGTGGAGAGTAAAAAACGTGAGATGGACAAGGATCTTGAAGACGCAAAGGTTTTCCTCCTATTTTCTTTTCCTTCTCTTTTCCAGTGTTGAATTCAATCCAGAAGAGGTCCATTGCCACATTTTTCTAGGGTCAGATAGAGGTGTTGCACAGCGACATGCTGAAAGTAGAAAGCGAAGCGATAGATCTACAAAACAAAGGGTATGAGATTGAAGGCGAAATACATCTTGTTAAGCACCAGCTGTCCACAAAATCGGAAGAGCTGACTGTAGCAAAGGTTGATTGTTTTAGTCCATGTGAAAATGGATGAATCAATGTCTTAACATGTTGCAGAATCAGTATTTTGTCATGAAGGAAATGCAGGAATCTGAAGAAATAGCTAGACAAAAGAAACTGTCGAAGGATCAGCGAATGAAGAAGCAACGAGAAGAGAGGAAGCGAAAGCAGGTAGTTCGTCACCACTCTGTTTTTCTTGGCTTGAAACTTTAGAATTCAATTAAGGAGAAAACAAGAAAAGCCGGTGAGGAGCGTGAGAGTATGCGAAAGGTGAAAGCTGCTGCCGATAGGAAAGAGAGACTGGCAAGTCGAGCAGTACTAAAGGTGAAGGAGAATCAAAGAAACGACCGGGTGGAGCGATGTATAGCAGAACCGAAACGGGTTTGTACTAGTAATAGTCCTTGAATGTTCTAGAAAACTATCAAATTTCTGCTATCGTGCTGCTTCAGTACATCTTGTTTCGAAAGCGACGATAGCTGAGTACTTGTACAAGTTGTCTGCCTTTCTCGTTGCCCTCTGCTAGACAATTTCCTGCGCTCTTTTCTACCTGGCCTCTACATTGGCTCCTTCTGCAGCCTTTCTGCGCCATTTGGATTGGAATTTATGCATGTTTTTTTTTCAAAGTTTTTTTTTTGTTTTTAGATGAGCAGAGCGCAAAATCCTGAACGGGTAAATAAAAGGAACGAAGATGAACTTGATGACATGGTCTCAACCATTGGAAGTCAGCCTACTGTAGGAGCACCTGTACCAGCGGAGTCGGGGCGTATCTTCAACGACCCCGTGAGTTGTAACCAAATTGCACCTGTGTACAACTATAATGATATCGTGCTAGTGTTTTTCTTTGTTTTAGAATAAGAGCGCCAGTTTGCAGCATAGCGCAACAATCGCTTCAACCTTGGCAGATGAATTCAGTAATTTTTTTTGTTAATTTCGTTTTTATAAAAAATAGTGGAGAAAAGTTCATACCAAGCTCAATTCTTGTAGAGCGACCCATTACAGTGGATCTCGATGACACCATCACGAGAGAAGACGATAACGATGATCTCTTCGGGTTGCCGGGCGAATATGCTGGCACCCCGCATTTTAATGATGAAGTTCGGAACGAAGTTGCGCAGGATAGAAGCACATACAAATCGTAATGTTTTCTTTTTGTTACTATAGTTTTTTTTTCTCTTGGAAAATTCACACTGCTGACGTACTCCGTGCGGGGTATAGCCAGCCGTTCATGTGAGCGGCAACTTTGATACGCATGGATTATCAATGGCTTGTCTCGCTATGACGCCAGCCCATCCAAAATCGAAATCACTTCGCCGTGCGCCGGACGGGGCGGTAGTTATACCCCATGTGGAGTATAGCGGGCTTAGCTGCGAATTGAGCGGAACTGAACGGTTTAATTACTTTTCAGTTTTAAAATTATGCTTATGTTGCTCTTTTTAGGCCTGGTGTCGATGGCAACGACATTCACTTCGAGCCAAGTGAATTGTTCACTTCTACGCCATTAGTTATAAAAAAGGAGTGAGTACTTCTGTCGTTTGTGTTTTTTAAATCGTGCTCTAGTCTGTTTACCATCATGTTGTTAGCCAATTTGGAAACAGCGGACTCTAAATGTGATTTTTTGTTTCGTCTCGTTTTTTCTCTTCTTTGGGGCCCCTGTGGCGTAGTGGCTAGAGGCGCACAGCTGTGCACACAGTCAATTGTTCGACACAGTTGATGTTCCGTAGGTCACTGTATGGGACACATTCACATTCAGTGCCTCTACGATGCTCATATAAAGTCGAATGCGTAGCGTACCCCACAAACGGGATTGCTTAATGCCATCCACCTTATTCTTAATCCTTTTCTTTTATTTTTTCTGTGTACGAAAGGACGTAGATCATTAGTGAGTTCCCAGGGAATACATGAAATTGACCCTCCCCCCGCATCCCGAGAATGGAACGCCAAATTCTTCCAAAGTACTTTATAAAATGCATCGAAATTTGTGCCAGCCTATTTCTAATTCTTTGTTTTCATTATCATGTTTTGCGGAACATCTCCTCAAAATTTCTAATTTAAAATCAATTTTACCAACTTCATCTCTGAAATCTAAAATTTCGGCGATTCAGGTCCTGAAACTGGTGGAGATCTCAATTTTTCTGTCCCTGTCCCCCCCCCCCGCCTCCCCCCTTCCCCCCACCCCTCCTCGAGCTGCCACTGGTTGTCGGATATTTATATACTCTTCGCGCCACGTCAACTTATCAATGGTTTTTGAGGGCTTGTACGGGATAAATATGTAGTTTCATCTGTGTGTCTATAATCTCTACCATCTAATTTTAAATTAATTCAGGTGTTCGGTGCGTCCCACAAGAGTGAAGTCGGTGAATCACTGTTCGCAAAACTCGCAGCTTTCCCAGTCGTCCCATGTAATGCCTCCTTTCCGCATGCGATCTGGAGAAAACCAAAGCGGACCAGCTCGAGGAAGGCCCCGCGGCAGGAAGAACAAGAAGAGATAATCCTGGTGTGATGTGCATCTAGTTAGTTTTTCTTGTTAAATAAGAATCCGTTTTCTTGTTGATTTTGTTGTTTCAAGGTTTAGTAATATGTTTCTGCTTTTCGTTTTGTTTTTATGAATCTTTCTGTTTATTGTTAAAAAGTATTTGTTAATTATATATTGCGTTGCCTTTAAATATTCCCTTCCACAGGCGCTATCACATGTATAGTCCAACTTAAGGCATGTGTTAGGTTATGTAGAGCGTTCCAGAGATTTCCAGATGGATATAATATATTTCAAGTTGGTTTTCACCAAGCTATTGTAACTGTTATTTCCTGTGAGTATTGTTATGAATTTTTCAAAGTAAATTAGTGGATTCAATGTTGCAAACACACAATACTTAGTTTCAAGGACAGATCCGCGTGGTCAGAATATATTAAAATTACCTTACTTGTGGAAGAACTATACCATATGTATAGATACCTCATTTTAGTTGACTCGAACTAATAGTATATGGGGAAATCCAGGGTTTAAACTGGTATTTCATGTACTTTGACTTGAACGAGTAGTTTCCTATCAGTGTAGGCATAAACATTCCTGAAAAAAAGGTATTTTGTTGATGGAATTCAGCACGTTTTTACTTCCGGCTGAGTTCGCTTGTCATGCTCCGGCGATAAATCCGTTGACTACGCATTGACGCGCACGCGTTGCCGAGCAATTCGACTTTTCTTGGCACGAATCCATAAGGGTTGCCTTTAATACCTGGATTCAACCATTTTGACAGGCACTGTACCGAAATTTCTACCAAGTCTCGAATTTTCTAATCACGTAGTAGTGGAATGTATTGTAAGTGCCAGTTATTCGTAATATCAGCTCTTTCCTAAAAGCTTTAGCATTCCATGTCTTTTCTGATCGATAGACACTATTTCGAAGCTTCCCATTTTCATTCGATGGATTCGGTCGGCAGTGTTTTTTGATCGTTTGTGTTCCGCACGAAATCCCGTCCGAATCCGCATCTAGTTCAGGCGTTGAGAGGGCTGGTGACTGCCTCCTTCGGAGGAAAACAGGCCGCTCTCAACAATGGACCTCGTAGATCTTTATCATGCGCACGACTATCACGTTTCCTTTCACGATGAAGACGAATTGGTGGAAAAATTCGCGGAAAATAAGGTGCCGATGGCGAAGGAGTCGTTGAAAATGAAGAAACCGCGATTTGTGCCATGGGAGCCGTACAAGGCCGCGCCTAGTGCTGACAGGTAAGCTTTTTTTCATTAGCTCTTATAGTTATCGAGGTTTTATTGTAAGTACTGCCATGACTTGACATTGTAACGATTATTTTATTTAGGAAAGGTGAAGCGCCTCGAGAAATACCGCATTTGATTCCGTACGGCACTGGTTTGGTTGATGAAAACTCCAATAAACAGACTGTTGGAGCAAATATTCTGGTGGATGCGAGGAGATGTCGGGCAAAAATAGAGGAATCTGAACAGGTACGGCATTCAATAGTGGTGGTGCTGGAGTTACGGGTTTGTGTTGATTCAGTTTTGGTTTCTCCGCCTGCCCCGTAGTACGTCGACTCTGAAACACACCATGTGAATCTTGACATGTCCTTGTTAGAGCCCGGGCAGTGTTTTTAGGGCATGATAGAACCAGTAGCACAAGGTAGTGAAACCGCGTCGCTTGCATGCAGTTTCGTGGTGGTATAGTCCGTTTCAAAAGCGACGATAGTTGTGTATTTCTGCCCATGATCTGCACTTCTTGGCTGCCTCCTCGAATACGGCACTATTTCTCGCGCTCTCTCGTTCTCTAATATCTTCACAACTATGTTCCCCGGTGAAATACACTATAACACTGATTGAGGAAGTCAAAACTGAATGAAGATGAACGCTACTATATTACGCACACTTTTTCGTTCCTTTTTTCTCTTTCAAATTCATTTTTGCTTGATTGTTGTGCAGCAATCCGTTAGTATAGTCTTTAAATTATACCAACGGACATGTCAGAGCATGCGCATGTTGGCTGAAATTGCGTCGGTTTATCTAGTCCGCCGTCGTGATGTTTTCGTCGTTCCCTGGATTGGTACGTTTTGTAATTCTGCGATGCTTCTTCAAGAGCTTTTAACCGTATTGGAACATTCTATCGGTTTATTAATCTCAAACAGCAATGCGGTAGGCTAGTTAAACCAGCACAATTCAGTTGCGACGGTCACGTGCTTTCAAATCCGCGCCCTCACCAGCAGCATTGAACTGTACTGTGTACTGTGTGTGTGTTTTTTTTTTCAAACGAAAGCACTGTATTGCAGGTTCTATCCTTGAAAAAACAACTGGACGAATTGAAATCAGAACTAGAATTAGAACGAAAACTGAACGTAGAGCTGAAACGATTGATGGTGGCGACAATAAGCGATGAGCTACAGGGACAGGTTCAGGCACTCACTGAGGACAAAATCCGACTAGCTCATCGCGTGCAGGAATTCTCCGAGAAGGTTGTTCTCATCAGTTTCTGAACGGCGTCTTAATTTATTGGTTTCCTCAAAGAACTTTACTTTCCAGTTGACCGTTGAGGATGAGCAAGTTGATCAATTACGAATTGATCGTGATGTATGGAAGTGCAAGTTTCTTGCGCAATCCATCCGTACTGATGAGTTGACATACCGATCGGAAGTCCTAATAGGAATGCTCCGCGACGCGCAGCGAATCGTTAGAAGTGTTTGGTATGCCTTGTTTATCATTGTTTTTTTTAAACTCAACAGAACCACAGCAGTCGGAAAATTGAAAAAGGTCCAACGGTAACTGTCTTCCCCTTGTGTGTTCAGCGACTGATTGCTAACTATGTTACTTTAATCCCTAGATGATAGGATTTTAATGCCTAATTGGTCTGTTATAGCGTTTTTTTTTCTCTCCAATCTTCACATATCTGAGTCTCTGCGGCTTCTTTCCCATTTTGATAGAATTTATCCCACAATTTACGTCATCTTATTCCATGTCCAGTTTCTTTTTGTTCCCTTGTGCCAAGTCAAGGAAAAATGGTTCTTTTCCATTTACATTTGGTGCATAACTCGTAGATTTGCATTCGCTGCCCCCATGTCGGCATACTTCTGCTAAGAAAATTCACTACTCTTCTTTATTTTGGTTTTTGTTTTGATACAGTGGTGGGCAATAGTTATTGCACCGCTTTCAAAGGGAACCGCACCGCATCATTCGTCAACCCACGTTGGTGAGCGTTAACCTAAACGGTGATCCTCTGAGTTAGCGACTGTCAGTTTGCTTAAAGGGTGTTACGGTGCGACCCTCGCTGCCAACAGTGCAGTAACGGTAGACCCTTACTATATTTTTGCATAGACCTTTTGAATTCCTGAATGTCTTCGATGTGATACAAATTAAAGTCTTTGTAGAACAATTCTTTCCATGCGGTACCTATTTTTTTTTTTACTATTCTTCGACTCAGCTCTCGATTTACATTCCCATCCTTTTCCCTGTTGCTGCCCCAAAACACGGGAGTGCTGTTGTATAGAGATAGCTATTTTTCATAGTAAAGCGATATTATTGCATTTGAAAACTTGAGCAGTTGGAAGCTCTCATTACTTCCTTTGTTTTAATATACGCTGTAAAAGTGAACATTTGTGTTCAGTGATTCCAACCCGACGACAAACGCCGACGCAAAATATTTTGCGAACCTCGATCTCCAGTCCCTCATTCACCGTTCTCCATGTGAGGAACGGTTGCGCAAAAAAGGACCCAACTACGAGAACGTCACCATTTCCTGCTGTCGCAATTGCTCTGGTCGTGAGATACAGCTGCTGTAAGAGTTGTTCAGGATAACTTCTCCTTTTTCTTCCTTCGCATTCATTCATTTTATAGCGTTTACTGACTTTCTCATTCATTGCGCCTTTTATACTTACTAACCACTTCACCCAACGAGTTAAGCTCATTAGCACTTTGTTTCTCAAAAGAGCATTTCTGTAATTCCCTTTTATTCAAATACTTACATATCATTTAGAGGTTGTGTGAGTCACTACTTAATGTTCTAAATGTTGGGAACTTCGCATATTTTTGAAAATGGAGTTTTCCCTAAATCTCGATTCGTTGATAGATTAGTGGTCATTTTCTCATGGCGAACAGAGGGTTTTGCCACCTCACGGAGGGTATTTTTTGAGTACTGCTACTTCTTTGGGCTATGGGCTTCTAAGCGGTGAAACTGTTTTCTGTGGTTTCTGTTGAAATATCGGAGAAAATCCTGATGTTTTTTGATGCATCCGCATTCTGGCTTGAAGTTTTGGATTTTTTTCAGGCATTTTGCTCCACCATGTATGCATAGGCAACATTAACTTCCAAATAGCTTTAAATACGGACGTTAAGCCATTCTCTCGGTCAAAAAAGTTCTTGAATTCATTTCGAAGTTTCGCTTAATCTTTGGTACATAAGAATAATATGGAGAGCTATCTGTGCAAAGATGACGTTTCCGATGGCTTTGGGAGGAAATTATATCCCAGACAGATTATATCCCAGGCTTCCTTCTACTATGTCAGTAAAAAAGCGCCCACGTTCCTCAATATATATCATTTTGGTAATTTTCTTAGGACCATTCTATTTGCCATGTTCTTTATTTTGAATGCTATTCTGTCTCTTTTAATAACCCGGGTAGGAAAGTTGTGATGTCCTTGCATCGAATTGATCCCTTGGTCCGACCAATTTTTTACGTAAGTCCTTCATTCTTTAGCCATACGTCTCTATTCTATTAAAAACTACGTTTCCTTCAACCATGATGCTCGTAATTTACTGAGGCATGGATGTCTATGTATGTTTGGTAGCTGACAGAAGGGTATTTATCTGCTTATAGCTTGTATGATGAATTTTCCGCCAACTATTTCTTGGTCTCATTGAGTAACTGTGATATGTTTGTACTTTTTTGACACTTCTATGTGGTTAGTTCTGTTTTTCTACTCATTTTTCGCTGTTTACAAAGGCATTTTTTCGTGTTTATGGGTGCGGTGTGTCTCTTGTGGTTGTGATGAAATCATGGTAATTTCTGGATGTGATGATAGTTATTGTGAAGTCTAGATGTATAGAATTATTTATTTGGGTTGTTGAAAGGCATTTTACCTCTTTCTCATAGAAACATAAATTATTCATGAAGGTTGATGTTTCAGAAGCATGTGAGGGGGTTTTTTTTTTACTAAACTGGAGGAAAGAGATGAAGAGGTTTAGTAAATTAGTTTTCTCGATAGTTAACATCAAATATGATGAAAAACTATCGGGAAAACCCTATTTGCCGTTACAGAGCCGATACTAGCGCGTGCTGCGGAAAAGCACTGCCATCGACGCTCACTATAAATGCAGACATCGAATGCATGGGAAGCCTCACGAAGCGGCGCGTGCGCGTCGCGGTTCCGATTGCAGCTCATTAGCGTGGTCACAGCTTGGCTGAAAATGGGAAGAAAGCGGCACAAAAAGCATAGAAGGTACAGGATCAACATCATAGCAATACAGAATGTAGTGTTTCACCGTGGAGGATTGTTGAAGAGACGCCAGAGTGAAAAATAAAACGCGGAATTGTGCAACAATAAAAGTGTCGAGAAAATTGGCAACATGCGCAAATATTTAATCAACTATCGTCAGGTTTGAAAGTGTGTAGCATTTCCGTGGTTTTATTGCTAGAAACGAAAGGGCAATTTATACTACAGCCTCTCTCAAAAATTCTTGCCTCACGCTAAACCGCCCGTCAGCTTATCCACGTCATACCACGTATTATAATGCATAGGTGATGCGGCCCGGCTTAGCAGATGGGCGGTAAAGCATGGGGCAAGTAAGGCTTTTGAGAAGGACTGTATGTAGCTGCGTACGTCAGACGCACGCATTCATTCGAAGGATTCTCCATAAAGACCGATCAACGCGGCATGCATATCCTCAGTGAAAACAAGGTGCGACCGCCGCTAGGCCTTGAACGCGTGCGTCTGAGCTGCGTCATTTGGTCCTATGCTTCATCATATGAACGCACGCACGTCAAACGCGCGCATCTGGTATAAACTGCCCTTGTCTGACCTGATAAGCTCAAGTCGATCACTGGAATGATTCCCATTTTGAGATGATTTAAACGCCGGATATTCAACTATTTCAAAGGATTTATCAAGATATCGATCCACTGAAAGAGATGAAAAGTTAGTTATTTAGGGCGTTCGACGCCAACTATGTCGCATCTATTCCAATTCCTGGAGATCACAAGATTGTGGCAGCGACATTTGGAGAAAAGGTGGCGAATCAACGGTATCATTAACCCGGAGCAAAAATTTGCAATTTGTAGTGTTTTTTCTATAACTAGGAGTCTCAGTATTTATTTTCGACAACTCTAAGTGCTCTTTCCGATGTATCTCCTGTCTCTCGAATTTTCCATTAAGTTTTTCTTCTGCATGTGTCCTCGGAATGTCACATCCACCTACTCTGTCTGGTAACAGTGGCTATTTATTTTTCGGCACTGTGCGGGGGCTAGATGGTGGCTTTGGGATGCTCCAAGCTCTGGACATCCGCTTAGCATTAGCTTCTGGATACAGTATTGTATATCTTCAAACATTGCTCTCTTTCTCATTTCTTCATCTCTGCCCTTTCCTCTTTTTTCCTCACCCGACTTTTTTTTTTTGACTGGTAGGCGGTGGAGCCGCGCAGAAATGAACAAACCTTCTGTTTTTTTTAAACAAAATTACTCTTATGCAAGAAAAATTTGCTGTTATATAGGGAGTAAAGTAGTAGGTGTTACCGTTCAAAAGCTCAGCGGAATTTTCGCGAAGATCATTCTCATACTCATTGTAAGCGGTTTTCTTTTTCTTCTTTTTTTTAAACGGAACAAAATCGTCCAGTTCCTCAGAGAGCGATGTTTTATAATGCTCATTTCCATCTATTTCCGAAGAAAAAATAGAGTTGGCGAGTCTTTGAATGAAACAAGGGCCAGCCATACTTACCTCTTTCATTTCTTTACTTACTGATCCCGCTGGTTATATTTTGCTTTTCTTTCTTCGCACTGTTATCTGATCATTTTCTTCTCATTTATAGCTCTCTCCGAGTTTGACTGATGTCATCCTATTGGAGGAGCTAGTCCACCAAAAAATCTTGTGCGTTCCTCTTAAATTTTGGTGTACCAGAGCTGATTCTTTATTCTTTCCGTTTTTTCTTTTTTTTTTCGTTAACTTCTTGTTCATCTCGATTTTTCTTTTCAGTTCCGATTCCCTGTGTCGTGTACATTCTAATTTTTAACGCATTGTGGACAACGTGACATGGTGCCTCAAGCGAGATGTACTCTTCATGTCCATAAAATGTTCCTCTGCTCAGAACCCCAAAAATAAGTTGTCGGCCCAGCTTTGCCCAAAACAACTTGCAAACAAGTTTTTAACTAGTAGATCGTTGTCGACAAGTTTGACATCATCACAGCACCGAAAACCAAGTTGTCGACAAGCTTTTCTTCCGACAACTTGTCGACAAGGAAGAGAAAAAACAAGTTGTCGATATCGATTTGTCAAAAACAACTTGTCAACAAGCTTTTGGCCGAACATGTTGTCGACCAGCAAGAGCCAGAACAAGTTGTCCATGGTATACTTCACCAAATTCCCTTATGAATGATCGTATGTTGACTGAAGCGCCATTTCTTGCGACTGGTCTCATTACCCACCATTCATTCGATATCACACTTGTGATCGGGTGGTGCAAATTTCAGAAAGAAGCCCTCTGGCCACCGCACCCGACCCCTTTGTTCCTGTACCCGTTTCTTGCGCAAGGTGGTATTATAAAAATGACAGGGTACAAAACTAAGTGACAGGTAACTTGGTAATTGGACAAGGTGCACCTACCTTGGACAGAAGAAAACAGCTTGTTATTTGATTATTTAATTAATCTGACCATTTTTTCATTTATTTGCTCCTCGCTGCACCAATTTAGCAGCAGAAAGAAGGTGGCAGGAAAAAAAAACACGAACATGAAAAAGTTGAAAAGAGCCTCATTCGCCAGGAAAATGTCACTCACAGTTGATGTTAGAGCAACTTTGTAGAAGGAAGAGATGCGGTAGAAAAGCCGTAGGCTTAAAATGCCCTCAGCATGTTCTGGAAGAAAATATCCCCAGAAAATTTGTAATTATCTACTTTAATCTTCAATGGCAGTATGTATGTGTTGTATTATGGTGTTTTTCGATCATCAGCAAGAGAACTTTGGCCGAGCTCAATAGGGGAACCGTTTAAAGACAGAGAAAAAGAAGATTTAGTGGAAAAATCCACAGAAAAACTCGAGAATTAGTGGAAAAAACCAAAGGAAAACTCAAAACCTTCGCCCCAGGAGGGACAAAGGAGCCATTCTCCTGTCGAGATCAAAAAGCTCAGGACAACACAGTTTATATTTCCTAGTGCTTGAGTTTTCTCCATTGTCCCTAGGATTACGTACTTGTCGCTCTTGAGTTTTCTTTTTCCAAACCACTATTCCCTAAGCCATTCGTTAGGCCACATTCGGGGAGTTATGCACCCTTGAAGTTGCTGGCTGTCGAACGAGTACAGGGCAGCATTATCCAGCTGCAGTTGACATCTTTTTCTTAGCAGTCAATCCGAGTGCCCTTTTAGGCCTAGTTTTCTGGGGATTCTCGCCTAAACTCAATTCAGTCCTGAGTTCGACTTGTTTGCTGAAAAACACATTTATTCAAGACCTGAAATGCAGCAAAAAATTCCTGGAGATTTGCTCCACAACTGCCCGATACTCGATGTGAGAGGCGAGAGACGCAGGTAATGTGATGGAGGTGTGGCACTGTCGTGATTGGCTGGTTATGTGTAAGAGAGTTAATTAGTATTATCTTACGCTTATATTTACAGTAAGCCTATCCTGACCCTATAGAAACGGTGCTACGGTTATAAACACATATATCAGATAACCCCACTATGCAGAGTTTCAGAGGTTCTAGTGGATACGGTATGTATTCTATGCCTACCGTAACCCTGCAAAATAATGTTACTGCACAAACTAATATGACATTCCTGAGGGTCGGAGATGTTAAGCAATCCAAGTAGGCAAAGCATGGTAAGAAACGTTTTCTTCCTAAAGATTCTGAGAGAGAAAAAGCCGAACAAGGCCAAATTTTCGACTTCTCAATTAGAAATTAGTGTTTTTTGTTGTTAATAGATTTTTTGCCTTGTTATATTACGTGAGGCTGATTTCCTATACCAAAGGCATTCCACCCGACCATCACCTATCCTGACCTTGGTGTTCAGGAGCGGAAGAAACCCATCTTCACCAGGTCCTTCTAACGTTAAGATAACGTTGCTGTCAAACACATTGAACCGATCCATTACTTCTCAACCTCTGTTTGTCATCGCCCACCTCCGGTGAAAAGTGATTGGGTTTGAAGTCATTAACCATAATCATCCAAATATCGCATCGGCTCATCATTTGTTCGCGGCTCTACAAAACGGTACCGAGAAGAGCTAGCCAGAATATTCAAGCGGCGTTTGAAAGAGAAGGAAAAGTTCTTCCAGAAGGTCACACAAATTGGCTGAAATTGCTTAGATTCCAGTTCCAGAGGACAGTGCATTTGTGCATACCCCGGAATACGGCAATTAATTTCACACCAACCGATGGTACTGCTCACATTTACCAAAGTGCATGCGTAGTCCAGAATCACCTGGCACACAATTACTGTGTAGTACACAATTATCCAGAAGGAAATGGCTTATATTTCCAGTGAAAATGAAAACGCAAGGGCATTATGGGCATTTTCAGACGCATTTCTTTTTCTGTGTGCTCTTTGATGGCGTGTTCATGCCACCACTACAATACTGCTTTCAATCTAAAAATTTGCAATTATTCCAATATTTCATTCCTCAACCAGACATCGTGAAGCCAGAATTTTGTCTTGAGGTTGTGTAAGTGTGAAATAAAACAAAAGTGCGGGTAATTTCAAAGTTTTGAAACTGCACTTTCAAGTGCATTGTCCACTTCAGAATGTTTTTTGAGATTTGCACCTCCAGCGACTCCACAGAAGCTTCTGATCACAATGATGTACGTGAATCCGTGCGAAACCGCCGAGAACCTCTTTTTGTGCTCCAAATTTTGAGGAGCTTATGGGCGGAGCCTGGGCAGGACTACGGGGTGCGCAACTCCCGTCCTGTTAAAAAGTAGGTGATGAGAAACTATAATTAGTTATATCAGTTTTTCTCAGAAGGTGCGCTCACGGGAGTGCATTGTTCAGAGATCTTGTGCTCCAACCTCGGCCCTTCCTGGCTCCGCCCACAAGCTCCCCGGAAGTTGGATTGGAGTTCGAGAGCACGTACTTCGGGAATTTTGCACGGAATCATGCATACCATTTCGATCAGGAGCTCTTGAAAATTCTTCTCATGTGAAAATCTCGGGGACGAGTTCAAGATGGGCCAGTGCCTGTAAGTCCCAGAATAACCTTTGGATGGGAGTTGAGCGTTACCAACTCCTTTGTACCCCACAGCAAGTGGAAATAGATTCACAAGGCTATATTGTGAGAGGTTCAGGCTCTTTTAATGGACCACAAATTAATCGACAATTTAAGTTGCGCTGAGACAAACATTCCGCAGAAGGAGACGTGGTGTTTTTTGGAGTTGCACTTTTATTATTCGTAGTCGGCTGTCAATTATAACGTTACCTCGCCTTGTTACCAGTAACACCTATTTACGTTTTTCGACATACGTCTCTAGGTATCCAGCAAAACTGACGCTTTACTGCTCGTCGATCAGCTTTGCTCATTATGCGCCATAAGTCCTCCCGTCTTTCTGGAATTAAGGCACAAAAAGACACGTCGTCGCCTAAATTTCGTCTTTCAAATGAGCTTATTAGCATATATCCCCCGCAGCAGTCTTTTAAAAACATCCATTCAGCATCTGAGATCCCACTGCTTTCCATTCGACACCATAGCTTTGTTGAGTCTAGCATCAGTGAATCCACTACTTCTTCTACATTATTGAGGATACAGTAAGCGTCAACTGCCTTGCCACCATGGCAGCAATTCCAGCGCGAGCGGCGGGGCTGAGCCGCGTTCTTTCATCAACAGTATTATCTGCTATCTCGTCATATGGTAATGTGGTCACATAAAATTGTTCCATCACTGTCGACTGCGGACCTTATTCCTTATAGGTGTTGTTTTTGGTACACCTTAGAGTGCAATCAAATGAGTAGGTAAACAAATAGGCTGCCATGACCAACATCAAGTATTAGAGCGGTATTCGACTCTCAGAGGCTGTTTGTTCGCTGCCTTTGAAAGATGACTTTGTCTCATCAAAAAGGGCTATGGTTGTTGCATAGTTTTTGAAATGGTAAGACCCGTGCTCGCTCTGTAAGTTAGACAAGAACTAATGGTGTAAATTTCGATGTCCAGAATCCACGGATGCCACAGAATCGGGAATTAGATGAGACTTTGCCATTGAGTTCATTTGGAAAAGCTGAAACACCTACTCGTTTTGAAGAATGCACCAGTGCCGTTTAAACTGACGGGTGCGCATTTGAGGAGAAAATTCAGAGCGTGTGTCAGTTGCAAAGGAAGTCAATATTTCATGGAGTAGGTAAAAAAACTGTATTAGGTATTTTGGAAAGTTTTCTATCTTTTCAGTTTGTTAAATGGTCATCCTCTATCATTCAATACTAAAATTAATATTTCAGGTAATTTTAGCTTTGAAAGAAGTTGTATAGATATTGAAATTAGTAAGTTCTGTAGTTTTGACAACATGGGTCCGCAAAATGGCAAAAATCACAGGTTTTTTTTCAACCATCGCTGTCTGTGTCTTTCTGTGCCCGCCACTTCCATCAAGATGTGTCTGGTGTCTAGGATTTCTAAAACGTTAGAAGTAGAAGCCAGTTATTGTGATGCCGTCATCCGGGACTTATTCAAGTACCAGGCTCGAAGAATGTTTTTAAGAATGAGACTTACATCATTTACAACTTAACGTAAACAAAGATTTATACTACAGCCAAATCTCAAGTCAGGTCGAAGTTTTTCAATAATAGATCCTGATCTAACTTTGATAAAGTTTTACTAAATTTCACTTTCTAATGTTTTTTTCTGTTAAGCTAAGTTCGTTTTGAAAGCGAGTTATGCAGTTTGTATAAGCGTTTCTCGTCTCATGATTTTATCGTGTTTTATGCGTTTTATTTCGCTTACGCATGTGCTTCGCTGAAAGAAAGTTATAACCTTAAGTTTTTTCTGACGGTTTGTTTCTAGAAATCCTATGAAACGAAGCTAGCAGTGAACAAAACGATTAGAGGGTAATATAGTGTTGCTCTGCTCCGAAGTCCAGTCGTCTTTAATCCTTGGCATAGTATCTTGGTATAATTTATAAACTTGTTAGCCAAACACGAGTTTGTTAGTATGCTTCACTGGCCAAGGTTCGGGAGCCCTTACATTTCCTGTTTGTCCCGTATAGCCACTTGCCCAGCTTCTTTAGATGGCCTATTAAATTTTTTGATGTGGTCGGAACACTAATTCATCATCCTTATCCTGTCTGTTTTCTGTTTTTGATATTCTCTCCACACTAATTATTTACTAATTAGTGTGGAGAGAGTAGCAAAAATCAGGACATCTGGCCAACTGTGTGGGTTGGTGGGTTACATGGCTCAGTAGGTTCTTGGCTTGTAAGCTACTTATTAGCCGGGCGCATTCAAATTCAATACCACTTTTTTCCTGGCAGTGGGCTCTGTATCTATCCGTCAGTTGGAATCTATAGTCGCATTTTTGAATTTCCTTTTTGTCTCCATAATATGCTATGTTCCATTTCATAGGTTTAACACACAGTGAATAAATATAATAAATAATTAATCTTCCCGCCAACGGCACACCACTATGAAAGTAAAATTTCATTTGAGGATGTCACATATGTCTGCCCAAAGTTGCTCTGAATGTCCTTTCAACGGGAGGAAGCGAAATGAAACGTGACCACTCTGCGTTTTCCCAGATTGGAAAGGGAAAGAAATTAGTGGATTGTGTTCCACGCACCACTGGAAATGCTGATTGGATCCGGAAAAACTGCAGTGCAGCGTGCAGCAGTCCGTGAACGAAGAGAAAACGCATTTAGTCAGTGCAGGATTCTCCAGTTTGCAGCTCGCTGAAGTTTACCATGGTTTCTTAGCATATGCTTGTTTCTGACAGCCATTCTTTGAGAGGGCAGTGCTCCTCAAAGTTCACTTACATCGTACTCCTAACGTGGCTTTACAACGATTTTTATTACAAAAATTTTAAATTTGATCCATTCAGTGATCTTTGACGTCACTAGAAAATTGAGCGTTACATGCAAAAGTTTGCCAGATCCTTGAGTTGTCAATAAAACTTATTTTGAATAGTTAGAGCGTTGTGAGGAAAAAGGGGCGGTAATAAGGTGCTGTGATTGGCTCGCTTACCCGCCTGTTCCCGTCCTCGACTTTAGATCATTCTCTTTTCCCGCAGATTTTTGAATTATTTGAGCTCAAATTCCGATTTATGGTATATTTGCAGGGATTTGAAATTGTTGAGATAAGCTGGAATTTAAATTAAAACTAAGATAACATTGTAGAAAATGCATGCCCATGCATTTTCCACCCCTCCCCTTTCTTGAAGATTCGTACTATATTCTACTGCGTTCTAATTATTTCTTCCCTCATCCATCTTTGTTCGAAACACACCATTTCCCTTCTGAGAGAAGGCAGAGTGATCACGTTTCATTTCGCTCGCTCTTCTTGGAAAGCAATTTTCGAAGGGACTTTGGACAGACATATGAGAGATTCTCATGTGAAATTCTACTTTCACAGTGATTTGTCATTAGCAGGAAGATTCTAATTTTCTATTATTCATATTACATTCTACTATATTTTGAAGATACAATTTTTTATAATATTCGAAAATTTTGTGAATGGGAGATAAATTGGGATCGATTACGACAACAAATGAATGAGCCAATCATTGGGTGTTAGCCCCACCCCTTTCCCCTCAGCGAGCTTCACACTAACTGCTTTCCTCACTCCGCTCACTCTTCCGGACTTTTTATATTTTCTTCTTCCAGCTTCGATTTTTTTTCTGCCTATCCTTACCAGTGCTTATGCAACACGTACATTTTGAACACGAATTCGTTCTGATTTCTGATGATTTTCGGAAATGTATAGGGGTCCGCTCAATTTTCTAATGCATTTCTAACGGAATGGCGCACTTTTTTCTCAGTCTTTTCAGAACAATTTCCAATCTAATGATTTGACTAATGCCTGTGTGCGACTATGGGCAGCAGAGGAGATTTGGTCGCATACTTTTTTTTGAGGGAGTCTTGCAAGCTCTGTATTCAGCAGTTTTGTTCCACAGCAATGGAACCCCTGCCGGAAAACCACATAGTTCTCATGAGTCCAGAAATAAGTTTCCAGGGTTCCTGGAATGTCAACGATTCCCGCACCTAATTTGCATCAATCTCGTGAGGTTACTGTTTACGGCAAGTAGCCACAATTAGTATTCAGTTCGATATGCATTTCAGATGTTGCATTTCTAATTGGCGTTAAATTCCTCGGCTCAACTCATGTTTCATGTTTTTTTTTTAATCTCCGTCGTGCCTACGTACGGCTTTCGTAAAGTTTTCTCCTCCTTCCTCGTGACGTATGCAATCCAGAGTTGACCATAATTGCCAATTAGGTACCCACACGTGATTTGCGGAGCTCCCTGGTAAAGTGCCCATGAAGGTATACATTCCACAAGAAAAAAATAGTCAAAAACGCATCTCATTTGCTCAAAAACTGATCTTCCACACCTTTCTCGGAATGTTATCCCTCACTCCTCTATGTTCGTGCCCATCATTCAACAAGAATTTTTGCATGATAACCCTACAAACTATTGCCAACATCAATTTTTTTCAATTTCCTACGACTGTAAGAGTAGGAGTAGTATTCGTAATCTTACTGTGAAATTTGAGCAGTACCAACAATGCTGCGAGTACTTCTGGGTACTTTTTCAAGTGTAATTTCTAAAACAAGTACTAATTTTACTCTTATTACAGTCAGAGTTAATAGAATTAGAAAAAAATTCTCAGGTTCAATCTCCCTTCTTTGCTCTTATTTCCAAAGAAATGGATGGTTATTCAACCAAGGTCTAACAATAAGTCCCAGGTACGAAGTCCCATTTGTTGACCTCATCGCTTACGAAGCCGTCTTGAGTCAAGTCTTTGCCGAAGTCTGCACACTTCCATCGTGAAAGAGTGGAGGGAACCTTGTACTATCTTTGTGTATAAAAGTGAAAGTTTGTTTATATGTGTGCTTATGTGTTTGTACGTTTGTACGTTCGTACGTTACTTATGGAGATCGCCTAGCATTAACCGATCCAGACCAAATTTTGTTGATGGACTAACCAGGGACCGGCGGAGGTTATAGGCGACTTTTGACCTGATCTTATCGATAGTTCATCTATGGTATCGATTTTTTTGATTTTTCGCATTTTTTGTCCCGAGGTCGGTGAGGACATGTTTGCTATGGTCCTTTGTTGCGCTGAGCACGAATATGACAACCATTTTTAACGGCAATACCGACTTGCATAGTGCACGAAACGAAAACTAAAATATATAGGTAACTGTCTTTAAATCAATGTGTTCATAGCACTTTAAAATAGCTCATTTTATTGATTTCTTCCATTTTCGCTCGAGGACAGGCGCGGACGTGTCTGCTATAGTTTCCCAGTACGCTGAACACAAATATGATAACCGTTTTGCACGAAATGTCGATTTATAGATTTTGTTGATTTTTTTTTTGCTATTCTTGCTCACATGTACCGGTGAGACATGTCTATTGAGGTTCCTCAATACGTTGAAAATAAGTATGACAATTAGTTTGTACGAATGCTTTGATTCAGTGTCATCGAAATAACATTGCTGACTTTCCGCTCACAGATCGGTGGGAAGAGTCACTTGAACCTTACTAATGTCCTGATCACCAGAGTTATGAGCATTTTCAATAAAATTGGCAATAGCAGTTGTTTTTAGTAATGTGAATTAATCGGAGTAGTAGAACACCCGAGCGAAGCCGGGTATACCGTTTAGTGGTTTGATATCTGGGTGATAGAAAATTTGAGGAAGATCTTTGAAAAAAATGGATGTTACTGATTGGCATGCGGGATTCGGTACGCAAACAGCCAAGCTCAATATAGTAGATAGAGGCCTAATTGACCCGTGGCACCATGAATTTTCCGCCCTGGCATCTGTCGTGTGGATGTCGAAACACCTCATTTCCGTTCTCAGAGTACGTACAGTCGGGTCAGGGCTATAAATCACTCGAGCTTGGGAGAAAGCGAAGAAAAATACAATTTTAGTCCATAGTAGACAGACTGCAGTGGATATGTTAAGGCTATAAAGCAGGGGACCATTTTCACAACTTTCACGTTTTTTCATTTTTGTGATTTTCATGGAGAAAGATTTCTGAATACACAATAAGCGAAGCCAACTCTTCCATTTTCTGCTATATTGCACTGCTTCGCGAATACAAAAATGGCCGTTATTCTTCTATAGATGGACACAGTACTTCAGTTATCCCATCTGAATAATAAAGCTCATCCAATTCGGGATCCTCAGAAATAACTGAAATCCATATAAATGGTTCCATATCCATTGCGAAGTAGTTCTACCGCTGTCATTTATCTTTCGTGGAGCAGTCTTTACGGCGGAGTTACTCTCTCCCGGTTTCCCTCAACTCTGAAAAAGTGGTTTTTCACTATTACTTACACTATTACTATTACTTACACTTACACTTATCGTAGTTTATCTTCGAAATTTATGCAAAACGTTGCCGGATGCCTTCCTGGACTACCCGAAGGAGATCACGGGGGACGTTCCAAGCAGTGAACCCCAAACACTGCGATACTTAACTCTGGATCTCCAACGGAGTGGAACCAGCGATAGGGACAGATTGCAATCTGCCGCTCTAACCACTGAGCCATCCGGGCTACTTTTTATGTTGGTGTTTGTTAGATAACTGCAGCAGTCGTAGGCAGCATACTATATGTATTTGCAAAACGGGGGCACACGGCAGGATTGGATCCCCTGACCACCACAACGTCGATCATTCGCTCAACCCACTGAGCTATGCGCGCTCGCGATGCAACAAATAGTGTCCAATCTTACTTACACTTACACTTATCGTAGTTTATCTTAGAAATTTGGGTGAAAAGGGAGTTGGGTGGGGCCACTCCTGTGAAGCCTAAGCCTGAGCCTTAAACCCATTCTTAAGCATAGGGTTAGGCTTATCTACCCTGTCTACTATGGACTAAAATTGTATTTTTCTCCCAAGCTCGGGTGATTTATAGCTCACTAATACCGGGGCGCCGGCGCCCATTTGCAGTGGCTGCCGGACCGGACTGTATCTCATACAGTGACTTGAAACCGAACTGAAATAATTTTTAGCTCGAGTGATTTTTTGGTAATCACGTGGTCACACAGTACTAGCATGAACTTGAACGTTACAACTATCCTCCCCTTTCTGATCTAACCACTAAGCGTCTGTGCCCACTCAGATTCTCAGAAAACCTTGTCTGCTAACACTTGCTCAGAGCAGAGTCCGCTCAGTCGGTGACAGGTATAATACCACAATTCAAATCCTTCGTAACTGACATTTGTAGAGAGCTGAGCGTAAACTTTTGGACCACCGTAATTTCATTCGAAATATTTCAAAATATAATTGAATTTTTATTATTGACCAAACAGGCTGAGTCAATGCTCCTAGCGGTTTCTCAACAAGCTGGGAAAGATAGTCAACACGGCGATTGGAAAACTTTCAATCACTCCAAGAAAGGAAGGAGGTTTGGAGTGCTTAAAGCTTTGGCACGTACTGCATCATATTAGGTGTTAGCATAAGTCCTCGCGCTTTTTTTCGCATGCACTTTTCTCCGCACATTTGTTATCTTTTAGGTTTAATTCATATACGATTCGAGAGCGCTAATCTTCCTCTACAAGACCATTTAAGGTTTTCTGAAATCGACAGTTTGCTCGAGTTTTGAGCCTGCGAAGTAGAGCAGTGAGTCAATGAAAAATAGTGCAATCGACAGATACCTATCCCGGCATTCAGTTACAGCTCGGAAAGCTATCAAAACTGGTCATGCGACCTATGCTAAGTATAAAAAAAGACGTTTTGTTTTGAGTGACCGACCATTAGGGATGCTTTGAGCTCAAAGAATACAGGTGACACCATCCACTTTGACTGAATAGATTTCCTTCACGAAGAGTTGGGAATTGCTTCAGAGGAGTCATATGATCTAGACATCACACTTCTCGATGCTATCAAATAACAGATAATTCTGTTCTAGTCATCCTATCCACGATGACGTCGGACCCCACCATTGCCAGCATCGCCAAACTGGCCTGCCAAGACCTCAATTGACGATGTTTTTCCATGTTTATATTCTACGGAGCTTACACGTTTAAACAGTATCGGATAATATCTCCTATTGAATACAAGGAAGACATCCCGTTTTTCCTCAAATTGGCGTTCCTCTTCTTGACTCCACAGGGAATTTAAAGTTTCTGAGAAAACATTATCGAGGAAGAAAAGTGTTTTCAGATGACTTATTGTTAGGCCACGTTAAGGAAATTGCCAGTAGAGTGGGAAAAATCAATGAAAAAAATGCAAGGAATTAAGTTAACACCTAATACAAATAGCTGTGTTAAAGCGCACAAGTTATGCAGAAGGTAAATCGCAGCTGTAATGCCTTCGTGTGCAAGTTTCATCTATTTACTGTCTATGGTAGTTTAATTCTGTTTGCATGGTATCTTTGCTGTGAAAATGTCTCTTCCGTTTGTCCTATTTTGAGTGCCTTTCCGCAAGAATGATTTCGCTATTTTCGAATTTGCTTCCCAGAATATGTACTAATTCTCTCTCGTGTCGGCCTGCAGGCGACATTATTGCAGACGTGTCCGAAATGGCAAATGTCTCTGGAGATTCTATTTTGGTTCGCCCTGGCATTTATTGATAGGCGACTAGGGTAGATTGCGACAAATACATTTCCTAGCAATCCGATAGATGAGCTCTGACTGGTGCATGTTTGCTGAGCTGCTTCATTCGGTGAAAACACGAGTGTTAATTCCTTATCTATGCTGCTGTAGGGTAATACACCCGTTGTTTACTTCAGCAAAAGACAAGCACTTCACATTTACTCCTGCCAACGGAGCCATTGCAGGCTTTCTTGCTGTTGCCTTCTAGGCTGCACTTTGTACCGCACTTGTAGGAAGCTACATACAATCAGAATCAGTGGTAGATTAAAGGGCACCACATTTCACACAACTCCTAAGGGTTTCCTTCCTGGAACGAAGTCGTTTGCGACAACTGAAACCTGCTAACGACGCTAGTCGACTATTTATGCATACTGCTTGTTCTCGTGCACCTCTCCGAAGCCCGTTCACTTTCGCTAGTTCTCTTCTTCTCTGATTTCTCTATAGCCCTCTCCCTTGTTGAAAAGGACCATAAACTTAATGGAATCTCAATAACTACGGCACAAAAACTGAGGTCGCGCTAAAGTGTATGTCCTTTAGTGGTGTCTTTTTTGCGTTTTTTTTTCTGAGTTACATTTTGCACTTCTGCACTTTGTTCAATATTGGTGTTCTTGGATTGTGTTTCATACGAGAGTTCGTCCCCTGTCTCCAAATAAATGAATGAATAAATGAATGAATAATATTAGGTTGTGTACAAATTAATTGCCTTTTTTTGCAAACCAGTTTTTGACCTACTGGTTTTCGTGTATTGTTCATGTAACGTTCCCAATGTTGTATACCATTTAGAAGCTTATCTTTTGCTCATTCATTTCGTGATGTTCATCTGTTTCGAAGCTCACTCTTGGCTTGGTTCCGCCCGTTATTCAATATGCTCTCCAAGGTACAAATTCGTATCATTTTGCTTCATGAGTTCAAGCTTGGACGGAAAGCAGTGGAGGCTCACGAAAATATGGTGAAAGCATGGGGACCAGATGTCGTTTCAATTTGCACCACTCAACTCTGGTTCCAAAAAGTTCCGATCAGGAAACATGAGCCTTGAAGATGAGCCAGGTCGAGGTCGCATCCGTGAACTTGACGACAACGGGCTGAAATCTGTGGTGGAGTCGGATCCACGAAAAACTGTTCGCGAGATAGCGGAAGATCTTCAAGTATCATTTTCCACCGTCGCCAAGCGTTTGGAAAAAATTGAAAAAGTGAAGAAAATGGATCAGTGGGTGCCACATGAATTGGACGCTGAACGGATGCTCAGGCGTTATCAGATCTCATCGGAGCTGCTTTTACGGAATGAAAACGAGCTTTTCCCTGATCGAGTCGTAACCTGCGACGAGAAATGGATTCTTTACAATAATCGGAAACGTTCTTCGCAGTGGTTGGACAAAGATGAGCCCCCAAAACTTTTTCCGAAGCAGAAGTTGCACCATAAGAAGACTATGGTCACAGTTTGGTGGAATTACGCAGGAATTTTACATCACGAGTTCCTAAAACCAGATGAAACCATCAATGCGGACAACTACTGCCACCAAATAGACAAAATGCATGAGAAACTGGCACATGCGAACCCAGCAGTGGTGAACAGAAAAGGTCCGATTCTTCTCCACGATAATGCCAGACCTCATGATTCAAGAAAAACGCTGCAGAAGTTAAAGGACCTTGGCTACGAAGTACTGCCTCATCCGGTATACTCATCAGACCTTTCGCCAACCGATTATCACTTTTTCAAGAACCTCGACAATTTCATCAAGAGAAGAGTATTCAAAAGTCAGACCGATGCTGAAAATGCCTTCAAAGAGTTCATAGCCTCCAGAAATTCGAACTTCTACCGCAAGGGAATTTATGATCTTGTGAAACGTTGGCAAAAATGCGTAGATTCTAATGGCTCTTATTTTGTCTAATAAACTTCCGTTTGAGCCGAGTTGTAAACGTTTAGAGTTACGCGTCAAAAAACGCAATTAATTTGTACACAACCTAATAAATTGCTCAAGCAGGACTCATTATATCCAATTTTTCCACGAAACGTTATCAATTCGTTGAAGCGCCTAAAGAATATTGTTCAGACAGCGAAGCCTTATAACATTTATTCTATTACCGGGTGCAGGCGAAAAACATCATGGCTAACCAGTTACTTCAACAAGATTTGTACCTGGGCTCTCCAGGGACGTAATAATTCTGGGATTTTAATGTAGCTGGCCCAGTTCGGGATACTTTTTATTTGTCAAGTATTTTTGAAGACGTATTCTATGGTACATTGCATAAAATGTGGATGCACTCATAGAACTACAGTCTTAAGCACGCGGCTATCAGCTAAGAGTGGGATTTTCTGGGATTTTCTTTGAGCATGTCAGCTGACTACAACCCTTCTCTAGCTGATCATCCTGCCGTTTAATGCTGATGTAGCCCTGTCGCAATGCTGACGGAAGCGTCGGCACAGTACAAAAAGCTTGAAAGAACAGTGGATCTGCACGCTAATCCTCATTTCATCCTCTTTTTGCTTTCTATGAATATTGCATGAAAAACAGGGATTTAATGACCATGACAGCTCATAGAACCCGAAACGTGTTAAATGGCCGTGAAATTAGCTGTGCTTTCTTACATTACACCCATAAAATTTTCGTTATTGAACAGTGATCTCTTACGAGATCAACCTCAGTGCTTCCAACCCCTTCTTTGTTGTTAATCTCTGGTGTTCTTCTTATCTCCACCTCGTCCATCAGCTTTCTTTTCAAAGTATTCGTTAAGAAGCGGTGGAGAAACATATTTAGAGAACTTGATAAATATTGTATCAAGATGTCGCTGCTAATTTTAGCTTCGACGGTGAAGCGCCCTCGAATGGATGCTCTGCAAGCCTCTACCCTGAGGCAGTTACTGGATTAGGGTAAAGGAGATCAGGAGTGCGCAAAAGGGGGAGGAATGTCTCAAAGAGCCGAACGTGAGGAAATTGAATGTATTCTGTCAGAAAATCATTTCAACTGTAGTATTTCGTCATATATTTCGAGCCATTTTTCAGTTCTTTCATCTCACCAACTAGTTGGGCATCTCAGCCAAATTGAATGATTAAAAATGGGCACTAAACGCAGAAGTGGCAGGCCAAGGGGGTGGGAAAAAAGTGGAAACTTCGCCACCGTGGGGACCGTATGGAAGAATAAAATTAACGAAAATATCAATTTCAAAAGTGAATGATTGAAAATAACTATTTCGAAAGTGATAAAAAACAATCAATGAAAATTGAGCTTATATAAGAGTTTTACTTTTTTCATGAAATAATTTCCAGTACTCGGTGACCCTCTGGGTGGGGATTACGCGCTTATTGACATCGCCATAATTGCACTATTCCGGCTCAATTTACATTTTATTGAACTCTTTCACAGTTGCAATCATTACTTTCATAGGACTATCCTACGATTTCAATTAGATGGGTAAAGCCTGAGCATTTCAATGTTGTTTGAGCATGCGCTATTCACACAAGTGAATCAGCGGCAACGGAAGTGGGATCCAAAAATAGCTGCTTCCACTTTTGTTGGTTTTTATTGAAGCTAGCGGGAATTAGGGGTTATTCAAGGCTGAGATTATTGCGGCGCTGACAGCACGTTTTGGCAAAAAAGGTGGAGAACTGAGATAATTAATTGTTGCGATAGTAATTCTGCTTAGTACGAGAGGAACAGCAAGTTCAGACATTTAGTTCATGGACTTGACCAATCGGTCAGTAGTCCAAAGCTAACATCTGGGGGATTATCATTGAGAAGATGAAAAAACGATGGTGAATCGTTAAGAAACGATCTTTCCCCCGGACTTGAAGACGATTCTCCCAAATGTCTTCCCCACAAATCTGTATTCAAGCAAAGTCAAAATTTGGAATAATGTCACTTCCAGAGTGACGTATAATCTTTTCTCTTCCAGAACCCTAACATTCGTAACCTGGTTTTTTTTTTGTTCCGAACTTCAGTTCCTTTTCGGGTTGTTAGTGCTAGACTTCGAGTCGCTCTTTCAGAAGCACAAGGTCTGGAGTAAATTATTCATCAATCCACCGTCAAAGGAAGAAATTATTCCAGAGAAAGCGTGACGGATTTTAAGGGCAACTGAAACACCTGCTAGTTCACACGGTATTTTATTGGTTGGGGAATGAGTTCGTTCGGTTTTCCATGGGCATAGAAACCATCACTTTCCATGAACATTGTAAACCACACTGAAGGGGTTGCGTAGCTCCTTCACTCTTCTATTCATGCTGCTAGAGACAGGACAGCTCGCAATCTCTATGTCCACAAAAAATTGCATTGTTTGAGATGACTAAATTTCCAGTCCGCAACTGCAACTCTCAGATGGACTTTATGAAATGAGTAGGAAACTGTACGAAATAAGCTGTGTATGACTGCACTAGACCTTTAGAATCGGTAGTAGTTAAGATCCCCTACTATCGAGTTTTCTTGCTAATGATTTCAGTGAAATTTGCGTGGAGAGATCGAGCATACCCAATGCGGACGATCACCTCATTTTGAGCATTTTGGGGTTGTGCACGGAATGCGTTTGCTAAACTTACACATCGTTGAGAGTTAGCATCAGTAGTGATTATTTCTTACATCTAAAACAACCTTAGCAGATAATTGTCTTTATTTCCCGCAAAATGGGCATCCAGAAAGAAAAACAACTTTGAGGCCAAAATTGCCCTGTCTAAAGTGGGTTTACCACTTCTACGCTGTCCTTTCAGTAGTAAAGGTTCCTTTCCAAACATCATTAGTATCCTTAGACAATTCAGCCACATTTGATCCAGGATTGGAGTGGAACAGTACTCGGTTGCGGGGAGGTTCAATTTTATCGACTTGGGGAGTCACGTTCCATGCGCTAGAAAATAAGGTAAAGCGAGAATTGAGAAGGGAGGTTGTAACGGCTGCAAAGAGCAGATCAAATGCTACAAAATGAGCTGTGATGGCTCATCAGGCCAAGTTCATATCAACGTGAAAAAACATGTCGAAAAAAAAAACCGAACGAACTTATTCCCCAACCCAATATCTTTGCTCGGTATGCGTTTCCACTGAAAAGAAATGAGTCATAACGTGCAGTGAAAAAAAAATGAAAAGTGAAAATGTATTTTCCTTCTTCGGAACCATTGCCTGCCCTTAATGCTCGGATGCGTCACTGAAATCTATAATCTCATGCCCGTGGGTATGATTACAGGTAAACAACGTCACATATGGGTAAACATGTTATTTTGACAGGTCCTAGACGAAGGGTGAATTTGAGTAGGTTAACACGTTTACCGTAGGTAATTTTAGCGATTGAAAGGAGATTGAAGTAGAGCAGAGGTCTCAACTTGGATTGAAGTGATGTGAAGAAGAAATGAGTAGTGTGGAGCAGTAGTTATGCGCCAACCTGCATTTTCGTAATTTTGAGCCGCCCAGTCTCATTTTTGGCGAACCCCACCCCCTCTCATCCCCTCCCCTTCCCATCCCAGTCTGCTCGACCAGATGGATAGTTATTACTCATAGATGTTCGTTCCTGAGCAGGTACAGAAGTTATACTAGTAACAATAGCCCCACCAAAATTACCATTAATCAAAAGGAGGTAAAAAGTTCTTTGTTCCTGGTTTCTCCTGAAGTATTACTGCTTTGATTACTGTAATAATGACCCTAAAAGCCGCAATTTTCCTGTTTTTTAGAAAATTGTTGAATGATGGAAATAAAACGTAGGCATGCCATATAAGTATTAGTTCCTGGATTTTTGCTTTCTGGAAAATGGGGGCATGTCTTGAAAGTTCAACTGCGCTATCTTGGGAGAGACCGAAGAGTGGCTGCAATTCTTTGATCACGCGTTCTCATATGACATTGTTCTATTAGCCAGAAGTGCATGTGTGGTACGTGAGCACCAACCAAAGAGCTATTTTTTGGTGGAGTATTTTCTCTCCGGAGAATTTTTTAACGAGAAAATTCGCATGATGCGGTAGAGGGGAGGGGGAGAGGTGGCCCTCTTTTTACCTAACAAAGGCCTTTCGCTCACAAGCAGACACAAACAAATGGGACCCTTCCCCTCTTCCTGGGACCGGGTACATGACTGGGGTTACCCATGGTACAAGTGCTAACGTGCCTAAATTCACCCTTTACTTAGCACTAATCAGCATGTTTGCTCATACATGACGGTGTCTATACCCAGGTGCTGCGCGTCGGCAATCATACCCATGAACGTGAGATTACCCATCGTTCAAGTGGTGCATTCGTGTCCTACCGCCAGATGCATCATTGAGGTTACTCAGGGTAAACATGTTAACGATAGGTAAGTATGTGTGGTGTTGACACTTTTACCCTGAGCGGTTTCATCGATGCATGCGGCCCCTGGATGGCATGCCAATTAACATTACCGATGTTAATGCATTCAAATTAAAATTAATGATGATTTTAAGGTATTCAGGTTTACCCTTCATAAGATACTCACACACACTCTCTCTCTTCCCTGCCCGATAGCACCACTGAATGGAAGGTTAATTTTATACCAATAGGTATCGTTGCTTATACATGGATAACCTCACACCCATGAGAATGGTTACCTGTAGCCGCATGCATCATAGAGATTACCCAGGGTAAACTTTTCAGCAGCACGCAAGCTTACTCGTTTTTAACACGGGCCTGGGTAACGTCAATGATGCATCCAGGCCCTGAAGGAATATAAACATTATCACGTGTGGGTAAACATGTTCATGTGTGCGTGGGGAAAGATAAATTTTGGTACATTAACACATTTACCATGGGTAATCAGTCCACAACTCATCCTTGACGGCATCGATAAACTGTGTGTAAAACATGCACATCCATGCGTACTTCTAGCAAATGCCTACGTTATTTTTGCATGGGAATTGTATAATGTACAAATGATGCAGATTTGTTACAGTTCCCTGTCATGTCTCTGTCCTGTCATGTCCTCTGTTTCTTTTTTCATTCCCCATGAATATGACGATGTCCTACAGAGAGGAATGTCAGTAAGGAGAGGTGTAACACGTCGGCTTTGACGCACATGCCCATTTCATGACGTGGATTTCTACCTGTCCTTGATTATTTTCACTGACGCCGTTTGATACAAAGCAAAATAATTCTACGTTCGTCTCAAAATTCTTTGGAACTCATCCGAAATTCGCTGCAATGCACTTGACCGGCGAATTGTTTGTGCCAACGGGTTCCGTAATGGATTCTCGAAATCTCAACGAAGCTGCTATTTTCGTAGATATATCTGGATGTTTATGAAAAGAAACGTAGAAACTGTCTTACAGAGATCCTGTGGGATTGCGCCTGGCTGCAGGAGCACGTTAAAATGTAATGGGGAGAAATGAAGGAAGAAAAAAGATGAAAGATACCATTTAAAGTTTCAGGATTAGCGAAGTTATTTGAGTGCGACAGGAGTGAAAAAATAAAAAATCATGGATAACTACAATAAAAATTTAATACGATGCTCAAGGTAGCCGTAAAAAATAGCTGATAGGGTTTTGAGGAAAGATATAAATTTTCATGATTTCCCTGGATTTTTCCGAAATTTCTCCCACAATAAGCGCAACTGCATCAATAGTTGTGTGAGTGTGCCTCGCCCCAGGTTGACGATATTCTGGCCCTGTGCCAAAATTCTAGATGGTCCCCCTATAGAACCCCTCACTTTCTGTTTCCTTCTTGCCTGCTATATTTGAAACCTCTTCTAATTCTCATGTAGTTTTCCTTGGTGCACGTCTACTGTAATCCAATCACCGCCAATTAGCTTATGGCCACAAGGAATTTTTTTTCCAAAAATGAAAAAAAAAAGAAATTCCGTAGTTACGTACGTCGTTAAAATTATTGTCGTAATATAAAATGCAATGGACGCAGTATTAAGTAGTGTGAATTTAATCGTAGTAACAATGCAGCATTACCCTGTTATATCTGAACACCATTGCCGGATAAAGGGATTCTTCTTGGGATTGGGGGGGGGGGGTGTGAGGGAGGGATGAAATGTAAAAGAGAGACTTCCTTAACTGAATGTAACCTATAGGAATTGTTCGAAAATTATAAAAAAACTTATCGATTAGAACTGAACTAGTACAGAAACGCCGTCCAGAGTGCATTTCAAAATTATAAGGCACCTTCCCCCTCTCCCTCAAATTTTCACTCTCGGTGTTCTGGCAAATAGTGGATTTTTTTCAGTACTTTTACACATTACAAAGCAACCTTGAACTATTTTTGACTAATTCTGGAGGATCCCCGGAATAGGGGCGTGTATCATCGTGAGGGGAAATGGGGCGTTACCTGGCCACCGTGATTGGTGCATTGATTGAACGTGCCAATCACAGCAGCTTGGTCACGCCCCGTTTCCTTCCACGATGACACACACACCCCTGGCATAGTGGAGTGTAAGGCACCGTATCTGGGAAAGGCGATGCGGCCGAGCTCCGCGATTAGTCCACACATCCAACCGACCAATCGCACTGCTAGGCTTCGTCGCTCTCTCTTGGTACAGCGCTCCACACCCCCGTTTTTTGTTATGGCTAGTCCTGAGGAGATGAATATTGTTGTCACACGGTTGTCGTTTTGATTTGATATCTATCGACAATTTCACTGTTACTTTACTACTTTTACTTTCATTTTTTTCGGTCTATTTTCTCCTTCACTTTACTTTTACTTTTTTACTCCACTACTTTCACTTCCACTTTCCTTGCTCACTTCTTATGTCTTTTTGGGAGTTATACCAAAAACTTTTGCCTAGAAATTTTATTTTTGATTAATCCTCTTTTTTGCTGACCAAGAACCCTAACAAATGCTGTAAAAATGGCAAAACGAGCCATTTTTCCCAACTGCTGAATGAATTTGATTTCTTCACCTTGGTAGCAGAGTCACACTCGTCACTGCTATTCCTGCAAAATCTTCTGCATGTCAGTCTTCCATGATAATGGATGGAACTACGCACGAGAGGACGTGCGACTAGAAATTGGCTTTATAGTGGTTGATGTGCACTCAAGTGCACTCAGTTCTTCTTCGCCTTGGCTTCCGTCCAACCACCAATTCCCTAATTTCTATTGTCGTTGTTCACTGGAGCTGGGGCCGAATTTGTACCGTTTCCTTGCAGGTAAGCTATAAAAACGCGCTGGAGCGTTAATTATATGTCCTTGCAAGTCTTTGCGGTGATTCTGGTAGGTGAATCCTGGATTAGAAGTTCATTTAAGTTCATTTCTGGGCAATGGAAGAAGGGATTCGGGTGTTTGTTCATCATCATGGGTTCCCAGAAAGCCAGGTTTTTCGGATGTTAGTTTTATTTTCAATTTACCTACCTTGATTGTTTATTTGATCGTGGCCTAAGCACGCAACTAATCCATTGCATGTTATCGCGAGACTCCCGTAAGTTCACGAGAAAGTAATGACTTCCCTCTAGTCCAGAGTGGTCGAACTGTTGGTTCTTGAACAGAGCCTAGATGCATCATTGAGATTACCCAGGGTGAGGCTGTTAACGCCAGTTTTAACCCCGGGTAAGTTCGCGGTGTTAGCACGTTTACCCTGGGTAGTCTCAATGATGCATGCGGCCCCAGAAGTTGATGCACTTCCCTGTTTTCATTTCCTTTGCTCCCTGTAACGATATTCTTGGATGAAATGAAGCAATTTTTTGCGTGGAAAACTGACCCTTCCTGGATTTGCGGGTATGTTGTTGCCTTTTCGGTAATAGTTCATACCACTACTGGTGGGAAACCAAGCCGCCCGTTCATGGGAACTGCCTTTTGCGTTCTGGTTTTTGTCCTTTTACGTGGAACCTCACAATTCACCTTGATTTTTTGAAGCTTTGTTTTTCTGAAGTAGTAAGTATGGCACCAGCCAAGGAATACTGTGTGAACGACATTATGACGGCTACATCACATGACATTATGGCCTTTTCGCACCTCGCCACATGTTCTCACGCTGTTGTCTTTTTCCGCTTAATATTTCCTATGTCTTTCACGCAATTCTAGTCAAACCTATTGATCATACCTTGAACTCCAAACGGCCGTGTGCAAGGGGCGGGACCGCGGCGTGGCGTGGCTGCTGGCAGGGGCAGACAACCCGACAGAAACCTAGTAGAACCGCACCGCAGTCCCGCTTCTTGCACACGGCCGTTTGGACTTGCTTGTATCTTCCCGAGCGCTTCCTGACGACATTCTTTATAGTTACGCTTTTGTAGATGTGACGTATCTTCCTTCTTCCACGACGTCTGTTCTTTTGGATTCATACCTAGGACATCGTACGCTCTTGCATATTGTAGTATTCCACGACTACGATGTTTTTTTTTGTGTCCTACATCGTATTGCACTTCCTCTTACGCATATTCAAAACTAGACAAGTATTACTGTAACGTAATCCCATTACTACAAGTGTTGGAGACAAATTTGAGTAGTATAAAGGTGGATGGTACTCGTTTGTCTGGTTGTTCTATGTCTTTATATGGCTTTTTATAACCAGTATAGGTTCACAAGTTAATGATTCATTGATCTCTCTGATTCGTATAAATTGTTTAATGGACTAGTATATGGAGTCATTCGTGTTCAATTTTGGTCCCTGAGAACGCGTCGCAACCGCGGAGCTCACCGCCGCGACGCGGCTCCAGAGCGTGACATATTGAATCTGACACGTTCAGGCACATTATATATGTAATCGTTCAGACACAATACATGTAGCTCAACGGGTTTTAGCCTCCCTTTTCCCTCTTAAAGGCAGCACTCACGGAAATTTTTGTGTTGAAGATTCCGCGGTATATCGGGGTTTTTAGAGACGATGAACTCATTGACAACGATGACATAGCGTGAAACACGCGAGAAACACAGAAAAAGATGGCGGTATTTCATGTGTGTCCACAGCGCGGACGAGTGTTCCGTGATGGGTCCTGGCGCGGAGCCCTGCAAATGGTACGAATTTCATAGACACGCCCCCGCTGAACCACATGCAAACACCCTGTCAAAGGCGTTAGTTGGCGCGAGGGAACCCTAATGTCCAGAGGGGCATACGTGTCCACGGCAGTATCTTCGCAGGTAGGTGGCCATTCAAGGTGTTCAACTTACTGTTGCGATGGTCCAGCGGCCGGCTACATGGTAAGCGACTCATTTCAGAAGTGAAAATTTCCGTGAGTGCTGCCTTTAATGTCGCAAGGTCGAAATGTCAGCACGTGTCAAAACGTGCCAGTACGTGTCAATACGTGTCAGTACGTGCAGAACCATCTAATCAGCATCCACTATTCTACCTCAGCGGACTCGAAAATTCTGAAATTTTCTCGCTGGAACTGATCATAAAAGTATACGTGATTTGTGCAAAACTGTCGAAAAACCCCTTTCTCCACACTTAACTCCTGGGGAGATTATGGGCGGAGCGAAGGCGAGAGTACGAGGTTTCTATTCGTGTTCATTTTATGCAATCCTCACTATCAGCCTCTAACAGTATAGGAGAATCGCTCTATGTGTGGCGCTAATAATTCACGATGCACGATACCCCGTAGATTTACTATGCGGATACCCCGTAATACCGCCTAGGCTCCGCTTACAAGCTCCTCAAAAATCGCGGCTCGGAAACAGGTTTTTTGGCAGTTTTGCAAGGAATCACTTGTATCATTGCGACCAGGAACTTATAGCGATTATTCCCATGTAATAGGTCTCAAAAACGATTGCACAACGAAAATTACACTTTTTTATTCGTGCCTCGGCACGACATTTGGAGATCGGTCTCTAGTACTACGTTTGCCATCTCTCCAAAGTAGTTTGCAAACGATCGTTCTATGTGTTTGTGGGAACGCAGCCGAAAAAAAAATCCGCAAGAAGAAAACAGTCTTATGATTCGTAACTGTAAGGTGGAAAACCGGTCAATCAAGCAAGGAAGAGCGAGAGGTCAGTCATGAAATAAGTCGCCACAATGCATTAGCCCCAACACTCCATCTTAGTTTCGAAAAAAACATTGATTTCCTACCTATTTTCTGTTATCAGATGTTAACCTCTTCCTTCTCCTCGAAAGTATACCTTCCTTGAGGAGTATAGATGTGCAGAGTGCCGCCTATGCTTTCGGACATGGTTTTTCTCTACATCTTGCGATATATCCGATGAGATTTTTGTATTATTTCATTTTATAGAAATTGCTGAAATGAGAACACATATCATTACAATTTCAGAAATGGGTTATTTGAGCGTCCTCGCGAGGGACGCTCAAATAGCTCATTTCTGAAATTGTAATATTTAGCCCAGAGGCTTAGGCTTAGCCTTCACGGGAGTGGCCCCACCCAACTCCCTTTTCACCTAAATTTCTAAGATAAACTACGATAAGTGTAAGTGTAAGTAATAGTGGAGACCATTTGTATGTTGAATCGCGTGCGCGCATAGCTCAGTTGGTTGAGCGAATGATCGACGTTGTGGTGGTCAGGGGATCGAATCCTGCCCTGTGCCCTCGTTTTGCAAATACGTATAGTATGCTGCCTACGACTGCTGCAGTTATCTAACAAACTCCAACATAAAAAGTAGCCCGGATGGCTCAGTGGTTAGAGCGGCAGATTGCAATCTGTCCCTATCGCTGGTTCCACTCCGTTGGAGATCCAGAGTTAAGTATCGCAGTGTTTGGGGTTCACTGCTTGGAACGTCCCCCGTGATCTCCTTCGGGTAGTCCAGGAAGGCATCCGGCAACATTTTGCATAAATTTCGAAGATAAACTACGATAACTGTAAGTGTAAGTAATAGTAATAGTGTAAGTAATAGTGAAAAACCACTTTTTCAAAGTTGAGGGAAACCGGGAGAGAGTAACTCCGCCGTAAAGGACTGCTCCACGAAAGATAAATGACAGCGGTAGAACTACTTCGCAATGGATATGGAACAATTTATACGGATTTCAATTATTTCTGAGGATCCCGAGTTGGATGAGCTTTATTATTCAGATGGGATAACTGAAGTACTGTGTCCATCTATAGAAGAATAGCGGCCATTTTTGTGTTCGCGAAGCAGTGTACTATAGCAGAAAATGGAAGAGTTGGCTTCGCATTTTGTGTTCAGAAATCTTTCCCCATGAAAATCACAAAAATGAAAAAACGTGAAAGTTGTGAAAATGGTCCCCTGCTTTATAGCCTTAACATATTCACTGCACTCTGTCTACTATGGACTAAAATTGTATTTTTCTTCGCTTTCTCCCAAGCTCGAGTGCAGTGGCTGCCGGACCGGACTGTAGTATGCAATTTCTAGCGTTCTTTTCCTCACTGGCATCTCTCCACATATCGCGTCCTGTTAAACGCACTGTAGATTTCCATAGAAAACATGATTTTCTCTGAGTCTACCCTTCGAAGTCCAGGTTTCAGAATATAAACATATTTTTCATATTATCATGAACTATTTCTATTCCTCCATAGTAGAGCGCACACCTCCCACACCTAATGAATGCGATCACATTTGGAGTCTGGTCAAGCATAAGAGTTGTTAGTAAATCAACATTACGGTAATCATCGCGGAACTGAATTTTAGCAGAAAGTTCGTGAGCATTCTGCGCGCTTGAATGATCACTAGGAGTAGCTTTATAGCAGAAAATTTATGAAAAAAAAAAGAATTTATAAAAAAAATTCTAAGAAAGGGAATGGTCCTCACTTTCGAGATGGGGAAGTCCATTCAGACGTGGATTAGCGAAGATTAAAGGAATTCTATACTTTATTGGGGTTCAACATGTTCTAAGGTAAAATTTTCCACTTTTCCGAACTCTTCTGGATATGGACAGAGAATTGTGGCACGGGATGATCTCGACCAGCTCCCACAGCCAGCAGGTAATTTTGAAGCCTTAACGAGAAGGCCACTGTGACTCTCGGCAGTTTCATGAATATAAGCTGTTTACCGACAAACCTGGAATGTAACATCGTTTCTAGAAACATTCAGGAATCCAAGTACTAAGGCACAGAAATCTGTATAAATCCCTTCAAACACTGTGGATACTGAAAACAAGGTAGCTCCATCCCAAGGTGGTGTTCATGTTCTAAAGAAGGTAATACTCAGCAGCGTTGTTGACCGCAATGCTTGTATAGGATACTCCAAACGGCCGTGTGCAAGGGGCGGGATCTTGACGCGGCGTAGCACCCGAGTTCTCTGCTGCTGGCAGAAGCAGACAACCAGAGTCAGCATGCAGAGCCCATGTGTCCCTGCCCGAGAGAGCCGCGCCGCAATCCCGCCCCTTGCACCCGGCCATTTAAAGTTTCCCTTATGCATCCGCGTGAGGAAAGGGCAACTTCGGAACTGGCCGTTCTTTGGTTTGGTGATTTCTTGCTGTTCCTGTTTGTTGATGAGTACTCTCCTTCTGTGGTGATCTCGTACTCTGCGCCCACGTCTTCAATTAGACCAAATCACAGTTTCATCACGCCGGAGTTTGATAAGGTTGGACGATCGCGAATTTCTACCCATAGTGAAAAAAAAACATCGTCAACAACGTAAAAAAAATAGAAACCTGCTTGATAAATCGGAGTGCAGTGTGAGTAGTGTGAAGGACTTTTGACAGATTCGGTGTTTATAAAGGGGAAAGAAAGAGACGCTTTAACTTTTACCTTTCATTTTTATTTTTATGAAATCAAGAAAATCTTATGAACCTTCTCACATTAATAGGATCTGAAAACCAAGTTACAACAGCGTATATGATTCTTTGCGGAAACGAGAAGAGTCCTTCCCTTGAACGCCTTCTTCTGTGGAGAATCCGGGATGCTCACTGAGACATCTGCCACAAGGAGACGCTAGTGCCAGTGATCAATATCATGAGCTCCACAGCTCTGTGACAGATATCTGCATGAGCATCTTGGGTTCTCCACAAGGGAGAGGACTTAAAAACGGGTTTTCGACAGTGCTGTAAGAAAATATGTCATCCACTGTAATCAGCGTCTCCAGAAAAATTCTGAGTTGAAACATTGTCCTCAAGTGACAGTATGCCATATGGATGTTACCTAGTGTAAGCGCAGCAACATTCATTCATTCATTCATTCATTCATTCATTCATTCATTCATTCATTCATTCATTCACTCATTCATTCATCGAATTCATTCATCCACTTATTCATTCATTCATCCAATTTATTCATTCATTCATCCCATTCATTCATTCATTCATTCATTCATTCATTCATTCATTCATTCATTCGTTCATTCATTCATTCATTCATTCATTCGTTCAGTCATCCAGTCATTCATTCATTCGTTCAGTCATCCAGTCATTCATTCATTCATTCATTCATTCGTACATTTTTGTACGGTTCGGAACATTAATAACAAAGGAGGTGACAGGTTACAACAGCGAGAAGAAGAGATTCAACAAACGGCGTTAGAATCAAACGAAGTAATCGCATCATTCAGCACCATTATCTAAACTCATCAATACTTCAGTAACTTGGTAATGTGTTAACATTAATTTGATGATTAGTCAAACATGTCGGAACCATAATTTCAAAAATTTGCGATCTGCGAGGAACTCTTTGTTTGATCCTACACAGGATGGTGACAGAAATACGTTGGCGAGACTCTGTGGCCGGTCCACAAACACCTTGATGAGTAGCATAGGACATTTCACAACCTGAGTTCTTCCCCTATGAGCAATTTCTCTTGGCATCGCACACTTCTCCCCCAAGGACGATCGCGAGAGCTTGAGATCACGGTTTTTCATCGCTTTCTCGAAAATCCATTGGAATGAAAAGTTATTGAAGCTCTGGAGATCGGAAGAAGATCGCTACGAAATCAATGGTAAAGATGAACAGCTTGAAGCATTGCGACTCCGACTCGTAATTGTTCCATCTGCATCCTTCTTAGCTGTTTTTTGATCACCGCTTAGTGAGGTGCTCTTGTTTGCCATCTGTTGATTGTTCCTCTCCTCACAATATAATGTGTTTTATGTTACTGGCTTCGAAATGGTGTTACATCGCTGGAAGCTTGCCTAATAAAATATTCGCGTGAAAACTCTAGGAATCGTAACTGTCGTTTTTATCTTATCGAATCTGTTGGTAGTCACCGAAAACACGCGATCATACAGTTATTCCAGCTTGTATTATTCTTCCATCTATTTTTTGTTGCCTTTCACGTTACATTGTGTATGTCACACGAGTGCATTGTATTTCTCGTTCACGCCACATGATTATTCTTTCTTCCCATCACCTCCTTCATTTCTGGAGTTCCACTACTTCTCGAATTTTCTGAGAACTATTGGTAGAAATAACCAAAGCCCTAGGACGCCAAGAAATCATGCAATCGATGCGCTTCTTATCCCTGAAATCAGAAAGTTGGAAAGAAATATCTTCGTTTTTCTTTTCTTCTGCATCTCTCATTTACAGTAATCTTTTCTTAGCCTGTGCATCCTGATAACGCCTTCCACACTGAATGTACGCTTCCTATTGAAACACCATGAAATGCATTGGGTTATCGGAAAAGTTCTCGCTGTTTCCAAAAGTGTGATTTATTTAATTTCACGCTGCCTTACAGCAACTTGCCTTGTGTATACAGTGGACGTCAGTGGTGTTGGCCCATCTGCGGGCTCGGGAAGGACGAACCGTGCCGCGCGCGTCATAACCTATGTATTCTGCTGGTTTTGTGCAATTTCTAGCAACTTTTCTACCCGATTTTAAGGATTTTTGAGCGAATCGGGAAGAAAAGACCCTAGAAATAGCATTCCGGCGGCGACGGCACCGATCCTGGCGCGCGCGGCGCGGTCGCGCTGCGCTCTTCTCGAGGCCGCAAATGGGCCACCACTATTGTATATAAAGAGGTCTGGTATGTGCAAGTTTATTAGTATCAATATCTATGAACTCAGTCACAACCTCTTCCGGAGTCGACTATAATTGACTACACGTATGTCATGAATGATCACTTCAACACCATCGCCGATCACCTGCGTCAAACGGGCAAGGTATAAAAGTTATCATACTGAGTCACGATGACCGAACGCGATTTTCAGCGACGTGAAGAGGTTGCAACTGAATTGCCTTAGCACAGGCGCATAGAAGATTGGCTAAAGCCCATTTTCACAAAAGATGGGGACTGGTGTCTGTACCTAAAAAACAAACGCCGACTACACTGGATTGACACAAGAACGAGCAGTCTGAACCCGCTGCAAAAGGCATGTCTTCACTCTCGGAAACTTAAGGTCAGTAATGCGGTGACATCGAACAGGAAGATATGCTATTACGTGGGAGCATAACTCCTCCTGTAGATGTGTGATGAGAGATTCATAGTGCTTCTATCAGGATGCGACTGTAGTTTAGTGTTAGCCGGGCAGCCAGATTGGTAGGACATACGCAACTCATAAGTACTCATATAGGATTCCGTACTTGAGCTCATTTAGTGGTAAATTCTACTTCTTTGTTATTTTTCCGAGTTCTTCGCGAGTGTGATGGTTTTACGCACACCTCAAGTGGCTGCCCCACTTCGCTTTCAGGTGTCCCGAAGGGGCTTTAGTAATAGTCAGAAAGTTTCATAGTCTCACTCAGTCCCGTCAAGGAATTTGTCTTCGGAAATCTCTGGAAGCAAAGAGTGTGTACTACTCGAAGCGCTGAAAATTTTGCAACTAGTGCAGCTTTTCCAAATGCGAAGAAATTTCCATCACCAAGCGTGTTTCGTTGTGCGCTGGAGTGAGAATGGGGGGAGGGGATTGTCTCACAGCATAAGAGATAACCTGGATTACTGGCTAAACATTCTAATCCAAAGGTAAGTTGCAAATGAGAAATGACTAGTGTCAGAAAGTCGTTCCAGGATGCATGGCATATGCCACATGCAAAACTAACTATTTCTCACCATATTATTATATTATTCGCTGTAGTAAGGCGACGCACCAACATTTTGTCAGATCTACGTTTCATTATTGTATTGCTATGCTAAACGAATCTATTGCCTCTGCTCCCTTTTTTCCTTCTCATTTTAATTTCCAGTTTTTGCACTTTTTCTTCATAATAAGTCAGTAACCGGTGTGGTCCTATGGGCTTCATATAAGGTTTCGTTGTGGAGACATAATCTATTTTTACTACCGAAAGTAATTAGCAGAGAGTTTGTAGCGTACACTTTATAAGTTCTAACTACAAACTGCTGTTGTCGTTTAGCGAAGACTAGTAGTTTCGCGAATATTTACAGAATAAGAAGCCCTATACATACTCGTGATGGGAATATTCACGGCAGGGGCACAAATGGCTTACGCACTTTGCTGAAATTTGCTGTCGAAGCTATGGAAGAACATGTAGCATTTGTAGTTTGTACCTTGAGTGTTTGTGCAAGATTGAACTACGACAGAACTAGTGGAGCAAAAAAAGTGACGCAAAAGACACTGGAAAAGCCACTGGAGAGGATGAGCAAGACGTAACACAGAGCGAACAGAGAAAGACAGTTAACCAAAGTCAACGAAATATTTGCTCGACATATCGAAGGTTTTGTATACCGGCCATCATTCCAGTTCTAATGCCCTCCTAAACCATTTAGGAATGCTGGAAGAACGCGGACGCGCATATATCGTGAAAGGTAAATTATAAACGGCATCTGATAGTTGGAGGAGCAACACATTCCAAGTTTTGGGTCAAAAAGTGTTGTTTGTGCTTCTGTTCGTGTGTCCTATCCAAGTATATTTAGTTTCTTTTAAAACCGGTTTTGCTTGATTGATTTCGCTTGCCCTGAAATTACTTTTTTTGTATAAGGAACACCAAGAGTGTATCTGTAAATAAATAAATAAATAAATAAATAAATAAAGTCCATGACGTTGATCAAAAGAGTGAGAGAAACTAGATGATTCTTTGACTGTCTTATAGCCATCGAGCTCATGTCCGTTTTTTAGTAGTTCCCAGAGAAATTCTGAGGATCTTCAATGAGGGAGCGCAGGAGTGAACGAGTGGAATGAGCATAAAGTATTTAGAGGGATGGAGAAGTATGAGTCTAAGACAACAGTGAAGAATGTGTTCAAGACCTTATTCTTATATATTATTATATATTTCTTACATGAGCCATGTCATGTCGGTAACAATCAAAAGAAAACGAAATGTCTGAGAAAAACAAAATATTAGTGAACGACAACTGAAGGCAACATCAGAAAACTTGGAGGTTCAAAAAAAGAGAAGAAAAAGAAATACAACGAGGCAAAGGATAGTTAATAAACCAAGTCTTCTTCTTTCTTCTTTTTTCTTCTGCTTCGCGTCGTCCTCTATAATTTACTTCTTTCATGTCCTTGCATACGAGCGTCCCTAGGACGCTTCCTGGTAAATTTCTTCTCAAGGACCTGGAAGGTAACACGATGCGCTGGCCTTGTCATTACATGACCCTACCATCGAAACTTCACCCAGAGCTTTATTTGAGCTGTTGAAGGCGAATATCTCCTCCATCTTCCCCGTATATCCACTCGTATAGAGCATAGTATGCATACTGTAGATACGGTGTCTAACTTAGTCTTGCAACATTTTGTGCAGACGCGTCACCTGTTTTGCATGCCATTATAATATTCCCGCCGATTTCCGCCTTTTTCCTGTTCTTCCGTCAATCCTGGCGTAGCCGCTATAAAACGGCCTAGCCTAAAAGGAAACATGACATTTTGTACAAAATTAACTTTTCATGAAAACTTCAGCCACTTCCTTCTACTTATTGATGTTGTTATCCTTGTACTTTTTGACATTATCTCAGCTCTACTTTGAAGATAGAAATGCTGAAGAACTGAGGTGGCACGCACAACGACCTTATCAGATTTCACATATTGATTTCTTGCACAAGGTCCAAGCACGATGATATTTTACCTGGTTATTTGATAATAAAATAGTTGGTACTTTGTACAAAATTGATTAATTACCTGTTAGGCTCAAAAATGACCCACCAAAATTACAATACCAACATTTGTAAGCATTAATATGACTTCCAACCAGTTAGACAATTCAGTTTTAAAATCAAGCAACAAGTATTAACTAAATTGATAATACAGATCCCGCCCACTTGTTGATGATGTACTTTGATACAGGTGGGTGAGTGTATTATCACTTCTGAACTGAATACGTCTACTACTACTGTATGCAATTCGCTCCTTGGAGGTTTCTGAGAAGCTTTTTTTTCGCTTGGAAATTCAGCACAAATCGCATATTCATCAGGAGAATAAATAGCAATTTCGGCGCAATGTGTTCTATCGCAATGTTCGGTTTCAAAGTATCAGTTGTCTCTGTGAAACAAGGAAAATTTACATGAATATGCTTTGTTTGTAGAGCTAAGCTTGTACTTCTTAAGCCGTCTATTTCATACCACTGAACTTGTTCTCTTCCTATTTTTCAGCTAACACTTTGCGGTTTTATCCCTCTGCGGTATAAAGAGTTCAAGGTGATTTCGTTCCAATTTCATCTAGGATTGCTATTCGGGAATCTTGGTCCAGAACATCCATGTTTACACTGACGACATTACACTATTCATGCTGTAAAGATACTGTAGAAACTATAACTCCCAGAGTCGTTCCAGAAAAAAATTGAATGAAATATGAATTATATGAATACCTATTTTGCATCTAGTCCATCACAACGTCCCAGAAGAGTCATTTGACACACTGATTGTGAATATCTGCTCAAACTTTTTCATCTCAGCATCAACCCCTGCAAAATTTGACATTTTCTACCAGTGGCGGAAGCAGTCAAGGGAAGAGGGGGCGCACAACCCTACCCTCTCCGTAGTCCCAGAATGGGTCACCGAATTTTTGAAATTGCTTTGTAAAACAAAAATTTTGGATCATTTTAATTGTTTATTTTTAGTTTCCAGGTTCAGTGATCGTTAAACCTTGGTGTGGTAGTCAGTATGATTGATAAATTTCTTAGGACGAGGCAGGGCACCAAGCCGAGGCTCTATTTCAAAATCACGAAACACTTCGAAAGTCGAAGTCCCATTTTCGCAACTTCGCCAAACGGTGGCGTTTTCAATGACGACCGAAAGTGTTAAGTAGCCGCTATACTCCTCGAGGAGTATAGCACCCTGCGTCGCCGCCGCGAAGCCCCGCCCACAATCGATACGCACCGGCCTCACAGTCGCCAGCGACGGCGACGCAGGGTGCTACAGTCCTCTACAGAGGACTATAGCGGCAGTGTTAGATTTATTAGTAGAGTGGGACTTTTGGGTGTATATCATCGTGACGGAAAACGGGGCGTGGTACGGTTCTGCGATTGGTTCATTCAAATCCTCCTCCCGCCCCAAACGGTTGACTCGTACCCTACGCGCGCGATGCCACTATGCATGACAATGCAAAGTTTGAATGTGATAGAGACGAGTTGATTGTGGAGGGCGGGAATGCTCCGCCTCGTTTTCCCTCACGATGATACACGCCCGGACTTTCTGCCACAAGTGATATCTCGCCTTAGATATCACATAACTTTAGATATGGTAGGAGTTCACGGGTTATGGTGGGGCACTTCTCTTCGCGGTTTATTTTTGGATTTTTTACATGAATTCAATATGCTTCAAGAGTTTTGAGTGCGGAGATTTTTTGTTTTTCTTTTTTAAATAATTTTCATTGACTATTTGATACTGTAATTGATATTTTATTGTTTTTATTCACGCCCCCTGGCTTTCTCTCCTACAATCTGGTCCGGCAGCCACTGCAAATGGGCGTCGGCGGGCGCCGGCCGCCGCCACCCTCCGGCGCCCCGGTATTAATGAGCTATAAATCACTCGAGCTTGGGAGAAAGCGAAGAAAAATACATTCCAGTCCATAGTAGACAGGGTAGATAAGCCTAACCCTATGCTTAAGAATGGGTTTAAGGCTTAGGCTTAGGCTTCACAGGAGTGGCCCCACCCAACTCCCTTTTCACCTAAATTTCTAAGATAAACTACGATAAGTGTAAGTGTAAGTAAGATTGGACACTATTTGTATGTTGCATCGCGTGCGCGCATAGCTCAGTGGGTTGAGCGAATGATCGACGTTGTGGTGGTCAGGGGATCGAATCCTGCCCTGTGCCCCCGTTTTGCAAATACATATAGTATGCTGCCTACGACTGCTGCAGTTATCTAACAAACTCCAACATAAAAAGTAGCCCGGATGGCTCAGTGGTTTGAGTGGCAGATTGCAATCTGTCCCTATCGCTGGTTCCACTCCGTTGGAGATCCAGAGTTAAGTATCGCAGTGTTTGGGGTTCACTGCTTGGAACGTCCCCCGTGATCTCCTTCGGGTAGTCCAGGAAGGCATCCGGCAACGTTTTGCATAAATTTCGAAGATAAACTACGATAAGTGTAAGTGTAAGTAATAGTAATAGTGTAAGTAATAGTGAAAAACCACTTTTTCAAAGTTGAGGGAAACCGGGAGAGAGTAACTCCGCCGTAAAGGACTGCTCCACGAAAGATAAATGACAGCGGTAGAACTACTTCGCAATGGATATGGAACAATTTATACGGATTTCAATTATTTCTGAGGATCCCGAATTGGATGAGCTTTATTATTCAGATGGGATAACTGAAGTACTGTGTCCATCTATAGAAGAATAACGGCCATTTTTGTATTTGCGAAGCAGTGTACTATAGCAGAAAATGGAAGAGTTGGCTTCGCTTATTGTGTATTCAGAAATCTTTCCCCATGAAAATCACAAAAATGAAAAAACGTGAAAGTTGTGAAAATGGTCCCCTGCTTTATAGCCTTAACATATCCACTGCACTCTGTCTACTATGGACTAAAATTGTATTTTTCTTCGCCTTCTCCCAAGCTCGAGTGATCTATAGCTCATTAATACCGGGGCGCCGGAGGGTGGCGGTGGCCGGCGCCCGCCAGCGCCCATTTGCAGTGGCTGCCGGACCCGACTGTACATCCGGCACTATTTTTTTTCAATTTTCTGAAATAAAACTGTGGAAGATATGTGGTGCGGCTTACGTTCATGAACAGAAATAAACAGAAAATCTTCTTTGTATCTTATTTAGAATACATCGCACCGACGTGGTATCTACTAAGCTAGACTAAGTCAAACCATATTTTGACAAATTCCATAAATTTCCAAGTTTTTGCTTTCTATCGTGTCTTCGAACGTCCACGTGGTTTTCAATAATTCCCACAATCTGTCTAACGATGATTTCTTTCTGGATACGGGACACCGTGAATTTTGGGAGATCTAAATACGGAAGAAACTAGCTCACGAACAGTAGGTTTCCTCCAGGCCTCATGACCTGCCAGTCAGAATGAAAAAAGTACTAAGGTGGACTTTTTCATTCATTGCACTTCGCCTTGCACCGCCTCCTGGTTATTAGTTTATCTACGACACCACTTCAAATTGAGGTTTTTTTCTTCTGAAAATCCAGTTATTTTTGCTGGACTCCTACACTCCTTCTGGTTAATACTTCATTTGCTTATTCGTTTATCTAATGGACGCGTGGAGCGTCTATTAAATAAATAAACACATACTCAAGAAATTTCTCAGGCAATCAGGGAACACCACCATGACGTCATTGCGGTGGCAGATGCAGAAATGTCTAAATGACGTGTCGGTATGTATATTACTGAGAGTGACTCCTCCTCTGCAGTTATCACCAGAGTGCACCCGCGTAGATCTGAGCGAGGTTCAGAACCCTTTCCAAAATCGGAATTTGGAAATGGAGGGATAGCACGATGTTGCACATGCTTAGTTCATTACTGGCTCTTGATGCCCAGCCAAAGTGTCAATGCTGACTTGTCCTCCCAAAATGCCCAGGAAATGGACTTAGAAGTGCCCTTAACCGTTCAAGAGGAAAGATGTCCTGATTTTGCACGGCATCGCGTGCGCGCGATTCGATTTCCATGCAAGCCAGAAGCCGAAATAATCAGATCTCAAATTCTTTTGAGTTTAAAGAACTCAGATTCTGCAGTTTATCCCTGGACGTGCCCGCGGAGAGTACTCAGTGAAAGAACACGACGATTTTTCTGATGATTGCTCTCACTTGCAGAGGAGAACTGCGGAGTGATCTTAAATGCTGGATAATTAATTGAAGAACCCTCTCGAAGGAAATTAAGTGGTTTTCTTGAGGAATGTGAAAGTAGCTGCGATCGTCTTTAGCGATCTACTTCACTTAGAGTAGGTATTGTCATAAATTTATTCATTTATGCATTATAAAGTTCGTCATAGGAACATTAGTAGTGCATTAATATCGACTGTGACTTCATCCTGCCAATCCGCATTACATCCGCAAGTCCAGAGGAAATTTTGATGCAGTACCACCATCATGTTCCCGCCCTCTAAGTGTCCATGGACCGGAAATAGCCGTCTGAACAATAATTTCTCCCAGGAATTGGCCATTGTTCTTCGCTGATTTCGTCTGAGATATCGCTGCAAAAACAAGGGCTATTCTGTTCTGCGACGCTCCAGCACTATCAATCTTCATAGGACATAGGCTCATTCGATAGTGTATTTATTTATTGGTACGTTCATGATGTGCAGGCCGAACTGGCGTAACAACTGTAAAAAAAACCCAAGCAAACTCAACGATAAGGCGAAATGATCAGAAGAGCAGTAGAAGCAAAGACTAAGGTGTGGGTAGAGAGGCAGTTGGTACCAAAGAAACTAGAAATAAGTAGGATTCTGTACTCTACTGGGTTTGTCCCGTGATGGGAGAGGAGTTCCTTTTCTTTTTAATGCGCAAGGAAGAGGTCCTTCTCATCACACTAACGAGTTCCCGAGAGAACCTTACTTTTAAGGTCTATCTACCAGTCTATGGATTCGTAAACGAAAAGGGCAAATAGGCTCCATTCCATTCATTTGTTTTTATAAGCTTACTAGCAAAATAATTTCTCACTTCATCAATATTTCAATCGGAACAATGAATTGCTCTTCAAATAGAAAGCCGGATAGGCTGAGTCTGGATTGTTTTCCATCTTAGCATCGTCTTCATTATTCACACTTTTATTCCATACATATGGTGGGACCAAAGTTCTTTTTAGCTGGTTTTGTTAGCTCTGGGATGCAAGGGAAAAGTAAACAACCGCTGCAAATTAACGCGGAAACAGGAACCAGCTTATTAATAAGTCTCGAAAAGTCGCTAAGCTATGTCCTCCTACAGAGAGTGTTTAGATTTTTCCGATTGCCACTTGGCGTTTTAAACGATGGAACTGTCCCTGTTAATATTCACAGCAGCTAAGCTACTCATATTCACGAATTATCGAGAAAGTTTCATACAGGGTGTTTTTCCGGGAGTAAAATCGGTGCAATTGCGGACCCAGTACAAAGGCTACGTGCGAATTGCTGGAACCTCCGCTTTCACGTGGTCTTTCGACGGAGAATTTGATCTATTGGAATGGATCAGATCGCGCGCGATTTTACTCCCGGAAAAACACACTGTAACATGGACCCACTCGCACGCGCCACATCATCTGCGTTTTGGCCCTCTGACTGCCTGCGCATCCGCACACTCTATTGATCTCACCCCTCTTGTTTTTCGCCAATTCGTGATGTGGCTCCTGACCACTTGAGTTTCTTTCATTATGCATTTTTGAAGAAATTATTTAGCAATTGCTAGACATTACCTCTCTCAATTAGTAACGCTGACGTCATCAGCAGCTTCTGTTCCTCATTTAGGAGTTCGATCTCAGAATATTTAACTGCATGTGACATGCGTTTCAAAAACCACTTCTTTATTGCGGTCAGTATTTCTGAAGCATTCTAATGAGGTTGGATCTATTCACAATTTGAGGCCTACTAAGGCATTCCGACGCCTTCAATTTATTTTAATTCCTTGTATTCATTGCCTTCTGTAACAGTGTGCGCCTTTCTGGAAAAAAAATGTCAAATTGTTCATTCATTTCCATCGCCAACGCTGTTGATACTCTCTGTATCATTTGCTGTCTTGACGCTGATAACTGCGCAGCACGAACGCAGCCCGAACGACATAATGCATCGAGTGGAAACCTTGGCAGCAACCCCTTCCAGCTGCTGTCATCCTCCCCTCAATTGCTCTCAAGCTTTCGTCCATTTAGCAGCAATTGCGCATTTTCATCTTTTTCTCGTCTGAAGCAGACTAAAGTAACTGATGTTCATTATGAGCAACAAATACAGAGGTTATAACTGACAGATCACTCTGGTCGTCTACTATTGAGTAAAGGCGAGGCGAGTACTGCTCGGCATTGAAGAGAGAGACGATACTGAGCAGGGTTCGGAGCGGTCGAAGGAAAAGACTGCCACACTCGGTCTTGACTCATCTTTCTTCATGCATACGTAATGGGCGAAGCTTCTGATAAATTATGGTCTCGATGTTCTTCTCCCACACAGGTATTTGACAGTACACTTTTACTGGCCGACGTTTCGACAACACGCGGGCGCAGCACGAGGTGGTCATTGACCACCAGGACTTAGTAGCCTGCAGATTCAGGGGGCTTAGCACCAATGTCCGGGGCGTAGCCAACCGCTAACCGTCTACTGATGTTAGAGACAAACAGATTTCAGAGAGGCACTTCTGGAGAATCATCAAACTCGTGACTGAAGACCACCGTTGTTCAACCAGTTGCTACATCCCTACCCTGCACTCTGGTGCGCTCCAATGATAATCAGGTGTTGCTCAACCTGTAGGAGACGTATCATGTTGGAGTTTTGACTGTAGATGCGCACTATACCAACGAGTATCCCTCCAAAGTGGCACCGTTCGTTTTTGAGAAACCGTCTTCGTTTTTGAGAAAAACCGTCATTAATGGTCAAAAAGTGGTTTTTGACCATTTTTTGACCATTAATGACGGTTTTTTTTTCAAAAACGAAGACGGGTTCTCAAAAACAAAAGATGCCACTTTGGGGGAGAGTTGGTACCACCTAGGCGCATTTCTTGGTGTTGACAGCGTATCGGAACACTTCCTCAAACGAGAGAAATTTCCTGGGAAAGTTTCGGGTTTGGGAAAAAAAACCACGCTCCAATGACAATTTCTTGTATCTGACAGGTCCTATAACAAGTTTCAACGGGTTCTAGCGGCATCAAACAGTTCCGTACTGAGACCGGTTTTTCGAGGATTTTAGCTAGAATTTGAGATGATTTAGGCTGTCTTCGCCAAATGGTACGCATTTCTTGCTGAGACATCATTCGTCATCTCACTAACGCTTATTCAAGTCAGTTTTTTAGTGCTATCTGCTTTTCCTGAAAGAACCCTAGTGTGTAGGTACTTAGTAGCCCATTTCGGAATCCGACTGGACTTAGTACTCCCCAACCGACACTGACCACCTAGTGTTGCGCCCTGACAACACGTTGTTTTCCGTGGTCTGAATGTTCAATCTTCGTGAATCCGCGTACTATCCCACCAAACACCTCCTCTGACATGTACATTCGACGAGTCTCAGCCGCTCATGCACAACCGCTGAGCAATGCTCCGTCGTCCGCTAGTGACATTATAGTGCTGTTGTGAGGAACGAACATCACTGCATAGTGATGGTACACGTGGTAGGGTGGTCTATCACATTGGTTACCAAACGAGGTCTGGCTGACAATAAGATTCGTCGAATGTGCCATTAGAGTAGGTGTTTGATGGGGTAGCACCTGAATGCACGAAAACTGAACCACTTTCAAGCCTATTGTCGGAACGTCGGCCAATAAAAATGTATTGTTAACAACCTGCGTCGCAAAAGAACATTAAAATCACAATATAATGAAATCTGAAAGTGCCCAGGTTTTACGACAATAGAATGTGGAAGTTTCTGATAAGTGTTCCATGGGAAATGCTAATAAATCGAATTAAATACTATAAAATCTCATCTAAAACACTGACTATTGCGGAAGCGTAGCTGTATTCTGAGAAGAGCGAGTATTTCTAATTCTTTTTGTGAGAGTCATCGCTTGGGCAAGTGGTACCAGATAAGTTGATTAGGTTTCCACTTATTAGATTTAGCTGCGGTAGCTGGATGGTGGCAAGGTACGATTCAATTGGTCTGGCTATCTGGCTAATACTGTTCCTCATTGACCCTACATAAGCTATCAGCCATTTTTGTTTATCTTTAGTGTACTCGGCAGTCCAATTCATCGTCCTTTGCTTCCTTTTTGAGAAAAAGCTTGGATTTATACGTCAGACGTCAGATAGACGTCACTGGCGGACGCAGAAAGTGAGCGGCAGGTGTGGGCGTGAGGAAAATAGTGGAGTCTCCGCCGTTTTGGGGCCTAGACGGAAGATAAAACTAGTAAAAATAAAAATTTTAATGATAAACAATTAAGAAAAATTATGTTAAAATAGTAATAATTATACTTTTATTCATATTGTTAAATAATTTCAAAAATTTGGCGACCCGTTCTCGGGTGAGGCCTCCCCCTGGGTCCGCCACCAATAGACCTATATGTGGAATGCTGTAATCGGGCGATGTTTTCCAATATTTTTTGTTACCTAGTCATAACTACTGCGAGATTCTTCACACCCCCTGTCCCTAGGGCGTTCCGGCCGTCATTAGTGCGAGAGCGGCTACGCGCGACTGGGGGCCATACATTTAAGGACTTTAATACCATGGTTGCTGTGGCCAAAAATCCGCCGCCTGGTGGCGTTCCTTCTGGCGACGTTTCGTCCGCTCCACTTCACCTGGCCCAAGGGATCCATGGAGGGCGCTTCGGTGGATACTTGGTCCGGGAGTTTCCTAGTTAGAATTTCGAAATGCTTGGGTCAAAACTTAAACAAAATATCAATATCGGCAACGCCCGAAAATCACGGCATCGTGCAGGTCTGCATCATAGCGTAACTGCTGTGGCGCGCTACACCATACGGGTAGTATTCTGTGATGCAAGAATGATTGACTAGCACTGTAAAAGGCTGAGCCACGTTAGCCTGGAAATTTTGTATTGAACATATACTTTGGTGTTTTACATGCTTTTTGCTGAAGCTAAACCATCACCAGAAGAGCCTCAGTGACGTGCACAGCACAGCTTCCTTTTTCTTGCTCTTCTTATTCGCAGCAATCGGGGGCGTTGTAATTTCATTCTTTCTTTTCTCATCGTCTTTCAGGTCTCCCACTGTTTGAGTGTTATATATTGTGCTTAATTCTAACAGTTGTAACAGTTAAGTAACAGTTGTTACTTAACTGTAATTAAGCTGTTCGTGTTGCGTACTACTTTGTATCGTTTAGTTATGTAATGTGATTTACGTAATGTGGCTAGTTCAGTAAAATAATTGCCACCAGGCGATCGCTCCGGTCAAGCGGGGTGTGGCGCGTTATACCTGGGAAGGAGGTATGGCCAAGCTCTACGATTGGTCAGTTCAGCGAATAGGCCTATTGCAGGGCCTGTCAGTGCCGCCCACCCCAGGTATAACGCTCCACACCCAGTCAACCGTACGCATGATCGCGCAGAAAGGGGCTGTGACCGGAATTCGCCCACATCCGCCGTATAGGCTATAGACGGGTTCGACCTCCGGGTGACTTCAGTCTTCTGCCGGTCTTCCGCCAGGAGCAATCCTTTTTCGCCCTCTCAAACATACTCCTTTTTGTCATTATTTTTTCTACCTTCATATATCATTATCTTCATTACATATGAGCATTTATAAGGCCGTACATGCTAGTCCGTGAGGCCTGATGGCCCCAGGCCCTTGTTGATGTTGTACATCCGACTAGTTAAACCTTAACTTTAATGCATAATGAATTAGTAGCCAGTCAACGTTCTTGCCATCTTACCCCTACTGCTCGTCGATCGTAATGTTAGTATTAGACCTAGTAAACCCTTACTGGTTTCTTGTATTCCAGTAACATCAGGGGTTATTATCTGTGATTGATGTAATTTTTTACTACTCATTTCTAGTGCATAATGCTAGTCGATCGACCGATAGGGCCCAATGATCCATCAATTTGCGACAATGATAATGGTAATTTGTACGTTGATATGTATTAGTTTAGCTTACTAGCCTAAACTATGACGTATTGTGAACTCAAAAAGACCGTAATTTGTGCTTGTATAACTCAAAAATTGCTGGCGTTAATAACAGTGTCTGAAATTTGTTTAATGCCACAGAAAACTGCACGTACAGAAGGGCATACATATATTGGTTGCTTTGCAGATAAACTACAGTTCACACTCATAATCAAGAATTCAAAATCCAAGAATGAAACTACGTTCATTTACAGCGGGAATGAGCAATTGCTCTATCGTAGCAAAAATAATGTTTGATTTTCTTCAGCATGCTTATCGTTTTACCCAAACATTCCAGCAATTGGAGCCGCATGTCACTTTAGCTACAATCCTTAAAGGCAGCACCCACGGAAATTTTCATGTCTGATTTTTTGATCGTTTTTGAACCTTAGCAATAGTCCCAACAATTCGACGAAAAAAGTTGCGCGAGAAACTCAATTCTTTTCTAGGATATAATTAGTCAAATGTCCGAGATTCTGGAACAGTAGGATCAGTGTGGGGTCGTTCGATCGAGTTGTGGCGGCAAAGGAGCGTCGCTGCCAGCTGGTTTGGTGGGCAGCAATTTTTTTTATGTCATTAAAAGGGTATATGTTACTCCTTAGCTTTCCTTTTCTTGCATTGTACAATACAACAAAATTTTCTACTTGTTATTTTGGACGGATTGACAACGTTCCCCAAAGCAACCACCTGTAAACTGTTTGCATGTGCATGACAGTCGCGTCGCAACGAAGTATGAACACAGCATTACTTATTTCTTACAAGGGTTACAACCTCACCTACTTACCTTGCCAATACCCCTTACGTTCGTTAACCTAACAGTTGGTTTTTTGTCTCCTTTGCTGAGAGCCAATTAGATATATGTGATACTGAGAATGATAACATTTAGTCGAGAGGCATAATTATCATTTAGGGTCCTTTTTTCATGTGATAATTCCAATGCCCCGTCGCCGTCGCACTTCCTCGCCCTTTCTCATCAGTACGTAGCGCCTTTCTGTATATAAAGGTACATATTAGTACATAGTGCATAAATAGTACATACACGCCACTTCGCTCTTTCAAAAAAAAGCTAACTTGAAAGCTTGCTCAGTGACTTCCTGACTCGAGTTCTTTTTTATATCCTCTTTTTGGCAGCTGTTTTCATCCTTGCATATAGTTGGTGTTGTTATAACCAGTTACTGCTATGTAGTTAGGAAAGTGCTACATGTTGAGTCTATTACTAAAGTTGTTTATTTATTTTATTTATTTATAGATAAACACTCTTGGTGTTCCTTATACAAAAAAGAAGTAATTCCATGGCAAGCGAAATCAATCAAGCAAAGCTGGTTAAAAAAAAGGAACTAAAAACACTTTGATAGGATACACGAATAAAAGCACAAACAACACTTTTTCAACCAAAACTTGGAATGTGTTACTCCTCCAACTATCACGATACCCTCTCTGGAATGTAGACACTAATCAAGTCCACTAGGCTAACTGCTTTCGGAGCTTGCACCACCGAGACATAGATAAGGCCGAACAGGACCCTGAACGAACTCTGTATCGTCCATGACCAAGATAAACATGGTGTGAGGCTCTGCCTTGGGTGAGGCTCACTTTGGACGATAAAAGAGGAGAAAGGACACCAAGGCGAAAGGTCTGAATTCCATGCGTACCTCGGCGGGTGGAGCTCACCACTTTCAGTCCCCTCTGCACATCACTTCCAAGGTGCCTGGATATGGAAAGATATGGATAACTGTAAGAATGTATTTGCCGCGTGAACACTTTGTTTACGCCCTCTTAAATAAACAAATAAATAAAATAGTAGCTGTTTCATCTCAACGCAAAGCCTATGGCAGGAGCACGTTTTTGTAGATGAGAATGGTCTCTTTTGCATCTTCAGTTAAATGCTTCCTGATACCTGCATTAATACTTTACTACGACCGTTACGTAGTACTTCATTACAAGAAGGGAAATTTAATCGGAGTAAAATGTTTCCGGTTATTGGGCGATTTCACAGTACAGCTCAGTCACTGCACATGGGAAAAAATCTCATCCTTCCTTCTCTTGCAAATTTTTTAATGCAAATTGTGAAACAGTTATTGGAATTTTGCTCATTCTTTGAAATGCTTTTTTCTTGGGAGGCACGCAAACAACTAAACTCTCTGATACCTGCATTAATACTTTTCTACGACCGTTATGTAGTACTTTATTACAAGAGAGGAAGTTTAGTCTGAATTAAATGTTTCCGGTTATTGGGCAATCTGACAGTGCAGCTCCGTCACTGCACATAGGAAAAAATCTCATCCTTCCTTCTCTTGCAAATTTTTTTACTCAAATTGTGAACCAGTTATTGGAATTCTGCTCATTCTTTGATTCCTCTTCTAACATTTCCTAAAATGCATTTTTCTTGGAAGGCACGCAAACAACTGAATAGCTATTCATTTCTCGTACGCAATGCGATCTCCATTAAGGCGAGAGCGCAGACACTGAAGCAGGGGCGTGGCCATACTGCAGTTGCTGCAGTGTGCGCTATCGTGACTGGTTGATTTTGCCTAGTCATGATCTCCCAAGGTCTCATAGATTTTTTTGTTACAACATCATGTGGTTCTACGATTCCTGTCAATCATATTTGCATCGCAGAATAGTGCTCATTTGGCCTGTCGCGCCGCATTGCCTACGCGGTGCGGCACGGGCATTGCTGGTATGTTTTGCTTATGTTTTCCACCGTTTTTCTCTGAGTATTATTTTAGGGCCTAGATCAGCATGGGGGGCAAATATTAGCAGAACAACGATGCCGTCAATGGCGCCCAGATGGTCCGCCGCGCCGCGGAGCTGGTGCGGCGCGGCAAACCAACTGACCGAGCACTCTAGTAACGTTGTCCTGCCTCTGCTCTTCATGTAAAAACAGCACCTAAGCGGAATACTGCTGAGATGAATGAAGTTTGAACACTTATTGGAGGGCTACATGGATTTCTGTGGGAAACACCATTACTAATAGAAAAGTGCGTCTAGTTAGGAAGTTCCTGAAGCCTTACCATTCTTAATCCTTATAAATGTTAATCCTAACACTTGTTTGTTATGAATGCTAATCCTTCCACTGAGACACTAATCCTGATTCCTACTACTGCTAGGACATTGATGTAAGCCTTCTTCTTACAGTATTTATGTTCTCCACCCCTCCAGCGCTAACTATAGACGGTGTGCAGCCCAGACGGGGTGATTAATCTTTAGTATCCAATCAAGCTAACACATCTTGCAGCAATTCTCAGTAATACCACCGCGCTCCTTAGTTGTCTAGCGAAGCGGAAAATACTGCGTACGTTACGAGCGCATTATTTAAAGGATATTGGAGCGGGACGAATTCAATTACTCTCCACCTGCGCCAACGCCCCCCCCCCCCTCAGTGTATAGACAGCGATAGCGCCATTATCACGGGTAGGTTTTGTTGAGAGCTTCATATTCGTTACTCTCACAGCAGCTACCTATTATTTATATGTATTTTTGAACAAAGTGGTGTCTGTACGACAGACAACCAAGAGTTTCCTTTTTATTTCTTGAAATCGCAAAATGTAGTTGGTTATTTCACGATTCCCCCGCAACAAAAACACAACGTCATCATGGTCTCCTACCTTTTTCCTGCTTCAGTTCCCACTAGGCAAACTACAATTTGCCGAGACTCTGCTTGTTTTCTCTAGCGAGCTCTCATATTTTCCTATGCTCTCTCTCTCTTTCTCAAATCAGGCGGTAGTTGAGTACTTGCGCACACTGTCTGCTTTTCTCACCTGTCTCTCCGAATATCGCGAACTTTACCGCTTTCTTTTCTTCTCTAATGTCTCTCCATCATACATATCATACAGTAGTAAAGCCGTTAGTAGGAAATGCATAAAACCTGGAATCCTACGGGCCAGAAATACTAACTTTGCGGAGTAGTTCATTGGTGGGAGGGTGCAAGCACGCATCTAACCTGCTTGGACAAGTTAAAACGAGAAGGAAGACGATCGGACCAGAAAGAGAACAGCGATATCAGCGAAGTGTGCGGATACGCAGACAATCAGAGACCTACGTTGCATGTGGCCTAGTACTTGCTAGTACCTAGTGCCCAGTACCACTCAAATCACAAGGATTAGGATTCCTGAACGCTTAATCAAGGGAAATCAGGGTATAGTCTGTTTCATCGGGGAACGTAGCTGGGAAGATTTTAGAGAAAGAGACAACGCGAGAAATAGTGCTGTGTTTGAAGTCGAGAAGTGCAGGTCATAGGTAAAATACTCAACTATCGTCGTTTTTGAAACGGACTATAGCAAACCAAGTTTCGCGTAGTTTCTATTACTATACTTATGACCAAATAATGCATCAGATGCAGTCCGGTCCGGCAGCCACTGCAAATGGGCGCCGGCCGTCTCCACCCTCCAGCGCCCGCGTATTAATGAGCTATAAATCACTCGAGCTTGGGAGAAAGCGAAGAAAAATACAATTTTATTCCATAGTAGACAGGGTAGATAAGCCTAACCCTATGCTTAAGGAGGGGTTTAAGGCTTAGGCTTAGGCTTCACAGGAGTGGCCCCACCCAACTCCCTTTTCACCTAAATTTCTAAGATAAACTACGATAAATGTAAGTGTAAGTAAGATTGGACACTATTTGTGTGATGCATCGCGTGCGCGCATAGCTCAGTTGGTTGAGCGAATGATCGACGTTGTGGTGGTCAGGGGATCGAATCCTGCCCTGTGCCCCTGTTTTGCAAATACATATAGTATGCTGCCTACGACTGCTGCAGTTATCTAACAAACTCCAACATAAAAAGTAGCCCGGATGGCTCAGTGGTTTGAGTGGCAGATTGCAATCTGTCCCTATCGCTGGTTCCACTCCGTTGGAGATCCAGAGTTAATTATCGCAGTGTTTGGGGTTCACTGCTTGGAACGTCCCCCGTGATCTCCTTCGGGTAGTCCAGGAAGGCATCCGGCAACGTTTTGCATAAATTTCGAAGATAAACTTTGTAAGTGTAAGTGTAAGTAATAGTATAGTGTAAGTAATAGTGAAAAACCACTTTTCAAAGTTGAGGGAAACCGGGCGAGAGTAACTCCGCCGTTAAGGGCTTCCACTGCACTCTGTCTACTATGGACTAAAATTGTATTTTTCTTCGCTTTCTCCCAAGCTCGAGTGATTTATAGCTCATTAATACCGGGGCGCCGGAGGGTGGCGGCGGCCGGCGCCCGCCGGCGCCGCCGCCCTCCGGCGCCCTGGTATTAATGAGCTATTAATGAGCCATAAATTGAGAATGATAAAAAAGCATTTAGGGCGCTCCCTTTTACAATTATTCAAATTCTTCGGATCTAGTCCTGGATGAATAATTGAATGAATTGAGTTATTTGATTTTTATTCGGTCTTGGGTATAGGTAGTACGTAGGCTGTGCGATAACCAGTCAAAGTAACCGTAGTTGACTTGCTTGGTTAGCGTTCCATGAATCCCAGCCTAAAATAGATATTAGGTGTTAACATAAGTCCTTGCGCTTTTTTTTGGAGCACTTTGCCCCACTTATTTGTCATCCTTTTGGTACAAGTCATATACGATTCGAAAGTGCTAATCTTCATCTACAAGGATGTTGTAAATATTTTTTCCTAAAACGATAGTTTGCTTAAGTTTGAAGCCTGCGAAGTGGAGCACTGAATGAGTGAAAACAGCACAACCGACAGCTGCCTATCCTGTCATTCCGCTGGAGCTCGAAAGGTCATCAAAACTGCCAAATGACATGTGCTAGGTATGAAAGAGAGGTTTTGCTCAAAATGACTGATCATCAGCGAATTTTCAAGTCCAAAGGTGACATATTTGGTCTCGATGACACCAACCACTTCGACCGAACAAATTTCTTACACGGAGATCCGGGAATTGCTACAAAGGAGTCGTATGGTCTAGGTGGACATCATACTTCTCAAAGCTACCAAATAACTGAGATAATTCTGCTGAAGGAATCCAATCGCGAGGGTCTAATCATCCTACCCCATAGTGACGTCAGACCCCACCTTCTGAAAAGCGTCAAACTGACGCTCCAGCAGTTCCACTGATGACGTTCCTCCACGTTTATATTCTACAGAGCTTCCACGCTCAAATTATAAGGAATGCTTCCTGGTCCCTACTGAATACTAAGAAAAAATTGGATTTTCCCTCGAGTTGGCGTTTTTCTTCTTAAGCCTAAAAATCAAGTAATTCAATATGTAGTTCGCTGGAAACCCTTGATGATATGGTTATCGAGGAAGTAAAACGCTCTCAGAAGGTATAGTGCATGTTAGAGAAGAATGGCAATGGGGCGGAAGAAATGTCAACTAAGAAAAGCGCAAGGACTTATGTTAACACCTAATAGATGCAGGATCTGTACCTGGAGTGTTATTAGTTTTTTTAAACATTAATGTTACACATAAAGGACTTAGGAATTCTTAGGAAACTTTTTTTGCAATTACCATTATGCTAGAAGAAGCGTATGCTATTATCTGTCCTTTTTATTTGTTTTGTATCGTCGAATTGAGGAAAAAATCATGTATTTTTATCCTACGTGCCAGGTGTAGGTGTAGAACAAGTGGATTACTCGACGCGTAATCGTATTCGTTACGATGTTACGAGTGATAGCTAAGCCCACAGTAATCCTGCACTGCGTTCTCCTCCCAGGTTCAACATGGCGCATCTAAAGAAGAGATTGCTTCTCAATCTCCATTTTATCCTTGGGCATTGTCTTTTTCCCTGCTCGATTTGAGAAGAAGCAAACTGGGAGTGATTTATACACGGCACTAGCGGTCAATTGATTTTCCAAATCCCCAGAGACAAAGGTGGGCGTTGTCGGTATGGCCAGGGTGGGGCTCTTAATGACTCGACTTACAAAAAGTCTGAACGCCTTCACTCATTGCAAATAGACTCGCACTTGAGTTCGACTTTCTTGGCGCTGCACCTAATGCATCTATTTTTCAGGTTTTTCTGGACTTTTCACAGGCTCTTGTTTTTGTGCCGAGCTTTCGAGGGCTTGTTAGGGCGACAAGGACGATGCACTTGTGAGATTTCTATTTAACTCTTAGGACGGGTTACCTTTCTTGTTCATTAAATGAATCCTAAGCGGACTACATAGGTGTTATGCAGTTGTTATTTTACTGAACTGTATTATATTTTGTTCGAGAAATGTCTGGCTACATTTCATCTGCACCAAATATGGAAGCACTGCTGTTTCTGCCTTTTTTTCTGGATTTTTTCCAAATTGTAAGTCCATGTAGAGCTTGAATCTATACCTGTTCCAGTTCTCTGTGCTTCTTTAGTTTTCCTGTTCGATTTCTCATTTTTTTTCAAATCGAATTTATGACTACTAAATTCTGAGCTCCTTGTAAGCCACGCCCCTTCCAACGTCACCTTTTTGACCACGCCCTCTCGCGCTCTGATAGCACCGCATAATTATGTACCAGCAATCACTGCGCACATGCTAGGTTCAGGATTAAACCTTCAACTGTCCAACTAACTCACCATCTCTTCTTAGAAGCGTAGATTATCCCACTTGAGTGTGACATTCCATCCAACGATACGCCAGTTTACATCATTTAGAAATTAAGCCGCAGAATTGGAGATTATATGTTTTATTCTTTCTTTATATCAAATTGCACGTGAGCCTATAAGTAAAACATATAATGGCGGTCAATCATTTTTGCATGGCAGAAAACCGCCCATTTGGTCTACTGCGCCGCACCAACTAAGCGGCGCAGTAAACCTGCTGAGAGCTATGGTTGTCCGCAAATGTTTGTATTGATGTTTTGTTGATGTTATCCACTATTCTTCTCTGTTTCTTTGTTTTCATCCTGAAAACGGTGTAGAGCACAAACGAAACATCAATAAAGAGCAACACCAAACTACGGGGGAGCTCAGCTGGTCTGCCGCGCCGCGTAGGTATTGCGGTGCGGATGGCCACGTGGGTGGTTTTCAGTAGTGCAAAGACAATTGACTGACACCATAATAAGACTGTCGTAGTTCTACTTTTAGCTATATGTTATTATTCTACTGTTAGCTATACTTGTATTATCAAATTCAATTCGTTTTTTTTTTTTGAGATTTGATTTTCAACTCGTTGAGATGAGATGTTTCGGATTTTGCAGTTCTTTACAGTACGTTTTTTTAAATTCTTCTTGAACATCTTAATTTATTTTTAAATTCCTTTGCTGTTGAAGCGGACTGTATATTCTCTTTCGAACGCAACGGCAGTGGAGTATTCGCACACGCTGCCTCTTTTTCTCTCCACTCTCTCAAATTGTTGCGAGCTTTCCGAAATTCTTTCTTTCTCTGGCGTCTCTCCAACTATGTTCCTCATTGGAACGGACTATAATTATCCCTGTCCATTCTCTTTTAGAGTTTTTTCACTCTTCATCCACTCCCTTTCGATCTCGCAAAATTTCATCGTCCACCCCTCAACAGAGCTCCAGCATGGGGGCGGGGCAGAAATATGTCTCTTGACGTCGTTGTTCTCTTCACACCTACAAACTCTCTCGTTGCAGTTGTGAATCGCAGTCCTTGAATATTCGTTCTATCTGCTCAAGAAATCTACTCGACCATTCTATTGCAACTCTTATGACAAGGAATTCTAAAAAGTTCAATTTTTGGGATTTTTCACATTGACGTCACTGCTTCTCGCGGCATTCCTACCAAATTCGTGCAAGAAATCCAACTTCTTCCAGAATTCATGCTCTTAGAGATCGATGTGAAGGACGAGGACCGCATCGCTGCCGCCGTTATTTTTATTGTGAGTGCTACTTCTCGATCTTTTTTTTAGTGTGTCTTTCAACTTTATTTCTCGTCTTTGTTTGCAGACAGCGTTCATTGGTGTTGTGGTGAATATATTTATCGCAATTTACCTCCCACGTTTGCCACTACTTCGGAATTCGTTTGGACGACTGTTACAGTTACAGGTTAAAATCTCATTTTATTCATATATTCATTTGCTCAATTCAATACTGCTAGTGATTGCTGCCAGCTGAATTGAACTGCATTATGTACAGTTGGTTAGCTTAGAGAGAGTGTGTCAATCACGATTGCACCTCCCGCGGCCTGGAGCGCCGCACCATCCAAGCGGCGCGGCTGGGCGCTACGAATGGCGTGTGCTGCCTCGCCCGCGTCGCGTGGGTGGTGCGGCGCGCAGCCGGCCAACATCGTGTGCAGCCGTTATTGCAGACAAAGTAACAGACGCACTCTCTAAGGTACCCGACTATATGTGAGCTATAGTTAATCTGCAAAGACATGATTCCATTTATGTGACATAATTAAGTTTGCAAATACATGCTGGTTACTGATTTAATTATTAGGTTCTTTCTAGAGAACGTGAGAATGTCCATTCATGTTCATTATAATTCAGTTCTAGTCCTTTGGATGGCGAGGGTGCACTATCGTGAAAAAAACACCGCCGCAACACAATCTAGTTCTGGTTCTGACAAGCTCTGATATGCACAATGTTCATCTCAAGAATCGGAATGGAGTGGGATATGTCAGAACTTGTCAGGACCAGCAGGTTATCGCGACGAGACCGCATCGCGGCGGTGCTAGCGGCTGAGAAGTTCGAAATTCATTCAGAATTAGCCCTACTATGTGCAGCTTTTATGGTTTGGTAAAGGCGCTTTCGAGAACAAAATGTTGAAAATCGTCAGTGGCCAACTTTTACTAGGATTTACGCACCATATATTTTGTTTCACTGGGGAAGACAGTTGAACAAACGCCCCACAGAAGCAGGGTGCAGAAAAGTGCGCAGAAGTTGAAGAGAGTGGAGAGAAGGACAGAAATTATGAACGAATGCTCAACTATCGTGGCGCTTGAAACAAATTATATGTACTGAGATCAAGGTACTGCTGGATTGTCAATGTGCCTCTTTTCCCTCTAATTCCTTTGAATGTCTTCAGTCATCGTGTACTTATGAACCACCATGAAAATTAATTACAATTAAGGTCGATGGAGCTGACCACTCCCTGGAATGAAGTGACGACCGCGGCGCAAACGCCCCGCTTGCTGCGATTTCCATCTTATGCTTCCGTATTTGCTAACCGTAGCCATATCTAGTGTTTTTTTTTTTAATCGTAAAGCCATCGAATACAATAAAAAAATACTAGTATACATCCCTAATATTAGGTATTGTGGCAGCATGAGATAGCGGTTCTAGTACGCGGGGCGGTCGCGTCGCTGTTTGTCATCAAGTCCGCAAAGTTGTCAGCTCGGCCGACGCTCACTGTGTGTCACAATGGTGCACACTCTCTTGACACTTGAGGATCATTACTGCAGACAAACTATTCTGTCTCTCAAACTGGTGTTTTGAGAGCCCTTTGTGGTTCTGATGATTTCCCAAAAATTCCACGATTAAATGAGTTTTAATCCGGGGGAAGATATCAAGTACATGTGTTATTATGATAATTAAATACCTTCACCACGTGCTCAGCGTTTCAAACTTCTCATTACCCTTACGATTTTTTCTGATCGTTGACCGCGACTCGTCACGTTGGATGACGTAGCTGGAATGGATTTTAACAAATACTCGCGAGGATTCTTGATTATTTCTGTTTAGGCAATCGGAGACGCCATTTTCAGTTCAGTATGGGCACTCTACTTTGCACCAGTCCTATTCTTGTGAGTATTAAGTTACTTATATGTCCTAGATTGATTCCTTTTAATAGGTAATTATAATACGTTTTTTTTCCTTCTTACCTGACACTTTCGAAATACCTGCTGGCTTAGTATCAACCAAATATATTCATGTCACGCCGAGTTGGCGTCAAATTACTGCGCAAATTCGAGTTGGGCTAATGGAAAGCCACAGATGCGCTGCTGACGCAAAGTATGAGTTCGTTTAAAAAAAAAGAATCCTGGGGATGGTGTAGCCTATTTCTCACCTGTTTACGGAAAATGACGTTGTTTGCACTCTGTTTTTCTTGGTGTTAAACTAACTGGTGAACCCAATCAGCAGAAACTTTGTCAACAGGAAATTGTGTTAGTTTCATGGGAATAGAACAAACTGTTTGAGGAAAAGCACAATCAGGCTGAGCACTATACCTTCTGAGAGCGCTTTCCTTCCTCTATAACCATATCATCAAGAGTTTTCACAGAACTATTGAATTACTTGATTTATAGGCTTAAGAAGAAAAACGGCAACTCAAGGGAAAATCCAATTTTTCCTTTGTAATCAGTAGGAACCAGAAAGCATTCCTTATAATTTGAGCGTGGAAGCTCCTAGAATACAAACGCGGAAGAAAGTCATCAGTGGAACTGTTGGAGAGGCAGTTTGACGACTTTTGGAAAGTGGGGTCTGACGTCACTATGGGGTAAGATGACTAGATCCTCGCGATTGGGTCCTTTCAGCTGGATTACCTTAGTTATTTGGTAGCTTTGAGAAAGATGATGTCCAACTAGACCATACGACTCCTTTGGAGCAATTCCCGGATCTCCGTGTAGGAAATTTGTTCGGTCGAAGTGGTTGGTGTCATCGAAACCAAATATGTCTCCTTTGGACTTGAAAATTCGCTGATGATCAGTCTTTTTAAGCAATATCTCTCTTTCATACCTAGCACAGGTCGTTTGGCAGTTTTGATGGCCTTTCGAGCTTCAGCGGAATGCCAGGATAGGCAGCTGTCGGTTGTGCTGTTTTTCACTCACTCAATGCTCCACTTCGAAGGCTTAAAACTTAAGCAAACTATCGCTTTAAGAAAAACTGTTTACAACATCCTTGTAGAAGAAGATTAGCGCTTCCGAACAGTATATGATTTGTATCAAAAGCATGACAAATAGGTGGAGAAAAGTGCTTCCGAAAAAAGCGCAAGGAGTTATCTTAACACCTTCTAAATGTCACTAAATGTCATTCTTAATTTAAAAAAAATAGATTGGCTTCTTTCCTTCTTCTTTCATAAGATTCGCTGTCAATTTCTACCAGGGCTTTGCATGTTGCCAGTATCAAAACTAGGTGTAACACAATGTGAGCGAACGGGGCGGTGCCGCTTCTGTGCGATTGGTGCATTCAAACTCATTTTCCTGCTCTTTGGTATCCAGACACTGTCCATGCACACCTCTACCGCTCCCAATAACCTTATTATTAACTTATTAATCATTTACAGGATTATGACAATTTCAAACTTGAACAGAGGCTATTTGACGCCAAAAGGTTGAAACGGTTGCGAAAATGCACCAATCGTATAGCAGCGGTACCGCCCGTTTTCTCCTCACCATGCACCACACTCTAAAAATCATGCTCGTTGACGTATTGGCTCTAGCTGTTACTAACACTTGCAATTAAGGATTTGATGCCCGAGCAGAACTCTTCTATTAGGTTGTAACATAAGTTTCCGCTGTTTTGAAATTTTCGATGAAGAAAATTTATAAAAAAAAATCATATAGCAACAGGTACCGATGAAGTATGGACCAAAACAGTCGCTGCTCTTTTGCTGTTTTTACAGCAGGAGCTCGGCTACCCTGCTTCAAAAATCCACGGACTGCGAGACAAAGAACAGGAGTCGGGCAGTGCTACATAGAGGTCACTGATTTTGACAAATCGTTTCTCGCTTAGTAGACGTTTTTGTGATTTGATAGCCGGCGCATGGTTAGAGCTAGATTTCTGCTACATAATGCGCAATTGAAAATTCCTCTGTAGTATCTTCGCCTCCCCGGAGAGTTCGACCAACAAAATTAATGGCCCTGGCAAAATGGTGTGATTTCCACAGAGCACTTGGAACTTGTCCCAAAATTCCATCGATCAGTGTCCGCAAACGGTTGATGTTTATAGCACAGTGCAGGAAATCCCATTTCTATTCGCTGCAACTCCAGAGAGAAAAACGGCATAAACAAAATTTTGGGTCACCAAGTTTGGTGCCTTTGGCCGAGACCACTCGACAATAAAACGGGGAGAGGCAGTGACAGGGAGAATAAGAATGGCCTCCAAATTACTTCGCCCAAATATGGTTAGTCTCGTGCAACGTTATGGTAAAATTATTATTCGTGCAAGTGCAGTTAAAGAATTTGCATTCTTGAAAGGTTCACTCCAAACTCAATTACATTTCCAAAATGAGACGCAGAAATAGGTCCCACATTCCAGAATGTTCCTGGGATCGTGTGTTTTGAAAAGGTATCCAGACATGTTCGAAATCTATTCGGTAGTCATCTTTTAGAAGCCTTTGAAATTGCTAAACAGCGGTAACTTATGTTACAACCTAATATTATACAAGGTGCATAAGAAGTTCTCTAACAGTATGTACATGGATGATGTATGCATAGGTTGTTCCACGTGTCAATTGTCATAAAGCGTATATGGTCTAGGCTTGCATATTTTTAGACGGAAGAAATCAAACGACGTGATAAATCCGTTACGAGAACCACTTATCTAACGTGACTTGTGATCTGTGCTAGTAAATGTGTTGTTGATTTTCGCGGAACTTCCGACTACCAATTAATTGTCAATAACGAACTTTCGGGGCGAACGTAATGGTTTCTGAGTACCCGTAAACTTATAAGAAATTCACTTGGAAATGCGTTCCCATGACGGAGCTTTATAGAATTCTTGACTCGTTTCAAATTTAAATGATCTTGAAAATCATGTTCGTTTCATATAGTGCATGCAATTTTCACACGTCTCGTTTCACCTAACCTGAATTAGTATTCGAACACTTCGGCATCCTTTCAGCTGGCTGCACCAACATAATGTTGATTTTTCCAAACTGTTGAGCATTAGAAGTGAGTCACATTTCTTCGTTTTCCGAGAGAAAATAGAGAACGAAAGAAATTGTAGTATGCGTGCAACCCGCAGGAGTTACCGTAACTCAAAAACATTAGTATAAAAATGATAACGCGTGTAACTACGACGCGTCGTGATAACATTTTCGGAATGTCCTGCGTTCAGCGCGGGGGTTGCCCTAGTCGCCGATTTACGCGCAATACTAAGCTATTGTCGCATATATCATTTGTATATATAAAAGTGAAAGTTTGTGTGTGTGTGTGTGTGTGTGTGTGTGTGTGTGTGTGTGTGTGTGTGTGTGTGTGTGTGTGTGTGTGTGTGTGTGTTTGTGTGTGTTTGTGTGTGTTTGTGTGTATGTTCCTTATAGAAATCGCGGGGGATGAACCGATTCGGACCAAATTTTGCATACAGGCCCAACGGGGGCCGGCGGAGGTTATAAGCTACTTTGCACCTGGGATTATCGATTGGTTTATCGATTATATCGATTTTATTGATTTTTCTTTATTTTTGCCCAGGGGTGGCTGGGGACACGTCTTCTGGGGTTCCTCAATACGCTGAGCACGAATATGACAACCGTTTCGCACGAAATATTGATTTATTGATTTTATCGATTTTTTTCCATTTTCGCTCAGGGATCGGTAAGGACATGCACACTGGGGTTTTCGAATGTGCTGAACACGAACATGACAACCGCTTTCAATGACGGTATCGATTTATTGATTTTATCGAATTTTGACAGCTTCTACTTGGGGTTCAGTGAGGACATGTCCACTGGAATTATGCGCTGACCGCAAATATGACAACCACTACGCATGGAACATCGAGTTATTGGTTTTATCGGATTTTTAACCAAGTTTTTTGGCGTTTTCCGCTACTTCTGAGGGAAGAGTAAGAGCACATTTACTGAGGTTCTCAAAGATGCCGATCGCAAATATAGCATGCTTTTTCCATAAAGTTATTATCCAAATAACTCACTACTTCATTTTTTGCCAGTATGTCGGTATGAGGGTCATTCGGGTCCGTCAGCGTGCTAATCACCAAAATGATGAGCATTTTCAATGGATTTACCGGTAGTAGCAGATTTTCTCATCAGCGTGAAATAGCCGGGGTAGTAGAACACCCGAGCGAAGCCGGGCATACCGTCTAGTATCATATACGCACAATACATAAATTCTACGACAGCGCATCGAGTGGAATGCTCTAGAAGAGTTACGCCCACTCTGTGGAAAGAATACTACTTTTGGAGTTGACACTATGCAACAAGTTCTTTTTGAGGTTGAACGTGAGAAATCCTGTTTAGAAGTTGAATTGAAGGAAAAAAGTGGGAAGTGTCATGGGACAAAAATGCGTTCATTATTAGGGCGTAACTAGTTAGAATGCACGTCGGAAGGTTTTGCAGTACTTGTACGATTGATGTATTTGGACAGTTGAAACATTGCACTTGCGCAAAGCATGGATGGGTCTCACTTCACTGTGTGAGCGAAGGAAAAACTTTGAACGTCAACACTTTTATTGTTTAAGGGATAAGCTGCTGCGTCGATCTCAAAGTGTCATATCATAGAATGATTGGGCTATTTGGATATCTTCTGAGCAGTAACTAAAGTTTGGCTGGTTTGAAGTGGTTTTGCGTAGGCAGAGATGGGGTTGTTAAGATCTTTAAAGGTGCAGTCCAACCTCAGAGCCGTTTTTCGAAATTCAAATATGGCTGGAAATGCTAACTACTGTTGATCACAATAGTTTCTCTGAGAAAACTAGTCACATAAAATCTCTAGAACAACTCGTAGTTAGCACTTCACATGCCTTTGATGTTGAGGTGTCGAAAAGTCAATCGTTCTCAATACTGGGATCACATGATCTGAGGTCTTTGTATTGCCCATGTTTAAATCACAGCGAGAGCTCAGCTTCATTTCTAAAGAAAATATAACCATCTAGTAAAGAAACTGCACTAAATAGATAAGATAGAATAGAGTAGAATAAAAAAGAAACTGCACTAAGCGGATCTAGAACGTTGTTTTAGTGAGTTGGACTGTGGTACAAAACTATTAACAGACGCACAATTATGTCCAGTCACTTTGAGTTAATTGTTCATTCAGACTAGTACCTCTAACATTCTCATCATGAACCTTTGAAATGCGTTATTTTCCAGCGATTTCAAAGCACTACAACAATTTGAAGTCGCTGCTCGATTTGGACAACTCTGCCTAATTTGTTATGATATATCAATCTATTCTCACCTCGTGATTTCTTTCAACAGGTTGGTTCCAAATATGATATGGGCTTGAGCAGGTGTACAAAATCGACGACACTCAACACATCTCTCATACAGTGCTGGTCAATCACTCCTTCCTCACGGAATACCGCCCGTCTGGTCTGCCGCGTTGCGTATGTGGTGCGGCGCGGCAGACCAGCTAGGGGCTGTGGATGTCGGGCGTTGCCGGTAGTGATGTTTTACCTACGTTTTCCGAATAAGAACAAAGACAATGGAAACAGTGGAAGACAACAAAAGTGGCAATAACGACAACGCTGAGCAACCACTGTGCCCAGCTGGTCTGCCGCGCTGCGTGGATGGCGCAGCGCGGCAGAGACGGGTGGAATCTGTTATGCAAAAGAGATTGATCCTATGTGTTGCGACGGCATTCTTTTGTTGCTATACTGCTGCAGCACGTAAGATGAAGCCATCGTGAACGGTTTTTAGTGGATTTCCAATTTCAGATTTATCTCCATCTACTTTCCAACTCACTATGCAGCGATTTTCACGCGACGTTTCACGAATATACTTATATTCGGGATTGTGTCGTTGTCGTTCTTCTTTTCGTTTTATCTAGTCATTGGTGAGTGGGAAGATTTGTAACAATTTTCTCCTTTTTGCTTGTTTTGTAAAAAAGGAGAGCCAGTTTAGTTTTTCGAGAATTTAAAGGACATTATAACTACATAATTCTATGGAAGTAGTAGTTTTGGTACGATAGCCTTGCCTTGTGCATATTTTCATGCATTTCTTTGAGTACTTCCGCTGCAACTTGTTAACCAGGACCCGTATCTACTAGGTACTATTTCCAGTATCCTGCCAGATGGGTTTTTCGATTAAACAATGGATGCTAGACTATGTAACTCCACCGTGCAACATGACTCATGTCTTCTATGCTGAGTTCATGCGTGGGCTCGTTGTTATTTGCATGTTTGCTGTCGTTAATGCGTGTACATTCGCTAAAATGAATTTCCATAATAGGAAGAAGCAAGTAAGTTTCATACCTATTCGTAGTACTCCGTGTCATCTGCAAAAAGCTTAACAACCGTCAAATCAGTGACGGATCTTTACCTTAACTGTGTTAAATTCAGGGTACTACTGCTTTCGATACAGTACAACAAGTGAAACGAAGACTTGTGGAAAGGACCTTTGTTCAGCAGGTTTGGTTTTTTGGTTTTTTTTTCAAAGTGTATACGCTCAGAAGGAGTTTTTTTTTCAATCTCGTGGAATGGTGGAACAAGAATTCATAGGATTTAGGTGACGATTCAAGGAGCTATATACGTTATTGAATTGGTCACCTATTTCTACATAGCTCAATACTTTCCTATTGATCTGAAGAATGTTGATGGGGATCCAAACAGATGGCCGAATTTCTTGCTCACAACCTATGCATGGATACTAGTGCATGCTTTGGATGGGTGAGTGATTTCTTTTCTTTTCGATCAGTAGTGATTTGATTTGTTTTCCAGTTTATTTACCAGAGTTTCGGCTGAGAAGTACTTATGCAGTTAATTTCAAAAAGTTTAGAAAATTGTATATTGCCACCTTATTTTCGTTCTCGGGGCCTTGGTATTACTGAAATTGTGAGGAGACGCTAATCACGGTGGTCATGATTTCCTAAAGAAATGCTGGGAATCCCCCTTTTGAGAATGGGGCGAGGTAGATCAGGATCAAATGACTGGCGCTACAGTCCTTGTCACGAAGATAGACGGATTGCGCGTGCGGTTTCATATCGTTGCGACTACAGAATCTTGGCGGGACCTACTCGACCCTCTCATGCTCTCTCCGCATCCATCGCTCAGGTCCCACCACGTTTCTGCCGCCGCGGAAAACGTCTATCTTTTTGAGAAGAACTGTAAATTATCAAGGTGTGGTATAAGGAAGTAAATAGAAGTGGTGTATGTATAATTTATAAGCTTCCTCTTTTGCCTGCAAAGAGGAAATGGTGTAGAAGAACGGGGTAGCTGTAGAGCTGGAAACTTGTATGCAGGGGGGCGGGTGAGGGGTTGTACATATTGGTGTCGATTTTTTTGGCATCGCCACCGTACCAGATGTCTCCAAAATAAATGCTTCTAGAACGGGTTTTTCTTGGAACTTCCGGAGGATCATGTTCTATCGTGTGATCACCGTCTCCGAAAGACTCCATTTATGTAAATATAATAACTCAAAAAGGAAAACTGGTTTGAAGTTGTGTTGTAGTCGTGGAAGAGTACGATAGTTCAGATGTAATTTCCTCTACAGTAATGTAAACATTGGAAAGCAGTGATGAAGTACTATAACGCTGAACGATCTTAGAAATTACTTGCAGAGTAGTGACGCTCATATTCAATCGACAATTCCGTAGTTTCATACGGAAGGTGTTCACTAGGTCGAAGTCGACTCAGATTGTTTCGAAGTCGATGTCCAAGGCGCAGTCTGGGGGTGATCAGCATCGTCCGGCATCATGATCCAAACGACTGCCACAACGTTTATGTATGTATGAATTGCACCCATAGGGAGATTTAGTTGACTTTAGAGAATATCTCAAGGAGTTCATGAGTAGACAACGCAGTTTCTTTCATTTGTTATTTGTACATATTGCATGTTATTGTTTTTCTTGTTTTACATTGTGAATCGATATCTTGTAAATCTGCACTTTAATACCTCCTGAATTACTACATATTGTACATGCGACAGTGACTGTTATATTTGTTCGTGCATTTGTTATAAAACAACTTCTTTAATGTTGTTTCCTTTCTTTAAAGTTGTGAAGGCATCTTTTGGTGAGTATCTCGGGCTATCGACAGCATAGAAAAATCTTGCAGTAACGGATAGACCTACATGGTGGCAGGCTGGAAGTGGCGTATAAACAACAGTGGTGGTCAGATGTTAAAGGCAGCAGGAGCTGAAATCCTCGACTCCGAGCTGAGCTGTGGGTGATGAAGTACAGACTGAGCACATCATAAATGTGAAACGAACACAGGCAATGATAGCTTACCTGCAGAGAAAATGGAACATTCGTCGCGAATACGCCTGGCCGTGTTCGCGCGCGGACGAGTTTTCCCCGGCGCAAAAGCCATTGCGGTGCGTGGTTTGGCGCAAAGGGAAAACGAAATGCATTCAATTCACAGGGTTTCATGGCGGGACTCAGCCAAAACCACGCGCCGCAATGGTTTCGCGCCAGGGAAAACTCGTCCGCGCACGAACACGGCCAGGAGTGTTCGCGACGAATGTTCCATTTTCTCTGCAGGTAAGCCATCATTGTCTGTGTTCGTTTCACATTTATGATGTGCTGAGTCTGTACTTCACCACCCGCTGCTCAGCTCAGAGACGAGGATATCAGCTCCTGCTGCCTTTAATGGCTGCACCGCTGGTGGAGAGGGTTGGCCGTATCACTCTCTAAAGCGCGTTGATGCGCGCCCCAACTCAAAGAATGGACATTTGGGTTAGCGCGTACTAACGCGTTGATCCACGAAAGATGCATCCCCTCTTTGACTGCAACAACGATCTGTCATTCCGGTAGCTTACGGAATGCGTCTGTGACATTGTCTGCGATTACGGCTGCCACACAGGGTCCGCTGGCTGGTCAGCTGGTCCATCGATTCGAGGACGCGACAGGATGTGCTTGGTAAGAGATTTTAATTTAAAGGCAGCACCCGTCGAAATTCTTGAGTCCGAGTTAAAGACCTAGGGGTAGCCCTAGGGGATTCAACTTACTGTTGCGATTGTCCAGCGGCCGGCTAAGTGGTAAGCGAATCATTTCAGAAGTGATTCCGTGAGTGCTGCCTTTAAACAAGCACAAATCTCGAATACCCGACTCGATTAGAATAGCCACTGGGAACTAGCATTATATTTCGATAAGATTGCCTGTAGCTACAGGGAACTCCAAATGTACGCGGACAAAGGTCGGAACCGCGGCGCGGCTCTCTTGGGCAGAGTCATGGGAGCTCAGCATAGTGTGCGCCTGCGTCTCTGTCCATGAGAGCCGTGCCGCGGTCTCGACTCTTGTCTACGTACATTTGGAGTTTCCTATATGTATAGCAAGTCACGTGATAGTTTCTACTTAGTCAATGCATCCTTTTTCGAACAACTCATTTATAGAACAAATTAGCATCGGAGCTTTTTCTTCGCAAGAACTATTAGCTGAAACAAGTCTGTTGATACAATTAGGAGGGCAGTAATTTCAGAAGATGGAGAAAACTTCCTGAAGTCCACACATGAGTTAGCGAAGCAATTCATATTGTATATTTAAGTTGGACATTAAGCATTGAAAACAATTTAATTAAAGGTGGCACCCCTCGAAATCCCGACGCAGAGTTAAATCACCAATGGTGACACACATTTTCAGCACGTCACAAATTGTTCTGACGGGGCATCAGAACTTATGGAATAGCCGATTTGTTTACATGTATCCTTTGTTCCTTATACTGTACCCACATGATCCATCTCCCAGATGTGCAAGAAGGCAGTGTTGATTTTGTGCCGCCGTCCGAAGGTCGGCCATTTTACATGTTGTGAATTCTGAATAAAACTGTAACCACTGGACCACTGTTTGTCTTGGGTGCTGATCACCCTTTTGCTGGGAAGACTCATCCCCCGGCAGTACAAATGTTCAACGAACGCAAAAGGATCATTGTTGGATTCAGCTCCCGCAAAACCCCAAATGAGGTGCAACAGCGGTGTGCGGAAGCGAAATTCCGGGCCCCATAAAGCGGAAGTCCCAAAATGGGCGTAAAGCGAAAAACGGAAAATTTCCTGGAACACCAGCTTCCTGACAAGAAATCTCAAACTACATAACCTGATAAATTTGCCAGAACTGATATTAGTGTCTTGTCTGATAGTTTTACGAGCGCGTCTGTGACTTGTCTCAGACGCACTCTCGAAACTATAAGGTAAATTTAGGGTTCAGAAGATTGCCGAGCAATATCTTCAAAATCAAATAATTCCAATTTCCTCTGACGTTTGATAGTAGAGTCGTACTAATAATCTCACCACAATGTTTGAACAGGATCCATTCAGTACCAACGGTGCTGTGGGTAATTTCTAAGATAAACCACGGTAAGCGTAAGTGTGAGTAAGCGTAGGCACACATTTGTGGGGCTACATCGCGTGCTCGCATAGCTCAGTGGGTTAGGCGAATGGTCGACGTCGTGACGGTCGAGGGATCAAATCCTGCCCTGTGCCCGCCTTTTGCAATTACATATAGTACGCTGCCTACAACTGCTGCGGTTATCTAACAAAGTCCAACATAAAAAGTAGCCCGGATGGCTCAGTGGTTAGAGCGGCAGATTGCAATCTGTCCCTATCGCTGGTTCCACTCCGCTGGAGATCCAGAGTTAAGTATCGCAGTGTTTGGGGTTCACTGCTTGGAACGTCCCCCGTGATCTCCTTCGGGTAGTCCAGGAAGGCATCCGGCAACGTTTTGCATAAATTTCTAAGATAAATCACGGTAAGCGTAAGTGTGAGTAAGAGTAGGCACACATTTGTGTGCTACATCGCGTGCTCGCTTGGATCGGACCAGCTGATCAGCCGGCTGACACCACGCCACAGTTGTAACTGCAGACAAAGTCATAGACGCACTGTCTAGGTTAAACACCGTACTCAGTACTACTGACCACCGTCCTACTCAGATTCTCTCGTGTTCTGTGATGGATCCCTATGGCGCACATGCTGTCCTGTCTCAGTTCCGACCGCATCCACCAATCCATTATCCGATGTTCTTCAGCCGGTCATTTTTGTCCATCCAGTTGCCCGGATCTTTGAAATCTCTTGTCCGCTCATCGGTGATTGACATCCCCGCCCTCACTCTCGCCGGATTCCCCAACTTCCAGTCCTAGCCTGTCCAAACAGGTTGTGAGAAAAGTATACAAGAGATCAACTTCTGAAGTTTCCTCCATGTGAACCACTTGACCAAGAATTGTGCCGTCAAGTGCAACGTTCTCTTGGATGAAGTGCGTTCCACTGGGAACAGTAGTCCGAGGGAAATCAGAGAAAGAAAGAAATGGTGTGGCTGCGACTCGAAGGAGCTACAGTAAGCCAAAAACATTGCCGAACAGTGGAACGCGTTCAGAGGTGCCCTGTGTTTGGAGCGGAAGATGTCCGAGTGGCTCATTTATGCGAATACTCAGCTAATGTCACTTATGGGGCACACTATATCTTATGCCACGGAAATCTGATCCTCAATTTTTTGTATTTTTGAAAACAGCGCGCCGTACGCAAATTGCGGACAATTATTTTGTCCACGACTAAAAAATTCCTGTTTCTTCACGGACGGTTGCCACACAGGTTTCCTGGCCTTCACCCATATAATATAGTTCTTGCCAAGGATCCATGTATTGATGATATCGAAACTCCTCGGATTCTTGAGTGAGCTGTTCAGTAGGTCAAGGACTCATCAGCAGTGGGAGCGTGTGCTTGGAAAACAATTAGAGGTGGGTTTATGCACTCAGTGGAATTTCTTGGGGCCATTTGATTTAAAAGGTTTTATCCTGGAAAATCTTATTGTTAAATGGTCGATGATTGAGGGTACAGGATGTCGGTGCGAAGTGCATAGTCTTTTACAATTTCGGTTAATGTTGCACAACTTTGGTGGTCAATGTGTTTAGGTTACTAATACCGTCGAGCGAATATCTTCTGTTCCCTTGAGACGATCAGCAAAAGTCTTTCCGTATAGTACAACAAGACTGAAGAGGTAAGTTCTGTTTCGGCTGTTTACTACTACTTTTTTTTAACTCTAGTGAAATTCTCGATCATCGGTATGCTGAAATGTTCATATAAGAGTTTTTACTGCTTCACTTTTCTTTTCCCTTGTGAACTGAATGAATTCTGGCAATTTTCGGTTTTCTTCCAGCAATTTCATTACTTTGCTACACCTCGTTAATGCTGTATTGCATGGATGGCACGCCTGTATGGTGGAAATAAATAAATAAGGCACTATTCCACATTAGGGGCCCCGAGAATTTCAAAAAAAAAAAAAACATTTTCGCCGAAACTATGCATACGGGGTTGTTTGAGGTACTGAGCACGAATATCATTTTGTACCTACCCTAATTAAACCCTTTTTATAAGGGTCACGGTAGATACACTGTAGGCGGGGTATCTCACAGAATCCTCTCAAATTCTGGGTAGAGGGGTTGTTTTAGACGCTGATTACGACTGTCAAAATTTTGTTGCATTCCACCTCCGTTTTCTACCCGAAGTTGGCATTTTCTCTCAATTTCCTACCGTACACCTACCGTAACCACTACAAAAGTGGGGTTACAGTACGAAATGAATGCGATATCCGTGTTCAGCACCTTAATACCCCCCCCCCCCTCCTCCCTTGCCAAGTTTCGGTGAAAAAAAAGTTTTTTTTTTGAAAATTTTGGGGGCCCCAAAGTGAAATAGTGCCGTCGAGGCCTGCGTGCTCCCGTCTGAGTACCTGTTTTTCAAATCATAGAACAGAAGAAAGGCGGAGCAAACAAGAATGAGTGTAGTGATATGAATGATAACTGCGGACGCGCAAACAACCAGGGTGGCACGCTGCACATGTTATGGGTCTCGACCAGTAGAGCCCATTTATTCTCTTCTCTCTTTCTCAGATATCAATAAATTATTGCACTAGCCAACATTTTCTTCATGTTCCAGAACATCACTTCCAATGTTAGTGCCTCAGAATTCCATTTTACTTTGGAAGGATCCGATTGATGCTCAAAGTACGGAGCGGTTGGTTTTTTCTTGGGTTCATTTCACTTCTGATTTTGTTTTGAGAATTACCCTGAAGAGGATTTTGCTTTCAAGGCGCATTATTGATTCTTCCGTTAATGCATATCCAGGCGCAAAAAAAGACAGGTCGAAGATGTTCCAGTTTAACCAGATTCCGGCTTATTTTAAATCTCGATTCAAATCCACTACGAGCTTCAAAGCCGTACTGCTCCCTTGACGACCTAGTATCACAGCCACAGTCTTCACCAGACATGGTCGTAGTCATATGTATAAGTCGCTGTGTGACGTCGAACGATGTTAAATTGAAAAAATTCAAAAAAAAAGAGGAGGAAATGATCAATAAAAACCTAAGGAAATGCGAAGTTACTGCTCTAGTGATACCGTAATTCTTCTCGATGAAGTTGTCTTGGCTATATAACATCATTCAGGCCTCCATGTCTTTCTCTTTTATTCGATTTTTGTCACAATGGATCCTCACTCTTGGTAACCTTGCGGAGACCTCTTTCCGAACCATTTCTAGAAACCGCTAAGAAGGTAAGTGTCATTTTTCTAAGAGTATACTGACATAGTTAATGAGTAAATTTGTTTGTTAAACCTTTGCTCCTTAGTTCGTCATTCACAGCTTTAGTATATGCCTAGGTTGTAGCGAAGCATTTTTGTGTGCAGTCCATCAGAAGCGAACGGGTGGATCGGTCCGGTGGGAGATCTAGAGGCAGCGCGGCAGCATACGCCCTTTTCGAATAAAACAAATGAAGAAACTCACAAAATGGGACGATAATTGTGGGATTGGTGGTAAACTGCTAGTAAGGATCTTAAATATTTAAAAAAAAACAATAATTCACAATGAAAATACCTGGTCGAATCGGCGTATACTTTCAAGTCGGCCCCGCAGCCTCTAGACTTCCCACCAGCTTTTGGATGAACTGTACTTTCTTCTCTTTGTCAAAGAAAGTAATACCAAATGCTCACATCATACCTATTTTCATGAAAATTTTAGTGTTCAATTGAGAATACTTCCTGTAGAAATTTAATTCCTTTGCTTTTGCTCATTTATTGCTAATACATTTATGTAGTAGCATTCATTAACAGCTGTTTATCGAATTGTTTTTTTTTTCAGATTGAAGCCAAGATTCAAAAGCTACTAACTCCTAAGAAAGGCAAGAAGTCTCCTGCTATTTTCTATCCTGAACAGTCTGATGAAGTTTTAGCAGTAACTGTCGAAGCTCCTGGTTTGGCAGAGGTTGAATCACTGGTACGATGAAATTTCTACTCATCTGTTTCGTTTTGGATGTTGATATTCGTTCTATATTTTCAGACGCTTGAAGATGTTGTTGAATCCCAACGTGATTTGTTGATTGGCGGACAGCCTTATAGCATAATACGTGAGCCAGTCGACATTTCGACACTGACTTGTGCTCTGAAGCCTCTTGCTGGGTGCCCCATCTACCCAGCTATAGACTTTCGGCAAGGTCACTATCGTATCTGTTACTTTTTATTCGTCTGCTCCCTTTTCTTTCAATTGTCAGCGAACAACAGAATTATGATTTGTTCCAGGATCAGAAAAGATAAAGCCTCTTATGCATTGGTATAGGTATATTCAGCCGGAAGTTGGGCACGTGGATGGGAAATCAAAGGAAAATGCGTCACGAGAGAGCATCACAAGGCTAGATGGTGGGTTTGTATGGTTCTTTTCTCGTGATTCTCAATTTCGTAAAAAATTCCGTGAATGTGAATAAATCTAGAGAGCGGAACGAAAAAAAAGCAGTCGAGAGAAAGAGATAGAAAAAACAACGAAAATTTCCTCTCTTCATCTTTCCTTTTCTTACTTTCAGGTTTCGTTTACTAAGATTTAGGGTAGAAAACTCGGCCTTGGATTACTTAACGCTGATTCTGGACTCCGAAGTTGTTATAGCTCGAATTCAGGCCCCTCACGCAGATTCAGTGTTTCGAATTGCGAGTATCGGTGGACAGGCGACAGTTACGTGCCGTCATCCATCGACGTTGGAAAGAAATTGTTTCTTGTCGCCGATCTCGGCCCACATGCCATAGTCAAGTGAGTAACTGGTCAGAATGTTTGGACTGACCTATTTAGCCAGGTAGTTGGCAAGGTGATGGTGCCGTTCTTCTCCTCGTGGTTTTCATGTGAGGATTTAGATGTGGCGTATCGAAATACCCTGTTGAAGTGATCGATGAGCCATTGATTTTTGAAGACAACATCAAATGGTGTCAAGAAGAGAAACCTCATGACTGGTACTATAGACTTTCGTCTTTTTTTAAATTATTACATCACTTTCAATTCTTTATTGTTTCAGCATTCGTATCGTTTCATACAACATTCTTGCTGATTTATATTTGGATCTATCCGGACCGCAAGAGTCACTATTCTTTCCATACTGTCCGAAAGCTTATCAGATGTACGAGTACCGGTACCCGCTTCTGATGAAAGAATTGCTAAGTTAGTCTGTCTTCACTAAGCTTGCCTCCTTTGTAGTTCTTTGTAGTGTTTTACTCCGTTAGAAACTGGAAAAGTCATTGGAAGGAGTGTTGTTGACATTTTGTGGTTATTCATGCGCAACTGTGTTCTATGCAGCTCACGCAAATTTTATTTCTGTCAAAATTTCGAAATTTTGGGGTGGAGCTAGGGAGTCGGCTGACATAATCACGCTTCAAGTATTTTTTCACTCCATTCCATCAGATAAAAGCAGCGAGTTTCACAATGAGTGGCGAAAGTCTTTCGTGAGTGATTCTGAGAAGGATGAACTCGTTCCAATGCTTAACCGAAATTATTAAACATTGTTTTAGGCTATAATATGGACCTATGCTTTCTACAAGAAGTGGACCACAGAATGCAGATGCGGTATCTTAGTGCGCTATTCGAATCGATTGGTATGGAGATGTGTTTTTCTAAGAAAGAAAGAGAGGTTACTGAAGGCTCAGTGATTGCTTATCGTCGGGAACGATTTGAGTAAGTTGAAGTATTGAGAAATAGCTATTATTATTGCACGAACTAGTGGAAAGGAGATGGAATGTTCACCTCTGTCTTTTAGATTGGTGTTTTCTGAATGCTATGGGCTTGCGTCGTTATTGGAGGACAGTGGAAGTGATGTCAATAATATCCTCGGTTCAAGTCCTGCATCTTTGGAAATATTTTCCACTCGACCAACTACTATTCAGGTGTTGTACTCCGCATTAATCATATTTCGTTTCCTAGCCGGCTTTGTGAACATAGATCAACGGCAGGAAGTCCTATATAAAATCGGATAAATATCCAGCATTGTCCCACTGTTCTGTGCTGTCATGTCACTCTGGGCCCGGCGATTGTCTAGTCTGCAAAGTCCAAAGTTAATCCTTCATTATCATTCCTGGTGTCGTCCTCCTGGCTTTTCCACGTTGCCATGTGATGCCTTTCCAGGTGCTAGTGTTGCGTGATCGGATTTCTGGTGATCTTATAGTCTGTGGTAACACACATCTCCATCACAATCCTAAGCACGAACACTTGAAAGCTCTCCAAGCTGCAGTAGCTGTGAGGAAGCTAGAAAGGTAATAGGCGTGGAATTTTTTCTACTGTACTCCTTTAGCTGTTCTAATGTAGGTGAATTATCTTTTCTTCCTTGCAGCATTCGAAAACATTACTCAGATAAAAATCCAGATTGTTCGGTCCGACTGGTTTTAGCAGGAGACTTCAATAGCACGCCCGATGGCCCTGTATATGAACTCTTGAGCACGGTTAGAATTTTCAATGTTTCATACAGACATTTCTTGTGGAAATGGCGTCTCCGTAAAATTTTCGGGAACCTTTATTTTCTGAAGAATTAGATACATATTTCATAGTGTTCAACAACTTCTAACATATGAAACTGGCTTCTTAAGGGTGTTTTACCAAAATCGTCACTGTGGTGGAATTTGGACGAAAATATAGCGCCAGAAGATCTGCTGGTATGAGTTTTTCTTGTTTCAGTTCCACTATATTCAGAAGTACGCATGGCTTAGGACTTGAATTCCTGGTTTTTCAGTTATTACCATCCAGTGAGAAGCTCAAAAATCTAACCGGCACTGAGACTACGAACTACACTAGGTACGTAGACGAAAACGGCGTTGAGCGCGGCTTCTGCGGGTGTCTTGACTACATTTGGACGGATTCGGCAAAGCTACATCGAATTGCTTCCCGACCACCTCACGAGTTACTCACGAAGTATGGGGCGATACCCTCGAAAATAGCACCTAGTGATCATATTCCTTTGATATGTGAGGTGAGGTTCAATGAAATTCAAAAAAGTACTTAGGCAATTTCTGTATAGCTGTGATAATTCAAATTTCAAAGTACCTCTTAGCACACGGGTTGTATCTTTTCATTCTAAATTGTTAGTTTTCAAATAAATTTTTGTAGACTGACTGTAAGCATTGTACATATCAAACATCTTTTCTTTCAGTAGAGAGAAAAACTGAGAACATAGGTCGTAGGTACTATCGTTTTTTGCGTCCTGAACTGCTTTATACTTCTGTTCTGGCCAGCATGCCCATGCTCCGTATCCGTAACCGCGGCCCCACACAGTTCCGCGGCTTTTACGCATTCCCACGGGCCTCTCGCACGCATCTTACCTTCTGGGTGGACCCATTACTCAAAATCCCTGAAGAGCATCCAAAACTTGCCCGACCAAAAGCCTGTTGACAACTTGCCTTTGCCTTTTCTTGTCGACAATTTGTCGGCTTGAGTTTTGTCGACAACTTACAAACACAGCGACTGGCTGCTTAGCAAGTTGTCGACACGCTTTGGGCCGACAACTTGTCGACAAGAAAAGGCGACAGCAAATTGTCAGCAAGCTTCGGGTCGAGCAAAAATCAGATGTGATCGGACAACTGGTTCTGGGGGTCCTGAGTAGATATCGATTCTTGTTGGTCATATGAATAAGCCGTCTTTCGTTTAAATAGTTAATGATCAGTACATTGTAATATTTACTTCACAACCATGATCAATTAAAATGTGTAAGTTATTCTCGATAACAAAAAAAAGAGAATAAAACTCGACTTCTTACTCACAGGAACAGGAGGGAAGATAGGGAAATAATCTCAACTTCTATTTTACAATAGCAAACCTAGCAAATAAGTTATAGTACCGCAATACCGCATCTTCATAATCAGTTCTATTCGGTGTCAGTATCAGAGTCAGTTTCAGCATCCCACTTTTCTGACAGCATAGTTAAGGCGCGTAATGCACGATCTTGTGTATCATCATCCATACATCCTAAGCAGACACCACTGCATCCCGGATGTCGAGTCACTAAATGCAAAACTTAACATGGCTGGACAGGAGAGGCAAAATCCAAGGTGTTCAACGGAAAAGGCTTTTATATTCCAAAACTCATATTACTTATTCCAATTACATTTTTTTTGTAAGGAAACACTAATAAACGATCATACTGACTAATAACTCAAGCAAAAAGAAGAATCCGAGAGGCACTCACTTTGTTCCATTTTCAACAATGGGTTATCGAACGGATTTGACTTTTGTTGACCAAGTGATGGAAACCCTGAAAACCCTGAGTAACTTATTAAAAAGCTGTAGGCTTTAAACAAGAAAGAGCAATTAAGGTAAAATACAAACCACTACTGTAAGATATGGGCTTTGCAGCGTCAACATTGTGTTTGGGAACAGTTGGTGAGCCAGCAGCGTTATTCACCATTAGAAGGCCACGGAATAGGTTCATTGGGTCGGTGCAAGACACGGACTTATCATCTGACACTTATATTGCACTAATGCTCATTGAAAATGAACTACTCGCACGAACTGACTGCTACCTTTTGAAGTATTAGCTTGCTGCCTATCTGTAGGACCAACATGTTTAGCGACCTGCTGCTCGAGTTCACGTAAGGCTTCCTTCTGATGCTGCTGAATGGACCATTTTCAGGAGATCTGCTGATTATACGACCCCAATTTGAAGAACTAGCGTTAGGCTCACTCTGATTAGCTCCGCTTGGGTAGGCGCCGACCTTGTAGCAACATAGGCAGTACTCGAAAGTGGTCTAAGAACGGGAAAAATCAACGTGCTTGACAGTAAAGAAAAAAGAAGTTCCATAACATACATGTCTGTGTTTACATGTAGCTGACTTTGAACACTCCGCATTTGTTTTTCGATTTCAGCAATTTTCTGTTGCAGTACACCCATATCGTCGACACTAACCTGTGAGAAACACGGAAAAACGTTCAAGCTCAGTGAAAGCCATAGAAAAAGGGGCAAACCTCTTTCGTGACCGGTTTCTTCCCAAGTCGCTCTAGATTCTTTCTGCACATTTCAATTAAGAGATCATCGCAAACTGAAGCAAACCCTTAAAGTAACAAGCCTCCAATGGAAAAGAGAAGAAAAAACGTACAGTTTTCGTCCTCCCCGTCTTTATAATCACTTATGGCACTGACATCCAACGCAGAAGATGAGTGCCCGAACGAAGGCCCCGCAAAAACACTCGGTGTCTGAACAGCGTGATTATGGACTCGTTCTTTTGATTCATTAGCGAGTGGAAACTCACACTAGGCAAGTGAGTCGCAGTATCAGGCTTAGATAGTGGTGAACCAAAGCCAAACGGTGGCTGAGGTGCCAAAGGATTCGGTGCACTTGGAACTTGATGAGATAAACTCGGCGCAGAGTGTGGGCTGCTGAGGAAGAATGGTCCGGCAAATGATGCAGTAGTGGTAGGAACATGAAGTGCCTGTGCGGATCCACCAAACACCGATGTGCATGACGCAGCCGTCATTCCCAGCTCTCCCGTAGGTTTGTGTTGAGCAACAACTGGTACGTTACTCTGCAAAACTCCAAAAGGAGGTTGCATTCCAGGCACAGATGGTGTCGATGTTACAACCGTTGCTGCTATACCAGGAACAGCCTTTGTAGAAGCAGTGGCACCTGGTGAAACAGCTGGCTGTATGGTTGCCCCTGGCTTGTTCATCAGCCCAAAAAGGGGCGCACCACCAGATTTCCCACCCTTCCAGAACGAGGTAGCAGCTTCCTTGTTGATCACAGGTGGACCAAAGGGTGGCTTCGTGACCAGTATGGGTACTGGTGATCCTGTTACAGCCGGAACTGTCGAATTTTTGACTATAACGCTTGGACTTTCTATGACACCCGATTTCGAGGGTGCAAGTGGTGAGTGGCTCAAATTTTCTGGAAGAACCACATCGTCGAACTGGGTCGCAACAGCCGCCGAATTTGTTACGGACGCAGAATGAGAGGCCAATGACGTCTTCTCTGGCGTTTTAACAGCATCTTTGAATTGTGATGCTTGAACCTGACTGCTGACCTGTGGCGACGTTTGTTGGACTGTTCTGCTGGGCTGGGCGAGTGGTGACTTCACCAAGCTGCCAGATGGACTTGCTATGGCGCTTGCAAACGATTCTTCCGTTGCTCCCACACTTGTTCGCTCACTTCTTACGGAGAAAAACGAAGCGTCGTCACCTTGCGATAGCGTCGACTGAAACAGTATGATTCAAGAGAGGGAGAGAGAGAAGGGTAATTTATACTGGATGCGTGCGACTGACGCGCGTGCGTCTATATGATGAAGAATAGGACCCAGTCGCAGCTCAGACGCACGCCTTTACGGTCTCGCAGCGGCCGCGCGTTCTTTTCATTGAGGATGTACGTGCCGTGTTGACCAGTCCTCATGGAAAATCCCTTGCAAATGGATGCGTGCAACTGATGCGCGACTGACGCACGCACCTAGTATAAATTACCCTAGAGAGACTCTATTAGACGACATTAACACATAAAGAACTGAGAATAATTCAAAAAGACAATTCCAGTAGAAGCGGATAATAACAAATGAGTGAACCTACAGTGTCGCCACGGTTCGGTGTATTGGTACAAGCGTCCACAAGAATTTTTCGAGCAGAAGGTGTAATGGCGCAAGCAACATTATCACCAGCTGAAAAAAAACATCGATGGATGCCCAGGAAAGAATGCTCACCTATAAATTCCACGACATGAGCCGTTATTCACCTGATGTAACCGAGGCGGCCGAGTTCGTCGATGGAGACCGCTCGCGCAGATCGTATTCCTGACACTCGTTCTGACGAAAAAGGGCAGGTTTGATAACAATACAAGTTGAAAAACAATTCTACATAAGAAATGATGTGGCAGAAAAACTAACAAAAAAAAAAACATCGATGGATGCCTGATGTAACCGAGATTACAAAGACTTGTAAACATACTTGTAAATCGCGCACTCGTTTCAGAAGATGACTGCGATCACGTTCTTCCAGGATACCTTTTTGTAACCAACCCTGATAAACCTGAATAGGTTTCAATATGTCTGCTCAAAAATATAAGCTAGAAGAGTAAAATATCCAAAAGAAACACACACATAAAACCGACCTACCTTTATCAACAACTTTTTACTATCTATTGAATTAGCATAAATAAGCAGTCGCTCGGCGTCAGCGAATTCACATTTACGCAGCAACTGAGATGCCATGTACCTGAATAGCTCTTTCCTTTCTTTTTACTCGAAGATAGAATGAGGAAAAACTGTACGGACCTTGACACGTGTTCTTCAATTCGATCTACTTCATCGACTGTCAGATCCGTATCAACTTCGTTGCCGTCTGGGAAGAGGTCATCGCACTTTCTGCGATGTGAGTGAACTCTAAAAAGAAAATATAACGTGAGTGCACCACAAGTATAATTTGAAGGAAATAAAATTAATGGTGTGGTAGAGAAGCGCAGAGTTGAACCGACGAGCCAAAAGCTAATTTACAAGAAAATTCTATAAGCAAAGAGCCAGGTTGGGTTAAAATGGAGTTCTCTGGGCTGGTAACGATAAACACCGCATGTTGCCGTCAAATTTGCCGTAAACGGCCTAAATTGTTCAGCACTATTTCTCTGGAGCGGTTCTACAGGTTTCTGTAAATTTCCCAATGGATGTCCAGTGCATGTTAGCGCGTTTTTCAGCATGAAATTGGCAGAAAAGCCTTGAAAACCAATCGCTTAACCCCTGGGTTAGCTCCAAATTAGCCTAGTTTTCAACACGAACGTTAGTATCTTGGCCAAGTGAGCAAGAGATCTACAACATAAAACTAACATAGGAAAATAAATCTCAATAGTTGCTCAAGAGCACAAAAACATCAGAAAAGAATCAGATGTTAGAACTCAATTCATCTCACCATGAAAATCGGGAAACATTTGGTAGATTCCATAGTAACTTGTGGAAAGTTGGTGTATTTCAGGACAGGTGAAAGAACATTTTTATATCTCACCCCGTAATAACGTCATTTATAGTTGTTGCGTAAAGTGTGAGCCATTTGTCATTCTTCACGTTCAACTCCAGCCAGCGAAATACCTTAAAAACCTCGTAAGCAGTTAGAATTTGCATTTTCAATGTGCGAGTTATCGTCAACTAGTCTAGATGGAATAAACAAAGTCTTCTTTAACTCAATGGAATTCTTCACCATCTGGTAATTATAAAGATCGCACGCAGAACGGAATTCCACCGTTCGCGCTCTACAGGCACCTGTCACCTTGCGCAAAACTTCGCCGAAATTCTATTATGAGTGACAAAGAACTCACCTCATAGAGCCTCCTCAGAGAAACAACACGGTGACGCAACCTCACTGATTCCAGAACGCGTGAGCGCAACAACACTGACTTCACAGTCTCGGCTTCAGGTTTTCTGTAGAGGCTTTTGTTAGAATTTTACATGAGGTAAACACAGCGCTCAACTGAGAATAAAAGTCAGCAAACGCCTGAAAAGATTCCAACCTGCCTATTAACTGGCATACGGCCTTCCAGCAGTTAGTCTGATCGGCTTTGATTCGAAGACGCGCTGGTACTGGGGCAGGGTCTGCCAAAGAATCACTCCATAGTGACAATGTGAAAAGGAAGCACTAAAACCGCACTAACTTTATTTCTTACACAAACTGAAAGTTAGCAATAAAATGTACTACCGACCTTGATATCGGTACTCGTCATATTAGCAGAATCAGGATCGCTGCTCCCATTCAGCGGGGATTTCGACAATAGAGAGTCAAACAAGGAGACTTCAAAGAAAAATTATGAATTTAGGAGCAACACAATTTGAACATGTAATAACAAAAAATCACAGGCTTCATATCTAGTAGTAACTCACGTTCTTCAAAAGTACTGTCATGGCCAATCATCCACAGAATCATGCGTAGAACATCAGGCTTGTCAAGTTCAGGAATTAATTCTAGAAAGAAACATGAATAACTGAATAACATGACATAAATAAGAAATGAGCAAACAAAATAAGATAGATGGCCGAATTACAGCAAAAAAAAATTGGAAAAGAAGCATACTCTCGAATAATTTCGTTATCTGGCTAACAGTGATTGCTGGCCAAACGGTAGGTGCTGTGGCGATAGCATCACGAAATACTCCAGCATGAAGTCGTTGAATTCTACCATCAGACGGTATCAAACTATCAACGCATAGTTCGGCTAACTAAAATCGAACGAAATGAAGCATATTGTGGAAACGAAAAAAAAACATGTTAGGAATAGTACCAAACATCGCCGTGAATTCGAGATACTATACTCGTGAGCTTGGGGAGGTAGAAGAAAGAGTTAAAGTGCACATGAACGAGTATAAGAGAAAGAGCAGCAAGATAAGAAGAATAATGGTTCATTTGATAGAGAATGGGTATGCCCGAGCTATGCATTACAGAGCAAGCCGTTACTTGTAAACCTAGCAAGACCTAAAAAAAAACTTCCAAAAACAGAACAGAGCAGGGAGAAACGGATAGAACTCCAAATAGTCCGTTCATTAGCTTATCCATAAACAAACATAACAAACGCAACCTCCGTGACAAAAGGAAAAAAAAACAAGAACAAGCGCCTAACATATTGAGGGTTACTAAAAAAAAAAACCACTCACATCATCCCGCTTGCATAACCCAATGCTTTCGTTTTCGACGACGTAACTGTATGTGATAGCGGCGCCCGCTTCTGAAAACAATCAGTGTGCAAATAGAAAATATGGTGACAAACACGCAATAAATGAAACTAAACAGGATCGGGAACACTTTATTCAACCTACCAAGTGCTTGTAAAGCAACCCATGCGGATGTCCCTGCATCTGGTGTTAGAGCAGAGTAAAGATAGTGATAAGCAACAGCATTCAGGAACACAACAAGCTGAAACAGTGTATTTTCAAGGAATTGCGAAAGGCAGCCACCAGTTGTCTGTTGTAAATGTTTCAAATTTCGTCGATCGCTCTGTGGAAAGAAAACGGACATTATGCTAACGCATTTGTTGTTATATGGTTAAAGGAGTTCGGTAAAGCAAGTAGTTTCCTCGAATAATGACCGAAACAAAAGTAAATAAACTGTGGATGTATCAATGGAATTGAATAAGTATTCAATGCAGAAGCACTGGAGTCCTAACTCTCAAGCGAGGGCCTGAGACGACTGCAGTGGAATATCAATGTCAAAATTTCAGGATTTTAAAACTTCTCCTCGATAAACCATAAAGAAGCAATTAAGAGAACAACTTTCAGAAGATAAAAAAAAACCTTTGCAAACCTCAGTATCAGAATCCTCCTGTATACGAAGCAAGGCGCCGCTGTATTTGAACAAAACTCCAACTGCAATATCTGTGCAGTTCCTCGAAACTGAATCTTTCGTCTTCTCGATAAGCGATGTTAGCCTAAGTCAAATCAGAAGAAGGATTCAAATGCAACAACCTGTAACCAAATGTTCCCTAAACTACTCACTCGACGAGAGAATTTTGCAACATCTTCAGGAGCGGTGGCTCAGCTTGGAGACAGTTTTCCATATGAGCAACAACCACTATTACATGTCTCAGGAGACTGGCGTCGTCGTACTTGTCGAGATTCTAAAACCAATTATCGGACAAAACGTACAAATTCTTCTTCGAAGACTTTCACACTGAGCTGATACGGACGTTGATAGAGCTTTTCAAAAAAAAAAAGCCTCACCTTGTAGAATTTGTGTAACCTCGAAAGCTGCGTCTCGTCATGAAGGACGTCACTAAAGGGTTTGAGTTCGTCAAACGACAACACGAGGTCGTCTGCACAGAACTTCATCTGCAAAGCTGAAGGTATTATTTTCATGAAGGCGCAAGAGACGGAATCAGTGCGAAAGGGAAGAAAATCCTCAAAGTATTGGATCTCTTCGAGGATTGCAGAAGTAAAATAGCCGGGAATAGACAGTGGCCTGCCCTTAGAGCTAAGAATTTAGTGAGTTCTCAAAACAAGCAGTTCAAGAACTAAGGAACAAGAGAAAATATCGAATATTTCTTAGATTTCAAGCAAACATCGAAATTATTTAAGCCTCCTACACGTAGAATTCGTAAAGAATAAATGGAAAACATAAAAGTATTAGAAAGCGCGGCAACAAGAACATGAATATCAACACTTTCCTATTCGCAGCAATGCTAAAAGTTGAGCAGACACTGAAATTTTCAATCAAATTTCGAAAAATCTCCCGTTCAAATGAGGCACTAGAAAACTCGTCCAAACCTGAATCCTCAGCTCTAATTTAGCAAAGGTGCAGCACCTTACAGGTAAATTTAACCATAATTTCAGCTAAAGGAATGCAGAGCTGGTAGAAAACGTTGGAGAAACATGAAGTATTCATGAATTCTTTGTTGAGAACTATCGTTGGACGAGTTTATTTGCAATCGTTTTAGACTCCGTTGTTCTGTCAGGCGCGCGCGGTCGCGAGCGAATCACCCGTGTGTCGCGTAATCATTCATTGGCGTGAGAATTCACGTTAAGATGGGGAACTCCCAGTTGCAGGTGCAGGAAGGTGTCCCCCCACAAGAATAAGTCGTCAGATTTTCTAAACTACTTTATAAAGTAGGTAAAAGTGTTGTGCGAGCGTATTTTCTATTGTTGATTATTATTGTTATTTTTGAAATAATTTTCATTACTTATTTGATATTAAAATTAGTGTTTTTAGTAATTTTATTATTCCATGTGGGTCCATGGAGTGGCGGAGTTGCCACCCTTTCCTCAGGCCTCCCCCCTGACTAGAAACTCCTGCGTCTGGCAATGGTAAAGCTGCAGGGATGCTACAGTCCATTAGATCACAGAGGGCCCCCAATTCGACTTTTTCCGCAACTACGACCTCATCATTTTTCGGCTAACCGATCTATTTTTTACACTTTTTTGATTTGCATATGATGTGATTCCTTCCATTCTTATGTTTCCCTACTGCCACTCGCTAAAATATCCTTCCAGACGCATTCTGCAGGCAAAGTCGTAATTGCAGACAATGTCAGATCAGGCGCCCAGGCCCCGGCACGAGCCTGTATTAGGGTCGTAGCCAAAACGAAGCCCCCTTTGAAAAATGCAGATTTTACGAAGCCCCCTCTGAAAATAACAATAGATAGAAGGGAATGACCGCATCCAATGATAGCAATTCTACAAGAATTCTCCGTGATTGCAATTAAAGCAATTAGTAGCAATTAAAGGACGATAACCCATTGTGAAACCACAAAACAACTGCAATAACCAGTGTAAACCGACAAAACATAACTATAATTCTTTACCAAGAGCAACCAATGAATGGACCATTCCACACTGCGGCAGAAATTATACTGACGGAATCAGGAAACGATAAGGTCGACATTGGTCGCCAAAAGCCGAACAGAACAACAAACTAATCGAGAATAAAGGAATAAAAACTCTGGAAAAAGTAGAGACCAAACTAATGACAGTAGCCTTCGTAGAAAAAAAAGGACCGAGGCTTTCAAAGGGGCTTTCAAATGATTCCAACTCCCGCGCTGGGTCGATTGGGTCGGCGTTCTGCTTTGGAGCGCGGCTAAACGGCTTGCCAATGTTCCTTGGAGCGAGCGGAGAAGGACAAATACTCGGAAGATAGGAGATGATAAGTGATAGTATGTGAGGCGTATGAAAGCACATACCTCCAAGTATAGGGTACACGGTAGGGGGTTGGTAACTTATGTGTTTTAATAGGGACATTATGCCCCCGACAGGCTCATCTTGTAGCCCAGCCTGTCGAAAATAGGCTGGCCCCTTTACCGAGCATACAATTCCTGGATTCACATAAGTTCTGTGATCTGACATCATACATTTATTTTGAGTGCTATGACGCTTCTTCACCCCAAATTTGGTGTCAATCGGTTGAGTCTCGACTCAACGGGAGAGCCTTGCAACCACTCAGACTCAGAATGTGAGCGTATACTTTTCTAGTTCACATAAGTTTAGATTGTCTCTCCCAAAATCTTCCAGTGTTCCCTTAGTTCTCATCTCACTGAAGATTCCAGCTCATCCATGCAGATTCCGCGGCGCAGGAGTCGTTTAAGTCCTCCGGATTATGGGAACCTGCACATGATCTGCTCCAATCGAACTTTTCAACATCGATCGCCGCAATTGCTCTGCTAAAGCTACGAGCAGTTCTTTTGCGAGCCTTTTTCGTCTTTCATCGCCTTTATCAACGCATTTCTTTTCTTTGGACCAGCGAACACCTCAAAGTTTTTCTGGGGCTCGGCCCCGAACCCGTACGAAGCCGCTTTTGCTTTCCGACCCTTTTACGAAGCCCAGCTTGCCCACCGACAAGCTGCGCTGGGGCCTGCAGGCGCCCTCTGTGAGCTAATAGACCATACTTAAAGAAAACGTGCGAATGCAGAACTTAGTGATTTAACTTCAGAACTGTGGAGAACCTTCACTTGTCTAATGCTGCAATCTCTTTCAGAGGGCAAAATTTCATACGAGTGCAGTGAATGTCGATGGAAGTGTGGTGTTCACGGGCTCGGGAGGCACGCGACGCGACCGCGCCGCTCGCGTTGGAATTGTCGCCTTGATAGCAAACCAGTTGGTAGTTGAAATCGGATAGAATGCAAAACCATCGAGAAAACCCTGATTTGCTATGGCCGCGCCGACTCTAGCGTGAGCGTGCGGCTGCGCCGCGTGCTTCTCAAGCCTGCGAAACACTCATTTTCGCCGGCACTCACTATGAACTTACCAATTTAGTAGGTTTCACATTAAAACATCAGGGGAGGTCAATCGTGATTGCATCACTCGCAATGGGTCGTCCTTTCAATACATACTCATTACTCACGTTAATACGCGTTCACCATTACAGGATCAATTACATTTTGACACTTTTTTCATTATTATCCCAAACAACAACAAAGCCTACTTTTCTCAAGGGTCAATTACCAATTATCTACACAGATCAGACATAGCCGTAACAGCATAATTTGAGCAATATATCAAGGTTTCAAAAAATACGCACTTCAATGAGTTATTGTACCTCTGCGTGAGCAACACTGTTACTCATGGAGGACTTAAATGGTCAAGACCCGCTCGCATGCGTTACAGGACATCCAAGTGGCACTCTGACCGTCTGCGCACCCACAGATATCATTGACAGCCTCTTCTCTTTTGTCAAATCCTCCTGCTTCCTGTGCTCACCTGTCTAAACAGGTGAAGAGACGTGTGCGAGCAGACTAGAACCACTGCTGCCCCTTGTATCAAGACGCTGATTACTTTTGTTCCTAAATAGCCTACAATTCAGGCCAATTAACATGTGAGGACTACAGATAAATAAATTGTCTTGTCACTGACACCGAAGTATTTAGTGAAGAGTCTTTAGCTGAGTGAGGTTCATTGTATAGTTGTTGTCTAAACGAGCAATTGTGGTTACTCGTCCTTCTGGCAAAGTTGCAGCTAATGGATTCAGAACAGGTGCTTTGTTTCGAACAGCATTGATTTTGATGAAGAGGTGTAACATTATGGTTACAGAGCAGTACCGAAGAGACAGATGGCTTACAGAGGCAAGTTAATCATACTCGACATACGAGGGTAGAGCGTTTTTTGCATGTGACAAGCGATTTCGACTAGGGAAATGTGAGGACCAAAGTACTGGACTAGAGTAAATCCAACGTTCAGAGCGTTTTCCGAGCTGTCCTCATATCACTCCGGCACGTCGTTGGCATCCACAGAGTTCTCAAGCGGTGACACGTCATCTAGTGACGCAACAGATTCTTCAGCTGATGAGGAAGAATCCGATGATGACTACGGTAAATAAAATGATGGATTTGCACATTAGGGGATTAATTTAATTTAAGAACTCTATTGGTACAACGGAATAAATTTTGTTCAGTCGTAATTTTTTCCATTACAAAAATACGAATTTTTGAAGAAACTGAGGAAACCAGCGAGAGTTCGCCACGTTCCCCGCATTCATCCGACACCTCGTTTGGATTGAGTACATTGATCGAAGAAACGGACAGGGAGAAACTAGGTGAAGCTTCCATTTCTCATATTCTCAGAGCTCGGTGGTCTGCCGCGTTGCGTAGGTGGTGCGGCGCGGCTTCGTCTCCAGGTGTACAATAACTATTGTCGCCCTTCGTAAAAACGTTCGTTTCTGTTTCAGCAGATTCTTCTGTGGACGTATAATCACAAAAAAGAATCCATAGCTGAGAATTTTCCCACAAAAAAGAGTTCATTCTCTCATATTCCTGGGAATTCACTGATTTCAATATATTTAGCTGAGTTCGTTCGACTCAGACCTGACGATCTGCGCTGGATTTCGGCTGCCTGGAGTTACTTCGACAATGAACCTGTACATCGGAGAAAAGCAAAGGTATACCCCTTCCTGTTAGCCAGAAGACTTTGGATACGCAGCAAAAACACCAAAATTATCCCACAAAATCCTAAAATCAAACGCACACCGTATGCCCACACTCATCCGAAGCCAACCGAAGCTTTGCTGTCCAATTCCCCTTTCTGTGATCAAATCGTAAGCCATTAAATATTTTCCAGAGCGTGAAAGTGGTGCGGAAAATGCGCTCCAACGTCAAATACAAAGGAAACTGGACGGAACTGCAACATGAAGTGAGCATACTTCTTTTATTGTTGGTTGATACATTTCTATTCAGGTTATCATTAGAATTTAAAAGAATGCAGAAATATTGCGTATTCAGACGACGGCAGTGAAGCTGACTCAGTGACACGCGACGCGTCTTGCCGCGTCGCGTCCTGCCGAGTCAGCCTGACTAGCGTCCACACTACACGTTTTTGTACAAATTGAAAATAGTATTTGCATATTGATTCGAACGTGTTCCAGTACAACTTGCGACATCCGCTGTGTGCTGACGGCAAAACAATGGAAGAATTGAAGAGGATATCTCTCGACGCACGCTATATGCCACTACCGGACCTCACTGTGTAGATACGAATGTAGATCACATTAATGTTGAAGAAATAAACGAACTTGCGTTTTGACCTATATTTCCCACTGCACTTCTCTCTCTCTCTCTCTCTCTCTCTCTCTCTCTCTTTATCGTGTTTATTATTTACGGATAGAAGTGGAGATTGAGTGGTGACTGCAAACATCCAAAAATGCCCTATGTAGAGCGAGATCGCTGCTTCAGGGTTCTCCAGACAACCTAAGCTAGAATTCTTCGCTGCGGTTCAGAGTGTCATCTTATTTTGCCATTTCATAATGAGCTAGTGATAGCAGTAGCGCGCAATGACGAATGCGCATATCGATTGAAAGCGAAACCGCAACGCCTCTTGATAAGCTGCATTTATAAGCTACATTTATAGTTCATCGGTGTCCGATCCAGTCGGACAACGCATGATACGTATAGGGCAATTTATACTGGATGCGTGCGACTGACGCGCGTGCGTCTACATGATGAAGAATAGGACCCAGTCGCATCGCAGTCGTAGCTGAGACGCACGCGTTTACGGCCTCGTGGCGGCTGCGTTTTCTTCTCATTGGGGATGTACAGTGCCGTAGATCCGCCTTGTCCTCAAGGCGCACCGCCTCAGACCACACGTGGCGTCCTGCTGGCAGCATTCCCGTAGCCAATCGGCTGAGTATCGATCGCCAGCAGGACGCCACGTGTGATCTCAGGCGGTGCGCCTTGAGGAGGAGGCGGATCTGCGGCACTGTACATGCCGCGTCGACGGTCTTCATAGAAAATCCCTCGCAAATGGATGAGTGCGACTGATGCTCGACTAACGCATGCAGCTAGTATAAGTTGTCTTTATCAATCTTCGGATAACGAGAATCAATACTCATCTTTTGTTATACGAACTCCGATAAATGTAGCTATAGTAGTGCATCCGAGTCCGATCTGGTCGGATAAGCTACATTTATAGTGCATCGGACTCCGATCCTTCGTATAACAAAAGATGCGTATTGATTCTCGTTATCCGATGATCGATTCGTATCATTCGTTATCCGACCGGATCGGGCTCTGACGCACTATAAATAAAACCATCGCAAAAGATGCGTATTGATCCTCGTCGGAAAAAGGAAAAGAAGGATCGATATGTATTTTTCATTGTCCGACCGGATCAAACTCCGATACACTATAACTGCAGCTATAGGGAGGAGAGCATTTTGATTGTGGGTAGGCTAGTATGAATGTCAGATCAATTGTTTATAAAAGATGTTTCATCCAGTTTCAAGCATTTTTTTTTTACTTTTGGGAGTTTGACCATCAGATATTGACACGATACTGAAGCAACATTATTTATTATATTTAAGGAAGGAAACTTCAAAAATTAACTTGATCAATCACAACGTCTGAGGAACACCCCCGGAACGATAAAAGGCGGACCCATGGGCGAAAAATGACGAACCCCTAACATTTGACGACAAAGAATAAAAAACAAAGGAAATAAATAACAACGAAATGCTACACCGTGGTCGGTAAAGCATTCTTGTGGAAACGTTGGCGCTTGCACTTTGCTGATACCTTATCGACTAGAACAATTTAACTGAACAGGAAACTATATGGGTAACCACGGTATTTGCTGCGGAAGATCGACAGCAGCAGCGAGAAGAAGATCACCACCAGACCGAGGCCAATGTAAGCAAGCACTAAAAACGAAAGATAACGCTGTTCTCTGACACAACAGAAAATGCCGAACTCACTGTTGTTATTGATGCCAAAGAAGGGCTTCGAGCTCGACGACTTCTTCTTTTCTTGCGACTCAGTGCTGGGGCTAGCGGCTTCATTGAGCAGGATGAATCCGAAGGTGATGGCAGCATACAGGGCACCCACGATGTAGGTTTCAGCAACAAGCTGAAACATCAGAGTAACATCAAACTTCAAAAATTTATACAAGTCTATTCACATAGCATTAAATCTAGCTTCATGTCAAGCAGAAATGCAAACTGTAAAGGCTCCTAAAAATAATCTCAGCTATTACCATCGGTGTTCTGTACCAAATGGAAAGGGAGATTTAAAGTATTGAAAAGGTTCCATTTCCCGTTTTTACTGTGCTAAGCGCAGGAAATCGTGAACTATCAACAAAAAAATAAACGTAAGATTTCTGCGAAGACACAATTATTTCTAAGCTGGCATTTTCCTACCAAAAATTTTGCAAAATATCAATGAAAATTTCGACAAATAATTGTTAAGGAGAGAAAGGTTGAAAATAGCATCATCCAAACCTGGTACTGCGTTGAACCATGAATAAAGCTGGCCTCTCGGGTCTGAGGATTATTCATAATGAAAGGCGGACCACGAATGTGGTTCCACATCTGGCCAGAGAGGAATACAAATGTGATGCACTGGAATAACGGGCAATAATTCAGAAATAACGGAATCATTCATTAAAAAAGACTGCAGTATTATAAACGCATCACAGGAAGCTAAAGATATTAAAAGAAAAGCTTACAAGGCAGACAAGACCCCAGCTGGTGCGATTATAAAGAAACTCGAGATTATTCCTCTTCATGTAGAGAAGTCCAAGAACAAGAGCAAGCAGTAGCACAATAACCACAGGAGCGGCGTAGTTAGGAGGTCGCAAGATGCGAATCTGAAATGACTTTCTCAGAAAAAATAGAAGAAACAAACAGATTCATGCATTTTCCTAAAAGCACATAGAGCGGCATGCATGACTAAGATTACCGATGGTAAACGGGTGAACGCCCAAGAATTACTCGGTTGAATTTGGGGACGTTACCACTTTTACCCGGTGTAATATCAAAGATGCATACCTTCGCAGGCTTTTAGAAAATGAAGCCTTTCGAGCAATACTAATAATAAAACAAAACAGCGGAATTCAAAAGTATCCATATTCATGACTTAAAGCATGGAAACGAGTGAGTAGACAACTGGTTAGCAAGAAGAGAAAACCAATATGAGCGCTACAACATTGCAAAAGTTCGAAAAACAAACACATTTTCAACGTTGTGAGCGGACTCATTCTAAAACCATGTATTTTTTGAAACAACTGAATTAGAACTGAGATACAAAGTAGAACACCACTCACGTTTTGTACCGACGAGGCGGATACAAAAAGAAATCTCATTTGTACCTTCGCAACTACTAGGTGTTAACATGAAAGCTTAGAAATTTAACATTCTAGCGGATTCGCTGTCACAGACCCTACGGATTTTGAATAGATCTAAAGGGTTCATTGTTCATGCCAGCCAAAGCCTCTCTACGACTTTGTGACGGTTATAATACCACCGGCTACTGCGCCACATACACTAACCAGGAATTTTACCAAATAAGCGAGGTAAGTCTCTACCAAAGGACGTCAGCAATTGCCTTAGTACACTGCAAACAGGCAAAGTGCCGTCCCTGCATTTTTGTGCTCATCCGGCAAAACTGAAGCTCTCACAACAGTTTGAACAGCAGGATTTCATTTGCATCTAGCAAGCACTATCCTTTTGCATAGATATATTCCTTGTAAGAATTTAGAATAAATATGACTTTTCAAAAGTTCTTAGCATAAAGCCCAGAACCAAGCACATAGAAGTTTTCACTGGTCACAAGCGGTGATACACCTAATCGCTTCCAAGGGGTTACATTACCCATATTTAACGTATTTGTTGAAAATTCCATAATTTTTCTGTCATTCGCCAACTCTGGGGAAGTCCCTATTGCAGGTTTCCTCTGCTTTCAAGCGAATCTCTCCACAACAGGTGTAAATTACCCACCTGTACATCAGTATATTCCGCTACGAAGCGTGCCATCGCATCAGCATCGAACCCATGACGCTGGAAGTCCATCTGGTCCGGCTTCTTCTTACCCTGCAGCTTTGGCCCAAAGTGGTACATTATCGGCGCGGTATTGAGGTTCATCTAAACATTATCGACATTACCAAAGCGTTGCCCAGTATTACCTAATTAGAGTTAATGAATGTATGAATTGAAAAACGCACCGCTTGGAAGATCTGTGGAGCTTCCTCGTAGTCCACGACTCCAAAATACACCTGCTTCAGTTCGGAGTGGGCGTAGCGGTAAGAGTTTGCCATGATCATAAACTCATCGTAGGCAGGCCTTGAATACAAAAAAAATGAACAGTGGTGCTTAAAAACTAGAGTGGAAGGTAACACAAGCACTGGTAATGGATCAAACAACGAAAGTTTAAGAAAGCAAGAGGAAAGCTCTACTTCTAATAATTCAATGATTCGAAAAAGAGTCCTACCTATCCACAAACATTTCCTTAACCTAAAGGCGATCACTCACTTGCAAATTGGGCAGTTAACACCAGGCGACAACGCCGTGAACATGATGATCATGCTGTAGTTACGTGGCTGCTGCCTTACGAAGGTCTTCCACCGATCCATATTCATTCGAACTGCTGGTTGACGATACAGCAGGTCTTGTAACGCTTTCACCTGAACAAAAACAAAATACCACTAGCACTACGATAGCGCGGGGTTAATTTTGTAGAATCGTGGTGAAACATATGAAATCATTACCTTCTCATCCAATGAAGTCGGTTGAGCCGCGTAGGCAAGCGCCAGAACTGCCAAGAAAAGGGCAGCAATGCCCAGCCGGTTCGCAATCATGGTGGAACCTGTGCTAACTCGCGTTTTCTTCGTGAAATTATGGTTGAAGGTAGCAAATTTAAAATAAACAGACAAAAAGCAAGTAGCACAGTGGTAAATTACCACAAAAGAAAAAAAAACAAACAATGAGTGAGAGATTTGTTCCAGAAGTGTGTATTTCAAGGAATAACAAGGAATAACGTCTTAAGAGATCGTGTTATGTACAGTGAAACGCAACTAAAAGGTAGATTATTCAATTCATTCGGGAGCATCATACTATTTCTTCTTGGAGGACCCGAATCCTCCGAACCCCATCATAGCTTTGAGTTCTGGATCCAAGTCATCTTCTTCAGGAGCAGCTTCGATGAGCTTTCGCTTTCGTTGCTCGGCTTTCTTCTCCTGAAAACAGTGTCAGGCCTATTTTGGAAATATTTCCTAGTATCGTCAGAAAGAGGATGTTACTCTCGAAGCTTTTACAACTACATAAGTAAGTTGCACAGAAAATCGAGCTAAGAAATGAGTGAACTGAAGAAGAACTTTCAGAGAAAAGGCAATGAAGAAAGCTCATGAACGAAACGAAAGAAAATGAAAATCCAAGTTGTACCTTCTTATAGTCGTTCATTCTCATTTCCTCTTCATGAACATCCCCAAGAATTTCCTCCATGTTCTTCTGTTTCTTTTCCAACTCCTCTGAAACACTGATTTCACGAGAAGCAATGAAAGAAATGACGGATTTCTGATAGTCTATTATTCTAGAAAACTACAAAGATGTCTGCATAGACATGCAATAAATTGGTACCTATGACAGAATTAATTCAAACAGCATAACATACTTTCGGCCATCTTCAACTTGAAGCGTTCCTTCACATCTTCTAACGTGCTTCTTTTGACTTTCATAGACATACCCATATTCCTGCAAAGTTTGAACTTTTGAAGCACGTTTACGAAACACCATTCCTCTTAAGCTTTAGTATTGCAAACCTTTGGTGGTTTTTGCCATTAATATGGTCCAAGAAATTGATCGAATCCTTGACAACACAATCGCAGACGTCACAGTAGTACCCTCCAGTTTCAGCCGCCGGGGTTGTCTTGTTAATGACCACTGATCGTCCCAATTTTGACTCAAGATCAACCTGAAATAACGTCAAGTTAAAGGAAGCAATAGATACAGTGATAAACCTGATTAATACTGAAATAACTGCTACACTCATTACAACCAATAATACTGCAGGTGATCAAAAAAATCCTAATTTTAAGCAATGGCCTCGTCTGTTTCCTGTCAGCAACTTTCAGTGTGGAGAAATAACACTATTTTGCTACGCAAATGTATAGTAAAAAGTAGTAGACTGCAGTAGTAAAAGTATTTCACCTTATAGTCTCTGGCTTTCAGCATCTCCCTTTTCACTTTCGGTTCATCCTTCGGTTTTTGGCCATTTCTGACAGCTTCCTCTAATTTTTCTGTCTTTATCCGTTCATGAGCTCTCCTTTGATATTCTTCCTGAAATAAGAGAAGGTTTGAGAATTCGGGCAGGCAAACTGAACAGATGACATTGAAAAGGTAAGAAGGTGGCATTAACTGTAAAAACGAACCTGATCCCATTTTCGACGATGATCTATACTAGCAGCACTTGAGCCCTCTTGCTCATAAAACGACATTTTCACGCTGAAACCAAGTATTTTGATAAGGCAACTACAACAATAACGAGAACAAATTAGCAAGATCAGAACTTCCATAGGAAAAGTAATTTTACGCAACTAAAACACAATTTCTCTACAATTTCTGAAGAAATAGGACTTGCTAGTGCTGAAAACATCTGTGGAATTAAAGCGTCTTTAATTTAAAAGGAAATTCAACAACAAATTGTAAAAACCGCTCACAACAACATGAAAAATGCTACCAAATTGCGGCTACCATTGTGCAACGTGGCTGTGCGTGTAATAACGTGCTTTGTGTGCAAATGAGTTTTTGCGCTGATACAGTAGTACGATAATGCAAACGAGTGAAGCCATCTACACTTGAACGGTCAATTTCATCTCTCGAACGGAAACTATTCGTTTCTGGACATCGCTGACTTATAGTCGGTTTGAAACTGTGAATTTTATAACAGAACTACTCCAGAGTGGCGTACTTATCTCGAAATTTCTGGAAATCAAGAGGATTTTTCCATATTTTGTGACTTCTTGTTTATTTCTGCGAAGGAATACCACGTTAAATGACAAATTACATTTACATTTACAAATTACAACAAAGGAAGTGTGAACACAATGCGGAAAAAACTATTGAATTCACGATAAATAAATCTTTAGAAAGACGGATACAATTCAAGAAGGTTCAGGGACTTCTATCAGAAACTTATTTACAAGTCTTTCGTACTGCGATACTAAACATGGCAGGATACATTTCTTGAAAAAAATTTCATAAAAACACCCGGTCTTTTGTGAGAATAAAGGCGAGAGTAATGAGCTTTTTGCTATAGAAGACTTAATAATAAAGTTTGGGACCTTGAAAATATTTTGGTGCTACTGTAGCTCCAATGAAATAGAATTTTCTCCGTGGAATTTAAAAAAAATGCGTAAAAAATGACCAAAAACTGGTTAGATGGTTGTCGACACGAGCAGACATGTTAGCGTAGGTCAAAACATGTTTCGGTCAATCCATGCAGTCAATCGATAACTTCCGGTGAATCTCATTTTCTATCGCACTGTGACTTACAGATGACGCAGGTTTGTTGCCTTTTTTCGACAATTCAAAGTTTTCTCACCTCTTCTGTGTCTTGTTGCAATGTATTTTGCTCAGACTGTGGAGAAAAACTGCTTGGTTTTCCCAGAATTTCCCTAGAAAGTCCTTCTTTTCGGATTATTCCAAATAGAATAAGATTTTTGAAAGCCTGCAAAAATAGAGCCTGAGTTTTGACATGGATAGGATTCTTTTAGGATTTTGTAGGTGGCTCTCAGTACAATGTTGTTGGGGGCGTCAATTCTGTTGCGTCATTAATGCCATTTGCTAGTAATGACGACTGGACATTGAGTGAAATATCGAATCATTTGATTGCAGCTGATTTGCTCTGATCTGCTTCAGAATTGTCGCCCTGGTTTTTTCTATTTCTATTGTTCAGTATGACGGTCAGGAGGTGACATGTCTCCGTACCAAAACAGCAATTTTGACTATTTACTGTATGTGTTCGAAGGTTTATGAGTAATGATGCTAAATACGTTAATAATGTATTTGCCATCTATCTGTAGTCGTTGTCAAGCTTACTATCATAGAGTAGACGTCGACGGAGATGCGTTTTTAGCGAATCCGGTAGGCATGCGCGATCGCTCCGCGCGTGCCAGAAATCAATATCGTCTGCCTGCTGAGTGAGATGATATTTCTAGACGTTTTTTGTCCCGATTTGATGGTTTTTGACTGTTTTCGCATTTCTACGCGTCCATCATGCCTCTATTGTGTGTATACTACCTTCCTTTCTTTTGGATGTTGCTGTCAGCGCTTTGCGCGCAAATGTGAAGTCTACGCCAAAGACGGGGAACAGCAACATCTAAGATGAGACCCACGACAAATGCACACTGAAAGCACAAAAGAGGAGAGGGCAATGCGATGAAACGCGAAAAACGGTTAAAAATCATTAGATTGAACGAAAAATGCCCAGAACCATGTCGGTTTTTGGGGAAGATACCTAATGTAAGCGGCTGTACCACTTCTCAATTAATTTGGCGCCGATTTTTTTTTACAAGAAAGAACATTAATTCCCCACAATGGAGCTATTCTGCTATTTCTTAACATTCAAAGAGAGACCTTCGAGAAAATCCCTTTCTTGGCGACTTTGAGACGCTGAAGCTTGTGCAGTAGTGCTTATGTTTTAAAGGAATATCATATCCTAGATTATCCCCTTTTATTGAATTTTTTGATACCAACTAATCAGGTGAAAACAGAAATCCGAAGAGAATAACCTCTTCGGTCATTCTTTCGAACTGCTTCCACATTTTTGCTGCTAGGTCCTGAGAAGATTCGTCCAGTGGACTGGTGGATGAATCCATAGAATGAGCAGACAGCTGCTCAGCCAATCGTTTTGATTTCTTACTAATTGGTAAACCAGCTATCCTTTCGTGAAATTAGTTATGGTTCCGTATCTTTAATATGCTGTTTCTGAAAAATATATAATATGGGCTTTATATAGAGTCAGAGTGAATCACTGCTAGTTTTCTAACCGTTCATCCAATCCACTCGACAAAAATTCTTCTAACCGTTTGATGCTTGCTTTGTCCTAATCAGTTCTGTTGTTTACAGGAACAAACTGAGCCTTTCACTGTATTTGGAGGGATGAGTGAGGAGATCGTTGTGTCAAAATCATGCTACGATGACTTTTCCTCGCCTACACCGTGGAGAAGTTTCGAAATAATTGTCGAGGAGCGTTCATTGTGAGTTTTTTTTTAACTAGTATGGCATTATTCCTGCTTATTTAGTATCTACCCTGTATATTGTATTTTTTTCCATCAGGAGTGTTCAGTTCTATCCGAAATTCTTGTCTTCAGCTTCGTAAACGCCGGCTGGTTAGCGGAGCTGTCGCCGTTTTTTGCCGAGTATTGTTTCGGTGAAGATGCCCACCGATCCTTAATTATCGATGACATCAAACCAAGTGATATGCTAGAGTTTTTCCGCTGTATATTTTTCTGCCCAATGCGCAAACCACTCTCTGGTAAGTTTGCCGTTTAGTAGTCCCCCTACAAGAGTAGCCATTTTCAAACATTTTTTTTTCAGTGGGTAACATTTCGCTGGTTCTCCGCGTAGCGTCTCGTTTTGAGATGAAGCCCGTTGTCGCTAGATGTGAGCAGTTTGTGGCTCGTACGGCTAACACTCTGGATCGTGAGCGTCTTTTCCAGGTGGGTTTTTTTTAATGCGAGAGAAGTTCTGGATAAAATTCTTCTTTATTCGATATACCCTCTTACTAGAGTGATGGAATGTGTCGATCTCAGGTTGGGGCCCCTGAAGCGGAACTTTTACCCAAACCCACGAACTTCTTTCGTACTTTCTGAGTCCGCCATTTTTATCGACACCTTTATTCGATTTCGAAACCGTGAAGTCGAATATTTGCGCCTTGACGCTTTCTTCGGTACCACTGTGTACTCTGATGGTGTCTTGAGCAATCCATGTCATTGTAACTACCCTTGTTGCTCCATGTGTAGGAGAGATATGGTGGTTATCTAAAATTCAATTAAATTCCTCCTTTCTGGGGAACGAATTCTATCAAATATGCATTCTTAATGTTATGAAAAATTGACGAAGTTAATCTAGACACCTAGAAAGAATTAGAGACGATCAGAAGTCGGATTACTAGCCCATTTTCGCCATTTTCAATCATTTTTAGGTGACATGCGCAGTTTCTCATTGTGATCCCAACAGTTCCACGATGAGTGTTCTTGTGGACAAGTTGGCTTCGATCAAGGTAACTTCTCGACTTAAATTTGACTAGTTTTGAATCCTTTTTTATCGTTGGAGAAGAGAAAAAAAAATCCAGCTGATTCCTTCACACCTGCCCTTTTAGGAAGAAGATTTGTCGCAAATGCAGTTCTCACAAATGCCAGGTGATGTGGTTGCTGAGGTGTATACGCAAAAGTTTCGCGAACGTGAGCGGAAGCGTCAGCAGTGGTGCTGCTTGATGTGAGTTGGTGTGTCTATTGTTTATATTTATTTTTACATTTATCTATTTTTCTTATGATTACCTAGGGATAATGAAGTAAATTTCGCTGCGAATTCTGTTTGTATCTGTCCTTGTTGCCTTAGCCATTAGTTTTGCTACATCCTCTACATTCCTGCAATCCTGCGCACTCTGACAGTTTTGTTATTCAAGGAGAAGTTTTTAATGATTTAACCATCTAATGCTGAAGATAAATATTCATCTATTTATCACACCCCGGGTGTGCCATTCAATATATGGCGCTGCCAATTAATTTGTCCTAATGAAAATGCAAAGTAGAGAGTGAGTTGCCACAATCCGAACAGTTCGAGTTATGCCACCACTTCATTTTCACTCTGCCATACCCCGAACGGTTCGGATTGTGACCACTCATTCTCTACTTTGCATTTTTACTAGGACAAATTAGTTGGCAACGTCATATATTGTATAAGTTTGTAGATAAGTAAGAACGAACAAAGGGCGATAATGGTAAAAATTCAGAGCTCAAACTGTTCAGTTGGCATCATGTTTCTTGAACCAAGTGGCTGTAACTATGAATAATAGCAATAATAATTTAATTTGTAAAAATGTTTTCCACATGAACATAACATATGCTGTACTGAGTAGATTCATTTCACGTCCTCCAGATTTTTACGCATCCCTGGGCTCCTCAGAGCCCGGGTCCTGGCACGTGAGGAAATCCACCACAACACGTCATTTATGGTTTAAATATGACTCACGCCTCGTTTATGCGTAGCATCAAAATATTGGCAGCGCACCGCATCCGCATCCACATGATGCAAATACAGTTTTGTATAAATTCTCAACGAACTGACAACAACGAATTAAAACTGGGGAAAATGCTCAAAAATAAGTCTCAAGATAATAACTTACTTAAACCATTCTTGTTGTAGTTATGCGCACTAACTCACTAATAAAACCTTCTTGGATCTGACTCCATGATCTGGTTTCTGACAAAAGTTTCTTTGTTGTAGTAGTTAGTGTTTGATTATTAATCTTGGAGAATAAATTGCAATTAGTAACGACTTGCTATGTTCTGCTGAACTCTGCTCAACTGGGCAGCCGGCACTCCAATTCTATGAACCATCTGGCTGTAACTGGTTCAGAGAACGCGCTGTATTTATACGAGTTGTACTTTTTCATGACAGCCCAGACGTAAATACAATTGTTTTACTGGAATAAGATCCCCTCTGTAAGTCCCATGAGTAACTCTTAGAGAACGCGCACATCCATTGAATCCAATAGATGTTTCCTGGATAAATACTGTCTAAGTATTGAGATGAGTAGTGTTTTTTGCACGGTTAGTTCTGATGGTATGTATATCTCATGATATGAATAGTCATTTATAGCAGAAAAATGGTTTTTTGGTTGGCTAAACCACGAGAGCCAATTTAAAATACCTCCGCGCGAACTTAACAAATACATCTTCTAATAACGGGTAGCGTCGAAGTAGTGGAAGCTGATTCATTTTTTCCACACAGGAGCTGGTTGGAGGGTTTGCGAAGGCGAAGAAGAAGACGTGCGCGTCGAAGCTGAAGAGGTTTTTTTATTGCTGTCGCAGTGATGGCTATATATTTGTATGATGGCCACGGTGTTGAACAATTTTTGGGAAAGAACTGTAAATTATTTCCTGTCTTTTGAGTTGTTTTTATTCATTTATGCTTCCTATTTTTTCTAATTTTCCTTTTTTCAAAGAGAGTTTAGTTTGCCATGCCTGTTTAGTTTTTCCTTATTACTTGTGACATGTACAAGTATCTCCGAAACAGGAATTAAGAGCTTTTACTGTAGTCTAAGTAGTCAGCGATTCTGTACTTGCATTGTTATTGTAAAATGTGGTAGGAGTAAAAGAGATGAGTAGGTTTTGAACTGATCCATGCATACAGATGTAGTCTGTATAGCTCAACTTCCAGATGTAAACATGTCTAATATGAGCTGATTTCGCAAGTTTACCCGATCTGTGCTTCATTCATTAGTATTATACTATAATACATACGCACATACATAGAGTAGCATATATCTTACTAGTGTTATTGTTAAGCACGCATGAACGATTAATTCTATGAGTTTCCTTTTGGTTTTTCTAGATAATTTACTTTTTATGTATTTCTCTCCGTTTCTATGGATTAAAATGGATTTATTACAACCCGCGTACATGGCACAATTGAGGATGGCACTGTTCACGAGATCAATGGGTCTTAGTGCTGCGGTACTTCTCCTGTACAGTAGCGAGATCACAAGCAAGAATTACACGAGCGAGAAATTCACTGCACATAAAAAAAGACTTTGAATACACGTCTAATGTAGAGGCATAACCGAAGTTATGGTACAAATATTAAAGTTGTCCCAGAAGTCGAGCGACAACGTTTCTGGATGCGTTGTGGCTCGATTTCTGAGGATAATCCGCAAAGGCAGAGAAGCTATTTCTTTGCAAAAATATGTGGTCGTTTTTAGCCCTGTGCATAGAAAGAAATGAAGGAAATTACTAACAAAACTACTAATACAAGCTAACAAAGTGAACAAAAAAATTCACATTGCCCTAAAAATATCTCCGGATGTAGTCCTGGGAGCCGTTATTACAGTTGCTGCTATGACACTAACAATTTCAACGACTGTGCGGCTAAGGTGTTCTTCTGAGCGACGGACTTTCGATTTGGCATCAGTATTGCTTTGACGGTGGCGCGATACGTACTGGACATACAGCAGTAGAGTACGAATGATGTGAGACAGTTCACCAATGAGAGTAAGTCGAGCAATTCGCCGACATTCAGATACACCATCGAATGGACATGTGTGGGGTAGATGGCGGATAGTATGGCGAGCATGCCTGGAATTACTCGATTATGCGATGATCTGCGCAAAAAGAAGATTTATTCAGAAATGGATAACACTGGGCTGAATCCGGGAACTTTTAACATGACTGAATCCAAATCTTTGAAATTACTCGGTGTCAAAAATGCTCTACAAGCCGGGGTCGAACGCGCTAGTAAGGAGTCGGCCTTCTCTTCACCGAAAACAATTACGACACCCTTTCTACACAGAAATTCCTACTCTTCTTTACGCCCTTCCCTTTCCACTATACTCGGAACCGAATGAAAACCGAATGATTCTGTTACTTTAATTAACAACGAGAGAGCCCTGAAGCTCTTCTTCTTTCTCGTGCAGCACTACATCGGTCCCCAATGTTGAAACATTCGAGTTTTTCATTTATTCGAAATACTTGTTATTCGAAAGCAGAAATATTCGATTTCGAACAGATGGGAAATTCGAGTGTTCCAACATTAGAGACCAATATAGTGCTGTAAGAGAGAGAAGAAGGGCTTTCTCATACTAAAATATCTGAATTTCTCCCAAATTGTTAATTAAAATAACAAAATTATAAATTATTCGGTTTTCATGCAGTTCCAGGTATACTTCCTACCCCATACCCCACCTCCTCCTCCCTCCCTAGCCTCGCTCCACCCTTGGTTGCCTATAATCACTTGCTTGTTAGCGGCTTACATCGGTTTCAGTAAGTGGGGATGCTTTTCCAACAAGATCTCTTACCGTCCGACTGCTACGAAAAGTGCAGAATGTGCTGCACAGTTCCCTTAGAAACTCAGAAACATTCTTGCACACAATGCGCCCTATCATAGACACTAGTTCTAACCCCAAGGAGTGCATAAACCACTCCTAAAATGGCACCGACAAAGGCTCCATATGTCGAACACACGTCGTACCATTAGCGGTGTCATTTTAGGGATGGATTGCAGCGACAGCTAAATCCTGAGATGGCACAATCCTGAGATTTTCGGCGAACAGAGCGGGAGAACCCTGTATCGGATTAAGAGTAATTATAATAGAATGGTGACCCCCATACTCCTTCCTCAAGCGGCAGAAAAAGCGCCCACCCCTCCTCCCTTCTGTGTGCAAATTCCCATCCCTCTTGCGGCTTTCTCAATTTAGCTATGGGAAAATTCCCGTGGACTTCGTTGCTGCTGTGTCATTAATGTGCAGTTAGGTCTAAGCTTGTACCAGGAAGTCTAGTGAAGCGTCATTTTTCATCTAATTTCGTCGACATTCATCTCCAACAATGTGCTTTGTTGTGAGTAACAGGAAGTACACGCATTTTATAGATGATGCCCTAATATTTGTTCAGAACAAGTTGAAATGCTCCGTTCGAACTTTTTCATATGGGGCATTTATTATCTTGAAGCACTGCAGAATCCAGAGGGCAAACATACCTTGCGGCAATTCCGTGCAGAGGAACACGACGAGCATAATAATGAGCATCAGCGTTGTCTTATCGATGCTTAATTTGTTATTTTTCCTGGAAATGGACTTTCATTAAGTAGATACTTGCATCTTGGAACAGTTTGGACTCACCTGTTATTATTGCCATCCCCTCGGAGCAGACGGCGTTTCTCGCTCATTTCACATAGTTTCCATATCAGAGCTATTGTAAACCATAGTAAAAGGGCGCAGGGAACAGCCTGAACATGGAAGGTTGACTTTGAGGATGTCACAAAAAATAAGGGTTTACAGTGAGCGTCAGTGGCGGTGCCCGCTCCGCGGCTTCGAGAAGGACGCCGCGCAACCGCGACGCGCGCGCCAGAATAGATGTCTTCTGCCGAAGAAATGCTATTTCTAGGCGCTTTTCATCACTATCTGATGATCTTTCCTCTATTTTTTCACGTGAAGCCGCTAGGAATTGCATGACTGTGGCAGATGACATTTCTTCCGGCGCGCGTGGCGCGGTTGCGCAGCGTGCTCCTCGAGGCAGCGGCAGGGTCACCACCATCGATGCTCACTGTGCATGAGTGGATTCCTGCTTGCGAACTGGATGTTTGACCATGGCTTTGTGGAGAGTTTCACAATTTTTTCCATGCATTTGGGGCGCTAATGAGATTTAGGGGCAGCAGGATGGGTGGGGAGAATTTTCTTTTGCAAGCGGTAGTCCGATAACTACATAGAAAGTGCATATCTACGCAGTCTTAGATAAAATGGAGCTATTCAAACATCACTTCCGGCTTTTTAGCGACAACTTGCACCCTCCCACATCTCCTCGTCCAGCAACCCTACATTCCTTCGGATCTGAGCACGAACAGCGGAAAGGCTCACATTTAGGGAAGGAGGAAATGTTTGGATCACGATAGCGGCACTGCCCCTTTTTCCTTAGATGCACCACATCTTTAGAGACGATGTTAATGCAATAAGAAAAGCGGCGATTAGAATTCATATATTCGTATATATGCAGTTCAAAAAGTATTCCTGCAAAGGGATTAGATTGATTCTCACCTTGAAGAAGATCCCCGTTATCCAGAGATTTGCCCGGAACAAGGTGCAGCCATTGATGTCGGTTTCATCGAGTTGTACTGTGTAGAGATTGTCGAACTAAAAAAATAGATTATTAGAGGGGCAGTTGGGCACTGATCCACTAAAACATGTCTCTGGATCTGGGTTGCGAGAGAAAAAATTAAATGTTTTCCGGTCGTCAATCCTGAAAAGCCCGGCGAATCAGTTTAGGCGTAGGTGGCGCACTCTTTTGATGCAAATTGCGCTGCTATTGTGTAGGGTTATGTGATATTTGGCCTTGTTATTGTGCTCAACTTTATAAGAGACTCCTCAGCTTGTCCTTACGGGGCTTACATCAAAGTCTAAGCGCGGAATTCTTTGTTATGTGCAACTTCCGCGTTCTTTCATTGTGAATAGGGTATGTTTTATGAACTATCCACGCGCTTGTGATGGCTCGCTGCTTTGGTTAGTGCATTTGAGGATGTTATGCATACATATTTAAGGCTTTATTCAGGGTGCAAACTGAATTAACAGAGTCACTACCGTAACTGCTTCCACTGACTGCCTCAAAAGGGCGATCTCTTCCATAATTTGTGTTGGTCCTTAGCATCTCAGCCTAAAGAACGGGGGGGGGGGAGACCGTGATTCTGACAATTTTCACTGGCCTGGATTTGACAGGCAGAGTTCACGGTGGAAGAAGTTTGCTAATCTGGGCTGGATTAGGCTAACGAGCACATGGTGTTGTTTCCAGAAAAACCAAAGAACACCCGTACTCGTTCCAGAATTCATTTTCGAACTAGGAAGAGTTGTTTGGTGGTTTTTTTTGGAAAGAAAAGCTACTAAAAGACAATTTCCGAGAATGCAATTTCAATTCCAGAAAAGTATCCCTTCAAATGTGAAGTTTTTAGATCTTGCTTTATTTGGCTATCCAACACTACGCCTACATTTACACACCAAAGTTCTGATTTTTCACTTTGAAGGTTTTTTTGTCGTTTCACTTCCGCATGTCCCGACTTCGACGGGAAGTTCGGGTGGTTGCTGTTGTGGTTCAGTAATGTGATCGCTAACGAACCAAATTTCGGTTAGCCAAGAGCGGGTAAAAGCGGAGGTGGTGTCAACACTTATAACATAACACTACATTTCTAATTCACCACTGATCAACAAAAGCTTGGCTTCATTCGAAGCTGTTGGTGGAGTAAAGAAGCTTCAACTGGGAAAAGGAAATTGATATTAGGAAGTATTGCCAAAGGTTGAAGCTGAACTTGGACTGCGTGGTTGAGATGGCTAAAAAAAGCCTGTCCAAATTTCACGTGAGCCTGACGGGACTATTTTTACTCATATTCAGTTCTAGCTACAGTGGATTTTACAGGTCGCAGCCGGTAAAGGTAGGTGCGTGTGATAATACCTCAGAATGTTCTCATGATAAATGGCCTCTAAGAAAAGTGATTGTTACGATCCGTTGGCGTGAAGGGGCGTGGAAAAGTTCCCACAGCAAACATCTCCCCTTCTAGGAAACGAACTTTGGTGAAATCGTGCTACAACATACAGCTAATTAACCCCTCTCAAACTCGGATACCTTTTCCGGTAATCGTTTTCAAATTGATGTGGTTTTACCTCAAACATTTCTGGAACATTTCTGGATTTGTTCCTGTTTTGGATTTGGCCAGTCTTGTGGGACCACATTTTGCTCTGCCTATTTTGTCAACCATGTCTCCATTTGAAGACACCTCACTGCCGGATGGAGCCTGATTTTCTGGATCTCGGTCTTTCGCCCCACTACCAGTTGCCAGTGAATAGCTGTGAACATGAAACTTTTTTCTGCTGAACGTCCTGCATGCCTGGATTCTCCAGGATCTCATGACCCTATCGAGGTTACTGATTTCTTGGGGTGCGCACATACTAGTAGAGCATAGTACTCCTAGTACTTTTTGCTCAAATATCAGAGCTACTGCACTAGTTAGACCCTCTGATCCAGAAGTCTCCCCGTAATTCAGCGAACACATGGATTAATTGGCTTTACTAGCGGAAATTCGCAAGCCGGCATAGGGCCATTGAGGAGATATGTATTGAGCATAATTGGATACTTCATAAAGTGCACTTTACGTACTTATATTGGTGTTATTGGGCTGCCCTTTATTAATAGACGACGATACAGCTGCAATCAGTCATCGTTCTCATACTATTCATCCGGATTTTTTCTACGAATCCAAAATTTAATTACCTTCGTGTCATTTGTTCCCATAAGGTCGTTGAGCGATACAATTTTGTGCACTAGTAGATTTGGTATAGAGATGAATGTTACGGAAAATGCCGTGAAGAAAAATATGTGCCTGAAAAGAAATCCAGAAAATTCTGGAAATGGTGATTTGCTTTTTCCTCGGAAAATTACCTTATGGCACTGTTATTGATCCATTTTGCGTCTAATCGATCCAAGGAGGCAGTCCATCGAATGTATGCCATGGTTACGGATAGGTACAATGAACCAGTGTGAAACGCTATCGATGACGTCACGTGTACGATTAGGAATACCAGCCAGGGATAAGGAAACCTGGAAATCAGTGGAATAGAATACGGAGGTCAGCAACTAGGCTCAAGTACCAAAATAACAAGCTCCAAAATAACAAGGTACCGTTCCCTCATCGAACGCCTTAACCCCTTGAAAAATCGGTGATTATTCTCTATTTCCAACAACTTCGACTAGTTTTGTTGGATTAAAAAGCTACATGGATTCAGAGAATATGGATTGGTTTCTGTATAATAACATATTAATGTGATGCTCTGGACTATTCCGGGTTAGTTGTTTATGTCTCAAAAGGGATGAAGGTAATAAAAAATGTAACGAGAAAAGGGAAGCAAATGAGGGTAGAGAGAGAGAGAGAGGGGAGAGAGAAAAATCTGATGCTAAAATGAAAAAAAATCTGGGATCAGGGACCTGTTCTCGAGCGATGGTAAGCAGATCTGTGACTCACGATCCCCAAGCTTCACGATCATCCAGAGTGGAACAGTTTTCCATGCAACTTATTTTTACCTGGAAAACTCGTCCACTCCAGAGAGGCGGAGGGATCATAATTTGTACAGGAAGTTCATAAAATTCTCCACAGATGTCGTGGATATAGCTATGGACGTTTTGGTTCACAATAGCAATGTCTGCTCCCCCTTCCCGTTATCTTTCTCCAGCAACACTTAAAAAAACCTTTCTAGGGATTCCCTCCGAATTTCACGCAGTGATTTTCATCTACTATCCAGAAGTCGCCCCATGAGATAACTAAATTCCTCCACGAGCCCTTGAACGGGTTTGAGAACGACAAAAATATGCTGTGTTGTGTTCGCCTCGTCGTTCGTATTATTCGCTAATGAGTTCCGGAAATGCATTAAAAAATCGTATTAAGGCGGCCTGTTACTGCATTCCAATGACTACGCATAAAATGAATAAAGAGGGCTTTTCAGATCTAATAATGCGCTGAGAAGTTGAAGTGTACGTTTTTTGAGACTTTACGTTTTACGTGGGTATTCTCCTTTATTCTCGATTCTTTCTAGAGAAGCCTCGAAGGTGAATCCATTCGAAATGCATAGTTAAGCCTGATGAGTTCGAAATGTTAGCTATGGGAGCTTGGCAAGCGGAAAATCACAAAATCCGACCAAAACTATTGCAAAAATATCTCATTGACTGGAAAATTCTACATATGAGATATCCATCCAGAACGATTCGGTCCACAACAAAGAGTGGATATCAAAGTTGGGAAAGTTCAAACGATGCGTCAATTTCTTTTTAGGAAAACGTTTCCTGGTTTTTTCCCTACCAAGCACAAGGAAAGTGCTAAAATATGGTCCAGGACATGGGAGTTGAGGGCCAGAAATGGACCACGAGTTGAACTGGTGTGCAATTTCCGTTTTTAATAGATTTTTGGTCATTGAATCTTTGATCACGCCTGGCTTCAACCCTAAATAAGCTAGAACAGCTGTTATGGGATACCTGAGGTTTTCACCCTAAGCCTAGATATGTAGATGGAATATTATAGGCCACTGCACAAGAAATCCTTTAGAACTTCCTCCTCTCGCGATTTCCTGGTTAAATTGTTCCTGGATTTTTGGGCAGCATAGGTAAACTCTTGCAGAAACACCTCTCAAGCGGCTGGATTTGCTGAAATCGCTGAGAGTTTTCCTAATAAAACGAGGATTGGGGAGCGGTGAGGTGGAATTGTGCGTTGAGAAAAAATTCGGGAACAGCTGATGCCATTACGGTGGGAAAGCAGTGATAATGTAATTTGTAACACTTTTTAGAAGCTATAGATTTTTCGTGCCAGGAGGAGCTACCTAGTGTGAGTTGTTGGATGGAAAAAGGTGAAATCTTGTCTGTTTTGGTGAACATCCAGAAATTGTATAGTGGATTTATTGAGTTTAAAGTGAGATGAGGAAGTATGGCACGGTAAAATTAGCTCGAAAATCTTGATCAAGATTAAGTTGGACTCTGTTTACTGAAGGCTTCAAGCAACGAAATCCTTGAAATTTTATGAAATTTTTCCGGGTAAGATCAAACTTCGACGAGGTGAGGGCAAAAAAAAGCTGCTGCTTACCCAAGCTCCTCCCCTCGATTGTCGAATATTCGAAAACGAACAATATAGACGAAATATGACATCATAGTTAACGCATCACACACAGCCATTGCACACAACAATGCGTTTATAATATACGCTCGCATAGGCCGACGACTGAAAAAAATCGATTTTTAGTGATTGGATCGATTGGTGGATTGTGAAATGTTACCTGAGGACGAAGAAATGTAATGTATTCACGATGACACCGACAGTGCATAGGACTAAGCATAGGTAGCGGTGGATCACTGTGTAGACACTATAATGGAAAATTTTGGTGACGATCAATTATCGATTTTTTTTCCAATCAAAGCGTACTCATTGAAAGCTTGCAATCCATGAAAAAATTCTACGGTAGCGTTATCCTCAAGATCAAACAACGGTGGATCGTCGTGACATTGCATCATATCGATTGGATCACTGGAAAATATCGATTAGGTGTGAAAGAATGTGTAATGGTGCGAATGGATAAGCCGGTTATGAGACAAAAAGGTGACGGATAATCGTACGGGAAGAAAAATCAATATCAATCAATGAAATTTCTGAGAAAAAAGGTAGAATTCAGATATGTGACTAGAGAATTGTTCAATTTGAAGCCTCTGACGAGGAACTCCGGAAATTTTCTGGATGTGGGTGGGAAAATGAACACTGAGAGAAGAAAATTTCATGGTAAAGCAGACACCCAAACTATGGAATACATGACTCCGCCCACATACTCCTACTCTTCGAATCTGGAGCAGCTGAATCGAAATCAGTGCGGAACCGGAGCGTATCCCTAGCCCACGGAGCTGTCGCCACGCCCACTTTAAGGATGTTCCTTGGAAAGGGACGGGGCGACGAATCAGGATGCAAATTCTGGTGCAAAGTCGATTAAAAGGCGAATTCTTGAGAAAATCTCGCTACAAAAGGTGCGCCTACGAAGGATTCCATGAAAAATATGAGACTACAGTAATTTGTAGGAATTATTTTTGTTCGTACCCTACAAATCCGTAGTGAAATGCTATGAAAACTATTTGTGCTTGAGGACATTTTCCTAATGTTCAAGTGCTAGCGCTCAGTTGGTTAGGGAATTGCAAAAGTGGTAAAAGACTCCGCCCAGTTCTGGATGCTAGGAGTGCTGCGTGAATAATGCGCAACACTAATGAGACGACTGCAAGAGGCGGAGCTAAGGGTTCATCTAGTCATGTGTGGATCATAGATTAGGACGAGAACATGGAAATAATGCTAACTAGGAGTGGCACATGATACCCAAGTACGTAAGGGGGTAATGTATAAGGACATGAACTAGATTCGTGATTCTTATAAGTATATTGTACTAATTGTAGGCATAGCTTACAAATGACTTTAATTGTAGTAATATTTAAGTATATCACCAAAGTCTATGGGCATATAGTGAAAATTAGGATAAGATACGCGCAATTACAACACCTAAAGGTCGATTACCGGACACTTACCACACGCACGCATAAAGCCCCGGTAAGACATGAATATAAAGCGGCTCTTTCCGTTTTTTTTTTCTCAGGAAAACAGATCATCTTCGTCCTGACCTTACTAGTAAGGTGCTAGAATGAGTTATGGCACCTTTTGAGCCACACTTTGCTGTTTCTTACCATGTTCAAAAAGTAAAACGGCCTGACGCTACGCATACGCGTAGTAAATGCCCGTCGACGCTCAAAGGTCGGCCATGTTTCAGAAAATTGGCGATGGAGCACGGTAGCTGCTTTTGATTTGGCGTCGTTTCAGAAAATTAGCATTGGAGCGCTTCTGTCGCGTTTTCACTTTCCCATGTTTCAGAATATTGGCGATGAGGCCCGGTAGCCAACTACTTCAAAGTTTCCGTTATAAACTGAGCTGTAGTCGCAGTTTTGCTTAACATAGAAACTCAAAAAAATTCAACTACCCCATGCGAGTGACATATATGTATATGAGGGAAGCTTGTTTTTTTTTCTCCCGAAAAACGCCCTATCCTCGTGACTGAGGAAAACATGTGAAAAAAGGGAGATTCATCAATGGAATTCCGCATATCTAATAAAATCCGAGGCACTCGTCGCGCTGCTTAGAGCTATTGCTCAAAAAAAAAAGGGCAAAAAGAAAGCTCGGGATACGTAAGGGCCTTCAGAAGCGACGATAGTGCACACGAACGACTGCAAGAGAAGGGCGTTTCTGTGTTTCTTTCACTAATTACAACAGCATTAGCCTGTGGAACAGTTGTCCAAAAAAAAACCAGCAAGTACGATTCTTATCCGTGAATGTAGCCTGTGCTGATTGTGGATGTCTTTGTCTGCGTCTTTTTCCGGAGGAAATGTCTACAGTATTTCTTGTTTTACATGGAACGGTGCAAAAATCATGAATTTAATCATTGAATTTCCTTTCTATGCATTTTAAGATTTGACGTGTTGTATCCAGAAAAATAAAAGATCAGCGAAACGAAACATCATCACTTTGCCACACTATTATCCTTTCTCCCTTCTTGGGTTGATCTTAGCCTAAAAAGTACCTCCAGTTGGGGGAAACCAATAGAATCGTACTACCTGTCCAGTTATTTCGGGATACATCTGGAATAATTCTTGGAGAAAAAAAGAAATGACAAGGAAGTTAAGGTTTTATCGGAAGGGGCGTGGTTTAAGCCACGGTTCTTGATCCTGCTGATATGATATAGCTTCATCCGGAATCGGGTTCTAGCATGGTGATGATAAAAAATCATTTACTCTACAAAATCCACTTTATCAAGTTGTTCAGATCTCAACCCCCCCCCCTTCCCCCGCTTTCGTCGCTCGAAAAAAAAAATAAGAATTGCAAAATGTAATAATCACTCTCAACCCATAACAGTTGTGCGCTTCACTTTTTCCAAGCTCATAGCCCGACTCCCTTCCCCCGAGGTAATCCCAGACCTCACCCCCACGTCTCAGAATACCCCCCACCCCTCCTTGTACTCTGCCCAAAATCCTGAAAAGACGTACGTAGCTTATGCATTTCAAGAGATGTACGTATCTGGAAGTTGAAGTTCAGAAATCCTGCTTTCTTCTCGTTTTGGGTAACTTTTTGACTGTTAGTGGCTGGTAGCGAATGTCTGCTCATGTATGGGATTCTCACTTAGAAGAACTAGTTATACTATATTGCGCAAGCAGTACTCGCCTCTGTCCCTATATAAACCTAATTATTTATTTCGCTTTTTTGTGGAGGAGCTGTCAATCACAAAAAAGTGGTGTGACGGCTGAGCGAGGCTCAGTGGGACCGACATATACTATATCACTTGCAAGTAAATAGTAAATAGGTGAAATATCCAGTTGAAACGAAGTTGCACATGCGGGAGGGGGATAGGGGAGTAAGGTAACCTTTCGCCAAGGCTGGACTTTGTAATCTATGAATAATCTCTTTGCAAAAGCGTAGACTAGCTTCATAAAATGTTGAACGGAGCACAAAATGTTTTTCTTTCATACATGACATTGAATTTGAGAATGGAGCAGCTTTTGTTCAGGCGACATTAGCGATGAATAAGTCATTCCTTGTGAAGGTCGACTGTACTCAATGGTCTTGCACTGCCGTTTTTATTACTATGTAGTAAAAACATTGTAAGATGGGGTGCTAATGCAGAAAACTGCGCATAACGAGGAAATAAGAGTGGAGACATCCAGAAAAACGTGGGAGGAGCGAGAGTGCCGCGGAAGGAAAAACCGCAGCTCAGCATCCTTGTGCTCGTTCTGTGAAGAGCTATGGGCGTGGCTTAGGAGGGTTGAGGGTGAGTAAGCGGAGTCAAATTAGCAAAACTATGGGCTATGCTGAGGAACGAATAATGTCTAGACGAATAATGCTCTCGAATAAGCTCGAATAAGGCGAATATTTGAGGTATTCGCAAAAGAAATTAGAACAAACAGCTCTGGAAGAATGGTAAGAATGGCTGTAGGACATTATTCTTCGAATATTCGAATTTTTTTGAATGGGCCCCTAAATTATTAATAGTCAACTTGGTCAGACTACTCGGTTTGTGTGACATCCTAACAACACTTGAAATGCGATTCATCGGAACGGAAGCTGCACTTCTGCAGCAAGTTAGCAGATAAGGAGGATAATCCTGGGTTTTATGGATTATTCCTATTGTGGAAGAATTCCGGAGGTTTTCTGGCTGCAAGTACCAACTCACTATATTCCGGAAATGGGGGTCGTAATGCTTGTCGACTCTAAATGTACTGTCAATACTCAGCACGCCGCCATTTGATCCCTAGACCCTTATTATTCGATAAGGAAATATTTAAGCGCTTGCTGCTGCAGAAAAGCCGACTTCCGCTTGGTTTGTTACTCAGTTATATTGTTGTTCAACAGCAACACGATATTTCCTAGTTGAAAATTGAAAAAACACATGAGAGGTGAGCAATTTAATCCCGGAATTAAAGAGATAAATTTGTTCCGGGGGCTCCTAGAAGGAACATGACTACACACCTTATCCCGGATTGGCTGTCTATAACTTCCGTGTGGATAAATATGCGCCCCCATCGACATTTGTGGGTCCTGTCACGTGGATGTCACGCGCGTCTGTGCAAGGAACCGAGCCTGCGTTAACTGGCGCTTCGTCACCGACGTGCATGGGCGGTTCATAACAGGAATTTGAGAATTTCACCAACGCCTGTGTTCCACCTCTATTTATGGTACCCAGAAGGTACATTTCTTCATTGACACTTCAGCTCAGAGACAAAAGTCTCGGCAGGGTGCTGCCTTCAAGGAACTTTTAGGGAAGCATAACTTACGAGCTGAAGGCTCAACTAATTCATGGAAAAGTCGGCTGGGACTTGCAGCTGCACTATTCTTCTAAGAAAACCGCCAGAATTGCTTGACACTCACAGTTCTGCACTTTAGTGCAGCGACTTGTCCAACAACAATCAGCGAGAATATCCAAAATCAGAAAAAAGCGCTCAAAACATTGAGCACCTCATTATCTGGATTGCTTTAAATGAGATTATGGATAATTAGGTGGCTGGTGGGTCAGAATAAAGTCTGAAAATATGTTAAACTAAATGTCTGAAGCAGATGACGTAGACTAGACTTAATTTGTCGCTCAGTGCCACCCACAGCGTCGCAGAACGTCACACGCGTGCGCTGCGGTCGCGTAGCGTGTTGACGCGCATCCCTGTCCAAAAGGCGCTAGATTAAAGGATGCTTTGGGAAAAAAGTTAAGGTCGTTATCCTGAAGTTATCCGTTATCCATCATAATCAAATTTTGCGCGAAAAGTTTGTGAGAGAAGCAGTCTTGAACATGATTTACAAAATAATGCCCTAACCCCCCTCCCCTCCCCCGTCACCACTGGCTCCACCCATCCGCAAATAGTAGTAGCAGACGATAAGTGCGATTATGTCTGAAACGGTGGACCTACGTCAAGACAGTCCTCACAATTGAGCAGAGCCATTCATGAACATCTCTTCTTTTAAGTGTAGTTATTGCGAAAAAGCTTTTGTAAAGGAGCACTCATGCGACAATGATCAAAGTTTGTTACCTGGCTCTACTAAAGGAATGTTATGTAGGTGTTATGGATGAATACACCAGTACTCCCTCATAATACATCATTCACCAGTTGTATTATAGAAAACAAAGACTAATCAGGTGATTTTTGAATGAGCTTCCTTGGATAACTGACGTGTGTTTAGTTAGTATTTTAGTTCACCCTTTCTGACTATATAATTAGCAGTACTGCACGGTCACAACAGAGAATGTCAGCTGAGCTATGATTCCTGATGCGTTAAAGGTGTTCTTAAACCATTTGTATTCAGCTGTCGTTCCGGTTTAGTATTCTCACATCGTTAATATTGTATACTAAATACGTGGAAGTAAATATTCCCATAGAATGATTACCATTTTGCCAAAAATAGCTCCTTGATGTTCCGTCATTGTCGGAGACTGGCTAGTTCGTCGAAACTAGTGTAGGCCTATTGCTGACGCAGAAACTAACGCTTTTTCTATAGAAAACATGGACATTGGTATGGAGATGCCCACTGCGCTGGAAAGCCTCCATAAAGGCACCCTTATGAGAGCCGGAAAGAGAGAAACTATGAGGTAGTAAAGAAACAAGTAAAGAAGCGATGCAAACACAGCCATACCAACGAGACTAATTGCCTGAAACAAACGAAGACAACTCGCTAACTACTTCCCCGTCGACAAAGACACGAACAAACTCCCTTCCGGTGTTTCTGGATAAATTCTGAGGTATAGGTAGCGCAGGAAGTGTAGAGGCTCGAAAGGAAACTTGGACTGATTGGAAGTGAAGCAGTGCAGCTCCCAGTTTGAAATGGTTCTCAACAGAAATGCCTGTGAGTAAACTGTGAGCCATGGAGGCGGGATTCAATCCACATTTATTGAAGGGCGGGCTCAATGGACTTTTTGCAAGACCTGCAGAACTTCACAGGTGTGATAATATGCCAGTGAATTAAGTGTTTTTAATCTCTGTATGCTTTCAGTTTATCGAGGTCAAATGATCGGAAATTGAAGAAATGGCAAATAAGCACATGGAGAAGACTGTACCCTTCAAAAAGATGGATTAGATATTAGGCTGGAAAGAAACAAGAAAAGAATTAGCTTAGCATGGAATGAGAATTCAGGCTTCTTCCTGCAGACGTCGTCATGGAATTAAGCCCGGATGGGATGCCTTGCAAAGGAAAGAATCCCCATTCTTTGCACCTATACCCTTCGTTTGCAAACAAGCCTTGCCACATTCTTCCTTAGCAACGCTAGGGGTTTCAAATGAAATAGCAGGAACCATTAGGACAAGAAGCCTTTGATGAAAAGAAAAACGTGACAAGACATCATTTTAGTTCCCTCGATTGATAAATTGTTTCCGCTAGGTAACCTCGTTGCACTGGTGTACTTGAAAACGTTTTCATCCACAAATTCAAATTGTGTTGCAGCAGCATTCCAAATTTGTGAACTAATTCATCCGTCGACTCACGTAAGAACGACATATTCCAATGGTTGATTGATGAATTCAGCAAAGAAAGCGAGTGGTTCAAGTTGACAATTCAAATATATGGAGCACCACAATGTTGTGAAGACTGAAAATTGACCCATTCGCTTCACTGCTTCCTAAGCTAATGTGGAAAAATGTACAGAATATCCAAATTTATGAAGCCAGCTGCGCGTATATGCAGTTTAGAAGGCAGAATTTTTTCAGTGGACTTGAGAACTAAATCCTTCGATTTTTCTAGAATTACAGTGTTTTTACACCTTCTCTGAGAGGTATTTACTTTTTATGAATGTTGATGTTCGATGAGACAGCACATGTGGTTAAAAGATGTGGGGAGGGAATTGCTACTGTAGCATGATGAAAAAAAAACAACAAAGGAACAGTTATGGAGGTTTGGCTTGTTTAGAACAAAATTCCATCACGTGATCACTGGATGTTGAAAATTATTCAATGCAGAGCAGTGGAGTGCAAGATCTACGCACGGAGTCGTCAATTGAGAGAATCGTGAGGTTATTTATTTATTTATTTATTCATTACATGGTATATCCATGTGATTACAATGTACAGGTTCGAACACAAGTATAGGTATTAGTAGTACAGTACAAGTAATCTAGTCGACAGTCGTATTTAAGTACATATATGTTAACATTAAACACTACAATTTGGTGGGCAGTAAACCTCATATATTCGAGCTAGATGTCCAGGTACTCGCCAACTGCCTTTTCGTATAGAGAAAATTTCACTGGCACACTTTTGTTTTTGGTGAACTTCAAATATTCAGAGAGCGCCCTATGAGTAAAGAAATTCTGACGTATTGTTGTTTTCGCCGCAGATATATGTGGCTTTAATGTTCCACCTCTTGTGATAGATTTACGCAGAACGAAAAAAAAATCAGAACTTTTTAATTCACAGAGATTATGTAGGATCTTATACTTATATTTCCACATGACGTTTCGGAATCGTCAAGATAACGGATTTCCCGTCACGCTTTGCTTTCAATTTTCGCATTGCGTCAACTTGGAAGTCCTTTGTGAGGAAATTCGGTTACCACCACGAGACCAAAGTGCATCTGAGGCGTCGGAAATCGCATCGGTTATTATTTACGTGAAATTGCTGGGTTGGTTGGACATGGGTAGACAAATAATTCATGACGACGTTAGTTCGTTGAATGTTGAATGATCAAACATCGAAAATTGTTTTGCCATACCTACTGAGGTTGTACCAGCTGATCGCTCAGCTGACAAAACCACCGTTCAATCATGCTAGTTATGCTGTCAGAGAAATTGAAAGTTGTTGACGACTAGAAACTTTATGCGCTTCAAAGCATTGCCGTTACCTAACTCTCACAGGAAAAAAGAAGGGTGTAGGCGCTGTTTCAGTGCTATCCACACTAATAATGTAACATTTTGGAGCTACTCCAGATTCAACGGTGTAGGTATGTAATGCACCGAGTTACTGTAGGTTTAGCTCATGTCCAAGATGATAATGCGCGTAGAGTGGACCAGAAATCCTGCGCCTAAACATAGTACGCCCTTGTAATAAGTAGTGTTCTTGAAGTCGACGATAGCTTGTGAACCACACCTTTCTGCCTTCGTTAGTGTCCAGAACTGTCGACTGTGGATACCATGCCGGAACTTGCGTAATGTCTAAACTTAACAGACAGAGAGGGAGCTGCTATGGAAATCGCGACACGCAGAGGTCTTTAGGTACACAAAGTGCGGCATGATTGTGCGAACCCGATAATACATGATTTTTTTCCTAGTTGACGCTCTAGTTCAACGGATTCAAAGATTTGACCATAGTTTTTTTCTTCGAAGAGAAAGAAAACAGGGAAATGGCGTGAATGAATCAGTAGTAATCATTCGGAACTTTGATTTCATACCTCCTGGGTAGGGTGAAATATTCATCGACGCTTTTCACCTGCATTCTAGAGCGTTCCTTAATAATTACTGAACATTCCCACCCGTGCCATAAAATCCAGGAATTTCGGGATTAGGGTGAATCTGAGGTCGCACAGATCATATTTAGCATTTCTAAGTAACTAGTGGTCAGTAATTGGAATTCTCACTAACCTTCGAAGGAAAAAATGAAATTGCAGAAATGAAAAATAAGAAAATAGAAAAGAAAATTAGAAATGACCCCGGTATTAATGAGCTATAAATCACTCGAGCTTGGGAGAAAGCGAAGAAAAATACAATTTTACTCCATAGTAGACAGGGTAGATAAGCCTAACCCTATGCTTAAGAATGGGTTTAAGGCTTAGGCTTAGGCTTCACAGGAGTGGCCCCACCCAACCTTTTTCACCTAAATTTTTAAGACAAACTACGATAAGTGTAAGTGTAAGTAAGATTGGACACTATTTGTATGTTGCATAGCGTGCGCGCATAGCTCAGTGGGTTGAGCGAATGATCGACGTTGTGGTGGTCAGGGGATCGAATCCTGCCCTGTGCCCCCGTTTTGCAAATACATATAGTATGCTGCCTACGACTGCTGCAGTTATCTAACAAACTCCAGCATAAAAAGCAGTCCGGATGGCTCAGTGGTTTGAGCGGCAGATTGCAATCTGTCCCTATCGCTGGTTCCACTCCGTTGGAGATCCAGAGTTAAGTATCGCAGTGTTTGGGGTTCACTGCTTGGAACGTCCCCCGTGATCTCCTTCGGGTAGTCCAGGAAGGCATCCGGCAACGTTTTGCATAAATTTCGAAGATAAACTACGATAAGTGTAAGTGTAAGTAATAGTAAGTAATAGTAATAGTGTAAGTAATAGTGAAAAACCACTTTTTCAAAGTTGAGCGAAACCGGGAGAGAGTAACTCCGCCGTAAAGGACTGCTCCACGGAAGAAAAATGACAGCGGTAGAATTACTTCGCAATGGATATGGAGCAATTTATACGGATTTCAATTATTTCTGAGGATCCCGAATTGGATGAGCTTTATTATTCAGATGGGATAACTGAAGTACTGTGTCCATCTATTGAAGAATAACGGCCATTTTTGTATTCGTGAAGCAGTGTACTATAGCAGAAAATGGAAGCGTTGGCTTCGCTTATTGTGTATTCAGGAATCTTTCTTCATGAAAATCACAAAAATGAAAAAAACGTGAAAGTTGTGAAAATGGTCCCCTGCTTTATAGCCTTAACATATCCACTGCACTCTGTCTACTATGGACTAAAATTGTATCTTTCTTCGCTTTCTCCGAAGCTCGAGTGATTTATAGCTCATTAATACCGGGGCGCCGGAGGGTGGTGGCGGCCGGCGCCCGCCGGCGCCCATTTACAGTGGCTGCCAAACCCGACTGTACAGAATGATATCATCATACCTTCAGCCTGTCATTTCACTTGTTAACGTCTCCCTCAATCTTCTATTATATGAAATTAGCGATATAACAAAGAAAACAATGAAACACGCCCGCATAGTACGGCTAGACAAAGGTGACAAAGGAGGACAAGTGTAGTGCTGTTGATCAAGGCTTACAGAAAAAAGTTAAGTAAGCGCTTGTCAAAGTACATGATAATTATTCAGTTAAAGGTGATGATTAGTGTGATTTTCACAATGGCACACAGAAACTCCAAATTATTTTTTTCTAACATAAGGAAGTACGTAGTTCTGACAAAGTGAGTCTGCAATTGCATGACAGGCTTCACCTGTCGCGATTTTATTCAGAATCCAGGAAGAATCAGAAATAAGGAGGTCTAAACTATTCAGAGGAATCCTAAGGGATAGATCATTGTTGTCCTTTATTTACACATTTATTTATGCCATGAAACATTACATCAACCGATCACAGAAAAACAAAAACTCTTAATAGACAAGCGAGGTCCTAAAGTATGTAGAGCCAATCTCATGAATGCTCCCGAATATTCGATTGTTCGATAGATTCGAATTTTGTGTCAGTCGAAAATTTTTTATCTTTCCATTGGAGGTCACAAAAAAACCAAAAGTGGTTCTATAGAATAACCAATGTTTTTGGGAAATTACCTCCTCCTATTAAATGGCAATTGCCCGATGTTTTCTTGGTGGGTGGTCCGAAACGGATTTATGGTCTGGCCAGGAGAATAAAAATATGCTTGGGGAATGTTAAACTTAAAACTTAATAAATAAATAAATAAATAAATAAATAAATAAATAAATAAATAAATAAATAAATAAACTTGAAAATTTTGAAAACAAATGGTAGAAGAGGAAGTAATCGCAGCCAGTGGCTGCTGTTCCCATTCAAACTGATTTTTTTAGAATAAATTGTATTATGAAACGTGAGACAGGTGGATTTGTGAACTTTGGTAGTGCGGCTGAATATCGACTCATCACGTCTACAGTATACTACAGTATACCGCCTCCGCATGACTTTCTAATAATACGAAGAAGTCGGCATTGAAAGCAGAGCAGGATAATCACACTCTTTGTGCCAATCTCTGACGATTTCCAGTAACTGACACCCTTAATTACTACGTAGGCTGGGCAATTAAGCCTACGCACTAGGCAACGTATCAATTAATGGTTGGAAAGTGCTAGTTACTGCATGCTTAGACAGAAATCACTGTCATTAAAACGAAATGGGAGGAATTCCGCGAAAGTGTACGCTTCCTTTGCCCACTGAGACGGAAGTCTTCTTCGTATTTAACAACGGGGTTTTGAAGAAGGTATAGGGCACTCACAGAAAAACAATGAAATCATAGAAGGTAATGTGAAGCGAACGGCGATCACTGTATAGGGATGTAAATACTGTTCAGGAATTTATTTAGCCATGTTGGTTTCCGAGTAATGTAAGGGGTATCAAAAATAGGTGTTGCTTTTCAAAAATACGTGGGAATTCGCACAAAAAATGTGGATATACCATATTTGTCCATAATGTTATGCTTTCCGGATGCTTCTAATAGGAAAATATGCCTGTTTTTAGTACGCCTTGATCGGAGGTTTTCTACATACTTCTACAGGTATCTGTCTGTCCTTAGAAGTAAGTAATGGAGTAAGAGTAGCGGAAACCCCCTTGATCAACGGAAATATGACTTTTGCGTTGTTTCACAGCAAAAAGTGCAGAACTTGTAATTCCGACAACTCATACAAATGAAATATGAATCTAAATCAGGTAAAAGTAATTTTTAACAAGTAACTGAGGTGTTTTGCACGGGCTTAGATAACAAATTTCCCGGGAAATATCAAGGATCGAGACAAAAAATGAAATAGATTGGCTTCAGCCATTATAAATCTTTGTAGGTGTTTGTAGTATCTAAAGCGGAACTGTTTACCGCAACTTACTGTAGTCTTTGCGAGTACAATATTAATGTACTTGCCGATGCAAATTTCCTAGGTACCGACTATAGTATTCCTAAGGGCACAGGACCTCTTACTGGGAGGGAGAGCTGAGGACTGTCTGAAGCCAGCTCAGAGCTGTGTCCTCTGGGGATTGGGGATTAGATAAATCACAAAGGCTTTTAGAGAAATTGAACAATTTATCGAGTTTACTCTTATCTTTTGTAAGTCTAGAGGCTTTGAGATATATCCCAAAGATATGTGAAAACGGCCAAAGAGGGGCTGAATGCTCAATCCATAAATTTCCAATGTTGACATTTTGTCCAGAATGAGATCACTAGTATCTGGTAAAATTCATCAGAAACAGTCGGATCAAGTTCAAGTAACTAGAAATTTGGAAGAATGGGCTTAATCTCATTTCCATAGTACCCCATGCGTGTCTGGCCTGTCGGGAAAGCTTCACTGCTGAAATGGCGAACATCTGTGTGTTCCTGCGAGAACTGGTCCCCGTGTCACAGTAGTAGTACAATGCCGTGTTAAAGTAGTGTCACAGTAGACGAATTTCCAAATGGTGAGCACTGATATCCCACCTGCTGCTTCTCTGGAAAGTTTGGCTTTCGCTAGGTCCCTCATAGGAATCGTTCATGCTACGTGAGTTAATTACTTGGGGACCAGTTTTCGCCCTACCAAGTGTCAGGATATATGAGATGCCACAACTTGAACATACACCATAAACGCACAATATCTTACATAAAACACATTTGGAGTGGGTTCCTATGAAAGTGGAATTGCCAGCGCCATTCTCCATGGTTCTGGTACCCATAGGAACAGATGTCCTGTGGGTGTTAAAAATGGTTCACACTTTTTTAAATCAATATTTCTGACTCTTCACCGAGCGACATCCGTCATTTTCGCCTCCGAGGGGAGCATAGAATGGCCTTGCCTAGAGCAGTTGATGTGGGAGTTTCCTTTTTTTTGTCGACGTCTCTTCCCAACCGAGTAAATGTCAGGATCATGAGATCAAATGAGGACATCACTTACTTATAGAATTAGTAGGCAACAGCACTCCCGCTGTTGCCTACTGATTCTATAATTGAATCAGACGAAAAAGGATATACGTCTTTTACGCTTGTCATTTTTCCTGTATCAATTTGCCATTCCTAAATTGAACATCATGCGCTATCCAGAAACAGTCAGGAAAAAAGCGATTCATTTGCTGTTGCTAGGAACGCCTTCTGCATCTTTTGTCAAGCATAAAATAACATATTATAATTGTCCAATTATGGTGGTGGGCGTGGCCGATCATGAAAGCGGAGCCAGGCGTAAGGGGGGGGGGGGAGGGGCGAAGGGTCTGCTTTGAGCTTCGAAGTCTAGTAAAACCTTAGCTGATCATCTCAAAGAGAACAACACTCAGAAGGGATATTACATAGTTAAGGCAATAAAGTAAACCTCTGGCCCTACAGATATGAACAAAAACCAGTGATTAATTAGTTTATACTACTGATGCCCTACTGTGGTATAGTAAGCGTGAAAAAAGTTTTTACATGACGTCAAGAGATTCAAACAGCGGTCATGACACCGTGGGTGGGTACACTTGACTAAACACCGTTCCATGACTGCTAACAAGTGCAATTCGAAACAGCGCCTGAGAACGTCTAGACAGTTCTGGCGATAACATCATTTGTGTCAGTTGTCGTGGAGAACACTAGAGCTAATAGAGACTTGTAAGTTATCATAATTGAAAAATTTGTGTTTATGGTTTCATGAATAACACTAATAAGCTCCACACTTATAAATGATATTGTGTAGGTTTACCAAAATTAAGAATAGGTCTTCTAAATGTGGAGAAAACGCGCCGCGCCACAGACCTAGCTCCGCCCATCTGCTACATTGTAGACGACGTGCGTTTAAGGTGTTATTGTTTCACGGCACAGGAATCTCAATACATTTCTCAGTAAGACACCAAAATGTGGGTGTGGAGCGTAGGGGGTGCGGCCAAGTTCTACGACTGGTCGGCTCGCCCAGTTGGCCAATTGCAGGGCTCGTCAGCGCCGCCCACTCGAGGTATAACACTCTACACCTTAAAATGAACGTAAGACTTGCTTCTCGATTAAATGCTCACAAAAAGTATGAATGTATTTTATTCTATATTCCGTTTTAATGATGAACTGTGTAAAATTTTAACATATGCTTTTTCTAAAATTTTGCAACCTTTGCTTTCTTGATTTTAAGGAAGCAGTGAGGGTTCAATCCTCCTGCTAAAACATGGTGAAATTGGACAAATAGCACTGGTTATACAAAAAAGGGTGGAATTTTCAGATGGTAACGATTAATTATCCGGAAAAGATATCGTCCAGAAACGGATACCGAGTCGTTTCTGGAAATAAGGTGGATCCAGCGCCGTAGTGCGAATTCCATTACGGGAGTCATTTTGCGAATGGGCTTTTGCGCTTATGAGAATTTGAAATGCAATTTGTGCCAATGGCACAAAACCTATGCAACGCAAACGTACACACACATCCGTTTGCATCCTGGCAAACAAGGAAGTGGATTTTGCGACGTCGAGCGACACGTCCACATTTAGCCACTGTTATGGTGAGCTCATTAGACGACACTACGCACAGATTACCCATAAGTTTTCCGGAAAAATAATGTCTGGAATGGCTGTTGATGGATTGCGTGGCTGAGGGACTAGGGCGAGAAAATTTGACAGACAGACGTCTAACCCTCACGGGTCCACGAAAAACGTGGTCTTTATGTGGGATTTCTGTCTATAATTAGGCAGATCTCAAGCCATGCTTGAGAAAGCTAGGGGAAACGACGTCCGCAGATGTGCAGAAAGCAATCTGCCGGCTCAGGCACTTTATAAATTGCTGCTGAGCACTTTCCGGGTAGGGATTAAGGTGGTGTCGTTCGAAAAACCAGGAGTAGCGTAAGTTGTTTTGATGTGACCTGCTGTGTCCGTGCAATCCTAGCTTTTCCAGAAAGGATTTGCAAAAATCGCTACGTGGAACTCATGGGTAAACACTGGCATTGACGTAGTCAGAAAATCTGCGTTGAGGCATTAGGACACCACCACTGCCGGACGCAGAAAGTGGGCGGGAGGTGGGGGGGGGGGTGGGGGCATGGGAAAAAGTGGGGTCTCCGCCGTTTTGGGGGCTCAGACGGAAAACAAAATTGATAAAAATATTTATTGTTGCAGTAAATAGTTAATAAAAACTATATTAAAAATAATATTGAAAATAAACAAGTAAAAATAAGCCAATACAAGATCTTTATATGTATTGTAAAATAATTCCAGAAATTTGTTGACCCATTCTGGGGGGGGGGGGGGCCCCGCGTCCCTTGCGCCCGCCACTGGACACCACATACTTTTTGAGACGTTTCATAGTATAGTTGATAATACAGATGATTATAATAATGTATAATAATATCATACTATGTGACATAGCAATACAATCACAGTAATACAGTATAATATCGTACTGTACAGTAATAAAATATAATAATACAGTCGTAGTAATACAGTTTACATTTGTATTACACTGTATTGTACTAATACAGTTAAGAATTGATTGATTTTTATACGTATTTGTTTATCTATTATACATCAGGGTAATGTGTAGTACTATACTACTACTGTATGTAATGGTGCAGTATAATAGCGCAATAATATATAATAGTAGATATAATAGTAGATATTAAGTTTAATAATACAACCGTATTAATACAGTTTAAATCGCCTAATACAGTTACAAAACTAAGTTATTTTTATACGTATTTGTTAACCTACTATGGATTGAGGTCATGTACTACTACTGCACATAACACATAGTACAGTGTAATAATGCATACAATAATATATAATATGGATATACAATCTATAATGTGTAATATACGTAACAGTACTGATATAATAAAACACTTACATTATAATAAAATATAATAGTACAGTATAATGATGGGTACAGTAATATACATATAATATGTAACTATATACAATGTATTATACACATAATAGTATTCTATATAACAATACACTTCTATATTAATACAATACAATACTGCAGTTGTAAGCATCTGCTTGATTTTCTGTGCTGCTTTACCCTTTACTCATATTTATTTACTCATTTATTTAATTGCATAAGTATCAAATTGTATACCAGGGAAGGTTTGTCAGAAAAGAACCAAAAAATAGTAAGAACTATAAATGATCTGAACAGTTTGCCAGTGAATAGAGTGTGATTTTGAAAAGATATATGCACAAAAAGTGCAACAAAAGTATGAAAATAGCTCATAATATTCTCCGGAGTAATTATTCTACTGATGTATTAAATGGCTAATTTATTAAGTCAACGACGTTGAAGTATAAAATTTGAGATTATCGTTATTATTACGGAGAACGTTCGTTCCTACTAATACGCAACATTTGAAAAAAAGGAAGAGTTCATCAGTTCAATGTTTTTTTGCCAGGTTCAGTCTAGGTTGAAGGCCTATTGTTCAAAATTTTGTAAATAGAATTAAATGATTTCGCAGTGTTGATATAAAAATCATTATTGAAGAACCTAAGAAACCCGACAGGTGTATTGTGCGAAAAAAAAACATGTATAGAATGATAATCTCGCAAGTAAAATCAAATTAACCAGAACGTCGAAAAAACCTCTAATTAATGTTATTGAGGATAAACTTCTATGGACATGATATGTAATTAATTAAGTTATTCAGGATATTGGAGGGTTGTATTTATGTTCGGTTCACATATCATGTCCATATGCTTACGTACATATTAAGTTAGCTTGAATGTTCAATTAATGAACCCCATTAAATGAACAAGTCCAAAGATAAATGAGTTATTCCCATATTCAGGCAAGAAATGTTTCTCTGAACAAATGTGTCGCTGATTTGGGCAAATACGTAGCGATAAGCGGATTGCGCTTTTGAAATCGGATTGATTGACGATTAAAGGGCAAAAAACTCTGTGGTTTTCTTGAAATGTAATAAAGCTATTAAATTCCTCTGTTTGGGTGAAATCCCAGCGTCACTGCTCGGTTCGAGATAGCGTGAGGGAGCGGGGACGGGGTACGGGGTTTTTGGCTGGCTCGCATGTATGCTAACGGTGTCTATAGTTTGAGCAGTGATTGCGATAATGGTAGCGATGCATATCGATCGCTTCATCACATCGCTTCTAGGTCAAAGTTCTTTTCATTGAGAAAGTTGGCCGATCTTCACGGAAAATCTTCCGCAAATGGATGCGTGCGTCGGACGCGCGACTGTCGCACGCACCGAGTATAAATGCCCTAAAACAAACTGGTTTTTTTCAATGAATAGAGGGGCCTTACTAGTACGCATGCACATCGCTCCTACTTGTTGACGAGTAGCAGATGATCTAAACTGGGGAGCAAACATCGGCTTATACGTACAGCTAGCTGATACGCGCTTAGATGTTTACGCAGTAAATCATAAGCGCTCTCCGTCATCATGGAATCCCGGTTCGACTAAATGCGAGCACATCTATATATGTATGTGCACGGGGATGAACTGGAATATGGTTCACACTTCCTTATACGGAAATTTCCAAAATTTTTCGCATTTTTCCTTCATTTCGGAAAGTTTTCTTGACTTTGAAGGAGAAAACATCGAAATATTGAATTTACACTTTTTTAAAACAATCCTTTGACATCGACTGTAAGTGGAGCGATGTGGAGCGTCGCACCTGGGAAGGGGGTGTGGCCAAGCGCTGCGACTGGTCAGTTCGGCCAGTCATCCAGTTGCAGGGCGCGTTAGCACTGCCCACTCCAGGTGCTCCACACCTTAAGTAGAGTTACTGATTAGTCTAATGTATTGCCTACTTACACCTCTTGGAACGATTTCACGTCCTTCCTATAGTCTAGACCATTCAAGAGTGCAGCATTTTTCCCATACAAGCCATTCTTTTCCCAGTTAGCCTGGATTTGTCCTTTCTTCCTGTACTTTTTTGAAAGGCAGGTGGAAACGTGAAACCAAGGTTAAGGGGATTGCCCATCGAGGTCGAAAGGATTATCTTTCCAAAGGTTATGACTAAGAATTAGCGATGATGTGAGGGCGGGGGAGGCGAAGGCAAGGAGAAAGGAAAAGGCGGGGGAAATTCCTTACAAGTTAAGTGAGAATTCTGAAATTCATGTTAGGGCTATGCTGTGGTCGCTGCAGGGGTTACATATCATTATTATTCATAATTTATTTGTTATCTTTCATAGTTTCCGTCAAAAAACTTGTGTAGAACCGAAAAATTCTAATCTATTAACTCAGATTATATAATAGTTAATTTTATCCTGTGAAGTTGTGGGTGGCCACGCCCCTTTGGACGTATCCACTTTGGGAAAAAATCCTGCGCCTACCAGCAATGAAAATCACCTATGAAATTACCATCTTAAACGATATTTTGTCTTTTCCAAGGATTCCTTTCGGGTGGATGTTGAAGTCCCTAGCCATGGTCCAGCCGTCTTAACTTCAGCACATAAATTATTTTTACGACTTGGCACATTGCCAGTAGAAGTATATTACTCGAGTACAAAGTACTTGTTGTCTCCTCTTAACTGCTGCTCGTCACGTCGTGAAAGCGCCGAATCTTCGAGATACATGCGACTATGGGCAACAACATGGAAGATTTCCCAGAAATTGGGAGCATGAGACTCAGTAATGAACGTCGGTGGTGCAATATTGCGTGTCTGTAGACATGGATGCGTCCAGAAAATGCCAGAATTCAATCACAAAAAAGAAAATTTCTGGAATTTTTCCTGACATGGATTGAAATGAAAAATGGAATGGAGTCTTAAAATTGTGTTTGAAGGTGTGACAGTTTGTGCTGCTTGTCCCTGAGCCAATCCCAAACCATTCAGGACAACTATCACACCAGATTTACCGCACCTGACCCTTGGCATCCAGAACAAAAAGTTTGTATAAACGTACTTTCACCTTTCACCTGCAGTACGCCAACTGCTTTGGAAAGTATAACCTCATCGATCATGGATTTCTGAGTTTACGCAATTTTACACAAAACAGTGTGAATCACGTGTTCATCGAAACTTACATAAATAATGATAGGACGCGAATTTACCGACAAGTGCGTAGTGCAAAGTACGTTTATACATACTTTTTGTTCTGGATGCCAAGTGTGGGTGAACTGTCTGGTTTCTCTGCGGTCTCTGCAGTTCACATGGTTGGGATAGTGATTGGAATCGGGATTTATGGGATGTTTTAGGGCATTTCCACTAGTGAACCCTTGTGCCCGGTGGTGGATGAACACCTCACGAAGTGGATACCAGAATTCCACTGAGGCGAAAAACTCCAAGGTGCAGCCAAGACATAGAAGTGATCTCAAGGCAAAATACAGCTAAAATAATATGCTTGAGTGCTCCTTCCCCCTAATGTTTGTTTTTTAAAGCCATTATTTGTGATACTGTTGCCCTTAGTGAATAGATGATTAAGGCTAAAGTAGACATTCAATTTCATAGCTAAGCCACCTCATTAACACGTTTCAAAAAGGTAATCTTTGAAAAAGGACGAGTTGTCCTTTGTCGCTTGATCACGGACACATTTCTTCGAAGGCAGGAATGGAATGGTTCAATATGTTTGCCATGAAATTATTATTATTATTATTTTATTTTTATTTTTATTGTCACGGGCAATCAGTGGCGGACGCGGGGGAAGGGAGGGAGTGGAGGGTGGGGAGCTCTTCCCGAGAATAGGTGGCCGAATTTTTGAAGTTACTTTATAAAAAAAGATAAAAACATCGTGTAAGCTTATTTATTCGCTAATTATTATTATTATTTTCAAAATGTTTATTATCAATTATTTCATATGAAAACTGATATTTTTAGTAATTTAATTTGATTATTCTATCTGGGCCCATGGAGTGGGGGAGTTGCTACTTTCCGCCTGTCCAGCCACTTCTGCGTCCGGCACTGCGTGCAATGTATGCGTATTGATCGAAAAACACGGTGAATAGCGAGGAGATATGAGTGTGCGGTGCTGTGAACTGTTCTCAAACTGGTGTACACTGACAGGTCAACTCGTCCGCAGTGGAGGGGGACCGCCCAATTGTATCAGAAGTCCAAATGTTTTTGTATGCTATTATCTATTAAGTTTCAAGGATATTCCTGGAAAAAAGCGGGAGGTGCTCTCGACGTCTGCCATTGGCCAGTTTATCAAAGTGACCAATCACAGAGCTGAGACTCAAAGTCGTTTGGGATGTGGCTCTCCACACTCAATCCCTTGGTATGGTATAGAACCAAATGAAGAAGCGAAGGATAAAAATAATTGTTACTGCAACATTGGGCAGCCGAGAGGCTTGGAAGATCTCCGGGATGTTTTGGGAAAACTCGTCCAAATGAGGTCATCAGAGCGACTACAATAGTCTTCACAAGGAAGAAAAGTGCCCAAAGATAATAGCAGGTGCTTTAAAGGCCAGACTCTAGGGAGTTGGCAAACTTTCCACTGAAACGAAGGTTGTATCACCTCGTTGCCATTTCGAATCACTGTGGGCTCCGAGGAGGGAGGAGAGAAAGAAAGAAAGCAGAAATCTCACACCCAGTGTGCTAGAATGTACACTAATTGGAAGTTTTTCACAAGCATGTAGGTGTCTAATGAATCAAGCACCTTTTGTAAATTCACGTCGGGAAAGTTGAAGGAGCCTTGAGAGAAAACTGTGAAAAGTAGTGACACTAGCAAGAAAACTCGTCCACTCCGAGGAAAACGGAAGACGTACGGATTGCTTGGCGATGCTATGGATGTCTCGTCCTGGTACACGATCGAACAAAAAAACCATAGCCGCAGGGAAAGTGTACCATGGCAGTGCGAAGCTCGAAGAGTACTCGAGGGAGTGGCTTGACAGCAGTGGTTTAATGCGAGATTGCATTAGGCCGCTAGCGGGTTTTTCGAGAAGTTGAGAAAAAATAGCAGGAAAATTCCAACTTTTCATAGTGCTACAATCTTCACTGTTTTTGGCAAAGGCTGGGGTTCCATGAAAACTCGTCCAGGGCGTGGCTAATCACACAAGTTGGGTAGCGGCTGAAGTGCGCCTTTCTAATGTCATTAATGTTGTTGGAAGCCTCACCCCCTGGGTAGGGAATTATAAGTATTAGTGGCTAATTCAAGTAGCTAACCCAAGAATTCAAAGGTTTTATTCTGGTGCGATGCGAAAAACTCGTACAAATGGGCGTGGCCATTGGCTGAAGTAGGCCAATGAAACGGTTCCGGAAATTGATAGAACCAGCTAATTAAGATTTGATGATGATGATTTCAAAAGTGAATACGAACTTAAGATGTAAGACGTCTTGTGCGGAAGGGTGTGGTGCTGTCCAGCGCTGCCATTGGCCAATTGGGTGAACTGACCAATCGCAGAGCTCGGCAACACCGGCCGCGGCCAGTACAGCGCTGCACCACTAAATCTGTGAAGTTTACCCTACCTATCACATGCGAACCCGTCCATCTGAGTGGGGTGGGGGAGAGGGAACTCGTCCACTTTCCGCTAAAACTTCGTAGAACTATTGGAATTCCATAGAGAATAATGGAGAAAACAAAAAAAGGGGAGAGGGAAAAGTAGAGGAAACATGCTCAAATATACTTTCACATGCATGAGCAGCAGCCCAGTCGTCCATGAAATATTTTCCGACGAACAACCAGAGATCCAGAAATCCCGAAAACAATGGGACCACGACTAAACACTCCATGTTTTTGCGAAATATCCAGCCATAAATGCGAAAGTTGACAACGAAGCAGACAAAGCAAATTCTGCCGTCGAGATCAATGCATATTTAATGAACAGAGTTTGCATTTATTCCCACAAGTAAAGCCAAAAAGACAATTGTCGCTTTTAGCGCAACAGAAATCAGCTAGATTCTAGATGAGGCATGAGATTTATGCGCATTGCCACGTGGCAAGCAGTAATCTTTGAAATTATTGGCTTGGTGATGTGATCTGTGAAGTAGTTTTTTCATATTTTCATGAATCCGGATGTTTTTGCTCCAACACGTCTGAGAATTGTGCAAAATTGCGTAGGCGCGTAATTCTACCCCACCAGCGGGACGGTCGACGCATGACGAAAAAGAAGATGATGCGGAGGGGGCATTAAGGGATGGTCTATTTTTAGTGGAATGAGGAGGCTTCCCTTGGAACAAATTTATCTTAATGGGACAACAGCAAGAAAAAAAACTGAGGGTGCTGTGGTTGGCAGTAGATCTACGTGCCATCTCGCATAGCTCTCTGTCTTAGAGTACATCTGGGAATTGTTTGCGGAAAAAAAGTATGTAAGCAGTGAAGGAAATGTGGAATAGTTATCCTGGGGATTGGCTGTGGCATGTTCTGCTGTAATTTTAAGAAGCGCTAGAACGTAAGACTCTGGGAACTCTCCGGGCACAGAAACTTCCGTAAAAAGGGCGGAGCTTATCGCTGCTGTGATTGGCTGGTGCCCGCGGTGTTGCCGGATGTTTGCCTGTGCACATTAGGTTTCTGTTTTCCGCTTTTCTGGCCAAAAAATTTCCGGATCTTCCCAGAACATCTCATTTTCGCTTATTGACAGCTGGCTGTCTCTCTGGCAGAATGTTACTGCTCATGAAAGGATACCAATCAAAAGTGCTACTATTGTTCAACTTTCATGTGACTCGAAGCAGATGTTTTCGTGGAATCGATTCTGAGGGAAAATTCCACATTTCTCTTTTTTTCAGCCACCAATACCATCTAATCTCCTGTTTAATTTGGGTTTCACCTTTTTTCCTAGTAAGACATCAGAGATGAGAGACAAGAGTGTAATTTTCATCTTATGGATTTTTTTGGGACGGATTAATGATTATTTTGGGAGAAAATTGACAAAATGTGGGAATGTGAGAATCCAAGGGATCAGAATAATATTTTAAGTGAGGGATAGGTGCATTTGAGGCAGTTTCCAGCTATCCAACGAATCAAATCCAGAAAATAGATTTTTTAAGCATAGAGATAGGAAACGTTCCATATAAGAAGCACTAAATTCAGATATTTTCCAGACTGCAATATATCCAGAAAAAGTAAGAATATTTTCACAAATGTCATTTCATAAGAACTTTGCAGCGACTGCTGCGACTTTCTTTCTGGAAAATCCAAATATGTGGACAAAAATCTCCTTACCTTGAAGCGTTAGAAAGGAAAGTGCAATGCACGAAAACGTCTGTGAAAGATGTGAATAGGACCTGGGCGAAAAATAGAAAAACACCGTCAGAATTAGATTTTCGACCTTCAGAAGCTAAATGCAAGATTAACCAAGTCCACAGTTCTTGAGTCAGAGCAGAACTGAGCAGGGACCATTTTCATTTTCTTCAGCGGATGGGGACCCTGCATAGAAATTAAAAATTCGAAAAGAAAAATTTATAGGCAGTTATGTTCCCTACAAACGTATATTTCCTCAGATACACATGATTACTTGAGAAAATTTAGCAAAAAATGTCACTTGCTAGCGCTCATACGCTCTCCCCGCCATCTCAAGACCACTTTGACTTGAGCTCGTATTTTTCTCTAGGATTTCGCGACCATTGGTAATAGAAGCACAGCGATGTAGAATAATAGTAGGAGGAGGATGAAGGGGCGTGAAAAAAATTGAGTGAAATTCTCTAAAAATGAAGACTGGGTAGAAATCCACACACATTTTTAAAAAATTTTCTGGCATTGTTCCTTTCAAAATGTCCATTTGTTAAACTTTGGTTAAATTTATTGGAATTCTTTCCTGCTATCTTCCTGCAAAATTCGTTGTCTTCTCCCAGGCCTCCAAAAACATCTTGCCGACAAGCATTTGACGAACAAGTTTCTGATTGCTTGTTTGAAACTTGCTCGTCTCGAAACTTGTTGACAACTTGCTTTTGCCTTTTCTTGCCATCAAGTTGTCGGTTCAAAAAAGTTGCCCACAACTTGTTTCCACTCCTCCTTTTCGACAAGTTGTCGTGAGAAAAGGTTGCTGACAACTTTTTCTTGAATGACGTGATGACATCAAACTTGTGGACAACAATTTGCTAGTTAGAAGGCTTACTGCAATTTGTTCTGTGGCAAGGGTAGACTGACAACTTGTTCTTGGGGTTCTGAGTTTCCCACCGCTCAAGGCTACTGCAAGGTTCCCCGGCCATGTTAGTGCTGGTTTACGTACACTTAAAGGGCATGGACATGAACATATGGATATGAAACGTGCTACGTAACCAAATAAAACCCATCATAGCGTGATTTCCAATTTATGAAGTGCATGTGATGATCCGGGTATATTCCAGCTTATGAATTAAAAATAGTACTCGCCCGAGAACCAACGCGAGAGAAAGCGAGGATCACAAGAAAACGGTGAAGTCCGCGGGGGAGGAAACGGGAAGTGAGTGTTCTCTGCTGACGTCTGCCCTTCTGGCACCAACAGAATAGTACGGCCAATTAGCCTAATTAGGTAAAGGATGATGACTGAGTTATTATGATAAATTCATTAGTAATGCAATGTTTACAACTCTATCCAGACTCCAGCAGAGTGTCCGGATCAGAAAACTTGCCCTTGTCGAGGAAATTTTGACTGATGAGTGTTTTGCCGACGGCCCAGTGGACAAATGGTGCCATCTGAAAAATGTATAATAGTTGTAGGGTTGCTATGAAGAGAAAAAAAAACGAATGGAACGAATAAAACGAATGAATGAATGAATGAATGAGTGAATGAATGAATGAATGAATGAATGAATGAATGAATGAATGAATGCCATGAATGAATGAAATGGCGACGAATAAATAAAAAAGTGGAACAGAGTAACACCAACATGGGCAATGAGGTATTGCCAATGCCTATTGCACAGCATATACCGAACACATGCGCACGTCAAACGCACGCACGCACTCATTGCAGCTGTGAGATTTTCTTTACGAAGAGCGGTTCAACCGCGACGGTACAAACGCTTGCGTCTGTCTTGCGTTTGTTATGCGTCTGGGATACGTACGATACGTTGGATGCGTCTCGGTTCTTCCTTCATTGCGTCGTATATGCGTCTAACGCACTATACGCACGCATGCACGCACGCATTAGGAATGAATGGGCTTTTTTAACGACCGAAACCTGGTTCAAGCTAGTTCGCCTGATCCGCTATGAAACACTGTCTCAGTTACCTACCAGAGGCCTTTAGGGTCGCTAATAGCCGAGTAGAAACCGATGAATGAGGAAAGAATTCATTCCCTTGCAGTACCAGTATAGTAGTAATTAATAGTGGTACGATGTTGTTGTGGCACGCAAAACAAGTAACATGGGGATAGGGGGGGGGGGGTTGAATGAGTAAATGAATATCGAACATTCGAATGAGTGAATGGTCCACCTATCCATCGATTCAGCTAGTGATCTACTTAAATATTTGCTACGATTTCATCGTTTACAGGATTTTTTTTGCAGACACAGCAATTTTTTTTTGCAGTAGTACTATCTGCGTTCTAAAGATGCATGGGGGCTCTTCTTTTCCATCGAACATACATGTCCATGAAATTATCCATAAAAGTACATAGAATCCCGAGATTCTCGGATAAAAGCCAATAATGAGTGCTTTTATTCTGATAGACAAGTACATCGGAAGTATTTTGACAAAAAAGGGTCGCAGTACACGAGGGCAAATGTTATCTGGAAGTTTTGCTGAAGTTCAGCTGTCGCATCAGATCAGCTGTCGCTAGCGCATAGCGCTGAAAGCAGGCTACCATTAATTAGCAGCGACATTTTCTGGAGCAACAGTTGTTCTGGAATGATGTACACTGAAAACTGGGAGAGACCAAAGAACTCGTGGGCTTCAGCATGGTAGTGTACTGCTAGGGACCTTACAGCTCTTCGAACCGTATAGGGTTTCGGTGCTGTGTGGGTTTTCAGGAACATAAGGACTACATATATGAGATTCCTAGAGTTTCTCCTCGAAGTCCATGAGGTTTTTGAGCGCTGTAACGTTGGAGAAGCGCTAATAACCGAACAAGAACCGTTGAGTGGCTGGCTGCTTCTGGAAAATTCCCCTGGGAAGAGGGTAGTGCACTATCGCGAAACGTCTGATTACACACACACCACTCATATGTCCTGGAGCGTCGTTGTTTCTCTAGGAAATACCAAATTATTGGCCGTTTGTACTTATGCGGGGGAACAGATGAGGGTAGGGGTGGGGTGGTTCTGCAGGCAGAGGATAGGCAATAATTAGGACACAGTCTTGTTATGCTAGGCTATTAGCCGAACGAATAAACATGCATAGTGATGAGTTGTCCATATTCATCACAAATTTCAGTAATAAAAATTATTATAGGTAAAGTTTGAAAATAAAATCTCTGGATAATATACATACTGCTTCCTGGGAATTTTCTATGCAGGTCATAGAAAATGAATAAATACTCAAATAAATAAATAAACAGCGCGAAGAACATCAAGGATTCGGAAACAGTCAGTATATCGCTACTAGCCGAGCAGTTAACCACAAGTCCATTCTATCCGAGCAGGTCGAGCTGCAGACAACGAAAATTAGCTCCGTTCTGCTTGCAAATGCGGGACCACAAAAATCTATGGATTTAGACAGGCTGCGAGAGTCCAAGCGCAGTTGAAAGCATCGCTATTAGCCGAGTAAAACACGGAATCACGTGGACTTCACCGCGCTACCAATAAATTATATTTTGCACCTACAGAAGCTGCTGTTAGCTGCTGTGACGCAAGAGAGCCATTTCAAGAAGAAGTAGACTCATACTCAGAAAACAGACTGCTATTAGCCGAACAGCAAACAATCTATTGACATAGAAGTGGATTTTCACAGAAAATGACGCGAAAGTGCACAAGATTCCAAGGATGTCATGTTATTTGACAGATGCCTCCCGGTGGGCGTGGCCTAATTCCGCAAAATGCTGCAAAATCAGGACAAAAGTTCCAGATTTCAACAGTTTTGCCTAATATCGAGTTAACTAAGGATGACGAGGTGGGAATGGTGGCTGTGGGCGCTAGTAGCCGAACAAAATGCTAAGTGGAAAGCCATGAAGGCGTATTACACTCAGAGATTGTGTGACAACTGACTCTCTAACAGAAATCGCTAGTAGCCGAGCAGAAAAATGTCATTTAGTTGGTTTGGTTGTGCAGGTAGTCTTGAGAACTCTACAAAGGACAGGCCGAAATATTTTCCGTCCGGAGAAAAGGGGCGTGGCCTATCGGGACTAGATTACCTAAGTTCCTCGTAAAAACCAATGAATCATCCAATGGAACGGACCAAATGGAGACAAAACTAACTTCTGGAAGGAATGAGTTATTTAATTAAAAAAAAGAAGTAAAAAATAAAGTACATTGAAAGTAGGCTTAATTTTGCAAAAAAAAATTGAAATTTTCTCCATCATTACAATTTCTCCCCTACATTTGGCTATGAGAGCCCTTAAAAGTCATCGCTAGTAGCCGAAGATAATTCCTCACCACATAGGATATAAAGGTACGCCAGAAATAGCGCAAAAGTATGTCATAGCTAGACATCCAGAAAATTCCGGAACTAGCTAGCTTTCACTTATTTGCTTCATTATAAATAGGGATCCTATAAGCTGTTCCTGTAGCGAAAAACATCCCTGACTAAATGAAGATGACCAGTTAGCAAGAACTGCAGCACACCCATAAATAATGCTGTTTTCTACAGGGAAATCCTGAAAATGGCCAGAGACGAAATGCAATCCAGAGAGTCTGGATGGAATTTTGGACTTTGTGTTGAGAGCATTTGGCCCCAAAGATGGCGGTGATGGATTGGCCTGTCATCTTCTAAATATAAATGAAATAATTATGTGGATCATTACGAATTGCCCTTTTTCCAAGGAGTATTATGGATATTTTACATGGACATCGGTAGTTGATGTCTGGACATTAACGACTATTGCATACAAACATATTTATGTCATTAAAGTGCAGCTGGAGTAAGCGGAAGTTGGGCTGCTTATACTTACTGGGTTTCTCCGCGATACTAATAGCGGAAGACGGTGAAGGTCCTGCAAAGAAATAGATTTCCAGACGTGTACAAAGTCATCGGAGGTCCTTCTCTTGTCATTCGCATTTACCATGTGCGAACTATGCATATTGATTTTCTGCATCAACATTTAAAACCCGCGAGTAGCAGCTATATGTATGTCTTGAAGGGTGCGGACTTGTAAGAATTCGTGTTCTGCGGTTGGGTTACAAAGAGACGACGTGATGAGGTTTTTTGATCGATACGCATCTTTTGCACTACACTGCAGCTTCACAGTGCTATCCGTCAAAGCTACATCAAAGAGCAGAGAACAGCATGATAATGGAGGTGATGTGTGCATAGGAAATTGGATTTTTTACTGCTATCAACAGGATGTTATGCCTGGAAAATAACTGAGCCATGGCCATCCCCCCCCCCCCCCGCGAGCCTCATATAAATACTTCCTCCTAAGCGAAAGCTAAGCTAATCATCGGCTTAGGGACTTGTTCGGAAGTTCCGCAGGAATAGTATTCACCACGTTACCGAAGACTTTGTGGCGTGGGTTATCTTTTCTGATGTTTCATTAAACAGAATGGAGTTATAATGGGGTGTACAAAGAAAGTCTTCGGGAGTTCCGCAGGACTTACACTGAAGCATATGTGGGTTTCTGCGGCTTTTCTGGGGCCCTCGCAGGACTCGTGGGGTCCCACATAAGTTCTTCTTCCCAGCAAACCGTTTTCGAGAAAACCTGGACATATTCTTTCCGAATGAGCCGTGAATGTTGTCCTTGCTGAGGCAACAGGATTTACCCTAAAAGTACATTGCACTCACGGGTAAAAAACCCTGGAAATTTTACGGAAATCCAGCAATTTCCACAGAATTTTTGCTCTGTTTCTCTAATAGCGCAGGCGATTACGCATGATTCCACGGGACAAATCCCCCACTACGGGTTTACTACCAGTTTTCAGCAGTAATTGCCGTCCAGCAGCCGTTATATTTCAGTCGAACAGCGGCCTAAAAGCCCGCTCGCCGCTATTCAAATGCTAATTACTGGACCAATGATTGACGATTAGCGTATTGGTGCTCATTGGCACGTGACCAATTCAAACAGAGAACTTCATGTGGTTAAAATATAATAGATAGTGTGGCATGTGGAGTTTTATTGAGTGGAAAACTCGTCCGAACTTCGCGTGGGCGTGAACCATAACAACAAAACGGTTGCTAGTGGTGCAAAATCCAGAAAATTCGAGAAATCGGGCAATGTTTACAGAAAGCTGCTTAGGCCCTCCACTTTAGGATCTGAATTTTTACCAAGTGGAAAACTCGTCCGCGATCAGGGAGTGAACTGCAGTAACGGGACCAACAGATTGCTGTGCTGAGCGAATTCCAAGTAAATTTCGAAAAAAAAAACTTGCAGTGCATTGCAAAACTACTAGTACATAAACTGATATTCAACGGCTCTACTACAGTAATCAAGCTTGGACAGGTGGAAAACTCGTCCTAAATAGCGAGACGAGTGGTCCGCAGTAATGAATCCAACAGACAAAGTGCTTCACATAATCTGAGGAGGGGAAATCCGGCTGCTTGTACTGGGTAGAATCTCATCCCACGTAGAGAACGTGCTAATTAAAGGGCCTGCATGGATTGCATGTGGAATTCTGACAGGCGGAAAACTCCTCCAAAACCTGCCTACCAGACCCAGCTGCTGCTTAGGGGGACCTATGGCGGCGACACTCCGTGGTTTGATAGGTGAAAACTCGTCCGAGCAGCAATCGAATAACAAATATCCCCTTTTAAAAACAACAAACGAATTTTAAATTTTTTTATCAGAGCACTTACTTTCAATTTTTTCGGGTTTGCCAATTTCTGATTTTGCTTCTTTTGTATTTCATTTTTTCGCCGTTCTATTACTTTATCATCTCTTTACCTGTTCATACCATTGTCTGAAAATTTTGTATGTGGGCGTGGCCATGTTCTGCGATTGGCCACATGGATAGCTAGCCACACACCTAATTCGCACAGCCGTTTTCAGATAAACCCTATACTCTTGAAAATTTAGAATCTTGCATAGAAGGGACCGGAAGCGGCACCGGGAATCTTGACAGGTGAAAACTCGTCCGAACAATGAGCAAGTATTCGACGACGACGGTAAGACTGAGGGTTTGTATCATCGTGAGGGGAAGAGGGTGGGGCGTTACTGGACTATCATGATTGGCGCATTGATTGAGTGCACCAATCACAGGGTCCTGGTAACGCCCCATTTATCTTCACGATGACTCAGATCCAAAAACTGACACTACGCATCAGAAGCACCGGAAATAGCAGGAAAACACACCCCGTGGAGAAGCGCGAGGGTCATAAATAGCCCAATAATTTCGGCAGACAGCCTTTGAACTGTTTACTAGCTCCTAGGATAATGAGTAAACAATATGGAACTTCCTTGTAAGGACAATTGTGAAGACTAAGAGATAAATATTGCTGGAAACACCCACCTCCTGAAAATTAAGGTATCACAGAGCTTATTTTCGCTATCAAGAAAGTCCATTCGAATGAAATGAGAGAGGAGTCGAGCTAATCAGCTGACGTGGCACGCTTGTGGATCCCGGATGAAGAAGCTGGTGGATGCGTATGAATGTGGTGAAATATTAATGTGTTGCAAATGCAATCATTCTCTCGGCCAGAACACGCCTCCGTTGACTATGTTAGTCATGAAAAACAGGAGCGACAAGTGGGCGGAGCCATGGGGCCCAATCTTTAGCCTAGCGCTAGCTTTGGCCTGGAAACCGCAGTCAACAAGGCAAGAATAGGTTGAGTTTCCGGTTTCCGGTTGTTCTCTGCGATTTCTGACGCTTTGATGTTTGCTGCGGTAGAGCCCAGACAGCGAGAGTGGTTGTACTAGTAAACATAACTTTCTGCCGTGAAAAAGTACACCAATAACGCTTAGGTTCGCTAGAAGGTCAGAGCGCAGAGATGGAGAGTACAAGAAGCTGTCTTTTGGCCAATTTGATAAGAGTTCCCCAAAAATTATTTGGGTAAGAAGAAGATCACAAGAGTAGTGCTTCCTCTGCGTCTCTAACCTTCGGTACAATTTTTAACAGCGATGTCACCGATACATCTAATTTAATTTGTCTGGATATATATGGACATAAGTACAATTCCTACGATATCCAGAAGTGTTTGAGCGCAGAGAAGCAGAGCATAATACTATTGCCCCTAAATTGCCTAGATATAGTAAAATTTCCGGAAAGTTGACCGCCAATTAAATCTGTACAGCCTCCTCCTCTGCGTCTCTGCCATCAACTCAAGAATTACCGGTATAGATCTTTAAAAATAAACCCATTTAGCGAGGAATTATAAATTATATTGTGAAAATTGCTCCCACTTGGTATACGGTAGAAATAACACGTAATAAAATATCGCATGATTACAGGGTACAGTAATCCCGACAAATCCAGAAAGGACAGTACGCGTTTAAAATAGTTTCGCTTAATACAACACATGATATTCGCCATTTAAGGAAACATGTATATGTCAATTAAATCTCCTACACAGTCAATCGATTATCGATTGAAAAATCATGACTCACACGAAAACTCATACGAAACATCCCAGGAACGGCCTCGGCGAGCGGGAATTTCGCGAGAACGCCAATTTCGATGAGCATGTGATAAATTCCTGTCCCATTCCGATAAATTGAATTCCGTGTGTGCTAATTGCCTCCTAAAAACCGTCTTCCACAAAGAAAATGAGTTTTTTTCTGGTGTTTGCTACGCAATCTCATTTACGCCTGGAAATCCCATTGAAGACAATGGAGGCTTTTCCGAATATCCTCGATTTTTTGTATGTAATTGAAGAAAAGCAGCGAATAGGCAAGGGATAGAAGAGGGGAAATATTTTTGGGAATCAGCTGTGGTCCCTTACTAGCTACTCCGCGTATTTTAATGTGATGTGCGACTAAGTTTAGAATCGACCAATCACGTTGCGCCTTTGCTAGGATTGGTCCAAGTTGACAACCAATCATAACACTAGTGACATAGGTCACATGACGTCACTAAATGAAAGCTAGCAGTGCTATGATATACTTCAGAAACATTGAACTGATGCCATTTCAAACTCACAGTCATATTTGTCAACATGCGCTCCACTGCTACAACTTGACCCGTGGCTAATAAGTTGCGCGTATCTCTGCTGGGAATCAAACTTTTCTGAACCTGATTTCTCACTCGTTGTAAATATATTAACAAGGATAGATAAATAAATAAACAATTGAGCAACTAACTAGTAAATAATACTGTTTTGTTTCAGCAGATTCCTCTAAAAACTGTTCTGTTATCGAATTCCAGTAGCAATCAATATGCATTAAAGTAATGGTGAAGTCATAGTTGTTTATCATCCCCAGAATAAGAAGATAAAACAACACGGAACTACAAATTCTGTAGTATTGCGTATGCTTCAATTACATAGCTGAAGAACGAAAACACGTCAGTTGCACAATATGAACTGACTCATTTCTATTTTAGGATTATTTTGTCGGCCGTGGGCGTGAGTATAAACAAAAGGACACGAAATTAAACAATGGGTGGTCTTGTCAGGATTTGTCGAACATAAATAGCGCTTGGGTGCAAAGTGTAGCACTCTGGTGGGAGAACGTCCCATTGCTCAGGGATGTGTGGGAAATTAGGGATTTTCTTATAAATATGGGTTGAACGCTAGCATTTATGTAGCCTATTTTTATTTCCTTACTTTCTTTACAATTTTTAGAGTCATATCTTAAGTATAGTATCCTAGAGCAAATATTGCTTAGTTAGTAACTGATGTTATTTTCTGGATTTCTGCCTGGCCACGCCCATTTATGTCTAACTAGTCTTTCTCGTACATTTTCAGTAGCAAAAACACCACTAATATTAGCTTAATGATCTCCACTAAACTTAAACCCACTATCCAAGCTACTGCTGCCCTTACAACGCTAAAGCAGTTATTGCTCCTCTACAGGTTTACCCTTCTCGGAATGGGAGGTGAAGCCAATAGAGCTCATCTCGTCCAGGACAACTAATCCACAGTAGCTTCTTTCCCTTCAATAACAGTGAAAATTGACTGAAAAATTCATGATATCTTGCTCGCTAGAGTGACAGTGTGCCATTGATATTTGGAAACATGGAGAGAAACTGGCAAACAAAAAATAGTTGGTTTTTGTTGTAATGCTTGATTTTCCACAAATGATATCCAAAAGTACAAATGTGGCACAATTGCGTGGCTAATAAATATAAAGCTCATCCAAATCGGGATCCTCAGAAATAATTGAAATCCGTATAAATTGTTCCGTATCCATTGCGGAGTAGTTCTACCGCTGTCATTCATCTTCCGTCGAGCAGTCCTTTACGGCGGAGTTACTCTCTCCCGGTTTCCCTCAACTTTGAAAAAGTGGTTTTTCACTATTACTTACACTATTACTATTACTTACACTTACACTTATCGTAGTTTATCTTCGAAATTTATGCAAAACGTTGCCGGATGCCTTCCTGGACTACCCGAAGGAGGTCACGGGGGACGTTCCAAGCAGTGAACCCCAAACACTGCGATACTTAACTCTGGATCTCCAACGGAGTGGAACCAGCGATAGGGACAGATTGCAATCTGCCACTCAAACCACTGAGCCATCCGGGCTGCTTTTTATGTTGGAGTTTGTTAGATAACTGCAGTAGCCGTAGGCAGCATACTATATGTATTTGCAAAACGGGACACAGGGCAGGATTCGATCTCCTGACCACCACAACGTCGATCATTTGCTCAACCCACTGAGCTATGCGCGCACGCGATGCAACATACAAATAGTGTCCAATCTCACTTACACTTACACTTATCGTAGTTCATCTTAGAAATTTAGGTGAAAAGGGAGTTGGGTGGGCCACTCCTGTGAAGCCTAAGCCTAAGCCTTAAACCCATTCTTAAGTATAGGGTTAGGCTTATCTACTCTGTCTACTATGGACTAAAATTGTATTTTTCTTCGCTTTCTCCCAAGCTCGAGTAATTTATAGCTCATTAATACCGGGAGTGGCGACGGTCGGCGCCCGCCGGCGCCCATTCACAGTGGCTGCCGGACCGGACTGTATGTATATATGCATCTATTCAAATTTAATTTGTGAAATTTTTCCGTTTTTCGCTGTTGCATCACTCGGGCGAGAAATTTTGTCCACTTGTTGAGATGGAGGATAGGCTCTTAACTAAAGTTTTTTAAACTAAGCATAGTCGTGACGTACTGGGTGCAAAGAACTTTTGTACTTTGAGTATAAATTTGCAGAGTGTGGGGACACGTGAGTGCACAGAGTTACAGTTATGTACATAATAGTAGACCTGTGAAAAATTCAGTGAGCATTTAGGATGCAGATCAAATTGGAATGAATTTTTCATAGTCTTTAGGCTGCTTCCGACTTGCAGGTGTTAGACAGTGTTTGAACAATACTGGGAAAACATTTGAATAATTTATTGAATACACTTTCTGTCTGCCCTGCAGGTCTACGTACTGTCATGGTCTCAAAGCGATAGACGAATCTCGTCCAGATTTCAGGTGAATGCCACTTAAATTCTAAGGAATTACCGCTTACCCCCTGCAACATCATTTATACTTCCACAGGGTTTTATTCAGATCACCGGTATACAGTTACCAGGGTGTCAAGACTTCTAGCCTCAAGCAGTAAGCCCATTCAAAAGCAGGTCCTAAATGTTTTGCTCAAGAGATTTGCGAGGTTAGGACTCATATAAGGAATTCGTAATTACCATAAGAAATAGAAGAAGAACGAGGAAGGAAACAGGATTTACCTAAAGATTTACCCAAAGTTTTTAGGGATAATCGACTTCATGCACGGGTCGGGAATTTCCAGTGGGCAACACTGTGGCCTCTCCTCTTCCCCATTGTGTGCGCCACTGGTCCAGAGGAAATGGTATACTAAGGAGTTCCGCAAAGGTTTTTCAACAACAAAACAGGATGACATCTATCCCCTCTGAGGAAGAACAAGGAACTTCAATCATCCAAAAAGGCCGCATTTGGGATGCGCGGGCCATCAGGATTTTATTTCCTTAACCAGGAAATCAAGAAACTTCCTTCAGGCGGAGCGGCAATCTAATGAAATCATTGGAAAGTTCTGCATCATGCATAATCCTTAATTTAGGAGTTCGGGACGTCCACAGGAAATTGTTTTCCGCATTGGAAATCTTTGATGTATGTAACGTTAAAAAAAAGTGAGGCAAATGCCTGCCAAGCAGTGATTCCTCAAAACAAGGGGATTACACGGCTTGGTGAGCGCTATTAGCAGGAATTCAGGCTGCTGTAGGGAGCGCTATGAATGGACGTGGAGGAATGAAGCCAAAAATGAGAAAGGAGAGCCTAATTGAGGTTTCTGAAAAAAATCAAGGTGTTGGGTGTTATTTTCCAGCATTGGAGAAATTAGAGAAGCTCAGCATTTAACTGGAAAATTTGTGGGCGTGGCTAACAGAAGAGAACTACTTTTGCAGTTAGGAATGATAGCCAAATCCATAAGCATTGGGATAGAAAGTTCGAGACGCCCAACTTCCCCTTTCGTGAGAAATTTTTGCAATAAGCGGATGTTTCAGGCTTATAGCTGCGCGTGATGATTAGCTGTGTGAATCAAGTCTGGGAAAGGATGATGTGAAGGAGGTAAAAACGGAAAAGGAGAAAAGTAAAGAATCGACTGGAATCATGGCCACAGAAGGGAAGTCCGCAAATCTACTTTTTTTCAGTAACCTGTCTGAAAAAAAAGTAGAATTGCGGACTTCCCTTCTGTGGCCATGATTCCTAGAACTGTGAAAATTTTAACCTATATTTGGTTTTCTTCAAAAGTAAATAAAATCTGGTCTGGAAGTCTGGGAAAAATCTGGGAAATCATAACTGTCCAAGGACTTCCTAGTTTTTTTTTGCAAAACTGATCAGAAAAATATATGAACTCAGTTTTTGAGGTTGCACCAATCAAAAGTAACAATGGTAGACTTTCCTGAACCTATTCTTGGGTTAGTCCTCCTGTGCGGTTATCCAAAACTTTCCAGATGATTTCTAAGGCGCTTTCCCAGAAGACCATCAAAGAATATACAAGAAAATGAAACCTCTTCCAGAAAAGAAAATAAAAAAGAAATTTCGTCAATGGTCCAGTTGCATAAGTCAAGATTCGAATTTTGGGAAATTTTCTGTTGTACCGCAGACATTTTCTTACAGATTTGCCACCTCTGGATATTTTCCCGGAAGCTGTGGATAAATAAGCTGTAATGTTTAATATGTTAGCATTCCATAAAAAATCGCCATGGGCGTGAAGCAAAGAAAAGCGTGCTGGCTGAGAGCAGCGGTCAGAAGCTGACATAGGATGTCCACTCACAACCCTAATTACTGGTTAGTAGGCGAGCAAATTAGCCGAGTTGTTGGCCTGGTACTGCCGCGTGACAGCGACGTCACAGAGGGAGCCAAGATCGTAGCAATTTTGACCCGCTGAACGAGTGTAAACTCTATTTTTATTGGAAAGTATAGCTAAAATATGTTCTTTTTTTGGAATTAAGAAAAACTCAAAATGGTCACGAATGAATGGTATGCCTTTATATTCCATGAAATGCTTCACTCAGGAATTTTACATGGATCAGGCAATATTAGGCTAAAAAATTCGAATAACTTGTAATCAATCCTACATTCAAAACATTTTTGGACTTCTATTCCTTTTTTCCTTCCTACTTGCCGTTCCGTTCCTACTATTTTTCGTTACCAAAAACTGGCAGCCATACAAACAGTCGAAACTACTAGAGTTGTCCACATTATTTTAGAGTTTATTTCCAGAACTACAAATCTACTTTCACGTAGTATTATGAGGCAATAGAATCTTAAGTGATAATGGTAAATAGGGGCCTGAGCTCTTCGACTGTCAGTAAACCTTGTTCTTGGAGAAGAAAATAGTGAATTTCCCTAATACATAGTCAACTCTAACTATTATATAGTGACTATCTCATTGATTGGATACGTTTTCGTATAGAACTATAAAAAACAAAATTTTGAACGGAATCCCCACCCCCACCCTCCCCCCTCCCGATCCAATAGAAATCTAATCCTCTTTAATACATACGCAACCTTACGGTTTTGACATGGTGTGTCATGTGGGACACGAGTGGTCCCTTATACCCGCGTATGTGCTCAACCGGTTGTGCACCCTGTCCTACGTGCAGCACTATTGTGTCTACCGGTTAAGCACATTGTCGCGAATATGTTAAGAGACCCCTCCTTTTTTTTATAATTTTTATAATTTAATGCAAAATTTTCGGTTTCAATGGAATTGTTTCAGAAATGTTTGGGTAGCCAGTACTCGGTGGTTAGGCGTGGTCTGTACCGGGGGCTAGTCGGGTTTCCCGGTTCCTTTGTGGCTTCCTCCAGGTCCCCATCACCACTTTTGTTCCGTACGAGACCTTCATCCTGTTCATCCGCAGAGATGGTGCGTAATTTTAATGTGAAGTTGAAGTTTGCGGTATTCTGAAACAAGTTGGCAATTGCCCAAGGATTTTTTAAAGAAATTCCGAGATGTTTCGAGGTAATTTCCTCTTCTTTAAATTTTTTCCAAAGTTGTGGTCCCCCTTCTAAATCGTAGCGGACGAGTTTCCCAGCCGAAACAGGTGCAAATAGAGGACGTTTAAAAACGAGAGAGTTTAGAGATGCATTTAGATGTGTGAAAATAGCCGATTGCATGCAAATTACTAACTACAACTTATGGTTGTAGTTACGCTCGCTAACTAGTAACTGCCAGCCAGTGATCCCAGTAATTATTACTAGTTAATCCAACAGGTTTCGGCTTTCATGCAAGCAGCTCCGTAATTGCCAGGTGTCTCGTATACGGTAGGCGTCGGTCACGTCAGCTGGAAACAAAAATCTTCAGACTAGTCACATCAGGGCAGAAAGCAAATGGCACAATCACGAATGGAGCACGAAAAAGTGAAGAGACGCAGAGAAGACAGAGATGAATTGGCGATTAAATCACTCCGATCCAGAAATTGCACACTATAAGGGCTTTGTTATGGGTAAACGTAGTCATTGAAGCAATTACCCATCCCACTGAGTGGACTGCCGTTTAAGGGAGTACATTTCGATGATTACTTAGATAACAGAGTAATGTGCTTGTTTATCAGATCTGGAGGAAGAAGATGCAGTGAGGGGTGGAAGATGTAAGGTACTTAGTAAGAAGGGATATAGAGTATTTATTTGCGAACTATAGCTTGATACTACAGTCTCAGCAAATATAGCAGGACATACTGCTATTGTACTGCATCAGTGATTCCTTTTATTCAGAGGTTATGATTTTTTACTCCTAAATCACCAACCCTCCACTCTTTTGATTTTTTTATTGTTTTTAAAGTCAATGGTTGGCTGTTGAACAATTTTTTTTGTGTATGGAACACTACTGCCCTTTAAAAAGGGAACGCCATCATTAGGACTCCACATCCAAAAATATTTCTCGAATTTTATGAATATTCGAATCTTCGAACTTCACCCCATAAATTTTCAAATATTGACGCACTGAAACGAATTTTTTTATTAGTTTCATTGGATTCGTCAAAATTCCATTCGCCAAGTAAATATTTAAACTTTACAGTAACTCTATAGCGCATTTGTAAAAGACGCAGAGGACACATCCGTACTCTATATGAGCTCTAAGTGTCTGGTTCTGCTTAGTAGATGCTAGATGCCCCAAGCAACAGCAACCTATGCGGGTGTGAAAAATTCTGGATGAGTGAGAGCGCAGAGAAGCAGAGTCCAGTAACATCTAACTGACGTCAGCACAGCATCACACGGTAAGTGTTCTCTGCTTGATAATGGATACCGTAGCCTAATGAAATTTTCATGGGAAAGTGGAACTATTCACAGGGAAATAACTTCTCAGACAGGTATAAACACCTGGTAACTCGATGATTATTCATCGCTAAAACTCTTGAAAACAATTCAGCAATCGGATCTGCTGACGTGTTTTCTGCTGCAGGTGCCTGTTAGGGAAATAATTCCTAAATTAGTTAGATATGGTGAAAACAGAACTGTTTTGCCGTTGCAAGAGGCGCAGCCGCAATACCCAGACAAGGGCAGAGACGCAGAGGAATCGAAACATACAATGGTGACTCTGTCTGTCTGAATATGGCCGTCAGAAACTCTGCCAGCTGATGAGGGGTAGAGACGCAGAGGAATAGTGCAGAGAGTTAATGACCCATTTCAGCTATCGTAGAAAAATGGGCTAATCCGGAGGACCGGTTACCTTGTCCCGAATTGGGGGCGGGCAGAGACGCAGAGGATGCAGTTAAGTTGTAGCTGACTCTGGTAATCTTACCCTGACAGGTGCCCACTGGCGGCAAAAATATTTTTAAAATATCCTATCACAATGGAGAAGACGTTTATGTAATCACTTTGGCCGTCATCTCTACCACTGGCAGAGACGTAGTGGACGGGCAGACTCTGGTGGTCTGACTCTAGCCCTAGGACAACTCTGCTAGAATGGGAAATCTTCCGAGCAATTCTATCGAAGAATAGTGAGTTTATAGTACAGTTGTTCCCCACCCATATAAAAGAGAGTTAGAGACGCAGAGTATGCACACAACACTGTGGGATGATCACTCTGGCTGTCTGACTCTGCTTGGGCGTTGAAATCGGCACAAATCAAGAAGATGTGGGTGTTGTTGTCCGTGAATTTCCAATTTAGCCAAGGGCCATTACCCCCTCCCCCTGGTCGATGATCAGCGTCTTTCTGGCAAAGGCCCTCAGCAAAATAAGGCTCCCGAGCAGCTCAAAAAAGCTCATTCTGTGTGTGCAGCTTGAGTATGCTCAAGAGGACAAGCGAGGGACGAGCTGAAGGGGTCTCATTCCCGAGGTCGCGTTCGAACGGAAGGGGAGCACAGATTTGCTTCTGGATGGGTCGTGACAATGGTGCAAACAAGGAAATCCAAGATGTAATTCCTAGAGTTCTTGGAATTCAAATAGCTGAAAAGGCAACATGCAAAGGCTTGTTGTGCTACATTTCAAGGCTGAAACACGATTAATGGCTTCCATAGCTGTTTTTACAATGTAATTATTAGGCAGAGCAGCTCTAATGACAGTGGAAATTTGAGCACAATTAGCGCCTTATTGCCTCTAATTATTTTGAAGAGATTCGAGGGGATTTTTTTCTTTCAAGAACACTTTCTGGGAAAAATCTGATGTCATAGGCCACACCTGCTAGATGTTCAACGGCATTTCCCTTTCAGTTGTTAAATTGGCGTTGTGGTATGACATCCCATGAGTTCCTGTCAAAAATTCTGATAAGTTAAAATTTCTGCAAAGGTAATTCAAGCACGTAGTTGGCTTCATCGAAACAATTGGAGGTGTGGCCCCGCCCACTCTCGTCCTGGTTGTCCTACTATACAATTCTGGGTCGACAGAGACCTAAAACTCGCTATAAGTGAATCTCATTTTCACTCTCGTAGTCAGATAAAGTGCTCGCCTTTCACGAGGCAAGGAAATTTAAATAGGTGCGGCGTTAGCCCCACCCATCGACGGCGCAATTCGAGAATTTTGTTATACTTCTCGTCAAAGGTGTCGTTTGACCTCAGAATCGTTTTTGAGATTTTTATATGAAGGAATTCTATAGGTGCTGCTGATCTCATTGGTATACGTGATTCTGCTGGAAAACACATTTTTCAGCCTCAATCCTAAGAAAGCTTGTGGGTGGTAGAAAAATGAACGGCTCCGCCCACATGCTCCACATAAGTTGGAGGCCGGAAACGGGTTCTTCGGCGGTTTTGTACAGTATCACGTATAAAATTATGATCAGGAGCTCCTGGGGAATCCTCTCATGCGGAAATCTCGAAAATGGTTGTGAGGTGAAAGGGTGCGTTTGCGGTGTTCTGCTTGAGTGCCGTGTCTCACCTTAGAGCCAGGGTCAAGCATGGGTGTTGGTAAAAAATCAACCTGGCGGCGACCCCCCTCCTCCCCCAAAGAACATCTAATTTCTTCTTACATTTTCAGTTATTGTGTTTAGCAATTTTTAGAGTACCTAGAAGATAACTTTTCATTTTTTAATTTATTTTTAAATTTTATTTTTGAGTTTCAAGTTTTACGAATTTAACAAAAAGTCAGTTAGTACACATGAGTATTTCGTACACTCTCCACACTTATTATAAGCAGGTGGAGTAACTGTGAAGTCGTATTCGAGCTCAAGCAGGTCCACGGTTCGATCTCCTCCGGATGCTAATTTTTGCAACCTGGAAAAATGGATGTGAGGCAGTTGGACGTCAAATATCTACGTTTACGAACAAAAACAAATTGTCAGGGTGAAATGTGAGCACGTGGATGAGCTCCGCCTACTTTGGTGCTCATTAGATGAGAATTGATCGAAGGGTTTTTAAAAAATCCAAATTTTCGTTAGAAAATTCGAATATGAACACTTGAATGAAGACGAATGGATAAGACAGGCGTATTCTTACCGCATGTTTCTAATTTTTGATTCCTAATCTGATCTGAGGGGGGGGGGCGTACAAAGGGGATGGACCTGTTAGAGCAAGATAGGGAAACCAATGGTGAGAGTGGGGGTGGTTTTAAAAAATGACATTCTGTTGAGCAGGTGATACCAATCACTACTATGATAGTGAACAGCACTGACAGGTGAGCAGTTGGCAGAAGGCGTGGCTGAAGGGGCGGAGCGATGAAATAAGGAAAAGATAAAAAAGGAGAACAAAGGAAGAAAAATCATGCATTTATTATTCAAAATTCATTCAAATTTCAATTCACCTATGTTATTCAGGTGTCAACGTCATTTTCAGAAAGTCATTTAACTAATGTGTTACCAAATTTGGAGTTTTTGTATCGGTTCGGAATCTGTCATCCTGAAAAATTCTGGAGGGTGGTCCGGATGGGCCAATGGGCCGGATGAGGTGACTAGAATATCGGCGTAGCTTTAGCAAGTAAGTAGTAAAGCTGTACATGCAAGATGCAAGATTGCGGATCACATGAAAATGATGTGTATTGATCGCGGACTCTCGATAAGGGTCGAACAGTACAGCAGTAGCCCACACATGAAACAGTACACAAGAGATTAAGCTGCTAATCACTGAAAGAAATGGACAATCTTGAGAAACTTCTTGTTTTTCCGCAGGTTTTCCGTTTTTTATGAATTTTTAAAATTTCCAAAAAAAAAATCAAAATCGAACTGTACAAGCCACGCCCACTCGGTCGCGCTCCACCTGGCGCCAGACTATCCATGCGTAAATAAGAAACGTCACATAGTGCTGCAAATGCTATCGAGCGCATAGCGTTAATCAACAGTGACTAGGGATCAACTGGCGTCACTTGACGTGTCGTCGGCAGAAAATCACGTTTATGAGACATCACGGTGTCATATTCGTGTTTTTGCCTAAATACTTGTCTTAGGCGTCACTTCCCTGGCATTTTGCTGCCCTTTTGACATCTCATTGAGAGAAAGCAATGGTGCAGTCAGCTCTCGATGAAATGCAATAGGCGCTGCGGTTAATGGTGGCCCTGAGCAGAAAAAAGAGAACTGCATAGTGGATTAAATGTTTGAGAGGAAAGCGAGCGTTGCGCGAATTTCACTCAGGGTTTGCCACGTTTCTAGGTCAGGAAAAATCAAAAATGATAAACTATATATCATTTTTCATTGTTAGGATCTACTTTGAAAGCTTATTGAGTTCGCTTCTACACGATTATACTCGCTCGCTCATGTCGCTCTAGGTCACCTAGTGTAGCATACTGAAAATCTTACAGGTTTCCCGAAAGTCTCATCACATTCTAACTTTCTACGCCATAGCCACCATCTTTGTATTAATCGTGTCTCAATAAGGCCTGTTGTCGTTCGCTTACTGTCGCTTCGGTCGCTTACACCCGCCTGCAATAATTTGTATCTCCAGCCGTTAACTATCTATTTTAGAAAACTCTACCATACGAAATGTCTACATCTAATAGTTGCTCGCTCAATTTGTGCTAATCGCTTGTGCTCGCTTCTGGTCGCCGGCAGCCCCTTGTTTATGCTTGCTTTCGCTCGCCTCTCCACTAGTTCTGATTTTCGACACTTTCATTTCTAGGTAGTTTTTCTGAAACATCTTAATCTTATTTCTGTCGCCTGCACTCGCTCATACTCGTCTGCTGGTTGTGCTTCGATTGTACCTTGTACTTAGCGTTGGCTGTTATTAGCTATTTTGGCTTCTCATGTTATCCTATCTTGCACCCGCCTATTGCTTGCACTCGTATATCGCTTGTGCCCGCTCGTTGTCGCTGAGATTTACGATCGCCGTTGCTTAGAGTCACTGCTATGAATCTTCTATGAATGTCTCTGATTTTTCGTGCACTTCTCCTTGAGTGGAGTGGAAATCACTTGTCTATTATTATTTTTCACAAATGAATCGCCTGCTGACGCTCGCCAATAGTCAGTATGCGCCCAGATCGCTTACAGTGCTCAGAATATAGACATATTAGAAGCTAACCGTATTTGACGGGAATATTCGAGAAAAATGCCGTTTTTCTGTCATACCACGCCATGCGCCATTTCATTTCGTGAATATCTCATGAGCAACGGGAACGGCTGGATGAACATTTTCGTTAGTGCATAACTTCCGTCAACTAGGCCATGGCGCTCACGGTTGGAGGGATGCGGTAGGTCAAAAAATCCTTTCCGAAAATGTCGGGAAATTTTTTTCTGGAATCATGCCAATTAGGCGGCGCATGCGACGTCTAAAAGAACATGTGTGGAAAAGGAATGAATAGCCTAATGTGTTATTCTACGAAATGCTAGTTGCACTATAGGGAATTAAGGACCGAAGATTATTTATGCACAACGATGCATCAAAAGACAAAGAGGTGTTCGGTGATCCATGGTGTTTTCGGAAAAATTCCTACCAGCACTAGAAGTTCTATTCATTCCTGGTGCATTTTTCTGAAAAATTTTTCTAGCGAATCCTGCCAACGACTGATCACCTTTGGGGGCGTGGCATTATGGGCGGGCTGACTGCTTATTGACCAATCACGGCTAAGCGCATTAAAGAATAAGAGCGCATAACATGACGGAGAGATGACCAAGAAAATAGTGACCAATTATATGCAAGTTTATCTATTTATTTGTTTGTGGATACACCACGCGTAACAACAGAAATTAAATTAAAAAAACATGAACAAAACACGTTAATTGAACAAAATTAACTAATCAATTAAGCAGAAAAGTCCGATCGATATATTGATTACCATTCACACGAAAAAGCGAGCAATACATTGTTTTCATTGCTCTGTAACTTTCCAGAAATTCTTGCAGCGCCTGTTTCCTTCTCGGGCAGTGGATCAATACCTATGTTTTGGCCTTCATAGAGCACGTGATTTTTTCTCAGCAAGAAAGAAAACGAAGAGGAGAAAATTAAGTGTCTTCTGAAGCACCCAGCTATTCATTCCAAACAAAAATTGACGTCAACTACATAATTTTCCCATTGTTTTTTTTTTTGTTTTCACTGTGATAATTTCATGAAAACTGTTGTTGTTTTGCCGATGTTTGCAGTCTCACCGGAGTAAATTACGGTAATGAGGATAAGCCACGCCCCTCTCGCCATCAGATAATGCAGGGTATCCGCAAAACGGGAAGTCACGTGGGTTCTCGTCGAAAACAGGCGGTAAGCCGGTGAAATTGACGTGAAGCATGACGTAAACAGCAACATAACAACACTTGGCAGTAACAGTAAGTAACACCATACATAAACAATCAACGATGTGTCCAGGATAAATAGCAAAGTAGCTGCTACAGTAGCACTGAGGCGTGGTCGCCTTGATATTGTAGGGGTAACAACGAGGTTATGACAAGCCAACTTGTGCGAGAGTGTAAGAGCATGCGTGACTTTGCTGTTCGTTGGCCACCGAGTGGAGCGCAAGTGTCGGATTTCAGTGCAGCATGGATTCGGGCTGTACACTGTGTAGATATGTAGACGTAAAAACGCATATAAGTGGGTGTGCGCTGAAAGACAGCAAGGAAGGACGCACTTGGACGAGGGGGGGGGAGGGGGTGGGGGGAACAAGCTGGAGTCCCTAGCAATTTTGGGACGCGACCCCTAGAACTTTTGGAATATTATTAGTTATGATTGATTATTATTAGTTTGATTTATTATATTTATTTATTATTACTTTTATGCTCCGCTTAGTCACATGAACAAGCTGACAGGCAAACAAACAAACATACTGACAGACAAACATACATGCTGACAAAGAGACAAGCAAAATCTTATACCAGAAGAGCCGATTGACAAACGAGCAAACAAACATAGGAACAGAATATTCCCCTACAGAAGTATTCATATGGATAGGCATACTCTGTTTCACTGGGGAGGATAGTTGGAGAAGTGGCAGACAAAAGACGGCGGGAAAGTGTGCAGGAATTGGAGAGGGTGCAGAGAAAAACAGGCAATATGCACGAGTTCTCAACTATCATCACTACAACAGTCCCTCTCTATAAGATAGATTGCATAATTGCAAAAACGCAATGGGACCTGAATGAGGAATGTGGAGAGAAGGAACATGCTTCAAGTGAGAGGGTGGAGTTCAAGTGAGAGGGTGGAGGTCCCGCCACGATTCTGCGCGCGCGACGCTATGAAACCGCACGCGCAATGCGTCTATCTTTTCGACAACGACTATACGTAGACTGGAAATGAGGGTCATGAACAAACATAAATAGTAATGGAATTGTTATTTACCTAAGTGGGCATGGCTAAATACAACAAATCTCCAGATGAGATGACTATCGCCTCACTGGTCATGCGATAGCCTCATGGTTACACAGTTTATGCATGATTTAACACGCTAAGTCGACAACAACGTTTAGTTGTTGACACATCTGGGGGCGGGGCCACGATGCTAACAAACCCCGCCCAAAAACGGATATCTGCTTGCTGGTAAACATGCTCCGGAAGAAATAGCGCTAATGGAAAACACGTAATCAAATGCGGTGTCATCCGAAAAGCAATTATCGATTTTTTTCGTTTTTCGCAATTTTCATAGGTGATATTTGTATATTTTCTTAGATAATACAATACATACTCACATATATCATAAGATTAATAGAGCATGATAGAAAACTAAAGAAATTTTCGTATAAGGAGCACTTTGCAGATATGGAATGTCATCAAACATTCAAAAACTCGCGCGCGCTGCGTATCGACAATGCATTAGAGTCGACGCGCCAAAAGGCTCTCATTTTAGGGACACAACGGCCTAATCTTTTACATATAGTAAGATTTACTAAAATGCTTATATTATACTAGTAACATATATGACCTTATCAAAGTGTTCTCTTTTATCCAACGAGTTTTCCTCATTTTTTTCCCCAATTTTCCAGTGTAAAAATATTATTGTTATGTTAGACCAGAATAACACATTGGTTGTTTACTTGTTTAATCTCCCTTGTTTTCTCATTCTCGGCTGTTCTGTCACAAAAATCCATAAAAACCGCGCACTCAAGTAGGCGTTCTTATAATATGTCCGCAATTACGGACCATTGATAGAAATGCGATCACCCCACCCCCTCCTCCCTCAAATAGCCGCAAATTTGGTGTTTGCCAAAGAAATGCACTATGTATTTGTGGGCTTTGACCTTTGCTGCAATTTCCATGCCATCGGCCAAATTCAGAATTCAGAACATCAGCCAGATCGGAAGGACATGGCTATCGAAAGGTCATTGGAAGATCGATATATCGATTTTCTAGCTTACTTTGTAGGCTTACATTTCTGCGTTATTTGCTTCAAACAAATGGATGCGGAGTAATGCAAAGTCATCCAAGGTACAGTTGTCTAGGCATTACCATGCATTCTTGATAGGGGGACAAACCTGTCTGAGCGAATACTGTTGCTCCGCCTACAAAACCATGCCGCACCTTGTGACGTCAGAAACACCTCTGCTCTTAATCTTTTTTTGCACCTGCTCGAATGTGGCTATTATAGTGGGTCGGGCTTACTCAAGCAAAATCTATCTCTAGAAAAAATGCGTTTGCAGCGTGGGGTCGGTCCCGCCCATGGGGTGGTCCCGCCCACCATTTTTTATGGATGGACATCATCCCGATCAACACCTCCGGGAACACATCGTCACGATTTTTTCTTTCCATAAAAATTTATAAATGGGCGGAGCGAGTGTTTATTAAGCACTCATGTTAGCTAAATTATCCACCTTTTGGAAGCCATTTCATTTCATTTGGAAAAATGCCAGCTGAAAAGAACAAAAGCGTGGGAAAATTTGGAGCGTGGAGATGCTCTACATAGTTGGCTAACACTGCAATTTTGGCTATTTCATCCTTGGTGGTTTATCGAATATAAAGTGGCAAAAAGCCAAACATTTGCTTTTTTTCGAATATTTTTCTATTCATAAAAGCATTCCTTGCATAAAGGGCGGAGCCAAGCACCTTTTGCGGCAGGGGACTGAAGCGAATTTGGCCGTATTATTTCAGTTTATTTCACCTCTTAATGACTTTCCCTGCCATGTTTAAAGAGATATTGTGAAGTTGACCGTTTAGGTAGCGGTTTTACTCATAACCGTGCCCTATTTTTCCATTTTTTTGACTTTTTTGTGTGGCTTTACTATTTGCATGGGAAGGCGGGGCCCCCCCCCCAAGAAGTAGTCAACTACTAGACTGACACTGTTATCTCGGAAGCGGTAATACGTCCTTTAAATTGGCTCTCGCTAAACTACTCGCATCGGCATAGTACTACAATTGTTTCCTATTGAATTTACGTCTGTTTCCTGTTACCCCATTTACGCCCTGATACGCCCTGATTGGGAAGAGATCGTGGATCGGCGCGCTTACATCAGAAGCCGTGTGAATTTCATTGTTTTTTTTTTGGGGGGGGGGGGGAGGGTTTCACCTTTTAAAGGACGCAACGGCACAGTTCAAAGAACAGCGTTAGTCGCTCCTGTATCAATGGTGTATTGTGATACCCACTGATTTCCTCCGTGTATCAAACTAAGAGAACGGACGAGTTTACCGTGCTCCCTGCTTCACTGCCAAATGTTTTATAAGTTCTTCTGGATCCAAAAACGAATACACTGATAGTGAGCGTTCCTTTTATGCCGTACTTTGGACGATTCACCACTGAACCATGCCTGATCTTTTCAATGAAGAGGCTTGCTGGACGAGTTGTCGCGCTAACCTGAATTCCACAAAATGTCTCCAGAAATTTCACGGCAAACCACTTGAAATTTCATAGAAAATCGCTATTTTATAAACTCTTTATGAAAAAAAACAAGCTTAGCGTTTTTTGAATTAATCCAACCTGACTCCTTGATTGGTCCAGTCTGCAAATGCACCAATCAGAGTGGAGCCAGTGGTGGCTGGGCATGAGAACTCGTCCACTTCAATAGGAGTTTCATAACAACAAAGCGAACCACAAGCAGGGCAGGAAAAAAAGAAAAACTTGCGCCCCTGTGGATGGATATGTTAGGAAGTCAGGTTTTTATAATTTGATGGGCGTGGCCTCCCGTAGGAAAAGAAAAAAGGATATAATAACGTTAAAATATATCCAGCAGTTCTTTTTACAGCGGCTACAAAAAAAGCATGTCAGAAAATTAGTCAAGGATCTATTAACAAGAACATGTGGGAAGGGTTATCTAGCCAATACAGAATGGAGATCCAAATGCAGGATCACAGAAGTATCGCCGATAAAGCGCGGGAAAATAATAAGACAACCATTTTAAAATGTTCATTGAGACTTTCCTGGACGAATTTTCAAAAAGTAAGACTGAGCGAAAGAATATTCTAGTGACCAATAGTAAAATGGCTGGGCCACGCCCAACCACCAAGTAGAAACGGAAATGTATCAATAACTCGAGTGCATCCTATCCGATTGCGATAAATCCAACAAGAAGTGGCCAAAAATCCAATTTCAAAGAGATTTTTCACCAAGCCAGTTTAAGAAAGGAAACAACATGTTTTCGAGGTTGAAAAACTGTGAAATGATCACGAATTTCGGAGGCAATGATTTTTCGAACGATTTTCGAAGTAATTTTGAGATATCTAATACTACTATTTTAAGGTTGCAAAGTAAAAATCTCCAAAAGATTTGACAGTAGGAGAGAAAACTTAGGAGCTGCAGCACTGAGTCTTCCAGAAGCAATTCGACCAAAAACACAGAAATATGCGCAGCAACATCTCCAAGGCAATGCCAGAAAAAAAAACGTGGAAAATGGGCGGGGTTTATTTCAAAGCAGTACCGCCATATAAATCTCAACAGTACGGTAACCCTCAAACGTCTACTTTCTGCGGACTTCAAAGAGCAAAGTGCAACCCACCACTCAGCGATAAAACAACAACGAGGTTGAAAATAGAGCGGAAGTGCTCCCCCGGGGGCAACTCGTCCGAAGGCGGATCCCCGGCGAAAGGGTGTGGCCATCGTGGCATTAATCTTGATGCCTGGGCCATACATCACCTCGCTATGCAACCGCTGCCGTCGGTCAAACCCTGGGGTTCCCATAAATCTCTAAGAACTCGTCCCTTGGGGATGGAGGTGCCTAAACAACGACGACAGATACGAAATTCTTCGCTGCCAAAGACAGAGGCGCTAAGTAGCAGGGCACCTGGTTGTAAAGGGGAGTGTTGTCGGAAGGAAATAAAAGATCTTTGTTTTAGGGGCTAAATGTTTTCCTGACGCCTTGCCTATGTAATTAATTCAATTACTATAGCAGAACGAACCGCAGACGAATTCAGAAGACCACTTTTCGTCTGGAATACCAATGAGCCGTCGAGTTAACCTCGACGTCAGCAGCACTCTTCCAGAGATTAACAATGGCATCTGATTTTACTCTTAGAATCTTGAATTTTTATTTTTGTTGTTTATATGCATGGAATTTTTCTGCCCATATTCTTGACGAAGTTCCCGAAATTCCTGTTGTGATTCCAGAAATTTCGATCTGATTTCTTGGAACTTGGCCAACTCCATATTTGTCATTGGTCTATGCTGAAGTGAATAGTTCTATACTTATCTCAATAGTCGCAGTACCACAATTTAATACATGTTGATATTTAATAGGACGGGTAAATGATTAAATACAATTTTCTAGTTCCTCCTCTCCTGTTCCTGACTGGGAAACACTACCAGTCATATAAAAAGTACTAGGCACATAAGAAAAGGCGGTGAAGACAGACCCCGCGGTTGGCCAATCCGTCCAAGTGACCAATCGCAGAACGTGGTGACACCGCCCCTTCCAAGCATAACCCTCTATACCTAGCATATACTCAAAAGGGTGAGCAATATCCCCAGATGGCCACGTAGGAATGGGTGGCAATGACGCAGAGGATTTCCGCAGAAATCTGAATCGGGAAGGATATTTAAGGAAATATCCACTTTTATTCCAATTTGGCTTATTTAGGGAGGGATTTTAAGTGAGACCGTGCCTGGCCTAGAGAAGCAGGGTTACCAAAGACGCAGAGGCGCTTATCTCTTGCACAGAAGTTACAAGAAAAGCCTTTGTGTTTTTGATTTCAACTTAAAATCCACCTAAAACATATTACCCCCACTGCCTAGCAGTGGAAATTTAACCTCGAATAATTTCAAAAAAAAAGTTCTCCCTTGTTACTTCCTGTCTTTTTGTCGAAATTCAAAAATCTTTATGCAATTGCGGACTAAACTAGTAGTGATTTACCAGCCTATATGTAGGGGAGTAGTGGTCTACGAACAAGCTGCGAATGAATATTGTTTGCGTCAAAAAAAAAACACGCTCATACATACATGTGTCTAAAAAAGTCCACTTAAAAATTCCGACCACACTCCTCTTTACAATCGGATTTTGGTGTGTTATGTCTGTTAGAGTTTCAGGGTCCGGCTGCTTTTTTTCGACGGTGTTTATTTTACATTTACTTCTGAGCCAACCAGGTTGTCAAGCACAAACAAAATATAGAGTAAAAACAACTAGGCATGAACTGAAGTATATACAAAATAAACTTAATCCCAAGTTTGAAGACCAGAGTACATAGAGATTAAATCCCGACGATGTATCTAAACTGCGGTTTTTTTTCGATGAATTCCTAAATAAAATGGGCGGAACAAATCGCGCACTGAGGCATGGTTTCTCACAAGCTGTTTTGTTGTATACATGGGCCTGTAGACTGTATGTGTTTACTCATTTGTTTATTTATTTCAGCACATCGGAAAAGGTGAATGGTTCGCACGCCTCCAAAACGTCACACAGCTGCCAGATATTCTCCTCCCATCCTTGCATATAGCTCATTTCGAAGCTCCTTGTCTAGAATTTCTAGGATAACTTCAAAACATATGTTAACAAAATAGTCTGGGGAATGCAGAATGTACACGCGATCAACCATGAATGGCCACAAATTGACGCATCGCTCACCGGTTGCAACAACAACAACAACACTCTCCACTCAAGGATGGGCACGTTTGAGGAAGAGATATTAAACGGCGGATTGGTATTCCGGGGGTGGGGGTTGCTGGGAAAAGGTCAGAGTCTAGCGAAAAAAAAACCACCAAATAAAAGTTAACTGTTCCAAGCCTTGTTCTTTAATCAATTCTTCAATGAGAATGTATAAAAATTACTTGCGTTGTAGCTGTTATAGAAATGTGCCGCAAACGTGCATCAGCCACGCCCACAACGATATACATACGTCAAGAAATTGAGTTGTGCACGGCGAGAAAAACGAGAAGTGCTGCACTTTTAGAGATAAAAAAAACACTAAACGCTATGACAATTGGATCAGTGCGCGACAGGTGGTTGCCTGCTCCTTTCCCGCCCATTCTCCGCCCACATGAACGTCAACCAATCAGAAGCTAGCCAAGGGTGACACACAAAACAGTGGTTTTTAAGTGTGACCTTTATTTATTTATTTATTTATTTATTTATTTATTCAATACGTTTTTTCGAAGCTTCCTCCGCTTTTTCTGATCCTGTACGCGCATACATTAGTTATCACATAATCACCAAAGCCGTGGTCTGCCTGTCTGTCTGTTTGTCTGTCTTCCGATTTATGTTGTAAATCTGTAACGAAAAAAAAAACTCCTCAAGTCACTGATGCAGGGATCCTTCGCGTTTGAGTTTTTTCCTTGAATATAGAAGGACTTCTCTTAATCTCAGAGTTGCACGAGATTGCCTGACTGTATTGATGTCCCGTGCTCACCATTCTTCCTTTCTCTTTCATTTTTCTTTTTTTTTTCAAACCACAAATTGTGCAGAGACACGTGCGGCGACGTCGCTCGCGTGATTCCATACATAATGGGTTTTTTACTCGTCACTCGTGATGGTATAAGTGTACCCTTGATTGACTTCTCGATTGACAACAAAATAGCAAGAGAAAATTGTCTCGTGAGGATGTCGTTGTGCTGCAAAGATGGAAAAACATTTGCCTTGTTTGAGGGATTTTCATTTGTTGAATGGATTTCATTAGACAGTGGAAGACAGACAGATAAACAAACAGACAGACAAACAGACCACGTGATAGAATTCGCTTAGAGAAGGAGGTTCATATGCGTGCCAGAGAACTATGATTATAACATACATGCATGAATGAGAACATAAACGTTACATCTCGTCCTCCCCCCATTCGTCCCTTACGCTCTTCATATTTGTCAGTCTACCCATTTACCTCTTGTTTAGAGATAGATCGAACTATCAGTTAAAGTAGGCTGATTTTGAGCATAAAACAACAACCAGCCAGAACAAGAAAAATCGATATTTTCAAACGAATCAGTACGTTGGAAAAACAGTATTAATTGGAAAGTGATCAGTGCTGTTTTTTCTCATTAGAAACGCACATTCAGAAAAAAAAAACAAGTCATATGTAGACAACTCGTAGTACTAACGCAAGGGAACGGCCCTAACAATTTTGAAAAATCGATAATCGATTTGCCGCCCACAACGGTGTAAGTGTGAATTCTGTAGGGAGAACAATGATGAATTTTTCTAAAATAATCACATGGAGTGAATATTTTTGAATGCGTTGGTGGACGATCGTGCCCCAAGAACAGATAAGGCAAACTGTATGCGTTGATCGATAATTGATCAACGTTTGTCGTCAACACGCTGTTTTTTCTTGAGTGCTTCGAACACAAGAGAAGTACAAAAAAAAGAATGTGAGAATAGAAAATGCATCAGCCACAGCTTACACAGAGTAAGCGCATTTTTTCCGCGACTTTACACCGAACATCACTCATCTGTCGTTCGTGTAGATCTCCTGAAGACCACAAAAAATCAGCTGATTGGCATCTGAGAGAAAAATGAAGGTGGTGTAACAATGTAAAGCGGTGCGGTTTATACTCGGTTCAAGGTCTACTGGTGTAATCTGAAGGGGTGATGAGTACGAGGGCATTGATGAATTTCCTGAAAAAAAAAACAATCCTGGTCACAGCTCTTTGTATAAGCAGTACTTGTACGGCATCGTTTGCAGGGAACATTTATTACCCCGTAGACTTGAAGCACCGTGCCAGTTCATTTTTGTGCTTGTGCCTATTCTCCCTGAACAAATATGAATGTTCGGAAATCGAAAGAGGCTCGAAAAACTCGAAAATTCAAACGAAGTTTTCGAACGCGAAACTCTTACGGAGTAAATGGAGCATAACAGTTCAGTTCACCGGAATGAATTTCTAAAAATTCCACAAACGATCCAACAATATGCTCAGGTTTTTCGACGAGAGAACATGGAATATACATATCTAACATAGACATTTTGTGTGTTGTGTGGTGTGATGACGGCTTTGCCATTTCTTGGAAACCTTAGATCTCAAGCTGATATGGGGCAGATTTATGCAGAATGATATATCAAACACAACAAAAAGAAAACCAGATTTGAATCGATCAGGTAGATCTAGTTTCGCTCTTGCACAATGATGGAAAAGCAAATGTGCACTACCCTGTGTCTAATATAGAGATTTTTGCAGAAAATCCTATAGAAATATTCACGAACAGTAAAATGTCAAGAAAAAAAAAAGACAGAAATGTAACTAGGAGCAAACAACCTGCTCTCTTTTTTTCCAGGAAATAAAATTAAAAATTTCAGAATTGTAGGAGAGAGTAGCGTCACTAGCCCCATCGAACCTTAACTCTACCCACCGGCTGGCTCCATATGGAACCACTTCAAAAATTGGCAGGGAGGCGAGCGACGGACCAAGGCACCCAGGCGGATGGGCCCGTACCTTGCGACTTGACTTGCGATACTTGCGAGCTTATCACCGCTCGCCATTCCCTGGCAGTGCTAAGCGTCCGATTCACCGATCGGCGGCGCGCGTTCAATGCTTCATCGGACAGCACGCCGGTTTGTGTTTACTGTTGAACGTGGGGAAAATTCAAAAACTTTGTATATTGTCGCGAGAATGGTAGAGAGTGATAGTGTGAAATATGAAGAGGCAGCAGAGGTAGGGAGAAATCGTTCTTGTTGTCAATCCACCTAAAAGACGTTGAGAGTTCTTCGTACTGACGTGTTTAGGATCATAGACAAGCTAGCACAAGCAGCTGGGCAGGAAGATATGTTTGATTCATCGATAGAGCACAAGAAACGTAGGACCCAGGGCATACCTTGTTATGGTTCCGGTGGTTGAGTTGAGAGGATTTTTAGTGAACATCGAGCAGAAATACTGGATTACATGCTGTGCTATGTCCCAGTAATCAGTTTTCCAAGCGAGCATCTGGTGCAGTAAACAAACACTCGAAGTCGCCACTTGGTTCTGCAGACGGAGTGCTCCTGCGCTTCTGTGAGCCTTCACGGAAAAACGTCATTGTATATCACAGTGTGGCGCATAGATACTATCCCATCATTGCGCGAGCGCGAAATTTGATCTACCTGATCGATTCAACTCTGGTTTCGTTCTTGTTGTGTTTGTCATATCCTTTTGCATCTACATATCTGCCTCATATCAGCTCGAGATCCAAGGTTTCCAAGAAATGGCAAAGCCGTCATCATACCGCTACGCAATTCCGGAGATGCGTTGAAGAAGAATGACAGCTTCGGAAATTTGTCGTCGACTAAATATGAACAAGAAATAATTGTTGAAGAAATCGTCAGAATTGATTCGTTTATACGTCTTTTATGCGTCTTTGATTTTGGGACAGTTATTATGGGCCACCCTGTATTTGCTAAATTTTGCGTGTTTGAAAGAGTACACACCCTACACAGAATAGCCCCACTTTCACGTAGCCTCATACCAGTGCTGAACCTCCGAAGATGCTTGTTTTTGTTGTTCTATTCGTTGTTATTTTTAAAACAATAATTATTATTCAGAGGGGAACCAACGGAAAATTGGTAACCTTTCCTTAATGTAGAGGCACATCTTCATGAACTAAATGGTTCCGCAAGCCTAGCAATAAAAATATCACTGTAGGTCGGCTCATCCGACTTCCACAAAGACCGCTGTAGTGAGAAACATGTTTCGCACTGCACGAACCGTTTGCTCACGCGCAGAGGAGAAACTAGAATCTAACAACTTGCCTAACATAGCTGCCTCCAACGGCTAAGAAAGCACAGAAAGCACAAGATTCTCTATGAGCTGTAAGCGCCCCATGAACACCTGTCACAATCAGCAGCTTGGTATTGGTCTGGAAAATAAGATCCCCTTGTGCGTATCATTCATCTCGGACGAGGTAAGCAGAACTGTACGGGTCTGCTTGAGGAAATCAGGTTTAAATGATCTTGTGAACCTAGATGTGCCCTCCGATAATCTAAAGTGTCGGCTAGTAAGGAATCGACTATACGATCGTCTTTGCACTACACCCAACTGTATCATCTGTCCTTCTGGGAAAGAAGGGGACTGCATGATACCAAAAGCCATCTATCAGACTTCATGCAAAGTGTGTGACGACGTTTACATAGGCGAAACAGCACGACCTCTGAAACTTAAAATTGAAGAACACCTAGAAGGAAAACGAAATTCCAGAAAATCCACACCACTAGGTGCACGTTGAGAACAGAAGCACGATAACGTCGACTTTGAAGTGCTAGTCACCATACTAGCACAGGAAACTGATATAACGGTACGCAAAACTACGTAAGCATTCCTAATCACAACCAAGAGGCTATCAATGAATCGTAAGGATGAGTGCTTATCGATCACCAGCGAGCTTGCCTCTTACATAGATCTATGTCAATTCTGATCAAGCCGTGGTTGAGCGGTCATTCTCCGTTGCCCGCAACCACTGACGAAGAGCGTCCTCATTATCAGTGCCGTACTGTCACGAGGTGTGCACACATTTTTAGTTGTGTAGGAGCTTTCCCGGTGATTGAAAAATGAGTTTTTGAACTTTTAGCTTGATTGCCAGTGCACTTGATGGGACAGCTTCAACGAGTTGTTTAACCCATTTGAGGCCCTGAAGAGAAAGATAGCTCCGAAACGTTGTCCGTTCAAATAAACTGACTACTAATCTCGCGTGCAGTTGAACATAAAACAATACGAAATTCAAGTAATGCCGAGATTCACAAACAGCCGATCCTGGAAGCTATTATTCATCTATTATCTAAATTAATGACCTTATTATTTTTATTTTTCGTCCCGGTACCCAAAGCGGCGGACAGCCCACTTTTTCCCACGCTCACCTCCCGCTCACTTCCTGACTCTTACACATACAAAGTCAGTCAAGCAGATTCGATGACACGCAACGCAACTCTCTGCGGCGCGGCAACTGAACACACATGCTTCTCGACAGTTCTGGTTAAACGTTAGTTTGAACTCATTGTAACTGCAGTTTCAAAAAAATGAACTGAAAAACACAAACGATTGAGTAATTGCACCCAATCCACTGACACGCCCCGCACACACCATGCGCAGCGTCGCAACCGCGCTGCGGTTGGGTCCTACGAAATACACTTGCAGGGCGCGAATTCTCCCATTTCTTCCGCTTCTGTGCTAGAAATTCGGAGTGGTGATCGATGATGCGTATCACAGACATCAGCTGGATCTCAAAGATGTAAACACTTAGAATTTGACACCCAGTGGGAATTGCACCAGTCCTTCAGTTGTTTGTGTGTGTCTGTTATGGAGATCCCCGCTCAAAAAAACAACATTGGAAATGTTTCCACAAGATATCCTTTTTCGGCCATTCAAGGTGCTCAACTTGCTGTTGAAATTGGCCGGCTACATGGTAAGCGACTCATTCCAGAAGTGAAAATTTCCGTGAGTGCTGCCTTTAGGGAGAGGGGCGGTGACCTCTGGGCCAATGGTTACGGTAGAAATCGCTTTCTGAATGATTCATCTTGTGATGTTTCTTCGTAGATGAAGCATCGTTCTCCGCATTCCTCGGGGAATGGGCCATAGCCAGGCACCGAGCGCCTTTCCATCAGATAACGCAGGAGCGGGTCCGTGAAAGCGATCATGATGAACTATGAAAGATTGGTCTGACGTGAAAACCAGAGAATATAGATGTCGAGAGGACCTGACGTGTTTTCGACAAAAAAAAAACGAAAAAAAAAACTGAAGCTTCACATCTCCGTACTTCAGAAAATATCACTTGTACAATTTTGTCTCCAGAGAATTCTTCCATAAAGATTGAGAAAATGTTTCTACTATAGTCAGCCTCAGAAGTAACTGCAGTTGAACACCTGCTCACATATTACAATTTCTTCATTGAACCGCACACAGCCATATTCTGCCTTGTTACCCCACCGAGTACAGGGAGCGTCAATCACGATTGCACCTCTCCGCGGCCTGGAGCGCCGCACCACCTACGCGACGCGGCTGAACGCTGTCAGGCCCAGGTGAGACAGTGCATAGAAGACGGTTGCTCACAGGGTCTTTTTCTGCGAAGTACAGGTCTTCTTCGACCTAATATACCTAATAAGGCGCTAGCGTGAGTTAGCGCTTTTTTTGAAGCATGCATGTTTGTCTGTTTCTTCCCAGGTTCAGAAAGGCAAAACGGCCTGACGCTACACGTGCGTCCGAAGGCGGGTGTGAGTCTGCCTTTGGAGCTGACTTTGACCATAGAGCGCGTTATTATGCCATATTCAGGGTCAAGCATGACGATAGGAAAAACCGACCCTCAATACGACCCTCCTATTCCCTCGTTTCCAACCCCCACCTTTTAACGACCCCCCCCCCCACCTCCATCCCCTCCCCCCACCCCCGCTCTGCTCCCGCATGTTTTCTCTGTACATTGAGCAGTTTCAAGGAAGAAGACACAAGAGAAACACATTAAGCGCCCAAACTTGGAACTAAAGCAACCTTGAAGACGATATGCATCCTTTCTTATCCGATCAGACCAGACAGCCAGCAAGAACGATCGCGTCGTTACGTGTCAAAACAGGATTGATTGGAGGCGCATGCGAGGAATTGGTTTCAGCGCTGGCATTTGCGCGCCCAGGGGTTCGATCCCTGGCGCCTCCAAAAATTTTTGCACGAGTCGGAACCAGTTCAGAATTTAACGTGGAGTGGAGAGGTTTTGAAGTGAAGATTCAGAAATGAAGTGAGGGTAGCGAAATCGATCGATTACACATGCGAGAATTCGCCTGCATGGCCCGCCAGTTTGTGGAAAACTACGGTGAATTAGACCTCGTACTGAAGTTCTCTGACTCAAAATCAACAGATGCTTTTCAACCTGTCCATAGAGGACGATCAGCTCTTCCTTTTTTCAGAGTTTCAACTTTCTAGATCTTCATATTTTCTTGGGAGCTCCCGCAATTTAGATGGGAAATCAATGGGAAATTTGGCGAATTTCCCATCGATTTCCCATCTAAATTGCGGGAAAACGAGCGAACTTCGCGGAGCAGATTCTGTACTCAAATGAGAAATTTCCCAATCTAAAACTCATAGAAGAAAAGATTCTGTGATATCTGCAAACTGCTTCTCAGTGATTTCCCAAACAGATTTACTCCATTTTCACCACCTCTTCGAATTGCGAGGTTTTCACTTCTTCAACTCCCATGAAGAAAGTTTGCCTTTTACTGGAATTTCACTACCTTCACGTAATAGAGCTCTAAGAATTCATTCTCCACACCCATTATCGCCTTTCAATGTTGGCTCCTGGTTGAGTGAGTTAGATGGGAAATTTCCCCTCGGAGACCCGAAAATTCGGGAAATTTCCCATCGAGCTCCCAAAAGCATATGAAGTTCTAGAATATTGAAACTCTGGCAAAGGATAGAGCTGATCGTCCTCTATGGATACGTAGAAAAGCGTTTGCTGATTTCGTGTCCATAGAGGACGATCAGCTCTATCCTTTGAGGACGGGTGACAGAGAACTTCAGCACTAGGTCTAAGTCACCCTACTTTTCAACGTTCTGACGGACCCTGCAGGCGAATCCTCGCATGTACAATCGATCGATCTCGCTACTCACACTTCATTTTTTAACATTTTCACCCTATTTGTTCCTCACTTGATTCTCAAGTGATTCCGGCCTGTGCAAAAATCTATTAAAGATGCCGAGAATCGAACCTGAGGGTGCGCTGAAGCCGATTCCTCTCATACGCTGCCAACCTGTCCTGTTTTGACGCGTAACGACATGATGGTTCATGCTGGCAAGTGCGGACCGTCACTTGTCATGTCATAAAACAACCATGTATTTACATTTAATGGTCAAGCCACACCTCCACTTACCCCGTCCCCACCTCTCCAATACGACCCCCCCCCCCCCTTCCCAGCCCCGTTCCATACGGCCCCCTCATGGGAAATTCCCATCAGACGCTTGACCCTGGCCATATTACACGTCGTAGGACAGAGTTGTCACTGCCGATAAATTTACCTTCCTAAGGGAATACATGATTTTCTTCTTCTAGAAACCTTAGTACTCAATGAGAGATACGCCCAAGGCAGTTATTGTACTTAAAGGCAGCAGGAGCTGAAATTCTCGACTCTGAGCTGGGCTGCGGGTGGTGAAGTACAGACTGGGCACATCATAAATGTGAAACGAACACAGACAATGATGGCTTACCTGCAGAGAAAATGGAACATTCGTCGCGAACACGCCTGGCCGTGTTCGCGCACGGGCGAGTTTTCCCTGGCGCGAAAGCCATTGCGGCGCGTGGTTTTGGCCGAGTCTCGCCATGAAACCCTGTGAATTGAATGCATTTCGTTTTCCCTTTGCGCCAAACCACGCACCGCAGTGGCTTTTGCTCCGGGGAAAACTCGTCCGCGCGCGAACACGGCCAGGCGTGTTTGCGACGAATGTTCCATTTTCTCTGCAGGTAAGCCATAATTGTCTGTGTTCGTTTCACATTTATGATGTGCTGAGTCTGTACTTCATCACCCACAGCTCAGCTCGGAGTCGAGGATTTCAGCTCTTGCTGCCTTTAATTGACAGCCAGAAGTTAATGCCGTAAGGCGTGAGGTGTTGTGTAGCTACACACTAAACACTGCCCCCACGACTAATTACTTCCATGCTGCAGATTCTTTGAATTTTCGGTTAGTTTTCTCTCTTTTTGAGCGTTAGTATCAATTTTATAGTTTCTAAACTTTTTTCTGACAATTAAATCTGAATCATTCATGATTATTTATGCTTGCCAATATTTTCTTACCGCCATTTGCTTTTTTCATCTTTTTTTAAAGTGTGTAGATGTATTTTTGTTCCTGTTTGTTCCGAACTTTTCTTTCTATTCCCCTTCTTCGAGGTTATGATCTGTTCATATTTATTATTACTGAGTAACATTATGCTGAAATAGCGTACGCACCTTTTTCAACATTTATTAGTTTCTTTTCTACAAAAATTCTTTCAGAGAATGACATCAAAAAATGAGATTTTATATGACCCTAATACAGCTCATTCAAATTCTGCTGATTCTAATCAACTAGTTTTAGTTCCAGGTTAGTTCTTTCTCCGTATTCACTTCTTTCTATCTATTTTTCTCCATTATAAAAGAATTTTTTACAGGTAAGAAACGCAAGAAGGAAGACGATGGTCCAGTACCGAAGAAAAAGGACGCCACTGGTGGTAAAAAGGGGAAAAACTACGTCAAAGAAAAAGAGAAGCAAAAAATAACAAAGAAGATGAAAAGACAGTTGGCAGCTGTTCAGCAGAGAAAGGCTAACAAGTTGACAGTAAGTCGAAATCTTTGTCTATTTTTCTCAATTTTCAAAAGTTTTCCCTTACTCGTCCTTTTTCGCTAATGATTTAATGCCCCATATACTGAAGCCTTGTTATGCGTATACTGAAGCCTTGTTATGCGTCATGGCTTTTGATTGATTTGAATTCCTTGTTTAGCAAGAAGAGCTGTTTGCCAGTTTGGCTGAATATCAACTTGATGCCAAGAAACTAAATCAGCTTTCGTCGTCGAGCCATATGCAGGATAAACTGAAGAAGTCAGTGCAGCTCAGAAACAGTATCTATCATACACGCTCTCGTTCCCTTTGAACCTGCAGTTCTCCTCTCAAAAGATTGTTACAGTTCTATCGACGATGAGGATAATTTTCCCACAAAAATTAAGACGGTATCCTCGAAAATAAAACTTCCCGCAACAATCCATCAGAAGGAACGTGTTCAAGAAAACTACTACCCGACTGATGATGAAAGTTCGGACGAAGACGATGAAGACGAGGTGGAGTCTGCAGGCACAGAGGTGAGTACAGATTTGTTCCACTTTTTGCTTTCTGCGTTTCATTTTTTGCACGTTCTCAACACATCTTGTGTCTTTATATTTCCTATACAAGTCAAGTGATAGGTTTTACCGTTGAATTTGAACGGGTGATGCTACCGAGCTGTTTCATTGGTCTACTGAGTGAATTGGCCAATCACAGAACTTATCTGCGCTCTCCCCCCCCCCCCCGTGGTACAACGCTCCACACTCAGTTTAATGTCTTCCTCTGTTCCCATCCAATTATTTTAAATCTGCTTTGCTGCTGTTCGAGCACATACCCAAGATTTCGTTCAGACATATTCTTTATTCATATTAGCCGAAGTTTTGATGGTTGAAACTCTGCTGTCTATTGGTAACTGGTATAACTGACTTTACTTTAACCTCCCCCTAAGCTTTTCCTTTTCTTCTTCTTCTTCCTTCAATCACGACTACGTATATCTTTCTTCTCCCAAGAATGAGGTGGTTGAATCGTTTGGTTCGTACTTTCCACACTAATTCATGGGAAGTTCGAAACGTCAAAAGTTGGTCCATTCTTGTAGACATGCCAAGCCTCGACATCAGCACCGCAAGTAGAGGATGAAGAGACTGCGCCCGCGGCCGTAATGGACGTAGAGCAAAGCCAACAAAAACCAGAAGCTCAAATGGTTGTAGAGGTAAGCGTACGTGGATTTGGATGCTTGTGGCACCATACAGTAAGTGCTTTCTAGGGACCTACTGACTCATCTGTTGGGTTGAGTGAATCTGGTCAAAATATCAGTCCAGCTAATCAAAGTGTTGAATCAAATAAGGAAGGCATCGTGGTTCCTACTCGTGTGAGTTGCGAAGCAGTATCTTTTTTCTCATAATTACTTTATCTTTCCTAATAATAGTCAAATACCACGCTCTTTTGAACTGTCGACTCTTTTTCTTTTTTTTAACTTCTGCGTGAGATACTCTATTTACCCCCCCCCCCCCCACCCCCCCTTTATGGCTTAGAAAATACTGAAAATTTGATCCACTTGGCGTAATTGTTTTTCTTTCCTATGCATTATTTTACTGTTTTCTGTACCTAAAGACTTCAGGAAATCAAAACAGAAGACGATGACGATACGTCTTCGAAGCCTACGGTTCCAACGATACAAAGAAAGCGTGTTCTAGTAGCTAGAGATTCTAACATAGAGGCTAAGAGAGCGCAGCTGCCCATATATTCTGAAGAAGTACCCATTATGGAAACAATCAACGACAATATTGTAAGTTTCGATTTCCTTCTTTTTATTTTGTGGTTTCTACTATCTCGCTTATCGTTTTTTTTCGAATTTCATTCTTTAAGAATCTATGCCTCAGTTTTTGAAATGCATATGCGGTTACTGCTCAATAGATGGTCAATACTTCCAGGTTACTGTGATCTGTGGAGAGACAGGTTCTGGAAAGACTACACAGATCCCACAGTTTTTATATGAAGCAGGGTGAGTTTTTTTTTTGCTATTTTACAGACACTGCTTGCAAGGAATAGGCTATTTTACTCTGTCTTGGCCTGTCACAATGCTTAAAGAAGAAATGATTGCTTATAATGTAGGAATATTCCTCTATATAAAATGATTCATCATAAAAAAATACTATAAGCTTCCGCTGAGGGCGCCTTCCTATCCCTTACACAATAAATCCACAGCCTTTTTCCCCAGATTGAAAAGAGTCCTTGTAGTAATATATGATATAGTAAGTTATAGTAGTTCGTGTTTTAAGGTATGCGAACGATGGCCAGCTGATTGGCATAACGGAACCAAGACGAGTGGCTGCAATATCCATGGCAAAGAGAGTAGGTGAAGAGCTGGGCTCACCTGACGAGGTGTCTTATCAAGTAAGTTATTCTCCAGCCTAGCTATGTTCAATTTTTCAAAACAGATTGCCATGGTTTTGAGGTCGTTTTGAATTGTTCCACCATATTTTCTATTTTTACGCGATTATTTTTTACTTGCTGTTTCCGTCAAGATTATTGTTCCTGTTTAAGATACGATATGAAGGAAATCGCTCTGATAAGACGAGGATTTTGTTTATGACTGATGGTGTTTTGATGAAGGAGATGGAATCGGATATTATGCTTAAAAAGTAAGCGATCCTCTTCCGTTCCTTCTATTTCTGGTTTTATTCCTTTCTTTTCTGACTCCTTGAGCAGATGTTTCTTTTTCAAAAGTATGATTTCATCGCAAGAGCGGTGCTTCCATTACTGTGATGTACATGCGGCACAACATCCCATCATTTTCTCCCACTAATCTACATTGTGATCAAAGTCATAGTTTTACCTTCCAGATATTCTGCTATTCTCATCGATGAAGCTCACGAAAGATCCATGTACAGTGACGTGTTGATAGGAATGCTAAGCAGGATAGCACCACTCAGAGCGAAGACATCGAATCCGCTGAAGCTCATCATCATGTCTGCTACGCTAAGATTGGCTGATTTTATGCACAAGAAGTGAGTCCTGTTTGTATGATTACTTTTCCGAGTTATTGATATTGTTATGTTATGTTATGTTTATTACATGAATAAGTCATGTGAGGGAAATATAATACAATATAAAATACAGTTATAATATATTATAAGTATTGATATTCGACTTGTTTGGAATTCGACGCGACTTGAATTGATTGAATCCATCCTGTTATTTGCGCACATAGCTTGTTTTTTTAAATTTTTTTGTTTATATTCCCGGCTAATATTGATGTTTATTATTCTTTTTTCTCTCTCCTTTTTTTTTGGAAGAGAAAGAGTTCTTTCATAGTGCAAGTTTTTGTCACAGACATCCTGTTTTTTTTTCAGGTAAAACCATCAGAAAGGCCGCTGTAAATAATGTATTTTTCTTACACTTTGTACACTTTTTTCTTCACTTTTAGATTATTTCCTGTGATGGAGCCAAAGGTAGTGAATGTTGAAGCGAGGCAATTCCCAGTGACGGTTCACTTCGAGAAGCGCACACCTGAGAACTATATGATAGCAGCGTTTAGAAAGGTAAGACTTATACGTTCTGCATTATTCAATGGTTTTCTGTGCTTGTGCTTTCTCCGTTTGCAATCTGCTGTCATTCTTAGGGCTCTCATATATTGACGATCTCATTAGTTTGTTTTATTTGTGTTTATTTTGGGCACACATGGCGCTTCGATTGTGAACACCAGCCATTTTATCCTTTATTACCTGCACTCACCGTTATCTGGTCATTGATCCATTGTTCTTACAACGCCTTTTACCTGCTCATCTATTTTGTCACAGACTGTCATTTTTGCACTTATCTTCTCCAATGCTTTTGTCCAATGAGATTTTTTTCTCAGTTCATATTGCACATACGGTGTACATAATCATGGTGTAAGTTTGGGCGTAAATATAATTCAAATACTGAGTAGCTTTCTGCAGGTGTGTAGAATTCATGAAGCCCTTCCTGACGGGGCTATTCTGGTATTCGTGAGTGGTCAACAGGAAGTAAGACAACTGGTGAAGAAGCTGGTCACGAGGTACCCTGTGAGTTGGTCTTTTCTTTCACTATTTTTCGTTTTCTCAGCTATGTTCAAGTCTGTGCAAAAATTTAAGCATAATATTTGCAACATGCTTAATATCTGTTTCCTATATTTTTTTCAAGTATTTCTTCAAATTCTTTGTTTTTGTTCTCTAAGTGTTTCTAACTATCGCTTAGTAGTGAAGTCGTTAAAGTTTTTGTAGATCATTCCATGAGTTATTTCAAATTCATCCTTCGGGGAAGCTGGTTGAGAAGATCAATGTTTCATTTTCGACCAACACTTTTGAAATGTATGAGCTTGAAAATTTGCGGTTTTTTTTTGTTTTCGTGTTTTAATAGAAATGCAGAGTATAATGGGTTTGTTTCAAAGAACGAAGTTGTTCTTATGTTTCTCCTTTCAGCCTTAAAGACTCAGATTCATTATAAGATTTATTCGTTGGTTTCAGATTAATTATGAGAAGAGCAAAGATGGTGAATTATTGGTAAGAGGTGGCAAGAAGTGGAAGAAGAAGCGATTAGAGGAGGTGCAAAATTTGAAGCTAGAGGACTTTAAGGAGAATGTAAGTGTATTGCCCAAGTTGATGATTGTCAATGTTCTCATTGCGTGCCACTGCGTCTATCTTCCAAGCAATAAATCTTATTTCATCCAAATCCTAGCAAGTCCAACAATTGGACGGCGAAGATCTGTTGGAAACAGGTGTTGGAGACACGATGTGGGATGATTATGATGATGGAGAGGGAGAGGAAGAGGATCAATTGGTGAGTGAAGCCTCATTTTCGCAACACTTAAATCAATATTTTTAGACATTCGGTATTTCTTACAGTACACTGCGGTAATACTTACAGTATACCTAGCTTACAGTATACCTATCCTCACTTCTTTCTCAGGATACTCCCATGTCGCTGCCACCGAAAGATTGTCCTCCTCTGTACTGTCTCCCTTTATATTCCTTGTTGTCCTCGGAGAAACAACGACGAGTATTTGAACCACCGCCTGAAGGGGCAAGGTACGATATTTCTCGCGATGGTCAGAGGCCTGTATCATTATTCTCGAATTTCTTGCAGGATGTGTGTGATTGCGACAAACGTAGCGGAAACGTCATTGACTATTCCTGGTGTGAAGTATGTCGTTGATAGTGGGTATGAAAAGCGGAGGTGAGTGGACTTTAATGCTGCTGGCTGCAGCTCAGATAGTCTATCTGCAGTTAAGAACGCTTAAAATATCTTCTATCATCTATGAAGTCACGGCACATGACATTATAAAAGTACTGGTGTGGATTATATAACTGAACACTATGGTTTAGACTTTACGATCCAATCACAGGAGTATCCCAATTTGTCGTTGCTCATGTTAGTCAAGCATCAGCTGATCAACGAGCTGGAAGAGCAGGACGTATAGCGGCTGGACATGCGTACAGGTATAGCCTTCTCTGTTGTCCTTGTAAGAAACTTTGAAAACTGCTGCTCTATGGGGATTGTGGAGAGAATTAAAGAACAAATAACGCCTATAACTATTGAATTTCTAGAAATTGCACTAGTTAATGTAGCTAATCTTCTTTCAGGCTGTACTCATCTGCAGTGTTTCAAAATTTCGAGAAATTCTCACGTCCAGAAATCTTAGATAAACCAGCTGATCAACTAGTGCTGCATTTGAAGTCCATGAATATCGTTAAGGTAGTTATTATATTGAAAATGGCTTAACGTTCTGTGATCTTACTCATGTTTTATGTTTCCAGGTCGTAAATTTCCCATTTCCATCAGCGCCTGATCCGGAGACACTGCAAGCAGCTGAGGACAGGCTCATTAAGTTAGGTGCATTAGCGACAACAACAAAGGATGGAAGGGTGAGATTTCGAAAGCATTACTTATTCATTTGTGATTTTGCGATTGTTTGAGGTCTTAGCAGATTAATTATGGAAATTTCTGCGGCATTCTCCTATGAGGTGTTCCAACTTGTTCCAAATTTAGTGAAAACTCTATAAATCATAGGTAGTAGTGTTATAACATCAGAATTAACCAAGGAGGTTAAGGTTCTGTACCAGTTGCTTGTTTTTTTTTTCTGCAATGGATTGTTTGACATTAGAGGGTCATAAAGCGCTCTCAACAGCACCAGTGCCTTCATCATGTTGAATCCAAAAGATCGTGGATAATGTTTGGTGTTTCTATAACAGTTGTACATTGTACTATATTTCATACATGGAATCAACAGATTTCCAAGCGTGCATTCTCAAATTTGCCCATCCACTATGCCCAAGCAAGCATAAACGCGTTCTAAGCGATAATCACTACGTCATTATGTTAGGAATTCTCGCTGAGATCCAGTTGCATCATTTTCGTTGCAAAACTTACGTTTATGAAGACGATACTGCGGTAAATTATCTTCTGAGGAAAAATCTATAGCTGCACTCTGGTCCCTCGATTTGTTTTATAGTTTTCCGTAATTCTCAGGTGTTCGGAGTAAACTTGAACAACTAGCTACCTCTATTCATCGCTGCTTCCCCGTTTTCTCAGTTGTTCGCTTTTCAGACCGAGGCCCGAATAACTCCGTTAGGTCGAACGTTATCGGTATTCCCATTGGCTCCTGCATATGCGAAAGTGATAGCTATGGCCAATCAGCACAATTTGATGCCGCATGCGATTTTGTTGATCGCAGCGCTTTCTGGTAAGTGTATTAACAGCTTCGCTTCCGCTTGATTTGTTCGTTTTTCTTACTATTTTTTGTCCGCTTTTCTCGCTTACTATTTTAGCATATATTTTACTTAACTTTTGAACATCTCAATGCTTCTTCTCATTCCATATCTGAGAATAATGTCTCATGTCTTTCGTGAAGTTATTGACTTCTCTTGAATTGCGCCTGCGATTCCAGTCTTCTTCATGTTTCTGTAAAATCGTATCCGTTGGTTGATAATGAAAGTAAAATCGTGCATGACTGAAAGTCTGGCCAGAAAGAAGAAAAACTATTATGTCTGTTAGAAATTTCCATGGAGTAGTTTTCTTGCTGAAAATGAATACTGTACAAAGGTTTCCAATGCTTACTTGCAGTTCGAGAGCCTATGATACCTATTTCTTCGATTCGAGGTGAGACCGATGAAGAGACGAAAGAAAAGATGACAGAGGTTCTGAAGTTGCGAAGAGGATGGTGTGGAAAAGTAGGTTTTTTTTTATCAGGAGTTTGCGGAAATTTTGTGAGTCTTTATGCAAGCAGCGATGCTTTGAGATGAACACTGCATGGAAATAGTGTGCGAATAGACATGAAAAAGTCCGTTTAAATTGTTGGATTGAGCGACATTCCAGGGTCCTGGGCGTCGTCTTGGTGATCTTTTGGTTCTTATGAGGGCTGTCACCTGCAGTGAAGCCGAAAAGGTAAGTGCGCTAATCTTGTTAATTTGAAGACGTTTAAAATGTCTGGCTCCGCATTGCCCAACCCTTCCAGATGGATCCAGAAGCTTGTGCAAAACTAGGTCTTAGACATAAGGCCATGATGGAAATCCGGCGACTTCGAACACAACTGACAAACATTGTCAATACGTCGTTTAAGCAAGCGGATAACGTCACAATGGATCCCAATCTCCCGCCACCTTCAGATGCCCAGGCACAGATGTTAAGGTAAGCTTGGTTTTTGGTTGTCTGGCGGTTGAGGGAAAATTTTGGCGGTTTTCAGGCAAATGATGGTGGCAGGCTTGGCCGATAGAATTGCCAAGCGTGTGGATCGGTCAGCTGGTGATGAAGAGGTGCCTAAGGGGGCCTATCAAACGACAAAGTTGCAGGTAGGGGCAGTGGATTTTGTGCTACGAAAATCTCTTTGATGATGAGAAAGAACTGATTTTCTGTTTGTCACCAGTTGTTTGTCACGAATTCTTCACTAACAAGAGACTGGAATTTTCACAAAGTTTTGGGTATTGGTTCATAAATCTGCTAACCCTGGATATTGATTCATAATTTTCTGCTCTACCTGGATGTCTTCTTCTGGATATTGCGAGCATTATTTTTTTAAAAGGTGAACCGCTCCTTGCTTGCAGAAGACCCAGTTCAGATTTTTTTCTGTTCTTTTTTTGAAATTTCTTTTTTTTTTTCAAAATTCGCTTGTGTATCTATGTTTCCACGTTTGTTTCCTTAGCGCATCGACTGTCATCCTTTCCGGGTCCACTAGGGACCCTTTCCAAAAATTGGCAGGGAGGCGAACCCACTTTTCAACGTATTCACGTAATTCAACGTTTCAACGCATCAAGAGCGGAACGGATTGTTACGGATTGTATCGGGTTCACTGCGCCCTTGTGGACGTAGTACCCGACACTCCTTGCCAGTCCCTGGGAGCGTCAAGCACTGGCGGCGCCGCCAATGAACGATGGGCCTGCAGCCGGTGCGCCATACATCCCGCAGGTTGCAATTCCCGACATAATACTGTGTAAATGAAAGGAAGGGGTGCTTCCGAGAAATTCTGAACTGGAATGGATTTGGTATTTATTATAAAACAGTTTACAATGTTTTATTTCGTAGGGAAACCTCGAAACCTATAAAAGTCGATTTATTGGTATCCTTTAGATGGGAGCGTAGAGAATTTGTAGAAATATTGTGGGTAAACAAATTTAAATACGAAACAGCTTATGTAGAAAAGCAATTTAACTACCAGTTCAGCTCAAAAAAGCTGCAGCCTAAGAAAGAGTGATCAATAGCATACGTCATGTTTCAGGAATATGTGTTTATTGATCCGTGCAGTGTGGTCTACACGGAAGAGCCCGACTATGTGATCTACCAGGAGATTGTCCAGTTAAATGATCGGAAGTGTATGCAGAGTGTAATGATGGTAGATCACGAGTGGTTGACACGACTAGCGGAGCCGTACTGTAATTTTGCACCTATGGATAAGGATCAGGCACCTAGGTGAGCATCCCATTCAGGGGTTTTGCTGGCTTTGAGAGGAGATGTATTAGTGGCGTGTGTCTAGATATGATGCTGAGAAGGATCAGATTGTGAAAAGTGTCGAAGTGACGTTTGGACCGTTGGAGTGGCGCCTGGATCCCGTTGATCGACCGATTCCTAATGATATCATGCTATATCGATATTTCGCCCAGTTTCTGTTGGCTGGCGAGGTAGGGGCGTGGTTTATTCCACACTTATGTCATATTTCATACTCTGTGCATCTAATGATTATTTGTAATATTAGGTGATGCCGCTTTTGGCCGAGTATGTACCGAAAATGCTGGCTCCTCCCACCACAATGGTGAGATCCTGGGCAAAGTTGCAGAGGAGAACGGAGACATTGCTCAATGCTTTGGTTGAGAAAGACGTGAGTTGCTTTACACTTAACATGCGATCAGTCTTTTATTGATTTATTGATTTTCTAGGTACATACTAAGGCGGATTTGATTGAGCAGTGGCACAAAGATGAAAACTATTTACTCGAGGAGTATCTGGAGTGGTTACCAGAGTCTTTGCATGGTACGATTACGGTAATGTGGCCACCACTGGAGAAGAAAACGACGAAGATGGGCAGGAATAAGATTTATAGCAAAGCTAAATAGTTGTACTTGTTTAGTATGCATTTTCCTCAAACAACTCCTCATTTTTTCTTATTTTTTTCTCTTGTGAGAACCATCTCAGGATGTTGGCGCTATTAGCGGCTCACTGCTACATAGACTTTCATTTCACTGTGATTTAAAACTGACCGTTTGAGCCGTTACTTGTGTGTCTTAATGGTCTCGAACTTCCACCTTGTTGAGTCTTAGCACGATTTAGTTACTTCAATTTGTTATTGTTTGTTTTACTCGTTGAATTTTTTACGTTGTTAGTACTGTTGTTTGTTTTGTGGAGATTTCTACTGTGTTATCCTTATAAAATTACTAAATAGCTATTTGAAACATGAGTACGGTTGCAGACTACCTTTACTTTGACACCCATTGGTTGGTAATATCTCAAAGGCTCCATTAACTTATGTATGTACCTACTAATTCACTGGGGATTTGTTGGATTCTTAGTATTTGTAGTTGTAGGATATTTGAAGTGGTTGTCTGTATTCTAACATCCATAATCAGGACTACATCTGTCAATTGGCGCATCGTTGACTTGGCTGTTCACATCAGGTAGCATGGTTAACACATTCTGGTTGCAGCATTTGTGCAAATCGATACCATTTCTTGTGTTCTTTCCACAGTTGCGATACCCTGCTATAGTTGCAGGTCTCTGAAACTCAGTGAGAAAATTTCAAATCAAAATTTCATATAGCCTCTAATGTCATGTTGGACATGCTCTCTAACCATATAGGTGTCGCCCCGGATTAGCAGCTTAAGTTCATGCACTTCCCTTGTGAGGAAAGCGAAGAATTTACTCTTCCACTTTCCTTTTTTCGCCTTTTCAACGTTTACACTTCTTGTCCATGAATTTCACAAATTCTATTGCGCTAAAAGCTTATGAAGTCAAATTTGACTGAGATGCTTCAAGAACTGGGTGGTACCCCACCATGTTTGTGTAGTTCGTCTCAGAAACGATGATAGTTGAATATTTGTGCCTATGATCTGCATTTCCCGCTTGCTTCTCCGAATACGGCTTTAATTCCTGCACTCTCTTTTTCTCATATCTTCACAACCACGTTTCCTGGTGAAACACACTACAATTACTGATACTGAAATTGTCCGACGGGACCTCATTGGCAGTGCTGACTTCCAGTTTCCGGTTTTCATGCAATATTTCCGCTCATTTTTGATGTAAATACAACAGTATCTTTTAAGAAGTCAGTGGTTTTGTTACGAGTCGTGAACCTGTCCCACCTATTTCATCGCTTCAGAAGATCACTGAAGAGTAGAATGAAAATGGACATGTGTAGGAAGGGTGGATTCCATTAGTTTTTTTGTAGGCAGTATTTGATCTTATCGACTTCGGATCTATGAATGCCCATTTACTGCTATTTGCTATTGACACACTTGCTCAATCATCTTCATTGTACGTACACCGTCGATTTTTTTTCCGAAAGACTTCGTAAAACCGTAAAATTCGTATCAACTTATTTTTAGTTGTTTTTCAAAAAGTTATTTTATTTGTTTAATGTTGAGATTAATATTTTTAGTAACTTTTTTGTACCGTCCCTGTCCCTAAAGTGACGGGAAACTCAGTTTTTTCCTACATCGCCCTCTCCCTCTTGGCTAACCGTTTCTGCGTCTGTTATTGGTGTGTACCTACATCAGTTACCCTCAATTCTTGTTGGATCCAAGCCAATCCTTTCCAATTCGGGGTACGCAGGGTTAGCGAAGTCCTGTGATGCTATATGTATCAGAAATAGTCTTTATTATAGAGGTATGTGTGCTTTTTGGGTGCACTGGGGACCCGTTCCAAAAATTGACAGGGAGGCGAACCCACTATCAACGTAATTACGGAACGTTAACGGTCTACGCATCGAGAGCGGAACGTTATCGGGTTCTCTGCGTCCTCGTGGACGTAGTACCCGACACCTCTCGCCAGTCCCTGGGAGCGTCAAGCACTGGTGACAATGACCGGCAGTAATTAGCCCACATTCGTTGCTTCTTACATCGCGCTGGTTGAGTTAGCCATCTCGATGTTGTCTAAATATATAAAAAGCTTGTTCAGCATAAATAAGTATCTGAATATATTCGCTGACTTGCACATCTTCGCTATTTTTGATTTTACAAGTAAATTCCACAGGTAAGAAAAAAGGAGCCACACTTTTCCGAGCAGATCAGTTCGGTGGTAGATGTGCATAACTACGCCGTTTGATGGTAATGATGTAAAAATAAATAAAATAAAATATTCCTTATTTTGTAGTAGCACAACACTGGCAGCCTGCTGCCTAGCGACCTAAGGAGTAAGATGAATGAAGTGTTTTTTTTTTTCAAATCTTCAAAGGTCGTTTGTAAAATCAAAATTAGGGAACCCGTATGAACTAAACATTTAATCTGCATCCATGTAACATTCCTAAGAAATAACCTTCTCACCTATCTAGACTGCATAGGTTATGATGGCAAGGCAACCAGTGCGATGTAAGACGCAACGGATGTGGGCTAATTACTGCCGCTCATTGACGTTAGTGCTTGACGCTCCCAGGGACTGGCGAGAGGTGTCGGGTACTACGTCCACGAGGACGCAGAGAACCCGATAACGTTCCGCTCTCGATGCGAAGACCGTTCCCATGCGGTGATTACGTTGATAGTGGTTCGCCTCCCTGTCAATTTTTGGAATGGGTCCCATGTGGACCCGAAAATACACATAGCTCATTAAAACACTATTCCTGATACATATAATCTCAGGAGGCTCCGCTAACACTGCAGCACCTCGAATTCGAAAGGGTTGCCATGGATCCAACGACGTTGCAAAGATTACGAGAGAATCGAAAACCACATGTCTTTAGCAATCACCGTTATTGCCTCAGATCTGTCAATTTTTGGGAAAGGGTCCTTAGTGGGCTCAGAAAAGGTCTGGACCGATGAGCTAAGGTTCTGAAGATTATGTTGCTGCGAAACATAAACGCAGACACAAAATTAGAAATTTTCAATAAAATATGGTAGTAGCGGTAAGTATGGTTCAGCTAGCAGATTTACTTTGAAGATTTTCGAAAAAGGTCTCCAAAAGATCTGAAAATGGGGTGCGTGCTACATCAAGCCAAGCCACGCATTTTGAGAGAGGTTTGCCGTAAAACATGTTAGTAAATCTAACACTGGGTAAATAGATTTGCAATTAGAATTGCCTCATATCCCTTAGGTTCAAGGAAAGTTGCTCTGGTTAACGTAGGTAACAATGATCGTCCACAAATGGCGTAGCCGTTTTTTAGGCGTTTTTTCATCTCCTTCAGGGTAGAGTAGGTAAGAGAGCAGGTGTAAGAGTATCTGAACGACTTTGAATTGCATTAGTTCTGGTCGCATCCATCAATAATTCATGGATTTCTCTCTGTTTTTTTCTCATGTTCATGTGTTAAATATTGTCCTGAATATACATAGTGTGTCGTCCAGTAAACTTTCTGCCAGCAACTGTGAAATGGCGAATGCGATCGTCTTACAAAATTTGCTCATAGGGACTAGTCTCATCACTCAACGGTTCACTATAACCTATAACTATACCTTAACCTATATGTCGTTAGACTATAACCTGTATGTCGTTTGCTCCTGATTTTTCATCTGCTTAATGCTTTATTAATTTAAAAAAATTTAGCTTTTTCCCATACATTCTGAGCAGTTCACTTTGTCTCAGTGCTTTTACCAACGGCAGAGGGCCTGGTAGTCACATTGACCAACTGGGCAATCGGAACACACTCTACCCACTTTGTAGACATAATGATTTATGTTGTTGCCTCTGAAATGAAGTAACTGATGGTTGCTTTAATGCTAACCTACGAAAACTTACCCAGGTTTGTACATGCAAGCGGTATAATAAGTTGATCCGCAATGCTGCACGGCACAACCGAGGTAAATGTTATTCCACCAAGCCATCTGAATGCTTTTTTTTGTTATTCCGAGAAATGGGGTTGCCAGGTAAAGGTCTGTGCTGGCGGGCATACCTTGGACCAACTCAGAACATTGTTGCCTCCTCTGCTGTATTCACTATAGTAGAACATCATGTTTGATCTCATGCCAAATCTTGCTAGTTGACTCCACCATGTAGCCATAGCCTTACAATTAACTAAATTAGTCCTTTTTTCCAAAAAAAAAACGCTATAATTACATTTTGTGCAGCTCCCGCTTGATCTGTTTGCACGCTATGCAGGAGGTGGCGGTTCACTTTGTATCCTGGATGGGTATAGTCAGGTAGCCCATTTGTTCTACAGGCACTTACATATTGCTGTGCGTGTGATTCTGCCTCGCAGTCGTACTTCTGAATACGTTTGGTTGTCATTCAAGCGTTTTGCGATATGGATGATGGATGAAATGCTCACCATGCGGTATATAATTGTAGCAGGTGGAGCTACTCCCCAACCCATGCTCTTCTCCGTTTGTCCTCGAGCAACGCTTCCTCTGGTATTATGGGCATTGTAGAAGGATTTAAGGATAAGAAGCTGTTTCTGGATGTTTTTCATACCTCAGAGTATTGTGCGTGTTTAGAAATACTCGCCTCAGCCAATTACTTAGCCTTGGGTTTCCACAGTCGGGCTCTAAAAGTACTAGTTTTAATGGGATTTCTCACCTAATTTCATGATGTAGATGAGAAATTAGTACCAGGCCAAGGCGGTCTTGTCCTAATTGTCGTGGTTGTCGTTGGTGAAGGCGTAGTTTTTGGTGGAAGACCCATCAGTAGGTGGAAGAATGCGAGCGGATCGTTTAGATATAGTTGTCGCAGCTCTTTCAGGGTTTCTTCACGGGGTACTCCGTTAGGCTTCGTTGTACTAGTGATCATTGGTGGCTTCTCGGTTGTCTGAGAAGCATGGGCTATCGCAGGTGTCGCGGTTGCATTTGGAGCAGAAAATAGTTGATTTACCAATGATTGAGAGATGATTAGTAGACCTTGCAATATTTGGACGATAGACAACTTATCAAGCGGTGCTGGGACAGTGGGTATGGTAGGTGTTGTTGTGTCAGAAGTTGCTAGTGATAATGTGTTGTCAAATGTCCCATTGGTTACTATTGCTATAGTAAGTGCTGCTGGAGCAGTAATCACTGAAGGTGTCGTAGTTACTGGATCAATAATCATTGCTGGTGGTGAAGATGCGTTGGAAAGAGTTGTTGCTGAAAGAGATTTTCGTATTACTACGAAAGTTAGTGATTTGCTTAGCGTTATTCGGCTTCTTCTACCTCGAAATTCCAAAAAAAAATCGAAACTGCTCCAAGAGCAAGGGTGATTGCGGGTAGGGTAACTGGGATTTCAGCAACTAAGAAGGCCGGAATTTTGAAAATAAAGTTATTGAAAGTTGATTCTCAGTCTGAATTGCTGGGATACCTATTCATATAATATTAGAAATGAGCTAATGTGAAATTTCAATCTATTTCTCGAAGTATTCTTCCGATGTGTTAGCCTACCGTCAGTGGGTCATTTGATGGATTGGTCATGAGGGTCTGAGTCATTTTGTACAGTAGTCCTATTATCGAAGGGTTGCTGTAGGTAGACATAATCAGGAAGCCTAGGAACCGTGTTCTGCATGAGATTGAAATATGCAAATCCACGATTTAGAAATGCGTGCTCTTGCAAAACGGTTTTTCTTAAGTCAATAGTTCTATGCCAGCAATGCTCAAATCCATGCGAAACCCATTCACCTTCAAATCTGATGCAAGTCCGGCGCAAAACCTCCGAAAAACTCACAATTTTCTCAATCCGCGCTGGACCTATATATACCGATGCAACACGCAGCTCCTAGGTTTGCTGAGTAGAGTAGATGCGGCATCGATGTTTCAGAAAATCTTTTGTACCTTGCCTAAGAATGTAGCCTTGTGCACAACGTCTTTTTGAGCGTTATTGCTGCTTTCTTGCCAAAGTTGGCGTTCTTCCAGTTTCTTACCCTGGTACCGCAGAATTGAAGTTGTGGTGCAAAACTGACGTAATGTTTGTAATTAGTAGATAAAGTAATCCACTATGTAGCTTCAGAAGATTCTTTGATGTATCTGATTTACCAGACACCCATCGTATCCTTCCTTATATATTGTGATTACAGTAGAAAATTAGCATGATTCGGCGCTCCAACTAAGTTTTTCCGAGGTAGAAATCGCCGAATAGAGCTGAGTGGATGATTAGCAGTCATTACCTTTTATGACATCTTTATTGAGCAATATTATTGTAATCTGAAAACAAAGGGAGTTTGTGACAATTTGGTTTATTTCTTCAATCATTACATTATTACCTGAAAAAAAAATTCCGATAGAATTTTCAAACACCCTGTTATTTCTCCTCTTCGAATAATCGAAACACTTGAGATTTGAAGTTGTCCGTTCATTCCAATGAAGAGTTGAATTATTTGTCCATTAGACTTACAAAAATCATTACCGTTCGCTAATAGGAGAAATTTGATATTTCTAACAAAATGGTAAATCCTGAAGGCAAAGGGTAATATCACGGCAGTACTTCACCTCTATGGTTACCCTAGGTTAGGGATGCTATTACTCCTTCTTGGGGCCCATGTTGTGCTGGAATCAAATTCTAAGGATTTAGTTGTTCTTCTATGGATGATAAAAAAGTGATGTGAGTAAATCTACCAAAAATGTAAATAACGTTGTTGACGGCAGCGCTGTCCAAATATTCTTCCTCCGCTGGTTATGAAATATTATAGCTCTTAGGATATGAGATCTCCTCCCTTAACTCAGTAGATCTCTCCATATATTTCCCATGAAAATAGCCTGGGTTGTAGTTATAACACTTTCATGTTTCTACCATTCGAGATTCGAATAGTTCGAAAATTTGTAAAATTCAATTCAAGGGAAATCCGACTAATACTCACCGCATAGATCACCACTTGTTTGGCCATTGCTCTTTGTGACGGTAAACAATCGCTCCATCTGTGCTTTTATAGAGATTCCCAACTTATTTTTAGTGTAACCACAGAAATATTGACCTAGAACTGGCACTATTTCGTCTCACCATTGTACTCAGCTTGTTTTCAAACAGCATCAGGCATATCCACACTAGCCCTCCTTTTGTGCTTCTCGCGTACCTTCCTTTATTAAAACCTGTCTAATACACAGGATTCTCTGCGATATACAGTCTGCAGTTCTGTGTATGATAATTTCCATGTTATTATCAAACATTTGCAGCATTTCTAACGAAAATTTGGATTCTAGTTAAGGTGAATTTTTAAACTAACCGTTGTTGATTTCCTTTTTGAGTTTTAGAGCAAGATAATCATTAATCTTACCCTACGTAGCCGCTCCTGCTCCCACGTAGGAAGTATATGCTCGAAGCTGGTTCCAACACGAACAGGGCCTGTATTCATCATTGGAAGGGTAAGTAGTCCTACACCCATGGGTATGATTACTCACGTTTACACACTTACCATTGGTAATATCAATGATGTGTCTTTGCCTAGAACATATGTAGATCAGTCAGATGAAGGAACCGTTCGAGTTTGCAGCAAGGGAGGATATTTCGAGTAATTTTTCAGGGATTTTTTTTGCATCTCTTTTCTCACCCATGGTATTATCTACTTCTAAGCCTCTCTCTTTGTACATGGCCCGGATGCATCATTGAAATTATCCATGGCAAACGTGTTAGCGTACCCAAATTTACCCTTTACCTGGCACCCATCAACACTTTTGCCCACTTGTAACCTTTAAGTATGAGATTACACGTCCACCCAGTTATGCATCCTGGTCCAGACACGCGTAGTCTTAGTAGTACCTCCTGAATCTTCTCAGCTGTAGCTGTGAGAAATAGGTCATCTCCAGACCTTTTGAGAAAATCTGAAGTCAAAAGTTGGTGTAGAGATCGAAGGTAGGTGAGAAGTGGAGTGATGAAACAAAAAATCTAATAATTGACACTTGGAAAGGAAAATGGAGCCGTGCAATAGGTCAGTTAGGTCTAAACAGCTAAAAGTTATACGAGAAGCATTAAGTTGCCAGTATTCCGTACATAGATGTTCTAACCGAAAGAAGTCCTGTTGTCTGGTTTATTCTTTACCTTGTGCAGTCGTTCTCTCAGAAGTTGTCGCGTTTAGGTAGTGGATGTCACAACTTATGGACATAAAACTTTTGGGCTAACGTGATATTGAGATTATGGCTTCGATCTGCAAGAGAAAGGATGTGTTGACAGACGACTGGATTTGGAGTCAGATTTGCTGGATTTTGGTCGGATTTCTCCAGATCGTAGTTCTGTTATTATTTAGCTTATTAGTTTTTACTTTTATTTTCTAGGATCTCGGAGATGAGGACGTGATTCGGTGGCATACATAAGTAGCTACAAGAAGGATTTCTCTCCTCTGACAAGCTCCTCTAGCAAGCTTCGGAAAAGGTTTGAATGGCTACATTTGTATCGTAAAAAGTGACAGGTACGAATCTTAAGTATATGCATGAACACGTTACTATCGAATTGTGCAAATCTGCATTTTTGTAGTTTTTCATTCGGAATCTCAGAATGTTTGCGCCATTGCCGATTCAAAAACATAATGCCTGTGATATTGTTCCGCCGTGTTCTTACCATTCTCTGCAGCAATATCTTGAACATCTTTGAGTTCTCGTATACTTCTTGTTGTTCTGAGTTGTTACTGCTTTTAAGAAATCGTCGTTTTATTATGCTGTTCAATAAAAAATTTCTATCATATTTATATTCCTGAAACTAGGATATATCCGAGCTTTCCTTCTGCAGTTTCACAATGTCCTGCATTTTGTGTAATTCTTGACATTTACTGGCTAGCGCTCATACGGGCAAACTACTCCTCTTTGACCGAACGATAACCAGTTCAGGTCTGATCAACCGTAGATTTTCTGAATGATGAAAACATACATTATTTGGTGGAAAGTTAATGAAATTTATTCTACTGACTAGAAAAGAACATTGGTAGATTTGCCAGTGATAGAACAGTCGTGGTTCACCTGCTGGTTTGTGAGGTGGATTCATTTTTGGCCTAGTTGATTGAATGGTCGCGTTTAGAAGTCGGAAAAATGATTGATGGCTTCGACTCAGACGTATTGTCGGAAGGACCGCAGCAGAAAGAGATCGCGCTCATGTGGTTAAGAAGCGAGAGACGCAGAGATAAAAATGTTCGGAAGAACCGCAGCAGAGTGTAGGAAACCGGAAGGACCGCAGGTCACCTGTCGGTTCTTCCGGTTTTCTGCTGCGATCCTTCCGAAAAATTGTCTGAGGAGAGAGTTTGCCTCTCATTTGTGATCGAGACTGGCAAACATCTGCATGCCCTGCACCAGTTTGCAAATTTATGCCACGTTGACTAGTTTGCGAAGACCCATACCAAGGTTAAACCAAACCCTCTACCCAAAATGCCGCGAAAAACCTGAAAATGCTGGGCACCGCTGTTCGCAGGGTAAGTTGACCTTTTTAGAAGGAGTGGAAGACGAAAGAAAAATCGCACTGCATCCATAGGAGAGCAGAAGAAATTTGGGGGTTACTGCGATGTTGAATGAGATGAAGGAGCTCGTTGAGAGTTCAGAGTTGGAATTTTAACGGGACCTTGACGGGTTTCTTGAACTATGCATTCTCTGTAAGGCTGCGGGTGCATAATGGGCTTAGTTTGTTCCCATCTTCCATCTGTTTATAGTTGAGCAATGTTGCGCAATAGCTGCTTCGGGAATAGATTGGGCGATCTCTGTACACGCATCTGAGGAACTGCTCTATTTAGTATTATTGTTTTCACGATATTTGCAGTAAGTTCTCAAGGTCTACGTGACGTCATCCCCGGCACAAGGAAGTGACTATGAATTTGGTGGGTTTCAATTCCTTTTGTGCTCCAAATGACTGCTTGGAGTTCTTATGAACACCAACAATTTCAGTCCTTCTCACCTCTTTTTTTTGCTTTCGCGGGGGTCATGGCACTCTTGTTGCCTCGAACTTTTTCAAAATCGAGTTCCTTGAACCCCTTCTTCCTGATGTTTTGCTTCACTTCTGATTTTTCCTAAGTCCTTGAACTGGAATATAATGCTTCCCTGTTTAGGCAGATTCTTTGGCAGATCCAGCAAAATGTCAAGTTATCGAACGCTTGGCATATAATTCGTCGCCGGAAGTACTAGATGCTTGGCAAAACGCAGCCAATACATTGGCCTTTACCTATGAGAGGATCCTTCAACTATCGTCGCCTTCGTTCTGGAGCAGCGTCATATACAATAAGACGATCATGCAGTCGTTTGATGCCGTACTGGAGGCGATTCCTAGGTGTGCCCGGTTATCTGTATTCCTTTTTGTTCCACTTTAGCCGAAAAATGTTCCAGGCGCTTTGAAATTGATGAGTATCGGCTAGTATTCGGCTGGGATCCGTCTGTAGCGATGGCAGCTAGTCGTCTCTACAACTCTGCGCTAGCCATTTTTCTACGTGTGGCTGTTTACAATAAGAAGATTGTAAGCGCTTCTATATCTACCTATGTAGTACTGTAATGAAATAACTGTTTCCATTCAGGACTCCTCAATGCCGCAGAAGCTGTACTTGGAAGCTGTAAGAGATCGAGGAGTGATGCCTGCAAGGAGACTAGCGAGTGCTCTATCCTTTTTTGCTGGGCATGGTCAGCTAATGGTAGAGGTATGCATTGATGTACTAAATTTTCACTTTTAACATAATTTTTGTGCATTTACGGACTTATGAAGTGAATGCTTCTAATGAAGCAGACCTTTTCTGTGCACGTATTCGAGTAGATAGTTTCCTAGCATTTTTCTGAAAAAAAATTTGTGTACGAGTTTTCGGGGTCTTAAATGTCATTCGTCCATTAACAATTAACCATTTCTCATTCCTTGCTAATGACATTTATTCATTAACCTTTGAACAGTAGTAAGGTTAAAAGTTTTTTTAAATAAAATAAAAAATTACTGAGTAATAGTTTTTTTTTGAATACTGGGATAAGTTAGAACGTGTTGAAGTGAATTGATTGTACAACATTTTTTGAAGAAGTGCGCTGCTGCTGCCGCGCCGCGCAGGAGGTGCAGCGCGGCAGGCCAGCGAAGATCTGCATTCTAAACTCTTTTACTGTCGCTCTAGGTATACACGCACTATTTCAGAGTTTTCAATTTTTTTGTGTTGCTTTTACGTTCTTATTTTTTATATTTTATTATATAGGTTGCTTTTCTCCGCTTTTGAAACTTTTTTTTTGCTCAATTTTAGCGATACAAAAGAAGTCAGTCCCTATTTAGATAGCCAGAAGGCGTGGACTCATTGATCCGAGCTTTTCCAATGACTCAGCCAAAATTTGCTTCGAATTGAGCGAGGTGAATATTTTTGGGCAGTTTATTTTATTTTCCAACATCAGCCGTTCGCGTTATGGCGAAGCGGATGCTGCGGCGTTCGTCAATTTGCGTTGTAGATGAAATAAATTCTATTTGTAGACGATTTCATCTATGGAGAAGGATGCAACTCGTTTGATGCAAGAGTTCTACGCCAGAGAAGGAGTAGTAAAATTGAGGGTTGCTAAGCTGGTCGATGATTGGTTTTGTACTGTCATGGCGCTGTGCCGGGATAGCAATGCCATTGTGGACATACTGTCCCAAGCTGGACTCTTGAAGGATGCGAGTAGATATGCGTCGGGGTTAGCTGCTACCGAACTTGGTGTTTCTTTCTGACGTATTCCACGTAATTTTCATGCTTTTTTTTCAGTATTCCTGCTCTAGTACAATGTGTGGATAGACTGTTCACCACAGAGTTCATAATGGACGTGGCAATGACGCTTTCCGACTACCCTTTGAGGTTACCACATGCTATACCCATTTCTACCCGCATAAGCTACTTTTAACAGCTTTTCGATTTTCTAGGCGACTTCTGCGTCTACATACGCAGGTGCTGCAGTCTGGTATCGATTTTTACCATACAGTTCTTGTCAGGATGTCCACAGATCAGAAAGCTGCTACGATTCTGTCAGTGCTGGAGCTTGAACGGTATGTACTTGAACCTCTTTTCTGTACTTGTCTGCAGTTGCGGACTTGCTGTTTTTTTTTTGACGTCTATAGTTAACGCTTGCTTTACAGCTTCATCTTTTTGCTGAATGAGAAGCAAAATCTACTGGAGCTCGTTGAAGGTTGTCAAAAAGAGCAACAGGATTACATCAAAAGAGCATTGGAGAGTGCGTGCGAGTCACAGAGAGCTGAGACAGTTAGAGAGCTGGAAAAGTGTGGTCTGCTCACGGTACGAGTATTATAAGTTTCACTCTTTGATCCGTTATCGTTAGCAAAGCACTGATTACTTGGGGCTGGATCAGTTCCAGATAGAATCGAAGAGCAAAGGTATGTATGAGGAGCGGACTTTCCATTTCTTGATTTTTTAGCTTTTTTAAATATTTTTTGCAAGCTTCCTGTTCTTTAATGAGTAGTTACAACTTGCACGTGAAACATTTCACGCTGGGGTCTGATGCTGGTTTAACATTGCAAGTGGATATAGCCGTTACGATATCAAATTGAATAATGTTGACATCCAGATATATGATATCTGAAAAAAAAAGCGAATGAAAAAAATTAAGTGACGCATACTCCAGAGCAGCCCATTAGTCAGTGTTTCAGTCTTACTATGTATAAGAGCACAAAAAGACGCTGTCGGCAACAGTTCGTGTCGATCAACGAAAATATTGGAGAATCGAGTGAGTCGGGCTTTTGCCCCTGAAGGAAAACAAATTTGACAGATGTCCCTTATTCGGGGTCTACTTATTCGGCCGAAGTGAGCACTTTTGGAACCATGTACCCATGCATTAGTTCCCTAATATGTTAGCTAAGCGTCAACAAGCCAATTTCTTCCAATTCGGTGGAATCAGCGAGTAATGGTGCTTTCTGGATTCCATTTTATGCAGGTCCACGTACTGCACAGCGAGACTAACTCCATGATTCTAGGGTCTTGGCGACGTCAATCGCCTGAGCGATAGCGCACGACAAGCTCTAGAAGAGATATCTCAGATATTTCCACATCTGTCCGTTCAGTATATTCACGTGAGTCGTTGCATCGATCGATATCCATGCTTACAACTACTAGGGATAAACACTACGTATACCTCATGAAAGTTGTTGATTAAAAAGACTGAACAGTATCCATTTAAAGCTGATCGTCATGTCTTCGGCATGTTGATCAATTTTTGTAGGCAGAGTGGGTTTTGCACATAAATTTGAATGTGTCTATGGGCCACAGTGTAAGGTACTGTAGAATACCGTACTTTTGGGCTAGTAGGATGAAGAGGGTTGGCACTAGCCACATGTGTTTAGCCGCGTATCAGTAGAAGTGGTAGAGCAACTAGCAAGAACTAGCGAAGAATTTTCTGAGACTTCTATTAATGCCAAAAACCTAAACGTGATTTACAGCTCTGCTTACGTCACTTCGGATACGACGCTTCGAAGGTTATAGATGCGCTATTAGCGCGCGACGAATCGCTGCCGCTGGCACTGCGTCGTGTCGAAGCAGCGAATCTGATGCCTAGATCGACAGCGCCGCCGACGTTGCCTGCGTTTTCGTTCCAGAACGATGGTTGGTTTGCTGATTGTTGCAGAAATTTGGGGACAAATGATTTTTGTTTTAGAACTGGTGCTGTCAGCGCTTCCACGTCCACAACGGGCTGCGACACTATCCTCTAACTCATTAGCTCAAGGAGTGAAGGAGCCAGAAGGGAAGAATGTGTTTAAGGTATAGTGCTTTTCGTTTGCCTCCCTCTCCTCGTGTTATTTTTTCTTTTCATCATTATCACTGTCATTATCTGCCTGTGTGCCAGTCTTCCTCTGCTTCTTTTTCTACCTCTCCGTCTTTTTGTCCATATTAGGGATGGTTGAGAATAGCTGTTTCCTCTTCAGGGTCTGATCAGTCTTGCGCCTGTAGTACCTGCGCAACCGAATGCTACCATCAAACCGGAAACGGCAGAGAAACCCATCAGCGAGGTAAGCTGCGATTTCCTGAACTGTCCAGTTTCTCAACCGCACAATTACTTGTTCATTTAGGTAATGAAGAAGCTCAAAGATGCCTTAGAAGCTCTTAAACTCCGTGCAGCCGGAGTAGAAGACACTTTTGAGCCTCAATTCGGGGTTAATGGCGAACGTCTAGTGCCTATGCCAACGGCTAAGAAGTGAATTACCCACTTAATACTCGACTACCTACACTAACCAGGTTGATTAAGATATGCTGGCATCAAAAAGTTCAAAGTATCCGAGGCAGACAAGGTGGCGATCCGCCCATCGTACGAGAAATATCGCTACGAAACGCCAGATGACGACAATGTTTATGATGATGAGTATGATGATGGATATGAGCAGAGAGAATTCAAAGTGGAGCCGTTGAAGTGAGTTCATTTTATGACGTCATCTTTATAGAAATTTCTTGGGTTGCACATGTTTAGTGCTCAATCGTCATCGGAAGAGAGTGGCACTGAGGAGTCGGAAGGATCCGACACTGTTTCCAGCAAAGCTCCGCAGAGCAAGTCAACTCGCGGTCGAGGCGCAAGCGCTCGAGGTGCGGGTCCGAGCCCAGCCAGGGGAGGGTCTAGTGGTGAGCGTTTATTTCAGTCTTTTTGGTCGTTCATGCATGTCTCTGATTGGCCAGCCCCGCCCACCATGTTATTGAGTACGAATTCAACCAAAAAATCGATGATATTGCATTACTTCATTGAACAGAATAGTTCCAGTGGAAGTATAACAATGTATTTAAATTTGTTCTCCGCTCATTTCTCTGACTCCTTTCTACATTTATCACCCAGCGCAAGTTGGTAAAGGGAAGCTGGAAACTTTAGTCCTTCTATAACTTTATGTATTCGCTGACCAATCATGGACTGGGAATATCCCGCCCATTTCGTATATGATGAATACTTTTCTGTAAATCGTAGGGCCTTACCGCATCACCGAGTCCTGTGCTATGCCTGAAGCAGCTGAATTCTCATTTTGCTTGATTTTGACATTTCCGTAAGTGATTTTTATTGCTTGGCCATATTTTCGTATTTGTAGGTAACAACGTGAAAGGCGGAACAGAAGAACAAACATCGGCATCCTCAGGAAGTAAGTTCCAGGGAGTATTTCTACCCATATCCATGTGAATCCTTTCTGACCGCTGTCAGCGATCTACCTAATTAGTCAATGTGTTTGGCGATTATTGATTTTTAACGCTGTTATTCAGATGTGACCTCACGAAGTAATTATACCGGAGGTAGACAACGACAAATGAAGGAAAGACACAAGAACGCGTACAAACAACGCGGTGCCGACAGAAAGATGCGCGGAGCGTACTGATCGATATATCGATTTTTGTTAACTTGGGATTGTGGTATAAATTTTCATATTCATTATAAAGACTTTCATCCTAGGATGATTTGACAGCCGTGACTGTGTTGTTTCAATGTTTACGAGAAAAATACTGTTGGCATCAACGATTTGGAGGAGGTGTGGAGGGGGCGTGGCTTCTTGTTAACCTGGCCAAAAAATATTTATTGGCTACACAATTGAACACGTACATAGGAATGAACATCTACAGTATAGGGGCGAATTGGTCTGAGTTAGTGAAGAACACCTCGCTCCTACCTCATCCCTCCCCTGTCGCTGCTCCAAATCGAGTTTTATGTGCGCTTCTCCGCTCCCTGTAATCAGCTGCTTTCATCTTGGACCACGGAGACATGTTTTGAGCACTGTCGACCTCTTTTACCAATGTAATTCTTACACTATTATCAGTTACCTTCGCCGCTGGGGCATCAGTAGTTGCTGTAGGATCCACAGTAACTGGTGGAGAAACATGCATCAGTTGATATAACGCTTGTGGATTATGGTTATATAATTCACGAATCTTCTCTAGGATTTCTTCGCGTGGCGTTGCCTCAGTAGTTCCTAAATTAATGGCTGTTTTAATTGTTGTTGATGAAAGATTAGCGTCCCGGAAGCTGTTTTTTTGTGATTGCTATGACACCTATCTCATTTGGGCTAAATATTGAAATTGTGCCTGACGCAATTTGCATGGGCTGTAGAGAGTGGAACAAGCGCGATTGATTCTGTACCAGATGGAAATTGGTACTCATGGAAATGAATGAAAAAAAGCTTGAATAATTCAAAAGTAACTATGAGGAAAGGTGGGAGAAGCGGTGGTAACTCGAAAAGTTAAGATTACAGTATCGCGGTCCATTAAAATCCCACTGAGGTTCCGGGGCGATTTCATCCTTCCACGATTGCCAGCGAGTTCGGTGTAATGTAGCTCAGTGTGAGCATTGTAATGTACATATATTGTAATGTATATTGTAATGTAGATATATTGTACATTACATTGTGAGAAACTAGTGACGGTTGTTTTCATATATTGTGAAGTATATGTATGTATTGTAAAGTTTCGTTAGGATCTAAAGAAGATGCTAAGCGCCGAAAGCTCATCAAGTAAATCTTACACGAAGCTCTCTCTCCACCTACGCTGGAAACAAAATACGTAATGTTCAACTTCGGATCGCAATGCTATGTCCAGTACATAGCTAGAAGGCGACTGTCTTTGAAACCATTAAAAAGTCTCATTTCTGAACAGTTATCTCATGTGCAATGCTTACTAGTCGAGTGCTGGAAATGCAGCGTAGAAATCACCGTCATATGTATACCTTACTTATATTTATACTCCAATATTTACCTCGAAATACTCCTTGATAGAAGAGTAACAGAGTGATCTGGAAGCGTACGAAATCAACAAATGCAGGTGAATCTCTTTTTACTTACCAGACGCAGCACTAATCCACTAGCCATCCTTTGTTGATGTATGTACTCCGTCAAATGCTTTTATAGGGATTTCTAGCTTGTTTTTAGTTCAACATATTCCTATTTACCAGACATTGCCCTAAGTTCTTTCAGCGTGCCTCATCGTTGTTCTCGGTGGCATGTTAGTCAGAAGGGCACTTTTCCATCATGGGTTCTCGCTTTGTTACTGTTCATACACTCCTTTATTGTAATCATGCAATGTACAAACATTTGTAGACTATACTCATGTGTACAGTTGACTTGCGCGTCAATGCTGTGCCTCCTCCTTTCATGAAGTGGTGACGTCCTGGTTAAAAATAGAAATGATGAGTCAACATTGCTGAAGTAGCTCGAGCCACTAGAGTGAAAGTTTTCTAGCAACCATTTAACTTAATGCCCCTTTTTTGCAAGAGTTCTTTCGCTTGGGATATGTGATCAAAGGGGCGCAATTTTTGGTGTTCTATAGCTGATTCTCTAACCTTTTGTACTTGGCCTCCATGTTGTCTACGCGTTTCCATAATGAAATGATGTTGACCTCCTAGAAAAACATGATCACCGTCTGAGGTGGGCTTTCCGTACAGGATGACCTGCCTTCAGATGTTGTGAATGCTCCATTGCTCCGTAAGATGAGGGAGGGTGACCGAACCAAAGCAGTGGTTTGACGAAATAACTGATATTAAACCTTCACTAGGAAGGTTTCTGAAGTCCACTTTTTGCTGATATGATGAAGGCGAAGAGGCTACACAGCAGCTGTACTCATGGGTATCACCAGCACGTCATCTAATTCCTCCCAGGTTTCTTTGGTTTTCAGAAAACCAAGTGCGGTTCTTCTTGGACGTGTACTCTTTCCCCTCTCCAAGTTTTGACAAAGACGAACGACTACTTCCTTATTGAGGTAATGAGATCACATGTTGTAACGTTGCTGCTGATTCGGAATTCGCAGAAGTGAGACCAAGTTAATTTGCTTGTCCTATACCTCTGTGTACATGGTCATTGGACTTGCTAACCTTCTATTCCACAAAAAGTCACTCATCTTGTTCATGTACGGTACACTGAATATTTCGAAGAAAAAGATAATCACGACGATGTGGTAGAAAACCTCCGAAAATTCGAAAGCTAAAGCCATGATCATAATTGGTGCCTAACCACAGCTGAAGACTTTTAAAACACCATGTAGCTTGCGTCTTCCAAATAACACTTGCACTGTTTGAAAGTGATGAACTAAAACAGGACATCTTCTTTGAAAATAGATATACCAGAGGTACCGCTAGTTCACGGAGCCCGTACTCGGTTCCTGACGGCATTGCACTGGTGCTGCACTCGCTTGTCTGAAAGGATCAACACAGTCGTTCGGAAATGTTCGCTCCCAGTACGTCTTGCACTTCTACCACCCACACTCAAAGAGATGTTAACAGCTTCACGCATTTACGAAGCAGGATGCGACCGGAGCTGGTGTAGTATTGCAGTGAACAGAAGATCTGTCGCTTGGAGGATACCGTTTATACCATCACGTGCACCGGATGCGGTCAGCAGTATGTGGGAGAGACAGAGACCGCTTAGAAAAAAATTGAACGAGCACCGACTTGCATTCACTCATCCACAATCATATCCCAGCGATAGTTTCTCCAGGCACCGCAGGACAATGCACATACGAGTCTACGTCACGGATTTTGAATACTTAGGCAATTCTAGCAGGCCTTCCGCGGGCGCGTTCAGGCCCAGCGGCCGGCCCGTGTGCCATTTTAGTGGGCGAGGCTTGTCAGCGGACCTTCTGCCTGCCATATTTGCTAGCGGAGTTGCTAGCCGGTGGGCCGCCTGCTATATTAGTAGGGCGATACTTGCCAAAACTTCTTCTTGTCAACGAGTTCTTGGCCGGACGCAGTTCTTGACCCGACGTAGTTCTTGGCCCGACTTCTATAGAAGTGCTGCATCATGAAGTCATTCTGAGCAACTTTAGTTCTCAGGGATATAGGTTTGATAGAGCTGCTATTTCCTGCTATTTGTTCTTTATTTTAGGACACTCTCTATTCTGTGACTTTCGGAACAATCGGACCATTAGTGTTATCTACCTATCAGATAGTGCTTTCTTTTTCTATAATAATATTTACATTATTTGAAGCCGTGGGTGGTTAAATTTTTATCTGGTTTATTTTATAGTGTGCAAACCCAAATATTGTATGTACATAGCTAGATGCACAATCTCTCACAAAATGCACTTCGTAGACGTTGCGTAATGTTGTTGTATCCCTTCTAAATATACACAGACAAAGATCAGTTCCAGAATTAAATTCGAGCACAAAGGCGTCAAGCTGTAGGCATAACATAGCAGTACTGTATGGGATGATAACAGCTTTGGATTAGGTGACGAAGTTTGTTTGGAGTTGTAACGAAAGAGACAAATATTGAATCCAGTACGGATTACTGCAATCTCTCACAAAGGGGTTCGGGTGGACTTTGGAACACTCCAGACAATAATGTGCTAACCGATAAGCTGGGTAAAACAACATGCATTTATTTACTAATCTCGAAATTTAGCTTTCTATCAATGCACTTTGACAAAATCACGTTGTCTCGTCGTTTTCACCAGCGGCAAAGAGCGTCACCATCACATTGCCCTGCTGGGCAATCGGCGCACACTCTACCTACTCTGTAGACGTGTTCGTTTACTCTGTTGCCGCTGAAATCGGAAGAACATAGTTTTTTTTTTCTGTGGAAACAATGCTAAGAAAAGAAAAATTCATACCCGGGTTTGTACATGCACACAGTGTAGAAGAACGATCCACAATGTTTTACTGAACAGCCGAGGTAGATGTTGTCCCACCAAGCCATCTGGAACATTTCGTGGTTTTGTCGCGACGTCTAGTCATCTGAAATTATACACGGAGGGCATACCTTCGACCAACTCAAAACATTGTTTGCTCCTCTTTTCGGCTCTCCCGAGTCGAACAACATGTTTGATTTTATGCCATTGTTTGCTAGTTGGCTCCACCATGTCGTCATGGCCTAATAATTAATAGGATTACTATTGTATTTGCGAAATATGGGCATAATTTACAGCCTGTACAGCTCCTTCCTTAGTTGCGCGCGGGTTGTTCAGAACGTGACGGTTCACTTTGTATCCCGGGTGGGTATGCTCTGGCAGCCCGCCAGTTTGACAGGTATGTACATACTGTTGTGCATGTGACTCGGCGTCACAGTTATATTTCTAAATTTGTAAAGTATTATCCATCGGGAATTCGGCAATGAACTCTGTAGTATTATGCTTACCATGCGATAAATAATCCTAGCAGGAGGGGCTGTTCCCCACCCCTTACTCTTTTCAGTTTGCCCTCTAGCTAGGCTTCCTCTGAAACTGCAGGTACTAAGAAGAACAAATTCATTTTCTGACTGCATTTTACCTCAGTCTGTTGTGCGTGTTCAAAAATTGACTCCTCAGTGCGTTACTAAGTTGCGGGTTGCCACAGTTAGGCTCTGAAAAAGACAAGCTATTTTAGTACTAGGACTGCTCCTCTACCGATTACAGGGTTTATTGAATCCGTATAACATAAATGTTTACTGCGTCAGTTTTCCTGATTCTCAACGTTATTTTAGAAAGTGCTTGTGCACTAACCTGCGAGAGTATTTATTTCATGGAGTTTCTGATAATACTGCTTAGCAATTTTTCTGCTTTTTGTAATAGTTTCTCTTTCAGTTGTCGTTGTACGCGGAAGGCCGTCAGCCAAGTCCTTCTCAGACTTCTACACTATGAAATTTTACTTATTCTACAAATGTAAGTGGCTCACTCTTGGATGTACAACATTTACAGTGTCTGGATAGGGAAAAACATCCTTGTAGTATCAAAAAAAAATGAGAAAAGACATTTCCGCGACATGGCCCTAGCCACACGCCGGAAAGTGGTCTTGTAGAGAATCAAATTGTGGAGGGGAAGTCTCTCTCAAGGATCAGGCAGCTCCTTCTTTTCATATGAATACGATCAATAATTTTCGATGCAGCGTTCTATGGTACAGGAGAACTACAGATGCTGTAAAGAAGTGAAAATTTGGGTGATCCGCTATGTTCTTCCATCACGTACTGAATATTTAGAGAGAGTGTACGTTCCTTAGGGAGAGGTAGAACCGTTACAGGTTACGGGGAGGATACTCCTTGAATGAAGCAGTTCAACTTCTTTTTCAACTCAAACTGACGGTTACATTCTTTAAAATTAACACAGAGCTTCAATTTAGAGCATTACACGAGAACAGAAAGCGGAAAAAATTACTTGGCCAAGGCTTTCTTGTTGGCGGAGATGTAGTCGTTGGAGCCGCGGTAGTTGTAGAGGTAGGACGTGCAGTAGTTGTTGGCGGCGTTGTCGTTGTTGTTGGTGCAGCAGTTGTAGTTGGAACTGTTGTTAGCATGTCAATGGTCATTATGGTATCGGTGGAAGTCTTACCTGTTGTGGCGTCTGTAGTTGAACTCTCTGTGGTAGTGGTGTCGGTAGTAGTGGTTTCAGTTGTCGTATCGGTTGTTGTATCGGTGGTGGTGGTTTCGGTGGTAGCGGTATCAGTGGTAGTGGTGTCAGCGGTAGTGGTATCTGAAGTAGTTGCGTCAGCAGTCGTTGTCACAGCTGTAGTTGTGGTATCAGTTGTTGTCGCATCGGTTGTTGTTGTATCGGTCGTAGTAGTAACGGTGGTTGCCGTATCAGACGTAGTCGTAGCTGCATCGGTTGTTGTTGTATCTGCTGGTGCTGATGGTGCTCTAGCCTTTAATGTGACAGAAGTAGTTGGTGCACCCGACGTTGAAGTATCTCCAGTAGTCGTGGCGCTGGTAGTCGTTGCAGCCGTCGTCGTCAGCGCACTAGTAGTTGAAGAAGGATTTACGGTTATTGGAGGAGTAACCATTAGTATATCGTAGAACGCTTGAGGATCCTTAAGGAATAATTCTCTAAGTTCATCCAGGAATTCAGAGAGCGATTTTTGCTTAGTTGTTGTTGTTGTGGCTGTTGTTGTTGTTGATGGAGCAACTGTTACTGGAGGGGTAACCATTAGCACATCGTAAAATGCCTTAGGATCTCGAAGGAATAAATCCTGAAGCTCGTCCAGGATTTCCTGATACGATTTCACTTTAGTTGTTGTTGTTGAAGCGGTGGTTGTTATAGCAGTACTTGCAGTGACTGACGTAGAAATGTCAGTGGTAGTTGCATCGGTGGTAGTGGAATCCTTTGTTGTCGAGTCGGTTATAATTGTTTCGGTTGTGGTTGTGTCGGTGGTAGTTATCTCGGTAGTCGTTGTCACAGCGATAGTTGACGTATCGGTTGTTGTAGTATCAGATGTTGTCGAGTCGGTTGTAGTTGTGTCGGTGGTAGTTGTATCGGGAGTTGTTGTCACAGCGATAGTTGACGTATCGGTTGTTGTAGTATCAGATGTTGTCGAGTCGGTTGTAGTTGTGTCGGTGGTAGTTGTATCGGGAGTTGTTGTCGCAGCGGTAGTTGACGTAGCGGTTGTTGTAGTATCGGTTGTTGTAGTATCGGTTGTTGTAGTATCGGTTGTTGTAGTATCAGATGTTGTCAAGTCGGTTGTAGTTGTGTCGGTGGTAGTTGTGTCGGTGGTAGTTGCATCGGTAGTCGTTGTCATAGCGCTAGCTGTCGTATCGGTTGTTGTAGTATCGGTTGTTGTAGTATCAGATGTTGTCAAGTCGGTTGTAGTTGTGTCGGTGGTAGTGGTATCTGTGGTGATGGTGTCAGTGGTAGTAGAATCTGACGTGTCAGTAGTCGTTGTCACAGTAGGAGTAGTTGAATCGGTGGTAGTGGAGTCCGTTGTTGTCGTATCGGTAGTAGTGGTATCGGTTGTAGTTGTGTCAGTGGTAGTTGTGTCGGTCGTCGTTGTCACAGCGGAAGTTGTTGTATCGGTGGTAGTGGAGTCCGTTGTTGTCGAGTCGGTTGTAGTTGTGTCGGTTGTGGTTGTGTCGGTGGTAGTTATCTCGGTAGTCGTTGTCACAGCGATAGTTGACGTATCGGTTGTTGTAGTATCAGACGTTGTCGAGTCGGTTGTAGTTGTGTCGGTGGTAGTTGTATCGGGAGTTGTTGTCGCAGCGGTGGTTGACGTATCGGTTGCTGTAGTATCAGATGTTGTCGTATCGGTAGTAGTGGTATCGATTGTAGTTGTGTCGGTGGTAGTGGTATCTGTGGTGGTGGTGTCAGTGGTAGTAGAATCTGACGTAGTTGTGTCGGTAGTCGTTGTCACAGTAGTTGTTGTATCGGTAGTAGTGGTATCGGTTGTAGTTGTGTCGGTGGTAGTGGTTTCTATGGTGGTAGTGTCGGTGGTAGTGGTATCGGTTGTAGTTGTGTCAGTGGTAGTTGTGTCGGTCGTCGTTGTCACAGCGGAAGTTGTTGTATCGGTGGTAGTGGAGTCCGTTGTTGTCGAGCCGGTTGTAGTTGTGTCAGTTGTGGTTGTGTCGGTGGTAGTTATCTCGGTAGTCGTTGTCACAGCGGGAGTTGTTGTATCGGTGGTAGTAGAGTCCGTTGTTGTCGAGCCGGTTGTAGTTGTGTCAGTTGTGGTTGTGTCGGTGGTAGTTATCTCGGTAGTCGTTGTCACAGCGGGAGTTGTTGTATCGGTGGTAGTGGAGTCCGTTGTTGTCGAATCGGTTGTAGTTGTGTCAGTTGTGGTTGTGTCGGTGGTAGTTATCTCGGTAGTCGTTGTCACAGCGATAGTTGACGTATCGGTTGTTGTAGTATCAGATGTTGTCGTATCGGTAGTAGTGGTATCGATTGTAGTTGTGTCGGTGGTAGTGGTTTCTATGGTTGTAGTGTCGGTGGTAGTGGTATCGGTTGTAGTTGTGTCGGTCGTCGTTGTCACAGAGGGAGTTGTTGTATCAGTTGTTGTAGTATCAGATGTTGTCGAGTCGGTTGTTGTCGAGTCGGTTGTAGTTGTGTCGATGGTAGTGGTATCTGTGGTGGTGGTGTCAATGGTAGTAGAATCTGACGTAGTTGTGTCGGTAGTCGTTGTCACAGTAGGAGTTGTTGTATCGGTGGTAGTAGAGTCCGTTGTTGTCGAGTCGGTTGTAGTTGTGTCAGTTGTGGTTGTGTCGGTGGTAGTTATCTCGGTAGTCGTTGTCACAGCGGGAGTTGTTGTATCGGTGGTAGTGGAGTCCGTTGTTGTCGAGTCGGTTGTAGTTGTGTCAGTTGTGGTTGTGTCGGTGCTAGTTATCTCGGTAGTCGTTGTCACAGCGATGGTTGACGTATCGGTTGTTGTAGTATCAGATGTTGTCGAGTCGGTTGTAGTTGTGTCGGTGGTAGTTGTATCGGGAGTTGTTGTCGCAGCGGTAGCTGACGTATCGGTTGTTGTAGTATCGGTTGTTGTAGTATCAGATGTTGTCGAGTCGGTTGTTGTCGAGTCGGTTGTGGTTGTGTCGGTGGTAGTGGTATCTGTGGTGGTGGTGTCAGTGGTAGTAGAATCTGACGTAATTGTGTCGGTAGTCGTTGTCACAGTAGGAGTTGTTGTATCGGTGGTAGTGGTATCCGTTGTTGTCGAGCCGGTTGTAGTTGTGTCAGTTGTGGTTGTGTCGGTGGTAGTTATTTCGGTAGTCGTTGTCACAGCGGGAGTTGTTGTATCGGTGGTAGTGGAGTCCGTTGTTGTCGAATCGGTTGTAGTTGTGTCAGTTGTGGTTGTGTCGGTGGTAGTTATCTCGGTAGTCGTTGTCACAGCGATAGTTGACGTATCGGTTGTTGTAGTATCAGATGTTGTCGTATCGGTAGTAGTGGTATCGATTGTAGTTGTGTCAGTGGTAGTGGTATCTGTGGTGGTGGTGTCAGTGGTAGTAGAATCTGACGTAGTTGTGTCGGTAGTCGTTGTCACAGTAGGAGTTGTTGTATCGGTAGTAGTGGTATCGGTTGTAGTTGTGTCGGTGGTAGTGGTTTCTATGGTGGTAGTGTCGGTGGTAGTGGTATCGGTTGTAGTTGTGTCCGTCGTCGTTGTCACAGCGGGAGTTGTTGTATCAGTTGTTGTAGTATCAGATGTTGTTGAGTCGGTTGTTGTCGAGTCGGTTGTAGTTGTGCCGGTGGTAGTTGTATCGGTAGTCGTTGTCATAGAGGGAGTTGTCGTATCGGTTGTTGTAGTACCAGTTGTTGTCGAGTCGGTTGTACTTGTGTCGCTGGTAGTGGTAACTGTGGTGGTTGTATCTGACGTAGTTGTAAGTGTGGTCGTTGTTGTTGCTGGCGTTGTTGTGTCGGACGTTGTTGTGCTGCTGGTCATCGTTTCTGCTGTTGTGGTTTCAGTCTTAGTTATTGATTTGGGATCCACTGTAATTGGAGGGGTGACCTTTATTAGGTCGTACAACGCCTTTGGATCTTTGAGATATAGTTCTCGTAGCTCAGCTATGATTTCTCGAAGCGTTTTTGCTTTGGTTGTTGTTGAAACGGTGGTTGTTGCATCCGTGCTTGCTGTCGCTAAATGATAGTTGCTCAGTGTTTAATGTTTACTAGAGTTCTGTTTGCAAATAAACTTAGGATTTTGATCCTTATGCGCTTTAATGCCTACCGAGGCGGACATAAGAATTGCAACAACAGATTTTCTCTCTCATATCTTCTTCGACGGTAATGTTAAATAATTCAAATCTCACTATTTTTTCTGCTGTACATATAGCATTGGTACGTGTAAGCGTGGCTCCACTTCGTTGAATGATTCCTCCGAGAAAATATTTTTTCTAGTATGAAGTTGAAATTTGCTTACATTACCGAGGCCTACCTACAAGAAAAAGTCTCATGTGATATCTCAATCTATTGAATTGATCACAGTAGTACCGATATTGTTCTGTCTTTTCTCTCCCGAATCTATAACTCTGTCGTAAGAAATTTTCGCAATTATTGAATAATTTCAAGTATTTCAGAGTCCTTTGTCTCTGAAATCTTTTATAAGCTGAAATCTACGTTCCAATACACTACATAGGAAATTTCGCGATGTTTCTAGAAAGGTTAGGAAAGCGGAGACACTTGACACACTTGACAGAGATTGCGACTGCTGATGAGTAGCAAATTCAGCGCCTGTCCTGAACAGATGTAATGAAGGGAGACAGACACACTGCTAGGATCAGCGTGATGGAAGTTGGAATCTAGAGCTGGAAACCTCTCACCCAAAAACTATTGCGTAAACAATATTGTGGTCGGTGACTAGCTGCAAGTACACGCCACAAAAGCAGACAAGTGCTTCAGAAACTGAAAAATCACTGCAGTGAACTCTATCTGCTAGATAAGTTCTCTGTCTTTTTCGTCAGACTCTGTTGCTCTGCTCCAATGTATCGCTTCAAAGGAACCAGATAAAAATGGGAAAAGTGAGTTCAAAAATTGTGATCTCAACAAACTTTTCCAGGCTGATGAGCATACTAGCGCATAGATGCTGGACTTGATGGTATATCTACTTCGAAATTGACTCCTATGATAGAGCAAAAGCAGCGTGATCAAGGCTTTTGACGCCTCACTCAGAGACTGTCTCACTGAACAAATCTTACTTCTTCTTAGTCGGCAGTTCATGTGTGTGTGTGTGTGTGTGTGTGTGTGTGTGTGTGTGTGTGTGTGTGTGTGTGTGTGTGTGTGTGTGTGTGTGTGTGTGTGTGTGTGTGTGTGTGTGTGTGTGTGTGTGTGTGTGTGTGTGTGTGTGTGTGTGTGTGTGTGCACGTTCCGCTGAGTTCCGTGGCCACTCATTGTACATCTGTGACCTATGTAATGCTACTTTAAGAAAATTCAAAACCGTACCTTCAATTATTGCTCCGCCGAGAAGTAACAAAGTGATCTAAAAAATGCGAAAATAGTTAATGCGACAAACCATTGGCTCAGTATTGCACTTTTTCTGCCGAAAAATCTTAGGAAAAATATCCACTCAGACCTCGCCGACGGCCATTCATTTCTGATTGTTGAATCATATTAGAATCATGCTTATTTGATAGTGCGAACTCATTTCAAAAGGATATCACAGGTATGTAAGTAACGTTAAGCGTAGCTTTTTACAAAATCTTTGAAAATTCAGCATAAGGGATTATTTGATGAGTTTCACACAAACATCACTCACAGTTCTTACTGTACCATCATTCTTTCATAATTGCAGTTAGATTAGTGAAGGAATAGTAGAAAAGTGCAAATTTCAACAAGGAAACAGGAATGGCATGCAAGAGAACGTTGCTATTCGAGTTCAGCACATCATTCCTCCCCACTATGCGAACTTCATGTTTTTTCTCAATATACCTCACTAGATGCCTCGCATGCAATGAAAATGCAGAAAATGAGTGTGACTAATGTGTTCAGCGCATCGATATCTCACTATAGTCAACGCTTGGACTGGAAATTCTCCTGAGGTATTGAGGCATAAAAGTTTATTTATGGAAAGCCTTGTAATGAACTTACCAAATTCAGGACAAATTCCCTAGCCATCCTTTGTTGATGGATCCACTAATTCGGATGCTTTTATATCTGACTTGTTTTTAGTCTAACATATTGTACGTACAAAGTTTTGCTCTCTACGTCCAACTTCGACTCCTCGCCTTGTTATTCTTTATACTCTCCTTTATGAAAGTCCTTGTAATGTACAGACAGGTGTAGACTGCACTTGTGTGTACATCTAGTTTATACAGTTTTGGTGGATTTGTTAGAAATAGATCGACCGATTCGGAATTCGGCGTAGGTACCCCCGGAGGAAGTCATTTTAGGGAAATGACACTTCCCATTGTAACCATCTTTGTATGAGTTATTCAGGACTCACTTTCGCAGAGAAGTATTTACAGATGTGCCGTAGCTGTTCACGGTGTTTTGCCACTTCTCTATACTCTATATTTCATTTATTTTTTTAAACTGTTTGTGGCAACTGGGAACATTTTACTCCGATCTAATATTAGCTTCATGTCGCTTTTTTAGTACGTACCAAAAAAAATCTGGTTTTTTGAGATCTCAGTCACTGAACAGGAATTCAGTAATCACGCTGATTACATAATGGTTTCATATGACCAACATTCTGCCCATCCGTTTGATACCAGACTTCTGCTGATATTCGCTTCACTGAAATATGCACTTCTCATTGAATATATTAGGGTGAGTCATAAGTTTTAGGAATTTTTCAAAAGTCTGTAGCTGTTTAAACACGACAAGACAAGGTGCTTCCCGCAGACAAGTAAGTGCCACGTGGCCAAGACTTGCTGGCGGTATGATCATTTTCCTGGATCCTCCGGTCATTTTCTCACTAAAATGGAAGAAAGACAACACGTCCGTGTGCTCATTTTGCACTACTTCGAAAGAGGATTCACTGCCGCCCAAGCTTGCAAGGAAATCAGAGCCAATGATGGGAGGTACCAAATATCAACTTCCAACGTCTACTACTGGTATAAGAGATTTCGCTCCGGAAACCATTCGGTGGTAGATGAAATGCGACCGGGGAGGCCAACAATTTATGACACCAAGTTGGCGGCAAAGCAGATGCTGGATAACCCACGGATGCACAGCAGGAGTCTCGCAATGCATGTTGGCTGTTCGCAGTCAACTGCACTTCGACTCCTGTGCAAAATGGATCTGGTACCTAAAAAGCCCTCCGTAATACCACACGTTTTGTCCAAAGCCGACAAAAAGCGGAGAGTGGCCATTTGCCGCGACCTTCTGAAAAAACATCGCAGAGGAAGTTTCTTCCACAGAATCATAACCTGTGATGAAAAGTGGTGCTTGTACGATAACCCTGACCAATCCGTGATGTGGGTAAACCGTTTCGAGAAGCCCAATCCCGTCCAACGCAAGAATATCCATGGGAAGAAGAGTATGCTCACCGTTTTCTGGTGCGTCGATGGCCCTATCCTATGGAAGTTGGCTCCACAAGGGAAGTCTATTGATGCCGACTATGTCTGCCAAGAACTGGAAGAAATGGTCTTCAATGCGGAAAACTGCGGCAGAAAACGTGATGAGATCCTGCTTCTGTGGGACAATTGCCGCCCACACTTTGCAAAGAAGACCCAACAAAAACTGGAGGAGTTGCAATTGGAAGTTCTCCCGCAACCTGCCTATAGCCCCGACCTAGCCCCCTCAGACTACCATTTGTTCAGAAGTCTCGAGCATTGGCTAAAGGGAAAACAGCTCAGAAGCGAAGACGACCTGAAGTTCGAGTTGTCCGCATTCTTTGAGTCAAAGAAGCGCTCCTTCTTCGACTACGGCATCCGCAGTCTCGCTCGTCGTTGGCAGACAGTCATCGATCATAATGGTTCTTACATCCAATAAATGTGTGAGTTCTTGATTCGAAACAAATTAATTTTAAAAATTCCTAAAACTTATGACTCACCCTAATAAACAAAAATGATGTAGATGGGTTCAATGAACGTATCTGGAATAATAGAGCCCTGCAACCTCAAACAACCGTCTCTTGAGATAAGGGCCTGCTAGGGCATATAAGCAAGCAGGAGGGAGTTAGTCGTTTTAGACTCAAATGCACTGGAATGTGGATATGAAGGGAAAGTACGTCCTTGTCCTTGTAGGTAGTATATTTATGTAAGAATTTATGTAGTGTGAGTATGTAGCAGCCAGTGGTGGACACAGGGGGGTAGGAGCCAAAATTTCGAAATTATAATACTTTATAAAATAAAAATCTCTTATTAGTTCAATTTTAATTGTTTTTTTTTGTTATCATTCCTCAAACAGCTTTTATTAATTGCTAATTATTATAATCAGTATCTTAATTAATTATTGGTGAGACGGCGAGACCATTGCGAAGACGTTTGGACGAACACAGAAGAACGCTGTCACAATCTGCTTCCTACCCAAATTGAAGTCTTTCACGGTGTCGGACCCTAAGACACACGAATGAGCAACCACCAATGTTCACGGTCCATATGCATTGACATCTAACTAGGATTTTGAAGAGAAAAATAATGGAAGCTGGAGGAATCAGAAGACATGAGACAGAGATTAAGAACAAGGACGAGCTAAGAGAAATAGTTTTAAGATTATTCTCTTGGTTATCATCCCTCGACCACTTGAGGAGCTCTGGTTCTGATACCCCTCACTCTACTGCTGCGAACGAAAGTGGTGATGTCCTTCTATGCAGCGTGCTTTTCTCTATCCTTCTTAGTGAGAATTTTCATTATAGGTTTGCATAACGTGTTGGTAGAGTCATCTTCAACGTCTTGCCGAACGGTATTTTTGCTAACTAGATTGTTGTATCTGATGTTGTTGCATTCGTTCTGAATATCAAGGTCTGACGAAGGCTTTAAAAGCCGAAAGCTGACAAGAAGAATAAAGGCATCGAAAAGAGTCTCAACAACTCAAGAAAACAAAACTTCAAGTGAGGCTCAGAGACAGAAGCATATTAGAATCTTTATTAGTCTTGTTTTCCAATCGGTTCCCTAACCTGGCAGAGATCCTACACTCCCCTGCCTCCTCCCTTCCATTTTCTGTGTCCACTGTTAGCAGCATAAGCCGAAATTGACCCTTGCGTATCCTTCCTTTCGCAGAAGTGACTCCGTTCCAGAACACTTCTCCACATCCTGGCGCCAGCACACCCTTATCAGAGAGCTGGACGCGCTGCCTTGCACATCTCCATCCATAAGAGCTTCTCTTCATTCTTTGAACTTCAGCACACCCGTCTCTTACCTTTTATACGTCCTCATAATCACCATCAGTGAGCAAGCAGGGAATTTCATCTCAGACAAACAAACACACACATACATACACAAACAATTTCGGACCATATTCACTGTCCCCAACGACCGTCGACCACTTATCTTTCATAAAACTTCAAAAGTTGAAAGAAAAACACATGAACCTATCTGCTAACCTGACACTTCACGCATACACTTGCATAAACCTGTCATTTGTTGAAGATCCATCATACTTCTTTTGTGCATTGCAAGTGGTTCATTGCACTAACATTCACTTAATACATACAGGCGATGTCAATCACGATCCGTATTCCCGCGGAATGGCGCGCCGCACCGCCCACGCGGCGCGGCGGGCTGGCTGGGTGCCGCGGATGGTGAATGTTGCGGGGATTTTCAGCTTTTCTCTAATTTCTGCGACAACTCTACCCATTTGTGGGCTTTCTTGATAAATGTTCGAGATAGAGTGGCGCCGATTCAGTTCTAATATCTGAGTTTGCGGAAGATATCGTCTTACAGTTTTTTTTCCTACAAAGAGGCTTTTTTCATTGCTTATTAGAAATGTTGTATCGCGTAATTTGCGGTCTTCACTGTGGTTGATGACTAGCTTTCTCCTATTCACGATGATTTTTAGGTCAATCGTGTGAAGACATTGCATTGTGCGTTTTTTTAAATCGAAGTTATTGACGTTAGGTAGAAGTTCTTGCTGAAGCACCTGTGAAAGTTCAACTCAACCCAGGAACATCCGAAGAAGAAGATTCGATTGTCCACAGTGGCACTCTATCTCAAACAGCTACCAAGAAGGCCCACAAATGAGTGAAATTGTCGCAGAAACTGAAGAAAAGCTGAAAATCCTCCCAACATCCACCAGCCGCAGCACCCAGCCAGCCCGCGTGGGTGGTGCGGCGGGCTGGCTGGGTACTGCGGCTGGTGGATGTTGGGAGGATTTCATTTCGCGGTAATACTGATCGTGATTGACGTCCCCTGTAACCAGACGAATGCACTTCAAAGCCATGGCAGTAGCGTATATCTAGGACTGCTTTCGGTGCACCTTCAAAGATCAGTTACAGAACTAACTTCAATCACAAAAGCGTTTGGCCGTATACATATTTTCCACATTGCAGCCTGGCCACATGAAAAGTGTAACTTGACACAATAGGCGTAATATAATACTGTAATGGATAATAACAATTTTAAATCAAGTAACAAAATTTGTTTGGAATCGTAACCAAAATAGCAGCTATCGATTTCCCACTAGAGTGTATTGCAGAGGCTCACTGCTTCCTTTCCAAAGATCTCGCTAACCTGAGGCACGGTATATCACAGGCGAAGTTGAACAGGTCTTGAAATTCTTAGGTGTAGCTGTGTCTGGCCAATGCAACATCTCGAAAATTGACGAGAAGCTTCTACAAAGCAGAGAATTCTTCACACATAGATAAATGCTTTCACTTTGAACCTAGATATAACTTCGCTTTGCCGCAGAATTGAAACATTGGATCTTTTTGCAAGGTTTTCTTATCATAAGAAAAATTATAACATAAGTATAACAATATCTTTGTATAAAATATATATGTATAAAGGAACGCTTACAACCCTTTTTTTCAAAGATCTGGACGACGCGCATGGGTGCCAAGTTCAAACGATAGGAACGCATCTGTAAGCAAGGCGGTGAACAAGGAGGCTCGGAAACATAGGACACGATTGGAATAAGGCGGAGGGCATAGGAGACTCTTCCACCGAATATTATCGATCTGGATGTCGATTTATCGATCGATTTTATCGATTTTCCTCAGTTTAGCTCCAATCCGGTTTGAAATGGGCAAACTGGGGTTTTTCACCATGCTGATCACGAATTTGACGGTCGCTTCGCACTGCGTGGTTATCGATTTATTGATTTTTTTGTGCAAGTTGCGCTGCGGACGTAGCAGAACCGTACCCTCAGGGGTTTTTTTTGCTACGCTGGTCACGAGTCTGACAGCCATTTTGCGTTATGCGATTATTTTACTGAATTTGTTGATTTTTCGCGAGTTTTGCTCGAGGCCTGGTGAAAACATGCTCGTATGGCTTGTGCATGGTGAACATCAATGAAGGTCTCAGCACAGCAAAAAAGTTGAAAATAACTGCGAAACCATTGAATCAGTGCTTGTTTCTCCGGTTACTCCATTCGAATGAGCCTCAAAGGCAGCTCTGAAATCAGCGTGAACCTTGCTAATCTTCATAACGAAGATTTTGACTTCCATTCTTATTCATTTCAATAGGTTTCACAAGCGCGGTGTTAACATCAAGCAACTAGGACTAATGATAGAGCTCTATATATAAAAGAGAACGTTTGTGTGTTTGTTTCTTCGTTTGTCCGTATGTTTGTATGCTCCGATCAGAAATTGCGGAGCATAAACCGATCTGGACCAAATTTTACATGTAGACCCTACAGTGGTCGGCCGAGGTTATAGGCTACCTTCAACCAGATAGGCCTATCGATTGAATCGACTTCATTTATTTTCCCCCATTTTCGCTCAGAGGGTCGCGAAGACATTTCCACCGAGGTCGTCCAATATGCTGAACACTAATATGCACCTATTTTGGATGACAGCATGGAACTATTGGTTTATCGGCTTTTGGTCACCATTGCTCATGGGTCGGATTGATTTTCCTCCCTTTTTGCCCGGTGGTCGGTTGAAACGTGTTTATGTCTCCCTCACCGAGCACCCAGAAACGTATGGAGAAGTGAAACTCTATGAAAGCTAATAGTTCTTTATTAGCACACAGAAAAGCATTTCCTGATATCGAGTCAGACAATAGCGTCTGCGTTGCGTCTAATTCGCCGTATTTTTGCATGAACCGACGGACCATCCAGGCTAATTCCATGTGCAATGACCCGAATCCGTTTTTCTCATATCATTTTCAATTAGTTGCATTCTCTCTGCTTGACTCTTAGTTTTGATGTGATCCAATCTGTGCAAAAAGACTTGTCTGCGCAGAGAATCGAACCCGTGAGCGCAGCAATTGCCAGCGCTCGCCGTCATGCGGTCAAGCCGCCATACTCCGGAGTACTGTACGCTCATGTGGGAGCTTGTATAAACCACTTTTGCTGGGCTTGCATTAGTCATCGCAAAGAGGGTAAACTCAAACCACAGGGTAGCGGAGCCCTAGACAAATGTACGGCAAGCGCAGCGGAGGCATTCATAGATGTCTACTCAGTATGAGTTGGCGAACCAATGCACGCGCCTAATTTTAATGATTGTGTCATTCTCAGCAGAACATACACTTAGAAGCAGTGTTTAACACAACTTCAACTTGGTCAGATCTGAGAAAAAAAGTGAACTTAAGCTATTCTGCTACTCCCACGAGCGGTGTCAAGTTACTCATGTAGCTCACAAAAGACCATTAAATAGAACATTTCCGAATCAGCACATTTCCAAATTAAGGAGCGGCCCACCTCCTCTGCGGTCACTGTCCTCCGCGTCCAATGCCGGCACTGTACACCAGCTCTCCTGGCTGTGCTCTATTGCTGAGCTCGTTTTCTTCCATTTAGAAGTAATTTAGATGCCTGCGCAAAATAGTCTGATCTAATCTGCCTGTGAGTGGATCATCAAATTTGCTGCTGGTCATGCTATTTTGTTCGGTGACATTGGAGGGTAGAGGTTACCAGCCACTTGGACAGCAGTGGCGGACACAAAAGTGGACAGGAGAGGCGGGCGTGAAAGAAAGTGGGATTTCCTCCGCTTTGGGGATCCGGATGGAAAATAGAATTAACAAAAACATTTTTTATTATAAAAATAATTAATAAAAATTGTTCCAAGGGCAACAGTAAAAATAAACAATTAAAAATAAACTGATAAAGGATTTTCATTCCTTTCGTGAAGTAAATTCAGGAATTTGGCTACCCATTCTCGGGGGGGGGGGGGCGGGCATCCGCCATTGATAGGCAGCTATAGACCATCCAACCTTTCACCCAGCGGTCATTTAATAAACTTTTCACTACGAATAACAAATTATGGGTAAAGTATTATGGTAATGGGCATCACCAAGCTTATCGCGGGCAAACTCACTAACGGATGCCAGCAGTGGTCGCATCATCATCACCAATTTTTTTCTTGCTTGTTTTCTCTTTTTCTTTGGAAATATTTCTCTATTGCTTGAGATGATTTTGCTTCCCTTTTATTTTGCGTCTCCCTTCCAGATCTTCGACCGCCTCGATGTCTTCTCTACCAGAACATGCCAAACCCACGGGAAGCCCTAGGAGGCGAGAGCAGGAGGGGGAGGGGTCATTAAGATGTGGGAGCCAGACGGGAGAGTAGGGGGGGGGGTCGTGTTGTGGAGTCAGTATTCCCAATAGCCATGCTTGATTCTATTTGTAAAGTTCCTGGCACTTACTAACTATTACGCATCGACTAGTAACTATCACCCAAATTATTCCAGGAAAGTCCGTTGATTTTTTTGATAGCCTTATTCACCCTATTTTAATTGTGGGGACTCATGCGTTTGCAAAAAATGCCTCGAGAAATATTACTATCGTGTTCTTTGGTTGTAAGACATTTTATGCTCTGAATATTCATTTTGAGTGAAGCAATCGGAATTTCAAGCTGTATCATTAGATCTTCACCATCGGCACAGTGCCTGACCGTCGCATTGTCCTTTCGGACAATCAGAACATACTGCGCCAACCTTATAGACATGCTGGTTGACGTTGTTGCCACTAAATTGCATCACCGTTAGCTGGGAGAGTGACGAATTCATGATGACTATAGCTCACCCTGGTTTGTACATGCAAGCAGTATAGTAAAACGATCCACAATTTTGTACAGAGCAGCCAAGGTAGTTGTTATTCCACCAAGCCATCTGAAACTCCTCCCATTCTAACAGAAGCAGAATCTGCACAATTTATGCCCAAGTACGCCTGCAGAACATGCCTTGGACCAACTCAAAACGTTGTTTGCCCCTCTGTTATTCTCGCTGGCGTAGAACATCATGTTTGATCTCATCCCGAATCTTGCCAGCTGACTCCACCACGTGATAGTGGCCTTAAAGGTACGAGTAGATTTCCTCACCAACAAACCTTTATCACCTTACAATTTGTGCTGCACCAGCCATATTTGTCTGAACGTTTCGCAGAACATGGCGGTTCACTTTGTATCCGGGATGAGTGTGTGCTGGCAGTCCATTCGTGTTACAAGAAGCGATATACTGCTGAGCATATGACTCTGCATCACAGCTGTATTTCTGAAACTCACTCAAATGTGGTACGTGTTTATAGCTGCTTGTTTTGCGATGAGTCTACATATTCTTATTTTTACCATGCGGTACATAAGTGTTGCTGGAGGAGCGATTCCCCAATTGAAACTGCTCTCTGTTTGACCTCGAGCGACACTTCCCCTAAAGTTGCAGCAGTTGTGATGTTCATGTAACATTTCTTTTAGAATTATCAAAGTGAGTGCTCTAACCTGAAGTTATTGTGCATGTTAAGGAAAAGCTGCCTCAATCCATTGTTCAGCTTGGGGTTTCCACAATTTGGCTCTTGAATTATTATTTTTCAGATAAAATAATACAGGAAAGGTGAAAGAAGATACTGTTCAACGGGAACGTACTAGGCCAAGGAGCTCTTGTGGTCGGTGCTGGAGGTGGTGGATTCGGCTGAGCTGGATTTGGCTGGGCTGGATTGGGCTGTGCTGGATTTGGCTGAGCTGGGTTCGGCTGTGCTGGATTCGGCTGAGCTGGGTTCGGCTGGGCTGGATTGGGTTGAGCCGAGTTGGGCTGAGCCGGATTGGGTTGAGCCGGATTGGGCTGAGCTGGATTAGGCTGAGCTGGGTTTGGCTGGGCTGGATTGGGTTGAGCTGGGTTTGGCTGCGCTGGATTGGGTTGAGCTGGGTTCGGCTGGGCTGGGTTTGGCTGGGCTGGATTGGGTTGAGCTGGGTTCGGCTGGGCTGGATTCGGCTGTGCTGGATTTGGCTGAGCTGGGTTCGGCTGTGCTGGATTTGGTTGAGCTAGGTTCGGCTGGGCTGGGTCCGGCTGGGCCGGATTGGGTTGAGCTTGATCAGGCTGTGCTGGGTTTGGCTGCGCTGGATTCGGCTGAGCTGGGTTCGGCTGGGCTGGATTCGGCTGGGCTGGATCAGGCGGAGCTGGATTGGGCTGCGCTGGATTGGGTTGAGCTGGGTTCGGCTGAGCTGGATTAGGCTGCGCTGGATTGGGTTGAGCTGGGTTCGGCTGGGCTGGGTTTGGCTGCGCTGGATTGGGTTGAGCTGGGTTCGGCTGGGCTGGATTCGGCTGTGCTGGATTTGGCTGAGCTGGGTTCGGCTGTGCTGGATTTGGTTGAGCTAGGTTCGGCTGGGCTGGGTCCGGCTGGGCCGGATTGGGTTGAGCTTGATCAGGCTGTGCTGGGTTTGGCTGCGCTGGATTCGGCTGAGCTGGGTTCGGCTGGGCTGGATTCGGCTGGGCTGGATCAGGCGGAGCTGGATTGGGCTGCGCTGGATTGGGTTGAGCTGGATCAGGCTGGGCTGGGTTTGGCTGGGCTGGATTTGGTTGAGCTGGATTCGGCTGGGCTGGATTGGGCTGCGCTGGATTGGGTTGAGCTGCGTTCGGCTGAGCTGGGTCCGGCTGAGCCGGATTGGGTTGAGCTGGATCAGGCTGTGCTGGGTTTGGCTGGGCTGGGTTCGGCTGGGCTGGATTCGGCTGGGCTGGATCAGGCTGAGCTGGATTGGGCTGTGCTGGATTTTGCTGACCTGATGAATAGAAAAATAATTGTAAAATATTATTCTTGAGCACATATGACATACTCACCTGTTACTGCTCTTCCCTGGAAGAGAGCGAATGCGATCTGAACACGCATATTAAGGTTGTGTGGTCAGAAGTGTGTAGTAGACTCACCAGCAGAGCAGAAACCGTAGCAGTCATTGCTGTATGTTGATATTCTATCTTTCTATGAGCCCTTTTATAGAGTCTCCATTGTTAGTACTGCTCTGCTACGTTTTATAATTATGTGACATTCAAAATGTTGTTATGACACGAGAAACTGAAGAGCTAGTGAGTGGTTCTCATGTGATTACTTTCAAACAGTGCTGTTGTGTGAAACAGTCATGTGCCCTTAGTGCATACTTGAATTCTGCAAATTAACATATCCGAAAGGCACTGCTTACTCTTGACTCTATTGATCAGACTAGTACTTTGATAGTGAAAATCTGCAGCAGGTGTCGTAACTTTTGGTTTAGAACACTTTGACGCTTACATAAGCTTCATGGTGGCAGTATCACAGTACGGAACTGAGGTTGCAACGACGAGCGACAGCCTACGAATCAGAGAAATAGGTGCTAGAGAAGTGGTTTTGATTTTTTTATCCTAAGTTCTTGTAGCATTTTCACCAAAGCTGGTCAGATTCAGTTTTCAAAAACCTGTTCTCGAAACGTTGTCCTTGGCGCAAAACAATGTTAATAGTGGGTCTTTATCTGTCGCATGAAGATAACCTGTAATGAAACACTTGCCATGACAATATCAGGCTGTTGCGAAGGCAGTTGCCGTTTTGCGGTGTCCACAAATAATCTTTCCTCTCCTGCCCAATTTGAGCAATTTGATTATAACATGTATGGCGGCTTTTTTGAATATTATGGCTAGTTCATTCTGTGGTCTTTTATAGAGTCGCAAACAAATAATAAACCAACTTCAAACTCGATCACTCTTTGCCGGAGGTATTTGGTAATCCTACATCTGTTTTGGCTTGTAATCACTTCCTCTATGGGCGCTGAGCTACTGGATCGCGGAGTTCTCTTGTAGCGATTTTGATCCTCAAGACAGCCATGATCTTGGTCGCAGGATGTCGCATAACGATAGAGTGTTGATAAAAGGTGGGAGCCTACGTAAACCGTATTCTACCACTTAATCGTTGAGAGCAGGGATGGATGCTCACGTTTCAAAACACTTGACTTCAATCGACAGGGTAAGAAAGGTGCGAAGGTAAATACCCCACGATCTGACTGGTGTCCAGGGTCTTAGCTGCTGTGACGTCTGCTTCAATTAAATTCTCCGCCACTGAAGCTCCCATTCATTATTTCTAGACCGTATGATTACTGCAGATGGAGCTTGATTTCTGTACGGGAAACGTTATTGCGTATGCGTGGAAACGTTTTTCCACCCATAAGTTTTCATGAACCAGACATTTACCATAGGAGTGCAGCCCTTCCCACCCTGGTCGAGCATTGGCAGTAGAGTCCTGGTATTGCAATTTCGAGTTGGTGTCCAAAAATCTACTACGGATCTGGTCGGCAGTAGTGAACAAATGGCGATTTTTCCCCGGTTTTCCAGATGCAAAACTGCGACAGCAGCAGATTTCTGACCTGGAGCATCCTGAAGTCGTCTTTCAGAAGTTTGCGATTTCATGTTTGTGATTTTTTATTCGCAATTTTCGTTGCAGAGGCACGTGTTCTTCACTAGATTGCTGGGATTACCGAATTGAACGGGTGCCAAACTGATGAATAACATTATGATTGAGCCGAGTTACAACACTTGTACTGCAGTGCCCTTACGGCAATTAACTTTGCATGAGCCTGATATATTGCCGATTGGCTTAGGTTGTATACTTATGTGCTTCATGGAACCTTTAGCCGCAATATTTATAGGGTGCATTATCTGAGAAAACAAGAAGATTCAAAAAAAAAACCAAGCAATTAAAGTGCAGGAGTATAACTCAGCAAACCCTAATGAAACCCATCAAATTTGAGGCTTTGCCTTACAATATGTACAAAAGTTCATGTCATTACCCAACTCTAGAGTTTTTGCTTTGTAATCTAGTGTGTTACCCACTCAGCCATTCCCTCCCTTAAGTTTGCTGCACGAATTGCCGTTCCTGTGTTGAAAATCGTCAAGACCCACACATGCTTTACCACCTTTTTGGGTAACACTTCAAACCAGATAGATTTCATGTTAATTTGCTGTGTTGGTTTTTCGCAGTTCTGTTTGAGTAAAATGAGCTACGAAAAAGCGACTTGTCCAGTATAGTACTGAGCCAGGGTGCAGCTTGGCGGCGCCACGTCACCTATGGGCTAGGTAAACTCTGAACAAAGAAACCCGAGGCCACTAGGTTAACTCTTTAAAAAACCCGAGCCAGAATCACTGTCATCTATACGAAGCGCAGGATGACAGTGATATTCTGCAGATCTACTTTTTTAAATTTCTTTTTGGCAGGGTTGGGGTAGGAATTCTTTCGCTAATTTTGAATAATTCGCATTCCTAGACACCTCTATTAGCTGACGATAGAATTTAAGATGGCTCTGCATTTTAAATGCTCACTTTTCCTCATTGTTCTTCATGGAAAAGTAAAGTAATCGCTCGATTTGCTCTTTTTGTAGGTTTATCGAGAAAAGATGTGGACAAAAAACCCTTTGCTGATATAGTTGTTCAGTCCAGTCAGAAAGACTTATTAACTTCCTGCCTCTAGGTATTGTTCAACTGTTCCTATTTGTAAGCTTGTGATGAGATGGCAATGGATTGATAATATTTAGGTCTGAAGAAGGCATTAAATGCCGAAAGCTTACTAATAAAGGCATTGAGGAGCTTTCAACTGAACAACTATATCAGCAATATTTCATTATTCTTTTTTCGGTCTTTACTGGTATCCAGAAGAAAAAAAAGGTGCAGAGGAAGTGTATCCCGGCTACAAAACGCCATATTCCCTAGGTCCTCGTCCTTTTCTAGGCATTTCAAAAAGTTTCTCTAAAGAAATAATGGCGAGATCTTGTGATCAGGGTATGAGCACCAAAAATTTTCATAGGAGTCCCTTTTAAAACAGAAAGACTACGCCTGCTTTGTTAGCTTAGATTCTGCGTGAGTGATGCGGCATGAGAAAAGCTTCCGGAAGATGACTGGTGAGGAAATCAAGGGGATTATAGTTGCCTGAGTTTTAGTTCTTTAACTCCGTTCACCTGGGCTCCAATCTCCAAATGCTTTGTAATCACAGGCACGCAATCCTTTAGCTCTTGAGTTTACATTCGCGATGAATTGCTAAACAATCGTTCTGATAAGAGTGCTAAACCCTTCTCAGTCTTACTCTGTCCTTTCTCAGCAAATCTCTGCCCTTAATACTGTGAACACTATTCGAAAACGAAAAAAAGGCATTCCCTCGACTCCTCCAGGTGATGAGTCACCGGCCAACAGACAGTAAAGCAGTACAGTAAGAACAGACAGTGCGAAATAGGGCCTAGCGCTTTATTACATGGGTATGATGATCAACACTGAACACAGGCGAATGGCTGTGCATGGTCATGATATTCTTCAATCTTTGCACGGCTGCTGTTGAGAGCTACATTGTTAGATCTGCGACCAACCTTCGCAATTTTCATGCTTTATTATATCGGAGTGGAAGTTGGGAGTGGGTGTTTACTACATCTAACAGCTATTAAAATGCAGCACTTGACATATTAGAGTAAGTGCACACATATTAAACATATCCATTCATCAAGTAGAATAGGTTAGCATATGTTTGTCAAGAAGGAGGTAACGTTACATACAGCATTGACCTCATATTTATTACAAAACACGAGAATAGCTTCAGATACAGTACTGGCCTCGTATTTAGTGCGTCCTTCATTTTATACGACCGCCTCTTGGAAATGTCATACCTATATTTTACCGATCGATCGGTACGACTTACGAGAGGTTGATGGGAATGAATCCACTTTCCACAATACAGTTCTTCCCCAGACGGGGTAATGTAGAGTTGAACTAGCCGAAATAGAGAGAAGCAAACTAAGCTAAGCGGACTAAACAAAGCAAACTTCATGAACAAATCATGAAAACATGGTCCAATGCAATCATCATAGCGATGGTTAACAATCAGAAAGATCTGTTTTGCTCTCGAATTTTGACCTTTCACCCTACTCTTTAAAGCAAATTTTCCGACAGAAAGACATTCATTGCTCGTTTTTTGAATTCATCATTGTTGTAATTCTTACATCGCAGGAGCAGACTCAATGTAGACGTTGAGGATGACTTCCGTGAGATTTTCCTAGTTGACTATTATGGTCGATTCTAAGACGGTCCGTGCAAATTAAATAACTGCGAGATGACTGCACTATATAGTCACTGATGTTTTGCACGAGCACATACCCTACAACCGGACTACTATTAGGTATGTGAAAAATTTCCGCCCTTCTTTGAGCAAAATTGAATATTTATTGAAAAAGAAACAAAGCAGATACATCAATCGTAGTATCGGCCATCGTTGGCTATAACCTTTTCCCATCTTCCTGGGAGGAGACTAATGCCACGGCGGTGGAAAGCCTTGTCTTTCGACTCGATCCATTCCTTCACTCATTTTTTCGACATCTTCAAAAGAATGGAAGCTCTGCTCGGAAAGCCAGTGGGACATCAACGAAACAAACGGTAGTCTAACGGGGCACAGTCTGGCGAATAAGCCACATGAGGTCCCAGCAAAATGCTTCAAGCGCTTCCTTGACGGCTTCTGTAACATGTGCCAAAAAGGCACTACTCCACATTGACGACCCAATATATTCATACAAAATTTTTTCCCCATCGAAACTTTGTACAGGGGATTATTCGAGGTGCTGAACGCGAAAATTGTATCCATTTCGTACCGTAACCCTGTTTTTGAAGGGTTGTTGTAGGGTTAGTGGGCAAATAATGCTCATTTGGCTCGAATTTGACATGATTATCACTGTAAAGCACAACGATGTTGATGCAAATCAAAACAAATGTGTACTGACTATTATTGAAAGATGTCTAACCAACAAGCTAAGCGGCGCTTACAAAGCACTTGCTAGGATGACTCACCATTATAATTGCTTACCGCTAGAGGGCGGGAACTTTTACACACACCTAATACTATTCATTTTGCTAAAGTGAATATCTATGTATGATCTTTTCGATCGGGGATTGCGTGAAACCGCCCCGCTAATCCCTCCTTCTCTGTCGTAATTTCTAGCAAGCCAGACTCGTCACTGTTAGCTTGAGGTGGCTATGATATGGCTATGATACGCAGACAATGATCACGATATGGACGAAGGGTGAGCGGTGAGCATGAACGCCACCGTAGATCGAAAACACAAAACGTTTTCTCTACCATTTTAACAATCATGTCAGAATAGAACGTAGCTCAGTAGCACTACGATAGGCGATCCCCACAGCAATTTAGCATCCATACTACCATGATTAGCATAATGGTACTGCTACTGCATGGTTATAAGCACTTAAGCTTAAGCACTTATTCCCTGAACTAAAGTTGACAAAATAGGGATGTACTTGTCTTGGACTGATTGTTCGTTGATGTTTAAGCGGTCGACCTCCCCTCTATACTACACTACGTTGCTGCTCTGTCTTCAGGGAAACTTCTACCCAGGAGAAATCTTTTTGTGCCATTTTGACAACATTAAAAAGATGCCAATGCTTTGGATGAAACTGTTGACATTGAGCCGAGGTATTGCGTGTGAAAAATTAGGTAGACCTTTGCAAACGCGTAGTATATGGAATCGTCTTTAACCCCTACCGATCTGGCTTTCCATGTCAATTCTAGATTACGCGGTACGCATATTGTTTTGCTCAAAATTTCTGCTTTATTTTGACTTGTTCCAAATTATGGACTGGTCAGTCCGTTTTGCCGAAATGAGTGCATATAAATCAGCATTGCTAGATGAATAAATATAAGATCGATGATCAGTGTGCTCTACAATCTCAGCAACACGGTTCCTTCAAAAAGTTCTCATCTATTGCAGTGTCAAGCGTTATTGCAACAAAATCGTTGGCGTTAGATTCAATTTTTTATTTATTGAGAAATTTCGGTATGCGAAATGGAACGTCTCTTGTGGTCTTGTGGTGCTCACCAACGACAGAGAGCCTGTCCGTCGCATTGACCTGCTGGGCACTTGGAGCACACTGCTCCTACTTCGTAGACTGTTTGACCGATGTTGTTACCTCTAAAGTACTTGTACAGTCGAACGATTCAGTCTGTACTCAAATTTTCACAAGATTAAAATTTGAATGAAATATGTGATTAGATATAACAATACCCTGGACTATACATGCATGCGATATAGTAGAACGTTCCACATTTCTGTACTGAGCAGCCAATGTTTCTATTATTCCACCATGCCATCTGAAATGATTGCTGTTCTCAGCGGATATTCAAATTTTTGTAAGATATACGGCAGCTGTTTTACCACACCTTAGACCAACTCAAAACATTCCTGTTTCCTCTGCTGGTTTCACTTCTGTGAAACATCATATTGGATCTCATTCCAAACCTTGCTAGTTGACCCCACCATGTTACCATCGCCTGAAAAAACCATTATCAGTTATCAATCATACTAGTCGATACATCATGTCCTCATCAATTTCCACTTGATACTCAACGTACATTTTGTGCAGCTGCTATTGGAGTGACCTGCACATTGCGCAAAATATGGGTGTTCACTTTGTATCCAGGGTGGGTATGTGCAGGTAGTCCTCTAGTGTTACAGCTGCTAACGTATTGCTGGGCATATGATTCTGCGTTACAGTTGTATTTCTGAAATAGGATTTACACGTCAGAAGCTACACACCACGTTGAAATGATGGTGCGAACCATGCGATACATAAGCGTGGCAGGTGGTGCAATGCCCCAGCCAAAGCTAATTTCCGTCTGTCCTCTTGCAACGCTTCCTCTGAAATGTTTATGTCATGCGAAGTTAATAGTATACCAATAGTTGTCAGCAGCGAGGAAGTACCTGAAGGTGTTATGCATGCCTAGGAACACCTCTCGTAGTTTATTGGTTAGGCGCGGATTTCCACAGTTCGGTTCTTAACAAAAAAAATCAGTTCCAAGATCAACATAAATGAGTCAAGTTCTTGAACTTGGACAAAAAAAACTCACTTGGCCATGGAGGTCTCGTCGGTGCTGGTGGCTGCGGTTGTGGAGGATAAGGCTGAACTGGATTTGGTTGAACAGGGTTTGGCTGAACTGGATTCGGTTGAACAGGGTTTGGCTGGACCGGGTTTGGCTGTACTGGATTTGGCTGGACTGGATTCGGCTGCACTGGATTCGGTTGAACAGGGTTTGGTTGGACAGGGTTCGGCTGGACTGGATTTGGCTGGACTGGATTCGGTTGAACGGGGTTTGGTTGGACAGGGTTTGGCTGGACCGGGTTTGGCTGGACCGGGTTTGGCTGAACAGGGTTTGGCTGGACCGGGTTTGGCTGGACCGGGTTTGGCTGTACTGGATTTGGCTGAACGGGGTTTGGTTGGACAGGGTTCGGCTGGACCGGGTTTGGCTGCACGGGATTTGGCTGAACTGGATTCGGTTGAACAGGGTTTGGCTGAACCGGGTTTGGTTGAACGGGGTTTGGTTGGACAGGGTTCGGCTGGACCGGGTTTGGCTGCACGGGATTTGGCTGAACTGGATTCGGTTGAACAGGGTTTGGCTGAACCGGGTTTGGTTGAACGGGATTCGGCTGGACCGGGTTCGGCTGTACTGGGTTTGGCTGTACTGGATTCGGCTGGACTGGATTGGGCTGCACTGGATTCGGTTGAACTGGATTCGGCTGGACAGGGTTTGGTTGGACAGGGTTCGGCTGGACTGGATTTGGTTGGACAGGGTTTGGCTGGACCGGGTTTGGTTGAACGGGATTCGGCTGGACCGGGTTCGGCTGTACTGGGTTTGGCTGTACTGGATTCGGCTGGACTGGATTGGGCTGCACTGGATTCGGTTGAACTGGATTCGGCTGGACAGGGTTTGGTTGGACAGGGTTCGGCTGGACTGGATTTGGTTGGACAGGGTTTGGCTGGACCGGGTTTGGTTGGACAGGGTTTGGCTGGACCGGGTTTGGCTGGACCGGGTTTGGCTGAACAGGGTTTGGCTGGACCGGGTTTGGCTGCACTGGATTCGGTTGTACTGGATTCACTGGCTGAGCTTTGACGTGTATCAATCCAAGGTGGATGAACACCACCTAAAATGCTAAAGGTTTGATTCAATTTAAGAATTATTTGCACAGCACTCACCACTAACAGAGGAAGCATGCGAGCCATCGCCGCAAGATGACACCTCCACTCATTCCCTGCTTTTATTCTGATTTCGTTGTGATTGTTGTTGTCACGATTTATAATTTTCTAAAGCTGGCATATCATTAGTACACAGCTCACAATCGGTTGTGGGTGTTTGTCTGTTCGTTGATGTCACATATTACTATTCCCATTATGTGACTTTGTGCGCTTTCATACACACATTTTGAGAGCTTAGTGCATGTCTGGCATGCTCAAGTTGACGAAACCACGAGACGTGGCAATTATGCTCTGTTATCCACTAGATCAGAACATTTACAAAAAAAAAGCAAACGGTTTGAACAACGAACAAAGTTAAAGTGTTTTGTCGATACGAGCCCACTTTCAACGGATCGTTCTACATCCTTGACTAAATTTGCAAAGAACTCGTTGCTTCTGCGTCTATTTTTATCCTTAACGCGTACCATCATTACCCCGATATTGTGCTCTAGAAAGGGCCAAAAATAATACACTACGCATAGTCGCTGAACGGCAAGCAGCCTAGCAGTTAGAAGGTATATGTAGTACAAAACGCACGAATTTATATAATTTACTAATACTAATAAGATTGCCGTCACAGACGATCGCCGGATAGGCTCCAATCCCTGGAATTCGTGGGAAACAGAAGCCACACGGTGCTGTTTCGGTTTTCATGGGTGCTGTTCGAATGCTGTTCGGTTGCTATCCGATTCCAATTCAGTTGCCGATCAGTTATAACACGCTACGGGAACTTTGAGCTACCACTACCGTGTTGTAACACATCCGCCACTAAGATGACATCCCATGTAGTAGCAGCATATGATATTATCATGGGCTGCTACTACCGAGTTGCAACACGTCTGCGATTCAAAGATAAGGGTTTCCAAGCTCAGAGGACGATAAATACGGACCAGAAGCATTGCTCTAGTGGCTACATCTCGGCCTCCGAGCTTATTTCGAAGGGCGCGTGTGGCGCAGTGGTAAGAGGCTCGCTGCGCACGCACACGATCGATGGTTCGATCCCGCCCGAGGCCAACCAAGCCTTCCATCCCTCCGGGGTCGGTAAATTGGTACCAGAGGAGTCTGGGAGGATGAAGCACTGACTTGGTACATCGGGTGCCCCCCGCAAGTCATTTTACAGGGCACATACGCATTCAACGCCTCTACGATGCTCAGATGAAGTCGAATGCGTGGCGCATCCCTCGTGACGGGATTGATTAACGCCGACTGCTTTATCCTTTTTTATTTAAATAGCTCAAGAAAGGAGAACAGCGGGGAAGCTGTTTTCAATTTACTCGGAAGCATTTAGATACACTTTTTCCTATTCTTATACACAGCATAGATGGAGTCAAGGGCAGTCTGCCATCTCGTGTTTGAGCTTTTAGCAGATTCTGAATCTCTTCAACACCATGAATGCAGCGGTATGCTTGAAATGTTACAAAATGGTCTCCAACCCGTTTTTGAGCGTGTTTCGAGACGGGATCTGGAACGGTTTGCGGAATCGAGTTGATGCGGGAAAGATTGATCTTGTTCATCGGACACGCCGTGAGGTGTTCGCCGTAGAGGGCACCCAGCACTCGTAGACCAATCCGCCCCGGTGGTCCGTGAAATCTGCACATTGGACCCTCCCGAAAACTGAGTTTCCGTCACTTCTATGACCATTCATGCACATTTTTGGAATCAGCGCAGTGAGGATATCAAGGAACTGGTGATGTCCCCAAGATGCTAGACGAGGTGGCTGCCTTTAACTCAAGGGATTTTCTCAATGAATAGTGGACGACTCCCACCCCTTTTCCGTCGGTCATCAGGACTTCGGACGTTTCCCCTGTTTCGGACGCAAGCGCACTCCGTTACAACAACGTACACGTTATGGAGTTTTTTATTTTATTTACTTTTTATTTACTCTCGCCCATCTCCTAAATTTCGTTTCACACCGACAAACAAACGCGCATACACATGCAATTCAGGTCCATTATCATAAATAGTCAGTGTCTTCATATTATGTGTATTGTTTCCATTTAAGTTTGAGTTGTTCTCATATCCATCGATTACGTTACGCTGCTTTTCGGACTTCCATTTGTTAAGTCTCCAGTTCTACAGTTTCAGACTCTCATTGTTCAGACTGTAAGTTTTATCTCATCATACTAATGTTACGCCCTCATGGTACATTGTCTGAAAAATAAATTAGTAAAGCGAATCAACTGACATTCTCCTCCACGGCCGCTATTTGGAGTACGGCTATCGTACCTACCTACGATCTTGCCTCACCTAATGCACCATTTAAAGATCAAGTGCTACGGTTTAAGAGGTATACGGGTAACGTTGAACTGCTCTGTTCACAAGAGCAAATGTTGTCCGAAATAAACGAAAGCCTCGCTCAGTTTGCATCAGAAATATCTGTCCGAATTTTCTTCTGTGAAACTCTCAAAACCCTCTCTCGTTTATTACCTTCGTGTTGAAGGGAAGCAATGTGCCTTGGCATTGTGTATCAATAAATAAATAAATGAATTTGGCTCATGCGACACGTGTGGACGTGTGCTATCTCTTTATGGCTGCTGAGGTGTGATAAGACTGCACAAAACCTGATGGGACTTGGCCGACTTACGTGGTCTAAATGGCACAGACATGATGAAACATGGCCGCCATATGTGGCCCGAATAGCAACTCAATAGCACCTAACATTGCTGTAGCAACTGCGGCTGCTATTGCATTGCCAGTGATAAGAATGACATGAGTTGGTTCCGCTCCAGTCTGTGGAATGTCTCAGCGTTAAAAACTGGTGTGACATTGAACTGACAATAACCGTTTTCTAACAACGACTTTCAATGTATAGTACCTTTTGATCTCCATTTATGTTGAAATCAAAAAGAGGTACATATACATATACTCGTGTTTATACGAAGCTCGAGGCTATGCCTCAAACGATCAAACCCTTTGGAAGAAAAATTTTCGCCTCGTTCTGATGTCTGACTGAGAAGGCATATGTGCGGCTACTTCCATAGATGATTTGATCCCTTCAGGCCCTGATGAAAGCGAAGCCGTCGAAACGTTGGCCAATGAAGAATACTACTGACAACCTCGCATCCGGCTAGTAACTTTATCAATAAATAAGTAATTCTCGTCCCTTCACATCACTCTTCATTAGCGTTGAGATAACAAGAGATCTTCTTCACTCTTTACTCTTCATTGAAGATACATCGCGAACACAGGACCAGTATCGAACGCCGATAACTCGATGACATATATGTATGACATCGTATACATATATGTATACAACAACTTTACCTCTCGTTTCTTTAACTTTTTTCACTATTTAGCAGACGGTATTAATAGAGAATACCACACTATTATACTTGTATACATCATATTAAGTAAATAATGAAATTAAAATAAGGTAAACAACCTATTTACCCGTAATTCCTTGTTGTCTAACGTATGTTAACCGATTGCACTTAATGAATGAGTATGCCTAATATGTATGCTTGTACGTATGTTAAGCGGTGGATTTTATTTACTGTTAGATGTATTCAACGCCCACTCCTAACCGATATAATAAAGCATCAAAGTACAGAGCATGACTGCAAATCTAATAACGCAGTTCCCGATAACAGCTATGAAAAGATTGAAGAATATGTTTGATGTGTTGTGAATGTGTTGATAATGTGAAGAATGTGTTGATACTAGTATGTCTTCAAAATTTTGAACGAAAACTAGGACAATGCGAATGCTGAACTAGTCGTTTTTTCATAGCTGATTTTACGTACAAGGAAAGAGCGAGGAGCAGAAGAATGATGTAGTTTTTTTTTCGCAGTTTTTTACTTTAGCACCGTCAATCACTCGCGGAGGGGCAATGAAAATTTGCTTTCAGCGCCCTAAAACCACGGTCAGAGCAAAATTCTTTACCGTTAGAGCCGGCTCAGCTTATATTCGTTTGATCAAGGCCACTGGGGTCATCGGATCCTTGGCCTCTTTCAAACGGAGAATGGCAAAAATCTTACTCAGGTCATAAGTTTCTTCAATTTTATTTTCAGTGTCATGCCTGTTTTTGTTATGTTAGTTTTTACACGACTGTCTTATACGTCGTATTCGAATAAAATAAAAAAAAATAAAAAAAATGTAAGAAACCTACCTGGTTTGAAGCGTTACTCAAAAAGATGCTGAAGCATGGGTCTTGACGATCTTCAGAACGGCGACAGCAATTAGTGCACCAAACCTAAGCAACGGGATGACTAAGTGGTTCACGCACCGGATTAGTAAGCAAAAACTCTCAAGTTGACTCCAGCCAGCTCTTCTGTCTTGTACTTTTGGGTTCTACTTCACGGAAACCCTCTTAACAAACCACCCACCGTACGGGCGAAAGTGGAGGAAAAATGGATGCACTCTCCGATGATGAAAGGGAAAGGACCAGACAGTGTTCTCAGGGTTCCGTGGTGGGACCCACGTCTTCCGCTGGAGGTCTCGAGTCCTCCAGGCGAGACAATGTTTACAACTACTTGACATTGAACAGCAGCAGTGTACGGAGCAGAGTAGCCCCCCTAGTGGGGTATTGGGTCCAAGTAGTTATGACACGTCAAATGAGGAGCACTGCAAGAGAATGGATGAATGCCGTGGAAAGTTCCGTTGCGATGAGATTCACTGTTTCTCCACCTGGACATGTCCATAGCGCACCTCTCATTGAAGTCCCACGGAGATTACGCAGTCTTAGAATCCGCTTTTATCTCCAAGAAGGACGTTACTATGCAATACGCATAATGAAGAAACGAAGAACGCGTCATCATAAGATGTTGATCGAGAAAGGGTCAAATCATGAGGAAAGCACCGGGATACGGGTCCACGAATGGAGAATGAGTCTGCCCTGGCCCAACAGTGGGGAAAGCGCCAGGATTCAGGTGCACGGATGGAGTTTCGGTTCTGGCTCAGTAATGGGGGAAACGCCAGAATACAGGTCAGCGAATGGAGAATGGGTTTGCCCTGGCCCAATAGTGGGAGAAGCCCCAGGATACGGACGCTTGCACAAGAAATGGGTACTTTTCACCAACTTTCACTCAAAACCTCATCTTCAGATTCGATTTTTTGTGATTTCCTTTTTCTTTTTCCAAACAATCATTTCAATATCTGTACGACTTCACTACACAAACAAACGTCAAGTGTTTATTCAGGGGTGAAAAAAATGTTTCTTCTGTGTATGCCAATATACAACTTTGAAGTAGGAATCTGAAATCAAAACGTCGTGAAGCGTAATATTATTTCATGTCAAGTTTCCAAGTTTATTTGCTTTATTTACTGCCTATCTTTTAAAAATTTCACTCTTTCTCCAGAACTTTCTTGCCTTTTCCCTGACCTTGCCTACGTTTTTTGTACTTACATAACATGCTTTACCGCATAAATCGACCATGACCGATTGTGAGGGATTTACAGTGAAACCAGTGATGTTAGCAAGTAATCGGTGCTTTGTGAATTTGTGCAGATTTGCGTGTTGTACGCCATTTGTTAGATTCAGAGTTTTTGCGATGTTAATCGCCTGAATGATGCAGCACGATACGCCATGGAAAATATAATCTTCCCACACTTTTCCACGCAGTATTCATACTATTCTCGTACGAGTCGTTTTGCCAATTGATATCCATGTTGGAATCATAGGCTGGTAAATACTCCAGGTAACCTACCGAAGTTAAGGTTTAATGGGTGGAAAAAGATGACTAAAGGCTTTTTCTGCGACACGATTGATTAGTATCAGTTCGCGAAGATCGTCCCGATTCCGGCATGGCCAGGTCTGAAAAAAATTTCTCAGAACTGGTGGAAGAATTGATAATCAATCATTCGTCATTCATCTTGATGAATATCTCCTAGAAAAGTTGGTGCCCCTAGATCGTTTAGTTAAATATGAGGAAGCAGCCCTCGTCCTTTTCATTGTACTTTTCTTTCTTTAACAATTCTTCGTACACTTCGATTATTTCCTTCTCCGCCTCATTCTGATTATTCTCTCCTTCATCTCCGTTCTCCTCTCTATCTCCAATTCATCACAGGCTAAGTACAGCAGTCGTCGATGAGGGTGCGTTTACCACGGCCTCGAGAATCACGCGGCGCAAACGCGCCGCACTCGCTACAATCCTTTCCGTAACAATCATAAGTTTTTTTTTGAAAATTAGGTAGTTTTCTTGCCAGTTTACATCAAATATGATGAAAAACTATCAAGAAAACCTTTATTTGTCATCACTGCCCCGATTCCAGCGCGAGCGGAGCGTCCGCGTCGCGTATCTCCAGTGTCCGTGGGAAACGCACCGCCATCGACGCTCACTGTACATACTTTCTGGATCTGCTTTGTTCGCAGGGAGGCTAGCTTATTTTTTCTCTTCCTGCTCATGTTATCTTCTCCACTGAAACCCATCCTTTTTATTCTCTCTTAGCTTCATACCTACACCGTTTGGTTTGAATATTAACACATAAAATGACTTCTACAATGTTTCTACTCCACAGGCAGTATTTCGTTTTTTATTATTGTTTTTTTCGCTCCGTTCCTTCCCCCATATCATTTCCTGGTTTGCTCTTCGTCCTCTCGTTACTTTGTCCATCCATAACTCATTTCACCCTTCAAGAAATCGTTACCTGTCCCCTTAGCTTCTTGGCCGACAACTGTAGCAACATCCAGAGGGTAGCGTCGTCGTTTGCGTCAATGTCGCAATACTGCGTCGATTGACGAGCAGGTGTGGCTAAAATATAAAATTGGTGCACTCCTTGAGACTCGTCCCAGTCTGGAGGAGAGAGGGCTACCCACCAAATTCGTCGTAGATTTGGTTACCTCTGGCTAATAGCACGCTGTTTCTCAGGAACTGTTCAGCCCTCCTGATCTGCCTTCGTTGCATTCTCCTCTGCATGGCGTCGTGAAATGAATGAAATTTAAATGGAGGTGGTGTGACTGTCGGCTTGTAGATATCGTCTGACTCATAGGCCGTCGTGGTGTCGTCAGCGGAGAGGCCTGATGTGCCTGAGGTGCTAGGCATGGCATCGCTGTAGATGCGGCGTTTTTCTTCAGGTAGCTGTTCTTCTGTCTGCGTCGCTATGGATGGATTGCAGCTGGAAAATTCTCCATATTTGCCTATGTGATTTTGCTTTTAAGTCAATGTAGTCCATTATTTTTGTCCTAAGTTCTTCATCTCACTATTTCACGGCCATGATATGTTTGTCTGCACCTTAGCTCACTCATCAAAGGAATAAATGAACAACTAAGTAAATAAGTGAATAAATGAGCAAATATCCCTCAGGTTTACAAAATGGACAACAATTATATTCCATCTTATTAGTTTTTCCTTAGCTCTGATAATTTTTCTCCCCTTCAAGTGATAAGCCATCTTCTCTCCCCCCCTCCTACTCTATCGGTAACTGCAGTTGTTGCTTATCATTGAATGGTAGAGCTCAGCAAATGAATATACATGTGAGTAAATGGAGACCAGAAAACTAAAAACAGAATTTTTTCAGGAAATAGGAGCAGCCATCACTTTGCTCCCCGCGCGTCGCACCCCAACCTCTTCCAAAATCGACGATCGGAGAATCAGCAAGTCACATATTTGCAGCTGCCCATGAATCCCCCTCTTTCACATAGTGTCAAAAACTTCAGAGTGTTCAGTGACAAATTCATCAGGATGAATGGATAGAAAGCACAACCCTTTGGTTGAAGGGATTTTGCACTTTTTCTGCACTTCTTTTGCTAAAACTGTCATGAATTAAACATTTGGACAAACTGCGGTAGAACTTTTGAGGTTTGCATGCTCTCTGATTGAGACCATTTTTACATTTCTATGGAGATGGGTAAAATGGAGTTGGGGGGAGCCACTTGTTACTGATCAATAATATGACCTGTCCTACACGTTCTGACCTGTATTTTGGGTAACTACTGTACCTTAAAAGAGCTAACAAGTCAGAGCATTCTGGACGTGTCAGCAAACAAGTCAGAACATGCAGGACAGATCATGTTATCGACTTATACCAAGTGGATGGCGGTCAAGACGTATGCCGCGACGCGACCGCGCCGCACGCGTACGCTTTCCAAGTTCGGGTTCTTTCTTCGAATTTGAATTAGAGCGGTGGCCATCTTCTTACAGTTTATGGGTTCCGGGTAAAATTAAGTTGGGGGGGGGGGGGCACTTGGTATAAGCCGATAATATGACCTGTCCTGCACATTCTGACTTGTTAGCTGACACGTCCAGAATACTCTGACTTGTTAGCTCTCCTAATGTACAGTAGTTACCTAGACTGCAAACAAGTCAGAACGTGTAGGACAGGTCATATTATCGGCTTATACCAAGTGCCCCCCCCCCCACCTACTCCATTTTGCCCTGGGTTCCGATAACACTCATCTTCCTCTCTCAAGCTCAGAAAAGTTGTGCATATCCACGCAGAACTGCTCGTACCCGAGAAGGCTGCAGCCGCGATGCGCACATGAATCGGCCAATCACAGACCAGCAGCGTACCTCTTGTCACGCAGCCATACCAAGTGCCCCCCCCCCCCAACTCCATTTTACCTATGGAAAACTTTGATTCATCAAAACTCAAGTGCCTAAAATCACTATGATGAATACGTCGAGCTATAAATTGGAGCTTGAAAATAGGTTTTGGTGTCCATGTCTGTTCTGGAATGATAGTCGGTGAGTGGACGAGTTGCTCTTAGGCAATTACATGCGCCGAGGAGTCGCTCCACACCTTCTCCAGCACAGAGCCCCATAACTGATAGGCGGTGCTTGTGGAAGTCGATCAATGCAATCATGTTTTGGGTAAAATGGAGTTGGGGGGGGCCACTCGGTATAAGTCGATAAAATGACCTGTCCTGCACGTTCAGACTTGTTAGCTGACATGTCCAGAACGCTCTGACTTGTTAGCTCTTCTAATGTACAGTAGTTACCTGTGATGCAAACAAGTCAGAACGTGTAGGACAGGTCATATCATCGACTTATACCGAGTGGCCCCCCCCAACTCCAGTTTACCCCATGTTTCGCCTAGTGATTGACGCCCAACCGCGTTGCATCACCGTCCCGACGCGGTTTCGCTACGTTGGCTCGGTAGTTTTGACACTTTCTGACACGCAAAACAGAGGACTTAACACGTTTTAGTGGGTATAATCTGTCCTAACTTGCTAGAGCCTACGTTGCTGGAGTCAAAACCAACGGCTTACAGTAGCAAAACCGCATCGAGGGGATGCTGCGTCGCGGTCTGCGTCGCGGTCGCGATCCGTTTCCTAGGAGCCAGACGGTGTCGGAGTAACTTACTATGTGAAGTGAATGTGGTTTTTTTTAAACAAATGCTTGTTGAACGGATTTTTCAGTTATGTTATCGAATATTACAAATATTAATTAATTATTTAACCAAATTCCCAGTTTAAAGGTTTATTTTCTTACCATTGCTCATTGTCACTTCGCTCAATTTCTTTTTTCGGATTATTTCCGAGCGTTTCTGCATGTGCTTCTTCATAAACGAGCGAAACTGTTTGAACTGATCTAATCGGAAGCTGGAATAAAGCTCTAAGGTAATCCTGCTTCAATCCTGACAACTTTAACTTTACACTATGTTTGCAGTAATGTTTCCATGTTCACTATCACTAAGTGATGACCTTTTCCCATTCCTTATTTCTAAACTTCGAATTCAATCCACAGGTGCTACTCGACTCCCTGTTGCTGCGGTCAATCCGCATCCTTACCTCGCTTTTCTCAGAAGTTTACATAAGTATCTAATAACAGAAGCTGCAGCCTGAGAAAACCCAAGTTGGATAGACTCAACGAGAGTGTCCAAAATATACGTATTGATTGACCATCTCATAGCTGTTCGGAATGGCACGAGGTTTCCAAGTAGAACGTGCCGTTTTTTGGTAGTAATTTTATCTTACTAACTACACTGAGCCATTTCAACCATTTTCTACAGTAGTCTCCTCAGGACCGGTCCCGCCACGAATCAGACTATTACGATCCTACCGCTACCGTAGGTTGTAGCTCCATGCGAAATTCGGACGTACAACACTTGTCTGGCAGGTTTTCGTCCCAAAAGAATGAATACTGTGCATCTGATGTAGGCTGAGTGGATACGTCCACCTGAATCCGAATTTGTTCCTGGAATACAGTATCAGATTTTGAAGAGTACTGTACCTTGGAACCAGTAGGGTGATCAACGTTAGTAGAACAATTAGCCATGGATATAGCTGTGTAGAGAACCAGTAATAATGGAGTAACTAGTAGGAATGAGCAAAGGATATTATGGAGCTTCTATTTATACTGCAGATATCAGTGTGATTTACAGCAATGCTAACTTCATCTCACATGCGATGCTACGAGAGCAATCGGGGCGCTATCAGCGCGCGAGTAAAACGATCGATGCGGTCTGTATGATCGCAACATATCGATTTGACCTATCGATCTTAACATGGCTCGCTTCGCTCAGAAAGTGAGTGACATCATTTTTATCGATTTTTTGTTTACTTCTTCTGTTTTCGATCCGTAAACTTTGAGGATTGCCCAACCGTCATTATAAATACGTACTTACTGATCGATTGTTTGAGAAGTATAGTGTGTCATTCATTTAAATTATGGGATCGAATTTTTAGTCGGACGAGACCAAAATCATAACTTTCTTGAATCCTTTGCTCTTCCCTTTTGTATTGTCAGCTTCCTTAGATTTATTTCTTTTTTGTGTAGAACTCACATTTTTCCACAGTTATGCTAGTTGTCCATTCCTTCACCTTTTTGTACAAATTGGTTACTAAATAACAGTAAAGAAGAGCAAAAAGCTAAATCCGATCCATGAGCACAGCACATGTTTTTCGAAAGTATTCACGGGATCTTGAGCATAGTTGTTCCAGAACTGCTATATTGATGAGTGAGTCGTGCCCTGGTAACCAGTTGAACACCAAATAGACTGGATTGTGGGCGTGAGTATAAGTGAGATACATGCGCCATTGGGTCACGTTCGTCTTGGAGAAGACACCCGTGGGCAATTGACAGGCTTTCGGCCTCCTTTGGCCAGGGAGACCATGCCTCGTTGGGACCAGATTTTTCATCGAATTTTGATAGCATGACGTGAAAGGATCGTTCTTTCATTCATACCTTGTACCTCACGTCCACCACTATCAGAAGGTTATCAAATCCTAGCCCCTATAATTTTTTATCCGATGATTTCCATAGTAGCTGGCCCGATTCCAATCAGGTGCACCTCCAGTTAATTAACGAGAAGTTCGAGAATTGTGGCTTGGTTTTATATTTTATCTAATGGTTTTATCTATTGGGAGTACTGTGCCTGCTTGATTGGTTCCAGAAAAAGTCAAGTGCATACGTTAATGGGTTATTTTCATAAAATGTGCAGCTGAATTGCACAGTATCCACCGAATAACACGCGGATTTGAAGGCATAAGAACCATTATGACTTCCTTGTCGTTTAGAGCTTTTTTTTTCATGCGTTGCTGTTTGCGGATACCCTTGCCGGCTGAATTCCCCTGAATTTCTAAGTGATGCCTGGATGAGAAGCTCATTTTTATTTGCATTTACAGTCTTCAAAGCAGAAAATATGCCTTTTCTACTTAACATTTCTCATTCTACAGGTGTGATTATGCTTTGGACCGTTTTCGACTTATTTGAGAGTAAAGTGCATACTTTTCTGGCCGAACTGATAAATGTGACATCTCCCCGTAGTTACACAAATGCAGACTATAAGTGAAAGTAGTACGTAGGAACGTGCTCAAAGAACATGACGCGTACGAATCGATATATCGATTTTTGTTAACCTGGGTATTTCTAAAAATCTTCATTTGCTCCCATTGTAATAACGATCTGAAAATCATGCCTATATTGTACTAATGTTTATCACAGACTATACAAGAAAAGCACTGTTAGCATCAATGATCACGGCAGTTGGTGTGAAGGGGCGTGGTTTCTAGGTAAACTGACCAATCGCGACCCATCCAGCTGACCTTAATCATTGGCGCAAACTTTACACACATGTACACGTATGAAGATACCGAGCTCGACGTTCTTCATCAAATCGGATTCCCGTCAGGACTCATTCGCGTCGGTAGTCCTGAAATCAAGAGACAAGTCATATTTTGGCAACTGGCCAACGGTCGCGGCGTCGATCGACTCCGCATATTTACACTCGCGAACTCCGACGTAGTCCACATGAATGCTATTTTTGTTACCATATTTGATTCTGTACGATTCCAGCTCTTGTTCACGTTGCTTTGTACGGAGTGAGTGTCGATTCTGCATCTCAGCTCGTTTCAACTCCTGCTGCTGAAATTATCGATTGATTTTTGGGTTGTAAGGAAAACATATGATCACTTGTTTTATGTGGATCCATTAGATCAGGTAAAGACAGCTAAGAGCAGAGCCGCTGTTATTAAAGGCATCGTCCCACCTCAGAATCGTTTTGAGATTTTCAAGTGGAAAGAATCTCCAGGAGCTGCTGATCACAATCGTATATGTATTCCGTGGAAAACTATCGAGAAAACCCATTTCGAGCCCCAATTCTTGAGGAGCATGTGGGCGGAGCCGAGGGGTGGGGCCAAGTCACTGTCTGAATAATTCACTCCCAGGAGCGCACCTTCTGGGGAAATTCGTAAATCATGTGAGAGTTTCTCATCCACTCCTTATGAGAACAGAAATTGCGCTCCATGCATTACACCAAAGCAATACATGAGGTGAAAACCCTGTAATTTCGCATTGGCCCCGCCCACAGGCTCCTCAATAATTGGGGCTTGAGGACGGGTTTCTTCTCCATTTCTGCACAGAATCACATATACCATCGTGATCAGCAGCACCTGGAGATTCTTCTCACGGAAGAGTCTCAGAAACCATTCTGAGATGGGACAGTGCATCTAAAAAGTTCCAACGAGGCACTAGTCAAACACAGCAACTGCTGTTCTTCCGCAATCAGTTATGCACATGTGCACAGTCTCGCCTTTTCGAGGAAGCCAACACTATTGACAGTGCATTATTTCTGGAATATGTTGTTTTCTTCAACTTCTCCTATTCACACTTGAAATTTTGTTTCTTCTACGAAGATTTTTTTTGTTTGTTCGAAGTACCGCTCCTCCAGAGAAAACTCACAAAATTCCATTTCTCTCCTTGTTTCTTTGCCTGTGCTCGTCGGTAGGCTCGACATCGGCAGCAACAATAGCACAGGCAGGAGATGAATATGACGAGTAGAATGCCGGCAATCACGCTGATCACAATAATCACTGCTGAGATGTTCACTGCAACACGTGCTTTATTGATTTTTTGTGGCGTATCCTAATCGATGCCGCCCCGATATCGCGGTGTTCATGCTTAAGGTCCTCGTAATATTGGGTTGGGGAGTAAGCTCGTTCGGTTTTTCATGGGCATAGAAACCACCACTTTTCACCAACACTGTGAACCACACTAAATGGGTTGTATAGCACCTTCCCTCCTCTATTAATGCTGCAAGGCAAAGGGCAGCTTGTCAGCTTCAAGTCTACGAAAAATTTCTTTGTTTGAGATGACTCAATTTGTAGTCCGTAACAGCAGCTCTTGGATAAAGTTCATGAAATCAATCGGAAACTGAACAAGATAAGCTGTGTATAACTGCGCTAAACCTGTATAGTCGGTAGTAGTGAAAATCCCCTGCACTCAAGTTTCTTTATAGTCATTTCGGTGAAATTTGCACAGAGGAGTCGAGCATACCCAATGTGGACGATCACCACTTATCAAGCATTTTGGGGTTTTGCACGGAATGCGTTAGCTAAACTTACACCTTGTTGAGGGTTAGCATCAGTAGTGATTCTTCCTTACATCTAAAGCAACCTCAGCGGATAATCGCCTTTATTTCCTACAAACTGGGCCTCTAGAACAGAAAAAAACTTTAAAGACAAATTTGCCCTGTCTGAAGTGGGTTCACCACTTCTATGCTGTCCTTTCAGCGGTAGAGACTCCTCTCCAAACGCCATTGATATCCCTAACCAAATGAGCCACATTTGATGTACGACTGAAGTCGAACGGTAGTCGGTTGCGGGGAGGTCTAATTTTGTCGACTTTGGTGGTCGCAATCCATGCGGTAAAAAGTAAGGTAAAGCGAAAATTAAGGAGTGAGGTTGCAGTGGTTGCAAAGAGCAAATTAAGTGCTACAAAATGGACTATGACGGCCAGTCAAGCAAAGTTCAAACAGCCGTGAAAAAACAAGTTGAAAAAAACCGAACGAACTTATTCCCCAACCCAATAGATATGCCATCAGTGATTTGCTGAACACACAACAAAATGCGCGTGCACGTATTATATTTGGTCAGCCAGCAGATAAATCGAAGTTTTTGCACGGCTATTATCGCACTGTTCGTGTTATTGATTGGATGGGCCGCATATGGTGGGAAAAGCAGTCCTGCATTGGAAGAAATCTACGCGAATTTTGTACAAAAAAAGTTTTGACTGAATGAATGAATGAATGGATGAATGAATGAATGAATGAATGAATGAACTAACGAATGAATGAATGAATGTGTTAGAGCTGTAGAGGCTCGATACTATGTGAAAGACATCTTCTCCGCTGTGTATATTCTCTTTGTGAAGAGTGAGCATGCCATGCATTACCAGCGTAACGTACGGCGGGGCCAGCGTTGTAGGATCCCACTGGTCCGGGGCCTGGGGCTTCACTCAACTAATCATTGCTCTATGACACCTGTGCTACAGCTGGTGAAAAGGTTTGCGGAGCTCGTGGATCGCGGACATAACAGAGCGGATGGATGTATGGATGAATGAATGCATGAGCGGAAATGAATGAATGAATGAAAGGATGAATGAATGAATGGATGAATGAATGAACGAATAAATAAATAAATAAATAAATAAATAAATAAAAGGGAGAGTGAGTGAATGAATAAATGAACTATTTATTGACATGGAAGCATAGATAAATAAATAAATGGAGGAGTGAATGAATGAATAAATAAATAAATAAGTAAATAAAAGAGAGAGTGAGTTAATGAATAAATGAACGAATGAATAAACGAACGATTTATTGACATGGAAGGATAGATAAATAAATAAATGAAGGAGTGAATGAATGAATGAACGAATGAATGAATGAATGAATGAATGAATGAATGAATGAATGAATGAATGGATGAATGGATGAATGAATGAATGGGGTAACGAATAAATAAATAATCAATTAAATAAATAAATGAATAAAAGAGAGAGTGAGTGAATGAATAAATGAACGGATGAATAAATGAACGATTTATTGACATGGAAGGATAGATAAATAAATAAATGGAGGAATGAATGAATGGATAAACGAAGAATGATTGAATGAATGAATGAATGAATGAATGAATGAATGAATGAATGAATGAATGAATGAACGAGTAAATAAATAAATAAATAAAAGAGAGAGTGAGTGAATGAATAAATGAACAGAAGAATAAATGAACGGTTTATTGACATGGAAGGATAGATAAATTAATGGAGGAGTGAATGAATGAATGAATGAATGAATGCGATAGTGAATGAATGAATGATCGATTAAATGAGTGAATGATCGAAAGAATGACTAACCCCAGCATTTATTGTGCTTGACATCGTTCAGTTCGCATCCAGGAAAATACCACGCATACGGTAGACATCGCTCAGTGGTTCCGCCACAATAAAAACATTCCTAAACGAGTGGGCGTGGCTCTGGACTGACCAGTCACAAATCGTCCCAAATGTCCCACTCACCGTTCCTTTAGCTACACAATTCTCACAGGTCGGTGATTCGCCTGGTGCGAATTGGCAGTACTTCCGTTGGGTCTCAGTGAATTCACCGAGACCGACGAGTTCACTTAGCGATTGTGCATTGCCGACCGCTATAAGCGCCGCCCACAGCAGCAATGTACCGAGAGGTGCTGCGGGCGACATTAGCATCGTTATTGTCGGCGAAGTTTTTGGCGTCAATTTTGGCGACTTGTTCTGTAATTGCACGGATTTTTCAAAGTTTTTCCTCATACAGAAAGTGTTTATAGCATGAAACTGGCGTGCAGAGGAGTTATTAGAGGAATTTGTGGAAAAAAAATTCACAATTGAACCTCACATTGTAAGGACGTGGTGTATTCCTGAGGACATGGTCTATATGATCTCGCCAGATTAATTTAATCCATCGAATCTATAATATTAAGGGCGCACCTATGGTGTCACTATCCTGCTTATCGAATTTTCGCATAATCTTTCGTTTCTAGGGGGACAGTTTGACGTGAAAGTTCAAGAAAAAATTCATTGCAGACATCGATTGCGATTGACCATCCATGCAAAAAAGAGCGCTATTGTCGCGTGTTTTTCCACTTAAGAGGTGCGCTCATTCACGGATTGTTAGGTAGACTGTCAAGATATTTTTTCTTGAAATTTTATTGATTAGCTATTGATCAGATTCCGTGCATTTTAACGGTTGTACTTCTGAAGAATCCGCTCAAATTATGCCTGAAAAATGTGCCTTCCTCTGCATCTCTGCTTCATGTTCCCTACTTCTGTGATTCTTCTCTTACAGTTTAGTTAGCTCATCGAGAACCAATCATTATTCTAGAAGTGCTCATATAATTATGCAGAAATACTTCCTCTGGAAATTATTTATCTATTTATTTGAATGCAAGCTAGCGTGCGCCATACAAGTTCAGCAAAAGAAAGAACCAAACAAGGTTAAAACATACGAAAAGAAAATGTTCCAATCCAAAACGAGGAAGGGATATAGAAGGAAATACAGGATCTCAAGCGTTCAAACAACATTTCAGTGAACGATTAAAACGGAAGCAGTATTGCTGCACTGTAAACCTTTAGGAAAATCTCCAAATTTGATATCATTGTTAAAAATAAACACATTCCAAGTGTAGGCAAGCATCAGCTCATGAGGATGAAGAACAGCTCCAGCCAGATTTGTAGAAAAGAAAGCAAGTGAATGGCGTTAGGGAGACCGCCACTTCCCACAGCTAAGGCATGCATGGTAAATCCGACACCAGATTTTCGGATATTAGCTATTCCCTATCCCTAACAATCTGGTGCCGAACTCACTTCCAAATGGAGCTAAGCCTATGGAGTAAGCGAAGTTCACACAGCCTCTCTGAGATTCCCGTACTATACAAGTTATCATCATGTTGGATTTTTCCTTTCTTGTTTTTTTTTGAATTTTATCCTTCCAAACATGCAAGCCTTCCTCGATCCTCCCAAATCCATAAAATCTTCTCTTGCTATGCTAAAATACTCGCACTGAGTTTGTTAAAAATAAACATTCAGAACGCGGATTAGTTTTATTTTCATTCCAGGACTATAACTCACTGCAGCAAAGTGATTCACACATCAAACCTGAGGTCAAGGAGAGGACAACGGAATAGGTCAGCACTCTTGGAGGGACCAACTTCGAATTTCGATTTTGAACATTGAAAATTGAGAGCGTTCCATTCTTTCACAATTTTTCCGCGTCGCACTGTCTCAGTTCGATTCAATTACGAGTCGAAAATCGAAGGGTTCAAGCCCGGCATTCTCGAGTCCTTCCACTGCTAGGGAAAGGAACAAAAAAAAACATGATGAGTGAGCAAATTTCTCGTAATCTTTTGCAAAATGTGTGGACTTCTTATGAAGAGGAACTATAGACTGCTAGAAATTCACTTACGGAGTTCATCAGAGTACATATAAGCGGAACAGGTGGGAATGATTCAGAAGTTCTCATGTAATGCAGACTTTTAACATATTCGCGACAATGTGCTCAAGAGATTGACACGCATGGTGCGACGCGTTCAGTTATTGTTTTGACGCCGAAGCCAAACTTACGTATGTCTTATGAATTTGTCCCAGACTTGTGTATATTTGCGTTCTTTTTTTTGTCTCAAACACGAAATTTCAGAGTAATATGTGGCAGAGGGAAAATTTCCACCACGTGGGACCACGTGCTCAAGCGGTTAAGACGGGATGCACGTGCGTTCAAACGTACGTGCCCCACGTGACACACCATGTCAACAGCGTACGGTCGCGAATGTGTTAACTTGTATGGAAATATGAAAGAAGATTGGTAGGGCTTCCAAGAGGACACATTTCTGATGTATTTATGAAGGACAGTAATAATGAATTACACTGTCTATTTATCACTAGTCATTCATGGCAGTTGTACCAACGAATCATTTCTAGAGTTGAAAAAAAAAGAAATATTGGCAAATAAATGTTATGGTGGCACGTACTATGTACTGTTTGAGCACGCACTGTATGTGTTTGCGGTTGGAATTCTCCAGAATATTCCTGGCATGTTGCAAGTAGTATTGTAAAGCCAATACTTTTGCGAAGAAGTACATACAGGGGAAAGAAAAGCATGGTTGAACGAGGCACTGCGGGTATTCAATCGATAATTGACAGCTGCAATTCTGCTCATTCTAAGGCAATTTATACTAGATGCAACTTCAGTCGCGCATCAGACGCACGCATCCATTTGTATGAGGGGTGAGTCTGAATAAGATGCCAAAAAGTCTGACTTTGCTGTGTTGTTTATCCAACGGACAAGAGCTACAGTCCTTGTAGAAAAGATAGACTGCTTGCGCATGCGGTTTCTTAGCGTTGCGGCTGCAGAATCCTGGTTGGACCTGTTCGACCCTGTCACTTGGAGCATGCTCTCAGCAGTCATTCTATCTCTTCCAGAAGGACTGTAGCCGTTTTCGCCATAGCTAACGGACTGCAGAAATGCGGGAGGTTCCTGGAGATATTCTAGGTGAGCTGCCCCGAAGGTGTGCTACTTACTGATGAGAAAACTTTCCCTTTTAAAATTGCCCTCGACACTCAAAACGACATCCTGCTTATGAGCACAAATGAGCGACACTTTAAAAAAAATGAAGTGGTGGTTAGAATAGGAGTGATCACAAAAGCGACGACGGCTTTGGTTTTCATAAGCGAAAACGGAGTCGACGTCAGTTCCTAACGTAATGAGATTACTGGGAAAGTACTAGTCCCGTGAACGCTGAAAAACGCTAACACGATTCTTCAGCAGGAGGGATTCTTCAGCTAGAGGAGCCAAAGTCACCACTGGCAACCTGCAGGCAGCATTCCCGAGATCCTCAACAATAGGTGATGCACTTCCTGTATTCGAGATGCGAACACCATGGATTTCTCCGTGTGAGTTTCCACGGAGGGAAAACGGGAGGAGAGGAGGATCACGATCTGGAACACTTACGACGCAAACTTAGAAAATCAGAAATAACTGAGGACCATATTGAGCTCCTGAAGACAAGGCTGAGGGCCTGTTTCGAAGCCAAGAGAAGAAATTTTCTTCTTTCTTTTTTTCATATTTCTTTTACCATATTTCTGAAATTTCTTGTGAAACCAATTTTTCACATGGTGCTGTAGCTTTTAGAATGAAAAAAGTTAAAGTAATTGTGGCTGGTTAAAGAAAATATCGATTCGTATAACGCCCATACTCTCGGCTATGCTGTGGACGTACGCGCTCCAAACGCACTCATCTAACACATATAAATAGTCCCTTTCTCGTGGAAAAATATCGATAGTCGCAAATTTGTGGACCTATCTGCAGGAAAGCCTTTGTCTCTACCAAGAATTGCCAGAGAACCATTAGAAAACGATAGCTAACTATCACTCTATGGTAATCGATAATCGATCAATAAGGATACGAGTGAACGAGGCGGATCTTGCGGCTGTTATGATGGCATTGCGAAGTGCACTATGATGGAATGTTGTGAAATTACTACAGCCACGTGTGATGGAAATAGAGTGCCATAGTCCTTGGGCAATGATGGGATAGATGTCCCATTTATGGTAGTTGTCGAGTATGTTTTCACACGTGGAAAATAAGCCCATGAGAAGTTCCGGCTTTGGCAAAGCAGCATACAAGGAAATGGAATAGACTTGTGATCAACCTCTAGATCAATAAGTCTATTATTGATTGATGACATAACGAACATTGTGGCAAATTCTAAGTGGAGAAATGCACTTTCATTCAACAGAAATAGAAATTTTGCCGGTGAATGGAAGCATACATACGGAGAGATACGCTGGGACGCGCTTGTACTGCAACGGAGTATTAATATTCAGCCCAGACTCATACATGAATTCTCGAAAAATCGATAATCATGTGAGTTATTGATGCTGCTTCTGGTTTGTACTAATGAGTGAAGTGACGAAGGGAGTATTATTTGGTGCGATATTTGCTTTTTTGAAGGTATCATTGGTGAGATTACGTGGACTAAAGTGCAATGGTCACTGTAATCCCAAACTAGGTGATGCGTCAGGTGTTATCGATTTTTCTGAAGGATGGGGAGGAGCTAAGATTAATTACTGAGTAGTTGCTCACGTTAGAGAGACGCAGAGAAGAAGAGCATAGAAAAACACATGATTTTATGAGGAAGTGAAAAATGGTATGGATGCCTTTTCACCATGAATAACTTCCTACTATTGTCTCATTTTGCTCACTGAACATTTTTATGCAACAGTTTTCCTGCTGTACTCGTTGAGACTGCGCCGCACACTGCACCTATGCTGCCATACTCCATTGTTAGGCTGCCGCTATGCTCCACGCGGAGTATAGCACCCCGCGCTGCAGCAAGTACGACTTGAAATTTGACACGTATCGATTAGCAGGGCTTTTGCAGGAGCGACATCGGCGAAGTCTAGCTCAAATCAATATATTTTGGTCGAAGCAGTTGGCGAAATGGGCGTTGAATGACGTATTCCTCGTGGAGTATATCTGCAGCCCTAGGCACAGCGTAGAGTAGAGTAGAAGGTTTGGAAAATTTGACTGAATGAATCGGTAGGCTAGGAAAATTTCGTGAAAAAAAGTGAGAAACCAGTGGAAACAACAGAAATCCACTTCTGAGTGCAGCAACCATAAAAAAGGTGCAAAATTTCTTTAGGGGGTTGGGATTAAAAAAAGATAGGGACCAGTGGATAATATTCCTTGGAAATTCGGTATTTTAGGCACTTCAAACTTTAGGCATTGACCCCCTTTCAAGTTTTCTGTTCCGGAGGAAATTCCGGGAAGAATTCCCTTTCAAAAACTCCTATTCAAATTGGCGAAGAATTTTCACCAAGGAGGCCAAAAGTTTAAAAACTGTGGTAAGTAGAAGCCTGCGGAGAATGCAGAAGGGTAGCGACGGGGGGGGGGGGTGTGCACGTGATGGATAACTGGTGCTCCCGACAATTTGGCAGCCACGATATATTTCAAAAAGAAATTGAATGAAGAGTTATGTAGTTTCAATTTTGAATAATCGAATTGATTTCTTAAAAAGAATAATAAAAATGAGGGATCGAAATAGATCTAATGCAATTTGACTGTTTGAGAAAGCATTTTCGATAAGATTTCGCGTCCCTTTCTTGAACGGGGACTGGGGAGCGGGAGGGGGGGGGGGGAAGTATACGGGGTTTTCAAACTAAATCGCTCGGAAAACACAGTCAGCGTTCCAATGCATATGTATGTATGTATATCTTCACGTTGTATCTCTCTCCCCTTCTCTCTATCTCCCTTTCTTTCTACAGCTCTCCCTCTCTCCTTTTTTCACATAACCTGCAAAAAAAACTATCAAAAGTTTTCTGAGAACAGAAGCACTCACCAACCGATTCATCACCAGAGTTTTCCAGGAATTCAGAAAAACATAGATCCACTTGAACGAGTTTGTTCAGATGGGCGAGCGTGGTGCCGCAACGTGAAGAAATATAGGGATGCATTTGTCCCACATATTGGTTAATGATTACAGGGGCAGGTGATTTTTTGAAGTGTTTCGAAATACTGCGGGGAACTGTGGTTTGGAACAAGCGTTAGATACAATTTTTGATGGACCTGTATTAGTTAATCCTCTATGTTCTATGTAACTCATTCAAGGATGTACCTTAACCGATATTACGATTAGTAACAGTTGCGGCATGCCTACAGAAATCACGTCATGGCTGATCAGACATCTACTCTTTTGGAGTTTTACGGGGTGCTACATTTCCAGATATGGATCTAGGAGTTTTCAGGGATTTAGTATGTGGAGTGTTGTTCTTGCAAAGACGGAGCGGCACAGTCTTCCTATTGGCCAGTTCATCAAAGTAGCCAATCATAGGTCGCGAATGGCCGTAACTTCATCCCAGAATGTAACTTTCTACCCTTCATTCTGCATTGAGATTGACAGCTTCAAATAGAGTGTAGTTTCTATTGATGAAAGAAAAAACCATGGATTTTTGGAACCCGCTATTATTATAATAAATACAATAGTATGCGAAGAAAATCAATAAATGGCTTAACTGGAAGTATGAAAAAAAAAAGAAGATTCCTTCTCGTTCCTCCCTCACCCCCCAGAACAGGCGTCCTCAGAACAGTGAGAAATTTTTTACTGATCGATCACTGACTTCGAAAATTGTAATTATTTTACTAATAGTCATTGCACAGCTACTGCTTACTAACGGTGGATTCATGTGATCGATTAACGATTTTACGGTTTACATGTACAAGCTCAACAACGACTAACGGCAGTTCTCCGTCGGAAAAAGAACTGAATTTTAAAGAATTTTTCAAAAATTTCAAGTGCGAAAATTATGCCGATAGTCTCAAAAATTGCAGTTATCCCCAGGCCCCGGCACGAGGTCTTCCCCGGGCCAAAATCAAAACGAAGCCCCCTTTGAAAAACCAAAATTTTACGAAGCCCCCTTTGAACATGCAAACGAAAGGAAAACGTTAACCCACTCTAAAAATAGGAGTTCCGGGGAACAGCTCATGGTGGGGCACGAGTTCATAGTGCAAACTACAATCCGAGGAACGTAAAGGCACAACATTCTGATTCTGAAGCAAAAAAAATTAGAAAAGGCATAGATTTGAAGAAAAAACCTTCAATCCGAAAAAGAACGGATTAAAAAGTTGGGCAGACCAAAAGGCAATTTATACTAGATGCGTGCGTTTGACGCGCGTGCGTCTATATGATGAAGGATAGGGCCAGTCGCATCGCTGACGCGGCTCAGGGGCACGCGTTTAGACGCTATTATGGTTGATGAGCGTCAAATCTGACGCGTCGGCCTGAAATTTCACGAAGTTTTCGCGATGTGTCGATGCGGCGAAGATTAGAACGCAGTTTGTTCGCGGTAAAGTCAGGAACATTCGCATCCTGCCGCGCATTCTCTTCATCTCTTCGTTTTGCATTGTGCATCGCCGCGTCAAATTTGACGCGCATCAACCATAAATACCGCTTTACGGCCTCGAGGCGGCCGTACATTCTTTTCATTGAGGATGTACATGCCGAACGGTCCTCATGGACGATCCTTCGCAAGTTGATGCGTGCGTCTGACGCACGCAGCTGGTGTAAACTACCCTATAAACGATGATGGAAGGAAATGGAACGGTCACTGGAACGTGTGAGGATGAACAGGTGATTCTTCTTACGAGGGAGAACGCGTTGAAACTAGTACGCGGCGTCGTTCGATTGGAGCACATATTCTACAGGCTTGGACTCCGTAGGATTCCAAGGATTCCTGCGCAGTGTAAACGCAACGGAATGATTTGATATCTTCAGTAACAAAAGAACTGAAGGGGTACTACAAGTGTTCACTGCGAAAGCTCGAAAATTATGTGAAATAAAAAAGTGTATGTTCATTATGTATTTTGAACGCCAAATTACCTCAAGTTAGCAACACTCCGAGAACTATGAATTCCATACTTCATGGATCGAATCCATCAGGTGCTTGAGTGATAAAGCAGACCTTGAAGAAAAAGTATATGCTGCAAAAGCCCAAAAATTATGTGAAATAAAAAAGTGTATGCTCAGTAAGTGACTTAGGTCGCCCTGGGCGACCTGGGGGGCGACCTGAGGTCTCCCTCACATATATTCTTTGCGCCGTACATCGGTTGTGGCAATACTGAGCATACAGTTGTAGTGCCCCCGTAGTTCTCCCCACACTCCAATTTTCAAGCCCAATCTTAAAGTCTGGACTCCACAGCAGCTCCACGAAATTTCCGGAAAAGGGTTTTTCGCGTATATCTTTCGTGCGGTACATCAGTTTTGATCGTCCGTTCAAACAGCTGTAGTGTTTCCTTAGTTCTTTTGTTAGTGAAGATATCATATCATTTGGTTGCGTTTAGACTGCGCAGGAATTCTTAAATCCTACGGTGTATGTAGAATATGTGCTCCAATCGGAATACTTGGACCGGACAGCGCCTGGCCGCTCAAAGAGCGAACAGCCTCGTTGCAAGCCATTTTTCGGCATTGGTCGCCCCTGTTGCGCCGCTCAAAGCACGAGCAGCCTCTCCACACTGAATGATGAGGTCACTTAACTTATTTAGTACCCCTACCTCGCCTGATGAACGTGATGCTTCCCTTAGAAGTAACAAACGCAATTTTTTCCAGTACGAAGCCCCCTTTGCTTTTCGGCCCTTTTACGAAGCCCAGCTTGCCCCCAGGGAGACCTGTGCTGGGGCCTGGTTATCCCACGCATTTTGTGTTGTTGCAGGATCTGTGATTTACTTGACGCCTAACCGTACGCACTCCAAGGTTACAGGCAGCAAAGCGGCGGTGTTCTTTGGACCTTTAAATATGGACCGTGTCAAATATGAACGCAAAATTTTCTGGATGGACGGTACGTAAATACGTTTAGATATCCTGAAATTCAGAGATACATAACCCAAAAGCTCTAACCTCTATTTTTCAGGCTTCATGACAAGGTATCTCAAGGATAAATAGAAAAGAAGTGGCTAATTTCTCCTAGAAGAAATTATGACGAGTTAGTCTGAGAGCTGGCACACTAGATCCATAGTAGGCCAATGCAATGACAACAAGTCGCAGAATGTGACTTGTAACAGAGTATTTTGCAATTTCAAAAAGGAGATTCATGAATATTCAAAAGAAAAACGATGTGTGATGGTGCTGGAAAAAATATTTTGACAACATTGCATATACAGAGTGATTATTGCGCGATTATAGTAAGTGGCCATATGTTCGATGATGTTTTCAGCAGGCGCTTAGAGCCGAATTGGAATAATCCATGAGTTTTTCGCTCTCTCCCGTGGTGCGGCGCACATACACACGCACACGCACAACGGTCATAGTCAGTATTTGTTCAGTTGTCGTTCCGCTATCGATCGATACAGTGCAGTTTAGTTGACGGTGACGTCATCATTCAGTGTTTTTGCCGGAATTAAATGAGGTGCGTTGCAGACTGGGAGGTTCAGCACATGTGCTTACGGGCAGTATATGTCTTTCAGCAATTAGGAAGTGCCACTAGGCGAGAACTGGTCCCCGACCATTCTCAGTGATTTGAATCTCTTTGAATCCTCGAGTAGGCAACTCTTTCACTATGGTGTGCCATGGTGAGAAGAGGAGGATGGGAAATGGTGGAAAAGGCATGAACCCTCCCCCCCCCCCCAAAAAAAAAAACAGGAACTTCCGAAGATTCCGCAGGCGGGAAATCCGCGAAAAAAATTGTACAGCTTCTTTTTTTTAACAAAACGTCCAGAGTAACTTCGTTCACTATGTACTATCCAACAGAAGCGAGGTCCTTGACCCTGTGCATACTAGCAGCGGCGAGATGTTTTTCGGGATGCGTCTCTTCTCGACATAGTTGTTATGGTTTTTGTAATACTGACGCGCACAGCCACTTTTAGTGCAGAATATGCTGCTCCCAGTGGAGTGTCATGAGATGTTAACAGTTTCACTTGGGTCACTTGGGATCACAAATCTCTAGCCTCCTACTGTGTGGAAAATAGCTCAACAATGAGTACTGATAAGTGGTAGCGCTCATTTTCCTTCAAATCGCGTCGGAACGAGATTAAGTAGCGATATCGCCATGAATGCGTTTATAGTTGCTGCCATCCTGGTTCAGTTTCGGTTCGTCTCGCAACATATCGCAGGGATCTGTTGGTTCTGACACGTCTAAACATGTTTCACTTAGGTAGACGAGTTAGAATCGAGTTGTACTGTTGGGATCGACGTGTCAGAACGTGTCAGAACCAGTGCATTACCGTGTCTGAACCGCGACGCTCAGCGGCTGCGAAGCGGCGCTGGCGTTGATGGCAAAACAGAATCGAGCTGACCGCGACTATGTATACTATTAGAATTCTGTATGGCCCTAAGACACAGTTTCAACCCAGTTTTTTTTGCTCTAGTTTCTTGGGTCAACATGAGATTACTCGCGGTAACGGAGCTCTTTGGAAAAAATGTATGGAACCTAATTTTGTGCGCTTTTCGGATATTGTGAAGATCTGCGGCTGGACGGCAGCAACATGGGGATATCCAGTAGTCTGCAGTGGCAACGGCTCGGATGAAATTCGCTTCAGGAGATTGGCAGTTGTTTTTTTTTACCATGTGATATTGGCCCAACAACAAAACAACGTTTGAGAGAAAAAAAACGAAAATTCAGGAACTCAATGCTTCAAAAAGGAGTTGGAAGCAGATTCTATGCAAGAACAGAGTTTTTTTTAGAAATTGTATTAATTCCCATGTAAAGAACAGGATTCACGGCGCACAACTCTATCGCGAGGAAGTAAAGAAACTAAGCCCTCGCATCAATACGTGACTCATCAGTGACGAACCTATTCATAGGATAAAAACGGAAAAATCCTTGAAGAAAACACGAGCGGCGCCAGAAAATGTGGGACAGCATGGGACGAAATGAGTAGTTTTCCTGGTCTCACGGATTGCTTTTTATGTTCCTTTCCATGTGATTCGCTAATGAATAATGTTTTATTGTCATAAGGAACGGAATTTAATGAACAAATATGTATGAAATGGAATAAGCAAACTAGTTAAACAGGTTGTTTTGATATGCGTTTGTAAACAAGCTAATAGGAAAGTGCAACGTGGAGAAAACAGCTGGGCCACGTCGAAGGTCCATAAACTGTCTATGACTGTGCGCCTTAATTTATGTGCATATTTGTTTAGACTGTGCTGTTTTCAATGAGAATGTTGCTTTCTGTTTGTTCGCTAAACTCATACAAGGTTGTCCTTATATGTACAGCTTGTTTAATTTTTGAATAGGCCGCATTTATTTGCCTATTTAATTATTTATTGGGTACATCGTGACAAGAGCGCAGTGTCACCTTTCGAAGAAAAGGAAATAGAGAGGAAACCTGAGGAGAAGTCTGAAAGCTTTTCATAGAGGAGAAATCGAGGAGTGAAAGAGCTAATTCTGGGATTTTCACAGATTCACAAGATAGAGGTCTATCACTCACTGCAAATTTGAAAATTCGTAAAATATTATAGTTCATTGATGTATTTTTTAGGAAACATGCTTTTGCGCGATTCTCAGGGCTCTGTATCAGGATATTTTGAAAATTTTCATTTCAACCATCGCCACCTTTAACGCGCTCCCATTTCAGGTTTATAGGAATTAATTTTGACCATCTGTGACTCTGTGACACTGACGCTTACAATTTTAGCTTGTTTGGTTCGCGACCATGGAAATACGCTGTCCAACATCTCCATGATGCGGAGAATTCCGGTTAGAGAGCGGATCATAATGTTATACGTATAGGTTATAGGTTATAGGTTTATTACGCTTGCATAAGCTAAAACGTTATATTATAAATATCCATGAACAAAAAGGAAAAGATCACTAAAACTAAGGATATTATAGTTAGTGAATTAGTATCAGTGAGAGTTGTAGATCATCGAATACCCGCACTCAGTAAACGTGCTAAACGCTGAGGAATATTTTTGGGTGCTGGAGAGAAGAATGTGGGTTCTTCTCGATAAGAACCATTTCACAGTTAAAAACTCCTTGAAGTCCCTAAGTTCAAGCATTATTAATATATATGTAATAAGTACATAACGAAAAATAATGAAATTAAGGTGTTACAAGTAGCGTAGCACGAAATGTGACCCTCCCCCCCCCCCCTTTTTGCGATCATCACCGCCCCACTGCCCTCGACCAACACATGCTTTTCGATATGTTATTGTCGTTCCCTACATACTTCATGTCATCATTGTTTGCTCATCTGAAGAGTAAATCTGCGAAAGAGTCATAAATAGGTCACTTCCTCAATTGCGAGCTAAAAAAACAATTGCTGCAACCGCACACTTTTTGTCCTTACGTTGCGTGCTCTTACAATTACAGGAATAAAAGACGGTCATATTAGAATGTAGGATGGTGCCGGTATCCATTTCAGACGAAGAGGTAGGGATTAGTTGGAATTCCGAAGAGATTCGCTCTTCGTTCTAAAAATTTTTCATAGAAAAGAAGAGAAAAAGAGAGGAACATAAAAGAGGACAGAAAAAGAGGGAAACAGAAAGAAAGGTAAAGAGGTAGCATTGAAGAAAAGAATTACAATGAGTAGTTAGAGATGCGTGCATTCCTACCCGCCCAAAGATCATAGAATTATAAAATGAAGCGGTCTCCTTTAAAACTGTCGAGAAAGTCGAGGAAGGTGAGTTGTGGACCATCGTCAGTTCTCGTCAGGAAAAAACTTATTGAGGCAAGAATTCGGAGAAAAATCAGTGATTTTGATGAGTGGAAGGTTATTCCTCTGTTGCAGCCAAAATGCCGTTAATGGCTGCAACGGTTCAACGAAATTTCATGTAGTAAAACCATGTAGTAGAACTTGACCTCCTATCCATGAAACGCTGGTGGCAAAATCTCTTTTTTTTTTCATGGCTGAGGGCATTTTACGAACAGAAAGCTGACTAAGAGAAACTTCTTCTAGAGCTACGCAAAATTACGTACAACCACGTACCACGTGCAGCGTCTGAATACGGCTATGAATAGCCGTGAAAATAGCGAAAAGCGCAGTAGCACTGGCAATTGTGTGCCACTGTGTTTGTCGACGGCTTGTTCGTACATTTATTGACCCAGTTCGCATACGTGGATGGCAGAGCTGACGAAGTGCTGTGGAGGGCAAACAGAGAGGTGGGCCGCCGTCGTCGGTAACCACGGAAAAACGCTATGCCAAACGGCACGTTGCTCACCAAGGAACAACCTACCGATGGACTCAGAATGACTACACCTGGACTGATGGAGTATCCAAGCGCTGCATGGATTAGGCTCGTCTATAGCCTTTTTCAGTGTTTGATTAGCGAAGCTGGTGAAGCTCCCCAGCTATTCATCGTTGAACTGAGCCTAGTGTTGGGACACCTGCTTCTGGCCATGATCGGCGTCAGGGATTAATTTAACGACATAGGGCAAATGGATTATGAATGAATAGTTCGTCAAAATGTCAATGAACATTGGATGTCTCTATGGTTCCTTTGAGAAACTTGGAAAATTAGCCCTGACACCTCTTTTACCTCATTTTGAAAAAAAAAACTCTTTAAAATCATAGCCAAATATGACCTTCAGGATTTGCTCCTGTGAAAAAGTGTTTATCATATATTGAGCTGACATTCGAGCTGAACGTGAGCGAAGTTCGGTTCAGACAAGCTGCAATGAGAAGAAAATCATTTGTGCTATTTTTAGCCAATTCTAAAAGCTACTTACTGACGGAGGAGCGATGGCGTTGATTCGATAGATTATAGATTTTGCACCTTTACTTCCGTAGTGCTTTTTGAGATTCCTCCATAATACTAGGACTTTTACAGATGTTCCTTACAGCTTAGAACCTCTATTCAAGGAACTTCGATAGGCAGGTTTTGTCGCTTAGCTAAGATTCTGTCATGTTTGTGATGAACATGCTGCTGTGGTTACACATGTGCGTTCGATGTGCTCTATTATTGTCACCAAAATATATAAAAGTGTATGTGTCCATGGAATGATTATAAAGTCTAGCCAATTCGTACTTGAAGTTCAGAAAAAGTGTAGATGTCGAGGAGGGTGTGAAAAGCAGAACTAGTGCATAGTACTTCTTCGATCACCGCCTAACTTGAAGACCTTGTTGACACCGTTGATGGTATACGAAGATAAGTTTGGCTGGAAGAAATGCACCTACCTTGGACAGAAACGAAAACCTGCCGACTGCGAGAGACTAAGTATCTAGTGATGTGTGAGGGATGCAGGCAGAAATATGTAATAGAAACTTCAAGGCCTCTCTACGAGCGTCTCGATGAACACCTGAAAGCGCTACGTAATCCCTCCTACCAGTGGCGGACGCAGGGGGGGGGGGGGGGGGGGCGCCCCCCCCCGAGAATGGGTCGCCAAATTTTCGAAATTACTTTACAATACAAATAAAAATCTTGTGTTAGTTTATTTTTAATTGTTTATTTTTATTATTATTTTTAATATATTTTTTATTTATTGTTTATTATTATAATTAATATTATTATTAATTTTATTTTCCGTCTGGGTCCCCAAAACGGCGGAGACCCCACTTTTCTTCCCACGCCCCCCCTCCCGCCCACTTTCTGCGTCCGCCACTGCCTCCTACTACATGAAGAGAAGCTTCTCACGGCACCGCACCAGAGATGAGCGGGATTCCGATTTCCGGAAGTCGGAAGTTCCTGAATTCTTGCCTCATGCGAGTCTCTGACTTCTAGATTTGTGGACGGTTGGTAGTCGTTGGGTCACGCCAACTCAGACGTGCTCTATTCATCGCTCCAAATTTTGCCAGATTTCAAACTTCCCTTAACTTTCGACTTCCGGTCTGATGCAGTACTTCCGCTCATCCCTGCACCGAACTCTATGCCACAAATACAGTCGGGTCCGGCAGCCACTGCAAATGGGCGCCGGCCGCCGCCACCCTCCGGCGCCCCGGTATTAATGAGCTATAAATCGCTCGAGCTTGGGAGAAAGCGAAGAAAAATACAATTTTAGTCCATAGTAGACAGAGTGCAGTGGATATGTTAAGGCTATAAAGCAGGGGACCATTTTCACAACTTTCACGTTTTTTCATTTTTGTGATTTTCATGGGGAAAGATTTCTGAATACACAATAAGCGAAGCCAACTCTTCCATTTTCTGCTATAGTACACTGCTTCGCGAATACCAAAATGGCCGTTATTCTTCTATAGATGGACACAGTACTTCAGTTATCCCATCTGAATAATAAAGCTCATCCAATTCGGGCTCCTCAGAAATAATTGAAATCCGTATAAATTGTCCCATATCCATTGCGAAGTAGTTCTACCGCTGTCATTTATCTTTCGTGGAGCAGTCCTTCACGGCGGAGTTACTCTCTCCCGGTTTCCCCCAACTTTGAAAAAGTGGTTTTTCACTATCACTTACACTATTACTATTACTTACACTTATCGTAGTTTATCTTCGAAATTTATGCAAAACGTTGCCGGATGCCTTCCTGGACTACCCGAAGGAGATCACGGGGGACGTTCCAAGCAGTGAACCGCAAACACTGCGGTACTTAACTCTGGATCTCCAACGGAGTGGAACCAGCGATAGGGACAGATTGCAATCTGTCACTCAAACCACTGAGCCATCCGGGCTACTTTTTATGTTGGAGTTTGTTAGATAACTGCAGCATTCGTAGGCAGCATACTATATGTATTTGCAAAACGTGGCCACAGGGCAGTATTCGATCCCCTGACCACCACAACGTCGATCATTCGCTCAACCCACTGAGCTATGCGCGCACGGGATGCAACGTACAAATGGTGTCCACTATTACTTACACTTACACTTATCGTAGTTTATCTTAGAAATTTAGGTAAAAAGGGAGTTGGGTGGGGCCACTCCTGTGAAGCCTAAGCCTAAGCCTTAAACCCATCCTTAAGCATAGGGTCAGGCTTGTCTACCCTGTCTACTCTGGACTAAAATTGTATTTTTCTTCGCTTTCTTCCAAGCTCGAGTGATTTATAGCTCATTAATGACGGGGCGCCGGAGAGTGGCGGCGGCCGGCGCCCGCCGGCGCCCATTTGCTGTGGTTGCCGGACCGGACTGTACGACAATTCACCAGTGATCAAAGCAATCGTAATACACCGACCACAAGAGGCTCGCTGGGAAGGAAACTACTACTCAGATACTTTCACCGGGCAGGCCGATGAGTGCGCGCGACCTGCCCGGTGAAATGGTCTTGTAGGGGCGTGGGCGATAAAGCGATTATCACCCGAAATAAACAGCAACGACGAGCTCATGGATGAATTAGGCTTGTCTCATAAGGGTGCTGTATGTGACAATGTTGCATATCATGTCGCTCTTGTTGTAGTTGACTTTCGCTTAAGAAGGTCTCTGTTGTTTTCTTGTATTATTGAGTCGCTTATTGGTTTGTCTACTCGACCACTATTGATGTTGATTGATATGAACTGAACGCAGCGTTAACATATTGTAGGCCCAAAGAAGATGTTATCAGACCGAAAGCTATCCAATAAATTTGGCGCACAGGAGTCTTTAAAAACTATCAGGAACAACTTCATTACTATATGAGACTCCACGATAATTCCATACTGTCATTCTTTATATATAGATAGACGCTGAATGAATCGCCTCTTAGATGTTACCAAAAGCTTGAGCGAAGACGTTCACCACCTTTTTTTCGAAATGACAGAGCAAGCGCACAATTCCAACCATTATTGGAAGACCTTAGAAGCAGTGCTCCTCTTCGTTTCCCTTGACGGAGATATCAACAGATTCTGAACCTTTTCGCCATTTTGATCCCAGTATTGTACACCAACAATTACAAAGAAGACGAAATCAACGTTTTGAAGGTGTCAAGGTGGTTGTTTCTTAAAGCCAGAAGGCGGATCCGTCCTAGCTGTGGAGGTTTTCCGAAACGGCTGCTGCGTTGGCAACGAGTGTAGGCGTGTCCACTCGATAAGATCAACGACTTTACACTTCGATTCGGTCAGGCGTACTGTCACAGACAATGTCCCGGAAAACTGTTCTGGAGCATTTTGGGTGTGCCGCTCAAATCAGCTCATCGAGAAGTTCTAGAATCTGCCATTAGCTCAATCAGGAAAGTGAGGTTAGACGCTGCTTCCAAGGCGCTTCGAGTTCTACAACTTTGAAAAGATCTTATCTTTATTTGCGGTTGATTTATACGTTAGATGCGGTTCACTGGTGTTTGAATCTTATCCGGAGAACAATTACGGGGGTAGTTCAGTTTTCATCTCTTCTATTGGCGCATTTAGTTTTTTATCATGAGGACTACTAGGCTTAGATCTTACACTCAACCACCAGTTTATACACAGATTGCAGGAGGCGGGCAGGTCGACTGCGAAGATGCACACATGGATATACACATGCCGACCTGGACAAAAAGTTTCCGTCGCCCCAGCAAACGCTGTCGCGTGTCACTTACTGCAGTCGGTAAAATGGAATGCATACCATTTATCAGAGTTTCGTAGCGGGACCTGCCACGGGACACTCGTCCTCGCTTTGGACGCGCACAACTACAGCCACCATTTCCTGTGTTCCCCGCTTGTTTTATGGTACTTCATCATTTTCAGTTGACCAGCCCTAAAAACCCCGATATACCGCGAAATCTCCAGCAAAGAAATTTCTGTGAGTGCTGCCTTCAAGCACGGGATGTGGTCGCCGCATACGGACTGCAGCAGTTCTTCACCATCTGCGGTGTTTCAGTCATCGGACTTGCTATAAGCAGGAGTACTTTATCGATTGAATATTAAATATGGTAGATGACATAATAAAGTCATGAAAAGTGAAAATAATGACACAGCAAGTAGATACACAGGGTAGTAGGCGCATTGTATTGACGCACCATAAGAATAGAATGTGCCTGCTTTTCTGTTTACATTATGTATAACTAGACGCTGTACCCGGCTTTGCTCGGGTGTTCTATTTCTCCCGGCTATTTGAAGCTGATGCCAACATTTGTTGAGCCAAAAGTATAGTATCGAGATATTCATCATTTGGTGGTCAGCTTAAGTGACACTTCTTCATCCGTTTCCCTTCGCTCAAGAAAAGGTAGAGTTATTTGGCTGGTAAATTCTTCTAAAATGCTTGCCACATTCACATTAAACATTTCGGAAAATCCCAGAAGACACGGTTTTCACCGACCCGTTATCAAGAATACCGAAAAATCAATAAAATCTATAGTGTCTTACGAAATGGTTGGCCAGCGTGTTAACATACCCCATTAGCCATGTCTTCACCGCAGCAGGGGCAAAAATAGCGAAAAGTCAATAAAATTCATAAATCAATAGTGTCGTACAAAATGGTTTTCATATTGGTCTCCAGCATATTGACATATCTCAGTAGCCATGTCTTTACCCCCCCCCCCTCCCCCGGGGGGGGGGGGAGGGGCAAAAACTGCGAAAAATCTATCAAAAATGTAAATCGATGGTGCCGTACAAAATGGTTGTCATCTTCGTGTTTAGCGTATTGGCATGCCCTAGTGGTCATGTGTTCACCGCACCGAGGCAAAAATAGCGAAAAGATCAATAAAATCGATATAACTGATGAACCAGTCGATAACCCGAGGTGCATAGTAGCCTAAGACCTCCGCCGGCTCTTAGGGTACACGTATGAAAAGTTTGGTCGTGATCTGTTGACCCTCCGCAATTTCTATTCGTTACATACAGTCTTGTCTCACGCTGAACCGCCCGTCAGTCTGATTTGAGGCGAAACGAACCACCTCATCAATCCATTTAACAATCACGCCTCTTTTCCTTTTTTTTAGCCACGTCACAGCACGTATGATGCATAGCTGATGCGGCGCGGCTTAGCAGATGGGCGGTGAAGCGTGAGGCAAGTATTTTTAAGAAGAACTGTACATACACTTACACACGTACTCATACAATACACATACACATACACATGCACATACACATACACATTGGAATATTCAACGATTTTTGAAATGTTCGAATTTTTGAATAATTCGAAAAATAGAAAATCTGAAATATCCGAATTCTGAATAGTTCGAATATGGGCCTTTTTGCAATATTCGAACACTTGAATAATTCGAATAAGGTGTTTCCGAAATATGCGAATGAACGATTTATTCGAATTGGGACTTTTTCGGGTACCCGAATGAATGAATCATGCAAATAACCGATTATTAGAAATCACCGAATGAATGAATAATTCAAATCGAATATTCGGTTCGATACCATTTCAGTAATAGCTTTCAAAGTTTTCGTTCCTGGCCGCCACTATCAACTCGCACCTGCGAAGATCCGCCCCGGGACATATCAGCATCTCGTCGGGCGATTTGCGGGAACTGCTGATGTCGCAACGAGCCTTTGAGGCATGACCTTTTTAGTGGATACCTATTGCTCTCTATAATAGCCACCATGCCATCATTACTCGAATATCAAGTGTTCACGAGTCGAATAAACGAACATTTCGAATTTGCCACTTTCCAGACAGTCGAATGAAAGAATTCTCTAGATGCCCCAATGAACGAATTATTCGAATAATTCTAACTATGAACAACCCGAATGAATGAATAGTACTAATATGCTTATTCCTTGAAAGGCCGAATGAATGAACTATTCGAATATTCGAAAATTTTGTCGAATATATTCGATTCGGTCACATGTATAATACACATACACGTGCACATACACACATGCAGAACCGTCTCATGTCATCATGGTCACGTGCAATTGACCATGCATATTGTTTTTATAGCTGTAGTCACACTCAAACAAATAAGCACTATTTTTGCGGTGCGTTCCGAGAAATACCACTTTAGGAAAAAGCAATAGATCATGTTCTTCCTCCTTAATCTTAGGGGAGTAGGTCCTCCAGCCTTCTTTGAATTCGCGCCGGTTGTTGGCTACATTTATCATTTACATTGTAAATATTTATTTTTTATCACTTGTTGTAGTTAATATCACATTATTTTACGGAGTTTACAGACCGCGAGATCAGCAACTTTTTCAGCTATGTACCTAGGTGTGTATTTGTCAAACTTCACTGAGATGAGGTCAGTAGCCTTGCACCACGTCCAATTGCTCTTCTGCGTAGTCCCTTCTGCTCTCTTTCTTCAAGCCGTAGCTTGCCCCGTCTGTTTCATATCATATAGTGTTTTGAAATTCCACTTCCTCGTTTATTCTCTTTCTGTATCAGGTTTTTGTACCCTCTACAATGAGCAGAGATTGAGGCATATTATCGTATCATAACTCTTCTAATTGTTGGTTTTGGAACAGCTCATCTCTAGTAAAAATAAATTGGAGAGAACTGTTTTCCAATTGTTCGTAAAATGATCATTATTTTGCGATTAGTGTAGGCAACATTTTAGAGATTGTGAGTTCTATAGAGAGAAAATGGGATCTATTTGAAAGAACCCTCGAAGGTCTAGTTTTGGACTTGTAATGAATATCGCCATTTAAAACAAACGGATGGGATACATTGTGTCATCACCTGTTCATCATGCCCTCTTCCACTCATCGCTTTCAATGTTGATTCTCTACTGATTTTTATTACATTTCATAGCATAAATGTATAAGTGAATTAGTGCTTCTGTATATTTCACTTCCTTAATGGGTCATTAGTGGAGATCTAACTCGAGGACCTTGATGCTGTCACTCATTGAGTAATCCGTGTGCCGCTGGCAACTCATACAGTGTAGGGTCATAAGTTATTGTACAACGCTTTGCTCATTTATACCTCTGCCAGGAACTTAAGCTTTGTCTTACTCTTTTTTCTAGCATATAGAGAATGGTTTGAAAATCTTCTGGTTAGGACATGCTTCTTTAGGCCGTGTGGCAAATGGATGCGTCAGTGAACGCGATCGGTTTGACCACTCAAGGCCACACGCCAGAAACAATGGAGTAAAGGCGGGATTAAATCATCGATAAATTGATTGAGAGAAATCGATGAAATGAGAGTTAACATGAATCAAAAAAGAGTTTTTTACTTCTAATATTTATCAATTTGATGGGTGACAGAATGAAATCATAAAAGGGTCATTAGACTATCGATTCAGTAAGCATTTAAACTGGAGCTGTAGTTAGCTAGATGTAATACGTAAGCAACAGCGCACATCAAATAGGATGTAGTAAAGGAAATATGAATAAGCATTTAATAGGAGCGATGAGCCGCACATGCAGTAGACGTGAGGCCGCAAGCGCCGATAGCCGATAAGGCGGATCTGGTCAAATACAGATCACAACCGCGTTCGGCGCGATGGGTAAGGTAACCGGGCTTCCTAGTGAACCGGAGCGATCGCTTCGCGATGAGACGCTTCTGCTCTGGAGCGGTTGGCTTTGGAACACATTTTCGAAGAATGTGGATTCTTATGGCAATCTTCCCTGTAGAGCCTCACCGAACATTCGGAAAGAGCCTCGTTGCCTGGATGATTCTAAAAGCGCAAAGAGTGCTCTCTCAAAGACTCCTGAGCTGTCCTGTGAAAACGGATTGTTAGAAACGTGAGGGTAGAAGCGACGGCTACCCCATGCTCCAAGTGATAGCGATCTTTCACTTAGTTAAAAAAAACTAAATTTTACCACAGGGACAAGTAAACTCTGCCGAAGGAAAGCAGGGGCGCAGCCACCTATTGGATGAGCTCTCAGGACTAGACTAAAAATGCTGCAAAACGACTGGAAAAATCCATAAATAGGCTTGATTATTGGCCTACTTTGCTCTCGAGATGGGGGATTTCGTCAAAAACGCAAAGCGAAGGTTTACATTTCTCAATACCGCTGTCAAAAGCTGAACTTTTCGCTGTATTGCGAGGAAATTGCGAGCTGAATTAGTGCAGTTAGCGGAACCGAAACCCTGCCTTTGAAGTTTGATTAAGCTTTTTTGAGTACCTTCCAAGACAAGCTTGCAATCAGAATATATTTTAGATCCAGCATAGTTAGGTACGTTTTAGCTGAGCCAAATACGTTCAAATATCGCAGAGAAATAAGAGAGCAAAAGGAGTACAACACCTTATCCACCTCTTCCCCCCGTGCTTCATTTGGATCCTACCTCCTAGAAACAACACAAACTCATGCCGTTGTTGCCTCGTTCTTCGCATTGGATGATTCTATTCGCCAGAAGAATTCTGAGTGGTTCAGCTTTATAAAAGCGAGGTAAACCTAACACCATTATTTACACCGCAATGGAACTATTTACATGTATTGTGTTGGGCAATAATTTCGTGCGGTTTCCAATGGACATCGAAATCACAGTTTTTCACATACGATATCAATCACAATAAATGTATAGCTCTATTCCTCCTCTACAAATGCTGCCAGAGATGGAATAGCTCCTCTTCCCCATCCCCGTGAAACCCACACTATATGAGGGACTCAATTGGTGGTCCTCGACCTCAATCCTTGCATGGAACTCTACAAAATGCCTAATAAAGTGCAAACAAAATGAGCTAATGGAGAATGAATCAGGTCCGAAGAGTGAACAGAAGTAGAATTACCCTTAATCCCAGCTTCTCAATTATCGTTTTGGTGAAATTTGTCCAGAAAGGTCGCGCGTTCTCAATGTGAACGGTCACCTTGCACTGAGCTCTTGTGTGCCTTCTCACAAAATAGATCAGATGGACTTGGGTGATGCAGGGAATTAGCATCCGTAGCGATTCTTCTTTAGGTCTAGAACATAATTCATCGGATAACCAGCTCATTGTTCCAAAAACTGCGTGTTAAGAATGGGAAAAATCCACCAGACCAAAATTGAGCTCTCTGAAACGACAACCACTTTTGCGCAGTGTTTCAAGAAGCAAAACCTTCTCTATAGACGTCGTTTATGTCCCTAGCCGCTTGAGCCAAATTTGGTCGAGGACTAATACCGTACAGTAGAAGATGTCGGAGATGTTCGTTACGTAGCAAACTGGAGCGCCACATTCCACGCCTCAGGAAATTGGTTACAATATTCGTAAAGCGTGAAGCACGAGCTAGAAAATGACCTATAATCCTCTCTTGGATGGAATTCAAATCCCAGCAAAGAACCAATTTGGAAAAAAAAAACCGCGCGAACGTATTGCTCAACCCAATACATGGGAGAAGGAACAAAATATAGACCACAATAATTAATTCGATAATTAACCGTGTTAAGTGATCTGTTCACGGTTGTTTTCCCTGGCAGAGTTCTCAAAATTCCGTTTTCACTGAACGTTAGAGCAGTCCTGTGTGCGTAAGCTGCTGAGGACCTCATCTGATTATTTGATTTGCATGTTGATTTCCACTGCTTAGGTGGATTCACCTGTCATGTACTCCGAGTGCAATGGCGAAGTCTTTCGATGTTTCCAAGCGAGGCACTTCATCGAGCTCCAATTTAAATAGCTGTCACCAACCACTTTTCATATTGGCAGCGACTCTTTCATATTTGATTGGGTTTCTCATAAACGTTTCAGGATGCTGTTCCTTGTTCTTCTTGCCTTGGCCGGCCTTGGCGATTGCATCAAGTACTCCGACTACTTTGCCAGGAACGTTTCCCTCCCGTTGAGTGCCGCTCTATATTCGAGTGATACTACAAGTTGTCTTAGAAAGAAACTAAACTCAGATAAGGTCAAGGTAAGAGGAGCTTCCATAATTTGAGAATTTTAAGAAGTAACCTGAATTTCATAGGCGAGTACCAAGTTTCGGGCTGAAATCGATGGGGGTTCATGCGTTGGCTACGTTGTCGCTCTGCCCCGATACAAGATGGTAGCCGTGGGATTCAAGTCAGTTGAGTTTTGCTGTTTTAAAGCTGAAGAAACGGTGAAGCACTTGAATTTGCTGCAGAAAGGTTCAGTGAGTGAGGTGTATGAACGAGAGATCTGATGTCTGACTGCGTCTTTTTACTTCGCGATGTGTGGACATCAAGGATGTGCGTAACAAAAAATTTGATTTTCGTAAATTGTAAATCGTAAATTCTCCAATACCACCGTAAATCGTAAATCGTAACTGAATGAACGTCATTCCCAAAACGTTCTGAGGTATCTACTACTGAAATCCACACAATCGACTGCCCTACCCTGAGGGCGACAACATTATGATGAAGAATAAAGGCTTTTTTCTATATGTTCAGCGTCTACTTATTTCTGGAAGAATTATTATCCATCGCTGAGGAAGGAAAAATTCACTTTAAAATTACCTGCTTAGTGTTTTCGGAGTCGGCACGGTCCATGATTCTATCTGTTCCCGTTTCATTCGAGCCATCCATCCCTCTATGGTCCCTAAATTCAGTACAAGAGGACCTCGTAGGATGAAGCGCTGTCTAGGAATCAGGCGACCAGCACCAAATCACTGTATGAAAGAAATACTCATTCAATGCTTTCACTATTATCCTATGAAGTCGAGTGGGAGGAAGAGATTATTATCTGTTTGTATTTTATTTCTTCTCCTTGTATTTTATGTTTGTGTATTATCAACCTTGTTTATGGATGTTATCAATTGGCTATCACGAGCTATACCAGAAAAAAAAAAACTCCGCGCACTACATCAGACCGAAGTTGAATTTGAAGGGAAAAAAAAACAGAGCGAAACTCGTAGACAAACAACAGAGGTTTTGTGGACTGCTCCTGTGCAAACCAAAGGCTAATGCAAGGGAAACCCATTTGTTCAATCTTTCCCGAATTGTTTATTATTTCAAAGTCTGCGCTTCGAAGATCCGTTTTGACTTTGCAGCAGCTTAATGAACATCCCCTATTATACATATTTTGAATAAGTAGTTAGAAATAAATGAAAAACTGTAAAAAAAAATGATGGAGTGGAAGGATCATTTTTTCACCTTGTTTATGAGATCATTTTCGAAAAAAAATTGCTGATCTATCACCCTATGAAGGCATTCGGCATTTCAGAGCGAAACTTTCGAAACCATCAGAAGAAGAGAGTTGGAAAAATTTTCTCTTCCCTTTGGTGAGTTCGGAAATAGAAACCTTTTCTGTTCAGGAAGATTTTCAAGCACCGGAACGTATTCCATGCACTACTGGATGAAGATATGGTAAAATGTTTTAGAAAACATGGAGGCACAAAGGTAAAGTGTCAAAGTTTCTTAACGATGCTTTCGAAGCGTTGTGGGAAAAAGGAGGCATGAAAGCTAAACTCCAGGAGATCATGAAGAGGCGTAATGGGCATAAATATGAGGAGGTTGTGGTGAGTTACGAGCGAAGTTAGAGCAAATTTCCTACCAGCGATTATTGTGCCGTCTCCCGTATTCCAGAATTGGAGTGTCAAGACTCGATTTTCAGGTCACAGGTCACTCTCTTGGAGGAGGAGTGGCGTCACTCGTCGCCTATGACATCGTTGCCAGTGGTCTTTTGAAGAAGAACAAGGTGTCTCTATTCACCTTAGGACAGGTGATGGTCGGAGACAAGGATTTCGCGGAGGATTACGAGAAACAGGTAAAAGGACATCTAACAATAAACACAGATGTTCTGCCTACAACTCTGATCGTGCACATCTCAGTGCAGCAACCAAAACAAGTGTCCGAATTGGATTGAATTGCGATCGGGCCTTGGCAATTGAATATTGCTTGTTCGTTCGCTCACACCTGGGTTCCAACAAAGAGTTATTTTCTTTTCTCAAGCACACAAATCGCACTGCAATGTCTGCCTCATACGTTCAAAAGTCTATAGAGTAATTTATACTAGCTGCGTGGCGTCAGTCGCGCATTAGTCGCACGCATTTATTTGCAAGGGATTTCCCATGAAGACCGGTCAACATCGGATGTACATCCTCAATGAAAAGAACGCGCGGCCGCTTAAACGCGTGCGACTGCGATGCGACTGCCATGCGACTAGACCCTATTCTTCATCATATAGAAGTACGCGCGTCAGTCGCACGCATCCGGTATAAATTGCCCTATAAATTGCCCTTATGTTTTCAAATTTAGGTCGAAGACTCATATCGTGTTGTCCGCAGGAATGACTTTATTCCTCATCTTCCTGGTGTTGTATTCGGTTATCAATACAATGGGAAAGAGGTGAGGTTTTCTCAATTAAGGGCTTACCTCGCATCAATGTTGAAATCGCCCGAATATCAACAAAAAATCGAAATCAAAGGCTGCCGAACAATGCTCTTTTCTATGTTTTCCGGGTGTCCTTCGTCATTGCGACAACGAGCATTTACAGAGAGAGGTACCTTAGAAGCGGATACGTTAAACATAAGAATTCGGAGTGGATTCATTTATTTTTGTTATGACGATAGCCACCAGAGGTACCAAGGTATAACCACAGGTTATAGAGAAAGAGAAATGATGGATATTCCAGGTTTTCTACGATGACGCTGGAATGGATTCCGATGGAGAAAGTGGATTCAAAATGTGTGAACGTAAAGGTTTGTCGTGGATTCAAAACAGTCGACAATTTTCTAGTATAACATTTTCTACCAATTTATGCTCTTCGCAGGATAGCCTCTATAATGTATTCAGATATCACGAAAAAAGGCTGCAGCGGCCGTCAGGTTGAACCAGTCGGCTTCAAACAAAACGAGGAATACTTTAGTGAGAATGTAGAAAATTATGGAATGAATTGCAAATGAGTGCAATAAACTCGTCTTCTCTACTATTCTACGAGTAGAGTATCAATTGAAGTGAATAAATTTTCCTGCTCGAAAACCTGAAAATTTGCAGAAGATAATGGGTAAGACGTCCTGCATATGAATTTTTCCCTCTTTTTTCTCTTCTTACATAATGCTGGTGTATGCACAAATCCTTCAAAAAAAAGACATTATTTTTTATCGGATTTGATGTCGAAATAAGAGTTTACGCACCTGCTCACTCATATGTTGGAAGTGTTCTTTTTTTCTGTATGTGGTTTCCTGTATTTTTCAGTTGGGTGTGTTTTTACCAGTTTCGTTTTTTTTTCATTCGCGTACCTTTTTTTTGTGGAGCACATTTAATGCAAATAAATGAATGAATAAATATCTGTAAGGGCAGAGAACTACACTATTCCATAAACTGCAGAGTGAGAGAACCAAGCCCTTCATTTGCAGAGTTAAGGTTGGCCCATATTTGAGCCTACCTATAGAGCTTTACAACTAATGTGTAGCATTTTCAGTCTAGTTCACACGTCACATCCACTCCTGGATTTTTGCACTGTATTCGTTGAGGCCCGTGTATACTCTGTTGGAATTGCTTACTATTAGCTGAGTGCGAAAGTTCCAGGACGGTTTAGAATGGATTCTGGGATTTCTCAAAAGTACACGAATCGTTGAATGTGAAGATGCACTGAAAACCATGTAGCTCTGTCGGTTCTATTGATTTCTACTTTTTTTGAACCTTCTTCGGATGCCAGTAGCCCCGAGATGTACACCCAAAGATGGTCGCTTACGGAAAGCGGGATGTGGATGGTTCGCTCATTGCTGGTTGATAGCTTCAAATGTTTTCAGAACAACCTAAATAAGTTTTCCATACACCTGAATATAAATGTCCTTGTCGTATCCATCGGGACCTAACTAGAAATCCTTTCTCTAGATCACCCTTCCCCGTTGAGAGCATCCCAAGATGCCAAGTCGCGCTTTCAAATCCCGTTTTCCCACTGTTTGACAATTGTGAAAGTGCAATTGCGGGTTATCCTCTTTCTAAGCGGCAGTTTCACGGCAACGCAAACACAGCACTCATTCAGGACTCCGCGCTTGTGATATTGCTGGATTTCGGGGTTTCGAGGGATCTAGTACTCGTATTCAACAGTCAAAATTGCGAGAAAAACACGACAAATCTGGGGGTGCTGCTTCCTGTGCAACTAAGCACGCTCCCTTTGACACTTGTGAGTCCCGCCGCGCGGAAGTCACATGCTTTTCTAAGAATGATCGCGTCTGGCGCATGCTAGGGAGCTGTGTTCGTCAAGTCAGGTGGTTCTGGATTTGGATATGGATTTCTTCGCAGGTAAATCACAATTCTTCGTGTTCGTTCAACATTTGTGAAGCACTGACATTGTACGTCACTGTCAGCGGTCCAACTCGCAGTCGAAGATTTTGACTGGTGCTGCCTTTAATCCAAGCGGACAATTGCATAGACTTTGGAGACGGAACTATTAGTGTAGATTGTATTTAGATTAGTGTAGATTGTATTTTAGAGACTACTCGCTTAATGGAGGGAGACAGCGATCCATGTGGTAAATACTACAGCTCTTTACTCGCACCAGCGCTCATCCTAGCACGCTTATCGACACTTCGTCAGGTTTGCTAATCTGGTAGTCCGGTTGTGAACAGCGCCACATTGAGCAAATGCTATATATAGTGCATGCAGGTTGATTCGCAGATACCAATGCCTTCTTTACTCATTGCCTCATCTGTTGGTTCCTCCATTTGTTAGCGGGGTAGTGATTACCTGCTTTGTTGCATTTTACTTACAGGTTGTCAGGTAACAAGATCTTCTTGCTATCCCAGAAAATTTTGGGCGAGACGTTTCGACCTCTAGGTTCTGTGTTTGATCACACTTGTCTCGGAAATCTGTCTGTCCTGACCCGCGCTTGGGCCTTCAGATCTTGGCAGTGAATTCGATACTTACCGGCGGTCAGGAGTATACAGAGTGTTGTTTTCGCTCAAAAACGCTTAAAGACCTTCTTCGAATATTTGGCTTGGATTCTCCTGTTGAGCGCCGAGAAGGTATTGGTTGTCCAGTGTTCTGCGAAGTGTGAAATTTTCAGATGATTGCCCAGGAAATTTTCAAAGGATGTTTTAGTTGGCTTATATCCTTGCGCACTCTTTGCTTCTAAGATTTGGGGTGTGTATCATCGTGAGGGAAAACGGGGCGTGGTATGGTTCAGAGGACAGAGCCATGTGTCCGCTCACTTGGTCAGAGATGAACGGCATGCAAAATTGAATTTTGCTTTGGACATTGGTGTACCCCTTTCGCGTTTGTTCGCTTCGCTGGAACCCTCCCGGTGCGTGTCTATTAGGAATTGCAATGGTGGAGGCCGAGACAAGTGACTCACATTTTTTCCGATAGCTTGACAGGCTCTCGCTGCCGTCTTAAGCATGCTGGCATCGTCCGTACGAGATGAGCAGAGGAACAGTGAGCAACAATGATCTTGCCACGTGGCTTTTGATACATTTTTGTTCACAAGGCACGTCCCGGAATGTTGATCTTTACATTTAGCAATGAGAGACACACCCGCGCTCCACCCCACATCCGCCACTTATGCCCAGGTAATTTTCGGCCACCCTGAAGGATGGGAGATTTTAATCTCGCCTTGAAAGCAGTGGCATGTACTAGTCCGTAAAGTTATACCATGGACAATCCCCTACCTTTGCGAAATGATTGCCAGACCATCTGAAAGCTGTGCAACTGAGACTATCTTCCAGTAGTGCCATCACATAAACATGATGGTGTTGTCGAGATGTGCCGGAACGTAATTTGGTACCTGAACCAGTGGAATTCAAAAACCATGAGTTCCTGACGTTATTAACGCCAGTACAGTTTAAAAATTATCGTACCTTCTGTACCGATTGACCAGTAGATGCCATATCTTCATGCCATATCTGCAGCTGATATTTGCTCGCTTCAATAAGCAGGTAAAGTGTGGGGAACATTGGCATTCAAATCTTTAAATGACAAATGAATGTTTGAGGTGAGTAGGCAGCTTTTGCAGTCCTGGCGCGATTTTTATTCAGTCTTCAGATCAGGGATCTGCTGATCTCTTGTACGAAAAAAGAGGAAGGGTACTGCAGGGTACTGGTACCAACAAAAAGAGCTGATAAAAAAGACACCGGACTCTAGGAAATAGATAGCGGGCAATATCCATGTTTTCATTACACTGAACATGTCTGCTGAAGATGCTAAGAGGCTAGAGATTTGTTTGGCAACTAGGAGAGCGAGAGTAGAGTCTGCTGCTCCGGACGCAACCCTACATCAACATACAAAATGTGAGTTCACATTGTGCAGATTACCAAAGAAGAAACGCAAAAGAAGAAAAGCGCTGTCATTCGCTCGAAGCGCGTAGACGCTGCGTTGCGTGTGAATGGCAGTGATTTTCTCTGAATTTTTTTTCCAAGTCAAGCTGGTGAACGATTGCTGCTCAAGCTTTCGTCTTTCTAGCAGCAACTGCTCAGGGATGGCAGCAATTGAGGGGAAGATGGTCGGAGCTGGCAACCGTTGCTGCCAGGATTTCTACCCGAACCATGACGCCGTCCGAGCTGCGTTCGTGCTGCACAGTTATCAGAGGAAGTGAAATGAAATGTTCACTGGTTTGAAAGTTGAATGAGAAAAAAGGGGGTCTAATCCTAGCAAATGGAACGATAGCGCTTCGTGCCATTCCTAGGAGCTTACGAGCGGCGATTTTAACGCTAGTCATTGGCGTGATCTTCAATCCACTGCAGAGTACAGTGCTTTATGCAGAAAATACATGGTGCTGAATAGGACGGTGTTTACTGCCGTAAGATTAGTGCAAGTTACATTTCAAGTTAGCGTTTTTCATTGAGAGAGCAAAGAGAATGTGCTCGACACAATAGTAGAGTTCTATTTTAGTCAAATTCGAGACACGCACTTTATCAGAAAGCTGTGCAGGATGTCATTGCGAGATCGGTGCAAATGCATTGAGAGAGCGTGCGTTTTATTGAGAGGGATGTTGTCCCATTTCTCAAATAACATGAAAGTTCTGTTCCATTCGAGTTTAGGCCAAGTGCTGCACGAAAAAGCTGTCGAGTATCGCTGTCGTCACTTTCTTATTAGCTTAACGCTGTGGATGTATCCACTCGTTTCAAAGAATGGGTGATGCCCTTCAAGGCCCCTAAGGGGGACCTAAAGATTCTTCATCCTAGCTGCGTCTAGGGTATCAACGCTCATGACCTCTTGTGTCGCTGGCGACTCCTAGTTGACTCAGAACTTATCCCACTTCCCATAACCTTCCAATTCAGGATAATGTACCTATTCGTCATTTTGCTAGCCACTCTTGGCGCCTGTATGAATTATACGGACTACCTCGGCAGGAACATTTCGCTTCCTTTGAGCGCAGCTTTGTACTCGCCCAATCCGCCAAGGTGTCTTCAAAAAAGGCTCAACGCTACTGTTATGGAAGTGAGAGAAACTTTCATTAATCTTTAAAGAGAGAAAATTATACGAAACGTAATTCAGGGATTTTTGGTGCATACGGAAGGAGGCTTAGCTTCTGGTCTCATTGCCACCCTAGACCATAACAGAACTGTAGCTTTGACATTCAAGTTGGTAAAGTTTCACAGTTGAACAACCTGTGGTAGTTTGAAAATTTTTGAAAAAATAGTATATCAATGGATACAGAAAACACTTAGGTTAACCATTTAGATCTAGCAACTGACAGAAGAAGCAACGTAGTCATTTTTCATTTCAGAGTAGACGTGTCAGACTCGTACGATTTTGAAGATTTTGACAAACTCTTCGTGTCTTTGGTGAGCTCGCTGTTGAGAACATTTGGTTTCACCAAATATATACGTTCGTAAAAGCAGTGCTCATCAAAACATATTTTCTACACTACATCATGAAAACGTGTTTTGTACTAGGTAAAATGGAGACACGAAGGCAAAGTGTCAAAATTCCTTGCAAGAATGTTTAAAAATCTGTGGATAGAACGGAAGATGAGAAAACGTTTTCGCGAAGTAATGAAAGAACGGAGTACCCATGAGGTTCTGGTGAGTTGATATTAAGAACCTTAGTCCTTCTTATGCTTTCAAAGATCAGCAGTTTAATTTCTACCGAATTATTGCCTTTTAGAATCAGGATTTCAAGCATCACTACCTCCTAAAATTAGGATTTTCAGATCACTGGTCACTCTCTTGGAGGTGGAGTGGCGGCACTCGTTGCAGTTGACATTGTCAAAAAAGGCCTTGCAAACAAGGGCCAAGTGACTTTGATCACTTTAGGGCAGACAATGGTGGGAGACGAGAATTTCGCCAAAGCGTACGAGAAAGAGGTAATGCTCGATATGATCTCGAAGATGGAAACTTCCTCTTCACGTGTTGTACGCATTAAGCAGTTAAGATGTCCAGTTCCTCCTATTTTGAGTTGCTAGCTCTCAACAATTTAGGAGCGAGGCAGTTTATGCACACTTTTTGTATAGAAGAGAAATACATATCTTGTCTCCTGCGCTCTTCTCTCTAGCAAATTGTTGCTGACTGAGAATTCCTCGAATAACTGCCTTGCGATCTGGCAGGAATTACGCTAGATAACGCTATGTGTTCGGTTTTGCTACTACTTTCTCTGTTCACATTCGGAGAAAAACTTGCGATTTGACCTGGCTTGTGACCGCCCACTGACTTGCATGCTCGATGTGTTTTTTCTCCTGGATCAATTACACTTCAACCGATTCAAAACCAGTGACTTTGTTTCGACTTCATATTCACCTCGATAAAACATTGTTTCTGCTATCTCTCAGGTACAAAAGAAGTAATTCATAGGGGCAAATGCAATTTCAACAAACACCATGTGCTTCTTATGCTCTCGCCCTTCCCACTGTAGGCTAAAATCCATCGACAGTACGTCGTTGAACGCAGCAAATAATTTTCCGAGACGTGTAAATCCCTCGCTTCCTTATTTAGGTCGAATACTCGTACCGTGTTGTCCGCCGGGGTGATTTCATCCCTCATTATCCAGGCCAGCATCGTGGTTATGAATACAACGGAAAAGAGGTGAGTTCTCCTACCTTGGAGTAAATTCCGATATAGGATCAGAATTCTTTATCGATCAAATTTTGATTTTCGCTGATTTTTTGTAAAGGGCACGTAAAGATTCTGTTTTTGAAATTCGTCTCTCTCTCCATTTCATAAAGGAAAGTCCTAGAAAAAGTGGAGTGGAGATCGACGTTTGTCTTCTCTCAGAAGAAGCAGAAACTTCTCTGATTATATATGTTATATGTACAGTAAAATGAAGTAGAAGTGCTAAACGAACAACTTCAAAGAGGAGAGGAAATGGTGAAGAAGTGGGAAGTGTCTTCCCGAAGCACCAAGTGTGTATTGAAAAGGACGTAATCAAACTCATGAAGGTTGAGCAAAAACAGAAGACTTAGGCGAGATAGGATAGTATTAGAAATGCAAAACATGCATAAATGAATGAATATTGGAAGAAACAATAGAGAAAAGACGAGGAGTTGAGGTTTCCTTTTCTGCCACAGCAGCAGTACAACCAAAGGAGGAAACGAAGCTGAATTGAAGTAGCACTGGAGGATATCAAGTGGTGTTTTGCTCCAGCTCCTCTACATTCAGAATCCATCTTGGTATGGAAATAGAATGCGGCCGTATATTTTTCAGGTTTACTACAAAAGATATGATATGAGATTCAATGGATCCACTGGATTCGAAATATGTGAACGTGAGTGTTTTTATGAAAAATGACTGGTAGACCAATCTCGAATATAATAGCTGTGATACACTCATACTCGTATATGTTGATTGAACCCCATACCACATTCAGGTAACAACTGCAGCATCAAACAAGTCAATCCAGTCAAATCAATAAACAACGATGTATACTTCAAAAAGAATATAACAGAATACGGACTGAGGTGCAAATAATTGCAGTGGCGTCGTCTCCTTTACTACTCTACGTCAGAGTATTACGTAAATTGAATAAATGTTGCTGCTCGAAAATGTACAAAAAGGTGAAAATTCGAGGGTTTCCTGAACAGAAAGAATATGTTGCAGCGGTTTCTGTCTCCATACGCTTCATAAAAGGTCTAGTGGAGTTCAACAAAGTGGCAGGGATGAACAGAAACCGGGTATGAACGTGTAATTTACCAAGAATTAGGGCCTGCTAGGGAAAAAACATGGTCGCAAATAGCGAGATATCCACATGGCAAAAACTATTTGAGGACACAAATACATGCATAAATAGTTCCGGATTTCCTAAATTCTGATGACTAGTCGCTAGATGTCAACACTGGCTTGTGGAACCTGTTGACGTGCTTCCAATTTGAAGCCTTGGGTATGAAAATTATCGACGTCAATTGCACGAACTGCTTTCAAGTCTCATGTTGGCTTAGATAAAGAACACTTCGCCCGCAGGTTTCAATTCATTGGCTTTATCAATGTGGTGTCAGGATTTGCTGTGCTGAGGTCTTTATGGCACCATGTTCGGTATGCTATGCAAATAACCCCTATGGACAGCTTTTCCATAGAGCCGGAGCAAAATGTGCGAAAAATCAGTAAGACCAATAAATTAATAATCATCGTGCACATTTATTGTGAGATTCGTGATCGGCATGATGATTTGCCACAGTAGGCTCATTTCGAATTGGATTGTATCTGATAGAATCGATCGATAAATCTATATCCGATTCGATAATATTCGACGAGAAGTATCACCTCCTCCGGATTTGAATGATATCTCCGGTCGGAACTGATCTCAAAATTCCACCGATTAGAGTCCGTAGACGGTTGATGTCTGTAGCCATAGTAGGAAAAATCCCACTTCAGTTCGCTCCGACTCCAGAGAGAAATACGGCCTAATCAAAATTTTGGGTCACCAATTTCGGTGTATGTGCCTGAGACCGCTCGAAAATAAAATGGGGAGGGAAAGTACCAGGGATGATAAGAATGGCCTCGAGATTACTCCATCTAGATTTGGTTAGCCTCATTTAACGTTATGGCAAAATTATTATGCGTGCAAGTGTAGTCACCGGAATTGCATTTCTGAAGGGTTCACTCCAAAGTTACAGTCCTTCTCGAAAAAATAGACGGATTCCGTGAATGCAGAATCGTGGCGGGACCTGGACGAGGGATGCGGAGAGAGCATGCTCCAGGTGAGAGGGTTGACTAGGTCCCGCCATGATATCGCGACCGCTACGCTGAGAAACCGCACGCGCAATCCGTCTATCTTTTCGACAAAGACTGTAATTACATTCTCAAAACAAAACGCAAAAACAGGCCCCACATTCCAGAGGGATCATGCGCTTCAAAACAATATCTAGAGATATGCGAAATCTAATCGATATTCATTTATTAGATGCCTCCGAAAATGCCTATGTGAAAACAGCGGAAACTTATGTTACAACCTAAAAGATTTTGTCCAATATAATTCGTATACCTTGATTTAAACAAAACTTTCTTATTTCTAATAGGTCTAACGAAATCACATAGAACTTTGCAAACTAACATGAGAGACTTCACCTTACATGGTGTGGTCTTCATTCCACTGCAGAGTCAGTGCTGTATACAGAAAGGACATGGTGCTGAATAGGACGGTGTTTACTGCTGTGAGATTAGTGCAAGTTACGTTCTAAAGTTAGAAATTAATGTTTTTCATTAAAAGAGCGAAGGGATTCTACTGAGCACAATATTAAAGTTCTGTTTTGGTCAAACGCACTCTATCAGAAAGCTGTTCGGGATGCCATTGTGAGATCGGTACAAATGCACTGAGAGAGCGTGCGTTTTACTGAGAGTGATGTTTGGAGCATTTTTAAAATAGAGTGAGAATTCTAGTTCCAATCGAATATAAGCCAAGTGCGCTATGGCTGTACGGGACTTCTAGTGGTCGTTTCCTGGTCAGCTCAACACTTTGGGTGTATGCACTTGTGGCAACTCCTAAGTAGCTCAGAATTCATCTCACTTCCCAAAACGTTCCAAATTCAGGATAATGTACCTGCTCCTCCTCTTGCTAGCCACACTTGGCTCCTGTATGAAATACACGGACTACCTTGGCAGAAACATTTCGCTTCCATTGAGCGCAGCCTTGTATTCGGACGATCCAGCGAGTTGCCTTCAGAACAGGCTCGACGCTTCTGTTGTGAAAGTGAGGGAAACTCTTCATGTATTTTCGGTGACAAAAAAAATGGTTAGCAGTGGTTCAGAATTTTTCTGCGAATGTGGATGGAGGCTCAGTTTCCGGTCTCATTGCAACTCTACCCCAACTCAAAACTGTGGCCTTGTCGTTCATGTTGGTAAAGTTTCACAGCTAAACAAGTTTTGGTAGATTGATAAGAGAATTCTAATAAGTGAACAGAGCGCCTAGGTTAACCATTCCGGAGTTAGTGATTTACATTCTTCGTTATTTGTATCACAGAAAACAACTTTATAATCATTCATTTCAGGGCTAATATTTCAGAACCGACAGATTTTGGCAGTTTCAAAAAACTCTTCTTCCCTCTAGTGAGTTTGCTGTTGAAAACATTCGAGTGCAAATCACCAAACTAACTAACCGAATTCTAATTAATCATTTCGCCAAATCTATCCATCAAGACGCGTTGAATGCGTATGTGCCCCGTACAATGACGTGCGGGGGACACCCGATGTACCAGTTAGTGCTTCATCCTCCCAGACTCCTCTGGTACCAATTTGCTGACCCCGGAGGAATGGAAGGCTTAGTCTTAGTTGGCCTCGGGCGGGATCGAACCATCGATCGTGGGGGTGCGCAGCGCCCTACGCATTCAGCGCCTCTACGATGCTCAGATGAAGTCGAATGCGTTAATCAATCCCTCGTGACGGGATTGATTAACGCCGACCACTTTATCCTTTTATCCTTCATCCATCAAGATTTGTAGGAGCGGTGCTCATTTGTGAAAGTATCTTAAAACAAGTGCGGAAACGTTTTTCTTCTAGGTAAACTGGCGATACGAAGGTAAAGTGTCGAAGTTTCTTCAACAAGCGTTCAAAAAACTGTGGCGAGAAGGGAAAATGAAAAAGCGTTTCCAAAAAATCATGGAGAAGGGAGAAAACCAAAGGGTTTTGGTGAGTTATCGATAGAACTGCTCTAATAACTAAACGTCAGCAATGCATAAGGCTTCATTGCTGCCTTCCAGAATCAAGGTTTCATCTATCAATATCTACTAAAATTAGGATTTTTAGATCACTGGTCACTCTTTTGGAGGTGCAGTGGCGGCACTTGTTGCTGTTGACATTGTCAAAGAAAACCTCGCGAAGAAGAACAAAGTGACTTTGATCACTTTGGGGCAGTCTATGGTAGGAGATAAGGATTTCGCCAAAGCGTACGAGAAAGAGGTATAATGCGTTACTACGTAGTTTCAAAATAGGAATTTGTCTCAAACCGTCCAGTATGGTTCGTACTTTGTGCGCAAGGAGTTTGTTGGGGCTTACAAGGAGCAGCCACCTTTCGGTATTTTTTCTCGAAGGTAGAGGTTTCTCTGCGCAGCAGGTCATGAAAATGCCCAGTTCCATTCATTTTCGGTTGCTAGCTCACAATAGGTCACGATTGAGTGAGAGTTTCCACACTTCTTGCATAGAAGGGAAATACGCGCCTCGTTTCTTCATTTCTTTTTCTTTTCTTTTCATTCTAGCTTTTCTAGCACTCTGCTAATTGAAGTTCACCCGACTTGATTTTTTTCAATAAGACCTCTACACCTCTCAGGTGGTTATATGAGCATTAACTTCATTTGTTGGCGTGTCTTTCAACTATACATGAAATTGAGAAGCCTCAAACCGATTCAAGGTTATGTTAATTTTCTAGCTACCCATCAAACGCCCCTCCCCCCTTGGAGTTGCGAGGAATTTTTTGATACATGAAAATCCTTTGCTTTTTTAGGTCAAACATTCGTATCGTGTTGTCCGCAGGGGTGATAGTATCCCTTATGTTCCAGGCCAAGAACGTGGTTATGAATTCAACGGAAGAGAAGTGGGTTTTCCAATTTTTGACCTAACTTATCGTCTGTTAATACACGTGCAGAGAAAATTTACCGAAAGAGAGTATTGAAGACTTTTTCAATGTGTTAAGCAAGCTTCTTCCTGGATGGCAATCTTCGGACTCCTAGTAACTATAAGGAAATCATGAATTATAGTGAGGTTATGCCCTATATGCATCTGAAACGAGTTTCCAGGGCTGTTCAGTGATAACGAATGTACGAAAAATGCCATATCTTGAGTTCACCGCTTCCTGAGAGCTGCCCCAGCACTCATTCGTGTGGACATTGCCATGAAAGGAATCCGCTGCTGTGTGAGGGTTGCGCTGGAGCGAAACATTGGAAAAAATCCTTGGAAGACGCCTGAACATAGGTCCACCCAATTGACGGACGATGTGCCATTTAGCGAACTAATTGTAAGTGGGAAAAATGCACGATCGTCCACTGCAATAGTTTCCGATTTGAGTCTGAAGCAATCATTTCTAATATCTAATTGGGTACCAAGCCCGACTCATTTGGATATAACAACAGCATATTTCACCATCAAGCCTTCGAAATGATCACTGATTCGATCACATTCAATCGCTCGCAGCTACTAGATTCATCTGAAGGACAGCATTATGCAGAGATGGGAGGACAGAGAAATGACCACTACAGGTCGAGGGAGGCCGCGCCATCAAATGACAGAGTATATGCAGCATGAGTGATTTGAGACTGCATTTCTACAATACAAACATTTTGATGCATGATGTGAAGTTTCCAATCGGAGCAAGCATTAGTTGCAGAAAGGGAAACATAAGTTCTTCAATTTTTTCAACCATTCTTCTGTCGATTTTTCATTTATGCACATTAATACGGAAGACCGGCGTCAGACAGACCTCCAGATTTTTCCTGTTAGTCTACATAATTGAATAATGGACAATAGATTTTTCCAGGTTTTCTACGATAAACATGGTATGCAATCGGATGGATCTACTGGATTCAAAATCTGTGAACGTGGAAAGGGTGAGTGATTTTGAGATGAACAAATAGTAAACCAACCTTGGGTACTATAATAGCTGTAATACACTTATACTATAGTATGTAGACTCACCTCTCTAGCACATTCAGATTTCGACGAAGAAGGATGTAGCGGCAAACAGACTAATCCACTCAGAGCAATCAACAATGATGAATATTTCAGAAGAAATATAACAAAATATGGACTGAAATGCAAATGAGTGCTATAGCTTTGTCACTTCTACTACTCTGTGATTGAAGTAGTGAATTGCATGAATAAATTGTGTTGCTCGAAATCGTAAAAATAGACAAAAATTCGGAAGGAAAGGGAGGAGGGGAGCACTGAGAGCAGATGTTAGAGTGCTTTTTGCATTTGTTCGAATGCTGTACTACGGCGAAGGATTATCTTTTTTATTTCGTTTAATGGAATTCCAAACTCCCACGATTTTGTGAGTTTTACGCACAGATTGGTGCGACTTCAAATCTCAATCAAATTCAGATAATAAGCAAATATTTACCATTATTGTCTAGTATCTTGGCCCTCATTCAGGCGGCTTCTCTATTCTTTTTTTTCAGCTTGTTTTTCCTCAAACAACTTCAACTACAACATGGGATTTATATAGCCCCTTTCCTCCGCCATTAATGCTACGATGAAAAGTTTAGCTCTTCGGTTCCTCCTCTGTGAAAGGCCACACTGACCCAATTTGTGGTGTGATTATGGTTTGGGCGAAATTTTCCGAGAATTGTCGCGTTCATATTGTGAGGGGACACCTCTTACTAAGTCATTGGTGTTTTTTTTTTCACAAAGTGAATCAGATAAACTTAGTTGTTGCTAAGAATTACAATCATTAGCGAATCTTCCTTACGTCTAGAGCAAAACTCAGCGGGCAATCGTCTCATTTGAAAGTTTAGCTTTCCAATCCAACAGTTAGCTTCGTGATTGAAGAACAGGCTTAGCATTTCGTTTGCGTGGTTCTATCTCAGAGATTCCGGGACGGCGAACACGGGCCGAAAACGTTTCAACAGCAGTTACACCGCGAGGTGAAAGCTTATTTTGTCACACCACGAACTGCGTTCGCCCCGGAAAGGCTGTCTCTGGGGCGATGAACTAGTTTGCATGTCTCAAACCTAGGATCACAGCTCAGTCTGGGGCAGGGCTGTGGTCCTATTGTAGAGTTGGGTAAGTGGATGCTTACAAAAGTTCATCCAAAAATAGTCCCGAACGCATATGCGCTTGCCGCGCCAGCGCTTGGTGGACACAGCGGCCGTAACTCCAGATCCGCACCGCACCCGCACGCATCCGCATCCAGGCCCCAACGTATTTTCCTTCTTAAGACCAGCAAACCCAATTTCCTCGGGGCAGAGCCCCGAGAAAATTGGGTTTGCTGGTCTTAAGAAGGAAAATACGTTGATAGAGCAAAGAGGAAAAAGGCTTGTGAGAAAACGGCTCTTAGTACGGCGCAATAAGGGCGATCGAGGACGAAAAAGTTCGATTGGAGCAGATCATTTACAGGTTCCCACTATCCGGAGGGTACGAAAGACTGCTGTGCTGCCCAAGCTGCACGGATTTACTTGAAACCTTCTGTGAAATGAGATCAAAGGGAATACTGGAAGTTCGGCGGACTTCCTCACTATTTTGATCATGGCGGTGTGCAGAAAATGTCTCAAAATGACCTCTAAACCAGTCTTTTTGGGACGGGGTCTCTATCATTCATCTAGCGGGGACAAACTGGCGTTAAAAGCCATGTGTCGCTATTGATCTTATTGATCGGACAAGCTAAGACTAATTGGCAATCCTACAGCTGTGGCGGAGAGCCAGCACATTCAGGGGCGATTCGCCTAAAGCCCTCCGTCCGCGTCTTTAGATAGGCACTTTAATCCTCTCAAAAACGCGATTATGAGCGATGTTATCACCCCTGCGGACATCATGAAACGAATATTCGACCTAGATAATCAAGAGATTTTCATGTATTCTCATGTATTTAATTACCTTTGCGACATTCAACGTACAACCACGGATTTCATCCTATGATTGGAAAGAGCTGAGGAATAGGGTTCATAGGGTGTTTGCTGAAACTATCATAGTAAGCAATTTCTCCAAATCTACTCTCTTCGGATAGAGCCATGTGGCTCTGCTCATTTGGTCAAAGATGAACGACATGCAAAACTGAATTCTGCGTTGGACACTGGTGTATTCCTTTCGCATTCCTTCGCTTCGCAGGAACCCTCCCTGTCCGTGAAGAAGCGGTTGTCTCTCGCACCCGGCCGCTCTAACCGGTGATCGTATCCGCGCACGCGCGCCGGGACCCAATGCGCGTCTCGCCCTTAGCCAGCCCCCATTATGCATGCGAAAGATGCAAAACCATTGAGGCAGCCCATGAAGAATGGTGATCCAACAGTGCATACATGCATTTATACATAAAACAGCTCGGAGCCAGCGTAGGAAAGATGTATGGTCCACAGTGCGCAGGAGTTTAAGATTCAACTAGTTTGAATTTCTCATTGCGAGAAATGGCAAGTCAGGAATTGTTGGATGTGCTATGGGAAACGAGTGCTGTTCTCACAACGAATGGTTCTCTATAAACACCACAAAAATCTTTGGAGAACAGATGCTCAACAACAAAGTCCTTGCTTTCGCAATCAGTCCTTGAAATTGGTGAATCCTTTCACTTTTCGATTGGTGTGCAAGCTAGAAACTAGCAGAAGCAACCGTAGAGTGAGTCAAGAATGACAGACATTGACAGACCTAAGAATTGAGGGAAGTACAGCGATGTGAAAGAAATGATGTGATGAAGCACAAGCACTGCAAGCGTTTTTGGATGGAAAAGCAGTTGAAAAGAAGGACAGCGTGTACCTGCAAGTCCATCAAGGCTAAAGTGAACCTATTACATTTGTATTCAACATCCACTTGAGTTTATCATACTGTTTACGGTGGTGTTCAACTCAAATTCGAAGAGATCTCACGTTTCTGAAGTGATTCACTAATTCATTCAACTATTCACTTTGGTTACAGTTGGATTACCATTCTTCATGGGCTGCCTCAATGATTTCGCATCTTTCGCATGCATAATGGAGGCTGGCAGAGGGCAAGACGCGCATTGGGTCCCGGCGCGCGTGCGCGGATACGGTCACCGGTTAGAGCGGCCGGGTCCGAGAGACAATGGCTTCTGGTCCGTGACCGTAAGAAATTGGAGTAGAGGTGGCCATGACAACTGACTCACATTTTTTCGCTAGCTGGACGTGCTCTCGGTGCCGCCTTTAGCATGTTGCCAGTGATAGCTCTCTTCGTTCGTACGAAAGAACACTAAACGAAGATGTTCTCGCTACTTGGCATTTGATATCACCCTATTCACAAGTCACATCCGGAATGTTGGTCTTCACATTTGAGAGTGAGAGACAACCGCCTTCTCCCTCACGCAATACCCCACCTCCGCCACTGGTGCACGAGTAATTTTCGGCCACCTTGTGGGGTAGAAGATTTTAATCTCGTCATAAAAGCAATGGCATGTGTTCGTACAAAATGATTGTCATATTCGTAATCGTATTGAGGAACCCCAGTAGACATGGTCTTCTCTCCCCCCGCGAAAAGTGAAAATGGAAAAATCTATAAAAGCGATAAATTGATATTTCGTGAAAATTGGTCGTCATATGTGTAGGAAATGGGTCCAAGATCCTCTGATTCGGGATCACTATCGTGCCTAGGCGCCAATGGTGATTACTCGAAACCAATTTTATGAAATGCGATGTCACTCGTGCACCATGGTGTACCCTTATTAAAGTCCACTGATTGTGAGATGAAACGAAATGTTCGCTGGTTTGGAAGTTGAATAGAAAAAATGGGGGGTCTATTTTCGATGAATGGGACGATAGCGCTTCGTGCCATTTAGGGAAAGCAGTTGGCGTGATCTTCAATCCACTGCGGAGTACAGTGTCTTTTAGAGAAAGGACATGGTGCTGAATGGGACGGTGTTTACTACTGCAAGATCACTGCTAGTGACATTCTAAAGTTGGTGTTTTCCACTGGGAGAGCGAAGGTATTCTACTGGGCACAATATTAAAGTTCTATTTTAGTCAAATTCGAGACACGCACTTTATCAGAAAGCTGTGCAGGATGTCATTGTGAGATCGGTGCAAATGCAATGAGAGAGTGTGCATTTTATTGAAAGTGATGTTGGCCTATTTCTCGAATAAAGTGGAAAATCAATTTCCACTCGAATAAAAGGCGGTGCTGTACAGGACTTGCATTCCTTGTTTTCTCGTCAGCTCAACGCTTTAGACGCATCCACTCGTTTGACCGAATGGGTGACGCCCTTCAAGGCGCCTGAGGGGACTCAAGGCTTCCTTATCCTGGGTACGTCCACAGCTGGCATTCATCATTGAGCATACCTGCGGCAAGGACAGTGACGCCCGTAGTTTACCCCGAACTTGCTATTCATTAAAAAGTTTACACAATAACAGCTGGGTGAAACTTTGGGTGAACTATACCTGCCTATAAGTGGTTGGTAATCTCTACCCTTCAATGTCACCCAATACGATAGCGTGACTCGCGGCAAGTAAGAATCTTCCTCTATAAGAATGTTGTGAACAGTTTTTCCTGAAGCGATAGTTTGGCTGAGTTTTAAGCCTGCGAAGTGAAGCAACGAGTCAATAAAAAACAGCGCAACCGACAGCCACCTATCCTGCCAATCAGTTAAAGCTCGAAAGGCCAGCGAAACTGGCCAAACGACCGCGCTAAGTATGAAAGAAACGTTTTGCTTGAAATGATTGGTCATCAGCGATTTTCCTAGATCAAAGTACACATATTTGGTCTCGATGACACCAACCACTTCTACAGAACAAACTTCTTACACGAGGACTCGGGAATTGCTCCAAAGGAGTTGTGTGGTCTAGATGGACATCATTCCTCTCAAAGCAACTAAACTACTGCGGTGTTGTTTCGTTTCTGCAATCCTTCCGGTGGAGTTTTTCATCTCCTGCGGAGTATGCTCTGCGATTCAGTGATTTCAAAGAACTAAGCGCTGCTTATAAACCAATTGTTAATAGTACGCGTATACTGGGCAAGAATGGATAATTTCAAACGTTTTACTAATTTATTTTCAGCAAGAACGCACGGTTGGGCAGTCGTATCTTGTATATGTACCTCACTTCCCAAAGCTATTATTCCCTTCACATGCTGATATGTAGCATTTAACTTAATAAACATGTTCGGTGCAACATAAACGCCAAAACGCAGCCAGTACAACACAACTTCAAGGTTTTTTCTTTGAGAAAAACATTTGATGTTCCGGCTGAAGACTGTTATCTTCTTATATTCGTGTGGTACTAAGGATGACGGCAATGCTTAAAAGTAGTAAACAGAAGATTAACAGAAACTGTCACTTTTGCAAAACGTATGACTGCCACGTAGGGCAGGCGGTGCAGATTACCTGCTAAAAAACACCACGAAACTCATGTGAGAAGATTAAGGTTGATCACCCTTCAAAATTTCCGGAAACTTTCGACTTTTCACGCGCAAGCTTTCGGAAGTCGGAATCCTAAAAAACTTCGCTCATCCCTGGAGGGCACGAAGAAAGTGATAAATGCACAAATAACAGAAATGTATCAATGAAAGCTTGAATTTCGAAAAAAAAAGCATATCGGGCAATTACACGGAAATCATGAAAAGCTTCTTCTCTCTCCCACGGAACAATCATTAACCATCTTTCCGCTCGCATCCTTGCGAAATCGCTCTTTTTCCACGTCATCCGCTGTGAAATAGTCCCCGATGCCTATCTTGCGCGTGCTACGTGGCTGCAGCAATTATGCGGCGCGCGTGGGTTTGCCAACTCACATTGGGTAAACAGTCATGATTGTCTCTCCCCATATCCCATGGTTTGCTGAGGGTTCCGTTACCCTGTGGTTTGAGTTAACCCCCCTTTGCGATGACGAATGCCAGTCTAGGGTTTCATCACTAATGACCTCTTGTGCCGACAGTGACTCCCGGTTAGCTCAGAATTCATCTCACTTATCAAAACGTTCCTAATTCAGGATAATGTACCTAATTTTCCTCGTGCTAGCCACACTTGGCTCCTGTATGAACTACACGGACTACCTCGGCAGAAACATTTCGCTTCCTTTGAGCGCAGCTTTGTACTCGCCCAATCCGCCGAGTTGTCTTCAAAAAAGACTCAACGCTACTGTTATAAAAGTGAGGGATACTTTTCTTTTGTAATCGAGGACAAAAAAAAACAGATAAACTGTGGTTCAGAAATTTTCGGTGAAGTTGGATGGAGGGTCAGTATCCGGTCTCATTGTCACTATACCCTATCTCAGAACTGTGGCTCTAACGTTCGAGTTGGTGAAGTTTCACAGCCAAACAATGATAATTTTAAATAAGTATTCTAATGAATACACAAAACACTTAGGTCAATCATTCCCCTCTACTATACTGACACAAGACGTAGCTTAGCCATTTTTCGTTTCAGGGTAGAGTTGTTAGACCCGTCAGATTTTGAACATTTTGAGGAGCTCTACATACCTCTGGTGAGTTCGCTGTTGAAAACTTTTGATTCCCATACGTCCGTGTATCCAGGTTTGTAGAAGCAATGTTCAGCGAAACATATCTTCTACAGAAAAGCATAGAAACGTGTATTGTCTTAGGTAAAGTGGCAACACAGAGGCAGAGTGTCAAAGCTTCTTGCACAAGCCTACAGAAGACTGTGGCAAAATGGAAGGATGAGAAAACGTTTCCAAAAAGTCATGGCAAAACGAAGCACCCAAGAGGTTTTGGTGAGTTACTAGAAGGAGCTAGACCTTTTCATTCCTTTAAGGAAGCATCGGCGATGTTCTATGTATAGCGAATTTCTGCTTCTTAAAATTAGGATTTGAGGCAGCTATTCACTAAAACTAGGATTTTCAGATCACTGGTTACTCTCTCGGTGGTGGAGTAGCGGCACTCGTTGCAGTAGACATCGTCAAAGAAGACCTTGCAAAGAAGGACCAAGTGACTTTGATCACCTTAGGGCAGACAATGGTGGGAGAGAAGACTTTTGCAGAGGAGTACGAGCAACAGGTAGTACTTGTCATCGTTTTGAAGCTGGACGCTTTTCCCTGCATTTTCTATGTAAATGGCAATTATAACGTTCAGTTCCACCTATTTTATACTGCAAATACTCAGCAATTTGAGACTGAGGCAGTGTATGCACACTTTTCGTATAGAAGAGATCTATCAAGTGAGAGGTACAGAAAAGTGATTCGTGAGAGGATGCTTGCTACCCATGCCCTCTCCCTTTCCCATCGTAGAATGAAATGCATTGGTAGAACGTCGTTGAACGCAGCAAATAATTTTTCGAGAAGTGTAATTTCCTTGCATTCCTATTCAGGTCGAACACTCGTACCGTGTTGTCCGCAGGGGTGATTTCGTCCCTCAATATCCAGGCCAGCATCGTAGTTATGAATATAACGGAAAAGAGGTGAGTTTTGTTATCTTGGATTCCCATATAGCAATGTGAAACCCAATCGATTACATTTTAATATTCTCTGTGCGATGTTGGGTAAAGATTCCATCCTTTTAATTCCATTTTTTTATGGTACAAAGGAAACTCATAGAAAAAGCGGGGTTGATACCAATGTAGAAGCTTCTGCTTTCACAATTTCGTTCAAAAGACGGACATCGATATCTACCCCGCATTTTCTAAAATGCAGTAGAATAGAGTTAAAGTGTCAGATGTACGGCTTCAAAAAGGAGAGAAAATGATAAAGTATGCATACCAAGCTTGTTTTTTCTTCTGAGAAAACTCAGTCAAACTCATGGAGGCTCACCAATGGCGAAAACATTAGGCAAGATAGGATAGTATTGGAGATGTGAAACATATATTAATAAATGAATATAGGACGAAGCAATAGAGAAAAAAAAGGAGGAGAAGCTCCCGTTTCTGCTTCATGAGCAGTACAACCGAAGGAGGAACTGAAGTTGAATTGCTGGATGATATTAAATTGAGGATGATATTAAACGGCGTTCAGCCACAGTTTTACTGCAAAGAACACATTGTAATATGAAGAGAAGAAAATGTGGAGTGCATTTTCCAGGTTTACTACAAAAAATATGGTATGGGACCTAAGGGATCTACAGGATTTGAAGTCTGTGAACGTGAGTGCTTTTATGAAGAATGGATGGCGGACCAATCTCAAATTTAATGGATGTAACTGATGCTCTGATTACCTGTTGATTGAACTCCTTAGCACATTCAGATACATTCAGATAACGACTGCAGCGGCAAACAAGTCAATCCACTCGAATCAGTGAACAACGATGTGTACTTCAAAAGGAATGTAACAGAGTACGGACTGAAGTGCAAATGAGTGCAATGGCTTCGTCTCTTCTACTACTCCACAATTAGAGTATTACGCAAATAAATTATGCTGCTCGAAAACGTAGAAATAGGGAAAAACTCAGGGTTTCCCGAACCGAAAGAACTTGTTAAGACGTTTTTTTGTCTACCTGCTGTTCAAAAAGCGTCTAGCGGAGTTCCACAGGGTAGCGGGGATGAATCGGAAACGGGGATGAACGTATCATTTACGACGAATTGACGCCGGCGAAGGAAAAATATGTTGTGAAGACCGACGCGAATGGCAAAATCTCTGAGGACGCACACACATACATGAGGTATACAGTAGTAAGTAGTATAAAGTACAGAGAAGTAGGGAAAGCGGAACCACTATTTCAATCTTCAGGAGAAATGCTTGATTAACATGTTGAAGAAAATTCAAAACAATTTCACATGAACGCTCATGATTAGAACAGTGGGTTTCTTAAACATCTCATATCAAAAAATGCCACCACCTAGCAATAGGAACAAATTGTACCCGCTTACTTCATCACATAAAAGGCGAAGACGAAGCTATCTTTTCATATTGTATAAAATCTTACATAATCTCTGTGAATTAAAAACTTTTGATTGTTTCGTTCTGCGTAAATCCATCACAGGGGGTGGAACATTAATGCCGCATATATCTGCGGCTAAAACAGTGATACGACGGAAATTCTTCACTCGTGAGGCGCTTTCTGAATAGTTGAATTTGAGTAAAAACAAAAGAGAGCCACTGAAACTTTCTCTATACAAAAAGGAAGTTGGCGAGAACCTGGACATTTAGCTCGAATGAATGAGGTTTATTGCCCCCCCCCCCCCCAAATTATAGTGTTTCATGTTGACATACACGTACTTAAATATGACTGTCGATTAGATTACTTGTATTTTACTACTAATATTTATATTTGTATTCGAACCATTAAACTCACATGGATATGCCATGTGATAAATGAAATGAAATGAAGTGAGTACTTCAGAACGCCATAAACAAGATTTCCTGAATTCTGTTGGATAGTCGCTTGATGTCAACACTGGCTTGTGGAACCTATAGAGATATCGAGATATGAACGGGATAGGATGATGAAGCTTCAGGATGAAAGATCGTCTCTGCTTGTATCAAGCTGATAAAGGCCCAAAAATGAATGCTAATGCCAACCACATCTACAGCAGATTTTCGGACATAAACTCTAAATTACAATATTAGGACTGTCAATGCATGACTAGGTTGAGGGAGGCTGTGGTCAATCACACAATTACATCACCACCAAATTCCTGACACAACTACCATAGGGGGAAGATTCGGTTTAGGAAAACTTAGAAGTGCTAACACGTCTCTACTCATGCCCATTCGCATTTCTTGTTATTGTATAGAAGCTGAGCTTCATCTACAGTAAGTAAAAATGGGTCGTTGTGAGACGAAAAATTAAGGTGGAAAACATGTCACACCAGGTCAGAAGCTGGTCATCAGTCAGGTCGTGTGGTGTTCACGTTCGCACCTTTCTTATCTTGTTGATTGACTTCAGAGGGTTTGAAATCGTAGTATAGTGAGCGTTCCTCCTTGGCCTGGATAGTATGATCCGGTTAGGTTCCACGTTTGTCCTCAGCGCCTGATCGTCCTCCGACATCCGCCAACCCCGATCTTGGTTACATTCGAATTCAATTGTATTGTTGTTTTGTAAGTGGAGAACTTGCAAACCCTAGCTCACTGTCCTTTGGGAAGGCGATTCCAAGTTAAAGCAAACTCAAGATTACCGGACACCTCCGGTTTGGACTGGTCGAGTTCGAAGTCATTAATTACGATCACCCGAGTAAGTACGCCTTCCAGATACTATTTGGCCACCAAATGGATTCTAACGGTTTTTGAGATTTTTCGTTAATTCGTTAATTTGTTGTGTTAGGGTAATAATGACCTTAACGCGTTAATGCAGTAATTCGTTACGTTAGTAACGCACAGCCCTGATACGTACGCATGGAGAAGCCTCCCTTATCGACACACTATCCACTTCCACCGTGCGTGAGCAAGGACTGAGGAATCGTTCATTTTGATTCCCTCCACCCTTCTTTTCTGGTTCCTCGCCAGTTCCATGTCATAACAGTTCGTTTTCTTGTAGATGACGTTGTAAACTCTTTCCAAGTTCTTTGATCCTTGAACCTGGCCATGCTACAGCAGTTTATGCCTTATAGTGTTTAGCCAAACAGATTACTAGGTGGACGATTTATTAACGAAACGGCCTGACGTTTCGGCACAACGTCTTTATCGGAGGTCTGGCCTGAAAATAGCGTTGTTGGCGTTGCTCTACGTGTAGCGGGAAGCATGAAACATCTCAGTCACTCCTGCTTGACGTACTCACGTGCTCACCTAATGCAATCTCTCCAGCATAAGATGTGAGATCAATCTATGAATCTATCGTTTTTTGAAGACCAATTTCCCCGCAGATGTCCGCACTCACTGATGACTTACGAGTGTTGATTCTTACTGTTGTTACTTCCATAGATGGTAGTGCCAGACACAGGTGTTGCTGGGAGGTAAAATCACCGAAAAATATTTAGTTCTAATATCAAACAACCATCAATAAATATTCAAAAAATAGTGGCAAAACAAACGATAAAAATATGCTTGTACAATATTTTTATCTATTTTATAAAACATTTTCGAGAATTCCGTGATGTTGTTCATGTCAGTGACTGCCCGAAACCGATACTAGGCTTCCTCTAAATTCGCCAGCCAAGTGCTTGTTGATGCGAGCTCTTAGTACGCGACCAGTTTCTCCAATATATAATGCATTATAGCTCAAACATCTGATTTGGTATATCCCCCAGTCTTTGAGCAGCCCCTCGTTGTACCATATGCGCAGAAGACGCATTTATCTTATATGCACTGCTCATCGTATAACCTGTTTCGAAACAGTTGCTTCCTGACGTTAACAATAGGTATACTCAACAAGATTAAATTAAAAAGATCACATCATTACGCAACTGCGCTCTCGCAAGGCATCGTCGTATCTTGGTGTTTACATTGAAGTGGATAAAGTGGTCGGCGTTAATCAATCCCATCACGAGGGATGCGCCACGTATTCGACTTCATCTGAGCATCGTAGAGGCGTTAAATGCGTATGTGCCCTGTACAATGACTTGCGGGGGGCACCCGATGTACCAAGTCAGTGCTTCATCCTCCCAGACTCCTGGGGTACCAATTTACCGACCCCGGAGGAATGGAAGGCTTGGTTGGCCTCGGGCGGGATCGAACCATCGATCGTGTGCGTGCGCAGCGAGCCTCTTACCACTGCGCAACACGCGCCCCGGTGTTTACATCATCTGATATAAATGGAAGAGGAACTGGAATCTTTGTTCGTTAGCCACCAGGGTTTCCATAACCTGTTAATCTTCTCTGACCCATAGAATGTCGATTTTCCTTCGCTATTCATTTTTCTAACAACTTTTTAGGTTTTAGTCACCAGAGAGAGGCTTTTATGTACCAGAACCAGAGAGAGGCTTTTATTTACCAGAAACCACGAGCTTGCGCAGTGCCTCCCATGCTACGGTGTCATGCTTCACGGCGCGCCACGTACAACGACATATTGGCCTGGACCACGCGAGCGGCAAATCTCGACTCAAATCAATCGTTACATTTCTGAGCATCACCTTAAAGGCAAAGTCCGGGTGGAATTCCATCTCCAGGATCTCTATTGGATTTGCAGCCCACGGCGACGCCTAGGACGAAACCTATGGAAACCTAAGGTCTCACAACAAACGCTTTCCATCGACCAATTTCGGTACGGCGTTTGCGGGTTTGCGGCGTCCGTGCTTTCAAATGACGTTATACAGAGCGCCCTACGTGCTGTCTATTGTGGCTTCGTAGGCAAAAATCCATATTCAGGGATCTGTGGTCCGTTTGATGGGGTGGGGGAGGTTTCACGAAATGTGTTTTAGGCTGTATGTATCTGAGCGTCCATCGTTAATCAGTATGCATGCGCGCAGCCTTAGCGATAGAGCTTGAACCAAGGTCCCAAACCTGAGATACGCGCTACACATGTGGCTTGGATTCCAGAGAGCGAAAAACCTGGGTGGGCGAGATTTTGACCGGACCTTGCCTTTAACAGTGCTAAATGTATCGCGCAACACCACTAAATCGGATATGGAACGCCGTGAAGACAGTCTTTTGTCACCGAGAATACAGAGTCTTTTGTCACCGAGAATACAGTAAATGTACCGTCGTGATGTGCACGAGTCACGTGCTGTAACATGGTCGCTCTTGTCGGCATTGTCCCTCCCCCCCTCCCTTTCATTCGGCAGCACGAACACGACGGATTGATGGATGGATGTAGTATGAACATGGTAGCCACGATGGAGCTGGAAATGTTGACATGATCCTTGCGTTTTTATTCTGTTCCACACTTGTTGTCTAACGCTGGAAAATTAGAAAGCAGAGAAACAGAGTGTTCTTTCCACGCTCATTATCTGAAAACGCAAGCCAGGGAATAAATATGCGAAAGGAAGTATTAACCGAATAAATGGGCGGGCAAATTGTGGAACGGAAAACGAATGACTAAATGAACGAACCAACAAACTAATAAATAGAATGAATGTACGAGCGGATTAGCATTCATATTTGGCCGAGTCTTGCACTAATATTCTTCATATTTAGGATTGTTCCATACACAAATTCTTTATCCGGGGGCTTTAGGACAATTCAGGTTAAAAAAACAATCACATCAAATTAGAAGCGAAGCATTCTTCTTGTGTGACTAGTTTACATGACTGAACTTGCATTCTTTACGAGCGCATGAGAATGCAATCGATGGGTAGGCCATCAACGACCTGGTAAACAATCAAAGCTCTTCGTTCGTACCAGTTCTACTTTGTTAGGCTTGCTAATCCAGGACACCCAGTAATGAACATCGATCGATACCACAAATGAGGCAAATGTACAAATTGAAACAAATCGTGTACTTCGCAATGGTCGTTATTTTCCGGCCTCATGACAAGTCATGGCTTAAAAAATCGCATCGATTTGGAAGCATTGTAGTTGCGAGATTATAGTATATGTTCTAGAGATTGCATTCTTCACACGCTCATGAGAATGCAGTCAATGTGGCATGCCATCAACGATCTGGTAAACAATCAAAGCTCTTCATTCAAACCAGTCCTTTTTCTGCGACGCTTACCGACGTTGTGATAGAATTGTTAATCCAGAACACCGATAATTGAACATCGTTCAATATCACAAATGAGGCAATGCTCCAATCAAAACAAATGGAATTCTTCGCTGCTGCAGTACCCTGCCCTGTTTATCGTTTAGTCCGCTGAATCCACTTGTCTTATATTTTTTTTGTTATATAAATACGAATGTTGATAGAACACGTTAATGTTCTAAGAGTGTCCTTAGCGGAATTCCAACCTAACAACCCAAAACTCAGACCACTTCCAGCAATCGACCAAAGCTCATAGTTCGCTTCGCCCACTACTGATTATTTGACATGATCACCATCAGCCTTCTCTCGTTTTTGGTCTCGGATGCAATACACGAATGGCATTGTTCGTTTCTTGTCAGTGGTCCTAGTTTAACGACTTTGGAAGCGACACAGATTTCTTCAGCAGGGAAACGTAGATCCTTTCGAGCGCCGCTAAGTTTGAGGCAATAGTCCTATCTTTTTTTCTTTTGCGGAAATAAAAGGAATCTTTTCACGACTTCGTGATTTGAGAATGTTAGGAAACTTCTCCGGGTGTTTGCAGGCCTACTGAAATTCGGCACTTTATAGAACCACGATATGTTTTACATCAAAGAGCCTTCGACGTTTTCAGGTGAGAGACTCTATTTGAGCCCTCCGTTTAGCACTTCCATCGTCTTCGGAGGACTGCAAAGAGGTTAACTGTGAATTGAGATAAGTTCTTCCATTCAAGAGAACAAGCTAGATGTTTGGGAGCAAACCTAGAATGGAAAATTATATGAAATCAAATAAAACATGCTTAATGAACTTGTGACAAATTGAAAGAGAAACTAATCAAATAAGGCTGATAAAGTTCATAGTAGTTCTTTAACTCCCACTTTTTATTTTGATACTTGTATTTGCTGTCGAATCCAATCTTTGTAGTTTGAGATCAGGGCAGTGCGCTAGATTAAGATTAAACGAAGTCACTCCAGAGGGTACTTGTTCAATGAAGAGAGAGTGCCGCTAATTCTCCTACTAATACCAAGCGAGTGTCAGCTACCCTATTAGTGGATGGCGCTGCCCGCCTGCTATCCAAAGGTCCTCAAGCGAAGCCTAACTGAGAATGCCTTAGTTCGAATTCAAGTCACTGTCACTCATTAATTTCTTACATTAGCATTGACTCCTGCCCAGTTCGTAGGTAATTTGGTATCTCGTCAATATTCGTACGTACTTTAGGATGATATTCTTCATCATCTTCTCCTGTGCCACCCTAGCCGCCTGCAGAAATTACTCGGACTACCTTGCCAGGGAGGTTTCGCTTACTTTATGCGATGCTGCATATTCTTACAATCCGTCAAAATTCCTTCGCAGCAAGCTCCGTGCTTCTGAAGTGCAAGTAAGACAAACTTCTAATGAATCATATTTGAGGACCTGAAACCTATTTAGAAGTTATTTAGACGTTCTCGGTGGATATAGACGGAGGTACATCCACTGGGATCATTGCCATTCTAAAAGACCGCAACATTGTAGCCTTAACATTCAGGTTGGGCGAGTTATACACATTACTATTATATTAGGTTCTTGCATGTATATTTCATTCCATTATTTGTTTTCACGCTGTTTTTCCCCTCGTGAAGTGAGTTTATGCTATGAACTGTTGTCACTGTCATTACCAATAACTGATACCTCAATTTTATCCAAAATAGAGCCGTTTAAGGTGGCGATTCAAGAAGTGAAAAAACCCATCCGGACATGCTTTCAATATGACAAAAAATGCATGTGGGCCGCAGACGTGTCCACGTGTTCGGGGGAGAGGGTCTATGGCGTATCATGTTACTACAGATTGCATGGGCAGAGAGTTTAGACTAACTGCTCCCTCCTGTGGAAGATTTGTTCCACTCATCATCCCTCCTTCCCACTTCGGTTCCGACTCCAACTATTTTCGACTATTTCAATCAAAATAACACCAACTTCCATGTAAAATATCACGGCAATGAGATCAGCTGCCTGCAGAACTCGCCGCATTTGAGGCGCTGATCGTTCACGCGATGATTCCCAAAACTATGGAGTGGAGAGATCATCACCTCTGCGGTAGTGCTGCAGAGAAGAGTGAACTACTCGGAGTTCTTCACTCGGCATCTCTCCACAAGCATGGAGGTCATCACACTTCATTGTGATGAAATCAACGCCCCACATATGCGTGCTCCTAGCACTACCGCAGAGGTGATGAGCTCCCCATTCCATAGTGTGCAGATCATGGCGCGTGCAATCAACGCATGGAATATGGTGGCTAGCTTTGAAGGCAGCTGATCTCATCGCTACGATGCGTTCCTACGGGCTCGAGCATGCCTGTCTCACTCTCAAATGAAAATCTTATCTTGTTTTTTATGGTTAACAGAAGAAGCTATTCTGTTTCTGATTTCAGAGCGGAACTATCGGAACCATTCGATTTTGAGAATTGGTCAAAATTCTTTTTCCCAATGGTGAGTTCGAAATGAAATAGCGTACCTATTTCACAATTTAGCGACTCTTAAAGTGCTGATGCTGATCGGTGGGTGATCTGCACTTTCATGGAGTCCCTCCTCATCACACCATAATACATAACTTGATGCCTTGACCATACCAGTGCTTCTTACCTTGTCAGCTTCCACCTATGGTGTGCTATGAACGTCCTGCCATCAGGAAACTAGGCTGCAGTAGGTCTATTTGCGGTTAGTCATGCCACACATCCTAGCAAAAAGGAAAATAGTGCCGCTAATTAGACCATGCAAATTTATTATACTTCTAATATTTACAATACCACTACTCGTCCCACAGGAACTCAATGGGAAAACATTTTGGATAGCACATATTTTATGTACTGAGAGGAAAAAAACCTTGAGGGTCACGCCATCTAGCCCACTGCCGTCGCAGCCAACGCTTCTCGCTGCCAATGCCGGTACAACCCACACTCATCATACTTCCATCATCCTTCGACCTTCCAATGGAAATCGATGCGAAATAATTCCCACATCATATCACACAGAGGCATCAATCAGTACCATGCAGAGTCCCTAGGGTCCACTTACTCCCACCATCGTCGCTTCCTGCGGTGTGAACTCTCATATAGTGTGTGTGACGCCAACGATAGGTCAGCCCACACATGCCGTCTCAGTGAGTTGACGGAGCCTTCAAAATTACCAGTAATGAACAAGATATATGTATATAGAGGATACGCAAAAATTATTGGTACTGTCCCCGCGCTGTGAAATTCCTATAGTCCAGGCGAGCTTCGAGTTCATTCTGGGATTTCTTAAATTTTTTTTCTATGGTACGAATCTTCAACATTCTGCTCATATCATCTCATCCGACGGTTCTACCCAAGGTCTTCCTAACCGATCGTTCTATCGCTATCACCTAGCATCGCGATAACGTTTAGAGACGCGAAATTTGCAGTCCTTTGGAAATGTGCAAAAACTTTAGCTGTAATCCAATATGTCAAAGCACTGGAGAAATCAGCTTCACCCGCGCAAGATGCCGTTTCTCATAAATTTCGGCCAAAGTTGAGAAGAAACTGTGTGTTCTAGACGTATGCCGATGAGGAGTCTAAGTCAAATCTCACGGGAAGCAAACATTATGAAGGCGTCAACAAGAATGTTTGTGAATAAACAATCGATGAAGAAACTCTTAGTTGAGAACAAGTCTCATCCTGTTAAGGAGCCCGCAAGAAGGTCTGAGAAAGGAGCTAACAAAACTTTTTCTAAATCTTAAACTTCAATCGGTGGCTCACCACCTCCTTTGGCCTTCTCTCACCGAATCAAACTACGTGGGTGATTTGCAGCTCGAATGCGTGCTAGGAACCACATATTTATTAGCCCTGATGAGCATAAGGCATCTTCTCACAAAAACTAGAGAATGATCGTGACTACTAGGTGCCGCAGACAACACTCTCTCAGAAATTCTCAAGGACTGTGTCGACAATGATGGAGTAACATTTGAAATCAAATGTATAATAGAATATGTATTGTTGCTGTAAAAGTAGTTAACGTTCCCTGTTTGAGAACTCCCCAAAACTATAGCTTCTTCGTGAAAGGAATTGAATTTATTTGGTACTCATAATTTTGGCGCACCCTGTACTCTTATTATCGAAATTTCAGTTTTATCTCCAATCTGAGTAGCCACCTTTCTATCATCCACAGCACTGAAGCGCCGTCCAGCCTGAAGCGTGGCATTCTTGTTTTCTTTGCTTTTGAATGACGTTTTTGTGTCTGGTTTTCTTTTTCTTAATCTTTCAACTGTGCTTGATTATATAAGCACCACGAGTGAAGGAATAAATGAATAAATAAATAATACACTGTTTCACTTCAGAGAAAGTGGATACATGAAGGCGCCGTGTCAAAGTTCGTTGGGGATGGGTTCAAAAATCTGTGGAGAGCACCGGAGATGAAAAGAGTAGAGAGGATGAAATTTCAGTTTCGAAATTACATGAAAGAATTTCCAAATAGTACAGTTCTGGTGAGTTTCGAAAATGAAAAAAAATTATTTAAATCGGAAAGTGTTTATGAAGTAATGAAGGAAGCATCGATATCAGTTGCATGGCAAATTACTCACGTAAGATCAGAATTTCCAGATCACAGGTCACTATGTCGGGGGTGGACTTGCGGCACTTGTTGCCCATGATATCCTCAAAGAAGGTCTTGCGAAAAAAGACGACGTCATTCTAATCACTTTAGGACAGATAATGGTGGGAGACAAGGATTTCGCCAAAGCGTATGAATTACAGGTAAACTCGATACTATTGGGTTGGTGGAAAAAGTCTGCAACACTTTTTTATTCTCATCTTTAAAACGCAGAAGAAGTCTGACATGCTGGTTCTTGTGTCGGTATGAAGTAGTAGGTTCTCGACGCTTTCACAAGAAGGACATACGACGGAAATAGTAGGCGTATTTGAGTAACAATGCATTCATCTAGTCAAGTGTCACTTCGCCAATTTGTCTATTATGGTTCCTTACAAGGTCATGCTGCAAGAACTGCCGATGCTAAAACATACACTACGTTTTAAGAAAAAGTATTCACCACTTGGCGATCTTTTCATGGTACAAGGGCTTTGATTCTGGCGAAACAAACTTGAGAGTCACCCACACTCTGGACACGCGTCGACTGATAAAAACGGTGATTTGCAGGATGCCCTGAAGGCGAGGATCCTGATACCTGCAAGTTGACGAAGACGCCCTAGTATTGCAACTATGCGACCGTCATCGAATATCCTCATGGACTTGGATACAGCGACATTGTTTGGGGCATAAAAACCTTGCTTGTTGCGCGAATCTGTCTAGTCAAGCCGGATGAGTATCGAAGAGTCGCCATTTCTTCGTTCATTTGGAAAGGACTTTCTGAAGGATGTTGTGAGTGAGTACGGAAGCTTGGTCCTGTACGCGAACAAGACACAGCAGCGCCAATGGATTCCCTGTCCGAATCACTTCCAAAACAGTTAAAATGAAACCCACCCAAAACAGGGTTCTTCTTTGCTAATGATGGAGCCACGAGGAATGCTTAAACACGAGTTCGCCACAGTGATGAGCGATCTCTGCGCGACCCAACTCCAGTAGTTAACAAGAACGATCCCTGAAAGACGTCAAAAATGAGCAAATGATTATCTTTTGCAAGATAATGCTCACGCACACATTGAAAACTCAAGTTGTGAGAGGACTCATGATCTTAATTGGGAACTTCTCTCACACCTTCTCTATTCGCCAGACCTGGCCCTGTAGGGCTTCTACTTTTTCCTGGTCATGAACGACCATCTATGGAAAATGAGTCTTGGCAATCAACAGGGACACGAAAAGGCGGCGCAGAAGTTTTTTGATTCACAGCCTCTTTGGAGTTCCGGCAGAAATGGATAGAGAAGGTGCCCAAGAGATGGGCGGAGGTACTAAACAATAATGGTAATTGTATCACCAGTTGAGATTTCGTATCAATGGAGAATTCGTTATGAGTGTTGCAAAACTTTTTCACCTCCACAATAGTGTTGCGGTGAAAGCTCTTTTTACTTCCTTTAAACATGATCATTTTATGCGCCCAAAATGCCTCAACATCGCTCGTAATTGCTAAACTGCATTTTCACTTGTTTGCAACATTTTGCTGTTTCTTCACACAAACGAGCGTACTTCATCTATACGGCCAGTACGGCCATTCAAAGCGAGGGCTGTTGGGGCACAAGTTATTGCATAACTTTGCTCAATCACTTCTTTGCAATCAGCCAAATCTGATTAGAAAAGGATTTGAAGTATTTTGGGTTGAGAGAGGAGCCTTTCGATTCGGAGCAATTAGCTTTAAGCATACATAGTGTCCTTGAATAGTTTTTACCTGTTTGAGCTTAGACCATTTCAACAAAAATAAAAAAGTCCAGGTACGACCTTCTTGATCTTATTTGGCGTAAGCGGCAGCGTCTCTGTTTTCGACTATTGACAAAGGGCGAAAGTGCGGTCTCCTGCGCTTGTCTGCATGAAGCAACTCACTCCCAAAATCACCAAAACAGGTTTCTGAACGCTATCTTAGGACAGCGCAAACTGTTATATTGGAGATTTGTGCTCACATCTTGTGTTCTTTGTCTTCTTCGCAATGTCCTTAACACTTCCTAAGTCCGGCCTTCTTTAAACCTCGACAGGTGTATCAGTGTGAATTATCCAGAGTGACAGTTGAAAAATCCGTGCTAGGATTATCCAGAGTGGCAGAGGTTGGTGGTTTCGAACTCCCCCACATGCGCGCGAAGTTCTTGAGTTGGGCCCTAGCTTCTCACCATTACAACCCTTCTCTAGCTCAATTTTCCGAAAGATTACTGGCAGTCTTCAAGCACTTCAAGATGGGCTTCGTTGCAAAGCAAAACTGCACCATGTTGGAGTACCCACACGAGAAGACACAGGCTCCTTACTTGTTCCATCTTTTCCCAAAACGTTCTATAGACGTCAAGGGCCCTAAGGGCCCTGCGATACCGTTAACAGCCGATTCCGTTTGTTAGCAATTGAACATGCAGCCGATGATGGCTCTCTTCATCCGCGCAGGATGAGCAGAAGAGCTCTAAAAGGAGAGGCCACTAGTTTACGACTGTATGTTTCTGCACTTTCTTCAAAGATAAAAGCTTGGTCTTAGTCTCGTGCTCTTTTTTCTTTGCTTTACTCAACACTTAATAACTTTCTAAGCTAACACACATTTGTACATCTGAACAAAAACTTGATGGCAGACCGGAGAGGGAGGGGGGGGGCGGCTTAGGAGACAATCCAACCGTACCCAGGGTCCTGCGCATCAAAGTCCTTTAAACTTTCAAATGCGGACAAGGTCCCAACCACGGCATCTTGCATATCTGAGAATGGAATCGATTCAAATGAGAGATCTCGAAAATGTTAGGGAATTGGTCGCATTGGAATGCGAACTTTGAAGGCTTGAAGTTAAGTTTGAGGTGAAATGCATTGTGTAGCATCCGCTCAAAGATTTCAATGTTCCGCTCCGAATAGTTTTTGTAACGTGAGTGTTTGCACAGAGAATTTTTTTCTTGATGTGAAATTTTGTCCATTTTTGATTTCACTCACCATTGTGACAACTCAGAGGTATTCAAGAAGGAGGAAAACGGTTGTTCCGCTAAATGGGATTTTTTACGTAGATCAGCTTTGTGGACTTTATATGCAGACCTTTTCTTATGTTCATTAGTTGTCCGTTTTAGGTGGTGCTCAAATTTAACAATGTAACATTGCTTGGGATATGGATTAAAACGCATTTTCATCGGACATTTCTCCTTTTCTTTCTCTATCTAATCCTTTCTCTTTCATCTTGTCGTTATAGCTCATGAACGATGTTGTTTCCTGCTTTAGCGGGTTGCTTCTCCTACGTTCCACAAAGGTCATGATCTTCATAATTTATGGTATTTAATTATTGCCCATGTTCTAGTCCCATTGAAACAGTTACATGATGTCGAAGTAACAGAAGAGTAGTTGCCAGCGAAGTAGATTAGGAACCAATCTGCTCATAAGAGAAGCAAAATATGTACAACTGCTGAGATTGGTGAGAATTCGTTCAGTCTAAAGCTTGTAAGGGATTTTCCGCAATCATAGTGATGGCTTATCATAACGCAATCGTAATGGTGGCAATGATAGTGGTCCGCTAAGTAGTTATTCGCAATTTTTCGATGGTACATAGTGCACTTCATCTCAAAGTTGATCTGCAAGCCTTCAATTTCGCTAGCAATTTCAAAATCTCTCATTTAAATCGATTCCATTGTCAGATGAGCACGGTGAGGCAGTTAGGAGCACGTCCGCATTCAAAAGTTCAATGGATCTTGATGCGCTGGACCCGGGGTACGGTCCGATCAGATCCCCCTCCCTCCTTCCCCGGCCTGTCATTAAGTTTCTGTGTACCTCTGACACGTCTCCACAACAGATTCAATCTGCAAGGTACTATTCTGTCTTCACACTTTGCCTTTTTTTTTGATGAACTTAATATACAATTATAATCATAAGAAAACAATTTATATTTTCATCATATATGTGATTCATATCAATATGATGACACTAACTGTTTCAAACCGAAAAGTTCCACCCGGGGTAATGATTCCTTTAAAATTTATTCGTTGCTTATGCAACCATAGATGCATCATGAAGTGCGTCGAGAGTATGCCGATAAAGTGAAAGAAGTTCTCGGACAGTAGAAGTCTAGTGTTTTTAGGTTGAGAACTCGTTTCGTGTTGTAACCAAAGGCGACCCAATCCCTCATGTTCCAGGCAGAAAATATGGTTACGCATATAACGGAAAAGAGGTGAGGCTTTCTCATTTTTGGTAAGATTTTGTATTGGAACTGAGTACCACAATGGATCAAGGCCGTTGTGAACTCTCCTGAAATGCAGCTTATTGTAAGTTCCAACGAAGTGTCAACCCAGTAATGAACTAGATCATCTGATGAGCCCCCCCCCCCCCATTAGACATGTATCAAGATATGAAGGTGAACACATCCTGAGGTGCTAGTGATCGCACCATTTGGCTCGGGTGAGCGAGTGGTGAGGTCGAATTTGATTGATCAGAGGAAATAATGAATGAGCGTTGATAGCCTAGGATGGCCGAATAAGCTTATCGCACACTACTTACGCTCAACTCTGAGTTGGTGTGTTGGATTGTCAAAGTGTAACAACTGCTTGCGGCTTTCTACTTGCCGTCGGCTGATTTCTCTCTGGGCAACGCCATCGCAGCTTAATGGGGATGAAGCTCTGTCCTCTCAGCTGGTCCACTGATGTGTGCTGGGCAGGTAATGTGGATAATAATACAAAATGGACCCAGTAATACAAAAGATTTTCCTGATCGCACTAGTAAAAAACGCCACTCAAACGTTCAAGTGATCTGTCAGCGCTGCTGCGCTGTTGCGAAATTGTTGGGAAGGGTACAGCGTCAGGTATCCTCATACATACTACATACTAACTTTGCCAACGGTCAGGTGGAGAGGAACCCCCCCCCCCCCACAGTACTCTCACTGACCAGTTCTAAAAAGAGAGGCGAAATTTGTATGGCGCTAACAAAAGTGGTGTTTTTGGCCGTATCCCTTCTTTGTCACTTTCACTTGCGTCTTTAGCAGGAAATCACCATTTTATGCCTACCTAGCTGTTATGCCAGACAAAGGGAGGTTCCAAGGTCATCTTTCTTTCAAGTTTTCGTCCGCACTGCTCGACTTCGAGCACGATAGTGAGTGGTCCGATGAAGGACTACAACGGCACTAATTTTTCTAAGATAACTGTAGTTGGGTGGTTTATTTTCAAGAGCTGTCGGTTCATATTTTTATTCTCCAAACCAAATTAGCTAAAAGTTCAGAGTGAACTAGATGCCTGCTTCCTGAGAAATGCGAACTAGAAGTATGATATTTAATATTAGGTGCGTGCAAAAGTTCCGGGGCAGTTGGTGGTATTTCACCGTTCAACGTCGTTTTGCTCCTTGCGTTTGGGATATCCCGCAACGGTTCTCATGTATGTTGGTAGCCTGAATCATCTGCTACGTATACCACTTTTGGCTCGGGTCTACGGCACAGCGTTGCTCTGTTTTGGGTGTAAAACCAATGTTGTGAGCTGAGCAATAATTTGAGGGATTCCGCTTTATGAAATCAAATCTAGACGACCAACAAGAGGAGCGACCCATAGCATCAGTAATGCGCTTGTGGAGAGCATGTTCTTTAGAATGCCAGGTGCTTGAGGGTTCCTAGGAATTCTGAGCGGAGATGAGAGCCTGGAAAATGCTTCACTAGTTTGTCAGAGATTTTGTCATCGCAAAGGCGGCAGGAAAGAGCAGGTTGAACCAGACTTTGTGCAAAGTGCGCATGACATTACGAGGAATTTAGCCAACAATGCCTCGTCACCTGAAGAAAGTCGGTAGGAAGGGGAAGGTGAGTAGATGGATTTTGTCTGAGTTGAGCGAAGAGCACCAACGTCCACACTGGCAAGTCTGCAGGTATTTGACCTTCAGATTTCCTAACAATTCGTTTCATGGAAGAATTGTTATTGTTGATAGAGAATGGGTCAGATAGGACAATAGGAGGAGGTCATCCCAAAGCCCGGGCTCCTGCCACCCACCTAAAAAATGACCGAACCATCACTACCCTTTAAAAAATTTTGACCTTCCGTGGTCAGCAACGTGACTCATCTGCAATGAATCTGTTTTTTTAATGGATGCACAATAATTGCCCTACAGTAGTTGCTTTTCCCTAAAGTAATCACGGGAAACCTCTTAAGCATAGGGCCGACACAGGCGGAAATATGTGGTCTGATCCGACTGTGGGTTAACGCACACCAGCGCGTTGCAGTGTCAACCGTATAAAGGATTGGCCATTCGCGCATCGAAATTCTAGCCCAACCTGTATTACTCCTTATACGTGCCTCTAACAGACTACCCCCATTTCAACCTTCTACGGCTTTACCTCCGCTGTAAAACTTTTAGTGAACAGGCCCTACCGGAAAACGACGTGTGCCATTATTACGGGTGTAGACCTGTCAAATTTTTGGCTTTTGGAAAAATTTTTCTATGCCATATTGACAACATAATGCAGATGCTAATGCTTTTTGTTTTGAACAAAATTGCTGACTTTGAGTCAAGTCATGGCGTTTTGAAAAATTAGGTGCAACTGCCCCGGTACTTTTGCACGCACCTAATAGAACCAGCTGGAACTTCTGCGTGAAACAATAAAATACCAGAGAAAATGTCTGAAGAACTGAAAGAAGGAGGGGTGTGTGATAGAAGTGAACAGGGTTACTTTTATTCTAGGAAGCACAGTTTTTCTTTCTGGTGAAACAAATATTAGCAAACTACCAGTGAGTCCAGAAGTGCAAACGCACCTCCAGGATGCTTCATGTAGTTTAGATGCAGATAACCATGTAGTTAAGCAAGCATCTGCGAGTGAACATGTAAGACATGAGATGGAAAAATAATTTGCCCATCTCTGCTATGTTTGCAGCGGAGCAGTGAAGCGTATTTGAGCATGTTCCAGGTTTATTACAAAAATTTCGGAACGACTGTGCACGGAAAGACAGAATACAAGATTTGCAACCGTGAGTATTTGTCATTGATTATAAACAGCTCGCAAGCTACAAATACTTATGGTATTTATAACCCCTCAATGTTATGAATACAACGTTTTTGATGTGCTTTCAGATGCCATGTGCAGCCGCACCCATTTCGGGCCAATAGGGGATGGCGCATACGCCAGAATAACAAGATTTGGACTGCTGCAGTTCGGTGTACTGGCTTAGCCATCTCTGCGACTCCAAGGATAAAGCATAAACGATGGGTGTGGATAAATTTCGCTTCGCAACAACTCCGAGAACAAATTAAAACGCACGGAGGAAATGATAGACCTTGCTTTGTAAAAAAGCCGTACCACTTCTCACACATCCTTCTCGTATTCTAACGCACATCCTCCAACCTATATGTTCTCACTTTTCTTAGCGAAAACATATGCAAGTCCACAGCTCCACACCGAACGCATACATACGTACATCCTTAAATAGGCGATGGTGAAAAGAGGAAGACATTTCACAAGAGCACCCAGTCAGAGAAGATGAAAATCTGGGAAAAGGCGATGATCGAATTGGGCCTGTTTTATTATAGTACAGAATTATCATACTTCCCATACGTCAAGTAGAGATTTCTTTCCTTTCCAACATATGAAGTTAGTTTCAATGTCGATCCTACAATTTGGCTACTTCCTTCCTTACAAGGGAAGTGCAAGAGGCTAACCCCGGGGATCGAAACGAAACATCAATTTTTGGTAACATTGTCTAAGTTGATGTTAATGTATGTACATCATACGTGTACCACCTCATATTACCGTGCACCTACCGTAACCCTCCAAAATGGCATCACAGTGCAAAATGGATACGATATTCGTGTTCAGCACCTCAAATAACCCCCGTATGCAAAGTTTCAGTCAAAAAATTTTTGAAAAGTTTTGGTCCATGATGTACCAATAGTGAAAAGTTTTGGTCCATGATGAACCAATAGTACCAATTTTCTAGCGCCCTGTCAATAGTGTCCTGGCTTGGATTCATGGAACTTTGGCCACGCAATCCAGCAGTGGTTGCCGTGATTAGCTGTCCTATGGATCATCGAACGTTTGCAGACGCATTTTTGAATAACCTGGTTCCGTCTGGTTACACGATCATGAGTACTAGCTCCAATCATGGCAGCAGCGATGAGTTGGCCGACTGAGTAACGAATCGGACGAAGTTCTGCAGTAGTTCTTGTAATGGTGCACGTATCTTATGTGTTTTAGTCATTAGAAATACTCGGGACAAATTTAAAAGCCTTAAATTCGAAAATGCAAGGAAAGTTGCGCGGACGAGATTCAAACCCCGACCTCCTGCTTGACAATCTGATGGACAGCTTTCCTGATCTTTCTGGTACTATAGAGGCCTTATTCCGAAGTGGCCAGGGTTAGCACTCATCATTATAAAGGAAGGTGGGGGTGGAGTGGGTAATCGTGTAACCACTGGTATCGGAACAAAGCAAAGTATTGAGTGATGCTCACGGAGCAATTTATGAAGCGTTACCCAGCGTGCTTGAGTAAATCTGGCATCGAGCGACCATAATAGAACGAGCGAGATTCCCTTTACTAGACTATGTGCACTTAACCACCTATCAACCATATGGGTACCCATCAGTAGGTCGTACGTTACATATCGGGTTCTGTTTCAACTCATTTTCTTCTTTAGAATTTTCCCAAGATTTTCCCGTAGGTCATTTCATACACAAATCAAGAATATGACAACTATTTTGCACTGTCACGTGGTACTGTGAGGTCACTGTGTAGGTCAACTGCAGACATTATAAATACATTTCATCCTAGAATCCAGTAAAACTTTACACAATATAGCTATTTAACATGCTCAGCACTAATACACTGCCATTTATGCCATAGTGCATTCTTAAAGGTTATAGGTACGTGTAAATATGGTTTTGCTCCCAGAATTCAGATGTCACAAAAGGAAAAGATAAACCTTATAAACTGGACAACTAACACAAAATCCAATCCTTTATTCGATTTGATCATGATCTGCTCAAAACCTTTGCTATTGTCAGGTAAGCATCTTTGCAGCTGAAATATGAATATCTACAGTTCTTTGGTCAGAAGGAAAAATAAATAAGGAAATGACGTCATAGATCACCATCTGAGGACGCGAACAGTCTAACTATCCGTAGAAGCTCTGAACGATCGGAATAATCCTCACGTTGACAGAGTCGCCCTCCTGAACGCCAGTCGCAATTGCAGACATCGCTCCATGTGTTCAGAATTCCCTGCTCACATATTGGTCGCGAGCAGTCCGGAGTAGAGAAGCCTGTGCGGCATGAGCATTTGTTGACGTCAGACACTGCACTGTTCTGACAATCTGAACAAGATTCTTGAGGTTTGCACATGCAGAATCCATCACCCAATTCAGCGCGTCGCGTGTTGCGTCGCGTCGCCTAAAACGCACCTATTTCTGCGCTAGACGCGACCGGCACCACGCGATTCAGTTCAGTTGTACCGTTTTTGAGCGTTACCTTAACAGCGGCTCACATCATACACGAAACTAAATGAAGAGACTACGATAACGCTTACCGTAACGAAATTCAATTTTTCTTTCATCGGCGTAAATACGGTAAATGTAGCGTGGCCGAAGGTGCACCGTTCACGTGTCGCAACACGGTAATTCTTATCAGCGTTGTTTTTCACCTGCCATCCATCTGGCAGCGTGAACACGATGGATGGGCCAGCAGCTGGAATGGTAACGTGTACCTCGCGTTTCAACTCTCTATTACTCTCGTTCTCAAACACTGAAAAGCTAGAATGCAGAGAAAGAGAGTGCTTGACTGCTGGTCTGCGGAAAGGGCAAATCAGAGGTTGAATACGTGACGGAAGGATACGAGCAACATAACTTGGGGGTAAAGGGTTAAGCGAAATAGGGAGAGTTGAATGAATGAATGAATGAATGAATGAATGAATGAATGAATGAATGAATGAATGAATGAATGAATGAATGAATGAATGAATGAATGAATGAATGAATGACTGAATGAATGAATGTGACTTGGAATACTCAATGCTCACGGGTGTTTGGTGAAACCAGCGCCGTATTAGCACTATCAGTTCTTTTGTCCACAACCGTGAACGAGGGGGTGAGTCCATTCAAAATAACTACTGAGATCGCGTAATCCGAATGGTCTTGGGTCAAAACACTGTAATTTGTGTTTTCTGTAAGTTCGTACACTGCAGTGAGCCGTCCCACGTTGATCGGATCTACGGGAATGCCACTGGCTGAAATAAAGATATTTCTCGTGGAATCCACCATAGTCTAGGTGTCTTGTCCCGTATTCTCACCGTTCGTTACGCGAATCTGTTTGGCAGCTGCTTTGCTAACGAACGCATATCCCTTTGCACCAGAGTCAACGGTGATTGCAACGTTCCCAACCTGACGATTCGCATGTACCGTCAGCGATGTCGTGGAGGAGAGCATTTCCGAGAACGCCTTAATGTCACTATGTGTAGAGGGCCGTGCTAGCGCAGAATAGTACTACGGAAGAGCTCACTCCCAGCTTGCGAACGTTCCCATCGCCGTCTAGGTCGCCAAATAGAATATTACCGCCAGTTATGAAAACCGCATCGCGTACAGCGCTGAAGTTTGCGTATGGAATGGGATGCATTTTAGTTTTGGTGGTATCCAATGCATACACGAAAAGCTGGAAAAAAAAGCTGAAAAAATAGTGCAAAAGATGGAGCATACAGTTGTGACGAGGAAAAACCTGTACTGAACCTATCCACTATATGATTTTCCAGCACCAGGACCAGGTTTACAAGCATGCTGATGGAACCCTCAGTCACATAACTACAACGATGTCGCCCGCAGCTAATCCAGGAAATCTCGTCCGAGTCTTGTTGATAATAGGAAAAGTGGTTGCGGACGCGTCGGAAGTGGCTTTGGTACCTATCGATTGGTCCAGCGATGCTCCGCCCACGATCGATATATACCGAGAGCAATATCGCCGTGGCCGCAGCTTTGTTATCAGGCTCCTATTCGTTGACATTTTTTGTCACCCGCATGATGTGCAAAAGTTGTTAGTGGCCTTTATCGAGACCTTTGGAGCGAATAGCAAAGAATCATTGGAAACTTGTACTCACAACGAAGGTGCTCGGAATTAAGCTACTAATCCGAAACGATATCTATGTGGATAAGAACCCATTCAATGTAAAGTTAAAGCCTATGCTTGAATTCTGCTAAATGTCTACAGGAGCTCAGAATTGACCTCTAACCATACTGACAACAGGATGCGTGACAAGAGGTACGCTGCTGGTCTGTGATTGGTCGATTCGGGTGACGGTCAAGAGGTGCGCTCGAGAAATTCTCGCACCTCTCTCGCACATCGCTCGCACCTATAATAGCGGGTGTCGTGTAAGAGCTGCCCATATCGGCATCAGCTGTTACCAGCTAATGTAGATGGTCCCCCGAACGGAGCTTTGCCGCCAGAAATGTCGCGCGCGGCAGAAGGCAGTTGAAGGTGAATAGTAGACGCAGACACCGCGGATTTAAAGCTGCTGAGAACTTTTGATGCTAGGATGTCAAAACCTTATTCACCCATGCAACCATAAAGTCAACTGTTAGCAGTACATACGCTATATATATCATGACTTATAATAACAGGCTTAGTCTGTTTTCATGTCTGTCTGTACGTAAGTATGTATGTGTGTCAGACCGTTACGAAATTCTACAATTGGTCAGTGATCGTGATTGTGTGGTGATTGCAAGATCACATAAAAGGCTACGATCGGGTGTGGTATGGTTGAGTGGGGTAGGGATGAGATCGAGGCGAAGGTTGGACAGTGTGCAACGGGTCCGTCAATGGAGTCAATGCAGAAGGGCTGCGCCGGCGTCCAAAAGGTCCAACGCTGTGATAGGGCCTCACCGGCACTAAAAATCGGGGACGACGGGTCCAACGATGCGATAAGGGTGCGCCGGCGCCCAGAAGTGGGAAAGATGGGTCCACCACTGTGATAAGGGTGCGCCGGCGTCCAAAAGTGGGAGAGACAGGCCGACAGCTGTGATAAGGGTGATATTTTTTCAAAAAAATTGACTGGTTTGTGCCCGTTTTGAGGTGGAGTTTGCTATTACTATAGCACGAAGTTTGTAAGTAATAAGTTGTAAGTCTTGATCATAACGTCAAAAGAAACTCGGAGGGCACGTCTATGACTAATTGATTTGTCTTGAGGTGTTGTCAGATGATCCCCCCAAGCCCTAGTTCTCCATTTGCAGGGATTTTTCCTCCTAGGGATGTGCTACAGGCAAAGTTGATCCTTTCCTGTAGTGCTAGGTCACTATCGTAGACACGACTCAATGACTGATATTCTGAATACTCGCTTTATTTTCTGGGCAATGTTCTAGGTTACGTAGAATATTGGGTCTCCATAATCTTCCCAATGCTTGATAAGGGAATATCAATTGGACAGTCCAGATCCCAGCTGAACAGACGAACAGACTTCCAAGCTTTTTCAAGCGAAAGAGACATTCTCTACCGTTTTTTAACGGTAAGGAGTAGCAAATCCCGTGTCAAGACTTGAGGTTCTAAGCACGGAGTAGTGGGTTAAGTCAGGCAAGGCCAATGATCATCTTAAAAATAAAGTTCGAAGGGGCACTTCAACGAACCCGCAAAAAATGAAAAAACACCCATGTCAGGTATTTCTGCCCATGTGATAAAGGTCCTCACAAAACTCACTGAATTAAATAAATTGTAAAGATGAAAAGTGCTTCGAACTTCAAGGGATCTATTTCTATTTGCTTTAAAATTTCACTGCAATAGTTTATCTTTAAGTGATCTAGGCTGGAATCTTTCTGATACCACTGTGACTCAAAGGATCAAGTCAGTAATTGAGAGCTTAATTTTGGATTTCATACTCATTCACTTATGTTGAGATATCAGAAAACATTTGGCTCCAACGAATTTCTTTCGATATTGTCAAGCACTATAGTGCTGGATGGACCGTCGCTAGTGTACTACTGCAACGGCGGTCCATCGCGCGCGACAATATGTACGAGTTGTCTCTCTGGCTGTCTTCTCTAGCTACTCTGAACTTTCGTACCACGGTGGGCCCACCGTTATCCCATGGTTGATACACGGCATGTCAACCATGGGATAACGGTGGAGCCACCGTGGGGAAAAGGTGGGCCCACCGTGGGATTGATAACAATGGTGGGTTAACGGTGGGATAAGTGGGGATAGATCCTTTAATAGTGGGATAACTAGGGGACAACCGGGGGATAACAGTGGACTAACCGTCGGTTGGGGGTCCACCATGGGATAACGGTGGGCCCACCATGGTACGAAAGTTCAGAGTTTAGAGGCAGACGGATACTGTAGTCATGGCTGCCTCTGCCTGTGGGAAGCTGCGGTCGAGGTGCGACATGACCCAGCTAACGACCGAGCGCACCTCTTGACTCGGACCCGTCGATTCATGTGCGCGTCGCGGCTGCAGCCTTCTCGGGTACGAGCAGTTCTGCGTGGATATGGACAACTTTTCTAAGCTTGATTGGGACAGATGAGTGTTTTCGGAACCCGCAAACTGAGAGAAGGTGGAGACCGATGTCATTTAATGCGTCGAATTTGAAGAAACAACCTCAACTTGAAAAGCGTATGCGTGCGGCGCGGTCGCGTCGCGGAGTACGTCTTGACCGCCACCCCTGACAACAGAAAGATACTTCAGAAATGTGACATATCTTCCATATTAGCGTGTTGTACACTTGCTTATGCAGCTTACGACGCTAATTTTAAATCTGTTTTCGCCTTCCACGAATCTTATCGCCATCAGGAGTAGCGCCTGCTTTGCTCAAGGGCACATTACAGGGCAGTGGACGTGTGCGGAACACAGTTAGAACACAGCAGTGGAGGTAGGATACTGAAGCTATCCCTCAAAATCCTCCCAAATTTTGCACGGACAGGTAATTTCATATGCTGATCACGATTATCAACATCATTTTGCACAAGGCAGTGTAGACGAGGCCACAATTCCGACACATCTCTAAGTCGGAATTCTGAGCTTCGATGAATCACTTAGCAGATTACACGTATAGCTCGTAACTTAATGTTGGACAGCCTTTATAAACACATATGTAGGTGGTTTGGATCTCTTCTTGGATTGGCAGCTCAATTTCGTGCACTTCCCTGGTCAGAAGTATTATATTTACAAGTGAAGTCCCGCGTGGCAGGCGGCAAGTAACTGTATTCTGGCCAAGAGAAGCTTGGCTACACGTAACTTCCATAGTAGTAAAAGCGAACACTGCCCTGGAGTGGTTGTTGTGAGTATCCTTACTTCATGTACATTATTCTAGCTGTGATGTCAACGATACATGCTGTCTTGTAAATGGAATGTATCATAGGCTATATCTGTCAGCACTTATGCGTGCCCTATTTTCTCAACTCATTACGGCATGACCCCCTATCATTCAGGTGCTAAGAGCGAGCAGTACTGACTTTGAGCTATCCATAAAATGGCCCCTGTGGCAAACTCTCGCCAAATAAGTCGGCACCGCCCTCTTTTTCGTGCATATAAACCCCCTGATTTGTATTATTGTTGCTATTTACCAGGAACGCCGGTGCTGTTCATAAAGCCTTATCAGCAGTGTCGTGAACTACCACGGTCACCAAAGTGGTTATGGGTAAAAAGCGCTTACCTGTTGTCTGTAAACCCTTGACATCACGATGAATTTCTCTAGATCAACTTTCATTTGGGATGCCAGCTCGTTGTAGAACACCTATGGATCTACGCATTGTCACTGGAAAAAGCGTGCCCTAAAATCCTGTGAATTTTTCACTTACGATCATGCCACAGACGAGTCGTCCCAGGCCAGTGACAGCTGCACGGTAAATGCTATTGATATCGAAGGAAGGATTTTCAACAGGACTCTCGCAGACGATCTGGCTTGGCTTTGATTTTACAGCATTGGAAAAATCCTTGAAACTACCACCCACATACACCGGTAACACTGGAACTCAGTTTTGATTGTGCGAGTTTGACGACGTACCGATCAATACTCACCCTTTCCATTGTCGCAATAGAGAATCAACTGATAGCGCCAAACCGTTGACGGCTCCTCATCAGGTAGCGTCACATTGGCGGCGTCTGCCAGTAATTTGTCTTCAGAACCGTAACTTTTCCTGCCGACACCAACAACTACGGTATAAGTACGATATCGGGTGTCCGCCTCGTCGGGTGGCGTTATCTCTTCTTCACACGTACCTGTAAGATTTACAGTAGAGCGATGACGTCCACTATCCACTGGAAGTCAAAATTAAGTTTACCAGTTTCACAAGATACGCCCGTGTATCCGGTGTCACATTTGCACAAGTATTTATTCTCCCTAATATCGTAGTAAAGGTGCCCATGAGTTGAGCAATCAAAAATTGCACCAGTTGGTCCTGCAAGGAAGCTGTTGCTGTAGATGCTGTAGTGGATGAAAAGGTCAGGGATAGTCGGCATTTGTCGCCTTGTCAATCAGTAATCAACAACAAAGAAAAATCCGGTTCAATTTCACATAGAATCACTGTCCTATGATTGGTGAGTTTGAACACTCCTCCCTCTGTTCATGGTAATTCTTTTTCCAGTTTAAGGCACAAATTCTGCACATAATTGTGGGCAAACAGACTATGTAGTTGATTATGAAGAGAAAGTAGGAGGGACTTGAATGCACCAATGACAAAGCAGCGGCACCGCCCCTTTTCTCTCACCATTTACCACATCCAATGGTTATTGATGGCCAAACCTGTGAAAGGAGCTTGTATGCAAGAATTTCAAACTTAACAAAGGCGAGATGCAAATCGTATCAATCAATAAATCCCAAATGATTCTCAAGCGATTGATAGCATAGGAAAAATGGATTTATCGCATTAGAACGTTCGCGTACATATGGTTTGAGAAACGTTTGCCTTACTACTACGGCTGAACTACGTAGTTATATGCCTTCAAATTATTGATTGATTGGGCAGCAATCGTGCCAATCGATGAATACTATTGATTTATCGATTGAATCCTTCTCAGAGTACCTCGATAAAATGGAGCTCGATCACCGATGCATTCGAAATTGCCGTTGCTATCCTTTTGTCGGCAGTTGGCCGAGTTGTCCGTTTGACTTTGTTGGCAAACGAATGAGCGCATTTCAGACAGGCCGTTGCTGGAGGTGAACTGAAAATGGGCGGGGCTAAAAGGACGAGTTGTCTCATTTCCATGATCATTCAGATAATCATTATCAATCGTTATGGTCCTTAGATATCAGTAACAGTCCTTGGGTGGGCGGGGCCTGGAGTTGGTAAGCGGTGGCCAGCGTGGGCCCCCAAGGTTACACGACGTTCTGGGAGGCGCTGAGCGCACAACTCCTTGTCGCAGGTGGGCGGGGCCAAGAGTACATCACAGGCTTCTCCTGATTGGCTGCCCACGCTAGTTGCTAATCGATACGCATCTTTCACACAACGTTGCTGCCACCGGCTACTGTAGGAAGACTATAAACTCGCCTGTATGTCGTACTTATTTTGAGTCCCAGCCGCACAACTCGTACCGGGTGAACTGTCGTTTGTACAAAACAGCGGCACAAAGAACGCATCGCCTGAGGGTGTGATCTCCACCAGTTGTTCAGCATCGAATAGCTTCAATTCTTTACTGGCACAGTCACGAATTTCGACTGACAGCTGAAAAGTCCGTAATTGCACAATATACCCATTTCCTTCACGAACAAGAATATGTTTCAACGTACATCCGCTGGTGGAACGCTTCCAAATATTGTCACCCGTGCAGCTGCGCCATTCACTGAATGATCGATCGATTATTGATTGGTTCCATTGGTATCGCAATGATGAAATGCGCCCCAAGCAAATGAGAAAAAAACTAACCTGTATCGGGACCCGTAGGGAGAGGCTTGTTCTCGAGGTCTGCGTATCCCACCTTTAGCTTCTCATTGGTCCTGCAAAGTCAATTGGAGCATGTTATTATCCATGAATTGCTAACGCCTCGCTAGTCAGTGGTTAATGCAGACGCTTCCACGTTCATGGAGGATGTAACTGCATACCTGGGGATCCACATTCGAATATGGATATCTTTGTCAGCTTTGGGTGTTTTCAAAGAAACAGTAAAATCCTGCGGTTCCAGCTTGACAGTACCCGAGAAGAAGTTGGATCCAGCCTGGAAGAAAATACCTTCTGCTTATGCCTTTTCAATGCATAGCTGTGCCAAGTGCAAATGGTCCGACAGCGACCTATGAAAAAAAAACATCTGAGATGGACAGCAGAGTGGGCGAGCTTAAGCGATAGGCCGTCTCTTGCGTGAAAGATGAGCGAACTTAATAGGATATTTGGGTAAGAACTAACTACATGGAAATTGCTTGTACTATTATTTGTATTCGACGTGTCAGGACCCCCAGCAAGCGTATGGCCACATGTCTTTGTGCAAAAGCGAAAAATCAATAAATCGATATTCTGGTGCGGTGTGATTCTCACGACCGTGCTTGATTCAAGAACGCCAGGAGGTAGGTCTCCACCGGTCTCCGGCCAAGGGGTGCAAAATATCAATAAAATCGATAAATCAATGAAGTGGCGTTTGCGTGCGGAACGCCTGTCATTTTCGTGTTCAATGTAATCGCACACCCTAGCAGACATGTCCTCACCGACCCGTGACCAAAATCATGAAAAACCAACAAAATCAATAAATCAATATTTTTGCTTGAAATGGTTGTCATATTCGTGTCCAGAGTGTCGGGAAATCCCAGATCTTTGAGCAAAAGCGGACGAAAATCGATAAACTCAGTAAATCGATAATCGATCGATAACCCCAGTAGAGATGTCCCCATGTCCCCGTGAATAGAAACAGCGAAAAAGCAATGAAATCGGTACATCGATAGGCCAATCGATATAAAGAAGGAAGAAAGGGAAATAGGCATATAGCAAAAAAGTAGGTAAAAATAACGTGTTGCACAAACGTTTCTAGACAACGGGCGAGCGAGCGATCGCTCTGAAGCGAGATCAAGCGACAACAAGCGACTTACTGTATACGTCAACTTTGTCGTGATAGTTTTAATTGACCCTGCGAATATGAGGCTTATATCGTGCGATTGTAAGTCGGCGGAATCTAAGAAGCCGTGCGTCAGCGATAGATGGAGAATGCGTCATTGTCACACTTACTATAAACTGAGGTGGTTACGGTGATTGTCGCCTCCAGCGGTCGTTTCACTACTTTCAATCGGCCGAGCACAGTAACCTTTTTCAAGGGTTTCACACTTCGAGCGAAGAGCAGTGATTGAGATGGTCCATGGGCGAACAGCTTCCTGAGTAGCTGAAAATCGATAAAATTTCAAATTTTCCTTTGATGATTGGCTGACCACGGCTTTTACCTCGGCGAAGACTTCTTGGTCGGTAGCATTGCTCACTACCAAATGTCCATTTGTCGCTGCGGCGATTTCATGCAATGGTGCAGCGGTTCTTAGATGGCCGACTTCACGATCTAGTGTTTCACCATCCAACAGGAACAAGGTCTGTAGATCCATCAGTGCTACACGTTTGAAACCCGTTTTAAAGGCTACAGGACATTTAGGACGCTGGGCGGAGTCGCCCGCGGTGGTGATTGGCTACGAAAAAACAACAATGGATCTTTTACGGTTTCTTCGCGGATTTGCATGATTTCAGTGCGTGAATTGTCTTTCGGGGGCGGAGCCTAACTCATCTATGGTTGGTCACATTACAGATGCGAACTCAGATCTTATGAGGCCAGCCCATGGAACGAAATTCGGCAATTTTCCAGGTAGGGATGTAGTTTGAAATCTGATACATTCAAGATTTCGCTCAGAAATGAAGATTCTCACTATTTTTTTTTCAAGAAGCCTCTCATATGATGATATCGACCTGGTGTTAACCATATCAACTGGACTTTTGCCGCGGTGGGCGTGGCCTATCCGCGCTGTGATTGCTGCTTCTCAGCAATCGCAGAAAACTACATTTTGGGTGTCATAATATTGCTATCAGAGGCAAAACAAGGACACCAGCGCAAGCTTCGCTCATGGTCCTAAATGTTCACCTACATAAGTCTCTGAACGTGGCATCACCTTGATATTCTTGTTTACAAGCGGTGAATACGGTAACGATCCAGTGTATTGCTTGGCTCTAGGCAGTTTGTCGACACAAAATGCGATCAGTGAATTCTCGTACACGTTGTCCGATCTGGTTACGGCCTGTAAAGTGAGGTTTTCCACATGTGAAGATCTGTTCGCGCTCTGATTGGTCGCTGCCGCTGGCCGACCAATCGCAGCACAGCATAGAATGATCTCGCAGAAAGTTGTCAAGTTTCCTGCAGAAAGCACGGGATCTGTGGTTTCTAAGTACGCCACTTCAGTGGACATCAAAACACAAGGAGTATTTACTGTTAGCGCCCGCAGAATCTGCGAATCAGCACTGCTCCAGCTTGACTGTACTTTGCCATGGGCATACTCGCCGTTAAGGTCCTCTCGTAGTTGCCTTAATCACCAAGAAAATAACACAAATTGAGGCAAAATCAATAATTGCTTTCTGCAATTACGGACAACTTACTCAAATGTGTCAACAGGATGGTAATCGACAGCGCCGTCTGCTACTTCGAATCTCATCACACCAAAGTTCCCAAATGAAGGGTTGATATAATTCAGGGAGGCGTCCAAGAATGACTAAATGAGAGATAATTGATTTTTTCCATTGATTTTTGGGTATACTCATTATTGGATGGGTTTTTGTAAATTATTGGATGTATTTTTGGCACATGAGATGAATTCTAGGAAAAACAGGAACAACCAATAAGAGGTGACCTAGAGGGCGGGCGTGCACGCTCCTCATTGGTTGAATCAAGATTTAGTAATATAATATTTTAGGCTTTCCAATGCATGTGCATCATCGTATCCCTCCCCAATATGCACTGTACGAGTTTTTCTGTGTGCTAGTTCGAGTATCTCAGTGAAAATCATTAAGTTCAGAACCAACCTTGTAGATGTGCTCAGGCACAGAGTTCGCGAATCCATAAACAAACGTGCTGGGATTATCGATCGGGAAATTTTTGGGTGCTGGAAGGAAGCTGTTTCATCAAGGTAAGTCTTGGTAAAAATCGAAACATCGCCGAGCGTTGACCCTTTAAATGTCGCGATTTTTATTTGGCCAGGCTCCAGCACGGCTGAGCCACGCCCCTGCTGTCAGGGACGCCGACAAGATGAGGCTCAACCCACTCAGGGCCCTACCTCTGACGTCCTATGCAAAATTCTGGTCATACCTAGAATTGGCGTCGTTCCTGTCGTTGATTCGGCAACGGCAGCTGCAGCACTGATTGCAGCAGTACCGTGGGTACTGCTGGTACCCCCCTTGGTTGTTGTGGCCGCAGAACTTGGGATCGCACTGACAGCGGCACCTACAAAATAGAATGTCCTCGAATATTTAGAGGTGTCTAGGATCAATGTGGACCAGAATTCATGCGTCCACATAAATATACTAAAGTTTACTACATACATGCGGAAGTTATTCCTATGAGGGAGCTAAGACTGCGATTACTACTCAGAAACTTTAAGATATCTCGCTGAGAAGCATTCGGCAAGCAGATCACATCCGAAATTTGCTAGCAACAAAGCTTGTTTGCAACTTGTTTCCGCCCTATCTTGCTGGCAAGTTGTCGGTCTCAAAGTCTGTCAACAACTTGTTTTCATCCCTTCTTGCCGAAAAGTTGTCGGCCACATAAACTTGTCAACAACATGCCATTACCCTTTCTTGCCCGCAAGTTGCCGGTTTTATATATTGCTGACAACTAGTTCTCACTTTGTTGTAGTTGTGGTAACGACATCTGCAGAGGTTGAACTTGCTGTAGGTGCAGAAGTTGTAGCATCGGTTTTGTAATCTTACTGGTTTTTTTTTGAGGCTAGACTTGCTCGATGAAAAAACAATAAAATCGATTCTCACCTCGGTAACATTGGAAAGGAATAACGCGCTCGATGTGCTGCTCCTGAGCGTCTTCAGCGACAACTTTTTGTGTGACCTTGAATAGTACCTGAAAAACGCAACTTCTCGTGGAAAAATCGATAAATATTTTTTACGTTTAAAATTCAAATCCAAGCAGCTACTCACCACTGCCCACCACCATGCATTATCCGCGGATTCGCACACAAAGGGGTCCTGAATAAATAAAAAAATTTTCGGAACTGATATAAGTTTGGTAACATTGGCGAACTACAGGAATTTTATTCTACAGGAGGTCCTGAGGTGAATTTCGCTTTGTTCCGTGCGGCCAAATTCTACGGGGCTCTGACTCTTTCCGGCAACATGACTACTTATCAATTATTCCTAGATTAACGCATTTACCTCATTTAATTTGTAGTTATTTATCTATGACTTCGTCTGATTACACTTGTCTGTCACTCCGACTGTCAAACTGTCAAACAGGCAGTGAGGCACGTCATTTCTGTAACTGTTTTGTTTCCTATCACTGTGTCTGTCTGTTCGCTCTGTTGTTGTTGGTAAATTTTGTCTATTTCAACGAATGCAATTGAGTCATTCCATGCCCTCTACTTTTGTGTCCGTTTGTCTGTCTGTCCTATCCCGTCCTGTCTGTCTGTCTATGTGTCTGTCTGTCCTGTCCTTACCTGCTCTATCCTGTTCTGTCCTGTCTATTCCCTCTATTCTGTTCGTCCTGTCGGCTCATGCTAGCCTGCCTGCCTGTCATGCTAGCCTGCCTGCCTCTGTGTTTGCTTATCTGTCGGCTCACTTGTCCGAGCATCTGTCTGTCTTTCTGTCTGTCTTTCTGTCCGTCTGTCGCTCTGCTCGTCTGTCTGTCTGTCTGTCTGTCTGTCTGTCTGTCTGTCTGTCTGTCTGTCTATTCTGTCTGTCTATTCTGTCTGCTCTGTCGTCTGTCTGTCCTGTTGGTCTGTCTGCGTGTCTATCTGTCTGTCTGTTCATTTGTCTGTCTGTCTGTTTGTCCTGTGCTGTTCTGTCAGTCTGTCTGTCTCTCTGTCTGTCTGTCTGTCTGCCTGTTTGTCTGTTTGTCCTGTCCTAACCTGCTCTTTCCTGTCCTGTCCTGTCTGTTCTATCTGTCCCGTCAGTCATGTCGGTCGTTCTGTCTGTTTGTCCTGTCCTGTCTGTCTGTTTAGTTGTCCGTCTGTTTGTCTGCCTCTATCTCTGTTATGCAGTCTCCTTATGCGTGCGGGCCAATTTGACAAACTGCACTTACCTCTGTCACAAAAGTGAAAGTAACTGGTTCCTTCCTGGCCCTCATGGTGAGCTGCTTCGAATGTCCATCATGAGTGTATATGATGTTGGAAACAGGCTATAAAACTCGTTCGTGATTAGGTCCGCTGCAGTTTTCCGTGCGGGTACAAAAATCCATGCAAATCACCTCAACAATGTTGTCCTTGTTATTTACCTCAACATGCAACGCAATATAGAACTTGTTTCCTGAAAGAGCAAAAATTTCCGGAAATTTCTTTACGCTGCGCTAGTAGTGCAGCAGGGTTGTTCTCACCTATGTTTGGTTGATATTTGGATGAATCAATTACTAGATCCTCGACGAAAGACGAATACAAGCGAATTCCGGAATTGTTAGTGTCAGAAAAGAACACCTGTCAAAATCGATGGTGAAAAATCGATAATACCGTTAGCTAATGGGGCAACAGTGGGACAACCTTTGCCGAACACCCTCCACCTTCATTGGTCAAAGTCAGTTTGCATGGTTCTTTCTCTTTCTCTGCTTTTACGAGGAATATGCGTTGCTCAGGCGAAAGGCCTGGGAGTTCCTTCACTGAGCAGTCCTGTATTTTAGGTTCAGCACCTGGAATTGTCACCATCATCACATATCAATCGACAAGTTGCTATCTAGTGTTCATCAGAGAGAACTAATGTGTAAATAGAAGGAAACTTTTCAAAAAGCTAGTGTTTGTTCAGTCTATATGCATCGCATCACTGTGATTGGTCCCCACATTTTACGAGAGCAACGTGATTGGACGAAGGCTATTAGCTCCGCCTTCTGGATTTAGAGGTGTAAGGAAAAATTGCGGACAGGTTCACTAGTAACAACAGTTAGCGTTAACAACTCCCATTTTAGTGACTTTTCAAAATTTGTTAAGGATTTCTGCCTGTGATAGTTGTCCAGTGCAGCAGACCCATAGGCGCACTTAACGCTCCGCCCCTTGTGGTTCCTTTGGAATTACATCCCCGTCAAAACATATAAATAAAGCAAAAAAACGAACAAGTCGAAAAGAAACAGTGAATAGAACGTGATTCGCTTTGCTTCTACCTTTTGACAAACCCCACTTTCTAGGTTATCCGTCCTGCCCCACCCCCTCCCCCCAGTCTTTTCCTCTCCCCTCCTGTGAGAGTTATCGGTGAGAAGGAGTAGCAAACTAGTGAAAACTTTTACCAATTCTCAGGTTTTCACGCCAATTTCTAGCAGTTCCTAGCTTATAGTATTGGATGGCCTATCTAATCGCGGCTAAAAGCCCCGCCCCTTTGCCTCTCTCCTCATTGGTTGACAATGTCGCACCTCTGATTGGTCAGCAAATTAGCACATCTCCCTCTCACCTGCTTCACTTGTGTCGAAATGAAATTCAACACAACCAATCTCGTGAACTCCTACCCATGCTGGAGAACTCACGTAAACCTACCTTCTACCACAAGGTAAGTTTGTTGCGCTTGAGGTTCCGGCTGCCATGAGACGACTTTTCCCCCACTGCAGTCGTTGAAAGCTCCAAAACTGACTGGCTGATACTGATAGTGCGATGCAATGACCACGTCGGTGAACTGCAATTCCGTTCATTTATCGATTTATTGATTTTTACTGGGCGGAAACGTACTGATGCCTTGTCATCGCGTCCATATTTTTGCGGCACAAACATTCCGCCGGTAGTGAACGCCAATTTTGAGAATTCGTCGTACTAAAAGCAGAGCGCAGACATGCAAAGTGATGAGATTTTTCTGCGTCTCTAACCTGGCTCACCTGTTCATTGACATTCTGGTGGAGACAGCGTACGAATGTTTCATCTGATATCCAAATGACATTTATCTGGAATGTGACAATGGCAGGTAGATAGAAGACAACGATATATAGGTGAAAGTGACAGAAGTTTATGGATTAGTTGTCTAGGAACAAATGATGTGACAATCAGGTGAACGGATAGACAGACAGACAGAGAGGCAGACAGATAGGCAGGTAGACAAACAGACACACAGACAGACAAACAGACACAGAAGCAGACAAGCTGCAGGACAGACAGGCAGACAAGCATTCAGACAAAGAGACAGACAATTTGAGAGACAACTGGGCAAATATAAGCATACAGGCAGGCCGACAAGCAGAGAAGCAGATAGACAGGCATGAGGATGGACAGACGGACAGACAAATGGATGGACAAACGAGCCTACAAACGGACAAACAGACAGACACGTGTAACGTACCCGAATATTGAATGCTAATGCTAACTCCTCAAGCTTATCCCTATAGCGTTTGTTCTTTCGAGGTGGAAATTGAGTGATAACGGTCACAGCAGTTTCGCGAAGGTTCAAAGCTCAAATGAAAAAACGATAGTGACAGAATGACAATGACAGTGGAAGGGGACGCTCACAAGTGATGTAGTTATACATTGGTTGGTAGAATGGCTGATTGAAGCATCCATATTTCTTCGGATAGATAGGGGCTTGACCCTCCACATGACGCAGAAAGTCGGCCTTGACGCTAGTTGACTCTTGAGACTTGTCTGGAATGCTGGCATTGTCAACTATTTCATCATGGATCAATATCTATCAAATACATTTGACGAAAGGTGCATTGATGCTCGTGTCAGCTTCAGTAAAGACTGCGGCGTTGTACTGGCTGTAGTTGAACTGGCGTAGGTGATCACTGACGGACTGAAATAAATTTGCATTGGAACTGGAGATATCGTGCTCTATTGCTAATGTCTCTTCACCTCCTTAAATTTAGCAAATCCCGTTCTTCCCCAGTAGTCTGTGAATATATTGTAGATGATGAGATTGAATGTTGACTGCCTGGCAAACGTCAACACTGGTGGCTGCGACGTGGTTACTGGAAGAAATTAAATCTCTTGGAGGCGGGAAAATGCAATAGCAACTCGCTTGCTCTCGCTGATTATCGCTCGTTGCCGCTTGCCTCGAATAATGACCAAGCCTCGCGTAACACAACAATGAGATGTTCTTACCGCCCTTTATGTCTCAGAATTTAGTCTACAACAGCCGTCGCTCGATCCCGCCGGGAACATTGACCCACTCGGTGGCGTCCGTTGTCTTTTCTGGGGCTCAAATTAGCATGTGAGAGCCGCAATATTCGTTTAGGTTTCGAATCTGTGTTTGTTTCCTTTTCCTGTTGTACGAGTTTTTAAGGTAGCCCGCTCGCTCCCGCTCTTTGTTACCCACTGTCGCCCACTGTCGCCTACGCTCAACACTCGCTCGATATCGCCTGATGTATCAGTAACTCTTGGCATCTGATTCACTCTAGTTTTCAGTAACAGCTCTCGCTTTCTGCCATGACTTCTCGCTCGCTGATTGTCGAGTGCAGTCTCTTCTAGACTTGTGCCATTAGAATTTCTGGATCCTAGGAAGGTTCTGACCCAGCTCGCTTGTTCTCGCTGCTTATCGCTCACTGTCGTTTGTCTCTATTCATGTTGCCTGACGTGACGTGAAAGCCTTCACTGCATCTGTAAGTCTCGAACTTATATTTCAACTATCGCTTAGTCTCGCCACGACTTAATTCCCGCCCATTGTTGCGGGCCTCAATTTGAGAGTTTGCGCCAGACTTTCACATGTGTACATTTTTTCACAGTATTTTTGCACCGAAAGCGCTCCTCTCATTGTGATAGCCACTCCTTCTATGAGAAAAACCCACCAGCATCGCAATGTGGTCCGAGATAACCAGTTGGGCAGATGCACACTTTGCCGTCTAGCGAATAGCCTCCATTAATACATATAGTTTTGTCACAGTTTTCACCTGAAATTTGGGGAATGACAGATCGATAAGTGGGCGTGGCTTCCAATTTTTATCATGGTCATATCTATAAAATATTGTCTGAAGCATGGACAGGTTCAACGACTCCGCGGTCATGAAAGTGTGAATATCGATTTTTATTTATCACCACTTAGGAGAAGATGGGAACATTCAGTGAATAAAAATACAAATCAATATATCGATCAGAAATTGAAAGTTGTGAATGTTGTGGATTACCTGTCCAATATCTGTGACAGACGCATTTCCCATTTGGCAACAGGAATCCACCAATTCCGCAGTTCGCATTAGTTTGTGCATTCGCTGGAATAAATCAGTATCGACCGATATTCGATCGATGATCAAACGATATAATTTTAATTTATCTTCCTTTTGACCTGCGAGCAATTCCCCCTTTCTTTTAAGAAATCACACCTGTTTATTCCAATTAAGCCATTGTCTTTGAAAACATCGACAGGGAAATAGTACAGAAAGGCAGAGACGCAGATAACGAAAGTAAGACTGCGCAATCGCACGAAGTATGTCTGCTTCTGTGCATTCCAACACCGTCAATCGAAGAAACGCTCTCAGGGAAATATTTTGTTTTTTCCATTACTACATGAAGAAGACATGATGCGGAAAAGTACGTGTTACTGTAGAAATCACAGAATACGGTATCTAGGGACGAAAAATACAGTAAGGTTACATTTGTTGTCGTTGCAGAAACGCCAATGCGTAGGAAAATGTTTGATCTGCCAAAATTCTTACCTCGCACCATGGCTATTATCAATGCTACGAAGATTTTGAGCCTCATTCTCTGGAAAATATGGAATTTTCGAGAAATTTCTCTTCGAGCAAGAAAAAAAAAACGTAGGCGTGGTAGTCACACGAAAATGGACGGATACGTAGTGAAATCTACAGCAAAAACATATTCCATGATGAACATATGATTTTAAAGAACAAATTGTAGTCGATGCGTGCGTCAGTCGTGCGTAAGACACGGATCCATCTGCGGATGGTTCCCTGTCATGGCTGGTCAACGCGACATGTACATACATTTCGGGGAAAACTACGCGTGGCAGCCGCAATCGTTTGCTTCGGACCTGCGTTTGAACTAGGTCTGGCGCGTTATACCTGGAAAGGGGGTGTGGCTAAGCTCTACTACTGGTCAGTTTACACAATTGGCCAATTGCAGGGTCCGTCAGCGCCGCCCACCCCAGGTATAACGCTCCACACCCGTTTGAACTGCGTCAGAGCTGCGACTAGTCATATCCTTCTTCATGTAGACGTACGCACGTCAATCGCACGTATCTAATTCTAACGTAATTGCTTTCAAGAGAAGAGTACTAATTAAAACAGTGGAGTAATGGAGTAGAAATGTAAGGGGCGTTGAGTTTTGAGATGGGCTAGTGACAGAGACAACGGCTGAATTCCACTGATAACAGTGACTGCGAATTCACTAAGAAAAGTTATTACATGACGCTATTTTCTGTGTTTCAAAGACATTCGCGCCCGTTATCACGTCCACACTTCAAAAAAAAAAATCAGGTCCCGTGTGTTTCTAAGATTAGTTAGGGCCTGATTACAGAAGTTGGGGCACTGCAGTGCCCTTATGAGCCGAAATTCGAAGAAAAAGGTCGCTAAGAATTTATGTTTTCTAGTATTTAGATCTAGAGAGATATGATACTCACCCCTCCTTCAACAACTACGTGCGCAGCGGGCCTACAAAAATCATAATTTCTTATTTTTGCCCTTTTCCTCGCTCATCCCTTTCTCTCTTCTTGTGTTCTTACTTCTTTCTTTTTCATTCTTTTATTATCTTCCTATTCTTACTCATTCTTTATCTTCCCATTCCCCCTCTTCACTAAACAGCCTCGGGGGAGGGGGGGGGACTAGAAATCAAATTGTGATTCATATGGAGGTAGAGGCGAAACGAATCACAATTTCGTTTTTTCTCGTACCTTTTCCTTATTTTTTCGGGTTTATTTGCAGTATTTAGCACCCATTTTCTGCGGAGTACCAAATATTTCAGAAAAATACTGTTTATATATGATTTTCATAGGCACATCTCATGCCATGGTACTGTTACTGTGCGATTACAATATATGCAGCGTTTGCTGAACGATTTCCAAGTAAAACATTCACACTTTGTCTCCTTTTTTTCCAGTCGAATAGGAAAAGGTCATTTCTATGTCAGGACGAATTTTTACAGGAACCCTTTGTCTTAGAACAGTACATAAAAAGACTTTGAAGCTGATTTGTTCCTAGGATTTTCAGGGTTCCTGTTCCATCTCCATAAAAAGGCGTACCGAACCGGACCTGTTATCCCAGCCTGATATCCTCATGTCTCCAACAAGTATGAACCACGTGGAAAAGCAGGGACTTCACCACACGTACGAGTTCATTTATACGATTCTGTTCCTAAGATGGGTCCCTTCACCAGGCAGTGTGTCAGAGCGATAAAATATCTACAGTATGTCACAGTCAGGTTTGCTACAAGGCTGAGAACGAAAAAACTATGGGTTACAGGTCCCTCCTCCATTGGATAGTCACTGGACCAATCTTCTGCGTATTACTTGGCATTTTTGTTGGATGGCATGTCTCGGCCATTATAAGTAATCAAGTAAGTCACTATGTTTGTGGTGAAATATGCTAGTAAAGTGGCCCTTGTAAATCAGTTTTTACGTAAATTTCGTGAAAATATTGAAAATATGCGATCATGGCGCAGCATAGTCCTATCTAATTCAAAGTCAGAGCTTGAGCAAGCGAGCTCAAGCGACAAGCGACATGGAGCGGGCTCAGTTGAACCCAGACTTTGGACTTGTACTAATTTTCTCTGGTCATCCGGAATTACCGCCAACGATCTGGTAGGAGGTAGACAAGGGTAAGCACGAAGCGAGTGTAGGCGACAAAACGCGGGCATAGCCACACTAGGAGGCTCTGCGACAAAATGAATATTATGAAATGAATGAAATGAATGAAAAAAATAAATGAAAAACAAAATGAATATATGAACAAAAAATTAATATAATAATATGAATAATAATAATATGAATACAAATAAACAAATGAAAAACGATAGTATTGACTCGGTACTCATATCGTTGGTTAACGGGCTTATTCATCTGTGTTTTTTTAAGCCGGAATGAACTTCGCAAGAGTCGTGTATGTTGACGTGCGAGCGTGGGCGACAATAAGCGGGTACAAGCCACTATAAACAAGGCCTCACTATAACTACTGTTAATGACTTATTGTTAGCACTTCCTGGCAAGATTACAGTTATCTAAATAAAGCTCACCAAGTAAGCTTACCAGTTATCTAAATAAAGCTCACCTTTTAGCATGAATAAAAGTTGTGCACTCGCCCGTACTCTGCGGTGACTTGATAGAGTCCGTAAATTTCCGTCATCCTCGTTCCATGCGGAAAGCACACGTTTTTATGAAAATTTCAGATTGAATTTGGATCAGAGCCAAAGCAATCCTCTGATACGGTAAGAATCCATGAAAATATCACCAATACCCTTGAAAACGAGACTGAGAGAGTATTCCCATTCGAAGACAACGAGCATCGAAGTTTGTCTGTGATTACGTACCAAGCGACATGGACAGTAAGCTAGTCGTTTGAAATTCCAGACGAGCGAATAATTGCGGATTTTGTGGCGTCTAAAGTACGTGTATTCTGCTGGATTGCGACAGAAGAGTCAAGGCATCGAACAAATGCGAAAGCAGTGAAATCCACATGGGCGCAACGCTGTAACAAGTATGTCCATCGATTGGTTTCAGAAAGTGTGAAAGGTGAACAACAAATTTAGGCATCTTTTCGTCTCTACACGACCAGATAAGGCACTCCCAGCCATTGATCTTGGTATTACCAATAAGAAGCGAAGCTCTTGGCAGAAGACACGGGCTATGCTGCAACTCATTCAAGATCACTTTATAGTAAGTAACTTTTTGGGTTATTGACCATTTTCTGCAATTACGTACTCACACTCTCTTACAGTCAGAAATCATATTTTCTTATGTTAGATAGTTCTTTTCATATTCACATAAGAAATTATTAAGTCATGAAGAAATGAAAAAGTCATTGTCGTTTGGGGAGGTACAGCGTCCATCACTGCAGCATGTGCTGCTATTGTGCTGCCAAGAACAATAAACGTCGAGCCGAATTTGTATAGGGATCCATGCCAAAATACGAGTTGGCTGCCTGAATACATAGCTCACATGTAGCCCAGCACTCAACAGCACCGTCTCATAGTGGCTTCACTTTAGATAGGTATTGATTACTGGAGAGCAGTCGTCACTCTCCAACCACTGACAATCGATACACAAATGGACAGCAAAAATGGGATATGACACCAATTTTCGAAGAGCCCATTTTGTGACCAGGAAAATCTTGATCCTTACCAGTCTTTACATAGAAGGATTGGCGGAAAGTGAGCAGCACAATTGCAGCATATGCTGAAGTTGTCCTGCTAGACTAAATTAAGGAAAAGGTGCAGGAATATGTTTAGCGTAATTTTGTTGTTCGTAACGAATACCACAATGAGATATACACCTACAGTCCGGTCCGGCAGCCACTGCAAATGGGCGTCGTCTGGCGCCGGCCGCCGCCACCCTCCGGCGCCCCGGTATTAATGAGCTATCACTCGAGCTTGGGAGAAGGCGAAGAAAAATGCAATTTTAGTCCATAGTAGACAGGGTAGATAAGCCTAACCCTATGCTTAAGAATGGGTTTAAGGCTTAGGCTTAGGCTTCACGGAGTGGCCACACCCAACTCCCTTTTCATCTAAATTTCTAAGATAAACTACGATAAGTGTAAGTGTAAGTAATAGTGGACACCATTTGTATGTTGAGTCGCGTGCGCGCATAGCTCAGTGGGTTGAGCGAATGATCGACGTTGTGGTGGTCAGCGGATCAAATCCTGCCCTGTACCCCCGTTTTGCAAATACATATAGTATGCTGCCTACGACTGCTAACAAACTCCAACATAAAAAGTAGCCCGGATGGCTCAGTGGTTCGAGCGGCAGATTGCAATCTGTCCCTATCGCTGGTTCCACTCCGTTGGAGATCCAGAGTTAAGTATCGCAGTGTTTGGGGTTCACTGCTTGGAACGTCCCCCGTGATCTCCTTCGGGTAGTCCAGGAAGGCATCCGGCAACGTTTTGCATAAATTTCGAAGATAAACTACGATAAGTGTAAGTGTAAGTAATAGTAATAGTGTAAGTAATAGTGAAAAACCACTTTTTCAAAGTTGAGGGAAACCGGGAGAGAGTAACTCCGCCGTAAAGGACTGCTCCACGAAAGATAAATGACAGCGGTAGAACTACTTCGCAATGGATATGGAACAATTTATACGGATTTCAATTATTTCTGAGGATCCCGAATTGGATGAGCTTTATTATTCAGATGGGATAACTGAAGTACTGTGTCCATCTATAGAAGAATAACGGCCATTTTTGTATTCGCGAAGCAGTGTACTATAGCAGAAAATGGAAGAGTTGGCTTCGCTTATTGTGTATTCAGAAATCTTTCCCCATGAAAATCACAAAAATGAAAAAACGTGAAAGTTGTGAAAATGGTCCCCTGCTTTATAGCCTTAACATATCCACTGCACTCTGTCTACTATGGACTAAAATTGTATTTTTCTTCGCTTTCTCCCAAGCTCGAGTGATTTATAGCTCATTAATACCGGGGCGCCGGAGGGTGGCGGCGGCCTCCACCCTCCGGCGCCCATTTGCAGTGGCTACCGAACCCGACTGTAGATTGACGTGCAAGAAGCAGAATTTTCTGAGCTCAGCAACATATGCTGGTAATGTGCTGCTGCCCAGGCGAAATGCTTCTAAACCAATAGCCCATTTCTTTGATACACTCAATTTCTTTCTTTTTTTTTTGGTGCATCATGGATTTTTCATTAGTCGTAGTAATAAGTTCCAAAGTACGTAACGACGATGTGTGAGGAGCTCTTTCTTCCGAAGTCTCAATGAAATTTTGTCCATAATTGCAGAAAAACTCCGGTTGTGACATCAAAACCAATCTACGTACGAACCAATACGCTTGAGAAGTGAAATCTCGGAGAGGTTCCGTAAAATGCTACTGTTATTAGCATGACCATAAATGAGTATGCTAGAGTGCCACTATTGATTGCTAGAGTGCCATTATTGATCAGCACCATCTGCGTCTCTGCCTCAGCGCGTGCAAAAGTTGTTCCTCTGTCTCAGAGCACCTTCCACAAGTAATTATATACTCCATATAATTACTACGCTTTGAAAAATCTTTCCAAAGATACCCAGTGCCCTTTGCGAGATTTCAAAATTAGTGAGAAATGAAGCAAATAAATTCCCACAACAAAAGACTGCTAAACGATCAATACCCATACTTTCCATTTACATCGCTTCCAACTTGGTCAACGTGTTTTTCAGGACCGCTACGATTGGTTCTTGGCCGCGCAGGATGACAGCTATGTAATTCTTGAGAATCTACGGTATGTTGAGTTGGGGTACTACATATTCCGATCCTTGGGATTTCATGTAAGGCAATAGGGGAATTTTGAAAACAGATATGGTTGTGGAAGATCGCTACACAGTTACCGCCCTTTGTTTATTTGTTTGTTCAGTTACCTTACTCATTTATTTATTCATTATCCATATATTCACCAATAAGGACATGTTCAGCTACATGCTATTGCAATACTCGCCCGACGATGCCATAGTACTTGCTTCTCATACGTTCTCGTTTCCGCTTCCGTACGCTTCTAAGGGAGCGCCAAGCCTCATGCCAGGATTTATACTGAGCAGAGGAGCAGTAAGGAGGTGGTGTCTGCATTTGCACACCAGCTCTGCTTTTCTGTGATCTAGCCAGACTAATTTCAGAATTGTGACAGATGGTCTGGTGAATTCTCCGAGTTGCTACGGTGACAGCGCGAAGAACGAGGCTGAAGCGACGATGGGGTGTTTCCAGGAGAGTAGAGTGCGATTTGTGGACACTCGTGATAGAAACAATGCTCATTCGTGAGTGTTCCACTCCAAAATTTCGTATCCACGGTGCGTCCACAGTTATCCCACGGTTATCCCGCGGTTAAAACCAACCATGTCAAAGTGAGCAGATGTAGTTGTTCGCTAGCAATTTCCAATCGCATATGGAGTTGACGACATTGCGTGGCTAGCTATAGGGAGAAGCAGATGCCACGATCGGGAGACAACGGCGGCATAACCGGGGGACAATCGTGGGCCGGGCGTCATTCAGACGCTCATGAATGCTATGAAAATTTATGGCTTTCATACATGATACTTGCAACAAATTCACTTCGAACAAACCTAATGTGACACACTGACATGTTGATATGCATTATTTCGCATTATTTTGTTTTCATGCGCGCAAAATACACCTTGGTTTTTTTATTAATCTCCAGTTTTAAAGACTGCTACTTAATTATTTGAGCTCATCATCAATAGGGTTTTCTGAAACAAACCAACCTCAGAGCCTTGCTTGACCACTCCAGCTTTGGCAACGTGAAAACGTCACTAAAGGCTCCATCTCACCTCAGAATCGTTTTAGAGATTTTCAGATGAACAGATTCTCCAGGAGCCGCTGATCACAATGATATACCTGATTCCATGCGAAACTGCAGGAAATCCCGTTTTCGAGCCCCAATACCCTGGAGCTTGTGGGCGGAGCCGAAGGCGGGGCCAAGCTTGGAGGACGTGGCTTTTGGAAAATGCACTCCTGGTGGCGCACCTTCCGAGGGAATCCTTACTCCTCCCGAGAGTTCCTATCATCAGCTCCCTAACAGGATAGAAAGTGCATTCTATGTGTGACCAGTAAGGTGCATGATACCCTGTAGACCCGCCTTGGCTCCGCCCACAACCTCCCCAAAATTGGGGGATCCAAGACGGGTTTTTCGGCAGCCTTGCAAGGAATCACGTATACCACTGTGATCAGCAGCTCTTGGAGATTCTTTTTTCAGTAGAAGTCTCGGAAAAGATTCTGATGTGGGACGGCGAATTTATTTCACGTGTATATGCCGTGGACACTGTAGTTGCTTGAACTTTGCATTTTACAGGATATTACCATTGAAACCGCAGGACCATGTTCCACCGTATCAGCTTGTTTATAACACATCTATTCATCGTTGGTTGGAGTCTGCGTCTATCCATGATTATCCGTCTGGGATGGAGTGTTGTTCAGGTGAAAAGATGGTTAAGATTAATTACTAGAAACACCGTGATTTGTAACAATGTGGACATTCAGTCCATCTGACATTTTCAAAATACTACAGTGCCATAAACGTATAATGCCCTTTGATCCAATTATTGATTGTTAGCGGGTGTACGCGTCGCATCGCAGCCGCACGCGGCACGGATGCGGTGCAGTTGGAGTGCCTACAATTTTGGTGCGGAACTCAGCCAGTTGTGTTTTGTGTAGTGTCCATGTGCCGTCCACGTGACATTTTAAAAATTCCTGCTACGCCATGAACGTATTAAATGTAACCATTGCCCATTGATCCAATTATCGATCGCTAGCGGGCTTGCGCCTCGCAGCCGCACGCAGCACAAATGCGGTGCGGTTGGGGTGTCTAAAATTCTGGTGCGATCTCCGACTAATTGGGTTATTAGCTGCAAGTTCCAAAAGGGATTTTACTAGGGGCTCATGTCCCAAATATCCCTAGGGATTTTAATACTTCCTGAGTTTATGAGGACGATCACTAGGGGCTTGGGCTAATTTTGTGAACGCTTCAGTGTACTCCGAGCCATATTAGCCAGTTCAATTTTTAATTTTAGCTAATTAGTCGTGATATCTGCTGAATATCCTGCCGAATTACTGGCAATCGACTTACAGGGTAGTGAAAATCCCGAATTAGAGTGAACGTACAGCATGTACAAGCATTTAGTTAGGTTAACGAAGCTTTACTGAGAATTTCGATTTTTGGGCAACAACCGCTAGTTACCTACAAGTTCTTTCTCATCGACTACTTGCAAGCAGGATATATGTGGCTGATCATTCTTCTGGTCTTATTCCTTCCATACTCAGAGTATCCGATATCCTTCCACAATGTGCCATTCCGTATGCTGTATTCAATGGAATTTTTCATCTATCGTCAGAGAATTTTCGGTGTCGACCGACCGGCAATGAGGTGAACTCTCTGTTAAATGCCATTTTTATTGTGGACAAGAAGAGAAATTTCCAGAAATGGTGACGAGAAGATGGTGTGGTTACGGCTTTTTGGTGAAACTATGGAAGCTGATTAGTTCGATGAGCCGGAAATTCGTTGATTCATGTCATTCTTATTGTTGTTAAAACTACCAGTTAAAGGAGGTCTTATCTTCCAAATTTGGGATGATTTTCCATTAAAATAATAAAGTAGCTCCATTTTTTGAGAATTACGATATTTATAACACAATTGTTAGTACGGCGTGCAATTGTTGTTATTTTCTGGTAAATTTTGGGAAAAATAAACAAGAGGTCTCTTTGTTTATCTATTACATAGGTGAACTCATATGAATTAATGTAAAACTAAAGAGAACAGGAAAAATGATGGGATAAGTGCGACAACATGGTGAAAGATAGGCCCAGACGCACGTCTGACGCAGCTCAGACGCATGCAAGACGCACGCTTCGCGGCGTTAAGGTTCCTAGTGACAGCGTCACGGATTCTTGGTGTGTACTCTACGGTCAAGGCTCCTCATGGAAAAAAGTCCCCCAATGAATGCGTGCGTCTGCGCGCGACTGACGTCCGTATCCGGTATAAATTGCCCTAAAATCGTTAGGGAATGGCTACATACTTTCAACGTAAGTCTTACGCGTTTAGTGTGAATTACACCTTAGAGCATTATTTCTGGTATACTTTTTAATACTGCTTTGTAATCCTAACAGAATTTAACAGCAGATCATGTCCAACATTTCAACCTTCGACATAGCCACAGACGCACGCACGCACGCACGCACGCAAGTCATACGTTCGCATTCGCCCCTAACAGGACACAATTTTCTGCTATGGTGCAGGATTTCTGGTTCTTGGTCACATTCGTCGCAGCAACGACAGCTCCGGACATTTGTCTCATGACTTCTCTCCGACCAAGACGGATGGAAAACGGACGCACGCACGCAGAACAGAAAGTGGGTTTGCTGCCGGCACTAGGCTGGTGGTCTAGTTTTTCTTTTTGCTTATTTTTGTCAAAAACATCTGCTTTTATGTAATCTGCTCTTTCTTTTCAGCTCTCGCTGTTCCTACATTTTCAGGCGAGTGCGCTAGGCATGCAGCACAAAAGCAGCACTACCTGACGCTAGCTGTGCTAGCGACATCAATGGAAACAAGTAAGTTAAGAAATTTTATAGCACTTTTTGTACATAATCGACACATAAGACGTATGATTGATTATAACCACAAATACGAAAATGGTATCTCATAGTTATTGGAAACGACAGCTGACAAAAATCGATAATGTGCATCAGGCCAGGTCGCCCGCGTCTTCGGCCTCGTCCTCTAGTGTCAGCTGATCTCTAGTCTCGTACAGAACGCTTTTTGCGTCACCCCATTTCACCTGAAATCAGATCAATTCAGAAATGGGTGCAATTGATGGGGCATGTAAATCGATTATTGATTGGTGATAGACTTTTGAGACTGCTCGTTCTTACCCCTTGTGGAGGAGGAGGTTTTGGCGCATTCGGCCTATTGTCTTCAACTGACTCCTCTTTCGTTTTCATCTGTTCATCCAGCTGTTCTATATGCGCCTTGAGCTTGGTTGGGTCCTGCATTCATGGGGTATCAATTCTGGGATGACCACGCCCACTCACCTATGGTTATGGAACGACCACGCCCACTTACGGCGTGCTCATCATCGATATTGCCGATTTTCTTCACCAAGAACGGATTGACAACCGTCTGTGCCATCGCTGCTTTCACGACGAAATCGTTCAAATCCACCTGGAAGTTGACTCTTATCCTAGTATTATTCGCTGTGGGACCTACTAATGCTTACATCAGGAGGGGGTTTCTTGAGAGCTTCTGAGTAGTCGAACGGTGTTTCTGCCGTCGCCTGAGTTTGTTGTTTCCTTGAAATAGCATGTCTTTGAGAGGAGAAACTAACTTTTGAGTGAATGTAGCCATAGTTTGTAATAGAGTGATGATCTCAAATAGACTGCGAGAACTGGTCCCCAGGCGCTTTTGGTTCCTGTTTTCGGTTTTCACTCCCCTCTTTTTCTGGTACAATCTCTCCAACTTTTCTCCCCTTGTTCCCACATGAAACCAACATTGGTTGGATTAGCATTGGCATGACCCTATAGAAGTTTTATGATTGGGGACCAGTTCTCGCATGGTCAGCCAGGCCAAAGAAGTAATTTACATTTAAGAGAATAGTTATGTCATTATTTGTTTATTTGTTTTTTTCTTCTATTGAAAGTAAATGGTTTTTTGCGCCGAAGTTTGATAAATGCTCTGGTGATTTTTGGTTTCAGTTTCAACGCACATAGTGGACGAGTTGTCATGAAAATTCCGGCACACTAGATTTGTGCTCATGAATGCATGGTTGAATGCATAAAATCCATCCACTACATCCGCTAATACTAAAACAGTGTACAAGCTAATCAATAAAATGAACCCTATGTGGGCGGGGCTTCGCTACAAGCCCCGCCCACCTAGTACAATTGCCGCTGCTTACGTCTTTTCTTCCACTTTTTTAGCTGATACTGCTGCGGCTGCGCCTGCTTGTTTCGACTGCCTTTCTTCAGAGCTTCTCTTCGAATCAACATTCTTTGATCTTTCCAACTTTTTGTCATAGTCATCCCATACAACCGATCTGGCCGAGAATTCCTTTGGTTCTCTGCTTGACTGGAAATCAACCAATGAGAAAGCACGGAGTTGTGGGCGGCGCGTCTGCTCCGCTGCGAATCATGACACTTAGAAAAAAACAGGCAACTGTAGATGTCCACAGAGTGGACCAGGAATCGCTATGATGGTCGCGAATGCCAAGTGGCAATCGATATGCATCTTTTCCACTATCGCCATCAATTTCATCGCATTCAGGTGGACTGTAGGAATAACCCTAAGGTTTCGAACCAAGTGACCACGAAACAGCGACATGAGTGCGCTTGCGTTGCGTACGCATTCCGCACATTTGGGCGAAGGCCACGCCCACTTTGATGAATAGAAAGTAATTAGGTCAGAAACGACTTTTGCCGTAGTAAGGTAGAATTTTTGGCGTAGTTACCCCATTAAGAGTCATTCTAAGAGCTCTACAAGGGTTAGAATTGTCCAAGCTTCAGTGAAATGAGAACAGGGTAATTTTCACAAGGTGCGTGCGACAGTCGCGCGTCAGACGCACACATCCATTTGTGAGGGTTTTTCTATGGAAATCGGTCAACGAGGAATGTGCATGTTCAATAGAAGAATGCACTACAGCCTTGAGGCTGTAAAAGCGTACGTCTTAGCTCCGTCAGCTATGCGGCTGGTCCTGTCCTTCATCATATGGACGCACGCGTGTCAAAAGCACGCATCTAGTATGAATTACCCTTGTATTACCAGTTAAATGACAGCCATTACATCTAATTTCTAGTTTTTCGCAAGCTCTCAGAACCTACCTTCCGTTCGATGCTCTTCAGTGTCCTCTCATTGGTTGGAAGCTGGAAAATCTTACGATTTTTGCAGTTTGGCCACGCCCCCCCCCCTTCCCGTAACGACCTTGATTACCCTTTTCGTAGTCGTTCGCCTTCGAGCGCACAGTGTAGTGGTTATGAGTATGGCTACTAATGTAAGAAGTAAAGTGTAAAGTTGAGATGGTTTCACTGAAAGTGCATATATGGGTTATCGATCGATGCATTACTCCTGGTACAGATCAAACCCCACCAATGTCTGAATTTACATTAGGCGGGCGCATACCCGCGCGAAAGGACTAAGAACTACAAATAGAACCGTACTCTGCTTACAAGCAGAAAAAATAAATAGCCGTAGTCGATGATAGGATAACATAACGTAAACAAGTATTCATTTTCCACGTTTAGTCAGGATTTGTGGCAGCGTCACCATAAATAGCCAATCACAGACATGCCTATGCCACGCCCACTGTCCCAAATGTCCAGGTCATTGTAATGGCAGAGGTTAGCGTACTAAATGATTGCTCTAGCTACTGTTGCTTTATCCAATCCATTCTCTATAGTTGGTCCGTATTTACAGACAATGCGAACAACACTGGATAAACACACAGCGGACGGGGGCGGGGTTTCGTCGGGGCGCCGAACACGGTGTTTCTTTGAACTGTCAATCGCCTGCTCAATGTTTGATCTTCGGGAATCAACAGGTGGCTTTCATTGTTGTTCACCGCAATGGTCACTTAATTCCAAAGACCTTTGCGGGAAGTCATTGATTTGGGCAGCGATCTATTGATTTTATCGATTTTCTTGGTGACATGCTCCAATCGACGCGAGATTGTTCAGAATCCTTGTTGCAGATGTCGCTTTGGTTCATTCTTCTGTTCTCTGTACTTGGGGCACAAGGCCAGATTGCCGATATTGATCGTCTGCAGCATGACCTATCGAAGTTTTTATCAATGCCAAGGTTACTAATACTTTTTTTTCGCTATTGAGGAGGTTTGTAAATACTGGCCGTAATTGCGGACTTTTTTCGCCCATCCTTAGTTTTCACGTTTATGGTGAATGTTGAGGCTTGTCTAGGTTTTGCAACCAAATTTCTCTACCTGATCTATCTATCTATGTATTTTGAAAATTCTGCTGTGCTCAGGCCTTCTTTATTCAAGTTCAACATGGTAGATAACCCCTGTGGGTACCATCCCCCCCAAGCCGGGACAAAGTGGACCAGATATCGATAAAATCATTGAATCCATAACGTTGGTGTTAAATGGCTGTCGGATTCGTGATCAGCGTGGAGCATTGCTCCAATATGCACATTTCAATATGGATTTGGATCTACAGTCCGGTCTCAGCCACTGCAAATGGGCGCCCGCGGGCGCCGGCCGCCGCCACCCTCCGGCGCCCCGGTATTAATGAACTATAAATCACTCGAGCTTGGGAGAAAGCGAAGAAAAATACAATTTCACTCCATAGTAGACAGAGTAGACAAGCCTAACCCTATGCTTAAGAATGGGTTTAAGGCTTAGGCTTAGGCTTCACAGGAGTGGCCCCACCCAACTCCCTTTTCACCTAAATTTCTAAGATAAACTACGTTAAGTGTAAGTGTGAGTAATAGCAGACACCATTTGCATGTCGCATCGCGTGCGCGCATAGCTCAGTGGGTTGAGCGAATGATCGACGTTGTGGTGGTTAGGGGATGAAATCCTGCCCTGTGCCCCCGTTTTGCTAATACATATAGTATGCTGCCTACGACTGCTGCAGTTATCTAACAAACTCCAACATAAAAAGTAGCCCGGATGGCTCAGTGGTTCGAGTGGCAGATTGCAATCTGTCCCTATCGCTGGTTCCACTCCGTTGGAGATCCAGAGTTAAGTATCGCAGTGTTTGGGGTTCACTGCTTGGAACGTCCCCCGTGATCTCCTTCGGGTAGTCCAGAAAGGCATCCGGCAACGTTTTGCATAAATTTCGAAGATAAACTACGATAAGTGTAAGTGTAAGTAATAGTAATAGTGTAAGTAATAGTGAAAAACCACTTTTTCAAAGTTGATGGAAACCGGGAGAGAGTAACTCCGCCGTAAAGGACTGCTCCACGAAAGATAAATGACAGCGGTAGAACTACTTCGCAATGGATATGGAACAATTTATGCGGATTTCAATTATTTCTGAGGACCCCGAATTGGATGAGCTTTATTATTCAGATGGGATAACTGAAGTACTGTGTCCATCTATAGAAAAATAACGGCCATTTTTGTATTCGCGAAGCAGTGTACAGTCTATTAGCTCACAGAGGGCGCCCGATCTGACTTTGTCCGCAACTACGACTTCACCATTTTTAGGCTAACCGATCTATTTTTTGCACTTTTTTGATATCCATATGGTGTGGTTCTTTCCATTCTTATGTTTCCCCACTGCCATCCGCTAAAATATCCTTCCAGACGCATTCTGCAGGCAAAGTCGTAATTGCAGACAATGTCAGATCAGGCGCCATCTGTGAGCTAATGGACCATACTATAGCAGAAAATGGAAGAGTTGGCTTCGCTTATTGTGTATTCAGAAATCTTTCCCCATGAAAATCACAAAAATGAAAAAACGTGAAAGTTGTGAAAATGGTCCCCTGCTTTATAGCCTTAATATCTCCACTGCACTCTGTCTACTATGGACTAAAATTGTATTTTTCTTCGCTTTCTCCCAAGCTCGAGTGATTTGTAGCTCATTAATACCCGGGCGCCGGGGGGTGGCGGCGGCCGGCGCCCGCCGGTGCCCATTTGCAGTGGCTGCCGGACCCGACTATAAACTAAAAAATCGAGAAAGCAACCAAATCGATGAAACCAATCAATAAGTCGATAGTCAGGTCGATAACACTCGACAACGATTATCCTAGACATTCCGCTGGATTTGGATAGTATCCCATATTTTCAAGGTCCTTCCCACGTTTGCAGATGCCTTCTCATCGTTTGAATTTGGCGCCGCGAGCGTCGGTCAGATTTTTGAAAAGTGTGGTAAGCGTTGCTATGTTTTATAGATAGACCACTCTATCTCAGTGTAACATTGACTTAGTACTTCCACCTTGAGATCAGTCAATATCCTGAATGTTTTGCTAGTCCTCCGGATGGCGCGTTTTTATCTCCTTTCCCACATGATTCTTTCCATGCAATTTTCAAAGTTAATTCAGTCAGAATATTTATTGGTGTGCCTAACTAGTGCACCTTTTATAGCGCATTTTATACTGCAAGTATGGCAACTAGAAAGCATGGATATTGATTGGTAATGGGTATTTAGCAATATCTCTGCATTCCGCTTCCTTAAAAATTCCAGGAAAAATTATCGCAGTTCCAACAAAAAAAACCATTGTGACCCCTACATGATTTAGTCCCAAAAAGAGTACACTCAGTCTGATTTTAGGTACAATTCGTCCCATAAATCCTGGACACGAATGAGCATACGGCACGCCCTCGATGGAGTAGGACTCCAAACCATCTCGCACACATTTACTCCGGATGAAGGGGTGACAGTCTCCCCGGTTCTGCTAGGGTTAGGAATTTATGGCATCTGACGTTTTCCAGGATGAACTTGGCGTCAATTTACTGTCCATCCAACGTGGCCCACATTACGACACGTCAGATGACAATGTGGTAGTTGTCTGTGCGAATTATGACACGGAAGAGAACAGCCCAGGTATGGGAGAAGCGTTCATATTGGACAGACATTGTAAGCCATTTTGATCGATTTATTGATTTTTAGGGGTTGACGACAATGGCTCCGGCGTTGCGGCTGTGCTGGAAACCGCTCGAGCGATGGCTACGTTGGATCGGCTGTACGAAAGGAACAATACAATTATTTATGCGTTTTTTGATATGAAACATCAGGTTTGTAGTTCTTCGTGGATTTCGGAAATGTAAGGCTGGGCGGGCGTGGCTTCACCAGTGCGTGATTGGTTGGGAGAATGTCCGCGCAGCAGAAGGGCTAGACAAACTGTCACGCCAATGGAGTAAGATATTAGGCTGATATGAAAATAATTTAAGGTTTCGAGCAGAATTTGCTTTGAAAAATAATCAAAGTTTCGTAGCTGTATGTTTTCTAGGACGGCATTGGTACGGATAGTGTCCTCAGGAATTTATTTTACAAGACATTTAGGTTATTTTCACACGAATTTAACGCTTCGCTGCTACTTCTTTTTTATCCTTGCTCGAACAGGCCTTAACGTGAACATATGCATGGTCTAATCAATATATCGATCAACCATTTTTCATACTTTGGCCGGCAGTCACGCTTTCGTCGAAGAGGTTCTGTTGCCGTATCTATCTCGCTCAAATGCCAGTGTAGTCGGTGTGCTTGTCCTCGATGGTGTTCTGAATTTCGACGCGTTTCCAGCCACACAAAGTGTCCCAGAAGGATTTGAAGAGGTTCCGTGCATAATTACAGATTTTGGCGAAGTAGGACATTTTGGAGGGTGGGCGGGGCATGCCCTTTCCGTGATTGGCTCCTTGAAAGCATGCACAATGTGTCTCTATCGCAGGTAGAACGTGCCAGAATTTCAGATATTCCCAACGGCAGCCCGCGAACTTTATGAGCACAACCATATGGGCGATTTTATTCAGCTGATAGGACGAGTTAAAAAGGACGATGTGATAGTACAGCAGTTAGTTCCTCTCCTTTCCACAGCCTTGAAAATGCAGATAATGTCCACTATTTAAGCTTCCTAGCGGCGTTCGCTCGCTCTACTGGTATGAACGCAGGCGACTGGTCGTTCCGTCCTTGGCTGCTGCTACTTCGGTTGCCTGTTCAGGGCATCAACTCGGTTGAGGATATGTATCGGTAGGGTTTGAAACCTGGACACTGATGAAGTAGTCAATTAATAATGACTATTCTACAGGATGCACCCGTATCTTTTCGCTGATCATTCGTCCTTCTTCTTCCATTCAAATCAGAACGTTGATCTTCCTACAATATACATATCGGACACATGTGAGAAGCAAATTTTTTTGAAACTTGAAATGCAACATGTGGCGAAAAAAACCTGTCAATTTTTGCGAGATATCCCAACTTTTATTTCACCGTTTTAAATCTTTCATTAGCGGTTCAAACCCTGTCGTATGTGCGTCGTCTTTGAACAACTCAGAACCTCGAGGACAAGTTGCTATCCCACCTTTCTCCCAAAACAACTTGCAGACGACCTTTTAACTTGCATGTTGTTGCCGACAGATTTGACGTCGTCATACCATCCGAAATCAAGTCATCAACAACCTTTTTCCCCAATACACTGTAGATAAGAGGAGCCGAAACAAGTTGTCGACTCATTCCTCACAGAAACAACTTGCCAACAAGCTTTTTGGTTGCAAATATTGTTGACAACTTTTCAGCCAAACAACTTGCCAGCAAGCTTCTTGGTTGCGAACATTGTTGACAACTTTTCAGCCAAACAACTTGTCGACAAGGTAGAGTTCAAAGCAAGTTGCAAGCTATCTTCCTCACCGGCCTAAAATATGATGCTACCATTGAGGACTCCTTGGTTACTTACTTTCCTACAGTTGGAAAGAAATCTACTATCTCCTCGATGACAATTAAACGCGGAAGCAGGCTTTCGACAAATTGTCGACATTTTTGTACGGCTGGCAAGTCATCAGCAAAAGAGGCGAATACAAGTTGTCAACAAGCTTTGGAACCAATGTTTGAAGGCGACAGAAAACAAAATGACAACCAGCTAATGCGATGAGAAAGTTGCTCGTCTAATGCTTGTCAGCAAGTTGTTCTGGGCGTTTCGAGAAGGATCAGTCGGTTGAGAACGAGAACGATAGATTCAATGGAATACTTGGATGAAGCAGACGATACCGCTGCTGCGTTGCTTGCGGAGCGGCGAGTACAGCGCGTTTAACCAGCCCCGACCGCTTATCTGCTTCACCATACAATGCAATTTATCACATCTGGTTGTTCATAGTGATTACTCACGAAAGTCCCAAAATGGATAAGAAAGTGGTAATGATCTGGTGATAACCATGACTGAAGAATGACTCGAGTTACACGCAAAGTTTATTAGCTCGCAAAAAGAAACAGCTGGTAAATAATAACATACATAATAAGTATGTCGGCAGAGATCTCACCTCATGTGAAGGATTAGCCCATTATGTCCCGAAAAGTGTGAATATTTGGCGTATCGACTGCATTGTCGATACTCTGCGCGTCACTTTTGAAATTGGAACAGGCGGGAATTTTGAGTGTGCAGAGAGCGATTTTCATTTTGGCCCAAGAAGTGTGTTTGAATTCGATGGCAAGATAATGGAGATACGGATTTTAGGCTAGGTACAGTTCATCCAAAACGACAGTGTGGATGAGACTTGCGAGAAATCTGGCAGCGCGGTTGCGGGGCGACCGATTTGGCAGCATATGCTTCGGCACTTCGCTTTGATCAGTTGTTTGGAATAAAACTAACGAACAAACCCACCGAATGAAGGGATGATGGTAGGAAAGGTGGTAAAATGGTAGAAAGGTAATGTAAATACTCTGAAGAAACAATCAAATTCAACTATAATAGCTGATCAAACGACGTACATAGGCTGTCAAGTTGGTCGCGCCACATTATCACATCGAATACAGCAAACGTACTTGTAAATACACTGAAATCTTTCTGAATCTTTCTGAACTTTCAAATAGAATGCAGTATGTATTATGTTTCAATGTGTTTTCAGTGAATCGACGCGGTGTTCGTCAATACTGCCCGCACTGTGACAGTTTGTATATGTTGACCGACCAGAATCTTCGATTCCTTACCATTATTGTTGACACTGTGATACGAACAGTCATCCAGTTGAGTGATTCTGGTGGTGAGTATCAAATCATAAGCAAGGAAATGTAGAAAGGACAACAATTCTAGAGCAAACGCAGCATAGCATAAGAGTCTAACGATACAAATCCGTAGAACAGAAGGTGAATAAATTAGGATGTAACTCGGGAAAAAAACTAGGCTGGGATTGTTTGATTGGCGAACCCGGGAAGACTCGTACTGGGACCTGGCTGCAGTCTTCAAGGAGTATAGCACCTTTGGTCGCTGCTGCCAGTGGTTTCGGTATCGATCGATTGCGGGCGGCGCGTGGCTGACGCCATTGCTGCGGCACTCGTCCCCGGATCGATACGTATCAAAACTTTACCTACCTCGCTGCAATGACCAAAAGCGCAGTAGGAGTATAGCAACATTTCACTATATGCGCAACATTTTACTATTGACTCTTAATTATTATTTTCAGCTAACATGATCGTGGATGAATTGTACTTCTACCAAAATGCGAATGACATATCAACTTGAGATTTTCCCTTCGTCGTCCTGACAGTGCACCTTTTTTGTTGTTTCACAGCTATAACTATTGTAGAAATGTAGCACGAGATTTCCAAATATGCCTACAGGGTTATGAGCTTGACAATCCTGTGACGCAGTTTTTGTTCTGTTTTCTTATGCCATATTTTGCTTACTACTGGTATTATTTGTTCTGTAGCACTACCAGTCTGGCCGTACAGCTGCCACCGCACTTTCGGATTTTACTGGATGTGCACACAGCTCGCATATTTTCTTTAAGTGTAGATGAAGAAATAGAGGAAATATAGATAGATGAACAGGTGCTTTCCTAATTCACCATGCACTATTTTCTCCCACCCACTTGGGACCAACACATCCCACATATGCTAGTGGAACCGTCATAGTTATTACTCTAACTAAACAAATGGACATATCTTACTTGTATTACCAGGGTCAATGCGGATGGACGAATTCCATCCATATTTTAGTGTTTTTTGTGCACCTTGAATGTGTAAATAACATGTGCTGCCTTGGTTCATTATGCACTGTCTTTTATGAATTAATAAATGAATGAATAATCAGCTCCTCCCCTGCTCGAAAGCATAACACCCTTCGGTAGACGCAATAACTGTGAATGGTTGAGCATTTCATTTCTGCAGTACTTTTTGAGAAAAAGTAATTACCTGAGATTCGTCACAACAAGGAATCACATCGAAAATTCAAAAATATTTTAGGTGTTAACATATGTTCTTGCGCTTTTTCTGATGCACTTCTCTCCATCTATTTGTTATCTTTTAGCTACAACTCAAACACGATTCGAAAACGCTAATCTTCATCTACAAAAGCGTTGTGAAGAGCTTTTCTAAAACGACAGTATGCTTGTGTTTTAAGCCCCGGGGAGCAATGAGCCATTGAAAAACAGCGCAACCGACAACTATCTGTCCTAAAATTCAGTTACAGCTCGAATAGCCATCAAAACTAGGCAGGCGACCTCTACTAAGTATGGAAAAGACATTTTGCTTGAAAGTACTGGTCATAAGCGATTTTCCGAGCTCAAAGAAGACATATTTGGTCTCATTGAAACCACCAACTTCGCCCGAATAGGTTTCTTCTACAAACAGCTGGGAATTGCCCCAGAGGGATGCTATCGTCTAGATGAACATTATACTTCTTAAAGCTACCAAACAACTGAGGTAATCCTGGGATTGAATGGTAACGGTCTAGTCATCTTACCCCATGGTAACCTACATATCCTTGCCAGCATCGCCAATTTAGCGATGCAACAGTTCCATTGCTGACTTTCTTCCGCATTTTTATTCTACAGAGTTTAGACATTCAAACAGTATCGGATGCTTTCTGGTCCATGCTGATTACAAGGAGAAAAAGATGTTCTTCCGTAAACTGGTGTTTTTCTTCTCAAGCCTAAAAATTAAGTAATTCAGAATTCTGTGAAATCGCATGACGATAGGATTGTAGAGCAAAAAAAGCGCTAGGTATAGAGCACGCTGTGGAAAACGGCAGTGAGTCGGAAAAAGTAGCAACTGAAAGAAGCGCAAGGACTTACAGTCCGGTCCGGCAGCCACTGCAAATGGGCGCCGGCGGGCGCCGCCGCCGCCACCCTCCGGCGCCCCGGTATTAATGAGCTATAAATCACTCGAGCTTGGGAGAAAGCGAAGAAAAATACAATTTCAGTCCATAGTAGACAAGGTAGATGAGCCTAACCCTATGCTTAAGAATGGGTTTAAGGCTTAGGCTTAGGCTTCACAGGAGTGGCCCCACCCAACTCCCTTTTCACCTAAATTTCTAAGATAAACTACGATAACTGTAAGTGTAAGTGAGATTGGACACTACTTGTATGTTGCATCGCGTGCGCGCATAGCTCAGTGGGTTGAGCGAATGATCGACGTTGTGGTGGTCAGGGGATCGAATCCTGCCCTGTGCCCTCGTTTTGCAAATACATATAGTATGCTGCCTACGACTGCTGCAGTTATCTAACAAACTCCAACATAAAAAGTAGCCCGGATGGCTCAGTGGTTCGAGCGGCAGATTGCAATGTGTCCCTATCGCTGGTTCCACTCCGTTGGAGATCCAGAGTTAAGTATCGCAGTGTTTGGGGTTCACTGCTTGGAACGTCCCCCGTGATCTCCTTCGGGTAGTCCAGGAAGGCATCCGGCAATGTTTTGCGTAAATTTCGAAGATAAACTACGATAAGTGTAAGTGTAAGTAATAATGAAAAACCACTTTTTCAAAGTTGAGGGAAACCGGGAGAGAGTAACTCCGCCGTAAAGGACTGCTCCACGAAAGATAAATGACAGCGGTAGAACTACTTCGCAATGGATATGGAACAGGTTATATGGATTTCAATTATTTTTGAGGATCCCGAATTGGATGAGCTTTATTATTCAGATGGGATAACTGAAGTACTGTGTCCATCTATAGAAGAATAACGACCATTTTTGTATTCGCGAAGCAGTGTGCTATAGCAGAAAGCGGAAGAGTTGGCTTCGCTTATTGTGTGTTCAGAAACCTTTCCCCATGAAAATCACAAAAATGAAAAAACGTGAAAGTTGTGAAAATGGTCCCCTGCTTTATAGCCCTAACATATCCACTGCACTCTGTCTACTATGGGCTAAGATTGTATTTTTCTTCGCTTTCTCCCAAGCTCGAGTGATTTATAGCTCATTAATACCGGGGCGCCGGAGGGTGGCGGCGACGGGCGCCCGCCGGCGCTCATTTGCAGTGGCTGCTGGACCCGACTATATGTTGGCACCTAATACATGCATTTTCAGCAGAAATATGTGGTAAAGCACTCAGATAACATTTTCTTCTGCCTTTCTAACGAGGAATAAACGTTAGAGCAATATTAGTATTTGTATAAGGATAGTACACAGAACGCAAATTTATTTATTTATTTATTTATTCATTCAGTCAATTAAGTACAAGGCAAGGCTGAGTGGAATAGAGGTAAAAATATCACGTAGTTATTGACTCTCCTTAGTGGATGATTTCTCTTCCCATTTGTGTTGCTATAAACGCCCCGTTAAGGAGATGGACCAGCGAGCCCACGGGGAAAAGCTAGTTGGAAATGCCCCACAAAACACAAAACAGGATATCTGGGAGCGAGAAACCAGAAGAAGTAGGCTGACAGGGGTACAAGGTGAAAAATATATTAACGATTGATCCTGTGTAAAAGCATAGAATCACCGATACCTTTTACACGACAGTGGTCCTTATCGGGTGGTATTTTCTCCAAAATTTGCGTTAGCGCACTTCTCACCCATTACTGAAAGCTTGGCCTTTACCTCTCCTTACTTCTTTACGTTTCATCACCTGTACTATTATGACAGATCTACGTATTGTATGGCGTGGTTCATTCATAGAATATTTGTCTTGTTTCTTCAATTATGGGATGCTTCCTTGTTGTAGGAGTTACATAGTAGAGCATGTGTTAGCATGTGTTATGCTTGACATCACGTTGTTATTTTGTTTTTGTTTTCATCGTGTTTTGAATGTGTTCTTTCTGAACAAATAAATGACTAACTGAACGTTAAGAAGCAGTATGAGGGAAGCACTTTACCTTTCCTTAACTACGTGTATGGTGGACGTGGAAGGAGTGGAAATAACACTGTGAGTGATCACGGCTCCCTGATTTGGCGAGTCATTCCCATAGGCTGCGCGAGTTCAAATGAACAGCTTCATACGGCCGACAGTTTTTGAACTGACCTCAAACATCACCCTCGACGCGCTTGAATAATCCTCGGTCTGGTCGAAAATCGAATTACAATGGCACGTGGATAGGAATCCACGCGAACCGCAGCGATTAGAGCGGCGAGAGGTCGTGATCTCTTAAAATCAAAAGAGCATCGAGGAATTTGAACCGTTTAATTGAGCTCAATATTTGAATTTTAAATTTTTTGCCATGAAAATCTAAACTGCAAATTTTAGACTGGGAGTTGGTTAATAATTAAATTCGCAGTTCTATGCAATAGTCTGCAAACACAAGATTTCGAAGTGGTCCTGGTTTCACGTCAACAATGGAAGAAGTTGCGAAATTCCTTTTTTTTTGCAAGTGTAGGTGTTACGTTGGCACGCGACGCGACTCTTTGCGGCGCGGCAAAAACCATGCTTATACTTCATCGCGGCGCCATCTCCCGGCGCATGATTACCAAGATAACTGTTCAAAAGCGTCTGGTCCTATGTAGAGACAAGCGTACAGGGTGGCGAAAAAATACGTGCGCGTGATATTTGACTTCGTTTTATTCATTGCATGAAGCGTTCGTGTATACGTTTTCTTTCCTAAATATTCATCTGTTCCTTATTACTGGTTTTTAAGGGAAAAAGTCGTTTTCCAAGCTATGGCGAAGGTGTGCCCACGTGGAGACGCGATTGCACGGTTGGCAGAAAGTGGAACGAAGAACTCAGCAATTTTTTCGAAGCCCCGAATCCCTCTAAGAACTGTCCAGAAGATTGTAAAGCAATGGAAAGAGGAAGGACACGTCCAGCCCAAACCCATAAGTGGACGAAAATGGACTGTCAACACCCAACGGATGCGTGGGATAATTAAGAAAAGGATTGACCGAAAAGATGACCTGAGTTTGAACCAGATGGCTAAACAGCTCAACATTTCTTGCAAAACTCTTCAAATGATAGTGAAAAATAATCTTGGACTTCGAAGTTATCGTCTGCTTAACGGCCAAGTTCTTACCTACCACAAGAAGCAAAATCGGAAGGAAAAATGCAAGGAATTGCGGGAACTCTTCACGGTGCGCCTCATTGAGGACGTCCTCTGGTCGGACGAGAAAGTTTTCACCGTTGAAGTTTCTAAAAACTCTCAGAATCACCGCCAACTTCTTAGCTCTCAAGAACAATCGCAAGCGAAAAGTTGCCACAAGAAGTCATTTTCCTGAAAGCTCAATGGTTTGGGGCTGCATCAGTGCAACGTGCAAAATTTCTCTGGTTTTTATCGATAAAAAACGTGAAAATTAATGCAAAAGTCTGCCAAGAAAGGATCCTCGAGAAAGCTGTGGTGCCCTGGAAGCAAGAACATCCCAATTTTATCTACCAACAAGAGTGGGCTCCATCCCATAGAGCCGAAACAACTATCCACTTCCTGCAGACCGAAATCGGCTCTTTTTTGACGAAAGATTTGTGACCCGCCAATAGCCCGGATCTGAATCCACTGGACTTTTCGGTCTGGGGCTTTATGGAAGAGCAACGTAGGAGTCGAAATGTGAAAAACCTTGTGGATTTTCGAGAGAATTGATCGAAATTTGGAACGATCTCAACGTCAACTACCTGCGCCGCACAATCGAATCCATGAAGAAACAAATTGATGCCTGCATCAAAGCTGAAGGCGAACACTTCGAAAATTCGTTGTAATTATGAAATGTTGTGCCTTGTTGTTGTATAAAAATAAATCTCTTCAGATGTTTGTTGCCGAAGAATAAAATTAGAACGCTTTCTATGGCGCACGTATTTTTTCGCCACCCTGTATACATATTACAGCTGAACTGTGACAATTGGCCGCTATTATCGCGACGCTATGTCGCAGAGCCCCGTCGCGAGCTGTTTATACTTTTCCCATATGAAAATCACGCGATTGACCGAATTCGTGTAGCATGTGCTAGCATGCGACATCGACGATGTTACAGATCAGAATTCGTTCGTATTTCCTTTTTTTGTAGCTGTTTCAGCTTGTAAGCAACTTAGCTTCGCTACCCATGTTGTGACGAGGTTGCGGCCATCACCGCGACGCCACCGCCTTGAAGTGGAGTATAAACATAACCAAAACCTCTGCTGTACGCGCGCTTTGGAGCCCTTGTGCGGTGCGACGACCCCTTATGCCAAATCAGTGCTGCTAAAACCCTTCAGATTATAAAAAATTCCACTGATTTGAAAGTTTAAAATTCCACTGATTTAAGACCCCCATATACATCTGAATCGAGCCATAAACTCAATCGTGTGAAACTGACACCACATCAAAGAGGTACTATAGTCCAGAGTGCATTCCGTGTCCGAATGCCATATGATTTTTGCCCTTTTCGTCATTTAACCTTTTGTCGCAGTGATCCGCACGAATTTTCGCTCTCGCTTTATTTTAATGAGCGGCGCGGCTGCTCTTTTTAACCCGAGTCCAACAGATTTGAGAACCGTTTTGTGATGCTTGAAGCTATTGGCAATTGGTCTGTCTCTTCAACGGCGAATGATCACTCATTCTCACATTTTACACTTTCGCTGTGAACAAAAGCAACACTTTCCATGCACAATTCACAATAAAAAATATATAATTCGATCGATATTTTTGGGCATCTTCAATACCATAGATATCATCTTCGCTGACAGCCAGGAAGTTCAATCTTCAAACCCGGTCTGGAGAGTACATACATAGTTCTGGAGCTGAAAAGAAAATTTTGCATTTGTCTAGATCAAAAATGTGTGAACTCATGCATAATCTGTATGTAAATGAAGTAAAATAATCACTGACGACATTTTGCAGAAATGTTATTTCGCAAACACTGCTACGTTTATATTCTTCTTCTCATCGCAGCCTGCCGCGCAGCCGAACTGTCACCGAAGGCGAAGGAGACGCTGCTCAAGGTATTGTCCGTTTCAGTAGAATATGTAGAAGCTAGTGACGACGAGGTTGGCAGAGTCGAGTCGGAAGAAGGACCCACAGGACCCATGGTCCTACACATGGACCACACAGGACCAGAGCCAAAATAATTATAGGCCTACAAATGTAATGTGATGTAATAACATAAGCTTTTCACATTGCAGTTCCGAAACCTGTAAGAATTTTCGAGCATGGCCCCGTTTTCCAACGCTCGTCTTCTAGCACAAATAGCCCAGATTAATCACATGAGCGCATTTTTTTTTTCATAAAGAGGATGACAACATAGCGTTCATGAGAGTCTTCACGAGAAATCCAGGTTTTGGGGTCTCAAAAGAGCTAGGTGCCTGTTCAGCATCAGTCTAACACCAATATTGCCCCATTGACGCTAAAAGGTGGTTTGAGTGGAGAAACCTAGAGCTAGTATGGCTCAGTTTTCACAAAACTACTATAATCACCTCTTTAGAACCTGAATGTCGGCTTGAAAATAGCATTATAAAGGTTGCCGAATAATGTCGCCTTCTGGAGTTCTAGTACTGTGAATATAAATAAGTAAGAAATGTGGCTTCGAGGCAGAGAAATACTGCGGGACTACAGTCGGGTCCGGCAGCCACTGCAAATGGGCGCCGGCAGGCGCCGGCCGCCGCCACCCTCCGGCGCCCCGGTATTAGTGAGCTATAAATCACTCGAGCTTGGGAGAAAGCGAAGAAAAATACAATTTTAGTCCATAGTAGACAGAGTGCAGTGGACATATTAAAGCTATAGAGCAGGGGACCATTTTCACAACTTCCACGTTTTTTCATTTTTGTGATTTTCATGGGGAAAGATTTCTGAACACACAATAAGCGAAGCCAACTCTTCCATTTTCTGCTATAGTACACTGCTTCGCAAGTACAAAAATGGTCATTATTCTTCTATAGATGGACACAGTACTTCAGTTATCCCATCTGAATAATAAAGCTCATCTAATTCGGGATCCTCAAAAATAATTGAAATCCGTATAAATTGTTCCATATCCATTACAAAGTAGTTCTACCGCTGTCATTTATCTTTCGTGGAGCAGTCCTCTACGGCGGAGTTACCCTCTCCCGGTTTCCCTCAACTTTGAAAAAGTGGTTTTTCACTATTACTTACACTATTACTATTACTTACACTTACACTTATCGTAGTTTATCTTCGAAATTTATGCAAAACGTTGCCGGATGCCTTCCTGGACTACCCGAAGGAGATCACGGGGGACGTTCCAAGCAGTGAACCCCAAACACTGCGATACTTAACTCTGGATCTCCAACGGAGTGGAACCAGCGATAGGGACAGATTGCAATCTGCCGCTCAAACCACTGAGCCATCCGGGCTACTTTTTATGTTGGAGTTTGTTAGATAACTGTAGCAGCCGTGGGAAGCATACTATATGTATTTGCAAAACGATGGGACAGGACAGGATTCGATCCCCTGACCTCCACGACGTCGATCATTCGCTTAACCCACTGTGCTATGCGAACACCAGATGCACAGCACCATGTGAGCCCACTCTTACTCACACTTACGCTTACCGTGATTTATCTTGAAAATTTATGCAAAACGTTGCCGGATGCCTTCCTGGACTACCCGAAGGAGATCACGGGGGACGTTCCAAGCAGTGAACCCCAAACACTGCCATACTTAACTCTGGATCTCCAACGGAGTGGAACCAGCGATAGGGACAGATTGCAATCTGCCGCTCAAACCACTGAGCCATCCGGGCTACTTTTTATGTTGGTGTGTGTTAGATAACTGCAGCAGTCGTAGGCAGCAAAAGGGTGGCACATATATTTGTATTGTATGTATGTATTTGTATGTATTTATGTATTTGTATGTATTTGCATATGTATTTGCAAAAGGTTGGCACAGGGCAGGATTCGATCCCCTGACCACCACAACGTCGATCATTCGCTCAACCCACTGAGCTATGCGCGCACGCGATGCAACATACAAATAGTGTCCACTACTACTTACACTTACACTTATCGTAGTTTATCTTAGAAATTTAGCTGAAAAGGGAGTTGGGTGGGGCCACTCCTGTGAAGCCTAAGCCTAAGCCTTAAACCCATTCTTAAGCTTAGGGTTAGGCTTATCTACCCTGTCTACTATGGACTAAAATTGTATTTTGGTTCGCTTTCTCCCAAGCTCGAGTGATTTATAGCTCATTAATACCGGGGCGCCGGAGGGTGGCGGCGGCCGGCGCTAGCCGGCGCCCATTTGCAGTGGCTGCCGGACCGGACTGTAGGTGACTGGTTTACTGCCTCACCTCCTTAAAACGTAATTATGCTATTCTCCCTGTTTAAAAGTCCCCAAATTAAGACACTCACCCACAACGAAGAACTAACCAGTAACACCTCTTTTCAGGTTCTCGGAGGGAAAAACCTTGAAGAAAGGCAAGCGAGACTGCAGAATCTCGGCGCTCTATACTTCAAGAAAGGACCTAATGTCAGAGTTGCTCCGGCTGCTGAGGTAACAGTCCAGTTTTTTTTTGTCCCCACGTCACAAGGCTGATATCCAGAGATTTCTCTTGAGAAACTGTGCATAATGACTGCTGAAAACTTATGATGTTCCAGACGACTGAGCCGGTTAAACCAGAAGATCCAAGCAATCCATCCATAGAGGAACTCAACCAACGAGAGGGTGTCGCAGACTATTTTTTCCAGGGAGACATCCAACTATCTGAGTAGGCTGCAGTGCTATTCTTGCGCTGTACGGCGCTAAATCGAAGATCCCATACGATTTGACTTTCAGAGAGCAGTTAGGGAATATAGAAAGAAGCCTCGCCGAGACCGGGAGCTCTCGAGCCAAACGTCAGGCCGCCAGAACTGCTAGCCTTTGGACGAATAACATCGTGTACTACTACTTCGACGCCGCTTTAGGTCTGGAGAACCCAAGTTATTCATCCATTTTTGTGTTGCTTACAAAACCATGTGATCTGAAATATGTATAGAACAAAGGACAATTTAAGATACTCGAAAGCGGACCAGCGTCAAAGCGGCGCTAAATTATATCCAAAGCCGTACATGCCTCACATTCGTCGAGAATTCAACAGCGCCCAGCCGAATTCGTGTGTTCAGCGGTGCCGGCTGCTTCTCAGGAGTTGGCATGTGGCCGCAGGAACAGCAACTTTCCATAGGGAACGGTTGCGAGCTGGTGGCCTATTCTCGTCTGACTTTCCGTTTTATTTATTTTTCTTTCAAAATTAATTCATGGATTTTTGTAGATTGGCACAACAGCGCACGAATTTGCACATGCACTTGGCATTTGGCACATGCAAATGCGAGATGACCGCGACAACTTCATCAAAGTCGACCTGACTAATGTGCCGGTGAGAGATACCTACTCTGCTTGAAACTTCTCTTGCTACTGTGGTGCACATGCCGTTGGCGAAGAACTTGAATACCCTGATTTGGCTAATTTTCCGTAGAATTTTAGAGAAAAAAAACACAATTCATGCTGATAGGCACCACAACTACGTCAAGATGACAGCAGAGGATGTGATAAACTACAATCCTTATGAGTATGGAAGTATGATGCATTATGATGCAAAGTCGTGAGTGATTACTTAACACATTCGCGACAGCGCAGATTTTCAGCTCAGGGCTATTTTGGACCAAAGCGAGTTTCTCACCGGAGTACTACTCTACTAAACTAGTACTCTACCACTAAAACTAAGAACGTTGAATTTCGCACCGTCTTATATTATTGTGATCTCCATTTGTCTGCTCATTCTAATATACTTAACACATAAGGAACGATACGACCAACCGGTGGGTCGTATTTGACCCCTTTTTCCTAGGTGGAACTCCCCCAAATTCTGCCTCTAGGGGTTATTCTACCCGTTGAACACGGAAACGGCATCCATTTTGTACCGTAACTGCGATACTATACGATTACGCAACATAAGCAAACCGTCAACTGCAACTAAATATGATTTCCTTATTCTTAACATTCATTTTCAAACAATTCAGATTCTCTACTAGTGGTAACTCCCTTGTTCCTACGGACGCGTCATATCTACGAACTATCGGGTCTCGAACGATCTCCTTCTACGATATCAAAACAATTAATGACCACTATAAATGCCACGGTTAGTTGACCTTGCTATTATAAAAGAGAAAGGCCCAAGATAGTACTAACCTTCACTTCAGAAAAATGCGGAGCTGGCTCTGCAGTGTGCCAGAATGGAGGTATACCAAATCCGAAGAACTGTTCAGTTTGTGTCTGCCCAGCCGGATATGGAGGAACACTTTGCAATCAACGGGTGAGTTCATGGAAAATTGAGTTCTCATGGCATGTATACTGATCAAGGTGCTGTATTCAGTAGAGCAGTGTTCGTACGCAAAAAGAAAAGGATATTCGGCCGAATGTGTGTACCACCATATGCGTTTTTCAACGCTGATCTCGAATTCACTGTCCCAATTTCCTGTTCAATGAAATGGGTAAAACCCATCTCTTCCTAGACTGACTTTGAGTACAATCCTCATGTACGAGCTTGAATCGGAGCAAGGCACCTGCGTTGGCAGCACACTAGCAAAGTTCACGTTCTCTCAAAAGGCATTTAATAGTTTAGAGGCACTAAATCAACTTCCAAGCCGGCTTGGGATCCATAGATAAGTACATAGTTTATGCCAAAGGTGCGTATAAAAGAATGGGTATACCTCGATGCAATTCACTACAAAGAACTCTATGGGGAATTTGCGCATTGATAGATAACACACCTCGCATTACGAATGTTCACTTCGACCTATTATCCTTCCCTTGTAGGATACTTCCAACTCGCAGCCTTTGGACTCCAATGCTAATCCTTTTGCCAAGTTTTGCCTTTTGCTAAGTGACGAGTTTGCTCCTATATTCGTTACTACATCAGCCTTTACAATCTGTATATATATAGTATAAAAGTAAAAGTTCGTATGAATGTATGTGTGTACGTTCCGAATAGAAATCGCGGAGGATTAACCGATCTGGATCAAACCATATCCCCCAAGGTCCGGCGGGGGTTTTAGACCACTTCCAGTAGCAAGATATCGTTTGATTCATCGATTATACTGATTTTATTGATTTTCCGCTGTTTTTGCATATGGGTCGGTGAGGATATGTATGCTGGGGTTACTGAATACGCTGAACACGAATATGACCACCACATTTGACGAAAATACCAAGTTATTGATTTTATCGATTTTTCTGCTTTTCCTGAGCGACGGGTGAGAACATGTCCGCTGGGGCTCTTCAATGTCAGACCCTGAATGTAATAAGCATTTTAGAGGAAATTAGAAACCAATTAACATACTCCTTAGCATACTCCTTAGCAAGAGTTGTCGAAAAGGGTCTCTGCGCTGATAACCGAAATGATGAGCTCTTTCGAAAGATTCATAGAATTTAACAAATGAATAACTTTAAATGGCATCGTCATCAGCGTTAAATAGCCGAGAGAAATAAAATATCCGAGCGAAGCCGGATATACCATCTGATTTATAATACAAGTTTGTCGATTTTCGTCCTGCGTAGCTAGCGTTATACAAAGGCTGGTGTAGAGTTGTGAACCGATGTAATTTCCTTCAAAAATATGAGAATTCTGTGATCGACTAAAGCGAATTTACTACAATTTACTTAGGTTTCCCAATAATGTGATGATTAACACAAGGCTTGGAGATCTTGGACCTGTACTTCAAAAGAAGAATTTTCGTGACGCAGTAGATAAGGATTACAACATTAATTTATAGCATTATTGTATGATTAGTTGATATGCCTACTTCCTAACTTTTATAAATCCCACCAAAAGACTTGTTCTTGACATGGACTTACAAAATTTTTTTATTAAAAACACTTTTCCGTGCGTAACTACTACTTTCAGCCTGGAGGTTGTGGCATGGGACTCACGGCGACGGCCGCCTGGCAAGTGAAGCAGTTCACCTTCGGCAATGGTGCCATTACCACGCCTAGGGACACTTACATGCAGTGCAATCACTATATTTGGGTAAACTTATATGAGTTAGCCTTTTTCATGCGGTTCACCTCAAGATCAATTTCTTACAGGCACCAGCCGGTAAACGAATACAGGTTCGTGTTACAAACCTCAACAATGCGCAATGCCGCAATGGATGTCACTTGAACTCTATTGAACTCAAGACCATAAGTAACCATAAGAGGGTCACAAATCCCAGGTAGCGTTGAGGATTCTGTCACTAATGTTACTCCTAATTTTCCACGCAAGAACTTTATTTCAGGATATGTTGCACCGAGCAACTGAATCAAGTTCGCACCAGCAACTACAACCCCACACCAATAATCTCTCACAACAGATTACTCACATCGACATACACGTTCCATTATAGATTTGTATCTTAGTAAGTAGTTATGCATCATTGTGAGGACGCATTTGATAGGGAATGGTGGTTTTTGTGCGCTTCTTCTCACTGAGGTGCTTAGTATAAAACTTTCAACTTCATTTTTTACATCTCTTTCTCCAATTGAGGACATTTTCACCAGCATGAAGCAGAAAAAATGCTAGCATGTATATTTAACAGGTGTCTATCCTTTGGCGAGATTTATGCACGGTTCCAAAAAAGTTATGAGCTCAGTGGACGAGTTCCTCGAGACAAAAAAAAATTATGTACGTGTCGGTCAACCACTTTTGCATCACAGAACACCGCCCATTTGGTCTTCCGCGCCGCACCGCCAACGCGATGCGTTTGACCATCTGGCTGCCGTGGTTGTCGTGCATTGGGAATATTGATGTTTTGTTGATGTTTTCGCTCAAGCATTGCGGAATGAAAATGAATACATGAATGAAACGGTGGAAAACAGCGCCCAACAACAATAGGGTCCAGCTGGTCTGCCGCAGCACGTAGATGGTGCGGCGCGGCAGACCAAAGGGGCGGTATTCTGTGGTGCAAGAGTGATTCACCGGCACAGGTAAGTCACACTTCAGCCGTATACTTACTTCCATGGATACATGCATTGGGCTATCGGCAATTCGGCCCAGATCCCTGAAGTGGGGATCCTGTGCTGAAAAATTTCTCAAACAGACAACAAAATGTGCTCGTGAGGAGGGAAAACGTGAGGAGTTGCCGTAAAACGAAGAGAATAGATTGAAAATTTCTATAAAAAAGTGAAATCTTGTCGGCCTTCAATTTTTTAAAAGAGATTTCGAACTAAACTTACAATGAAATGTCCCAGAAATCAGGTGATTCTTCTAAAATACCCTACATATTCCATGCACATGCCATGCATTATTTTCAACATAGATTTCGTTTGCACGATGTGGTGTACGCTGAATTTGCATGGCGTTAAGCATGGTGGAACCTTGCTGAAAGACATATTTCAACATTCCTTTTTTACCCCTCAATTGAGATCTCTTTTTTGATTCAAATCCTCAATTTTGCGCGCCAAAAAGGAGATTTTTGAGTGAACCCATCCACTATAATTAACAATGTAGTGATTAATTCCAAAAAAAAAAATTTCCATGCTGATTTCTGCTGTCAGAAGAGCAAAGCAAATCCCTCATTAGAACCAGGGATTCCAATGTGCGATCTCTGTCGTCGGCCGGCATCGTGTGTACGGCTAATGAATAGCCGCATGTACCTCCGACATCGATACCTCTCCCCGCTCGCGCATTTCTCCTCAGACAATATGCCATCTCCGGTGGCATTTTGTGGGTAAATCGCTTTCCCACACGGAAAACTGCCATTCCCAGCACTATTGATCAGGCCATTGGCCATACACCATGACTTATGGCCGCATGCCCTAGGCCGTAGACATAAATGTTCTTGAGCCTCGTATTACTGTCAAAAGTGTACCCCAGTGGATTTAGCGTCTTTGCTTCCATTTTCCTGGAAAATATGTGTGGCCAAAAATTTCCAGATCCATCCTGAGAACTTCTCGAACATGACTTTTCGGTGTGATATGAATTATTGTAGTGTTAGCGATATTATTATAGTTATTATGATTATTTTATTATTACTACACCTTACAATTACTGTGCGAAATTATCACTTTATACATATTATCGTAAATCATTATTATAATTTGCAGATGATTTCCTATAAAATCTAGGGAATGCTTTTTCTCTGGTTAGAGAGAAATTGAACAGATGCAGGGTGCGTGGGTGGGGTAAAAAATTACCTGCGGGAAGATTATGAAAATCATAAAAGCAAGAAAAATTTCGTGTAAAGCAATAGTTATTTGTTCTAGGAATAGATGTTTTCGTGGAGAGTATTCAACTGAATAGTTCTGCAGGGAATTTCCTTCAAGGCTCATTTCCTCCTCCTCCAGAAAAACAAGAAATCGCTTAGGCTTGAAGAAGCAATGCCTTGTTTCGTCCATGCCTTAAGAGCAGGATTGACCTGCAGGATATCGTGAAAATATTAAAAAAAGATCATTTTTCCATTCCCTCCGTAAGAAAACACCGTTCAGAAATACTCCTCTATCCTGTTCTTTTAGCCAAACATATAAATTATTTCAGAATTCATGTCGTGAACTCCCTACTTAATGCTTATGGATGATTCCAGAAACCCCTCCAAAGGTAAAAAATATAATAAGAAATATAGTTTAAAAAATGCAGATAATTCCCTCAAACTAAATAATTCAAAAAGAGAAGTTCTAAAGGGATAAAGGTCTAAGAAACGTTAAAATTTTCAACTTCAAAACCCATATTGATGAACATTTCCAGGAATGTTCTGAGCTTTCAATTCCCTCATCTGGTCGACTTTCTCAACCAACATATGACGCACCTTTCTTTGTTTACCATCACCTGTAATCATTATGAATACGCGGGCCCAGGGTGTTGTCATTGTGTATGCATTGTGTAGTTTGTTACTAGCTATCCTTTAGGCGTTGTTCTATCTTTTCAAATCATTGCTACCGCTGCATTGTTAGGGAAAATGACGTCATTTTGCACTGAAAAGCATTACTTCACTTACTAGTTCTCACCAAGCCACGTAAAATGTCTGAAAACAGAGCTCCTATGGTAACTTAACTGATCTAAAAGCACCCAATTTTTTCTCGCTCCTACTTCTTTTCTTTTCTCTTTCACAATGCATTTCACCATAACATTTGTCCGCAGCTCTCCGAATTTCAGCGCTGCATGAAATTTAGCTTTTAGGAGAAAAAGAGCTACATAATGAATCAAGTTGCAAAATATGCAAGGAATATTAAACGCAGACTTCTGGGACTTTCTTATGATGCCCACTTTGGATTGGTCTCTATCACTTAACCGATTGACTACCACACCCTTTTTCTCGTTTTTCTACCTTTCCCCAACTTCTGGCTCTTTTCTCGCAGAAAATTTCTATGAAAAAAATTTTGTGCAGATTTTTTACAGTCGCAGTGACTTAGAATTTTCATTCCCTCTGAGAAAACCGCTCCATCATTCGGACCTAGTGATCTCTCAAATGGGACAATGGGAAAAAGGCGCTCTGAGCAGTCCAGTTGCCAGCTACAGGGAATTCCACTTGGAAACCTTTTCCCATCCAAGCGACCGGAACTCTGCCCATTTTCACTTCCTTTTCTCCAGGAAATTGTTGAACATTAGAGAATCCTCTGCATTTCTCTTGAAATATTCCTCTCGCTCCACATCAGCCGCTTTCCCCCCCCCCCCCACAAGGAGATCAGCCCGAGAACGGCGTTGTTTACGAGTTGTATCCCCGCCTAGTGGTGTGAAATCTCAACGACTAAATAAGTTAGTTATGCATAAAAACTTGCGAAAGCGCTCCGCATAAATCGACATCATTAGCGTAGTGTGATTGCGTGTTGAAGGAGAAAATCAATTCGGAAAATCCTTAGAAACCACCATCCTCTTTCTCTTTGGAAATGTTTTTGAAAATTTATCAGTGCATCTATCCATATATAGCTGATCCTTAAGCTAAAGGTCCTAATGTAACCTGTACCTCTGTAATCCCACGCCAAACATAGCAGTACGACAGGAAACTCGAGCCATTGTTTATCTATTGACGTTTTGTTTACTTTCACTGGTGAAAAACACCAGAAATGCTATTCAGAAGCCCAAAAAATATTGGCATTTCTTGTCTTAATATCAGCGCGACATGCACATTATGTACGTTGTCGCGACTAGCGCCCTAGTTCCTTACTCCTTTCATAACAAGGATCATAATGGCTTTTTATTCTTTCTTTTTTTTTGTTGGAAAAACACAGGTTTTCGACACTTTTCACCAGTTTTCAATTTTATTTCTTTAGACTCCTGAAGCCGTTGGAGCCTTTCTGCCTGTGTGAAGTATTTGGACAGTCGCAATTCGCACTCGACTTGATCATCCTATAAGGAATCATATCCAAAGGCTTGTCTATAGAAAACGGTCCTTTTCTCACCACACTGCTTCTTGGACGCTTCTCTAGGGTATTTTTCACTAGTAGGCATAAAACCTTTCCCCCTCCACTCACCCTCCCCCTCATCTCCAAGGGAAGGATTCTGTGAACATTTCAAAATTGCTCTGTAAAACTTATAAAGTTTTAATATAGGCACTTCTTCAATTCCTTATTGTATCCATATTTAATTGGTTTTTTTATAGATTCGTTAAAACATATATCAAGTTTTTTTTTGCGAAAGTTTTGCTTGTTACGTCTCTCGTTTATCGGCAGCTCACCTAATCTATCCCCTTCCCCCCTCCCCCTCTGCCCCTCCACCAAGAAACATTTTTGCGTCCACTACTGGTATAATATAATACATACTTGTTGTTCATGTTTATAGCACTTATTATTATTCCATCGTTATTAGTTATCCACTGTCTTCTCATTTAACAAGTGATTAACTTTTCCTGAAGTTTTGTCTCTTAACATGATCTTCATCCTTTATCTAATCGATAATAAACATTACGTTAGGTTGCATTACATTATTTACCTCTGAAACCATCTAAAAATCATTGGTTTTAAAATATGTCATGTAAAAATTTTCTTAATGGTCACACGGCTGCTGCTTCTATGCTCCTCCCTCCTCAGCAGACGCAAACATACAGATTCAAATCAAATTCAAACTGAATTTCAATGTGTCTAAGAGGATTATTGGCAGGATTCTCGCCTGCAAATCCTCTGCAGGGTACGGCACCGCAGGAAAATTCCATTGAACAGTTCAGCACTCGACCCTTTCTTACATAGAATTGCCGTCGCTCTTCTTATTTTATCTGAAATTACACTTCAAGCAAACAGTTGTGACGTAAAAAAAACCTTGATGGAAGTTTGCAACATGTTCGCACTATGCATAACCCATGCAAACTTCTTGCAATATAAATCGATGCTGAAGTCAGGTCGTAGCATACGTTTCTTTTTAACAAATTTTTAAAAATTTTGAATGACAGGTAGAAAGAATTCATGTTTCATTTTCTACAGTTCCTTCATGGAAAATTTTCTTGTTCTTCTTGTAAGAAAAAGAAATTCAATGAAACTGGACGGGATTTCTTGGCGGTGACCTTTTTGGACCTCTTCTTCAAATCTCCAATCCTTGAACTCTTAGGCTTCCTTTCTAGCCTTTGAATTTCTCAATCCATACAAAACTATTTTTGAAGGTACATTACATATTTCTGAATGCTGTACGCAACATTTTTGCAAGAATATGCATCATGCATGAGTGATGAGCCCAACTTTTGATCTCATAGAATACTAGTGCAGATCCAGTTCTTGCGATCCATGAAAACTACTAGGGACTTAGTCATAGTGCAGAGATCATAGCCTCGTGAAGGTTGGGCGTAATCCGGGCGTAATTATCGCTCGGACCCAATAATCTCAGAGTGCGTGAGGGATTTGTCCTTGCCCATCGCATATCATTGCTACGGTCCCAGTTTTACTTCGTTTTGAATAAATTATGAATAATTATGAATTTAACAGAAAAAATAATAGCATTTATTTAATAAATGTAAATAAGTAAAAAATATGAGTAAATATAGCGATGTAAGATTTCAGATTTGACCAAAGCTGTTCTCAGAAAAGTAGAAGTCGTGATTTGCCTGGCCAGACATCTAACTCGGGATATTATTCCTGACGAGCAGTGTTTTAGATTACTATGTCAATCAGCTGTAAGCAGCGACGTTTGGCTGATCTTTGAACTTCTGAACTCCTCCGACACAGCTGATCTTCGAACTTCTGATGAATAAAAGCCCAATTTACTGGAATAACGTCCCTGGTTCCTTGGAAAACTTCAGTCTAGGAGAGCATCTATGCACACGTAGATGTAATCCATGTGATCCATTCTCCCCTAGTGGTATATAACCTCCAGAAAATTTTCTGGGAATTGAATCAGTTGAATTTATTTTTATTTGTTTTTGTTTATTGTGGTAAACCTCAGCTTTATTCACGCATTTACACTATTCGACTTTTTTCTCCTTGTTTTATTTCTAATTTTAATTTTTTTGTTTGATTTTTCCAAATCTAGCTTTCAATAATTCCTAGAATCAACTGCAATGAGCTACCAACTCCAATTGTTCTCAGTTTAGATAAGTACAAATCAATAAAATGGGTCAGTACAGCACTGCGAGGCTTCTAGCTTAAATTTATTGGGCGTTCCTGGTTGATACACCTTTGAGTATGAATTTAAAAAATAAACAAATGAATAGATGAATTATTATTCCCAGCTGTTCTTGTTCTTTCTTTTCGTTTCCCAGGAAATTTCACAGACTCTTTCATTCTCGTGCGTTTTCACCTACTGATACCCTGTTCATATTTTACGTAGCTCCCATTCACTGGATGTTCACGTGATCGGTACCTGAATAGTCATATTGCACTTGCCCCCCCCCCGCCTCACCACACCTATTGCACTATTTACTTCATCAAACCTTTGAATGACAACGTCCATCACATGTATGTATAGATACGTGTGTTGCCGTGGATCACCCTGTTGATCATCTCTCCAGTCTCTGAATTTTACAATAAACTTTTTTAATGATGTGGTATAAATATAACCATCTGGCTGCTTGGAGCTGGGGAACAACTGATAACGTGGGTTCCAGCGCGAAAGCTTGCCAAAAAAGGCGATAGGATAGAGAGACCTTTTATAGTAACACATGTATGTCCAATCTTTTGTATGCAAGCACCTCATAACATGAGGTTCTTTTTCCTTGAAGTTCGTGGTTTGAACTTTCCATTTCAAAATTCCAGGGTCTTCAGAGTGATAGGTTAGTTTTACCCCCGGCGTCCATTTTTCCTGTGCATTTCTCTGAAGATTATTTTCCTACCGATTCTATTTCCTCCTATCTTTCCACTTTTCTCTCTAATTTTAGGCATAGACATAAACTACATACATACCAGTGGCGGACGCAGGGGGGGGGGGGGGAGGGGCGGGGGCCCCCCAAGAATGGGTCGCCAAATTTTTGAAATTACTTCACAATACAAATAAAAATCTTATCTTTCAAATTATTATTGTGCCGACAAGGTTTGTTAGGTGGACAAATTTATTCTTCAGCCCGACGTTTCGACTCAATCGTCGTCTTCAGAGGCCTAAAAACTGCGAGCCAAAAGCTAAAAAAAACTGCGAGCCACTTCTAGGCCTCTGAAGACGACGATTGAGTCGAAACGTCGGGCTGAAGAATAAATGTGTCCACCTAACAAACCTTGTCGGCACAATAATAATTTGAAAGATTATATGGAAATGCCAAGGTTTAAAGAAGAAGGAACATGGAAGCTAAAAATCTTATATTAGTTCATTTTTGTTTATCTTTAGTATTATTATTAACATAATTTTTATTAATTATTTATTCCTCTTCTTTAGCGTTTGCCCCGTTCGTTGGTGAGGTCCACTTTCCCGATCTTCTGACGCCATTTAGCTCTATCGTGCGCCTGGTTTGGGTGGGCGCCCACATATCTCAGATCCGCATGCAGTGTGTCCAGCCACCGTTGCTTCGCGGCCACCGTTGCTGGCGCGCAGTACGTGGCCGTACTATCTAGGGCGGGTTTCGCGGAGCTTGTTAGCAATCGCGGCGATGCCGAACCGCTCTCGGATCTTTTCATTGCGTATGCGGTCCACACGCATGATACCAGCGATCAAAGGCTTTCTTCAGATCGAGGAATGCTAGATGCAGTGGCTTCTGTTTCTCTCGATGTTTCTCGATCATCAGTCGAGCCGCATGGATTGCACCCGTAGTTCCGCACCATGGAAGAACCCACACTGTTTCGCGGTAACTCGGATGATATCGCGTATTCGGCCGTCGATAATGCGTTCGAATATACGTTCATAATATGAGACAGTAGACGCATTGGGCGATAGTTTAAGCAATCCGCACGGTTGCCTTTCCTCTTCCAGATCGGGATAGTGGTACTCCTCTGCCAATCCAGAGGGGTCTTCTTCTCTGCGGTGATCTGGTTGAAGAACGACGTCAGCCATTCAACTGAGTTCCAACTTCTCGACTTCCATAGTTCCACCGCTATAATTTTCCGCAAGGAAACTACGCATTGGCTGCAGTAATGGCAAGATATCTGCCCTCTTTGTCGTCACTGTTTCCAAGCTTTTTGAAGCTTTTTATGGTATCCTGAACAGTTGTTCGGTGCAGGGAGAAGCTTTCACGATGTACCCCACAGATCTTCAATCCCTATGCAGTTGAATACTGGCACTGCTCATGACGTTGGAGGCAACCATCGCGAGATAACTATTACTTCGAAACAAAAGATGAGGAAGTAATAGGAAAATGAGGAGAGAACGCGAAAAAAATAAGGAAGACTCACAGAAATGGGGGGTGCACGAGTAATTTTCGGCCACCTGGAGTAATTTTCAGGTCTGTTGTTATCCACGCGCCAATAATATGGATACTCTACAATAGACTACGTTGAATGGCGACATACGTAGTACATAGTACTCATTCGTTATCGTCCTACGCTTGCTTTGTTCAGTCTGTTAGACCTGGGGAGCTACGTCAAGGGACACTGGACCTGAAAATAAACAATCGCTCAAGCGTTGCCGAAAAACGTCCGCTGAAAAACTTCAACCTGTCTGGAACGTTATGGATAAGGCGAAAACTCCTGTGCGATTCTTCCCAGTTTTGCATTTCGACTTCTCTTTGATCTCCTCTTCCGAACAGCAAAGCAATAACTAAAAAAACCAACTGAACTAATTAAAACTAACTAGACTATATTCATCTATTATTTATTTATTAGCTAATAAATAAACTAAACAACAGCGAGCAACAAGCAACAACAAGTGAGCAGTGAGAATTCTCGTAGATTTGCATTATTCGCATTGCATTTTTTTCATCTCTGACTCTCTTCAGATATCAACTGCTTTGTCATCGCATTGAATCGAGGCGGTAGATATTCTAAAAGATCCTCTCTTACTTTTCCAGTGACAGAAGCATAGTACCGATTTAAGAAAGGGGAATATTGAAAAAAAAAGAAACAAAAATATACGGAACCACTGAAGGTCTAAATATAGCAGAACATTTCAAGCCCACCTATCTTTCCACTACTTGAGGTTACTTCCCAATCTTATAATGTTTACTCGCCTAGTACGCAACTTTTCTCACTATGTGTTGCATGTAGTTATGAAAATGTAACTGAAATTCTAGATTTAGCTCGTTATTACCTCATCATTATTCCTATCTCTGGTTGTCTTCTTCTCACCACAAAATGCCGCTGAAAAAGTTCAACTGAACCGGTTGCTCAGATGATATTTGCAAGTTAAATCGATTAGACACATCAATCTGAGCGTAGTTCTCCAGCGTTTCTATGGTTCAGTTCACAGTTTTCCGTGGCCTTTTAGCAGTTTATTTGCTTATTTGTTTATTTGTAGCACTGTATGTTCGCCAAAGAAATAACAAAGGGGGGTGAGGTCAGCACTGCTATATTTTGCAGTAAAACAAAGAGTATACAACAGGAACAGGTTAGAAAAACATCAGAAAAAAAAGAGAATAACAAAGTTAATAAAAGTACGCCTCTAAAGGGGCTTTCATACATTTGCCGCGACGGCGCCGCCGCCGCCGCGGCAAAAGTGGGTGCGCGGCAAAAGTTGCCGCCGAGCGGCATGCCGCGCTTTCACACAAACGTCGCCCAGCGACAAAATACCCCCTCGACCATTCCTTGCCGCTTGCCGCTGGGCGACGTCGCCGGGCGGCGCCGCGGCAAAAAAGTAAACAAGCTCTTGTCGCGGCGACGTCGCCGCGGCGCCGCCGCCGCGACGTCGCCGGCCTATGCTTAACCATGGGCGACTGCCGCCGCGGCAAATGTATGAAAGCCACTTAAGCTTGCTAAAAGATGACGCTATTCTGCGACATTCTCATAGGGTACAGCAAACTCAAGAAATCCGTCACTGCACTATATGCGTAGGGCGGATTTATGGTCATTAGCACTGGAAACTCTAGTCTTACCAACCAGTGGGTAGCATGTTATCCATTACTACGATATGGTTTATATTGTCTTGGTTATCGGGCCCTTAATAGCTCAAACATAACACATGGTCCCTGAACGAATTCTTGTCCATATCGCATCATAGATTATGAAGAGAAAACTTCCATCTCTCCATTGAAGATGCTGTCCTTTAGCCTGTCAGAGCCAACTTCACCAGTTGTAAGAAGAAGATGTGGTAAGAAATGATGTGAATTCAAAGTTTCGATCCGAAAAGAAAAAAATCCAATTGAATGAATGAATGGGATGGATGAATGAATGAATGAATGAATGAATGAATGAATGAACGATTGAATGAATGAATGAATGAATGAATGAATGTGTCGCAAAGCGATCACTCCTATCAGCAGGAAGGCGGGGGCACCATACCCGTGATCGTGCCTTGGATGGCTGTGATCTGAATTTGACCACATCCGCTCAATCGGCTATCGATAGTTTCGGCCACTGCGCGGCCTCAGTTTTGGCACGAGAACCCTCACCCTGCGCGGGCTCTTCTCTTATCATTCCTTTATTGATTGTTTTCCGTTATTGCATCCATTACATTGTTTTCTCCTGTTGCATCTATTACATTTATTCAGTATCACTATTACGTGAAAACCTTTTTTAGTTCTTGATCTCTAATTGCCATTCTTCTTATCCGTTAACCGTTTACCGGAATCACTTCACTCAATGTTAATATCAGAAATAATAAACTCCTTATGATTCATGTTAAATCTCATCTCATATGTGGTTTTTCCTCATATCATTTTATCGATAATTTAATTTCAACTTCTACCGATTGTTTCTGTTGCGTGTGGCACTGGATGGTCAACGGAGCACATTGACCTGTCGATTCGCGACAGAATGAATGATTGAATGAATAAATGAATGAATGAGTGAACGATGAGTGAACGAATGAACGAATGAATGAATGAATGAATGAATGAATGAATGAATAAGTAAACGGATTGAATGGTGGATAAATAAATAAATAAACAAATAAAGAAATGAGTGAACACACATTTACCCTTTTTCAATACTTTTCTCTAACAATTTCAACTTTGTGGACACTGCTATACTTGGTGCAGGTGCCCAATGAGAGCCAAACAGACTTTCTTGACATGTTGGGAATGTCCAATCACAAAAGGCGTCCACTTCGTGGCTAGTTATAGGAGGGAACTTGGGCTCGATAGAACAAGCTAATTCAAACAATAAATAACATAAAATAGTAAATGTTTGCTACACCTGTGAGATGGTTCATGAAACGCCGCAAGATTACCTAACGCCACCTGGGTATAGGATCCGCCTGGAAAGATGAAGTGATGTTTTGTACGTTGGATCACCTTGCAAGTTATTCTTCATCCCACATTCCCAAGCCTTCACCACTTCTATGTCGCTCTTTCCCTTTCACCCTCATTTCCAGAAACCCCTCAGACTCTTTCGTCATCGACTCCGCCCTATTCATTTCAACGAACGCTAGGAAAAACCTTATAGCACAGACGCTCCTTCATGGTTTTCATGTGAAAATTTAATAACTGCCCGTATAAGAAAACCAGTAATTATTTGAAGCCCTTTACGATGGCGAACAGAAGGAACGCACTTCTTTTTTTAGCATATTTCAACTTATTCTGACAGAGGGCTCTTATCTGAAATTTCATTGGATTAGTATTATAATGGTTCTTGACATCAAATATGTGAGTATTTTTTCCTGGAAAATTGCAGGAAATGTTCTAGAGATACCTAAAACCCTCCCTTCCCGTGTTTGGAGCAATTTTGTCTCACATTTTAGTGCTTCTCCTTAGAATCCCTCCTCAACCCCGCCCCCGCTTCTCCTTCCTTACCAAAAAAAAAGATTTTTTAATCAAGTCTTTTAGTGCTCCATGCTCTTAAGCAACCAATTTTCTTCCTAAACGGTTATTCGTTTTCTCTGATGAGTATTACCCGAACAAGCGCGCATATTTCTTCCTACACATGCTCCTCAATCCACCTCTTAGAACAAAAATCAATTCATAGTTGTCTCGACGTCACCAGAAGTGAAATGCTCGCAGATGCAGACAATAGGGACGTTGAGACGTTTTTGCGCTCTCCAAAAAGACTAAATGAAAGGCATGGACGTCAACGAGTAGAAAATGAATGCGCGCCGACAATTCCATGCACGCAGCTCTTTATCCTCGCTTCAATTCCGCTACGGCTCTCTGATCTAAGAGAGAGCCTTCGCTGGCTCAGCCCAAAAAAAGTTGGGCCAGCAGCGAGAATTCCCGGGAAATTTCCAACGCATTGGCTGGGATTCACAAGCAATAGCCGAAGGACCGGAAAATTCCTGTTTCTGCCTTTAAAACAAACATTCTCGGATCTGAGAAATACAATAATCCTTAGTTAAAACGTTCTCTCATTCTTTACCTTCAGTTTTTTTTTTTTCAGAGAGCTCACATTTCTTTTTTTTTCCTGCTTTGAGCGATGAGCAGGGGAAAACTACTTGCAAGGGAATCCCCCAGAGCTTCTCCCTAGAGATGATTCCTGTTTGAGTTTCTCCCTAGCGTTTTATGTTGCGCTGTTAGCGACACGCTTGCACTTAGAAACATTGATGTAACAGGAAAACGCTTGAAATAGATTGTTTGCTAAAATTAGGAATTACCTGAAAAATTACCTGCAAAGGTAAGGCAATAGGAGAAAAATTCTTGGCAAATAATCGTTTTCAGTGCCAATTTCTCTGCGTCTCCACGGAGAAATCTCTTGCCTTTCTTACCCAGTCGTATTTCCTTACTTAACTTCTGCATTTAAATTCTTCCCTCCTATCTACTATATTTTCTTTTTTTTTTTCTTCAAAGTGCGCGTGACAGGAAGCCATGTCTGCAAATGCATCAAACGACGTCAATTTTGAATATTAAAACCATCTGCTGGCGTTGATGACTTTAATTTAGCGAACAACTGAAAAACTTCTTCGCTCAAATGCTAGCGGCTGAAAATGCCAATTATGACGCAACTACGTCCAATGCGCAAAAAGAGGCGTATCATGTAAAGTCTGTAAGCTCAGAGAGGACCAATAAAGTGACGTTGTCTGCAATTACGACCTCAACACGGTGTTGGCCTAGTGGTCTAATTTTTATGCTTTTCCTCTAGGTTTTGATGTGTATGTGGTGTGATTCCTTCAATTGATAACCTTAAATTTTCCCTACTGCCACTTAGTAAAATCTCCTTTCAGACGCATCCTGCGGCGTCCTTCCGTCGATGGAACCAATGAGGTCGTAATCACAGACAACGTCACTTCATCGGCCTTCCCTGAGCTAACAGATTGTGATTAGCGCTCTACGGTCACCGTGACTTTTTGTAGGCTTTTCCCGCTGACGTAAGGCGAGCCAGATATGCAGGCATGGACTCGCTTTTGACTGATTGCCAGCTTGTAAAAGAGGAAATTGGCAATTTTCCAGGATTTTTCCTTCACCGCATAGAAGGCAAAATGTGAATGGTGACGTTTCCTTACTCGGCAGATGATTTTGGTATTATCATTCTTTCGCAGTAAATCTACAAGTACTGAGCGGAAATGTTATGACTTGTTAAGGTTCAATCTTTATTGTTTTTATCTCATAATGGCATACTTACGTAATTAATATATGAATAATAATATTATTTGATGAACCATGTCAAATAGAGGAGTAGCGTCATAATTTAAAATTTCAAGGCCCGTAATTAAATGCGACATGATTTAGTTTTGCGTATGAGCGCTGAAAAGCCGATAAAATAAATGTGTCGTCGAAATGCCACCGAAAACAAAAGCGGGCATGGGAAACCAAATGAAAATTGACCTACTATTTTGGAAATCCCGAATTTAATGGAGGTAAGTTCAATGGAACGTGGCAGGCGGCATAAGGAAAGAATGCAAGAATGCATCCATTTACTTCCCTGCTCAATTTTTCATCTGTAATCGGTGAAATTTTCAAAAATTATCGCCTGAAAAAAACATCAGCTAGAGATTTGCAAAATTGCAGAAATACTATAAATAAAATATATATATAATAAATATAAAATAAAACGCTTGAAACTATGTAAAAAGCTAGAAATGAAACGCATTTAAACAAGACAGACCAATTGCTGCATGAGTGTGCCCCGCCCATTCATTGACTGGCCAATAGCACTATGAGAAGTTGTTGGTTCACTTGTTCGCCGACCAATAGCTCCCAGTTTTCTTCTCATTTATGTTGCCAGGCCCCGTCGAAGGAAATGGGCCGCTGCTTTTTGCCATCGAAAGGGCGTGGCAATGCGGTGCTGTCTTTGGCCAGCGTATAAGTGGGCGTGGCACTTCTAACCTACTATTGCTGTATTTCATTCTAAGGCTAAAACACGTGTGCATATGTACTTAGGTGCGTATTTCCTTGCAAATTTTAATGCATTTAATTTCTAGTGTTAGTATGAAATGATGGATGAAAGGAAGACAAAGGTAATATCACGTCACACATGCGTATGTCTACTTCAAATTATTGGATTTCTAAACCAGGCATACATAGTAAGTATTTAGACATCGTCCCACCTCAGAATCGTTTTTGAGATTTCCTCATAGAAAGGATCTCCAGTAGCTGCCGATCACAGTGGTATATGTGATTCCGTGAAAAACTGCCAAAAACCCCGTTTCCAGATCTTATTGTTGAGGAGCTCGTGGGCGGAGCCCTCATGCACTCCTTCGCTTGTCATGCATGGAGCGCAGTTTCTATTCTGATAGAAAGTGAGTGAGGAACTCTCAGGAGAATTACGAATCTCCCCAGAAATTGCGCTTGCGGCAGTGAATTATTCACACATTACCTTGGCACCGCCCCTCGGCTCCGCCCACATTCTCCCCAGAGTCAGGCTCGAAAAAGGGTTTTTGGGCAGTTTTGTGCCAAATCACATATACCATTGTGTTCAGCAGCTTCTTGAGATTCTTTTCGCATGAAAATCTCGAAAACTAATTGGAATCGAAATAAAAAATAGTCTGTAAGGCGATCATTGGACTGTGGCCAATATCCTTTTTATCGATTAATCTTCGCATAGGGAAGTCGTTTCCAAGAAAATATGTCCCTAGTGCTGTATCTTTTCCAGACTTTCCTGCTAGAAAACCATGTGAGCGGGTGAAACCTGCCGCACACGATTCACACATGCAGAAATAGCGGAAATTAATGCGTGGCGCAGCGCAAAAGTGCAGCCGCACCGGACGCAGTTGCTCGCCCGCGCGGCGGGTAAACACCTTGGTGGATAGTGCGTGAGCGGGCCAGAAACCAGCGTGATAACTCACCGCGGGAAATTCACCTCGAGTCACGGCACACGAGGTGTTGGTGTCTCGTGGTGTCCCCTTCACAGGGCCCACAGCGGACTCAACCTATCGACTCTCGCGTTACCCGCGCCTCTACCGGGATAACTCAGTTAGGTTTAAGAACGGCTCCGGCTCGAAATTCACTTATTCTCTGTTCGCTCACGAATTTCCTGAGAAGCGCTTCTATGCTTTTTTTCTGGATTCTCCACAGGTCTCCATGCACTCTATGCTTTATCAAGTTAAAGAACTTCTCTACCGTATTCTTGGCACTTTTCAAAATCCAGATGTGGCAGCCCTCTCACGTTCCCTAGGGCACTCTCTGCGACGCCCTCCACGCTGTGTAGCAATAAAAATGGGCGTGGCCCGGCAATGCTCTCATTGGTCAATTGTAATTATACATTGTAGCAATTCTCTTGCATTCGGTTGCATCTTTTATAATATTACCCGTGAAACCGATTTTTTTCTCTTATACTTCATCATTGGCAACCCTTCCGCCATACAACACCAAAAAAGGGCGTGGCCTGTCCACGCTCTCATTGGCCAGTTCCCATAATGGTGGATTTACGCTGCACTTAGTGATGCTCTTTTGATCTTTCCAAAAAAAATTCTAAATAGTAGTATTACAGCATTATAGTTTTGTAGTATTATATTTCTAATGCATTAGTAGAGTTACTATTGCATCAAATAATATATATTTCCTCAACAGCCACCACAATAACTCATCCACGAACATTTTTTCGCTCGGCTTCTTTAATTTCCACTGCCTTAAACATTTGCTGGATCACATTTCAATTGCCAATAGGCTCTATTCCATGTTTGCATAGTTTCTGCATTTACATGCAAGCACATATGACTACAACGTTTTAAAACTTCATTATCATTCTCTTCGTTTATGTTTGCGTGTTATGTTTTTTTTTTGTGGAAAAGTTAATATGTAATTTTCCATGCATCACGACATTTAAAAACGTCAACCATTCAATGGGCAATAATCATTATAGTTTTACTTTGATATTCTAAGCAACTGATTACTTCTTTTCATTCATCCCATTCATTCATTCATTCATTCATTCATTCATTCATTCATTCATTCATTCATTCATTCATTTATTCATTCATTCCATTCATTGATTCATTCCATTCCATTCATCCATTCATTCATTCATTCATTCATTCATTCATTCATTCATTCATTCATTCATTCATTTATTCATTCATTCCATTCATTGATTCATTCCATTCCATTCATCCATTCATTCATTCATTCATTCATCCAATTCATTCATTCATTCATTCATTCATTCATTCATTCATTCATTCATTTATCACATTCATTCGTCACATTCACTCATTCATTCATTCATTCATTCATTCATTCATTCATTCATTCATTCACCCATTCATTCATTCATTCATTCATTCATTCATTCATTCATTCATTCATTCATTCATTCACCCACTCATTCATTCATTCATTCATTCATTCATTCATTCATTCATTCATTCATTCATTCATTCATTCATTCATCCTATTCATTCATTCATTCATTCATTCATTCATTCATTCATTCATTCATTCACACCATTCATTCATTCATTCATCCAGTCATTCATTCATTCATCGCATTCATTCATTCAATCATTCATTCGCTGTATCACACATGAAAACCAGCCCCATAGCTTAGAATTTGGGCCAGAAACCCAAAATCCAATGCAAAATTTCACGAAGAGAGCAAAGCTTTGTTTGCACTTTGATTTCTAGTCAACTGATCTTTCCGATCCATCTCGAGCCTTTTAATTTTTCGTCGCTGCTGCATATTCAATTTCAGGCCGTTTGATTTCTAGATTTTCGTAATGAACACCCCCCCCCCCTTTTTTTTTCTTTACCTTAGTTAGGGAAAATAGAAAATTCATAGAGCTTATTCACTTTTAACCTAACAAAACTGCGTAAGGAGCCTCGATACCAGCGAAAAAGCAGTTGTCTCATCATAGTCTTTGGCTGTTGCCCAAAAACACAGTGAAACAGTCATAACTGACTCTATTTACATATTTCAGCCATTAGTCATTAGTCGTCACGATAGTCATTAGTCCTTTTTTTATTATCTGATAGTTTTTGAGAGAATAAATCAGTCCAATACACACGTACGCGCTCTGCTTTTTCATTTCTGGATTTTGTGCCTGTATTTTTAAACACACAGGAGCGCTAAGAGGTGTGGTTTCCTCCTGATTCCGCCGCTTCCTTCTGGAACGTTTCTAATTACCGGTCTGGGTAAAATAGCTACCCATGAAAGTCTAAGAAACGGGAACACAGCGACTCAATGATGAAATGCCCGCATTCTCCAGGAATGGCATATGGGAACTTTTCCATCCATCCGCTCGGGCGGGGGAAGGAGGTGGTGAAGGTTCCCATTGTTCTCATTAATACTTACTTTTTACTTAAAAAAATCGTTTACCTAGCAGAACGGCTTCCTAAGAATGTTCATCACAAATGATTTTACAGCTGCTAGGAAAAAACTCCTTATCACACTATTTTTTACAACGTTTTGATTCAAAAACTTATCAGTTTGAGGGAAGACCCTATAAAAAAATAATTTCCCAGCGGGAGATAAAATGAGAGTAAGAGAAGAATGAGTAGCTGTTTTCTACTATTTAAGGGAATGGAACCCCAACCCATTCTAGTCATCGAAGAAGGTGAAGAAAGAAAATTTAAAAAAAGGAGAAAAATCTGAGGGAAAGAAGTAAGGGAGGAAAGAGAAAGGGTGACCGGCTTGCAGCTTCAGAACTTGAAGTAACAAAAATAGTTGAACTAGGCACATAGTTAAGTGCATAGGTTCAACATCTGTATCAAAATTTCTCGCAACTCTCCAGTTCTCCCCCACCCCACCCTCGCCCGCACCCCTTTCCACCCCTGATAAAGGGACAGCAAGTCCTTCCAAATTACAATATCCCACCTGCTACTAAATTTAGCTCCGGCAATTTTGGTATTTCAGTCGTCAGAATTTCCCACTTTTCTATTACATAATGAAGCACTACCACACCTTGGATCAGCTGATAAATACCCTTGGCCACCCAGTGGATGCCTCGGGTCTCCCGGTAAACACCTTGGACCGATCTGCTTTAAATGCGCCTTTGGAGTGCATGATTTCACTCCAAGCCGCCAGGATCTCATCATAATCAGATTCTGCGACAAAAATTAATAAAAAGGAAATTGGCAGTACTGTATCCAGCTTTTTTCGCTAATCACTCCTCGTATTGAGTAAGCATACCCTCAATCATTCTTTTATTACCTCCATATTTTTTACGATGATCTTGAATGAGTAGGCAACCCATCATGGTTATTTTAAAGTCGGGTCCGACAGCCACTGCAAATGGGCGCCGGCGGGCGCCGGCCGTCGCTACCCTCCGGCGTCCCGGTATTAATGAGCTATGCTATAAATCACTCGAGCTTGGGAGAAAGCGAAGAAAAATACAATTTTAGTCCATACAGTGCGTATCATAATTATAGACGCACCCCCAAAATGACGATATCTTTGCTTCAAACAAACTTTTTACAAAAGTTATGGCCACCAATCGAATCAGCATGTGCAAATACCCTAGTTTACGAAGTTTTAGTCAGAAACGTCGAAGAGCAAGACTTTTCCGGCAGCTGACCCTTCTTTGGACCGTATCATAATTATAGACGCACCTTGAATAAAAAATAAAAATTCCACATCTTTTGGAGAAAAAATCCCGTTTCAATAGCGCAATGAGTAGCCGTAAGTGTGCTATGAATAAACGCAAGATGCCACGAGGATTGATGCTTTCTGAGGCCGAGCAGGAGCGGATACGAGCACTACACGCCGCAGGACTGAGCAACCGCAGGATCGCCGAGCAACTTGGCCGCTCTTCGAGGACGATCGACCGATTCGTGGAGGATATGGACGCCTACGGGGAGAAGAAGAGATCTGGAAGGCCTAGGAAGCTGTCTCAGCAGGACGAACGTCGTATAGGGCGGCTCGTTTCGAACAGCATGATCTCCACCAACCAAGTTCGAGCCGCTCTATCGACTCCTGTGTCTAGGATGACGGTCTGGAGGTCGATAAATCGGAACAGCAACATCGTCCGTTGTCGTCTTCGGCCCGCTCCTAACCTTACCGACGCTCACAAGGCTGCCCGGATCGAGTTCGCTAAAAAGAATATGGCGACGGACTGGTCAAAGGTATGGGAAAAATTCCCGAGACTTCCAGGAACTCATTTGGGTGTTCAGGTGATCTTTTCTGATGAGAAGAAGTTCAATCTCGATGGGCCAGACGGATACGCATATTATTGGAGGGACCTCCGGAAGGAGCCGAGGTACTTCAGCAAGCGGAATTTCGGAGGCGGCACGGTGATGGTCTGGGGCGGCTTCTACCAGGGAGGGACGCTCGAGTTCGCCTTCATCTCTACCCACATGAACTCCGCCGACTACCAGGATATGCTGCGCATCCATCTTCTGCCATTCCTCGCCGACCACAGCGAGGAGAGCTTCACTTTTCAGCAAGATAATGCCGCTATCCATGTCAGTCGCTCTACAAAAGAGTGGTTCATGCGGCACGATGTGGCAGTTATGGACTGGCCTGCCTGCTCCCCTGACGCCAACCCAATGGAAAATCTCTGGGGTATCCTGGTTCGTGACATCTACGCTCAGGGAAGGACGTTCTCCAACGCTGAAGACCTCAGAGAAGCGATCGCTCGTGCGTGGAACCGCCTGGATCCCCAAGTCCTCAGAAAACTAGTCGAGTCAATGCCAAATCGCATTTTCGAAATCATTTCTAAACAAGGAGGACCCATAAATTATTAAATTATTATTGTTGTTTGCTCCATATGATAAAATTGTTGAATTTCAAAAGTGCGTCTATAATTATGATACAGTCGAGAAAAGGGTCAAGTGCTGGGCGAGCCTTCTCCTCCCACACATCTGGCTGAAATTTTGTTTAGTGGGGTTTTCGGGCACACTGAATCGAGTAGTGATCATAGCGTATACCGAAATTAAGTATGGAACCAAAAAATCAACATTTTTGGGGTGCGTCTATAATTATGATACGCACTGTAGTAGACAGAGTGCAGTGGATATGTTAAGGCTATAAAGCAGGGGACCATTTTCACAACTTTCACGTTTTTTCATTTTTGTGATTTTCATGGGGAAAGATTTCTGAATACACAGTAAGCGAAGCCAACTCTTCCATTTTCTGCTATAGTACACTGCTTCGCGAATACAAAAATGGCCGTTATTCTTCTATAGATGGACACAGTACTTCAGTTATCCCATCTGAATAATAAAGCTCATCCAATTCGGGATCCTCAGAAATAATTGAAATCCGTATACATTGTTCCATATCCATTGCGAAGTAGTTCTACCGCTGTCATTTATTCTTCGTGGAGCAGTCCTTCACGGCGGAGTTACTCTCTCCCGGTTTCCCTCAACTTTGAAAAAGTGGTTTTTCACTATTACTTACACTATTACTATTACTTACACTTACACTTATCGTAGTTTATCTTCGAAATTTATGCAAAACGTTGCCGGATGCCTTCCTGGACTACCCGAAGGAGATCACGGGGGACGTTCCAAGCAGTGAACCCCAAACACTGCGATACTTAACTCTGGATCTCCAACGGAGTGGAACCAGCGATAGGGACAGATTGCAATCTGCCACTCAAACCACTGAGCCATCCGGGCTACTTTTTATATTGGAGTTTGTTAGATAACTGCAGCAGTCTTAGGCAGCATACTATATGTATTTGCAAAACGGGGCACAGGGTAGGATTCGATCCCCTGACCACCACAACGTCGATCATTCGCTCAACCCACTGAGCTATGCGCGCACGCGATGCAACATACAAATAGTGTCCAATCTTACTTACACTTACACTTATCGTAGTTTATCTTAGAAATTTAGGTGAAAAGGGAGTTGGGTGGGACCACTCCTGTGAAGCCTAAGCCTAAGCCTTAAACCCATTCTTAAGCATAGGGTTAGGCTTATCTACCCTGTCTACTATGGACTAAAATTGTATTTTTCTTCGCTTTCTCCCAAGCTCGAGTGATTTATAGCTCATTAATACCAGGGCGCCGGAGGGTGGCGGCGGCCGGCGTTCGCCGGCGCCCATTTGCAGTGGCTGCCGGACCCGACTGTACCTTTGTTAGTCTGTCTCCTTTTTACCGTTCCTCCTCAATTTTTTTTCTAGCTGACTTTTCGTCAATTTACCTTTTTTACCTTTTTCATTTTTCTATTTTTACTCCTTCCTCATGCGCAAGGTCAACTGTCTACATAGACATAAACGTATAGATTTTCAACCTGTGGTAAACGGACATTCCTTGAGATTTCCCACCATTTGGGTAATATGCCCTTGGTATTTGAGCGTCCATACAGGCTCTTGGATTTTCGCAACTTTGATATTTAAGTTCCGAGTTTCTTGCCTTGAGGCTTTGTTTTTCCAAGGTTTCACACCTGTCACATCGTCACTTTCTTTGAAAGCACCTGTCTATACGTAGTTGGTGAAAATTTCATATCCTCCATAAATGGTAGGTTTACAACAAAAAAGCGTGTTTGACCGTAAAAGTCCACAGGCCCAACAATCATTTTACCTAGTCACTCCCATCTGCAAGTGCTAAACCTCATTTCCTTCCCAATTTCCTGGCCCAAACCGAACTTTTCCGTGAAATTTCGTTTGCGTGGCGTCAGCAAATGTATATGCCGCATTTTTTGCTGTTATTTCAATATCGTTCCGTAAGCACATGCATTTCTAAGCACGGAAACCAATACCTTCCATGCAAACAGCGGACTTGTCCAGAGCGCTGGTTCTTGTGCTCCCCCAAGGTATTCGGGACAATTTACTGCCGAACACGCGCCTTATCGCGGACGTTTTCGCTGCTGAAACTGGGCAAAAACGCCGCCGAACATTCACTATCTTATCGCCGACGCCTCCCATATAAGAAGTGCTCCATTTCACCTTTAGTTGTTCCAGCGATTGAGCTGTATATGGCTCGTCCTCGTTGAATTTTGCCTCATCTGCTAAAAAAAAACGACCGCTTCCTGTTGGAGAGAGTATTTATAAAGCACCGTATTAACGGGGGAAACTTGGGCAAATAAAAATTCAAAGCAAATTATTTTGTACTTTGAGCAGTTACCAGTTGCCAGCACTAGTCTATAAGTACTTATTTACTAATTAGTACTTGTTTCATTATTTATTTAGGATTTTTTACTTATTCGCAACCTAGAATCCCCTATAAACACCTTTTTCTTGTCCGAAGAAGTACTTTCGAACGTACTGAGATTTCTTTCGTTAGTTTCTCTGCGTCTCCATGAGTCATGCGATCTGTCGCAAACCCGGCTGCCTCCCAAACCAGTTCGCCAATTTGTATCGCATCTGTTGCCGTTAAAGATTTCTTATTATTTTCCATACTATTGATTTCCCAACTTTTCCAATGGCTAGAAGGGAAAATTCTCATTATCTAGCTGAAAGTCTACTGAGTTCAGATATTTATGCTGCTGTTGTGCTGCAGTTGTGCTGCGAACGCCCCGCCTAGTACCACTCCTTTATTCTTTGACAATAACCGTATTAGTAAACTTTCACACCTATTCCTAACATTCTTACAATCATTATAGAGTTATTAATTTCTTTTCATATGCGCACCCAAAGAGTTCGAACGACTTTCTACCGCTATCGTGCTGCTATTCTGCTGCAACTGCCTTACCAAGCAGTTCACTCTCACTCTTTTAATTCTAGAATACTCCACCGCACAGCCTATCACGCTGATCTTTCCAAGGAAACAGCTATAACGTAAACGTTGATCGTTTCATTCAAGTGAAAATTGGAGAATCATGACAGCAACTGCTGCAAAGCTACTGCCAAACTGCTGGTATTTTGTTGCTGTTCTCCATCAACATTCACTCATTTAGTGCATAAAAACTGAAAGACCCTCATCGAATACAACTAAATATAACACCTAGTGGTTTTCCCTGCGTGAAGGACTTATATTTCACCTTGATTCCTCCAAAAATCCTCGCTCAATTCGAATCACAGCAAGGTAAAATTCTCTTGTGCTGCTATTGTACTGCCTTTGTGCTGCTACACATGTAGTAACCCTCTTCGTCTTTTAAGCTCTCTACACACCGACTTTTTGCACAGATCCCTATGTTTTTGTATTGTATTTACTTTCACTTTTGTTTCTTATTTTGTTGTACGCTCCAATGCATATCAGCAACTACTGCCATACAACTGCTAATGTGCTGCAGCACTGCCTTGCTCTCAATTCGTTGGCTAGATCTCAATCGGCTTTCACCTAGCACTAACCTATGCGTCCTCCACTTGATGACCTATAAAAACCGGAGGTCGCCTGAATAAGCGCCGCAAATCAACGGAGTGGGGATTCATTCGTGCTCTTTAGCCCCTTACCCATTGTTTTTTGATGGTTTAGTTACCCAACGTTGTTCTCCTAACTGATCAATGCGCATAAATTTCGCCTAAAGTCTTGTGATGTCGTTTCTCCTCTGCTTTTACCTCTATCTCTGTAATTATTGGCCTGTTCTCTGCCGCAGATTCGCATGAAGGGGAGTGGAAGCAGGGAGGGGGGGGGGCGTGTTAGGGAAGAGAGTGGGGCCTTTCCAAAAAAAGAGGACCAGACGGCTTGAATTTCAGAGGTAGGGTTACGAAAAATTAATTTTAAACTTAGATAGTTAGAAATTCGAAGAAAATTGGCTTTTAAAGGTCTAGCTATTTCATAAACATTAAAAATTTGTGGGCCATTTCGAATAGGGTGCTCTCCTCCCCCCCCCCCCCTTCTCACCCTCTCTCCCAGCGACATATTTACCCCAATATATTTATACATTATATTATATTTGTTACACCTATGATATTTTCATATTTTATTTGCCTGTACGTCTATAAATATAAATTCTTTTTATTAAAATTCATTTTTAAATGATTCCCGCGCTCTATTTCTGGAAACCATTCCACTTCCAACCTCATAATTTACTAGTATTTATTATTCACTTATCAGTATTTTCACTCTAGCTCCACTTCTAAATTTGAGCCTGTGCCCAATTTTTTAAAATCTCTTTGCTTCTGCCAAATCCTCGCTCCTGAAATGGACGTAATCAATATGTATGAACTGCATTGCGCTCATCAAGGAAGCCCGAGCAGATCACAAAAAGGAAGGGCGATTTCTGCATCTGTTAACGAAACATCTAACTTCCAGGACAATGGCAGGACATACTGCCACTGTTACACCATTGTGGTATCTCAGGCCATTGCCTTCGTGGATTCTCGATTTTTCTAATATGCCCTAACATTTCCTAATAATTGAAGTTAACAGAATAAAAAGCTCATTCCTCGTTTCTCTGCTGTATCCCATCATCGCATGCTATTTCTCAAATCACTTCAGAATTGATGGTCCTGTCTGGGAAACGCGTTCTTACCGTTGTCTCCGGCGCATCACGAGGAATCGGTAAAGAAATCGCTGTTCAAGTCTCAAAACGGGTTGCGCCTGATTCAGGTGAATTGAGCATGAATTCCACAGTTACGACCATAGCCAGAAAAACATAAACATGCTTATTTACAGTCTTTCTTCTAACTGCACGAAATGAAGCTACTTTACTACAAATCAAACAGGATATTCTCAGCAGGTATCTCTTTATGTTCGCGTTTTCCAGAAATTGTAGGATTTTTGATGGTTAATCCGAGGTCTTGTGATCCTAGGCACGTACATCTTACAATATGCAGTGTATAAAGCAACAAATCCTCTCACTAAAAATAAAAATAAAAATAATTTTAGAAATAAAATTTAGATCCCAAGGCAGAAAAGGAGACCTCTGAATTTCAGCTCAGAAAAAGCTCAAGTATGGATAGTTGTCTGTGATATGGGTTCATTCAATGACGATGCAATCAACACTTTCAAAGAGGTTCTTGGAGAAATCAAAGGTGGGATTTGGATTTGCGATTATTCACTCCTTCCTTCGTTCATTCTTTCATCTCTGCTCTCACAATCAATATTATTAACTTGTGATCTTTACCACTGCTCATGTTACCAATGCTGCTTCTATTTGTCCATATTTTTTTCTTCTAACTTCGTTCTTACCTCTATTTTGGCCATCTCTTCGCACCCTTTAGCCTTATTTTTTTTCTCGTCCATCCTTACCTTTTTTAACGCAGGCGATCCATAAAAATTCATTCACTCATTCAATTTTCTGTCGAGTTCACTCATCCATCCATTCGATCACATCAATGGTTATTCATCCATTCGTCCATTCATTCATTCATTCTCACATTCATTCATTCATTCACTCATTCACTCATTCACCCATTCATTCATTCATTCATTCATTCATTCATTCATTCATTCATTCATTCATTCATTCATTCATTCATTCATTCATTCATTCAATCATTCATTCATTCATTCATTTACTCATTCGTCCACTCATTCATTCATTCACTCTCACATTCGTTCATTCATTCATTCATTTAAAAAATTTAATTTTCATCCATGAATCCATTGCAAATAAAAAATAAAAAAATAAAAAAGTACTGATAGCTGGTGAAGGCCCCACACTTTCCGATTCGATCGAATATTCGAATAACTCGAATTCATTCATTCATTCATTCATTCATTCATTCATTCATTCATTCATTCATTCACTCATTCATTCATGCAAACCTCCGTTTCTCATTTTTAGTGAGATTTCTCATCTTTAACAAAACAACAAACATATGACCATCAGTTATTAAAAATCCCACAAAAGAAAAAATTAAAAATTTTCCGTCAATCAAAAGAAGCCTCTATCAAATAGTGGCCCAGTATTTTTCAGAAATGGGACCATTTGAGAGCGCATTCGTGTTCCACAACTGCGGCACAGCCGGTGATGTCTCGAAAAGAAGCACAGAACTAAGCAATGCAGAACAATGGCAGAACTACCTCAACGTTAATCTCATCGCTATGGTTCAATTCAACAACCTAATATTGGAAGCTATCACGAAAGAGGTACGGTATTCGCAGATACTGTACTGTATTGTGCCGAGACAGTATGTTTCAGGTCGCTCCACATCGATTCATTGTAAATATCACTTCTCTGGTTGCTATTCAAGGATTTCCATCATTAACGCAGGTATGCAGCTACGGTCTTCCTCATTGACCTTCACAAAAAAATGTACATACTGACAGCTGGAAGGCCCCACACCTTCCGATTCGATCGAATATTCGAATAACTCGAAGCCTTGCACTCCGAGATTTCGAGTATTCGATCACTCGACACACTACTCGGGCCACTATATAGTCAAATTGCAACTGGAATTTTCTCCTAAATTTTTGTGCAGAGAGCAAATAGCAGTAAGATGGCAGTAGTTGCTGATACGCATTAGAACGTCCAACAGAATTTTTAAAAAAAAAGTCAAGTATAGGAAATATTGGGATCTAAGGAAGAAGTTGGCGTGTAGAGAGATCACGAACTGAAGAGAGCTACTGCGTGAGTGGCAGCACAAAGGCGGTACTATAGCAGCACAAATTAAATTGTGATGTGAAGTCACAGTCATTATAGGCTCTTTTGATGGACAATATGGCAAAGTAGTTGCGTTTGAAGGAGGTTCTTCAGATTTGAGTTTTAACTACCTGAATTTTAGCACAGAATAACAGCAAAACAGCAGGAGCCTGGCAGCAGCTTTGCAGCAATTATTGTCATTGCTTTTGAGTTTTTACTCAAACAAAAAGAGCAAAGCTCATAGATGTTTTCTCGAAAACTTAGATCCTTCCTTAATTATAGGGATGGGAGTGGGCTATCATTCACCTGGGAGCACGGCTGCAGCACGATAGCAGCAGAAAGTCCCATGAGATGAAACTCCTACTTTAATGCTGCTGTGCTAGAATTTATAAAGAAGTTTGATCAGCGCACCGCATAGGTGGTGCGCCGCGGCAGACCAAATGACTGGTATTCTGTGATGCAAGTATGATTGACCGGTTCTACTTGGAGATTGTAGCCTACAAAGTTTTTTTGGAACCTTCGAGTGTGTTTGAGTGGATGAGTAAGAAAAACAAATAAGTAATCAAAAAGTAAATAAGATTTGTAATAGGTGCACCTACAATACTGCATTTTACAAAGTGAATTCAGACCCACCTGCATACGCTATCCCGTCCGCGATTACACAAATCCACAGCAATTATTACAGTACTCCGTGGGCAAAGCCGCTCGTGAAGCGTTCTTCCGTGTACTAGCTGTTGAAGATGACACGATAAAAGTCCTTAGCTATTCGCCCGGACCTGTAGACACCGCAATGCATGACGTCATCGCCAAGGAGTAAGTGTTTACCCCGCCATTTCACCCCCCCTATTTATTTGCTCACTCCATTTTTTTTTAGATCATTCGATGAAGGAATCCGGGCCGCGTTCTCCCAGAACACATCGCTGGACCACGAGGCTCATCGATGCACGTTAACTCCTACGCAAACGGTTGTGAAGATGCTCAAACACCTCGAAAACGACACATTCCAGTCCGGGGCTAGGATTGATTACTTTGATGACGAGTAGTGATATTAAATATTCTATTAACTATTGAAGAGAACAAGAGCGAAGAAATAGAGAAACAGATGCGATTTCAGGCCAGAAAAAAAAGACGAGAAAAATACTTAGAACAGTAATATTAAATCTGAAACTGTTGGAGACGTACCTAGAAAATTCTGGAGTGGCAGAAGCTTCCATGGGCCCCTACGGAGATCCAGAATTTCTGGAAATCGAAGTACACAGAAAAATTTGAGCCAAAATATGGAAACTGCCGTATGCACTGACAGGGTAAACCATTTTTGACTAGTTTGAAAATAACACTTTCAACACCAGAGTTCCTTTCTGAGCCATACATTCTTTCAGAGATATTCTACTTGTTCTGTGCACTGATCTATCTACGTGTAGACTATTCTCGGAAGATGGGATTAATTTTCCTAGGGATTAATTAGATGGGATTTCTGTTGGGATTAACTTTTTGAAATGGTGTAGCCGTCAAAAAATATGGACATTCTGTTAAATTTACGATATTTTTGTAGACGGCCTCACCGGATGACCGCATTCTCGTCCAGAAAGGAAAGTTTCGTCGATGGTACCTGTTTAAATGTGATGTTCTAGGATTAGAAAGGACTTGGTGGACGTCGCTACGCTTAATTCTGTACGGGGGCCAGCTTACAACATGCTCTAGATCACCAGCAATCGCTGCAGGCTTTCATCTTGAAAAAAAAAGCACTATCCCATCTAGATAACCTGATCTTATGAATGGCCAAATGGTCGGGGGATACACACACATACATATACAACTTCTAAAAATCCGGAAAAATTTACGAAATTTTCAAGAACAACTTCAATCTTCAGCGCGCTAGAGGGGGGGGGGGTGTGGAGGAATGATTAGAGCAAAACAAGATTAAAAGATTTAAGTGGAACTGTCAAAATGAGTAAATTCAACTTCAGATGCCGCGAGGTCGCAAAGCAAATGAGACTCTGAAATTGACTCCAACAAAACAAGAAAAAGGATCTTCTTTCGTATAGCACCTAAATACAAGAATACACGAAATATAAACACCGAAATCTTTATGATTAAGTGTATGGTTTAATTCAAACGCAACAATAGTCAAGTTTCCATGCATATTTTTTGTTTTTCTCTCCAATCCCTCCAATTTCTGCATACTTTCTCGCGTTCTTCTTCTCTATGATATTTCTTCAACTAAATTCCTCAGTGAAACAGATTATAAGCTAATAGACTCCAATGCGCTTATCGCAGCCCAGCTATCCACGAAGGTGACGCGCAGGCCTTATTCTTGGTTTTCCCATCAAAAATACGTCCAGAGATGTCCAGCTCAAGAATTGAATTGTTCAAAGAGTAAAAGATGAGTCCATGAAATGATAGAATCCCACCTTGATTACTTGGCCTTTGCAGGATGCGTTCTGATTTTATTTTTGTACAGGATCGCAGTAGCCAACTTTGTTCACCTTTCGTGAATGGAGAACGATCTGATACTGTGTGTTCCACTGGGGACCTTGGTTGTGAAGATACTAGAGAAATAGGGAACGCGAGAAATAGCGCCGTATTCGGAAAGGCAGGTGAGAAATGCAGATCATAGTCGCAAGTGCTCAACTGACGTCATTTTTTGAAACGAATTATAACCTTGAGGGGTAATGCGCTAACATGAGGAAGGTAGTTGCGATATTCCCTATTTACAACTGATGTTTTGTCGTGTCTTGTTTGGTTGTTTACGCCAACATTTTACAGGCGGTTCAGAAATGAGTCGATATTGGTGCATTTTTACGTGAAAAGAGATTAGAGAGGCCTTTGGGCAAGTCGTGCATGTTCAAGCTTGTTAGTTGCAGTGATTTTTAATTGCTTAATATGTTAGAAAGGGTTCCGGAAATGATGTGGGAGTACGTGGAGCACATGTCTCCGATAAGTGGCACACCTATTCTCCGTTGAATGGCCTGTAGGTAAGATCTCGAGTGTATTCAATTAAATAAATGAACTTCTTGTGCTGTACTCAAGTTAATCATAGTCTGCAATTGCACCAAAAAAATCCGTATGGTCTGTTAGCTCAGGAAGGGTGGACTTTGTCTGCAATTAGGACTTTGTCCGCAGGCAGTAGGGAAACGTCAAAATGGCAGGAATCACACCACATACACATCAAAAAAGTGTAAAAATTAGATCACTTCGCAGAAACAGTGATGAGGTCGTAACTGCCAAACTCCACCCTGGTGTATTCCCGAGCCAATAGACTGTCTCTAGGAGGAGCAAGATTAATTTTTTTTTCTGAATTTTCTCTGAACATTGATAACAACACTAATATGTGAAAACAAAATCAAAGCACTTCACTGCTATACAATGATAAGTGAACGAATGAAGAACCCGAAAATATGAGAAACAAAAAAAAATAGTAAGGTTTAGCAAGTCTGATAAGTATCTAAGACCCGTCGGAATGGCACAAAATTTCTATAAGAAAAATTAATCCTAGTAGATTCTAGAAATCTAAGCACAATTTCAACCTATTTAACCCCACTAATAATGGAATACTCGTCAAATAATCGATCGTAAGAATATCCGTGGGCAGCCAGTACTTCTCCAGCTTGCCATTCTTCCGCACTGATCGACGTACTCCAGAAAACAAAAGCCTTATTGTGTGTGGGAGGGATCCGAAGTAGATACGCAAGTATTCCGGCGTAAATGTCGTCAAAGGAATATAGCTGTAAACAGAAAACACTTCAAAAGAACGTAAAAAAACCCAAGAACAAGCGGTAACATTCTAAATAGGACCCACCTTGACAAGCTGCATTGCATAGTAAAAATATGTAACTGTTTTGCGTGACAGAAGTACGGCACCAGCTGATATATAAGGTGGATATCGATCGAAAGGATACTTTTTCAGGGGGACCTTAAGTACCTGATTAGTAGCTAGATGTAGAAGCGCAAAATTACATTCAAACATCTATTCTTCGGAAATTGTACGCCAAAACTACTGAAACTCCTTATTATCAACAATATGTGTATGATTAGTCAAGCAATGAAAGAATCTCTAGATGAGTGGACCGAACAGCCTAATTACCTACTTTAAAAAAAATAGTTAATATGAGGATGAATTCCGAGAAAAAAAAAACGACGAAAAACGTTAACCCACAGCGTGTTTGTGGAGCCTGAACCTGAAAGGCGTCGTGTCAAATCTCCACCCTTCATACAACTGAAAAAAAAAACAGAATTCAACCTTGTTAAATAGTTCACATAGACTGCGGAATGGTGGCTCACATGTTGGGAAGCGTTTTTCCCTGCAACATATCGGAGCAGCATATTAACATGCACCATGTAGTCATCGTCGACAAGAAATAAAAAATCTGGCACGGGACATCCATGGTCAGGTTTGAATGCATAACTTATTGAATGGAAGAACTGAAACCATGCATAATCAATGAATCGACAGCCGTCTTCCCTCTCACAACAGAAGGAGACATAAGCCAAAAAGCCGATTCGTACTAGAAGATCAGTTTTTTGCATTACAACTCAGATTTCAGTAGTAATTTTGCCGTGAAAAATGGGCCGAAGGGGGCCTCTAAATATGCAGAAAAAAATCCAAGCTGACAGTGATTTGAAAAGAAAATGAGAATGTTTGTGCTGCAAGAAAACGAGAATTGATGTTTTTGCTTCGCAGTTCAGATAACAACCCACTGGGAACAGGAAGGACGCAACTTGGTCCCGGGGGGGGGGGGGGGGGTGGCATGGGGTGTAATCGATCGAAAAAAGGGGCGGTACCGCTGTTGCTTGACTGGTGCATTCGAACACATCGTCCCATCATTCAATGTCCACCCTCCAAAAGACATCAACATACCTTCAATGTATTGTTCCTATAGGTATCCAGAACATCGACGTGTAAAACATCGCCATGAGTACGGAGCTCCTTTATGAATGCAGGTTTAACGGTTGCCCACTTCTCCTCTGCCTCTAATCCTACTACGAACACAACTCGAGCAGAGTCTGTGTGGGATCCCCATGTCTTACGGATGGCGTTCCTTTGCTGAAGAAATAAATTTACAAAATGAGCAAAAAAGGAATAAAACTATTTCTATCTAACAGTAAATAGCTTTGTTCTATCCAAAACTTTTACTAAGACATAGCTTTTGACAAATAAAAGTTCATAGAAGTAAAGGGAATGCTTACTGATGGTGCTTACTAGTTCATTATAGATAGACGATTTCACAAGAATAAGCAGCCTATGCGTGCCATTCCGTCCCTCACATTCTGGCTCAACAATTCGACGGAATGAACGCAGATCATTTTCAACTGGCGCTTTTAGCGAGCCAGCAGATCCAGCAGAAACAGCTCGAGCGGTCTGAACAAACTATGTATACATAATGGAAACCAAACAAAAAAGAATTATCTAAAACAAGAGAATAGAGTACCTCCTCCGCAACATCAACTCCATATGGTGGCCATCTGAAGTCGTCGAAGCTTTTCTCGGATAAGTGATCAAATACACCAAAAAACCATGCGAAGACAGAAGCCACAAGGAGAAGAAGTGTTCGACGTCGAAATGGCAACGATATATGGCGACGTATCAAAAGCATTCAATCCTGTAATGCTCCAACACCTATCTGTCACAATTACTAAAACAGGAACCACAGTATGGATGTTATGACCTCACAAACATGACCAAATGACGAGGGAAGACCCAAAAAATAAAAATAAGAAAACCACAACGTCCTATTAAAGGGAAATCTCAGGGAAATTTTCACTTCTGAATTGAATCGCTTGCCGTGTAGCCGCAACAGTGAGTTGAACATCACGAATGGCCGCCTACCTGCGAAGATACCGCCGTGGACACATCTGCCGCTTTGAACAAAAAGGTTTCGTCGCTCCAGCAACGCCATCGACTTGGTGTGCGCATGAGGTTTAGCGCAGCTGGTGAAGTGGAATACGTACATACCACTCTGAACTTTCTGCCCGCGGTGGATCCGCGGTTGTCCGCAATAAATCCGCACATGCCCGCGGTGGACAACCGGGAGTAACGTCACTCTCGCGCTATACCCGCACATGATCACGGTGGAGCCGCACATGCCCGCGGTGCACATGCAATAAAATGGCTATCCGCGGTAGACCCGCACATGCCCGCGGTGGATCCGCACTAGAGCTGATTGGTTCATCAATGCCAATAGAACCTCCACACACAATACACGCATGGTCCAGTGGATAAGAAAGCGGACTTGGAAAAATGAGTTAGGGGAGCTACAGTGCCGCAGATCTGCCACGTCCTCAAGGCGCACCGCCTGAGATCACACGTGGCGTCCTGCTGGCGATCGATACTCAGTCGATTGGCTGCGGGAACGCTGCCAGCAGGACGCCACGTGTGATCTCAGGCGGTGCGCCTTCAGGACGAGGCGGATCTACGGCACTGTAGGTGGGTTCGAATCCAGTGATGTAGAAACGCTTGAAGGATGAAATGCCAATGCCATCGTGGATTTGCCTCCTCCTCCTCCTCACAACAGAGTCTTCAATAGATGAACGTTTTTAGAAGAAAATAATCAGTTGCATGTTCCCGCGGTGGACACGCACATGCCCGCGGTGGAGCCGCAATATACCCGCGGTGGACCCGCACATGCTCGCGGTGGCGAACCGACGCTCCACTCGGGCGTGCCGCGGATCCACCGCGAGCAGAAAGTTCGGAGTAATTGACCACCAGTGCAAAAATGTGCTCGTGTGCGCAACGTGTTAAATAACTAGCGCTTCTTCATTCATTCAATACACAATGACTATAGACAACATTACTTATCTGGACCCGATCACACGCGACGCAGCATCTACGTTTTGACGCTCTGACTACTTGCGCATCCGCACAATCCATTGTTGTCACCATTCTCTCTCTCGATCGATTCTCTGATATGGTGCGTGCAAGCAGGTCCAGAACATTGCTCCTATTTCATACGCGTGCACTGGTTTGTCCGCCAAAAATCGCGCGAGGGTTTACCTGCTCACCTACGGACGTCCGTTCGTCTCTGCCTATTACAACAGCTTCAACTCTAACGAGCTAGTATAAATCGGTCCTAGCTGCTTCTCATGTGTTTTATGCCTCAAGATGCGTCAATCCAGTCGCGCTCAGGTCCGATAAAACAAGGATGACATACCAAAAAAAATTTAAAAATTGTCATAACGTTGACAACCAGAGACTGGAGCGGTTTTACTTGCCGTCCGTGTTCAACCACTCTGCGAAATGGATGTATTCTTATCGAAAGGCAATGAAATGATACCCAGTGCATACATTGACTCTGTATTTCAATTAAAAGGACGTGTGAGTTGCCACTCTATGTCATCTCAACTCAAAAACATGGGAGAAATCTCCCTTCATTGCCTTCTGCACGTGTAACTCAAGTGAACCACCCGTTCAGTGACTACCTGGTAAGGATGTCTTCGGAAATAAGCTCCAGTGCATATTTCGCTACACAACTCAGTGGACCACGACAGGTTTTATTACTGTATATAACAATGATAAGTCGTTATAAAATGTACAATTCCACAAATTTCCAATCTCCGATTAATTAAACTCCAAAAAAGCACTTCCAATCAAACCGAGAAACGGCATGGAATGCCGCGAAACTGAAAACAGTATGAAAAAATAATGAAAGATAGAAAAGAAATCTACCTGCAAAATGTATACCATAAATTATTACCTGGATAATACAATCACAAAATCAGCAATGAATGACGTTTTCAAACAATGACATATGTATAGAACGTAACAAAATTGTACATACAACAGCAAGCGTGCTGTTAGACGACTTCGACAGCCTTTGCTTCCATTTTCGTCTCCTGAGTGATGGGGCCGGGAGAAGGCGGCTCCACTTCTTCGTCTTCTTCCGTCAACGGGATTCGATCTGATAGCTGCCAGTTGCGCCAACCGACCAACTCTGAACGCAAAAAAAATCGGTAATTGTCAGAAACGGTGGTCTGTTTGTTTTCTCTGGATTTCACCAAGAAATGTGTATTACGTATCATGTTCGTTCAGATAATATTCTACCATATTCTTGCGTTTCTTTTTACGTTGTTCAATGGCTGACGTCTATTCTTCTGGGTGGTTTTCCAGATACACATAATAAGTAGCAGATAAGAAAACTAATAATAAATAAGTGGGTAAGCAAATGGATGAACAGATGAACAAATGTGCTACTCATCAGGGAACATGCAGACAATATCAGTTTTTCCTACACCAAAAATCCAGTGTTCCAAGTCTCATGCTCTAAGGGCCGTCATTTCCATGAGTACTTAAAATGGGATGAAATTTCAAAAAGATCATAATATAACGAATCGAAACTCGCCCATTCAAAAATCCGCACCTTTTCGCGGCGGGACTCGTGGGAAAGTGCAGAGCGCAGTCCTATGAGTCAACGGGCGTACTGTGAAACAATAGTTTCTCTACATCCAATCCGTTGAACTTTTCAGTGGTTTGTTCATTTTCCAAGGCTGGAGGGAACCCGCGTCTCATAACTCCTTCAAGGAGGGGATCCTCCGAATTGAGGAGGTCGCAGGGAACCCGCGTCGCCTAGGGGTTTCGAGGAGGGGATCCTCCGATTTGGGAGGTCATAGGGAACCCATGTCGCTTAGGGATTTCGGAGATGGGATCCTCCACGTTGAAAAGGCTGGAGGGAACCCGCGTCTCATAACTACTTCAAGGAGGAGATCCTCCGAATTGAAAAGGTCGCAGGGAACCAGCGTCGCTTAGAGGGTTCGAGGAGGGGATCCTCCGAGTCGAGGAGGTCCTAGGGAACCCGCGTCTCATAGCTACTTCAAGAAGGGGATCCTCCGAATTGAGGAGGTCGTAGGGAACCCGCGTCCTTCGGGGATTCCGAGGAGGGGATGCTCCGAGTTTATGAGCTCGGGGGAACTCGCGTCTCTTGATGGTTTCGAGGAAGGGATCGTAGGGAGCCCATGTCGCTTAGGGATTTCGGAGATGGGATCCTCCGAATTGAGGAGGTCGTAGGGAACCCGCGTCTTATAACTACTTCAAGGAGGAGATCCACCGAATTGAGGAGGTCGTAGGGAACCCGCGTCTCATAGCTACTTCAAGAAGGGGATCCTCCAAATTGAGGAGGTCGCAGTGAACCCGTGTCCTTCAGGGATTCCGAGGAGGGGATGCTCCGAGTTTATGAGCTCGGGGGAACTCGCGTCTCTTGATGGTTTCGAGGAGGGGATCCACCGATTTGAGTAGGTCGTAGGGAACCCGCGTCTCATAGCTACTTCAAGAAGGGGATCCTCCGAATTGAGGAGGTCGTAGGGAACCCGCGTCTCATAGCTACTTCAAGAAGGAGATCCTCCGAATTGAGGAGGTCGTAGGGAACCCGCGTCTCATAGCTACTTCAAGAAGGGGATCCTCCGAATTGAGGAGGTCGCAGTGAACCCGCGTCTTTCGGGGATTCCGAGGAGGGGATGCTCCGAGTTTATGAGCTCGGGGGAACTCGCGTCTCTTGATGGTTTCGAGGAAGGGATCCACCGATTTGAGGAGGTCGTAGGGAACCCATGTCGCTTAGGGATTTCGGAGATGGGATCCTCCACGTTGAAAAGGCTGGAGGGAACCCGCGTTCCATAACTACTTCAAGGAGGGGATCGTCCGAATTGAGGAGGTCGCAGTGAACCCGTGTCCTTCAGAGATTCCAAGGATGGGATGCTCCGAGTTTATGAGCTCGGGGGAACTCGCGTCTCTTGATGGTTTCGAGGAAGGGATCCACCGATTTGAGGTCGTAGGGAACCAGCGTCGCTTAGAGGGTTCGAGGAGGGGATCCCCCGAGTCGAGGAGGTCGTAGGGAACCCGCGTCTCATAGCTACTTCAAGAATGGGATCCTCCGAATTGAGGAGGTCGCAGTGAACCCGTGTCCTTCGGAGATTCCGAGGATGGGATGCTCCGAGTTTATGAGCTCGGGGGAACTCGCGTCTCTTGATGGTTTCGAGGAAGGGATCCATCGATTTGAGGAGGTCGTAGGGAACCCATGTCGCTTAGGGGTTTCGAGGAGGGGATCCTCCGAGCTGAGGAGGTCGTAGGGAACTCGCGTCTTATAACTACTACGAGGAGGGGATCTTTGAGTTAGGAAGGCTGAACGGAAGCCGCGGCGCATAGGGATTTTGGAGAGGGGATCCTCCGAGTTCAGGAGGTCGCAGTGAACCCGCGTCGTTTGGGGATTCCGAGGACTCCGAGTTTATGAGCTCGGGGGAACTCGCGTCTCTTGATGATTTCGAGGAGGGGATCCACCGATTTGAGGAGGTCGTAGGCAACCCATGTCGCTTAGGGATTTCGGAGATGGGATCCTCCACGTTGAGAAGGCTGGAGGGAACCCGCGTCTCATAACTACTTCAAGAAGGGGATCCTCCGAATTGAGGAGGTCGCAGGGAACCAGCATCGCTTAGGGGGTTCGAGGAGGGATCTCCTCGACTCGGAGTCGTAGGGAACCCGCATCTTATAGCTACTTCGAGGAGGGGATCTTTGAGTTAGGAAGGCTGGACGGAACCCGCGGCGCATAGAGATTTCGCAGAGGGAATCCTCCAGGTTGAGGAGGTCGTAGGGAATCCACGTCGCTTGGGAATTTCAAGGAGGGTATCGTCCGAGTCGAAGTGGTCGTAGGGAACCCGCGTCCTATAACTACTTCGAGTCGCAGGGAACCCACGTCGTTTGGGAATTTCAAGGAAGGTATCCTCCGAGTCGAGGTGGTCGTAGGGAACCCACTTCTCATAGCTACTTCAAGAGGGGGATCCTCCGAATTGAGGAGGCCGTAGGGAACCCGCGTCTCATATCATAATATAACGAATCGAAACTCGCCCATTCAAAAATCCGCACCTTTTCGCGGCGGGACTCGTGGGAAAGTGCAGAGCGCAGTCCTATGAGTCAACGGGCGTACTGTGAAACAGTAGTTTCCCTACATCCAATCCGTTGAACTTTTCAGTGGTTTGTTCATTTTCCAAGGCTGGAGGGAACCCGCGTCTCATAACTCCTTCAAGGAGGGGATCCTCCGAATTGAGGAGGTCGCAGGGAACCCGCGTCGCCTAGGGGTTTCGAGGAGGGGATCCTCCGAGTTGAGGAGGTCGTAGGGAACCCACGTCAAGGGGGAACTCGCGTCTCTTGGGGGTTTCGAGGACGGGATCCACCGATTTGGGAGGTCATAGGGAACCCATGTCGCTTAGGGATTTCGGAGATGGGATCCTCCACGTTGAAAAGGCTGGAGGGAACCCGCGTCTCATAACTACTTCAAGGAGGGGATCCCCCAAATTGAGGAGGTCGCAGGGAACCAGCGTCGCTTAGGGGGTTCGAGGAGGGATCTCCTCGACTCGGAGTCGTAGGGAACCCGCGTCTCATAGCTACTTCAAGAATGGGATCCTCCGAATTGAGGAGGTCGCAGTGAATCCGCGTCCTTCGGAGATTCCGAGGATGGGATGCTCCGAGTTTATGAGCTCGGGGGAACTTGCGTCTCTTGATGGTTTCGAGGAAGGGATCCACCGATTTGAGGAGGTCGTAGGGAACCCATGTCGCTTAGGGATTTCGGAGATGGGATCCTCCACGTTGAAAAGGCTGGAGGGAACCCGCGTCTCATAACTACTTCAAGAAGGAGATCCTCCGAATTGAAAAGCCTGAAGAGAACTGGCGGCGCATAGGGATTTCGAAAATGGGATCCTCGAAATTGGGGAGCTTGGAGAGAGCCTACAACCCTTGGGGATTTCGAGGAGAAATAGTGAAGAGAAATAGTAACACAAGTCTATGAATTTATTTAATAATAATCCATAATCCAAGGACAATAATCCCACTGGTTACGGGACAGCCATGAGGGGTTCTTAAGGTAATGTGATTAAAGACATACGTCGCTCAGTGCAGAGGTTCACTCCCAATGCGAGGTTAAGATGTTCTCATGCATCGCGTCCAATTGCTTAGAAAAGATTCCCTCGGAGGGGTTAGATGGCATTTGCAACTTGATTAGTAGTCGAATGTCAAACTGGCCGGTGACATTGTCATTTGAAGTACTTATTTTGACTTGACTGTGGTGAACTCCTCATACCACCATTGAATTTTTGATTATTGGCAGAAGGGGTGATCCTAGGGTTTGAAGACTTTGCCTAAATGATTTGGATGCTTTAGGTGAAGTTTGAAGACATAGTGACCAAGTTGAAGCGAGTTGGAGCGAACATTTTCTCCTGAGGAGGAGAATTATATAGTATTGATTATTTTCTGTTTTGCGACTGCACTTACATTAGGGTTTGGATTGATCAAATGGTAAACTTACGACGTAAGGTGATAAAATATTGGCCTTTGAAGAGAACAAGACCATCAGGTCTACTCAGGAGACGCAACAACTGTGGTTTTCATAAAAGTTGAACGGCCTCGATGATTGAGGCGTTTTTCACAACATATGTTGGATTAAAAAAAAAGGGCGTGGATGAACAATTTACTGGAGTCGGATTTCGGTGTTTAATACTGCACCGACAGGACGGAGGATATGGTTAGACTGTGGATTTCGGATTTGGATGGTGGTGTTGCTGAACAACAGAAGTAAAACTTGCGGAATTGGTGCAATGAAGGGCGAGCCTGGGATGGAATATGAAACATGGCTAAGTAATCCGTCTCATTACAGGAATTGAGTCAAGTGTTTACTCTTTTCAAGAAATGAGCTTTGTACAAAACTTGTGCACATCAATAAGGTTGCTATAGCTAATGTACTCGAGGCGGGCTGGTGCACTGTTTTGGAAAGTAGAGAACTTTTCATTGATTTGCTGGTAAAACATGGACGACTTCCTCGCAGAGATCCGTAGTACTACAGCTAATATCCTTCTTGAACTGGGTTTCGAGATGTGCGGGATTTTCGCTTTTCTGTTGTTTTTGATTTCCTTTTAAACGTTGATGCTTTCTTGATTGGCTTGAGGAAACGAAGAGTTTTGAGAAGTTCGCGTAGGGTACAGGCCGATGTTGTTATTGCGGAATGCTATTTAGGTGCGTCCGTTTCAAGTTATAACATTTGCAACTGAGTACAGAAGACGGTACCAATCTACTGCGCACGTTGAAGGAAGTTCCGTCGGCGTGTTGAAGGAAAGTAGCGGATGTGCATAACATTAGTTCGTAATCTTTCCAAAAATTCTGGGCTTTTATATTTGTTGGAGCACTGCGCATTGTCTAATAACGTTAATATCTGCGGAACAGTTGTTGCACCCGAGCAGTAAAAGAAATTCTTTCTGGTAGAAGCTTCAGAGTAATCAATGACGAAGTTGCTGAATCCGGGAAACCATTACTGAATGGTTCCTTCTGACGTTGCATCCTAGCACGCATGAGGCGCATATTTCTCAACAGCTTTGGCCACTTTTATTTCGTGATAAATTCATTAGGAAGAAGGTGTAAAAATACTATTTTGTATCAAGTGAATGCTTTTTTTCCTGAGCGGAAAGGGGGTAGAAAGCACAGCTTCAGGAAAGGTACGCGAACTTATTCTTGCACCCAGTAGTTTCGACATGAACCTCAAGTGGCTGCCACATCCACACTTTCTAGCGTCCCGTAGGGGCGCTAGTTTATGCCAAAAACCTCCAACAAGGTTCAGAGGCAGCACAACATATTCAATCAGAGCACTCAGGCGAGCCCGTCAGCACACCCCCACTTCGCTTACGGTGAACACTAATCACCTTTTTGCTTCGGTTAGAAATCACATCACATTACCGGTTCCCACTACAACGCTACTTAACTGGAAGGTCAGGGACTGATTCAACCCATTCCCGCCAAACATTTATGTTCTTCGTCAGACAAGTTGTACTACTGCAGTACTAGCAGCCCATTAACCCAAACAGGAAACACGTTGCATTAGCGCAAGCTGAGGGTAGTTCCAAGAATGCTGCAGTTTAAATAGCAGCAGTTAGAAGGATTTCTGAAGGAAAGAAGCATAAACGAGAATTAGTAGAAAGTACGCATAAAACATAACGAAGGACACAGCGGATAACAGGCGATAAAATCCTGAACTCTTACTACTTTGATTATCGAAAACTTCACTGCCAGGGTCTTAAGCTTTAAGTTTGCTTAAAGCTTAAGACCCTGGCTGTGAAATTTCCGATAATCAAAGCGAAAAGAGGACGAAAAAACCCCAAAAACCACCTATACTTCAGACGAAGATGATCTCATGCATGTCTTATCTTGTAAAACCAAATTTAAACACCAAACACATAGAATCAAAAAAAATCCACATAAGATTCCACCAGAAATACTCTCTTTCCGGAAGACATTAATCTCAACCGGAAACCATTTGATATCCCCGGAAATGGTATGTTATGCACGCAGATCTTAATAATGAATCACATAACTCCCTCACGCTACACGCGCGCTCAGATCATGAATCAAAGCCTAAACACTTATATGAACCGAAAACATACCGCTATCCATCAGTTCTATCGAATTCAAGAACTGGTTTCCATTGAATCCTCCAATAGCGTATATCACATTACCGGCTGTCACTACCGCATGCGTATTCGCCCTGAAATACTCCGATTCAGACTAATCAAACATGAATATCTCTAGTACTACGCAGGAGCGATCATTTAAAATGATTCCGAACAACGAAATAGTCAAAAACTTGAATATTTTTGTTGTTTTTTCCTGCCGAAATTTTACGAAACATCCTCTATTCGCCCCTGCACGGGGTTGGTGTCCATACTAATCCTAAAATCTTGCTATTCTACGTTGACACTATGTAGTTTTAGCAACCTTTCTCAGCAAAAGTATGAACGACACCAACTGTAAACTACAATCTCGTCTAAAAATCAGACTTCTCGATTACAGTATACTAGTACCTAGGCGTCGTGAGGGGTGGTCCGGGGCGCCAGGCGGCGGCCGGATGATCGAGCACTTCAACAGATGATAGCGACTGTTGACCGTCGTGTCCACCGATCACGTACAGCGTGTCTGTGAGGAGACCATTTGCGATGCAAAGGAATATCCACATGTAGCACCAGAGAAGCACAGGTACAGCAGGAAACGAGTATGGAATGAGTGACAGCGACAGAAGCGACACATGAAGTGGAGTGACGTGAGCAAGGCAGTTTATAGCAAATTATCCACGAGAAAACACGCGGGACGTCTAATGACACCACTGTGACAATAACCAAACAGCATCTATTTTTTGAACAAAATCTATATACACTAATTTTCCGAGGCGCTAGTGTTGAGCAAAGTTGAAAGCTTCGTTGAAATTTTCATGCGTGTAAGAGTCATATTTAAAAATTGGTATCATTAATAGTTTTATAGTTGAAATTTCTGCTGATTTACGCGAGCAAAACGAATGTTTCAGCTCCACTCTTATATCGAGTTGTCATCAAAGTCAGCGTTCGTCATCGTAAAAGGCAAAAGTCTGTCTAGAACAGCAGTTTTGCAAAATAATGACGTTCTTTCTATCAGTTCGAGAAGATATATACTATCAATTCGGAAATATCTATGAGAAAAAATAGGACTACCAGGAGAAAAAAGGATTAAGAAAACGTTTCACGGAGTAGCTCAACGTCAAAAAAAAAAGACTGAAAATATGCCTACTGGCCAGTACTACCTGCGGAGTGAGGATAAATCAACGGACTATGAAGGCTCTTTTAGGATGGAAGGGAAAAGGCCTAGACATTTCTGGACAAGCAAAAGAAAAGAAATCGAGGAATTTTATGGATTGTCACTTGACTACTAGCAATTTCAGCAGTGAGACACGAGGCAAAATACCATAATGACAACCACAAAAGGCTAGCCGTTAACAAATACGAGCAGTTCGGCTTTTTTTCTCCAAAAATTGATAATTCAAGAGAGGGCATCTGAGGATGGATGCTTATTACTAACAACAGCATCCACGAGGAGAAAAGAAAAACGAACAAACAGATGAGATTCCAGAAGCAAACACAGGATGTAGGAAGCAATTTCGGAAACAACGCTCACCACGAATCACAGCCACAGCACATCCTCTTCTCGCAGTGCGCATTTTCGATAGCATGCGCCATGTGTTAGTCTTGGGATCGTAGGCTTCGACAGAATCCATACAATTCCACCTGTAATAGTTTGGCAATCCATAGAATCCATTAATTTTTGTGCACGATCACATTATCGATTATTTTCAACCGATTGAAGGAGAAAGTAGGTGTAAGCAACCTGTCACATCCTCCACAAGCGACAACTAGCCCACGCCAGGCAATTACTCCGGCCTGGTATCTGGCCAACTCCATAGGGGCAATAGGTTCCCAAACCTAAAAATACTAGTTCTCTTGAGAACACAGAAATACCGCTAAAACATGAATAAGGACGTAGTTTATCACAAATTTCAGCTTTTCAAAATAAAAACAACGAGAAACTACTTCCAAATATTTACCTCTCGAGAAACGTCATATCGCTCACAATCCCGAAGTACTTCTTGATCTGATGACCCACCTACGCAGAAGATGAAGCCGTCAAGAGCAGCACAACCTTCAAGAATGTAAAAATATAAAATTAGTAGCTAGAAAAAACTTATTCTTCCAAAAACCATTCTATATCAACTAAATGTTGAAGTAATAAAATGATAACAAAACCATACCATTATGGCTCCTGGGCTTACTGAGGGGTGGAATCGCAGTCCATTGATTTGTCTTTGGATTATAAACCTCAGCAGTTTTCAAATCATTGTTGCCATTACTGCCAGCAACGGCATAGACCTAAAAACGAACTGAAATAGGAATAACCCAGCGTGAACAACGCTGAACAGCCAGGCCCTAAATGTTACTCTGAATAAAAGCAAAGAAAGATTCTGCACAAAAAAAAGATGCAGAAGAACCTCGAACTACATTATTCAGTTTTGGTATTTCACCTATGAACGAACTGCAAACTAACCTTGCCATTAAGGACAGCACTGTCAAATCTTCCCCTCTCGTCCTTCATTGACTGCAGCTGCTTCCATTCACCTCTAACTACATCGTATTCTTCAACAGACTTGAGACATTCACCTCGATCATAACCACCTAAATTTCGCTGCTTCAATCTTGTGAGAAATCTCTGGTAAAACCACTGTCACTAACCGCACACAATAATCTTCCCGTTGACGAAAGACGCTCCAATCGAGCAACGCGCTCCATTCATGGTAGCCAACGGCCGCCGCTGGCTTCCCGTGCATGTGATTAAACGGGACAGCAACGCTGTCTTTTGGGGATCGACGCCGCTAAAGATGAGTCATAAGGCTTGTCTCTAACAGATCCTTGATTACTAGTATAATGGCAGGGAACTGACTTGTTGCTTTTGCTTTTCGTAATATCCTCATCATCAGTGAGCTGGATGCTCAACACAACGAGGCGACGATATAATACACAAAGAGCGACCCAGTAATCAGCTGCAATAGAAAAATAGAGGATCCGGGCTTGTTTGAAGTGAGTTTGTTATGGCACTCACTAGAAGTCTGATGCATGGCAATGAGTCTTGTTTCTATCGTATCCTGTGGATCCGAATCATCTGAATCCAGCGAATTCAAACTTTCAGTAGACGAATACCGCACATTCGGAACACGGCTGGCATTCAACCGCACTGGGACTGCTCCAGTCACACGATGTTGAATAGGAGTATTGAAAGTCGCGTCCATAGACCCACTGAAATGAATACAAGTGCATGCAAAACGCTAAGTGGATAGTAGCAGCCACAGTAATGTTTCAACAGTGAAATATAGAAATGAAATGAAACACTTACCTCGTCATCGCTTTCGCAACATCTTTACCACTTTTCTTGTAGTCTTGAATGATATCACAACTGCCGACAGAAGATTTATCATCAATTTCAGCACAATCCGTCAGTCTCTGGTCATCTTCCAAATAAAGCAAGGTGGTCTGTAAAAGCTGATTTCCTTCTCTCATGGAAATGCACGTGAATTGAATTGTGAATTCATTCACCACCTTGGGATAAATTCAATGGGGGGATTCACTAGCTAAAAAGAAGATTTACATTCAAACCTAATGGGACAACAACGGCCTTTCTTCAAAGCAAACTACTGTAATGTGATCCCAGCAAAAGCGAGCTTGAGCAGCAAAATCTAGCAGAGCTAATTCTCACGGTTTTAAATGCTTTTTTCTCAAACAGAGTTTGTTAGACACTAAATTATCTTTGAAAATAATAACTACACGGATTTACAGAGGCAGTTTTCAGTTTCCAATCTTTCGTTTATATTTTTATGTTTTGGTTTATACTAAATTGCATCCATCGAAGTTTTTCCCTTTTTAATTTACACTTATTCCAGAATACTTGATTGGCAATCGAGATTGCTGCAAACAACTCGTGTCTTCTCTAACTGCATGCCCCTCAGCCTTCGATCGCTGCATATGTTATTGTTTACTCGCGGCTTCAACTTGTTTATCACTATGTTTGTCACGTTTCTGTTTCTGCGTGCATCATCCTGACATTACCGCGGAAAAATAAACAAAGCTATAATCAGCTTTTACAGCACTAAGACCAACATTACAATGAATTAGTAAATCAAGATGTAATCCTCCAAAAATCCCTCCTCAACACCATGCACATAGGAAAGTGGTTAAATAAGTTAAGTAATATTATAGAATCCGCACCTTATGAGTGAGCATTTCAATAGAGTGCTCTACTCTATCATGAGGTAGTCCATTGAAGTAGTCAAGTGTGCTCTGTGCAATATTGGTGCACTTCTCAAGATTCGCACGTCGACCGTCCTCTGTTGGCACGATGATACGAGTCTGGAAGTACACTGTTTAAAGATAAGAACTTCGAAAGGTTATCTTTCGAACAGATCACTGGAAGGAGGATGTGCATTCCTGAGGGAGAGAGAGAGAGAGAAAACATATCATGAAGCTCATGAAAAGGTTAGTGGTTTTCAAAGACAGATGTTCTTCGAAAACATCTGGATCATCACATCTTACTGATACTTCATTTAAAAAAAAGATGCAAGAGAAATGTTGAGAGAAATACATGAGACAAACAAAAGGTTTTCGATAAAACAATTATGAAGACGTAATTTACCTTGATACATGGCAATTGCGTGAACTCCACGCTATCGTCAATAATTTTCTCGAAATTCTCTTGTATAAAAGTGTCAACTTTTCCAAGTAAGTACACATCATCGTTAAAGTTGGCCTGACGTCGAATACCTGAAAAAAAAAACCAACAGAGTTGTCAACTTGGAACATCCTTTCGTTAAACAACCAGGAAATGCACGGCTTACCAATGCAGTTCTTCAAATTAAGATTATCGGCAAGAAAATTCGCGCACGCCTTTACAACAGGTGTCATTTGAAGAGCGAAAGCAGTTTTGTACAGTTCAGCAACCTTTTTGGAGCTTATTTCGAGGCTGAAAATCAGATAATTTTCAAGAATTTTAATCAAATTCTCGAATTTTAAACCAACATTTCTTGGGCAGATAAACAGAAGTGGACCACTTAATCGAACATTCATGAAATATTAAAGCAATTCGAATAAACCTACTAGGAAGTGTAAGCAAAGTTGACCAAGGCTTCGAAACACTCATAATCAGTTTGTGCAAAGTCGAAATAAGCCATTGGCTTCTTTGTCGACGGTGCTACAGTGAGTGTTGTTGTGAATTGAGCAGCCGCTTCCTGACCACTCTCCGAATGACCGTTAGTAGGCGCTAAAATTTATATATTTGGGTTCGATAGAATTTTGCACACTTATATCCTGTTGCTTTAATTTTGGTTAACAGACTATCCAACTAGCAAATCTCATTAGTTATTGGATCGGATCGATTCGGCAAAAGACGTTTTCAAAGGGATCTTCACACTGTAGAGAGAGTCGGAACAGCAAATATTTCATTGAAGCTGCGCCACCAGGACAAGATATGAAATCTCCTTATGCTGTATAGGGCAGCAACCGAAAGAATGGGGATTTGACCAAAATATTACGCTGATCAAGGGCCACAAAGTGAGAAAATTTGGTTGAAACTTAAGATGGTGAGGTTGAAATACCTCAATGACTCGAAATTTCACAGTAATTCACCGCCTGCTATTAGTAAACTACAGTTGTTTGGTAGGCTAGAATGGTTAAACTAGGTAAAAAGAACCAGTGGCGAGAAATGTACCTCCGTTGCTTTCTTCCTCGTTTTCCGTGAGAAACATGTCGAAAAGAGCTGGGGAAACAGCCGCCAGAACGACTTTGTGAGCAAAAATCTCACGTTCTCTGAACGAAACCATTATCAGAGGGTATAAAATGACCTTGAACGAGAATGAAATCTAAATGGATGGTCTCCGTAGCGCGAACGGAATTGAAAAAAAAATTAACATACCTCACGAAAAGCACAATGTCGCACAGTTCTCTGTTGCATCGGAAGGTGTTCAGACGATTAAGCAAATCGTTCTATAAAAATAAAACAGTTTAATCCCAACTCATATAAAACATTTACATTAAGAAGCTGAGAGTGGGATGTTTCATCAAATAAGCACAGCCAAAGCTTCCAAGCTTACACTAACCTTGATTGATGAGTCCCGAAGCACAAGCTGATAATCCTCACGCTCGTCAAGCGTTTCGTGTCCCCACTTATCCGTGTCATCAGCACGCATCGAAACAGCGCACCGGATCCGCTTTGGCACTAACGTCAGTTGGTCACCCTGTAACAACGATCAAATATAAACCTCTTCGCGTTGAGCTACGTCACCTCCTTTCGGACTTTCCAACGAAAAGGACGACTCTTTCATCGATGATTACTGGGGAAATAAAGTACATTATGCAAAAAGAAATTTGACGGAGTGGATTCGTGCGTTCGTTTTTCCGCCCACGAAGAAAAACGAAATCGGCAAACACTTGGGAAGAACACTACCGCGGAAATTGAAATTGCTGTGAAATTGACTTGTACTTGAAATTGCTCTGATTCACATGCCCTCATTAAGGAAGAAAACCGTACTGGCCAAAATTAGCTTAGGCGTTTTCCATCCAGCGTTAAATTTTCCTTCCGCTAGCAACGAAGGAAAAAAGTCCGTCGTCAATGGACGCAGCTATAGAAACCTTGTTTCTTAGCTAACTACGTAATTCTGTTGTCGAAAACTGAGGTAAATAGATGGCTTTGCGTTGGCTTGAGAACATCGATACATCACATACGGCAGATGAAGCAGTAGCTACGCATTTTCGCCTTTTCCTGTGAAGCATAAGGTCATCATCATAGCATGAAACCATGATGAGCGAGGTGAATATGCTAATATTCAGATTTGACACATAACGTCACTGGAAGCTATTACTGAAAATTTACCAAAAACTCTGCAAAAGTGTGAAGCGGTACTAATGAGCTCATGATTTCGATTATCACCCGAAACTCTAAGGCAAACTTGAATGAGGAAGATGTGAAAAAGAAGAACTTCTTTCACTAAAGCCTGTGCTCCTTTACGGGAAGACTACGCCCCTTTACGGGGAGACTAAGGAAGAACTCTCTTCGAAAACAAACTAAATTAATCACATACTGTCACGCCACATTCAGACCCATTTATTTTCCACAACTGCAAAGCAGATAATGAATAAAACTACTAGCAAGGAATTCAAAAGAGCATCCCCTGAAACAGTTTTAGGATCAAACACGATACTAACGCAAATATGATTTTAAAAAAAAATTAGGTTGACGACCCCAGTTACCTTTGAACAACAGTTATAGAACCTGGACACCTGCATAGCCTTATATGTATGTCCATAACAAAACACCACAGAGCTAACTGAAAAGCACTGACAACCACAAACTGTACAGCGGATAGATTTAGGGTCGCGAAGTGGGCCCGCCCTCCACTAGCGTCCCGCCCAAATACCGCGAACAGATGACAAATTCCTCTAGGGTTGTCAACATACAGAGTGCTCCGTCAACGTAGCAACATCGTAATGAGATTTGAGCAGAACCCCATAAACAACGTTCGTCTTCTCGCAAACACAATCTGCAGATACAATGGGGCCAAAGGCACGTTTTTGTCCAGTGAATGCAACAACTTCGCCGCGGCGATAACACTTCTATCTATAGCTGACACACGATAACACCCGGCTATTCCCGAGTTCAAACACCTTACACGCAATTGACCAGCGATAGCACAACTGTTCGTTGCTATTTGGTTCACGTGCGACACCGCTGAACGTGCAAACAGCGACTAAGTGGGCCATAGTGTTATCTTACTACAAAGTTTAAGGTTCGTTCTCTTGGCACGCAGCTCTCACCAGATGGGCACGCGTTCAATACATGAAGATCTTGGCATGAAACAATGTTTTGCTGTGGATTTCCTTGTTCAACTTTCGGACAACAAAAGAACGAGCATTAAGGATATCCGCTAGTCATTACCACCATAGTGAGGAACACTCCATTACAGTCGCTCCAACAGATGTTTGTATGAGGCGTTTTCTATTGCAATAATCGATGCGCCACATCATTTCCCAAACCGCATAAACGCAATGATGAGTGACGACGCCGAAAGGCCAACAAAAAGCGCCAATGACGCACAAGCAAATGAGTTTACGATAGCGCAGTGCTCACGGATCACCACGAAAAATAGGAGATGAGATGAAGTGAATCAATGTTGTGCGGAAACGGCACCGATATTTAACTCATATTTGTTTATATCTCAAATGGGGCCCAGTACAGAGCTAACTGGACTCCAAATTCCGCTGGGAAGGACACACATAGCCCGTTTCACATACCCAGGCCACTATATACACATGCATGATTTTATCGCAAAGTTAAGTTAGAAGTGTTGAACCGCGCTTGATCCTATAAATATTCTCTCAGAATCAAGCGCCTCGCTAGTGGAGCACTATCTCATACTTATGTGAAGCTCAGTAAGCTGCTGGAATATGGCTAGAAGGAAGCCTAGCTTTTATATGAAGGGCATGCTGCGCCCCTTCCGCCGCGAAAAAAAATCAAACAAGCACCAGCTTACATCACTAGGGCAGAAGACTGCTAGAGCGAAAGCTGTCCGTTTGATGCATCTTCATTGCAATGCACATTTTTTAAGCATCATCTTTTTAAGCACATGTGTTAATGCATTGAAGCAAAAAAAAAAGAAAAAAAGGCTATCATCGAGTAATAAAATTGTTTCCAAAGAGTCAATGTTAAAAAGAAACAATTGCCTATAACCACGGTTTATACTGCAACTTTATTCATAGGGTACCATGGCAGGTCATCATCAACATTATAATGATGATGATGATGGTGGATGATGACAACAGATGCACCGTTGAAAAATCCAAGTTTAGCAAATGCATTCTCATAAGACAAATTATTTGATGAATAGCTCACAAAAGATTCCCAGTTAAGTAGGCGAAATTTTCAAATGACATGTCAGCGATTAAAGGGAGTGCAAGAAACGAAGCCGAGCCGCCATTATGAGAGGCAAGAGCAGATCGAAGTGAAACCTAGCTGGGCTGGGATTCTTTAAACGCTAACCAGTTCGCTAACCCAGTTCCGCAGCCTTAAATTCACTAACTCTAGCCCTCATTTGAAGCTCTGCTCCACACGGTGCTACACTATGTACATGATTTTTGTCAATGGCCTCTATGCTTCGGCCACGCCGCTAAGGAGTTTCATGCATGAGACGATAAGAGTCAGAACGATCGAGTAGGTGGCGCACTGGACCACTACGGCAAAAGTTTGATTCCCGCCAACGCTCCTTCTTTTGCGTTTTTATACGCTCCTTTTCGGGAGTCGACGGCAAAATGGTACAAATACTTGTAGCAACTTTTCAGGCAAAGCTTCGAGTCGGGGCTCGGATGCATCATTAGAATTACCCACGGTTAACGTGTGAACGTGCCGAATTCAACCTTTACCTGGCCAGCTGCTATCCATGGGTAATCAGGATACTCACCCATGAGCATGGTTACCAAGGATGATGCATCCGGTTCAGAGAGGCTCAACTCCAATCCGTTGCATAAGCTTCTTCCAGTTATTACGCAGTTAGCTTAGAAAGTGACTAAGCCCAAGCCTACAGATATCTGATGCATGCACATCAAACATTCATCACCCTAATCGCCTCCCTGAGTGAAATATCACCAGACGATCGGTCCTCGCGAAGTGATGAAATCCTGGGAAAGAAATGGCATACGCGTCACAATTTCTGTACGTTGAAATTCACATGAATCAATCAAATATCTATTCTAGAATCATCCATGCGCTGTTCAATAGAAAGGGCACTTTTTGTTCGGCGTCGAAGACGCTGATCAATTCTCTTTTTAGCACTGCATATGACAGATGATCATGAACACTCTGTTCCTAAGAATCTATAGCGCTTATTTTTCGCTAGAAAAGGTCAGGGGCAATACTATGTGAAATATCTCGCATCAAATGCAATGAATTTACAAATTTATAGATATTATTTCGCGGGAAATACTCTGGTTTGTCTCTGAAAGTTGTGCCGCACGCTCACATTCTCGGCAGAGTTCATTTGCACTCTTTCGCTACTGTTTGCAGACGAGATCGATGAGTGAAAGAGTCAGAAAACACGACCCTTCATTTCTTGGAAACGTCTACCCAGGGTGAAACCGCTACCATCGCATGTGTTACATTATTAACATTGTCAATGCGACAATGCTCTTGCTAACAAGAAAATGCCAGAACTATGAACAGCACGTCTTTGAAGAGGTTTTAAAATTACTACCTCGACTTAGCTTTTGAAATGGGGTGCGAATATTGAATTTTTTTTCAAAGAAAATCGTTCCCGTGTACGAAATACCTTCTTTCAAGTACTAATTCATGCAAATTTTCTCTTGAACAAAGGATAACGGAGCCCAGTGAACAATGTTGTTGGGCGGTACGCTCCCGACACGGGGGTGTTCGAATCAAGTTTATTGGCATCGATACTAAGGCTATTCCGGGTGTACATTCACGAAGTGTAAAAGGCGTTCTGCAATGCAAGAATTACCCGCAGGATTGCAGAATAATTGTTTAAATAAGAAGTTCTGAGTTCTCTTAAGAAATTCCGAGTCCTCTTTTAAGAGAAAAAAACAGGTATGCAAAAGAAAAGCATCTGTGTCAAACCATGCCATCAAAATAAAACGTACTTTCAAAAGATCTCATGAGATAACATAACTATGTTATATCTACTGTAATCATGGCGCTACTGCATAAATTAAGGAACACTTTCGTAAACAGCGTATCAAATATCAATTCGGCTGTAATTTTTCTGAATTGCAAGCGTGAAAATTGAAATCGGGAAATGGCACTTTATAATTTTAGATTTATTTAAAGTGCTAATCAAATAGATACTGTGAGGGACCCAGCCTGAAAACTTAGAATCTCTCGAGTAGCTCATTGCCTCTCTTCAAATCTTCTCTCGAGAAATTCTACACCTTTGTAAGTTCTTCTAGTGATCCTATGCATTAGTTCTGGGGAAATATCCAGCTCTGCTCAACTTAGATGAAGTGCATCCTGTCGAACAAATGTTCAGCGCAAATTCGACCCCGAGCCAAATCCATTACGCCCGCACAACAGCGAAATCCCCACATGTGTAATGGCCAAATGACAAACGTCTAGTGGTTGCTATAGGAGACGAAAACTAATGAAAAAGCATTCACAGCAGCGTCATGTGACTCGTGAACAATCAAAAAACAATCGTCACTTGCCTTCTTGGTCGACTGTTCCAGGGGTACCGACGACGGGTTGCTGCTGGTGTTTTCGTCGGCGGATATCATGGCTTTCGACATGATGAAGTGGAGCTATAATTGAGCGCCGAAAAACTCGCCACCAAACTTCCAGCGATTGGGTGATCGAACGGTCGGCGCGTATATGCCCAGAAACACTTTCTACTGAAAGTAAATAATTAGAGCGACGGCGTCGGCTGTGGACGCTACGAGATCGATTTGCACTCGAACATCACACGCTGCGAATGAGGCACAATGAGGCAAATATCAGTCCGAAAGGCGGATGAATCGTATACAGGATGTTTTTGTACATAGAAATGAGACATGGCAAACAAAGCACGAGGGTTGAGGTGAAAGCATGGACGGGAAGAGTGCAAGCAAAGAGCGTTTTTACACGCAGCGTGGCACACGCGGCACACATCAAACGACTGGATTTTGCAGAATTCCGGACGGGCTTCTGCTAGTCGAACTGCAAATGGATTGATGTGCAGCTGCGAACAGCTGCAACAACATCTACTGAGACTATGGAATACAAGACTATGGAATACACAATATCCATATTATTCTATAAAGAGACGCTAGTTTCAGACTCAATCCAAACTTTCATAATGAACAGAAACATGACTATTGAATTATTATTACATGACTGTTGAAGCACCTTTTCAGTAGTAAGGCGGTGTACAGTAATCGTCGATGGAAGTGCATCTTCGCAGAATCGAGAAACACACCAAGCGACCGCGCCGCTCGTGCTGGAATTGTCGCCGTGATAGTTGAGTTCAATTAGGACGGAAAACTATCAAGAAAACCCTGATTTACCATTTCGAAAGCGATTCCAGCGCGGGCGATGCTCGCCTGACAACCATCGACTTTTTGTCCCAAAGTTTGTCGACAACTTGTTGAGGTGTCAGCCGTTCAGATTGCAAGTTGTCGACAAGTTTGGGTTGAGCAGGTTGCAGTACGACTACATATTTTGCCCTGGGGATTCCGACAAGCGTGGTAGTTTTGCAATAGAAGTAGAAACAATTTTGCAGTTTATTAAAAAAAACAAACACTGGAAAAGTCCAACAATCACTATTATAACATGGTTTACCTTACTAAGAAATCCAGAGCACTCTAAAGAAATGCATGCGGGTAGAGAAATAAGGGGAAGAAGCTTTCGAATCAGATCGTTGGTGCCGAAATTAAACTTACTCGGTAGAAAAAAGTTACTGCACAACCTATAATTAGTCCTGAACAAACTAACATGCTGTGAGCCTGTTAAACTTAAATCAGAGCTAGAAAAAATATCGAAACTCGTAGTGAAAGAGGAAACACCTCGCTGCTAGACAATTTTATCAGCGAGTGTTAGCAAACGGCTTTTATTCACTAGAATATGCACTTCACAAGGTGAATCTACTTACGCTCCGCCTGGCTTCTGAAAAAGCAAAGCACAAGGCGATTTCTAGATTAGCACACCCACACTAAGACTCCTCAGTGACGTTTAGGTAGGATTAAGAGGCTTAGCTGCACCGTGGGCAATATAATTCATGTAGTGTAAACCGAAGCAGTGGTGTACCAATCAAGATGGAATGGAGCGGATTTCAAGCGAAGGAAGATATAACCGCATATCAATGCACGATCTAAATTAAATTGACTTGATTTTTCAGAATTAGTATCATCCGTCCAATATAACTGCGAATAAAAATACATTGAGTAAGCGAGGAAAAATCCCGGACGAAACAGAATTTCGTAATTCGAAATATGATCGATGTGGACAGCCGCTGCCTTTTATGGCCATTACACATTATTTCATGTGTTGTTTTAGTATTCCTGTCAAACCTTTCGTCCCCATGACAAATGGAAATAACAAAAGAACACTTTAGCACTTATTATAGCACTAAAATGCTAGGTTCAACTGTTATCTTGCGTTTTTATCCTGCTTCAACCACAAGCGGTGCCAGAGAAGGTGTTTCAAGATTGGGATCTCCTTATCTATTATGCTTAGATCAGAATAAAATAGCATAGATAGAATAATTCGATCAATAGCGTGGAAATAGGTAAAAAAGCGAATATTCGTAAAAGAGAAAGTCCTGCAGCCCATCCCATATTTTCCACAGGACTCTACTGCTCGCTCTTTTTTGAGTCCTGAATATTCGCCTGCTTCGAAAACGAATATTCGAACCCGAACACACCTAATATATTGATTAGTACTATCCATGTTACTTACGAACACAGACAGGAAGTTATTGAGAAGCTTTCTTGCCAGTGCTCTAATTTCATATGATTTCATTTGATTATTATTGCACTAGGACTGTCTACTACTGGAATTGTAGGATCTGAAGCACTTCTACTCAATCCAAAATGCTGTGAAGAACACGTACCAACTGAATCCATCAATGGAGTCCAGCTTTCTGTGATAATTGTGCAGCACGAACGAGGGCCGAACGGCGTAACGGTCGAGTAGAAAGTCTACCAGCAAAGGTTGCCAGTTGCTGCCATCCTCCCCTCAATTGCTGCCACCCCTCGACAGTTGCTGCTAAATGAATGAAAACTTCAGCAGCAATCGATAGGAGGATGGCAGCAACTGAGAACCGTTGCTGCTAAGCCTTCTACTCAAACCATTGCGCCGTTTAGGCTGCGTTCGTGCTGCACAGTTACCAGAGTTGGTGCTGGAAGATGCTGCGTCATCTCTATCGTCTTTAGTAACTTGACAGTTTTAGTAAATAATTTGGGTAAACTGGAGTTGGGGGGGGCCACTCGGTATAAGTCGATGATATGACCTGTCCTACACGTTCTGACTTGTTTGCATTACAGGTAACTACTGTACATTAGGAGAGCTAACAAGTCAGAGCGTTCTGGACATGTCAGCTAACAAGTCTGAACGTGCAGGACAGGTCATTTTATCGACTTATACCAAGTGGCCCCCCCCCAACTCCATTTTACCCAATAATTTGATAAAAAATTGGCCGTTTTACATAGTGAGAAATGTATCTCTGAAGGGTAATGAACTGAAGTGGAATCTGCAAATTAACTGTTTGAGAGTTCACCTGCTATTATGTATCTGTCTCTATATTCGAGCCATATCATTATTGAGTATTTCATACTTAGACATAGAGCAAAGGTGAAGATCAGCAGAAATGAAGGGCGTGGCTCACGCAGGATGAATTCAATGGACACGAAAGCATTCCTAGCTTGAAAAAAGTGTCAAAATTAAAACGCACAAGATTCTACGAATTATGCTGAGTGAGTGATGCAGCACTGAAATGGTTATCAGTGCCTAGTAAAGTCAAACCTATATCGAGAGTGGGAGCGCCGAAGCGTCCGATATTCGAAATGGACGCTGTCGAGAGAGCTGGCCGGCCGGCCGGCGGCTGCAGCTGTGGCGACCACGAGGGGTGGGGCTGCGCCGATGCCTTTAGTTCAAAGATCCCTATGTGGGCAGCGATGTCGATGTCACAAGACACTCGTGTTTACGCACACTTATTGAACGGTAACCCCCTCCCCCCACAAATTCAGATGAATTAGCTTTAGCTCGAGTCAGAGAATTTTGAATGGTGGTGTAAATTCACTGCGAACAAAGCAGCGCGGCCGCGAATGGCTGCGACAGCATGTGATAGTATGATGCAATTCGAAGCAGAGCTCTCTGGCGCTCACCCATACGCCTTGGGTATACAAACAACACATCTAGCATTTTCAAACAAAATGAAAAGTTCAGTCCGATTAGCAGATGATCTTACCGTAATTTCTAGGCGTAGAATAAAAAGTGGACAGCGTGTAGCCATGCTGAAAACAATCAACTGGATGATCTCGGTGATAAGAATCTATCGAAGGCTAGAACACCTGCAAGGAGCTCCAAACGGCTAGATGAATACGGACCGTGACGTGTCGCTGCGTGGCACTCTGGCTCTCTGCTGCACTCCTTGACCCATAATGCTTTGATCATGCTCACTGATACTCTCTATCCAACTCTGCCGCGCCACGTCACTGGTCCGTATTCACTTGGATTTTTGAAGTTCCCTGTATCAGTGGCGATTTTGATTTCAGGAAGGATGGTTTGGGCCTATTATGCCTAGAAATCACGGTAAAATGTTGGCTGCTCAGCGCACTGAACTTTTTAGTTTGAATTATACATCCCAAGAATCAGTTAAGAGGCAGCACACACGAACTTCAGGATTGCTTGAAAAATTCGAAGAACCGAACAGATGCAAGTACATATTCTTTCCAGTGCCCTTAAAAACGTGGACAATTGTGAGAATATGGGCCCTGCAGCGAAGGAACGTCGTATTACGTGGTCGACCGAAAGCGAGCCGACCGCTGTAAGTTGACGTGTCATTGAGTGGTTTCCCCACGTTACCACAGCAAAACCACAGATGTCGTTGATTTCAAAAGTAGTAGTTATCCCACGTAACGGGTGTCGGTGTGATGTCAGTGGTCTGCTTGACGCTTAATCTTAGCCTTTGTGGTGTTGTGTTAATATTTTTGGTGTGTATGTATACTTTAGTTTTTCTGAATTTCAGTGAATTACGGCCCTGATTTCGAAATAAATTAGTTGTTTCTGGAGTTTGTATTCTCGACATGTCTACATCCAAAAGTGGGAAAAAACAGACAAAAAGAGTAGCAGTTAGGCGCACATTCTTCCTTAAAGAAGAGAAATAACAAGAGAGAAATGGAGAGATTACGCAGCATCCAGCAGCCCCACGGGACTCGGGTGCAATGCAGTGGGGATTGACTGATTGACGAACATCTGACACACGACATGGCGACGACAAATTGGCTCCCTTCTGAGAAACGCAACCGAACACTTCTGGTGATAACGGTGACAGTGAAAGTGAACAGTGAACACTTCCGGAGGTACATAGTCTGGTTGTGTTCGCTATCTATCACGAATGATATCACGGACAACCAACGTCGAAATTATTAGGTTGGACAATCAGTTCGCGCTTATAGGTGGAAATGGCTGAGATATCTCGCTCAGCGAACAATCTCTTTCTGATGACTCAATCTACACTGAAGTCACATATGCACTGTACGAGCGTGAATGCAGAAAATTAGAGGAAACTGTCCACAGAATTCTTGGACCAATGCTGGAGAATAACAACTTGATTCAACTATTGCCGAAATATACAGATGTACCGGCTTATTACCAGCTAGTCAAGGCGCACAAATTGGTGAGAAACGACGGCGACAATAGCTTGAACAATGCATCCATCGACGGAGACTCATCGTATCGTCCTGCGGCGGACCGACAGACAGGATAAGTTGGTTCCTACAGAAAATCCTTACCTCTCCCCCCTACTCACATATATACCAGCTCAGCTCTGAAGAATGTGCGGCAGTTTTAGAACCAGATCAATCAGTGCAACTTCGACGCATATCCAAGATTAATGTACCGAAGTTTCGATGTTGTTGCAATTTACACCAATTTCGATACTCAAAGAGCAGTCGAAGCATGTATAAGTCTGTTGCAACTGCACCACCGTAACCAACAGTTCTTTGGCCTCACGACAGCAGAAACTTAAAGGCAGCAGGAGCTGAAATTCTCGACTCTGAGCTGAGCTGCGGATGGTGAAGTACAGACTCAGCACATCATAAATGTGAAACGAACACAGACAATGATGGCTTACCTGCAGACAAAATGCAACATTTGTCGCAAACACACCCGGCCATGTTCGTGCGCGGACGAGTTTTCCCCGGCGCGAAAGCCATTGCGGCGCGTGGTTTTGGCCGAGTCCCGCCATGAAACCCTGTGGATTGAATGCATTTCGTTTTCCCTTTGCGCCCAACCACGCACCGCAATGGCTTTTTGCGCCGGGGAAAACTCGTCCGCGCGCGAACACGGCCAGGCGTGTTCGCGACGAATTTTCCCTTTTCTCTGCAGGTAATCCATCACTGTCTGTGTTCGTTTCACATTTATGATGTGCTGAGTCTGTACTTCATCACCCACAGCTCAGCTCGGAATCGAGGATTTCAGCTCCTGCTGCCTTTAAGTCCTACTACGTGTGTTGGTAAATGTGAACATCTTCCGATTCCACAACGTGTTCCCTAGAATTTATCAAACAATATTGCCCCTGCGCATACGATATCTTACACAGCCAGAACAAGCTGCAGTTGCTGATGTTTTACAGGGTGTTTTTCCGGGAGTAAAATCGGTGCAATTGCGGACCCAGTACAAAGGCTACGTGCGAATTGCTGGAACCTCCGCTTTCACGTGGTCTTTCGACTGAGAATTTGATCTAAAGGGCATTCGGAAAGGAGTCGGTACTGGTGCATTCACGGACCTGAGATGAGTCATGTGTTCCACGAACTCCCACATCATTTCCGGGACCCTTTCTAACATGTTAAGCAGTTAAAAATTACTGCGACTAACAAGCTTGAACATGCGCGACTTGGCAAAGGCCCTTCTGATCTCTTTACGTAAAAATGCACCAATACCGACTCATTTCTGAACCGCCTGTATTGGAATGGATCAGATCGCGCGCGATTTTACTCCCGGAAAAACACACTGTAAATGGGACAGGTCGCAGCAAACGCAGTGAAATTGCAGAGATTGTGAGGAAAGAGTTTTTAATAGCTACTATACTACAGATAAATCAAGGAAATGGAGTGGCATAGAACTGCATATACATCAGCCACACTCATCTTTGTTTTTTGAGGTTTTACGCAGCCAATAGTCGTTTCACAACAATGTCTATCAATTACCCAATCGGGAAAGAACCAGGCATGGTGGGCTTGTTACCCATGCAGATTTCACGTGCATACGGGCTGACTAGTAGAATGGAGTGAAATATGTAGAGCGACAAGAGAGAAAGGAAAACAATAAGTAAAGATGGAGGTACGACTCGTTCCTTGACACACACGCAGTGATAACAAGGGTTGGATTCTTCTACGTGAACATATGTCAAGTTCTCGTCACAAAGTGTCCGAGACGTTCACGCAAAAATCTTGGAACGAACGATTGTGGCAGCTAGCATTGGATGTATCAAATATCAAGATGTGTGGGTCCTGACTTGAAGCGAAGAGTTTACTTGTCATATTAAACAGGAAGGAAAGTAGGTATGATTAACAGTTATTCATGGACGTTTGCAGTTCCTGGTTCCTATCGCATTAACATGGACTGATTGTTTGTGCTGCTGTGCCTAACCTCTCTAGCTCTGAAGTCTATTTTTGATCAGAACGATTTTTCTGCCCACCTTTGCCCCAAAACAACTTGCAGACAACCTTTTAACTAGCAAGTCTTTGCCAACAAGCTTGACATCATCATGTTATCCAAAGTTGCCAACGACCTTTTCTCAAGATAACTTGTCGAGGAGGAAGAGCCAAGGCAAGTTGTCGACAAACATCGGGACCGACAACTTGTCAGCAAGATAATGCAAAAGCAAATTGTCAACCAGCTTTAGAGCAGACAAGTTGTTGGCGAAAAAATGTGAAAACAGGTTGTCAACAAGCTCTGGAACCGACCACTTATTGGCAAGAAAGGATGACAGCAGGTGTGCGAGTTGTCGACCAGTTTTGAAGCGAGCAAGTTCCAGATGTGATCAGAAAATTGCTCGCCAAAAGGTTCTTAGCATGTTGTTGAGTACTACTGAGCGGAAAAGACGTCCCAGGCAAGAATAACTGCCGTAAACCATCCGCAAGTTCCAGTGTTATGATTTCTACACTACGTCATCCATCCAGTAAAATGACGCGACGCGAAATTTCACACGACTCCCTTGGAAATGAAACGAGGTGTATTGAGATGTTCAGCGAGTGTAAACAAAAACTATGAGTGAAAACTGGGAGAAATGGTCACCTACTGTTAACAACAAGGAACAAAATAACCAGGGGGTGTTCGCACAAAGAGCGATCGACCCATCGTCCGCGTAAACAAGGTGGGAGGCAGCAAAACAACCGTACATAAATATGCGTGTCATGTGGCTCTCACGAGTCAGCTGCAAAAGGTTTTGTTTGCTGTTGCACACCACTGGGAATAGTTTTGCTCTCTAAATCATTGCGCACCGAAGCCTGTTGTTTATGGCCGATTCAAAAAAAAAAAGATAAGAGTTGGGCATTAACGCTAAACGACAAGCTGCCTAGTTCTACCTTGCTCTATTCACTAGATAGTGCATGTTTTGATGTCTTCCTTCTTTTCTCTAATTTCTCTCCAACTCCGGTAAGAAAGAGAAAGGTGCGGTAAGAAAGAAAAGCAGGAAGATGGCATTAAAATGAAAACGATGATGTCCAAATAATGTAGGGATGCGCAGACAGTCAGAAAGCCGCGCATGCGGTGTAGCGCGTGCTGTGGGTCTCGAAAATTGGAGTCTTGTGGGGGAAAAGGGCGAAAAGGAGGAATAAAACTCAAGTAGTGAAGAAAAGATGAAGTTTTCTGCACCATTGATCAATCAGCGATCAGTGACACGGGTAGGAATCAAGGCTGCTGGTTTGGTCAAGGACTCATGCGCCACATCTGCATATGGTACACTGACTTTGTGGAAGCTAACACGTTGTAAACTGAGATCTTCAACGAAGCTTTTCCTGCGTCCTTGCTCTACCAGAGTCTAGCAGAGGAGGGGAGGTGGTGGGTGGGGGAGGGGAAAATCTACGCGTAGACTCCAGGGCTGGGATTCATGAAACGATAACCAAGCAAACCAAGGATGGCTAGCGGGATTGGTTATCGTATTGGCTACATAGAGCTAAGAGACGCAGACAACAAAAGTTGGTTTGCTAGCCTGGGTTTGCCTGGTTATCGTTTCATGAATCCCAGCCCAGTTCGGTTCTGGTGCATTGTTATCCAGCTATACGAACCTTTTTTTTTTTTTGAGGGAAAGAAAGAAGAAATCCACGCTGATTTTTGCCTTTTATTTTTGTTTGTTTTTGCTCTTTACTCTTAATTTTTAACTTTTTTAAACTCAGTCTGGCTCAGGGTCAAGCGTACGATGATAGTTTACCAAGGGGGGTTGCCTCGGGGGTAGCAGGGAGGGCCGCCTTAAAAGGGTAGTATGATAACAACAAGCTAGGGAATTTCGTTCTTCACCAGCGAGCTCCAAGTTTGATTCCTCGCGAGAATGGTAGTTTTGCAAACACTTCAACATGCTCTTTTTCTTTTAGTACTATGAATAACAAGTGTAAACATCGGTGAACATTTTCTTCTCAAGCTTGGACGTTTTATTTGGCTGCAAACTCTCGGGGTCCAGTAAATATATAGCTGAAAACGCAGGACATCACGGTGCTCCGAAGCTATGGAGGCGGTTTTTCAGAATCAAGCTCTGTGAGGATGCAAAATCCCACGGTTTCTCGTTCACTGAAAATTTTTTATAGCTATACGACCACATGAGACATACCCGCGAAATTTGTTAAATTTCAGATATGTTGACACGGACACGTTTCAGGTATGTTGACAAAAGTGAAAAATGAAAAATTAATTCTAGAAGTTGGTTTAATTCAAAAAATATCCTCCGTATATTTTGCAGATCGTTGAATTACAGTAACTGAAACGTAAAAAAGTCAAATGTTCTGGAGGGGGGGGGGGGCGCATTTTTCCAGTCTACAAAGGGGGTCGCTTCGGAATAGAATTTTAACCAACACCACCCTGGTCTGGCTACTGATTATCAACTAGCCAACTACCAATTACAAGTGGGCAAAGTGTTTGCTAGATTATTTATTCTCAACTCTGCACATATTCGTGGCTCCGATATCAGACATTATATCTGCAACGCCTCTACAATAAAGATTACAATGTGCGCCGATGGAAATACGGGAAGCTCCAAATGTCCGCAGTCAAGAGGGACGTGGCCACGACGCGGCTTTAGACAGAGACACAGGCGCTCGGCATGCTGCCACTGGTTGGCTGCAGAGTCAGAGAAGCCAGAGGCAGCATAGAGAGCGCATGTGGCTGATCAAGGAGCCGCGCCGTGGCCACGCCCTCTTGACTGCGGACATTTGGAGCTTCCTGTACGTTTTTCGCGGACTGGAAAAGCACGTGGTGCAGCCGCGTTAGCACTGGAGCAATCGCTGCCGTAATAGCAAATCAGGGTTTCCTTGATAGTTTTTCTAACATCTGATGTCAACTATTAAGAGAACTTGTTAGCGACCAAGAGAACCCTATGCTTTGCCATCACGGCATTGATTGCGGCGCGGTCGCGTAGCGTTGCCTTCCGAGTCCGTGAAAAACGCACTTCCATCGACGCTCGCTATATATAAATGCGCCTATGACGCAAATTTGTACATATAATCACGTGTAACTGCGTACTTGAGCATGAGCGCACAAATAAGAAAGAAAACTAAGTTCTTTCAAATATTAGCTAAGCTGTGGTTGTTTGTTCAAGCAGCGCAGATGCCCACGAGAGGTTTGTTGTCCTGATCATTGACGGAAAAATTGTAGGTAAACGCACAAAAAAATTATCGCTTGCGAAAATCCTTCACAAAGGAATTATTTATAATTGAAATTATTAGGAGCTATGTTGTATAAACTATATAATTGTTCATCAGAAGTATTGTAGTTATACTGCATGTTTTCGGATAGACGGTCATAACACAAGAAAATGCGTTTAAATTCCTATGCATTCAATAGCACCTAAAACGAGTAGTGACAAGGTGTCAATCGATAGCCGCGTCGCTAGCGCACGCAACCGCACGCGTGATCGTGGTGCGTCGCAGCGCGGCTCTTGAAACTTGCTAAGAACGATATTCTGGGTCAGAAATATTGTAAATACACCAAATTTTTGCAGTGAACTGTTATGACTCGTCCCAATTCAGTGACATTAATATCTCGTTTGAGAAAAAATCTAAAATAACGGAATGGTTAGAAATAATTTTGCTGCTTCTATGCTCGCATTTCTGTTCTTTAGCTTCTCACAGGATCAAATCAACTAATCGTGCAAATGCAGAGAACTCCAGCGGAGTCACATGATAGCGGCGGAGGTATTGCTAGATAACATTCTCTGCTGAGCTATCGCATACATTCCAAGGTTGTTGAAGAATAGCATGAACAGATCGGGCCGACTGATGTCATTCGTCAGATTCCGCCCGACAGCACCGGCGCTTGACGTCAGTGAACACCAGGCTTTCCGGTTCTTCAACGATGCCGCGGCGGAAGCTGCTGATGATGGGAGCGCCGCGATCAAGATACAAAAGGTCGAACGCGAGGGGATGTCTTCTATAATTATGCGTTGTGAAGGTCGTGTCAACAACAGGATCGTGACTGTGTGCTGATGAAAGTGTCCCTTGATGCATTTTATGCGTCGCAGCTTTTGTCTTTGCACGAGCTTCTAAGCCAATTTGCAACTTTTTAGAAAGGTAAACAACAAACAAAAAGCAGAACTGGGGCTGCTAGAGCGACCAGATTTTTTGTTTATGCCAGCGGTGTAAATTTGAAAAGTCTGCTGTCTTAAGAATCAAATCAGAGCGGTGCGGGCGTTGTGGCGGAACTCTGCGATTGGCCAGTCAGTCCAATTGGCCAATCACGGAGCTCGGCCGCACCTCCTTTTCGCCTTTTGCAGTACAACGGTCCAAACAAAACCATAGGTGATGTCATATTTATTTTACAAGCAAGCTCGTGTAGGATGAAAGTAAAACAACCATTGCAAATGATTTGAAGGAAAAAATTGCAAAGAATTGTAATATATCGTGTAACAGCAACCATAAGTCAGTATTATAGTCTGCTTAAAACTCAACAGTAGTTGAGTAAGCGTGCTAACGACCTGCTTTTCCCGTAGCTGGATAATCGGATAATCCTGCCTCTTGTCTAAAGATAGCACCAGTCGAAATTTCCGAGTCCGAGCTAAAGTCCTGGTAGTGACGTACACTGGCACTTTGACCAAACACAACAATGATAACTAAGCTATGAAGAAATCCGAATCGCAATCATGAACCCAGCCCGGCTGCTCGTGCTTTCGCAGCGACAATGCACCAGCTAACAAAGACTCGTCACATCCACTAGCGCGAATGACCGCGCCTGTGTGGTGGGACCCACGAGTGTCAATGGAGCGCGACAAGATGCACGGAGGAATGCACCCCAATTTCGCGGATTTTTCGTGAGTTTCTCGCTATTACACTGCTGGAAACAAGTCCTAGGACCCTGGAAACTCCAAAACCAAGCAAAATCTCAGATACGAAGATGTGAGCGGGTGCTGCTTTTCAAATAAATCAGGGCCCTGTGTACGCACCATGGAAGCCATGGAAGCTCCCGTCTCTCTGGGTTACCAAGACAAAAGAAAAGATGAAAACGCAAATGATGCCATACTTCGTATCCAGCAAAGAGGGTCAGCACAAGTACATATGAATAAACCGATAAACCTCAATGAGACCAAGCCATAGCCGCACGCGCAAACATGTAGTGAAGCCGCGTCGTGGCCAGGTCTCCGGGAATTTTACCACGAGTACATGTCATAGGAAAAATGCAATTCCAGCTGTTAGTTATTTCCATTACGCTGAATCATAAACGGAAATTAGATGTGAGGCGTTTGCAGCTCAGGAATGTTAGCGTGAAAGTGCAAATATGACGTGAACGCTGCAAACGCTCCAGTCGCCGAGCATGGTCGAGGGCTTTAAACCGCACTTTTGCTAAGCTGTTTACGGATATGGTCATTTTCACACATATAGTCCTTCTCGAAAAGATAGACGGATTCGTCACTACACAAACGCGGTGGGACCTGAGCGATGGATGCCGAGATACTCATATGCCCCAAGTGAGAGGGTAGGTCCCGTCGCGATTCTGCGACCGCGACGATATGAAAACGCACGCGCAATCCGTCTGGTCAGGCCCACGATTGGTTGGATAGACTAAATCACTAATCAGAGCTCGGCCGGACTGCCTTTTTCTCAGGTACAACGCTAACGGTGAAATGTTTACCCATGTCAGCCCCACCTACCTCCACCAGCCCCACCTGTTGCCTCATAAACTTGTTGTAGAAGATATGGAAGTTTCAACTGTAAGCCTCGTGACACTTCCGTACATCGACCTGTGACTTCTCAACTATAGTGGGCTTATTTTCATGGCTGCAATGAAGTTAAATTTAAACGCAAGTACTAGGTACACTGTGAATAATAAGAGCGGTCCGGTCTCTGATGCTCTAATGATGTGTATTCATTGAAAGGTCTGATGTTTTCCTAGAGATTTCCCTAATTAGCCGGGATAAATGAAATTTCCTATAAAAACAGTCATTACACCGGGGAAAAATAGGAATACCCTTCACTATTTGCCAGTCAGTTCTTTGTCCTTCCTAAAAGATTAGAAATGAGGAACAGCCTGACAGTTCTGGCTTTGGATGCACCACTGAGATTACCCAGGATAAACATTCTGACGCCTGTGCCGACGATGGGCAGGTTTGTGAGGTGTTAACACGTTACCCTGGGTAAGAATATTTGCCAGGAAAATGTATAAAAATATCTCTCCATGTTTCCTAATAAAATTTGTTATTTATTTCCTCAGAAAGCACCGTCAAATACAGCCTTGTAAGCTTCTGATAAGCAGACGCACTAAGGAATTATCTTATTTTGACTACGAATAGAGAACGAACAAAGTATCAAAGAGTTCGAAGTCCAACGCATGTAAGTAACAGATGAGCCCAGCTGTCGCAGGGAAGGTCGACGGAGAGAACGAACAGTAGCAGGTGGCAGCTTTGAACTCTTGAAATCTGCTGGAAATGACCTTTCTAGAAGAGTTCATCACGTCACACTGGTTCAGTTTTCAGGATGTGACATCAAGGGAATTTCTTTTTTTTTTTCGGGTAACTAGAGCGATTGAAGAAATAAAACAGAAGTATAAATGGCGAGGAATCCACAACAATGAGGATCCTGAAGCTACATTTATAGTGAGTGCATCGGAGTCCGATCCGGTCGGCCAACAAATGATACCTTTTCTTATCCGACCGGATCGGACTCCGATGCACTATAGATGTAGCTTAAGAAAACTCAAAAACGAAGCTATTACAAGAAAAATGTATAAACAGCGGGGAAAACAGAAGACTAGGGAAGTCGTGACTGTAATTTGCGCGCGTTGTGATCAGGCTATAGGCGACGGCAGCCAAATTGACCCATGGGCACGCGACGCATCTCGCTGCGGTGCGGCTAAAAACTTCATGTTGCTTTCCACGGCGTTGATGTTGCGAAATAGGGATTTTATTGCAGTTATGAACGTGCTAAATTTGAAAAAATTGCACCAACTTTCAAATACTATAATGTTCATTAGTGTATGGGCTACGAATTGAATTCGGCAACATTGCGTGTAACAGATGACTGTCAGTGGCGAATGCAGGTGGTAAGAACCTTTGTATTAGCGCGTTTCTGACCACTTCCTATTATTACTAAAGTCCTTACGCGCAATCGGCGGAAAATTTTCGAGCGCACCCAACATGCGGCGCGTGCGCGGCGCGGCCCTCTTGTGGGAGCGGTCCCCAGTCGTTCGTCAGACTCTTGGCCCAGGTGAGTGTTTTTCTTCCATTTTTCTTCAACTGAAGTTTATCTAAAGCTCTGAGGCCTGCGGCTGACTGATATCGACCGGACGGCCTCACATGCCTCATATTTTGCACGTTTTCCTCATGCCCCAAATGCTTGTTTTTATTGTTTTTATGAGGCATGCGGGGCCGTCTGGTCGACATCTTTCAGCCACAGGCCTCATACCTTCAGATAAACGTTAATCAAAGAAAAAAATGAAGGAAAGACACTCACTTGGGCCAAAAATCTGACGAACGACGGGGGACCACTGCCACAAGAGGGCCGCGCCGCGCGCGCGCCCATGCTCTCGAAAATTTTCCGCCGATTGCGCGTAAGGACTTTACTTTTCTGATAATTGTTTTTGATTATTTAGTGTCAAAATTAATATCTTTAGTGATTTTTTTCCACTCCAAAACGGCAAAAACCTCGGTTTTTTCCCGCACACCTCCACCACCCCCAGAGTTTCGGCTTCCGCCACCGATGACTTTTGACACTTTTTTTTCTGAGGAACTACTGAAAAATCCAAAGAAAAAAGTGACAAATAAATAAAATACAAATGGAGGTGAGCATGTTCTCAGGCAATACACAATTTTTCAGGATCTCCATGCGAAGCTAGTCCGGAAGAAGGCAGCTGTGATCAAAGAACCCACAAAACTTGTTGAACGGAATATGAGACGACTCGAATACACCACACAGTGCTTACATCACCCACAACAGGTGTGATCTATGAGGGTGAAGCGGCGGGGGCCTTTACAGCGGATGTGCCTGACTGGCCTTGACAACAACAGCAGGCGGTTGCTGAGCGGCAATCGTCGAATTCGTTGTAAATAGGGCGAAGGGTTCAGCTAAGTACACATGAACTTGCACCGAATACGAAGATTAGTCCACTTTGTCAGCCTTTCAAAATACCGAAATTTTATGATTGATCGGGGTGTGGTAGTTTGTAGCGAATTTCTGCTCCATTAACTATGAAAATAATAGGCACAAATGCTCGGAGTAGTATTAAAAATTTGGCATGCACCCTGGAATGAACAGATAATTCAAGTGATCATTGTCACAGAAAGCGTGGGTTGTACTGACTACTGGATCTCTGGATTTATCTCTGGATTTGAGGGTGCGTTTTCCACGGCTGGAGAAGCACGCAACGCGACCGCGCCGCTTGCGCTACAATCTTCTCCGGGACGACAAGCCATAGGACTCTCTAGGTACCTAGCTAGTTCTCTCGATAGTTAACATCAAATATGATGAGAGACCATAAAAAACCATGATTTGCCACTGTAGCGCCGATTCCAGCGCGAGCAGCGCGGTCGCGTCGCGTACTTCCCGTGTCCGCCGGAAAAAGTGCCGCCATCGACGCTCACTGTGTATACAGATGGATCAGGATCAAGAATTTGCGTTAAAAAAATTCAAAACTCGTTAATCTGTTACTAACGAGAGAGAAGAAACGTGGCTTCCATCATGACATCTCGTTACAAAATCCCTAACGTGGTGTGGATCTTTTTAACTTTTGAAACATGAGCGATGCAAGTTTTCAAAAGTGGATGGAGAAAAACGAATTGTTGTGTGTGATCTCGCAAGCCTGTGAGAACTTTACTGGGAAGCAGGGAAGCGTTATTCTATTCTAAGCGTTAAGTTACTATAGTCTATTTACTATAGTGTTGCTCGAATAAAATTCGAATAAATTTATTCAGTTCACCAAATAATTTTGGAGAGTCCGAAAAATTTGAATGACCCAAAAACTTAGAGCTTTAGCCCTTCTTTCCATTCCTATAAGGCTGCAAGGCTCAGGCTCACCCTTCTCCCAATATTCCAATTTCTGACTTATTCGAAATCGAATACTCGAATATCGAATATATCTAATACATTATTTGGTCAACGCACTACTATTTACGAACCAATCGCGGTTGCAAAAGGGAGGAAAAAGAAGAATGTGGCGAAGAAGCAGAAGCATGGAGAAAAAAGAATTTTCCACTAAAATAGAGGGATTGACCCAGATTCTCAAAGAAAGCTTTCGAGAATGAAGTTCATATAAAAGCCATCGGCACTTAAAAAATAGAAAGAATTTGACAAGAACAGTGACAACAACATAACGCAGCCTACTACAAAATTTTTGACGATATTGATGGACAAAGTCGTAGGATTTTCCTACCTATTCTCGAGGCCCACGCGATTTGACAAAATTTCTCGTAATTGGGACAACTCAGTTCAAAATTCGGGCGATTTTTTGCGATCCACGATGGGCTGATTCTTATCGCGCGTGTGAGATTGTTCTGGATGAGCGTCTTTCTCAGTCATTCGTTCACAATTATTCTTCTTTTCAGATTCTTCACATCTAACATCAATATCCAATTTACTTTATCCAGTTGGATAAACGCGATGTTAGTGTGGTTTGGATACTCTGCTACCCAACAGCAACTTGTCTGTGCATCTATTAACGCACTTTCGTTTGCACTCGTTTACTTATTGTTCCATCACGGGATATATTTACCTGGTTGATTTCCAGTTGATAACGATCCATGATCTACTCCAGCTTCATTTGTTGTTGTTCCTCCATAATTGTGCTAAGAAATAACCACGTGTATGAATAAATCATATTGGATAGCAGAGTGGATAAGTACCAGTGCGAATCAGTGGCGGACGCAGGGGGGGGGGGCGTCCCCCCTCGAGAATGAGTGGCCAAATTTTCGGAATTACTTTACAATACAAATAAAAATCTTGTATTAGTTTACTATTAATAGTTTATCTTTATTATCATTTTTAATACAACCTTTATTCATAATTTATTATTATAGTTAATATCTTTATTAATTTTATTTTCCACCTGGACCCTCGAAGCGACGGAGACTCCACTTTTTCCCACGCCCCCTCCCCCTCCTGCCCATTTTCTGCGTCCGCCACTGGTGGGAATGGACATATGTGTGTCCATTGTGCTTTCCCTCCTACGGCTAAAGCTGCAACAACATTTCACCAACATCTCTTTATTTTGAACAAACACTAAGCAACAAATGGGACCTTAGTTACTTTTATCCTCCCTTACAATATTTCCGAGAAGACGTCAGCACTGAAAATGTCCTCGTATACAGTTTCATAACAATTTCTGAATGATTCCACTCTCCATCTTGTAGGAGTTGTATGTCTTGTGAATGTTTAGAAATAAAATTTATCGTTTCTATTCCTCACATTTTCTCGTACCCTATTCAAATTACTTAATATTTTAATCTGTAGAAAACTCGCTATTGATGGGCCATTGATCATCCCTTCTCGAATTCTTTTGTTCAGAATAATGTGTGGGAAAGAAACAGCCAAATTGCTGAAAAAATGCTTCCTGCTCTCATCTATACCTTGTTTTCTTCTCTTTGTTTACATGTGGAAAGCCTCGAGAATTTCATACGATAGACATGGAACCACTCACAAACAGTGTTCAGAATATTTCTGCTCCAGGTAAATTAAAATGTTTTCATTTTTTGAATCTTTCTCTTCAAGAAAATTTCAAGACAACAATTACTTCTGAATTTATGGTGCTCTAGTCAATTCTCAATTTCCATAGTGAATATACATAGGACGTGAACGTTTACTCAACGCCTATGAAAAAGGTATCCATGAAGGAGAAGCAGACATTGCGACGGTTCCTACATGAAGTCTACAACACTCCTACACGCCCCCCCCCCCCTCGCCGCATTAACTAGGCGTCGCAAAAATCTGCAAGATCCCTCCATAAAATAGACAAAAATTTCGTATCAGCAATTTTTGATCCCTTATTTTTACTATTGACTTTGAACACTTAATTTAAATCATTATTAAAATGTATAAGTGTGTTGGTAGCTTAATTTTTTAAAATTTCGAGTCTGGGGCAAGCGTATTCCGAAAGTTGACGAGACCCTGATTTTCTTAACACCCATCCTCCCCCCTCCCCCAACTACCATTTCAAGCTAGTCTCCAGCAGCATAACGAACGCAAGAGCAGTTCGGTTGATACCAAAGTAAATGAGAGCTAAAGGGAAAACTCAAAATTTGACTATCAAGAAAATCTTATAGATCATTTAGTTCTCACTTTATTCCAGCTCAAATTGCCCAGGAGAAGACCGTGTGGAAGATTCGAACAAATGGATTGTATTTGTGGATCCTACCATTGAAAAACTATCGATGAAGGTCTTATTTCTTACCTTTACTTATTCTTTTATGGTTTAAAAGAAGCATTAAACCTCGAAAATTTCACCAAATTTACCATTCATTGAATGCAGAAGTTGCGATCATTACGAGGTTGGAATGTGGTCATTATTGGGGACGAAAGGATGAAAATAAAAAGAAATAAATTGGAGATGAAGAATATCCATTTCATTACAATTCAACAGCAGCAAGAACTTGGTGGGTTTTAGTGAATTTCAAAATTTCATTCGAACCAATACTTCAGTGAGAATAGTCATGCATTTAGAGAATACTTTCTGGTGAATGTAGAGAATTTTCTTTGTGAAATAATGAAAAATTGCAAGTTGCCGGTGTACCAAAGCAGTAAAATAATAGCAGACTAACGGATTTTTTTTGCTGCAGAAAAATATGGACTTTTCCAGGCTTTACTCCTGAAATGTTATCACATAACCGCATCAGGAAGAATGTTGGATATATTTACGCCATTAAAAGAGGAGCCAAGTTCATTTATGACCTCGATGAGGATATGGAAATGAGCGGTGAGCCTCCCAGGCTTATATCGAAATTCTTCGAAATTTCACTTCAGCATCTAATTGCAGGAACTGAATTCAGCTTGTTTGATTATGAAGAAAGCGTGAGTGGATTGTTGTACAGTACCAAGAATGACTTGCCGACCAGGTGGGTGCTTTTTCCAGATTACATCTTAATTTAACCCACTCTTGAGAGCTGTATGCACAGAGAGAAACTGTTCAACCCCTACTCGTTCTTCTACAATCCAGGAGCAGCACCAGCGAGTCTAGAATGGAATTTTCTCGAGGTAGTATTTCTCATGACAGAAGCAATATTATACATACAGGAAGCTCCAAATGTCCGCAGTCAAGAGGGACGTGGCCACGACGCGGCTTTAGACAGAGACACAGGCGCTCGGCATGCTGCCACTGGTTGGCTGCAGAGTCAGAGAAGCCAGAGGCAGCATAGAGAGCGCATGTGTCTGATCAGGGAGCCGCGCCGTGGCCACGCCCTCTTGACTGCGGACATTTGGAGCTTCCTGTACATGCAAGAAACTCCAGTGGTCAATGCTCGTGCGAACATGCTCCATCACCTGTTTGGACAGGTTAGGACAGGAAACAAGAGGTTTAGACAAGAACGATAGCGGCGATATCAACGAAAAAGCTGTGGATGCGGCGAACGGGTCCAGACCACTGCTGTTTCCTGTAAATTGATAATGATAAATAAATAAATGAGCTCAAAAACACTCGTTTAAAAGAACCATACCAACGTCAGCAATGGGCTTCATCTATGTCGAAAAATTGAAACTGCATCTGTGCAAGAAGTCTTGACTAGTCAGGGAACTGCTGACAGTGCCAGGTGAACTTTTTTCATTCACTATGACAGCTCGAGAATTGGTTATGGTCCCTTACCAACCGAGTGCGCAGCGTCAGCCCCTGGCGCCTTAATAGCTGGAGAGGATTAGCAAGGTTTCCGTCGCCATTAGAGCCTTTTTGGAAGCTATGACTCACTTATTCTGGGCAATCCTTCAAAATGAAAAAGAAACGGAAACACAGGGTGCAGGGCGCTTTCGGGTGGTGAGGGACCAGTAATCCTTGAAATACATAAACGCATACTTAAGGTTGGGTGCAACAACCGAATCCAACGACGCATCCGGCGCCATCACACTTCCAATAAGTGTTGCTCCAGGTAGATAAATGATGTATCACACATGCATTTCTCTACAGGGCAATTTATACTAGATGCGTGCGTTTGCGCGTGCGTCTATACGACGAAGGATGCTGCAAATCGCATCGCTGACGCAGCTCAGACGCACGCGTTCAAGGCGTCGCGACGGCCGCACGTTCTTTTCATCGAGGATACACATGCCGCTTTGACCTGTCTTCATGGAAAACTCTTTGCAAATGGATCTGCGCGTCCGACGCACGCACCATAGTATAAATTGCCCTCACTTAAACGCAGGTGTTTAGAGCCGAACAACGCATTAAAATGGGAATTCAACAAATATTCGATCCCGAAAAAGCTTCCAAAATTCGGTAAAGAAGATTGCTACATTCCTTGCCATCTCTTCCGCTGGTTTTCAACGTTCTGCCTTTCTCGAGAACTTTTCAGGGTATTAGGAGTAGCATGATTACTCAAATTTCTGTTCTATTACGTTATTTGGTTCTAAGCCTATATGCTATGGCAGAGGTTTGGTCCAGCAAGCCGCGACGCGCACGCCCCGCGATGCACGTGGCAGCGTGATGGGCTGACATTGCCCCAGCCCGTACATACCTACCTGTCTACTGCAGCAAATCGATTTCAGTGACGGCTGTACTTTTATTCTACCGGATTTTTCTTGCAGGTACATTCTCGCTCTGGACGCTTAAAAATACCCTCTTCCGCTACGACGCGTTTTTTGTTCTGGGAATACCTATCCTGAAAAACTCTCGGTATTCTCATGTGCCAGATGTTGAATTCTTAGAGAAAATTAATAATGCTAGTATATTGAAGGAGAGAAGGAATCCTGCGCTCGTTATTTACACAAAAACTTCTCCACATCGTCGGAAGGGTCGTTACTTTCCACTCTTCAAGTATGCTGCTTAGACGAGAGAACACAAGTGCGCTAAGTACTGAAGATGCTGAGTGAGGACATTACTATTTTTGCCATTTTTGTATAAATAATGCTGCTGATGCCTCTCATAACACAGATTACCAGAGCTCTTTAAGATTATTCTACGAAGTGCTAACATTTCTCGACTCTTGGAAGTGTCTCCATGAACAAATTTCTATGTGTATGGTAACACTGGCAGATGAATTCAGGTAAGTAGAGTAAATTTCAAACGAACTATCTATTATAGTTACTACCGAACAGTGCATTAGATGCCTATCGATTGATCCAAAATTCGAGAACTCGACTTTGACTAACTCTGTAGTTCGGATGCTTAAAAGAGACCGAGGAATTCAGGTTTATCTCTTTTTCGAACACTTAAGTTATTCGGATCTATATAGTCCCAAAAGAATGATTTGAATAAACTGAGTTATTTACTTTTTTTCGGTCCCAAGTATACTACCTACGCAATCAGACTTATTTCTCTTTAGACTTAAAGGCTACTGGGACAAAGAGTCCACAACTATAGTAAGAATTTGGGTAGACAACCTGATACCCTTGGGGTGAGTTGCTGCTCAACCCTATGGGAGTGCTTGTAATTGAAAATAACTGATGCTCAGATATAATTTCCCATCAATTCCGAAGGATGGATTTGATTGTCAGCCCACATTTGACGAAACATCTCGAGATCAGAATTGTCGTCGTGCCAATATTCATCTACCGTACTCTCTACGAACAGGCACGAATATGGTAAGGATTAAGAGTATAGCCTGTGTAAGAATATACAAACAAAACTATCCCCTTCACTTCTGAATGAAGCGAGTTTTTTTCAGAGCGAGGAAATCACTGCAATGATGACGAGTGCCCTCGAAGACTTGACCAATTGGTGTGCCCAGGGAAACTACAGCGGTAAATGTCGAGAAATATGACTTTAATTGTGATATTCTTCGAATTTTTGAGAATTCGACCTTAAAAAATAGGCTTAAGGCTCCATTGCTACCTAACCCTAAACTTGCACTGAAATCTCCAAGTAAACTTTATTAGTAGCTCACTATAGCATTTGGATTATTTTATTAATATTTGATGAATATTGCTAAGACGGCACCTCTAACGCTATATAAACGCTGCTCAGAAAATGAGAAAGATATTTTTTCAAAAAAATCCAACCATTAAAAAGTCTAATGCCATATAAAAATATGAAAAATTAATCTGACGCAATCTAAAAAGTTGTGTTTGAAGGTCGAGGTCAAGCTCCAAATGATTAGTACCATCATTTACGCCCTACCTTGCAAGAAAAAGTTTACCTACAATTTTACAATTTATAAAATAATCTAATCACAGTTTAATTTTTATAAGATGGAATTTTTTAAAACCTTACTTACAGAACCTGAATGCATCGATAAGGAGCAACATCAAGATGAACTGGCCCCTACTAATGCTAACAATTCTGTACATCACACTCATCTCAATAAGGTTAGATGACTTGGCATCCACCACACTTCACATCGAGTATAACATCTTGCATCAACGTCGCCGCACGACAATGATTTTGATACAGTCCGGTCCGGCAGCCACTGCAAATGGGCGCCGGCGGGCGCCGGCCGCCGCCACCCTCCGGCGCCGCGGTATTAATGAGCTATAAATCACTCGAGCTTGTTAGAAAGCGAAGAAAAATACAATTTTAGTCCATAGTAGACAGGGTAGATAAGCCTAACCTTATGCTTAAGAATGGGTTCAAGGCTTAGGCTTAGGCTTCACAGGAGTGGCCCCACCCAACTCCATTTCCACTTAAATTTCTAACATAAACTACGATAAGTGTAAGTTTAAGTAGGATTGGACACTATTCGTACGTTGCATCGCGTGTGACACTATTTGTATGTTGCATCGCGTGCGCGCATAGCTCAGTGGGTTGAGCGAGTGATCGACGTTGTGGTGGTCAGGGGATCGAATCCTGCCCTGTGTCCCCCTTTTGCAAATAGATATAGTATGCTGCCTACGACTGCTGCAGTTATCTAACAAACTCCAACATAAAAAGTAGCCCGGATGGCTCAGTGGTTCGAGCGGCAGATTGCAATCTGTCCCTATCGCTGGTTCCACTCCGTTGGAGATCCAGAGTTAAGTATCGCAGTGTTTGGGGTTCACTGCTTGGAACGTCCCCCGTGATCTCCTTCGGGTAGTCCAGGAAGGCATCCGGCAACGTTTTGCATAAATTTCGAAGATAAACTACGATAAGTGTAAGTGTAAGTAATAGTGGAAAACTCTTTCGAAGATAAACTACGATAAGTGTAAGTGTAAGTAATAGTAATAGTGTAAGTAATAGTGAAAAACCACTTTTTCAAAGTTGAGGGAAACCGGGAGAGAGTAACTCCGCCGTAAAGGACTGCTCCACGAAAGATAAATGACAGCGGTAGAACTACTTCGCAATGGATATGGAACAATTTATACGGATTTCAATTATTTCTGAGGATCCCGAATTGGATGAGCTTTATTATTCAGATGGGATAACTGAAGTACTGTGTCCATCTATAGAAGAATAACGGCCATTTTTGTATTCGCGAAGCAGTGTACTATAGCAGAAAATGGAAGAGTTGGCTTCGCTTATTGTGTATTCAGAAATCTTTCCCCATGAAAATCACAAAAATGAAAAAACGTGAAAGTTGTGAAAATGGTCCCCTGCTTTATAGCCTTAACATATCCACTGCACTCTGTCTACTATGGACTAAAATTGTATTTTTCTTCGCTTTCTCCCAAGCTCGAGTGATTTATAGCTCATTAATACCGGGGCGCCGGAGGGTGGCGGCGGCCGGCGCCCGCCGGCGCCCATTTGCGGCCGGCCGCTCATTTGCAGTGGCTGCCGGACCCGACTGTACGTATCGATCATCGGTGGCTCGCACAGCAGCGACACCGGCGATGGCCAACATAAAATCAATAGGTATAAGTATTAAAGCCCTTGGCGACGATGATGGAGGTGGCCGTCATGGAGTATAGCGGCTGCCGAGATATTTTTAAATAAGATATTCGGAATTATCTTAAAAATATTCTGCGGAATTACACAGGAATGTTCCAATTATAATATTAGCTTGATGCGAAATTCTTGCACCAATATTTGCTTTTCGATCCAGAATTTTTTCGTCCCAAATTGAAATTTTTAGCCTTGGAATGTGGAAGAATAGTCTACTACTTCTCAACTATAAAAATTGACAGAACGGTTCTATCCAAAAACAGTAATGATATGAATGTTTGAAAAGAGTGTGGTGGCGGTGATGCAGGATTTTCGGACGAATCTAATAAATCCAGTACTCATCCACACATGTTTATATAATATGTTGGCAGACAAAAAAGAATGAGTAAACACGTTTTCCCAGCAGTTATACCGCGAGGTGAGAGCCTACTTCGGGCGTGCCCCCCCCCCTACCCCACTTACTGCTAACCTCTCCACAGTCGCCATCATCCTCTTGTTAAGATTCTCTCATTTTAGGAGCAATTGAGGGGAGGATCGCGGCAAGTGGGGGAAAGAGACAAACCAAAAATAGGCTTCGACCTCGCGGTGTAATTGCATATGCATGCACCATTGGAAAGATTGGTATTCTTTTACCCACTATTATGAATACCCATGGGTAACAGCTGGGTATAGACAACGTAACGCACGGGTAAACATGTTCAAGGGCGTCAGGTAAATGGTGAGTTTGGTACATCAGTCATGCGCTTACCATGAGTAATCTCAATTATCCATACTGCCTCCGGAGAAATGTGTCGAGCCAATTTTTGCCTATCGGAACTGCGAGTTGAATTTCGCATAGATTTCCGATTTGATCAGAACATATACATACAGTCATGGGATATTTTGCAGCCTAATGATACGGCAATGATGTGTTGTATCTCTTCATGTGGATGGTGCTGCTTCTCATTATCGCAGCAGCATCATGACAACGGCAATGGTGTGTCGCGGCAGCAGCAACATCCCTTCATGTGGATGGTGCGGTTCCTCAACATCGCAGCAGCATCATGACAACGGCAATGGTGTGTCGCGGCAGCAGCAACATCTCTTCATGTGGATGGTGCGGTTCCTCAACATCGCAGCAGCATCATGACAACGGCAATGGTGTGTCGCGGCAGCAGCAACACCTCTTCATGTGGATGGTGCGGTTCCTCAACATCGCAGCAGCATCATGACAACGGCAATGGTGTGTCGCGGCAGCAGCAACATCTCTTCATGTGGATGGTGCGGTTCCTCAACATCGCAGCAGCATCATGACAACGGCAATGGTGTGTCGCGGCAGCAGCACCACCTCTTCATGTGGGTGGTGCGGTTCCTCAACATCGCAGCAGCATCATGACAACGGCAATGGTGTGTCGCGGCAGCAGCAACACCTCTTCATGTGGATGGTGCGACTCCTCAACATCGCAGCAGCATCATGACAACGGCAATGGTGTGTCGCGGGAGCAGCAGCATCTCTTCATGTGGATGGTGCTGCTCCTCAACATCGCAACAGCATCATGACAACGGCAATGGTGTGTCGCGGCAGCAGCAACATCTCTTCATGTGGATGGTGCGGTTCCTCAACATCGCAGCAGCATCATGACAACGGCAATGGTGTGTCGCGGCAGCAGCAACATCTCTTCATGTGGATGGTGCGGTTCCTCAACATCGCAGCAGCATCATGACAACGGCAATGGTGTGTCGCGGCAGCAGCACCACCTCTTCATGTGGATGGTGCGGTTCCTCAACATCGCAGCAGCATCATGACAACGGCAATGGTGTGTCGCGGCAGCAGCAACACCTCTTCATGTGGATGGTGCGACTCCTCAACATCGCAGCAGCATCATGACAACGGCAATGGTGTGTCGCGGGAGCAGCAGCATCTCTTCATGTGGATGGTGCTGCTCCTCAACATCGCAACAGCATCATGACAACGGCAATGGTGTGTCGCGGCAGCAGCAACATCTCTTCATGTGGATGGTGCGACTCCTCAACATCGCAGCAGCATCATGACAACGGCAATGGTGTGTCGCGGGAGCAGCAGCATTTCTTCATGTGGATGGTGCTGCTCCTCAACATCGCAACAGCATCATGACAACGGCAATGGTGTGTCGCGGGAGCAGCAGCATCTCTTCATGTGGATGGTGCTGCTCCTCAACATCGCAACAACTGCATCAGTACGGCAATGATGTGTTGCATCTCTTCATCATTGCTGTTTGATACTGCGGACCAAGATTACTATAACGAAGAATTAATTATGTAGAGAACATATCTTACAAGACAGAATATGATCCACAAAAACACACCATTACTCTTTCAAAAAAAAAACCCGACAACTCGTACTTCTCGCGGGTTTATTCACTACCGGCATAATTCTATGAAAATTACCTCTTTCCAGGTACTGGTGATAATTAACAATCATCCGCGTAAAAAGGGGATTGGAATGTTACAAAGGTTATATCAGCCGTACTTTGGCATGACTATTTTTTGTGGAAGTTACAGCCCCATGGAATATCGCGATGAAGGTTTGTACAGTATATAATTTACTTGTCTATAGAAATTATTGAAGCTAAAAATTAGCCATCTTAATTTAGAGCAGAAGTAGATTGATTCAACGGCGTTAACAAACATTACAAAAGTAGGCGTAGCTAACAAATATGTGAACAAACTGATAAATAAATGGCCAAAGAAGAGACTGAGGACATTATTCACTGGCTTGATTGCATAATTTTGTCATTCGGAAAAACATTCTGGAAGGTCCTTTAGAATAGAGCTAATCTTCTAGGAGAGTTTCTCGAAATAATCCACCCATTCAACTACATTCATATCTCACGTGGCGAGCTGCTTCAAGGGTACTTCTTCCATTATTGCCTGGCGAAGGTAAAGGAATTAAGACTGCAGAACGTCGAGGGTGAGATTTGTCCCATACTCTCACAGTAATTACATAAATTTCTTCTTTGATTCAGGGTACTTTTTCACAGCAGACGATGCGATTTTCCATTTTTGGCATGCTCTCGACCTGAGCGAAATCTTATTTCCAGTGTGGGTGAATCAGCACAGAACGCCATCGATATGGTGGCCTTCAGAATATGGTTCGAAGGCGTAGTGACTTCAAAACACGGAAAACTGATCTCGCACCCAATAATTCAGGAAGAAGAGCAGCAGAGCGAGCGGTGCAGCTTTTCACAACCAAGTATAAACATAACAAGAGGATTAGTAAAGTATTAGGGTGCTACCAGGAAGGAGTGAGATTTTCTAACTTTTCTTTTCAAAATTAATAATATAGGTGAAGTGAATTAGATCACCATTGATTTTTTATAAATAATATTCATATAAATATTATTCTGCATAGTTCGTTTCACAGCTCATTGCCAACGGCCACAAGGAAGAAGCAAGTACTCACATTGCAAGTGACAATGGTAGAACATTGAGTGATTTGTGAGTTCATCAAGCTTTTTGATTCAGGGAAAAGTGAATATTTACAAATTTCCAGCTTCTACATTCCTCAAAAGAGAATGGCTTACTTAGCAGAAGCAATAGAAGTTTTCTTCGAAGCTGGATTATTTGTCGAACTTGCTATGAGCAAACTTCTTCAGACCGTATCTCACAACAGGTACGATACAACTTTCACTGATTACTATTCATACCCTCCAACGAAGTGTAGCACCTTGCGTCGCCTCCCTTCGAGCAACAACGGTTCTAATATGTATCGATTTCCTGTGGGCCCACACCAGCGACAACCACCCCATAATCGATATGTATCAGGCTGTGTTTATACTTTTCGCGATGCGACCGGTAATGAAGACGCTGTGTTGCGTTGTCGTACCACGCCAAACTCCGTGAATTTGCTTTCATTATACATAGCTAGAACACGTATTCTGCATGCATGAATGCACAAAAGACAGCAGCTTCTATGTGAATGTCTTCTTCCAGGCTTCCACGTGAACTCTTCGAATATATCCCTGAACATTCACGCCATCGCTGGACTGAGTTCTATAGCTCAGACAAAGTTATGGTGCATCCTATTAAAATCAATGAATACGCCGACGTAAGGAAACGGAAACAGTATGTTCTAAAAAAAATCCTAGCATCATAACTACTTAAGAGTCACTACTCTTTCCAGATTCTGTGAGACTGTTGTGCATGTGTTTCGACAAGCGCTAATGAAATGTAATCGATAAGAAAATCAAAATCATCACAGAGCATAATTGCCACAGTCAATGATCTCAGGAGCATCTCGACAGCGTAGTATTACCCCTCAGCATGTCGCTATACTTCATGGGAAGTATAGCACCCAGCTTCGCTGCTGTTGCTCAGGCGATATGGATTTTTGTACGTAACGAGTATGGGTACCTCGTGCAAAAGCGACGGCACCGTCGTCTCACCGAAGATCAGTAGCCAATGGTTCGATGTTGCTGGCAACAACGGAGTAAGGTGCTGCACCCCAGTGAAGTACAGCAATAGGTTTTCAAAAAAATCTATTGTTCCGCATTAGTCAGAAGAGTACATATGTCCACTTGTGAGTGCGATACAGTAAAATTAAAATGAAATAAAGTTTATCAGAAATACGAAACTTCAATTATTTACAAGCACATAAAACATACTAAATGCACAGATGGAAAACCGTACCACCGATACCCTTGTAATACATCTACTCGTCAGAGTCGGACTCCTCAGACAACTGTAAGTCTTGAGGACTCGCAGAACATCGTGACGACCTTCCACGCTTCTTTACCGACCGCCCCTTCCTTTGAGGAGCTTTCCTCGTTGATGGCTTCGGTGGCTGCGTTGCAATGGCAGCAAGGTTTGAGGATGAGCCTTAAAAGGCAACAACTGAGGATAGTATTCTAGGGAAAGAAAACATGTAAAAGTAAGAAAAGAACCATTAATTCCAGAACAAACCAGTTTTCTTAGCCAGTTTCGCTAACGCGGTCTCCACTCGCTTCGTTAGCGTCGTCTTCTGTTCGTCCGGAGACTGTTGCAGCTTATGGGTATAGGATGTGATATGACGCTGGTAAGACGTTTTACCAGTGATGAAGTCATTCCATCGTTGAAGGGCGATAAGCGTTTGCTGAAATCAAAACAGCTAATGCAATGGAATAATGCATTATATACACTGAGCCCCTACCCTCTCGAACTTCGCGTCATCCCATCCAAGCCTAATGTAGAGCAGTGATCGTACTTTCTCCACGTCTACGCTTTTCCATCGAAACCTCTCGTTGGATTTGTCCACATTTGGGCGAAAGTAAGCAGCCACAACATCTGGATTTGCGACCTGGAATAAAGCATGAAATTACTGCCGAGCATTTCTACAGATTAACGACTGCAACTTCCAATTCGGAGACAAGCTGCGTCCCGTGTAAATAGTAGCGAGGGAGCCTCAACAACTGCCTGCGGCCAACAACGCTGGCAACAGTGCACAGCGGATCGGTATTCGTCGACAAGACCTCAGCGAGTACCTGCATTGTGGTGGGCAACGACAAGGATTCGCGCATGCTTCTATATATGCAATTCTTCACTGTTCACTGGTGGAAAGCCAATTTTTCTGTTCTGTTTGCAGTTCTGACTTAGCTGCAATTGTTTACATGGGAGACAACTTATCCAGTAAGTGAAAATTTTACCGCCTTTGAAAACAATATATAAATTAGCAGGTAAAAATTCAGCTTTTAAAAACAGCATTTGAAAACATTCATTCGCTGCCGCAGAAGGCTGCACAAAACCTCACCAACTTTATTCTGTCCATCTCATTATTCTTCTTAATGAGTGTTCGGAGCTTTCGACGAATGGCAATCGGTTCAGGTATTTCTACGTCTGATTCGAACGTCTTTAGCCACTCTTCCATTTTCTTCAGCGTGGAAATGGTCTGAAATTAACAAAATCTGATCATCACATTGAAACAAGACCGTCCAAGAGAAACTGTAGCCGGGGAGCGAAGTAGAAATTTCAATAACGCTCAATTCTTCAAAAAAAAAAAACCACAAATGGTAGGCATAAACCTCCACACAAGAACACTCACGGTTTTGAGTTGAAGGTTGGGTAAAACGAGGAAACAATGGTGATAAGACATATTAGCAGATTCTGGAAGAAAACACACCTCAGCTTCCTGAGACCTGTCCTCATCAGAGGATCGAGCAACAGTGAACTCAGACAGCAATTCGATAGCGTTAACGACTCCAACACCTGCTAATCCAGAAGAGTAGTCACCTCCGGACAGAATGGCGATTCCAACGAACTCAGACTGCGACAATCCTAAAAACACTGGTAGTACGCAGTTTGGAACAAAATGTGGACTAGAAAATGAAGAATAAGCTGGTTCTCAGTAAATACTCAGAATAGTGAATTTTTTCACATAAAATTGTTCTATCCACTTAGAAATTCACAGTTAAATCTTTTGAAGAAAAAAAAAAAGAAAAACTACTACTAACTATGTGAAAAAAACGCAGAAAAAATAACTACACCTAGTGACTGTTGAATGATACGTGACCCGTAATGTTGTACATTCTTGGTCTTCGAGAAAAGGTGTCTATACACGTCCTTAACTCCAAATGCCCATACATCGCTGTCATCCGAAACGACACCCTAAATCGCAAATCAACAGATAAAAATAAGCCATTTGAACACAGAAATCGACTTTATTCATGAATTGTGAAATTAGACGATGAAGCCAAGCCACTGACTGGGCGTGGATGTGGCAATAACTATAACCGAAGAAAAAAAAGGGAAATGGACCCCACCTGCACCAAGCCCAATCGCTCCAGTTCAACACACTGAGCTTCAGCTTCACCCGGAGCCTCAATCCATGGAAACCCACAGGCGCTTAGAAACTCCTAAACAACATCATAAATAGAATGCGCACACCTAAGCGGAATATGCTGAGTGTAGGGTAATTTCACAAATTTCGATAGAACATATAAATCTGACAAACGTGCCTGCAAATCTTTGTAGAGTTCAGAGTCGCGATTGCGAGCAGCCCCACTATCACCATTATCTTGGCGATCTACCCATTGTATCTCATCGTCCTAAGCTAACACACTGTTTTCATAGATGAGAACGAACACTACGTCAATGATGAGCAACTGCGAACTAACCAGTGCTGGTTCCCATTGGTCATCAACATCCTTAGAGGAAGAAGGTTTTGAGTCCTCAGATTCCTCATTTACAGCACTTTCAATAGCACCACTTGTCTGAGAAGTGGAAGGTTTCTCCTCTTCCACCTCCTTTTTCGTGTCTGGTTTTTCTTCGAGCAAATACTGCTCAATCACCGAGTCAGTAGAGGGTACATCGATGAAGTCATCCGTGCCAGAATCAGAGGACCAGTCGTCCGTTCGTAGAATCACTGAATAACAAAGTACCGAGGTAAATCGCCTATATTCTGAATAAATCCACATATAAACAGTGAACATGAAAAACACATACTACTAGACTAGTCTATGTTGGTGTTGAACGATGGCGATGGTAAAGTTTTCGAAAATTTTCGTGAAAAATGGAAGTAGAGAGGATAATGAGAACATAGAACATAGTGAAAGTACCTGGATCAGCCATTCTGTGTCCAACATTACGCTTTGCATGCTCTTCTATCATGGTTGTCTTGCTATAGAATTCTCCCTCCTCTGACTCATCAGTAGATGAATCCTGAGTTGGAAGAAAATGTAGTTTTGTCCGCCACTTATACATTATTTCTGTCAGAATTTAAGATATTCTGGTTTTATGAACCCATAAATCAGGATATCTTGGACTATCCTGCGTTGGAAAGGATTTATGAATGAATACAAAACAATGTTACCTCTTCGTCATTGTCTGCTATCGCAAATAAAGGATGCTGAGTATAGGCGCTAGGAAAGTATTCTTTCGGTATCTCAGGTTCTCGATTTTCACACAACTAGAAGACTATGAAATGAGTCCAGCAACCAACATTTCCTCGAAGAAATGCTTTACCTGCTGGATGTGATTGTTGAGTCTACTTCGCAGAAGAAGGCGTTGTAGTTGAAAGTCACTAAATGATTTCGAGTCGGACGGGATCTGAAGGGGAAATCGATAAATTTCGAAGGTTTCGGTCAAAAGAATCGTGGAGACGAAGATAATAAATAAATGAAAAAGAAGCAAAAGAATCAGCAGGAAACAAATGTAGCGAACAGTCTTAACAATATGACCTGTGACGGTTTGAGACGGGATGCCCGAATTCGTTCCCGTTCATCCATCAAGAAATCTATCGTTCGTGACGGAGGTGAATCTCTGTCAGCATGTTTCTCCTTCAGAACCACAATATCTTCGTCGTCATCGCTTAGATCAACGACTTCGCTGGAATTTAAGAAAAATACTAAATAAAAAAACAGCTTTCCACAATGAAATGTATGAGGGAATGCCTCACACAGGGTTGGTTGGAAGTATGTCGAATAGATCATTTTCAAATCTCTGACGCTTGGAGGTAGTTGAAGTTAACTTATTCTTCACAGCCTCTATTTCTGCCTGCGTTTGAGGACCTGAACAGCATAAAAATGAAGGGAGATGTCAAAGGCAATGAGTATTAATCCTAAATTGTATGAAACATGCGTACGAGCTAAATATCGGGGGAAAACGTGGGTCTTACACAATATTTTTTGTCTATAACACTTCGGAAATACTACATTCACTTGGGATGAGTCAAAATGAGTACGCAAGCAACACTGTACCGCTGGCTAAAGAACTTTAGCCATCGTTTTCATCAGGTTCAGCAAAAGGGTATCCATTTAGTTTCTTGAGGCCGGTCGCTCAGACGCAAGTAGAACAACGCCTGCGAGCGATCCGAACCACTGAGGTTTCCTACATCTTCGACAATATAATGAAAAGGTTGTCAGTTCCAGCTGCTAGTGTTATGACTTCCCTAAGAGTGAGAAAATAAACGGAATAATGATTAAAAAGTAGAATTTCCAGGGTAAAATGTGTTTAAATCACCAATTAATCAAAGATATTGAAAAAAAAAACCTGGACGAACACAAACATGGAAGGAAAACGGACCTGAAGCAAGATCCAACAGATGTCGTTTCTTAGCATGAGTCAAACCAACTTCATCAGCATGCTTTCGAAGACGGCGCTCGTTCTAAAAACACAGGGATAACGCTGCTTTTAAGTGTCATGACAAAGCGGTCAAGAACTTGAAAACAATTCTGTCTACGTTGACAAGGAACAACATCCAAAGGATTAGAAAAAAGAGCAATGTAGAGAAAACTTTCAAACAAATTGTCATACCTACCAAGACTCTCCTTTTGAATGAAGGTACGGCTTCTCCATCAAAGACAAAGACCGGTCTGATCTTGTAGTAAAGCAGTTTGCAGAGTCGTGACACCAACAGAGCAAGATGAGGACAACGAATTTCACCCGGATAACCAAGCTGGGCTTGATAGATCCATATGGACACATCTAGAAATGACTCGTATCTAAATCTACAACCGGCTGCGAGAGGCGCGCCCCATGGACCAGCGCCAATGCGGCGCGAAATTCGAATAAGGGCAGCGGAATGCGTGCCCGAAATGTGATTTCACTTACAAGAGGAAGGATTTCTCGATTTTGCTTGCAGATTCCCTTGCGAATAGCCAACAGAGACGTCGATAAAGTGCCAGTGCTTAATATTTTGCAACAGACTGGTGATTAAAGCAAAATCTCGGACAGAAAACGGTTTTACGGTGTATACTGAATAAAATGGCTGTTAAACTTACTTGAAAGGTCTCCTCCGAATGTTTCTTGTTTTCCTTCTTTTCTGTCTTCTCTTCCCTCTAACTCCCCTGTCGTTTTTTTTCTTTCTTTTTTCTCTCCTAATGTGTCTTCTTGTAGTTTCTTTCTCTATTGTTTGTTTTTTGTTTCCTTTTCTTCTCACTATGTTTTCTGTGTTTCTTTTGCATGCTACTGCTTCGTTTTTGTTTTTTCATTTTGCCTATCAGTAGTTTTTCCTTCTCATTCTCCACTTTATTTCATATTTTCCGGAAGGGAGCACTTAGTTACCCGAGATGGTCTGCTGTATGGATCTGCTGCAGCAAATAGTCTCTTGCGCAGAACTATCTCTGGACTGTCACGGAACTTCAAGATCTCCGCTTCATTTAAGAAATGGTGAAATTAAGGAATTAGGAAGGAAAATGAAGTCTAGGATGAATTGTCATCGCTAGTAGTCATAACGGAGAGATTCTTCGAAGCATAGGGATGTTGGGACGCTTTCAGTTACTTTAGTTAAGCCGCTTGCATTTCTTTAAATAGTTGTATATATTCGTCGATTAGAATCCTAGAAAATCGAAAGATTATGCAGCTTATGAAAAATTGAGGAAGTGAAACAATTCTATCACTTGGTTATGACCATCACGGCACCAAAAGAAAGGCACTGCGATGCTGTTTTAATGCCTGCAATAACGGTGGAGCGCGCTCGCTTCCCCTTGTGCCAGACGCCATGGGTAACTCGCCGATTCTTGCTTATGCTCTTGAGTCGAATTATACGTGACTGAAGCGAATCATAAAATGGTGTAATATGATATGAATTCAATCAAAGATGGAATCGAGAGTAGACTTGTACAACCGGCTATCAATTTGTTTCAAGAATTATTTATGGCAAAACATTTTAAACTAGGGAGTTTCTTGAGTAGATTAAGACTTCAGACCTCCGACGAGTTCAGTCAATTCTGACGAAGTACGAATCTCACATCTCACTTTTCTCACAAGCCAAGTAGATTTTGTTCACAACGACTCTGCCGCATGCAGCATTTACCCAGATCCGACATGAAGCATGATCACGTCAAAGCCAATCTGCACATTGAGCCGCGTTTTCCTCATCATGCATCATAGTATCTGGCAAATTGTGATGTACAAGAGAAACAAGAGTGAAAACTACTGATAGAAAGCTAAAGCAAGAAGGAGAAACAAAAACGAAGCAGTAGCATGCAAAAAAAAAACAAAGAAAAGATGATGAGAAGAAAAGGAAATAAAAAAAAGAAACAATAGGGAGAGAAACTACAAGAGGACACAATAGGAGGGAAAAGAAGGAAGAACGGTGACAGGGGAGTCAGAGGAAAGAGAAGACAGAAAAAGAAGTACTAAGAGTAGAAGGAAAACAGGAAACATTCGGAGGAGACCTTCCAAGTAAGTCTAACAGCCATTTCATTCAGTACACACCATAAAACCGTTTTATGTCCGAGGTTTCGCTTTCATCACTGGTCTAATTGCAAAATATTAAGCACTGGCACTTTATTGACGTTTCTGTTGGCTATTCGCATGCGAATCTGCAAGCAAAATCAAGAAATCCTTGCTCTTGTAAGTGAAATCGCGTTTTGGCCACGCATTCCGCTGCCCTTATTCAAATTTCGCGCCGCATTGGCGCTGGTCCATGGGGCGCGCCTCTCGCAGCCGGTTGTAGATTTAGATACGAGTTCTAGAAATGTAGGTAGTAGTCATATCCTAGGACTATAATAAAGAAAACACATATAGAAACTAAGTTTGCGACAAGCTTGGAAGCTTACTCACCAACGGCTAAAATCTTTCCCTCCAAAGATTCCAAAGAAACCGGCTGACATGTTGGTTCAAGCAGCGGCCAGAGGCCGGCGATTCCCATGTCGAAATGAACGACAAAATACTATCCAAGATGCCAGGACTTCTCCTGAAACAAGGACATAAACACTTCCCTCAGAAGGAACCAGAGTTTACACGGTTGAAAAACATCGAATATGCATAAGAAACGAGGGCAAAGCAAAGAATGACAGATGGAATCTTGACTGTTGTTTTCTCCAAAAATTCTCTTCATAATGGAGGGGAAAGATCCAAAAAAATGATACCACAAAGAAAACAGAAAGAGAATTGGAACAGGCGAAAAATTCGAAACTGTCTTTAGAAACTGGAATTGGCAATGGTCCCGGAATTTGCATCCTTCATTGGCGTTAGAGCACGAAAACTTCCGGTACTAGTGTGAACCTAAAATCGAGCAATTTACGGATCAAGCTAATACCGAACGATGAACCGCAGTGCACGGGGTGAGACATCGGTGCAATGGCCAAATATTGTGAAAGTTCAGCGGAAAATTTTTCAATGTACTAGGCAGTGCAGTGAACGTCAGTGGAGGTGCGTTTTTCGCGGACCCGGGAAGCACACGCTGCGGCCGCGCCGCTGTAGTAGTAAACTATAATGTTTCCTTAATAGTTTTTCGTCCTCTTTGATCATCAGCTATCAAGAAAACTAACCAGAGTTCAAGAAAACCTTATGGTTTACTATCACAGGGTAATTCCAGCGCGAGCGTCGCGGTCGCGCTACTTGCTTCGCGAGTCTGCGAAAACGCACTTCCGCTGAAGCTCATTGTATATGTAGTTGACTTCAGTGGTACGATCTCTCGATCGACCGTGTGATCTGGTATACATTTGCGAGCGGGTCTGAACCACTGAAGTTTATGACACGTTAATTAATTAATTTACTTATTTCTTTTGTCACGATGGCACAAAATGTGTCTTGTTTTTCTCGCAAAGATTTCAGCGGATTTGTTCATGCACCCATCGAGCAGAGTGATCCAGCCGTCGCCGAGTTCCTTCGAATCCCTTTGTCGAAATTTTGCAATGCAATCAAGCCATCGAGTCTTCGGCCTTCCTTTGTTGCGTTTGGACATTGGTACTCATGTTTGGTCACTGGATACTGTTGATTAGGTATTAATAATATCAAAATGAGCCAATGTGCATCAGAGATTACATATTGGAATAAACGTGTTAACACCCTCACAAACTCACGTGTTGTTAACGAGCGCATCAACACGTTTACCCTGGGTACTGTTAATGATGCATCCAGGCCCTGGGTAGCTGCTGAAAAAATGTGCAGGGGGTAAAATCACACCCAGCCTCACCGCTGAGAACTTTTCACCTTCGAGCAGCACATATGCTAATATACTTCACAGGAACAACCATGAACACGGGCAGAGGTCAGCAAGATGCAAAAAAAGCTGACATCGGCGTATGATATCTCTCGTGGGCGGGGGGGGCCCCCCCCCCCACCCGTTTTCTGGCATTCTATGGTTAACGAGGGGAAACCGCTAGCGATCCGCAATGCAGTCGCGACACGATGGGATATCAAATCCAAGAACACTTACTTTTGGATCTTTGCTCTCGTCATTGTAGTCTGCTTCGCCAGCGATGATAGTTGAGTATTCGTGCACAGTGTTTGTTTTTCTCTGCACCCTCTCCAATCTCTGCGCATTTTCACTCCCTCTTCTTCTCTGCGGCGATTCCCCAACTATCTTCCCCCGTGGAACAGACTATAACGGGCTTCTATGAGCCACTCCAAAAATTGCCAGGTAGCGAGCAGTTATGCACCAAGACAACATATGACATCGCTGCCACAATAAAACCCGTTCCGTACATGTGACAGGTTTGCTCGGCAGGAGCCGACATAAGAATTCAATTTTTTTCTTAAAATTTGCCTAGGAGCGAAATTCTGGCTGTGACGCGATTTTTTATGGTGAAGGCGGTGGATATGCTGTAGATACAGTATCTCACAGAATCCTCTCAAAATTTGTCTAGAGGGGGTGCTCACGATTACCAACATTAATTTGCATGCAACCTCCAACTTTCTTCCAAAATTGGCTCCCAGTTTCCTACCGTATACCCACTGTCAACGGTTTTACGGTACAAGATGGATGTGGTATACGTAAACAGCAGCTCAAAGACACTCCGCCCCCCCCCCCTACACGAAATTTGAGAAGGCCGTACCGGGTCGTGCGGGCGTCGACAGTTGAAGTTCATGGGATGGTCCCCCACCATGCTATTTTTGAAAAGAAAAACATCTTATTTGATACGTCATACAACGTGCTAAAAAAGGAACAGAAGAAAAAGCTATTATATGAACCGCAACTAGGATTGGAAGAAAACAAGTCGACATACAAGTCAAAAAAATTTAGAAAATTTTCCACATTTTTAAAGGGCAAATTAGTTTTAAAATCTCTTTTGTATGAAGTCTAGTTGTAAATTTAATCTGTAAGAGGAGAGGGAAAAGTAAAGATTTTGTAGGAACGGATGCCGTGAGTGCAGCAAAACTGTTAAGCAGCTCTACTACTACACCTATCCGTTAGCATATAGGAGATCATTGCATCAAGACTGAAGAAGTGTTACTAACGAGGGAGGTGCAGGAGGCTCGGCTCGCAGATCGGTATGAAACCTGTCTGGCTTGAGTCTTTGTTTGAGAAGGTGCTACGGGTCAAATAATAGAAATTCCACTACATCACTATATGCGATCCTGCACACCTTCAGCGGTGGAGTGGCCAAGCGGGGAAGTTGCTGAACTGTTAGGCAGAGGGTCGAGGGTTCGAGGCCCGTCATGAGCGTCCGTTTTGCATTATTTTCTCGTTGGAGTGGAGGGCAGCAATGAAATACATGGTGTAGCACCTACTCAAACAAGGATTCAAGCCAGATAGATTTCATTCCGATCTGCGAGCCTGGCCTCTTCCACCTCCCTTGTGAGTTTAACTCCGTAGTATAATGCCTTGTGCGGACTTCGGCAGTTGTTTTTCATTGAAGACGCATTCGCACGATTTCAGCTACTTTGATCTGTTCTTTTCCCCCAGCTATCTTACACAGTGTGGATATGGTTGTATGACGTTGTACGTCTAGCAACAAAGAGGTCTACTCCTGTGCCACTCCAGCGAGTGCAACCAAGCAACATTGAAAAGTTGAGTCTATGCTTATACATTTTTCATGTGTTACGTACATTCTCCTGGACAACACGTCGCGACGTCAAATATCGCATATTCTCTGCCCACCATAATCTTCCTGTGACTGACTACTATCAGTCTTCTATAACTTCCTTTTTACCTATCCAAATTATAGCGCACTAAATTGGATTACTAGTGGCAGAAGTTGACGACAAATGACATTACCCACAGTTGACCCAGGGTTTTCCGAAAGTTTCCACAACGCTATGGACTCTTGCACATCCTAGAGAGTTCACGTCGTTTACTGAGTCTGACCAGCATTTTTCCAAACTTTTTTTTTTCTGGAACCAATGGAAGTGTCGATTTTCGAAAATATTATTTCTGCTGTTCAGCACAAAACTCTACAAGAAACTCTTGCAGGCAAGAGCCACGCTACGCAGTACACTCCGGCGCGGCACGGCTGGCTTTGGGCAGAGAGCGAGAGGACGAATATCGATTAGGTGCGGCGGACAGTTCAAGTGCCGCGCCGCAACACAGTGTACTGCTTCGCGTGGATTTCGTCTATCTGAGTTATTATTGTGAAAAAATTAGTAGAATTTTTGTCTTCCTTGTCGTCGACGTCCAGAATAGGTATTAAATTGCTGAAGACTTACAGTCGGGTCCGGCAGCCACTGCAAATGAGCGCCGGCGGGCGCCGGCCGCCGCCACCCTCCGGCGCCCCGGTATTAATGAGCTATAAATCACTCGAGCTTGGGAGAAAGCGAAGAAAAATACAATTTTAGTCCATAGTAGACAGAGTGCAGTGGATATGTTAAGGCTATAAAGCAGGGGACCATTTTCACAACTTTCACGTTTTTTCATTTTTGTGATTTTCATGGGGAAAGATTTCTGAATACACAATAAGCGAAGCCAACTCTTCCATTTTCTGCTATAGTACACTGCTTCGCGAATACAAAAATGGCCGTTATTCTTCTATAGATGGACACAGTACTTCAGTTATCCCATCTGAATAATAAAGCTCATCCAATTCGGGATCCTCAGAAATAATTGAAATCCGTATAAATTGTTCCATATCCATTGCGAAGTAGTTCTACCGCTGTCATTTATCTTTCGTGGAGCAGTCCCTTACGGCGGAGTTACTCTCTCCCGGTTTCCCTCAACTTTGAAAAAGTGGTTTTTCACTATTACTTACACTATTACTATTACTTACACTTACACTTATCGTAGTTTATCTTCGAAATTTATGCAAAACGTTGCCGGATGCCTTCCTGGACTACCCGAAGGAGATCACGGGGGACGTTCCAAGCAGTGAACCCCAAACACTGCGATACTTAACTCTGGATCTCCAACGGAGTGGAACCAGCGATAGGGACAGATTGCAATCTGCCGCTCGAACCACTGAGCCATCCGGGCTACTTTTTATGTTGGAGTTTGTTAGATAACTGCAGCAGTCGCAGGCAGCATACTATATGTATTTGCAAAACGGGGACACAGGGCAGGATTCGATCCCCTGACCACCACAACGTCGATCATTCGCTCAACCCACTGAGCTATGCGCGCAACGACGCAACGTACAAATGGTGTCCACTATTACTTACACTTACACTTATCGTAGTTTATCTTCGAAATTTAGGTGAAAAGGGAGTTGGGCGGGGCCACTCCTGTGAAGCCTAAGCCTAAGCCTTGAACCCATTCTTAAGCATAAGGTTAGGCTTATCTACCATGTCTACTATGGACTAAAATTGTATTTTTCTTCGCTTTCTCCCGAGCTCGAGTGATTTATAGCTCATTAATAGCGGGGCGCCGGAGGGTGGCGGCGACCGGCGCCCGCCGGCGCCCATTTGCAGTGGCTGCCGGACCGGACTGTAGATACGCATCTGGTTTTACATGAGATTAGGCCATGTCATCGCACCACTTCGACGAAGAATACAAAGAGTACATGGAACGACGCGAACGAGAACGTGATCGTAAAGTCGCTACCTTGAAGTCCAGTAGGTTCAAGCCAACGAGCACGGAACAGCCCAAACCGCAGATGTCAGAAGAAAAACGAGCTCAACTCAAAGGAGATGGGAGCTACGACATGTGAGTTATGGAAAAATCTGAAAGGAAGCATCTGTGGAAGAGAAATCAGTGTTCGGGAGCCGGTAGCACGCGCTACACCGCAAGCGGCGCGGCACTCTGATTGTCTGCTGCATCCACACCTTCCACTGATCTCTCGCCTCGCCGCGCCTCCTGCAGTGCAGCGCGTACGACTAGGCCCCGACTGCTGACGTCTCCTGTAGGCAATTCGTCTCTAAGGCAATTGTTTTTTTATTCCAGACCAAATAATGTCTACCATTCTTCCGGCTATGCCTCGAGACGATCACAACTGAGTGAAGACCCAATTTCAACAGTGCGTACATTGCGGAACCAGCTACGACGCATGGCTATAAGATGTGAGAAGGAGGACACGCCTGTGAGGGTTAGTCCAACTCCTTACTTGTACTGCTGGCTGCATAGAGAATCCTATTTTTTAGGCGCATTTGTGCGAGAGGGCTTGCGATCGTCTAACCGCCGTGGAGGTAGAGTTGACGGCTCTGGGCCGCCAAAGGAGCAATGCTGTCTTCAATGGGGAGACCAGAAAAGCCGAAGAGTTGGCCGAGAGAATGGAAGAAGTACATCGTCTTCGGATAGCGGATTCTCTATCTTCCGTTCGCAAAGTTGTATCGACGCCATATTTGTTTTGTTTAGCTGAAAGAAGACGCTGTCAGAGACACATATTCGGACCTAGTTATGGATAAAAATGAGGTTACTTTCCCCAGACATGGCCTAAGATTCTAAAACCACTCTCAAATTCTTCATTGTTTCCAGATGAAGGCGTTTGGTGTGAATTCTGAATGGACGCCCGCTAAAAGACCGGAGGAAGCGAAGGCCACGCCTCCTGCTCCGCCCACTCCAGTGAAGAGGCGAGTGAACCTGTCCAACGAGGCTTTTATGTGGTGAACTTCTGCTTTTCACATGAATTCAAATTTTCTACAAACTCCTTTCTTTTCGCAATTTCCATTTTGTACCTTCTATTTCTTGTTGTTTCCATTTTTTTTAAATGCTGTAGCCCAGAATGGAATTATGATAGCTAGAAGTCGCTTTTCTTTCGCAGCAATTTTGCCTGACTGCCCATTTTACTCCATTTATCCTGAATACAATTCCAGGAAAACAAACCCAGTCACTATAGAAACACAGACAGAACGACCGATATCATCAGCATCTACCAAAACCCCAGTGGAGCCGAAGAAAATGACTGAAAGTCCACCAGTACGTCGCCATTTTGCAGTTAGACCACGCCCCCGTGTCAGCCAACAATCCATTACTTTTAGCGAGAGGTAAAGCGAAACGCACGCTTGTCAGCAATACTAACTGCAGAACAACCTGCTGGAAATCCAGCTGGACAGCGATATGACGATCCGTATCAACCTGCGAATTATATGGGGTAGTTCATACCTCTCTTCAAAGTCAAAGATATGAGTAACGTCAAACCCTGTTTCAGGAGCTGTCAGTTCTGCGGAGAAGCTTCACCAGACTTTGGAATGGCTAGTCGTCTGGAGAATCACTACAAGACCACTTGCTTGATGATGAGCAAATGTCGCTTTTGCTCAAAAGTTGTGATGGTTGGTCGTTTAAACTATTAAATGTGTTTATACTTGCGCAAAAGTGGGGGGGGGGTGCGGTGGTGGGAGGGCACTTCAGGTCCTGGATTTTCAAAAATAGAGGTGTGAAAAATATGAATTTCAAGTTCAAACAGTTAAAGACGAGCATTAAAAAAACTAGATACAACGAACTATGAAGAAATACTCATTCTCCCCCAATTTTTTGAGCATTCAAAATGCTGTCTATTGGCTCAGTTGCTGGCAAATGCAGGTCCTTCATTCCAAACCTCTGTATATTTGGACTACAACTGTTTTATGACAACAGATAATAGTAAGGACTACCCAAAAATAAGCTGGTACAGAATTTTCATCCAATTTATGGGGTATTTCTGGTAGAAAATTGACTGGCTCATTCTCGGGGAAGGGGAGGGAAAGGGAAAGTGGACGGGGCTAAAACTAAGAAGCAAAGGAGTCACAGATACTCAGTACTGCTGCGCTGAACCCAAAACAATAGTTTTATGCTCTAGGTTTTCGAGAATGATTTTCGGAAGAAACATATAGGCGGGCGGGGGGGGGGGGGTGATGATAGTGTCAAAATAGAGGAAGAAGCCTAAAGAGGGAAACGAAAACTTCCGAAGTCGCCAACTGTCGCTCACTGCCGCTCATATAAGTAGATATACTCAGGTGCCCCAACACGATGATCACGTCATCAATCGCTGCTCTTTCGTTGCTGGACGCATGACACGATGCAGCGCCTGTGGTTTGGCTATTGACGCCACTGACAATGCCAACGGTGTGGGACATCCGATGTGCCGAGGTATCCCTCCTACTCCTCTCTGAGAATTCCTCTTCTCCGCCAGTATCGTCAGAATTTCAGGAAGACCTCCACCGGGTGGCGCGCAGTGGTGTCCATTATGTGCGGTTGCCGTTGACGACACAAAGCAGGTAGAACGGAACTGTTGAATTTCAAATGAACGACAAGAGGTCGGGGTTGTGGCGAAGTAGAGCCCACGACTGATCCATGTTTCAGGCTTGGAAAACGCACCTTACTACCGAATGCTACAATAATCCGAGAAGAAATGGTCCCGAAATAGAGTTTGACACTGCACCAGAGATCAAGTCTGAGAAACAAGTTCGTCCGTGAGTATTTGAAAACTTGCTGTGTTGAGCGCTCCTTGATAAGGTTAATGGCATTGGAGTAGATCATAATTTCCAGGAGTTCGTCTGCATCCACAAAGGTAGGAACAAGCGGAGCAAGATTGATTGATGCGAATAAATTGGTAGCAGCTTTACAGGTATGTGTATTAGAAATAAAAGTTTCGAGTACTCGTCCTAGAAAATGGGACGGTTAGCAAGAGTACTCCGGTGGTATAGACTTGCTCGCGCCGCATCATCTGCGTCTTGACACTCTGACTGTCTGCGCACCCGCATATGTCATTAATATCACCGTCCACATTCTCGATCAATATTCCGGCGTGACGCGCGGCGAGCGGGTCCGAACTAGTGAAATCTGCTATAGGCTGCCCTCAGAAATCTCAGAGAAACGCAAAAAAGTGGTTTTGTTTTCTTTTAGCACGCTTTCTACTAGTACTATCTCAAATCAAGGTTAAATACCCTGAATTTGTATAATAGTTAAAAAAAACGCGAATGTGTCCGCATGTAATTTGAAAAACCTCTGCAGACAGGAGATTATTACTCCGACACTCTGACTACCTGTGCATCCACACGAAATCACCTCTCTCATTTTCGATTGATTATTTGGTGCGGCGCAGCGAGCGGGTCCAAACCACTGAAATCAGCTATACCCTGCCATCAGAAATTTAAGATAGTTTGAACGATTCGAATAACGATTTGATAGCCAGTTCAAAAGTTTGAATATCAAATTGGGAGGAATTCCTGCAGGCTTTGCTGCTCCCTCTCTTTCTCAAACATTCGAATTTTGGCTCATTTGATATCGAATATTCGACTTCGCACACATTTATACGTCATTCTTTGCTGAATATTGCTTATATTATCCCATCAGAAGCCAATGGATTCCAGGAAGTGCAACAGCGCAAAAAACAGGAGTCGATGAAAAAGAAAGCCTCCACAACTGCAGCGAAGGAGACGGAAAGTCAGCAAAAGTCTGAATTATGAGTTTCGTACTGAATCATTGTTGTGATTTAATAAAAATTTCCATGCAGTTGAAGCAGTTGGAAATAAAAACAACACCAACAAACTGTAGATTCTTACTGCTATTAAATCATTGCAATTTGGAAAATTTACTTCGCCGTAGTGCTGAAAAAAAAACGACAACCTCACATCACCAAGATCGTAGGAGCTAGGAGCATTGCAACATCCAAGAGATCCGAAAGAATGTCAAACCACTGTGGGATTTCTGGGCTAGAAATATCAAGTGCCAACAAAAGTACTCCTAAACAAAAGTATATTAGTAAAAAATATTATTTGAACTTGCATTTCATGCAAAAGAAGCAAGAAATCACAGTTTTTGTTGTGGTTCATTACCTCCTCGTAAGGAATTCATACCAGAACGCACGCACGCACGGAGGCATTCACTTGCGGAGAAGGTTCCGTGAAGACGTGTCGATGCGACAAACAATTCTTGATTGGAAATCGCCCTATTGTCACAAACGCATGCGTCTCAGGTGCGTCTGGACAGCGTCAGGAGTGCGTCGACGGCCACATTGTCGCATGCCTTACGCACGCACCCATCAGGTATGAATCGTACTTACTTCACATCATTCGACGTTGAACAAATGAAAGCTTATGGGGACAACCTCTTATCTCCCGATAGCGGCAAAATGAGCGAGACGAATGTTACGTAGGGGCATCCTGTAAGTGCCGATAAGGCTCATCCTGGGAGCCTTGGCCTAAGCCAAGGACTGAACAAGTGTGTCCACACACCTCAATCCTCATACTATCGGCATGGTGTAATTCATGCATGCTATACTACAGAACACGATCTCCGCAATGGTGTTCCGCGGTAAAAAAGGAAATTTTGAAAGGGCCCTTACGGTAAAGCAGCGTTTCTACCTGAAATCCTAACAGTTGTGACCAGTTAGTATCGAAACCACCCCCCGCCCAATAGCACTACTACTTCCTCTTACCCCATATCAAAGCTGTTAAACAACACTATGTAGTGAGAAAAAAATTAATGTCAGGCCATAGATCTGCGGGGAGCAATACCCCCCCGGGAGCAAAGCGGGCTCCTTGGAGCCACTCCAAAAATTTGACGTTTCAAATTTAAAAAAGTTAGTTGCGTGATGATTATTCGGCGTTCATTTTGTTTTTAGAAAGAACAAGAACTTACTTTGTCCATAACAATGGGCGGCAATTTAATGCAACAAGGATTTACAGCCCACAGTAGCCACTAAATTGTGCGCCGTACAGTTTGCGAGTTAATTTTGACGCCTACGCAGGGATAAATCTCTAGAGCGCAGATACAAACTCTAACAAGTTTTGTCCTGTAAGAATTTTTTCATTCATGTTTTAACAGGTGAGAGCGTTTCCACACGTTTTGACCTGTTGTTTTCACACGTCTTAACGTCGAGAGCGTGTTTCTTAGCGGCGCTGAGATCAGAATTCCAAGAATCGAGTATAAACAAAGGGATAGAAAAGAAGTATAAAAAGTAGTGAAGCTAGATAAATAATGGCACTAATGTTGCGCATTGTATAGCATGTTGAACCTCTACTAAGAGCTATTAAGAGTCTTTTACACCCATTTCAGTTCCCATACTAATTGATCACCGGCGGATCGACGCTACTTTAGCTGCGGCACTGCGCGCCAATCAATACGCACCAAAATCGATGTTTCTGGAGCGATGGCGGCGCGGAGTGCTATACTCTTCGCTGAGTATACTTGCACCTCTAGCTCTCAAACGCACAGTGTCTGGTCTCTGTTTAATTAACAAAATAGTTTTTATCGTTTTGTTAACATCTCAATGGTGACTACCAAGGTGAACATGAAGGTAATCACAAGGTACATACAAGGAATCGAGAGATCAGGAAGAACAGGGTCGCCTTATTCCTCGTAATTAGTTCAGAACGTGTAGTCGCAGCGTAAAGAGTACGTCTGTGACTTTGTCTGCAGTTACGACTGTGGTACGATGTCGGCCAGTTGACCGGGGGACCGCGGAGGATGCGCCTGGTAGGAGATTTTTTTAAAGTAGCAATGAGAGAACATTGAAATAGAAGAAATCACACCATATGTACTGTCTGTTTGATGAATCTTGCCACTTGGCCGGTTGCCAAGATGAGCTAAGTCTCGCCACTTTGTTATAGGCGAGACATGTTTTGGCGCGCTTCCAGCTATCGATCGTCGATTGATAGCGCCAATCTCCATGACTTGGTGTGGGATAAAATGAGCGCTGTGCAGTTGAAGACAATGCATTGAATCGCTCTGATTTTTGGAAGAGATAGTCGTAGTCTGCCAACCTAGGAAGCACACCTGCTACGTGGGACCTCGTCTGCTACTACGGCTGCGGCGCGGGATCGACCGGCTGATAACTAGTTCGATCCAGTTTTAATACGTTTCTCTTTATTTTCCAACGGGTGCATATATGGCGTGATTCCTTCCATTTTGATATTCCCTACCTGCTGGTGGAATCTCCTATCTGCGAGATCGATCCAGTGACCAGCCGGCCAACACCGTGATGCAGCCGTAATTGCAGACAGAATCACAGACGCACTCACTGAGCTACTCAACTGCGCATTTTATCTGAACAGAGATGAAAATCAGTGCAATTTGAGTAGGCGCAGAAACATAGAGAATTAACTGGGACGTTCTTGAAAAAAAAAAACAGACACCCTAGATGGGTAGCGATTCACGGATGTGAAATTTTAAGCTGTACCTAAAAGCGCCTGAGCGGCCCATTTCTGTGATTGGTCAATTCATGCGACCGACCAATTGCAGAGCTCTATCGCGCTGACCTTTCCCTGTGGAACGCTCCACACTCACGATTCAAGAAGACTACTGAGAAGATCATACCACTTCACATGCGAAGAGAAATGACAACGAGAATGGATTCCACTCCATTAATAAAAGCCACCTCTATGATAAGCGATCGGAATGTAGAAGTACGCTGCAACCAGGTTTTTCACATTGGGTAATTTTCGAGTGTGAAAAACTGTGAGAGACATTGCAAGAGAGGAGATCACAGTTTACACAAAGCACCACTACCTTTCTGAAAAAAAAATAGAGGATTTCTACGGATTCTGATACCCTTGCTTCCCTGGACAAAGCCTTTAATGGCTCCACCTAGTGTTCATTTTGGAAATTCCCCAATAAGCAGGAAGTTTTTTTTTCTCTTAAATTTCAGAGTAAGTACGGTTTGGTTCTAGCGAGATGTTGGAGGAGGAAATGTAAAGACAGACTAGCTGGTGTTTGGTTCCGTCCTTCACAGCAGTAAATCAATAACGATCGTAGTAGGTCAAAGAAGCAACAAACTTCATGATATCGTTTCGGAACTAACAAGTAGCCTAAATAAGAATGGGAGGAGGCCTGGTAGTGTGCGGACACGCAAGTCGCCTTGTTCCAAACAATCATTGAATTTGCATTTCACTACATATAGTCCGTTTCAAAGAGGACGACAGTTGAGTATTTGTGCCTATGGTCTGTCTTTCTCGCCCGCCTCTCCGAGTACAGCACTATTTCTCGCATTCTCTCTTTCTCTGATATCTTCACAACTATGTTCCTCGGTGGAACACACTATTATAGTTCCCAGATCAACCGTAAGGGCAAGTCTCTTCAAAATTCCCATCCGTCCCTGAATTTTTATGCACATGCAGTTTTATTGGTGCGCCGCTTAGATGGGTTCTTCTCAGAATAAACGAGGTGATCGCGGAACTTCGATGATACATTTCCGTTTCCTAGTTACGAATTTTCTGCTGGGTTCAAGACGTTTGTATGGCATGCATTCTCTAGGAGTTTAGTTTCTCCATTTATTAAATTTCTCATAATCCTGTCCTTACATTCAAATCCTAGACATTTGTAACGTATACAAGGGTTTGAGTGCCGTTGTTCTCCCATGGTTCCCCTTTTTTCCTGGAGCATAACAAACCCGTTTGTGGGAAACAAGTAATCTTATAAAGGTGCTTTCCTTCTTGCGCACAGAGCCGGAATTCACTTGGTACATTCTAGAAAATTTTCTGTTCGCCTGAGAAATGCGGGTCTAGTCATGGATATGCGCTAGCCAGCAACACTTTCCATATTGCCACGAATTGACCAACACTTATTACTGGGAATGCCCTGCCAATGAAGTTACTTTAATGTCAGCATATTCCGCTTTATCCGTGACGGTCAAATTTGGCCTTGGAGATTAGTCCTGCCGAGAGATTCTGTGTAAACCTTGCCCCTATTCTTTAAACAATTTTTTTAGTTAACACATTGCAGACCAAGCACATTTTCGCATGGCGAGTGCGCATGGCCAATCAATATTTTTCTGGCCATGTGGCGTGATGCACCATGTGCATCACGTAGCCACAGGGGTTTTTTCTATTTGAGTAGTACACTCCGCGTTTTTTCGCAACTTTGTGTCCTTTTTTTCGTTTCCAGCGTAAAATCGTCTATTATTTCGCATTTCAGTGATACTTTCTTAAGTGAACAGTTAAAAATTATAAATTGACAAGGACAATACATGCAAAAAAAAACTGAAAATAGAAAACAAAAAGAACCGATCGCTTCTTTTGACCAACGCTGCGGCGTTTAATCGATGTGAAATCGATTGACCAGATATCATTTCCGCCACACAGCCAAATCTGCCTAGCAACATTGCTGTTATAAAAAGTAGCCACCAAAACTATCCATCCTAATGAGTTAACCGGTAATTATTAGAATTATTTACTTTCCCAAGCCTACAAGAGAATTTACATGTGTACTTCTTTCGAATTATTTCTTATATTTGGATTTACGTGGTTTGTTTTTGTTCTTTTTCCTTTTTTAAAACCTCGTTCGTCAGTTTCGGTTTTTGACAGCTTTTATAATTGTTAGCTCTGAAATTGATAGCACGCCTTCGGACATATCAAATAAATACTTACACATACTGGACGTCGATTAAGCTGACTACTTTGCAGACGTGCGCAATGCGACCGCGTCGCGTGCGGGCGTCCGTACCTTTTCTTGCCGTAGTCGCTAATCGTAGCTATTTCTAGTCTTTCCTCTTCGTAATTCGTCAGAGAAATAGAAAAAAGTACTAAATATCGGTACAACTAGCTATAACGGTACTGGAATGATAGCATAAGATGGTGACTTCGGTGCGCGGCGCGTTTAACCTTCATCCGCTCAAGTCCGTCAGTTCCAATGACTCTTGGTATAAATGCGTATTTATGGGCATAGGACGAGAGGGATGAGCTGATTGGCTGAGCGAGGCGTCGTGCGGCGTCAGACGACCATAGGATTGCTACGGAGCACAGGTGATGCAGGGATTTCGTTGCGACGCGAGCAGACGCGTCGCGTGCCGGCGGTCAGCTTGTCTGCGTTCACGTATGGATGGGAATCGATTGGAAGGGATGACGTCCTTGTCAGCCTGGACCAACCTAGTTTATTTTAGGCCTGTGCTTTATTTCCTGGTTATACTGAAACATACATGCGGTAATATTCAAGCCATCCACATCGGCTTCTTACCTGAATATAAAGAGAAGTACAAGCGAGAGAAATTAATGCTAGCAGCTGCTGATAAAGTGAGTTGCATGGCATTTCACTGGATAATTTTATGTCTAGGGCATGTAACCACAGGGAACGCCCTTTCTGCTAAGAGACGGTAGATATATTAGGCCAGCACGCAGGGTTCCCGTGACATTACTGTTTCTTTCCTTTGCAGAATTCCTGCGAGTTAGTTCAAGTTTCATAGACAAAACGTTTCATTTTGAGACTCTTGTCCATTATTGTCAGCCCAGTGCTCTCACATTCACTTGGACCAATAGCCCATAACCCAGGTTTCATTGGGTCCCATGTACTTATTTATAGGCTACGAATGTGGCCAAAAGTCGTAGGCCAACACTGACCGACGATTACTAGCGAGGTTGTAAAAGTTGATGAGGTTAATAATGGGCAAAGGCGAAGCCGTGGCCGATCTTATCCGTCTGCAGTCGTCGTCGCCGGCTCTTTCGCATTCAGAAGACGGGCATGTCGTTGAATTCGAATGAGAAGTGTCGTTGATCGATGTGCGAGTGACGTTCTATTATCAGAGATTAGGCAGTCACGCTGCCACATGATGCTTTTTCTGCACTCAGAATCGTTCTGAATCGATTTGCTCGAACTAGGCTCTTTGAAATACGGTTCTGAACATATTTCTATGAAGTCGTCTTTGTCTACCAGTGGTTGGTCCTGAAAAGACTCGGTGGTTTAGGCCTTTGGACAGGTATCTGCCTACCTGTATATATTTTGCTGGTCTTCTGATTTATTTCCAGGAGAAAACGGCTATTCAATAAAATTCGAGCAAGTTCAAGGAAAAATTCTGATTTAGTTTTCTCAGAAAACACGTTTTTTTTGCTGTGGTCATCGATGTGGGTGCGTTTCTCGCGCCCTCGAACAGCACGCCGCGCAACCGCAACGCTCACGATGGAATCATCGCCGCGATGGCACATTAGGGTTCTCTTGATAGTTGCTCGTCATATTTGATGGTAACTATCAAGAAAACTATCTGACTATCCAGGAAGCCATATAGTTTGCTGTCCCGGAGAAGATTTCAACACGGGCGGCGCGGTCGCGTTGCGTGCTCCTTTAGGCCGCGAAAAATGCACCGCATTTGACGCTCACCGTAGTTATAACTACTGTCAGAACTAGTATCTTTCCTTCTTTTACGCTTTCAACCGTTAATGGCGGTGCGTTTTTAACCGTCCAGGTGCCCTTATCTAGAACACTTATACCTTTGATGGTCTTCTGGTTCTTGGACAGGTCAAGGCCTGCGACATTTTAATGATATACCTCTTTATTTTCAGGTTGGAAAGGCTACCCTTCCTCAAAAATTTTAAATAATGTAGGTATTGAAGCCTCATTTAATCAATTTTATTTGCAATTTTAGCAATTTTATTTAAGCAATACCTTAGTCTCACATGCTATTGTGGACCAGTTTTCGTTTTCAACCATCCATAACCGTAGAATTTCTCCCTTCTCGGCTTTTTTTCCCAGAAATGAAGACCGTAGAAGATTAATTAATTAATTTATCAGCTCCAAAACCGATCTGAAATATTCAAATGCTCGAAAAAGAGAGATTCTCACAGCCCTCATCTTTTTTTTCGAGGCTGTATCGTTCTCTCTTTCTCTTTCTCCTTCGTTCTCTCTCTTCCTAGCTCTCTTTCTTCTCGAAGTATTGGAAGTGGATTATTCGGATATTAATGCATCTGCTGCATTCTTGGTATTAATCGTAGAGCCTTTCCTCTCGGCTTTTTCTGGTGATTTTTTGATGACCCCCTGATTTCCATCCACAAAGCCCCCTTGAATTACTCTCTATTGAGAGCAAATCACTGAGGGAAGCAGGTGGAAATCCTAATAAATTCACTCATCCATCTAAGGATAGAAAACATTGCTATCCATGGAATCTGTCATTCCCGATTCCAGAGCTTGCAGGAAATTAGTCATCGTTCTTCTGGTGCGCTTAGCTAAAGGATACGTTGTTCAACATACATGAATAATACGTATGTTGATTGGATCCTCACCATCATGAATAAAACTCGTCAGAATTGTAAAGGAGGTTCATCAGACGTTTTCTTGAGATCATGAAAAAGGCAAAGAAGTGTAAACGGAGCTGGACAGAGAGATTTTTGTGAAATTTGAGCGCAGAGAGAAGGATCCTGTTTTTTTCTCACGCAAGCAATCGTCACCAAAAATTTTTATGACTAGAGATTAAGAACCAATATCTTACAAGGGAGGTGCAAGAGGGCCGGCTCGCAGATCGGAATGAAACCCATCTGGCCTGAATCTCTGTTCGATTAGGTACAGTACTATGTACATATTTCATTGATGCCGTAGGCTCAAAAAAAAGTCGAAATCCCACCACATCATTATATGCATTCCTGCACTAGCTAGCTTCAGCCGTCAGTGGCTAGTAGTTGAAATAGAAAGGTGTCACGCTTTATCCACAGGTTTGTCCATTCTGGATAAGCGAAAAGGATCTGTCTGATTCATGAATCTCGCCAATGAACTTGACAGTTTTCTTCTCTTGCTTCAAACATACGTCTACATGAAAAGTAAAGCTCATCAGAGCCCCTGCCAGCTGAAAGGCCCGTCCACATGAAAACGCATTCTCCTCACATGATCATTTCAAAGCAGCTCATTGAAAAGATATAAAGAAAATCGAGATGATTACCTTGTAGACGTAGCCTACAACAAGGATTTTTTTGTACAGTGAGCGTCGATCAAGCTGCCGAATCTGTGGACCGTAGCGTGCACAGCAGCGCGACCGCGCCGCGTTCGCTGCAATCGCTGCCGTAATCGATAACTGGCTTTGTTCGATGCCTATTCGTCCTATTTGATGGCTTAACGACGAAAATAGCTGAATACCATTGCGATTAGCTCTAGCAGCAGCGCAATGTAGTGATCGCAGAGCTCGTTGCGGTCTGTATACCATCAAGTCCGCAAGTTTGTCAGCACAGGCGACACTCGGTACACGTACATGTTCCAGCAGAATATTCTAGAATGCTTCAGATGAGGTTTAGCAATTCAAATCGTTTTTATGGGATTACTTTGGTACAGATAGCAGCAAAGGAAATGTGATTTGGGACTCTCATTTGCTTAAGAGGTTTCGGTAGCATTTCGATGCAGATACTGCTGAACGGCAGGCGGTTGCGTTTACCCATTCCTCACATGTCTATAAATTTTTGTTGCTTTGGAGAGATTTCGAAATTTTTTGCAGCGTACAACTCTTGTACGAGAATGAACTTTCGGACATTTCAAGCGTGTCAGACAGATGATATCATTTCCGTGACGGCGTCACTCCGTTGTTGTTTGTGTCTTCTAATGTCATCAGAACCATATTGAGTAGTACTTGTGCTTTCTATTTTACTTAGCTGACACTGAATTTAATGTACTCGTTCACTTCTAGAAATTATTTTCCCTCTTAATGAGTCAGAACTCTCGTATTATGACCAAAAATGCACAGGAACATTCGACAAATCAAACTATTTCGCTGGAATTTCTAGAAGCACGCGAATGAGAAACTAAATCCAGAAAAAGAAGTACTACCACCAATTCACCACGATGATTTTTTATGTTATTTCTAAGCTGCACATGCATATATCCCTAGAATCCCTTCTCCATGGTACTCCTTAACGACAACGCCTCATGGCTATGAAGCAATCCACAAATGAGCATCTTGTAGGTTTTCGAGCACGAAACATGTGCACGTCTAGCACATGCATGCTCATTATCACAATGCACTGAGCCGCAGGCGACATATTCTTCTTAAATGACGTATGTCTGTGAATTAGAATGAAAAAGAGTGCAGTCTATTGAATGGTTCAGCAGTGTTGCCTTAAATCTCAGTCATCATAATAGTAAAATAGATATTCTAACAGAAAATCAAAACAAAAAAGAAGAAAAAAACTACGCAGTGATAGGGGTCCACAGCACGCGCTACATCGCACACAACTCTGATTGTCTGCGCATCCACACATTTCAATGAGATCACCGTTCTCATTTTCATCTGAGCCTGCTGGTCCCTGTTTTGACGTGTGCAAACATGCCGTAAGGGATGCTCGGGTCAGGAGCACTGAAAATCCATTCTTGTATCAAAACATTTGACAATTGAATATGTTATATCTCTAGCAACTTGGTGTTTGATGCTCAGCTCGCGTTAGAGAAAGAAAAGGCTCAAAAGTGTAGAGGTTTCATCCAGGTGGAAAATTAGTGCGAATATTCACGATAGGTCACTTTGAGGCTCACATATTCGCACTCAGGCGCTCATGATTACCTCTTTTCCACCTGAAATGAAGAGCTGCTCCGTTTTGGATGTATGGTTTATCCGGTGTTTGCTGGAAGAAAGGGTGAATCTGGGCTAGGAGGTTGAAACAGCCCTTTTTCGGCAATTAATCTGCGGCTTTTATACTATTGCCTTGAAGCGACTCATTTGACCAAATTTTGCACCCCTGAATCCTACAAATGGTAGATTTTGCAGGAATAAAGCTGCAGCTGTCTATTAACTGAATTTATTCTTAGAACACTGCTACGAAAGGGACGGAATCAGCAATAAGTGTCCCATGCGCCACCTTGCGAAAAAAAATTGGCTTGGTTATGCGGCAGTTTGCAGCTCACTTCCCAACTCCCAACCACCCCCCCCCCCCATCCTCCACCCGTCTTGGCCGACTCTACGCCGGAAATATATTCTGCAAGCACATTGTTCCCAGTGTCAGAACGATTAACTCGCTGGGTCATTGTTTCGTCTCAGCTCGGCGCAATTCTGCGTTACTCAGCACTTTTTTTCTCAACGTTCTTCCAGGAGTAGCTTACCTTCTGCTCAAAAAATAATTTTTCCTGTGGATCTGGATGCTATGAGGTTCCAGAAGTGTCCATGGCCTTTTTCCCAAAATATGTATGTATCGAAACAACGCGGGAAAAATGAGGGTGCTTTTTGTTATTACTGGAAAATGGGAGCACTTGCATTCCTGTGAATTTTTTTTTCTGCTTGTGTTCTCCAAATCTATGTTTTCGGGATGCACCGGCACGAAAATGCATGTTTCAAGCTGCGAAAGCCGTAATTTTCATTCCACATTGCAGAAGCATTCATTTTCGGCCTCGTTGGGCATCAATGTATTTCGTGCCACATTTGAATACCATAATTTTGAGCATATCCTGCCTCTCTTCTATGCTATCGTGGTTTTAAGGCTGAGATTCTATCAGTGTTTCTCGCTACACGTTTCTGTGAGCGGTTTACGGATCCTATTTTTATCCAGGATCAAAGGAATCCATGAGCGTTTTTCCTGGCCTCTGTTTCCTTGAAATACTACACCATACTTAAAAAATTACATATCTTTACATCGAATCTTCCTCAGATCTTGTTCCTGGAAACTAGAGATTTTTTTTTGCAAGATTTTGCCGCTCACAGCCCCAGAATATAAATTCTTCTCTTTAAGGCACTCCTTCGATGAGGATAATATTGTAGAAACATGTACATAAGTACAACAAGCACATAAAATACATTGTAAGCAAAGATTTTTTTGTTTGAAGCTTACAGTCATTGCCATTGTGACTCAGTTTTGGTCCCTAAGCACAGCCGCCGCGAAGCACAACTGCAACGCGGTTTCATTACAATCCTGACACGTCCTGACAAGAACTAGTTAAGTCCTCACGGATTCATACGCTCTTTGCTCGTGCTAACTCGCATAGAACAACGCGATACGTGTGAAAACTTGTTAGGACTGTACAGACACGTGATTGCAAAGGTGCTGCGGTGCGGTTGCGAAGGAATTAGTGCTAAATTATGTAGGCTGAACACGAGCATGTACGCATGGTTTAACCTTAGGAAATTTTCATTGTTACAGCTATTCATTGGGTGTTAAGATTAGGTTGATCCGGAGGTCTTGCACCAACAATTATTTTTTGATCCAAAATTTTCCGGTATTGAATTGAAATTCTTTGGCAATAGCATGTGGTAGAATGTTCTAGTAATTCTCAACTAAGAGAATTGGCAGACCAGATTCTATCCATGGGCAGTGGTGTTATGAGTGTTTGAAAAAAGTGTAAAATATGATGCAAAACTTTGGGACCAAATCAGTGTAAGATTGCAGTTTTTTCCATCGGTCTATTAATTTTCATGTAATTTTATGTACTATTTGAAAGCGTTTTTCTTGCTTTACAGAAGCCCAATTTTTCCGAAAGATACAACGGCTATAGCAAGTTTCAAGCCCACGAAACAGTGCAAAATCGATGAAAACCACACCTCCGACACCTACTTCTGCTGAAATCCTTTCGAGCTTTTAAAGCACACCAAAACTGCTAATCAACCTCTGCTAGATGTGAGAAAGACGGTAATTCGAGAAGAACCGCTTGGCAGGGATTCCTTATGCCTGAAAGAGACCTCTTTGCTCTTAAAAGCAGAAAACTTTGGCCGACCATTAATTAATTTCATGAGGGCGTAAAAATAGCTTGGAAGGAACCTGATGATCGACTTATTATTTTGCAATCTCACTTTTTAATGAAAAATCCTTTTTAAAGTTTTTTTAAGTTTCTCGCATGAAACTCTTCGTTATCTCAACACGAAGCCAACGACGCATTGACATTGTTCCCGGATTCTTTCGTCAATGTTGCAGGCAAGAATTACGTAGTTTTCCACGTTTGACCCAAATTAATGGGCAAGTTCAGGGCAAATGAGAAGCTCGACCGAATACGAGACGCTCCAAAATAATGTTTTCATTGTTTGAACTCAAATAACTCCAAGAAAATAGCAACAAAAACGAATTATCTCGAGGACGTATACAGCTACGTAGTGTCTAATAACTGTTAGCACTACCTGGAAAATTGCGAAAAAAATCTGTGATAAAATAGGTGGAGAATGAAATAGAATAAAATAGGCGACGAAAGAGAAGAGGAATCTTTTGAAAGTCGACGTAGAGAAGAAATTTAAAGGGAGAAATTCATTTCCATTCTACCCTTAATCTAGAAAACCGTGCGATTTTGAGCATATTATACTATCGCCGCATTCTTCCCCATTTTCTTACAGATAGAATTGCCCACCTATTTTCTCAGATTTCTTCGCTCCAAAGAATTCAGAAGACGTCTTCTCCGCTAGAATTAAAGCCGGCACCCTCTCGTAGAGCTAATTAAGTTGTTGACTGAATTTTTAGTTACGCACGCGTACCCGGAAGCCGTTTAAGCTCAGTTGCATGCTTTTTGGGTATCACATTTAACAACGCGATCCTCTTAAGAACCTCATCTCACGAGATTCGGTACTTGGATTGTGGCCAATTCTATTCGTTTCGCATCCACAGTATGCGCGTAGTTTGGCCTTAACTTGTCCTTTGCTCTAGTACTTAAACCTTAATTTCTGAAAGTCTCGCAAGCGATGCGAAGCTATCCAGATTGCGATTGCACTGATTAAGATTTCTTTCCATATTTTGGTCCAAAAATTCGTGGATCATTATCAGAGCTTTAACTAAGGAGGAAGAGGGGGAGGGGAGGGGAGGGTTGGACAGTTTGCCTCTATTCATATTCATCACCGACTGGGAAAACTCCTCTATTAAGTAATTGGAGTTTTTACCACCCAGAGGAAATCCCTGGTAATTTTTTCCCTTCCAAAGCTTCCTCACATTCAGTTTTCCTTACATTTAGCGCTCATCATTCCTTACTATTCCCTACGATCCTGGCAAAACTTTTCTGAAATATGTAGATTCCAGCAAATCTCGGATATTCCATCCATTCTCTCGTTTGAATTCAAATGTCCGCCCTGCCTTGGAGTTCCTATATATAGCCTAGGAAGGTGACGCCATTCAATTTGTTTTATCTCTGGAAGTTGGCTTAAAACTGACTGAATCGGCTTAGATCGGGCCAGAATCGATCTCAGACTAATGAGTCTTGAGCCAATCCGGCAGAGATCAAAGCTTTAGACCATCTTGTCCTGGACGTAGCCAAGGGTAGTATTTTTATTGCCCTTCATTTTTATAAGGAAACCCCATGCCTTATGGTCAGAGGTGTTAAATTCTCGATTCGTTTATCTAATCAGTAAGTAGCTGATTCCTTTATTTATTTATTTAAATAACAAAAGTAGTGAAAAAGAAGTATTATAGAACATGGACGTAATATATCCCTAAACTGGTATGTCATTCGATCGCTCCTCTTTTTTTCTAGCACGAGAACCTCAACAAAAATAAAACCTCCTCGATGATCCATGCTCCATTTCCATAAAGTAGAATGTGCTCAATCTTCTTATCGCCCAGTGCTGGTTTATACTTAAGGTGATATCACCACCATTCTTCATCAGAATTATATTGTATATATCTTTTATGATTGCTATGAAATACTGCATAGTGAAAAGCAATCTGTGATGTATTACCATGTTATCTGCAAGGTGGAATAATACTGTGTATTGGAATTTTGTAGCAGTAGATAGCTCGGTTACATTCTCGCGGCTCAAGAGAAACGCTTATATTAGCCTCGGGCTGAAATGATAAATACACATTCCAGTACATTTCGCTTTTGTTGTATTTCCTAAGCGCTTTTGTCCAACTACTTTTTAATATTTTTTTACAAGACGGTATAACCGTGTTCCTAAAGCCTGGTTGTCATGCCATTTCCTTACAATTTGCAGAATATGTTTTTATTTCTATGAGAATATGTTTTTTTTTCTTTAAACAAGAAGCAACCAGATATACATAGGTAAGCAGACTGAAGCATAACTAATCCATCAATCCGAAAGTACTCATTTCCCTCTTTCTCCCTGCCATTTCTCCTCTATCCTTCCTCTGAAATCATCCTGTCAGTCTGTCTGATAAAATTCTAACAAATTTAATTTTCCCCGGTAATTCTCGATTTTCTCAAATCTCTGCCCAGTTTTCCCTGAGTTGGCGTATTTCAAAAGTATTTTCAATTCAAATAGACTATATCTTCATTCTTTTCAGTGTCCTCATGTTCGAATAATACAAGCACAGGAGGAAGAAGTGAGCAAAGAAACAATGAATGGTGGGTAGTTTAATTTTCAATGAAATTCCTGGTGCAGGTGGGTTTACATCGTCGCTTCGTGCTCGGGTAGTATTCTGGAGGTTTCTCTTCGCTGATTATTGAAGCCTTAGTGTCATCGACTGGAATAAGGCTTCCTTCGTCGTGATAATCATTCGCCGGGTTGCTCAATAGCATTAAAATCGGTGGACGACAAGGAGAAAAAGGAAAAAAAAACAAAAAGAAAAAAAAAAGTATTTGTGATGAGGAATGCAGATCGGTTTATCTATGATGAGTGCTTCTCCGTCTCCCGCTTCTTTTATTTTCCAAATTTTATACCGTATTTTCCCGCTTCCTTCTATTTCTGAGAATTCAAACTTTTTCTCAAAGTTGCTTTTAAAATGTTCTTTTTTCTTTTTTGAAGTTCAAAAATGCTGAAGGGTGTTGCTGCTGAAACCATGAATCCCTGCCACAAAAAGAACCAAGGTATTTGTCGACAAATAATGAGATTTATACCATTAGTGACTAGTATACTATGTATTTACATTCATAGTATTATGTATATTCATAGTAATAGGTCTGCTATGAGTATTTGTAGCTCTTATCTATAGTGTATTTAGATTTGTGGCATTACACGCGCATGTATATTTACAGTAATATGTCTATAAGTAGTATTTATACTTCTTATCCACATAAGAATCCCAGCCATTGAATTTTTTCTTTTCTTTTCATCCTTTTCAAGTAAGCAAATCCATGATTGCATGCAAATTTGTGAGGAACTTGGTGGTTATTTCCAGGACCCTATGCTTTTTCTTAGCGACTGGATCCGGATTTTTGGCTTCTCAGACTATTACAAGTTAGTATCATCCTGTTGAGCTGGTTTGCTATTGAGCATGGCTGCTTTTGACAATGATGTCTTGTCACGACATTCGTTCCGTTGGCCAATTTCCTCTTACGACGGCGTAATCACGGCGTGAGCTCTGGGATAGCAAAGGCGATTTTGGATCACTCAAAGGATAGGTGCAGCAAATCATTCTGGACATATTAATTCAACTGATTAACGACGTCAGAAGAGCAAATGTCGTAGTCAAGTCGTGGAGTCGTAACTCTAAGTAATTCCTAGTAAACTCGCTCAGTAACTTTAGGTAGTATTCATTACGCGTTCTCATTAGGGTTAGAAAGTGTCGAGCTCTTGGCGTCTTGTACTGTTTGGTTGCATATAAAAAGGGTGGTTATGAGGGAATAATCATCAAAACCTCATCTAGCTATAGTCCGGATCTTGTTCGTAGTTTCAGGAGTCCGAAGTTTCCGGATCTAATACGTTCTCTTTCAAACCAAATGTGATTCATCTACACAATTTTATATTGTATTCGGTTTTTCAAACCCGTTCAGCTTTTTTATTAAAGAAATTACTTGTACAATGTAACAATGTACCAAGTTTATGCTTTCAACTTTTTACCTAGGGTAGTGAAACAACCCTGAAGTCATTACAAGAGAGCAGAGAGTAAAGAGATCAAATTTATTCAATGTTATTATAATGAAACTAACATTTTTGATCTGTAGAACTGCATCCACAAATTTTAATAATCTGCTGGAGACTCCTGGGCCCATATCCAGCATATTTAATCTTTTCAAGGAAAAAAGAATCGCCTTTGTCCAGCCTACTGCGAAATATAAATCATCCATCCACGTGTCCATCTAGTGGTGCAGACATAGGTGCGATAGTCCGAGCTAAGGCTCAGACCCCCTTCACTTCGGGTGGGGGGGGGGTCAATAGACCCCCTTCACTAGAGTGAAGGGAACAAGTGGAACGAAAAAGTAATCCTCTCCAATTTTGGGTGCGATTTGAAAGTAGCGAGTAATCGGACGGAAAGGAACAATTGCAAAAGACAAGGAAGTGAAGAAATGAAAAGTTTAATCCAGTCAAACTGAACATATTAATAAATAAGAGATTGATGGATAGTTGTTGATGTGAATAGAGGCGTCAGGAATCGAAATGACGCATTGCCGCAGACAGGGAAAATCACGAGCTAATTTCTATATAGAGGAGAAGGAATTAGACATCAGTGAAGGGTATTTAGTTGGAGCATAAACGTAGTAGAGTTAATATGTTAGAAGTAGGAAGCGATAGATAGCATGTATGCGGAGAAATTTTTGAATACATAAGGGTATGAAAAACATAGTATGTATGTTTCGAAGATTATTATGGAAAGGTTTATGAACTAACCGGAAAGAGGATAGTCCACCATGATTCTCTCTTCATTCCCGTATATAAATTGTGACAGTTAGTGTGAGATGAGCTAGCAAAACAGTGGCACCAAAAGGACGGTCGAAAACTCCACAAATTGGATGTTTTTAAAGGATTTCTTCTTGTGTTCCCAAGAAACTGGTAAATATTGTACATGCATACACACGAGCGCGTCGCCCTTCTATGGCCCATCGAAACACACTTTTGTGTAATTTCTGTTTAAAATGGCGAAAATTATAATCATAACTATATGTTTTCAAAATGTTCTTGTCCAAGAAATTTTATTCGAGATGTTATAATTTTTCCTAAGTATTCAAATATTAAATGAACACCACGGTATGATCCGAATTGTATATAACATTGCCAGAGTACTACTTATTGTGCAATTTCCGCCATTTCCTTGGAGCAACGCTTGCATACATGGATAAGATCCACGCGGAGGGAAGATGTTCATGGGTGGAGGAAGTATAAACGGTGTATATGACGTGGCGTTTTTCGCCTCTCCTTGTCCTTCGACATGGCGCTGCTCCGCTTAATGACGATTATACCACATGGAGGAAGATTTTATGTTAGTGTACATGAAAATGAGGATTTTCCTGAAGTACCTGCAACGAAGTTACATTCTGCATGAGATTTTACCTCAATTTGCAAATGCAATAACAAATTACATAGTGAAACACTAAGCTACAACTCAGGGAGAAACTCAAAGAACCCAGCCCACCTGTGAAAGTCTCCAGGTTCTCTCTATGGTTTACGTATGCGCAATAAAACATGCTTCTTCACAGGTCATTCCTGACTTTTCTCTTGATGGAGGTAGATAGATTGCCTAGTTCAATTTCCAGCCAGTAAACCTACGCAATAGGATTTTCCGAAGCGCCTCTTGATCCAAGTTAATGATAAATCTTCCCCAAAGACCACTGTGCCACCGTAAACCAAGCCGCCAAAAAGGTGACACCAGTGTCTTTGGCGCAACTACACTGGACACATCTTGATTTTCGGTGCAGTTCTTTAAATTCGATGAGTATGGGTAGTAGTATGTAGTTGGAAATGGATAAAAATTACGGAAAATTTGGTGCAGAGTGCAGAAAAGATCCACCGTTACTGATAAGAAGACGCTTTTTCAGAAAGGGTGCCAAATTTTCGAAAATTTCCCATAAAATAAATGAAAATCTAACATTATTTTATTCTTAATAATTCATTATTTTTCAAACAGTTTTTTAACTTACTAATACTTGAATTAGTACTGCAATTATTTTTATTTTCCGCCCAGGTTCCCCAAAAGGTCGAACTTATCTCCCCCCCCCCCCGCTCCCGCTCACTTTCCGCATTCGGCACTGTACCAATACATGTATGTACCTTTATGCCCGTTTTAAATAGTGAACAGAATAAACTGAGCGAATTTAGACAACAGAAAACTGCACCAACTGCGCTGCAAATCAAGGTATTTCTTGTGTACATGCACCAAACACACCATGGCACAGATTATCCCACGCCTGAGATAACGGTAGCACATATGATTATGGTGTAGATTTATCATTATTTTACGTGCCTGCTCTCGATTTCCCTTTAGTGCTACATTCGTGCGTAAACCTTGATACCTCAACAACTCTACTTCTTTGGTGTACCAACTCGATAGCGCTGCCCATAAATCTCCATAATTATCCCGGGATTGTCGCTGCGGGTCTAATCGTGGCGAAAAAAAAAAGAAGGAACAAGAAAGATGCCCTACGTTCGCTTGGGTGACAATACATAGAATCCAAGACGGATCCATGGCTTCTCAGTAGTTTAATTAAAGGATTAGCTCTGCGATAGCATCCAGACTTGTTGCTGTTTTTTACCCACACCCCACGATTGCTGACAAGGAACCGATGCAGCGCAGATTCTGTAAACTATGCTGAGCCCATGCGCAGTTCCTGGATTTTCTACACAAAAACTTGGAGAAAAAGGAAATGAGAGGGTTCTGGCAAAACTTGTCCATAAGCGTTCGGCAGCAATGTATTTGTTTATACATAGGAGACATCGGTAGACTGGTTTTGCACTTTGTATCCATGCATACATTTTACCGCTTATTGGCAATATATTATGCATGAGAATATGGAAGTAGTGGAAGATTTATTGTATAGAGGGCTGAGAAATGTTTCGGTAAAAATTCCTCACCATGGAAACGGAGAGTCATGAAACAAGCTCTTTCTTAGACTGAATTTTTTCGAACTCTCTCTACCAAGCTATTTGATCAGTCACAGGTTCAATTTTGAAAGGGCGACGGGCAGCGGAAGTTCAGCGGAAATTGACTCTGAAGAGGGCGATAGCACAAAACCGCTACGTACTTTACGTATTACAATTGTGTGGGCTGATTTGAGTGGATAATTGCCAGGAAATTAGACTCATCACGAGGATTTTGATCGATATAATTTCTCTGTCAGACAAAGTACCGCAATTGCTTTTTAATTGTGAACTTTATATGGTCCCTTAGCTCAGAGAGGGCCGATGAAGTGACTTTGTCTGCATTTACGACCACACTGGTTCCGTCAACGGGAGGACGCCGAAGGATGCGTCTGGAATGAGAATTTTACTAAATTGCAGTAAGGAAACATCAAAATGGAGGTAATCAACCACATACAAGTTAAAAAACTGTCAAAATTAGATCACTCGGCCGACAACGTGATCAGGTCGTGATTGCAGACAAAGTCACATCACCGATCCTCTCTGAGCTACCAGACTGTATTTGTTTTTAGTTCTGAAATCAATTGAAACACAGGGTTTTGGAATTTAGAATGGTTTCATAGCCATACTGGGGATCAGAGGAAAAATTTAAGAAATTTCCTAAAATATTTTACCGAAAGGCCTTGCCGACTGCTAGCCAGCGCAGTGAAAATTACATACTTCGAGGGCGACAACCATTTAATCGGCAAAAAGTTGCACCAAAATCTACCTAAGCAGCACATTTTAAATGCACATACCATGCCTTTCCTATAGAAAATGAGAAAATGCCGTGCAGGCGGCGACAATCATTGTTGCACATCCGAAAACGGGACCGCGCCGCAGCAACCGCGCGACGCGGCAGGCCATCTCGGCTTTTTGGTTCTCAAGCGTGATAGGGGCTATACTGTTTTGTTTGTTCCTTCAACAACTAGTTGCGTGTGTTCAACTAACTGCATTTTTGATCACGTTTAAGCACCACAACGCCCAGCTGGTCTGCCGCGCCGCGCTGGCGGTGCGTTGCGGCCTAGTTTTCAGGTGTGCAAAAGCGATTGATGCTCACTGTATTCTAGATGGACGATTCGTTCTTCTCACTGGTTTTCGTTTATTCTGCTGCAAAATGATTTATTGACACGCAGGGTAGTAAAGAATCTGCCCTAGGAATTTATTGACATGTAATGCTGGAAAAAATTCAATAACACCCCTCAATCACGTTTTTATGGAGTAGTTTCATGTGAGTGCATATCAAAGCAGAATTGTGCAATTGCATTCCTTGAAATAGTAATACATCCAGGGAAAATATCAATAAGCATTCGTTACTACCCTCTAAATTAAAGACAGGATAAAAAGTGCTGTTGTGAAGACAAAAATGCTGATTGAATGGTGAAATTTCTGTAGGCTATGGATACGATGCTGTGGGAAAAACGGTATGAATTCCCCCAGATGAGCTACACGATTGCTGGGATTGCTTCTGAAAATTTTTACACCTAAAAAATTACAAAAATACATTTTCACTAAACTTTCTGGAGCCCCGTGGAACAGAAACCAGAAAGAGAATGTCTCTGGATGATCCATTGGCTAATATTCCGGCCAGAATTTCAGTGTCGCGTTTTGCCTAATCTAATTTTCCCATAACATCTCTATGTAACAAGGTTTTACCGCGTGTATAAAAGCTGGCAATTTTCTGGCGGAAATGCCCTGGAGGCTCTGGAAAATTTCCTCAATAACCGGTATCATCTCCCTTCACTCGTGCAATGGATGAACCACCTCGGCTGTTTCCAAACCTGCACCTGGGTAGGTTTCAGCAGCTTCTTCAAAATTAATATTTTACCATTTTATTATTTTGGGTTTTTTTTGCTTAACACTCCAAGTTTTTTCCTTGAAAACGTTGAATTATGATTTTTCATGGAAAATCAAAGGGATTTTTGATCATCCAAGAGCTTTGCCCTCTCCGAGCAACCCTTTACTTCTCTTCCCCCTGTCCATAAATACTAGTTTTGACAGCTGTCCTTTCCAGACATTGGAAGTTCTCGTTTTTCTCTCAGTTTCTGCGGGATTTCTCGCAAATTGTCAGTTTTCCCATGATAGCCGACAGAAAATTCACTAATCCAACGACGAATCTGACACTTATTTTCAGTTGGGTACTTTTAGAAAAGCTAGGGGGTAAGCCCCCCCCTCTCCATTCAAATTTGCTCAGTGTATGTATGCGATACTGCACATCTCTGTGTCATTTTGTTCTTTCTCTGCTTGGGAAATCTCACTTTTCTTGGGCCGGGACTTTTCAGGTTGGTCTGCTTGACTAGTGGATAAACAAATAAAAAGCTAACAATAAGTAAATAAATAAGTAGGTAAATAAATAAATCTTACCCTTGCACATAAGCAGCATTTCCTCTTCTAAGGGGCAGCTACTGACTTTTAGCTCTCCATGTCATCTTGTAGGGGCTAAGCTCTTGTGGAGATGTTTTTTTTTTCTGAACAGCAGCGAGAGTTTTCACTGTGACCTCGTTTTCCAGAAAAACATCATGGAATACATTATCTTTTCTCTATTTCAACGCGTCTGTTTTTTTTTGGGTCCTTTGCATATGGAGCTTGAGTTCCTCAGGTTCCTTTCTGTGCTATGAGCTGGCATTTTGGGTTATTTTTGTAATGAGGCCGTGCAGCGAGCAGCTTATGGAACTTATCGAATTACGTCCAATTTTCTTTTTAGAAGTAGTCGTTTAAGAGCCACTTCGTAACAAATTGCCCTTAGCAGCAATGACGTTTGACATTTTGGCACTTTGCCGCTGATCCATGCCTTAGGGGGAGATATCGACGATGTCATTTAATTAGACATTTAAATTGTTTACCTAATTATTGTCATTTATTGAATGAGCCACAAAAAGGTTCCCTCTTAGCAATAAGGATACGGAAATGGATTAGAAACAAATTGAGTTATTAAGAGAAAAGTAAAATGTCAACAACGTACATATAATTATCTGGTATAGATAAAAAATAGAAAGGTGCCTAAGCTTCGTTTCGTTCCTCCCACTAGACGGAGACAAAGATAAGGAATAAGACCACCAGCGGCACTCATCAGTAGTGAACGATAATCTTTGAAAATAGGAAAAATGACAAGAAATGAGCCAACCTGATCGGCTGCGGATTCCCGCTCTCCTTCCTAGTTCTCGGAGTCGCAGCGGCCTTTAATGTGCTCCTCAGACTTGGGTAATTAATCCTAAAACACTACCTGAAAACTAAACTGTATGGTCAGCAGTGATGTGAAATGTAAAGTAAACCTATTGACCAGGCTCTCATGTTTTAAATACGTCTCGACACAATGTTCAGTTAAGGGCTTGACTGTCTGAAGGTTTTCACTGGTGATGCGCCGTTTCTGGCCTTTTTATTGTTCTCTTCTGCTTTCCTGTTTACCAATAATCATAACATTAGGTTGGTCCGAAAGTCTTGCACCAATTCTACACTTTTTCCAAACAATTTGTACCACTATTGTCCATGGAGAGAACCTGGTCCACCTTTTTTATGGCTAATAAGCAGTAGAAAACAGTAGAACATTCTGGCACATTTTACTGCCAAGGAATTTTATTCCGGACCAAGAGATCCTGGATGGAAAAGCAAATTTTGGTGCAACACTTTCGGGCAAACCAAATAGTTGCATGGTGCATATTTCCTTAAATTTTGTGGTAAATACTTAGCTGGAGGCGCTAGACAAAGGGATTTAATGTGTGTTGCGCAACTGCAATAGTACCTATGATGCTTTAATATTGTTTTTCAGAATTCAGAATTCAATTCAATTCATTTTTCAAAGCATTTTTTGTTTTTCGTGTAGTTCTGTAATGTGTTTTTCCTTTTCAATCAATGTTTGGAGCACCATGAGTGCATTTGACGAATAAATAAATAAATAAATAGATGAATAAATGAACAAATAAATAAGTATTTCAGTGCATTAATACGAATAAATCAATAAAGTTAGTCATATATGGCATATGAATGCACGATTTATGCAAAATATATAGCTCTTCCATCGTTGTCGTCACTTACCTCAGCCACAAGGAGAATATTGGGTGTGGAGCGTTCTAACTGGAGTGGGTGGGGCTGACAGGCCCTGCAACTGGTCGATTGGGTGAACTGACCAGTCGTAGAGCTTGGCCGCACCCCCTTCCCAGGTATAAAACACCACACCCAGGAGTCTTGCCCCCATATCCCAGAATTATTTGGAAAACTTGGACTAGAAGACAGCGCTGCTTAATAACACCCCTATTACTTAAATATTTGCACGTTCCTCATTCCATATATGCACTTTCAAAGTAGATGCCCGAGTAATTTACCCAAAAGTGCAGAAATGCAGAAATCTGCGGTAATTACCTCATCTTCATCACGCACTATGTGTACGTAGTACAATCCGTGACGCTTCATTAGCACAAAAGTAAAAACTACGATTTGATTGTTGATCTAAAAGCCGCTCAGCACATCTACATGCGTCAGAAACCTCGGATTTTAGCCTGTTCCCCGAGAGAAACCTTGTAAACAGCTGTCAGCAATATATCAGTGTCAAAACAATCAGTTTAAACGTATTTTGAAGCGGTGTCGCGGTGAGAAATTGCCGCGGACTGGTAGAAATCGCATTAGGACTGGCCTTGGGTCCGCTGGGAATTTGCGTCCGGGTTTGTCTGCTGGAGAGGTTTTTTACTGGGTAAAATAATTAGTGTTCTTGGGCAGATGTAGGTGAGCTAAATGGAATCTCAAGGGTATGGACTCCATTTGGGTTTGTAGCCAAACAAAAAGACGTGTTCACGTTTTTGTTTGGCTACAGGGCAAGGTGAGGCCAGCACGTTGGAATTCTGGGTATGATGAAACCGGTAATGTGTTAATGGATTACCTAGGTGTCCTTTTGTTGATGCATAACAAATTATCCAATTTCTAATAATATAGTTCGCCATTAATGACGTGCATAGGCTACTAGGCAGCTGTGGATGGTGTACAGCTCGGATTTCCTCTTGCAAATCCCGAACACGCGAGGCTCAGGAATAATTTTTGCTCGACCTGCAGCTAGAAGTTTGTATAGCGAGCTGGCTGGCTATATACGCAAAATCTCTCGAGCAGGTTGCGAACAAGGATGTGTTCAGGACAACTTGCAAACAAGCTTCTAACTAGTAACTTGGGAACTACTCGAGTTGTTTCTGCTCGACGTACAACCAAGAGCATAGCATAATGGACTAGCTTCTACACATGTACAGAACTCTCGACCAAGTTGCAAACGAGGATTTTTCTAGAACAACTCGCAAAAAAGCTATTAATTAGTAAGTAGAAGGAAGTTGTAAACGGAATGAATAGATTTTGCTCGAGCTGCAGCCAAAAGTCTGCATAGCGAACTTGCTTCTGCATTCATCAGGGGCTTTCGAGCGAGTTGCAAACAAGGATTTGCCCAAAACAACTTGCAAGCAAGTTTTTAAATAGCCAGTATTAGAATCTCGCAAATTAGTCGAAGAGGTCATCGCCAGCTAGTTGCTGACAAGTTTTTTATTCTGCAACTAGCCTACTATAAATTGGCGAATGTAGCTGTTTTACAAGCTTTCCCCAGAAATAACTACATATTTTGCCAGTTTTATAACGACAATTACTATAATCTTTGATTACTATTTAGATATTTGAACTAAAAATAAAGCATATATTCAAGAATCAAAAGAAATTTGTACAATGAAACTATGAAAAAAAAAAACTCGGATACTCTTCCATCAAACTTTTCAGAGAAATGATAGAAATTCCTTTCCAAATAACTTTTTATTCTGCAACTATTTGGCAAGTAAGCTCAAAGAACAGCTACTTGCCAGTTTTTCATTTTCTAAGCTGCAGAAGCGATAAGAAACTTGCTTTTCAGAAGCTGGTGAGATAATTGTTGAAAAGTTCCTGACTATTTACCTTACACGCTCTAAAAACTGCTCTGGCATTCGTGGGAAAACCTAACAGAGTCCTTAGAATTGCATAGTTCTTCCCACGGTGTTGTCAAGCGTCCCTGTGAAACCCGTGAGCGTTCGAGTTAGCGGGGAGTCGGGGCGTGAACTCATCTGGATCCGCTATTTCCGGTGGAAGCGTTAGCTAATGTTTCCTGTCGGCTGAGATGTGCTTCATCAGCCCGCGGGGCACAAACAGTTCTCGAGACGATCGTCCGCGGGGGGCGCGGCCTCGGCTGGCTCCTCCCCGGCTCCCCCCGCACACATACACGCACGCACTCAGCGCTTCATTGCGGCCGTTTTAACGCAATCCTCCCCCCACCCTCCACCCCGGAAGCGAACCCCTGCGGCCACGCCCCCCGACTGATGGTGCTGGCGGCGTTGATCAGCTAGTGCTGTAGTCCTCCGGCGGTAATTCACGTCATCTGCTCGACTGCTCCTCGACGACAACGTCCCACCGTGTACTATAGACCGGCTGCGCTCCGTGCACAGCAGTGTCGTCGCTCCAGCAGCTCGAGGTGGGGCCCGATGGCCGCGGGCGACTCGCGGTCGCCATCCCCGCCACGTCGGGGTCGGCATCGCCAACTATGAACAGGCGCCACACAAAACGGCGATCGTTCTGGTGCTTCTGCGGACACGGATCCGGCACCAGCCGTTCACGCAAGGCTCCCGGCAGTCCCTACGGTTTCGCGTCCCCAAACGACGCGGACCGCCCACCACTGCTAGACTCGACGACTGCTGCGGCCGCGGCAACAATGCCGACCGAGGATCCGGCCAAGACCTTATTGCTAAATCTGGACATTCCCACGGTGTCCACGAGATGTGAGTGATTTTCCCCTTGATATTATTACGTTATCATTGTGATTTCTGTGGTTGATGATATGCGTGACGAAGTGCTGCGATTTTCGCGGCGCCAAACGGCTCGCAATTAACGCCGTATTCATGGCGGCGGTTTCGCTTTTCCGCTTTTTCAAAGGATTTGATTTCATGTCATGTCAAACGGTCACGTCAATAACTATGTTCTTTTTGATCATTTTTGCCATTCGTGCTCTGTCGCTCCACGATTCTGCTCTTGTCCTGCACCTCCCCAACGTCAGTTAGACATCATTTCATCATTTTCTTCATGGACTTCTCTCTTCCTAATTTGTCGTCTTCTTCTTTTTTCCCTGTCCATCACCCGTCCTTTTCTCTTTGCACCGAACCACTCCGCCAGAAGCGACAAAGAACAATGAATTGTTTATGGAAAACATCCGCGTGGGGACAGCGAAATCGACCCTTATGCGTCTCCACGACTCTTGTGACACATTAAAGGAGGACAAAATGGCCAGATTTCAAAGGGTCATAAATATTTTCTGTGGGAACGTCCTGTGAATTTGCATCACATTTGCGTGTGATAATTGAAAATCGGCCCATTCAGTGGGAGACTAGCGGTCGTAACGCTCTAAAACTACGGATACAATGAGGAACTGATCGATTTTCGTGGATTTTTTTTTTAAATTTTGTAAATTTTAAGAGTTGTGAGCATGGGTATGTATTTACCGCCAGTGTTATTCTCCAATCTTCGGCTCACTAAACTGTTCCGAATCGCTCTGAACACTGAAAACACCGCCATAATCACCTGTTTGCCAGCTGATTAAAGGTTCTATGGATGATTAGATTACTTTGTACTATTCTACACAATTCCATGAGGTTACCATATAGGTTACTCAGATAATTTGATAGTATCTGCTTTGGTCAATTATGGATAATGGGCTGTTTTCGGCGTATTACGACCAAAGAGCCTTAAGGGTTGTTTACGCCGTGAAAATGCCTCTTAAACCGTGTTGAAAATCGTTTTTTCCGAGCTTTGGACTCAAAATGATTTTTTAAACTTATTTCCATGATTATTTGAACATTTTACTACAAAATCTAACAGTACGGGCTACAAAATAGTGAACTTCGCTATTGACACACTTCTTGTCTACATCATCAAGTGTGTCGTTAATTGCTGCGCTATAAGCGAGCTCTGACAGTTAATGAGCGTTTTTTCCGCACTGAAAAAGTATTACTTCGCAGCGAACATAAGCGCCTTGGGCTGCTCAAGGCGTTTTTCGGTGGAAGCAATTTTGATATGAGTGGATGTGTTACCCAAGTTGAGCTATGCATCATCTTCTGAGCGTACTTCCCATAAATTTCCCTGGATGTTCTTGGCATGTACAACAAGTGCGTGGACATTTCCCTTTCTTTTTGGGAATCCTAGCTATCTGAGGGGCTGCTGGAGCCCTTCGAGGGAATTTATGGGTACTTATCTATGCATTCTTGTGTTATACTAGTAGTTTAGACACATGTCCATAGCCTCAGCATCCAGAAATTCCTTTCTGGAATCGGATACTGGCTATACTCGTGCAACTGCAGCGTTAACTTTTTTGTCAAGACGGTGTCATATGATAATATGAAATGGGCAATGACGCATTTTCGGGGGTGTCGTTTGGTGTCGTTTACCATGAAAGCAAAGTTCTTTGCAGCAATAGCGCAGCACTAAAGAAGAAGTTCATGCGGAGGAGTGGAATTTGCTCCAAGAACGACACGACTGCGTTTTTACGCGGTTCTACGCTTGTATTGCGACCCCATGATCCATATTTTGGAGATACTAGAAAGTTTCACCCCTCTAGACCTCATTTGCCCTCGGGGGGCACTTTATTTTATTTGATTTTTATTGAAATTTTTATTGCATTACGACTACGACCACACATTACGTCTTCATGGCACCATTTATTTGAAAATATACAGTTAACCTCGATGGCGGTGCGTTTTTTCCGCACAAAGGAAGCACGCGACGCGACCGCGCCGCTCGCACTGGAATCCTTGCCGCGACAGGAGGGTATTCTTAGTAGTCATTTAGTTTTCTTGAACGTTGACATCAAATATCAAGGAAGGCAGGCTGTCAACAAGATTCTGACCAGTCACTGCGACGGCGATTCCAGTGCGAGCGGCGCGGTCGCGTCGCGTGCTTCCTGGGTCCGCGAAGAACGGACAAAATATTTGAAGCTTGAACTATTACTGCAAAACTATGTTGATAACGATCCACGCGCACACCACATGCTTAGACAGGTTAAAACAGGAAACTGGAGGTTTGGACGAGAACGAGTGCAAACTGAATGTGTAGATGCGCAGACAACAAGAGTGCCACATAGCATAAGGTTGAGTACGTGCTGCACGTGCTGCATGCGTTGACCTTTCTTTTTTTAGTTAATTAATTGCAAAAAAAGTGATCATTCAGCACTGTGAGAGGGCTGTTTTTGTAATTTCCTTGAGCTTTGAAGCTTTTGCGGGACAATAGCAGCACTTTCACGGCCTCAGGAGTAAATCTGGCACTGTTCCATAACATTCCACGAATGACCGTACTAATCTACTCTTAATCCAGGAAAAATTGCATTTGTCTATCTCTTGAAAGGATTCTTACCCCTTTCACGCGCACATATAGTCGCGCTGATCCTGATTCACACGCGGTGCGTGCGTGCGTGCGTGCGTTCGTGCCGCCACGCATTCATTAAGTATTCTGCGCTTGCGACGCGGTTTTGCTAGGTTCCGCGTCACTTCGATACGTATCACGTCAGTTCTAACTGATTAGGACAGAATAAGACTGTTAGAACTTGTTAGGACCTATTTTATACGCGTTAGGACCTAATTAGACCTGTTAAAACTGCACAGCAGCGCCTACGAATGCAGTATATGTGAGCCAGGATGATCGCGACTATAAATACATGTCTTCCTGGATCTATTGGTGCAAAAATCGAAGAAATTATTTGGGAAGCCTCCAGACTGCTTTGAAAATCACGTACGTCGTACCACAAGTACTTTATTTCCGCCTGCGAAATTCACATAAACTTCTCCTCTCCAGCGGAAGTATGGCTGACTAGTTTACTTGCACTTATGAGCCTCATGAATGGTGGATTGAATCCACACCCAGCACTCACATGTGCGGTCGGCATCGGAGCAGCGAATGATAATTGCAATTAGTCGGCTATTTCCGACTAGAGGTTGTTACGTTGTTCTCTAGCCTCCTCGGGGCTGGATTGCCTATTCCTGGTACGTAACGTCATTGACGACTCAGCAATTGTCCTGATGGCTTACGGTAGCTAAGGATTAGATGTGAGCCACAGAGTAGAAGCCGTATCAACGCTGGCGCTAATCCACGAAGTCCATCAGGATGTTGATGGTTTTCCTGAGGTGTTAGCTGCCTAGGAGGCCTGACGTAGTCGTTGGGAAATCAGAGCACCAATCTCGTCGTACTTCTAGGGAACGGACTGCCCGTGGCGAATCCGTGGGAAAATTGTTTTTCTCACGTTTCTAGGTTTTAACAGGATTTTTTCCGATCCTACGTAATCCTGTGGCTAAATTTAACCTAACCTTAGAGGTACATCGCGGCAACTTATCCTAGCGCAAACATCATCTTCATCCATTAGAAACTTACTTTTCTTTACTGGAAATAAAATATCGGGTTCCAAATAATTTCATTAAATAAATTTTAATAACTTTTTATTTCTTCAAGTATATTCCCGGTGCGAAACTCGGACATTTCGGGTTACCCGGAAGCATCGCGCTTCGCCATCGCGAATTCCCCCCCCCCGTGCAGTTTCGTTGCATTTCTGACGTGTTTTGACGTGTAACCAGTCAGCCTTAACTTGTTAAGGATAACCAGGTCAGCCTTAACTTGTTAAGGATAACCAGAGACCGGCTTAACTTGTCAGGACCCACCTAAGACGTGTTAGCACCGGTCAAATCAGCAGCGAAATTTGTTAGGACCTATGTTATACGTGTTAGGACCTGTTAGACCTGTTGAAACTGCATCGCGACATCACTGCGCCGGGATGGTATAGAGTATGTACACGCACGTCTTTTCGAGGATTTTCTTCACGATAAAACTCTGAAAACTAATTTCAAATTTTTTGTATAGCCCATATCGACCATCTTTCCAGAGAAGTCCAGGGACAACTGCTTGTAAATAATGCATAGGAATTTGTGTGGAGCGGTAGTCCATGCATTTTCAGACGACTTTTGCTTCCGATGGCTCCCGGATATACCAAACACTACGAATTGATGCGGTAAACAACAACATATCCACTTTTAGTGTCCGTATATGGATTTGGACATGTAATGGGCGAAGTAAGTGCGCCTTTGAGGACAAAGTGCAAGCTTTCTTACCAAGTACATCCTCAGAATAATCCTCCAGTTTTATATAATAATGTGCTCGGATGAAAAAGCGGCTTTGTTCAAGGATTCTCTCGCTTCTTGCGTAATTAACTCAATTTTTTTTGTGGGATCAGGCCATGACGTCTTGAAGTCACATGTTTTGAAGCTACTCTGACAGATTTTCTCTTCTGAAAGTCTAAAAATATCCTTTAAAGAGCACATAAAAGCCACTTTTAACTAATTGCATGCATTACTCGCGGGCCTAAACTGCCATTTTGCGGGCTGCTCCAGCAGAATGTTCTTGTTGACGAGTGGCATACACTCTTCGTATGCATGCAAGTTCGTGCGGCGCTGGTAGGACTTAATTAGTAACGACGATAGGGAGCTGCACATGCCTTTGTGGTGGTCCTCTGGGAGTTAGTTAAGAGCTCCGAGAAGAGCAGCCGTTCTAAGAAGTCTAGTTCATTGTCAAATTTCGGAATTTGTTTAACGAGACAAAAGCATCGGGGGAAGGCTCAGATGTGAGGAAGAAGTGGCAGAATTCTACTGGGAAATCTCCTGAAAAGGGCATATATGGCACCGTCGAAAGGACAAATTTAGACAGGACAGATGTCGTTTGCTGGGAATTTTTCGTTCTGTAGTGGTTAGAAACCGCGGAGAATTCGGATGAATTTGGAAAAACAGTGTTGATGAGAAGCTGTGCAGCCGGAAATGGTAGCCTCACCATGGTTTCGGGGGAAATTGAAGTATTCTGCCCGCTGGTAACTCAATTAAGGAAAGATGAGACTGCCTTTTTCTGTTTTGTTTGCCTATACATTCCCGAACTTTCCATGATGACCCACTACTGAGGAATGTAGGGACTTTCAGGTCCAAGTCTAGAGGGAAGAAGCAGAATTTCTCCGGATGGACGTTTGACACATTGCGGACATGGTGATGCACATCTTGCATCACGCTCTTTCGTTCCATGTGGTCACGTGATGCACATGGTGCATCACGCAAAATATACTGCTCATGTCCACGAAATCATTATCAGAAAAACCTCTCTGGCCATTCGCTCTGGCCATGCTCCAGAGAAGTGACCTAGAAGAACCTGAAAAATAAGGCAAAAATCCGTTCCTGACCAAGATGAAGATAGGATGAAAAGGTTGAAAACTAGCCATCTCTAAAACTGTGTGGTGCATCAAATCCGCACGCAATGTGCATGATTCTTGCATTGAATAAGCCCATACCTGCATAACAAAGCTGTGTTAAACATGGGATTTGCATGGAATTTTCGGCATTTCCGTCATGTGCATGACTTTTGCAGCGAAAATCCGATGTTTGCATCAGAAAAATTGCAATTTTCCCTCACGTGAACATAATACATGAGCCTACCCTGCCATCGCGTTTTTAATTTTAAGCAGGAACAGCATGCATTACTGAGATTACCCAGGGTAAGCGTGATCACACCACATGTGTTTACCCATCGTACCCATCGTTAACGTGGTCGCTCACACGCTTACCCTGGGTAATCTCAATGATGCATGCCGGGTCCATATCTCTTGCTTATCACATGCTGGGTGTTGACGACAGTTTGGGATGTACGAAGTTTGCACGGAATCCGCATGATGTATACATGACGGAATCTTGCCACAAATGTCGCGTTAGCACTAGTTTTTTTTTTATTTTCTGAGAGCATAGGAAATTTCTTATAGGTGAAATCTCGCCGTTCTTGGTTTGAAATGAAGAAAAATGCTGGGAAAATGTTATTTCCATAGTTTGCTGACTGTTAAGAAGCCTGTTCCAAAGTGCAGCTTATGCTAAGCAGGACGATGTTTTCTTACGGCTACAAGTTAAGCTATTTGCTGTTTGCGCAGTCCTACCCTTCCAGAAAGGAAAAGAAAACCCTGTGCTAAACGCTTTGGATTTTCCTTCCGTCCCCGGCGTGAATATTCTCTGATCACTGCTGTTTTTTCTTTCCTACGCCTTGGACAATTACAGCATTGTTACTTTTTTCCTAACAATCTAATCGTTTTTAGAAGATCTCTAACGCAGAATTGCTTCCTACTCGCTTACCTGGGTAAATAGAAGAAAAATCCCAGGAGATTTCATCGTGGACGGCGTAATTAAACCTTTTGCGATGTTGTTTTTGCTTCTGACCTACGCGGCTACCCTTTATGTTAGGCGGTGATCGAAGAGCTTCACGTGTTCAAGCGCCTTTCGGTGGGAGAATTTCGCTGTTTCCGGCGGTTCACACGGCTGGGTTAAGTCAGTTGGGTACTTCCTGGGTAACTTCCTAGTTTAGGTACATAGTAATGTGAGGCATCGTTAGCAATACCGGTAACGACGCATTAACAGCGAACAGAAATGAGTGCATGCATGAGGAACGAGATTAGTAATCGCAGGATGTTAATGCCAGCGCTCAGCAGCATAGGATGACCGGCATTTCCAGGAAAAATAGGATGTCCTGGGATTTACTGGGCCCTATAAGTAGTTAGAAACTAATGACCTAGCAGACCTATTTAATCTAGACACGGGGGGGGAGGGTAAAGATACCACACTTCCGGTCTAATTCAAGCCCCGAAACTGGTGTCTGGGAAATTAATCAACACCCTAGCTCCTAGCCTCTTTTAACTCAGACCAAGTGTCCGAAGGACAGCAGCAAAACGAGATCTCGATCCTGTTGTTAAGAAGCGGGTGACGCAGCAATAAAAAGATTCGGTCGGACCGCAGCAGAAAGTTTTCTTCCGAATCCTGCTGGACTGGTACGGAAAGACCGTGACAGAGTGGATTTGTGTAGAGTATGGCTCGGAAGGAACGCAGCAGGAAACCGGCAGGGAAGCGGAAGAAGAGCAGGTCACCTACCGGCTCTTCAGGTTTTCTGCTGCGATTCTTAAGAAAACTTGTCTGAGAAGAGCTATCACTTATTTCAGTTTGTGCTTTGGAAGGTTAGTATTTTCTTAGCATTTCGCCCTCCAACAATTGATAATTTGCGTCTTTTCAGTGAAAATGAAAATAAACCAGCTTAGTAAAATAGTAGGACAAAAAGTGATGAAATACTAATGAAATGAAACACAAAATATCAAGATTATTAAACATAAACTGAATGCAGCGGATGGAAGAGCAGCGCAAATGTATGATGGTACTTATCGATACATTGATGATATTTTACATATATCAAACAATACGGCAGAATTTTTCTTCTTGCTTTTTACGCTTCTTGAATACTCGAATGTTTGAATCGGTTCCTAATTTATCAATTGAGCCAACCAATTTATTTGGTACTGCGCAGCTATTTATGTGTTTAATATTATTTTTATTACTGTATATTTTGGTTTTTACCTAGTCCTACATAAATACATGCCAGGTGAGCTCAGTAAAGCTCCTTCCATAGCCCTGCTAGCACTGGTACCACTACATTCTGTGTCTTTCTTTTGATCCTGACTCGATAGATTCCACAGAAGGCAAAAGTCTCCATTCTTTTCTTGCTGTCCTATTCTGCGGAACAAAACTCGCACTTTTCTGTTGTGACTCTGAATAGCTGAACGAACTTCTTTTGTTTCGTTAGTTTTCTGTCCCTTTATAATTCCGTGGCATTCAATGAGTTTCTGGAGAAGTAGTTCATGGAATTTTTGACAACTGGGGTTCACATTGGTAACTAGGGACTCTATGAACCCCAAATAAGCCTCTTCAAACGTATAGATTTAATTTTTCTCCTTCAGAATGTTATTTATTGAACGTCCTCTAAGGTGTTATTCTTGTTGCCCTGCAGGAACTTACGATAGCTCTTTGTTTTCGCTTTTTTCGATTTAATTAGCGACTGCTTCGCGGAAGTGAGTTTATACTTCCGTGAGAAGTGTTTACAGTTGTATGGACAGGGTGGGAATGAACTATCCTTACATTTTACTGCAGGGGACGAGTTCTTGCTTGCATCTTTTTATGTAGTTTAGATGCTTCAAACTTATTTATGAGAACATCAGACTTAGGTTATGATCCTAATCCCTTCTTAGGGGAGACTGCGCTCCTGGACCGCTGTAATTGAGGGCTGTATTATAGCAGAGCTGTGATTGGCTGGAGGATCACATGATTGGCTGCTTGTTTATGAGGTCAACCTGTCGCTTTACGACCTGGTAATGATAGAGGGAGATTCAAGAGCGGTGATTGAGGTCCTTTAATTACAATGAGAGTTACAGTAGAAAAGCATTACAGTAGCAAATGCTCAACTCAAGTTATGGGTGGTTGGGCTATGTGTCTCATCTATTTATTTATTTATTTATCGACTATTTTGCTAATTTACGTATTTATACAGTCGGAAGTGCGCTGTTAAGAGAGGAAGCTACTGCCTTGCTCACCAGCCCTTATTGAAGTGAATCGACAGTCAGTAAGATTAGCTAGCCTTCCTGACGTCGACTAGGAAGGTGTGGTATTTGGGAACAATCCACGAATCTCCTTGTTAGGGTCCGTCAACGTAATTTCTAATATTTAGGCCCAGTACGCAATTGCAGACCTGTTCCGGGTGACGTCACTGTCATCCAGACGAGATGTCATGTATGGGTATACACTACTTAATTTTCTATTTCATCAGTTCAGAGTGCATGATGTCGGAACGAGATCTGCATGATGTATGCATGAAGGAATCCTGCCACAAATCTCGCATCAGCACCGATTCTCCTATTTCCTGGCAGCATAGGGAATTTTCTTTTGCTAAATTTTACTGTTTTTTGATTCAAAATAAGAAATAGTTCAAAATAAGCAATAAATGCTGGTATTATGTGGTAAATGTAAATATAGATATATCTTTTATATCATGTAGTAAATTTTCTCATTTATGTAAGTTAGCCTGCAACACTGCGATCAACTGCAGTAGCCATTTTGCTGCCTGTAATTCCAGACCACTGCAGAGCAGGTGAAAATATTTTCCTGCTGAAAAAGATGACGTTTTGAAAATAATTACAAGCCACGAACAGCTGGATAAAGGCTATTTTTGAATTAACACATTATTCCGCAGCTTTTTCCACTCGGTTAGTAAGATTTTTTCCCTGGATAACAGTCATTCCAGGGAAAAAAATCGTGCCCTATAGGGCTTTGCGAATGTTTACTTGTTTCTTAGTTTAATAAGCGTAACGACCTCAAGTGGTTCCAAGTTCAACATTTGCCAGCAAACACACACCATCCATTCGCAAAGCACGTCATTCCTAGTTTGCGGGAGAGTAATTAAGCCGTCTGAATGTAAGTAGTTGACGTCATTTCTTGAAATCCCAATAAAGCGGAGGCGTTTCCAGTGGGCCCGCTTGTAATACATATTTTGGGAAGCAGCGTTGAATTTTGGGCATAATATTTCCTGAAAACATAAGACGTTAGAGGGAAATGAGTTATATACGAATATAAATAGAATAAATGAATAGAATGAGTAGGCACGGAAGTTTTGCAGAAAAAAAAAACGATGTAAGGATGAAACGATGAAAAATAAAACAGAAAATTGGAAAAAAAATTGAACTTCTAAATAAAATTGCTATTATGTAAAACCAGCTGGTTTTTTGGGAAGAATATTTACCTATTTATTCATCTATTTGTTTATATACTCAACATATGGTATTCGAGAGAAACGGAAAAGTTGAAAGAAAAATTGGAGTTCTCAAAAAAAATGTTTATGTAAAAATAGCATTTTACTGGGGGGGGGGAGGAGAGAATGGGAATTTGCTCGCAGGTTTTCTGCGAAGAAAAAGAAAATTACTCATTCATTCATTTATTAATCCGACTATTTATTCATTTATTTGTTTATGTACTCAGCATACTTGAAGCTGAACTATAATAAAAATAACTAAGACGCAAAAATTAAAAGGCAAAAAGAGGAACTTATTTTTATCCTGTGGATATCGTGGGTTTTTTTTGAATGATGGTCCAATCCGTGAAGGAAAAACAGATACATACATATATGCGGACTCTTTGGTAAACCATGGAAAAAAGAATTAAAAAAAAACTTGGAAAAAAAGGAGAAGAAAGAGGGAGGACATGATAGGTTATCAGGGAGCAAAATAGTACATATAGTATAGACGTAACTGCAGCAACAAGCGCTCCCTGCTACTTCAATAACCACAGGGTAATACTTTGGGTAATATCTTAAGTACTATGTCAGCAGGCCATGCCTGATCGAGTCATCAGCAATAGGGAATAAGAAAGTTTTGAAAATTTTCTTCAATTACTTTCTCCTCAACCTGATAGTGGATTTTTTTGGATTTAGTGTTATTTATTTATTTACTCATTTATTTATTTATGGAACATATTGAAGTACATGCTATAGCCAGTGGAATATAGTCAAAGTACAAGTAATCAGATAAACCCTTCTGTTCTTGTTTCGTAGTTAACAAGTAGTGGTATTCCGGAAAATCAATTTTAATAACTTTTCTACCCCTGTTGGTATGCTTATTTTCTGTATAATTTTTTCACCTCACCTGTCGGCTCTACGTCGCACGTCGATGCAGTCTAAGCCTAGTATCTCATGTTGAAAACAAGCTCATAGTGAAATCCAACTGCGCGATTGCTTCATTCAAAAGAAGCGCCGCTTTGAAACTTCTGATTTTTGAAATGACCATGATTTACCTGTGGATTATTCAAACCTCGTTAAAACTAACTGGTTGGCCGCACTTGTTTATTTTGTACTCGTCAATTTTAGCGGTCTGTTCAGAGTCGCTTACACTAACATTTCTAACGTTTGTCTTAATCAGCGTACTGAAATAAATAAATAAATGTTGAAGTGCTAACAGATTTTCCCATATTTCCGTTCCGGAAATCCATTTCGCTTCCGTGAAAATCTCCTCTCTATTTATTTTGGAGGGGAATATTACATAACAGTTTTGAGGCTAGTATCGAATCTTCTCACTTCTTAGGGCTGCTTTTCATCACATTCAGCTTGAGTGTCCCAGCTTGAGTGCCCCGAAAAAGTCCCAGAAAAGTGGCCTCTGGGAAAATGCTGAATGAATTGGGAAAGATCAGTAGTGGTGGGAAATGAAATGTAATACATAGTTGATTTGTATATAATTCGGATGAAATGCCATAATGACTTTTTACTAATAGTTCGAGTGTACTCAATTTACATGGAAGTACATAACGACCCGTGACTTTAATAACCATTAAATATTATAGCGATAGAGAATGTTGTGAAAAGGTGACATAGCGTTATATTAGGCGTCGGGTTGACAAGAAATCGAAAAGAGGGCATACTCTCCCATTGAAAAGCTTTCTGGTTACTTTTCTGGATTTACCTACGTAGTTGACTTGATCATTGAAAAATCAAGGAGTTACAGGTAAAGTACGAAATTATGGCAAAGAATTAGAAGAGCAGTATCCTTAACTTATGCTTTTTTCAGTACTTTTTTCTTTTCAAACAAAATCACTGATCATTCCCTACATAGATTTCATACTTATACATAATTGTATAATAAATACATAAGGAAGGCCCTTCCCGATTCTCCACGACAAGGCTTCCTCATGAAAAACATAGTTATTGATCGTATTGGATGTGAAGTATGTAGTGCGAACTCATATTCTTTCTCTTCACACGTTAGTACAGAAAACTCCAGTAGTCGAGCACCACATGCACTAGCTTAGCAACCTGTTTGAGCAGGTTAAAACAGGAAGCAACAGGATCTTACGAGAATGGGAAAGGGATATCACTGGAACTTGTGGATGCGCAGACAAGCAGAGTTCCACGTTGCGGGTGTAACGCGTGTTATGGGTCTCGATCACTGAATACACAGTTACGTGTTCGTAAGGCCGGGGAATCCAATAATAATTCATTCAGGAAAGAAATTAGGTATTTATAATTAGATACAGGAAGATTCTGGCAAATTCCCCCTTTGTTTCCAGGAATCGACGCCGTTTTTTGTGCTGCTTCTAAATTTTTTTAATAATTTGTGAACCTTTGGTAAAGTACATCTAGATGTATAATTTATGCGGTTTCATAAGTTTTTAGTTAACTTTTTTGCCTATGAAGAATGAGAATACATTAATCAGGCTGCTACTTCCTTGTAGATCTCAAAAATCTAGTGTTCATCAAGTTTCCATAGTTCAGTGCACAAAAAAATGTCCACGAGTTATCCAAGGAAGTGAATTGAAGCCTTTTTTGGTATTATTTCTTTTCATCCACGCGTTTGTCTGGTTTTGTCACTTGCTTCACACTTTTTGATTGCCCAATCCCAGGCTCCCCGAGGTTCCCATTAAAATTAGCTGAAAAATTGCGCTACGTATCCCTTTCTAGCTTATAAGGGCAATCGTTAACCCCATAGCGACCTAATCCCCAGCTCTAATGCCTCATAATCAGCCGAAGGCAATGAACCAGTGCTCCCAGCTCGTTAAGGACGACGGGGCGATTCTGGACGTCTACTTCATCGAGCGAAGTGATTTGTTCTGGTCGTAACTGCACTATGTCGTAACTTTTTAGCGTCAGTAGCCCTATCGTCAGGAGAGTTCCTCATTTGGTCACATGACAGCCTCCAGCGATTCCTCCTCGTTAGTTGGGCTGGGAGTGGAGCGAGCAGGAAGCATGGATGATGTCCCAACAGAGCAGAGACTGCGTCGTTGTGGCGCTTTGTCCTCGGCTTGTCATTTGCAGTGCAGTGCTGAAGCTCGCAAGCCACATGCAGAGAAGCATTACTCTGTGACCAGCAGGAAAAAGGAATTTTGGGAAAGGGAGAAAAAAAAGTGATTTCAGAAGGGAACTCGTGACAGAGGTTCTGCTAGGGGACATGACGGGATTTTGGGTAATTTGGAGAAAGACTTCTAATAATTCTTGAACAATTTCTTGAAAAGGTAGGCAACTACCACAGCCAAATGTGGGGAGGTTCTTCAGGAGAACGAAGAATGCCTTTTTACGGGGGAAATTTTCACTTTTTTAGTGGCTAATTCAATTTTTTATCCATTGATTGCCTAGTGGAAAAGTACAGTGCACAATCGTCGTTGTTTCGATGTTTTTTTTTTTGCTACAAAGGAGGTTTTACTAGGGTTCGGACCCTCTCACGCACGCCGCATCTGCGCCGCGCCGCTTGGATTGTCTGCGTGTCCACATATTACATTTATATCACCACCGTTCCCATTATCGATCGATACTGTACTGTTGCGCTGCGTGCAGCTCTGGACCACTTGGCCGGCATGAATAATTGAAGTTACCCAGGGTGAAGTTGTTACTACCCTGGGATTTATCGATCGATTAACACGGGCCATAACAGGTTTACCCTGGGTAAGCTCAATAATCCATGTCGGCCGTGAAATCTCTCATATATCGCCTATTAGACATGTAGAATGACAGCTCTGTGCCCCCATCCACTTTTTAGGGTATCTCGAAATAATCAAAGTTCCTTCTTGTAAAATGTGAGTTATGTGCCTTACGGGATAGTTATCACTCCAGAGATTTGTGGCAGTTGTCCTGATTTTTCATATTCTCCTCGTGCACATCCACAAAAGGTTCTTGTAGTAGATTTAGCTCCTGACTAGGATACTACATCATGTGATGACTACCAGCTCAGCTGATACTGGATGCATAATTTACTGCCATACTGGTGTGGTAACATATGACTTATTCACATTACATCCAATATTTATGGGCGTACTTAAGTAAGAACGCTGTAAATTATGAAATAGCGTGAGCTCCGCTGCAACTAACTTTTCGATGGGGTCGGTTATTCTCACCAATATGGCTGGATAATCACTCAGGTCACTGACAGTCTGATTGTCTGCGCATCCACACATTTCATTGCTATCACCGCTCCCATTCTCGTCCGATCCTAGTGCTTTCCTGCGTTAACCTGTCAAAACAGGTGCAGAGATGCGTCCACGCGAACCTGGAGTCGGGTTCCCGAATCAATTCTGTTTCGACAACTTTTCATTCATTTGTTTTTTGTTTATTTAAATACTCAATAATTTTTGGAATTTTGCCAGAGCAACTCGTCCACTTCCAGTCAGCAAGTGCACTTACAAGTTTGGCACCTCCCCCACTGTTTATAAGCAATGTCCCTGTAGTATACAAATTTAATAACTTGTAGTTCACCACAATAGCCATTTCATAATTTTGTTTCTATAAGACAGCTAAACAGACATTTTAAAAATTAGTTTTTCCAAAAAGATGGTAACTGGGGGAATCTCAGTCTTGGTTAACGGAAATCGACTCACTTCCGGGGTATGCAGGCTTAGAGCATAGATGGAGAATTTGGGGGATATGTACGTTGCCAGACGGTTTGTTTGGATTTTGAACGTCGAAACGGATAACAAAAACAATTTTTGTAGTTACATTTTCTCTTGCAAATACGAATCCAAGCCAAGAAATAACAAGAATTATGATTTCTGTGATTTCTGTATTTGCGGACTTGGACATGTCTCGATGGCATAACGGGGATATTTCCGTTGTTAGACAAAGATACCTAAACAATTAAAATTACCTTTGTTTTTGCAACCAGGCTTTACGTCACCTCTTCCAATCCGTAATTACGTACAGTGAAACGACGCTGTCGCGATGCGGTTGCCTTACAGTAATTCTGACACGGTTCTGACACGTTTTGACACGCCGCAGCTGGAACCTGACGTGTCCTAGCCGCGTTCATCCGTGCTAACTCGTCGTTAATGGCTACGTAACCATGTTAGAACATGTCAGTACATGCAAGTCAACACAACGAGACCGCATCGCGTGAGTTTCTGCGATGCAAAGGGACTAAACTCAGGATGACCATGTATACATCCTGAAATTTAAAAAAAATCTGGCAGTGGTAGATTCTCGCATCTGTCTGCACATTCATAGGTACTTCCTGGATTTTTTCTTCTAATTTTCAAAAAAAAAATGCTGAGCCGCTCTTTTATGGCGTCTTCTTAATAAATTTCTAGAATCCACCTAGCCAACCAGGAGATACTGCTAGTCACATTACTAGTTATTAACAGCAGCTTAACCGTGAATCCATGCAAGATTCATATAACCGCTTGGCATCTCTGCGTGTCCACCGCTCACTCTTATTTACTCACACTCTCCTCGTATCTATTTGGGAAGACCCACTGTTCATTAGGCTATTTGTTGGCCGAGCAGCACATCTCAATAAATGCAGCGCCTCTGGCTTCCCCGGGACCAAATCGCAGTGATTGTTGGAGCTTTACAGAGTTAGGGGTTACGTGCGTGAGTAATCCGCATGGGACCCAACACCTTTGCGAGTGGAATTAAACCCGGAAGCTAGGAGTAGACGGCCCGATAAGATATGCGCCGCTAGCGGAGTTGCTGCATAATGCAGAAGCTTGGAGAGGTCATAGACTTTTGGATGGGTGGTGGTTTATCGGGGCCATTCTGGATGACTTACTGGTCCATTAAGATTCCCAGGTGCATCGGGTAAATGTTACCAAGATGAAATGTAAGGGGTATTCATAATTTTGCACAGGGATTAACGAAAGTCCTCGGGAAGATTGTAGCTACTAGTCCAGGATGTAGTCCAGGAAGTCCGGGATGTAGCTACTAGTCCAGGATCTTTCCACTAGTTCTGGATGTACGAGTTTTTTTCTGGATAAAAATCGATTCACTCCAGTACCCTCAACACCTTGTCGTATCCTTTGCTTTGACAAAGTTTCAAATAAAATTCGTCTATTCTACCTGGGTCTGTATGCTTCACTGGAATTACCCAGGCTAAATGTGTTACATCCCTGCTAACGATGGGCAAATTTGGGGTATGTTGACCCGGTTACCCAGGATATTCTCAATGGTGCATGTGGCCACTGGGGTCAGTGGGTAAGTTTGTCCCTTCCCGGGATTTTTCATGAATAAGAGCCCTGATCAACAATGTGGTCAGCAGATTCAGGTAACCTTATTTAATGGGGCCAAACTTGGTAAAACTGTGCTCCCCACATTTTGTCCTCTTCCTTAAGCTTTTATGACATTAGTAAGCAATACTTTTCGAGCATAGATATAACAATTACTGTGTAATTGGAGCCAAGAAGAAAAATCAGCTGATAATGAACACCTTTCTAGGACCCTAACCGGAGAAAATTTGTTGAAAAATGGCATTAACTTGAGGAATTTGTAAATTCACAAAAAGAGAAAGAATGGACGAGAAAGAACTGGAAAAACGAGTGTTCAAATTAGTGGAATATTTGAATGACGAAAAAAAAATTCCGAGAAAAATCCCCTTACCTGAGTGTAACCAAATGATAAGGTGAAGTTTTGTGATGCATGACCTTATCCAACCCGGATACATTTTTTCCATCTATCCCTTCCTAAAAAAATTTCCCACCGAACATCTCAAGAATGCAATGCTTCTGACAGCTTCACAGGAAACTCCTAGAATTAGCACTGAGTCTTGCCAAGAGAGTGCATCTCACTCTGACAGCTTCGTTGATGGCTTAATAGCTTTTTCCTGTGAGTAGTTGCGTCAATCAAACTGAGGCCTGAAGCTGCTAATGCATTAGAAATGTGCGATTGTGGGACTTACACCAGGCTGATAAAGATTTCCGTGAAAAGGTCTTTTTTTTTGACCCACGGGGTAATGTTTCACGTTTTTTTTGGGCTCCTTCTGCGCCAGGGCAACTTGAGAAGAGGAGGGCGGGGTTTTTTCGGGGAATTCGCTGGGGAAGTGGATTAGTAGGTATATTGTAAGTTGGTAGCGATAGGGGCTGTAGGTAGCGAGGATCATTTGTGCTCATTGGTGGAGTTCTTGATGGTTTTTTCTGGAAAGACTTGGGGACCACGAAAAACTATTATTATATATTTTTTAAATGATTGTGAACCTCACAGAGTTTCCATAAATTCTAAGTTATAATCAAATTTAAAAAATTTAAGAAAACCACTTGCTTACAATAAGCCTCTCCGAGAAAAAAATTTTCCTTTCGATTCCTTGGAAAATTTCACTGCTTCTGGAACATTCCTCGCAGTTTCGCTCGATCAGAAAACCTGGAAAAGTGGATGATGGAGGCGAAAAGGAAGAATTGATGCAAAAACACTTGTTTCCTCCGAAAAAATAGTTTGTTTTGGAGAATTTTCCGGAAGTGTTCCACTTTGTATCGGTCACACTTGCTTCTTTATGTAAGAGCTACGTTTTCGTTCCTTTTCTGGATGACTTTTTCAGATAAACCCGAGCAAAAAGCCAATGGAACTCACTGATGGTTAACTATTAGGTTATTTGTTTATTATTCATCAATTATTATGTTCAATTTTTCATTTTCAATTCATTACATGAATGAACCATGTTGAATAATTCGTGAACATTCGAAAAAGGCAGAAATATTTTCCCTTTTAATATTTTTCATGGATGAATTCCTGAGAGTGAGGTCTCCGCTAGGATAATGCCCGCTCTCCAGCTGGAGAACAACTTGAGCATATGGTCTAAAACAAGTTCTGGTGTAGAGCGAAATTGTACCATATTTACATTGCCTTTTCCCCGGGACAATAACTAAGAAGAAAAAATTTTGTGGCAGCGACCCAAGGAAGTTACCGTAGTCCAAAAATATTAGTGCAACAGTGGCGTTATTACGACGCGTCATAATGACAATTTTAAAGTGTTGTGGATTTAGTGCGGGGGATATCCTATGACGGCCTAGGTGACAAACTATAGCAAAAAAAATGCTGTTTATGCATATTTTTCCGAGGAAGGCATTAAATCTGTGTATTGCTCGGAACAGAGAATGCTACAGCAAATCCACAATGTCCATTATCCTGATTAATCCTCCAGAATCCTTCACATCCATATTAGGCTATTTTTATTTTTTACTGCCTGTTGCTATGACGTCCATCATGCACCTGCTCCGATAGCACCGCCGTCGGAAATGAGATCTGCAGCAGTAGATAGGCTTTTTCTGGCATTCTGAGAACGAGGCGATGAAGCGTCATCCGCTCTGGGTAAGATGTTTACCGGGGGGAATCAGATGATATGATGGTCTCTGGAATTCTCACATCTAATCCTTGAAATAGCAAAATCTCCCTGGGTAAACACAGCTGACTTCACTGATGTCACCTAGTGAGCTCCTTTTTTTTTCGTCATATGACTCCTAGGGAAATTCTTGCGTTCGGAAGGCTGTTCCATTTCCGGAAATATTTCAAGGATATAGGCCATGGTAAGCTAGTGTCCTTGAATAAATACATAGTTTAGACAATGCTCGGCTGCAGACGGTAAGCTGTTCGAAGTTTTTGCTCGTGCAAAGCCGTCGTCGCTACATAATCCCGTCTGAAAATTTGCGTTGTTTGCTCGTTAAGCGTTTGCAGAGGTTTTGTTTTCGATGGCAACAAAGCCGTGAACATTTTGCAGGCTCGCTAACTGAACATCCGGATCTCTATGGAGACGAGCCGGCCTTGGATTCGGTCGTTTATTTCGAAAAAGGGCATATTTTTTTAGACAAATGGCTAAGAAAAATGTCCTTTAGCTAGCTTTGAAGCGGATTTTGTGGCAGCAACCACACTTTAGTACAACTGAAAGAGTTGATTGAGTTTTGCAGTAATAAAAATTCAAAGAACTTATCAGGTTTTGTAGTAAAAAGTGGTTATTATAGTTATAATATCGTTAAAAATTGCTGGAAACCCCGAGAACCCTAAGAACATAGGCACTTGAAAGTGTTTGAAAAGTCAGTTTTTTTACATTGTAGTAAATTGTAAGGTGAATAAATAAATAAAAAAACTTGTTTTAGGAAGCTTTAAATAAACTCTAACTTCAATAATTGGCAACGTTCCAGAGGGTCATCTACATATATACGATATATGTAGATGACCCTCTGGAACGTTGCCAATGTTCCCAGATTACAAATTCGTTACTGCGACCTGCCTCTGAGACTTCAAGCTTACAATTCTGGGGAATTTTCCACCATCATGCAGGATTCTTTAAACAAAAATTCGTTTTCATACAATCAGTCGCATTTCCTAGCACCTGTTTGCACTATTTATGACGTGCTCTACTGCCAAAATCCGACCTGATTTGCCTACCCTCCCAATGTTTTCCTTCCAAGAAACTTCTTATATTGAGCTAAACAACCATTGGAATGTTTTTGTTCCCACCGCTGAGGGTCTTCGGAATCTCAAGGACAGGATTTAAAGGACGTCGTGGTTTACACTTCTAGTTTCGTTCCAAAATAACTCTAAGCTGTTTGCGCTTTGTGATGACAGGCAAAATGGAGAATTGCTTGAGGGGCGAGGCCTGCCTGTGTGTATAATGTTGATAATAATATTTTGTAGGCTGTGTTTATTGATAATACGTAGTAATCACGAGAGAAGGAAACTTGGTCAGTGCTGATATTCATGACGAGGGACACATTGCCTTATCCATCTATTCTTTTCCATTCTATTTATTACGCTTCTTAACGAACACGTAAAACAGCATATAAATTAGCAACTCAACAGCCATTTAAACATTAAAACCAGTAAAACATTAAGAACTCAGCATGTAAAAATGAAAACAGAATACAACATGAGGGAACAACAATGATGAACAAGGCACAGTCTACTTCTGTGGGACGAGCAATCATCATGAGCCAAGCAGTTTTCTCGCCTTAATATAATATGTTTAAACTGACCAAAACCAAAAATTGGTAGGATTACGACGTCTTTGGTTGATTTTAAGTAATCTGAACACGCTCTAATCGCAACGGAATGTATTCTGAGCTTAGTCCTACCCCCTGGTAGAACAACTTCCTTTTTCTCCCTCAGGTACGAGAAGGGACAATTGTGAGAAGCTTTGAAGGGATGTAAGGTTGCGAAGAATTCAGAAGCTTGTAGAATTCAGAAGCTTGTCTGGTGACGCTGATTTTGAATCTGTCTCCAAAATCGGCCAACTTGCTCACTATGATGAGTTACGTCCATTTTGCTTCTCATGTGCAAGCCTTGAAATTAGTGGAGAAAGAGGCCTCTTAGCGTGAAAATAAGTCTCTCTTCCTTCACACAAGCATTCGCACGTTCAAAATATGCCGAAGAATAAGGCGCTCTGGTCAAAGCATCGGATTTTGTCAAAATGAGACCAAAAAGTGAAGAAAATCTTCCTACAGTAAGCATGTTCACAATACCACAAATGGGCATAACTTATTACAGAGAGCGGTTTGGCGGATTCTGAAAACGGATTCGAAATCAATCTAGCTAGCTGCATAAGAAAATGTACACATTCCTATGTAAAGTCTTAGGTTTTCAGGAGTTCTTTCAGGTCGATATAACTTACATAGATTCGTACTCATGTTATTCTAAACGTATTTTACAAATACAGGCTAGTACAAGCGAGTACAGGCGAGTCAACTGAGAGCGCCCTCTTCTTTGGGGGTGGGGGGGGGATGGCCTAAGCCAAGAAAGTAAGGGCGTTACACCTATGAATAACCACACTGATGAAGTATCTTTCCCTTGTCAGCTATTTATGCGACAATCAGACTGGAGTCGATCAAGTATTCATATACGGGGTGGCCCAAAATTTTGATAATTCAGCACAAGTTTCTTCTTCCTCATCGGGTTAACGCTTTTCCTCTAAATTCTGCGGATTCACATGTTAGCTCTAGCTCTCTCTCTTTCACTACTTGCATGTATAGTAATAGTAAGTGAGGAGATTTCCTGGATGGTTCTTGCTTATAGCCATCGCGAAGCTAACAATATTTTTGCAACAATGATGTTTTGGCACGCTATGTACGTTTTCAAATCGCTAACAGAATCGGAAGAAATTGCCTTGCACAATCATTCAGGGAGCAAAGCGTTGGGAACAACTTCTGATGGAACTAGTGATGGAATTCAAATGACTTTGGCGGTTAACTCTCAAAGTCCTAGGATTTCAGCCCAATGGATCGTGCCTAAAGATTTTCTTCTCAATTGTAGCAGTTAATCTTTGCTATTGATGATCTCTTGCGCAACAACAATTCAACACTTAATCTGAGCAGCCATCAGTCACTTCAGCTGCTTCGTCTCATTAAGGCGAAAATTTGTTTTTGCCACGCATTTCGAAGGCGTAGATGAATTGCCATCCGGATTAGGCCGATTTCTGATACATATTCGCATGTTATCTTTTGCTGCGTTGAAATAGCTGTGTAGGCGGGGGATGGTGGATGAGCAACGGAAATCAGGTTTCTTTTCGTGGTGATTAATTAAGATGGTGGGTAGTATGTGCGCAGTTCATTTCCTGCGTAAATTTATTTATTTATTCATTATATGAGTATACTCATGTGAACAGATGTACGTAGGACCAGACATGTACACGCAACATCAGTATTAGAATATTCGGGACACAGTTGGGAGAATTGGTATAATGAAAAGTGATGATGGAATTTTGCGAATTATCTCGCTACACAAGTACCGGTTAATCATGTTCCTGAATGAACGAACGCTGACTGGTATCCCTTGTTTTTTACTTAACTTAGCATACTCCGAACGTGCTCTGTTGGAAAAGAAATTAAATCTTAGATTACTTCTGGCTCTAGGAATGACTGGTTTGTTGCTATTTCCTCTGGTGATGAATTTCCGCATAACACCTGATAAATGCTCAAACATCCTGAAAAGCAAAAAAAATAGTAAAGAAAACGTGCGTAGTTCGGTTGAATTTGAATTTGAGCTGTCATACGTGAAAATCCAATCAGACACAAATTGAATGGATGTTATCCAGCCTTCCATCATAGTATAATACTTCTAGGAAAATTTGAGAGCAAGGGGATTGAGGGTGTTGCCCTTGACGGGTTTTATGAGAGGGACCTGAGTAGGCTAGCATTTTTCCGAAATCACAATTTTCAAAGTTTCCTCATTCCTGCTTGTTGTATGTATTTGCCTAGAAGAGATAGAAAGATATGAGCTATAGACTTGGAAAGATGTGAAGATATAATGTAATTATGAACTGAAAACTACAGGCAAACCTAAATTACTCCACACAGGGAGCCCTATTTTTCCATGCAGCGACTTTGAGGGGACTGTCCCTCAATTATTTATGTATTTATTTATATACAAGTTTTCATTCTTAACTCATTCTCAATTTCGGAGTTTTAGAGCAACATCATCATAATACGTGTCAGAGCAAACAGCATTCAGGGCATTTTCGGGACCAGTTCTCGTCTGATCCTGCAGACGACTAATTGCTACTCAAATAAAGGCTAAAATTGCTGGACTGCTCACTTTCCATTTATTCATTTTTATTTATTAATTACGGAAGAGACGCTGGCTCCTTGGAGAAGGCGGACTACTTCTCAGTTCATATCACGTACGTCATTGAAAGGATCTGACACTGTACCATGGAAATAATTACATGTGTTTTAAGGAAATCTCCTGAGTTAATGATTTGGACGAGTTTTCCTTTACGTATTTGCACTTAATCCCATTTCATGACGTGCCAAAAGTATTATGGTTTCAATCAGCCACTGGTGAAAAGCAAGCAGATGACCTTACTGACGAAAGAAAACCTATTGTCAATTTTTGTACACGATTCTCTTGATTTTCTTGGACACAGGATAAAATTGCCTAATTTTCGAATAGTTGTTTGGGTATCCTTCTGTTCTCTAAACCTTACCATCATGACCTGCAAAGAAACCACAACTATTTGATACTCACAATTAGCTAATTGAAAGAGGAAAGCCAAAACTCGGGGCAATAAAGCGAAGAATAGTTTTTATGAGAACTTTTTGCAGAAATATTTTCACAAGGCATAAGTAACGAATACATATAGATGAATGAGGGCTCTTAGCGATTTTTCATAGTGTAAAGAAGCGTTGTTTCGTAATCGTCAGGCTTTCCATACACTTTTTAACAGCAACTGGTCGTTTCTACAGTCGGCTCCGGCAGCCACTGCAAATGGGCGCCGGCGGGCGCCGGACGCCGCCACCCTCCGGCGCCCCGGTATTAATGAGCTATAAATCACTCGAGCTTGGGAGAAAGCGAAGAAAAATACAATTTTAGTCCATAGTAGACAGAGTGCAGTGAATATGTTAAGGCTATAAAGCAGGGAATCATTTCCACAACTTTCACGTTTTTTTTTTCATTTTTGTGATTTTCATGGGGAAAGATTTCTGAATACACAATAAGCGAAGCCAACTCTTCCATTTTCTGCTATAGTACACTGCTTCGCGAATACAAGAATGGCCGTTATTCTTCTATAAATGGACACAGTACTTCAGTTATTCCATCTGAACAATAAAGCTCATCCAATTCGGGATCCTCAGAAATAATCGAAATCCGTATAAATTGTTCCATATCCATTGCGAAATAGTTCTACCGTTGTCATTTCTCTTTCGTGGAGCAGTCCTTTACGGCGGAGTTACTCTCTTCCGGTTTCCCTCAACTTTGAAAAAGTGGTTTTTCACTATTACTTACACTATTACTATTACTTACACTTACACTTATCGTTGTTTATCTTCGAAATTTATGCAAAACGTTGCCGGATGCCTTCCTGGACTACCCGAAGGAGATCACGGGGGACGTTCCAAGCAGTGAACCCCAAACACTGCGATACTTAACTCTGGATCTCCTACGGAGTGGAACCAGCGATAGGGACAGATTGCAATCTGCCACTCAAACCACTGAGCCATCCGGGCTACTTTTTATGTTGGAGTTTGTTAGATAACTGCAGCAGTCGTAGGCAGCATACTATATGTATTTGCAAAACGGGGTCACAGGGCAGGATTCGATCCCCTGACCACCACAACGTCGATCATTCGCTCAACCCACTGAGCTATGCGCGCACGCGATGCAAGTACAGATGGTGTCCGCTATTACTTACACTTACACTTATCGTATTTAGTTTATCTTAGAAATTTAGGTGAAAAGGGAGTTGGGTGGGGCCAGTCCTGTGAAGCCTAAGCCTAAGCCTTAAACCCATTCTTAAGCATAGGGTTAGGCTTATCTACCCTGTCTACTATGGACTAAAATTGTATTTTTCTTCGCTTTCTCCCAAGCTCGAGTGATTTATAGCTCATTAATACCGGGGCGCCGAAGGGTGCCTGTGGCCGGCGCCCGCCGGCGCGTGGCTGCCGGACTGGACTGTACATATTTAATCATTTAATATCTATATGTAAAACATAGGAACGCTTACGAGATTTTTTCAAAAATCGAGACGGCGCGCGTGGGCGCCAAATTCAAACGGTGGGGATGCATCTGTGAGCAAAGCAGTGAAGAAGGGGGTTCGGAAATATGAGACACCATCCGAATAGGACGGAACGCCTAGGACACTGTTCACCGGATAGTATCGATCCGAATATCGATTCACTTTCCTTAGTTCAGCTCCAATTCGGACGAAAATGGGAATGCTGGGGTTTTTCACCACGCTAATCACAAACCTGACGGCCACTTTGCACGTAGTGGCTATTGATTTATTGATTTTATTGATTTTTGTGCGTTTTGTTCCGGCGCGGTGAAAAGATGTTCATAGGGGCTATCTAGCATGCCGAACATGAACAAAGGTGTGAGCACAGTATTCCCTTGGAAATACAATGGAAAAAATGAGTGAATGAATACCTGTGCGCGAAATGCTCCTTAGTTACGCCAGTTACATGAGCCTTGAAGGCAGTTCTTGTATGCTAATTATCGTGGCGTGAACCAAGATAATTTTCATATCTAATATTTTGAGTTTCAACCCTACATTTGATCCGGTTTGACCAGGCGGTTTTAATATCAAGCAACTAGTATTATATAAATCTGTCTCCTGTAACACTAGTGGATAAGTCCCTCGTGCACTCTGAAGACACTATTCTTTTTGCTTTTTCATCCTTCCTGTTATAACTCCTACTGTAATACTCTATTGCCTAGGTAATCACCTAACAAATTAAAGCTGTTTTTCACAGCCTGATACCCGTGTCAGGCTCAATAGAAGATGCTGAGGATTTGTAATTTGTGAAATTTTATCCCAGTACAATTGGTGAAAGTTATTTTTAATGTTCAGTCCATTTCTTTGTTCCTGTGGGGATGATCTACTAAAATATTGAAAAATGCTGGGTTATTAGTGGCAACTCCGTGATCACTCCATGTACAGCTACGAAGCTGTCTGTAGAAGCTGTGGCAAATATCGCAGACTTGAGGATACTAATATGATTCCGAAAAGTAAGTTAGTCACAAACAACATGCTAGAAGCTTTTTATGATCCACGGCCGTATGTGAATGCTCAGACTACACTTCTTGGTCTGCAATTACAGACTCCTACGTCATTTCTTATTGCTACTCTCCTACACCTAATCAACACTAGTTTTAGAAATAATAAGCTAGTAGCGCCAGTCCTTTACAAAAAAGCATAGGAGTCCTTGACTACGAGTTTCAATAGAACAAAATTCTATGGAAATGATCTCTCCAAAAACGTATGGTATAGTTGTTTTCAGGGACTTTTTCTTTTGCTTACAGAGGAATTTCTGAAAATCCCTGGGTTGATGCTCTAGAATTTTCTGGTAATTTCCCTTATGGGAAGCAATCCTATTAGCCTAGAATTTTATGTAGAAGCTGGTCCAGGCCTAGGTTTTCCGATAGAAACATTCAATTTTTCATGTTGTACTCTTTCAGAATACTGAATATCCCAGAGCCAAATATAGCCAGTGTTCAAATATTAGTATTCGTTGCTGTACTTTGTGTAATTGCGGAATAACTTTGCAGCTGTTCATGGAATTTTCCTGCACCTTCTATGAAGTGCTAAAAAATGTTCTAGAAGGGACTAGACCATTGATCAGATGCATAGTTGAGATTACCCAGGGTAAACTGTTAACAAAATTATCCATTGTTAACCCGGTCAAAAACATGTTTACCCTGGGTAATCCCAATGATGCATCCAGGCCATTGTCACCCATGGGCAAACACGTACACGGGTGCCAGGAAAAATGTAAATGTGAGTTACCATGGTACATGATACCACGTTGATACCCGTTTACCATGGGTAATCTCAATGATCCATTACGGCCCATGTTCGGCTCGCCCAGACAGGTTACAACAGGAAAAATCAAGTCCACACGAAAATGAGGGCGATGATGTCAATGAAACGCGTGGATGCGCAGACAGTCAGAGTGCAACGTCACATTGTGATGCGAGCGTGTGAACGGGTCCGATTCACTGGTTTCGGCTACACTTACATACGTATGCATACTTAGGAGCGAACAAAAATGAAATGAATTAATTAATTCAGCTAAAATTTAAGGAACCGGTCCAAAAAATTCGAATGCCTAAAAAAGAGAAAGTGCTAAAATCCTCGCTTATGCTCCGAGGATAGGGCTTCTCCCAGTTTTTCGGAAGTCCGAAATTTTAACTCATTCGAAGTCGAATTATCGAATTTGTGTGTAACTTATACTCGGCGTGGCAATCACCGCTGGCAGAAGCAGAGAAACCAGAGTCGCTTGCAGAACATCTGCGTCTTTGCCCAACAAAGCCGCTCCGCTGTCCCTCCCCTGCCCATGGCCCTTTGGAGTCCCCTGTAATTGTGCTCGTCATTTTGTATGCACTTACGCACAATTGCGGACGTGACGTCATCAGGTTCAAAATTTTATGTTTAATATAGTACAGACACAACTATTACTTCTGCATTTTCTACTATACTTCCTTGTTGAAACAGCGGAGAACTTCTCACATGTGAAGGGGGGGGGGGGGTGTGGTTCTTACTCAGGGGTAGGTAACAACTCCCCCGCACCTTCACCTTTTTCTATGAGTTCCATTTCCTTACAAGATGCATTGTTTGTCTACAGTGCAGTAAAGTAAAAAAAAAACAATACACCATCGACTTTTACAAAACATTACCAGATCGCTTGTGAGATTCTTCGCTTTTGCTGCCATTTTGCTGCAAAACTGCTGCGTTTTCTGTGCTAGTTATCAACGGATTCCTGCACTTGAATCAAGGATATGAGTAGCACATAGCTGTATAGTAGTGCCATTTGGATAGCTTGCCAAATTTTCAATAAATTCCCGTGGATGAATTCTCTGATGCGTGCAAAATTGGAGGACGCAAGCTCCAACACCGTAAAAATATTCTCCCATAGGGTAGGGTTTTTTGGTGAATTTTCAATAGCCAATTCTTTTCAACGAATACGGTAGTAACCTTTGGTGCTATATCGTCGAGTCGTCGTCATGCGATGGCATTGAGTTTCTTTCGTTTCTCGTCAATGCGTCGGTTGTTTCACGTACTTTGATGGGAATGTCTGGATGAAAATCGGAAGTCCTTGAGTACGATTCCTATTTTGGCAGCATAGAATCACTAGTACACGACAATTTTTCTTGGGTTTCACTCAATCACCGTGACCTACCATAATATGGAAGAAATTGCAGGCAATCCTCTCCATTCATTACATGTTATCATAAATTATCTGCTTCCTTAGTAACGAGTAACCTCCGGATTCATTTTTCCGATCCTTCATGTTGTGATCAGGAACTTTCCATATACCACTTCCTCTAAGAAGTATTTTCACTGGATTTTTTGCTTAAAATTGCCTTTAGAAGTGGAAAAATTGGTCCTGTAACTACATGTACGGACCCTTTTGGTTTATTGATTCTGAAGAGTCTTATGAAAGAATAGAAAGTTTTGGTCCTACAATTTTAAGAATTTTGAAGTTTTCCTTGGGATTTCCCACGAATTTGCCAGCAACTTGTCAGCAAGTTTGAAGAATTCGAAGGAACACATAGCAATTACAGGGCAGAGAAATGTTTTCCGTTGATAAAGAAACACTGTATTAGGTTGTCCCGGAAGTCTTGCGCCAAATTTTACACCTTTTTTGATCAATCACAGCATTATTATTCATGGATGGATCCTAGTCTGCCAATTTTTATCGTTGAAAAGTACTAGGATATTCTACCACATTCCATTACTAAATAATTCCTATTCAGAGCCAAGAAATCCTGAGTCTGCATAAAAATAAGTGTAGGCGCCAGATTTTTGGACAAGCCTAATATTTTAAGCTGTGAAAGCTTGTACCCCTCCTTATTTAGTAATGCCGCAGTTAAACGGATCTCAATTCATAGCATCTTTGAGTGCTATTTTCATGTGAGCTTTACTATTGAATGCAGCTTTCCTGTGTTTGTGTTGTTGTGTGAAGGAAATGCCTGAACTGCTAGTTATTATCCTGAAAGTGCATATTTGAGAGATTTTACAATTTTCTAATGGACATCTAATCGCATTTCATCTACTAGCTAACACCTACATACAAAAGAATAAACGGCGCTAGAAAATTGAAGATAAACATAGTCCTGAAGGCCTGGAAGCCTCAAGAAAGCCCACTGATTCCGCATTTTCATGATTTTTTTTTTGCTGACACCTACTCGTTTTTTTTTCTAGCGCTTTCTAGTTAGCGACGTATTGTTCGTGGCAGGAACACAAGGCAGCTTTTCAACATAACGCCGCTTTTTTTCCTTAACCGTTAATTAGGATTTGCTTGAAGCCTGTAAGTTTTTCCGGGTGTAGAAGGTGTCAGAAATTTCTAGAAGTAATTGGTATGATCGAAAAATTCACGTCTTTGTAAATTTCCTAGTAAGACCAGCGCAAAACAATGAAAATAACGGCTCTTCCTTGATCCATAAAGAAAGTGTGAGACATGCGATAGGAGAACGGAGAGAATTAAAGTTATAATAAAAAAAACTTTCAGGTTTAATCCACCAAATTAACACTCGATTTGCACGAAATTCGAGCGACTTTTATTTATTATATTTATTTGTTTGTTTATTCACATTTGCACTAAACCTTCACCAGAATAGAGTATGATCTCAGAACAGGAGAATTCTTTTTCTCGAATTTTATGGTACGTTCTTGTGCTATCCAAGATTTTGAATGATGCTAATAATTTATGTGAAACTCTGAAAAGATTCCTCTTTGGGAAGCACACAATCTGCGCGAAGTTCTGCCAGAAATTACCCAGACACTGGAAAAATTTCCATACAAAATGCACGGTTTATACGGATATTCTCTGGAATGATCCGGAAATTGCCGCTGAACGTATGTAGAATCAACAGGGTAGAAGCACTTTTCTAGAGATCGTTATTTACCAACCATAATGACAGTAACTGATGCACAAGCTCTGGTTCACTGGTCCATTACTCTTTTTTTCCTCGTAGATCTGATCCTGATCTGGCCAGAATCCATGAACCCCGTCTAAATCCAAGACATCAACCATGTTTAGGGCCTGGATGCATCATTGGTTTACCCAGGGTAAGCGCGTTGTCAGTATGCAGTAAGTTAGCTCCGGTAAGTTTCCGCGGTGTTAACACGTTTACCCTGGGTAATCTCGATGATGCATAGGTCCCATATTCCTTCCTCAAACCCGTCAAAGGCAAAACTTGCCACCTCTTGCTCTCGAATATTGGCTCGCACCAGATTTGCAATCAGTAACATCTGCCTTAGCTTGCTTTCCACTGCTAACCCATTTTTTAGCCCGGGACAAGCGCAGCGTTCTGCTGAGCTGAAATTTCGGCATTATGAAAACTCAAAATAAGCGCGCTGAGTATAAACAGTGCATTTGGAGTCGAAGCCAAAATGATCCCAGTTTTCAGGAGTTATCGGGCAACTTTACCTGAATTCAGGCCGAAAACAAGGGTATATGTGATCCTCCATAGTCATCAAGGTGTAATGAACCTAATGGGTTCCCTTCAGTTGCCTGGTCATCATGGTGTCATAAAGGCCTGGAGGCCATATTAGAAAATGTCGAGCAGGAACTTCCCAGTGTCCTGCTAATTCATGGACTTTTCCTCAATTTGGCGCTACGACGCTGTTACGCATGTCCACGTCAACGTCCAGAAAAGACACATCCGGAGTTTTTGCCACTTTGTCCGTCCCATTGCTGCAAGAAATTTTCCTCTAAAAGTCATTGTCGCGGGGTTAAGTGGCGAATAACTCACTCCCCTGTCTTCAGGCTTAATATCCGCCCACCTTTCGACCATTAGGTCTACTTGGGGTTTTAATAAATTGCGTTTCCCACGCCCATTTTTCACTGACTCCCATTATTTCCATTTGGAATTCTCCCTCTGCGTGACTTTCTTCACGAATTTTCCATTGCTCCTGAAATATCGGCTATCCTCTTCCTTCACGAAATCGGCTTTTTGCTCATAGTACTGTCTGCCTTTCTAAGAGGATTTCCTCGTAAGTGGCTTAGCAATGCTTTCAACGTTATTATTATTACTAAGTGCTATTGAAGACCATAAGCTGAACAGCTTTTAGCAGCGTCGTAATCCAGAATTCCGATGTCTCCCTCCCTGCTGCTGTCTGCTGAATAAATGACGCCTCCTGAGCGGGGCGTCGTCCTCTCGCCTCAAATGTCACTCAAAATTGACACCCCCGAAGCGAGTCAAGTAACTCATCTTAAAGGACGTTGGAACTCCAGCGGCGTCTCGACATCTGCATCATTTCTCCGCTTCCATTTTTGGGATCTGCTCAGCAGAGAGTTGCTGTCGTCCTTGTAGTACGTGTCCTGAAAAGTTGACCTTTAGGTGGATGTGCAGATGAAAATTCGGTGATTTGCCCGTTGCGCAGCGGCCGTGTAATCGAATAGACTCGACGATGGCCATTTAGGGACATTTTTTTTCCTTTGAGCGTTGAACTCTGCGGACTTGAATGCCTTTGAGGAGGTTCTTCAGGACGTTTCTGAGACTCAGAAGTTCTAGTAGGTCGCAAAATTTTCCCAAATAACTCTTTTATCATTTATCTGAATGAAAACTCCGATAATTTTGATTCTTCACTTGCAGAGGGTCAAGAAATTTTCGAATTTGTTGGAAATATCCATGAAGCGATCATATTTCCGGATAAATTTCAATGCTTATCCTGGAATTTTTCTTCCACATGTGCTGATTTTTGAATGGTAATTTCTTTCTAAATTTGGAAGCATCTCCGAGCACGTGGTGCAATTGCAGAATTCTGGGTGCTTCGCGAAAATTCCAATCAAATTTCGCGTGATTCGTGCCTTTCCAGGGTAGTACTTGCTAAGGTCCTAGAAAAATTCAAAATTCCAGGTTATTTTGGTCAGTCAGCTGTTTTTGTTTAGAATATTTCTGGTTATTTCCAGCAAATATTTCCCATTTCAAACCACTCAAAGCTTGCTTCAACCTATTGTATGTTTATTTGTTGTATTCAGTAATACAGTACTACAATAATTATTCAGTGCTAAATGAATGAGCTGGTGGAGAGAGCACAGTAGATCAAGGCCCACATCATGCGCCGCTTCACATGCAACGTGACGCTCTAGTTGTCTGCGCATCCACGTATTTCACTGATATTGCAATGGCCATTCTCGTCCGATCCTCGTACTTCTCGTTCAAACCTGTCCAAACAGGTGGTGAGACCAATGTGAGCGGACATCTTCCACTGGAATATAGAATAATTGAAATAAAATGGGGCTTTCAATGGAAATATTGGTTTATCAAGGTCGTAGATTTCTAGAATATTCTGAGCTTCAGCTTAGATTACCGAGAATAGCAACATCTATGTTACTATATCAGTTTCTTCATAGAGAAAATTTCCCGGCGGACCTTTCTGGACTTTTTCCAGAAACACTCCGAGCCAGCTGAGCCTGCCGAGCACTTTGCAAGGCTCCGTGAGAGTTCGAGAGAAATCTGATGCGACACAAGGTTATTCTCAATTCTAGTGGGAGCACTGCATCTGTCACCGTCTCATATTTCCTATATTGCCTTTTTTGCCGTGGGATTTTCACTGAGAAGCTTTTCCATAGCTATACTGAAAGAGCTTTATCACACAATTTGTTTCGTCTCGTTCCTAATTCCATTTTTCTAAATTAAAAATGCATTTCCTCAGCGCAATGCATTTTAAAGTAATGGCAAGCGTATGGAAAAAGCGCCCAGTAGGTTTTCGTGGATTTTCCAGAGAAACTGGATTCAGACCACCGCTAATTCGTTTTGCATGGTTTTACGGTGTTCATCTGAATTTTTACATGAGAAGGCAGACTTCTTGGCCTACTCTTCTTTTTTTTTTCGGGTGTGGAGCGTTATAACTACAACAGGCGGTGTGATGGAGCTCCGTGACTGGTCAATTGAATGGATTGACCAATAACAAGTCGCTCGGTCGCTCCGCCCACTGCAGATGTGACGCTCCACACTCTTTTTTTTCGCATATGGCCTTTTAGCATATAGTGCTCAATCTTTGGAGAGAAACACTTTTTACCGTGTTCTTTCTCTTGGCAGTCTCCTTAGGACCTTTCTGGATGCATTATTGAGTTCCTGAAATAGCCGTGATGACGTCGCTCAGTCTTTGCTGCCCATTACATTTCCTTTCTTAGCACAAGTCTCGAAATGAGACGTTAAGGGGCTAGTGAGAACGTAGCGGAGTCATAAGCCGTAATTTCACTGGAAAATTCTTTTTGAACGGCAATTATCCAAAGAAAAGTCTAATTTCTGCGTTCATTTCTCTTTTAAGCCACGTTTGGCTGTTTTTAATGCAATTTTGCTGAAGACAGAGTCTTTTCCTTGTTTCTGTCATCAGCTACGGCTCCAGCTGGATGATCCTGAACTAAATTGTTTATGATCTTCCAGATATGTCCGGAATAGCAAGGATATTGCGGTTTTTACAGCTGCCATTATGGATATCGGAAATATTCCCATTGCTTTGAGCGTTGCTCACCTCTCGAATAGCCTTGCAGGGCTGAAATTTTCCGGAGGGCTCCATCATTGGACAGTGATGAATGTGCTCATTTCGGAAGACCCTCAGTGAAATTTATTACCTGGAGCGGCTTCCGGATGTCTTACTTAGGCTTGAGTGATGCCATGATGCCACAATTTTAACGAATTTTTCCCTAGATTTACCTTCGTTTCCTCTGAGAAACTCTATATGGGATCCATTAATTTTTCCAGGAAATTACTGGCTATCCTGCTTTTCAGGGACCAGTTCTCTTGGCTGATGTACATAATATACTTTATGCCGTTGGTTAGCCTCACTCATAAACAGCAACTAGTGGTATGTGTCCGAGAAACTCGTCCAGTCCAGGCCAGCGAGAAGCATGAAACTTTCCCGGAAATGACTTTTTCCCCATGAATCAGGGAAAATTCCCATGAATGTCGCTACTGGTCTCCTATTCTTCATTCCTAGGCCGCACTGGCATTTGCCATTGTTCCGTTGGGCTTGCTTGCGGCTTGCTGAGTAAGATTTGGACTAGCTGATGTGTTTCTCTATTCATGGTAGTTTCGATCCAGGTATGTCGGGAAGGCTGGATCTCGTGAATATTTAGGTAGTTTCGTGAATTATTGCGGTCATATGTTTCTCTGAGGTATTCATTGGGTCCTGAAATATTCGAAAATTTTCCTGGAAGCTCACTAATAGACAAAGTGAAAAGTTCAGTCCGGTGAGCAGGCCGTATTACCGTAATTTCTGAGCATAGTGAGCCCATCCCACCCTCTCTGTGCTCGAAATTGTGGTTCGACTTTTAGTCGATCCTGATCACTCAGTGGGTTCTCTTCAATATATAATAATTATATGCGAACTGCATCTTATTTTACACCTAATGATTACGGTAAGAACATCTGCTAACAGGACTGAACTTCTCATTCTGTCACTGATAGCTTATTCCATTCTTGGATCATTTTCATCTGATGCCTTACTTCTCAACCTTTCAAACTTTAAAATTAGCTTTCAAGCTCTAAAATCCAAAAAAAGTCTTACTAAGCCACATTGGATCCAGCCAATCTTTGGTAGTCTAGTCTCAGCACCTTGAGGGCCACAATTATCCCCAGACAGCTTCCCAGGGCGAAAATTGTCCAGAAAGGATTGATAGGCTATTCCTGTGAAAATGTAACATTCGCCATCTCGCCTGCCTCGGCTGCTTCTCATTTCTCTGTTTACACTGATGGTTTTTCTTGTCCTCCGGGAGGAATATGAGGAAAACGTCTCGCGGACAGTTTGCTCAGCCTCATATGTCTCCGGCGTTTCCTGGAAAAACTAATCCTCTCCCCGCACGGATTTCCTTTCCATTTTCCGGCTATATGTTAAGCGGCGACGGCGCGTTCTGTTGTCTGGGCCGCTAGTCTACCATTCGAGTATGGAATTGTTGACGAAAACAGGTTGTTTCCGCGTTCTCGAGCACTTCCGGCCTTCTTTTGGATTCTCCTTCTTAGGAATCGAGGGGAGGGGTTGAGAGTAAGCGAGAACCTGAGCAAGTGTAGTGCATTTATTAATAAAATACTAGGCATATGTTTCCTTAGGATCCTATTTCATGTCGTGCATGTGGCGTCCATTTCTTGGAGCTGTATTGGAGGAGATTCTCCTTAACCATTATATTTATTACATATTGAGATAATAAGCATCTTTTTTAGAATATTTATTTATCTCTTTGTTCACTTTCTACTACACTTGCTTGTTGAATTACTCCCGCATTTTCGCTACTCTGAACCTCTAAAACAACTTGCTGACAAGTTTCTGATGAGCAAGTTACTGGTCGCATCTGGATCATGCTCGCATTTAAGCTTGTTGACAACTTGTTTTTGCCTTTGCTTGCTGGCAAGTTGTCAGTTCTAAAGCCTGTTGACGAATTTTTTTCACTCTTTTTGATGGGAAGTTGTCAGTCATACAAATGCCGACGATTTGCGTTCTGCTTTTATTGCTAGCAACTTGTCATTGAGACTTGTTGGCAACTTGCTTTTGCTCAGGTTACCATTAAACTGATAGCAGACATTTTTTTCCCGAATGCGCCACGGTAACCACTGCCTTGATGCAATCAATGGTTGCATCGTTCATTACACTAGAGAGGAAACTAGCCTGCAACTTGCTTTGACTCTCACTTGTCGACAAGTTGTTCAGCTGGAAGGTTGTCGACAACTTGCCGGCAACCTCTCAACCAAAAAGCTTGCTGGCAGGTTACTTTTAAGGGAAAGTAGTCAACAACTTGTTTTGTCGACAAATTGTTGAGAGAAAAGGATGCTCACAACCTGTTCTTGGATAGCATGATGACGTCACACTTGTTGACAACGATTTGCTAGTTCAAAGGTTGTCTGCAAGTTGTGTTGAGGCAACGGTGCGTTAACAACTTTTTTAGGGGTTCTGAATAGGAACAATCTTCGATTCTTCCCAGTAGGTTTTCGTAATTTTCCTGTCGCAGATTTTCTCACAGAAAAAAACATCATTTTCGTGCTATGATCCTCTCCGTTTAAATGTCAGCCAAGCCGCGAGACGCCCGTCTCCTTTGTCACGTCAATGGCAGATGCCAGTTTTCTTTCGGCTCTCGGCGAAAATTGAATAACTCTCCCCGAGCATACGCACATATCCGCCCACTCTCCATTTTCTGGTCAAACTCGTGCGCCTCCATGCCTCTACCAGAACTTTTTTCACTTCCCCGGATTCCTTTCTGGAGGAAAAATTTCCATAAGGTACCGAGAAACAGGGAATTTTCTTAATTGAAATGTCTGCTGTTCTCCTATTGAGATAAGAATTCTCGAGGCTGTAAATTCCCGGGATAATCAGGAACGTACAATTTTGATGGCCCATTAGGAGCCACATTAATGACCATCCTTATCAGCAGCGTTTTATGTTGGAAACTAGACACCGTGTTTACTTTCTATTGTTCCGGTGCCGTGCCATAGTCATCTGAGTTGCAAGGAACTCCAGCTATCCAGATCTTTCAGGATGCGCTACACCAAATGCTCCGCTTGTCTGCGTATCCACACATTTTATTTATTTATTTATTTATGTTATACATCATGACAAGTCACAATGCACACATTACGCATAACTGTCTACATTACATTACATTACATACACATTACGCATAACTGTCTCATTCGCGTCCGACCCTGCTATCTCCTGTTCAGACCTGTCCAAGACGAGACGCATGCAACATGACACTCTGATTGTCTGCGTCTCCACACATCTCATGCACATGACCGTCTCATTCACGTCCGATCTTGCTTTTTCATGTTCTGACCTGTCCAAACAGCTAGTGAGACGCATACTGGCGGAAAGGGATGTTCCTGCACACTATTTTGCTCGAGAAATTGTATTTCCTTTCAAAATCGGGAACATTTTCATTTTCATATGCAAATTCCTTCCCATGACTATGAACATCTCTGCCTAGAATCCGCTTCAATGCAGTTCTTTTTGTCCTTGCCCCCATATTCCCAGCTTGCAAGGTCATTATCTCACTTTATCCATTGTTGAAAGTTTCTGCAAAAGCTGCCGCTTCGATTTCTGCGGAAATTTCTGCAAAAGAAACTGTTTAGTAAGCTTTCTTTCTGCAATTGCAGAATTCATTGAGGAAAACCTCGGACGCATGATTAGCTGAAGAAACGTTACTTCAAAGTAATACTTCAGCTTAGGGGCAATTAGATTTTGGCAAGGGCATAGAGTTACGAAAATATATTCTACATTTTCTTGCAATGTTGGTTCTTTAAAAATGATGCTGCTTCCCCCCCCCCCCCACCTCTTTTTTTTATTCCTTTAGGTGATGCGACATATGAGAGTGGGACTGGGAGGTACTCGTTCACACGCGTCGCATTGGCTGTGACGTGGCACTCTGACTGTCTGCGCATCCGCACATTTCACTGTCATCACCATTTACGCATGAGCCTAGCTTCCTGTCCATACCTGTCCGAACTGGTGCTGTAACGTGTTAGAACGGGTGCTTCTCTACTGGAATCTCCTAAATTCACTTTTTACTAGGGAAAGTACAGTCAGTTCCAGTAATATTGCTCATTGGACGCATTCCAAATCTCGAACTGCAAGGGGCAAGTAGTGCCACCTTGGCTCAGGTCCAGAAGTGCGACTACCCGTCAAGTAAAATGTCGATTGTGCATCTACACCTAGCAGATGGATTAGGTATGGGTGTGCCGCGTTACACCTGGAGAGGGCGGGGCGGTCCAGCTCTGTGATTAGTCAAATCGTCGAAATGACCAATCACAGCTTTCGATCGCGCCTCCCTACCCACGCATGACGCTCTACGCCCAATATATATGATTTTTGAAACAAATGCTGTTCTAAAAAAAAGGACGTCTGCTAAATTTTGCAAAACGATACATGGAGAGAATTATTTCAGGCTTTTTGGGGGAATTTTCCTGAATATTCCCGCCCAAATTTCATACAACAGCCGCGGTTCTTTCAGGCTGGAAATGCTCTCCATCGCTCAAATGCCAGCAACTGCGACCGCTTAATCATTGAAATTAGCTGGTGGCCTGAAAAAACGTGCCGTAATGGGTCTGAGAAGAATTAGTTCGTTAGAGCACGGCTCCGTTCGTGCCGTCCTTTCTCCTGTAATTCCACTGGGAGATTAAGACCTATGTTTTTTTATGGAGTTTCAATTATTGGCTGCCTATCCAATTGTCACAGTTCCTTTTTCCATTTAATGCCCTGCTCCCATTTAATATTGTTGCTTGTTATATTAAAATGTTCTTTTCTGCAATTTCGTCCCAGCTGCGTCCAATATCCAGCACTTTAAGCGCAGTTTTAAAGGTTGAGACTGTTCTATGCTCGATAATTATTGCTTTTCAGAGGTAAGCAAGGCTATAGATGGTTAGCAGTTCCAGAAAGAAGAGCCTATCGGCGAGGGCTATGATTACGGGGCACTGTTTTCCTTTATAGGAGCTCGTATGTTCGATATCAGTAGTGATTTTCTTTTCGTTCTGGAGAAAACGTCATCAAATCCAAGGTTTTCTCGCGGTTTGGCTCATGGGTTATCGAAAGATTTTTTTGGTTCTCTGTCCACAAAAAAGGAAAAGTCTTCCTGGAAAGGCACTGCATAACTGTCTTGAGCTTTTTAAACTTAACGGTACTAGGTCTAGGTAATTAAATTGTATGAACTAATTGAAAACATGTGACAGTTACCTTTGTATTTTTTGGAATAAGTATCAGATTTGTACACTCCTTGTCGACAAGATAAATAGATCGCACATGCATCTCTATAGCGCTGCGGCGGCAGAATCGCGGCGGGACCCACTCAACTCTCTCACTTGGAGCATGCTTTCTCCGCATCCATCGTTCGTGTCCCACTGCGTTTGTGCAGTCACGGAATTCGTTTATTTTTTTTTTTGAGAAGGAGTGTATTTCAACGTATAAAATATAATACAGGTGACTCCAGTGATCGAGACCCACTCGTATGCGCTGCACCACTTAACTGTGCTAACCCGTCCAAACAGGTGAGGGGATGCATGCGTGCGTGCGTATGAGCGGGCAGACATGGTCCCCCGATGTTTCCTGGGTCCGCAGTATTCTTGAACGTACCTGGGAAGGTTGTGACATACCCGCTCTCCTCAAGCGAATGAGCTTTCAGAGTAAAAATGGGTATAAAAGCTAGATCGATCCGTCTCAGTAGGTGATGGCAAAGGCAAAAATATAGTTCGTCCCACCATGGACGATAATTGTGAAGACAGCAGAGAGGAAAAGAACGCGGGAAAGTGCGCAGTAGTTGCAGAGGCATTAGAGAAATGCAAAGTATCCGCAAGGTTATTCAACTTTTCTTCGCGTTTGGAACGGACTATAGGACGGTGTGCTACATTTTGGTCGGGAAACTCGTCCATTCTAGGTGGGCGGGAAGATTAGAACCTTTTCGGGGACGTTCAGGAATACTACGGACCGCTGTTCTCGGGTACATATGTCATGGTTCAGAAGGATTTTTCAAATTCTGACCATTTTCCATAAAAATATAAATACTTCTACTATTATTACTGGGTTTTCTCAAAGACCAAAACCTCTTTCTGTTCTTGAAATGATACCTCTGAACTTTCGTTTCGATTCAACCAGAGAAATATCAAGACTGCAATATGGCCATTAATTCTTAGCTATAGCGCTAGGCTACAACCTGAATAGCGTTCCAACCCATACATCCATAACCGTCATCCGGGAAGTGATGAATCTTTCGGCGGGTTGTGATTGAGCAGCGGTGGCCGTGTGGCCGAGTTGTCTGTGTACGCGTGCATGGCGTCTGTGACGAATCGCATCGAATCGCGCATTCAGCCGCTCTCTCGCTCCCCACCCCCCCCCCCCGCCTTATCGATAAGGGGTAATCTGAAGGAGGCGCAGGAGTGGCCGAAACAGCAGCGCAAGCGGGCATTCATGCGCACATCCGCTTATACTTCTTGGCCACCGGCCAGAACACCCCCCCCCCCCCGCTCCCCGGTTCGGCGCACACTCTGCTCGCTCTGCCCTTTCCTTTTCGGGTATTTCAAGCCTTTTTGTGGCACGAGTTCATGGATTTTCACACTATGCTCCCGGAATAATTCTTGTTTATCATTCTACCCCGCATATACTGGCGAAAAAAGTGTAAACAGAGTTATTCCATGGCTGATTGAAAGTATTCCATGTGCTCATATCCGCTCGTGCTTCTATGTGCTCCTTCATGAAAGCTCATCCATTGTTGTGTAGAGCGCTATGCTCAAATCCATGGCCATATCTGGAATTAAAAGTGTCGGACGTGAAACGGCAGCAGATCTACACAGATTAGCGCTAAAATTAGAAGCAATCAGTGCATTCCCAGCCTCCGGGTGCCGTTAGTCCCACTAACGTCGTCTAGCCGATTGTTCGAGCTTTTCCTTGGATTTCTTCCAGCTCTAGACAAACATTTCCTGACGAATTACTGGAATTTTCGCTGCCTTTTGGTCATCTGCTGGGATTAAGGCTCCGATAGGTACATAACGCTCAAAAATTTGGAGTAATAAAGGTAAAATCTGGCTCAGATCCTCGTTTTTCTTGCGATTTTATAACAACAGCGTGATAACCAGGAACTATACATACTTCTCCCTTTACCCCCCTATTCTGAGATCCAAAAACAGAATTTTCCACCCTTTTCTACTTTCGTTTTGTTCCACATCTGCTTTCCTCTCCTTTTTGCCCTGAAATAGGCTTTGCATCTCATAACCGCCCCTTTTCTCCGTTAGAATAATAAAATTCCCAGAGAATAAGCAGTCGTTCCCGTGCAAACATGTGCCCAAAACCTTCTCATTTCCTATTCCCGGTTATTCCCAGGGGTTGTTCTGAAACTCATTTCCTTTTTAACCTTAATAGATTTACCTCTTCCGGGCAAATATCGTTACCCAACCATTCCTTTTTTCTCCATCCGGATGTTGCAAAATTAATTCCTTCAATTTTCCCTGTTCTCCTCTCAGAAATTTCTGTTCCTATATGGAATGAACTTTTCCCACGGGAACCCTTCTCGTACTTCCCAGATGTTCTGAAACTACATGCATCAATGAGACTACCCAGAGTAAACGTGCTAAACCATGCAGATATAGCCATCGTTAAAATGGACGTGGACACTTTTACCCTGGGTAATCTCAGTAGTGCATCGAGGATCTGGACAAATTTAATCCGTTTGGGTTTATTTTGCACCAATCTAATTTTGATTTCGGTTCGGTCGAAACATGTAGTTTTGAAGATGCAGTTTTCCCCTGATGGAATACTGGAGTTTTCTATGGATATTCTTGCCTCTTGAGGACAGCTGAATGCTTGCAGAAGCGATACATTGGATCCATATAAATTTCACTGATATTTTCTTTTTGAAGCATGTGAAATTTTGCAGCCTCCGGCGAGGATTGAACTTGTGACCTCATTGGGAGCATGGGGATCATTTTTAATGAAACGTTTGCAGCCTGGATCCTGAGAATCGAGGGTTACAGGGATTTTTTTCGGTTTTATCTGCCAAACTCGTTGTTTTTACCCACGGAATACACTACACTCTAGGGGCCGCATCCATCATTGAAATTAACCAGGGTAAACTCATCAGCCCCAAAAAAACTTACCCATCATCAACGCGGGTGCGGACACGTTGATCCTAGGTGATCTCAATGATGCATTCAACCCGAGATATAGCGCAATAATAGAGAAATCTTTGTCAACATAGGCTTTTGCGCATCCTATGCTTTTGTTTACTGAATTCCTGGAAAAAATTTTGAAAAAAAAAAGATTTCCAGCTCTATTTTCGTTCTGTCCCCCCCTATCTGAATTCATGTCTTCTATAACATTTCCCCGTCTCGCAGAGCAAAACACTTCCTTTTCTTCCTGGACTCCTCCTCACTTCATCTCCTCACTTCACGTCAGGATTCTCGCTGGCTCCTCCTCCTCTTCGCTCTTTTCGTGACGTCATTCCGTTCGACGAACCTCTACGTACTGTTTCAGTACCACTGTGAGCAAAATTACTGACGTGACCATGACGAGGTGACACGACCTCTCTAAACCAGTGTGAATTCACATCTATCGATCGATCAACCACAGTAAATCAATAGTGATCCGAGAGCAGTCATGGATGGCGCTCATGGTATGCTGACGTCATCACTTTTTATAGTGCGGAAGCTGAGTCAAGCGTTCTTCAACGCTCAACATGGCGACCAAGTCGGTGAGTTTTAGATTTTCGCGTCATCATTTCGGGTGGATTTTTCTTGCGCGTGCATGCGTGCGTATTGCGTGCGCATCGTGCTCCGCTACAGTTTTATTAGCTATTTTATTTGTTTTTCATCGTTTTCCGAAGGCCTGCGTATCACGTGACTCCATCGCCTGTTGGCTGTACGTACATAGTAAATCCCAGATAATCCTCTCCGATGCCATTTAGGGTAATGTTTATGGATCCGTGGAAAAAGTGCTGCAGGAATACTAAAAGTGGGCGTGCATAAAAATGAAACGAAAGGAATAGATGATAAATGGGTAGAACAATAGGAAGTCTGAAAGCTTTGAAGCTTTTCCGTTCTTTCTCTGGAAAAGCAACGATTATACGTACATTCGGGTCCGGCAGCCACTGCAAATGGGCGCCGGCGGGCGCCGGCCGCCGCCACCCTCTGGCGCCCCGGTATTAATGAGCTATAAATCACTCGAGCTTGGGAGAAAACGAAGAAAAATACAATTTTAGTCCATAGTAGACATAGTGCAGTGGATATGTTAAGGCTATAAAGCAGGGGACCATTTTCACAACTTTCGCGTTTTTTCATTTTTGTGATTTTCATGGGGAAAGATTTCCGATTATACAATAAGCGAAGCCAACTCTCCCATTTTCTGCTATAGTACACTGCTTCGCGAATACAAAAATGGCTGTTATTCTTCTATAGATGGACACAGTACTTCAGTTATCCCATCTGAATAATAAAGCTCATCCAATTCGGGATCCTCAGAAATAATTGAAATCCGTATAAATTGTTCCATATCCATTGCGAAGTAGTTCTACCGCTGTCATTTATCTTTCGTGGAGCAGTCCTTTACGGCGGAGTTACTCTCTCCCGGTTTCCCTCAACTTTGAAAAAGTGGTTTTTCACTATTACTTACACTTACACTTATCGTAGTTTATCTTCGAAATTTATGCAAAACGTTGCCGGATGCCTTCCTGGACTACCCGAAGGAGATCACGGGGGACGTTCCAAGCAGTGAACCCCAAACACTGCGATACTTAACTCTGGATCTCCAACGGAGTGGAACCAGCGATAGGGACAGATTGCAATCTGCCACTCAAACCACTGAGCCATCCGGGCTACTTTTTATGTTGGAGTTTGTTAGATAACTGCAGCAGTCGTAGGCAGCATACTATATGTATTTGCAAAACGGGGTCACAGGGCAGGATTCGATCCCCTGACCACCACAACGTCGATCATTCGCTCAACCCACTGAGCTATGCGCGCACGCGATGCAACGCACAGATGGTGTCCGCTATTACTTACACTTACACTTATCGTATTTAGTTTATCTTAGAAATTTAGGTGAAAAGGGAGTTGGGTGGGGCCAGTCCTGTGAAGCCTAAGCCTAAGCCTTAAACCCATTCTTAAGCATAGGGTTAGGCTTATCTACCCTGTCTACTATGGACTAAAATTGTATTTTTCTTCGCTTTCTCCCAAGCTCGAGTGATTTATAGCTCATTAATACCGGGGCGCCGGAGGGTGGCGGCGGCCGGCGTCCATTTGCAGTGGTTGCTGGACCGGACTCTAATAGTTACGCATGTGTCTACCATCATGTTTCCCAGGAATGCTTTGAATTCGCGGGAATCCAGAAATAATGAAATGTGAAAACTCAGAGAATGAAATTTGACAATAGAAACGTCTACGTTGATGAGATCCAAGGAATTTATTCGGAGAAAATGATCACAAGAAGAATATAGCTCTGTTTTTCAGGTTTAGTGCCTGTATATTGTTTATTTAATATTTAAATATTGTTTGGTACTTATTTTACATTAATTTATAGTGACTTATTGTAGTGATATAGAGGGATCACACAATGATTGTCAAAAAAGACAGATTGTGCGTTTTAAACCGTCGCGGCCGCAGAATCACGGCGGGCCTACTCGACCTGTCACCTGGAGCATGCTTTCTTCGCAAACTGCATACATCTGTACATTATATCATTTACAGTGACCCATTGAAATCATAAAAATTCCATATAAACTAGAAAATAAATTATAATGAATAAAAATTATCGATAGATATCTAAAATAATAGAAGTCGTGGAGGCCTGCTGTAGTTCCGGCATTTTATCTTAAGTATGTGGAGAAATTTCGGAATTCTTACTCAGTTACTATATTTTTTCTTAACTATTCTTTTTATTTTTCTTCGTTTTCTCGCATTGTCCCCCATATGGAACAGTGGATTTTCCAATTATAGTAATCACTTTTCATTGAAGAGGGGAAAACAAAAAAAAATCGCCTCTCTTTTGAAACATTAATGTCATTTCATTGTCCTCCTCGCTATTTAGCATTCAGCCATGTAACTCGTTTTTAACATTTGTGTACTTTGTGTGATTACGTATCACGTCATACAATTATTTCTAGCCATTTGTTCGTTAACAGTTTGGATACTGTAAAACAATTAAAGTGGTAATTTTTAATGAATTTTGTCTGCTGTATTCATTTTGTATTCTGGGGCAAATTGATGGCTTTCCCTTAAATTCCCGTTTAATGCCTAATTATTTTAAAATTAGAATATTTTTGGAATATCTAGCGCTGAAGCGAGAAAAAATGAAAACAGTAGATGATTATTTTTCAAATATTTCAGTTAAAATTGCAAGAGAGTGCACAGTGTGCTAATCAATTTCGAAAAGAAAAAGATTTTTCCCGTCTGTTTCTCTTGTTTTTGAGGTTTTCTCATTGTTTTTTTCATAAGTTATTAGGAAAAATGCAATCAGAGCGTTTCTAATCTTATCCCAATAAGATTACTTATATCTTTATTATTTTTTTAAACTCTTCGTCCTACTTTTTGATATTTTGTAATAGTGTAGTATTATAATGGTATTTTAATCTTAATTTTTATAGGAATTTCTAAGAGAGCACCTGTGAAAAATTAAAAATTTCCATCATCTATGAGACAGCTCGGTATGAATAACAATTCTGCCGCGTGATACACGTGATACATAGCGTGATACACCCGTGTAACACAAGTGCGGCACGCGTGTACAACTTGTTTGAATTCCCTTTATAGTCGAATTTGTGTTCAGAATGTGAAGAGTGTTTCGATATAGCTTTATTGGATCAGCTTTCGGCGCGTAGCGCCTGTACTTTTGTGGACAAAAATTGAAAGAAAAATTATGGAGGCGAAGGAAATAAAACGGTATAAACCGGAGATTAACAATAAGGATGAGCTAGTGGAGGCGCTAAAGCTTGATCTAGTAGACAGCAGGGGAGAAAGTGATATTCCCACCAAAAGTTGATTACAGTATCACACCCTATTAAACGCCAGCTGTAGTCCTAGAACGATCTCATAACTTGTCCTCTACCAGAGAGCTCAGTGGGTGGAAGCAATGTTACAACTTACTGTCCTGTCTCGTGTAGCATTATATTGTTTTCTATTAAGAGCGGATGAAGGCGCTACGCACCGAAAGCTAATGCAGTAAAGCTGTATCGAAGCACTCTTCACATTCTGAACGCAAACTCGACATCAAATGAGGCTTCGGGACAGCAGCATTCTCCAATCTCTTCATAGTGTCTAAGTGAGAAGCTCACATAGCACACTAATGCTGAACGTCATGATCGTTCATCTTATCCAGGGAAGTGTGGATAACCAGACGGCATAGGGTCATGGGAATTTTGAAAATTACCACTCATTTTTCGGGATGACGCTGATCTTCAGTTGTTTTCCATGGAATAAGAACAAGCGGATGACGTCCATACTTTTTTGCCGGCTTCCCAAGACTGAAAAGACAGAGATACTAGCGTCATCGCGTCACTATTCCCATATGTCACGAGCACTGCCTCATAAGAACGACGGCTGAGCTGCAGAGGGGTTTCTGGAACGGCTCTAATTTCGCCTGTCCATACGTCTCCTAACCCGGCCATTTTCTGGAAGAAAAAAAGCTTGAGGAGAAACCCGTTTCCACTGCAGGATATTCGTCTAATGAGCTAGGCTGTAAGTGCCTCGACGACAGTTTCACCATAAAAAAAACTCGAATCACTGCTATCTCATTAGCTAGGGCTACACAAACGCCGGCTGACATTTTGTCAGCCGGCATCGACACAAGTGCAGCACCTCTCGTCATCGTGTTCGGATGTTCACCCTCCGAAATGCCGCTGGGGACGCCTCTAAACGGCTCAATGTACTCGGGAAAAGTGGTTACTTCACAACTATTCCGTTTCACCTGCACTCGATTGGGTCGGTCCTGGTGTGTAGGTGGTGAACCACCGCCCACACTCATTTTCGATGATGTTACCCACAAAAGTACAGCTATTATTCAATACTAGGGGTGTATGAAGTTGTCTGGATGCATCCTCGCGATTGGCCAGGTAAACGTGTCGACACCTATGTTAACCATGGGTAGATTTCGGGGTGCTAACGATTTTATCATGGGTAATATCAATGTTGTATGCAACCCATGGTTCATCTTTTCTTTTCTCCCAATTTTCTGATTGTCTTGATCTTCTCTCCTCTTTTTTCAGACACGACTATGTAAAAAAAATCATATACATTAAAAAAATAACGATGATGAACGAAAATAAATGAAAATGGCGAAGCTCGTCACGTTAAAACAAATGAAAACAGGCCATATCTATCTATTACGTACTTGTATAATACATATTTATCTGTCTGCATGAGATATTTTTTGAAATCAAGTAAAAACAAAAAATAGAGAGAGAGAATACACTACTATTTTCTCAACCAATGATCCTGGAACATTTGTATTGTACAGTTGGGCTTTTTTTCGTATCTTTTCCTGCTTTGATGCTGCCTTAGCAAAAAAAACCAGTTGGCCTAGAAACTTCTCTCTTTCCATTTTTTTTTTGTTTGTAAACTTGGAGTGTGAACGCATCAGCAATGAAGTACATTTCCTAAACGAACCTAGAGCTTTACCATTTTTATGGAAATGTCCTCCAGGATGGTAAGGATTGCACGATTTCCACACAAAAATTGTATTTTTTTGGTGCATGGGCAGTTTTTCACCGTTTTGATTGTTACCTTTTTTTAGGAGAAACACCTTCCACAATAAAGTTACTTGTACCTCCTTTTATTTTTTTTCACTATGTAGCTGTAAGTTCTGTCGAAAAAATTTTTTCCATGAACTTTAGAGAATTTTACGCTTTACATAGAAAGAAGTTATGGAGACGAGAACAGAAAAAAGTGATTTATTGTTGTTCGGTACTGTTTGTCCCACAATTTTTCAGTACGGTAGCGCCTTTACTACGCAGTCGTCAACCAAACACCAAACACTACGCCTTTTTTTTATTTGTTCGGCCCACTTTTTGATGGTCAAGAAGTCGTCTGGCTTGATCAAGGAAGTTACTTCCTCCTTCGATGGAAGTTCACATCCCTGGGGGTGATGTAGAACAAGCTTCAACAGCAGCTAACACAATAATTCTGAGCTGATGCGCGTAAAATTGAAATGTTAGTTGTTCAGAGTGGTGAGTGCTCTACTAGAGGACCTGAGTACTTTAGCATCTTCCAGAAATATTTGAATTTTTTATTGTTTACATAGCAGAGGGCGAGATATTTCTGGATCTGGATGCATCATTGAGATTACCCTGGCTAAACATGTTGACGATCGTGTTTATGGTAGGTAAACGTTTACCCTGGGTAATCTCAATGCTGCTCTGCTTTCTGGCCCTGGACTGGAAATGGTCGGGTTTTCCCACACAAGCAGGAGGAAATGGTTCCAAACGTTTCTGGAGTAGGAACGTTTTCGTTGGAAATTTCCAGAAGTTTCAGGATACTTTTTTGGCCATTTGGGAATAACATAAACATCATCAACATTTTGAAAGATTTGGTTAATATTGTAGATTCCATGTCGGAAGGACTTGACCTGGACGCCTTTTCCCATTTCCTCTGTATAAAATAGTTTTTTTCTTGAATTTTTCCAATTCGCTCCAGTTCTAAATTGCAGCGATGACGTCACTGCTTTTCCAGAAATTTCTACGAAATCATTGGTTGGGTTCATTTATTAACGTTAACCGTTAAAACCTGTCCACACAGGTTAGGGAGCTGCTCGCACGCGCCACATCACCTGTTCAAACAGGTCTTGACGGGTAGCGAGAGGATCAAAGGAAAATGTGAACGATGCTGTGAATTTATGTAATGTGAGGATGCGCAGACGATCAGAGCCTCGTGGCAGAAGATGCGACTCGTGCAAGCGGGTCCATCTCACTGAAGTCTGCTGTATATCTACGATATTTGAGTGATTCGATTTGACCTTTCCTTTCTTCAATTTTATTTAAATGATTTCTTCGATTTTATGTAAATGCTAGCAAATGAGTCGGCTAGTAGCGAATTCAAGAGTGTATTTTTTGAAGTGGGCACTTTCTTGGCTGAAAAATATTCTGATAACTCTTGGTGGTTTGCCTATGAGCTCATAGATTTGTCTCTCTACACGTCCAAAACAGCGTGCTGAAACAAATAACTGGATAAGTAAACAAGTAACTCAGTAAATAAACAAACAAGCATGACTTGTTCAATCATGGCAATCTTTTTAATTTGACTTTCCATTTCTTATCATGAAAAAATGAAACAACCTTAGAGCCATATAAGTCCGCATTGGTGTTCCACTTCCTCATGAACTCACACCTCTCCTTGCAGGGGTCTCCTGTCAGGGATAATTACTCTGATCCCCTGTCAGGTATAATTACTCTATTTTCCATAAGGAATCACCGAATATGATATGGAGCATGTCCTTTGCCGCTCAGACATCGCCACCCTTTTGGTGGTGTTCAGCTCGCGAACAACTTCCTGCTTGGGGGGGGGGCCCCCCCCCCCGAACTGCTGGGCGTACAACGTCGAGCAATCGGCTCTCCATCCGGAGCCCATTCTTGTGTATTGCTGCTCCACTTTTGCCAGGGGCCATGAGAGACGCAATAATAACGGTTCCTCCGACTCTCCTCTGGATATTGTTTGTGAGGAGGTAGCTGAGGCGTAGTGGGCGATGGCGGTGAACAGGGCTGCTTCTGGATGTTGTTTTCCTCCGGCTAGCCTTCATTTCCTTGTAAGGAAATTGCATAACCGCGATGCTGTTTCGTTCGATATCTGTTATGGGGCAGCATCCAGGTTTTCGTGGATTTTTATGAGCTGGGTTTGCACTTTCAGGTAGGAAAAAATGCATTTGCTGATTAAACAGAGAAGAAAACGGGGGCATTAGATCCACGGTCAGCTGAGGAGTGCGAGATTTCTTCCTCCGTGCACCTTCAAATCCACAAATCTCACAAGTTTCTGGAAATTTCAAGAACTTCATCACAAAAATTTGAATTTTAATAGAATGGAGACTGATCAATGTTGTTGCCAATGCTTGGCCAATACGTGTAGCCAAAATTATGACTTTTTCATTGAATTTCAGAAATTTAAACTTGTAGACCCTACCAACCAAAACTTTTCAAATAATGAAAATTAAATTGTGGACAAACTTGAAAATTAGCTGCCACCTACAACTCTATTGGAAAGACCAATAAAAATTAAGTAAAAAGAAGTTTTTTCTTGAATTTTCTCAACATGAACGGCAAATAGTAATTTTTTGGGACATATTTTCCAGTTGACAACTTGACTGTGAAGGTGAAATTGACCACGCAGGCTTGGCGAGAACTGTTCCCCTTCCTCTGGGACCGCCTTTGTCCCAGTTCTTATGTCGAGAAAAAGGTGTCAGTTTCGTTCAAATTAAGTACACGACCAATCGCTTCCAGAAAAAAAATGAATGGTTATTAATGTTTCTGTTTAATTTTCAGTTTTTTGAGCGCACTCCTGATAGATTTATGTGGTAGTAGTTTCCGGGGACCAGTTCTCGTGTCAGGGGAACTGCCAGTTTTGATCGAATTGGGAATTAGACCAATTGCTTCTAGAGTGAGAATAAATTATTATTGAGATTTTTGTTCAATTTTCATTCTTTTATTATTACTATTTATTATTTATGCTCCTGTTAGATTTATAAGGTAGTAATTTTTGGGGACCAGTTCTCGTTTCGGAAGAAGTTGCCAGTTTTGATCGAATTAAGCATTGAATCAACTAATATTAAAGCAGTGGTCGTGTGAATTATTGAAATTACGCGAGGTAAAAGTGTTAGCACCACACAATGTCACTAGTCTTTACCATGGGCTTCAACAAGCTTACCCTGGGTAATCTCAATGTTGCATCCAAGCGCAGAGCAAGTAACAGATTGAGGTTAGGAATTTCCGCTATGATTCTTAATATTTTTATTCAATTTTCAATTTTTTGATCGCACTCCTTGTAGATTCATATATTATGTGCATTTTTACGTCATAATATTGCGCAATTTCGTGTATGCTACATTTCTGCTACATTTCACTGATTGCCCGAACTCAATTAGCCTAATACACTCGTGGGGGCGAACACACGACGTCATTTGCGTCGGCTGCAGACGACGTCGTCGCGCTCCAGAAGACGTCGGGCGTCGGACGCGGTGGACGTCGATGGACATCGATCCTTGTGTGCGCGGTTTGTTTTGCCGCGGCTCGGCTCTAACTCAGCATGGCTCATACGTCCATCCGCATATCACTCAAACTTGGAGCGGAATCGCTGACGGCATCGGGCAGAGCCGTCGTCTCGCGGCCAGTATTTCGCATAAACTTTCCTTTTAGTTCTTGGATTGCTTCGATAGGGCCGGCGTCTTATATAATATTCTGACCGTGTAATATTCCATCCATCTTGCGAAATCATCACAAAAGAGGAGGAAACCTAATCTATTAGGTGGAAAATATTAGGACGGATTGAGATTCCTGAAATTAATGCGCATTTGATGGGTCCCACGTGCTGGGTAGAATTTGTCCTGGGCAGAATATTACACGGGGAGAATATTATATGCCGCGTCCGGCTCCGAAACCGTGGAGCTACTGCTTTTGTTTCTGTGAAATTTTCCTGGTTCTGACGGAAACAACTTGGGAATATCCTGCTCCTAAAATATTTGTTCACAAACTTTTATTTGCATTTTGGGATTTTTTTGGATGAGTAGATCCTTTGAAGCTTTTTTTTTTATTTCAGATCTTATTCTCGATATTCTGAAAGCCAAATTTGGTTCAGAATGGAATTCCCTGCTATTGCTGGATTTCCAGATCTTTGCCATTCTTTTTTTATTGCAGAAACCTTATACCAAACCATTCAAACATGTATATCCTTTTATTTTTTTCTGAAATTTTCCAGTCCTAATAGCTTTAGGAACAACCTGGAAATATCCTGACAAATAAATGTAAAAAATAAATATAAATAAATATACTAGGAGCCTTAGGAAAACGCTAGAAGTGGAGCTGCTCAAGATATCTACCCAATTATGAATGACTTCAATAGATTTTGTTTCATTTTTTCAGTTCACTTCTATTTTTTAAGCCTCCTATTTCTTCTTGTCTACGATAATCGTACTTGAATCCGGAATACTGGGTTTTTTCCTTGCATGATACCGCTCACGTGAAAAAGTCGAGCAGATTTCGCTCTTTTTCTGTGTATTCTTGCCTTGGAAATTCATTTTAGCAAGCTGAACTCGTTTAGCAAGCAGAACTCGCTTATTCCTCAGATGAATTCTACCTGAATTTTAGCAGAATTCGCCTATTTCCTGGACAATTACGTGTATTTTTCTAAGGAATTGGCGAAATATTTGGAAGAAAAATAAGTGAAGCCAAATAGAAGGTGCGAAATCGGCTTGAAACCGCATTGATTCTGCTCGAGTTTTTCCATCTGAGTTGCATATATTCAAGAGTCAAACCTCTAGCAATCTGATGCCTCTTTAATTTGGTTTTTTTTCTTGAACGAAACTTTTTTGTTCGCTTTTGAAAGGATTCGCTCATGGACTTGAAGGATAAACATCCTTTTTGATAGAAAAACTTCTAATATTCTTTGAAATCCTAATAGAAAGACGAAACACAGCAGCCGTCCCTGGGTTTTCTCTGCAAATTGCTATTTCGCTCCATCCATTTCGCATTATTTCGCTCGTTGTGTTCCAATTGCCCATGAAAAGCGTAATTATGACATTAAAATTTAACGAAGCGTTGCATTTTTGCTCGCCAGCGGCTGCTCGTTGGCATTCTATTCACAGAATTTTCTTTCCTCTCCTGTTTTCTCGGAAAGATAGGGGGAGAATGGGGTTTTCAGGGAAATTTTCTGAGTTGTCTGCAAATCCAATGGGTTTGGTAGGAAAGGATAGAAAAGGAATTACCTGTTATTTGCTTATTTTCGTATGTATAACGTACTCTTAACTATTTATCACACCTTTTATGTAGAAAATCATCGTTAAAAGACTAGTTTTTTGTTTCCAAAAAATTCGCTTAGGGTTTTCCAGGACTTCTGGATAATATTTGATTCTTCTTGGAATTCTGTACTCGCTTACAAGCTCTTACCCAATATTCTATTCTTGTCCTCAAAGAAGTAAAATAAAAATATTTGTTTCCGAGGGGGAATTATTTCCTTTCGAACCTCTATTTTCCCTACAAAACCCTGCCCGAAGTCCGAGACCTCCGTGGACAGTTTCATTTCTGAGCTAGCAACAGCGCTGCACTTCCCAGACGGGTATAGATTACCTCGAAGTCTAGCGACCTGAGATCATGAACATGCATCATCATCGTGTTTACCCAGGGTAAACGAGTGGACACCCCTCAGTTCTACCCATCGTTAACACAAAATCAACATATTTACCCTGTGTGATCTCAATGATTCATCGAAGCCGTGGAGGTAAACTTCTTGACAAATGCCTATAAGGGGGTAAACTTCGCGGTTACGTGCGATTACCACGGGTGAACTCAGTGGTGGATGCCACCCTTCGCTAGGATGATTAAAAATTTCAGAAACTCGAGGTGTTTTTCGACTTCCCATTGTCTATGGCACTGTAATACATTTCCTTCGCGCTCTCTCTCCCTCTCTCTCTGTCTCTCTTCCTCTCGCTCTCTTTCTTTCTCTCCACTTATCCGTCTTTAATTCTCTCCTCTCTCTCTTCTCCCTCCCAAACTCCTCACTTTCTCCTCTCTTCTCTACCTGTTTCGGAGTGATTCCCTTGCTTTTTTCTTACTTCTTGCGCTCAATAACGAAACAAGGACAAAAAATCAATGGTAAGAGTTAAGTTCATGATAAAAACGCATTATTTTTGCAGTAAATGTGCATTATTTCTGCAACCATTTTTCTTCATAATTTTTCACGAGCTTCCCTTATTCGAAGCTTGACATTGTCTCTTATTGTTCGCTGGATAATCAGAATTAGCCTAGAAATTTCTGGAAACATGTGGCTTCGGCACAATTTTCTATCTTTGGAACAATGAGCAGACTTCGAATTCGTCGAGAAATGAGCGATTTCGATAGCGCGCACAATTGGCGAATGGGTAATTCTGAGACTAACGACATGTTCCACTAATTTTCTCGTGACTTTCTATTCTTGGATGGGTTTCCTTGGATTTTCCAGGAATTTTCCAGGAATTCTAGCATTTCGCATGTTCTGCTCTTTGAGGATCACTTAAGGGGACGCCTTCCCTCTACAGGCAGTGTCCGAAAGCCTGAAGCATCTATTTTTCTGGAACTCTTTCTCTTCTCCTCCTCAGCCCTGTTTAACTAACGCAATTGAGGCAATCGTGGCATTAAGTTGCTTTCGACTCGGCTCGCCTGACCTTTTCCCGGGACGCTGAATTGCCAAAGCAGCCACTTTCCCAGTCCACCAGCGGCAAAAAGCCAGCAGATTCACGCTTGACTGGTCAGCTGCCGCCATTCCGCACACCTTTTGCAGCTAACCAACCATCCGAGCACAGGTGGCGGCGGCTCACTCACCACCTTTGCTTCGGCTCTTTGGACCAGAAGCGGTCCATTGGCAGCCGGCAGCCGGTAATTTGGCGCTGCTCATCTTGTTGTCGACACCTAATTAGCAGTGTGTGAACTGACTACGCAACTGAATGTGTTATGAGTGTCTGTCGTCCACGTCGAATCGATCCACGTCGTCTGTGGCGTCGACGTCGACGGCGGATGCCTTCCGCGTCCGCTATTACCCGTTGGCCAGAACTTAGCGAAAATGAGGCTGAGACCGTATTTCACGGATTTCCGTCGCATTCCCCGCTCCTCCTTGACAGCTCGTCGTTACGGAATATTTAGGGGCACTTATGGACGCTGCTCATCCTTCCATTTATGTATAGCCTCCAGCTTATCCTCCGATAGCCCCTGTGGCCTTTTTTCACGCCTTCATTTAGGGAAATCCTGGATTTTGCGCCAGGTTCACGTCATGGAGCCATTAAAGCGCTGTAGTTCAACCACCACTGAGCCAGACGCCTTTTGAGTCTCGAGAATTCCGGATTCCTGATCCACAAACACATTTTCTGGCAGTGTGTGTGTTTGTGTTGCAGTCATTTCTCATATGCATGACATGCATTCAAAAGCGTCTCACGCGGGAAATATCATTAGAAAGGTGGAGAGTCCAGAGAAGGAGTGAGTGTCGACTTCAGAATACGCCTCGCATGGACGTCGCATGTTCTCACATGACTTTTTTCTGCCTAGGAATTTTTCAGGATGTCCTGGCTTTTCCAAAGCCTTTGAAAAATGATTTCTTAACAAATTCTCTGACTAAAGACAAAGAACGGGCCATATTCCAAGGAAAAGCATAAAATGCTCAAAAAAGCTTTATACTCAGAATTTTTGAATTGCTCCTGGTTGTTGTGGATCGATATTCGATTTCATGAAAGGTCCGCTCCAATAGGCGCTGCTCAGAACCCTAGAAATCCGCTTTGTTTGGCTTCGTAACTTTTTCTCACCCTGCTGCAATGATAATAATTATCATTTTCCAGTTTTTATCATTCATTGCCATTTCTATTTCACATCTTTATATCATTTTAGTTTCACTTTCACACGTAATTCAAGGGAAAAGCGAGGAAAATACTACATATGGTGGCGGAAATGAACCAAGAAAATTGAAACTTCAGCAAGATTTGCACATAATCCAGTGGAAACAACAAACCTACTTGATCTGGCTCTTTTCTTATGAATATGTGAAGCTTAAGGAAACAAGCATACTTGGAGCAGGGCTAAAAGGAAAGGAGAACAAAAGAACACTGTGTCCTTTTTGGACCTCATAGTATTTTTTTTTTGCGAAAATACTCTGGTATCGTGGAAGAAAGTACTCTTCCCATCCACCAAACAAGCGTTTTTTTTTTCGTTGAATCCAAAGATTTTTGAGGTCCCGTCTTTCTTTGTTGATAAGGCTGTTTCATCCCTAGTCGCAGACGAGGAGAGAAAAGGGGCAGAGGAATAAATGGTAAGAAAAACCAGGATTTCACTACCTAGAAGGCGAGGATGGCCGGATTTTTCAAAAATCTGGACACTCAGTAAACCATTCCATTCTTTTCGAATTCAAATTTATAAGAGCAAGTATTTGAAGAAGCAAGCGAATACAAAATTTTTGTTTATTTTATGAATTTGTTGAGGTCCGAATTTGGACAAATCTTCGCTGTATTACAAGGGTATATGCGGATGAAGTTATTCCACCTAAGTTTCAGTGTTCTGTTTTTTTTTGGTGCACCCTGAGTGTACGAATAAATAAATAAATAAATTGTCACCAGTTCCAGCATTTCCTGGATCTGAGCTGTCCGCCTTCTCCGCTTTTATATATGTAGATCAGAGGAGGTCTTTAAAAACAAATCTGCAAAGTGTCTGGATGCGCTTATTTTTTAGCAATAACGGAGAATCTTTTGAAATATTGTGATCCCAAAGATCCTTGGAAATCTTCAGCTATGATAAGTTGCTAGAGAAGCTCATATTTATGCAGAAAGGCAGATCGACTCGAATTGTACTTCCTTTGGACTACAAATTCTGCTAAAATTCTAATTTTCTTCGTTTGTTTTCGTTACCACATGCTATATTTTCACTTCTTCCGCAGCTAGCTTCCGATTTTGTTCAATAAAGCAGGAAGTCCAATAACTTCCTGGAAAGTATCAATAACTCGTTAGCAACAGGAGATTCCAGTGGTCGAGGCCCGTTCGCACGCACCGCAACCATCAGCTGCGTCACAGCGTCTCTACTTGTCTGCGCATCCACACATTTCATTGACACCACTATTCTCGTTCACGTCACATCCCGCTACTTCCTGCTCTAACATGTTCAAACAAGTGGTGAGGTGCGTGCGCGCGGGCCTTGGACAATGAACGGGTTTTTGTGCTTCGTCCACTTTATACCCTTTCCACCATTCTAGGACATCTATAATAGAAAATTTATCGAGTGCCGGAGTGCAACAATAGATTTGAAATTTTCGTGGATTGGTGCCCTTTGATGCCTTCCTGAACCTTACCGAGGCACGTACATAGTTATCCTTCCTTCCTTCCTCAAGAATGGTGTGTATTTTTAGAGCTTTCCCTGTTGTTTACATATTTACTAACTTATTTACTACGCTAAAAGGCATGACATTAATTCAACGGCAAATAGTAATATACATAGAGTTAAACATGGTGATTAACCAGGGGCTGCATGCATCATTGAGATTACCCAGGGTAAACACATTTGGACCACAGAATTCACTAATCATCGACAAGGGCTTCAACACGCTTACCCTGGGTAATCTCAATGGGGCATGTGACCTCAGGATTGCCTCTGGCGATGTCGAGGTTTCTGGAAATTTTCACCCAGCCCGTTTTTTCTTCCGGATTTTTTCGGACTTTTCGACGTTAGAAGCTTGTGTAAATTACTGAATTTCCAGGGTAAAAATCTGAATAATTTATACAGATCTCAACAGTTCCTTGTTTGTTAGTTCCATGACGAATTACTGACCTTTATTTTCCATTTGTCCTTCTCATAATCCATACCCTTCCTAAGTATTAGGGATAACATCCAAATACATAATAAAACAATCAACTACTTTGGTTTTTTCTGAGAAACCATGAATTTACCCAGTAATATGAACAATTTTTTACAACCACCCGACCAATTGCTTCATTATTTCAGAGAAATATCGCCGTTTGTCTTCGTTAATCCACTTCACTGGAGGAAAATTCCGGAAAAGGGCTTATTAGCTCGCTCACAAAGGGATGTTATGGCCACATGTGATCCCCTTGAGTTTTTCGTGTATTCGGAACAATGAAAGAATTCTCTGCCTTTGTCTAAAATTCATATGTGCTCGCATAACTAATCCTACCCCTATTGGTACTGGTCCTAATAAATTGGGTTTTTCCTCTTGGGTCAGGGAAAAACTTAATTTCCCATGGAAATAGTGCAGGATCCTCGATGTCCTCTATGCCATAGCATTTTTCCTCGGAAGCCTTTGATGAAATCCAGGGAAGGCCTCCGTGGCTGGGATTTAGTGTGTGGTTTCCTCCTGGATTGCAAAATATGGCAACATGGCAACATTGATCTATCCTCCAGACACCTGCCTTTTCCAGGGGGGGGGGGGTGTTTTCCCTGACTGATTTTTTTCACGCCACAGCCACCGATTGCCCTTGCTTTCTTCAACGGTTACTATGGAAAACATCGTGTTTTGAGCGACATGTTCAGCTCTTCTGGAGAGGGACGCGGTGAATGGAGCGCAGTGCTCGTTTTCTAATTGCCTCCCGCCAACACCACACCTCACCAAGGCTCATAAAATGAGCACGACTGCGCTGGTGCGGCTCATTTCCCATTTGTGACACCGCCGACTTTCAGCTCACGCTGCTAGATGTTGGTCATTTAAGCTGAGGTTGACGTATCCTAGCAACTGAGTCCTAAAAAAGACAGGAAAGCCCTGCCCTGCGCTTGGAAATCGCGGTGTGAACGGCTTTTGTCGCCGTTCCCTGCTCGCTTTAGTGTAAATGAAGTTCTTTCCTCGAATTTTTCTGCTGCAGATCCTAGAGGGTCTCTTCCTTCTATCTTAATCAGATCCATGTAACCACATCCCCTCCACAACCTGGAAATGACGTAAAGCTGCTCTAAATCCCGTCTTGACAATGATGTCAACATAAAAATCGCTCACCAATATTTTTGAAAGCCCGTTCATCCTCCTTTTGGCGGATATTTTCATCCATGCTGATACCAGGAGCTGAGTAATCTGCTCCAGCTGTGTTGGCGTAAACAGCCCGCTCGCTATAATTAGAATGGGAAAACGTAATTGTCTGCCGAAATTAAACCAGATATTGGTTCTATTTAGAAAAAGTGCCTTGCCCTCTTAGACGTGCTTGTTTACTACTTTGAGGAATGTGAACTTCTCAGCAAGGGGCAGGAGGGGAAGGCTGCTAGTATCAGGTTTAAATGAATGGTAAACGCGGAATTTTTTTTGCTCTTCCTCACCGATTCTCTGCTTATTTTTGAAAATGGATCATAAAGCAAAGAATGCCTGTTTTGGTACGCTTTCATCATATTTACAGGGCACATGCCTGCAAAAAGAACGGGTTGTGCTTGGAAAACAACCTGGAAGGAATTTGGGGTTTCCACAACACGAATTTTAAAAATGAGAAGTTTTCGAGCAGTTTTGACGGAGGGTAGGAGTTCGAAATGTTTTCGTGGATTTTTTTTCGGCCATTTTCTGTTGCTTCCTGAAAAAAAAGGACAGGAACGAAATTGCTCGCTTTCTTCAGGTTTTATCAGAGGCATTTCTGAGGTGATAACTAATTGGCTTGGGCTGATATAATTACGAGCAGATTTTTCTCTTATAAATTTTATTTTCTTTATAGCCTTCACAATCCCAACCAACAATTCTTTTTCGATTTCTTACCATACATACGTGTTTCCATGTTTCTCATACCAATATTCTGTGGCATCCGTTGAACTTGCAAAATAAGAAGTTCCGACCGGTTAGCAAACAGTCTTACCGTAATTTCCAAGTGTAAGATAAAATGTGGTCCACATCTAGCTGCATTGAAGGTAATCAACTAGGCTGTTAGATGCTATCAAACGTCGAGCCACCTACCAGTGCCGATTTTTACATTGCAGAGCGTGGTTTTCACCGATTGCGCCCTGATATTACGGTAAAATCTGCTGCTAACTGCCCTGAACTTTTCATCTTGTGGGAAATTTTCGGTTTCCAGGGTCAACTTCAGGAAATTTTCAACCTCAGTTTCCTCTAATTCGGGAAATTTTCGACCCGAATATCCAAAAATGACTAATAGAAGCTCTTTTTCAAATGAAAAGCCCGCTCCCCTTGGTGTACAAAATTACTTTTCGCGTCGAAAATTTCATTCGGACCCTCTAATGGGTTAAGACGAAGTAAAAACAAAATAATAGAACTTATTTAATTATTCATCCAAAACCAGATCCGAAGGATTCAAAACATCCAGATGCCTCTTTATCATTCCTAAAGGATTGTATCGCATGTTTTTTACTTGAAACGTTGAACTTATTTGAAATCCCATTTTCGAATTTCGAATAAATCGATAGATATCTGATGCATTATTCCATCCTAGCTATAGTTTTAATCCTGTACATGTTTAATTAACTCGCACTATGCGTTCTATGGGTACATAGATGCCGTTATTTGTCCTTTCTTTCCTGAATTTTTCGAGAGTTATTGGTCCAAAATGAGGATGAGGGCCTTTTTGAGAGTTTTTTATTATGTCTGGGAACCAGTAGAAAAAATTCCTACGTAAGCAATGACTGTTGGTTTTAATGTGAACGGCTCACGCTAGGTCTTTACATGATCCTCTAGTCACATGCTGCTTGCTTTTCCTTGAAATTTCTATTGACACAGCGAGAAAACTCAGGGAACCCAGAAACAGTGCTTTACTTCGCTATGCTTGGGTTCTGCATGGGATTCAGAAAATGGTGGGTTTTTCGTGGATTTTACACGGGATTTGCATTTCTTTTCCAATCTTCTAATGCTTTTCTGCAGGTGCGCAAGAAATTTCCCAGGGTAGATATCAGCATTTTTTTGAGCTGCTGAGCCAATTTATGGGTTAGACAGCCACCCACCCGCCCATCATCATGAGGCTCAGCGGCAGATTTTTTTTTTGCGGTGTGCTCATGTGAACAAATTCAATTTTCCCTTTGTTAACATGCAGTGAGCCGAGTCGCAGCGACGCCTACAGCCGTTCTGGATTCGATGCCAATAGTATTTCTCCACAGGTTTCCTTGAAAATTCTATTTTTCCAAGGATTTCTCGGACATTACCCAAGAAGGAGTAACGCAGCACTACTAAGCACCCCATAATGCCATATATGCGAATCCTCACGGAATTCCTAGTAGTTTTCCAGACGACTGGCGACATTTAATCCAGGCGGATCCAGTTTCCTGAGAGGTGGTCATCGAGGAAAAAATCCTGCTATACGACTGGTCCATGACTGCTCCAGAAGCCTTGCCTTGAAAAGGGCAGCTCGTGTGAATGCCCCGTATTTTTAGCAACAACTCGCCCCAAAAACATGGACTTTTCCAGAAGCAATTCGCTAATAGCAGAACAGCAAATTGGTTTGTAATTAAACGCAGCTCCTAGCCTGAACTCATTACAGCGCAACGAGCAAAAGTTCAGACGTGTGTGTGCCATTTATGGAGGGTGGTCTTCGGAGTATTTCGCTACTAGCCGAGCAGTTAGATTTCTGGTTTCGTGCTTGGCCCTTCCATTTAGAATAGAAAAAACAGCTATTATTGACTATTCGCCGCAATTCACTTGTTTTCTTGCCCTCTGGTCGCTTATAGCCGAACAAAGTCGGCTTTCAGGTCAGGCTTTCTTTGCGTTTACGGCCAAATTGTCATCATTTGCAGAAAAAAAGCACCGAGTCAGAATAGGCATAGGAAGTGTTGTCTGGCTGCATCGAACTACCCGGCTAACCCCAAAGTACATCGCAATTTTCGCATGTCCGTAAATCTTGTTAGGTCTGCAATTGCGTACCGCTGTTAATCACAGGCTGCCGGCTGAGATTCCTTCTGTAGTTGCTCGCCATCTCTCTTCCTGGGGGGGGAGGGGAGGGGGAAGTTTCTCACTTTTTTTCTGGAATTTTTTGTGTAAGCGGTCAGTTCTGGGCCAAGCGAGAACTGGTCCCCAATCTCTGTGGGCTCTGTAGGAAGGCTGCGTCTTCATTTCCCTCTGCAGCTGTTTTCATTCCAACTCTTCTTATTTTTTTGAAGTTTGTAGCGTAACCTGCACTTTATTTCCGTGAGAGCAGGCATTTCTTGCTCGAGAACAAATTTTTTTACCTTTTTGCTTGATTAGGGACCAGTTCTCGTCTACTTTTACTTCCCTCAAGCAGCAAAGATATCCGGACAAGTAACGACAATTTCCGCGCGGGACCAGTTACTTATTGCTCACGCCTAATAGGCCACAAAGTCTCGCGTGAGTGATATGGCCTACGGCGTAATGACAAGCGGTCAGTTTCTAGCTAGATGAGAACTGGTCCCCATTCTCTGTGGGCTCTATAGAAAGGCTGCGTCTTCATGTCTCTCTGCAGCGGTTTAGTTTTGATTTTACCATTTTTTCTGAAATTTATAGCGTATTGTGCGGGGCTTTCTCGTCGGATCAGGCCCTACCCAGACACAGTGGTTGAGGACCAGTTCTCGTCCTTTTTTACTTCCCTGGAGCATCCACGATATCCGGTGACGTAATCATGATTTCCGCTCGGGACCAAATAATCATCGCTCACACCCAATAGGCTTGAAAGTGCCGCGTGGGTGAAATGGCCGATGACGTAATTATAAAGAAAGGTCATAACTTATTGCGAATTATTGCTCTGCTAGTAGCGGATGACATCTGGCCTTGCCCCGGGTAAAAGATTGCGTGGATCATATCCCAGAATATCCAGAACTTTCTGGAGCTGATGCATGCTACAATGGCTGGGAAAAATGCTCTATTTACGGCTGGAGACTCGTCTGTGGGCCGCGCCGGCGCCTCTCCATTGGCGATATTTCATCGCTAATTGAGGGCGAACGTAAATAACAGATCATATTATGCCATTTGCCAGCATCGTATTCCGCATATGCACAACTCTCGCTCCTCCCGACGGCTGTTCAGCTCACCACTTTAGCCGAGGAGCTCTCAGCAAATGATACTGCTCCTAGGCTAATAATGAGCTGCACGTATTTGCGCCCAGCCGTTTTTCCCACAGCGCGTTTTATTTCCGTCCTACTGCCGTGGTCTCGTGATGTATCGTTTACTGCTTCCTTTATAGTTTCAACGATTTGTAAAAATGAGAAAAATCAGGAATTTCTAGGTGAAAATATCCTGAAAACATTAATTCTGTTCGTTTCGAGCGGACTTTTATGGTTATCCAGAAATCCGTGGAAGTAAAGAAAAATTAATTCTATAAGAAATGCACTTCTTTGAAATCTTTCACATAACAGTCCAGTTGCATCGTTAAAATTACCCTAGGTAAGCGTGTTGACGCCTGTGCTAAGGGCGGGTAAATTTGTGTTGTTAGCTCGTTTACCCTGGGTAACCTCAATGATACATGTGGCCCAAGATCGCTCTGAGCGAATTTCCACACCTCTTCCAGGAATTCTTCTTCTTCCTCTTCCAGACCCGGATGCATCGTTGAGATTACCCATGGTGAACATGCCAATGCACCCTAACTTACCCTTAACCTGACACCTCCCAACATTTTTACCCATGCATGACGTAATCTTTACTCAGCTGCTGCCAATGTCTATGAGATTTTCTATATTTCCAATAGTGTATCTGGACCAGTGTGATTTTATGTAATAATTCTACATCAATGAAAAGATCATCCTTCTACTATTCTTTGACTTCTGGATAAATTATTTCTATTTCAAATTATATTTGGTTATTTATTTATTTCCGGCTAACCGTTAGAAATCCCGTGAATGTGAGCATAAATCGCGAGATTCGGCGAGTTTCCGGCTAAGCTCCGGAGAAATCGTGGGTTCTCAAAACCATCGACGACGATGGCTTAGAAGTTGGGTTAGAGTCTGGGTAAACTATGTGCCTTTCCACAGAATTCTGGATGAAACTCGCTCGTTGCCGCTTTTTTCTGGAATTAAGCTAAAGAATAGAGATGCAGTTCGGACAACAGAGAAGTAGCTTTTACTTACAAGTTTCCGTTCACCTCCGAATTTTTCTGGGGAAATGCAACCAGGACGCTAATTTTTCCACAATTTTCGGGGATTTTCAGCACCAAATGCGATCTATGACTAGAGAAAGACCTCATATAAGCGACAAACCCCTTGGAATGCACCTAAAGGCCTTTTCCAGTTGTTATATGGTGCAAAAGAGAGAAGAGAGGAGCAAAACAAGCAAAACTTCCAAAAATAAACGTCAACTCTGTTAATTTCCTGCCCCATCCACTAGAATATCCTGTTCTTCGGGCTTTTGACATTTGCCAGCAGCGAGATGGAATTATTCCACTTTTATAGCTATAATTATACTCCCAAGTTGCATCCGCTTGACCCTTCTGCACATCTGACAATTCAGCTCCTAGCAGAGAAGATAACTCCAGAGATTTTTTTGTTCCGAAACATTTTAGTTAGTAGTGTTCTCAAATGTCCGATATTACGTCTTTGGTGCGAGTAGCTCTCAGTTTCTAGGCTATTCCATGAAAAATTGGAATTTTTAGAATGAAATATCTAGAATGAAATACCTGAAATACCATAACATCTTCAATTTGCTATTCAAGTCATTTGAGAAATGCTCAAAAACCGTGATCCCCTAAGCCATTGCTGCAAAATGATTCTTTTCTGGAGGTTCAGGGAACATTATCCGTAATTTTTACCACCCAGGAGGTTCCCCAGGAGGTCCAGAAAACTCCCGAAAAATCCAAACCTCTCGATCCTTTCCAAAAACATTAATCACTGGATTTGACAGTAGTCGCAAAAACCTAATCCGCATGCAAATCTCCCATGTTTGTTGGGTGGTGGATGCGGGATGAGCGATAAAAAGGGATACGATGTGAGCCAGGTAAACAAAATGTTTACAGCGTTGGATTTTCGACGAATTATCGTCTATTCAACGATTCATAGTGGCCTGAAAGCGATGAAACTACAGCGTTATAGCAGAGATGAACGTTATTCCTGAGTTTTTTCTTCTTTTCCTGTAGATATTGTCACAATATCATTATATGAATATTTAGTGTTTTTTTTAAATTGTACTAACACATATTCTTGCTGTGGCAGCATTTTTCGTTAAATCGTCGCGTTTTTTGGCGTTCCCCAGAAGGAAAAGTTTACTATACCTCTGCTAGGTGTTGATTACTTGTTTATTGCACATGCGATTTTTTTCAATTTTTCCAGAGAAAAAAAAGAAAGAACACGTGAACTAAAGACGAATCGGTGTAAATTTCCCGTCTGGTCTATTTTCTCCCTGACATACATCGTCCTTTTTTTTGCTTGATCGTCCATCCTTCTTCATCCAGAAAATGAATCCTACACTATTGTTTTGAGACTGCCCTTCCTTACATTTGTTTATAAATTAGTAACACAATTAGTTACAAATATCTATGTTGTTATTAATAATTTATCAATTAAAATTAGTATTATTAGTAATTTCATCGTTCCATCTAGGTCCACGGAGTGGCGGAGTTGCCACTTTTTTCCCACGACCCTCTGGCTAACAACTCTTGCGTGGAGCACTGCAGCCTGTCGAACTTCTGGGTGCTTGCGATTTATTTTTTTATTTTCTTATTTATTTATTTATTTATTTATTTATTCATGCGCAAGGTGTGGAAGACAATCCGAGGCATAGAACTAAAACAAACGAAAAACCACCATATAGTCGGAAGTAAGTAAGAATAGAAGGAGCGATGGAGTGTTTGACCGAGTGAAAGGGGCAGGGACTAGCCACAGCTGGCTTTTTTCTTGAATTTTCTCAATTTTTAGCACTTTGAAGGTCTGTCTGCAATCTGTTCCATTAAAAAACCTCATTTGCATAGTGTTTTTGCTGTATTTTTGCTGGAGATTGCGTCAATCCAGAAATCCTGGTTACAAAACTTTTTGAACGTCGTGCTCGATGCAGACAAACCCTAATTCCATTGCCCTCTTTAAAAATCCGCCAATTTCGCTCGACTAACAGCGTCAGCGTCGCGTCACAGTGTCAGATTTCATAGTTCTCCCCCCGCCGCCGCCGTGATGGTGCTCATTTGCGTCTCGCATCCTCGTGCCAGCAGCTCATTAGCATTTCTGAGCTGCAGGGAATATTCTGGAAGAATTCCAGGGAACCGCCAGCCGAGCACTCGTCGAGCACCTGCGGTCAACGCGCAAGTCGTGCTTTATTTGCGGTAACACGTACATGATAATGCGCCTGAGGGAATGAATGTAGGATCGATACTGAGGCACTCAGTGCTCAGGCGCCCGCCACAGCCCCGTCGGGCTTCCAACGTCGTCGGCGGCGACGACGCGCAGCGACAACACGCCAACACACTTACCCTACCCCGCTACCCTACCCTACCCACGCCTAAATGTCGCTGCTAAGGCACCTTAGCAGCATTGTGCTCGACGATGATACGGAAGGTACGTGATTATGGGGGATTTCTGGATGTTGTTCTAGCCTATAACTCGGTGTCATACTCTCATCTTGGCTAATGGCCAAGCATCACGCGCTAAGGTGCTTTACGGGGATGAATTATCCCCAAATGAGCCTATCCATGGAAAATGGGAATTATGTATATTAGTGGGGCTGGCAGGGATATCGCCGCGTTTTTTCGCAGCGATTCGCATCCGCCTGATGGAATACTAAATGCGAATCGCCGCGATTCTCCCCCCACCTCCCACTATGTTTCACCACCTTAATGCAGATTCTCTCACAGCACAGAAAAACAACTACATCTTGAATTTCACCTCTCGTCCTTGTGGCCTTGTGGCTCGCATTCCTCATTATGTACCCCCTCCAGGACCTACTACCGAGCTTACAGCCCATATTTCACCACTATTCATGCAGATCTGCGTCAGGACTGCTCAATGACGACGTCGATCAGACGCCGTCGGCACGTGCCATCGCCATGACGCGAATGTCAGCGCGCCGCGGCGTGGTTAAGCTCCAAATTAGTTTGGGATTTCGAGCGCTAAGACAGCGCTTGACGAAACGCAAAAATTAAGCCATCGTCTCGTAATGGAGACGCGTGGCGCTGCTATGAAATAATCCGGATGTTAGCTCGCCTGGTTCTCTTGGTGATCCGTGAATTTTTTGCATACGACCGAGATTTGATGAGAATAGAAGTGGCGGACGCAGGAATGTCAGGGTAAGGGGGTTTAACACGCCATTTCGAGGATCATCACAGCTGGGAACTTCAGAAAAAGTATTGAAAGACTAAATTTGAATTCAAATGTTTTAAATTAAGTGTTATAGCATCATTATAAAGGAAAAGATTTGAAAAAAGCTAATATGGACTTTTTCAAGTTTTTTTTTTAAACTGAAGTGCGTATCCTTAAGTTTTTTTCAATGAAGTACGTATTCTGAAGCCTCCCCTCCCATTCCGCCTCCTATGGGAGCTCGACACTGCAGCATAGGTTTACCGACCATTTAGATCACCTTGAATCTTCGGGTATACCGAGCGGACTCCAGAAATCCCTCCATTTTTCCCTCTTGTGGTCCCGTCGATCTATCCGGACACGAAGCGTTTTGTATCTTTCCTTGAAGGACTCTGACATTGCTGGAATTAACATACCTCCATCCTTCAAGGAAGCATGGACCATTTTTCCCCGGAATTTTACTTTAGTGTTAGGATTCGTCACGATTTCTGGATCCTTTAGAAAGAAGGTGTAGGCTTCGTTTTCGAATTTTCCAACGGAATATTTCCATGTTTCAAAAATTACTCTAGAGTTTCTGGAATTAACCAGCAATCCTACCTTGACAGTGATTCTTTCGGCATTGTCTCCTCCGTCAGGAATAGGGACTTAAGCAGCATCAAAAAAATGCTCAAAAAATCCTTTGAAAAACATAAATTCTCTGAAAGTAAATAGTACCACACCAAACTTAAGACCATCCATTACAAAAAAAATTGTGGTAACCACTTAAACCCTCTATAGGAATTGTTATGGATCCTTTAAGATAAGAACCTATGCCTTTTTTTCGTGCATTTACTTGATAATTCCACAATTAGTTATTCATTTAATACATACATATTATTTGCTTAATAAAGTGTATTTTAGTATATTATACGTAGTATAGGGTGGTATGATGTAACATTAGCATTATATAGTTACTAGGAATCATATAGTTAATATCACTGTTAATTTAATGTAGCTAATATTCTAGTAAGAAAGAACACTATGTTAGAAAGACTGATTTCTTCTTCTTTCTTTCTATTTTTTTTTGCGGAAAAAGTTCCCATTATACCACGAAAATAAGAACCACCTTGTCCCGCTTCATTTTCCTGGGCATATTTTTACTCCATCGAATTCTTATGAGATTTTAGAGCTATGAGGCTATTCCTACTTTTCCACTGAATATTTATATTTTCACTATCCGCGCTCAAATGTGGAATTTTTCGCTCGACTGAGCTGCACACGTCAACCAACGCAAACAGCGAAGCTGGCTTTTCTGCAGATGGCTAGCACATTAGATTTTTTCCAGGAGACCGCTTTCAAGTCAAGTGAGGGGTTGTCCAGCAGCTCAGGGAAATTTATTGCTTTTTTTTTCGGTGAAGAGCACAGTGTCTGCGAGGGCAGACACTATAATTTGATATTTGGGCTGACGAAAATTCATTTAGCCGCTTTTGCAGAAGAGGAAAAGGGCATTTAATTAGAGTGATGCCGTATTTATTCCTTGTTTCTTGAACATTTCTCTGGGCCCTTTTCGAGGATTTTTTTTCGTCAAATTGTAGCATATTGGCTATAAAAATGATTGTATTTCATGGCAGAGATAACTACTTTAGACAGTGATTCGCAAGAAAATTCTTTCCTTTATTTTTTTTCATCTTCCCTTCAAGATTTGAATTTTCTCTGCAAAAATTCCATAGATTCTAATAAATTTATGATATTTCTCACAAAAGAATCCATAACAGTGGTGTGAACTACTTACAAGGGAAGTGCAACAGGCCAGACTCGCAAATCGGAATGAAACCTATCTGGCTTGAATCTTTGTTCAAGCCAGATAGGTTTCATTGGAGAGGGTGTTACAGTGTATATTTCATTATTGCCCTCGATTCCAAAAAAACAAAAATCCCACCACAGTACCATATGCGCTGCAGCACTCGTCCGTCAGCGACGATGTGGCCGAGTGGGGAGGATGCTGCACTGTCAGCTCGAGAGTTTGAACCCCGTCATGCGCACCTACCTGTTTTGCTCTCTCATTTTTTTATTCCCCCTGTGTTGTTGAAATCAAATTTAAAAGGTTAGAAGATAATACTTATCCTTACTGACGCACTAGGCACGGAATAACTACGTTATATAAAACCTGCTTTTCTCCCTCGATTAGCTATAAAGTAGCAGTCACTTTTCACGACTGTAACTCAAAATCTTTCCCACTCGGTTCATAATGTTCGAACCTTCACGCGTCGTGGCCCTTTTGTTGGCTCGGTTTGGTCCGGGTGATGGCAACTGTGCAACTCGTGATGAGCGGAAGTTGGCCGAAGCATTTGGAAGGATTCTTCTTGAGGCTGCTCACTGCGATTTCAATAACATAGGAGGAATAAAAAACAAAAATGCAAAACGAGTGTCAATGACGGGATCCAAACCCTCGACCTCCTGCCTATCAGTCCGCATCCTCTCCACTCGGCCACCTCGTCGCTGACGGACTAGTGCTGCAACGCATATAGTACTGTGGTGGGATTTTTGTTTTTTGAAGCCGAGGGCAGTAACAAAATATATACTGCAACACCCTCTCCAACAAAGATTCAAGCCAGATAGGTTTCATCCCGATTTTCGAATATGGCCTCTTGCACTTCCCTTGTTAGGATAACACGTGCTATATTATATGATTAAATAAGTAGATGAAAAGATAGATAAACATATATAATTAAAGTAACAAATATTATATATAATCCGCTCCTTTTCTGTTTCGCTCTTTCTGCTTCATACTGCGTAAATTAATGAATTTTCCAGGAACTCTACTTTGAATTCGCTCCTTTTTTTTATTTTTCCAAAGAAACATGTACTACTTCGCTCTATTTCAACAGTTTTTGTCTTTCTACAGAGCGTTTTCTCCTCATCTTAGGGATGACTGAATTTTAAAGGATTTTTTTCTGGATTTTAATCTGATTACCCGAGAAATTTTTGAATCGGCCGGTGATTAGCAATATTTCCTTCGAAGTCCTATGGAATCAGTCACATGCACACTTGTTTTGGAACTGTCTACGACACGCACAGCGCATGCCGTTCATGGGAAGGTTTCGATTCGCCATAGAAACGGCCACGAGAACGAGAGAGATGACGCGCTGCAGTCGCAATTAATGCCGGTGTCTGTGTCGCAGATGTCTTCCCTCGGAATTTCAGTGATTGACCGGTTTTTTTCTGGATGGCAAGGCTCTTGGGCAGTTTGGACAGGGTTTCCAAGTGTTTAAAAGTATTATCTTCACTGCATGGGCAAAAAAAAATTACAAAAATTCAAAGTGACGTCTGTGAAAAAAAATTTTCAGAAGCATGTTCATACTACAGCCTTCTCAAAAACGACAATAGTTGAGTGTTCTCCGATTTGACCTGCTTCTCTCGTCGCCACCCTCTCTAAATGCTGTGCACTTTCCTGCGTTCTTTATCTCTCTATCGCTTCTCCTACTCTCATCCCTAATGGAACAGACTGTAGCAGAATACTTATTTATTTTGTTCATATTATTATTTAAACATTACTTATTGGTTATTTTGAGCGGATCGCACACTTTTTTGTTCTCATAATCCATGGAAAACACCTTAAAAATTCATTGATTGAGGCTCTCTCGCACATATTACACATGCAACACAACGCGACGCTCTAGTTGTCTGCGCATCCACACTTTCCATTGATATCTAAGTTCTCATTCTTGTTTGATCCTTCCCCTCCCCCCTTTACTGCCTGTTCTGACCTGTCCAGACAGGTGGTGAGACAGCGACTGTATATTTTGACTTTATTCCGTAGCTCTAGCCAACTTTACCCAGGCTCTTTCTCTTTTCTTTTTCTGCCATGTAGCGTTGTTTTAGTCCATTTTTCTTGAAATTTTTTCACCCATTTTTACTTTTTTGTCGTCAATAGGAATATCTCTATATCGTTGAGTAGCGAAACTATGTATAGAGTCGCAAAGGTTTCTCAATGGCTGTCTGATTTTTATTCCTTTTTTTTTGAGAAGTTGCTCTTGATTTGTAAGGTGGCTTGGATTTCTTGGGTAAAATTGGTTCAAGTTTTCTAATTTTCAATTTTTGAAACATCATTTTAGTGTTATCACGAGATTTTTATTATTTCCTATTTTCACATAACGCTCTGAAGATCCTCAGGATCTCTATGAACCACCACTACATAAATCCTGAAATTTATGAGAGTGCCCCACCCCCTCCCCGAGCTGCACTATTCTAATAAATAGATAAATAAATAGATAAATAAATAGATAAATAAATAAATAGATAGATAAGTAAATGAATAAATGAATAAATAAATAAATATGTGTATAAGGGAGCGAGGCAGATAAATAGACGACACTCCTTTAGCAGGTTTCTTTAGTCTTTGTAGTACAGAATTTTTCAGGGTTATTGTTAATTTTATCGATGACATATCTTTTTATTTACTAGAAGAAGACATAAAAGTTGTTATTTTGCTAGGAAGTTAACATGGCTTCCTTGCAGTCTAACCATGGAGATCAGCTGACTCCAGTCGTCAGCTGAGCGCATCTCAGCAGATTTGCAGCGACTTAATCCCCCAGCATCAAAACATCGTAGGATAAAATCCTCAGCACATCACATATCAACATATTTATGTCTCGTCTGCAATCGTCAATATTTGATTCGAATTTCGAATATTCGCGTGAAAATTCTGGAAATCGTGAAATTTCCCGAATGCAACGTCAGATGGGATGGTTCTGTTTTGCTTATTCATTTCACATGGAAAAAGTAAAGTAAAAACCATTTCCATAAAAGGACACAATGTCGCAATTTACATGCTACCATTAAGTTCAAGTGACGTTGTGACTATTTTCATAGCGAGTGACGTATTCAAGTGCATCTCCATGCACTCTACCGTGACGCCCACCCTCAATGCCTTTAGACAAGATTAAATTTCTCCTAAACTGGTTAGCTGGTTTTGTTTTAACCATCTGCTTCTGGATTTTTCCATGCTCATGGGTATATACCCTTTATTACGTGGAACAACTGCAGATATCGTAAATTTCCTTGTAAAAAAACTTCAACTCGATGGTGTAGTCGTGGATTTTTCCGCAATTTGCTATGATTTCTCGGCAAGGTTACTTCCAACGGGATTGCGTAAGGAAATCATGTTTATGTGAATTCTTTTATTTTTCTCTTTTATTTCCTTTAGTTTCTTTGCTACCTTTGAACTAGAGGTTTTTCTTTCGTATGCTTTAACTTTATTTGGTTCCCCTCTTTGCTGAGCCTCTGTGGTGCACATTAGCTTATATTCGAATGAATAAATGAGTAAATAACTAAGTAAATAACTAAAACTGTAGGGTAAGGTCTAGGGTTTAATAACCCGACCTCTTTAGTGCCGCTTTTTCTGGTATGGAAGCCAGCTTCGATTTGATGAAGTCAACTTTCATGCAACAGGAGACTATGCTGGGGTCGAATGCATCATTGGGATAACCCAGGGTAAACACGCTAGCAACACACAGCTTTACTCAACATTAACAGTGGGGTTAACACAATTACCCTAGGTAATCTCAATGGTACATCCAGACAGTGGAAAATTACCGTAATCTGCTTGATTTTGCTTTTAAATTTGGTTTTTTTTCCTTTTTTATCATCAGATTCTGATTTTCAAGACGTATGAACGCTGTCAATTCATATCGATTCACTTTTGGTTCCTTTGCGTCCACCGCCCCGCAACCGCAACGCAAGGAGGTGCTCCAGCGTTGGAATCCTGGTTAACACGTTTTACAGGTTGTTTTATGACTGTTCACAAGTGAAGACGGAGAAGGAGTACTAGGAGAAATTGAATAGTATTTAAATAGTAAGTAATAACTAGTAATTGAATAGTAAGTATGTTAGGACAAGTTAAATAGTACTTAACCAGTGAGTACATAGTAAATTGTACGAAACGAAAGTCAGACTTTTTGTTTTTTTGGTAAGATGATAAACTACCATTTATCGATTGAAACGCAAGTGTTACGTGTTAGAACATGTTAAAACCAGTGAGTCAGCATAGCGAAACCGCGTCGCCGGGATGTTGCGTTGCGGTTGCGGCGCGTTTATGGCGAAGAAGTCAAAACTAAGCCGGAATGAGTAAGATTGTTCAAAGATCTCATTGAAGCCTGTGTTCTTTGAGCTAAAGAACCTCCGAAATCCATACAAGCACCGATTCCTCGACGACACTTGAGAATTCCTGAAGAGTTCCTGGACTTCCTGCTTGAGGCGTGCTGAGTTTTCCTCAAAACAGCAGTGTTCTACTCGCTCTTACTCGACTCGCCTCACATATTTGTTCCGTCGCAAGCATCTATTATTTATTATGTGCGATTTCTCTTCGCGAGAAACCCCCTGCGGATGTCCCCGTGATCGCTTTCACGCGGGCCGTCCGCTCCAGTGCCTCTCTGGAATTTCCTTGTCATCGTCGATCCCGATAACTTGCTTCTTCAGAATTGCAAACGCTACTACATGAAGAGAAACCCTGAATCTACCTGAGCACAGTTGAGTAGTTGAGTTTCTAAAACTAAGCCATAAGCCATAAGGCCTCAGCGGTTTTAAGGGCTCTGATGGAATGAAAAGTCTTGGAAAACTGCCAGATTTGCTGTGGATCTACGAAATTCTGCACTGTTTCCATTTCAGATCTTATGAACGACTGGGAAATTGGCGGAACGCAGAACAAATGGGTTTGCCCCAGTGATCGACATCTGCACCTCAGAGCACAGTGAGTTTGTTTACGGGGGTTTTTCACGTAGCTCTTGGATTTGCTGGATCTTTTCCGGATAATACGCTTTGTGCTGTCTTGCCTTTATCCACAGCAGACAACATACTTCCGCGTCACGTCTGTTGTTGTTGTTGTTGTCGGATTAGGCTCTGCTGGCACAATGAAAACTTCGAGACCATTGATGGTCATTGACGCTTGTTGGAATAGACCTATACAATGCAAAATAACCCTTCAGATGATTGTTGTTTGGTCTGAGCATAGATGGAAAATCGGGTTTCGGCTCTCACTTGAGCGATTTCTGAGAGTTCATATCAAATCCAAGGTATAGTCCGGTGGCGGTCAAGACGTACGCCCCGACGCGACCGTGCCGCACGCATAAGCCTTCCAAGTTCAGGTTGTTTCTTCAAATTTGACGCACTAAATGACATCGGTGTCCACCTCCTCACAGTTTGTGGGGTCCGAACACTCATCTGTCCCACTCAAGCTTAGGAAAGTTGTCCATATCCACGCAGAATTGCTCGTACCCTAGAAGGCTGCAGCCGCGGCGCGCACATGAATCGACCAATCACAGACCAGCAGCGTACCTCTTGTCACGAAGCCTTGTGTACATAAGTACATAGGCCATTTTCAACGCTGTTTCCGAAATTCCAAGGAAAAATGTCCGAATTGCCCTAGTTTTCCCTGTAATAAAAATAATCTGCAGTTGTCCGAACCCCGCAAATGCTTTGGATAATTGCCATACTTCCAAGTTAATTTGCCAGGATTTTCTTTCTCAAAACTCTCCTGCGTTTCCCTGCGTTTTTGAAATACTCATTCGTTGTTAATCTTACATTTAAGAATGTCATATGTTGCAGGTCAAATGTAGAAAAAATAGAAATTCGAGAGAATGCAAGGATATCGTGAAAAATATTTATTACTAGTTGCCATCCTCACCTGAAGCTTACAAAATCAATAAATTGATTGTACAACTTATTGCTCATCTCTGAAAAAGCCTGCTTTAATTCAGCTTTTGAAAAATCAAATTTCTAATTTTGATAAACTATGTTTTTCCCCATTGCTGATTTTCCTTACTCGTTTTGCTCACTTTTACTGTGAAGGAAAATTCACGGCACACCCTTTGCACCACGATTCCCAGTCTTATTCTTTTGTTTTTATCAATTTTCAAGCGAAAACCCTACCTCTCAATATCTTTTCTTTTCGCAACTGTGAGACGAATTTTTTTGACATCCCTATGAGGCAAACGAGTGTTCCAAGTTTCTAATGTTTACCTGGGTGGAAGGAGGGGTTACAGTGAAAATCTAGTCCTTTTATATCCGAAAATGCGTCAAACTTACCATTGAACCTCTCTTCCACAAAATTTCTTCCAAGTGAATAAGCTGCTCTTTTTAGCTGACTTATCTCCGGAAACTGTCCAGGATTCTCCTTTTTTGATGACAGCGTGGATTTATTCACGCCTTAGTGATTTTTAGATGTTTCAGAATTATTTTAGAGCATTGTTTGGAAACCGTTATTGGGATAGAATTCTTCCAGTGCGGCCTTATTCGGCTTAAAATTGATTACATAAAAAATCCGCTTCAGGTTAAAATCAGGATGGTCAGTGCGTACAGCGACAGCCCGGTCGCCGACCAATTCCAAAGGCAACTCTGGAATCACAGAAGCCGAACAGGAACACATTAGGCAGGTGAGCGCCAGAAGACGTCGTGTTTTTCTGTACTTATGCGTCAGTTTTTATGGCATTTCACCCTACGTTTCGATGTGACGAGGTTTTTCTGCATTTGCGTACGAGACAAACTGTAAAGAGGATTTTTGAGACTTGTGGATTTGCACTTGATTTGCATCACTGTTATTTCACATGCCCTTCGTTAGTGCAACACCTGACGGGACCCGTATGAAAATTTGCAATTAGTGACGTCTTCTTTGGCGGATTTCATGGATGTCATTGAATATCGTCGCTATTTCCAAGCAGCTAGCGCTTCTTTTGTCCTTGTTACTCTACTAGAAATGCCCTTAGTAAATGAGTCGTCTTAGTCGTCGGCGACGGAGGAGGGGGAGAGGGGGGGAGGGTTGGGGTTGAATCCTGGTAAAAAAATAAAATTGAAGGACAAGGAATAAATGGGAGGTAAAACCTTCTAGTATAGAAGAACGTAAATACATTTAACGATTAATGTTGCCGTTTATGGAATATTTCAGAACCTGCCTTTGTCCTCTACACTGGGGCATTGCAGGACGGTTTACACTAGTCTGAGATAAGCACATCACTCTACTGAGGCGTTAGGCTGAGACGGACGCACGCACGCAGGGCTCACGTCAGCACTCGATGCGACCGAGCTACTCACAGCAGTCACACGAGCTCTTCATGGCCGTTGCACCTAATGAAATGAGCTAATCCGGGAAGTCTTTGGTTGACCTTTGCGTAATCTCGGACGGACGGACGCATTGCGTTAAGGGCCTTAATAGGAAGCTATGCAGTATCTGCACAAATCCTGTACACTAGGAGCTTGGTTGACGGTTTACAGTAGTCTGACATGAATACGGCACTTTACTGAGGCGTAAGCCTGAACGGACGCACGCACGCGTGGCCTACGTCAGCACTTGATGCGTCCGAGCTACTCATACCAGTCGCATGAGCTTTCCAAAATTACCATGGCCTCAGCACCCAATAAAATGAGCTGTTCCTGGGAAAAACTTTTTTTTGACTGACCTTTGCGTAATCTCAGACGGACGCACGCACCCACCATGGTTTGCGATATGTCCGCAAATGCAGAAGAAGCCAGGAACCTTGCGGAATTTTCCCTGTAGTACTCCTGATTTTTAATCTTTCAGGTCTTAGCAAAGGCCGAAGCAAGTCGACTGAAAGAGCAACAGCGGTTAGGGTAAGTTTTTTTTTTAAAGGATTAAGATTTTTGAAATCTTCTTAAGGCGTATGATAGCATATTTTGGGTGTGTTTACACAAAAATGGTGGCTCTTGCAATCATTTTGTCTTTCTCAGGAGGAAAAACCTAAAAAATCCAATTTTTCGAAAAATATGCCCAGTAAGAAATTCTAGTTCGTCGTGTTTTCTTCACATCCACAAAGCGTCCAATTTTGCTGCTACTGCTAGTTTGATTTTCCTGTTTTCCCTATCTAATTTTCTCTCTAAACCTTCTTTAAATTCGTTATCTCTCACAAATTCTTTTTGGCTTTGTCACGGACAACTAACACAACCATCCACATCCCAGATTCTTCCCCGGAACAATGGCCTTTTGTCCCTTGGAATGCCTTAGTACACCTGGTGCATTCATCTGAGTACTCATAACGTAGGCTCCTCATCCATAAAAGGTACACAATGCTGACGTGAGGAGCCCCGTAGCCCACGTCCAGCTCTTCAGATTCTCCGAACGAAAACTGTGGATGTCGTCAGAAATCAGCGCTGACATGTTGTTGTCCTTTCGAGTCTAATTGACATCAGTGGCCCGTGGGGCAAAGCGACAAGCGCCCGGCGACATCCGACATCTTCAGCACCGCTCTGCAATCCATTAAGTGTCCTTACCACCCAACTGGTGCTTTTTCCGAGAGCCCCAAGTGGGCCTCGTCGCCCACTCGCTGTTGCGCTGGCGCCCTTTGTTGCTTTGTTCGGGCTTACTCTACGAGAAAACTCGTTAGGGCGTTGTTTTCAGCTGTGCATTAGCGACTGTAGCTCACTCTTCCCGGATTATTTCTGCTCTGATTCCAGAAAAATGGTCGATCGGCTCGAAAAGATGCGACGTCGAGCCACTGGCAACGGTGTGACACACTGTCTGCTCTGTCACACTGAGTTTGGGCTGTTGGCGTCGAAAAGCTACGCTGCGATGTGCGTCGACTGCAGGAAGGTACAAATGCTTGGAATTTTTGTGGAATATTTTACTCGTTTTCCAAAACTCCAAACTTTATGCATTCCACAACGTAGAATCGCTTTATAAAACATGGACTACAAAGCAAACTAGTGGATGCGCCGGATTACCAGTGGTTAACACTAGAAAATGGCCGCTGCTTCCGTTTTACTACTGATTTGCTGGGATCAGATGAAATAAAACAAGGTTTTATCCTGGTACGACCGCAAATTAATGTAGGTTTTCCACGCTTCCTGGAAATTCACGATTCTAAGCCGGTTCCCGCATAAATTCCTGGAAAAAATGTAAGGAACAAGAGCAGAACAAGCCGAAAATGCTCACACTGCTAGCGGGGACGTCGATTGTGGCGGATGTGGAATTTCTCGAGATTTACCTGAGTTTTCAAGCACTATTTGAGCGAAATGCCAACAGAAATTTATCCGGAAACTGACGGAATTTCTAAAAGATCGCAATTTTCTCGAAAACTTCAGGATTTTCCTTGGAAATCACCGGTGTAGAACCACTGAAGAGTTTAATGTCTTTGAAAAATGAGCGAACGAGTAGAATTCTAAAGAATTATACCTTTAAAGAGTTATTTTTACTCTATCACCTATGGCGTTTCCTTGGTCTCTTACTTGAGGATGCCACGGTCAACTCACCCCTAGGACTCTTGCTGTTGTTCATGAAATTTTTTTCATGAATTTTTTGAACTGTAAATATCTGTTTTTTTTTCTGTAGTTGAAAACTATAAACTACATCATGTATATTTTCAAAAAAAAAAAACTGGAATTGATTGCAGCTGGATGACATACAGATTTTCTACCTCTTCTCCTTAATTATCTCCTTTTCTTCATCATCTAGAGTTAATATCACTGAAGAAGTAGACAAGAAATAACACATGGGATTTCCTAGACGTATTGTTACATGTGATTCCAAAAATTTTCCGGATTTTTCACGATATTTCTGTAAATCCATTTTATTCAAAAAGTAGCTGCTAGAAGCATTAGTTTCTGTGCTCTATTTCAGCCTTTTAATGTTTTCTCTATAAAAAAGCTAAAGATGACAGTTTGTACGTGTTTCTGGCGATTGCAATTTTTATTGCTATTTTTATCCTTGTTCATTAATCTCAATGTACTCAAATACATAATAATTTATGAATCACACCCCGAATGAACTAGAATCTCATCAATTTTTGAGAAGAGGTTGTGAGTGAATTTAATATGAGGTGTTTGCCAGGAAAACTTACCCTAACCCTATTTCCTCCTCACCTATCCCCGCCAAGAATCTCCTGAAAAAAAATTCGTGATCCCCGCTGTTTCAGTACGTCTGCCAACGGAACTGCGGTGTTGAGACGCTGGACTGTCAACGTGGCGAAGTGGTGTTCCTGTGCAAAATCTGCTCGGAAGCCAGAGAGGTGGTTAGTCGCTGGGTGGTCTGCTTTACTTCTTCACACTATTTTCCTGCTCTAACCATGTCTTTCACTGCTGGTTTGGGGGCTGCGGCTTTGACACTCATCCCCTGGGTCTACCTACCCAGATGTCTTACCCAGATGTACTGGATGGTTACCCCGAAAGTTCTTGAGCGGCTGGTAGCGTCCACAAGTCGACGTTGAGTTAGGCTTTCGCTAATGAATAACAAAGCATGCTGCTTAACTCTGCTCTGGAGCATTATGCTCGGCTAATAGCGCTTCCACGCTTTTGTAGTGCTCAGAAATGAGCAAAATTTGGCTGTCTGACGACTTGTGCTCGGCTACCAGCCCGGAACTGCCCAGCGAATTTCTAAAATTAACGGGATGAGTGTTTCTTGCTTTTACCAGCTGTTCGAAGTATGAACGCTCTTTCATGCATTATCGCTCTGAGCTAGAAAAACTGGCCCAATTTCCTTTGTACGCAGATTTTCTGTGGATTTAAGGAAAACCTGCCCGCATTTTTAGCGAAATTCTCGGATAATTAGAATAGCGTTTACTGGTAGCGCATTGGCCCCGGATAGATCCGCAGAATTCAAGCCGAAGGAGCCCCAAACTCTTTTAGCTTACTAATTGAGGCCGAATTTCTGAAAGTGACATTTTCAAACAGGAGAAAAATGGCTGAATGATGTCAATATTCTACCGGAAATCCTTCGCTCCCTCCATGTTTCCTGATTTTCCACTCAAGACCTCATTTCCTATCCTTTTTCGTGATCTGTGCAACTTTTCCCAGAAATAAACTTTCTTCATAACATTTTAAGGCAAAAACCTGCCAAAATTACACTCATCCAGATTTTTTCTTTCGTGGAATTCAAACCATCCGTGTAGCACCTATTTCAATTTTGAGAGCTTCCTCGTGGTTCTTCCGCAAAATATGGTATAAAGCGTTTGAGTATTACGGTAGCCGCGGGGGGAAAACATGCTCCAGTCCATAAAGGCTGCCCGCATCCATAATGAACAACGATGGACGATGTGTGTGGATACATAGAGCTTAACGAACACTCCCTCCCACCATCCCCATATTGTCACACGGACAATGCGCAGTCCCTTCAATATGAATTTTTTCCTACGATACCACAACGGACAACGTGTGAGGCGCGTGGTGTAGCGTTACTTGAAAGCGCGGACTTCGCGAATGTGCAAACGCCGCACCAAAACACATTGATGAAAACCGTGAAGTGTGAGACTTTCTCTGGAATTTTTCGACTGTTTTCGTCCGGGAAGTCGCTATGGGCGAAGAATTTAGCGGAAACTTGGAAAGCGAATTTTTACCCCAGATTTAGCCTCCAGATCTTGCCTATATGGCAAGATAAAACGTTCAAAAATTGTCATTTCTTAAATCCTGTCCACCCCCTACCCTAGGGAGTTCCTCCACGGGACTATTAAATTCCTTTTCATCCTGCAGCGTTTTTTTTTGCTTAACTTTCGAAAGAGCATTCCAGAAAGAACAGCTCTAATCCATGCGCTTTGCATAACCCGACTTTCTGGCGCTTTGCTTCCTGGTGTCTGAACGCCTGTGCTCAATCAAGCGACCACCCAAACAGATCACTGTTTGTGTTGATGTGTTGCATTGGTTTGTCCGGATCTGAGTGGATCCACTCCGGTGCACTACGCAGACCGCGGAGATTTTCGAGCCTCAAAGGTCCATCCTGAGACACTTTTGGGACGCAAGGCTCGCAAAAAAGGTCAAATGTAACCTGAAGCTAGCTGATTAGTGCACCGTGAATGGATCAAAAAACATGGCATGCCCTTTTCAAGCAACTAATCAGGGCCTGTTCTCCAGTTACTATGATTCTTTCCGCTTTAATTAAGTTGATTATATCCCATTTTTCTAGAAATGTCCTTTGTTAATTGCATGAGTGCCTAGAACGTGCCAGTCTGCACAGCTCAAAGAATTGTGTCTATTTATGGTAATTTTTAGTTGTGGAAAAAATCTGGTGCATGGTTTTACAAGGAGATGCCGGAATTTGTGCGTCCTGAAGCGAACGGGACGCTCGTCACGTCCCCTCCCAGCCAAAGACCGTCGTGGTCGTCGCCTGCGGGACCATCGGCGTCGTCACCTCATGGTCGAAGGCATTTGCCTCAGACCCCGAATGAAAGGTAGGGTATTTTTTGAATTTCTAGGATATAAGGAGTTCAAGGATCTTCCTGAAAAGGCTTATATAATCGAGACGTTTAGCCGATCACCGACGTCAGTTGCTTTACCGGATATTTTAATAAGGTTAGGCCAGATTTACCACGCTCAGCACTATATGTGACGAGTAAAATAGTACTGTAAAGTTTGTGCACATCGATACACGTGGTCCAAAGTTGTGTGCTAGTCCTGTCAGTGCTGATTGAACTCCTCACAGTGATTTGCCTCGTCCTGCAAAGTGATTGTCATGTTCTCGCCGTCACAGCCAGCATTTACGCAGTATCCCAGAAAAATTCTGGATTTTCCAGGTCAAAATCACCCCGGCCCAGAATCCAGCCGTCATGGGTCAAGGAGAAGGTGATGTCGTCGATGTCGGTGGACGACGATGACAGGTACGCCTCCCCACACAGCTCATCCGAAACCTTCACATGGAATTTCTCCACTCTAGAAGCTCATCCGAAGGCGAATTCGCACAAGCCGGTGTCATCCGACGCAATCACAAAGCGACGATGGCGTCACGACGCGAGGAGAACCTCGCCCGATTTGCGCTCCACGCCACTCGCATCAGCGACAGCGGTGGGTCCCGCAACGAATTCTCGACGGTGGTAATCATTCATGAGTGGTTTCAGAAGAAGATTCATCGCCAGAATCGCGTGCGTCCACGCGATCCACGTCGCCGCGTCGCTCATTGGCCACTCCATCGTCCTATGACTCCACCCACAACCAGACCGCTCCGCCCACACATCCTGACGATGCGAGAAGTATTGACAGCGGAGGTAATCGGAGTCAGTTCATTATCATTACTACGGATTTTCATAGATTTTTCATGGATTTCTTGGTTGGTCGGTTGGCGGAGTAGTCTTAAACTACGTTAGGGCCTTAATTTTAGGTTTAGGGGCATTTCTTTCATGAAAGCTGTTTAGGCGATTTTAGCCGAGATTTTTCTCATTTGGGAACAAGACTGTTTGTAGAATGTCCTTTTTCTTTTTTTTTCCTCTGGTACTCTGGAAAACAAGGATAATATGGAGAAATATCCAAGTGAAATTTTGTGGGCAGGCTTTAACACATTGCGGACGATGTGATGCACATGGTGCATCACGGCCCTACGTCCTCGTGTGCTTACGTGGTGCACTTGGTGCATCACGCCATTCCCATGTACGTTTAAAACTGCCCTTTTTCGACGGCTGTTCCACAACACTACAGTATTCGATACAGAAAACAAAATAGCTCTCATTTTAGCAGAAATCTCAAATGAAGTACCTCTTGAGAATATGAATTCATGTCATAACATTCTGAACAGTTAGAAATTCGAAATAATAAACAATATTTACGCTAGAATTGAAGAAAAACACCAAGTCATGAAAAAACGCGAAGTGTACTATCCACATTTTGAAAAAATCGTTCCGCTGTGGTCATGTGATGCACATGGTGCATCACGCCGCGTGGTCAATAGATATCGATTGGCCACACACACACACACTCACTATGCGAGAACATGCTCGGTCCGCAATGTTTTAATTGACCATCTGAGGTGATTATAAAAATCTGTTAATGCTGTTGTTCTCAACGAAAACATTGCCCTGTTTATACTAAAGCAATTTTGCAGTAGTCCAATCGGATCACTCAAATCCACAACAAGCGCTCACACTCTCAGTTTCCTCCTTGGCGCCGTTCTCGTCGACCACCACCACGGGCAGCGATGTCCCACCAGTTAGAAGAATCAGCCAGACCGAACTGCCACCTGAAACTCGAGTCACGCAATCTGCATCAAGTTAGCTTTGGAGCACATTTTCCTCTTTTCATGAAATCTAGAAGTTTCCTGAAGGCAAAGTCATTCTAGGAGGATCCTTAGCGCTGACCACACCTCCGCCTATTCCTCCGCGGGTGAGCCCCGTTCCCACGGAGCCGAGATCAAGTCCTGCCCCGTCGGTGGACCTGATGTCCAGGAAAATCAGCATCAGTTCGGCAGCCAGCACAAAACGAGCGGGAACTTCGAACGACAGTGTGAATGTCATCGAACCCGTTAAGCCGCAGGTTGGTTTTCCCTTCGAATCTGCTCCCACATGGGATCCCGAGGTGTCTTTGCAGCCACCCCCACGAACAGAGTCGCCGACAGCGTCGTTCATGAGCTCGCCCGATGATGACTCAAGTACGTGATTTCTATTCAGTATTTTGTGGAACTACTTTTTTCTCATGTGTTTCATCCTCCAACAACACATCCCCTACTCACTCCCTCAGCAAAGACAAAAGGTCGACATCTTTGCTGGAAGTACAAATAGTTTAGGCGTGGATAGGTGTTTACACTCCGAGTAGTCGCCGAGTAGTCGCCGCTTAAAATTCCAGATAATTTGCTGACTTCTGGTAATTAACCAAAATATGAGAATTACTAGGTTAGAAAACGCCCAATGCGTTACACTTGGGCATTGTTCTCGTGGGCGCCCTGCGAGAACCGGTCCTCAAGAGCCAATTTTGCATCTACAAGTATACATCTCTTTTAGAGGATACGTGACCTACAGTAACACTCCTACATGTGTCCTTTATTAGAAATAGTAGATTAGTTATATCTGTTTGGAATCTTTTGCTTTCCTCAAATGTCTTGATCACCAAAACCCCAATAATTTCGGGAGCGGGATCAACTCCGATTTCGCTCCTAAGTTTAAAGAGGGTAAGCTCCGCGCACGATGACTGAATGACCCTCATTGAGAGGAGTCGTGTAAGAGTTTCCATCTAAATCGTTTGACCTTTGTATATGACATTTTCCTCTAAGAAATTTCGGCAGAAAAAGCTATGGTGGACGGGTCCAAACTAATTTAAATGAGGTATTGGTGAAATTTTTTGTCATTATTTTCCGCCCTTCTCACCCATTAGGTAACCAAAGTTACGATGGGATTCATGGATTTAGAGATCACTCCAGAAACCGTTGATCTTCACTTTCGTTCCCTTTGATGTAACCGCCCCGCAGATGCGAAGCGGGGCGGCTGCGTCGTGGCTTCTGTGCGCTAATGCATTGGTTCTGACATATTGTGACAAGTATCACGTGGACCCTAACATGTCCTGACGGTCCTTTTCCGGACTAACTCGTTAGATATCATGTGGTGGATGTTAGATCATGCCAGAACCAAAGCATGTATCAGTATAGCAAAATCTCGTCATAAAGCTCATAGTTCGCGGTTGGAAGGCGGTGTCAGGAAAAAAACTAGACAAAACAGATCTGAATGGAAATGCTTGTCTGGTAATATTCAAAAAAATTGAACCTACTTTAAAATTCTTGAAGCAGCAGTCCTAATGTTTACGGGCGTTCATGTCATTGTCCTTACAGTCAGCTTGAAAGCGAAATTTCGAACCCCTTCTGGTCTTTTTGTTAGAAAATATTACCCAGAATTTTTCGAGATTAATTTAATGTAATGGAGTGACAGAGTGCGTTTTTGGCACGGCTAATTTCTCCAGTAATCGTGTGGCTGTATTGTTTTACAGGGAACGTCAATCACGATTGCAACTTCCCACGACCTGAAGCGCCGCACCACTCACGCGGCGCGGCCGGGCGCTGTGGATGTCAGGTGTTGCCTCGGCCGCGCCGCATAGATGATGCGTTGCTGCAGGCCGCGGAGAGGTGCAACCATTATTAGCGTCCCCTGTAGTCGGTTTGTTCTGGTTGAAAACTGTTTTGAAAGCGACCAACAGCAGAGATGAAGACCCATCCGTCCATGCACCACATTCTCCTATCGCTCATCACCTACCACACCTTCACACCCTGTTTATCCGCGAGCGGCTGTCAATGCCGCCACAGCAGCCGTATCCGCAGCGGCAGCGGAAGCATCTTGTCGTCGTTTTTTCGCTTGCTTCTGTAATGTATCCTTGATTTTTTTACGCATACCATGCTTATTCGGGGCGTACACTACACGCGCATAAGCTCTTCTAGCACATCGTTGCTGTCGCCTGCGACAACTCGCCAACTGTTCAGAGTCACGCACGCGTCGTCGTGCGCTCATCGCTCGCTTCCACGCGTCGAAGCCGAAGACGACCAAGGAGGAGTCGCCACCGCCGGAGATCAGCACACCGCCGACGATCGCCACCTCGCACAGCACACCAGACGATCTGATTCTGGAGACGTCGCAGCCCGGTTCGGCTATTCGACGACGCATGCCAAAATTTCTGCCGTCCTGCTTGTTCCCCGCTCATAATCGTATGCTTTCTTCTGGAAATTTCTTCGAATTTTCTCTCGGAGCACAAGAAATATAACGAATTATGGGTGAAGGAAAGCAGGTGCATGGGTTGTGTTTGTGAAAAGTGTGTGATTTTTTGTGACAGATGTTCTTTCTTTTGTCCCAGCCGGTGATTGCATGATGAGTAGCACCAGCTTATAGCACGTCCAGGCCTTTCTTTTCCTATTTTCACTATCTTTCGGGTGCTTCTACGTTCTTATTGGCTCAATTTCTATTCAGACTCTCGCTTCAGGTACCCTGGGATCCATACAATTCACTGTGCTTTACAATCAGCAGGAGAAGAAGCTGACCGTTCATCTCATCAGGGCAAAGGTTTGTTGCTTTGTTTGCCCTGAACGAGCGTTTTCTTGGAATTTTCTCGAAAAAAAAGACATCCTTACATTTTTCAGAACCTAAAAGCTATGGACAGCAACGGCTTCTCCGACCCGTACGTAAAACTGCACCTGCTGCCCGGGAACGCCAAGGCGACGAAGCTGACCTCAAAGACCATCGAGAAGACACTGAATCCCGAGTGGAACGAAGAACTGCACTACTACGGTGTCACTGAAGAGGACAAACAGAAGAAAACTCTGTGAGCCCGAGAAATTCCCCTATTTGACAGCTTGAAGATAGAATCCTGCGTTTCAGGAGAATAACCGTTCTGGATCGTGATCGGATCGGGTCCGACTTCCTTGGCGAGACGCGAATTGCCTTGAAAAAACTGCCTATGAACACATTGAAGAAGTACAACCTCTATTTGGAGCATGCTATTCCGGTAGGTTCATGGGTGAATTACGTCCATGACTAAGTTCTTAGCGCTGAGGTTCTTCCAGGTTCAACAAACTCGGCAAGAGGACGAGTTGATACGGGGGAAAATCCTGGTCGCTTTGCAGTACAATATCCAACAAGGTTGAACTTTTCTCCTTTCTGGATGCATTCATCCGACTTAACAAATATTTCCAGGATCGTTATTCGTTACGATCAAGCGATGTGCCGAACTGATTGGAATGGATTCGACGGGATTTTCTGATCCATACTGCAAAGTGTGAGTTAATTTAGCAGTTGTATAGTCTCTAGATGTAGAACAGCGTACCCATGAGTACTGCCCAAAATCTGAAATTTTCAGCTCACTTACGCCAGTCACTTCTAAAGCTCATCGGCAGAGGACGTCCATAAAAAAGAGAACGCTCAATCCAGAGTTTAATGAGGTGGGGTTTTCTGCGATTTTGAATGTCTATTAAATCTATCCAGAAATGAACAAAACTAGGACAGGATGAAATTTCCAAGCCAGGAGCAGTATTCAAGACGTGAACACAAGTAAATAGATGTTTAAAAAAAGAGATATGAAAAATAATAACAAACAAATTGTCCGTTTCGTTCTTACTCTTAGATGGACCACAGACAAAAAAGAATACCCCCTCCCCTAAACCAATAACACGCAATTTTCTTCGATGTTAGTGCATGGAAGCTCTGCTCTAATCACAAAATTGCGAACATTCTTGAAACTTTGCGGCGAAACGAAAAGCTCATCCATGGCAATTCCCCGTTTCGAAACTGAATGAATCGTTCTTGGACCATAGGATGTTCAAAACCGCCAGAATGGGGCCACATATTCGTACAGAACTGCAAAAAGAACAGAAAATTACTTCTTCAATTGTTTATTGCCGAAATATTCATGCTAATTACGATTTCAGACCCTCACATTCATTGTCCCGTTCAAGGACTTGCCAAAGAAGACCTTGCAGATCGGGGTTTATGATCACGATTTGGGCAAGCATGACGACTACATCGGTAAGCCGTTTAGTACATATATCCCTAGGTCACAATTCTCTTCTAAATTAACCCATGTACAGGAGGAATTGTGCTGTCGGCATCTGCCAAAGAAGATCGAGGTAAGCAATGGATCAACTGTATCGAAAACCCCGGTCAGACATTCGAGGTGTGGCATCACCTCGAACTAGATAGCTAGGGTTCTCCTTGGTGCCGCTTTCTGTTTCAAATGTTTCCCAAAGTCTTCCATTTTACCCCACTCCCTATCTGTTGAGGTGACCTTTTCTTTAACTGTGTTCATTTTCCAAGCTCATGTAGATGATATTGATGCTAGTAGAGCATGCTTCTGATTTTTTTTTCGAATTTTATCACATTTTTTCTGATTTATCTGTGCCGCTACTTAGCCGAGGCACTCCTTATGTTATTCACTTCTCGGGTTTCAACCGTATCGTCACCGCGCATACGGTGGTTTCATCTGTGTTAGCGTAGTGAGTTCCGGTCTAGCTGTTGTTATTATATCTGAACTCTTGTTCATATCGCTCTATCCAAGCTAATCGATTAATTGATTGATGTATCATTATGATTGTAACTGATCAATAGTTGAATACCGGTGTTTTCTTTGAGACGGTGTAAGCATTTCCTAACGCTACGATTCCAACAGAATGACATATATTTCTATCAATGTTAATAAACAAATTCTTCTTTTTTGTTGGGAAAATGTGCTTTCTTTTTTCTGTAAATATCCCTATAACTCAAAAACGAATTCTTCTTTGTCTACTATGCAAAGTTCACTTTCAAAACACGCACAGAATTCGCAATAAATTAATCCAGAATTTCTGCAATCTTCCCGCCTTTTAATTGACTAATATCCATGATCACCGCAATATAAATAAAATAATGAATAGTCATATAAGCAGAACAACTATTAGCAACAACTCTAAAACACCACACATCCTGTTTGAAGGTGTCTATAAATATTCACCTCCATCATCAACAAAAGTCTTCAATTATAACCATACGTTAAAAAGTTTGGAATATACGAAAGTTAATCAACTACTGGTATTTTGTAGTGGTAGGATTTTCCCATGCTTTGCACCAAACAACTTTTTATGCTTTGTTTAGTGCAGTTGTGTTAATTCATCTGGATTCTAACTTGGCCCACCAATTCCAGTTGGTGTATGGAATGAATAAATAAATAAAACTACTAACAACAGGATGTATGTGTAAAAATGAAATTTATAAGCCTTATATAAATCCGTACCATATACATATTATCACAGGGGATTCAAATGTTGTAAACAACCACAGGATCTCCCAATTAATAAACAAAGGAACAAAATTCCGCCCCCCCCCCCTACTCGCATGAATAAACAAACTTTACATGAATGGGTTTATTCTACCGCCTCAGAATTCCTAGAAGTGATAAAATCGCGTTACAAATTGAAACATGAACACTTGTCGTTCTTTGGGACATACACGAGACAAGAATTTCATTCAAAACTGAAGTCAATTTTGTATCGCGAAAATCAGAAGCAAGGTGACATAGTAACAGGTAGAGATTACAAATCAATTCAAAGATTACAAGATAACTTTGTTTTCTGCCCATGGATAAAGCAGGTGGGAACTATGCAATCATTTGCAAAAAATTCTACTGTCAACAAATCATGAAAGAAATGGGAGTAAAATACGAAAATCAAAATTTTATTCCTTCTAGCACCAATAATACATACGAATATTACGACAAACAGACCATTGATCAAATATTATCTAGTTTTCTTTCCAATCATCGCCTAGAACCAGTTAGTAATTCATAGATTCCAATTATTTATGCAGTTCCAAAATTACACAAATCTCCAGCCAAGTTCCGATATATTACTGGTGCTTTCAACAGTACCATTAAACCGCTAACGCTAGAACTTACAAACATCTTCACTTTTACCAAGAACCATTTTAAAAATTATGTTCAATCTATTACATTCCGAAATAATTCTTTTCATGGGTATTGGTCAATAAATAATATAAACATTACCGAACAACTAAGACGACATAACGCGAATAATATGAAGCTATTTTCAGCTGATTTTACTAATATGTTCACAAATCGTCCTCATAAAACTATTCTTGCAAATATTAGAGCAATCCTTAAAATCTGCTTCACAACGCTAACAAACAATACACAGCTTGTTATGGACATAAAAAAGTATTTTATTCTGAGAATAATGAGCGCCCCGAGCTGCACCTGAATCTGTGGATACCTCGACACCCTACATGAGGTGAGACACTGCCTTCAAGCGAGAGCAAAATGATGATATCATCCGGTCCTTCTCAGAATTGACCAAAACTCTTCAACAAACAAATGATGTACAAGTTCATGTTTCAAGATAGCGTGTAGATAGAAATCACTGTTTCTAGATTATTGCCGCAGGTTGGTGGTGTAACAGCAATCGTTATTGCTCATGAAGCACATTACTTCACAGATTGAATTATTTATATTATAGATGGTCGCTGCAAATCCTCTTATACCAGTATTAAAATTTTATTGGTATGTTTTCCACCCTATCCATTTTTCCTTGTGCTTTTGCGTGCAGTAATTTCGCCGTTCTCCTTCGTTTATTTACGAACTCTTGTAATGACAGGTTCTCTCTCTAATAGCACATGCAAGTTTTTTGAGGGTTTGTTATTTGCGTTGCTTTATGGAAGCGTCACATGCGTAACAAACAATAAAAAGTAGATATTGTAGTAGCTAGTTCAGTGCAAACGTACCTTACTGTATGAATGATTCTTCCTTTCAATCATGGATGATGACCCCATATCAACACAGCCCGCAAGCAAGAACGACCGCTACTCAATAAGTGAAATGCAACACCCCCTGAAACAAAACAAGATGTAAGCTCGGCAGAAAACCAAGTCCTTGTGTACCGCCTGTTTTCTATCAGTCTTGGATAGCTGCTATAGAGATTTTCCAAGGACGAACTCGTTCATTTCTCCTTTCTGTTCCACATTGTAAGGTTGTGAAAAGAGCGCGTTTGCTTCTCTGAAGATGGATTCAAACGAACTTCAGGATCATGTTAGCGGTGCATGCCGAAGAAAGTAAGTTACGCTGAATATCCTATGCGCCTTACATATCTCTTTGATTACTTTGGCTCTCGTGAAGCAAAGAAAATATCCTGCTTTATGAAATGGAGTTCTGGTATACACTCAGAAAGAAACAAAGTCGGTCTTTCCTCTAAACTGATTTCTATTCTAGAACTATAATTGGAGTGCTGCTAGCGGTACTGCTGCGCAGACAGCATGAATTGTGCCCGCGAGCGTCGCCGAAACTTTTTCCTTTCAGGTCGAGACTGTTGTCGGAACTGATGTGTGAAGCTCATCAAATATCAATGGTACAGCAAGCAGATCCGGGATTTCTGCCGCACTCAAAGGCTGGCATTTACACTGATTAGATGAGACTAGCAGCTTCTGTGAGAAGAATTCCGATCAAATGCAAAATTCTTAGGAATTTCATGAGCATAAGAGTGAGGCCGAAATGGGTCCAATTCTTAATCTGTAAAGTTGTTTTCATATTAATTCCATATCGCAAACTACCTAGAGAAGCTGTGAATGCTCCTAGTTAGTCGACAAAACAACTGACGTGGGCGGGAATGTTCTCATAGCTTTACCATTGTGTTGTAGTCATAGGTACTCAACAGCGCACATTCTGCATTCCACCAAATATCTCCTTTGAAAGCTTAACACTGCGGATGACACACATGACCAACTGGAGTGAAGGCCGAGAGTTCTAGTTTGAGACAATATTCACAAGCATTTGGGATAACAACTCCAACTCTCTCATGTTTAGATGCTTCTAATGGAAGAAATCCTTCGTGTATATAGAATGGTGAATCCATCATGTACAGCAACTCCTATTTCCGCTTCTTCCTCTCCACAAAAGGACATTAAAGATGTAGTACCAGCGGTGGATGCTCAAGAGCTGTCACAGTCCTTGATTGAAAACATGAACAGAGCGTTTAACTGCATTACAAACACCAAGCATCCGACAAGCAATCAAACGGTATTTATTCCCTGACGGTGTTGTATTCAGTTAACCCTTAATAAAGAACAGCATATCACCTGAACAATTACAGAGCACATATGAGGATCCGCATCAGCAAGCCGTAACAATGAGCGAGAAAGTATTCATTCCAAAATTACATGGGCGTCGAATCAAAGGGTAAGAACTGCTGAATTTATAACATTAAATACAAGAACAATGATGGGATGAATGGAGCATACCTCCACTTCTGCCACACGTGAACGGAGACATAGTCGCTGCTCGATGGATCTATGAGCTCCATTTGTTGATCATTCAAGGCCCCAAGCACCAGAAACATGGAGTAATGAGTGCGAACACTCATAACTAAGAAGTCACTCTGAGAAATCTACAGTGAGAAACAGTTCACGTAAAATAAAGTAGAATTTATTAGATGGAATCATTGTAGATACTGTTATGACTCCATGAAGAATACAGAATTCAGAACAATACTGACTGAATCAACAATATGTACTGAGAGGAAGGGAGGGCGAGCTGTGTCCAGCCCAATGATGTATCAGCAAAATGAGTAAAGGGCACATGGGGCGCTTTCAAACACCAGAATGAAGTAGGTTAATGGCAGCTGAAATTGATTTCACTGATAAAAGAAAGGCAATAAAAAGAAACAAGAAAAAAGACAGTGTCATTATGGGTGCAAGATTCTCGCAGAAAACTGAGACGGCCTTGAGGCTGATATCATGATAGCCGATAAGGCGGATGTGGTCAGCTTCAGATCACAACCGCTTCTTGCATGATGATGCACGGTACTCCAGTCTTCTTATGGACCGGAGCGATTGCTTCGCAACAGACATAGCCATCACCAATCAGTCCTTTGTGGGTGGAAGTGAAGGAAAATGGTAAACACAAAATTGCAAAATAGGCAAAAAATAGTAACAAAACCGAGATATCAGAAATAGGGTATCATAAATCATCCACCTATTATACAAATCTTCTGAATCTGTAGGATGCTCGACCCAATCCCGGAGCTGTGAGAGATCGCGCAATAATATAGATCACGGAATATCACGAAATAGTAATACAAGCTCCTTACAACACCACCAATGTCGGCTTAAAGGATGTCATCGCCAGCTGAACCTTTTTTCTGACCCTAGGATGCTAACAATGGATCAGCTTCTGATACAACAGCTTGAAATGTTATAATGATGAAATCACGCCAAGCCCATGATGCAATTGATTTGGCATCGATCGCATTGTTAAAATTGGTAGAATTCAAACCAGCATATCATCAACGTAATTATTTCAGTTCTAAGTGCAACTTTATTGGAAGAATTATTGGACCTGCAGGGATGAGTGTCAAACAGTTGGAGTCTGATACTGGATGTCATATCCTAATTAGAGGAAAGGGGAGTGTCAAGGTAAAGTTATATGACCACTAAGAATTTTACGCTACCTTTATATTGCGAGTTTCGTCGGATTGACATATGAAGACGCGAATGTGAACTAAGCAGTACATATACAACCAGACACAAATGTCAGGAGATGCGGAGAACAATGGTCCTCATTTCTTAAGGATTCTTACTGCTCAGGCAGTGATCGCCTACTTCGAGACATGTGGACGTTGTCAGAGGGTGGTATATAGGCACGAAATATCATCGGGACTTGCGGAGGACGTTGTCGTGGTTGCGACATACTCGGACAATGAAGCGGGCTGACCGCGGTACCAGTATTTGGCGGACCTTAGGCAACTGCGCGGTCAGCCCAATAATTAAGCGCGGTCGGCCAGATATCTGTGCGCGGTCAGCCTGAGAAAGGTCCGCAGCCTGCCGAAACGATGTCGTGGCGTGCTGATAACGATGGTGATAGCTACTGACGGTGATATGTTACATCAAATTTGACACCAGACGAAAAATCTCCCCTTTTACCTTTGGAAATTGCGCAGTACAAACAGTTTTGAAAAATAGAAAGGCCAACATCGCTAGGATTTATTTGCATTCTTTAGATTATGTCCTTGAAAGTTTTTTCCTTGTGTAGCCGTTCATAAAGTGCATAGTATTAATGGCAAAGCTCATTTAATGACAGCTTTACCCCAAAAATATCTAAGAATTGGCGTCCACTCCCCGCAAATTGAGGTGGATCCCACTTCTTCAGCAAAAAATGGATGCGAGAATCTTCTTAATCTCTTCAACACCATCAGAGAAAGTATGTCGCTTCATGTGCATTCCACTTGTCACTGACACTATGTTCACAAAGGTTGCATAGTACATTGTGCGGGTCCTAAGAGACGAACTTGGCCGACCGTGGACAGTACCGCGGTCAGCAAAACTTTCGACAAAGGACCGCGGTCAGCCAAAATTTCGGCTAAGGACCGCGGTCAGCGAACTTTCTGTGCGCGGTCAGCCCGTCCCGCATCTGATGGTACCGCGGTCAGCCCGCGGAGCACATTTTGGTACCGCAGTCAGCCCGCTCTATTGTCTGGGTACCCCCAGCACTGATAAAAACCAATGGGTGCGGAGAAATATAGCAGGTGATCTGAGACCCCCCCCCCTTTGATGGCTGACATCGCAGAGCAGTAATTTCTGCCTATTTTTCCACTATTTGTCGGCCTGCACTCCATCCTTCTCTTATAATAACGTTTGATAGGTACTTATTGTCATATTCGCTTTGAAAACTTCCCCTGTAATAACGTTTATTAGGCTTTCTATTGTCACATTCACTATAAAAACTGGCATTTATCGGTATACTTTCTGAAGTGTCTTTCTTACAATGTGAGCGGACTTCCTACTCATAAAATTATGTAAAAGTGTCTATTTTGACACCCGCTGCAGAATGTAGTGCTTATAACTTAACTCTGTGTGTCGTTTTCAAGATTTTTATAATAATAGAGCTTACATGAGCTGTGATTTTGTACATGAAAAACCTCAAAACCATCGCTAACCTTGTTTTTGAAGGCTCTATAGTTGAATTAGCACTTTCTTGTGTTGCATGCACAAATTACGGGTGAACACGGGCTCGACAGTTTCCCGGCCGTGTTGTTCACTGACCAGGATACGGATGATTCCTGCTCAGATAACGGATGTGAACTGTAGTCTGCCCAGAAAACGGGTGATGCCTGCTTACAATGCGGGATGAGTTGTTGCCTGGCCAGTTTACGGGTCACGGTAGGGAATTTTCGTTGTCGCACCTCATAATTTTTTAGTCTGGGGGGTATCTAGAGCTGGAACTCATGCCAGATAGATGTGTTCTTAGGGTTTTTTTTTTCATATAGCCTTGGAAATAGCGCAGTTTCGCAATCGAAGAGAATTTTCTCTACGGTAACATACGAGTCGAAACATTCCACAAGTACGAACAACGCTAAGAGAACACTCGCATTTGGGCTGTTGTCCAGTTTCTAAGACAAAAGCCATAACATAAGGTGGATAGCATCCACGAAATCAGTGTGGAATTGTTCGCCTCCGCGATTTTTGGTGGATTGCTCGACCGTTTCACTTCGCTTCAGGGGATAAGGTGTACTCGCAAAGTAAATGCACACAGCATTGGACTCAGAATGAATACACTCGTTTCGTGCGACCGCTGCGATAACATCAGCTCTTGATGTTTCCAGTATGTGGGCTCCACAGCACATTTATCATATCACTACTCACTCGTCAAGTTATCGTAGTTGATGCAAGACCGTTCCGTTTGCAGCGGCATAATGAATCATTTCGTACTCTCTCTCTCTCTCTCTCTCTCTCTCTCTCTTCCATTCACATACCATCACTCAACCACCATTTCATAGTTCAAAACACAGCAGCACCCTCACAGATCAGCGAGTAAAAGGTTTAATATCGCTATAGTAAAATCACAGCCATACTTCGCCATATTTTACTACGCAAAGGCCACGGAATAATGTGTCGATTTCATTCTTCAAAAAAAAAATCGAAAATAACAAAATATTTGAGTTGGAAAGCATAGTGAGACATACAAACGGACAGCAAAGGTCTTGCGTATCAGCTATCACAAAGAAAGGAGCTTTATGAAGCTTATGCAGCTTTCACAGGTACCACTGCGTTTTCTTCAGGATCCTAGAAAAGAGCAACGCCTCCGTGGACAACCAGGATGGGACCATCTCGAGGAGCCACTACATGTGCTTGTCACAGCCGTAGATCATAACAGCTTAGCGTACGTATGCCAACAGCATAGATTATTGAAGGAATATCCTTGTTCTGAGTGCTCATGTGCTATTTCAGATGTCAACAGAAACTTCGTCAGGGCGTTGAAAGCGTACGCAATCTTCTGACGCCTGCTCATGACGACTATAAGCGTTGCCAATTGATGCAGCTTGCGATCATCAATGGAACATATCGCCAAGCGCAGGAAACATCGTCCAACGAATAAATCCGCGTGACGATGAAGAGCGGGTTTCCAATTTATTTTGCCAATGAAGCATTGAGTTCAAGTGCATAAACAGTGAACGAGTGTGGGCGAATTCAGTTTATAAATACTTCATATTCAGTGTACAAATACCCAACAGAAAACAACGGGCAATTAGCGACATTAAACACTTTGAAAACCCAAATGATTACTGAGGTTCTGTTAAACCTGAACTTATGTGTACAATTTTATTAATTCTTCTCCAACTGCAGCTGGCGTTAAGATGCCAAGATCCGTGAACAGCAGATTGATGTACTGAATAAGACACAAATTACATATAAACTGAATTTCCGCGCTAAGACTGAAGCTGTGTCGTTCTTTAAAACGTTCAGACACCAAGCAAGATACTAAGATAATAAGCTAATCGAGACTTTACTTTTATCCGAAAAACCCATTCAATTTCCAATCTACCAAAATAAAAGGTCAGATAGCATTTATATTTTCAGTACTACAAGATTTATATTACTTTATTATCCATAGAAAAAACTTGAAATACCTAATAATATAATAACCTAATAATATAAAACATGCATTCACAGCGGAGAAGTATTAGCCTGTACGAATAAACAACGCTAAATCCAGTTCCTGATGGAAATCTACGAAATTTTGCATAACTGCGGACTGGGAGGCATTCAAACAAAACGTCGCCCGTGGAAACGGGGTCTTCACTTGCCAAAATTCTATATATACATCAAAATTAAGAAAAACAAACCTGTGGAGGAGTGTAGTCAACCATGGGATGTTCCACGGAAAGATCACCATTCTCGAGCACTGATGTTCGGTACTAAAACCGCATTTTTATTGTCATGGAAATTTTCAAAGTCAACGAAATGTCATGAAACAAACGCTAACCTTGAATTCTTCAGGTATATCCGCTTGATTCAATGGGTACTCCTTGACAAACTTGATACTCTCAGCCATGACAAAAACAGCTTTGTTCATCGTTTTTGCACATATTGCCACATTCAGCGTGCCAATCTACAGGTAATCAACTACTCTTTCTTCAACATAAACATTGTACTACTTAGATGCAAAAAAGGCCTTGAATTTCCCTCAGAGATGGCTTTTTTTAACAGTGCATACCTTATTGATTATTCCGCCAGTTTCCATGACGCCCTCTGCACCAACGACGACCATATCAATCCGTTCCATTAAGTAGCTTAAACGAATATGTTTAATCAAGATACTCTGATGAGTGGAAAAATCCAAACATAGTCGCGCACCCTACAGCACTGTCCAGGATCAGAGTAGCTTTTATGCCTTCTTTTCGAAGGGCATCATACATAATGCGTCCAGACGCATCAGGCTGTGATTCTGTTACCTGCACAACAAAATGTACTTATTCATTCAGTTATGATGGAGAAAGAAAAATGGATCACATCATAGCAATTACTTCTTAATTTCAAAAAGAAGTGAATAAAATTATATAAGTGTGTTAAAGAGTACACTGAGCGTTGATGGGGCTGACGAATTTGTTGAAGATGAAGGGAGCACAGCAGCGCGCTTCGTCAGTTCCACCGAGACTCACTGTATCTCTCCAGCCATACTTACCCAAACATGCACTATCGTCCCTGATTTATGAACTGTAACAAGAGATTCCAAAACAACTTTGCTGTACGAGTGAGTCAGCACGTTCTGAACGACAGGCAGTCAGAAAACATGAAAATTAAGACCATATTTTAAATAAAAAGGTAAATTCTTACCATGTCATTCCTAAAGAACGGTCTAGCATGCCGTGCAATCATTCCTCTCGATTTACCGACTCGTTCTATGAAAATCTTGCCTCGTTGACGGTAGAAAGCCAGAACTTTCGAAAAATCACGTTGATCAAGCAGCTCAGCTGGCGCTAATGTGATAAATCTAAACTTTGACCAATACAGTTGGAAGTATCACAACAGATTGCTTACTAATTCGTGCGAACCTCCGGAAAAGATCACTGGCACTTCGTATGGACGTCGAGCTATGATCCGTCCTCGCCATACCATTTACAATCTCAGTCAATTCTTTGTTTAGCTCGTTTACAGTGGTGGCTGAAAAGTCAATTACTTAAAAATATGAAAGTAAATTTCATGATAAAAGCTGTATTTGGCTTAACACAGTTAACTGTTCACACTTGTATAGTTTAAGTTGCATTCATATCGGAATTGTGAGCACAAAATTTCATATCTAATCAACTACCACCTAAAGGTGAAACGGCCTTTCGAAAAAATTACACCAAAATATTTTTCTTGAAAGGTGCTGTGAAAATTCCTGAGAAATTTCTATGCTACAAGGTGCAGAAAATGTTTATATGTATGAGAGGCCTAGTAATCGAGAAAATGACTAAGGAGTCGTAGTTAGCTTAGCCCCCCCCCCCCCCCTCCACTGTAACGCTCAAATTTCTCTAATACAGCAACCATATGCAGGAGTTCTTCTCTTATAAAAAAAGGAAGAAGCAGCAGCGAAAATCTTACCTCTGCTATTTTCCAGTGCTGTCAGCAGGGTTTCAATAGCTGCTAAACCCGTAGATTTCGACGAATCATTGGCCAGAAGTTGTGAAAATCCCTCAGCCGTTCCGAGGCAACTCGGTGCAGGTGCAGGTGTCATAACTGGTTTGCTGCAATGGGCCTCCTTCAGGATGAATATCTGTGTTCTGAAATTTGAAACAGAGACTAGGCCATAAGAATTGAAAATTACAGAACAGTAGAAGAAGACTGTGTCAGATATATCTAATTTTTTCAATAATAAGGAAATGAAATAAAGTGAAATAATGAAACAGAAATGAAGTCAGAGCAGAGTAACGGTTTTTGCAGTGGAGCTAGCGACATTGAGAAGGTTATACTCCGTTCCAGAAGCGACGATAGATGAGTATTTGTGCGTATTATCTGTATCTCTCGCGTGCCTCTCCTAATATGGCACTATTTCTCGCGTTCTCTCTTTCTCTAATATCTTCACAACTATGTCTCCTGGTGAAACACACTACATCAACAGAAGCCTAGCATAGTCCCGATTCAATTTAGACCGCTTCGCAATCCCACGCAGGAAAGCTGCGATGCGGTTTTGCAACGCTGACCCGCTGTCTCGGACATGTCCTGACACGAACCACACAAGTATCAACGCGTTAAGACGCAGTAGACCTATCCAAATATATGCAAAAATACATGTGTTGCGTGTCGGGACGCATCAGAATCGTGCATGACCGCTACGAAACCGATGGACCCGCAGAAGTGCTGCGGAGCGGTTGCGACGCGGCTCATGTAAAGGGACCAAAACGTAGTCAGGATGAACGCGACTATACTTAAGCCAGCACACAGATGAAATCACAACCGAGAGTTCAGTGATGTCAGTTTGGATTTCTCATGGCGTTGAAAGAGGAATAGTCCAGATTTAAACCTCAATGGAAAATCATGTCTCGAGAAAATAACCAAGAAAATTTCCAAATAAATAAGGGAAATGGAAATAAATGCTTGGTGAGGCGGCAGATTCACACAATTCCTATTCGAACCGAGACAAAACCCATAAGCACCACTTGTTTTATGCACTACGGTTATATTAATTGGTGAGACACATTTTGAAGGCTATGAGTTCTTATCTTCTTGGATGTTGATCATGACTGTCGTGTACTTTTAATAATAATTCTAGGCTATCAAGCAACTTTGCAGTCCAAGAAGCCGCGTAAGAACTCGTAGTTCTTGCGAAAATACTGTTGGTTGCTTACGGATGACGCAAAAATGTATGAAACGATCGATAATGCAATTTTCAAAAGGGGAAGCTCACCGATGTGGTTAGACATTTTACGGAGACAGTCACCAATTCAATTAATTGTAATTATTTGGATTCAAAGTGAGTAATGAACATCTGGAAGGCAAAATCTCGAGTTCGTGCGCATATGCACGTTTTGACGATGTATCCGACACTAGCACCATTGAAACTAATTAGATTTAGTTGTTCCTTGTATTAAATATTGTATTAAATACCCTCAAATCACGAAATTGAGGCAGTGATGCAAGAACTCATCAGAAGTGAGGGATGAATCGAACGAAATGTGAAATTCGGGCAACCATAGCGGAAGAAGTCCGCAGAGAAAATGCACAAATCGATACGAACCGTGGTGGCTGCGACGGCGACGGGGACGGCGACGGCTGCAGCGACGGCGGTGTGTGATGGTGGTGATGCACGTAGTCGTGGACGGGTTCCTGAATCTCTTGCTTGATGGTCCGCGCGAATTTCGGCGGCGGCGGGGGCGGCTCCGAGTCGGGGAATTCGAACTGGGTACGCCGCCGTTTCGCTTTTTTGTTCGTCCGAATCATGCTTCTCAGGGTATCTCGTCCACCGATGTGGCCCATCACCAGCTGCTTCACCATCTCCTGGCGTTCCTCATCGCCGAAATGCGCTGAAATTCCATATTTTACCTTAGAATACATCTTGGATCTTTTTGATACTCCTTCAAGGTCAAATGGTGCACAAAAACTCACCATACTCCGGCTTGTTAATGGCTTGAAGCAGATCCTCCTCCACCTCTTCCGGTGTCCCGGCATCATCCAAATTCTCTCGAATCTGATTGAACTTAGCTATAATCTCCCGTCTCATCATCGAACGTGGATAATTCCGAGGTTCACAGAAATGCGGATGGTCCGTACAAGTGGGATCGTTCACAAAATAACCATTTTGAACCCGGACAGTGGGCACAATCCCGTATAATCTTGGCGCCCGATCCTTTAGAGCTCGACAAGCAGTACAGACATAGCTAGCGACATTTCCTTGACTGTTAAATCTCTTGAAACTAAACTCCATACAAAGGTCCGGGTCTTCCGGCAGCACGTACACAGCTACATCTCGTCCACGTTGTTGTGACGGCTTGAAGATCGCCTTCACCGGTGTGTACGACGTCATCGGCCGCAGTAGCGTTCGAATATCCAAGCGTTGTCGAGTCCGAGATGATGAGGGTGGTCGCGAACGTGGACGAGTTGAAACGATCGGACGATTGCCGGCCAGACGGCGAGAGCCCCGTCAACTCGTCCCGCGCTCCGGCCAGAGACGCAGCGGCGAACACGCCGTGTCGGCGGGGTGCAGGTCGTGCGGGGGCCGTGGTCGGGGATAATGGATCGATGTTTTGGAGGATACAGTCTTGCTGATCACTACCGGAGAGGTTGTTTATCGATCGGACGTGACGTCAGCGTGTGTTCTTCGGTCGTGACGTTACCAAGGGAGTCTTCAGTTCAGCGGGTCTTGATTACGTCAAAACTCATCCAGAGATCAAATTGGACGAGATCATGTTTATTGGGACCTACTCGTCCATAGATCACGCAGCATGTACTTTAGATTATCCGACACTTAACACCCGCGCGCGTCAGGCCACGGTACAACAGTATAAATAAAACTTCTATTTCCAGTCTTTTCCAGGGAAGGACAGTTCAGCTCTGCTCTAAAGTGATCAATAAGGTGCTGGAGTGACCCAGGGCATCTTTTATACGGTTGTTTTGTAAGTTCAAAAGGGCAAAACGACCTAACGCTGTGTAATTGTCCGGAGACGGACCAAATCGTGAAATGGAGCGAGAATTTCCATTAAAATGTGTCTTTAGAGCGCGTTAACTTCATCCTGGTTCTTATGGCCATAAAAAATCGATAAGCGAAAAGGACATGGGTTTAGCGCGGGAAAATTAGATATGAGGCAGAAAATACGAGTTCGAGGTCATCCTATTACCTGAGAATTTTAAAAATTAATTCTTAATAAGGAGTTCTAACTGCTGATATGGTTTTCCAATAATTTCACTTCGCTGATCAGCTGATTTTAATCTCTGAGGGGGTGGAGGGTGGAGATAAACCAGTCGAACATGTCAATCCTTGTCCATCACGTGCTTTCACGTCCATACTTGTAAATTTTTTCATTTAACTTGTGTTTCTCATGTTTAACATGTTCAACTCGTAAAACTACTACAAGTTAATTCCTTCATTTTTTTTAGTTTAACTTTATTATTATTTTATTATTGTTGCTCATTTATTCCATTCGGTAATTCTTCTAGCCTTTCTTTAGTCTGAAATTCGTCGACTTTTGTTACCCCCAATTCTGTTGATCATCATCAGTTCAGACTGCTCTCTCTGTTATCGATCGATCGTGATTGTTATGGAAGATTAGAAGAGCGGACTGGAAAGCTCCTCACTGTAATGTATAGGATTTCTTGCATTCTGTCGATTGATTGTTGTTAGCCGGAATTCTTCACATAACCAGCGTCAAAGAGTGATAATTAGGATGCCCCGAGGATATTTTCAGGGTTTACTGCTCAGAAGAAGGGCATCGCACCTTTTTTCGGGATTTATAGTCAAATATCCTGATCCAAGAGACAGAATGGGCCATATTTGGTCTATTAGTTTAGTACTTTATAGCTCTGCCGAGATTGGCGATAATAAACCCACCGAATGGATGATTCTGGACTTCTAAGAGTATCCCCAAACTTCGTCAGCAATCGTGGCGATCATCACTGGATAAAGTGAATGAGGGGACCTCAGACTCCAGAAGGATAATAACAAATGGGGCGTGACAATCGATAAGCATCGTTTCCACTATAGCTATCATTCACATCGCCAGTTCATTTTGGGCACACCTTCGAGAGTACGAGCGATGAGCTCCGCTTGGCAGCGATCCATGGCGATGTAATGTGGCAATCGATACGTATCACTTCCACGATCCTTATACCTTTTTTCGCCAATTCATTTTTATTCGTTTTGAACTGGCGAAGTCTGGGGATGCTCTAATGGGTGCCCTACACCGAGAATGGATAGCCAGATTCTTGAAATTACTTCATAAAGTGAATAATGACTCTAAATTAATTATTTTAATTGTCTATTTTTATTATTATTTTTAAATAATTTCCTGTTGATTATTTATTTATTAATCATTAATTTTTATTGCTACAATTATTATTTTCATTGATTTTGTTTTCCATCCAGGTCGCTGAAGTCGCAGAGAACCCTCTTTTTTCCCCACCCCTCCCCCTTTCCGCCCACATTCTGCATCTACCACTGCCCTACTGCTACCTTTGTCAGAATCATAGATGTCTCGAGAAGAAACGTCATCGTTGTTCACAGACGAAGGAGACGGGGGATGGAGGGTTAAGGTTACTGGAAAATATTCTCGAATTCAATAATCGTGGCTAATGGTCACAAATAAATAACCAGAAAATGATATTGTAAAGAAGAAATGTAGAATAAGGCAGCATAAGCTTTTTGTCAAATGTTATCAAACAAGGGTTTCTCCAGGGCTGGGATTCATGAAACGATAATCAAGCAAACCAAGGATGGCTAGCGTGACTGGTTATTGTACTGATTACGTAGTGATAAGAGACGCAGACCGCTAAACTTGGTTTGCTAGCCTGGGTTTGCTTGGTTATCGTTTCATGAATCCCAGCCCAGAACTGGGATCCAAGGCTAACCTTGATTCCAGAGGTATATCCTGTCATTTTTAGATAGAAATAACCCTAATATAAAGTCTAATTTAGAATAAGATTACCTTTCCGTTTGGCAGAGAATATCTACCCATGTTTGATTCATCTCGATAGTCAATTACTGTGAGAACTGTTCTATAGTTTACATTTTTACACATAAAGACAGATAGTAGGTGACAGCAACAAAATGCAGAGCGATTTTTGGTGTCATCATTGGGATGTTTATGGCAGTTTAATTTGGCTCTAAAAAATACTAGTGTGTCTAGTGAACTATGTATATCAAAATTAAAGCCTTCCATAGTGAACTGATCAACTGATTAATGGTGAGCAAATGCTCCAACAAAGAACAACACTACGTATGCCCATTCCCCGGAGAGCCCCTGAGAGCCCATTCATTACTGTGATTTCCGAAGAAATCCGTGGACCTCGTCAGGAGCTGCGTCAAAATTTCTATAAAAAATCCATTGAACAACGCGATGTGACGTGCTAACCACCAGAATTCTCGAAAATTATGGTAAATATTGGCTTATCGTGGTGGGTTTCCCCACTTTTTAAAAGAGGCTTTAGAGTGGCTAACTTGGCCGGCGTTTGTCGGACACTTCTGCAGCAAGTGCACTGTAAATCCAGAATGAAGTACTTTGTCACGTGGGGTGAGAATCACCACGTGGGGTGTTAATCAGCGTTGCAAGTACTCAAAATCGAAGAGTTCAAGTGCCGCTGGGTTTCTCGTGATTGTGGTGCGTTGTCTTGATGGTATTTTAAGAGTAGTTTGCGCAATCTGAAGAATTCAAACATCTTAAGTTAGTTAAAATTTCCAAGAAATATCGCGGATAAGTTAGAATTTTCAAGAAGTTCTCTGTTTAAGTTTAAATTTCCAGAAAGTTTTCCGTTTCTTTAGCTACAGAGCTGTGATACAATCCATTGGAAATGGATTACAAAATGCGTAGGTGCGTCATACTTGCATTTGCATGCATAAGGTATAAATTTACCCAGCCGTTCTCTTCTGCTTCCTGGGTTAAGGAATGGGGCTGCATCATCGCATTTTCTATGATCATCCTAGCATCACTTCACGTTTGATTTAAAATCATAGAACAAAAGATAACTTCCGCTACACAGCTCCAGGTCGAAATACGTACGTGTTGGTGCATCTGTGCACCAAGGATAACCAACGGCTGTTCCACTATTGCTCCGATTTATCTTCATCATCAACAACATAGCGTTGTCGCAAGAGTCATACTGATTGACAAGCTCGAAATTCTGCTAGTGATGACGATTTGGGCTCAAGATCGTCGCGCAAAGGAGTTGAAATCGGTTGATATTGTGCCCAAATGACACTGAGATCATGCTTTTTTGAAGTAAAAATAGTGAAAAGCTGGATTGATAGGAGGAGTGGACATTTGTAAAGTACTGATGGCAAAACTAAGAGTGGGTAAAAATAAAGATGCATTCAATCTGCGAATTCAAGTCAGAGGGCTACGCATGCAGAATTTTGGATATAAAGTTTGGACCCAAATTTTCTATTGGATTTCTTGTCATTCATGTTCTTAGGCCTCCTTTCTCTCCATTTCCTACTTTGCAGCACCGAAAAGTCTACAAAATCTGTCACAGTTCTCGAAAGTTACACTGCCTTAGTTCTTAGTGTCCTGATGTTTTTTGTTTTCAGATTTTCAGCTATCATTGATCTGAAAAAAGCCTACTTGATAGGTGTACGAGAACTGGTCCCCTATTTTTCTATGAATTGTCCTGCGGACTATGACTTCCTAATCTGCAATAGCTACATCTCTACATATCTCTTCATACTTTCGCCACTCTTTTCTAAAGTGCAATATTATGGACATATCGTCCTCATCCCCCTCCCTTATATCAGTAATGAGAATTTCATAAATAGAATAGTTTAAAAAAACATCTTGGCAAACGTTACAGCAGTATGGGCAACTTAAAGCAGTGAAATCCAGATTTCACAGATTTTCGAAACATTTGATGCGATTACCAGAAATTTCTGTTATTCCCCTCACATCACATTTCCTCAGTTTCACTCGCAAAAATCGTCACTGAAAATTCCACTTTTCATCCTATTTCCGAAGTCGTTCACAACTCGTGAATATAGAGTGATCGTGAGAATTTTCCTGACTTTTCTTCGATGTTCCCACAGTCCAGTTAGACTGCGGAGTTTTTCTTGTTCCTTTTTGTACAGCCATACAACAGAGGTGATTCAATGTTGAATGAATGGTCACTACTCTTAGTATTCCCAGACCTCGCCAGTAATCAAAATCTTCCAGCATTAACTCTGCTAGGATCTTTTTAATGTAAACTTGGCAATGGGTCATGAAAACAATCATTTTTTTCTCAGTGCCTCACTTTCTGTCCCTAGAATGAACAATAACTTCACTGTGACAGGAGCCCCAGTGAAGATCCTCCGTTACTCTCTTTTAAGCGTTTTATTTTTGTTCTTTGATATGCACAGCTTAGCGATGTATCAAGTTAAGAAGAGCAGAAAAAATTGATACGTATCGTTTCCATCTTTGTTATCTATTACATCACCAGTTCATTTTGATTCATTGTGAACTGGCAAAGTCTGGGTATTCACTGAGAAGGAAAGCTATTTCTCCTGCTTCGGGATAGAACAGCGGTTCTGTGAAAGTAACGGGCAAAAGGAGGTGAGGGTTGGATTGATTGTCATAGGATATGAATTCTTCTCTCATGAATTGGCACGAGTGATTTGTCGCTGCGCAGCGGAATTCGAATGGATTCATCGCTCTATTCGCATAATCATAATATGGAACATGTACAAATACCTCAGGTTTGGTAACCAGTTAATCGGTGCTGGCGCCCTACCCGTGGTCTAAGGAAAAAGGTCTCAAAAAGTCCTAGCAATATCCGGAATTGTGGGTGTACAGCGTTGTACATCCTAAGGGCGACGCTGAGAGGCTCTACGACTGGCCAGTTGAATGGATCAACCAATTGCAGAGCCTGGATGCACGGCCCTTTCCAGGTGCCACTCCCCACACTCCTATTGGTAGATTTAAACCCACCTTGCACCTTTCACTACCAACTCATCCCATTTTTGCGTGGGGCTGGCACTATGCCGACAACTTCAACTGTGAATGGAGGCAAAAATGACTATGAGGAAGAGGAAAAGTGGCATTTGAGTGAGCTAGTCGCACGACATTGGTCCAAGATGTTCTTGGACTTTTCATACCTCTGCCACTATCTGTTTCAGGGTTTTTGATGCCCAGCTCCTTGTAGATCTGCCGAAACAGTTTTACTACATATGGTAACGCTAATTCGACTACTTGTACAATGTCGATGAAATGTCGAGATTTCTTAGAATCAACCCTTTCTCCAACCTTGCCAACAACAACGACAGCACTTTAAAATTGTTCGTTTTTTGAACTGTTCAATGGAGCACTTGAGGACAACACTGCAAGGACATGGAAGTAGTTGTACTTTTGCACATCCCTCCACCAGTGCGCAGCGTTTGTCCGCAACACTACTTCCCTACCGTATGCGTACTTTGTTCCTGTGTTGTTGACGCCGTCTCACTACGATGTCTTTACGCGCTGTTCAGCCTCCTCCACTCCAGCACTTCCCTGTCGTCTCGTCACCTCCGTCACGTGCCATCGGGAAAAATATTGTTCTTTGAGCGATTTCCAACCCATACCCCGGTTTTTGCGACCAGCTGATAGAGCGCGTGGGGCGGGCCTGAGGGTTGACTAGTTGATATCGTGCTGGACCTGGAGAACGGTGCAACTACAGCTACAGTATGGGTATGGTATCGAAGGTGAGTAGCTTCCGCTTAGCATCTATAGGAGGTAGCTGTTATTCATCTGGGATGTCTTAAAGACATTGCGGCTCAATCCCATCCCCAACTACTCCTGCGATATCGGCTAGACATAGGCTTGTCAGGTCTTCTAAAAAATCTGAGCTTATATGAGAATTTGACAAGAAAGTCTGAATCCCAGTGAGATGCTTCCGAATTCCTGATCTTTGAGACCGTGGGGTAGCCTTACTCTGTGAGGTGTATGAGAAGCTTAGGCGAGAACTGATCCCCGCACATACATTTGCTCCCACCTCTTTTGATCTACACTAATGTGAATGTCCCACAAATTGGTATTTTTCGCAGGATTTTTGCTGAAGTTACATGTTCTACAGTGACAATTCTTCCATATGAATATACGTTCAGTAACAAGTCACAATCCAGGCTTACATATATACTCGCCAGGATTTGAGAGCTCTTACTTTGATCCTGAACATCCAGTGAACCAGTAATTTCTGTAAAACACTAGCTGTGGCTTTGATGTATTCTCACGCGATAGCGTGGCCAGGACTGGCATGCTTCATTGAGATTATCCTTGACAAACGATTAAACGCCCTCAAGTTAACCGATAACTTGCTAGGTGGATTGGTAAAGTGCTGGGTATAACCTATTCGACGCGAAGCGAGTGGTAAACTTTACCCACACTGAAGAGGCTCCATGATTCGGAGCTAGGTAGACGATTTGCGCACCTCTTACCCATAGTTTATGCATCATAACTTCATCATTACCCAGCTTCTACCCGTGGGTAACCATAGCCATGGGTACGAGGTTACCCCTCCTTCCAATGATGCATCGGGCTCAGAAATGAATAAAGCGATATAGTCATTATTCTTCAGCCCAATTCAGCCAAAAATTGAGGTCCTTAGCTTACTGGTATTGACATGGTGCTTCCGATTCTGCTTTCAAAACATCGTACACTATACCCAAGACTGAATATTGTACAAAATACGTTTGATATCGAATGTTCGACTCTGAACAAGTGGAAAATTCAAGATCAAGAAAGAGCTTAGAATTTCTCCTCTCGGATGATTTTCGAAATCCCCAGGTAAATTTGCACCTCGCTTTTGATACGGATCCAAAGAATGTATTCGCAATAAGAAATGTCAAATCTGGTGCTCTTCAGACATCATATTGTTGTATAGAAACAGCACAGCAGTAGGGTGAGCGTTGTGGGTTATCCCTAGGTTCTTGCCATGGGAAGCCCACAGTGCCAGCCTTGAATGACTACTCATTTCTTAAGATTTACACTTCTATCTCCTCTTGTGGGACTGTCCAGATCCTTATACGGTTAGAACCGAATAAATTCAGAGTCAGTTCCAAAGACTTGAACTTTCAGAAGGGAGAAATCCCTGAATCCTTTCCTTAGGGGTTGTATTTCTCTCTCTTTTTCCCAGATCCAGAATTTTAACTTATCCAAGGACGAATTTTCGAATTCGAATATACCTAATGCACGATTCTGTCACACATATTCTACTCTACCATCTAGCCTTCCTAGACGACACCTCTGCGTCACCACGACACACCGATCAAAACACGTGGATCGAAAACAACTCGATAGAGTTCGACCTTCGATCAGCAACGGCCGCAGTTCTCGTATTGCGTTTCCGTCGCCCACGTTGTCCATGGATTCTTCCAGAGATCCTCGTCCAAACACTTTTTTCGCTTCTATAAAGTTCGGAACATCCCGCCTTGGAGAATATTTCACTTTCGCTCACTTTTTATCGCTCCATAATTGCACTTCCCTTTTCAACGCCGCGTTTCACCGCATGAGTGGAGTGAACCAGTTCTTCTGATTGTGCACGCGTTCCAATGAACAGATTTGGAACAGAAAGGGCCATTCAACCAGTGAGCAAAACATTGTGTCGATTTGTGCCAAGTGTCCTAGTTTTTATCAAAATTTGCAGTAGAAGTCTACATGCGACAGTTTCTTACTGAATAAACCTGCCAGTAGAATGTGGTCCTGGTTGTGTGTTTGCTTAGCAATCCAGACAGAGTAGATATCCATGCCCATATCTGCAAGGTGCCACGCCCACCGCGCTAACACCTTGCCTGGCTTGCCTTTATACGAATCTGTGAGAGCTCATCCATGGACATCTTCTGTATATTTGAAACAGTTTTAGAAGTTGTAATAAGATGTGTGATCATGCGACTACGATAGCCTAAATCTGGTTTAGGTGGACGAGAACTGGTCCCCACACCTCCATCCACGTAAAAAAGTGTATCCTTCGTCTGTGTTCTCTCCCCGTCTAATTACCCCTTTGTTTTTCGCATCTTTATAGTCATTGTACCTTTGTTCTCTGTCTACCAGAACAATTAGAGAAGTTTGAGTAAATTAGTGGGAAAAACAGCTGGGACCAGTTCTCGCACTTCACCTTGGACCTCAATCATGCAAAAAAACGAGGAGAGGGGAAAAATCAGGAAGAGACGGAAACTGGCGAACTACAGGGAACTCCAAACGGCCCTGTGCAAGGGGCGGGACCGCGGTGCGGCGTGGCCCACGGGTTGTCTGCTGCTGGCAGAAGCAGACAATCAGAGCCACATGCAGAAACTCTGTGTCCCTGCCCATGGGAGCCACGCCGCGATCGCAACTCTTGCACACGGCCGTTTGGAGTTCCTTGTATACACTTCAACTTTTAGGAATGTCAATTCATGCAGAAAAATGCTGGGGAACAGTTCTCGTTCCTTTCTGGTGACACTCCTTGAGTTACAGGTGGAGTGAGAACGGGAAAAATCATGATTTGATGAAATATGCAACGTATTTGCAAGCATCAATAATCTTAGGGTTCGTATGACATACTGAAACTCGGCTGTCACCTGATTTTTAAATTATAGCCTTTTACCATCTAATTAACGCCACTTTTCGAACTCCGCTCGATTATTTCTTCGCTACATCATTACCTGCCATCTAGAGTTCGTCCCACTCATCCTTGACGCTCGTCACTGGAATTTTTTGATCGAAATTCGCCCCGACGGCCAGCATCGCAACGGTCAACGATCAGTTCGGCGATACGGACGGGGCGCCGTCCGTTTGCGATTCGCTTTTAGCCATGTTACGACTGCTTTGTGGGGCTGAGGCTAATCGCGCTTCTGCAATCTCAGCTGGCTGACTTTCAATCTAATTAAAATCGCCTAGTAGAGACTGCATTTAATCTCGGGCTGTTGACAGCATTGCTCTTCTGCTCGTTTAATTTATTCTTTGGAAAAGGCTTAGTTTTTGGTAAATTGCACTTCATACAGGAAAGAAATTTCCTGCGCAAATTGAGTACAAAATAATATAAACAATACTTTTGCAACAAACTGTTGTATTATGCTTAAGGATTTTCTCCCGTTCAAGGATTTATTCACTGGCTTCTTCTTTTCTAGAGGGTACAGTCCTTGTGGAAAAGATGAACGGATTGCGCATGCGGTTTCTTAGCGTCGCGGCAGCAGAATCGCGGCGGGACCTACTTGACCCTCTTAGCGTGCTCCATCTATCGCTCCGGTCCCACCCCGTTTCTGCAGCCAGGGAATCCGTCTATCTTTTCGAGAAGGACTGTAACCATTGGTTGAATCTTTTCTTTTGCAGATCGTAGGTTTGGTTCGTCCACGGCGCATAGAATGAGCCGTAAAGTAAATAAAAAGTAGATGTATATGCATATTATCCACGCGAGAGGTATATTCTTTTGGGTTATTTCGCCGCAAAAACGGCAGAAAGTCTCATAAACTGTTTATTCTTCTGTTTATTCCTACCTAATGCCTCTAAATCATTGTTGGAGAAAGAAAATTTCCTGTTTGGCAGGAGTTTTTCTCGGATGCGGAGCGAAATAGAACTAGTTCTATGCAGTAAAGGCTAAAAAGAAGTAAAATTTTGAACTTTTGTGCGTGATTTCTCTCAAATTAATGTCTGATGACCCTATTTCTTATCTATAACTTTTGACAGACATTGCGACTACTCACAAGGATTGGACAAAAATGCAGAAATCCCAATGCAATGGCTATTTTTTGAAGGATTTTTCGATTACGAGGCTGGAAATCTTTGATTTTCCAGAATCGGTTATACACCTACTTCTACAGAAAGCGTAGCAATCTATGCCCAGCCTCCTTTGCTACTTTTTTTCCTGACGAAGTAATACCAGTTACTGTTACCTGATCCAGGTGTTGACATTATTCTCATCGTAATAAACTGGAGATGCTAACTATGTTGCTCCACGGCTAAAAACCTGCTACAATTCGATCTGCACGATAGTGAACCTGTTTGCTGAGTAGCGTTCCACGAAAGCGTTATCTTTGTACTAAGCGCTTTATACGGACGCAGCACTCTGTCACATGATGGATTGAAACGAAACCGATTGAACATTGAACGGCTTTGTAGGTTAAACTGTGTATTATCGCACCTCAACGGTCAGTTGTCCTGATAGCAGTGAAAGAGGTGACTTTTTTTTTGGCTGTTTAGCCAAAAAAGGCAAGGCGAATCATTGAATTTGACTGTGCAGTTTGAATTTCGTTTTAGAGATTATGTATCACAAACTATGGTGTTTCCTGTGGTGACAGGGGAATTTCCACTTTTGAGCTGTGTTAGATACTCTGTTTCACTGCCGAAGACAGTCGGAAGGACTTCAGAGAGCAAAAGAACATTGAAAAGTGTGCAGGAACTAGAGAGAGTGAAAAGAAAAGCAGGCAATATGCACGAATACTCAGCTATCGTCACGTTTGAAACAGGCTATACAAAAAATGACTAGTTTATGGCTTTTTCGAAGCAAGCATTACCATTGCTTAGAAAAGAAGTCCAGACCCAAGTATCTCGCTATCAGGGAGCGACCCTACGAAGCGCCAGCTTACGCGCTTTTGAAAACGATGCGCGAAGGTTGTTCGATTGTTAAGAAAGTGTAAACTGGAATATCGTCGTGTTTTATTCTGTGAAGCGCAATACTGTCGATATTTATCTTTCACATGGAGTACTGTTTAGCTGCATTTATAGTTCGTCGGAGTCCGATCCTGTCGGATAACAAATGATCCGTATCGATCGTCGGATAACGAATATCAATACGTATCTTTTGCTATCTGATCGGATCGGACTCCGATGCACTACTTTTGCAACCACGATGAGATAGAGTAAAATTCGAAAATGTGGGGGATATGACTTGTTAGATTTTACAAATATTTGAAGACCCTAATCATAGACACTGCTTCATGCTCCAGAGCAAGCGCTAGAAAGTGTTAGAAAACGGCAAAAAAGGGGCTTCTGCCAGCGAGCTCGTCGAGTTCGCAATATCGGGATAATTGCGTGTTCATGAACCCTACTATACACTAGATATTTCTCCAGGATTCCGTAATTATGGGATTGGAGATGTAATTATCCCATCAAACCTTCCCTTTGCCTCCTATTTGTGGTAAGTTCTTGTTTACCCGCAGCGAGCAACAGCGGGATAGCCCACTCTCTGTCCGTCACCTTGTTTTCGTGAATCCAAGCCCACGTGGATATCGCTACATCGTCAGAACTGTGACCTAAGGCAAAATGATAGGTGGGAAATGTCACGTAATCCCACTAACCAACCAACGAAGAAATCACGTACGGGTGGTAGTTCTCTTTGTGTGCACTGATCGAAAGTCAAAAGTCCACCACTGCACTAACGGCTGTGATGTTGTAAGCGGGGACAACTGGCCATCACTCTGGATAAGCGGCCTCGTGGTGTTATTCCGTATTTTCGCGTAGTGTTCGAGGGCTACAGCTTTGCTGCATGGGAGACCTATTTTTAAGGCTCTTTTCCTGGCACTCTGGTTTCGTTTTTGATTTCCTTGCCTCGATAATGTTGGTACAGGACTCCATCTTTTCTTCTGTTACCTGATAGAAGGATATTTTAGTTTGGGGCTGTCAATTGGTTCGTCGTAGGAGTTTCAGCTCGGTTTCTTCGAAAATCTTCTGTACTTTCGTATACCTTTCTATACGTTGTCCCCAACTGGTGGGTACTCCGAACACGAATGGTTTACATTCATACTAAAAGCATATCTGACTCGATCAATCGCAAGAGATCACTGTTCCGTATTTTCATTAAGATCTTCAACCCACACCCATTAGCTTGGTTAGCCGAACTCATCACAGTATTCGAATTCGTTACCATGCCATTTGCAGTGTTTTTCACTAGCGATATGAGCTGGTGCGAAAACAGGGAAAAAAGAGCGCATAGGAATGTTCGGCGTTTATCATGCAACAATGCACAACTTGTGTGCCTACCGTTTAGTGTTCAAGTTGCGAAGTGTGCACGATAGCTCAACTCCAGCTGTTTTGAAACACATCGACTTGTGGGTGTGCCAGCTTTTCTTGTTGAAAGAACAATGTCAGAGCCTTAGCATTGAGTAGAACTGTAATTAACAGTAATTTCTGGGTTCTGGTGACGAGTAGGATCTATATAGTGTGGTGATTTACACCACGAAAGCATAGAAAAACCTGCCCAATCATCACATCGGCTCGTACTTCGGCGTCTTTACGGCTGTTCAAACGATGTGTATGCTAGAACCCCGTAAAGAATCGATACAATATAAACATTAAACTAAGCATAGCGTCGGGAACGTGTAGGGTTTCTTTAGCTTAGGAACTGGTATGCAATCTCTTCACGCTCGCGTAGCTTTCGACAGGAAAAAAAAACTCATATTTATTGTGTTGAATTTCTATCTTATACATAGCTGCATTCTACAATCATGACTCATGGTGCATTCGCAGACCCACTGCACGCGATGCGGTTCCTTCAGCGGTTCCTTCATATCGCATGAAATGATTGTTTTTCATATTTAATAGTCCCTTGACCATAATCAGCAACTTATTACTTATAAATTGTGAGAGTTTTCAAGCACAAAATTTTGGGAACTAGACAATATAGTCCGTTTCAGACATGGTGATAGTTGAGTGTTCGTGCATGTTGCCTGTTTTTCTCTCCACCCTCTGCAATTCCTGTGCACTTTCCCGCTCTCTTTGTCCCTCTGGCGTCTTTCCAACTAGCTTTCCCAATGGAGCAGGCTGTAGCCTATGTATAGCTTATGTATAGTCTATTTAGAAAGCAATCGTAGTGTAGCATTTGTGCCTATTCTCTGCCTTTCTTGGCTGCCTCTTCGAACACAACACTTTCTCGCGCTCTTTTTTCTCTATTATCTCCCCAACTATCTTCCTTGATGAAATAAATCGTAAAAGCTCCGAAGTGAGTGTGGCGTGTTTCAGCAAGGAACATAGTCCTGAAGAGATTAGAGAAAGGGAGAACGTGAGAAATAGTGTCGTTTTTGGAGAGGCAGGTGAGAACTGCAGATCATGGGCACAAAAACTCAACTGTCGTCGTTTTCGAAACGTATTATATTACTGCTGAATTAGATGAACTATCCTGTTCGACATTGTCTATGCTTTCACCCCAGGACCCTCTCACTCTTCTCTTTGTCCTATCTCTGATAACTGCACAGCACGAACGCAGCCCGAATGTCGTAATGGTTCGACTAGAAACCTTAGCAGCAACGGTTGCCAATTGCTGCCATTCTCCCCTTGTTTGCTGCCATCCCTCAGCAATTACTGCTCAAGGGCCGACAGGTTGAGCGGCAATCGAGGGGAGGATGGCAGCAATTGGCAACCGTTGCTGCTAGAGTTTCTACCCGAATCATTACGCCGTTTGGTCTGCGTTCGTCCTGCACAGTTATTGGAGATATTTGTTCAGTGACCTTGCAATTCTTTCGATCAATCACTGCTTTCCTGGATTTCTGTGTGAATGAGAGTTTCATGGAAAAATCATGGATTTCCCCAGTTCCACCCAGCTTTTCTATCCCGCCGTCCCCTCAGCAAGGAGTAGGCGTGGCCGGGGCCGGAGGCGACGAGTTGTTCGAGTTGCTGCCCCCGTCCCTCCGTCACACAGCCCGTCTGCTTTTGACACTACCGCTGTTGTTAATCAATTTCCTAGTAGATTTCAATGCGATAGCTACAGTTTTGCGTTCAGAGTTCCCTTCTAAGCACCCTGACTACCCCAAGCTGGACTGCTACGATGCATTTCTAATTTTCCTGAAGACATAACATCGGTCTAAATAGCGCCATTCAAACGGCTGTGACTAACTGGGCGCAGTACTTTTGATGATGTTTCCTCTTGAAAGTCTCCTCTTTTTTTGTTTCCTCAGAGCTAATTTCCCCTATAAAGCTTCGCCTCGTTCAGTTCTTCTCTCACAAAACATATGGACTGCGGCTGTTCTAATCGATTTTCGGGTTTCACATTGTTTTCACTTGGTTTGCTAAGAAGTGCTGTTGCAGATGCGTCTCACGCGGAGGGCATTGGGCCCGTTTGTTGGGGCGATTGCCAAGAAACTGGAACACTACAGGTATTTTTCGTGTTTATGCTTTGAATATGGTCATTATTTTGTCTTTGTTCTAGCAGCTTCGTTTTCTTTTCTATTGGAGTTGTTTTTTTAAAAAGTTCAAAGCCAAGTTCCGTCCAAATCTTTTAGCTGAATCTTTTAGCTAACGAAAGGCTTGGTTTCACTTTGGCTGTAACCCTAGGATTGGTGAAAACTATTGATCTTCATAGGACGAGCACATAAATCTCTGGGGAAACCGGTTTTGTTTTCCTGGATTTAAGGAAAGAAAGTAGTAAGGTAGTCAACTGTGAACACATTGTTAAACAAATGAGTTTTGAATTATTTGAATTTAAAGCTTTCCGATTTCCATTTTTCATTACCGTTCGGTTTTCGTCCTGTGTTTTATGGAATTTTTAGTTTCAAATTGCACGTCCTTGTTAGATAGTCACCAACGAAAGCTCCGGGAATTTGCTGTTACCACAGAGTCTTGCAAAATTATTTTGGTTATGAAATTGTAAAATGAATAAAAATTGTACAGAACGGCGTCTAGGAATTCTCTTCAGTTTTTTTTTTTCGAACATATTGTAAGTTTGCTTTCGCTATACGTCTTTGCCGCTGTTTCGGCCCTCGTCACTGATTGAATTCCCATAGCTCATTTTTTTTTCAATTCCCAAAATTCAAAACGAATTAATTCCTGGAAAAGGGAAAGATTTGACATTCCCTACGTCTTTTTATCGACAAAGTCGTATTCAGCGCTCAGCAGCTACATTACTGTCATTTCTTCTCATAGTTATAATTCAATGTAAGGCATTTTCAGTCAGTTCCAACCATCATCACTGACTATTCAACAGTATCTGGACTTCGGACGGATAGGTACTGCGGCTACGTCGTACACATTTTTGAAAAATGAACTTATGGTTCGTCTCGCCAACATTATGCAGGTTTGTGGCAAATTTCTTTCTGTTGTTTCCAAACACTTTTGTCTTTTTTGTAATCTTGCTTATGTTAAAGGAGTTTTCTTTACTGCCACCGAAATTGCTTCAAATGCCGAGTTCAAAAATGGTCAGTAATTGGTACTGTGAAAGTTTCGAGGATCTGTTAAAGTATGAGACCGCTGCTCCTTCGATGGAGAACATAAATGCGTGAGTTTTGCTGCAGTATCCTTGATAGATTTGTTTATTTTTTTAGCTGTGCTTAGTAAGGGTTCTGGCTGGTTATAGCTCTATATCTTAACGCGTTAATTTTGAATTCTCTCTTCTCGAAAGCTGAAATAAGTTAGACAACCGCCATTTATCCTGTTTTCAACCTGGGCACCGCTGTAGAGCTTTTAGAACAGGGGTTTGATTAGGTGTAACACGATAGCAGCGTTTTTATTTGTTTGATTGCTATTGCCTTACCCAACCAGCGCAACTTTCGATGAGGATTGGGTCCGAATCCGCATGTGTAGCGCAAACGCTTTCGTCCAGTATTTTTTACGCAAGATGTGGGGCAGTTTAGGTTCTACTGGAAAATTAATTCTCCCCTGGCTTCCGCTTATGTATAGGGTTTTGGGTTTTCTCGATATTCCAGGGTATGTGGATGCTGCTTAACGGAGTAAAGTGCTGTTGTTTAGCTTCAACGATCAATTACAAACAATTCTCAAAAGACATGCACATGTTGTCGAAACAATGGCTGAGGGGCTCATCGAATTGAGAGAAACAGATGGCGTCGACATTGCCAGTGAAAAAGGTACGTCTAGGATCTTTCTGGTGTTTGATGGATTCGTTCGAGGACCATGGCTATGGATTCTACTCCCGCATGTTGCTGTGTTTTCATTTACGTGCGTATTCCTGCTCTTTTTCAGGTATCCAGTATTTCCTGGATCGATTTTACATCAATCGCATCTCGATACGAATGCTTCAAAACCAACACTTGGTATGTTTTTCTACTGTTTCTTGCATGACACGCTAATGCATCTCATGCGAGCGAATAAGCGATTAGTTCAAGAAATTTTCCGAATATGCAACTTTTTGAAACCTAACTTGTTCGCAACGTCACATTAACGCTGCTGATTTAGGTTGTTTTCGGGAATGTACTGCCAGAAAGCCCCAGACATGTTGGATGCATTGATCCTGCTTGTGATGTCGAAAGCGTTGTCCACGATGCCTTTGAGAATGCAAGGTATGTCCAAGGAAAATTCGCGCAAGCTTTTTTCTTTACTAATGCATTCGAAAGCGGAGGGCTGCTGTTCATTTAAAAATTGAAGGGCTGCATCGTTTTCGAGGTTTCTGTGGCCTATTTTAGGTGTGAGCTATTTTATTTCTCTATAGCATGGTTTTTCTCTTTCTCCATCCTTCTCTCTGTTCCTTCACATCTATTTTCGGTAATAACTCTAATTCTGGTGCTAATAACTTCGAAAGAGCTACTCGTCACTCATTTCACTAGCTAATCAAAAGGGGTTCTTGTCACGTATTGGCCAAAATTCGTGCAAATATGCTACATATTGCTCTCCTTTCAAAATTGAATGTTCTCCAAAGTTCCTAGGAGGGCTCTCATGTTCTTTAAGCAGTTTTGCTTACACAGAGATACATAGTGGTTTACCTTCTTTATGAACCATAATGGTATCGTTCTCTTTTTTTTGTGTAAATATACATATTCGAATATTAACACGTAACGTTGTGCTTCCAAAGAATTATTTCTTTTGACCTAGATATAAGAAGAAATTACCTGTTCTTATGGGCGTTTTGCATATAGTGCTACCCCATTCCTCAAGTAATTATCGTCTATTAGCTCACAGATGGTGCCTGATCTGACATTGTCTGCAATTACGACTTTGCCTGCAGAATGCGTCTGGAAGGATATTTTAGCGGATGGCAGTGGAAACATAAGAGTGGAAGGAACCACACCATACGAATATCAAAAAAAAAAGTGCAAAAAATAGATCGGTTAGCCGAAAAATGGTGAAGTTGTAGTTGCGGACAAAGTCCGATCGGGCGCCCTCTGTGAGCTAATAGACTGTACACTGCAGCATCCGAAAAAAAAAAACATTATTTAAGGTTTCTCTGTGATCGGTATTACCTCACAAGTCCTTCAATGAAACTCGAGATGCACAATGCTGTAGACAAGGGAAGACCTATTTCGATTGTGGCCGTCCCCAGTCACCTCTACCACATAATGTTTGAATTACTGAAGGTAAGCATCTGCGTTTCACCGTTGAAGAGTGATTTCTCCGTTGATAACAGTTAATATTTTGTTCTAGAACGCAATGCGTGCTACAGTTGAACATCATGGCGTCGATGATGATCTTCCTGACATCAAAATCTTTGTAGTCAGAGGCCAAGCTGATTTGTCGATCAAGGTCGGTTCTGTTACTATTTTGGTCACTTTATTCACTTTTTGCTCCATGTTTCGGAATCGATTACTTTTTTGACATCATTGGTGTTCTCTCAGATTTGCGATCGTGGTGGAGGTGTATCTCGAACGATTTTGGAACGACTTTTCAACTACATGTACAGTACTGCTCCACCTCCGCCCAGAGATGGCACGCAAGCGCCTTTGGTTAGTTATTTAAAGAGTTGCATTTTGAGATTTCAAATGCTGTTCCATTTAGGCGTCCAAAGCTCGCTTTTTTTTAAATTTTGTCTCATGTGGCATATAGCCCTTCATATTGTTATTTGAGCCCATGCGCCTAATTAGGGAGGGTATGGCTTGCAAGATTAGTAAATAATTATCAGGCGTCTTCTTGCCATTTTTTTCGCATATTGAAATCGTCGCCTTGTTTGATTCTCTCACCGCGATGTATTCAGTATTTACTCATTAAGAGGGTGTGTAGATAATCATATCTAATTTCCTTGCGTTACGTTCTAGAATCTCGGGAAAGTATGGGTCACAAAATGGTCATTTTACCATTCCGGAATGGTTTCAGGCTAACTAATTTTAAATATTGACTCTCGTGATGCTTGCTTGGATATAAGATCTGGAAGAAGTTGATCCAACTTGGTTCCTGAGCTATTATCACTAAAATCGAAATTTGTTTTTGTTCCTCCGCAGAAAACCTCGCTGATATCACGAAATAACCGCTCGATGTCAGTTGTTCCTTGAATATGACTAAATACACGCTTTACTATCAAAAACATGCATTTCTCTTGCATTATGAGCTCCAATCCAGAAAAATTAGTACCAGACGGGTTTTGTTCATTTATTTTGAACGCTTTCAAGCGTAGTTATGTTCCAGGCTGGGTATGGATACGGGCTTCCGCTTTCTCGTCTCTATGCTCGTTACTTCCTCGGGGATCTGTTCCTGGTTTCTATGGAAGGCTATGGAACGGATGCCTGCATATATATGAAGGTAGATTTATCACAGTGCTAACTAGTTTAGTTTTTCGTATCGTTTTTACCGTTTTGCAACTCCTGTGGGATATGGATGTCATAATAGTTTTTGAATTGTTGTGTTAAGAGTCTTCAAAAAACTTGATTTCAGGCGGTACCCATAGAAGCCAGTGAAGTGCTTCCTATATACAGTACCTCATCGCGCAGAAATCTCACTATGGGACCACAGGTGGCTGACTGGTCCCACCATGTGCCAGGACAAGGCTTCCGACCTGGATAACGACACGATTCGAAATCCCGGAGCATAGAACAATGTACTGGCGAAACAAATCTGAGACTTAGAGGTTCGGGTGCCTCCTATCTCTTGCGTAACCGGTCGATATCTCTTCATATAAGTTGTGTAAGTACAATTTTATGGATTTATTTGTTCTAGACATATGCTTACTGAGCAGGTTCTGAGTCATTGACAGTCACCGCGTATTTATATTTCACTGTATCTCGGGTTTGCTAGAGTTCCACGCTATTGTGTTAGGCATCTCTTTCATTCGTGAGCATCGTACTGCCCCAAGCCGAATTGTAAATATATAATATTTGGTTGTCACCCGAACTAATTGTTGGTGAGCAATTGTTGTTCGTTGCGTGTGTGTTCCCCTGGCATGTCATTGCGTTGTCGATCTTTGCTTACTTCATCTCTCGACTATGGAATGAGACTTGGCGTCTCTTTGCATGTGTAAACCATGCGGGGTTTTGACCCGAAAGCGATTTTCAAACATAGGCTTGATCGATATTTGAACAGTATAAATGTGCAATAATCTTGGTTTGTGGTACGTCAAAATACTTCTTGCATGGCGAGCAGATTGCTGCAGGGATTCACATTGACCTCAGGGCCCAAAGACGTGTTTATTGCTGTTTTTAGTCAAGGTGCTGTGATCTAGGCAAGGTAAGTGCTGATTCAAGACATCGATTTGGGTCTAGTGCTTGAGAGCTGGGACGCATCATTGAGATTACCATCGGTAAATGTGTTGAAGTAACCAGATTTACCGTTTACTTTGCACCCATTGGCATGTTTACCCACACCTGACGTTGTCTATATTCAGACGCTACCCATGGGTAATCGTATCCATGGGTGTGAAGTTACCTATCCTGATTATGCATCCGAGACCAGGGAATAGCAATCCTTGAAAGCCAACGAATTGCGCTGGTGAGGCTAAATGCTACTAATTAGTGACGTCAACGTTTCCGATCATATTCTGGGATGGAAGGGTAGTGAGTGCGGGCCCGGATACAGCATGGGAAGGATGGGTAATCTCATATCCATGATTACGATCACTAATGGGTAGCAGGTGGGCAGAAGCAACGTCGCGTATGGGTAAAGGTTTTGATGGGTGCTAGGTGAAGGGTAAATTTGGCACGCTCACCATAGGTAATCTCAATCTCAAGGCCCAAGGCCCTACGTTTGTAAGTATTTAAAGCCATATGGTTCAGAAAGTTGGTGGAGGAGAAGGGGGGGGGGGGGGGGGGGGGGGGGGAGTTGATAAAGGAGGAGTGAAGAAAAACGTCGGAGAAGCAGGTGAGATCGAAGACCAGAGATCAGTTTTGGACCACTTATATAGTTTTTTTCTGAGGATTGCCGCTAATGATGACTTTAGCTGAATAAAAGTATTGAAAGCGAAGGCAAAGTGCATAAAAATTCTTTATTTCCACCATTAATAATAGTTCCTGGTTTGAGCACGTCAATTGCCGCAATATTTGCCTCCATTTGTTCTGAAATTCGGAATATTTATTTAATTTATAGTACAACAAATGTGAAACCAAGAATAATGGAAGAAAACTGATTTTTGTAGTTTTTTTTTGGAAACTACAGAAAAAAATCGTGAAAACGATACTCTTGTGACTTCTGCAGAGATGGCTGAACGGAGCTGATGTAACTAGGAGAATGGTTAATACACGGACGGGCGTCAATCGTTATTGCACATCTCGAAAACAGGCCGCTCCGCATCACCAACGCGGTGCGGCAGACCAGCACGGCGGTGTGGGTGTCATATGTTGCCGAGATTCCCTTCGCGGATTTCCTTAAGTTCGGTCACCATTCGCCTGCCTACACCGTTATGTGTAAAAGCGGATTCACGGCAACGCCCAACAAAGACAGCACGTCACTGGTCTGCCGCGCCGGGTAGGTGACGTGGCGCGGTCTTGTTTTCAGGCGTGTAAAAACATTGGTTCTTCCTATAGGAAATGGCTGTCTAAGTCTGCAAATCCATAAAATTTTCCAAGTCCATCATGCAAGTTCTAAAGTCCCTCAATGTGACTTCCTTCTATCTACGAGATATAGGAAAAATAAAAAACAATTGTGAGTTTCCATGCCTATCCATGGGACCAGAATCATAGGAATTTCCCTGATTTCCGCTCCTAACAAGTCGGACTTTTTTCCTTAGAGTTAAAAGACTCGCCCGTTCATCCATATTTCCTTTTTTGTTTTTTTTCTTATCAGAGAAAAAGGTAAATACAAGATTTTGGGCTAAACCCTACCCTGCAGCAGTGATGAGCGCCTGGACAGCTGGTACCTGGTTAAGAAGTGCTTGCTTATCAGATCCGTAGAACGAACATGCGTTACCACCGGCTACTGCCTGGAAGAATAGTCATCCTTTGATAAGAGGCCTACTGGTACAAGTAAGTTGCAGTTGCAGACCTGCATCGACTTCAGGTCAGTAACACCAGGACCGTAACCAACAGTGACAATACCGTAACCACCCGATTGAAGTACTTGTTGAGCGGTAGTCGGGGCTTGATTAGAGAATCTGGAGCAGTTCAGAGTTAGGAGACCTTTGAGCGCTTGCAAATTACCAAAAACTTACCCTGAAGTGGCTGTAATGTACAGGATGAGGTGATTGCTGATATTCGATCGGTAGCCGGCGGATTTGAAGGTAGGATTAATGGCTGCGTTGAGAGCTCTGTAATGATAGGGATATGGAAGAGTTAAAACACAAAGGGAAGAAAATTCTGGAAGATGCAACCTCCATAAATCGACCAATTCAGAATTGTGTCATTATTAAACTTAGCGAGAACTGTTCCCCGAACGGATATTGTGCTAATCTCTGGAATTATTTAGGCAAATAGGCAAGGCGGTTGCTCGCCGCTGAGTAAACGCAGTAGCAGGACAAATTTCAAAACAAATTTGGAGACTACGAACAAAAAAATTGTAGTGCGTCGCCTGATGATGGACGGGGACCAGTTCTCGCTGAATGGGTAGGGTCGTCAATTTATAGACATCCACGTGGTGACGGGGTCACATCATGGAACAATTATGACTTCTCGGGTTCCTTAAGCAAATCTTGGGCGATTTTTCCAAAGCAGATGTAGCTTGATAGTGCCGATTTTGAAAACCGCGCTCCATTGCCAGTTTTTGACCTAATCGTGCGCTGTCCATTTGGGGGGCTCCAGCCAAAAAAAAAAACTTACTGTGCCAGTGCCTGCCCCTGATCGTCAAAGTCGTTGTAACCCTCCTTGGTCTGTCTGAGGTAATCGCTCAACATGGACTGTGAACTAATGGCGTCCAGGTTTGCGATCACCAAAGGACCAAGCGATGCGTCACCGAACACTGGGACAACTGCCACACGAGCGTATGCCTGTGACACGGCGAAGTTCTGCATTACAGTCAGAACGAACAGTGACATCTGGAAGAATTTTGATTTATCCAGGCTTAAGAGCAGTTTAGTTCTGGAAAAGTCCTAGAATTACATCGTCATAGGTGTTCTCAGCACTCTGACTGATATCAATGAGAACAACGACGTCGAAGGAGATCGGAGGGGGTGGTGGAGCTGTTGTTACGGGCTGAACGGTGGTTCGTGCCGGTGTCACGACGCCTTTCGTCGTCTGTCCGTTCTTCACTGTGGTTGAAGCAGCTGGTTGAGTTACTGGTTGAGCTTTGGTAGTGGTTTGAGCTGCAGTGCCCGGAGATTTTGTTGTGCTCACTGAAACGCTCAGAAGTATAAACGCTCCCAGTTGAACCTGGATTTGTTCAGCGAATCTTGGAATTTCACCTCGATTATTGGGATCCACACAATAGGTGATTTCCTGTCGGCGGAACTGTTGTGCCTGGTTGTCCTCGCCGTAGACGAACATCGCCACAGCTTCACTGTTGCAAACGAATACGTCTGAGTAGTACTCGTAGTTGCAATCCCCACGTGGATAGAGAGCCGACCGCATCAGGATCTTAAAGGATTTTTTTTTGAATTTTTCCTGAATTTCCTGGGATAAGGGCTCTAAAATCGGGAAGGAAACGAATGAACCTGTTGAGTATCCGGGTCGAAGAGCTCGATCTGCTTTAGAACTGTTCCGAATTGGGCGTCGGCATGGAGTGTCACGACGCTCGCCACTGAAATTGCGAGAGTTTCTGGAGAAAAAGAGAAAAAATCCAAAATTAGACGATATTTGTACGGATTTTTGTCACAGTTCCCCAGCAATTTATTCTCCTGCGGGTCACGGGTGGACCACATAGTCGCTAGTCTCCATTTTTTCAGGATATTGCTTTTGAAATGCGCTTTAAAAGAGCATTACTTCCTTCTCTGCAGAAAAACGATTTTTTTCAAAGGCGGAATGATATTTGGAATGACATTTTTGGGGAGTGGAGCGTGATAGTAGTATGATGGTGCGGTTGGACCCTGCGATTGGTCAATCTGTCCAACTAGACAATCGCAGAGGCGTGCCCTACCCAACTATTCAGGTATAACGTCCCACACCCAATGATATTAGTGCTCCAGAAAATTAGAGTGAAAGAAACGAATGTTTGTCTATAGCGGATTCTATTGGATATCTAGATATCGGAACTACCGCAGCACAATGTAAATAGCTGGCAAGTGGCAAAAGAGTATTCCATGCAAGTTACTTGGGGTCATTGGGAAGGAGAGATTATAACATGTAGAAAATGAAGGTGGTGAAGTTCTGTAGAAAGCCCGGATGTGGAGCCTTGTACCTGGAAAAGGCGGTGCTATCGGTTTCCGTGATTGGTCGATTGGACAAGCGGACCAATCGCAGAACCCGACCGCATCAACTGTTTCAGGTACAGCGCTCCACATTCAAAAAGATGTCTTTCTTCCTTTGCTCCGAATTTTCTGCGGAGACACAGATTTTTATTAAAATTCAAAAATACAGCTCATGCATGAATTTTCTACATTTTTCCAAGTGAGACCTAAGTTTCGCCTACTTCCGGACGAGCTTCACACAGATTCCAGTATAAAAGGATTGAACATGAAGGAGTGGCAGAGGAACAGTGAGAGTTCTGGACACTTCATGGGCTTTTTTGGGCTGATAGTGGGTTTTTCGATCGCTCAAATGTTGGTAAAAGTAACATTATCATTTTTGCCGTTGTTGGTAGGCTGTGCTGTTGTTTACTGGTAATCTCGCACAAAAGTAACTTCACTGAGTTGAATTTACCATGTGTTAAGTAATGTGACACTGGATTCTTTTGGCTGAATGGGTTCTGGCTCAAAATTAGTAAATGTTGTCCAGGAAATTTCTGTATAAAATCCGTGCTGAGACCTATATTATGGTAGACCATTGTCTCTCATACCTATTTACCATGAATACTTCAGTTCTCTCAAAGTTCAACAGCAAAACCTAAGAGAAATTCCCGAAAACTGTTCACCTCCAAGCTCAGGATACCCGTAGTATCCGTCTTGATGGGAAGCTGTCGTGTCAGTAGGCGTTGGACTGGCGAAATCGTAGTACACCTTTGCTCCACCGACAGCGTACACGTGAACGTAGCAGTCACCCGGGCTTGTCAGCTGTTATAGAAATTAAAAATATATAAAAATAAGCTCGGAAGAGAGCCAAGGTGTCCATAAACTTACAGTTAGTGTGTATATTCCAGGAAGTCGATCCACATCGATTTTGTACAAAGTGGTTCGTCCGGCAGAAGTGATGACAGTGGGTGTGATATTGGCTGAAAATGGGAAGGCTTAATGTGACGGGGATTTTTTACTTATTTATCTTTTACAGGTCCTTTACTTGAGAAAGCTCCTTGTGAACTTATTTATTTATTTATTTATCTACTTACAACTTATTTATTCATCCATATATCTGTTAATTTATTTGAATGGGCTAAAACAATGCCAAGACTCTCGAGCAGAGTAACGTATACAAAAAGGAAGTGAAAATTCTGAGTTGGATTTGGTCCTACTTTCCTGCGATGCAACCCTCTGCGTACATTCTGCTAAGATATGTTGGTTTCGCCGCCATGGGGACCAGTTCTCGCCCGGGTAGAATACTCAAAAACTTTGGCACTTAAAGTGGTAGAGGAAAATTTTGAGGAACATTGCTACTATGACTTCCTTGTTTTTCCTAAATGGGGACTAGTTCTCGCTAGAATAGGGTTACTCTAAATCATTAATCATCATCGACGGTGGTCAAAAAACTTTCACAGACTCTGATGTTACTTTCTGATTTTCCTTTCGCGGGGACCAGTTCTCGCTCGAGCAAGATAATCCAAAACACTAAGGACTAAAGGTGGTCGAGCAAAATCTTCATAGGCTCTGCTGTTACTTTCTGGTTTTCCCTCTATGGGGGGCCAGTTCTCGCTTGGGTAGAACACCTCAGAAGATAAAATTAAGCATTAAACGTGGTTGAGGAGAACATCAAAGCACCTGCTATGGCTTCCTGGTTTTCCTTTGTTCTAACCCTTGCGGGGACCAGTTCTCGCTAGGGTAGAAATGTGAGAATATTAAATTTGATTGAATAAAACCTTGAAGGACGGAATTGAAAAAAAAAAGGTTAGTGGCTTCAGGGAGGGAAGTGAAAATTCTGGATTGATCCTGAATTGGAGTCCATTTTCCTAAGATGTTCAAACTCGCTCAGCCATTCATACTTCCTCACTCTTCTCCTTTCTTTTGCCAATGTCCCAAAAATATCATACCATTCATTGGATTCACCACTCCTAGCGATCCGTAAGCCGCAGTTGTCGTGACATAGACGCTTGTCGTGGCGAAATCCACCTCAACGAACCAATCCTTCCCGTTGGGGCATTGGAACTGCTGATGTCCGGTTGGATTCGTGAGCACGTACGATCCGTACAGGGTTGGCATGTAGTTGGCGAACACCTGCAGACTCGAAAATCCTTGCATATCCTGGACTCCTTGGATTTCGTTTAACCTACCGTTAGGAGATTGGTAGAATTGGCAAAGAGCACATTTCCACTGGAAGTGTAAGCCAGTCTAGCGGTCTGTGTCAGAGATCCATCGTTGGGCGTCGAGCCACAGTTGTCCGTAGCGTAGAGGTAGGTGAACTAAAGGTCAGATATAGGGTTTTTCTATTCAGAAGCGTGATGAGCTGGAAAACTGACGTGAGTTTGGAGCTCGCCAAGGAGTTGTGAGAGCTGTGGACGAGTTTGCACGTCGCTGGCGCCGGCTGCGGTGAACACAAACATCTCACTGTTCGGTGAAGCGATATTTCCGTAGTGGCTTAGAACAGTGGCGAGGGTTCTGGAATTGTAACATTTTATTTGACGGTAGCTGAATAATTGATTGAAATATTGAATTTCAGGTTGTAATTTTTAGATTCAGTTCCCTTGAGGAGCGGAGCGTTGTACCAGGAGGCGGCGGCGTGTTCGAGCTCTGCGATTGGCCTGCTGGACGAACTGGCCAATCGCAGAGCCTGGTTGCACCGCCCCTTCAGGTATAACGCACCATCAGGACACGAATACTCGTCCAAAATATGTCACAAAACCACTTTGCGGTTTAAAACTTCAATTCACTGACCATTTATCTACTGAAGAGCGATAACTGTTATCATTAGGTATTAAAGATAAGAAATGTTTCCACTAAAAAGCTCCTGATATTCCAAATTGTCTCATGTTCCTGATGAAGCTTTTTTTTCTCAAAAATAAATCCGTGGACTTGGTAGCTTCCCCAGCTTTTTTTCTCGAAAATTCCCAAAAAAAAAACCCTCTAATTTTACGGGAGTTCTATAGGAAATTCCCGGAAAATTGTTTCTTTTTTATTTAAAAATTTGTGAACATACCCATAAAGCGGTAAACTGCAACTTCCTTGATCGGTGATTCTACCTATGGCTGAGTTCAGACCCAAAACCAATGCCGAGATGCTGGAGTACTGGTAGTATTGAGAGGTGACACCAGTGGCTGAATTAGGAACAGTTATCCAGGGAATCAATCCTTAGGAGTGCATCCACAAACGTACAATCGTAAGTGATGAGAGCATAGTTGCTGAACCAGTTGGCGTTATTCTGCAGCGCTCCAGCAACAATGGATGATAGGTTTTGTACAAGCTGAAAAAAAATCCGAGATTATGGAGGTTTCTAGAAAAGGAGAATTTCCTGGAGACTTCAGGTTTGCCTAGAGAAATTTCCAAAAACGCATTTGGGGCGAATTCTGGGAAAATTCTTGGATAAGGTGAACTATTTCTCGAGAAAAGTGTCTTAGAATAGGTTTCCAGCTGAATTTTCACCAGTTTTCGCTGAATGACTTTCGAAAAGAAAATGCACCGCAAACGAGAACTGGTCGTCAATAATGGCAATTTCTAGTATCAGCAGCCTCTATTGTTGTTTAGCATCTATTGTTGTTGTCATTTTTATCAACCTTGTCCGACGATTCAAGGGGACAAGATGCAAATTAGGCGAGGACTGGTCCCCATTATTATTATTATAACTCCCTTCCGGACAAGATCCGAAACAGACGAGAACTGGTTCCCATTAATTTTGATTTTCGGCCTCAGGACCCCTACAAATTCGCTGATGTCTTGAATTACAGGATAAGGAACAGAAAGGAAACAAACTACAATGTATAGAAAGGTAATGCACCGAAAACTCTGTGGGGGACCAGTTCTCGTCTAATGTACCTGTACGATAATTCACGCACTTGCAGCAACTAGCGAAAATGCCAATGGACATATAAAGGTTAAGGATAAGGGAGGTGAAGAATGATTAGAACAGCTTTGCTAAATTTTTTCTGGGCCTTCGTAAATTATTTCGACCGAGAACTGGTCCCCATAATCTTGCGAAGATGCTAAGAACAGCATATGGCATTAATATGCCAAAATTTATTCTATTCCAGGATTTTCTATTGTCTGTTCAACATACTATCCACATCAGCTAAGCAGTAGAAATCCTAGGGACCAGTTCTCGCTCAAGGGATGAAATAAAAGGTAGAAAGAGCCCTTGGATACGAACTTGCATAACCTCTTACAACTCACCGCTTGTGCGACAGGCTTGTTCTGAATAGTTGTTTCAACGACGAGTATGAACGTTTTGTAGTCAGGTGTGAGCGTCAGTTTTGTTGAATTGAGGCAAAGCTCTGGAATCCGCAGAAATCCAGAAGGTGCTAACCATGGAAAATTTCAAAAATTCTACCAATTTCACAATGCATGCCAGCGTATCCGTGAGGGCATTCACATCGTCTGTTATCTCTGGCCAGCGTTCCATCGTTCACACAAATTGGAATATCACACTGTTTTCCTGGAATCACGAGAATGTTATCCATTTCGAAGAGCAAATGGCAGATTTCTGGATAATTGCCAAGGTTGGAAAATGCCTAGGTAAGTCGGTTATACTTTATGAATAAAAAAAGTCAGGATGAATTGTCCTAGCAGAAACTACCTGTCCAGTATTCTGTGCAGATACACTGTCCTTGCCATCGTACTCCTCCATTGCAGGTGATTACTAAACATCAAGAAGCTCACATCCACCGACAACTGTCACAAATTTCATCAGTAAATAGATAAACAGATATTTTGCTTAGGAAAGAAGGATAGGAAAAGTAGTCAAGACCTATATCTTTACTTAAAAATCTTATCTTTGGACGGAAACTAGGGGAAAGGAACACCGGGACACCGAAAGTTGGATACTAAATTATAATAAGGTTCAGAAACATAGAAAAATCATTTCAGAATCTCGAATTTTGTTAAATTTGGACCAAATTCAGAAGACAATGTCAAAATGACGTCATCAAGGTGACTGATGGAGGCACTTAGTGCCCCAGAGCCAACTTGCTGGCAGGCATTTGGCAAACAAAGTTCTGATCGCAAGAACAGGAACTTGCTCTCCCCGAAGCTTGTTAACAACTTGTTTTGGCTCTTCCTTGTTGGCAAGTTGTTGGAGGAAAAGGTTGCTGACAACTTGTTTTTGTTAGCATGATGACGTCGATCTTGTCGACAACGATTTTCTAGTTGAAAAATTGTCCGCAAGTTACTTTGGAGCAAAGCTAGGCTGGCATTTTGTCTTTGCATTCCTGAAGAGGAGGTTCCCAGTGAAAAATCAGGAAGTTTGTATACATATGAACTTCAGTAATAAATCCATGCAAGATTCCATGAAATTCATTTCTCAAATTGCACATTACTCAGGTGAAAGTGTAATAGCAACAGTATAGTAACAGTAAACAAATGAACAAACGGATAGTATTTGACTAGGGCTTAGCTTCTGGGCATGTCTTCGTTTCACATAATGCTGCTAATCAAGCCATGGAATATCCAGAAATCCGGAATGTTTTTGTATACCTTTTACATTCGTGACAGAACTCGCAAGATAAGCTCTGTTTAAACAAAGAGACCTATTTGAAAAAAAATAGCTGGACTATTATAATAATCCTCATTTCCATGTACAGTCCGGTCCGGCCGCCGCCACCCTCCGGCGCCCCGGTATTAATGAGCTATAAATCACTCGAGCTTGGGAGAAAGCGAAGAAAAATACAATTTCAGTCCATAGTAGACAGGGTAGATAAGCCTAACTCTATGCTTAAGAATGGGTTCAAGGCTTAGGCTTAGGCTTCACAGGGGTGGCCCCACCCAACTCCCTTTTCACCTAAATTTCTAAGATAAACTACGATAAGTGTAAGTGTAGGTAAGATTGGACACAACTTGTATGTTGCATCGCGTGCGCACATAGCTCAGTGGGTTGAGCAAATGATCGACGTTGTGGTGGTCAGGAGATCGAATCCTGCCCTGTGCCGCCGTTTTGCAAATACATGTAGTGTGCTGCCTACGACTGCTGCAGTTATCTAACAAACACCAACATAAAAAGTAGCCCGGATGGCTCAGTGGTTTGAGTGGCAGATTGCAATCTGTCCCTATCGCTGGTTCCACTCCGTTGGAGATCCAGAGTTAAGTATCGCAGTGTTTGGGGTTCACTGCTTGGAACGTCCCCCGTGATCTCTTCGGGTAGTCCAGGAAGGCATCCGGCAACGTTTTGCATAAATTTCGAAGATAAACTACGATAAGTGTAAGTGTAAGTAATAGTAATAGTGTAAGTAATAGTGAAAAACCACTTTTTCAAAGTTGAGGGAAACCGGGAGAGAGTAACTCCGCCGTAAGGACTGCTCCACGAAAGATAAATGACAGCGGTAGAACTACTTCGCAATGGATATGGAACAATTTATACGGATTTCAATTATTTCTGAGGATCCCGAATTGGATGAGCTTTATTATTCAGATGGGATAACTGAAGTACTGTGTCCATCTACAGAAGAATAACGGCCATTTTTGTATTCGCGAAGCAGTGTACTATAGCAGAAAATGGAAGAGTTGGCTTCGCTTATTGTGTATTCAGAAATCTTTCCCCATGAAAATCACAAAAATGAAAAAACGTGAAAGTTGTGAAAATGGTCCCCTGCTTTATAGCCTTAACATATCCACTGCACTCTGTCTACTATGGACTAAAATTGTATTTTTCTTCGCTTTCTCCCAAGCTCGAGTGATTTATAGCTCATTAATACCGGGGCGCCGGAGGGTGGCGGCGGCCGACGCCCGCCGGCGCTCATTTGCAGTGGCTGCCGGACCCGACTGTAAGTTATCCAGAAAACAGGCTGTCTTCTCCCCCATTTCAATGAGTTCGTCGTGGAAAGTCGTGAAATACTCACCTTCTTTAGAGCAATGAGCTGTGGTAACTCTTTGGAAGAGATTTCCAAACACATCCTCACCAATGTGCTGAAAAAAGGTACTAAAGGGAAAATTGTCACGAGAGAGAAATTTCCAGATGAGGGAAAAACCCAGAATTTCTTCGGGATCCCAGAAATCTCAGAATTTTCTTTCAAAGGTATCGCAAAGCTCACCGTTATCGTCAACTCATTCATATCGGAAGCTCCATTTGGACATGAGAAGGTCTGCGATGCCCATGGATATGAACAGGAGGCACGTGCCCCGTAGGTGACAGCGTTGTAGAAAGTGGCTGAAGGTGTTAGAGTTCAAGGAGTACTGTAAGGTACTGTAGATTCGTACGAAATGCACTTGAGAAGGTGTGCATAACCCATCAAAGTAAGTGAGTTTCTGTTTAGGACCCTCCGGCTATATTTTTTTCTAGTTAGGATTAAATTTATCCAGCCCAGAATCCTTACCATTGTAGGCATCGTTGATCAAAGCATGGGTAAGCACCGGAGTACGATGCTCATTGTCCAAGCTGTGCACATAGGTGACGAGTCGATTATTGGCTAAAATACAATTTCGAGAATCTTCCAGAATTTTCCGGAATTTTCCTGGAAAAATCAACGCACCTGAGTCTCCAATCGGATCCAAACCCGGTTGATCCTCATTCACTGAGGTGACATATCCAGTGACGACTTGCAGATCACTTTGTAGACGAACTTGCACAAAGCACCATGGCTGTGCTGTGCTAGCCACCTGCACCGAGGCGTACCATTTACCAGCTGGTAGTTCGACTAGAATGACAGGATTGTCAACCGCCCGCAGTGGTTTGTCAGGCATAGTGTCATGGATCAACTGACCGTCTCCGATGGAATTCGGTTGATGATCAGGGTCGTAGCGGTGTTTCTGACAGGCGAATGCTCGCGTCTTTGAGCAACTGTCCGGGGTCCTGGGAAATTATGTGGATTGAGGTGTGACAAAAATATCACTCATATGTCACTTTGTCATTTCTTTTCGCATTTGAAAGTTCAGGTGTTAGGAAGAAGTCCAGGATTCTTCTCATTTTCGAGGGAGGTTTTCCAAGAGAATATCCTGACCATTTTTTTTGCTCGAGTGAATACCTATCCTACGGAATCTCTTTCTGATTGTTTGTCTGTATGTCCACCCGTCTCTGTGTGTCTCTGTCTGTCTGCCTGTCTGTCTGTCAGTCAATCTGTATGTTCGCTCGTCCGTCTATTTGCCTTCATTAGTTCTGTCGGTCCTGTCACTCTTGTCAATCCTGTCTATCCTGTCAGTCCTGCTCGCTCTCGTGGTCCTGTTTTTGTCTGTGTATCTCCGTGTCTATCTACCTGCATGTCTGTCTGCCCGTCTGTCTGTCTGTCTGTCTGTCTGTCTGTCTGTCTGTCTGTACCTGTCTGTCCACCTTTCGTCCCATTATTTAGTTCCCTGTTCATACTTGTGTACTTTCTCTTTCTTTTTTCTCCGTTTTTGAGTCTGTTTTTTGCCCGCTTGTCTTTTTTCCATCAGTCTATATTATTCTCTACCATTCTGCATGTCTGTCTACATGTCTACCTATCATCCGCCTACTTGATCCTTTTTGTCAATTGTCCTGTTTGTCAGCATGCTATTTTAGGTGGTTCCACTTTCCAAACAATATTTCACTGCTGCTGAACCATGCAAAATGTCATCTCGGTGAGAAACGCTAGTGAATGCCCAGAAACCTAGTGGAGAATCGTGTCAGAAGGTCGGGGATATTTTGCCAAATTCGGAAATATATGGCAGGATTCACGGACAATTCAAAGATGGTGCTAACCTAGCCGTTTCACCAGGAGTTTTTCGAGGAATTTTTTCTTCGAGCAAAATTCGATAATTTTGGCCGAGGAAACTATCCTTGTCAGCAGCCAAGGTAGCTGTTGTTTCGTTGGAAAATAGCACTCACCATGTGTTTCCTGATGCTTGATTACCATCCCAGAAGACACACTTCTGGTTGGGGTCGTAGGGGGGCTCCACATCGCCCACCCAATATGTAGGTTTTGTCAGCTGAAATTTCCATGTTAAGCACGAACACTAAGTTTCCGGACCCGTATTCTCCAGTGGAATTGGGGTAGTCCTGGAATGACGTTCATGGAACGATAACCAAACAAATCTAAAATGGTCAGCATTGCTGGTTACTGTATAGACTAGGTAGCGTCAAGAGACGCAGGATGTGAAAGTCAATTTGCTAGCCACAGAGCAACCTGAAGTGAACGGCTGGGTAATTCCAATAATGCACCTCATGAATTTCCATAACGAAATTGCGCCGCACATTTCTTTTCAGAGGCTAGGTTATGTCGAGCTTAACCTACCCAGCATTTTACCCAACGACTCTCGAGCTGGTATGCATTGTTGGGGACGTAGGGAATCTGTTACCTGTAGATACCAGTACCCAAGAAAGTGGTACGATGGTAATTATAAACTCTGTATTATTAGGAACGTAGGTAACTGTTACCTCTAGGTACCAGTATCCAAGAGAGTAGTAGGAGGGTAGTCGTAGGTCTTTTAAGCATTGATGCATAGGCAGCCTAGGTGAAAATTTACATCAACCAGCTCTTGCATTTGAGCCTGTTGTGGAATGGTGGTGCGCCAGTTACCCGTGGAGCACGTAATCATGAGAGATATACATGGCATGACCTGGGTATATCATTGGAAATACGGCGAATCTCATACACACGATTGCCGACGGGCAGCAGCTGGGTACACAAAACGTGACGTTTGGGTAAAAATGTTAATTGGTGCCAGGCGAAGTGCAACCTTGCATAAATTAACACCTTTATCGCTCATTGATGCTTCCGGGCCCAAGTTAGGGTTTGCCAGCCCTTCATTGTCAGATAACCTTACCTATCGCCTAACCATACCATATCTGGTTAGACATGCTACTGTTAGTCAAGTTAAGGGTAAATTAGTGGATATGGTTCCGTTCACCCTGGGTAGACTCCCACATGCATGTTGGAGCTGGGTGCATCATTGAGACTACCTTGGGCTGACTTGTTTATGCATTTTTCAACGGTAGATAAATTTGGGGTCTTGGTACGTTTACCCCGGGTAATCTGAACGATGCATGTAGCTACTATGAGTAATTTCGCACTCATGGGTATGATCACCCATAGGTAGCTGCATGTATAGTATATAAAACGTCAGGGATAGGTAAACACGTCGATCGGTGCCAGGTAAAGGATAAATCTGGGTACGTTAACATGTTTACCACCGGGTAATCCCAAAAGCGCACCTGGACTCTGGTGCTGGTATAGTTAAATATGTTCCTCGATAGTAGCTTATCTGGTCCTGCCTACCCGGAGTAAGTAAAGAATACCAAAAAAAAAACTCACGGGTAACATAGGTGTTCCGTCTGGCCTATCCCATACCCAACCACTGCCGTTTGGATTCGTCAAGCCGATCCAGAAGTCGAAATTGTCACCCTCCTCTGCAATGTGAAGTAGATTTAGAAGCTTTCACAAGGCTAGGGTTATTTGAATAACTTACTCAATAGATAGTGATGTTTGGTCTCGCTAAGGTCGTCTATAAGACTGCCACCAGCGTCGTGACAGAAGCGGTCCGCCTCGTCGTAGGTGAACTGTCGCGCTTCAAAGCGAATGCAGTATTGATCGACTTGGTCCCACTCTTTGTCGCATTCTGTAAAATGGTGATTTACTGGTAGTTAAGCAGTAACAACGTCTTGTCCTTTTCAAATATGCGTGGAGAACGTGTAGCTCACGTTTTCGGACTTCCAGGATATCCCATCCAGTTGTAGGGTCGCTGAGGATGACCATGGATGGTTGCTCATTGCCTGAACACATATAAAAAGAGTAGGGAAGTGTAACTGGAATGTTTTTTGCTTTCTCTGGAGGAGTAAGCGCAGCCGATCCTTTCTTTCTGTATTTGCGGACTCACGAATCTTACGAAACATGAGGATAACGACACGTCTCGTCAAAAAAGATTGGTGTAAAATCGACAAAAATCCGGCAGATAGCTCTAGTTATGTGGCTGTTTTTAGCTGAACTTCCGTCTAGCCAAAAACCACTGTACAAAGTATGAGTATTGATTTTCTTATTAATCTATTGTGATTTGCCTTACCGTTTCCATCAAATATTTTCACAGTTTTGTTGAATCCGATGGCGTTCAACTGAATTGTCTGAGCGTAGGCATCGATAGGGAAGAACACCTGGAAATTCTTAATGATTAACGATTAACGAGTTTTTTTTTACATTAGTAAGTTTTGAAAAAAAAGGAATTTATGAAAAAAGAAAAAAAAACGAAATTGAGCGTTATTATACCTGCATGTGATCCATGCAGTTATCCTGGTACTGTGAGTAAACGATACCTGATGAGAACTGGATCGGAATGAGACGTGTGGCCTGAAGGAGATGAATGAATGAATGAATGAATGAATGAATGAATGAATGGATGAATGGATGAATGAATGAATGAATGAATGAATGAATGAATGAATAGGACGAATGAATGAATGAATGAATGAATGAATGAATGAATGAATGAGTGAATGAATGAATGAATGGATGAATGGATGAATGAATGAATGAATGGATGAATGGATGAATGGATGAATGGATGAATGAATGAATGAATGAATGAATGAATGAATGAATGAATGAATGAATGAATGAATGAGTGAATGAATGAATGAATGGATGAATGGATGAATGAATGAACGAATGAATGAATGAATGAATGGATGAATGGATGAATGAATGGATGAATGGATGAATGAATGAATGAATGAATGAATGGATGAATGGATGAATGGATGAATGGATGAATGGATGAATGAATGAATGAATGAATGAATGAATGAATGAGTGAATGAATGAATGAATGAATGAATGAATGAATGAATGAATGAATTTACCATAGTAGGAACGTCGAACGGATGAAGCGGGTAGTTGTAACCTGTGGTGGAAGAGGTCAAATAGAAGAGGGTATTGAAATCATTCTGAAAAAAAAACCGGAAATAACGAGGAAATGGCTTCAATCCAGAAAACTTCTTCTTCGAATCCTTACATCCGTGGCATTGCAAGCATAGCCTTTGTCAAAGATGTTGACGAAGGCATTCACACGAACGGCTAGTCCTCTTGCATTTTCGTAGGCTGTGTAGAAGTTGTCAAACATAGACTGATCCTGTGGGGAAGCCTGAAAGCAAGGATTTACTCCGGGTAGGTCGGCGCTAGAAGTAGATTTGTTTCATATTCTCAGGAAAGTTGGGAAATCTTTGACATTTTCCGGGAAAATGGCAAGGAAACTAACCGTGAAGATCTCCACATATGAACCGAATCTTATCATTCTGGACACATGGTCGACAGCTCTCCATAACTGAAAGTACGTTATTTCTTCGAATTATCTTGTCATAGCTGGATGGACTGAATAACATCAAGAATACAGTAACCCTACAGTAACCCCCCCTCTCCCTCACCATACGCATTAAAAAACAACCTATTCAGTTGACTTCTGCATTGGCAACCATCTGTATTTTGTTGTGTTCTCTGACAATTATGCACTTACTACCTCTTTTTATAGGCAGTAACACGCATTTCTCCTCATTTCATTAATGTGGCTGTGGGCGGAGCTTTCCTCGCGTACGTGCTTTGTGATTGGGTGGTGGGTGTGGAAGTATCGAGACTGGCTGGGTGATAAGCGAAATGTTTTTTTGGAATTAAGCAATAATGTGACCGCATATGATTAAATGGGCAACTTTTAGAGTAGGGCGCAATCACACGTGGTATTGCCCCATATCCTAATTTTTGAAACGAACTATACTCGTGCTCTTTTTTTATTTTTGTGGCATTATTGACCGTAGATAGATTTTTACATGCCATTATCTGTACTTACCTGTACCGAGCATCCCTTATCAGTAGGCACTTGTTGAGCGAGCTGATCCATGAAAGCCACCACCCCAGCCGGATCGCTTGATGGAGACATGTACATCACTTCCGCCCCTGAATCAAGATGGTTAGCTTTGCGAGAGGGGTTCCCTTGCCCGAGTTGGGCTTCCTCGTACGGCTGAAACCCACAAGTGGAGTTGTAGCCAGCGATAATGTATCGGGTGATCCATCGGTCGTGCTGCGACTGGATGTCTCGGATGAGGTCCGCGAAGACGGTGTTTAGGTAGTAGACCTGGAATGGTGGTATTCTTCGCGGACATTCAAGCCCCGAAACCGGGTAGTGCAAAAATCCTAGGAGCGTTGACTGTGTTCTTCATATTATCCTTACTACGAGATCACTTAATGCTCTCAGATTAGGTGCCTTTAACTCCTCACAATGAGTATGTTTCTAGAAATCTCCACTCCATTTAGGGCGTCAAATCCTTGCCTCCCCATTTTCCCGACTACCCACTATCATGTGGTCCCCCAAATTGGGCATATACACTCTAATTGAAGCCGAAATTTTTATCGTAAGCTGTATTACTTTGATTTCAAGTCTCAACTCAATTTTTTTTTGCTAGCTAATTACCCAGTAATTTACCTGTGACCGTCAGATTCGACCTAAACTGTAAGTTTTTTTAAATAACGGTTGAGCTCTACCATGGAATGGAATTCCCATGGTATTGTCTAAGAAATCCAGAAATCAAGAGCAGAGCAAAGAAATTTCCACTCTCAACGGATTGGCGGTTTTTTCTCGCTGCTTAATTCTCAATAATCAAGCCGTTATGAAGATGGTGGGGTATTTCGATTCTCATCCCAGAAATCCTGAGACATCTCAGATATTTGGTAAATTACTACATGGCAACTACTAGAGAGTAATTAGTACGTCATATGTACTTGTAGGAGCTTCACAAGAATGTAAGGATATATCCACCTATCTCTTATCTTATACCCTATAAGGTTTTTTTATTTGGGAGAGATATTTCTATCTCATGTTGTTGCGTGCTTTTACTATGCATAAATCATGCGCTTTTCCTGCAATTTTGCTTCTAGCCACTACTTGAGAGTAATTACGTTGTATATACTTACATTAAAAAGGAGCTAAGGACGTATGTGGTGATCTACTATTTTATATCTCGTTGTTTTTTTTTGAGGGAGAAATACCTATACTTTGTGCTGTTACGTGCTTTTACGATGCACAAATCATGCGCTTTCATTGCATTTTTGCTTCGAAATTACATCTATCATGCTTTTAAAGGTGCTTGGAAAGAAATACTAGAGTGAATTTAGGTACAATTTTCAGGGTTAGACAAGAATGGAACAAAATCACTGAAATTCTCTGGAATACTGAATTTCCAGAATACCGAATTCAAAATTTGTAGAGGTATTAAGGTTACCTAGGTTCCGAAATGTGGACCACTTCAAGGATACTCAATAAATTTTGCACTCGTCAGTCAGATAGTTAGACAATTCTTGTGAGTTTTGTGTTACGCTATAAAAATGCATTGGAAAAGCATGATTTTTGCGCTGTGCAGGCCTGAACAGCACATAGGGGAAATTTTCTGACAAGCATGAAAAATTCTGATGTTTTACGATAATATGAATAATATGCATAGAAAAGTCAATTCTTTAGTAATGGTGTCCTGACCGCCTATTACTCTTCAGAATTCCTGGAGACTTTCCGAGGATCTACTACAGCCTAAGTAATTTTTTCAGCATTTATCCGCCCTTCACAGTATCCGAGTAGAACGAACCTGAGCATGAGCTTGCTCTGTAAGCTCTAAGATGAATACCATATCGACGTTTGTACGCATATATTCCGGATCCACACCCCTGTCGGTACATTTTGCTGGAAAAATCCACAGAAATTAAAATTGAATTTGAAAAAAAAACCAGAATTTGAAAAATCCACAGAAAATTCTGACAAAAAAATGGTGCTCACCCAGTTCACAGAACGCTCCAGTCCAGCCGGTTGGGCATCTACACGACGATTGTCCTGCGGGAGTTCCGCCGTTGTAGCACACCTGGAAAGTGGTCTTCTCCAGGGAATGCCCTATTTTGAAGAATACCAAGCTCACAATTTGCTGGCAATAGGTTCCAGTGAATCCTGGCGGGCAGAAGCAGGTGGTGTTTGCGGCGTTGATAATTCCGCCGTTCTGACACTGGTGTGGCGGTGGTTCAGGTGTGGGTTGCACTGGAATTTTCAGAAATTTTCTGGATTTCTACCAAAAAAATATATGGACTTTTGTAAGAAAAGATAGTACCTTGGGCGCAGTACATTACACCGGCTCTTTGGATAGCAAACCCAAAGGAATCACGCACAAAGAACTGAAAAAATCCAGTAAGTGGGACATATTGGCGTTGGGGCGCGAAAGTCGCAATAGAGCGAGGAAACCGACGTTGAAGTAAAGAATCTCGTCTGGAATTTTGCACTGCATTGGAGGGAAATAGAAGTTGTACGAGCAACCATCACGCCATTCGCCGTTGCTGTTGAAGACCTAGAAGTGCAGCGACGTCGCTCATTGGTTCAGCTGACCGAAAAGCTACAAAACCAAACCTACCGTAACCGGGCGATTATCCCTAATGGCTCGTACTGTAAGAGCAGCGTGGACTCGTTCTGGCGGTGAATCCAGGCGATAGTTGGTGAGGTGCATGACGACACTTTGTGGTACATTGTGGTACGGTTGCAGGAATACCTCGTCGGTGTCGAGGCGTGGCACAACTCCCCAGAACAGGTCGTACTGACTGGTGGTGGGGGCTGGAAGAGTGGGTTAGCTGCGGAAATCCGTCAAAATAGTCATCCAGAAGCGCTAATTTTGAATTTTAGAGGCCATGTGTACTTAAAGACATCAAGAATTTCCGCATCCATATATAATTGTTCTAGAAAACTTCCTGAAGAGGATGAAAATTTGAAAAAGCTGGAAAAATACGAGGGATGAATTGCGGGAAATCCATGCCTGCAGTACTGTAACGAGCTAAAATCGATAACAAAACGCTGTAAGGGTCCGAAGAAGGAATTCCTTGGGGATTTATGGATTCACAGCGCTTTTTTCAAACTGATGGATAGATCCAACATGAAGTTTCTGGAAAAAAGTTGGAAATCTGGCGCATAACATTTTTCAACCCGAATTTTCATTTTTTTCCCGAAAGTGATGGATTTGTTCATGTATTTATGGACTTCAGGTAGAATATTTTTGAAAATTGGCTGGAAAACCCACAAGGTGCATGGTAGGATTTCTGGAACACCTTATAATTGCATCCAAGCGTTTGTTCAGATGTCCACATTGTAATCAGCCAGTTTCCTGTGTATGGTCCGTTTTTAACCCTAAAAGCCATATCAATGGGTATTTTTTCGGGAATTTTCTAGGAATTCCTGCCGGAGAAACGGCTGACGCCGGAATTTTCCAGGAAAAAAATTTTGGTCCCTCACCATATGTAATTGGTTCCATCATCATATGCTGTGTCGTATTGTGTGAGACCACCTTCTGGTGTGGTGAGCACCAGTGAGAGGTTTCCTGCAAATAACTTTCTGAGAATTCTCTAAAAAAAACCTAAGTATGTAAAATTTTCCTGGATTCCCTTCAAAAACATCTATTTTCCTGGAAATTTTCCACAAAAAAATCATGAAAAACTAACTTCCAGTAGCAATGATGACCATCTGCTCGACGGCGATATCCACTGAGACAGGATTATAAACGTTCTGATTAGCGCAAACCGGTAGATCATTCGAAAGTAGTAGTTGCGATCGATAAACAGTGGTGTACATATGCTGGTAGAGGAACTAAAATTTGAATTTTACAGAATAAAAGAAATTCCATAGAATATTTGAAAAATCCAAAAAAAAATTGTGGGCAGCACCTGTCCAAATTGGTCACGTTGATTATAAGGGAAGTAGAACGTCATTCCCCCCGTACGCTTAGCCATCGAATCCATCGCCCTGTAGTCACGGTTCTCGATCGTAGTGACACAGTTGGATTCTGGCTCTGGCTCGAGGTAGATGAAGTTCAGCTGAAAAATTCCGAAATTGTCAAGGAATCGACGGTTTCCACAAAATTTTTCTGCGGTCATGAGCTAAAACTCGACTTACAGGTACTCTCCAGTATGAATCCACATGGAATACGGATTCCATGGAGTCTTCATCATTTGGAAGAGCGTCAGTGAGAACGTACACAGGAGATTTGTAGGTGAGATATCGTTGTAGAGCAGCTCTGTAAATGTTAGCATTATCTTCTGGGGGACGTTTGCTTATCCAATAGTCCAATAAACTGGGTTAAGAGGAAAATTGCACCTTTTCATTCTTGTTTCCACCTTATTCTTTGTTTTTCTCCTCCATATATCCTACTTACATATTTCCCACTGACATGGTTAGATTTTTTGAATTTGTCCTGTCTTATTCCGCGCAATTAAAAAATCCTCATAATTCTAATGTAGTACTCAGTTTTCATATTTTTCATTGCAGAATTTTTCTTTTCTTCTATCTTTCCAATTTTTCCAGGCCTTCTGATTACCTGTTTAATTTCTCCGATTTACTGATTCACCGCTCTATTCATTCATTCATTCATTCATTCATTCATTCATTCATTCATTCATTCATTCATTCATTCATTCATTCATTCATTCATTCATTCATTCATTCATTCATTCACACATTCATTCATTCATTCATTCATTCATTCACTCGCTCATACATTCATACATTCATTCATTCATTCATTCATTCATTCAATTCAATTCATTCATTCATTCCGTTCATTCATTCATTCATTCATTCATTCATTCATTCATTCATTCATTCATTCATTCATTCATTCATTCATTCATTCATTCATTCACCCCATTTCATTCATTGCTGGCTACTGTAGCTCTTGCACTTTTCGTCAGAAGGAGCATCAGAACTTTTAACCACTACTTCTGTCTCGGTCTTCAAATACCATAACATTACAGTAACTAAAACCACCATACAGTAACCCAGTCCTTTATTTTCCATTATCAGCTACAGTAGACGCCACTCACGCTGTATTCGTGAACACTGCATCGGTACAACTTCCATTAGTGTCGCCGGTATGTGTGGCCTTGAGTAGGTCAATTTCCATGTCATCGAATGAGCCATAGGTTTTTGAGAGAATCATTTCTGGAAGCAGTTCTCGCTTTTAGCGCAGCACAAATCCCAGGAAAGAGGAGAGCTCACTTCCATCATTGAAGAGCACCAGGACGAAGGCTTTGATGTAGTCCGAATCAAAGGTGAGGTCATCTACTAGTGTTGAGATGGCTTGCGATGCCTAGAATGGATGTTTTCTGGATGTGTTTAAGACTAGTTATTTTGTCCTTATTGTGTCAGAAGGTCGTGCTAGGGAATTTTCTGTAAAAGAGAACGAAATGATGAAGTCATTATCTGAAAAGCGTGAAAAAGGAGAAGGAGAACTGCTTCTGTTCAGCCATAGCCATAGATAACATATATGGAAGCAATAAAAAAACGCCATGACTTAGTAAATTGAGTACTTTGACTTTTTTCAACTTTTCTTTTCGTATTTTTCAAATTAGCCACGCCCATTTACGATAGGGACACCCTCTTTTTTACCTACTACGACTACATACTGTTTGGAGAGTTAGTGAGATTTTTAGGAAGTATTTTAGGAGCTTTCTTACAGCAGTTATACTATTTATGATATAGGCTTTCTCAAGGAAACTTTGTTGGTCCCGAAAAGAAAACAGACTTTATTTTCACATCTAAGGTCATACCTGCATAATCACACCACTGAGCTGTTGTCGTGTGCGTATAACAAAGGTGAGCGTCGGCTGATTGGGATTGAATTCCAATCCGACATTGTCAGCGCAGATAACTGGAAAATTTGCTCCAGAAAATGGTAGATTTTGGCTTATTGGACTTTTATGAAGGTAAATTACCAAGGCCCTCAGGCCGCATGCATCGTTGAGATTACCCAGGGTAAATGTTGAAAGGCACGCCGAATTTACCAATCGTTGATGCGGATTTCAACAGGTTTATCCTGGGTAATCTCGATGGTGCGAAGGTCCAGGGTGAATTCCTTCAACCTGGGTAAAACCTTGCTTACTGCTGGCCGTGACCTTAATGAATATGGGGGTAAGGTATTTCACTGGTGTCTCTGCTTCTGGAGCAGGCTCATACTGGTACGCCACGGTTTTTCTCAAAAATCGCGGTTCAATACATTTCTCTGAAGGTTTTCTGGATGAAGCAACAATGTCGAGGCTATTTCTATCCAGAAAAGCCTTAGCTGACTCTTAAGCATGTCAAAAAACCTGGATGAAACCGGGCAAAGTGCTGTTCAACTGTCTTACCATTCTCGCAGTGCGATCCTTCATAGCCATCAGCGCATTGGCAAGTGTTATCCGGGGTCGTAGATCCTAGAAACGGTCAACTTTTACATCCATAAGTGATCTAGTGATCTACTTTCTACAAAAACGGGTTAATTTCCACGTTAGGAAAGATATCCCCACAGTTTATCACGGGAAATGTCCTTACCTCCATTGGCGCAAAGCCTCTGCTCACAGTTTGCTCCGGAAAACAATCCGACACAGTAGCAATAGCTAGTTCCATCAAGTCCTTTCACCAAAACACCGCCATTCCGGCAACGACTGGATGGCGTTGGTGTTGGTGCCGTTGTTGGTGCCGGAGTGGTGTTGGGACTCACTACAAAAATTTATGGATCATAGGATTTTTTTTACTTCTGTAGTCTTTGTGGACCACGTACCAATACAGTTGAAGGGCTGGATTCGTCTGAAGACGTACCCTTGGAACGAAATGCCTTCTACCTGCAATTTCACACTAAGAGTAAAGCTGCATGAGTTACGGATTTTTTTCCAGAAAATTCTCGAGCAGACTGACCTGATAATAGAAGTAGCCTTTCTGATTGCAGTAGAATGACTCAAAAATGTATTCGTAGGAGCAGTTGTAGCGTTTCTGGAGCAGTTTTGGACGGTAGAACATCTAAAATCAGTAGGTTGTCTTGGCTTTCAGCATTTCCAGTATTTTTTGAATTGCGCAAATAGCTTTCGGGACTTTCGCAGAATGTCTTAAGGAGACATGGAGAAAAATACCGACCTAGGATTTCTTTTTAAGATAGTTGGTAATTTTTTACAAGTGAAAAATAGTGTGCTACATCCTGAAGGGCTACCTATTGAAGCTATGAGTAAGTACATACGTCAGGTCTGCAGGTCGAGTCCGCAGGAAAAATTAGAAATTCGTTCAGAAGGGTAAGTAAGAAGACATCTGCCTGTGGTGATTTACGCCGGACCAATTCCATTCTGGACAAATTCCACTGGAAAATCCCAGAAACAGTGTATTTTCAGAGAGAACGGCGGATTTTGAGCATCTTTTGGATAAGGTTAGGGGTGAATTCCAGGAACTCCGATGGTTTCCGGTTGAATTCGCGAGGAAATTTTCCAGGTAACGCACGAAACGGATGCTAAACGTATCAAACACAACTAAATATTCCATAATATATCCTTTTAAGCTTCTGAAAATTCCTGAAAGTTTCATTACGATGAAAAATACTAATCTTATAATTTATCCACAGCTTCGGCTGGAATTTATGCGAAAACTGTCGACTCAGGATTCCAGAAGGGTCTCTTGGAAGAGCAAGTAATCATTTCTTCAGGGGTAGACCAAAGAAAGCCCATTTATTTCCCATCATTGTGTTTAGTTGTTTGCAAAAATCCTGGATAGTCTGGAATACTGGAATATGTAGTTGGGGAGAAGAATTTTTGGTTGTTTCTGAGCGAACTTCAAGATTTTGGAGTAGTACTTGTAAATTTCACCCTTCTTGGGAAGGACTGTAACAGATCGAAATTATAGATTTCACGGTTTGAAATTTGTAAAACTTGATCAAATGTAATTGATCCTTGTTGCTGCTATTGATTGAAAATCTAGTCGTAGATCAAAGTTTTTCCTATGTCAAAGGATTAGAAATGGAAAGAATATTCAGGGTTACTTTTTTCAGAATCTTTTGAAAACAATTGTCATTTCTCCGCCTTGTTTTTTTCCTGCAGAAGGCCCGATAGCCTTCTATCTTGCTGTTCTTTCGCCATTTGCTTACATTATCCTCTCCAACGAATTTAATGGCGTTGAGGCTAGCCGGGCTTCTCAACCTGTTCACATGGATAGCAACCGGAGCGGATTGTTCGTAGTAGGTGTAGCGGCTGTTCGGGTAATCCGACCGCTCCACAGCGTACCCACTGCCGAGCAAGAACCCTCCCTGCAGGGTCATGTCCGTTCGAGCCTGAAAAAAAAGCTTTATATGGAGGGCTTTCAACGCTTGATCCTGGTTCCAGGAGGAACTAAGGGCCGCTCTCCTTACCCTCATGGTTAGGTGGCAGTAGCTGGTCTGTAGGTCCGCGGATGGGGTAACTAAGTATTGGCCCGGAGGGAGTGAGTTGAATCGAGCTCCATACGAGGAAGGCGTTTGTTCGAAGACATCGTCGCGGACGTAGAAGCTGCCTAAAAATTCTTTTTCCTTCCCGAGGGCCTAAGTAAGGCGAGAAATTGCTGGAATCCACGCTGGGCTGCATCGTGCTTATCTTCGATGGTAATAAAATCGCCTATCGCAACCCTGACAAGGAGTTTCGCTTTGAAAGGCCCGCGAAGAAGTTGCTCGATAAAACGCGGGCCTATGCCAACTTTGCAGTGGAATATATGTATATACTTACCGTCCTCTCCTTGAAGGGTAAATCTGGGATTCACAGGTGATTCTGACTCCAGATAGATTGAAGTCCAGTACATGGTTTCGTCGACGAAGACCACGTACTGCTGGCTACAGTTCGCTATGACCGCTCCGTCGATCGATGCGCCCTGAATGAGGTGCTTTAGAAATTTTCCGGAAATATGAAACAATGGCAAAATTATCCAGAAAACTTAGTGAACGTGCGGAAGGAGGCTAAATAGTAATGTGGTTTCCCAAAATGCTGTTCGAATTTTCACAAGTTTGCATGAATTTCGCAACATTTAGACGATTTTTGCATGCAATTCTCGTTGTGATTGCGTTGTTTTTCATAGTACGATTGGGATACAAACGATGCCGCGAAAGAGTTCCGCTACTTTTATCCAAAATTATAGTTTTTTTTTGCTTGGAATGTCATCATAAACAATCCCGGAAAAGGTATAGAAAAAAAGACCGTATGTTTACTCTATGTATTTGACGTCGCGGCCTGTGCTTGACTCAATCGCAATGCATGTCCGACGCATGCGATGAGAGTTTATACTAGACGCGTAGGTCTGTCGCGCCTTAGATGAGCGCATCCATCTGATGAGAATCTCCCATTATAGTTTTATTTCTAGTAGTGCATCGGAGTCCGATCCGGTTGGATAACGAATGAATGATACGTATCGATCGTCGGATAACTATAAGGGTACTGTATACTATAAGCGTAATTTATACTAGCTGCGTGCGTCAATCGCGCATCAGTCGCACGCATACATTCGCAAGGGATTTTCCATGGAGACCGATCAGCACGGCATGTACATCCTCAATGAAAGAACGCACGGCCGCCATGAGACCGTAGACGCGTGCGTCTGAGCTGCGACTGCTATGCGATTGGGCCCTATTCTTCATCATATGGACGCACGGGCGTCAGTCGCACGCATCCAGTATAAACTGCCTTATAAATGTAGTCCATGACCGATCAACGCGGCAGCTGCAAACGTGCGTCTCACTTACGTTACTCTAGGGATGCGACTGAGCCTATCCTTCATGGCATAGTCGTATGCGATTCGAACGCACGCATCTAGTATTAAATTGCCCTTTTGTCGCGTTCATTGCTTTGATTCCTGTGCGTGGCGGTTCCGACCCGCTTCCGTTGCGAATGACGTTGAGCATTTCAAATTTTTTAAATTGAATTCTAACTTTCAGATGAGATTTTTGACTTGCTAAAAATATGGAGAAGCAGTTCTTCCTGAATTTAACTAATACTTCCACATGTACCTAGTAATATTTTTGCTAAAAAATTACTTATAACAGAGGGAAATGATCTCACCATTCCGTCAGATTCAGGTACATCGGGCACATTCTGGTTGGTTTCCATGCAGATCGCTGTAAACAGTATTTTAGGATACATTGCTGTAAATTTATATAGTATAGTAGATGGTATAGTAGTGTGTAATATAGTATATAGTATATCATATACATAGTATCTAGTACAGCATGTAAAGTATAGTAGGTATAGCGTAGTAGTAAAAAATTGTATTGTATTGTACATATTTTCATTGTACATAGTATAACATTGTGCAGTATAGTATATAGTAATTTTTTAATCTCAACGAAGAACTTGCGTAGCATTAGTATGTGGTTATTAGTTGAAGATAGTACTAGTAATGTTGAGGTTGTGGCATTCTCTTAGCTCTTGTAGTTTATTTGCTTGTTTATTTATTCATTTACTTGTTATTTGCTTACTTATTTGTTTACTTACTTAATCATGATCTTAATCACCGGCAGAAGTCAATAATAGTCATGTAATAATTTTCTAATGTTTAATTTTTGATTTTTGATCTCACGTTCATTAACGGATGATCCAAAAATACGATTCGAACTTCCTCAGAAGGCAACATATCCAGAAATCCGAAAAAACTCACGAAACTCGCAGAATTCTCCCGTGTATCCTGGCATATTACATGACTTACTGGCCGATATGTAACTATTCGCACCCACAGACCTCTTCGAGCGTGTATGTTGGTCCTAAAGCGATTGCATGAGTTACTGTAGTATATGCTAGTGGTGTTGTTAAAAGTGACCTTCGTAACTCGAGAAGAGTAGCTGTGATCTTCGTCGTGGACATAGTTCATGGGACGATTTGGATTCCATGATTTGAGCACTGAAATTTTTAAATACGGGCTTTTCTGTCCTATATATTGTACAATAAGTCCATTTTTAATTTTTAGTGCCTTGACCTACCATGGCGAACGATGTCGTTGCCCGAAAGTTCCGCTGTGACTACAGCCCCAAAGGCAATCAGTGGCAGTAACAGGCGCATCCTGGCGCCTACAAGTGTGGGACCACCTAAATTGGGAGAAAATAATTCCGAAAAATGTGCGAAAAATTCCAGTAATAGTCAATTTTGGTGCTGTGTAGGCTGGAACAAAGAAGTAACGAGGGTTTGTCTGTGCAACTTTGCGACTGTTTCGATTTTACGACCAGCTAACGCCCAGCGTTATCAGGCGCTCTCTAGATGACGTTAATTTTTACGGGAGATAGTAATTACCTCGAAAGTGAGCAGTAGTGGTTTGGTAGTGGGTGGCCTGAAAATTAGGTTTTGTTGTTTACTTGGAAGGTTATTCTAAAAATTGCATGGACATTCGGTGATTTTAGATACAAAAGAAAGCAAAACTGACAGCATTTCTAGGATTTTTCGACAACTTTTATGGATTACTGAATGAAAGTGGGCTAAGAGACCCATATCAACAAAATTTGGGAGGGGCGTATAGCTCACTGTAGTCTTTACAATTCATAGCTCTTATAAATATGATCGAATCTAATATATTCGACGAAATTTTTGAATATTCGAATATTCGAGTAATTCATTCGTTCGCCTCTTCGAAGAATGTGCATATTCGAACTATTCATTCATTTCGGTTGTTCATAATTAGGGTTATTCGCATAATTTGTTTATTCGGGCACCTAGAGAAAGCTAGTATTCGAACAATTCGTTCATTCGACTGCGTGAGAAGTGACAAATTCGAAATATTCGTTTATTCGGCTTGGGAACACTTGACATTCGAATAATGATGGCATGATGGCTATTATAGAGAGCAATAGCTATCCATTAACAAGGTCATGACTCAAAGGCTTGTTGCGACCCCCAGCAATTCCCGCAAATTGCCTGACGAGATGCTGATATGTCCCGAGGCCGATCTTTGCAGGTGCGAGTAACAAAGGTTGATAGTGGCGGCCAGGAACGGAAACTTTGTAAGGTGTAGTGTCCAAACAATACTGCACCGAATATTCGATTCAAATTATTCATTCATTCGGTGACTTCAAAAAGTCATTTATTCGAATGATTCATTCATTCGGATAGTCAAAAAAGTACTACATTCGAATAATTCGCTCATTCGCATATTTTGAAAACACTTTATTCGAGTTATTCAAATGTTCGAATATTGCGAAAAGCCCCACATTCATGCTATTCAGAATTCGAACATTTCAAATTTTCTACTTTTCGAATTATTCAAAAATTGGAATACTTCAAAAATCGTCGAATATTCCAATGTATGATAGCTACTACTCCACAGCAGCGCACATCTGTGGCGACATTAATGGAAGTTGTCGGGAAGGTTTGCTCCTCTATGGGAATATATTCCAATCTGTCATTCACGCCGAAATCCTTAGAAATCCTTCTTTTCCAGCTAGGAGTGCCGGATATGTGTCCGAAGAAGAAGAGGATCTGGTTACCCATTGACTAAGGAGTGCGAGGCTTTTAGTGTACGAAAGGGTAAGTTCGCTTTTCATCTTGGTCTAAACTAGATGTCTTCCCAACGAGGATTTTGCCGTCGGTTACTAAATCCCTGAAGTTATCGGCGTATCAAGAAAATAACCGATATCGAGATGATATCTTACCTGTAAAGGAGGATCACGGGTGGTAGTCAGGGGTTGGATGACAGAAACTGCCGTCCAAGAGTGAGGTGTATGTCCGTGTTAAGTGTCACATAAAAGACATTTGGAAATATGCTGTTCATTGTTCGATATAAGCTGTAGCAAATCACCGTAAAGCGAATATTTTCAATTTGACATTTCGTGTGATATGTGACGATTACCTGCTAACTTCCTCCCTATCGAAAATGTTAACTTGAACTTAAATACCACTTAAAATTGTTTATTAATTTACACTTTCGTCCAAATTACTGCCGCTCCAGGAATGTTCTGTTTGACCCAGCTTATACACTGTTTTAAAGTGCTAACAAAGAATAGGTACGAATCCCATTCAGTCGATGAATCCTGTAAGGCAACATCAAAATCTGGAAGTGCAAAGGTGGAACTGGGAAAAAGAGAACTATAATATGTCGAAGCATCCGAGCCCAAGGGAAAGACTTCCACACATGCATTCGAACATCTTCGAGTTTCCTTTCATTGAAAGGCACTGATATTCAGCATAGTTGCTCTTTGAATACCAGAGTAGATGTCTTTTCTCTGAAAGGGAATGAAATTAGGATGGTAAATTCCTTGTATTGAGAATGTCCTTGTTCCACTTAAAGGCAGCGTCCCACATCAAGATCGTTTTTTTGAGATTTCAATGTTAAGAGGATCTCCAAGGGCTGATGATCACAACGGTATACGTAATTCCATGCAATTCTGGTGAACGACCCCATTTACGAGCCCCGATTTTTAAGGAGCCTTTGGACGGAGCTGGGGGCGGAGCTAAGAAACTTTCCGAATAATTCACTCCAGGAAACGCACTTCCTAAGGAAATTCATATTCCTTGTGAAAGTTCCCCAGCAACTCCCTAACAGAATAGAAACTGTCTTCCATGTATGACTAGCAAGGGAGTTCACGGTCCAGAAACCCTGCAATTTCGCCTTGGCTCCGGAACCAGTGCGGGATCTCAATGATTCCACCCAAAGTACTCCTTTGCTAGCCACAAATGGAGCGCATTTTCTATTTCATTGGGGAGTAGATGAGGAACTCTCACGAGGAATACGAATTTCTTCACGAGGTGCGCCTCCTGGAGTGAATTATTTGGAAAGTTACTTAGTTCCGCACCTTGACTCCGCCCAAAGGCTCCTCAAGAATTGGGGCTCGGAAGTGGGGCTTTTCAGCAATCTTGCATAGAATCACGTATACCGTTGTAATCAACAGCTTCTGGAGATTCTCTTGACGTTGAAATCTCAAAAACGATCTTGAGGTGGGAGGCTGCCTTTAAAGTGGTCACTATCCTTCGAAACCAACGGTTTGCAAAAACTCATGGGGACTGCGGAGCTTGTTTGTGCAATGATTGCTCATAGTTTTAGCAACTCATACGCATACACCACTTCGTGAACCATTTGTAACAAAAAAGACAAAATTTTTTATTCTTTTTTATCCAGTAATACTTTGCAATGGCGTATTGCGTTGCATCTGGATGAAAACACCTGGATGATAAAAAAGTAATGAAATAAGTTATTGCTCCAGAAAACCGCCTGCTATGCGATGGCTCTAAAGCAATTCATCTAAATGCACTCGTCAGCCATGCGACAGACGCACGCATCCCATTGCGTATCGTTTTCCATGAAGACCGTTCAATGAGGCCGGCACATACTGGAAGAAAATGCCGCATAGCCACCGTCATTTCGCGTGCGTCTGATTTGCGTATGAGCTGCGTCAGGGCTGCGACTGGACCTTCGACATGTAGACGTAAAGACGAGCGTCAAACGCACGCATCTAGTAGGAACTGCCCTTTATTTATTTTTCGTCTATTGTACGGTAGCGTTGAATAATTTATTATGCATTAAACATAACATCGCACATTATATTACATGTATTACCACATGTATTATATGTTTATTATTTTACATATATTTTTATTTAGAGATGGAACAAAACAATGTTTTGACGGATGGGAATGAAAATGGAAGATAAAGACCTTTCTTTACGAAGTATGACTGTGATTTTTGTAACGAGACGCCAGGCACGACCATGCACATCCGACTTTTTGGCACAGATCGCCAGTGACACATCTAAGCCCTTCTTAGCCCTATAAAAGTTGTGAATGAGGACCATTTGCCACTCATACTCTAATAAAATCAGCCGTTTTTAGTGCACAACCAACCTCTGTACTTGAGTCTTGATATTCCCACAGCTTATTCACCTGAGAAATTTCGGCCTCAATGGGGAACCTAGACGGACTACTTCGTGTTGGAGTACTGCTGATCTCTGCACGATCCATAAATTCCATGGAAAATTGCAACGATGCTCCAACGGAAGCCATAAAACTCACCTGTCAGCAGATTGGCAGGTGGGACGAGAACACAAAGGCAAGTTCTGGGTTTTGTTCGGATTCAGGTGCTAAAATTCCATTCGAAATGCTTAAATGATGTCACATTTTACATATTTTTGCTAATAATTCTATCCTCTCTGCCACACTTCAGTAAATCGATAAACAAGAAGGGTCAAGTAAATAAACATGTCTTGATGACCTGAGATCACGCCTGGCAATCGCTGCACATCAGAGAGTAACCCAATTAAGGACCTTCCAGTAACGCTAGCAGTCAGGAGTGGTGGACCAAGAACCCCGAGATCGGCCTACGAATGCCTGGATATCTCATGTCTGTGTAAATTCTTCAAAGGTAATTTGTATGCCAACGACAATAACTGCGGTATGCAAGCCTATTCGAAGGAAATATTTTTTTTAAGGAACCAAGGTATTTTTCAAATGCCTTATTGGTACAAAGACGTTAGGACGAACCACTCGTAAAGAGTATCGAGTTATGTCGGATGCTGAACGGCTTCGGTAAACTTGTTATTACTGCTCGATTTAGGATCACTTCTTTGGAATCTTAGTTCGATTACCATCCTGAAAACACGGTTTCAGATTCCACGGAGCTATGTGGAAGATAAAAGAGAGCGGCGAGTATGGCAGGATCACCCGGGTTCACTCGCGTTTTGAGTTATCCCCAGGAGCTCACTCTGGACCAGCATTTCTGCCATGGCATCGTGAATTCATAAAGAGGTACAGTCGGGTCCGGCAGCCACTGCAAATGAGCGCCGGCGGGCGCCGGCCGCCGCCACCCTCCGGCGCCCCGGTATTAATGAGCTATAAATCACTCAAGCTTGGGAGAAAGCGAAGAAAAATACAATTTTAGTCCATAGTAGACAGAGTGCAGTGGATATGTTAAGGCTATAAAGCAGGGGACCATTTTCACAACTTTCACGTTTTTTCATTTTTGTGATTTTCATGGGGAAAGATTTCTGAATACACAATAAGCGAAGCCAACTCTTCCATTTTCTGCTATAGTACACTGCTTCGCGAATACAAAAATGGCCGTTATTCTTCTATAGATGGACACAGTACTTCAGTTATCCCATCTGAATAATAAAGCTCATCCAATTCGGGATCCTCAGAAATAATTGAAATCCGTATAAATTGTTCCATATCCATTGCGAAGTAGTTCTACCGCTGTCATTTATCTTTCGTGGAGCAGTCCTTTACGGCGGAGTTACTCTCTCCCGGTTTCCCTCAACTTTGAAAAAGTGGTTTTTCACTATTACTTACACTATTACTATTACTTACACTTACACTTATCGTAGTTTATCTTCGAAAGAGTTTTCCACTATTACTTACACTTACACTTATCGTAGTTTATCTTCGAAATTTATGCAAAACGTTGCCGGATGCCTTCCTGGACTACCCGAAGGAGATCACGGGGGACGTTCCAAGCAGTGAACCCCAAACACTGCGATACTTAACTCTGGATCTCCAACGGAGTGGAACCAGCGATAGGGACAGATTGCAATCTGCCACTCAAACCACTGAGCCATCCGGGCTACTTTTTATGTTGGAGTTTGTTAGATAACTGCAGCAGTCGTAGGCAGCATACGATATGTATTTGCAAAACAGGGGCATAAGGCAGGATTCGATCCCCGGACCACCACAACGTCGATCATTCGCTTAACCCACTGAGCTATGCGCGCACGCAGTGCAACGTACAAATGGTGCCCTCTATTACTTGCACTTACACTTATCGTCGTTTATCTTAGAAATTTAGGTGAAAAGGGAGTTGGGTGGGGCCACTCCTGTGAAGCCTAAGCCTAAGCCTTAAACCCATTCTTAAGCATAGGGTTAGGCTTATCTATCCTGTCTACTATGGACTAAAATTGTATTTTTCTTCGCTTTCTCCCGAGCTCGAGTGATTTATAGCTCATTAATACCGGGGCGCCGGAGGGTGGCGGCGGCCAGCGCTCGCCGGCGCCCATTTGCAGTGGCTGCCGGACCGGACTGTATGACATTTTTACGCAAATTCGCTGTAAAAAAAGAAACTGGCGAGGGGGCTAAATCTAGAGCCTTGGCCTGTGTGCATTATTCAAATTACCCTAGGTAAACGTGTTAACTTGCCAAAATTCACGCTTTACCTGGCCCCCGTCGACATGTTTACTGGTACCCAACTAGTATCCGAGTGTAGTTATAACCACTGACATGATTATCTATAGATACAAGCTTACCCATATTTTCAATTATGCATCCGGGTAAAGTTGAGTGATTCCCCATTTTGCAGGCTTCCAGGAGGCTGACCGGTGATATTCCAGGATCATCATGCATCACTGAGATTACCCTAGGCAGATGTGTTAACAGTACCCACCGTTGACGTAGTCATGAACACATTCACCCTTGGGTAATCTCAATGATGCATACCCGGCCAGTGATATATTCGCCGTAATGGGAGAGAAAATGGTGCAAATCATTGACTGAAATATTCTAGTGGATCTTGAACGTCTCATACCCATGGGTGATTATGTTCATGGGTATGCAAATCGGTATAAACAACGTCATGTATGGGTAAACATGTTGGTGGGCACCAGGTAAGGCGTAGATTTGGGTACTTCGCAAGTTCACCATAGGTAATCTCATTGAGGCTTCTAGCCCCGGGAGGGCCTTATACGAGCCCCATTTTGTGCGAGTTTATGCATGAAATACAGAAAGGAAATTTCTGGACAACGTGTGGATGAGCACACTAAGAAACAGATGACTGATAAGATTAGGTGCTAAGCTTTGTTATATCCTAACCAGTTAATTTCTGACTTCACTGCAAAGCTACACTAAGAAGGTACATTCCACTAATATCCCACCCATGCACATGCTCAGCTCGTACCAAATCTAACTCCGCATGCGTCATAGGTCGTAGGCCATCTTCTCCTGCCCAGTCGATATGTATCTATTGTACAGGGTAGAAATCGCTCTCCGCGGAGTCGATCCAACCATTGGACTACCGTACTGGGACTCAACTCTCGACCAGGCCCTTCCGGATCCGTCCATGTCTGTACTGTGGAGCGATGAGCTGATGGGTAGACCGGACAGCGATGGACAAGTACGTCGGGGAGCGTTCAGAAATTGGACTATACTTGACGTAAGATTCCATACAACTGGTAAAACTACTAGCAAAATATCATTGCCGTTAAGGGTAGCCGTTACTTCCGGCGCAGAATTGGTGCCAGGGGTCAATTAATGACACGAAGCGAGATAGAAAAGGTTGTGACTGCTCCAGACGTAAGCCTACTGCTGTCATTCACAGCTCCACAGCGAGTAGGTGCTACCACGTTTTACTTTTAGCCATTATGTCATTTTTGAATTGTCAAAGGACATCAAGTGTCAATAAGCCTATCCTGTCATCTGAGATAATTTAGCACTGTGCTTCGGCCGGCGATTGGTCTGCACTGGAATATATTCATGGCAACCCTCACGTCTATACAGGAGGTACGACGGCCTTTTTAGTATTTTTATTTGGTATTTTCACGTTCATGGGAAGATTTTAGCATTTTTGCCTAGGTACCCGCCTGGTAGATGGAAGGGTTCCCGTTTACCCAGCCAGAGATAATATAATAAATTTTCTTCCCACCAAGATATTTGTGACTACTGATTAATATTTTTGGTTCTTGGAGTGAAAATTACTGGTTGAATCCCACGAGTCTTCACTCTGGGGAACTCTTCCTGGGCCGTCATCCAACCATTGAAAACACTGGTAATTCGTTATTCATGGGTAGCGCTACCTTGTGGTTAAGGTTTGTCCGCAATTATGACGATGAATACAAATCCTATGCGAGTATTACTGTCAGGTTATGGGTAAGTTTGAGCCAGGACACTGTTCATTCCCAGGTAAACTTTGATGCATGTTATTCCCGGATGCATATTATTCCAGGATGCATAATTGAAAGGATGAGTAATTTCAAAGACACTTGGGTGTGGACGACATCGAATATGGGCAAAAATATCGATGGTTGCTGTTGGGAGAGGGGGTGGGGTAAATTTTGTAGCTTAGTACGTTTATCATGGGTAATCTCAATGATGCATCCGAACCCAGGGGCGGGAGAGGGGTTTCAGGGGCGGGGGAGAGGGTTGGAGGCAACTAGGAGTGCTCCTGGTGAGGAGCAAAATGAACTAGAGGATACCATTTTCTTCCCGCTCCGATGTATTCATAGGTACTGCTGTGAAACACGGCTTTCCCCCGAAATGGTAGAGTGGGTGTGGGAGCTGGTAATATTTGCCCTGTCCCTCCATTTATATTGTTGTTATTTCTGATTATTCATTTTGATAGCAAATTTGTAACTGATCCTGAAAGAACCTTGAAATCTTACTTACTCTTGTTTTGGCGGGGATATCGCACTTCCCACTTCAAATTTGGCGTTTCTGGGAATCAGACCTTGCCGAGGGATCCTGGATAACTCGAAAAAATTTTCATGAAAATTTTGAGGATTATTCTTAATTTTGCCCAAATGTGCTCTTTTTAAAGGTGACATGGGTGTGATTCCGACTGCAACCCACGATCCCATATTCTTCATGCACCATAGCATGATGGACCTTATCTGGGAGGAATGGCGTATAGCAAGACAGGTATGTTGTCAAGGAGGCGTGACTTTCGTCGCATCACCCAATGTACCGGCCTCAAACCCACTTAAATCTCATGATTGCAGTCCAGAACTGAGCGAGAGAGGGCTTATCCACAAAATGATGAAGCGTGCAGTAGCGCCGCCCACTTTGCCAACACCACAATGACGCCGTTTTGGCCAATGGTCAATCTTGACGGATTGTCGAACAAATATACAGGTCTGTACGAAAATCTCTTGATTTACAGTGATTCCAGGGGCGCATAAACTGCTGATCCCGGGAATTTTCCAGACAATTTGTACCAGTATGCTCCAAGGCCAACATGTTCACGCTCGAAACCGAATGTATGCGGTTCCAAGTGGGTATTTTGAAAATCGAAGAAAATGGTCACCGCTGCCTACTTACAGTTTCAATCCCTTCTAACCTTAGAAGTCACAAATTCAAAAAAAAAGGTGAAGAGCACAATGAAATTTCAATGACTAAATTCGGAAAATTTTAAAGTTGCCTTGTGAACAGGCGCACCTCAATTCGAGCGTAGCTGATCTTTCAATTTTTAGGCCAGCCTCCGCACATGCAACCGCGCGCGACCGCACGCATATGCACCTAAAGCATTGCGAGGGTCTTACTGTGGCGTTAAGGGCCCTTAAAGATTATGAAGAAGTAAAGAAATTTGTCGATTTTTCGATTGGAAGACAAATTATCGCCTTGAAAATCTCATTTTTCTGAATTTCTGTTAAATTCTTTCAAATTTTCTGGCATATGAGATTCCAAACTGCCCAGCACGGACAAATGTGCTGCCTGAAATTTATTGCGCTATAAAATATACACAAAAACTAAACTGACACCAGTGGGTCACTAAACTCTCCTTCTTCTGTTAAAATTTCTTCAGATTTGCATTGGATGCAATAGATAGCAGTGGCGGACGCAGGGGGGAAGGGGCGGGGGGGGGGGCGCCCCCCCCGAGAATGGGTCGCCAAATTTTCGAAATTACTTTACAATACAAATAAAAATCTTGTGTTAGTTTATTTTTAATTGTTTATTTTTATTATTATTTTTAATATATTTTTTATTTATTGTTTATTATTATAATTAATATTATTATTAATTTTATTTTCCGTCTGGGTCCCCAAAACGGCGGAGACCCCAGTTTTCTTCCCACGCCCCCCCTGCCGCCCACTTTCTGCGTCCGCCACTGATAGATAGGTACGAAAATTGCAGAACATTTCTTGGCAGAATAATTCTCGGACGTCAGATTTTGGACTTGAATTTAAACTCTGATTCATGAGCGAATTTTAACGAAAAAGTGGAGTTAAAATGAATTTAGGTATCTTTTCTGTGATCTTTCTCATGGACAACCTCGCTGCGCATCTAAAATCATGATTGGTGGACAGTGCAACGGCTACAGCTCAAGTGCGTTTGGAGCCTTTTGATTCAAACCTTATCGTCATCACTAATAAATAATGAAATGTAGGGGATATAACTGGGAGTACTCCCGTATTTTATTTTAGCCGTCGACGAAGGGGGGATTGTAAGTTTGTGGTAAATGCAAACCGTCAAAGAGTACCGCTGTCAGGATGTCAGGATAGTGAGAACACGTCCTTTTCAAAGTTTATTCTAGGGGAACAAGACAAGGATGTGGTAAAAAATCTGCCACAGAACAACAAAAACACACCCCAAGGAAAGATTCAGAAGAAAACAAGAGAAGGTACAGCGGGAAGTAACCAATGGATGGGGATTTACCCGTCGCTCGTGTAGACATCCTCCTCTAACTGTGCAGCACGAACACGGCTCGAACGGCGTAGTGGTTCGAGCAGAAACCCTAGCAGCATTTGTTCCCAGTCGCTGCCATCCTCCCCCTAAATTGCTGCCATCGCTCAGCAATTGCTGCTGAAGGGACGAAAGCTTGAGCAGCAATCGAGGAGAGGACGGGTTTGACGATTCAGAATGACGACACTTTTGAAAGTCGCGTCGTTTTTGGCAGCCTGACCCTCCCATCGATTGGCTGCGTGACAAGAGGTACGCTGCCGCCCTGTGATTGGTCGATCCATGTGCGCGTCGCGGCTGCAGCTTTCGAGGGTATGAGCAGACTGGATATGGACTTTTCTAGGCCTGAATGGGACAGATAAATGTTATCGAAACCCATAAACTTGAGAAGGTGGGCCACCAATGTCATTTAGTGCTTCAAATTTGAAGGAGCAACCTGAGCTTGAGAAGCACACGCATGCGGCGCGGTCGCGTCGCGTCGTACGTCTTGACCGCCACCCCGATCGATTTGCGCGTCAGGACCGCCTGTGGATCACGTGCGCTCCAGAAATTACGGCAAACTCTCGCAACTGTAAATGACCAAAAGTGAATTCAATTCAGAACACTTAGTCTTACAACTACTTCCTACTACATCTGCGCGTACAATCAGTTACCATGTTTGTTACAAAAGGTTTTTTTTTTGCAGATGAGAAACCATGCTACAATGGGGAATGCGTTAGAGGTGTTTGCACTATAATAAGCGTAAGTTTGCAGAAATTATTTCTCTACAGTATTCATGTGTTTTGTCATCCAATAGCACTTTTGAATCTCTCGCTGGAAACGCTTCGCAATCGTGACGCAGGGCGACGCGAAGCGGTCAGTTCATTGCTCTGCTGACCGGTTCTTACGCGTTCTGACATGCACGACGTGAATTCCACCTGCCCGTTTCCTTTCAACTCGTTAGAATCCATGCAGTGCGCTTCACGATGTCTCAGAAACGCAACGGATCCGCGTCGCGGTGGTGCTGCGGTGCGGTTGCGTAGCGGTACAAATAAAAAAAAAGAAAACTGGATCACGATTACCACGAGTGCATATAAGAAGTAGTTCTACAGATAAATAATTTAGGAGACGCCAACGCAGCCGGAATCCCCCACAGAAGAGGTGAGGTGACTTGGTAAACTTACGGAATTCTTGCGAAAACGTCGCAAATATCGTGCAAATACGTCGTGGATTGTTTGAATAGCATTTCAAAAGATATGCATATATATTGTGATCATTGCTTAGGACTGCTTCAACGAGGACCAGTGCTGCGGACCATGGGCAGCTCGTGGCGAGTGCTTCAGGAATCCGTCCTATATGCTGAATTCATGTAAAGCCAGCTGTGGTGTCTGCACTCCGAAAACCTACGACCTCAACAAACGTGAGTATCTCGACGGTTCCCTGGGGAAATGAGAAATAGATCTGATTCCACGATTTTGTAGTAATATTTTTTTTCATAACAGGATGCTCTAACCGCCATAGAAATTGCTCCAAAATGGCAAGTAATGGCCATTGTCAATCGAAGGCATCGTGGATGTATGAAAATTGTCGTAGGGCGTGCAAAATGTGTGGACGGACACTGAGATGTTGAATTTGAGGTGAGATCTTCTGGAAGGATCCACAATACAACTGCTTATCTACCTAGCTAGATTACTTTTTTCTGGGGGTGGGGGGGAGGGAGAAACGGGGCGTTCCCACTGCGCTCTCCCACTATTGGCTCTTTCATAGAACCTTCCCGCCTTCTGTTCTAAGCTCCGTTGCCATTTGCACACATCTCCACCATATCTTTCTAGATTTGAACGTAGTAGAAGGAGTGTTGAGCGTTGTTCCTGAAGAAGACGGTGTGGCTGAGATCTGTGATTGGACAGCTGAATGAACCGGCCAATCACAGGCCCTGGTCGCCCCGCCCTTCCCAGATACAACGCCCAAACGCTTCTGGACGTCCTACTAATGCTGGCGTTATGTCGATGAATTACACCAGGAATAGCACACCAGACCCCCTGGTTCTATGACGAATAGGCTGCGCCCTCACTCCCAGGTGGTGTGGAGCTGAGGGGCGGAGCTTACACCTCACAAGAACATCGAGCCATTAGCAGTTCCTTTCACTTAACCACTGTGATTGGCTACACGATCATTAACGTTTGGAATTGAAATAGATGAAAAAGGAAAGGTCCTCGGCCATTTTTTTGAATTATTGATTCGCTTATTAATTTGCTTTTTCTTTGCGCTAAATTTGGGCCATGTATACCAAAAAAAGAACGTTTTCCAGTAAAAACAACAGCAGTTACCCGTTTTAGTAAAGTTACTTTGTAGTTGTACTTCCTATTTTGTCTATACATCGAATCAAATTTGAGTAGTCTTTTTTTTTCCTCTAAAATTCACGGAGTTTGCGCAAACCCTCTATCGAAGCCTTTCTTTTTTTTTCTAAAAAATTAATCCCTTCCTGTAAACATTTCAGATTTCAGATCAATCACCAGCCAGATCCAGGGATTAGTGGCAATTTTTAGGATTCAAAGATCAACTGCCTTAGAGACCTAATTGTTTTTTTTTTTCGTGCACATTTGTCAGAGATGCAGATAAATTTTCGTTTTCGCAGTAGTGCAGATTCTTCGAATTCTGATTTGAAATTTTGAATTTGGCTAGTTGTGTCCTGACTGCTAAACAACCACTGAATGCTAGACTTTTTATCCCGATCAGAAATGTTTTTCCAACTACGAAAACGAGAATAGTAGCTGCATTGTTGTGGAGTACTTGTCCAGTGATTCGCCTTAGTGCTTGGCCTTCCTGCTCCTGTGGCGGGACACACCGGCCGCGTGTCGCGCACCCGTACGGGGTGGGCATGGGCAGTACGCCGCGTCTCCTCCAGGCAAGCCAGCCTCGCCAGGGCTTCCGGGCATTCCGTCTGGGCCAGGTCGTCCCATGTTTCCTGCGGGACCTGGTGGGCCGGGAGGTCCAGGAGGTGCTGGTCCACCAGCAGCGCCGTCCTGTCCCGCTTGTCCGGGTGGTCCCTGCGGTCCAGGTGGTCCCATAGGTCCAGGCAGTCCAATGCTCTTGACTCCGGGTGTGCCGGGTTGTCCTTGTGCACCAGGGTTTCCAGGTGCTCCAGCTGGTCCAGGGTCTCCCATTGGTCCAGGTGGTCCTGGTGGTCCTTGGCCTCCCATCTGTGCGCTCTGTCCATTGGGTCCCATAGGTCCAGGAGGTCCGGGAGGTCCATCCATTCCTGGCAGTCCTGGTGGTCCAGCCGGGCACTTGATGCATCCGGCAGGTCCGCCACCTGATCCAACCTTGATGCCATCATGGCCGGGCTTGCCTGGCTGACCTGGCTTGCCGTCTTCTCCGGGCATTCCTGGGGGTCCAGGAGGTCCAGGAGGTCCGGCAGGGCAGTTCATCGCAGCGGGTCCGCAGTTGCAGTGTGGCGGGAATTGACGACGTTGACGGGAGATTCCGAAGATCACCGCTCTCTTCTCTCGCATGTCCTGGTACGTGGGTCTCATCTCGTGCCAGGCAGAGTTGGCCATCTCCTGCAAAGTGAGACGTTCATAAGAGGAGACGACGTATGAAGCCAGAAAGTTACCTTGAAGTCCAAGAGCTCCTCAATGGCATCCTCGTAGAAGCTGTTGATGTCGTTGACGAGGTAGAGGACGGTGATTATGGAGAACACCGTGGCGACGGCAGTGATACCGGCCACGCCGGTAACGATCGCTGTGGTAGTCATCCTGGAAAAGGAGGGGATGGTCATTGTTCCTTCCTAGAAGATCTCATCAAAAAGCTCCTCCAAAGGGATCCAGGGACAGAGCAAAATGTGATAGGTTTAGTTTTTTTACTCATGGGACAAATGTCCGGGATAAATGTCTAGCTGAAACTTGAAACTGGGCTGACTAGCATATACTCAAATGCTAATGGGATCTCTTGCCCTCTAAATTTGGCCTCATCATCCTAGAATTGGGTCAGCCAATGTAAAGAATAGTGGCGCTCTCACCAATTTTCCCTGAAAAAGAGGACAAGGGAAAAATTTCCGTTCCAGATGACCTCGGAGGAAATCGCTCTCAGAGGTAAAATTTTCCTTTTCGAATAATTTTTGGGGGGAGTCGTCCCTGTGCAAGAGAGAATAAATGCTGCCACATTTCTCGCGGAAAGAAACAACCAAGGGAAAAGCGCCTCGGAATAGGGATACATGGATGGTATATAAAGAAGAATCTCCAAAACTAGTAACTCCGGATAGTTTTTGGAGAAAATTATTCTTGTGTGACCCCCCCCCCCCTTGATGACCGCCACTCCAAAAAAAAAACTTAGGATTCTTCACGAATTGAGAACCTCTGGAGGAATTTTTTCGTAGGTTCCTGGAAGAGAACCAAAATTCCACGTTGAGTAATTTTCAAGGAGAACCCGTCTTTGTGCCCCAGCTTTTTTTCCAGAAACAGAAATTTTGAGCCTAGACTGTCTGGGTTGAAATTAGATGGAGAAAGTTCTTGAGAACCAGAAGCCGTTGGAAGAATTGTTGTTTGAAAAAGGAGGCCCCGTAGAACTTTGAGAATGCATCCAGAGTCCTTTTGGGTTTAGAACTTTACCCTTGGAAACGGGAGCATTCCAGGATTTTTCAGACTAAGAGAACAACGGACCTCTTGTCCTAGATCCTGAACCGAGCCACAAAAGGACACTTACCGAACAAGTATCGGTTGATGGCACACAGAGGTGGAGCCGCGGCTTCTGCCTTTTATGCTGTCGTTCTCGTAGTCACATTACACTGGGTTCGAGTGCGATTTTCACTCCGAACGAAAGTGAGACCATTTTTTCCCGGGAAGCTGGAACGTCGAACGTGAAATGTGGCAAATCGTATTTTGCCCAACGCCTGGCCTTGTTTTCGGCACGTTTCTTGCACGCCAGCTACGCCTTACGTTACGAGAGAAACGCCAGCAAAAAAGAAATGAGTTGTGATTGATGTCGTGACTGTCGGTGCAGTGGTGGAGCAGTTACAGCTATCGATTCAATGAATGATCGTTTTCGTGGATTGGAGTTGACACAGGCTTCTCTCCAGCGGGAAATGGGCCTTTGTCTGGAGGTGTTCCACTAGGCTTCGATGTAAAGTTCGCGATGCAGTGCAGAACGCTCTGGAACACTCTGGAGTCGAGCGCCCCACAGGCAGCGACCCAAACTGTGTTTTTTCCCAGGATATCGTTAAACGCTCCGAGATAGACTCGGCTATACATATAGGTAATCGATACCTCAATATTTCTCAAGATAGATGGAAGACTAACGAGCCGGGGCCTGATGCATCATAGGGATTACCCATGGTAACCATGTTGATGACCGTGTTGTCGACGGGTAAGTTTGTGGGTATCATCACGTTTACCCTGAATAATCTCAATGATGCTTGCGTCCTATGACCATACCTAAGCAAATCGAAGAGCTAACAGACCAACTTTGGCGTTCTGCGTCTCTTAACATTACGTAGTCTATAGAATAATCAATCGCTAACCAAGATTGGTTTGCGGGGTTATTGTCCCACTGATGCTAGCCGGGTCGACCAAACTGAGCCCGGGTACGTCGTTGGAATGATTCCTAATTTCATACCTATGGGTATGTATACCCAAGGGTAGCGAACTTCAGAATGTAAACAACGTCATGTGGGCGCACACGTATTGATGAGTCCTAGGGATATAATACATCATAGAGTTTACCCAGGGTAAGCGTACCGCGTACCACATCTTCGAACTTATCACCGTAATTTGGGGTGTTGACAAATCTACCATGGATAATCTCAATGTTATATTTCCGCCCGAATGACGAGCAATTTTAGATAACTTAACCCGTTTACCATGGGTAACCTCAGCGATGCATCTGTGCCCTGGAAGACGCTACTATTTCAATCATTTTTGTCCATCTGTTACAAGGCTTTTTTTTTTCGAGAAACAGCTTATGTTTCTCACAGGACACACAAAAATTCTCATTTTTTCTTCAAATTGGTTTAATCAGTAGTGTCGATACGTTTATTCAGGGTAATCTTAACGAGGCATGCGGCCGCTGGAGGTGGGCTGCTAGGTGGTCAGGGCCCGAGCGCATCATTTCAAGGATGGGTAGTCCCATACCCACTGGACTACCCGGGGGCAGAAACTCGGTGTAGACAACCCCGCGCATGGTAACCTTGTTGAAGGATGGCAGGTAAAGGGTAAATTTGGGTACAGTCCGGTCCGGCAGCCACTGCAAACGGGCGCCGGCCGCCGCCACCCTCCGGCGCCCTGGTATTAATGAGCTATAAATCACTCGAGCTTGGGAGAAAGCGAAGAAAAATACAATTTTAGTCTATAGTAGACAGGGTAGATAAGCCCAACCCTATGCTTAAGAATGGGTTTAAGGCTTAGGCTTAGGCTTCACAGGAGTGGCCCCACCCAACTCCCTTTCCACCTAAATTTCTAAGATAAACCACGATAAGTGTAAGTGTAAGTAAGATTGGACACCATTTGTACGTTGCATCGCGTGAGCGCATAGCTCAGTGGGTTGAGCGAATGATCGACGTTGTGGTGATCAGGTGATCGAATCCTGCCCTGTGCCCCCCTTTTGCAAATACATATAGTATGCTGCCTACGACTGCTGCAGTTATCTAACAAACTCCAACATAAAAAGTAGCCCGGATGGCTCAGTGGTTTGAGTGGCAGATTGCAATCTGTCCCTATCGCTGGTTCCACTCCGTTGGAGATCCAGAGTTAAGCATCGCAGTGTTTGGGGTTCACTGCTTGGAACGTCCCCCGTGATCTCCTTCGGGTAGTCCAGGAAGGCATCCGGCAACGTTTTGCATAAATTTCGAAGATAAACTACGATAAGTGTAAGTGTAAGTAATAGTAATAGTGTAAGTAATAGTGAAAAACCACTTTTTCAGAGTTGAGGGAAACCGGGAGAGAGTAACTCCGCCGTAAAGGACTGCTCCACGAAAGATAAATGACAGCGGTAGAACTACTTCGCAATGGATATGGAACAATTTATACGGATTTCAACTATTTCTGAGGATCCCGAATTGGATGAGCTTTATTATTCAGATGGGATAACTGAAGTACTGTGTCCATCTATAGAAGAATAACGGCCATTTTTGTATTCGCGAAGCAGTGTACTATAGCGGAAAATGGAAAAGTTGGCTTCGCTTACTGTGTATTCAGAAATCTTTCCCCATGAAAATCACAAGAATGAAAAAACGTGAAAATTGTGAAGATGGTCCCATGCTCCATGGCCTTAACATATCCACTGCACTCTGTCTACTATGGACTAAAATTGTATTTTTCTTCGCTTTCTCCCAAGCTCGAGTGATTTATAGCTCATTAATACCAGGGCGTCGGAGGGTGTCACAATTTGGCTCTTCCCTTTTAAAGATAGAATCAATGACTTCTGTAGTTATTTTTCTTTTGTAACGGTACAGTTGTTCCCGACATCTGAGCAATTTATTCAGCAACATTCTCTCCGCTACTAGTCATCCGGGATCTTCCGGATAGCAATCATGAAGATGACGGAGGAAGTGACAGTGCTAAGCTGCCCGTCGTTCTGCAAAGGGTTCCAGACACCTATGGTCCACATATTCTTCCACAATTCATCTGCCACGCCCACTTCAGGATGAGATGTCTTGAACACTCGGCCATCTTTGTGCAAATAAGCTATGCCATTATTTTTTATTTGCTTTAATATGTCCTGCAAATTGAGGGATAGAAGATTTCAAGTCTTACTCTCAGTCTATGGAGTAAGTAAGGGTTATGGATATGGTTTCAAGGATCATATTATACTTCTTTCGCATTAGGAAAAATCCTAAAAAAAAGTAGCCTTTAAGGGAAAAACTGATGTATTTCTACTAGGTATTTCTGCTTAATGCAGGGACGGTTCATAATTTTGTTTAGAAGTTACTTTTTAAAAAAGTTACTTTTTTAGGAAGCGCCCCTTACTTTTCCGCAGCTTTCTCCCAAATGGAGGATAGTGAAAGCAGGGAACAGATCGGAAAACTGAAACAAAGAAGCTATAGATGAGCTTTGTGCAGTTTTCCTGCAAAAGAAGTACTATTCCATTACACCGCAGTAACCGCTTACTCTTATTCATTTGGCCATAAAACTGTTCATGTAAAACTGCACTACTCCTGAACAACTTAGGCTGGAACAAATTAAAGATAATTGGAAATTCCTCAATAACAAAAGAACATCTAAGGTTTTTTCCCAGAGCACAAAACCGGTTCGTTGCAGTCTGGAAGTTTTTTCACTACGGTCTCGACTGGGATGAAAAACACAAAGGAACGAGGAAAAAAAGGGCAGACAGTTGAAAAAATAACTCAAAAAAAGTACAATGGAATGAGATGGACATTGATCAAAGGGCGACAGAATTCCTGGGTGCAAAAAGTAATTCATCAGGAAGAAGAAGATACCGTGAGAAATGGGGTTACTATATCCTCTACTCTGGAACCATTGCGCTGAAGTGTTTGTATTATTGTCTGTATTCATGCCCAGAGATCATGGATCACTTAAATAGTCTTAACTATTCGATTTTCTGCTGTTTTTATTTATTAAGCGCTAGCTACGCAGATGCGGGGGTGGAGGTGAGAAAAACAGGGGTTTCCGACATTCTGGGCTGGGATTCATGAAACGATAACCAAGCAAACTAAGGGTGGCTAGCGTGTTTGGTTTTCGTATTGGCTACATGCTATTAAGAGACGCAGACGGCAAAAATTGGTTTGCTAGCCTGAGCTTACTTGGTTACGGCTTCATGAATCCTAGCCCTGGGGATCCCATAAGGCCCATAATTTCAGATAGGGTCTGAATAGAAAAATAATTTGAAGTATCAGCGATCCAAAGCAAAGTTTCAAAAGCTAAGAACAAAAGTTAACTTATCAAAAATAAGCTAGAGCAGATTTTTTAATTATTTGATAAAATGTTTTTGAAAAATTTGACCATAAATTCAAGGGAGCACTAGAGTATCCATAATAATCCCTTCGCCTTTTATACTTTTATTTCTCCCTTTGCAATGTTATTTACATATTTTTTAGAATCCATGTCGCACTACTTTGGCTGCGGCGCGTGCTGCGTCGCGACCCTTTTTCAAGCTGGAAAATCAATACCGAATACTCAATTGTGAAACTTCCATGTACTCAAACTACATTTTCTGAGTATGGAGCAGAAGGGGCTGGGTGCTCGAGAGGCGTAGAAGCAGTCAAAAATATTAAATTCACCGGATAAATATTCACTGATTTTCGCATTTGTCAACAGATCAGCGCGACCGCGTGGCGGCCGCACGCGTCGGTCGACTGGGTACAAATTCTCACTTTTCGTAGTTCATGTTCTGTTATAGATTCTGCATACCTCGTTGGAGGTGACCTCTGCGAAATTTAACTGCTTGAACTGTGACCGTTTGTTCCAGAAATTGGGCTAGCATTGGAAACGCGCGTGCGGTTTTGACGCAGCTACTTTGGGCTCTTGCCAAGACTGAAAATCAATGGTGTACCCACAGTGCGAGGATTATCACTAATTATTAGGAGCTTTTCATCACAAAGTAGATGCAATATTCAACAATTCCTGGATTTTTCCTAGGGATTACTCTTACAATTTCGTTCAACGCATTCATTTCGTAAAAATATTCTTGTTTGTAAAGGCCGGGCATTATTGCACAGAGTTGATAGCAATTGACTGCGTTTTTCCTTTTTGTCTCTTCTGACAACAAGCTCAGCCTTTTTTGAAGTGATTTGTCCTAATTACGTCGTTTCTTGGGATTGGTATTAGCATTGGTTATGGATTTCTATCTGGAAAATTGGCAACATTTCCGGTCAATCTCGTTTGTCGAACTAATTAGATTTTTTCGAGACTAGGACTTGTTCTCGGCAGCACGAGACTTCAAAAGACCAGTTTTTCGCCGTCCGCGTTTTATGGCGAGAAAAATTTCAAGCTGTCTTGAATTTCTTTGGAATTTTCCGGTAATGACGTCGACATTTGTCAGCGTTTCTTCATTCTTGTGACCTTCAAAACAAGTTGAGTTAGGAAATGTGGCGCTAGTTGGCAGCGTTACGGAACCAACGGCGGAAAAACAATGGGAAGAAGGCCCACAAATGACCTTCCCGTTCTTTCGCTTAGGAATTAATGAGGCGGCGAATTGATGTCAGAGAGGAAAATAACTGACTTTAAAGGGAGAATTGTTCTAGGGATTTGATTTGTGTGGTCCTTTAAATTGCTGGTAATATATTGTGCATGCTAACTTCCGGGCTTGTTTCTTTTCCAGAAATAAGCTACTGTAAGTACAGGGCACCTATTAGGTGGTAATTTTTCATAATTTAAGAAATATGAAGCTATTTAAGTGTTAATATGTGTCTTTTTGAGACTCGGGAACGAGGCAGGCCCATTCAGAGGAATTCATGTAGCTTCAGGTGATTATGCATTCAATAAAAACCTCAATTTCTTAAAAATTAAACCGACTCTACCCTTGTAACAAGCTGAAGCTGTGATTATGCATCACGTAGTTTATTTGGACACGATTTGAAGGCTTGAAACTGTGCTGTCTACTTAATTAATGTCGAAAGTTTTAAACACTTATCACGTAGGTGAACAGTGTCGGGGCCTTGAAATCTCGTTCCGTGGAAGATTTACTAGGAATTTATCTAAAAATTGCCAAAAAGGAACCACAAGAATAAATTTGTAGCAATTTATTAAAATCTAACACAAATCTGTCGTTTACACAATCGAAAATGGCAAAAAAGCGCTTGAAGCAGTATTTGACCCGCATTGTAAAGGAGAATTCCGATTCACAACAACTGTTTGACCCTCTCGGCCAGGTACTTCAACGACAGCGCGTCCTGGATCGCCCCGGACACCTTCAGCTGCCCCTGCATGTAGGCGTTCACCGGCGACAACTCCTCCTTGATGATCTTCATGAACACCGCCTGGCTCATCTCGAACACCACATCCGGGTTAGCGGCAGTGCCCTTGGCGCAACCACCCGGCGCCCGCTTCAGGTCGATGAACATCGGCGAGAGGCCCGCGCAGTTCACCTGGAACACGCGGCCGATGGCGTTGGCGAGTTGGTCGTCGATGGCCATGTTGATCGCCGTGATTAGGCGGTCCTCGTCGAAGGTGGTGTCCTGGATGTCGATGAGGGTCTCGTCCCCGGGAGGGCCGGACGTTTCTGTATCGTGGTTCTCAGCATCGGCGTCGGCTTTCTCCGCGGCTTCTCGAGCGAATTCCTCAACATGAGGGGCGATCACCTAAATCAATGCTATTTTTACCCGGTACCGATGGACTGAATAGTTCGACGATTATCGATTTATTGATTTTTTTCGAGATAACCACAGAAGTCATCGTATGAGTCGTTACGCACCTCCCACAGTTTCTGGCCAGCGTCCGACTTCACCACAGCGCTCAAAGCCGCCATACCCAAGTTCTCGCCTTCCTGAAAAGACACCCACACGTCCTATATTTCCCCGAAGCTATGGGAAAAATTCCCAGGAATTCCAGGTCAATTCCTGAATTTCACGAAATATTTACCTTAATAATTTTAACGTCCGACATCTCGACGTCCGTTATTTCCACACCATAAATGGCTGTGAAGCTTCCTAACTCGTCCTGAAACTCTCAAAGGTGAAATACGGTTAAGAAATACATCCTAGAAGGTGAACTACCTTGAAGGTCCCAGCCATAATGCGCCTATCCTGACTGTTAGTGATTTCACATATTCGTCTCCTACTGATGTATCGATACAACATGGTGTTTGCCAGCGTCCTTGTTGAGTTGTTCCGATCCTGAATTTCGGGAAAATCAAGACATTTTGGGTGGAAAACGGGACAAGTCTAAAAATTGTTTTCAATTTCGAGGAATGAATACTGAATGTATAGCTATGGATTTTTGTTTAAGATAATTGCTGCCTCACAAAGTAATAAGTGGGCTGACTTTGGGAAGAACTGGAGCATACTGTGGTATGTACTGTACAGCTCGAAACCGTACTATAGATATTATAGGTATTGAAATTAGTGATTAAGAAGGGGAAATCCCTAGTTCTATGGCTATGGGTCTGCCCAATTCTCTTTCAGGGATAACCTTCAAGCCTTCTATTGATTCGGTACCAACAGTTGCAGGGCAAATTCCTCAGATTTCCCAGCAATCCGAGTATTCCTGAAAATCCCATCGGTTTCCTGTTCCGCTTGAATTCTGAGATTACCCAGGGTAAACGAGTCGATGCCCGTGTTGAAGATGGGTAATTTAGTGCTGTGCTAGCTAACACGTTTACCCTGGGTAATCTTACGTGTGCATGCCGGCTTAAATCCCGCCTAACTGTAGGGTTTTCAAAAAATCGGTAGATCTATTTCATAAGTTCCACGTGAATTCTAGGTAGTGATCAAATAAACTTGGCTGGTCGATGTTTTCCGGGTCTGGGTGCATCACTGGAAGATTGGGTAATGTCATACCCATCGGTAACAGTCAGGTGCAGACATCGTGGGTAATGTCATACCCACGGGTAACAGCTAGGTGCAGACATCGTCACGTATGTGTAAAATTCTGATAGGTGTCACGTGTAGGGTGAATCTGGGTATGACAACACGTTTGGCATGTGTAATCTCAATGATACATGCCGGTCCTGCATAGATTTGTTCTGGGAATGGGGGGCGTTATTGAGATTACCCAGGGTAAACAAGTCGACGCCCGTGTTGAAGATGGGTAATTTTGTGCTGTGTCAACACGTTTACCCTGGGTAATCTTATGTGTGCATACCGGCTCTGCATAAATTCGTTCGATTTGAATCCAATATGAATTCTCAACAATTTTTCCCTGGGTTTGCTCACATTATCACCTGGAATTTGAGCGACAAGCATTGGTGTGGAATTATCAGAGTTATTTTACCAAACTCTTATCAAACCTATTCTACCATCATGAGAAGTCATAAAAAACAGGAGAAGAATATAGATAACATTACTAACTACAGCTTACTATATGAGATAGGTTAGTTCTGGGTACAGGAGAAAACCCTGGAACAGTTCAGCATAACTAGCTCCAAGGATCTCTGTTCTTGCTAAAAATAATGCACTGGGTGCGGTTTTTTTCCAGAAGTAGGATCTCAAGAAGAATTTTCTGGAAATCGAAGCTCCTGAAAGTTCTTTTCGGATGGCTTGAGTGGATGATGGATTACCGCACAGATACCCAATGAAAGAAATAAAAAACTCACCTGTATGGAACAAACAGCTAGGATAGGATCACGTATCCTGAGAAACACAGTGGCGCCTAGCTCGACAAGTCCTCGATCCACGGTAATTACCTGGAACATGCTCTCCATGAAATGGTTAATTCATTTTGTAGCACAGAGATTAAAGAACCCAAATTTACTCTCCGCCTGGCACTACCAAAATGTCTGCACACACGTGACGTCTATACCAACCCGCTACCCTAGTAAGCGTATCTGTTACCCATCCTCTATACCTATCGTTACCTGTACCCATAAATTTACTAGTCTTTCCAATGATGCATTCGGCCTCTTGTGCTTCTCTTTTTTTTTACGAAGGCGTATCTAGGCTACATCATTTTTGAGGAGAATAAGAGTTGCTGCAAATACTTAGTTCAGGATCATTCAGTTCGAAACACTTGAAAATAGATTGTTTTTTGTTATTGATTGATTTTACCCAAGAGTCAAAAAAAAGACAAACAAAAAACATTTTGAAAAATTCAAATTATAACCTTGGAAATAATTGAAAAATCGATGTAGGAAAAGATCAAAGCGTTGTGGAAAGAGATGAAGAAAATATGTAAATCGGAATGAATTGTTAATTTTCATACATCATCCAGAGTGAAATAATCACTGCCAAGCCATTTTCATTAATTTCTTACTTGTGATGGATACTTAGTACACTATACCTCACTAGGATACCAGAACCGAAAAATACTGGGTGTGAAAATGCAAAAATATCGCTATTCCACAGTTTTCCACTGCTTATTCTGTTTTTACCCGTTTTTTTCTGGCTGGAATTGAACCTGATATCGTTTAAACCCAAGCAGCGCTCCCTACCATTCTGCCACAGCGATCAGGATAAGACATGGTGTCCAGCTATCCCCATGTGAGTCCTAGCCGAGTGCAACTGCTTTTTGGAGTCAATTATATGTCCTTCTGGCCGTCAGCCACCAGTTTCTGCTCAAATATGTAGCTGCTGATGAAGGGTTCTGTCGGCAAAAACTCGCACTATTTTCATATATAGCTCATTCATCCGAAAGTGCTGCCGCCCGCATAAATTATCAACAAGCATTACGATAAGTCTATTGGGAATTCTGCTGCGATCATATTTCTAATGGCGGCTGCACAAAAATGTAAAAATAACAGCAGAAATTACTGGTAAACCAAGAAGTTTCCAGAAACTTTCCAGGTATCGAGTATCTCATTCCAGGGACTCTAAATTGGAAAGTTTTTTCCCATCGATAACAATCCTTATCGAATTTCCTTTGATGATATGAGAATTTCGCAAAAATTCCTGTTCTCATGTTTCTGACGTTGGATAGAATTGAGTACAGAGCGCATATCCAGAAGAAAAGACAGCCAATTGGTAAGAAATCAGAAAATTTCCTGGAAAATTATTGATGCCACGCTACTGGCTGGGCTACTACTTTTTCCCACGAGGTAAGTCTCACTCTTCAGAATAATCAGGAGAACTTCCTAACTTATGCACTAATCGCTTTGTGGTTCCCAGCAGCTCGCGCTATTGAGCACATGATTCATCCTAGAATTTGGCTAGAATGACAGGAAACCTTATCTCAGCTGCGGAAATGGAAATCGCTGATGGATGGGGAGTCATCATTTCCTGGCATAAACCATTCATGGGCATGGCATTCATCCAGAAAATTATGGATTACACGTTGGCGCCACAAAAATTATAGGTTATCCTTTGAGTTATGGCCCAGAAAAAGTAGAAAAAGCGCTAGGATATTCAGGATTCAGACATTCTGACTGTTCGGGAATAAGAGGAATGCTTCAGGAGCGTGCAGGATTGCCCAAGAATCCTGTGATTCAGAGGGGTGTCGAAAACGGGTAGTTTTTTAGAATCTAGGATCGCATGCATCATTAAGATTACCCAGGGTAAACGTTACCCCAAATTTACTCGCCGTTGGCACCGGCGCTGATATGTTTACCCTGGGTAGTCCCAGTGATGTAACCAAGCCCTGGACCTGAAATTTCTACCTGGCAGTGGTATGGTTGAGGGAGAGATGGGAGGGAGAAGGGGGGGGGAGGAGAATTTCGCAATGGCTTATTTTTAGCCCCTTGCTTTTATTATTTTTTTAGACATAATGAACTATTTCAATTTAAAAACAGAGTTTTATGGCTCAATTTTGTGAACTGCTCCAGTTGGGTTCCCAGTTTCGGAGGAGACTCCACCTATTTTCTCCACTCCTCTCTCCCTCCCTCATCTTTTGCAGACTGCTACCCTGATTGATCATACGTAGTTTTATAATACAATTCGTACTAAGAACCACTTGTAATAGCTGGCGACCTCTCTTTGGCCACGCCCCATTGACCACGCCCCTTTCCTCCCGTGCTTTCATGGTCAGTGACATACCATACTATCACAAATTTCACATTTCTTACTCATTATATATTCAAAAACACCTATTGAAACGTGCAGACTCCTAAAATTACATTCCCATCCAAGAGGGTCCCGAGAAGAAAAAAATCACCTGCAGCGGAGGGACGTTGAAAGCCGTGATGGTAGTGCTAATTTTGTAGGTGTTGTCGATACATGGAAGCACGAACGTCGCCCCAGGGCCGCGGGTCTTCTGAGCTCGGCCCAGCCGTAGAACCACAAGCCGCTCAGTCGTAGAGACAAACTGCAGACATAGCGGATTACCGTACTCCTCCACAAATTCCGTAATTGCAGAAATACCGTACCTTCATAACAAAAAGTAGTGAAAATGGTAGCGTTAGCACTACGAAGAGTACGCTAAGCACGTAAATCACAAGTTCAATGGTGTTCATAGGCGTGACCTGAAAAATTTCTCGGATTAAAACGCTTACAGTAGTACGTGGGATACTGTAGCACACCTCCTTATCCTCTGCGTCGAAATTGTTACTGTAAGTGAAATGGCTGTAGCGGTTTCCCAGGGTGTTACCAAACCTGAAAGCAGCAGCTTCTGAAGGTGGCAATTATGAATGCCAGCCGGAAAACGCAAAATTGCACTTTTCCGCCCGGCTTCCGCTTAATAGTGCGGTGCAATTGTGAAAATAGGCGGGTACAGTACCTTATTCAGGATTATTATCTGACGGTACAGTACCCTATTTCTGCAAAAGCCCGTGTAACAAGCTGCAACGAATGCTACTACAGAATAATATGAGTGTCCAGAGCTGCGAAATTTCCAACAAAAAACGCGCTCCAATGCGAACTTCTGGAACGCTGCGACGCGGACATGCTTCAAAAACGACTGACTCTTTGGCAAATAAGTTGATGATGAAGGTGAAGCCAGCGAAAACTGGTCCCCGTCTTCCGACACACTAATTTCTTGAACGATGCAAGTCACATGTAGAAAAGTAAGCATATACAATCGCAATTTTACCAAATTCTCAGAAAATGAACCACAAATTAGAGCAATGAATGAGAATTCATTCTTAATTTGGGGCCAGGATTGTACGGGGACCAGTTCTCGTACCAGCTGTAGTCTTTACTTGTAAATTACCAGGCGTTTCTATAGAGTTTCTATCTATTTCGTCTCCCTCTAGGTAAAAAAGCAACTATGCAAAAAATTGAACGCGGTTATTTTAAAAACTTCAGCTTTGAGTGGAGCGTTGTCCTCTAGCCGCTACGCGACCGCTCACAAAGGCGGGCGACGCTCGTATTTTTAGCACCGCCTCCAGCTAAACAACTGAAATGAACATGGTTTTACGTGGATTGCAGGTATTTTGCAAATTTAAACCAGGAAGAGTTTGCTTGCTCGCAGCATTTATATCTTAGTTTTTTCTAGAATTTTTCCGGAATATAGATTTTTCCTAGGAAAAAGGTGTGGGTTCCAAATGTATTTTGATTTTTCCGTAATAGACATACGTTATGACGAGAATTTGAAGAAAAATTGTCAACGAGATTTATGTAATTTGTTCTCGAAACAATTATATGCATTATAGATTGTGAAATAAGTTCGTGATGTTATTTATAGTTTTCACTCCATTTTTGGCAGTATTTGTCCGAGTACTTCTACTATGTATTTCAATAGCACTTTTCTGGCTCTATAAGACTACCTATATCCTTTTGTGGAGAATTCGATTTCCCCCAAAATCCATGCATTGGAAATAGAAACTCCTGGCGGCGAAGAATTTTCATTTTCCATTTTCACACTATCTATATCATCTCAACAAAAAAAAAGAATAAAAAAGATGAAATTCTTCCAAAGCAGTGTCCAGAAAGTACTTATGATGCTGTCCATTAAAAAACCCAATGTGATTCAATTAAAAGATTCTGTCGAAGATAAAGTTATTGAATTTTTATAAGTTTTTACTGATAACACTTGAAATAAACAAAAAAATGAACCAACTATTAACAAAAAAACTAATCCACCAACAGTTATTTGTAAAAAAAAATCGACAAAAAAGGCAACTTCTGAAAATTCAAAAATCACATTAAATTAAAACCAAAAACCCCGTTAGTAAACCTAAAAATTCAAAAATGAAAAGGCGCTATTACAATTTTAAATATTAAAATGACTGACTGAAAATACCTAAAAGAAAACATTAAAAATAAAAGACCTAAACTCTCGTTTTGTGTAATTACATGAATTCCTCCGACATTTAAATAATTGATGTTTTACTAGGTGCGTCCATCTGACGCACAGGCGTCGTCGTATTTTCATTCAGGATGTGATAGCCGCGTTGAAAGGTCTTCAAGGAAAATAACCCCGTAAATGGATGAGTGCGTCTGACGCGCGTATGCATCTAGTATAAATCGCCCGATACCTGTGTGTGACCGATGTCAACGCGATAATTGTTTACCCCAGCGCTTACATGATTAAGGTGCTGTTTACACAGTGGTTTTTAGTATCGCTAACAAATTACTATCATGACTTACTTACAATTACTTAAACTCTTTTTGCTCCGATATTGAGCTGTAGTTGGTATTGCTAGTCAAAATCCCTGGATTACACGCTCTGATAGAATAGAGGGCGTCAATGGCCACTTACTACATCGTGATAGAAAGGCTACACTCCTATTCAGGAGGATCCGGGAATATTCGCAAAAAATCCACGAATTCCCTGAGATTCCATCAGCTTAACATGGATCTAGAATTCTTTTGAAGAAATTGGGATTTTCTGGAACCTAGGCTTGCCAACTTTGTGTGGAAGAAACTTTATTCTGGAAAATTTCCTCCAGAAATTTTATACATCCCAAAAATGTCCTGGAAAGTGCCTCATTCAAAATTTTCTGATCTACTCATCTGCATCTAAGCTCCTTACCTCCTGCTAACTCCCTTAGAACCTGGAAAAACTCACGAAAATGTGCAAAAAGAGCTGGAAAGTTTTTTTCTCAACTATATAGAAGGTAAAACACCAGGATGACCACTGATTCAAAAGCAAGAGAACTAAATCCATGATTTAAATTATTATTTCAATAGACTTTCAACGGCAGTAGTTTATATAAAAGCAATTATCTATAAATTTCAGGTTAAATTTCAAAGCTAAAGTTAAAAATGAAACAAAATTTCCAGAATATCTATGGATTCAATCAGCTCTCTAGAAAAGAATCAGCTGTAGAGGGTGAATAATTGGATTAATTTTGCTTGCTTGGAAAAAAATGACGTATAGGGCCATGAGACACCGAGAAAACACGCATAACTCATGCATTTTTTAAGCTGTTTGCATGAAGTTTGCACGATTGTTGACGATGTGTTGCACAATGGATGCATGATACAGCTGCATCCACTTCAAGTAGGAAAACTGATATTTAAGCAGGGAGTTTTGCATTTATTTACTTATTTATAAGAATAGATCTATCAGATTTTCCATGAAAATTGCGTCGAATGTTTCTTATTTCTACAAGTATTCGTTTCAATAAAATATCATGCAAATATAGTGCAGTTATGCCACAAATTTCGTGCGTAGCCTCCTGACCATGCAAATTCGATGTAGTTTTGCTGCAAGTTTCGTGCGTAGCCTCCTGAACTTACGAGAAAAACGCTTTTCGCAGCATTTCCTCTTGAATTCTTTTGAGCAAAACATAACCTAATTTTTCCGGATCACGTGACAAAATTGACGAATTTCACAAAATTGACGAATTTCACAAAACACAACAAAATTCGAAGAAATTTCTGGAACACTCACCTTTTCGGCGCTTCGTATCCCATCTTGTCCAGGTCGTTGTACTTCGCGTAGGTGAACGCACTGTCAAACGTGCCCTCCGGCATCCCATACTCCATCCCGGTGGGGCTGACGAACTCGTCCTTGCCGGCACCGCCGCCGCCCCCGCCCGCGGACGTGTCCTGCTCCATGTCGTCGTCCTGTCTCAGAGCCGCATAACGAACTGATGGAAACGTCATGGGGAAAGTGTTGTGGGGGACAGCACTTCCAAGGACTTATATACACACACGAACGATATTCGAGACTGAAAATGGGTAATATGAGAAGCGCGACACGAATAAGAACGGATGACGCAGGATTTTCACTGAGGCGAGAGGTATCCTGGCTGTGAAGGAAGCCGGGGAGCCGGTGCAGTCGAGCGCGGGGCATTCAGGAGGATCCGGAGCGGCAGGGGATGTCTGGGAGTCTGTTTGCTGTCGTCGTCGATCGCAAGAAGAACACTCAATTAGGCCTAACAAAGCTTTGCGAGCGCAATTTGCAATCCGTAAGAAGCGTGGGAATATTTCTAGTAAAGCGCGCCGCCGACGACTCACCTCTGATCTTCCCAGCCGTGGAATGTTCCAGAAGAGGCGCTAATTAGGACCATTTATCGGGAAATGTGGATAGGGTAGCATGATCCAATCAGGAAACACTTTGCAGAGTCGGCTCATAGGTCTAATATCCCGAGAGAAAGGGGCCGGGTGATGGAGAGGGATGGGAAGCTCTGCCAGAGTTCGTCTGGATGACAGGTATCCAGAATCGATATAAAATTGGATCCTGAAGGATCCTGAAGGATTTTTCCCTGATCAAAGGACATTCAGCCTAGAAGGATGAAGGGATGTTCTAATGAAAGAGGAGAAAAGAGGAAATGATGTTTATTTGCCATGAACTCAAGGATGGACTAACTTTTTTTAAAATCCATGTTCAACCTAGATGAAAAGTACTGAAAATGGAGAGACGCCGGGGAATTCCAGAAAATACCACCATTAAGGACAAGAAGTTTTTAGAAACGCAGAAATTTTCTGAAAAAAGGAAAAAAATGAAGAAAATGCACACGCAAATGCATTGTACTTGAAGAAAAAGCATGAACTCTTTGAAACCTAGGAATTTTTGTTACCGCTGTCATTTATCTTTCGTGGAGCAGTCCTTTACGGCGGAGTTACTCTCTCCCGGTTTCCCTCAACTTTAAAAAAGTGGTTTTTCACTATTACTTACACTATTACTATTACTTACACTTACACTTATCGTAGTTTATCTTCGAAATTTATGCAAAACGTTGCCGGATGCCTTCCTGGACTACCCGAAGGAGATCACGGGGGACGTTCCAAGCAGTGAACCCCAAACACTGCGATACTTAACTCTGGATCTCCAACGGAGTGGAACCAGCGATAGGGACAGATTGCAATCTGCCACTCAAACCACTGAGCCATCCGGGCTACTTTTTATGTTGGAGTTTGTTAGATAACTGCAGCAGTCGTAGGCAGCATACTATATGTATTTGCAAAACGGGGCACAGGGCAGGATTCGATCCCCTGATTCGATCCCCTGACCACCACAACGTCGATCATTCGCTCAACCTACTGAGCTGTGCGCGCACGCGATGCAACACACAAATGGTGTCCAATGTTACTCATACTTACACTTATAGTAGTTTATCTTAGAATTTTAGGTGAAAAGGGAGTTGGGCGGGGCCACTCCTGTGAAGCCTAAGCCTAAGCCTTAAACCCATTCTTAAGCATAGGGTTAGGCTTATCTACCCCGTCTACTATGGACTAAAACTGTATTTTTCTTCGCTTTCTACCAAGCTCGAGTGATTTATAGCTCATTAATACCGGGGCGCCGGAGGGTGGCGGCGGCCGGCGCCCATTTGCAGTGGCTGCCGGACCGGACTGTAAATAATAAACTAAAAAAACACTTAAGAATGGCGATGCGAAAGTGACATGCTCATGGATAACAAAAACGGGGAAACCTTGCCAAAAACCATTTATCATCGCCCTCGCCCGTATTCATGGATATTTCCGGGCTTGTCGTGATCTAATATTAGTAGCTCCAAAGTGGACGAGTTTCCGGTGTTGAAATGGGTGAACTTTCCGGAAGCGACTCATTTTTGCATTTGAGGATAATGATGAAGATACCGAAATGTAAGGTATTTTGTTGGAGAAAGTCATCCATTCTGTGTAAGTGGGAAGCTTGGAACCTACTCGGGGAAATTCATGGATAGGGGCACCGCAATGCCCAGTGAATGGTCATGATTACCTCAAAGGGTAGTTCTTCCTCATTGCCCAAATTACCGGATCTCCTCAAGAAGTGCTATGCCCGTAGGCGTATGATTAGCTAATAAGGGTTTCCGGGAATTCCGGGAAACCCTAAGAAGTCACAAATCTCTCTGTGTGATTTCAGGAGTCTCTTAAGCACTAAGTGCAAATCTGCCTCGTGTCCAGCTTGGATGCTGTCCCTAAACTCAATTTAGAACGATCCTCTGCCATCGTTAGGGGGGTTTTTTGGGCAGGCAACAGCGATGGAGCGGTCACTTCTGGGAATTGGCAAAAAATCTCGGGAAAGAGGGGAAATCTCCACCTCTGAGGCAGATGCTAAAGTAAATTTCGAGAAAGAGGGGAAATTTCCACTTCTGAGGCAATTCCTGAAGTAAAATAAGGTGCAGGAACAATGTAAATTAACGAGCTGGTTGAATGAGGAAACAGCTTTAAAGGCAAAATTACTTGTAAAAACAACATTCAAAGAGGTTGTTGGCGTCCCACATGGAAGCAGATTCGTGCGATAAATCGGCTAGAAAGGCTATAGCAGTAATTTTAAAGGGATTAGCTTGGAATTCTCCCACAAGTAGAGCTGTCACAAGAGAAAAACGTCTCTATGCTGAAATTCTCAGGCGCATCTTGAACATACACACCAGAAAAAAACCGCAGTGGCAGCTGTTCGTCAGTGGTTCATGGGAAAAATGCAAGAATTTCTCGGGAACAAAGGAACAAATTACTTTTGGTAGGAATAGGCATGCATACCAGTTGCCGACCACTTGGCTGCTATCGCGCGGCCTGAAGATTCAAGGAAATCCTTGATGATGTGTTCACCCCAAAGCTTTTTCATTTTCAAAAAAATCACATAATTTAGTAGTATTTGAGCCTCTGGTGGCTTGTTGGTGTTAGTCCTGTGCAAGTTCTAAAAAAGGTCAGTGAAAATCGGCATTTTCCGAGTACCCGCCGGTTTTTGGGTAAATTTTGGCTAATCCACCGGTTATTTTAGGTTTTGAAGTGTAGATAAATATTTGTTCCGGTATCGGGTTCCATTTCCCTCGAAATTACCTGGTAAAGTTTTTTCCCAACTAATTATAAATGGCGAACCATATGTTAGTGTATTCAGTTAGTGTGCAGTCAAAACAAAGCGAAGGGCCTGCGGTTTTTTCGCAAGAATCTGTATCCGGGGACCAGTTCTCGCACAGCTACATGCCTTTCTATGCACTATACTGATTCAGTACCTTCACTAAATCCATGTGGTGGTATTAGCCTTTGATTAGACAACGAAAAGCTCACAGGGCTTAGAGGACGAGAATAGCTAGTGGAGGGGTTCAAACGAGTACATAGATCACAGGTCCTGAAAAGAATCCAGAAAATCTGGAAAAAACTGGAAAGTTTCATTAGTTTGTCTCTGAGTAAAGCAGTATAACAATCTCCATTGGATATGCGCATAATCCCTATAGCCTTCTGAATCGTGATCAAAGATCAAAAATCAAACAGCTACAAATAAGGATATCTCGCTTAGATTTAGGACTATTACATGCAGAATTTTGAGGTAAAAGCCCTATGAATAACGGTACTAAATTTGTCCCATGCCCCGCCCATATTCAGCGGCGATGAAGCGATCCGCGAAAGTTTTGCACGCCCGACTAGGTAATCTGCTTTGGAGCATCAAAATTATGATTGGAGCGCACTTGACACGGCTGTCACGTGTCAGATAAGCGCGATTTCCACTTGATTTGATGGCTATAGGAAGCGACTCCGGCAAGCAATTACAGCATCTACCGTGTCGAGAATAACACCGCTGCGACAACTTGTATCGCAGCGATGTGGGGGGCGATAGAGCGATTGTATAGATTCGTAGTGCATTAAAAACACCAGCTGTTTAAGGAAATACATACATTAGCTCACTATGGTGGAAAAATTTGCACAAAAATGTAATAGTGCGGAAATACAAAATATATGAAAAAGACAGGAAAAAATGCTAGAAAATCAAATACGGAGAATTAACGAATTTCCATGATTTTGCAGGATTCGAGAAGTTGATAATACGAATCCAGAATTTTATCGTTCAAAATATAGTCTACATTATCGTTGTCTTTCTTTTTTTTTTGATTAGTTTCTGTTATTCTGACCTACCACATACCGGTTACTAATGGTGCACGCCTACGCGCGTAATAAATAAATAAATAAATAAATATCGTTAGAAATATAGCTTACACAAGAGTACAAATGTGCTAGAATTCGGTTAGAAACACCGTTTCATAGTGAAAAATATAGATCTGCAACGAGTTTCGGAGGAAAACCCAGAGTTTTTTCTCAAAGATTCCACTACCTTCTAGTAAAAGGATAGCAAAATTACAAAAGGTTCTCCTTTAGATTGCTAGTAGATGCCGAGTAAGTACATGGTTCTCGCTTGAGTCCTGGTCACATAACACTTATTGTCCTGGTTTGTTTACAGGAGCCCTCGAGACCACCGCGCGTTTATTTCTGGATAAACTGTGTGGAAAAAAGAGTCAGGATGGGAGAAAAAAGAGGATTTTTCCCATTGGCAGAAATTGTCACTGCTGCAGAATCACTGCTCTTTGTTGATTCTTTACCAGAAGTTTTCGGATAAGTTCCGGATGAAACTCACTTAAATATGCAGCATACTTTCAAAATTGCAGAAAGTTCTGTTTTAGGTTCCCGCTTATTACGTCGCCCTTTTATCCTTCCGCATTCCTGACATTTTTCACAAAGATTTAGGTGAAACTCTGTGGTGTAGAATCATAAGAATTACAATGAAAACTTGAACTGTCAGCAATAAAATTAAATATCACATACATAGTTACTAAAAACCAAAAATAATTCTTGTCAAAAATAAAAATGGGTTTCCTTTGCTTGAAAGTTTCTGAAAATTTTAGAAAATGAGGGAATGTTGTGAAAACATAACAAAAACCCGTTTCGCTTCCTTAGTGGAGGAAAATGGAGCAGTACCCCAGAAATTTGGGTGTGTATCATCGTGAGGGAAAACGGGGCGTGGTATAGTCCTGTGATTGGTTCGTTCAAATCCTCCTCCCGCCCCAAACGGTTGACTCGTTCTCTTCGCGCACGATTTCACTATACATGACCATGCAAAACTTGAATGGACAGAGGACGAGTTGATCGTGGAGGGCGGGAAAGCTCCGCCTCGTTTTCCCTCACGATGATATACACCCCAGAAATTTCTGGAAGAGTCTTAGAGCTTTACTGTTATCCAGGAAAATGACGCTGGGGATATGCGAAAAGGATGAAAGGCACCAAAAAATAACTCATATTGGAAGAAGTTTGACTTATGCGGTCCAACGGCCGATGGAAAACGGAGTAGCGACTAGGAAAACATGAGTCAGGAAAACAGTAAGAGTTACTTCCAAATAGGTAAAACTCTCCAGTTGAAGTCTTCAGGAAGATCTTCAGAAATTTTCCCAGTGAAGCTACACAAAATGTAAAATATGCCGTTGAAAACATTCTAAAACGTGTGAAATTTCTGAAAATTAAGGATTTTACGGTTGAAATGCATTGAAAACTCATGAGTCTTTGGTAGTTGAAAAATCAGAGAGAGGGGATTTCCGAGGAAATTTCTGGATCAGTGGATAAATTAGCAGAAATATGACTAGGCAGAGAAGTTGTGAGAAAATACGTAAGCTTAATTCAGAAAACAATTTGGAGAGGAATATTTTGAAAAAAAAAGAGGGCGAGAGAAATGAGGACGGAACGTCCTTCTTGGAAAGTGTAAGGCTCAGAAAATGTACTTGCTGGGGCTTCGATGGGGGATGAAACCTAATCCAGACTTGTTTTCCGTGGAACATTCGCCGGCAGGGTTGCTGAAGCATGGGGATGTAGTGGAGAAGAGTGAGCAAAAACAACGTCTTCCACTTGGATTAACACTAAAATTAGCAAGGAAGCCATTTCTGGATGGGAACTGCGAGAAATTCTTCGGATAATGGCTAGTTGAAGTTGTGGATGCCGTAATTGGAGTAATTAGCAATTGGGCGGGTGCCTAGCACTCACCGCAGTAAACAAGGAAATTTTGCGGGTCGTTAGCAAGGTCCGCGGGCGGGTCAAGTGAATAAATGACATCCCGACATCCGTTGGATAACTCCCCAAGGAGCTGAGACATCAACGACGATGTCGCGGCCGACTGCACCGCCTCTCCGGCCACTTTGGGCCGCGGAAAAAGTAGAAGAAGCACAGGGAAAACATGTGCATAGGAAACATCGTGGAAGAATTAACGAGTGCGGAAGAAAAACGGCATGACCGCGGCCACCAGCTGGCCGCCGCCGGCGTCGTCCGGCCCGCGGCGACACTCCTCGAGCCGCGTGCTCTCTGCTCGCGGGCGCGCGGCCCGCCTGCCGCTCGCCCCCCGTGTCTGCAACCCGCCCGCCGCTCGCTCATACATATCCCCGGCATTGATCTCGAATGCATTCACGTTTGCATTGTTTAGCACCTGCTTGCTCGTCCTCCTGCTAAGCGAAGCACTTCCTGCTGTGTTTTTCCACTGTCCCTAGCAAGTGAGACTCTTCTGGAAGAGCCCCCTCATCCAGAATGTATCCAGAACTCCCGAAATGTCCGCTCTATGTCGCAGTTTTCTGGGGAATGTGCTGGATTATGGGGCTAGAGCCGAGGGGATGGGGAACGAATCCCATTTGTCGAGCAACGGCTCAAGTTTTTACCATAGCCCTCGAGAAAATTGCTTCCATTTGGCTGTGTCCTCTGTAGGACAAGCGACATTTTCGTTCAGAAAAGTGCTTCGGGAAATGTCTGGCACAAGAAACAGCTCTAATGGTGCTTGAGGGAAGCTGGGGAGAATACTCAATGAGTTCTTACTTTTTAAGGGATTTTGTCCTCAGTAGAATCTCATACTAAGAGAAATTCCGGAATGTCCAGGATTTGTCTAACGAAAATGCTTTATTTGCACATTATCCTGGTTTTTTCTCAAGGAAAAAGCACAAAAAGGTGTATTCTGAGTCATTTCTCGAGAATTTTATCTTTTATTGACGGTTTTTTACAAGAAATTTCTGGAGAAGAGAGCTATTGATTTGTTTACTCTAGTTTCCTGCACTTTACAACTGCCCTGTCAGCACCTGCTCCTTTTATCCTGTACTTTTGGGAAGAAATGTCCTCATTCATCCTTAACTAGGTTAAATCAATTCTTGCCACAAAAATTACCGTTTAGGTGTGTTACTTTCAATTTTTCATCATAGTTTGACATTTTCTTTTATTTAAGGCTCCTTTGGGGGGCATTTCCAATGAAAGCAGGGAAATAACTGGGGAGTTTTCCTCAAATTGACTGGATTCGGTCGTTCTCTCCATTTCATAGTGAATATGATCACGACGTTTTAGATATTTTCCCGCTTTTTCCCAGGTTTCTCATGGGAATCATGCAAGTTGACAATTTTCACTGGCATTTTTTTTCAGGATTCGCCCAAATTTGCTCACGTTTTCTTCATTTTGGCGGATTTAACCTAGGCAATATTGATATCCACTGAAGCGATGAGAGATCAGCACGTTCTTCCGGAATAGGCAAATCCAAGAGCTAATTTTTAACTCTACTTAATTTGAATTTCACATAATTCTACTGAACTTCAGTATATCGAAATAATCGGAGAAATTCGGAAATCGAAGTGATCATCTGAGAATTTCTCTGGATATGGTGAACTTCCACGGATATAATATCAGCTTCTTAGCTTGCAATACTCCTCCTAATCTTTGCATAAAGGACGCGCGCGACGCGTTAAATCATCGAAAAGCGTCACTCGTTCATAACATCCTTAAAATGAAACCAATTCCAATTTTTATTGAAAAGCCAAATTGTGCATTTCATGGCGAATCCTAATATATATAAACTTTTCAACATTATGCTTTTCACTCTGCAGAAAATACCATTAAAAATGTAGTATGTTTATCTGGGCTCTGGGTTAAGGCGGTCATCAGGTAGAAGAATGTCTGGTTAAATTTATAGTGATGTTTTTGACCGGTATAGAGAACAATATAGAAAAATTTATAAGCCATTCGATCCACTGTAATACAGAGAATTCAAATATTCAGAAAAAAATTGGATATCCTTATTTCTAAGAAAATTACGAAGGGCAGACGCTTTGCTACGTATTGGTGCGTCGCGCGCCAAAGAGTAGGAGCAGTATTGTATAATGAGTGTTCTCTTTTTCAGCTCATACTCATACTATTCTACCGTGATGAGGTACTGGACTATGGAGGCGGTTTTGCAAAAACTCGTCTCATATTTTCCCAAAACGTTTTTCCAGGAGGCAGGATTTGCCGAATTTTCCATGATATATTTTATTCGCACTAGTTATCGTGAGTAAATTCAGTCATTCTCTAGCAAACATCTGGAGCAAATCATCTTCACTGGAGTTTTATCGTTCTATAAAAAACGTACTTCACCGCAGCCGAATCCCTTCGCTAGCTGGCCTCTTCAGCACGCAGACTAATCAACCAATAAAAAACAAGCAAGCAAGCAGGTGTTGAGGCCACGCCCCAACTCCGTCGTCTGTGTTCTCGCCTCGCCCCCGGCACCATAGGTAGCAGACTATTCTCGTGTAGTCAAATGTTTTATGAAAGCTTGTCGGCATAAATACAAAGCCGTTCCCTAGCGAACATCTGGAGCGCGCATCTGTCATCGGCGTTTTATAGTCTGAGAAAGAGAAACATCGTATTTGTGTAGTCGCTGAACACTCTAGGATTTACACTGGGCCTCTAGGGGAACATGGCTCGAAATTTGGCAGATTTTAGTCAAAGTCGCTGTCACCTGGTAATTATTACATTTACATGAATGAAACTGTCTACGTGTATGTTTCATGTTCAACTGTCTTTGAATCTTGGCATTATAAATATGAATAAATAGAATAAATAATGAAAATAAATATAAATCTTGGAGGAATAAAGCAAGTTAACAATCTTTGTCAAAAACAGCTCTAGTAAGCAGTGTACAAGTTGTCCACGTGTATTTTTAGGTAGAAATGGCCGTGAAATGAAAGGTTTAATATATTTACATGGTTTTTAACAAAGGCAGAGGATTCAAATGAACAGTTACTAAAATGTGATAGAGAAAGCATTTGCAGCCAGAATACATAACAGCGCGTTTCTTGGGACTACAAATCCAGAAAGTAGCCGAGACGATTCTGTTTCCACAAAACCACTGAAAGAATATGCATGCTATTCAACGAAAATGCTTTTTCTTCCAATTTATGATCTCATGGATTCATGATTTATTATCCATATTCTATCTATATATTATTTTTATGTATTATTTATTATTTTAGTATATATTATATTGTATTCATATATCATTTTTTATTTATATATTATTTTGTATTATTTCATATTTTATTAGGGACAGAAACATTGTTCATTCCTTTTTTTACCATAGATGAGTAAAAATTCAGGAAGGAATGGGTAATAGAGAAAGTACTAATATGCGTATGTCTCAAATAATGTGAGTCAAATAATAAGCCCAAAAACTGCTTGAAAGTGGTGCCCTTGCTATTCAAAACTCAGGACTTGGATGAATTTTCCAGAAACTAGGCATTTGGATTTTAGGAAAAAATCTAAGGAAGCTCCTGCAACTTGTAGGAGAGCATCAATGGTTCAATGAAAATGCGCTCCGCTGCAAAATTTCACTTTTTCGAGCCAGCAGTGCTCGTAGATTTGGGGATACGTGATTGCAGAAACGGTTGAGTTGAGGAAACAACTCTGCCATTTTCTGTTTTTTTTTTTTTTGAGTTTTCTCGCCTTCAAACAGAATAAAATTGCTCTGGACCCGGAAACATCATGATGCTTATCTATGGTGGACGCTTTACATACCTTTACCTTTTACATGGCACCCAAAAACTTGTTTACCCATAAATGACGTTGCCTGTACCCAACTGCTAGCCATGGTTATGAGATTATTTACCTAACCTTCCAACTATGCATCCACGCCTTGATGGGTGTAGGAATACGAGAATGTTCTGGAATTTCCGCCAATTTCCGTTGTTGAGCACGTCCCATTGGACCATTTTTTTGAGCTTTCGCTCAATATTTTTTCAAATATTCCAATTATAAGATATATATCTGAGTTAGCTTCGTCAGTCAGCCGTAACTCCACCGAGAAGTTTGCGCGAGATTGTTGTTTCATTCCCCAGGGAGAGTCTACGTCAACTAGCACATATTTTTTGCTCATGTTCCCTCTGAATGGATTACTAACAACTGCTGAGGACAAGTATTTGGGGGTCATAGCTGTTAGAATACTGGAGGGGGGGGTTGGCTTCGTGACAACTTTTATCCAGGACATCCAGGAATGCAGCATGCATTATCAACATCAGTTATTCACCTGAAAATCGAGTCAGGTTCTGAATTCAGGCAAATTTCATTTGGACGATAGTTGAGGAGGCGCCAGGGAGAGAAAGAGCGTGGGAAAGTGGACACTGATAGGAGAGGGTGGTGAGAAAACAGACAATGTACACGATTACTCGACTACCTTCGTGTTTGTAAAGAGCTATGCTTCAGTTAGTTTGTACATTTATTCGGCTATTTATTTATTTATTTACATATTTATTTATTTACTTACTCATAATATAGGTTGCTAATGATGCTACGCAGCCAAAACATTTTCTTGGTGTTGGAATGCAACTGTAACGAATGAAGAATAGTGCTCTCAGTGTGGAACTGCACTCCTCCTGGCATTGTGCTGCCCAAGCCGTGCGCTAGTCGCGCCAGGTCACCCATTTGAAAGACGTTTGGTGGAAATAAACAATTAAGAGAATTCGCTGCTTTTCCGAAGTAACTTTATGTTTATTGTTAGAAGAACCCTACTCTACAAATACTCATGTGTTAAACACCGTCTTCCTTGGTCTATCTCTAATGAAGAGACGCAGAGAAACATACACACGGCCGTAGTTGGAAATAAGCACTACTAGTATCCATTTCTCCACTCTAAGTAAACATGTCACATATGGAGGCAAGCTGTCCGCATGTCTGCCAGGCTGCTCATCCGGCAAATTATTCCGTCACGCCACGCTGGGATTACCGCGTCTTGCTGAATTTCTGACGCTAAAATGAAAACCCTGTAGTTGTACATTTGACATGTCGTCCTTTTGATGTTAGGCTCATATGTTATCCAGAAGTTTCTCTTTCAGGCAGCGTCTCCAATGCTACAGATCGATCAAAGCGACGCTTTTTAGAAAGGTTCCCATCAAATTGTGTGTTACCATGTTTCACGGATAAAATCCATTGGAGGGTAATTTATGCAGGCGGCGATTACCCTCGGGGCAGAATTTGGCAGCACTACAAAGCGGCTTTTTCTTCCTATGTAATTTTTCCTTTGCAGAGCTTGCAATGCCTGCAATGGCACGAGTTCCATGAATTCCAGGGATTTTTCACTGAGAAAAATTTTTCAAAGAAAAGAAAATTGCAACCTTAGGAAGAAAGGAAGCGCATTGAAGAATAAGGAATGGAATTTTTCTGGAAATAATTCATGGATTCCGTGGATTCTCCACTCTAGTAAATAGAAAAAGTAAAAAAGGTAAGATTCATAAGAACAATTATATCAGGCTATCCCAAAAATGGTGGCCAAACTACACATATTTCTTCAACATAAAAATTGTCCGCTCTTTTCTAGCTATTATTTTTGGCACAACCTAACATATTTTCTCCCATAAATCTCAAGAAATTGTCTTAAAACCCGGAAAATTTCTGGATTTACGGTGACTGCGCACTCGGCCAAGTGCAGAGATCAAAAAACTCTTTTATTAGTTCGAGCCTAAGCACTAGTGGGATCTATTATCCAGGCGTGAAGAAAGGAAATTTCCATATTTTCCAAATTCTCTCGGAAGATTGCAATGACAAATTGTTATGGGAAGTGACATTGACAAAGACAATGACATAGTGACAACAGCAATAAATTCCCTGATGAAATTTAGTAGTCTGCATGAAAAAAATCGGAAAAAGGGGCAGAAAGCTCAACAACAGGTGCAGCACGGTAAGTTATTTGCTGTGGGTCAAAGTATTGTCAGTGGGGCGCAATTCTGACCAGATCGAATGAAAAATTGACAATGACAGGGTAGAGTGACAATAGCATCATATTTACTCCTGAAATCTACTGGGCAGCAGGAACAGATCCAGAATGTAGCAGGAGCTCGGAAGCAAGTGCTACGCGGCTGCTCATTTGCCTTGGGTTAAACTCTTGTCACTGGAGCGCGATTTTTCTTGAAAAGGGAAGTGACAGTAGTGAAGAGGAGTGACAATGACAGAATAAAGTGATGATAACGAGGAAGGAATTTAAATGAAGTTTTAAGGAAAGGTGTCAAAAAGTGGACAATTGTGCTGGACAGTAAATGCACAACTGCACCATAACCGACCATTCGCTGTGGGTCGAAATATTGTCCGTGGAGCGTGCTTTCTTGCAAGAGATCTGATTCAGTGCTTAGACTCCAGAAATTCAAACGTATTCGCAAAGGAGTTACAAATGAATTAAGAATAATTTTTATATAGGACTATAATTGGATTTGGACATGTATTGATGGACGAGTCCCAAATTTGATAACAGGAGAACCTGACGCAAAATTGCAGACAAAAGTGCGTCGTACTGCTAACAACGATAGCGTCTACTGAAGCGGAAGCTTCAGGCTACTACCACGGAGGCTTGGATTCCCAGCAATGCAACAACAATAACAGGAAACTAATGCAAATAAGGTGCGAGCCAGAGCAACGATGTTGTCGTGACCTATATATGTATTGATTTTTTCTAAATCTAAAAAAACCAGGTGTTACAGAGGCTCGTATAGAAGTGAAAGGAGGGCAAGGAAAGGGTATAGGAAATAGGAATGTCAGCTGATCCAGAAATGCTTGGTATCGGAGGTCGTTGTCGCTAGGCACGTATGTAATCCAGGATAATTCCACCCCTTTGGGGGCGGCGCTTGCAGCGCCGGCTGTCTCGAGGACATCAGATAATTTGGAATGTGAAAGCTATTCTTAAAATATTTTCGGCTGAACAGTCCCGGAAAATATGGAGTGTCTATTTAGTTGTTTATCTGCTCGTAGTGGATATTATCATTTGTTTATTTATCCATCGAAAATCAGGAAATTTGAACTTCTCATGGATTTTTTGGCCTTTCAGGAAAACTTCTTTGTTCTCGAGAGACACCATTTTCCTTTTTTTTCAACAGGGGACAAAGCTACATACAGTAGCGAGCAAAAAGATTGCAACTTTTGGTTTTTCGTCTGTAACATTGTTCAAAGCAGAGCATGAGTGCCCAAATTTTTATGGGAGTTGTGAATACTCATGCGAGACAGGAAAACGTTAGAGCCTGCCCATTCCACTGTTTTTCTGCTTTTTTAGAAAAATTTATTTCGCAGAAGTCGAAATCTGTGATTTGGCACCAACGACAACGTCTCGTGAAATGACGTCTATCGTTGATATCTGACCACGCTTTGGTTCCTTGATGCAGAATCAACCCGTATACGCTGGAAAATATGCATCCGTACACCAATGGTTGACATACGCAAAGTCCACTTGAGGTTACTTCAGCAGTGATCCTCTATGAATGTATCTGTCAGCCTTGTTCCTTCTACCAGCTCTGTTTAGAAGGGAAAGGTACTGCTGACGCTTCCACAAGTTTAGTTATGAGTATTCGGTTTTAATGCAGTTCATTGCTCTCTCGGAACTCCGAAATATTCTTGCTGATTTCAGTGCACCCAATTGTGCACATCACGGAAAATAAGTTTTCGAATTTTTTCTGTCTCTTGGGGCAAGATGCCTCAACGATCCCATTAGTGATAAAGATGCTACAGGGTTCCTAGAATATTGTCGTGCACACTTGGATACATGCCGCCTTGGATTTGCTGAGGTAGGTCTTACAAAGCTGCAATGAAGTATACGAGACACCACCGAAGCGGGATACTGTAACTTGGAACTTTGCAAATTGGCTAATTTAGCTTGGTTTGGATTGAGTGAATTAAACGAGACAATTCTAGAGCGAAAGGTTCCGGATCAACTGCGAAAGTTCGTTTGTGGAGCAAGGGGGCACGTGCACTCGTCTTAGTGACCGGCGCTGCTCACTTTGAGTAGTTCTCTTTCGGTAAATCCAAGGCGGCATGTATCCAAGTGTGCACGACAATATTCTAGGAACCCTGTAGCATCTTTATCACTAATGGGATCGTTGAGGCGTCTTGCCCCCAGAGACAGAAAAAATTCCAAAACTTATTTTCCGTGATGTGCACAATTGGGTGCACTGAAATCAGCAAGAATATTTCGGAACTCCGAGAGAGCAATGAACTGCATTAAAACCGAATACTCGTAAACAAACATGTGGAATCGTTAGCAGTACCTTTTCCTTCTAAACAGAGCTGATGGAAGGAGCAAGGCTGACAGATACATTCATAGAGGATCATTGCTGAAGCAACCTCGAATGGACTTCGCGGATGTCAACCAGTGGTGTATGGATGCATATTTTCTAGCGTATACGAGTTGATTCTGCATCAAGGAACCAAAACGTGGTCAGATACCAAAGATAGATGTCATTTCATGAGATATTGTCGATGGTGCCAAATTACGGATTTCGACTACTGCGAGATAAATTTTTCTTAAAATACAGGAGAACAGTGAAATGGGCAGGCTCTAACTTTTTCCTGTCTCGCATGAGTATTCACAACTCCCATGAAAATTTGGGCACTCATGCTCTGCTTTGAACAAAGTTACAGACGAAAAACCAAAAGTTGCAATCTTTTTGCTCGCTACTGTATGTAGACCTGGATATGGAAGAAAAACCCACATGGTGACCTGGATGTGGATGGAAAATACCGGAAATTTCTCCGTAACTGGGTTTTTCAGAAATTCCAGAAATGAACTTGCAGGTAAATTTGAGCGGAATAAGATTTCAAAGGTGGAATAATAAAAATTTGAAAAAAATAATGAGATACTGCTTTTTTCTAGGTCCTTTATGAGGCCCTAAGATTAATCCACGCATTTAATCTCGATTTTCACCTATAATAACACTTTCAGAGCCTTGAGCAACATTTTTCTCGAGAAAAAAAAAAGAAAAATTCTTTATTCCAGCGTCAAAACAAAGTGCACATGTGAAAAAAATCAAAAAAAAAAAGAAATAAAATTTTGGTATTTTCGCCAATAAATTTCGTAAAAAAATATCAAAGAATGAGCAGAGATCAAATGCATCCGGGGCATGTATGGACTCAACATAACGACGACAAGGAGAAGCAGCACAACCCGCATTCTCTATAGGCTGCTCTCCAACAGCTGATGTCTTCTGGCGCCTCTGAAGAGGAAATTTCTGGAAAATGGAAATTTTCCGGAAATTAGTGACCCTTTTACCCTCTTTTTTCGTCGAGCTGGGCTGCAGTTTGCCGTGATCCTGCGCTTTTGGTTGTGTGGTTATCGGATGTATTTGGTGGTTTGGCCGTGTCGGCTTTGGTTTTGAGGCCAGTACCTGAATAGTCTGGAATTTTCCGGGAAATATTGGAAAATTTCTGGAATTTCCAGGGAAATCTCTGCTTACATTGTCGTCCGATTTCGTCCTTTTATGTACTTTCGGTTGCAGAAGATTCGAATCGGAACGAGATCCAGGAGTGTCTGGAAAACATCCCCCAGAAATGAACTTTTCTATAGCCATAACCATGGGTAAACCATGCCCACTGGGCTGGTAAACATCTTTTTTGCAACCAGAAGCGCATTTAATATGTCAAAACACCTCAGTTCTATTTAGATAAGCCACGCCTTCGCCCACCTACAAAGAGCGTGGGGACTCATTTTTTTATCTGTTTTTAGGTCATATACTAAAAATACAAATATACTGGGTAAGCCACGCATATCTTCATCTGGCAAATAGCTATTAGTGCCCTATTCTTGCAAATAAAGCACGTTTTATATATAAAAAGTAGTGCATAAGATAAGCCATGCCCTTGACCACGCCCACTGGTCGAACACCTCATCGTTTCAGGTTTAAATCTGCGAGCACATCATACATATAAAAATAAAGATGAAACGGGTAAGCCACGCCCATAGTCACATCCATTGGGTAAGCAGCCTACGGAACCATGTTTGACCTTCATATTTGTTTCTTTTTCATTATATTTATCCACAATTTTTCATCGCTTGTCTGTGCTCGTTCGTGGGTAAGCCACGCCTATGGCTATGCCAATCGTTAAAAAAACTGTTATTGCTCCATTTTTACATCTAGAAGCGTATTTTGCAGCTACGAGCACGTAGAGGAACACCGGATAGGCCACGCCCACAGCCGTGAAATCGAGAAAAACTGCACACTGCTCCATTTTGCATCTTAAAGCACAACTTTTCTATTTTTCGAAGATTTGATATGTCTGATAGCCACGCCCATGGCCACGCCCATTCGGCAAAAAACTCACTTTGACGCCTAAATATCTATGAACTTGGGTCTAAAAGCAGATTTTACATTTGAAAATACAGCTGCATTGGGAAGCCACGCCCACCGCCACGCCCATCATGCAAATAGTTCTTGTCTATCCATCTCCCCTTCTAAAATCGTGCCTCTAATGCACATTTCCGGGATGAATAAGAGAATTCTAGGATTCTTGCAGGAATGACCTAAAGAGCCCATTTGCTGGAATAGCTCAGTCTCGGATTTGCATCGTCACGTCATCCATCTTCCGGCGCCGTCACAGATGTCGTAAAAGCCGGCCATAATCCTTGTGAATTTCATGCCCTACATGGATTTGTTGTCCGTAGTAATCCAAGGATTACGGCATGCAAGGAGGCACCTAGTGGCCAAGGATCATGAGGTGGGGGGGGGGGGGTAGGGGGGTGGTTAGGTTGTTGCGACACGCTGACCATGGAGGAACGCGGCTGTTTGTCGAGGGTTAGGGTTTAATTTAGCCCAGGCTTGTTCGAGTGGAGAATGGAGGAAAATATATTATATATAATCTGTAATATGTCTATTTCTATGAAGATTTGGGTTTTTCCTTGATTTTTTTCTTTATGGAACCTATTTCTACCATTAAAAACGCCTATACGATCCCAGAAATGCTCCCTCAAGTTTTCTGGACCCATTCTTGCATAAAATTCCCTAGAAGCCCTAAAACTAGAAGGATTTTTAGCTGAAACAAGAGCAGCACCCCGTGGGAATATCGCCTAATGGAAAGCACAAGATGGATCTTCTTGAAGCCGTTGCCATAGCTGCCAAGGCCAATATGTACTTGTAGCAGCGATGGTGTCATCACGGGCGAAAAACCCCGATTCTCTTGGTAATTTAGGGAATATTACACATTTTAAGCCAGAATCGATAACTAGGAACGGTCTTTTTTGATGATAGGGGTGGAGAATGAGGGCCGCACCGTGGAGAATGTTTGGGATATCCTCATAATTCTTCCCATCAATTAGAGAAACGGTTCTATTCACCCAATTTTCGTTTATTTTTGATTTCTATTACAATTCACATTTGTATATTTGTATACAAAAACTTTATCGTAGGTTTCTCAAGAGTTATGAAAAAATGCTATGGGCGTGGTTTACCCTCCAGCAGCGGAAAAGCTCAAATCTTGAAAAACACTAGGGAACAATGGAGTTTTAGCAGTTTTAAACGGTATTTCTTGCTTGTTCTTCTTTGGGTAAAAGAAGAAAAACAAATTAGAGAAAAATCCTGGAAGGTACTAGAAAATTTCCAGGAGGATAGCAATATTATTTTGAAAACATCCTCGAATTTTCCCAACACCTTCAACTAAATGAAAATAAGTGCATGGATCCTCTTTATTACTATTTCGTTACTGCCACATAATCAATTTTTCCTGGAGGCAACACCTTGAAATTTTCTAATCTGGAGGAAATCCACGAATCGCGGACCCGTTCTGTCCCTAAATGCAAACTTAAGTGTGAAAACAGGGACGCGCTGGGTAAGCCACGCCCACAGCCACGCCCCCAGACATTCGGAAGCGGAAAATTTTCCACTAACCACGTCTGATCGGTAGCTGCAGTTCAACAACACCTTCTTCCTCCAATTTGTTGAAGATCGCCAGACTCGTTCCGATAGCACCGCTGTCAAAATGTTTTACGGACACCACGTCAGTATCTGAAATCCAGGAAAAATACAGTATTCTGGAGGGAAACCAGTACTCTTGAAAAATCCTTCATTGCTGGGGAGGGGGGGGGGAAGCGTTAAATAGGATTTTCTGGATTTTCTGGATTCTCCGTGCTAATTTTTCTTACAATTAGTGGAAAAGAGAAAAGAATATGGTGCGGACTTTTTTATGGAAATTGCACAATACATGATCGTAAGTGCGATTGGAGCACGGTTGTTATAGCTACAAATCTCACAAATCCTTGACAAATCCAGAATTCACCTTTTGCACAGCATTTACATGAGGATTTGTTGCTCATCAGCACGTAGATGTCGTCGTCTTCAATGTCGATCGTGAATTCATGGTTAATCGAAAGCCCATTGGCGAATAGCCTGGAATGGGAAGAATTGGCTGCTTGTCAAGAATTTTATGCGATTTTCAGGATTGACGAGGTCTCACCATTTCATGCAAATCTCCTGACGTTCATCCCGTCGTAAACCTTCCAGTTTTCGGCCCGGCATCGCTACGGCGATCACCGCTTCCAGCTCACGATCGCTCATCTGGAGCACGCGACGCGTCACTCGCGTCATCGTTTCTGAAAAATGGGGTTATGTAGTTTGGTGTAGGTGTTTTCGTAGAATATTCGAGGAGATAAAATTCTATATATGCAAGGGAAATGGCAGTTCCACGAGGTCCGCAAAAAATAATTTAGTAAGATGGTGAAAACTGCAACTCTGGTAAAAGTTATTTCGGATGATATGATAAAAATCCTGGAAAAAAGTCTATAAATTACTGATTACACCATAAAAAAAACCCTTTAGTCCAGGAAATGGCCTCATGGTCCTTCTGCTGACCGAGGAAAAGACAGTGAACTCTGGATGGACCATCACAAACATATTTTATACATATATCCGAGCGCTAATTCTCGTTAATCCTCAATGATAACCACTTCAAAATCGTGCAAGAATCGTGCAGTTTTGTTGCAAAATTCTAGCTTTTCTACACGCACAGAGCGCCATCGTAAGTCCTAGCTGTTCTCTCATGAACTCTAGTCGTCTGGCGCTCTCTTATTCTGACATGCTATTCCATATCTAACGGAGATTTGCTCCTCTGATCCTCTTTTTGCACTGCTGGTTGAATAGAGGTAGCTGTCAGGTAGTGTGTTGACCGTATTAGATATATTCGATATTCGAATATTCGATTTCGAATAAGTCAGAAATTGGAATATTGGGGGAAGGGTGAGCCTTGCAGCCTTAGAGGAATGGGAAGAAAGGCTATAGAGCGTTTTGTTTTCGGGTCATTCGAATTTTCGGACTCGCTCAAAAATTATTTGGTGAGTTAAATGAATTTATTCGAATTTATTCGAGTAACACTATACTGTCAGGGTAAGGTTCCTTCAAAGCGCTCTAGAAACGGATGAAAACCATATAATAAATACATATGTAAGTAGATGTGATCACGTAATCCATGACCACCTGGACCTCTAGGCTAGGATTCATGAAACGTTAACCACGCAAATCAGTGATGATTATCGTGACTGTTTATCCTATAGACAACGCTATGACAGGAGACGCAGACGGTCAAAGTTGGTTTGTTAGCCCAGTTATGCGTTCATGAATACCAGAGCAGACTTTTTTCAGAGCTCAAGATCTGTCAACCCACGAATTCATCCCCAGAATCCAAGAAAACTTTAAAAAACTGCGTTTTTCATCGGTGTGCATGGGTTCTACATGTGGATGAGGAAAGGTTTTGAGGTTTTTTTTCGTGATATTTGCACCGGATTTGAACCGGATTTGGAGACACATAACGCATAAGTTCTGCATGGATATGAATGGATTTTGCATGGATTTGACTGTTGGACTTGTTGGTGTAGAACTACTGATTTAAAAAAAACCGTGTTCTGCACGAGCAAGCGTCTCATATTCGTGGAATTTGCATTTTTCAATCTCATGCAAAACATGTTCTCCAGCTTTACTGAGATGAAGAAAGATTTACGGTAGACATTATTCAAATTTGGCTGATCTTGTTCGAAAGAATTTGTTGAAAGGAAATTTCTGAACTAGTTAGGGCTTCTAGGATTATCAATTTTTCTGCAGACAGTGTAATCCCATTTGAAAAAAAATGGGCAAGGATTTTTTCCTCGTGGATTAGAAGTTGATATCATTCTTTGGAAAAAAATTTGAACCGTAGAAGGTGACGGGAGACAAGGACATTCTGACTTTTTCTAATCCAGACAATCTTCGAAAGAATTTCTAAGCTAAAGCACCATTATAGGATTACTGGTTTTCCTGGATTCATTCACTTGAAAGAGACCCGAACCTAACCAAGTTCTCTGAATTTTTTCCAGGATTGGACACAGTCCTTTGGAAAGATTTCCAGGCAAAAGCCAAGACTTCTTTGTACAATAAGCATGATTATCGCCAAGAAAGCTCCAACGTCAACACATCCTTTTGGTTCGCACCACTATTATCTTTGTATTTATACAGTCGGGTCCGGCAGCCACTGCAAATGAGCGCCGGCGGGCGCCGGCCGCCGCCACCCTCCGCCGCCCCGGTATTAATGAGCTATAAAGAGCTTCGGAGAAAGCGAAGAAAAATACAATTTTAGTCCATAGTAGACAGAGTGCAGTGGATATGTTAAGGCTATAAAGCAGGGGACCATTTTCACAACTTTCACGTTTTTTCATTTTTGTGATTTTCATGGGGAATGATTTCTGAATACACAATAAGCGAAGACAACTCTTCCATTTTCTGCTATAGTACACTGCTTCGCGAATACAAAAATGGCCGTCATTCTTCTATAGATGGACACAGTACTTCAGTTATCCCATCTGAATAATAAAGCTCATCCAATTCGGGATCCTCAGAAATAATTGAAATCCGTATAAATTGTTCCATATCCATTGCGAAGTAGTTCTACCGCTGTGCTCTCTCCCGGTTTCGCTCAACTTTGAAAAAGTGGTTTTTCACTATTACTTACACTATTACTATTACTTACACTCACACTTGTCGTAGTTTATCTTCGAAAGAGTTCTCCACTATTACTTACACTTACACTTATCGTAGTTTATCTTCGAAGTTTATGCAAAACGTTGCCGGATGCCTTCCTGGACTACCCGAAGGAGATCACGGGGGACGTTCCAAGCAGTGAACCCCAAACACTGCGATACTTAACTCTGGATCTCCAACGGAGTGGAACCAGCGATAGGGACAGATTGCAATCTGCCACTCAAACCACTGAGCCATCCGGGCTACTTTTTATGTTGGAGTTTGTTAGATAACTGCAGCAGTCGTAGGCAGCATACTATATGTATTTGCAAAACGGGGGCACAGGGCAGGATTCGATCCCCTGACCACCACAACGTCGATCATTCGCTCAACCCACTGAGCTATGTGCGCACGGGATGCAACATACAAATAGTGTCCAATCTTACTTACACTTACACTTATCGTAGTTTATCTTAGAAATTTAGGTGAAAAGGGAGTTGGGTGGGGCCACTCCTGTGAAGCCTAAGCCTAAGCCTTAAACCCATTCTTAAGCATAGGGTTAGGCTTATCTACCCTGTCTACTATGGACTAAAATTTTATTTTTCTTCGCTTTCTCCCAAGCTCGAGTGATTTATAGCTCATTAATACCAGGGCGCCGTAGGGTGGCGACGGGCGGCGCCCGCAGGCGCCCATTTGCAGTGGCTGCCGGACCGGACTGTACAATATTCAAACGTTTTACCAGAAATATACAAGTGTGCAAAGGTCTATCCAGATAGGATGCTTTTACCAAAGTCTCTTCCATGTGAAGTAATAGAATGAATCCAAAGAACAGTGGGCTTTTTATGGAAACAAACAAATAAACAAGAACGAACCCATTAGATCAAATATGGCAGGAAACGAGGAAATGACCTTCCACGTGGTCTAGACTCCCTAACACCTCGTGTTTCACTCAACGTTCACCTTGTAAATACTCACAACTAGCAATAGGAAAGTGCAAAAGTATTACGGACGTTCAGTAGTGTTTACCAGATGTGGTGTTTGTGCAGTTACTTCTGATGTTTATCCAGAAAGAGCATATGACAAGTCCCGAAAAGGTCAGTGGGAGTTCGGAAAACATTGCACGAATTGTTTTTTTTCCTCGACATTATACATATGATTGAAACTATTGATGGGATTACAGAGGAGGCTGGGATTTCCATGCACAACGATGATATTGATGGAATTATGCAAAAATGCACGAAAAATGACAAATCGTGAACGGGTTTTAGGGCAGGCACGAAGGACTCTGGAACAAGTATGAGAGGAAGGAAAATTTCCATACCTGTAGAAAATACGGATTAAAAAGCAATGTCAAAAATAGCCGTAAGTCGGAAAACGTTGTAAGGAAAAGGGAGGAAAATCTGGAAAATCTTGGTCTGGTTCCGGAAAGAAAAGTCCGAACAGTGATAGTCCTAATACTTCCTTATTGTGTTTCTTTTCCTTCCCTGATAACTACTATTAAGATGAACAAATACTAAATAGAGTAATAAGCGAATAAGTAAACAAATAAATACGTGAATAAACAAACAATAATTCCTAATAAGGAGCGTGTCGAAAGTCAACCCGGAACCCAACGAACCCTAATTTTGCAGAAAAAGTTGTGGCCTTGATAGCGGCCACTATTATTTAGTTATGGAGCTACGGTATTAAAGTTGAGGCGGGGGAGGGGGGGAATTCGTTCAGCTAAGTAGAGTTTCTAGAACATTCTAGAAACCACTGAGGAGGTCCCTTTTCCCCGAGGTTCATCGCCAAAGGACTTGGAGTCCTATCCTGACACTGTCCATGATGTATATACCCTAACTTTTGTACCGTACGGGTTATGAGCGATTGGGTTGTGAGCAGAAACGACAACTCTGGAAGGAATTTAACCTTTGTAGAACCTTAACCTCTTTATCCTTTGTGTTAACTTCCAGAGATTTGATGCACCATTAGGAATACCTGTGGTGAAGGTGTTAACATAGCCAGATTTACCCTTTACCTAACACTCATCAGCATGTTCACCCGATGTTGTCTCAACCAAGTGCTACCCATGGATAACCATGCCGACGGGTATCAGAATACTCATGGGCACAATATCATCCATAGCTCCGAGGATGCATCCAAACCGAGGACATTAAGTTGTTTCAGGTGGAATTAACTTTATAAAACAAACATACTCAACAATATCCTTCCTGAAAATTGCATGGCAGCTGACCCTTCATGCGTCTCATTATTTGTGGATTAAGTTACCGACATCCAAGAAGGTTAAATTATCCGAAGATGCCGAAAAAAAGCCATTGCTGTAGCGTCGACTATAATTCATCATACGCAACTCATATTAAATTTCGTCTGCTAGTTTTCTTTTTCTGGAATAGTATGTATCAAGCTGTTAAATGTGAAGAAAACAAATTATTAACTTCTTCCAGTATATTATAGGTATTTCAAATATCCATAATTCCTCATCGATTCTGGAAGAAAATCCGTAGTGAGGATAACATTGAAGGCGATGAGTCATTTTTTGAGAAATTGTTTTCAAGGAAATTTCGGTTTTCTTTCATTCGATCGGAATAGCTTACTGTTGTTAGGGAAAAGCTGAGGATTTTCCGGACTTTATTGGATGTAGGCATGGTTTTAGGAAGCTCAAAGGATTCTAAGCTACTCTTTTAACCTTCCCCTACGTGTTGAGAAGTAAGAATCTGAATAAAATACGATTTTCCTCATGAAAATAGAGTGTTTAAGAGATTCCTGACAACTATGTGTGTAGTCAAAAACCGCATGGAAGATGCCCCTGGATAGTAGCTCTCTGTGCTGAGCTACAGTGTTGTCCTTGTTCCGGATCAATGCAAGAATTTTAAGGCTGTCTACTCTAAATAGATTTAAACTAGCTTCTTTTATTAAGATCCCCTAGATGGATCCGAGTTCCAGCGTCGTTCAGGCACATGTTAAGTGGCAGTCACGAAAGGGACAAAAAGAATCAATTTATTCTTAAAGTCCAATTTTCATGATGTGTTGCTGCATATTTAACACGTAAGCTACTTATTACTCATAAATAATTAACATGTAAGATACCTATTACTTATAAATAATTAATGTGCAGTAATGAATAATGTGAGTATCGGGTATCAGATGTGAAATCAATCACTTGGAGTAGAAAGATCAAAGATTCAGAACCTTGAAATGATAAAAGAGATGAGTTGATTAATAATTTGATTTGAAAAGAAGAGTAAAGGAAGCGAGAAAAAAATTGAAATGAGGCCTTCCATGATGTTTTCAGACTAAAACCACACTAGGTAGGGACTTGTTCTTGCCAATTCAATTCGAATCGAGTTTCGAGTGAATCGAAATTCGCATTATTCAACACATCACTAACGATTTTGCAAAAAAAAAATCGTGAAAGTTCACATATTTCAATGCACAATATGTGGAGCTGTGCGCTTCATAGCAACTAAGTTGTTGATCCTTTACATTGTAGAAAATGGTCGTTACGCGTTAGTGCGGTAATCCGTTAATCTGTCGAGCCGTTAGTAAAAGAGAACATACTAACTATCTTAACTCTAGTAGAGTTACGATTTTTCGGTCTAGGAGAACCTGGGTGGAGAAAAAGCGAATAAAATGATGATTCATGGGCATGACAACAAAGCCTTGGCGAAGAAATTTTGAAAAAAAAAACTGTAGGAAAAGTTGTAATACGGGTAAAAACGGGAACCTATTGTGGGTACGTAAATTGCTCCAATTCGATAAACGATATCAACCAAGTATCATCGACTGATGCCACTGTACCTAATCCTCAAAAAAATCAACTTCTGACTCCTTAAGGGAATGAATTTTAACGGGTATTTCGGTTTTTAGGTTTTTTTTCAAATCAGTAGGCCACTAAGTTACAGCAAAATGGCCGTTGGCGTCAATGTGTTAATTCATTAAATAATGATACACATGAGAGTGACCTGAAAAATATTCAACCATAATAGGAAATAAATTTGCCTCTTACGTCAAACAGTAAGGTAAATTCAATTCAAAATTCGATCGAAATTTTTTGATCGAAACGAATAATTTTTTGATCGAAACGAATAATTTTTTGATCGAAACGAAAAATAATTTGATCGAAACGCCGACTCCACAAAAAAAGGTGAATAATCGATTTGGTGCCGAGTATTCGAGCATTCGGAACGGTTAGCAAAAATCGAATTAGAAATATGAACTGTTCGAAAAGGAAGAATGATTAAGTAAAATTTTCGAACCATGAGGGAGTACCAGAGGATTTCACGAGAGATGATCTTTTCCTCAGTAAATATACGGTTCCATAGAATTTTCCTAATACTATCGCACTCTTGACTAAGCTCTCTAATGGGACCATTACCCAGGATTAGGTCTATTATTGTGGCGGGCAAAGGGTTCTACAGACAAGAGCTCGTGTAGGTAGCACCAACATCGTTGTATCCATGAAGAATGACTGTAGGATTACTGTAACCCAAAAATAACCCTGATACAGATAACTGTAATATAATAACGCTATTCAGTGAACGATGGCTACACAATGTGGTCCGAAATCCGGGATAAATCCAGGAATCAAACCTTATAAAAGCAGAGGAAACAAACTGTTATGGAAGCGATGCATCATTCGTATGAATGGTGCCCGGCTCACAAACGGGGATTGCCCCCGAAAATGATCTCATATTCAGAATTCCACCCTTGAACAATCGATGACAAATAATACTACCCGGACGAGTATTATCGGCGGTGAATTTCAATAGGCTGACAACACTCGCTCGGCCACGACGAGAAAAACAACAAAACCGCCGAAAAGTTGCGGACAACACTGATGACAAAGGCCTGGTTTTAATTATGGGCCGATTTTGTGAACCGCATTCGACAGCTGATCGGGGGAAATCGATGTCATCAAAGAATTTCTGCAATTTCTGGATAGATTTTCCTTTGAGCAGGGAAATTTTTCCCTGCAGGTAGGAGTTTGTAAACTGTGGAGGAAAGCATGAAATTCGCACAAAAAGGATGGAACAGTTGATCATGAAAAAGAAATTGGGGGAACACAAGATTGAACAGGAATTAATGTGAGATCAAAAGCTATCCTGACTCAGAAACCAGTCCTTACTCGAGTATTTCCGGAGGTTTTAGTCATAATACAAACATTTCGCAGGTCACCAGAACCTTAGGCGTCATCAGGTAAGAAGATATTGACAATCCTTCTGCTTTTCTGGATGGTATTTCCTTCATCCATGCTCTACAAGTGCGTCCAGTGAAAAAAAAAAACAGGAGGAATTTTTAGAATATGACCGCCGGTTCCCATAGGTGACGGATTGTACGGAAAAACCAAGAGGTGAGTGTCGGGAGTACCGCAGTAATCGAACCACTGCAACTGCATAGGTTAGTCCTGGATCTCGATGGTATGCACAAACATGTTTAGAGACAGAAATCTTTTTGTAGTTGGGCCACACAAGTGCGTGAATCTGGGCAGAATTTTATGTAATTAATTAATCTATTAGTAAGTTTAGAATTAATTCGAAGTTAACATTGATAGCATATATACAGGGTGACTGAAAACTACCCGTGCACTTCCATTTCTGCAGGATTTCCAGATTTTTCCGTGCTTTTCTCATTTTCCTATTACTTCCCGATCTTTTATTCCCAAGTAATAGTTATCTCGTGACAGTTGTCTCCGATTTTATGAGCAGTGCCAATATTCAGCTGCATCGGGAATGAAAGTCTGTGGCGTACATTGTGAAAGAGTCATCCCTACCCCAAGTAGCTATTTAAGATACAATAAAAACCATCGAAGAGCTTGGAAACAATGAATAGAAACAGGGAGATATCTTTCTCCTGCTGCAGCCACTCGCAGGATCGACAGAAGTGAGTAGATCTCCTTGCAAATGGCGACAGAGGTTAGGAGAAACATCATTCTTTACCACTCTCTAAGAACTCACACCTTACCCGATACTATGAGGAAGAACACGAACAGTTTGCGCAGGCACATGCTGAATTTTTTCACTTGAATCGCACCTTTGTTCACAAGGATGAGAGAGAGAGCGAGCCTTTGCTGTAGCTTCAGTTTTATTAAGCTATTTTAAATGTTTCCATTTTTCTCAAGACGAGATGGATGTGTTCTATTCCTTTAACGGACTAGCGGATGTGTGAAATGCCTGAAAACAGAGGATAATCCGGGACCTGGTGCAGGATTCAGTCATTAGGCTTTGCGAGCGGGGCTCTTAGAATAACTGGATAATTTCGGGTGGTGTTTTTCTGGTGCCGAATAAATATGAACAACTAAATCCAGGAAAGTTTCGTTTAAACAAAGTAAGAAGAAATCAAAGACGTAGAATTCATCACTGTGGATGAATAACACCCGAAGAAGAGCCACACTGCTCAGCTGCGGACGAGATGTCTGGTTCTATGATGCGTTGGTGTTATTGACGCGTTATGGTGCGCACACAATGCGTTCAATGCGACTGAGTTCGACGATAGAAGTCACGCCACGCGTGTCCAATCCGACAGGGTTATTGCAACCCACGACAAACAGATAAAAAACCAGCGTGGGCGTGAGTATTGCAAGAGAATTTGCTGGACTTTTGCATCGTTTCGATGCAAAAAATATCATTTATTTATTTGTTTACCTACTTACTCATTTGTTTACATTGTGAAGGTATGCCGTTCCAAAGTAAGAAAAATCAGAACTAGGCGTAATAAACACAATAAAGCTGCTAAAAAAGAGAAACTAGAAGAACGAATGGGTGATGCAGGACAGGATATTCCGGATATCACCTAATTCATGCATAAATTTAGAGAAAACGCTAAAAATTTAAGAAGGGGTCTAATCTGGACCCCGTTTCCATGTTGGAGATCAGGGAAAAGGCCAGAAGTAAAATTACATCAGCCTTTAGCAAGCCATGTATGTGTAAGCTGTAAGTTGTGAATTTGTCCCAGGTTAGGTGTAACCGGTTCTTTTTTACTAGTCATTTTAGTGTTTTTACTAATATCTCACCTTTAAATCCTGTCTCTCTGGCTAGCCCTATAAAATGATACCTTTCTTCCCAAAAAAAAAAGGCCTCAAAGAGCTCTCCTGATTCCTCAAATCGAAGGAGCCACTACTCAAAATGAAAGAAAAGTAAACTCTCGAGCAGAATTGGGTCATTTTCCGGAGGAATAAATGTCTTTTTCGCCCGGAGTTGGGAGAAACTCAGGAGAAAAATACATGAATTCTGCGATCGATGCGCACTGATCTTGTTAGAATTTCTTCACCTGATTACTTCTACACAAATTTAGCTATTAATAACGACTTTAAACAAGATAAAAACAAAAGAGTAGAAAGAAAAATAATAAAACAACAAATTTCCCGTCTTGTTCCTACCCTTTGGCCCATGTTGACTTTTTTTTAACAATGAACTGTTCACTGAAACGTGGAACGTAAAACCTAAGGCAAATGTTGAAGGCAGTGTGTGTGTCAGCTAGTTTAGGTTTTAGCGGATTCTGAATCTTCTCGATGCGCTGAATCTAATGGTATATTTGTTACAAAACGGGCTCTAAACCCGTTTTTTGAACAATTTTTTTTGGGATGGGAAGAAAGTCATGAGCTGTCAGAGACTTATTCATTCTATTAACATCACCCTCAATAGTGAGGAATCCACGAGGAAGTTAATCAACTTGAATTATTCAAGAAATGTCATTAATGTCCCTAATACTGTGAAAAATTATGGATTCTGCGAAAAATCCGCCGGAGATTTGTTGATTACTATTTTATTCACAACAAAGAGATAGAAATAATGTCTATACATGAAATAGGTTGGTCCTATTTTTTTTCTTCAAACAAAATCCAAAAAGAGCTCTACATATATCATAGTAGCAAATGAGCCTGCGTACCAGATGGTTGAGTAAAACGGAACTATGGTAAGAAGTCAAGCAACGAAAATCTAACCTCAGGAATGTTCTCCTTATGTACGTAGAAACCCTGAAGTGCTGGAAAAACGCCGTTGAAGTAGCACTTCATCACAAGCCCTAGAAGGAAGTCTTAAAGTCTCCCTTGGGCAAGGAAACAATGACTTGACAACAGTGTTCACGTGTGGTTCAGTTCTTCTCCCGGCAAGATACAAAAAAGATGGGAGGCAGCTGTAATGTTTTCCGATAACTGACCTATTTCACGCGCACCACCTTTGAAAATCACGGAAATTGCCAGAAAAAAGAACAAAAGAGGTAAGCCATAGTGTTGAAATTATATGTTTTATTCTGTTCATCTTGATGAATCGAGGGAGGATTTTCTCGCTGTTGTAAAATGGCTGAATTCTCAGAATACTGCTCCCGGAGTTGAGGATGCCGCACGGCGCTGGTGTTTTCTCGTGGATGAGCCGACATCATTTCATCTCTAAAAATCATGAAGGACTGGATGATTGTGACTTCGAGAACATCTGAAAATGGCAAGTTGAAGAATCACTGCAGAAAATGACCTCAAAATCTAGACGCATCACTAAGATTAGCTATAATAAACGCTACTAGCAGAATGCTTGAGTTGCTCCATTTTCCGTTGGGCTGGACAGTACTACAAACAGAATAGAGGGCTCGCTATGGGACAAGGGTTGGTACCTAGCTTGGCTATAGTTTTCATTCATGTCTAAGGTGGAGAAACCCCTACTACAGCGCAAACCTCTGTTGTACTGCCGCTACATAGATGACTGTTGCATTGTATGTCCGACTCGGAGAGAGATGGACACTTGTTTTAACCTCCTGAACGAGCAGTTTCCTCAAATTAAATTCACCAGAGAGAAACCCAGGGACAACTGGTTGGCCTTCCTGAACGTTCAGGTATCCCTAGCCCATGGGGAGTATAGAACTGGATGGTATCGTAAGCCTAGCAGTAAGAACATCTTAATCCACTACCTATCTGCACACCCCATCAAGGTTCAACGGTCAGTCACAGGGAACATGTATCGCACTGCTACAAGGTTAACATCCAGTGCTCAGAGATGCAGCGAGTCGGTGAACACGGCACACGAAATTGCTAGATCCAATGTTACCCTATGAGGGAATGCTCCCCCCGTCTCGCCCATCGTAGATCCCGTCTGATGAATGATTCTGAAAAGATTCTCTTTTGCCTACCCTTCATCTCTGATGAAGTGAGTAACGCGGTACGGAGGAGCCCAGGTCAGGCGGGACTGCAAAATGATGTGAGAGTGATGGACATACCGCTACCTAACCTCAAGCGGCACTTAGTTCGCAATCAGGCGTATGATCGCTTCTGCACAACCCCTGGATGCGTTATTTGTCCGCTTAGTAGAGATGGTGACTGTGTGATCTCTGGGACAATTTATCTCACCACTTGCCAGCCGTGCGGGGACGAATACATAGGGAAAACTGAGCGGCCGCTTTGCATTAGGATAAGGGAACATCTGGATGGACTTTGCAAAACAAAATCGTCCACTCCTTCGGGGATTCATCGCAGGCTGTGTTATGAAAATGCTGAAATCCAGATTGGAGTCGCGATCTTGTCACGTGAGCCCGAAACCATAGCATAGGACTTTAGAAGCGTTTTGGATCACGGCCAAAAGCCCAAAAATGAACAGAAAAGATGAGTGCATCGCCATCACAAACGAGCTCGCTCTGTATAAAACTTTTGCGGGCTTTGATCTATGTGGGTGGGTTGGTAAGACACCTTATAAATCCTTAGGAGCATGGGATTGGTACTAGTGGTCCGCTATTCTACCACCTTGTCCGCAACTAACAATAAGGTGAAATAAATTCCCTTCACCTTGAAATGAATAGAAGAGATGAGTGCATCGCCATCACAAACGAGCTCGCTCTGTATCAAAACCCTTGCGGGCTTTGATCTATGTGGGTGGGTTGTTAAGGCACCTCATAAATCCCTAGGAGCACGGGTTTGGTACTTAGTATAACTTTTTGATTTTAATATAATGTGCACCCTCCCAACGTGATGTAGCCTTTTGTGCCTTTGCGGATGATCTTAAATTTCATCGCCATATTATTTCTAATGGGAATGCTGCTTTCCTGCAAGAAACTATTAAGCTCATTAATCAGTGGACACAGGATCGAGAATTACCGATTTCTACAAAAAAAAAACTAAGGCACTTCATTCGGTCCGCGTGACATTCATCATGAGTGTAATAGACTTATAACCATAAAAAACTCATTAATAATTTAAAACCCTAAGTAAAATTATTAAACCATTAAACAACTAAACCACTCAAACTAACTTTCCATATCATCCCTCTATATAAAATTCACCAAAAATAAAAACAATTAACATTAAACACCTAACAAAATAACCAAATCAGAAACTAACATCTTCTGAATATGATAATTTGATAATCTTAATTTTTCTGTTATAGCCAACTGTTGGCGGGAAGCGACGGGTATAGAAGGGAGCAAGGGGGTATTTAGGGGTCCGTCCGGGTTCTAGGTTGTTCCAGAGCGGATCACAGTCTGTCGCCGCTTCAGTGATCTTTCTTTGTAATCCTGTTTCTCCACAATAGCTTTCTTTGCGTATCTTTTGATTTTGGCTTTTATTCTCATAGTTTCTTTGTGCTTTAGAAACAACTACATGCCTAAAAAAGCCTTTATTTTACACGCGTAGTCTGTGTCCGCAAGGGCTCCAAAGCCAGGTGTTTGTTACCTTGTCGTTTCTAAGCACGAACGGTCATAACTAAGTGACTACTTTTGCCAAACTTCTGTATCCAGGATTTGTATATCTGTGTTTATATAAAAATGTCCGTCGTTTGTGAGTGTCTATCTGCATCTCTGGTGTTGTTTCTGACACTACTTCTCTTTTGAATTAAGTTTCTCTAAGAAGATCAGGTATTTGAGAGGGTAGGTTACTAATGTCCCGACTTTCTAGGCACTGACGCGGCGAGAACGCCGAAACGTTAGCCGTAATAAAGAACGATATCAGTCTTGGCCTACAGCTGAACGTAGTGAACTTCAAACAACTACCATCATGCCAAGATTTCAAAAAGTCGAACTTTGACATTGCTCAAAAATGTCTGCGTTTCTCACAGTAGGCACAAAAATTCTTCATTTTTTCTTCAAATCAGTTTAATCAACCAAGAGCAACCATAGAATCAAAGCAAACACACCGAGATTAAAGCATATATCCACTCGGGAACGAAAAGCCACACAGAAAACAACGCAGCAGATCACAATTAGCCGAAACCCGTGACAGCCAACAACAACATCAAGTCGCGACGCGCAAATCCGCACACAACACACAGAAAACGACGCGAGGCCACACAACTGAGACGTGTCAACATCACTAATCAATATCACTAATTATCACAGCAGTGTTACAATTACACAGTATTGTAGTAGTAGTACATACATAGAAGCGCGTCTACTCTCCGGAATAGTAGCATAGTAGCACCTAATCGAGCGTCAGCACTGAGAGTCAAGTGAGGGATGGGTGGGTGGATAAGGGTTCCGAACACGAGGGGGCCGGGGCGGTAGACGGGGGGGGGGGGCTAGACGAATTGCTCTACTTGGTCCTGTAGATCGTACGGGCCACTGACAAGGAAATACGTCGTCATCAGTCCTTTGCCTTTCACGTTGATCTCTCCACGGCACTCAAACTGGAATCCTTCCTTTTCCAGGATGCTCTTTGTCTCTTCGGTCACCTGAGTCACGGATTTCGTTGCGGGACCAGGTGTAGGCTTCCAGGACAAGGGGTCACCTACCTGGATTTTACCCGGGACACCGGAGGAATCCATACGGCTCGCGACGTTCACCGAATTGCCCCAGATGTCGTAGTGCGGTTTCATGAGTCCAATGACTCCTGCTACTACTGGGCCGACATTGATACCTGGAATAGGTATTGCTAAATTTTTTCGAAAAAAAGTTGAAAATTTCGAATTTCAACGAATTAAGAAATTTAAGAACTGGTAAAAAAGGTAATAAGGTTCTGACCATGAAGATTCAGGAGCATTTTACAAAAAGAAGCCTAGGGATTTAGCTACCTTCAACAAAATCGTAATAGGTGTAGCTGCACCACTAGCACTTTACTCAACGCGCAATAGTGAAACCTGGAGAAGGCAGCGCGGAAAAGCCCCACGATTGGTCAGTTCACATAACCGACCAATCGAAGAGCTTGGTCGCGCACAGGTGACGTATCCAGGTATAACGCTCCACACCCATCCATAATTGCAAAAACGATGAAAGTGATCATGAACAGCATTTAAAAACTGAGAAAAATTAACCAAAAGGAGGTATATCTCCCCTGCCCCCCCCCGGAGAGGATTTCCTAGAAAAAAAATACCGTACCTATTCGAAGATCAAAGTTATTAAAGCTGTGCTCGTTGATCGCCTGGATCTTCACCAACAGAGCCTGGGCGAATCGTGCTACGGCAACCACGTGTGAGTTGTCCTCAGTCTGGAAATATCGTATTGCTTATTTCCATCTATTGTTTTATTCCTTATTTGGAGAATTTTATTTAATTAACGAAGATTTAAGCGAACGTTTCTCGATTTAAAGGGGTAGAAAATTCCTCGTGAAGAGACTGATAATGTGGATTTCTGAAACAAATCCCACAGGTTTTTGATCAGATGGCATCAGGAAAATATAAGGAAATAAAAAGTCAAACGTGGGGAATCTATGTATGCCACGAGATTATCCAGGAAAGACGCCTCGTATTCCTCACATTTGCTGGCCATGCGCAGGTAGGCTGACGAATGTTTTGGGGGCCAGTTCTCGCGACATAATCCATGAGGATGTTCAGCGCCGGCATGCATCAGTGAGATTACCCATGGTAAACGTGTGAACAAACCCAAATTCAACTTTACCTAGCACCCATAAACATGTTTTCCCATACAACGAGCTGCTACATATGGGTAAACTATACCCAAGGAAATGAGATTACCCATCCTTTCAATAATGCATCCGAAGCCAGGAAAAAACTATCAGATCCCCACTTTTTGTGGACATTTCCTGCCTCTGCTTTGCGCATTTCATGAATTCGCTGTTTACAATCTTTGAATTACGTAACAAATGCGGAAAATTTTAGAAATTTAACCTTTTCACAAAATTGAGGCCTGCACGTCCTGTTTTCTAACATAGATTAATTCATGGAAGAGTCGTACTCAACTTAAAATAAGTTTTGCCGCATTGAAAAAGAAAAAGAAACAGAGGAATGAGAATGAAAGAAGAAAAAAGAATATGGATATCGAATTCATGCTCTAAATACTATGCGTTGGACGACTACTGGGGACCAGTTCTCGCATTGTGAATGGAAAGGCTAGTGATATAATAAGAATGAACGCGTTCAAGGAAAAGAAGAAAGATATTAGTAGCAAAATGGTGCTCAAGCACATCCACAATCCCCACAGGGACCAGTTCTCTCCTGGTATATGTACAGTCCGGTCCGGCAGCCACTGCAAATGGGCGCCGGCGGGCGCCGGCCGCCGCCACCCTCCGGCGCCCCGGTATTAATGAGATATAAATCACTCGAGCTTGGAAGAAAGCGAAGAAAAATACAATTTTAGTCCATAGTAGACAGGGTAGATAAGCCTAACCCTATGCTTAAGAATGGGTTTAAGGCTTAGGCTTAGGCTTCACAGGAGTTGCCCCACCCAACTCCCTTTCCACCTCAATTTCTAAGATAAACTACGATAAGTGTAGGTGCAAGTAAGATTAGACACTACCTGTACGTTGCATCGCGTGCGCGCATAGCTCAGTGGGTTGAGCGAATGATCGACGTTGTGGTGGTCAGGGGATCGAATCCTGCCCTGTGCCCCGTTTTGCAAATACATATAGTATGCTGCCTACGACTGCTGCAGTTATCTAACAAACTCCAACATAAAAAGTAGCCCGGATGGCTCAGTGGTTTGAGCGGCAGATTGCAATCTGTCCCTATCGCTGGTTCCACTCCGTTGGAGATCCAGAGTTAAGTATCGCAGTGTTTGGGGTTCACTGCTTGGAACGTCCCCCGTGATCTCCTTCGGGTAGTCCAGGAAGGCATCCGGCAACGTTTTGCATAAATTTCGAAGATAAACTACGATAAGTGTAAGTAAGTAATAGTGGAAAACTCTTTCGAAGATAAACTACGATAAGTGTAAGTGTAAGTAATAGTAATAGTGTAAGTAATAGTGAAAAACCACTTTTTCAAAGTTGAGGGAAACCGGGAGAGAGTAACTCCGCCGTAAAGGACTGCTCCACGAAAGATAAATGACAGCGGTAGAACTACTTCGCAATGGATATGGAACAATTTATACGGATTTCAATTATTTCTGAGGATCCCGAATTGGATGAGCTTTATTATTCAGATGGGATAACTGAAGTACATTGTCCATCTATGGAAGAATAACGGCCATTTTTGTATTCGCGAAGCAGTGTACTATAGCAGAAAATGGAACAGTTGGCTTCGCTTATTGTGTATTCAGAAATCTTTCCCCATGAAAATCACAAAAATGAAAAAACGTGAAAGTTGTGAAAATGGTCCCCTGCTTTATAGCCTTAACATATCCACTGCACTCTGTCTACTATGGACTAAAATTGTATTTTTCTCCGCTTTCTCCCAAGCTCGAGTGATTTATAGCTCATTAATACCGGGGCGCCGGAGGGTGGCGGCGGCCGGCGCCAGCCGGCGCTCATTTGCAGGGGCTGCTGGAGCCGACTGTATGTATGAATATGTATCAATGTACGAATGACTATATGAGAGTGTTGACGTACTTTTCCATATAATCCGCTGGCAGCCATGTAAGTCGTTGAGATCGTCTTGATTTTCTCTATGCACTTGAACTCATCCCTATCAAGTAACTGAAAACAAGGATGTTAGGGTTTTTTGTAAATGTTGAGAAAATTCTTGAGAAAAAAGGCCAGGAAACGCAGTTCCTGGGAAAAAGGGAAAAAGAATACGCAAGTTCTAAAAAAGGAGGTATCAGAATGAAATACATAGCAGAGAAACACTGGAGAAAAGGTAGCATTCCTGTGAAATTTTCTTTGGAACCACATAGAAGAGCTGTAATTTGTTTTGGAAAAAAGAAGAAAAATTCTTAATTATCAGATTCCGGAAATTTCAGAAAATGACATCGAACACACAAACCTTTTAAGAAAAACTAATTGAATTCCTTACTCTTGGCATCTTGTAATTTTTTTCTGGATTTTTCCGGAATACACGTCGTTCAGTCTTAAAAATTTTCCACTTACGTCATCAAAATCGGAGATTATTTCATTCAGCAGTCGTAAACACTCCACTCCTTCGTTGTTTGCATCAAGTTCCATATAAAATTTACTAAAATCCGTTATAGTGATGAAAATTATGCAAGCATAATCGCGAGCCTAAAAAGTGGAAGTGAGTCGTTGTCAGCAGTTGCTGCTATCGTCGCGCGAACCGTCGCCCACCTCATGGTAGAGATCTTTGGATTTGCTGTTCACTTTGTCCTCCAAGAAATGTCGAGCCACATGACTAGGCAGGATATTCTCCAGGATGCAACGGTTCTGCGCATGTTTCTTCGTCATTTCTACTTGCTCGTGCAGGGCCTGGAGGATTTTTTTCTCAGGAAAATCAATATATCGATTCGGTTTGTGGTCTTACCTGAAGTTTCCAAATAAAATCGTATCTAGAAATCAGCTCTGAACGACGAGTCTGCATCAGAATCAACACGACGGCAAAAACCGCTGTCACTGTGAAGAAGATGCGTAGATCATCGATCGCCGACACATTTCTGGAACACAGCATCACTGATCTCTGGGAGTTTACTGGCAGTTAACTGGCAGTTAAGTGGTAGTTAACTGGCACTAACCCGCAATAAGCCTCCAGCTGGTCAACAATGGTGAAATTGCTGAAAAATTGATTTCTATGCAGCCAGACGTGGAATTGACGGTTGGTGATCTGTGGACCAGGGTAAAGCCATAGCAGAGTGATGCCAGAGACGGTGAGCACCGTGGCGATGCAGACCTGAATCAATTGATCGATTGACAGTTGTCAAATTGTCACTATGTCAACTGAAATGCGTTTTTTACTGACAAACAAACACAAAAAATAAAAAATAAAATAAAAACAATAGATAAATAAACATGTTTATGAGCGTTTTAACACAAGGTAAATTCTGTAGAATCTCCGCGGATCGTCTTACCATACTAAAGGCGTGGAATAAAATGTACGAGCATGTGTGCAAATGCACAATTTTGACCTAGGAACTAGCGAAAATGCTTATGGGTTCGACCTAGTTGATAAAATGCAGCGTACAAACCCCATGGAAAGGAAAAAGTGTGGAGAATTAAAAGGCTTCCAAAGAATTTCCTTTCATTCAATTCTTAAAGGACACTGAATGCTGAGTGCATTTTATTTGACGGCTAAATTACGGTAAGATGGTCCGCGAGGTTGTGCAGAATTCATAATATGTTCTTGACTGCCTTCCATACCATGAATGATCTCTATATTTTCGCTATTTTTATGTTTATTCATGATTTTACATGCGTCTCTTCAATGTATATTTATGATTTTACATGCGTTTCTTAAATGTATCTTCCAGTTCCTGTTTTTGGCGCACAGTTAGTGCATAGAGTAAATAAATAAATAAATAAATAAATAAACAGTAATTAATAAAAATTTAGATTTATATTTCCTCGCAAGATCGCCATCCTGACAAATATTCTCTCAAACTCCGCTCTTAGATGCTCCCTACGCCTCATCTTTACCTATAAACCTCATTTTGTCCAATTGCTTCCTTCCCAGAACACCGATCTGTTTGTTTATCTGTTTGTTAGCCTATTTTGTCACACCCCATTGTCGAAATCCTTCAAGATGCTCTACCTTCGATGATGACAACAGAGCCAGGTAGACACAAATTGACAGCAGCATCAGTAAACTTGTCTCGAAGATCAGCTGAAAAACATGTGATCTGCTCCAGAATCAGATGACTGCGAATCTATTAGGAGAAATCCGTACCTCGGCTTGTCCAGATGGAATTTCGACGCAGGACGAGTTGGTGAGGATCGGGCCAGCCGTGGTGCATTCAAAGCTGCATTGGTCTGAGTCTAGCGCCTAGAAATGAGTGGATTCAAAAGGATTTCTCCAGTAGGATTCCTAGGCTTGGATGCATTTTCGGGAAATGGGTAATATTATACCCATGGGTAGCAGCTGGGCAGAAGAAACGTCAAGAATGGGTAAACTGGTTGATGAGTGCCAGGTGAAGGTTCAGAATTTTTTTCAAAACGTATATGTAGGTAAAATATGGCAGAAATTCACCCCTCTCCCCTTTGCCTGCAACAATTTCACCTCGAATTTTCCGAGTTTCCAGAATTTTCCCTTCTCAGGAGAAACTGCAACTCATATGTTTTTCCGCTACATCGTTTCTGTTGACAAATTCTGTGTCATTCAGTCTATGTATTCGCATAATTTTTCATCAGAAAAACAGCAAAACATAACTCACACTGATGATGGCCGAGTGGGCGAGCAGTACGATGGCAAAAATGAAAAATATCCGCACACTTCGGGAACATTTCAACTTTTTAGCACCTCGTTTGGCATTCCTCAGCTGAAAAGAGACCGATATTTAGCTAACGTAATTCCTAAGTCCAGATAGTTCCTAAAATCCTACCAAGAAAGCCTTCAACGCTATGTAGACCAATAAGAGGACGAGTGCGACGAAAGCCACGCCCATACAGGCGAACATCGCTGAACTGCTGGAATCCCAATGCATTTTTATGTATCTACAAAGATCCAAGGAGCATTAACGTACCTCATTTTCCCTATGATCAAGATCCAGGAAGCCAGGATGAATATAAAGAAATAACAGCAGATTTGCACTAGCAACGCCGACTCTTTGATTTCGAGAAACTGCAAAAAATTCTACTTCAAAGGGTTTTCTCGCGAAAAATTCCCCGCAGGACCAACCTTCTTCTCTACGTGATCCTTCTCGAATCGTAGTGTGATTCGCTTGCAATGTGTTTGCCTCCAGTTTTCCTTGTTAATCGCCTGGATCCCCTGCTTCAAATGGTTCTCCACGTCATCCTTCAACGGTTTCGTCGGCTTCACGGCTTGCCTGCAGTGTGAGGTTAGGACGAGTTGTCGGGGAATCCGGGAGGGAAAGAAAACTCGTACCGAAGACTTTGACCCCGTTGAAGTTTCGAGGCGTGCCCAGTTAGACGTAGCTCTTTGTTCGCGTTCTGGAAAGGATGATTTGTCGTTTGTGGAGGTAAGTAAGGCATTACTTAGGTAAAGAGGCATAGGATTAACACATCAAACGGTACCCCTATATTTTTAATTAATTATTGTTTGTATAGTTTTATTTTAAATTCTTTGCCAAGTATGGAAATTATTTCTCCTTAATCTTTACATTATCTCAATCCTATATCGATAAAATGCTATACTAACTAACTAGGATAACAACTCGTGATGAGCCTATATTTTCATTCAGAATATGCCCCATTTCAAAATTTTGGGCTCAAGCGCTGGCCTGGCATGTAGACCTCTCATGGATGGCAGATCAAGCCTCACTAGGAAGTTTACACCTTTTTTTTCTGGGAATTTCCAGGAAAAATTCATCTTCTGTTTGATCGCAATTACAAATAGTGCAACCCCCATTCCACCAAGAAAAGAAATTAAAAGCTCGAGCCTGGAAACAACCAAAACGTTTTCCCAGAATTCGTTAATTTTTTTTACCTTATTTCTTATCGCATTCTCATTTTTCAAATCCTCAAATTTACTTTTTTTTTCTTAAAATTGGTGCTAGCAGTGGTATGACGGCAGAGGGGAGGTGGGGAGGGGGGTAACAAGTTAATCTGGGGTCTTTGGGGGACTGAACCGCCGTGATATCAATGACAAAACTATCAAAGAAAGACTTTTGTATTCAAATTCTGGAAAAAAAGACATTCAAAACCAATAAAAAACCTATAAGGAATCATGAACGAGTCAATACAAAATTTTTACGAAGCATTTTTGAGAAAATTGGCAACTGAGGCCCAACCCTGTACCCTCCCCGCGTCCGCTTGAAGTAGGGTAAGGAGGTACTCTAGCAATTACGAGCACCCGAAGACTGGGGCTGAGGGGGTCGGGAGGCCTGGGGGGAGGTAATTTGTGCACCTTAATTCCGTTTTAATAATGAGGGTTTTGTCGTGAAACAGGGTTCGTGGGATTTTCAAGACGGAACTATTTCAAAAATGAGTGAAAAATTGAAAAATACGTATTATGGTAATGACAATAGTAATACAGAAAAGTAGTAATAGACAATAGTAATGAAATGGAGTGAATACTGCTGATTTTGTGCAAAAACGCCAAAGAAACCCGTTTTTGAGCCAAACCTTTGTGGAGCCTGTGGGCGGAGCCAAGGCGATACTGGGTGGTTTCCGCAACAAGCACTCCGTCGTTGCTGTATGTGTACATAAAGAGACATAAATCATACTGTATTCCCTGAGAAAAGAGTTCGAACATTTCAATCCCTTGTTCGGCTAATAGCGGAAGATCAGTCAATTCTTGTGAGATCCACGAGAGCCCAACTGATTTTGCCCTTTCTCCCAAACTCCTCTCTTCATTGGATTTCGAATTGAACTACAGAACTCTGCCAGAGTTTCCGTCCTTTTTTGGAGCCTCCTCCCCAATCCGGGGAAGATTCCACAACTTACCAGTCTAGCCTGTGGATGAGCCGATGCCTGTTTGTTCTTCGCTTCCACAACCAGGAACGTATCCACATGGTGTTCGGCCAGATATTTGGATCGTTCGCCTCCGTGCCCTTCCTCCACAATGTACTCCCCATTCAAGGAGTCCAACGTGGCTCTGGTGATGTGCACTCTCCTGGAAAGCGTGTACATGCTTGAGGATGTAGGAACTCCACAAATGGGAACTTACCCAGGTAGACCACCGCTTTCCATGTGATTTGCCAGTGTGACGTCATCGCTCCACACGTCAAACTGCCATTTTTTCAAGCCGAGCACACCGCAGTGAGCTCGTCCGGAATGGATGCCGACTCGCATGTTCACGTTCACTCGAGTCATTTCGCGGACAAGTCTGTGGGAAAAATTTACCTGTTTTTCCAGAAAGTTTCAGTAATGAATAACAATGAGGGAGGTTATGGAAATTTGTTCGGAATTTCAGACAAATTGACGCAGAATAAGCCAAATGTGTTGAAGAAATAGGGACATTTTGGGGATTGGAAAGAAAATTTTTTAAAAAAATCTAGTTTTTATGAGGAATTATCCATAATTGACGCAGCTTCCACGATATGGTGCGAAAAATCAATAGCCAAGGGGGCGGAGCTTATAGTATTAACTTTGAAATTTTATAGAGTAGTAAGAATGTCATCGCTATAGAAAGGAAAAATTGTCCCGCCCCAAGAACGGGTTTTTTAAATGAGGTTTTATACGTTCGTCTGAAATAGCCTATCTATAGGAACCGAGATAATTGGTAGACTCCGCCCATTAGTCTGTTCATACATTTCATTGGTCAGCATAAGGCACCAATAGGAGGACTCCGTGGAAAATCAAGAAGTACTAAACTTGCAAATACATCATTCGCGCTGAGCTCTCCTATTGGTGTCCTATGCTGACTAATGAGAAAGCCGGAAACAAAAAATCATGCCAATCGATTTTGTTGGGCTCCGCCCACTATAATGAATCTGGCTTTCTCATTGGTCAGCACAGGGCACCAATAGCGAAGCTCCGAAGAATTTCTAATGCATCACACTACCAATAACAGCATTTTCGTCGACATTTTGCATTTGATGCGAAGAACGGTTCGTAAAACTTTTGCCTTTAAATTTTGATAGACTCTACCCCTGAAATAATATTTGTCCTCCTATTGGTCAGCTTACACAACCAATAGCAGACTCTTCCGTTTTTTGCCGCTTTCATTTCTCAAATAATTCTCCAGGTTTCCAGGAACTTTTTTTCACAGAATTGATAGTAGTGGAAAGTTTTTTCTCAAGACTTTTTCTCAAGACTCTCAAGTTTTTTCTAAATTTGATAAGGAGAGGATTAATCGATATGTTGATTAATCCAGTGCATTGATTAATCCTGTATGTAGGCTTACTTGATAGTTTCAATCATGTCGAGACCCATTTCGACGGTGCAAGCCGCATGATAGTGGTTGACATCTGGCAGTCCACTAACGCAGTAGTAGCAATCACCAAGAATCTGGAATATGCAAGGGAAAATTTAGGGTTCTCTTGGGATCCTGGGTGTTTTCTGGATAAATCTGATTTCGAAAATTTGAGCTCTGATGTCGCGGATAGATTTGCTGCAAATTTGCTAGATTTTCAACAAAAAGGTCCGGACAGCTTTCTTTCTTAAGATTCCAGACGTCTGACCGGATTTTCTCCCTGGATTCTCTCCCACGCGTCGAGATTTTTGGGATCCAGAAGTCGTCTGACAAATGCAAATTTCATTTCCGTTCAATTTCACCCTATTCGATTTACGTTGTTTTCGTTTGGGCGATGTTCACTCCCGGAACTGCTGCAAGAACGGATGAAATCCAGAAAATCCTCGGCACCTTGATGCGCATGCAGTTGTGCTGAGCGGCCAGGGCATCGAAGCGTGCAAACAGTTCGTTCAACATCAGCACCAGTTCTTCTGCAGTGTACTCCGACGCCAAATTGGTGAATCCGCAAATGTCGGCGAATAGAATGCTGGAAAAGGATTCGATTTCCACGAAATCTACCCTGATGAGGGGGGAAATTTGAAGAAATACGGGAAAATTTCATCAGAGACGCGATTGAGCGGCCTGCGCTGACGAACCTGATATTCTCATGTTTTTTGATGTAGATCCTGTGGAAAAGACCCTCTTCACTCTTGTCCATGTGACTTTTCACCTGAAAAATTGCAACGGTAAGCGCAATATGTTCCCGACGGGACGCCACCAGACCATAGGGGATTTCTCGAACATTTTCGTATCAAGCTGAAAACCTCATAGGCTATGTGTTTCGGCAGCACGGAGAGCAGTATCTTCTCCTGTTTGTCCATCTCACGTACGAGCATCATCCTGGTTTCCACGAATTTTCTGGAACACAGATTGGACGTAGATTTTGCCAGAATATTCCTCTGTGAGAGATATTTCCGCTAGTAGCCGACCAGAAGCTGTCGCATTTGTGGGTTTTTTGATCGAGAATTCTGTAGAAAAACTATAATTACGCTCCATTGCAGGAAGAAAATGGCATGATTGACAATAAACTCCGGACATTTCTGGAAATTGGCCTCGGAAATTTCCTGGAAAAGTCTGCATGGCAGTCACAGATTGAGGCAATAGCTTATTTTGCAAGGATTTCCAAACAACAACCCCCGATTCTAGAAATTTCCGTTGAAAAAACATGGAAAATAGCAACAATTGGGCGTAAACGCACACAATTCCTACCATTCTCCCCCATATTCTTGGAAAATTTCTGAAGATAACCAAAAAAAAAATCCAGTTTTCAAGAAATTTCCAACAGGTTTTTTCTTGAACAAAAGAGGAAGAAGTAGATAAAATAAACAGAACAAGCAATCTATATAGAAGTCTACAAGAAATTCTCTAGAAATGCGTATTTGGTCGTCTCCAAAGGAACCTTGTAGAAAGCGACTGGAAAATCTTCATTTATTTCTTCCAAGAAAGATAATTCTTCACCTTCTTCTTGAGATAAAGAGCGGTAAAGATTCCCAGGATCACCAAGAATCCCCAACAGCTCCGAGGAAAAGAGGAGAATTCCACGAGCTTTTCTTATGATTGAGGCACAGATACTCATTTAAATTTTTTAACGTTGAGTTCAGAGAAACTCCCCACCCCCCTCTCCCCGAGTAGAAGACAAAGTGGGAAATCAGATTGGAAGATTGGTATTAAGAGGATCATGTAAAAAGTTACATCTACAAGCGTAGCAAGCATTGGCCTTATTTCCAGTGAATGATGTTTTTTTGTTTTATATTTTTCCTAAGAAAATGAAATCTGAGGTAGCCACGCTCCTTTTTTCGTCACATCCCTCTCACTTCAATAGACCACCAATGCTAGCCAAAGACAGCTAGGCAGCTGTTCGAAGCCTTGACAGACTGTTTATAAACAAATTCTTTTCACAGCCTAGAATCACATAAAACTGCAAGTTGCTCATTTCAGGGGTTGGACCTCGAAAAATCTCCCAAATCCAGCCGTCATCCGGGATTCGCTCAACTTTTGCGCGCTGGATTGTCCTAAGGATCTAATTATGTCCGCTTGCGTGGAGAGAATCCATTTTGGGAAGGTTGGGGGCGCTAGCCTCAGAGTGGATGAGTTTTTCGGACGAAGATAAGTGCAATACATTCAAAAACTACGTCATAGAAAGAGAAGGAAATGGATGTATAAAAAAAGTGGATTGCAGAAATTTTTATCCAGGAAATCATTCCAATCTGGGGTAGGGAGGAGGCAAATCTCTTCCTGATAACGTTCGTGGATATCGGGATATCGCGGGTTCTACTGAATGTCTCTGTGGATGCGATTTAATGGAAGCTACTCAAAATTACGAACAGATTTCAAAATTTCTCACTAAGACTACCGTATCAAATGTTAGGTTATGAAAAAAGTAAAGTAAAATGATTGTATCATAACGGGAATGGTTTGAAACACCTAAGGTTGTATGACCTGCGGAACTACCGACGCCTTTAGAGTCTATGCTGTACGTACAGTTCCTTACCCTCGAATTTTCACGGGAACTGGCTGTTTTCTTTTGGATTAGGAGTTTTCTTGCATTTTATCTGCATTTATTGATTTATTGTTACAAATTCTTCGGAGTTTCTACAGTTTATCTACGGAAGTAGAGCAATAAACACAATAATGTTGAAATTCCTTAAAAATTTTGAATAAATATGGGAAACCAGGGCGGAATACATCACTGTTAACACGGCTAATCCGTTGCCCATCAGATAATTTACTTATGGCAAAAATTTACCAGCATTCATAAAGAACACAAATTTAGTGGCCACATGGATCACTGGAGTACTAAGGATAGGCGTGTTGGCTATCTTAATTTACCCACCTTCAACGCCGGCATCTGTAAGTTTACTCTGGGTCTGGATTTATCATTGAGATTATCTAGGGTAAATGTGTTGATAGCCGTGCTGAGGATGGGTAAATTTGTGTGGCGTCGGCACGTTTACCCTGGGTAATCTCGACGATGCATTCGTGCCCTAGTTAATCTCAATGACGAGTACGGGTCCAGGGTAAATATTCCCATGAAGATTAGGTCATGGGTAAGTTTGGCGACCTGACGCCGTTTACCCTGGGTAAACTCCTTCGTACTGCTGACTCTGGAATGGACGGGTGAGTTGGAATTTACCTGAATTTTCTTTCGTGTGAGTTGCAATTTTAGCAGTTTTCATAGGATATGTTGGGTAAAATAATCTCCGATCCAGCACTATTTCCAAAATAATATGAAACATTCTGGAAATTCTTGTGGAAAATTTCTAGGCAGGTGATGACTTTTTTCTACGTTCTCTTCTTTTCTTTTTGAGGCTTCAGCCTAATACCCTGCCATATGACAATGGATTTTCATCAATTTATTCATCCACCTATTTACCCACTAATTTACCATACCGCAGAGGTGCGATGTTCAAATTCTTGTGGGAAATGGACCAGAAACAGACAAGAAACTGCGGAGGACAGCTGTATTCGCCAAAGATCTCCGGAAATTTTGCGAAAAGATTTCTCCGGAGACTGCTCCAATGGGTAAGTTGTTACCCATACTACCATGGATACCTGGCAAAAGCTTCTTGGCCAGAATTCCCAGCCAGACTGCTCGCTCATCTAAGCAGAGGTCGCCTGGGGCTCGGATCCCCGCCGGGACACTAATTGCGTGCGAAAACTGAGCTCATCAGTGTTGTCAGGGCCTAATTTTGTTCAAAGAGCACTTGCTGCTCGTCTACAGCTCTTTGGCTACCCCTCCACAACGTTTCTGCTCGGCTAATAGCGAAAATCCGTCACTTCATCAAGGAAAACTCGTACCTTGTCTCGCGAAATGTCTTTCGTTGAACCAACTCCAGCGGATAAAACACTAGAAAACCAACTATGTTAATAGCGAGAAAGAGGATCGCATGTGAGATGAGCTGAAAAGTGACAGTTGTCCAGGATTCATGGATTTTTCTCCTGTAGAAAGAGACTAACCATTGTTCCATCTGAATTATGAATCAGCTGTATTGAAAGACCCGTTGCTGACACGACTGCTGCTGCCAATGCCTGGAACGTGGGCCGCGATTCGGGAAGCGGAAGTATAGACGAGAAATGTTCCCCGCTTACCGTAGGAAGTAGAGGTAGAGGAAGGAGAGTGTAGCAGAGAAACAGTATCAATAGTGTTAAGGAAGAATGTACTATGTATGGTGCACATGCAAGAAGAACCTGAATAAAAAAGTAAGTAAGACTTCAACAAAAATGCTTAATAAAAATTAATAATGTGGAAAAAAGAAAAAATAAAATTATTCTGATATTTAGGCTGAAAATTTCCCAATTGTCAGCCTTTTGTTACCTAAATGGCGTCTCTTAGCTATGATTGGTCAGCGACCGAAGGCTGTGATTGGTGAGCGACCTTCCCGCCCCAAAATGTTGAGCTTGTGCCTTTATTGTTGCTTGCGCTCGTCTCTTGGTTATACTCGCCCGCTATCGCTCATTGTCGCTCGTACATAAAGTGAATATCGCCGTAAATTCAAGGATCTACACACGCAGTAAGCGTGGACTATTAGGATTTTCTCATATTGTCTCTCGTAACCCCTGAAATCGGGATTCAGAAATGACCACAAGTTCAAATTCGGGCGAAAACTGGTCCCCATGTTGAAACACACCCCTGACTCACTACGATGTCCATTTTTATTACTTTTTGTTGATACTTCTGCAAAGTTTGTCCATCTACATACTCCTTGAACAAAGAACTTCGAAAATTTTGAAAACATGGGCTCTTGGGGACCAGTTCTCGCACCTTGCCATCATTAGTCATTTACTGGTCAGAATTCGAGGAATTTCTAACTAGTTTGTCAATTTTAGCCAGTACAACGAATTCCATGAAGTTCTGATGGCATGTTTTAGCATGCGAGAACTGGTCCCCGGCATTGGATCAAGCCAGGAAAAGGGGCAATCCTTTCTGTGAGATCCGAAAAATCCAGATAAACACTACTTAGAGGATCATTCGTCCTCCTCGACACCATTACAACTCCAAAATTTGCTTTAAGAATTTTTTTACAATTCTGTGCCGTGGCTGGAGGACTCTCGTCGTCTGACTCTAGCCCACTTTTGCGGCGCAGTTGTTAAAATTTCTTTGATTCTGGAAAATTCGAGGAAAAAACTCACCACAGAGCAGACGATGACCACTGACGAGAGCACGTATGAGTGTCCTTTGTGAAAAATCGTCCATCCCAAGACAACAACCTGGAAATTTTCCACATTTCCCCACTTTCTTCAGTTTTTTGTGGATTTTTCGAAAGCGGGCTGGGCGACCGACTCGGCGACGACACAGAAAACATCGCGGCCTGATTAGGCATTCTGAACGGAGCCGGGCCGTCACGAAATGTCCAAACACTCACATCAATTATAACGAGGAACATCAAAAGAATCCATTCCTGGAGAAGAATGGTCAGCACCGTCTGGGCCGCACACAACGTGAACAAAAACAGCAAAGCGAACTGAAATGTGGACGAGTTTACTCGTTTCGGGGATTTCCTCCCAGCAAGTTATAGGCCCGCACCCCCCGGCGATGTCTTGGATGACTCGGCCAAACACGCAAAACTGCGTATTCCAGTGAATTATGGACGACTTTGTAAGCATAACTCGAACGGGAGCGGGTATACTACTTAGTAAAGTAGAGTAAAATCCAAGTACTACCTGCATTCTACCGGTATTTATATGTTCAAAGTAGATCGGATACAAGGAGTCCTGTCGACACGCTTCCAGAAGCAATGACTCATCGTCGGCCACCTCGTCCAGGGTGTCCAGCAATTCTGGACTGAAAACATCTGGATTCAGGTCCAGAAATGGGAGAAAATTTCTAATGACCAAGTGGTAAAGATTGGAAAATTACCATTTTTTATTTGAAAATTGCTGGGAAAGTAAAAAAAAATCATGTTTGGGGCTGGAAGGGCCCGCGGGGGATAGTGAGAAATTTTGCAGTTAGAGATTAGGGTGGAAAATCGGTAGAGGTTTACAAAGAAAAGTATGTATTCTTGTTACTCGTTACTTTTTAATTTTTAGACTTTTTTTGCTTTCATTGCTAATATGTTTTGATCTCTGATCATCCATTTTAGTCAATGTTTTTATTCATCCAGTTTCGATCCACCAGGTCCTTTATTGGCTGGACACGCCCCCTCGTTTTTCCTGCTTTTCCCATCAAAAAACTCTCCATGAAAGCTGCTAGTATGTATCTTTCTGCGTTTGGCAAAGTGCGGGGCATACATCCTAGTGGGCGTGGCCTGGTTTCCGGAAAAAATCCCCTGGGTATGGAGCGTTACATGTACCTAGAGTGGGCGAAGCGGTCAAGCTATGCGATTGGCTCATTCGTGCAACTAGCCAGTAGCAGAGCTAATCTGCACCGCCCATCTCAGGTATAAAGCTCCACACCAAAAGCCCCTAGGTAACTGATTTAGGTGATCTAGTGGCGAGTGGATACATAATTGGGAGGATGGGTATAATCTTGTACCCATGGTACGCTCTCAGTGGGTAGCACACCTGGGTATAGACGTGTCACGCATGGGCAGAAGTGTGATGTGTAGCAGGTAAACGGAAAATCAGCTACTTAACGCACCATTGAGATTACCCAGGGTAAATTTGTTGACGCTATGCCAACGATAGGTGAAATTGGGTGGTGTTGACGTGTTTACCCTGGGTAATATCAGTGAAGTTACTGATGGGTGCCAGCTAAACGAGAAATCAAGTCCTGGATGCATCATTGAGATTACCCAGGGCAAATTTGTTGACGCCTGTGCTAAATTTGGGTGGTGTTGAGACGCTTACCCTGAGTAATCTCAGTGATGCTTCCTGCCGCAGAAGCTCAAGCATTTTAGGAATTCTCAAAAGTTAGAGAAAAAGTCGTAGTTTCAGACGTTTATTCAGAACAAAACTACGTACAAGGCAACTGAAATGACGGAATTTTTTCGTCCTTAGATGTTTTTCAATCCCTCACAAACAAAAGCCTTCACGGATTTCTGAAAAAAAATGTCCAGAAATGCAGGAATTTTAGAATACCTCACAAAGGCAAGAATTTTCATGATTTTTCCAGAAGCCTGATAACGGGACTGGAAACTGTGTGTGAATTTTTACGTAATTTAACTTGTTAGTGTATTAATTAGGCTGAAATAAAGAAAAAATTGACTGAAAGGACAACTACAATCTATTGATTGCCCATGGGTCAGATTTATAGCTTTGATTCACATTTTTCCACGATTTCCTACCAACTGTCTGCAACTACGAACGTTTGTTCAAAGAAATTGCCTCTAATCTCTTGTGCGTGTGCTGATAATGTATATTTCTGCACATTTCCTGTACCATCCAACAAAACTACGTACAAAACAACGTAACTAACGCATCCTTTGCGTTTTGCAAAGTTTTCCAGCCATCCCAACACTTGAAACCTCTGGGGAACATCGATGCCGCTACTAACGAGGTTAATTTAAGCCTTAGTGGATTTAGAAAAAAGAAATTTATGCGAAACTCGAAGAAAATTCCAGCTAAGCCTCCCACCGGAGAATTCGCCTCTCATAGCCGTCCAGAAATGCAATCACACATTCGAAAGTGCTCGTAAATAGCTGCTTTACGCAGCACACAACCAATTACGCTCTACTACTCACTTGAACTTAGCACAACCATGGTGTTCTTTGAAAAGAATCGCTGGGAAACTCTACTTCCGCATCGGGACAAGCGCTATCCAGGAAGTTCTGAGTTTTTTGTTGGAATCGATGTTGGCAGGTGCTAGGAAAGTACAAGAGAAATTAGTGGAATGCTATATGACTGGAGTTAGGTGACTAGTGCAGCAGAGTTGGTAATTTTTCTGGAATGGGAGGAAACGTTTGGTTTTTATAGAATTCCTGGCAAATAAATCATGTTTTCAAACTAAAACAGGGCGTAAATCAAGGGAAAAATAGAAAAAAATACCAAAAGTTATATTATTGACTTATTTTCTTTCATTCATTTTGAAGTTTAGCTGCAATTTTCCCTAGAAATCATTGCATTTCATCGCATTCGCTGCTATAACTGCACGATTTTCAGTACTTCGCCCTAATTAAAATGAGCTAAATGGGCGATTCCCTGTTCGGCTAATAGCGATAATCCTCTGAGAAATGTTACACGTCCTTTTTCACAAAAAATGTGACAAATTCGTGCCTTCGCGATTGTGTACGGGCAGTTTCATAGTAAATCCAAAAGTACGTCTGCGTAAACAGAGCGCTTCGTATTTCTCCGATGGTTTCCAGGTAAATTCTAGATTTGTCCCTGAATCCTGGATAAATTCTGTTTGTTTTTCTACCACAAAATTCTTGTTTTCTCCAAGAATTCAAAAGCGAAATGGTGTGACGTCGCTAAATTTCTGGAACTTCTCTCTTCTGTCACAGAATCGCTGATCTCCAATTGGTTTAACACCTGTCGTTAAGTTTTTAGTCGGCTAGTAGCGGAGAAAATCGGTCCCCCCCCTCCGGAGATTTTCGAAAAGTATTTAGTTGGTCTACAGCGTGAATTCTCCAATATGTTGTAGAAAACCTAGTTTTCCAAGGTCTTGCGACGTCTGGCTCCCAAAATTTTCGAGAATACAAAGCCAATAGCTGGATAGGGTAATTTTTTCTGGAAGAAATTGAATGCCAGGAAAAGTTGAAGGATAAATCTTTTAATCTTTTCTCCAGAAAAAAAACCTATTCTTTCCTGATTTCCTTGAGAGAACTGACACCTTTTCCTCGACGGCTCTTGACTTCAAAGGAATTTATGCAGTATTTTTACTTATATGCATACCAAACGTGCGGATATTTTTGCTTCTCCAGAAAAGAAGGGGAAAATCACATGTTCCTGGATTTGATAGCCAATCTTTGATGCACAATAATCAGCATAGTGAGCTTAAGCAAAGTACCTCGTGATACCACGTACAAAACATCATGATTGACGATCAAGCAAAAGGTGAAGTTGCTCAGAAGTTCGTGGAAAAACTCGTGGATAACAAGCACATATCAACGCCGTAGGAAACGAATGAAATTATGGAAATTCTTGCTAGAATATGAGCCAGATGGCCGTTTGATTGTAATTGAATCATCTTTGTCCTGTCTCACTGTCATTTTCCTATCATTTATTCCAAAAGTCTCTGTGTTCATTACATCCAACGACACTCCAGAGGACAAATATTTCGAGTTTCTGAAGATTTCTATTATCAGCTCATCATTGCTATTATTATTTTTGTTATTTTATTATTTTTATTATTATTTTTTATTATTATTTTTATTATCATTTTTCTTATATTATTTTTATTTTATTATTGTTATTATTTCTTTCGGAAACCTATTGTCAGGGGAAATAATTTAATGAAAATTCAGAAGGGAATTCAGGTGGGAATGACTTCAGATTTCCAGGAATTTGTGAAATTCAGGATATGTATACTGTCGTAAAAAAAAGAAAAAAAAGAAATGAAGAAATGCTGCTGATGTGGATTTTTCGGCTCTGGATCTCTCTAGCACTAATTTTTTAAACTTTTTTCTTCAAGTCCTCATGTTCAAACTCCCCGCGAGACACTGTACAGGGCAGATACGCATTCAATGCCTTTACGATGCTCAGATGAAGTCGAATGCATGGCGCATCCCATGAATGGGATTGATTAACGAAGACCACGTTATTCTTCATCCTTTATGCTCAAAATGTCAAGGTGCTATAGAAAAAAAGGCATGAGAAAACAGTGGAGAGTCAATTCGTAGTTAACTCCGAGAAAACAAGGAGATGGCCAAAGTTTTTTTCTCGGAAGATCTAGTGGACCATCGGATATTGCACGCAAAGCAATGTAATAGCAGTAATCAAGAGTTATTTTAACTAACAAGGGCAAAAATCAAAGATCAAAAACGAAGAATACCCCTTATTTGGAGTTCATATGGTAGAAACATGTGAAAGAACCCATGGATAGTCTCGAGATTTCCTCGGACTTCAGGGGCTGCATCCTTCGTTGAGATTACCCGCGGTAAACGTATTGAAACCACAAAATCTACCCATCGGTAACACAAGGGTCACCACGTTTACCCGGGGTAGTCTCAATGATGCGTCTAGGTACAGGAGATAGCTCTCTTCCTAGGTGAAAACTTTGGGAGAAGAAGAAAGAATTCTAAAGCCTTGTATCAGGAACAGGAATTTTCTCTGGATTCTGGGTAAACTTTAAGGGGTAAACTGTATATACTGGTCTGTAGAGTCGTTACATCCTGTGAAATTTGACCTTTTCCCCCTTAAAATCACTAAAAAAACATGGGAATCCATTCAAGACTCACCTAAATTCGTCCTTATTCAACTTGCCCCGCAACGGCTCCAACGTGTCCGGTCGTCCCATTTCGAGACTCTGAAAACGCCAACGATTAAGTGGTCCTGGAACGAATTCCTGAACACCCGAGTATGAAAATACCAAGGATTTCCATATAAAATCCTTATGATTAGCTGGTTATTTGCAGTAGGCTGTGAATTTTATCTCATAGGGAAAAAACCCTGCTCACATACGGAACACATCTGTTCCTGGCAACTTTAGATCCATGGCAAACACCTGCTGGATCAATTATCCTCGACGAGATCGCTAAAAGTACAGAAACCCATTGGAAAAGCGCTCCACACGCAATAAAAGCATTAATAGCAGGCTCAGCGCGCGAGAAATTGGGGCGACAACTCGTCCACAATCACCCCCATAATGTCCTATGGGGGCACAAGGACAAGGCAAGATTACCAGTAAGTAGCTTACTTTATAGTTGTAATCTTTGTTGCCATTCAGTAGCCGAATAGATAGTGAATTTTCACGACGCATATGTGGGCGCGGCAGCTCAGCAGCGCACAGCCCGCGAAACTACGCACAAACATGGGCGGGCCTAACGGGTTCTCCCCCCCCCCCGCCTGCGAGCCGCGGAGCCAAGTCAACCGTACAAGGGCAGTCTGTCGCCAAATGAGCGTATTTCAAGTAGAAATACAAAAAACACGAGAATATTCTCTGGATAAAATAGGAATCCTGGATAAAATTTCTGAAGCACTGGCACTGAAACGAGGCCTATGACATAGAAATCCCCTGGAATTTTCAGGAAAAATTCATGGAATTTCACGGAATTTTCGTGGAAGACTTAATAAATAAGCAGGTAGACGCTTTGCAGCCTACTGTTAAGCAATTATGCACGCGACTAGCCGAACAAAAAGCCACTGTGGACAAGCTGGTTGCGTGCTATGGATAATTGCGTGTAGATTTTACAGTACTGTAGCCGAGAATAGCTGGAATTTTTCACTTGAGGAGGAGTTTCGTTTTTTGCTCCGCTACTAGCGATCGGCATCCATCTGACGGGCTACAGTAACCCGTCAGGTAAGCAAGGACGGCTTGGATAAGGCTTTAGTAAACAAATTTTAACCGAAAATCAATGGTTGATGGTGTTTTTGTTCGGCTAGTCGCGATCCGGCAGTAGAAAACAAGAAACTCTTGCATGGTAAGACCAGATTCATTTTTATCTTTTATTTTTCCAGTTTTTTTCTATTTTATTTAAGCCTTATTTTGGTAAATCTATATAAATTTAACTTTGATAGTATTATTTTACCAGTTTTAAAACCACAATCAAATTTTAAATCTATAAAAGCAATCTTTATAGGACTTATTTACGTACCTATTTATTGAAAATAAATTATACTAAACTATACTAAAGTCTATATAGATTGAAATTTTTAATTTCAAAAATTAACTGTTTAAACTTAACTTAAATCTATAGTAAATCTTAAACTAAAAAATACATTGATCTCTACCATAAAATTTTATACCACCAACTATAACTACTATACCTAAAATTCTTGAAATCACTAAAAAACATATGAAATAAAAAAAATATAATTTCAGTTAATAAACCGTGATTCTTGGTGATCGAGTCCTTAGGAATACAAATAGGAATCCGCAACAGTCACGTGCAACTTTTTGTTCGGCTATTAGCGTCATATCCAAGCCCGAATAAAAACGGAATAATTCAGTTGATTTAGCTTATAAGTATGTAGAAGTTTAAGAAATTGAACGTTTGAGAAGGAGGAAGCTCAGTACGCCATCTTCTCGCTCCTTTGGTGGTATTGCTCCCCTCGTTCGAATATTCGAAAATTCGACTCTTTCGGAGTTGAATGTCAATTAATTCATTTATTAGTAGATTACAATTTACGAGCAACAGGTTATATAATAAAAAAAGTCAAAATAAAAAATAAATAAAAAATGACGTGAACAGAAAAATTGAATTTATTTGACATTCAGTATTCGAATATTCGAACTCGAACGTATCTAATTTGCTATTCAGGTCTAACTATCATTTGCACTAGTGATTGCGAAATTCAAAGAGGCAAAGCAATAAAATTTCTATTGGACAAATTTTTAATCTTTATTCACTTATTTATTTATTTATTTATTTACTGTTTTATTATATCATATATTTTATTTTTATTGTTCTCTAGTCTATTTTTATTCATGGCAAACTAAAAAGCTATTTTTCTACCAGTTAAACTTGGAAGTTGTGGTGTCCTGAACTGTAAACAACAACAATGAATTAAACTGAAAAACAATAGCAGCATAACAATGAAGCAAATACAAATACAAATTATTAAATATTAAATCATCATTAAATATAAAAACAAATTATTTTATGACGTGGCATCACAAGACTATGCAATTTGCTGCTCGGCTAGTAGCGAACGCAGGAAGAAAATGGGAAATATTTTCTAACAACGGCTTCCAATAGCAACGCGAGTCACATGAAAACATGGAAACGAGGAACGTTGTCAAAAATGAATTATAACCCTTTGTGCTCTGAAGACATCACTACACGAAACCTGGAATTGGTTTTTTCTGTTCGGCTAGTAGCCATCGCCAAAAAATAGAGGAGAGGAAAAATGAAAACTAGGACAGGATTTTGCAAAAAAAAAATCAGATAGGAATCTGAAAAAAAACCCCATGAAGAAGCAACTTCGGCTAAGAAACATGGGCCTAAACCCTCTATGAGGCGGTGACGTAATTGTTCCTTGCGCGCTAGTAGCGAAACACGAAAAGTAAACAAATAAAAGACAAGAAATATGTCTGAGAAACGTGCATGTTCTCCGAGCTATTTTCTGCCAGTGTTGTGGAATTTTCTCGATTTCCGCTGGCGCATCATGTGCTTGAAAATGTTTTGAAAACACTAAACTCTGGAATGTGAGCCGGGAAAAATTGGAAAATCCAGAGTGGGAAATTGGAAAATCCAGAGTGCTGGCTGCATTTATTGGCTCTAACTCAGCAAATTCTAACAGCGCTAATAGCCGAACGTAATAAATGGAAGCTCTCGCATACGAGATTAACTGACAGCGGAGGTAGAAAAGTAATTTATTAGCTTGTTTACTTCATCTCAGATGTTATAAGGGCAATTTATACTATATGCGTGCGTCAATCGCACGTAACACGCACGCATCCACTTTGTGGAGGAGATTCCATGAAGATTCATCAACGCGGCATGAACATCCTGAAAAAAATTATCGCGCGGTTGCCGCGCGGTCGCAAACGCGTGCGGCTCCCCTGCGTCTGGGATGCATCACTGCTACGACGGGGTCTACGCTTCATCATAAGGACGCACGCGCGTCATTCGCACGCCATCTAGTATAAATTGCCTATTAATATGTCAGTGTTGTGTGGTGGAAAAGCGCTGGGATGGTGTGAAACGTGAAAATCCAGAAAATTATGCCAGACTTTCAACTTGCAAAAAAAAAATCTAAAAAGAGTGATAACGGGTTCCATTCCACATGAAATTTCCAAAGAGAAAAAAAAATTCCAGAAAAACTTCAACTCCCATGGTTTATTCGGTACCCATACTTCGATCCTTTTCTAATTATGTTCCTACTTTTCATAACTTTTGTTTTACTACTGAGTAGTAGCAGTAGCTGGGGGGACGGGTCCAGGGCGGGGGAAGGTAGCAAGGAGGGAGGGGACGGGAGAAGGAAAAAATGGATTGGATTTTTCTTGCCAAAAAGCTCAACGGATGGAATTCCAGAAATATCTCTAACAAAACAAAAAAAACAAGTTTTGAATTTGACTAATTATAATTGACCATATCTCCGAAAAAAATCCCCCCCCCCACCTCACACTCCGCCCCCCCCCCCACCCGACCATCTCCAACCACCGCTCCCATACCTCCCCTACTTTTTCATCGATTTACTCTTTAATTACTTGAATTCACCTTGACATATAACACCATCCAAGGATCATGGTATACAGCTCTTCTGCTGATGAATGGATTGACGTCACCCTTAGCACATCTAATTTTAAGCAGCCAATTGTTACTAATCGATAAAGCAATCGATAAATCAAAATAAAATATGGGACTACAGCCGCAGCAATTACGGGACCTTCAGGGGAATTTAGTATTTCACCCTCAAAATTGGGTTTAGGAATTGCAGCGGTGGGTATCAGAAGAATAAAATCGATAAAATGTTGGCGGGGGGGGGGGGGTTCTGGTATCCAGGGAGATCACCCAGTATATTCAATCACTGGAGAGGAAAGTCAGCGGATATCTATCCGTTCCTGCTAGTTTTTACCCAGCCACTTTATCCATCCAGAATCCAAAAGACGGCAACGTATCCGCTGAAACGCGTTTATCCATGTGGTTAAATTTATTGGATTCGGACCCAGGATGCAGATGGGGCAAGGTCCCACACTGAGGTAGGTAAGAGGTAAATGAGTTGCAGGAAAACCTAAATAAGTCTAACATTTTGATGAAAATTTTGATTTCATTCCGGTGGGACATCGTGAAAAATCTCGGATTCACATCCACGAAATCGGTACTGGATTTTTGTATGAAAAAATTCGCAAAAAATACGCCGTAAATCGTGTAAGCAACAATAATCATCGTAAGTAGTGATTACTATTTTTACTATTATTGCTATTGTTATTAAAAATTATGCATAGAGTAACTTTTTCCTTTGAATTTAACAAATATATTCAGAAAAAACAGTCAAGATGCTCAATTATGGACAACACCATAAATCCTGATACCACGAACCCCCTGTTCGAGAGAAGTTGCCATTTACTGGAAGGCTTTATTCCCGTGCGTTGACCTTAAGCCAAATCCAGAAAGTTTTACCATACATGGTAAACAAACCGCGGCTTTAGTGGCTAATGAACTTCAGCCAAATCCAGAAAGTTTTACCATACATAGTGAACAAATCACAGCTTTAGTGGCTAATGACCTTTAGCCAAATCCAGAAAGTTTTACCATACATGGTAAACAAATATCCTCTTTAATGGCTTATCTTCCTGTGTTTCTGAGAGTCTTCTGGTGATCCAGCGTTGGACTAAGTGGAATAATTCATCCAGAACTCATGATATCCATATTTCCTAGGATCTCTTGTCGAACTCCATTTAAAAGCGCATCTCAAGACATCTGCCAGCTTAATAATTAATGATTTCCCGTTCCCATGAAGTGCTTGAAAAGTGCAATTGAGAAGGAGCGCCACGTGAGCTGAAGCGCATCCGAAGAGGAAAAAAATCCGGATTAGGCAAAAAACGGCTTGAAATTGAAAACATCCTGGCGAGCAGCTCGGCAAGAAGTCACGGAGCCGCAGCGAAGAGTGGTTTGTTAGCGGTCGCTCGGCGAAGGCGCTTAGTTAGGGCTCTATAGAAGTTCGACTCGGCCGGCGGAAGGCGCGAACGACCACGACGACGACGACGGCGAGAATTTTGACGAAAAACAAGCACTGCCGCCCCGACCACGAACACTGGCCACGAATTGGATTTACATTGTGTGAAACAAACAGGAAGTGGTGTTCTGGATGATTTTCTGGGAAAAATGGGCAGATATTAACTTCCTGGAGAAATTTATGGACGTTCCGGGGAAGTAATAGTAAAGGTAGCAAGATAAGATTTTTGCCAGAAAAAAAACCCCAGATTACAAATAACTGGAAAGCCTCGATCTCTTACAGAAACGTTTGTAAATCCCACTTTTTTTAAATTCTGATCCTTTACAGTTCTTAGGAACCGTGGTCTCGAGGAGCCAGCGAGTTGATCTAGTTCACCAGAGTACCATATAGTTGCAATGGCCAGGAAAGAGACCCATATTTAAGGAAAAATCCACGAAAATTGCGATTCTGATGGAAAAACTGATTATGATTTCCAGTATACAAAAGTTTTTGAATTGTTCATCTCAAAATCCAATATTTCTCAAAAGAAAGGGCTCCTATCCTCATTTTTTTCTGATATCTCGTGGTCTTTGTCCAGCTGGATCTATGGCATTCCCTTTGTTTTCCATGCATACGTATGTATGTAGCATTATTGAGCTTGCTCATTAAATTGCATACCTTACGAGTTTTAGGAGCCCTATTTTCCTAATCCTCTTTTCCTTTTCTCTCTTCCCGAAGTTTTTCTCGAGAAAATTCCAAGAGTTTGATGCAAAATTCTCATTTTCCCTATTAAAAAAGGTTTTAAACTTTAAAAGGTTAGCCCTTAGTTTCAAATTTGTTGTTAGTAATTTTTTTGCATCGTTTTGTTGTTAATATTGTATTTAGTAAATTTTTTTCTTTCTTTTTTTTCGTGAATAAGAAAATCGGCAAGAGGAGTTAAAAAAAAGTGAAAAGTTAAAAAAAAGAAATTGCGAGGAAAATCGGGAAAATACGGTGAAAATACAAAGTTATGTAAAGGCGCCTAGCTACATAGAATTGAACTTGTTATTTTTTCCAGTCCCAAAAATTTTCTAGAGAAAAAAAAAGATTTAAAAGAATTGTCGAGAGCTATTATGTTTGTTTATTTGTTTACAGATTATTGAAGTATCATCTCAGAATTATAGCCAAGTAGAGTTTATCTGGAATATTCCGAAGGCACGGATTAATATCGATAGCAACAAAGTCGCGCGAGTGCGACGCCAACCACGCCCACTTTGGGGAAATCGTCAAATAGATGCGTTTCATTGCAGAAAAAATCTACAATACAGCTGTGACTCGGGTGTCAGATCCAGAACATTTTCCTTTAATAATGTTCGAGATCCACTGTTTTATTCAAGAACTTTTCCTTCGGAAAAAAATATTTGGTAAAACACGCAAGATTCCAGGGTATCCCTTTGAATTTTTTGAAAGAAAGAAAATTAATTTTGCTTGTCGGAATGAAATAAAATATCTGGAACGTATTGTGAATTCCCAAAAAAATGAACTAGGAAAAAAGACAACAAAAACAAGGATAGGACAGGGCAAAACACAGAAAAGAGCCGGAAAAGACGATGAAGGAAGGAAAAATTTGTGGCTAGGTGCGTGCTCACCGCCCACCCTCCCTCAATCCATTGAGTGTCAGTGAAGAGGAAGGAATAGCTTTTTAGCTGCTTAGCTGGCCATAAATCCAAATGCCTCGCTTCCGGTTCCCGGATATCTCCTCCTTATTGAGGATTTTTTGAAAAATGAGAAGGCTGATTAGGAAATGAATCACTTTTTTGTGGAGGAAGATTGTATGGAAAATATCTGGGTAGGAAATTAATTGAGATATTTTGGGATATTTCAATGTCGTTTACTATTATCTGCCCTTTGTCGCGTGTCCATCTTAATTAAGCTAGTGGTCTCGGGTGGCCTTTGGAGACGTTTATGACCAGTTTATATCCAGAAGCAAATTTGGCTGTGCAAAAATACAAGAGCTGAAGAGCTGCAGCTACTATTAATAAGGAAAAGAATTTAATCAATAAAAACTAGCATTAATTCTGCTGCGTTGTTCTGTAATTGCACACTAAATTCAATTCAAGTGAATGTTGCCCGATGAGCAGCACACAAGATGAAATAAGACTCATTAATTTGACTTCTATGGCTCTCCAAGGCCCAAAATAGACCCTATATGGCCGGCGGGTTTCATGTCGCATTGGGATAGAAATTCGGGTGCTATAAATACTGCGTTAACTAATCGTATTCTTTAATTTTTTTTATTCCTAGTTTTTTTAGTGGGGCTATTTTTTATGGTTATTATTTTTTAAGGTTTGAAATAATATATAGGTCTATAATTTTATTGTTGTTGTTAACAACTTTCACAAAAAGGGCTCAATTTCCTTTTAGAAGGTGATTACCAAAAGCTATAAGTACCCGCTCTCGGCCTTAGATATGCACGCTGCGACGCAATCCTATCGCAGCGACTCTCATGAGCGCGATTTTGGTGCTAGTGCAAGTCCACGAGCTACTAATCGCAGCGATTTTATTGCTAGTGCCTAGTAAAAGTCCATGAGCGAGTAATCGTCGCGATTCTAGTGCTGGAGCTCACTCCAAGCCCCCAAACGATAATCGCCGCGATTTTAGTGCTAAAGCTCACTGCAAGTCAAAGAGCGACTAATGGCTGCAATTTTAATGATAGTGAAGTCTACAAGAAATTGAAGTCTACAGGAGGCCAATCGCTGCGATTTCAGTGCTCGACTTCAATCCAATCTCATGAATAAGTAATCGTCGCGATTCTGATGCTAAAGCTCATTACACTAGCTATCAATCGCCGCGATTTCAGTGTTGGAGCTCAATCAAAGTCCACCAGCGAGTAATCGCCGCGATTTCTGTGCTAATGCCTGGTCCAAGTTCACGTACGTGTAATCGCCGCGATTTAAGTGCTAGAGCATAGTCCAAATTCTTCCAGGTCAGAAGCATTCTCTCTGGAAAAATTTGGAATATTTGAACAGTTTTTCTTTGGCAGAGTTCCAAATGAAATTCCTAAGCTTCCTTCAATATTATTTTCAATAATTTTGCACTCCTCAAGCGAAAGCTGCATTGTTTTTCATGAAATGTGAATTTTACTAACTTACTGGAGCATTTTTGTACAATGAAAGTACCACAAAAAGTTGGTTTTTTTGTGAGAAATATGTAGTAGGCTTGACCGAACACAATCGACTAACAACATAAAATTACTCATTTATTTATTTATTTATTTATTTATTTATTTATTTATTTATTTATTTATTTATTTATCTACCTATTCAAATATGCACCATATGCTAGAGAACTCGTGAGTTTTCGCAACAATATTACTTATGGATCATAAGAAACTCATCAGAAAAGGAAGCAAAGTATCATTTTCCAGAAAAAAACCCACGATTTTGCGGGAATTTTATGAATTATGGGAAAAACCCCTCGACTCTTCATGGAGCATCAACATGCGGATAGAACACCGTACAATAGCAGCTTTTCGAGGGAAAAAAGTGGACAAAAGAATGTAGTGGGTAAGGAAATGATCGATATATCGATTAGCACAGAACGTACGGATCAGTCACGTCAATGGTTTCGAGCGATATTCTGGACTATTCTTATCATTGTTGTCGAAAATTTGGCTTTTAAATGATGTTGAATCGAAGAAAGTGACGAATGTCTGTAATAGCTCTGCACTACATGCGAAAAAAAGGGGTAGTGCTGGGTTATTGTTCGGCTAATAGCGAACATGAGCTACAAATTCACAGTACGTAACGTCAAAGCAGTTTTTTTTTCTCTTCTCGTTTTTCTCAAATTGAAAGATTACATAATAATGATCTCGGAAACCCACTTGAAAACTCCGAATATCATGTGATCAAAGTTCAAAGACCAAGCGTCCAAACTCTTAAAGACCATTGATAAAGGCTTGTGGCACGGAAATCAGGCCCTTCCCTCAGTATTGTTGTGTGACATGATAAATGCCTTAGAGTGCATAATTTAACGAATATTTAGGGGCGTAGTAGGTTGGTAAAATGTCGCTACTAGCCGAGCAAGAAGAAAGCGTGGTGAAAGTAAATGTTCGGCTAGTAGCGAGCGTTCATCGATAGCAAACCTATGGCGTGTCTCTGAATGCTCATATTTGCTTACTTCAGTAGGAATTGGAGTAGTTTTGTAAATGTAGAATGGAAAAAAATCAAAAATAAAAAATAAATTTATTACAAATATTCGTAAGTATAGATGTGGAACGTCACTTTGTTAAGAAGAATATTTTGAAGGGGAAGACTGTTCGACACCTAGGCTCAAACAAAGTTATGTTCGGCTAGTAGCGTGGCACCTCTGGATGCACCACTAACTTTTTTCGTTTTTAAAGTAGATTTTTGTCCATTTTCATAAGAAATCGCGTCTAACTACTTACTTTTCTTTTCGGCACAGATATGCAAGAAATAAGAAAGCCACATTTTTGGCCAAATTTGGCCGAAAGAACGCTACTAGCCGAACAATTACGCCAAAATTAGTCACAAAAAGCTGGCAAAACCACAGTAAATGAATAACTGGTAAACTCACTCTGGCACGTGACCGTACCGAACCATTTCGATCGTACATTTAACCGGAAATAGACGAGAATACGCTGGATACGGTAGCAACGAGTCGGATCCGTAAACAGAACCGCAACGGACGTGGGGTGACGCGACGCGACGACGAACTGGCGGATTGGTCGGGGCGTGAGGGTGAGCAAGGACGGACGGACGGAGGGCGTTGATTAGCAGCGGCGGCAGTGGCGGCGACGTCGGCGGGAAATAGCGAAGAAGTCGTGGAGAAGCGACGTCGTCGTCGCGCGGCTGGTCGGCTTCTGATGATAGCGAATCGATCGCCACGCCACTGTTATCAGAACGACGACGCTGAGCGCTATTCACAATGGGCGGCTTGCTGGCGCTAAAAATAGCACCTGGGCCAGCCAGTCACCCAGTCAGCGTCTTTAGAGGACGTGAAGAACTCGAAACACACACTGTGCACAGTTATGACGAGGACGACGGAGTGCACATCACTGTGGTGATGACGATGGGGTGACGATGTGCGTGCAGGAATGTTCGGGAAGAAATTTGCCTGCATGGGTGGTTTGATGACCAAGGTGGGAATAGAATATGGGAAGAAAAGTGACCTCCAGATACCTCATAAAAAACAACTTTCGTTGGATCTTGAAGTGTAAAATATTTAATAATCCCTGATGATTCACTGCCGAGGGTTTCCACGAAAACTCCGGCTAATTTCCGCAAAAAAGCGTGCATCTCCAAATTTTCCGGCTATTCAAACCTGGGTAAATTTCAGGTAAACTTGACGTTTCCCGCTCATGGGCAACTCTCAGGTAAATTTGATGTTTTCCGCTAAGTTTTCGTGTTAGATCAAGCACTTTACCAAATCCCAAAGGTTTCGGGGTAAATTTTAACCAAATTTTGCGTAAATTGTGCTCTTTTAGAGCGAACTTTTCCTTGAATCCGAATAAATCACCAGACGATCGCCGCTGTTTCTGCAGGATTTCCAAGTAAACCAATTCTAATGATTTTCCTGTTGGACTTCCTGCAATTTTCCTAAAATTTAGCCTGAAACCACCGTTATAGAATCACAAGAGAAAATTACCCATATGCTTAAAAAAAAATTCAACACATCCCCAGGAAAATCAAAAGATTTGAAGTTTTCCGATTCTTGTTGCTTTTTCTTCTTGAGTTCGCCTAGAGTTTGAGTACTCCGATCTGGTTTCTCGACACTTTGAAGGATCTTTCATGCATTTTTAATTCTAGAACATATCAATAAAGGTCAAATAATTTTGAAAACGATTTACAATAAAGTCAAACTAACGGTAAATGGAAATGTGGCAGTAAGCTGGGATGATATCCTCGAAGGAAATACGCATCAAAACATATAAAAGTAAGGTTTTACTCGCCAAAGTCCAGAAAAAATTGTGAGCTGTGAACCCGATTTATGCTTTTCTCTGGAGGAAATTTTCGTGAAAGGATCGTTGAGCATTGAATTAGAGGACTTTCAATGGAAGGTCGTTGATCGCTATAAGACGGCGCCAAAATAATTATTTATAGAGAAAGTGCAAATTTGTGCCCAGACGGTTTGTCTAGACGCAAGAAAATCGGAATTAGTGAAATCCCACAAAGGTAGAAAAAAGATCTATGGGGATGTGTTAGGCCGTAGTGGAAGAAAAACCAAGTTTTTTTTTTGCTGAGATTAATCTTTTCTGAAGTTCTTTCATTTTACATCGAGCCAATAGCCTATAAATGAGTATGAGAGATACTAGGAAAAAGCACTTTTGAAAATTTTTAACAAGAACTAATAGGAATTATATCATTTAAACTGAGTTTAAGAGTAATGTTGCAAAAATTTCAAACGTTTCCTATGAAAAACTGCGGAGCATTCCTTTTTCTCAGGAAAATTCCAGGGAACCTTTGCAGGAGAACTGGTAATGAGCTCATTCCGTCACATATTCTGTCTCATGTTAGATCGAATACTCGGAAAATTTTCTGGAAAAAAATTACTAGAAGTCTTCCCATAGGAGTTACAAAATAGGTTTAGGAGTAGGAACGTCAAGGTTAAAAAATACTGGTGAAAAAGGAGCTCTCAAAAAAGGTATAGGTAAAGGTTTTCAATAAGGAAAATCTGGAAAATTATCCAGGAAAACGGGTTTTTTGGAAAAAAAATATATAGAAACAGCCGAGCAGAACTTGAGAGATGGATTTAGTTCCAAAAATTTCTCCGGAAAATCCTAGAATTTTCCCGTGAAATTTGGTTGCTGGGCACATTTTCCTTCATTTTTCGGTTGGGAAAGACATCCTAGCGATTTCTCGGAGAAGAAAGCAAGGAGTTTCCGAGAAATTCGCGCGTTTTTGTTCCTAAACGCGCGCGACTCAAATTTCATCTGGTTTTCTTAGCGCTCTCCCTCAACGTCTATTTGTTCGCAAATGCTCATCATCAAGAAAGAGCCGGCAAATCACTGCTGATTCCTTGGAAAAGGGCGAAACAAGCGGCTGTACGTGCTTCCGAAAAAGAAGGGAATACGTGCGACTTTAAAGGTCCCGTTCCATGGGTCCGAACGAATTCAAATATAAGCCAGAGTTCGGACTCCAGAGAACGAATTTCCTGGAAGGGCTATGCTGGGAACATGAAAAATCATCTTTAGCTCTCTATTCTTATTCCTCCTATATTGCTATGATTTTATCCTAGCTGTAATTCCTGGTAAATTGCGCATTTCATGTTAATAAATCACACAATATTTTAGATTCCATTTATGTACATAGTGGTTGGATAGCATGAGCGTTAGAGCAGAAGAGAAAAGAAAAGAAGAAATGAATGAAAGACTTACATAGGTACACAGTGAGGAACTCTAGTCAAATGTGCGGACGAGAATGAGCCTTTGATGGCAAAGAATGTGGAAGTAGAAAATTAGTGGACACGCAAAAAAAAAACAAGGACGAGTGATGGATGTGTAGATAATGAAAGAGGAATTAAAGGTAGCGAAATGTGTAAAGTAAAAGAATAAAAAGTATGGGCAGAAAATACTGCAAATGTTAATGTTGCTTCTGAGGGTTTCCATGATACTCTACAGGTTCTGAAGGGCTTGCATACTTTTATTTGAAAAAAAAATTTACAATAGTAGGAAAGTAGTGAAAAAAACTCCTAGTACAAGTTGTCAGCACATTTTTACCTCAAAAAAAGCTTGCGGACAACCTTTTAGCTAGCAGTTCGATGTCGATAAGTGTGACGTCATCATCCGCTTCAAAAACAGGTCGTTAGCAACCTTACTCCTAACAACTTGTCGGCAAGAAATAACCAAAACAAGTTGCTGACCACTTACTCACAAAGACACCCTGCCAACAAGCTAATTGTTGAAAACGTTGTCGGCAATTGGAAGCGAATGCGAGTTTTCGATTGGCCTCAACGGCCCATAGGTTGTCAGCAAGAAGACACTGAAGCAAATTGCTGGCAAATTCGTACGGCTGACAAGTTACCAGCAAGGAAAAGCCGAAAGGAAGTTGTCAACAAGCTTTGGGATCAGCAACTTGCCGGCGAGAAAGTGTGAAAACAAGTTGCCGACGAGTTTTGAGGCGAGCAAGTCTCAGATGCGATCAGAAACTTGCTTGCAAAATACTCGTCAACGAGTTGAAAAATTGCGAAAAGATATAAGAGCAAGTATATTCGGCGAAGATTTGCCAAGTACTGCCAGCATATTTGAGAATGAACTGGGTTCCTTTTTTCATAATTTTTCCAAAGTTTGCTAAAATGGTAGTCTGTACTCCACAAGAGATACAGTTTGATAGCCCTTCACTAGATATATCTGTTTGAATTCGTAAATTCATATCGTTTTCATCAATTTTTTAAATTTTTTTCTACAATGATGTTCCTGTTATAATTTCTATCTCTAGCTTTAAAAAAAAGATTAGAATGTCAGCAGTATGAATGAGAAAAGAAAAAGAGGAAACTTTTCTAATAAGTAGGAATGAAAATATGAATCACGTGGAGAATGGGTCAGTAACGAAGTAACGGGGTGCCTCATCACCACCTACGCGGTCGACAGTTCAATCTTTCATGTGCACCAATAAAGATACTCATCTTTACGGAGACGGTAAATCTTTACCAGAAGCATCATTGACGTTTATTAGCTGGAAAAACACACTGAGCAGTGGTCATCTGCTTGGCAGAGACTGCGTAATGATAGGAGAAACAGACGCAGGACGCGAAAGTTGGTTAGTTAGCCTGTTTTGCTTGGTTCTGCGTTCATGAATCCTAATCATGTACTGTTACCGCTTGCTATTTTTTTTACAGATGAAAACATATTTACATGCACATGGGAAAAAATCAGGCAAAAAATACTGAACATAATCTTGCTTTAGGTCGGAATGGTTAGGTAGACAAACTACGAATCCACACTGTCTTTGGGCCTCCCAGTAAACCTGTTATTGAACGTCTTTCCTCAGGTATTTGATATTATCTAAAACAGAAAATCATTGCGCATCCAGTAATATATAAATTGATTAGTGTCTTCCAGTTTTTTATTTCAAAAGAAAGACTGGAAGAGGAGCGAGTGAAATCATCCAATTTTCTTCTGCACGTCATACAATATCGAACAAGGAGACAAGGAAGCAATTGCACTTTACTCAGTGTAATCGAAATGGGTGAATAAATGAATGGGTGAATCGGATGAATGAATGAATGAATGAATGAATGAATGAATGAATCGGATGAATGAATGAATGAGTGAATGAATGGATGAATGAATGGATGAATGATTGTATGGAATGGAATGAATGAATGAATGATTGAATGAATGACTGAATAAATAAATAAATAAATGAGTGAATGAATGAATGAATGAAAGAGAGAATGAATGAATGAATGAATGAATGAATGAATGAATGAACGTGAAAAATTTTCGACCCCTGAGAAAGATGGTCTGGAAAGTTCGGGAAGATTTTAGACAAAATGTTCTCTGTTGCCACAAAAACAACGATTTTCTGCTCAGCCGTTAGCAATCCGCTGATTTAGATTTTTATAAAACTGGAGCTGGAAATGACTAGCGCTGAGAATGACTCATCTGGAGAAATGCTCGTCGTGGCCAAGCCAACACCACCAGCAATTACACAACGCTTATGGCATGCAAAAGATAAACAAACACAAAATGAAGATGAAAACACCTCACCATTTGTTGAGACTATTCTAAAGCTGTCTGGCTCAAGGATTTGTATAGGCGCTGATTGCTGTATTTACATAAGAAAACAGTGTTTATAACTGTCTTCGAATGTTTCTTAGAGGTGATGAAGGTGTGTATTAGGTGTTTACAGGATCACTACAGATATACGTATGTCTCTCTTTGCTGTTCCAAACAGCATATAAACGCTAGCCAGAACGATGCCCAGAGTCTATGGATCGATCCGTGCGTTCCAATTACCCTCACTAGCGCTAACAATGTTGATCAATCCATCCCAGTAATTGTACCTTTTTTTGGGATATTGCACTTTTAGGAGCTCCTGAAATCCTCTTCCTCGCCCTCCCCCCCCCCTCCTACGGTTCGGCAAGAAAGCGATGAAAATCATCATGGTTATTAAGGAAATTTCCATAGAAATTGATATGATAATTCATTCCCATAAAAAGGATACGCTTCCGGGGTCCTTGGGTCTAGGATATCGTGATGGTTCGAGGGATGGTTCCCTTGGATGCATGGGTAACCTGTGTGTGGAAATAATAGCGCAGCAGGATTGAGTACGGCCCGGGGTAAACCCTCGGAATTTGATCAAAACTGACGTGAAAATGTCCTAAGAGGACAAAAGGGGGTTGGGTCCACGCGAAACGCTTCGTAATTGTATGTACCATTTCTAACTTGGTTTTAGTATAACGTAAGGGTAAAGTCCTCAAATAATGCCACCACTGGTGGTCAGACAATGGTCGGGCGAGCTCGCTTCATCATTGAAACCTACCATGATCTATTTGATAATTTATTTATTTGGTTGACCAGAAAACAGAGTTTGTGGAAAGAACTGGGTAAAAATCAAGGTAACTCCACAGGCTCATTGTTGGTTATTTAAAAAAGGTTTGGTTTAACGTAATTTCATAACTTTGCAATTTAATTTCGCTCCAATTACTTTATAATTCACTTGACAAATTGGTACTAATTTTAAAAAATCTATCCCATTTTCCAACTTGAGCTCCTAAATTTTAAATTTTAAATATTAAATTAAATTATTGAATAAATATTCCTAGAGATGTAAAAATGCACAATTACATAAATAAATAAATGAATAAATAGACGAAGAAGACGATAAATAGATAATAAATAGACGAGTTAATAAATATACTAAATGAGATTCGAAATAGTATGGCTCATATCGTAAATAAGGCCCCAAGTAAGTCTCAGGAAATAAGTAAAAAAATGAGTAGCAAATATTCTAATGAAGCCTGTTTGGTCACGCCCCCATGCTCCACTACATTTTCGACACTTATCACTGTCTGTTACCCTGACAGAGCCGACGCAATTAGGAGTCAGAGAAAATCGAAATCTCAGAGAGGAACACAGGTAGTGTTGTTCTGCTACTGGGTAATCCAGTATCTATCTATCTGGGAGAAATTGATCCTGGTCAGTAAGTCAGAGAGTAAAATTGTAAAAAGTAAAAAAAAAGAACAAGAAGAAAGGAAAACGGAATGGTTATGGAGTGGAAGGCGTAAATTGAAGCCTAAAAAATTAGGTCATTCCTGATTTTGATGTCGTGACATTGGAATGGTGCCAGGGTAAATTTTCCCACCTAAGGGAATTCTTTAAATGGTGCAGAGTGGTTACCAGCTGAGAATTCCAGAGAAATAGTCTTATGGTCCACTCTTATCCACAGTTCTTGTTCTACTATATGTGGTTATTGTTATAAATTACAAATTTAAAAAAAATTGTGTAAATTTATTCAATTCTTTCCAGAAACTCACGTATTTCTGTATTCTTTTCATCCAATTTTGTCGGAGTTGGAATGGAAACCTGGCAGCTTCACAATACTCGCTGAGCTCGAAAGTAATAAAGTTATTTTTGATGGAAAACAGTTGGAAAAACGTTGAACAGGTGAGGTTTGAATTTGCAGCAGATGAAGGGATGTGTACAGGTATCTATGTAGGACTAGTTTATAGCGGTCGACGAGAAATAAACGCATAGCGGTTGTCGATATTATCCGAAAAAGCATGTCCTCTATGCTTATGGTCCTGATTATCCTTTAATCAATTAGGGAACGATCAATAACTTCCGGTCAGACAATTTAAATAATAAATAAATAAATAAATAAATAAATTTAGAGAGCTATTTATAATATCTACATAAACCCCTCTGCTTTAATAGTTACCTTTTTGGTAAACCGCTTAGAAAGGTCCAGCTAACTTTTTCTTTTTATGTAGTTTGGTTCCATGCAATTAGTCTTTTCTGTTTGTACTGAGTTGGCGTGCCCTCGAAGCGCATTTGAATAAATAAATAAATAAATAAATAAATTTCACAGGCGCTGAGGGCGGAAATTCCTTGTTTCAGGAAACCTTCCCCGTGTTGGAATCTCTTACACGATCGGGAGGTAGGAATAGTACTATGTAACTGATTTCCGAGAATAGAACTGAATTTCATCAGGATTTCTTAGCCTTGATGGAGAAAATCGGGGATTTTCCAGAGATTTCGTGCTTCGGAAAAATTTATCCTCGAGAAATGACAATCGTACTGGAAGATCGAGGTGACTGTTTTTGTTCAGGGTTGTCAAAGAACAAAAATTTATGTGCATCTATACTTCGCAGTGGGAAACATAGGTGGAAAACATAGGTGCAATTAAAAATCCTTCTCAAGGGAATGTCTAAATACCCTTTTCTAAGAAATTTCTTTTGAGCCCACAACAACAAATGCGCTAACCATTTTTCTGGAATATGCATCCAGAAAGTTTCTCGAGGATAAGATGTAGCACACCACCTACACAAGAGTATAGTATATTACTTTATTTGGACCTAATTCCCAATTTTGTTAATCTCTTCGGTGATTCCCTATTAGATTCGAGAGATATTCCGCAGATTTCCTGAAGATTCCGGCAGAACTTCCAGAACAGGAAAGGACATTGAAAGAAGTTCCATTTCGTTAGATGAGTGAAATTTTTTTTGAAGGTTTTTCTTCTAAGTATTAAATCGATGGACTTCTATACTTGTTACTTCACTTCGACTACTTAACAACAGGAGATATTCCATATAAACTTCCGGAAATCTCCTTATGAATCGTACGTTACGCCAAATTCTGTGTACATTTCTGCTGGAGTGAGCAAGTCGTGGATTTCCAGGGTTCCAGGGTAAGTTGCCCACTTTTCCGGCTATTTTTTGTGCAACCTTCTCTGCAATCTTTACGGAAACTTTCGGTGCACACCCAGCTCAGTATGTACTGACTTCCCATAACCTGAACACAGAACGTTTGGATTTTTTTCGAAAGTGCTGGATTCATAATCCATAACTGTCGTTTTATAATCAAATTTATTTGAATTTTGGTTCAGTAGGTATTTCTAAACGAAATGGTGCTACGGGCGAGCGCAAGATATTTCTCAGGGCTCGGATGTATTAGTGAAATTTAACCCAAGACTTCAAATCCATCAACGTGGTTACCCATATGTGACGCTGTCTATACCCAGCTATAATCATACCCGTAGGTACTCCTACTCATGGGTATGGTTATTATCTGCTATTATTTTCATTGTTCCACCTTCTTTTATTCACTTGTTACGCAGTGTATATTATTAATTTATATATTTCTATATTTTATCGACATTATATTTATCCATTTATTTCAAATACTATCGAAATTCCTACTAATAGCTATACTGGTAACCGATGTTGGTCTAAAAAGCCTATTACAACTTGAAACTGTGCCAGATAGGAGCAACAAATCTCCACGAGGTATGATCCGAGTAATTGTCCATGTATGGAGGATAACCTAACCAGTGCACTGCTCCAGATCCCTTGAAATCAGGAATAGGGGGGTTCAAAAATTCTGCATTTGCGTCTTCTGCCTGGATGCCAGCCAAGACGGGCTGGCTATTTTTGTTCGTCGGTCCCTTATCAGCAGAACACGTGGCACTACTGCATCATCTGATGTTTCATCCAGAAACTGATATGATGCGACCAGGAACAACAGACTAACTCTGCAAAAGTGCTCTACTAGTAGTCAGAACCATATAAGGAAGAGGGGAGGGGGAGACTTGTTGAGCTTCTTCTTTGTAGTGTAAACGGAAAATCGTGAGAGACGCCTCATACTCCTCGACGAGGAGGAGAAGTGGGGCGGGGGGGGGGGGGTATGTTAATCACGATTATTTAATGGTATTAACATAGAAAATGAATGCTATACTCGTTTTCTATGTATTTAAAAACGTTACTGCAAGCAAGAAAAAACTAACATATGGTACAAAAATATTTCAGTAAAAAATGTCCTGGAATCTTCGAGTGTCTGAAAAGTAATAGTACCCTCATTTGTTCCTAAGCTTCTACCGTTATTTGTGGCCCTCCTTGATGAAATGGACGGCAAAATCAGTGGAAAATCCAGAAAGAATGGCAGGCCAAAATCCAACGCATGTAGTTGGAAGAATGCCCTGCAGGTATGATTGCCGCTCGTCACCAGGACGTCCCAATTCTACGAGAAATTCATCATAAAATGCGTTGAGAAATTTCCTGGGATAAGAACTCGTCGACAGATCCTGCTTCTTCTGGGATTTGATTCGATTCGGATTTCGATTCTTCCAATTTATCCAAGAAACCCGGATTCAGCTTTAATCTGTGCAATCTCTTGGTGTATTACAGGATCATTTCTAGCCTAGAATTTTAGAGTTACCCAGAGTTAAACCCACGGAATGCCTCCATTCATCCAAATGTGGACATTCCTGCTTGTTATGGGTCCCCAAGGTATGGACATGTGATTTCCTAGTTTTGTCAGGCTTTCCCAAAAATAAAACGCTTTGTTCTAGAAAATTCGTTTTAGCCAAGGCATAGTGAAAATTGACCCTTCGCAGTTTGTTGACTCCGATGATCCTGGCTTTCTTCAACTATAAATTTTTCGTATATATTGATAAAATCTGCCGGAAATGCTGATTGCAATGGTTATTTGTTCGCAGAAGTGTCTCAAAGCTGAGTTACGCAACTTGTAATGCGCCCCCCCCCCCCCCTCAAAAACGGCCCTTATTTCTGGGACGGCCTAATAGTCGCGTTTGAGGGTATTTACACCCCAAAACACGGTTTAAAGGTATATAATTACATCTCAATTCAGAAACAAGAAAGTAGGAGATGGCCAGGATGCTGTTGTTCTCTTAGCTCCTTCAAAAATTACTTTAAAAAAGGGTAAATTGCAAATTTGAAGTTCAAATATGCACATACTTCGGAGCTCAGCTGCATCATCGATATTACCCAGGGTAAATGTACTAACGTACCCAAACTCAGCCTTTACCTAGCATTCGTCAAATTTACCCATATGTTTTCTATACCCGGCTGCTACCCATGGGTAATCATTCTCATCTCATGGGTATAGGATTGCCCATCCTGCCAATAATGCATCCAGATCCGCCACAAAGTGACCTTACTTTTTTCCTAGGAAGAACCCAGTAGCGTTCATCCTTCTTCCAGAAATAGAAGTAAGTTGTTTACAAATTCTCTCATACCCATAAACACTCCTAGGACATCTGAAGGACATAAGATCTTCATGAAAGCCACTGTCCTCACAGGACTACATGTCATTGCAAGACCTTCATTTCGTATGTATATCATTTCCTTCTCTTGCAGCTCTAACATACATTTTTTACCACTTTATGGGTCCGTTCTTGGAAACCTGTTAATGGGCATGGGTAGGGTAAACCTCTGTGGAGAAACCAGATACTGTACCGGAAGTCGTACTGTAACCGTACTCTCAAAAAGCTTCAACCCGTGTACTGCTCACCATCCCTCACGTCTCTTTAGTAAATCAGTTGAAACTGGAAAAATTAACGAAAAAAGAGGAACTCTGTAATTAGCGCTGGAATTTTTTTTTGGTAAGAAACAGAAGTTTTAGCGGATAAATTCCAGAAAAAGCTGCTTTACTGCTAAAGTAAAGGTAAAAGCAGAGTAAAACCATGCAATCGTGGACGAATTGCTGGTGGAATTCATGAAATTTCAGCTGGAATCGATCGTCATACTTTGTGGAATCAGCTGTCGTTCATTTCCTAGCGCTGAACTGCATGGGAACGAATTGGTAACTGGGCAGAAATTTCTGGAAGCGTTTTTCCAGTGGTATTGATAGCCCAAAACTGTAGCTAACTTTACAAACACTAGAATATGTCGTCAAGTGTGAGGTCCGGGCCCAAATTTGAAATGAAAGGAGATTTAACACTTCAAACGGATTTTTCCCAGAAATTTTGAGGTATTTTGGATCTTTCGAAACTTTTAAAAATTGGCTTTTGAAATAATCCTGGAAGAAATTATGGATGAGCGAGTAGAATAGCATACTTCAAGGTCTTCAGACCTAAGGATAACATCCAGAAGGAACGGCTATTAGCCGTCCTGAAATGAGAACACGGTGCGTTTAATTGCATTAGAAACAGCAGAAGGCTAAGAATAGTGCGGAGACGCTGAAAAAGATGTCCCCGCATAATTTTCTCCGGCAAAAACGCGAAGTTTCAAATGCCAGCTAATTGACCTAAAGGAACAAGGCTACTAGCCGAACACAAAGTACGAGATCACTCGAGATCATTGAAACCGCTAGCCACTCTCCTCACCATCCATAAAAAATCCGTAACCATTCCGGATTTCTAGGATTTTTGTTCCATGCAGATTTTTAGCCCAAAAAGAAACAGCGCTCGCTACATGCTGCATTCATTCACCTCTAAAATGCATGCAAATGCATCATACTGCGCTTTTTGTTCAGCTAATAGCGACGAATATTAACGAGTTTCCCGGGAATATTAACAGACGAGGATTGAAGAGGCTGTTCTGGACGCGTTTGATGAGAAAATAGGAAAAAAATTGTCATGAGGATGAAAAGCAAAAAAATTTAAACCTGAATACATACGTTGGATTTTAAAACATGTTCGGCTATTAGCGACATGCGTGTGTATGGTGGCAGTAGCAGAAGAAATTGGAGTTTTCTAATCCCCTGGAGCGAAAACAAGGATTATCGGCAGAACGGAAGAATTCGACGACCATCACGCAGCTTCCTATTTCACTTTATGTTCTGTTAGTAGCGAAGATGAGAAGTGGTAAGGAAATCCAAGGGTCTAGGGCATCATTGAACCGAGGTCGGCTGAATGAATGAATAAATTAATTGATGAACGAATGAATGGATGAATGAATGAACGAACGAATGAATGAATGAATGAATGAATGAATGAATGAATAGGATGAATGAATGAATGGATGGATGAATCTGCGAATGAATGAATGAATGAATGAATGAATCAGTGAATGAATAAATGAATGGGACGAATGAATGAATGGAAGGATGGATGAATGAATGAATGAATGAATGAATGAATGAATGAATGAATGAATGAGTGAGTGAATGAGTGAGAGAGTGAATGAATGAATGAATGAATGAATGAATGAATGAATGAATGAATGAATGAATCAGTGAGTGAATGAAGGAATGAAAGAATGAAAGAAAGAAAGAATGAATGAATGAATGAATGAATGAATGAATGAATGAATGAATGAATGAATGAATGGGATGAATGAATAAATAAATAATTAAATAAATAGAAATTCTGCTCCTTTTTTTGCTCGGCTCTTAGCAAATGGACCTGGATCTTTCAAAATCGCTCAGATAGAAAGTCCTTTTGCAACTCCTCCTTCTCCTTTTTTCTGCTAAAATCTTCTCAAGATATAATAACCAAGTGGATTTGATCTTCCAAAGCAATAAAAATTAGAGGATTGATTGGAAATCCATAAAATTTTTCATTTCCTTCACAGCGAAGCGTTCAATTTTCGTATGACTCATGGAAGGCCTCCTCAGACGTCTGGTAGGCATTAATAGGATCCTTAGAAAATAATTAAAGTAAAGTGCATTCATTTAGGGAAGAAGGTCACAATGCTTCTGAAATACCGCAGTAGGACAATGAAATTTGTGCAGATGAAGGAAAAATCAACAGAAAACGACCATGAAAAAAGAATGATTAGGCAAAAATTCAGTTAAAAACATAAATTTTTCATTAAATGCAAATCGAAATAAAAAAGTCAGGAAGAAGTCGATAGGCCCCCGGGGAGAGTTATTAGGAAATGCCCCGTCCAAGCTTCCCTCATAGTTCCGCAACAGGTCCCCGAACTTCTCTGAATCCCCAGTCGCTCCAGAATTCATCCCGAACATCAAGGAAACGAGTGTGTACTCAGAATGTCTTCCATCTTGTCGATTCATCGTCGTTTTCGGAGTCAGCTGGGAATCAGCTGAGAATCAGCTGGAAATCAGCTGAGTGCAATTCTACACTAGCTGATGTTTATGAGCTTCTGAATCGCGGGCGTTTAGGGGTAGCGAACTGGTACACGAATTCTCAGGAGGCGACGCAGGACGAGGCGAATGCGATTAAGGCGCGGTTTCTGTCGTCGATGTAAGCGCTACGACGACGACGGCGGTGCGAACGCCGACGACGATGAGTGAGTGCACTTAAGGACACTGGGCAATCTCATAAAATGGCTTGGAAATGTGAAACGAATCCCTGGGATTCGTTTCAGACTCAATTGATGGGTAATGAGAATAGCAGGAAAAAAGAACATGAGAACATTTCCGCGTTGTCACGTGAGAAATTTCCATTATTCTCGTTAGAAATTCAAACTAGTGGTTATCCAGCAGTGTTGGATTCATGCACGCTAGCGAATTTTGAGCTGAAAGCATAATATTGAAGCTTTAGAGCTTAAATAAAGCTCGGATAATACTACTCTGGCAACTAAGTTCTTGAACTTGGCGAAACCAAACACGGAAAAATTTATTTCAAAGAAAGGAGGACAACAGAACCAATCGAAGTAGTGTCCTTTTGAATGCACAATTCTTCGCCATATTTCAGGTAGTTTCTCTATCCCATTCCTGTAGAACTGCACCGGCTTTGACTCAAAGAATCTAGTAAGACAGTCCTTGACCTCCTCTACATTCGTGAGCCGCTTTCCTGCCAAATAATGTTGAAGCGAGCCGAACAGATGATAGTAGCTTGGAGCAGCGTCTGGACTATAAGGAGGGTGAGGTAGAAGCTCCCAGCCTAACTTTTTGATTTTTTCCAGGGTTTGATGCGCAGTATTAGGGTGGGCATTATCCTGCTGCAGAATGGGCCCTCTTCTAAAAAGATGCCGCAGTCCTGCTTGTCTAATTTTAACGTTTACTCGTTGCAGCTGCATCGAGTAGATGTCGGCGTCTATGGTATGGCCACTTGCGACAAGCTCCCAATGAATGATCCCTCCAACCCACCACCACACACATAACATAACCTTCTGCTCGCTCAGACTCGGTTTTGGCACCAGTATTCGCCTTTGGCGGGGACGAAGCCATTGCCTGCTCATGCGGCGTTTGTGGAAGGCAATCCATGTTTCGTCGCACGTCACTATTCGGTCCAAAAATGGTTGCTTTCTATGGTGATCTAACAGATCTCGAGCACACTCAAACCTTCTCTTCCTCAGAGTAGCGGTCAGATCATGGGGACCCATTTCCCCTGGCGCACTCTGAACCCTGCTTCACACAAAAAATTTTCTACTATGGCGTGTGAGCAGTGAAAGCTGCTGGCCAACATACGGGTGCTGAACATGGGATTATTCTCAATGGCTTCGATTACGAGGACCCTGTTGATCGACCTTGGCCTACCTGCACCTTGGCCATCTTTCACCTCCTACTTCCTCCTCGAAACTTCCCGTACCAAAATTCTGCAGTGCTCTTCTTAGGAACATCTTGACCCAACGCTCCACATATGTTTCTCCTTACGACTGCTGCAGAGTGTCCCAACTGGTACTCGTGAAGCAAACGTTCACGAATGCTCGATTTGGTGGCAGACACTGTTCGCAGCTCCAAAAAATGGTTCGACCACCCCAAGCGCCTCCTTATATACTGGTGCAATCTCAGTGATATCCCTAACATGTTGGCTCACAATTTAGTTTAAAACATTAGATGGCAAATTTTTAAGAAATTGGCAAACATTGTCGTTCCAACAAGCTCAAGAACCTAGTTGTTAGACTAATAATATAAATCCAGAGACTTTAATCATACTTACCTGGAAAATTTTCCAGAAATTTTCTAGCTCCTTGTCTTGGTGGCTGTACGTAAAATAGTTTATGTTTTTACAAAAACCGAGGAAGCAAACGAAACTGAAAAAATTCCGGAGGAGACCTAAGTTTTAGGGTGGAACAGTTAGCGCAAATTTATCCACAAATTCTCTCGGAAACTGACCCAATGCTAACTATCCGACCGAAGGACAAATGTCAGAGAAACCCCCTGGTTCCAGGGCAGCTTACATCCCACAGCGACGCCAGAAAATAGGGGTTTGAAGGGTTCATTGGAGATCAAAATGCTCACGCAAAGTTTCGTGCTCTGCTGCTATTATTTTCGTTTCTGCAGGCATGAAGTACAGTGATCAGGAAGCAATAATTCTTAATTTATCCAGAATTCTAACCATATGGCATAAGCATTGCATGTCAAGCGAGTTTTTGCAGTGGAAAAACAATCATGCATATGTATGAAGCCATCATGTATGTTTGATTTTCACATGAACATAGCTATCTCTGAACTTCCTTCTGGACCTAAGCATGCATGCCATGGCAACATATCCCGGAAAATGTGGAAATTTATCCAGTTTAAGTTAACTAATCTGTAATTGGGTAATATGTCTGAAATTGCAGGGATTCATACCTTTTATTCCTGATAATCAGAGGGCTTCACAAGCGCCCAAAGTGTCCTGGGTTGGGTAATTTTACCAGGACAGGGAATTTCTGTAGGCATCTAATTACCAGTTAAAACACAAGAAGTTCCACTTTTTATTTCATGTATTCCAACGGTAAGAGCTCAATATTAATAGATTATATGCACAAATACGTACAGTAGGCGTCGATGAAGGTGCATCTGTCGCGGCCTGGAGAAGCACGCGACGCGACCGCTCCGCTCCTGCTAGAATTCTCCCCCCGACAACAAACCATAAGGTTTTTTCGGAAATTAGTTAGGCTTCTTCACAGTTAGCATCGAATATGCTGAAAAACTTTCAAGAAAACCTAGACTGGCTAATATAGCACCGATTCTAGTGCAAGCGGTGCCGCGTCGCGGAAAACACACGGCCATCGACGCTCACTACCACTAACCATGATTATATCTTGGAAGTATAAAAATATAAAGGAACTGTACAACTTACGGATACTTACGTAGTATAAATATGCGTAGTACAACATTTTGCGACAGTAAAACAGGAAGTTATTTTTGCGAAAATTCAGCAGATCCTTTATTCGTACTCTTTTGTCGGTGTTTGGCTTACTATGAGTAGTTATAGATTGATCGTATATCTACTATTCCTGTATATTCTGCAGAAAACTGCGATGACATGGGTGCTTGTGCACCGCAGGTTAAGATGCCGCTCCGTATCTTGCGCAGGCGTGGACAAATGTGGCTCAATATGAAGAAAATTCGGAAATTTTCAACCGCAGCTAACGTGAAAAAAATGCGCCTAGAAGGGGTGACACGGTTGGAGGCGAGGACAAGTAGGGTTTTCACGAAAAGTTGGTCCTGGACGGCTGGAATTTTGAAATAAAACTTTTTTAAATTAAGCGTGTGCTAGTAGCTATAAATCGTACTCAGTATTTTCTACAGCAAGCGATAGTTTGGAAAATTCTGGAAAAAGCTCTGAAAAAACGTTTGAAGAAAACATCTGAGGGGCGTAAGATCTGCCGTCATTACCATGGCTTTTTTTATCCTATTTTAAGTTCTCCGACTTGTTCAAGGGTTTCTGCAGTCCTAACGGTTTACTCAAACCTTGAAGGTATTCTCGCCAGTTTTAGAAATTTCCAGAATTATGAATTTTTTTCAGAATATATTTTTAGATCCATGCAAGGGTAGGATAAGTAGCTCGATTTGTTCTTCGGATCTGAAAAACTCACCGTCCCATTATTTTACTGATTTTTTTAGAAACCTAGTGTATTTTAGGATTTCCCTCGCTTCCAGAGGAAGGTGCAGAAAAGTTAAGTAGAATAAAGCTCTGAAAACCTTCCGAAATCTGTTTTATACTTAAACCTCGGTAAAACTCCAGAATCTACTTTTTCCAGGGAACAACACCTGAAAAAAATCTAGTGTGCGGCAAGAATTCCCACACAACTCACCAATCTAACGAAATCCTCGAAAAATTTCACATTCGCGGTTTTCCACGATTGCGGATCTGTTCGTTTAGGCATCGTTCCCTGTGTGGGGGTGCTCTTAAAACGGACAACTATCACTCGTAGCACGCTAACGACGCGAGCGTGGGGTGCTTAATCCCACGAAAAAACCGAATAACAACCACAATGTGACATGTGTCAGGAAGCACATCAAGCAAGGAGGATCCTGAAAGTGGCAAGTGGAAGGCCGCCGGCAACTTCCCGGCCACCGCAGGGACAGAATTGCTTGGGAAAACAAGGCGACACGGGAAAACGTATGGAAAAGTATGTGTAGCGAATGATTCAGCCAGAAACATCGAATGACAAGTCCAGGGAAATCAACAAAGTCACTCCAGGATCGGCCACGCCGTCGGGGCTGTCACGGCAGCCGGCGGTCAAGCGCCCAGAAATCCGCGAGAAAGATTGATCTCTGGGATATCAGCGATCAGCTGCTGGTCCAGGAAACTCTGGCACAACTGAGACAATTCTGGTGGGTGACTGGTACAATTCCTGGCCATGGGTGGGTCTGGAGGTGATATTGACGTGTTGAGGAGGGTAGAGATAAGAGGTTATTGTTAGGAAACGCCAAGAAAACAGCCATGTTCGTGGTGGCACGTTCAATCACACAGTGCACACGGAAATAATCCAATCTTGCATGCAGTCTCGCCCCGTTTTTCCCGAGAAATTTCGCAATTAATTCATTGCTGTTGTCTTCCATGAGACACGCGAACAGCTGGATTTGCATGCATGTTACGGAATTGTTTAATCCATAATTTGCCGGAAAGAGAACGAACTTCTGGAACACTCCCACATTTAAAGGAGAAGACAACAAAGTAATTGCCTTTTCGTTCCTCTCACTGCGAGAAAATTAGAATTACCGGCTAAATTTCCAAATAAACGCGCCACTGCCCCAGTAATTTGCTTTGGGTCAAGTGTTGACTATGGAGCGCGATCGTTGGAAATCACGTAGCTGTTTCCAGAGCAATAGTTTTGACAAGAATCCAAATCTTTGCTAGGATGAAGTTGCATACAAATCTTGGCTACACTGCCAATCAGAAGCATCGCTGACTGATTATTTGACCCCAGGTCAGATATTGACCATGGAGCGCGACTGTCGAAAACTACGTATTTATGTTCACAGCAGCAAACTCTGCGGAAATTCGATTTTTCAGCCAGAAAAAATTATTTAAGGAAAGATTGCCTGCAGCTCTAATGAAGGCATCTAGATTGATTGATTGGGACCACGTAACGGACCCCGGGTTAGATTTTGAGTATGGACCGTCCTTGGGTGGTCCCGAGGCCAGTAGGAGGGAGTACGATAGGATGTAGGACAACTTTTTTCAGAAATTTGTGATTTCATGTTAAAACTTAGCTGCTGCTGCTCAGTCTTTTTGTTGATTTTGGCAGGCCACATCAGCTTTTGTCCGCGTTAGAAATGAATAATGGAAGATTCGGGTGACGGTCAAGACGTACGCCGCGACGCGACCGCGCCGCACGCTTACGCTTTCCAGGTTCAGGTTCTTTCTTCAAATTTGAAGCACTAAATGACAGCGGTGGCCAGCTTCTCACAGTGTATGGGTTCCGATAACACTCATCTGTCCCTGTCAAGCTTAGAGAAATTGTCCATATCCACGCAGAACTGCTCGCACCCTAGAAGGGTGCAGCCGCGGCGCGCACATGAATCGACCAATCACAGACCAGCAGCATACCTCTTGTCACGCAGTCGGAAGATTCAATCCATTAGCCTCTATGATAACCTAGTGAACCTGTCCATGAGGAAAGATGGGAGGGGGGGGGGTTAGGCGGGCGGGAGCACGACACTCATGACAGATGTCCTTCCATGCAATCCCTGGATCAATATGGATCAAATGTAAAGCTGGAAAACTAAAACTTTAACATAAGAATAAGAAAATTTTGCATTAGTTCCAGAGCTTCTTCTAAAAAACAATACTAAAAAACCTCCAGAACCCGCATAATTCAGTGCTGAGGACTACTTTTACTATGACTAACGAGTGAAGAGCTCATTCCACATGGAAAAACAGCTTGCATGGAAGGGCTGAGCTTGGAAATTCTCCAGGAAAAAAACCAGGATACTTAGCTTCTTCTGGCTTTTTGATCTAGATATGCTTGCTGCTGCTACAATCAAAGACCAGGAACTATAACATAATTTTAGTTTCATCCCTGGATCTCCTTTAGAAAACAGAAAAAAAGAGAAAAATCGATAGATAGGGGTATCTGAGCAGTGATTTAGTAGGGAATGTTTGGCTGCTGGTATGGAGCGGTGTGCATACAATAAGTGATGGGAATGGAAGACAGGCAGAATTAAATTCTTCGCTACTTTATAATTACATTTGGGCTCTGTGACATCATTTCTTTTGTCTTCTAACGAAATCTGCTGTAAATTTGCATGATTTTTGCATTCCATGCATGGGCAGAAGCTCTATAGGGAGAAATGATGTCACAGTCCAAACAAAATACAGAAAATATTCTTGGAGAAATTTTATTGATTTTTGAATTTGAAAAATGATCTTTTACTTGTGAGAGAACAGCTTATAAGAACAGCACTGGAGGTTTTATTATATTTGCATGTTAATTGCAGGAAAAAAAATCGTTTCTGAAATCATTTCTCCAGTCTTGCAATGGTGAAGAATTAAAGAGCTCGCATTGGTGACTCATATAGGTGATGCATCGGTGAATCATCTCATCCAGGTGATACACCGGCGACTCATCAAGCTCAGGCATGTATTTTTGATGCGGGTACATCCAAATGGATCAACTAACAGGTCAAGAGGGTCCCGAGGACGATTTTTCACCGGGATAGCGAGAGTTCCCAAATTCCCAAATTTTTTTACTATTTTAGGGTATATCCATGGTCCATCAGAGCTCGAATAGGATTTCAACAAAAAACGGAGTGGTGCCAAGTGGGTGAGGGAGGGGTAGGAATAAATCGAACGCGCTTCCGAATGGGTTGAATAATCAAGGGAGAAAAGCTGGCCCGGGTCCTTTTCGAGGTATCTAGTGGAATCTGGAGGGCTAAAAATTATCCTGAATTTGAAAGAAAGCTGCTAGTTAACTGGCAGTTCCAAATTAAGCCTCGTAAATTTGTCAGAAAGAAAATTTCACTCCTAAAAAAATCGGATTCAGCAAAATAAGGCACCCAAAGGGTAGACTGCGCTGTTTTTCTCAATTACAGAGGCTGATAAGCCTTTTAAATGGGAAGTCTTCTCTCTTTGGAGTGAAATCCAGGAAAAAATTGAAAGAGAGGTATAGCAGCTTCTTGTCGATCGATAAGCACGTTTTGCACACAATTCTAGGGAGGGTTTGTACAGAATATACATATTTACGAAGAAAAATCAACGCATATGGCACATGCAAAATGATGATAAATGGCCGGCAGTGGGAGAAATGTGGCCTAACCAAGATTTTTTGGACAAATCTCGCGTGTTTCTCAAATTTCTGTCCATATTTCTCACGATTTTCTCTAGTGAAGGTTGAAATTCCCCGCATGCGGCGCCTTCTCCTTCTGAAATTTGGATTTTTTTACACATTGCGCTATAATTTTCTTGTAAATTCACAAGTAAAATTATCATAACTCATTAATAGCCGCAGTACAAAAAAATCCTTGTGGTAGCATTTTATGCATAGCGCCGGGTGCGTTTCCATGCTAATTGTTCAATTTGCTTTTAGCTGACGAAGGGGAAAAAACCGCTCTCATGCAAGGAATCTAAAAATAGCCAGCGAGCGGACGTGGAATTCCATTGTTCACCGGGGAAAAACTGTAATGCCAACATTGCTAACAGTACCAGAACTGTGCAAATATAGCATCGCAAACACTGAATAACACTGAAAATTCTCATTTGAATCGATTATTTTAATAGAAATGCCCTTGTTTCTTCAGTTTTCTAGCAAATCCAGAAAATTCTACGGAAAATTTGTATGGGCTCATTGCATTGCGTTAAGCATCGGCGAGCTGCAATTAATTAGTACTTCAGCTTAATTTCCTCCTGAAAAAAAAAACAAAATCTGCATGACAGCGCAATTTTCCCACATTCTCTGGCAATAACCGGGTAACCCTAGGGGAATGCATTGGGTAAAATCTCCAGGGAATTTGGATAAAGATGAATTTCCATATTATTCTTGTGCTTCCCGGTACATCCTTCCGAGCCGTCCGATGCCTTGTTAAAAATGCTCTGAAAACGCATGCTTCATTGGGATTACCCAGGGTAAACGTATTAACGTTTTGCAAGTTTACCTATCGTTGACACCAGCGTCAACACGTTCACACTGGGTAATCTCAGTTGTGCATCCGGGTCCTCATCGCCCATTACTGAGCAATCCAACAAAAAGGATTCCCCATGTGACCGGTCGGACTCAAAATTTTCCTGGGTCACCGACTACAAGGCCACGCCCAAGGGTATAGTCTTTCGGGTGACCCAAGCCCAGTAGCCGCATGCATCATTAAGATTACCCGGAGTAAACGTGTTAACACTCTCAAATTTACCCATTGTTAAGTCGGGCGTCCATAGGTTCACCTTGGGTAATCTCAATCATGCGTCCGAGTCCAGGTACATCATTGATATTACCCATGGTGGATGTACTAACACACCCAGACTTACCCTTTACCCAATAAACAACATCATATTTACCCTTGGATCCCGGCCTTGGATTGAATGCATGATTGAGATTACCCTGGATGAATGCGTTAACACTCTCAAATTTATCCATCGTTAGTGCATCCGAGTCCACGTGCATCATTGATATTACTCACGGCAAACGTATTACGCACCGAAGTTTACCCTTTACGCAGCGAACAACACCGTATTTATCCATAAGTGATGCTTCGAATGCATGGTTTAGATTACCCAGGGTAGAAGTGATGACGCCCGTGCTGACGATAGGTAAGTTTGGGGTTGGATACATTGTTGAGACTATCCAGGATTGACGTGTTGGCGCTTGCATTAACGAAGGGTAAATCTAGTGAATATACGCAGGTTTGCTCTGGGTAATCCTGATGACTATGTCCTGCACACCCATGCGTTCCCATGCATCCGGGCACACCCAATATTATTGTCTGAATCGCCCAATTGCACGGTTTTTGCAGGACCTACTAACAATGGCTGGATCCATGAACTTTTCTAAAAGGATCCCAAGCTTACGGTTCATCCAGAAGGACAAGTTCTGCGCCAAAATGTCGTGTACCTCACTATCTTTACTATCACTTGTTATCGCTAAATAAGATAGGTTGGTTGGAAGAAGTATACTCACTTTTACCAAGACAACTCGTCCACCTCGGAACAGTTGGCCGCTTTCTTTTCAGGAAATATCGTGAATCCCACCACGAATGTTTTCCTCCTCTCTCCAGTCCCTCCTATGTGTTTGTGTGAATTTTTCGGCTGTTTGACAGGGAGGAGGAAATCGTCGCTGCCGCCGCGATGGTACAATTTGTTTCGGCCGAGTTACTGGTTTTGCAGAGGCGACCGACCCCCATCTACCTGTACACAGAGGGCGAAAGACGCGTAATTACGGTACTTAAGAAGATGATGAGTCAACGCGACGCCGAAAATCACACAAATCTGCGCCGACGACAAATGAAAAGGGAGAATTGGAAGAGGAAAAAATGAGGAAGGAAGGGATGATGCAGTGGTGGTGTGGTCGGGGTGTTCATAGGTGAAAATCGGACTGATCGTGCCCCGATGAATAGCTGATGGCTGTGTTTTGAATGGTTAGCATTCGATGAGCAGCAACAACAGACGCGGCGACCTATATGGAAACAATTCTGAATCAACAAATTCCCTGGGAATCCTGGCAATGGCATGGATTCCTCCAAAATTGCCTAGGGCAAAGTAACTCTGGAAAAAACCTAATCCACGAATCCCCGAAGTGCCAAGGCTGAAGCCTCCGCCACAGGGCTGCCTAATCTCCACAAAGGACTGGAGCGAAACAGTCCAGGTCCAGAAAAATTTGCTGATCCTTGTTTAGGGTCACAGATCCACCCGATCCAGGTGCAAAAGCCCCCGCATATCGATCGCGGGCCACTCCATTCAACAACGTAACGCCCCCCCCCCCCCGGGTGTCACGACCGACGATTTCATTTCCAATAAAGCGCCTTCAATTCACGCTCTGAACGAGCAATCAATACAGCTGAATCGTCCGAAAATAGCATTTTCAATGAGGAATTGCAGGAAAATGTGCAGAAACACTCAAAGAACATCCAGAAACTTGAGCAAACATTTCCGGAAGAGACTCTCAATGGTAAATATAAATGTTTGCAAGTTGTCTTGAGTAAGGATGACTATAAAAAGTGCTGAGGGGATGGGGAAATCCTGAATCTCCGCATGGAATCAATCTTTTATTCATTTGATCAGTAGTCCCGTACATTTTGTAAGTACCCGCATATTTTTCCCTGCACACCCCCTCTACAATATTTATGTACGGTAGAACTTCGATGATGGTAAAGTGGAAAAATCTAGAGACTGCGCAAATGTTGAAATTACCCAGGGTAAACGTATCAACACACCCCAAATTTGCCCACCGCTAGCGCGGGCGTCAGTACATTTACTCTGGGTATTCTCAATGATGCGTACAGGTCCAGAAGATATACCGTACGTTTGCTCTAAGCAAATTTAGCAAGGGTTCGCAGTCACCTGGGCAAGGATGCATCACTGGAATTACCCAGGGTAAACGCATTGACGCCCAGACTAACGACGGGTAGATTTGTGTGTGCTAACACGTTTACCTTGGGTAATATCAATGATGCATGCGACCTCTGAAATGCATCCCGTTCCCGCTAACCTAGAAAAATCCTATATATTCCAGATGTTCAATTCTCCAAGAATCCAGAAAAAAAAGTTGCAGAACTCTTGTTACAGCGGAATTTTTCGAAATTTCTCCGATTCGAATATTCGAACTATTCGAAAGGCTCTGAAGCTGTTCGAATATCCAATATTTCAGGAGAAAATTCGAATGCCGTAGTCTCTAACCAACGCTTGTCCCACAAACATTCATGTAGTTCTAACTTCTTGACGAAATTTTGAAAAAAAAACTCGTGGAAAATTGGCTAAATTTTCCCAGAAATGAGAGGGAATGCGCACTGTTCCATCGCTAAGGGAAAAGATTTACTCGTATTTAGAGTGATGGTAGTTATTTTTCCAATTTTGGCAAATATTCCCAGCAGAACTACGTAGAAATGTTCAAATTCTCCAGAAAAAAATTACCATTAAATAATACACTGGTAAAGTGAAGGCTTAGCCTGATCATGACACATGCGCTGTTGGTTAATTCTACCCACAGTGGTTGAGGCTACGGTTAAATACATCCGGAAGATCCTTGCTGTACCACTACCAATTACAACTTTGCCGTGACTATTTTCATAAGTGAGCACCCCTACTGGTGTAATAAATAAATAAATTAGGAGTGGTATGCTGGGAAATCCTGGAAAGGTGGAACGAATCCATTGTTTCCAGCCAGGATTTTTTTCTTATAGCCAACTTGGACGAGTTTTCTCATAAGGATTCACATGGAAACGTGCTGGGATGCCTAAGCGTTCTGCACTTCTCTTCTGAGGGATTTCGGTTCCAAAAAAATGAACAAGAAGGGAAGCTTAGAGATGAACGAAAATGTGCTAGTTCCGCACTAGGTAAAGCGTGTGACGATAAACTATCAAAACAAAGGGGGGGGGTGGAGGGACGGCGGAGGGTTAGGAATTTGCAACTAGAAGTGGGGAATCGGGCATATTTTTTCTGGCTAAGGGAAAAATTTTTTTATCATTACCATGCTTGGCCCTAATGCATATACATTACGTATTTTTATCCGTAGGAGTAAAAACAGCGGTTATTTATGCGCTCCCACTAATTATATATCATCCATCCACTTGTCCAATTCGTGACACAAATTGGAGGTGCAGGTGTAGATGATGGATCTTTATTAAGCGCATTTCAACTGGATAAAGATATCCTGCAGCGAGAGGACTGGATAAATTTATCCGAGAATAATTTTCGACTGGATAGCAGAGCATCCACACTGAGTGATACAGGTCTGGTGCGTTACAGCTCTAGTGCGCGACCGCTCGTTTTCCGATTGGCTGGTCGCGTGAACTGACCAATCATGAGGCTTGGTCACGCCTCCTCTTTGAGTATATAGCTCCACACTCCTGGCCAGAGCGCGTTTATCAGGCCGAATAAAATAAGGAATACTGGATGCGGCCTAGAAGCAAAGCAGAAAATCCCTAGTAAATCCGCATAGATCTTTTCCAGGACTTTTCCAGGCAGGAAGCTCTTTTGTAGCGCAAAATCCATGAAAACGAATTTAATTTCTGCGAGAGTAGAATGTCAAAAATTGGTTTGAAAAATGGGAAAATTCATGAATTCAACCTCAATTTTTTGCTCATGAGAGCCGCAGATAACTTGGACGAGCTTTCTCGCAAGGATTCATACTCCAGCTTGATGTACTTTACCTTTATGAGATTTCAATCAAAAAAAAAGGCTAGAAAAAGGTAAGGAGATCCTATAAATGGATAAAAATGCCTAAGAACGGTAGTTTTCTTCTCAGGATCACCAGAAACGTCGGAGAACATGGATATGTGGACGAATTTCTGAACAGCACCGAATACAAGCTGGAGAGACTCGAGAAACCATCAAGTCCTCGTCTCATCTGGGATGTTCTCGGAGCTGTGGACATCGGCCGGCCCGGCAATAACTGGTACACGTGCCGGGCCGGTTGAACGCTCTCTGTTCGTTTATCATTCGGATGAAGAACGACTCGTTCGTCGGCGCTGCCGTTAAGCTGAGTTTTTCACGATGTTACGGGCGCCTGCAACACAGATGAGCCGCTGTGACAATAAGTTATTGCTGGAAATTGCGACGCTAACAGGGTTGGATATTTACCCGGGGGTTAAAAATAGAGCGGGGCAAAGTTTGGGTACTGAAAGACAGACGCAGCAGTAACAGCATAACCAGCTTTTTCTACACAATTATTTTGTTTATACTTATGATAAAGCAATTTATACTAGATGCGTGCGTCAGTCGCGCATCGGACGCACGCATAGCCAACGTCGTACTTCACGGATGGTTCCACTTGCGTACCATACATGGAAATTAGTCACCACGCCACAAATACGTAAGTCTCACCTGCATCTGTGCCACGTCAGAGATGTGCCCGGGTTGGCGTCTCATCACAAAGTCGCACGCGCGACAAACGCCCGCACCTAGTATAAACTACCCTCACGAAATGAACGCTGAAACTAACGCGAAAAACTTCACCATGACAAGGAAACAAGGTCAATTATTCACAGTCCTGAACTACATCTCCATAAAGAAAATTTAAAAATAAAGAAATAAACAAATAACTATATGAAACAAACAATAACTAGTAATGATACTGTACTACGACCTCACTCTGCTTGACTTCCACTTGGGACCAACTCAAAACCGGAGAGCAGTGCCATATGAATGCTACTAATAATACCCTTGAAACAGAAATATTTAGATGAATACAATTAAAAAATGAGTTTATTTTTTCCACTATTTATGTAAACATTATTAAAAAAAATAAATAAAACAGAAATATTAGAATCAGCGTTAAGCAATAACCCCCAAGACCACCTTTTGAACAATGTAATTCCAAACATAATTATAAAGAAAATTGCCTTCAAAAGCAACGATAGTTCAGTATTTGTGTTCACTGCTTGCGTTCCTCCATTTTCTCTCCACATCCCACATTTTTTTGCTCTCTTTCTTTCTCTTCTATCTCTCTATCTATCTTCCTGGTGTAGTGGACTATAGCTATGAATGAATAGAACTATTATGTGGGGGATATCTGGAAGAATATGATCTGCTGGTAAATCATTCACGAAACTAGATAGGAACTCTGAACAAGAGCGTATATTCTTGTCACTCGAATTTGTTCCGTGGTAAGGTTCCCTTATTGTAACTAGTCAGCAAGTTCCTCTGGGACAAGTTACTGCCACAAAATGCACTTCGTACTGTGAATATTCGTTTTCTCGATTTTCCATCGCTTGTGTTTCGCTATCTTTCTTGCAGAATTTTGTGATAATTTTTATTAATAAAACTTGTCTTGAATTGAAACGCTTCTCCGAATGTACTAAAAAGTGAATAAGTGAACTATGGAATTCCACTCGAAATTTCTAGAGCGTTGAGTTTTTAGAAAGAAATATTAGGAGAAAAATTTACGTTATTAAGCACTACAAATAAGGAAGGACATGGAAACTACAACAAATAGGGATTTTAGTTGTAAGAGAACTGGTCCCTGGGGTGCTTGCGAGCACTATAGGCTGAGCAGATACGTAGATGAATAAACCTTCACCTTTTCGTTGTTTTACTTTTCGGTGACAAAGTTCACCGAGCAAAGGTTTGAAGGCGTTAAGGAGTTTGGAAAATCTCTTAGATTCACCAAGCCATTCATAACCCTACCATTTATTGAACCTTAAAACTCAAAACCGTAGGAACTGGGAGTTAAGTAGATCATTTACTAGAAATGCGATAAGATTTATACAAGTGAGAGGTATATAAATTACAGTGACGGAACGATCATTTATTAAAAATACGGTAGGGGAGGGCTTGGGCCTTACACGGCAGAATTCTGAAAAATAATCGCATGGAAATTCATAAATTCATTACAAATTCAAATAACTAGACGGAGAAAAAAGTGAAAAGTTCCACTGAAGCTGAAGGGAAGCTAACATTATTTCTTGCCACTTTGATAGGATATTTTTGCAAGAATTTTTGATTTTTTTCAGCGGAAAGAAGAATAGGCTAGCTCTCTGGAAGTCTGCATTTACGGACCATGTAACGTCAGAGAGGAAAATTCCTCCGATAGCGTCAAAGGAGAAAGAAACAGGAAAGGAATAAACACACACTTCAAAGGGAAATTTTTCAAAAGGCCGAGCCTAATAAGGTGTTTAAGAGCCCGAAAACGAGCATATTGCGCCAATGTGCAATTGCGGACGTCGACGCAGCTATTTGCGCCGAGTATAAAGCCAATTGGCGTAAGAAGCAGTAGACTGACATACGTAGATGCCAGATAAAATAGCGCGAACAGGATTTGGAGCTTTAGAACCTAGGATGGGAAAGGAAGTATTGCCCATGATCCATATTTTTGGAAAGAACCCTAGCTGGGTGGCATCTTGGAATTCCCTCGTGGCGGAACCACATATAAGTTATACTTACATATATAGTGGTTCAATTTGCACGAAATTTCAAGGAAGAAGAGGAAATAACTGGGGAAATCAGTCTTATTAAGAAAGACAAAAAGACATGACTCAGAAATTTCCCCAGTTCTTGCAGTGCCATTGTGGAAGTTCTGAAAACTCTGTTCCCTACGATTGTCAGAAATGAACGGAAGGATTCCCGAGGGAAATCTTTGAACCATAACCTTGCTTTTGCTCTCTCAGAGCTTTACAGCAGGAAATTCTCATTTCCCAAGGAAAAATGATCGAAATTATTTTCAAATTTCTTCTCATTCTTAGCGCTAGTGATACATAGGTTTCCTAAGATTCCTATAAGAACAATAAAATCATAAAAATATCCAAAAGTGAAAAATTATGAAACAACGAAATGAAAAAGGAAAGGAAAAAGTGTATGTTCTGGTAATGAAGGGAGCAGTAGGCAACACACTGGGCAGATAGAATTTTAATAAATAAATGAACACAATGGCTCATAAATACAATAGCCATAGAAGAATTTTGCAATCAATTTGTTTGCAATAGAGTCCAGTATCCAGTTAAATGCAAGATCCATGATTTTTCTGAAATTTTTGGGGGAATTTTAGCGCCAGAAAATCCTAGCGAGCAATTATTCCTTATAACATTTCCTTGGAAGACTGCGTGCTTAGCTGGCAGGGTTAACCGCTTGAAAGTGAATGTGAATCCCGGGTGAATGATCCGGGAAGCTCGAAATAACCCTTTTCCAGGAAAAATGGAGTTTGGAGGACAGGTGGCTAGAAAATTTGCTGAATTGATCAGGAAAATATGGATCAAATGAGATAGTAGGGAGAGCAGAAGATAGAAAAGAGAGTAGAGAAAAATAATTGGGAAAAGTAGGGGTGATAGAAGAAGTGGGAGCTTTCCCAACGGCAACATTTTCTCTTAACATTTACTTTTGTCAAAGTTAGCAATTCCTGAAAAATCGAGTTCAAAAATCGAAAATCAATCTCATGGGGACCACAACATTTGAAGAAAAAGTACAACTGACTCGTAAGTTTTATTAATAGCAATGGGGTAAAGTAAGTAAGTGAATAGTAAATTAGCTATTTTTAATCCCCTAAAGGAGTTTTGCACTGAAGAACACCCCAGAAGTAATTTCCAGAAGAGCTCGTTAAATTTTTCCAGAATTTTTTTTTCAGAATTACTGCGTAGCTCATCTGCCTGAGTGGCAGGCATAGCCCGAGGCGCTTGCGCATATCAGCTGAGCGGCGAGCGCTAACGTAAACGAATTGAACACTCCTTCAGAGTTCTACGCGTGCCTAGCGGGGAAAAAGTGTTTTTCCCTCCCTACGAAAAAATTTCATGGAAAAAATCCAGAAATATCAATGTGAAAAACTCCAAAAAATAACCCACGCTGGCATAGGATCTGTTGGAACGTCGCGTCGAGCTGCGATACAGCGACGATCCACGAATTCCGCCTTCTCGAAACGACATCTCTTGCTTCTTCTGATCCTGGCGGAGATCACTGATCACTTGCCATTCGGACAACTGTCACTTCCGTCATCGATCGGTATTGTAGTCGGGGCCAGCGCGCAGTTTAGCGGGGATGAATGTGCTTAAATTGCTTCATAACACATACATTTGCCTTCTATACATTCAACGCACACACATGACAATCGAATGCGGCAGCTGCACGACGAGAGAGCGACGCAGACGACTATAAACACAAAGTACGCGGCGATATTGAAAGAAGCATTGACCGAGACTTGAATGGTGTGAACGTTTAAAATGACCATGTTGGTGGGAATTCCTGGAAAGTTCTGGAAGATTACGGAAAACGTTGCTGAGAAAGTTTGAACGCTGCCTTTGGTAGAAGTGTCACGCACACATAACTGCCACCACACACTCCCATGGATGTGAACGAACGCCCCTGATGCCATGAGGCCACGCCCACAAGTCGTACCTCGGTAGAGGATTAGTACTTTTCGGCGAGCGTTCTGGAATTTCCGCGGCAAAACTGTCGTTGAGTCTCTCTACCAAGACGCCGTAAAGGTAGGGGAATCCGGAAAATCTCAGGAAATTTCCTCGATTTTTCGTAATTTCTCCTTATCCACCAAAGCTGGAATGTTGTAGAGTGTAAATTGTGGAAAAAGACTGCATTTCCTCTTGATTTTCCGGGAAAGTGCTATGGTGCTATCATTCCAGAAAGCATAGAAATTATGTTTGAAAAAGAAAGTGCCTCAAAATGATCTGAAAACTTGCGGAAATCCATGAAATTTCCCTGGCAAAATTGTGGATGCTCCTGCCCATCAAAACGGCACAAAACTGGAGCAAGAAGTGGTTCGAAGAAAATTGGGCGGCCGCTTTCGGGAAACTCAGGAAATTTCCATATTTTCGCAAGAGATTTCTTTATAAAGCATTTTGAGGCAGTTGAATCATGAGAAATTGTGAATTTCTTTATGACTTCCCAAGAAAATCTGTTGAAAGTGTTTTCCCACGAGACATAGAAATCGGAAAAAGAAAATGGTTTAGGTGATTTCCTTCGGAAAATCCAGGAAATCCATGGCAAAATCTTGGATGATTCGTGGCTGTGGGTGGTCCGAAAGGGGGAAATCACAAAAATGAAGCGGTAAAAGATAAAACAGACAGTTGGAGTGAGGAAAACATGTGGAATTGCCCTAATTTCCCGAAACTTCTCTGTATCCAGCAGCAATGGCATATTGCAGCGGCTAAATCATGACGACACGAGAAATTTATCCTGATTGCCCTCGGAAATTGGTTTTACAAGATATATCCTTTGTTCAAATTGGTTTTACAAGATATATCTACTCTTCCTCATCCCCAAAGTGAGTTAGTGCTCTTAAGGAATTCAAAATTTTCCCGTTTTTTCTCTGAAACTGTCCTTAGTTTTCTCCCTTCGCTGATTTCTTGAAGTTGTCACAGAAATTTGTAAATTTTAAGCTGATGGGTGAGTTATTATGCAGAATTTATCCCTTTTTTGTGGATCACCTAAAGCTCGCTATTGGAGTGACCAAAAATCCTGGATTGATTGATTAGCTGAGTCAAAAAAAAAGTCCACCAACGCTGGTGTCGTTTTATTGTGGAGGCGATCACTCCTAAAATTTCTGTGCCTTCAGGTCGCATAGCCTGGACATAGTATGATTGAAACTGCCCCTGGTAAACATTTTAGCGTACCCGAATTAACCTTTTAACCTTCACCTGGCATTCATCAACATGTTTACCCATGAGTAACGTTGCCTATACCTAGCTGCTACCCAAGGATAATCATACCCATAGGTATGAGATTGCATATACTTCCACTAATGCATCAGGAACCACGATCAGCCCTGGAAGGTTTGGACCTTTGGAGAGCAGTAATGGTTAAGGGATTAGATTTATTCGATCCAATGTAGACCATCTGTAGAATTTTGAGCAGAATTCGTACAAAACTGAAAAATTCGCATTTGTTTGGCACTATTAACAGACCTGCATTACCTGGCTAACTACGCTACCAATTCAGTGTGACAATCGGTGGAATAACCTGGACAAAGTCCCTAGAAGGACACCCTTCACAACTCCTTGGTGCCTCAGCTTTTCCTCAATTTTCGAAAGTCGTTTATTCGTTTCCATATGTAGCGTTTCGTACGAAGCGTTAGGGGATGTCCTTCCTGACTGCTAGAGGACGGTTGAGCTACAGTCCGGTCAGGCAGCCACTGCAAATGGGCGCAGGCGGGCGCCGGCCGCCGCCACCCTCCGGCGCCCCGGTATTAATGAGCTATAAATCACTCGAGCTTGGGAGAAATCGATAAAAAAAACAATTTTAGTCCATAGTAGACAGGGTAGATAAACCTAACCCTATGCTTAAGAATGGGTTTAAGGCTTAGGCTTAGGCTTCACAGGAGTGGCCCCACCCAACTCCCTTTTCACCTAAATTTCTAAGATAAACTACAATAAGTGTATGTGTAAGTAATAGTGGACACCATATGTGCGTTGCATCGCGTGCGCGCATAGCTCAGTGGGTTGGGCGAATGATCGACGTTGTGGTGGTCAGGGGATCGAATCCTGCCCTGTGTTCCCGTTTTGCAAATACATACAGTATGCTGCCTACGACTGCTGCAGTTATCTAACAAACTCCAGCATAAAAAGTAGCCCGGATGGCTCAGTGGTTTGAGTGGCAGATTGCAATCTGTCCCTATCGCTGGTTCCACTCCGTTGGAGATCCAGAGTTAAGTATCGCAGTGTTTGGGGTTCACTGCTTGGAACGTCCCCCGTGATCTCCTTCGGGTAGTCCAGGAAGGCATCCGGCAACGTTTTGCATAACTTTCGAAGATAAACTACGATAAGTGTAAGTGTAAGTAATAGTAATAGTGTAAGTAATAGTGGAAAACCACTTTTTCAAAGTTGAGCGAAACCGGGAGAGAGTAACTCCGCCGTAAAGGACTGCTCCACGAAAGAAAAATGGCAGCGGCAGAACAACTTCGCAATGGATATGAAACAATTTATACGGATTTCAATTATTTCTGAGGATCCCGAATTGGATGAGCTTTATTATTCAGATGGGATAACTGAAGTACTGTGTCCATCTATAGAAGAATAGCGGCCATTTTTGTATTCGCGAAGCAGTGTACTATGGCAGAAAATGGAAGAGTTGGCTTCGCTTATTGTGTGTTCAGAAATCTGTACCCATGAAAATCACAAAAATGAAAAAAACGTGAAAGTTGTGAAAATGGTCCTCTGCTTTATAGCCTTAACATATCCACTGCACTCTGTCTACTATGGGCTAAAATTGTATTTTTCTTCGCTTTCTCCCAAGCTCGAGTGATTTATAGCTCATTAATACCAGGGCGCCGGAGGCTGGCGGCATCCGGCGCCCGCCGGCGCTCATTTGCAGTGGCTCCCGGATCCGACTGTAGACGTAGCTGGTAAACCCCTTACATTACGGTGCAAACATTTTTCTGGATCTCTAACGAATTGGATTTTGCGAGGAGCAACCATTCGGTCGTCCAGGTTTTCTTACAGCCATATGCTATTGTCTGAAATGGATGAATGCCTCATTCACCCAGCAAATGGAATGACTTCCCCAGTGAAATTTCTGGAAATTTCCACACAAGCTACAAGTTCTGGACGGGTACAGATCACCTCATAATTCATCTCATGAACTAGGGAGGGGGGAGGTAAATTTTTGATGAAAGAGGGTAAACTTCGGAGGTAGTCGTATTCACCCTGGGTAAACTTAATGAATGAATTCCACCTCGGTTTCTACCACATTCATTTTAGAGGCCGTAATCCTGCACAGTGTACATACAGGAGAACCAAAGATTTCTGAAAATAATGAACTTTTTTTTCAAAACATTTTCCACTCCACAATTTCGTTCCTTTTCACTGGTTACTTTCGCGTTAAGTGAACAAAACCAAACAAAAGAACCTCGTAAGAAGTTACGCAACATTGGAACTTGAACTAGTGGGTAACAAATCGATAATCGATTGATCTGCCGATTGTACCAGATGATCTCGCTTGGACAGCTCAGGAAACCAAAAACTTTCCTCGGATTCTCATGATCCTAGACCAAATTTTCGCTAATGGAAGAGGTAAGAAGGCTAGTATGGAACGGTGAGAGCTAGAGTCATGGGAAATTAAACATCTGAAGAACGAGGAAGAGGACCGCTAAACGTGAGAAGTTTCTGAAAATGGCTCCGAAAAAGAAACAGCAAACATGGCGACGACGCTCACATATTGCGAAATCGACAAACAATTGAAAGTTAGAAGCGTGGTGGAACATGTAAGTTTCTGGAAAATTCTGAACACGACTGCAGCAGATGCCCACGAATGAGCAGCACATTTACACAGCAGATTTATGAACGTAGAATATGTGGGATGTTAGTTGTCCTTTGTCCCGGAATATGATGTCATCGGCATTTTCAAAATGCAGCCGTTCACAGTGTGGGGAATTTGATTCGTTTGAAGCTAACACGCCAGTTACTCGCTTCATAGTAATGTAGAAAAATTGCAGGCGGGTTTTTAAAGGACCCTTGGGGCATGAAATGAAGTTGTACAGTCATCTTTATGATGATGGCCTCCGTTTCCTATTTCGTCGTCGTAATTTCCCGAAATTTTCGCGGCAAACATGGATTTTCGAGCTTTTCCACGATAGTGTCATCTCTACGTCGTTAGCATCTATTATTTCGGAAAATTTATTGTTCTCTCGCGAGGAATTTCTTTTTTTTTTGGAAGATTTTCCTATGTGTCTTGAGTAAACGCTCCATAGATATGTCTGTTTTATGTTTCCGATGAGAGATTTTTTAGTAGTACGTGGTTCTTTGCTCCAACACAATGGTCCACCACTTTCACACATGCCCATAAGAAATTTGGGTCCGCATACATCCTTAAGACTACCCAGGGTAAACGTGTTGACACCCAACGAATCTGCCTGTCGTTGACGCATGCGGCAACAGCATACCCTGCCTAATCCCAATGATGCATCCAGCCCCTGAAAGTATCATATTCCGGGTTTGCTATCCTTGCTATATTTATTCTACTTAGGTATTTTACTAGGTTGATTCATAAGTTCTCTAAGTTCTTTCCTTACTAGGAATAAATGGTATCCCGTGAGGGCTGGATTCAGGGTTTACAATTGAGAAGGCGTCCCCAGTCGTCTTTCGCGAAAACCAGGGCCTGAATGCAGCATTAGCTATTAGCTTAAGCTCATTACGGTCATCTTTCTTTACACAAAGGACAGCATCAGTTTTCTTGAAATTTTCCAAAAAATGTATACTGCCGTGTTCCTTATCGCAGTACAAAAGACTCGTAGACAAGCTTCTGGAAAAAGCAGCTTATTAGTTTGTCATTCCTGAACCTTCTTGAACTGTATCCGTTTCTCTACAGATTTATTTATTGTAGATTCAAGAGTTTTTCGCATTATTTTCATGTTTTTTTTTACTGTGTCATTCAGCGTGGTATTGCCACGTACAATTAAATAAACAAATTGCCGATTCTTGGCAATTCTCGTACTATGGTTGATTGAGAGCATGATAAAGCCTTATTGTGTGATTTTCCGGACGTCATCTTTCTATTGTGCACGGAGAGACTTTAAATTCAGCCTTGAAAATATTATAGTAGAATAGTTTGCAGTGCTACAAATGATTTTTCCATCGTTTTAAGTTTATTTGCCTGACATTTTGAAATTGATGTCACATGAACGATTCTCAAGCAGCACTTATAGAGTTCGTCTCTATGGTCCAAAGTAGGTCAGTATTAGAGCATGTTATTACACTCCACAATAAGATGAGCATATAGGGATAGAACTTATGAATCGACCTAATAATTAGATGAGTGTGACTCTGAAAGGACTTCTCCTGAAAATCTAGCATCGAAGCATGCAAAAAGAGGATAGGTCTTCAATATTGAAAGCCTCCAAATCATGTTCAACCCAGAAACGTTTCCAGGAAATCCTTCTAGGTGGCTCTAGCATCGAGTAAATGTTGCAGGGTATGCTCCAGGATTCATGAAACAGAACTGCAGAATCTGGAAAATTTTCTATTCCTTTAGTGGCAAAAAGGAAATTGTTCTATAATCTCATATGACAGAATATGTGACGAACAAGGTGCAGTTTCGGTAAATCTCAGAAAATTCTTGTTTTTTCAGTGGAATTGCCTAGTTTTTCAATTAATTCGTGACTCTACGCTGTTTCTTGGGTGCTTTACAGAGCTGATTCCAAGAATAGTAGTCAGGCCCCAGCGCAGCTTGTCGGTGGGCAAGCTGGGCTTCGTAAAAGGGTCGGAAAGCAAAAGGGGCTTCGTACGGGTTCGGGGCCTAGCCCCAGAAAAACTTTGAGGTGTTCGTTGGTCCAAAGAAAAGAAATACGTTTATAAAGGCGATGAAAGACGAAAAAGGCTCGCTAAAGAACTGCTCGTAGCTTTAGCAGAGCAATTGCGGCGATCGATGTTGAAAAGTTCGATTGGAGCAGATCATGTACAGGTTCCCATAATCCGGAGGACTTAAACGACTCCTGCGCCGCGGAATCTGCATGGATTGAGCTGGAATCTTCAGTGAGATGAGAACTAAGGGAACACTAGAAGATCTTGGGAGAGACAATCTAAATTTATGTGAACTAGAAAAGTATACGCTCACATTCTGAGTCTGAGTGGTTGCAAGGCTCTCCCGTTGAGTCGAGACTCAACCGATTGACACCAAATTTGGGGTTAAGAAGCGTCATAGCACTCAAAATAAATCTATGATGTCAGATCACAAAACTTATGTGAATCCAGGAATTGTATGCTCTTTAAAGGGACCAGCCTATTATCGACAGGCTGGGCTACAAGCTGAGCCTGTCGGGGGCATAATGTCCCTATTCAAACACATAAGTTACCAACCCCCTACCATGTACCCTATACTTGGAGGTATGTGCTTTCATACGCCTCACATACTATCACTTATCATCTCCTATCTTCCGAGTATTTGTCCTTCTCCGCTCGCTCCAAGGAACATTGGCAAGCCGTTTAGCCGCGCTCCAAAGCAGAACGCCGACCCAATCGACCCAGCGCGGGAATTGGAATCATTTGAAAGCCCCTTTGAAAGCCTCGGTCCTTTTTTTTCTACGAAGGCTACTGTCATTAGTTTGGTCTCTACTTTTTCCAGAGTTTTTATTCCTTTATTCTCGATTAGTTTGTTGTTCTGTTCGGCTTTTGGCGACCAATGTCGACCTTATCGTTTCCTGATTCCGCCAGTATAATTTCCGCAGCAGTGTGGAATGGTCCATTCATTGATTGCTCTTGGTAAAGAATTATAGTTATGTTTTGTCGGTTTACACTGGTTATTGCAGTTATGTTTTGTGGTTTCACAATGGGTTATCGTCCTTTAGTTGCTACTAATTGCTTTAATTGCAATCACGGAGAATGCTTGTAGAATTGCTATCATTGGATGCGGTCATTCCCTTCTATCTATTGTTATTTTCAGAGGGGGCTTCGTAAAATCTACATTTTTCAAAGGGGGCTTCGTTTTGGCTACGACCCTAATACAGGCTCGTGCCGGGGCCTGATAGTAGTCATTCTGTGTGATGGATGTAATTGCACAGCGAATGCCTCACTAGACGCCTACGTAGTTGTGGGACAGTGCTTTCAACAGTTCTGGAAAAAAGCTATGCTACAACAAGGTACTATTTGCAAGTTTCCAACCTTTAAATTTGGGTCGAAAAGTTTTTCGAGCATGCAGCATCGAGATTACCCGGGCTGGCTGTTATAACGTCCCCAAATTTACCCAAAGTTAAGACGAGCGCTCATTCATTTGATTGGTAACCGCAATGACATATACCGGCCCTGGGAAAATTCTAAAGAAGGAGCTTTGGCTACCTAAAAATGGGCTCGAAATTCTATGACAAAGACTTGTTACAGCCGTGGGTTTTCCGGAAAGTCATTGAAATTTCACCGTTTATTAGGTGGGGTATCCAGAACACGGGGGTAGGGGTAGTTTAGAGGAGATTGCTCACAAACTACTTCTTTTTTCTTGAGTAAAAAAGCCTTATTCCTAACGCAAGAGTTAGGGTTTTTTTTCTACGAAGGGCCCGAAGCGAATCCTAAAAGACCTTAATCTGTTAAATGTTTCTAGTTTTCGACAGATTGTCAAACGCAAAAGTCCACATTCAAATTCGACGGCGATGCCAGCGAAAGTCAAAAATGACAGTTTTTCAGCGGCTGGCGCCATTTATACTGGCACAAATTTTCGGTGTGCGATACGCGGCGCCAACGACAACGATGGTGATTGAAACATTTTTTGTCGCGGTATTCAATTTCGAGGCTATTTTCGGAAACAGAAACTAGTTCGGCAAACTACTAAAAACACACGCACACAGATGACATCGGCCAATAGCAGATCATCGGCGTCGATAGGCGAAATTTGGCAATGTGGCACGCAAAGGGACCAACCAGGCGCGGGTACCCCGGCAAAATTTTATCGCTTTGTTAGTAGAATCGTCCATTTTGGGGGATCATCTACATGTCATTTCCAGCAAAGTACTATATCTGAAGCTATGTGGCAAGTCCAGAAAAAGAAACCTGGAACGAAAAATGCTGGATGGGTTTGGTACCCCTGTATAAATTATGTAGCGAAGTTTCCATAAAAGTTGTTAAATTCTTGCAACTGAGGTGCTTGAATTTATGCGCGTTCACGGTAAGGGGTTAATCCACTTGGGTAGAGAGTTCTTCGAGCTAAAATCGGGGAAGTTTATCTAATAATTTGCGCCTAAGAAATCAAGTCTATGTTAAGGGTAGTAAAAACAGCACTTTTTATACAACAACCTCTTAGGGGGTTTTATTGAGACACACATTAAATTTAATCGAGCTGTCAAGCTAATTCATGACTAATTTCAGCAGGGGACACTCATAACCGACATTCATATTCATTCACATCTCCTATCTTTTCTTCATCATCCTACTGTTACACCCAGCTATTGTTCTTCCTACTCCATTAGATTGGATTGCTAATGTACTATGCTTCGAGCTAATGCCTTTAACTTCCTAATTATTTACGTTTCTTGTGTGTTCACAAATTTGCGGTTGTCTCAGTGGCAAGTAGCAAAGGGACGGTCCGGGACCGACCCAGACCGTCCTTCGCCGACCCTCTAATGAGGTCATTGTTTAATTGTCTAGATGAACTTTTTCAACAAACTACTGATATATACACCACCTATGGGCCATGGCCTGCAACTATCTATTGAAATCTGTAGTTTTCAACAAAAATGAAAATAAAATTTTCAAAATTTTGCATCCTCCTGATTTCCACACTTGCTTAGGCCGAGAGGAACTTCCGTTTTGCGTCGTTTCAAGGTCGACTAGAATAAGGAATTGTAGCACAATATCCTTGAAAAATACGAGGCTTCCACCGATGTTTGAAAGCGGGAAAATCCTGTCATAGTTTGAAACAAAATTTTGTACATTTTTCACAAATTGCTTCGCTAACACTTTTTCATGGTAAACAACACTACTTCTGTCCTAGATGTAGTTTTCCGAAGTACAAGATCCCGCAAAATTGATATAAGTATTTTGTGTTTCACGCTAGTTTTAATGTTTAATTTTTTTTTCTTCCAAAACAATTAGATGTGCTGTGTCCACCTTAGTGACAGACGGGTGAATATAGGAAAACCTCTCGCTGATGAGTCGTTTAGCAGCCGAGCACTGTATTTTTTTTACGTTTATTGCAAAGCCAGAGATAAATACAACATTATAGTAATTACCCAATACCCCAATACCCCTCGCGAACAAATGGATGATACCGTGGTCACCGGCGAGTTTGACGGACCTACTAAGTCGGTATCCGGAGCCCCAATTACTCCTCTGACGGACTTGCGGGTTGACGGCCACGGCTCTTCCTCGCCCCGAGATCCACGAAATGCCCTCCCCCCTCCCTCACTCCTGCTATCACACTCTCTACACTGATTAATTATCTCACCAAGTTTCCACATCTACATAGTGCACTGTTCTTCTCCACAAGTTTTATATTCTTACTGTACTAAATATCGGCGTCGTTTCTCATTTAGTTGTTCTTATATTGTCAGCACTTGTAACCGATAATAAATGGAATGAAATGAAATGAAATTTGTCTTGCTATCTTTGCCGTTTCTCGTCATCGCTGGGTGGGAGGAGTTGCTACAGAGTATACCCATTTTGCGTGGAGAATTTGCCCACAAAGATGAGTGGATAGATCATAACATTGCCGGGAACTTCCATGAATTCTGTTGCGAAAAAACACACGAGCGCCGCACAGTTCTCCGTTTCCCGCGTTTTGCAGAGATTAAAAATTTACTTTCGCACAAGCCTCTTCCACAAGGATAACCCTATATGGTTGGATTGATTGACCAGGATGGAGCATTGATATGACTCCCATTTATATGCTAGTAAGACCTCGCTTCCCGGTAGCAAGGAGAGAGGATCCAAATGAGCTGCAGGTCAGGAAATATGGCTTATCGGTTTGACTCAAAAAGATACTATAGGTTTAGAGCATTACTACGATGGCTGTACACTTTCATCATATCCGAATTAACTGCCAGTTCACTGAGCAGGATAACAATAAGGGGTCAGACACATCATTGCAGGAATCGGTAATCTCGTAACTATGAGTAAGACTACCCTGGGAGCCAGGTATAAGCCCGGTATAGACAACTCCACATATCGGTGGACATATTGATGGTGGCTATGTAAAAGATAAATTCGGGTGCGTTATTTGGTTTACCATGGGTAATCTTAATTGTGCATCCGGGCCTAGTTTTGAGAGGTACAGAAATCATATTCAGAGCTAAAATCGAAAGAAATACACGACATTTAATGGATCGATGTTTTGTTTTCTATGAATTCGAAAGTGGAGCAGAAAATTTCAGGACAAAAACACAGATATGCATATCTCAGGCTTGGAATGAGCTATCAGAACGATACTCGACATTGTCATGAGGTCTAAGCTGCCCCTTTCTTCCTTAACTTCGCTTCTCCGGAATATGTTTTATAAAGGGAGTACTGCATTGTGAAAGCAACATTTAGAAGTTTAGTAGATATACTCGTTCATCGCTGACATCACTCTACATATATCGCCAATGAAAACTTTTTTTTTACTTTCTATATATATATATATACACATACATATATATATATATATATATATATATATATATATATATAGTGTACATAGTCCTCCATATACATGCTTCATATACTTACATATTATGCAAGTGGGCACTACGGATTTTGGTGAAAAATCACACTGCAGAAAAAGCCACAGTGAAATTCTCAAAAGCTACGAAGGCTGGAAAATGAAAAGATTGCCAAAAATGGGCCGTGCCAATTGAAGGAGCAAGGCTTCGTTGCCAGCCAAAAATGTGTCCGCCTTCTGTGTCATCTTCTTATTAAAATTCCTTCACATAGGCGTTCAAACGCATCATACATCGATCGTGACACATATTTCGAAGAATTTTAACAGATATTCGCAGAAGGAGTGAGATTCTTTGTGGTTTCTAGGAATTTCAGGACCACATTGGGTAGGTCAAATTCAAGGTAATTGCGCACGATGATGTGTCTCTTTGATTCCCTTGTGTTGACTTTACTTTGCCAACTTTACCTGTGCACTTCTGTATAGACCTATGAAATCAGAAGTTTTCCAGACGTTCCGTGCTTGTCTTCATCGTTTTGCTATGTAATATGTATCTGTCCCGTCACCTTTACCGGTGACGTCTTTCAGGGAATTGGTTTATGTAACCACACGAATGAGCAGAGAGCTGGAAATTTTTTTTCATGAGGAAACATGAAAGACATTATGAGGTGTTCCTGTAATTATAAAACACATTTTCGGTTATTATTTGGAGGTTGAAATTGGTTCCTCTTAGAGCGAACTCAGAGTTTGCGAATGGAGATGGTACTCTGTACTTCCCGGAATAGAAAACGGAAAGGGGTTGGGAAGGAGGAGAGCGTCGTCGCCGAAAAGACGATAAGATCTGGAGAAGAGTATGTCAAACAGTTATATTGTAATTACTAAGATTACTGATTAAAATGCCAAAATGAGGCGTGACAAGTATACCACAGATTTTTAATTTTCTTTGTTCAATTTTTAACACTAATATTTTATGAGTTCCCTCAGATCTTCAATAGTCGCACTGAAAGTAAATACGCAACTCTAGTTTTTCTTTTTTTTTTTGGGGGGGGGGGGTGAGGGAGGGTAGCCTATCATTATCGTGCCTTTGCCCTACTATCCTGAGGAACTCCGAAATGACATAGAGTTTCTATTGCATCCGAAGGATAGAGCCACATCAGTTCTGTACTGTAAGAAGATCCGAGCACTACCAATCAGTCCAATTTTTAGTTCATTTCATTCAGCAAATCAAATGAGGTTCAACTTCAGCAGCTCGCCTTCACCCTTATTTGGATGGTCGCGTGGATATTGTCTTGCCCTGAAGAATAGTACAAAATGATATTTATTGCAATACATACAGTAGTTACAGGTTAGACCTACTGCGTATTGAATAACTCTGCGCTATTGGGAGTGGTAGCTTCTGAGCTATTGACGAAGAGATTCTTGGTGGAAGTATTCCAGTAAGATTTTGACGAAGCGCCCACTATTGAGCTGTGAGGTAGAATTCGTAGCGTACTGACGAGGCAGACTGGCGGAGCCGAACGGTGGACGCCGCTGCGATGTGGCGGGAGATGCTTACATAGTCGAAGTTGCCAGGAGGGATGCGTAGCATTCTAAACATATCAAGATAAATCTCAGATTAATTCGCAACGTTTATGAATAATTGGATGAGATGAAAAAATATTTCCTTACATTTCAAGCTACTGATTAGATATTGTAGCGGAGCTACATCAAATAACTCGAAGGCAGAGTTCAGTTTCTTCTATGATTAGCTCAGGTTCTTCTATGATTAACCTATGTATCATCTTCTATTGGAAATTAGCTCGACAAGCAAGGCAGGCTTAGCTCGGATCAAAGCGCCATCTCATGTATTTTTAGCAATGTTCGTTGTCAGTTGGGCTGTCTCGCACGGATATCTGCGTTTTCTCGTCTGAAGATGAAGTTCTGACGGCAGCAACATTGCAGTCACTGCTAGAGAACCACTGCTTTTCTGTCAAGCCTCGATGGATTACATTCTGCCTGATTAAAAGGCAAGAAAGTGCATTCGCCGTGCTTGTAATTGTATTTTTTACTTACTCTTTGTTTTTTGTTCGATTTTCATTTTTCAAATAGAACCGTGTTTTTATTTTTAAATCAAGCCTTTCAACAATCGCATCTATGCTTCGTACCTAAAGACCTTTTTTTCTGCAATAGATTAGGCGCATTTGTTCCTCTTCAGCAGAACTTATCCGCGATTTCATCACTTCCGGACGCCCGAGTGGCACACCACGTGGGAGGGGGGGGGGGGTTGCCGTTGCGGAAACAAGGGGCAAGTGCGCACTCCGAGGACCTGGATGGGAAAATAAAAGTCTTTAAAATATTGATTTTAATCAGTACGTATAAAAGTAAAGGTTTGAGTGTTAGTGTGTTTGTGTGTTTGTATGTATGTTAATTATGGAAATCGCGGAGCATTGACCGATCCGGATCAAATTTTGCAGGTAGCAGGTAGACCCTCCAGGGTCCGGAGGTGGTTATAGGCTACTTTTGACCTGATCGTATTCATTACTTTGCTGATTGTATCGATTTTATCGACCTTTCACTACTTTTGTCCGCGAGTCGGTGGGGACGCGTCTACCACAGCTGTTCAATACGCTGAGTACGAATATGACAACCATTTCGAGTATCGATTTATTGATTTTATTGATTTTTTTTCATTTCTGCTTGGGGGTAGGCATGTCTGCTGTGATATCCCAAGACGCTGAACACGAATGTGATAACCCTTTCTCGCAAGATATTGATGTATTATATTATTATTCGTTTAATAAGTTAATGAAAAGAACTAATACAAGATTCTCGTTTCTTTGATGGAATAATTTCCGAAATTCGGCGACCCATCCTCGGGGAAGGGATTGAAGTTATTTCTAGGCCTTTTTAAGAGAAGCCTGCTTTATCTCAAAAAGGGAACCTTGAAAGCGACAACAGGACTTCTGTGGAGGCAAAGCGCTAAACAAAAAAGTGCTTAAGAAAGGATCACTAGCTGATTAGCAATCCACTTCTTTTTGACCTCTTTTCTACATGATCATATATCTTATTTTTTTCGATTTTCATAAGAACTATCAGAGCGCCGCTGTGGACGCGCTCCCACTTGACTTTGCGCCATTACTAAGGCAAACGGTTACATATTCCTGATTTGAATATTTTTTGAGTTTCTACTAAGTAGGCCCAGTGTAGTGGCCATGCCATACGTATACATAATTGAGCTGCTGTGGCATTAGTACATATCGTGTTCCAGGACTTATGGCACGACATTTATTATTTATTATCATTTCTCGTTCAGCACGGTTTTGCCACGTACAAAAAAGTTCTCCGGGAAATGCCGGTGCGGAACTACTAGAACAGGCATCCTAGAGAAAGGCATATTCCACGATTTCACAAAAAGGATCCCTGGGAGTTGCTCATTGCAATGGTACACGTGATTCCATGTAAAATGCCGAAGGAACCGTTTTCGGGCCCCATTTTCTTGGGGAGCTAGTGGGCGGAGCTGGGGGCGGGGACCGGTTGCAGTAATGCACAATCGTCTTCTGAGGAATTCTACGGGGTAACAAAAAAATATGGAACGCGACTTCATTCTGTTTTTCATGTGATGTGAGTCGATTGGAATGACTTCGGCCATACGATCCTACAGCCTTACAGCCACAGCTCTATTTTATAGATGCGATCTAGAAAACGTTTGGGATCGGCAATAAACCGCATGGCAGAAAACGGGAGGTTCGCAAGGCAAGAGGTCGACCAAGAACCGCAAATGGCACAGGTGACCAAAAAGAAGTTCTCAGTAGGATCGAAAGAAAGCTTCGAACTAAAAAGAATTCCACAAGCAAAATTGAAAAGGTGACTGGGCTTATGAGGAAATCCGTAAAAATATGGAACGCGACTCCATTCTGTTTTTCATGTGATGTGAGTCGATTGGAATGACTTCGGCCATACAATCCTACAGCCTTACAGCCACAGCGGTTCTTGGTCGACCTCTTGCCTTGCGAACCTTCCGTTTTCTGCCATGCGGTTTATTGCCGATCCCAAGCGTTTTCTAGATCGCATCTATAAAGAGGCCAGAGAGGTTGGATTGAAGGCGTATAAGCAAGTGGAAGATCACCTGACTACTCAGCAAGCGATTGGAACGATGCAAGAGGTTGATGAGCTGGACAGTATTGCAGCTGGACAGTATTGCAGCTGGACAGTATCGGAAGATCCTTTTTTCGGACGAAAAATGGTTCGATTTCGAACAAGCTCACAATTATCAGAATGATCGGGTGTGGCCAAAGGAGATGCCACCCCTAGAGGAGAGGATGATATCTAGGAAGCAAAAACTAAAGCAAGTGATGGTCTGGGCAGGAATATCGTGCACTAGCAAGATCCATTCATCTTTGTGCCCGAAGGAGTCAAGGTCCAAGGACCCAGTATCGCTCGATCATGGAAAACAGGGTTTTGTCCGAGCGCGACGGCATTCTGGAGAGGAGATGTGGACTTTCCAACAGAATGGCGTCCCATCTCTTAAGTTCAAAAAAATGCAGGAATGGTTTGCACGAAATTTCCGGACTTTCCTCGTTGGGAATAAATCCTCAATGACCAGCAAATTCACCTGATTTCAACGTGGTTTGATCAGAGTGTTTTATCTGAGGGAAACTGAAGTCAATTATCTGTGCAAAGCCCCACTCGACAGTTGAAGCGCTGAAAAGGGATTTGACGAAAGCCTGAAACGATCCTCCCATGGGCATCATCGCCAGGGCAGCGGACGACTTCCGAAGACGATTAAAGAAGTGCATCAAAGCGAGTGGCGGTCATTTTCAGCAAGATTAATTGCTATGATATATAGTCTCCTAATATGCATTAATAAAGTTGTTGACATTTGATCAATGCGCAGAAACCTAGTACGAAAAATCCGTTCCATAATTTTGTGTCACCCTGTAGCAGTGGCGGGCGGTTGGGGACCCAGACGGAAAATAAAATTAATGAAAACCCTTATTATAATAATAAATAATTAATAAAAGTTATGTTAAAAATAATAATAAAAATAAACTAATAAAAATGAACCAATGCAAGATTTTTATTATTAAGTAATTTCAAAAATTTGCTGACACATTGTCAGGGGGGGGCCTCTCCCCTCTGCGTCCGCCACAGAACTGTAGACATCTCGCGAGAATTCCTCATCATCCACATCCCAACAGGATAGAGGTGCCCTACTTGTGTAACCAGCAAAGGGCTCCGCCCACATGCTCCTAAAAGTTCGCGCTAGAGAACGACTTTTTTGGCAGTATTGTGTGGGATCACGTACATAGTTGTGATCAGCAGCTCCTGGAGATTCCTCTCCTGGGACGGTGCCATTACATCTGCTAATTTTTCCACTTCACCACTGCACTTAGTAGCTCGTGGGCTTCATGGGGGGAGTGGCGTGGAAGCGATGAACGCAGCCCATTCCTCGGGGGCACGACAGAGTCGTTCGTCGCGCCGTCGGCGATGGCGCTGGAGCTAGTAATCATTGGCGCCGCACGTCATTTCAAGTTTTCGCGAGTGCGGCGCCGCGCAGAGATTCTCCCCTCCTCCTCCTCCTCATTGTTTACTTGGCTTTTCTGGAAGTCGCTGTGTTTGTTGTCCGTCCGTCACCTCCTCCGGAAGATCCGCTTCTCGTCTTTGCACTGCACCCACAGCGTTGTAATGGTGTGCCCCAACAGCACACTGTGCTGTCCTTGTGCTCTCCCACACTTCGCTATTCAATCAGGCACAAAAACATCTCGTGGTTCGTATTTCCACCACAATTTCCTGTTGTGAATTGTTTTTCAGTGACGAAATTCCGTGCAGGACACAAGCGTTGTGCGTTGTGTCTGTGCTTTTCAACTATGCGGCTATTGGCACTTGGGATTTATGAGTCCCGTAGCGGATGAGGCCGTTGAGCTGGCTGAGACTCCAAGCCTCTTGGATCTGCCCACAATAACAAGCATCATGCAAAACCACGCTGCCGCTGCACTAAATTTGATTTTTTCCTGGAAAAATTAGGGTGATTGCTCGAATGTGCGACGTAAGCCCCGCCCATTCCGTGCCACCGTTTATGTATTCAAACATAATTTATAAATTCCGCTTACAAAATGGTTTCCAGCTTTTTCCAAGGCCTCAGAGTTCTGCTTCAAAGAGCTAAAATTTGAAGCGGAAGCTTCCAGAAATTTCCTAGCGATTCCCATTTCCTGAGGAGATTTCCCTTTCCCTGAAAAAACTCCTCGGAATTCCACCAATGCTCGAATTTCCACTTCTTCTCTGCTAGTCTGCTGGATTTAGAGCTCTGGTGGGAATTATTGTAGTCCTTTGCTTTGTGTTGGTTTTCTTTTCCTGATTTTCTCTTTTTTTTCATGGACGTTCCTGGTAAGGTTCAGGTGGACGAGTTTTCCAGAGAAAAGTGGTACATTTCGCTATCTTTATCTACCAGTTCTAGGTGAGACGCGTCACTTTTATAAATAATAAGCATTTCGGACCGGAAAATCGGAAAACTCGTCCCCTCCAAAAGAACAGGTAGATCAGATTTTTCTTGGGGAAGCTAAGGAGTACGGCATTGGGCTTGAGTTTAGGTCGCTTTCATTCGTTCTTCAGGAGTCCTAGGAAAAATCACCTGGAAATTCGGAATTTTCAGGTGCTAATGCACGTGATTATTCCCTTACGACATCTTTATGAGAATCCTGGAACTCCGAATTTTCGTTAAGGATTTTCGTTGGGAAACAGTAGTTTCACTGAGTGAATTACATGTTTTCCAATAATATACCTCGCAAATCTCCTTGCTACTTCATCTCCTCCCGAAGTAATACTGCTAATATGCAAGTACATTAATAGTACTTGTAAATGGCGTCAATTTATGTCTATGTCTGGGCGCCCGCTTGACATTATCATTCAAAGTAATCCATGTTTTCGTTTTTTTTTTCTTGGTATTGGATCGCAAGCACCGCCTCCTACTACTTGGCAATTGTTTGACAAAGACTTCGTAGTAAATCCATCGAACAATTACTACTACATACTCATGATCTCATTACCTCCTAGAACTATGTACTAGTGCACATCAATCATAAACTAAAGTGAACCCTTTCCGATCTTTTGCTCACCTTTTTATGTTCATGAGCCTATCTTCTCATTTATTTATATATTTGCTTTTTTTTACAAGTATGTATATATTCTAAATCTATGATGTAGCAAGAAAGCCCATCAATAACTGGTGTAATTTCTACCCAGCAATCCATCTTTTGAGTGATGTGGGCGTGGCCAGACTGCAATTCTCACTGGAAGCGGTCCCAAACAAAAAAAAGTTTGCTCTTGAAATGAGTTTGTGGTTTACTTGACCATATGGTTGTTGCAGCAGCGATGCACAAGACTATCCCACAATCAATGCGATTTTACTAGTTTCAAGGAGTAAGAAACCCATTCCATTTATTTATTTATTTATCTGCTTATTTATTTACTTATTTATTTATTTAGAGATAAATTTATTCAAGCGGGCCTTGCAAGTGAAAAACCTCATAACCAGTATAGTCTCAGTTGCTTCTGGAAAGTATGTACCTCTCTTTTTGATAGTCCTTCCGTGTACCTATCTGTTTACTTACCCAACAAATTATTTATTCGTTTGGGTGTTTTTTGTTTGACCGTTTGATTGTTTTTATTTATTCATTCATTTGTTCATTATTTCATTCTCTCGTTAAAGTGAAACGTTTTATAATCAGGGTAACATATGTCTGTTTAAAAAGCTCTTCCTATTCATTTTACCACTTATTTATTTACTCATCGGTTTATTTATGTACCTGTTTATCTATCGAAGTCATCCGACCGGCAAATCTTTTGCTCTTTTTCAGAGTTAAAAAATAGAGCAGTAAATGAAACATAAACATTCTTATTAAATCCTTGTTACTCAGGAAATTCTAGAAATTTCCAGCATCAGTGACAGTGGATTTTTTTCAATGCTGTATCCGTGAGCTCCTAGTTTTCTACATATTTTTCACTTGTTTCTGAACTATCAGTAAAATATTTGCTGGATGTGTGTTTATTTTCACTTCTTTTTCATTCAAAAAACCAATTTTCTGCATGTTTGCGTTCTACACAAGCGTGAAAATACAGAATGCTAAATTTGAGAATGTTCACTATGTAGAAAATAGAAGGATTTCCCTGTTTCCTGGACCGTAACTGGGAGTTCTCGGGTCCAGGAAGCCTTGAAAATTTCTGAATGCATGAAATGAGTGCAGTAGATAACCACTCATGTATCTTATGCTAGCACTGCTGTTGCTTCAGCTCCCTTGCATGATGTATGCTCGTTTTTTGCAGCATTTATTCATGTTATCCAGTGATGGATCGTTGTGGAGGGCAATTTATAACATGCGCTGTGTATGCATGTACACTTCTTTCAAATGCACCAGACGTCGACGTTGGGAAATGACCAAGAAAACGAAACAAATTGGCTGCAATGAGATCTAATTTGTTGCATCGTATCAAAAACGGGTTTACTTTTTCCAATAATTCGCACGAATAATAAGGAAACTTGCATACGAATACATAGAGCGGTGGAGGTTTGTACTCAAAAAAGTGGTCCTTGAACCACCAAAAATCTGAGAAAGAATAATTTGGTAAACAAATAAAAAAATAAGTAAACAAACAGGTAAATAAATAAAACGTTTGCCAATAATAAATAAATAAATAAATAAATACGCGCATGGGAATACTACTTAACATTTGCACAAAAAACTGCCTGCTTCATCCTACCAGAATGGGGCTTATTGTTTTTTGGTAAACAATTTAGTAAACAAACAAAAAAAAATAAATAAATAAATGAATGAATAAATAAATAAATAAAAAGCAAGTTGAAATTTTATCCGACATTTTCACAAAAATTGGCTACTGCATTCTACAAGAGTAACGACTATTGTTCTTCTCAGACTCGTCAGGTAAATTTTTACATGCACTGCGTGCGTGCGTCAGACGCACGTCACACGCACGCATCTACTTCCGAAGGATTTTTCTTGACGATCAGTCAACACTGCATGCACATTCTCAATGAAAAGAACGCGCGGCAGCCGTGAAGCCGTAAGTGCATGCGTCTGAGCTGCGACTGCGATGCGACTGAGCCCTATTCTTCATTATATAGACGCACGCGCGTCATTTGCACGCATGCAGTATAAATTCCCTATGTAAGCATAGGCCGTGACGCATCGCATACGCAGGTGTGACGTATGCGTTTGCTGGATCGCTGCTATTCGTGGTGGTCACGCTACGCTAATACGCTAATACGCTTTGTCCGGTATTCGCGAGGAATTTCCAGCAAATGCGTACGTGCGTATGACGCACGCACCCCGGCTTTTTTTTCTGGATTTTGGGAAGACGCAAATAATTCGCTGTGAACCATGTATTCTCGGTATTTCCGTGACAATATGTACTTTTGCAAAAGGATAAATTTCCCGGAAACCACACGGCTTCTTGGGATTATCCAGAAATCCAAACGTCAAACGCAAAATCCGTTAAGATCTTTGGGTGCGAGGTACTCTCTAAATGAACCAATTAATTTAATTTTTAAAAAAATTGAGCTAACACCCACCAATATGTTTACCCGTATGTGGGGTCCTCTATACCTAGCTGCTGCCTCTGGGTACGATATTACCCACGGGTGTGAGATTGCCGATCCTCCCAATTTCGCGTCTCTCTCATATCTTCATCTCTCTCCAATTTAATTTCAATTAGCTTCTTTCGATTTTTTCTCGTTCACATCGCCGGATATTTCATTTACTTCCGTTTCCGGCACATCCTGAGAAGCTAGTGATGTCAGGCAATCACTAACCTTGGACATTCGTCGAACTTACCCCGTTGATACCTCACACAAGCCGCTTAATCTTTGCGATGTCTAGGATATTCTCACGTCTGAGATACCTCCACCATCCCGAGATTTTCTGGAATTTCTCTATTCATCGAATCCTCGCTTTCTCCGGCTGTTTCCGCCCATATACGCCAAATGCACTCAGGATTAAGTGATAACTCCAGTGATGTACTCGTCATATGTAGTGCCTCTTAATCGATGTCGAAACGAGGATGAGGAATGAGGAAGTCGCTGAGGGATTGGGCCGGGGAGGGGGGAGGTCTAAGTGCCTGGATTCGCGGCTGGGAACGCATGGCTGCTGGCAAAGCTGAGAACGTGACGATGAAGTGATGAACAGCGGTGGAAAAGTGGGAAACCACCATGTCCTAAAGGAGGGGGAAGGAGGCAGTGGGGAGAGAGAGGGGGAGCTCTCCCTGGGGAACTTGGTGGGGAATTTTTTAGAAAATATTAGATGTGATGGCTAATGATGGACTGGACATTGTGTGTAACTGCACAAAAGCGGGGAATGAAGGCTGTAACTCGGCTGTATGTGGATCCCCCTCCCCGAGAATGGGTCGACAAATTTTTGAAATTACTTTTTAATACACATAAAAATCTTGTATTAGTTTATTTTTATTTGTTTATTTTTATTATTACTTTCAATATAATTTTTGTTGATCATTTACTATTATAATTAATATTGCTATTAATTTTATTTTCTGTCTGGGTCCCCAAAACGGCGGAGACCCCAATTTTTCCCACCTCCCCCCCCCCCGCCCACTTTCTGCGTCCGCCACTGGTGTGCATATGTAACGTCTCGTCGAGCTCTGTCGATTGGTCACATAGCTACTGGTGTAACTCGTCCGAGAGGGGCGTGGCTTAGCTAGTTACTAAGAAGACCAAAAATTTTACCCACACCTTGCTTTATTTGGTTATTTTCCTCGCGATTTTGTCCTTCCCTTTGCCATATTTCTGGACATTTCCTTGTTTTCCCTTCAGCCATAACCTCCAACGCATCCAGCACCAGATTCTGGCTTATCTCACCCTGCGGAAGTCCCGATTACCCTTTTAATACCATAATCTTTGGCGGATATGAGCGCACTTAGCCAGTGAAGCTCATGTTTTGTGGAATTTCATCTGGATTTAATGTGTCGGCGAGAATTCTGTCACATTCCTAAGATTACACTCAGTGCACGGGAGTTTCACATGTAATTATGATGCCCTTCATGTGAAAATGCCGTGAAATCTAAAATCGTAGAGCTTTCAAGGAAATTACTCTATCCAGACACAACGTGACCACTTCCTATCGTCGTGTCTCACATGGCAGCGTTCCTATTATTGGACAAATTTTTCCCTGAAAGTGCTGGCAAAGCGACTTAGCACCTCCTCAATGGAGATTACTTTTGACGCGGTTTTTTCTGAAGCATTGCTTTTTTTCCGGGAAATTTAGCCGAATTCTTGTGGTAAAATCTACCCAACTGATTTTTCTTACAATTGCTATTGCTTTGCTATTAATGTTCGGGATAAAACATACCCTATAGGGATAAATTACCATTCAAGAAAGTTTTGGAAGAAATCAGCAGAAAAACTTCCAGAATATGAGAGAATTCTTTTTTGGATTCGAGAAAATATTCTAGAAAAATTACACTCTTGAGCTAGAATTCATGGATGCATAAGCAAGCGGAACGGAAATTTAGCTAACCCTCTCGCATCCTGCGTCTCTCAAGTTATGCAGTCCATAAGGTAATCAATCACGGTGACCATATTTGGTTTGCTTTTTTGTTTCGTGAATCCTAGCCCTGCTCCATTTTTATTGGTATTTCTGGATCCTTGATTTATTTATTTGTTTACTTCTTTTGGTTGCTCTAATCTACTCATTGTGAATCTATTTTTTTAGCTTAATAACCCCTTTCTAAGAATTCCTCTAGGGGAAAATTTTGAATTTCCCGCCCACAAATACTACTATAGCCACCATTCTCCTCTCCACTAAACAAAGTGTCAAAACATCTCTATCATTATTTTCGTGCCGGCTATTCTCGAAAAGCAACAAAGCTGTTATTAATTTTCACCCGCCACTATCCATTAAAAATTGTAGGATCCCGAGAGAATCCAGAAAATCATCGAAAGGCTGTGGAATACATATTTTCATTCACAGGGGTAAACGTTTCCTGTAGGTCATTGCTTGAAGATTAGGTACAGGTGATGTTTTGAGCTCTCCGCTTGGAAAACAATCCAGAAAACATTTGTTTTCCTAATCTTCAAGACCTCCCCTGCTTCAGTTCATGCTTGCTCACATGGGTTTATTTCTGGAACTCAGGATTTTTGGCTTCCACTTACATTTTATCCATGGAATGCCATCGCATTAGACAGGGTGCAGAGATTTTTTACCAGGTTTTCTTTTTCAGAACCTCTGGACTGAGTTCCGGAGAGTTTCCCTGGATCTCATTAAACTGCGTTAGCTTCGAAGGAAAAAATGCAAAGCTAAATGAGTTTGCCCATGATGCCGGTGCTAAACCGCATTATAGATGCATTGCCGAAGAATTTCCGGGAAACTTCCGGGATCTTCTAGGATTTTTTCGATATCTGGACTTCTCTATAACATTCTTTCTTGAGAACTAAGCCCAGGCCCATGAAGGTAGAGATCAAAAATCAAAGAACAAGGAACGAGTTGGTCGAATTAACTCGTTCTTTTTCACTAGCAACTTTGATGCTTTAGAGTACGTACCAATCACGGGGCTCTTAATTTCGTGAACCTTTGCGTGTTCCGGTAAACAACCTCGCGGAGACGTACTCTTCATACATATTCATGCAAGAACGACTGTGACTGAGGTGAAATGCTAAAAATATGTAAGCATCTGGAGATGCTTTAGCTGCGATTTTTTTTATGTAGATGGAGGGGAGGGGGCGTTTCGCCTTAATTCTGATTGGTCGATTCGGAATAACAATCATTCAGTATAACAGTCTTAGTTATGATGTTTCTACCCGATTTTTTTTCAAACTCTGTACTGAAATCTTACTGGAAGTTTTCAAAATTCTGGATGTTAAAAAAATCAGGATCTGAGGGTGTGAAATTTAAAACATCATTTAGTTTTACTCACAAACGCCGCAGTAGCACAGTGCTAGCAATAGTGTTTCCTCCACGAGTTCTCTTGTAGAGATGGAGGCGTTCCATCTTTCCTGTGATTGGATGATTCGGAAAATCAACCAATCATAGAGATAGATCAGAATTTAACCTTATTCTTCTACATTTTTCGGATTCTTCTCCTGGAAAATCTTCGAAAATGTTTAAAATTATGTCAAGAAATACAAATATTAACATGTGTTAGAGTCATATAGATTTTTTTCTAGGCAACCAAAAAAAATTTAAGAGCTATAAGAGAGCTAAATTATCAAATCTGAAATTTCTAAGATTTTTTTCCAATTCCTAACCTTCTCTTTAGACCTACTTGAAAACTCGCAATACATCGGTTAATATAGTGTTTTACGCACGGATTCCTTTGGCGGAGTGGGGGCGTTCCGTCTCCCCGCTGATTGGCCGATCTGAAAAATCAACCAATCACCGACAAGGGCCTGAATATAGTGCATCGTGCCAGTTTCCTCTGGAATCGGTTGCGGAGAAAATTTCTGTGGCACAATTCGAAGCCATTTTGTGTTTGTTTCCTGTAGAAAGACTAACTGACGCTCCAATGAGGCTTGACGTCAGTCCGTCCCTTCAAAATGGCCGAGTTTCATTAATAAAAACTTTCTTTCTTTAAAAAGGTTTCAGGAATTACCCTCTTTTACTTGGAATGGACAGGTTTTCCCATCCAATGGCTTCTAAATGGACAAGTTTTTGATCGTATGAATAGTCATTTGTAAAAGTACTATCCTTTTCTGGTCACCGCTGCGCCGATCCTGAAAACGAAAAGTCCGCGAATTTTTTTCTGCCCTCACGTATGACCCCCGCGTACTTTGCATAATCGCATAAGTTTCCATGGCACAACCCCCTCGTAGTCCGAGCAAATCGATCGTCTCACCTCCTTCCATAGATCAAAAACCCTGGCCACAGAAACACTGGCAGCCATGGCAGTCATCATTCGCCAGCTAAAACCTCGAAATGACCCCATTTCCTCGGCGGCTGCTTCCAGATGCTTCTGAAATCGCTTCGCTCATGCTGAACAGGTGTCATGAATCAATGCTCATCTCGCCCGAGGGGCTTTGTGTGTGTATGTGTGCCACTTTTTGTTATTTGCAATGCTAATCCCTAACTGGACGAGGAGGAGCAACGGCTGCTGGTCGGCCGGCCGGCTGAAGCTGACGACTGAAGACCTGCAGGAATTAAATTTTGGCGTCGAGCCAATATATGACTCGATAGCGACGCGCAGAGTGTCGCGAATAGCCGCATAATTTCGTGGTTCCCATCACAAAATGCCGGCACCCACCACTGGCTCTATGGCGCTTTTTTTTCTGCTCGTTCTGTGCAATTGCGGATATTTGTCATTGGCGTTTTACCGGAGACTGGTGGAAACTTTCGTGGAAAAGCATGTGATTTTCTTTTCAGAGAATTCTTTTTTAGATGATTTGTTGTGGTGTTGAAAGTTTTGCTTTTTCTATGGCTCAGCTTCTCAGAGATTATACTATTTTCTCCTGGAAAAGTATGATAAACCGTTCCCTGCGATCATTTTCCTTAGGAAAAGTTAGTTAAGAATTAATATAATCATTGCAATACTTATTATAGATTATCTAATCTTCTTTCTAAGAAAAAAGATATCGTTGCAATAGAGCTTGGAATACAAAAATGTCACCTTCAGCTCAAAAATTACCTCTGCATCGACATATAGTCACAACTTCTGGGTACAAGATCTCATGTCTCTGTTTCCGAAATCAAGTGGTTTTCCTGGATAATTGCCAAGGAGAATCGAATTTGAAGATTTTTTCATCATGAAACCCTTTCATGTTATTAAGTTGTCGGAAACGTTTCCCGCCACTTTTAAGCTGCCTTTTCAAATTTATTGTTCTTTTTCAATACAACCAATAATTACACGATATAGGTGCCACTATTAATGCAGTAACTCCGGCTGTAGCAATGGGGTTTATTGGCAGCAGCTGCAACTGAATGGTTCCATTTTGATTCCACCAAACACTGAGCGTTGCTTTCTCTAGATAGAATTCTGGTTTTGACATTGGAATCCCAGCGACCAAGCCACCTTCATCTTCTCCTTTGATTTATCTAGGAAGCCCACTTCTCGTCACCAGTAACCTACATAGTTGTCGAGCGAAGCGGAGTTCTGTGAAAAAGTCAAATAGTTTAGGCATACATCTCTAAGCCTTGAAGCTGTAGCAGCTCAGATCAAGAGAATACGTAAGTCGTATTCCCTTGTCTCTCTGGAATGATGTAGATGAATAGCTATTGTATTATGATAGCATTGAAGTTCCTTCACTACCTCATGGGCATCACGCCGCGAACTTCCTTTGAACAGCTCCAGGAAGCGCTCTCCAACCACCTCGATCAGTCAACCAAATCCTCATCTATTTGAAGCCGTGATCGCCGTCTTTAAACCTGTGGGACCAAACGTTTACAGTGTAGTAAGAGCCACTGGAGAGGCCTATCTTATTTATTTATTTATTTACGTATTTATTTATTGTCTACACTCAAAGTGCACCAAAACTAACAAACAAAGCTTCGGTGTTAGTAACAGTAACATAATCGAAGAATTCGTATCTATCGTTAGTAGCGGTAGTGGGCCCAAGTGACAGCAATACACTGGATTTAACTATAGACCAGTGAAGTTTCCTATACCAGGACGTACCATGACGTGATTACCATGACTGAAAATTATGAAGTATTTTTTGCCGCATCGCTTTCGTGACCGTGTCCTATGAATTTTCAAAGCAGCAGCAGTCGAACATGCCTCTGGTCAATGATGATTTTTTTCGGCCATAACCGTGACGTAATGAGGAAGGCAATTTGGTCTAAAAAGACTATTACCTAGCCTTCATACATGTTTTGGATGGGAAGTTCCTGAACAACTGCAAAAGGATTGGCAAGAAGAGAAAGAGAGTGGCGGGGAACTTTTCCGACAACCTAGTACAAAATCGTAATCAAGGAACTGAAAGCCGGAAGCAGGAATTGCAATCCCGGGGAAGCGTGGAAAAATGTGGAAATTGCCGCTTAGGGGGACCCTTACGGGGGGAAGGAGAGTAATAAAAATACTTCAACAATTAATTTTAATATCAAATAACGAAAAGCGAATGTTTAAAAAAGAATGGTGAAAATATGAAAGTGAGCATTTAAATTGATTAAACCTATATAAAATTTTTATTGGTTTTTTGAAATATGTGCGTAATTCCGAGAACTCGGCGACCCATTCTCGGAGAGGGGGATGGGGTCCGGGGCTGCTGATAATGTGCCTCCAGAAAATGAGTCTTGCCTATCCTCCCCCACCCCCCTCCTCATTTCTTCTGACTCAGTGAATGGGGAGAGGCTACAAATCTGGGATTCCACCGTTTTGCGGTCCCTGACATCCAGCTTTTTAAAAACAACATCATTACAAACTCTTTTTTTTAATTTAAGTAGTTAGCAATAAAGAAATAAATGAATTTTTGCAATAAATCAGTGTTTTGAGTTTAGATTATTAGAAATAGAAGTGTAAAAAATACTAATAGTTCATTGAAAATGGATAAACACAACGTTCTCTCTATTTCATGGTGTGTTTTCGAAGAATTTTGGCCCAACAACCTTTTCCTGGAGCAGCAGGGAGGAGGGGGGGGGGGGGGCTCACACCCTCTGGCTGCCCTATTAGCTCAGCGCGAAAACATCTGGATCAGAGAGCTGAAGTCCAACGCTCCACTTTGAAATTTTTTGGATTCTGGCATTTTTCCAAGCTTTTGGCCTCTTTTTTTCGTATTCTGCAATGAATGCACTATCTAAAGACGTATTCGCTACTGTTTTCCTCTACTCTTTTCTACATTTTAAGCTATTCTCGGCTCCTCTTACTGCACGCCTAATTTTCTTTCCATATTTCTAATTTCATTCCCAATCTGGCGTCCTAACAAGGAGTAATTCCCTGGCCATCTGATCCGTGGGCTATGCTCTCGAAAAAAGTTTCTGACGTCTCTGTTCTAACGAAACTAATGAGATTCTGCGTGAATGACCATAGAATAGGCGACGTATGAATACTAGCGTTGAGACTCAACGAAGCGGCGACAAAAAGGATTAGCTCACCTCACATGGCTTCTCCACTTCTCCTCGTGTGGTCGGCTCGCTATGACACTCTGTTGTTTTCATTGTAAATTTCTATTTTGATCATTTTCCTCATGTTGCTCTCTCCTTTCATTGTGTTCATTTCATCATAAAGCATCCAGGATGTCGAGGTAAATAATATACATTGGAGTACTCGACGATTTTTGAAATATTCGTTTTTTTTTTCGAATAGTTCGAGAAACATAAAATTTGAAATATTCGAATTCTGAATAGTTCGAATATGGAGCGAGCTTTTTGAAATATTTGAACATTTGAGTAATTCAAATGAGCTGTTTTTCAAAATGTGCGAATGAACTAATTATTCGAATATGCATAGGTATTTTTAAGCACCCAAATGAACGAATTATTCGAATGACTCTAATTATGAGCAACTCGAATGAACGTATAGCTCGACTATGTTCACTCTCTGAAAAATCGAATGAATGAATTACTCGAATGTTCGATTATTCGAAAATTTCGTCGAATATATTTGATTCGATCGCATGTATGGTAGATAAAGTATAAGCGTATAGCAATTTTTAAACAAAAAATTCTGGGTTTTCATAGAATTTTCTGGGTGGATTTTTGACACCTGGGTCTATTCCACCTTTAGGCCGTGTTTGTCCAGATACATCCTGGCTTTTTTCTGTTATTTGCCGACATAGGTCATTTGCAAATGGCATGTACCAATTTTCCATGTTTATTTCTAAAAATATGCATGATCAGGAATGATTAATACGTGCAGAAAAACATTATTTTATTACGGCTTCCCCTTCATCATTCTCACATGAAAAAAATTAACAGAATAAGTGCTCTTTCGAGTAGATTTTGTGCATTTTTCTCCTGGATTTCTTCCGAATCCATGCAGAAAATATCCTTGTTTCTAGGGAGAATAAGCGAATTCTGCTCGACTTTTCCTTTCCATCTGAATCAATTTCTTTTGCCCCCCTTAACTTTCACGATATCTGCTGTTCTTACCTTTACACCTCCCATTACATTTAGAACCGAATGAAAATGGAATAACTTATTTTAGTTTATTTAATTATTCATTTAGGATTAGATCCAAGGTATACAAATGCTAAGAAAAATAAGATTCAAAAGAAAAATAAAAAAAATAGTTAACCAATGAATAAAATTCAAAAAAAAAACTAACCGATAACGATAGAGATCTAATCGCCTTCTCATCATTCCTGAAGGATTGTAGTGCCCCCACACTCGAATTATAGACCAAGCACGATCGAATTTTTGAATTTCGAGTGAATCAATAAGCATGTAATGCATTGCATCGTCCAAATAACACATTTTACTACCATTTTTCCAATCATATTGCACTTTTTACTATGACTTTTCTACTAGAGGAAGAAATTTAGCCGTAGCGCACTCTGCGAAGCTTTACCTTACCTGAAGGTGGTCTTCCACCCCTCCCCCCCCCCATTAGAGGTTGCCAGAGCATGCTGGTCACAATGGCATGTATAATTCTCTGGATATATGTCGAGAGCTTTTTTTTCAAGCCTATATTCTAGGCAGAGTTATAGCAGGCCTTCATGACGGTGGAAGCCATATGCCAGGGTAATTTTCCTGTAATAATCCGCGATTATCTACTGGCTTAGCATTTTTACTCCACTTCGACACGATATCCAGGTTGTCTCATAGGATTAGGAATTATTCCGAATGCAAGATGGCTCTACTTCTTTCCTTTACTGCGTATTTTTGTCTCATAAGTCATTCTAAAGGCAAAATAGTTCTAGTAGCTTAGCTGGGATGGCATTCATCAGTACGTTTACCTCGAGTGAACGTGAACGTCCTAGCGCCCACCATTTTACCCATTGTTTGCTACTCGGTAACAAACATACCCACTTCCAAGATTTTATAATGTTTTTAAGCAGATTTCACGCATTTTTCCAAGTTTTTTTTTTCGAATCCTTGCGAAAAATACCCGAAACGCGTTATTATGACTAATTTTATCCTTTACTGTCACTTGTCAGCATTTTACTCAGATGTAACGTTGACTATACCCAGCTGCTACCTAAGGGTATGGAGTTACCCGTAATTTTAACTATGAATCAAGGCTGTACGCATCGCTGATATTACCCAGGGTAAACATGTTAGCGCCACACAAAATTTATCCATCGTTGACATAGTCGCTGACACGTCTACCATGGGTAATCTCAATGATGCATTGGTGGTATGTTATACCTGACAGTATGTCAGTTTCTCCAAGATGGACTTGAGAATGTGTTAAAGATTACCGCTTCATAGTGATGATACCGTGCTATTACCAGGGTGAAGAATTTGGTAAGAGATAAAAGGTAGAGAGGTGCTGTGGTGGGGAATAGGGCACACTATGGCGTTTGTTTATAGTAGCTCTTCGGCTAGAGGGAACTGGCCTAAGAGTGAAAAAGGGGCCAAAAAAATCCAGAAAAAAAAATTTAAAAAAATTAAAATTCAATTGAAGGAATAAGGCAATCTTAAAACTGTGTTTGAACTTATTTATATTTGGGTTAGCCGAGAATTGAGAAATTTTTTATAGAATAGGAGGGTAAGGCCGCATTTTTGACGGCGGAGAAAGGGACGGGGCGAAATTCATCACGTTGTCGCCTTTCGATCCTGATGATTGCTCTTTTCACTGTTCCAAGAAACTTCTGGATAACAGGTGGATTTATCCATAGAGGCAACTTGCAGCGAATGACTTAGAAATGCCATGAGACGTAGAATAATCATAAAACAAGTTGTAATTACAACTCCATAGAAACACTATGGATACGTCATAAAAACGGCCTCTTAAAAGGTGCAGAGCACTTATTTGCTTCGCCCTGTGCGCGTGTTTCGAATGCCCCTCAGAAATTTATTAACTGCCCTTGAAATGAATAAAAAAACATGTAATTGAGTATAATGTAATTTGCGTAAAATGCAGCCTCATGTGAAATGTTATTCATTCATAGTCTGTTTCACCAGCGATGATAGTTGAGTATTCGTGCACAGTGTCTGTTTTTCTCTGCACCCTCTCCAATCTCTGCGCACTTTCCCGCCCTCTTTTTTTCCGTTTTTTCTGCGGCTTTTCTCCAACTATCTTCCCCCGTGGGACAGACTTTATTTATTTATTTAATTGATTGCTTATTTATTCATTTATTTATTTATTATGTGCACTCTAGGGTGCTCTACAATAAAACAGGAAATGAATGAACAGGGAAAATTATTTTTTTATTTATTTGTTTATTTATTTATTTATTTATTATGTGCACTCTAGGGTGCTCTACAATAGAACAGGGAATAAAAGAATAGGGAAAATTATTTATTTATTTATTTATTTGTTTATTTATTATGTGCACTCTAGGGTGCTCTACGATAAAACAGAAAAAGAATAAACAGGGAGATGAGGGAAATTTGCAAAACATGGACTGAACCGAACAAGAAAAAAATATTATTATGTTATTTAATTTTTCCCAAAACCGCCGTCCTAGTATTTTTTTGCTATAACCTGTTCCAAAAGCGACAATAGTTGATCATTTATGCCTACTATCTGTCCTTCTCGCCTGTCTCTCGATTATTCCACAGTTTTCTGTACTCTCTCTTTCTCTAGGATCTCTTCAAGTTCAATTAAGGTAGAGATAAAGCCAAATTCCTTGCCTCTAGCAGAAAAATTATAGTACAAAGTGCAATACGAATGGAAAAATGGTGAACAGTGTTCATCGGACCGAATAATGAACTAGATACTTATTGATTTACTCGAAATTCAAAGGATTTTCCGGAGATCACATCTTATGGATGAGCCATGGTCAAGAATTCATACCTAGCAGTAAGATAATACATATATTGTAAAATGAAAAACAAACCCTGAATGAATCAAAACATGGAAAGGACCATTTGCTTTTCTCTAGGTGGACTTCGGAGTTCTTGTTCCACCCATAGGTGCTGTTCCTCAATTCCATGTATGGAAGTGGTTTGGTTTGCAGGATGTCCCCGGCAGTTACACAATCCATCGGATGAATTGTTTGGTGTGCAACTACGACCTACACACAGTTGAGACCGCATCTTTCTAGTTTCAAATTTATATGAATATCATGTTCTTAGTATCACTCTATCAACGACTTTTGCAGAAGGGGCGGAGTGTGAAACAAAGGGGCGAAGCCGAGAGTACTTCTTTTCAATAAAAGGAAAGCATTCCGATTTGAATCGACCAATCGCAGAACAGTGGCCACGCCTCTTTTTCCGCCACATTGCAGCTAAACAGCCACCTCATTTGGATCAGTGACCAGATTTCGGGAAGAGGTATTTCTCCAAACAAGATTTTTTTTAAAAGTAAACAACTAAAGTTAATGTTTGTAAAGTCATTACTGAATACAGAATGAGTAAATTTTTGCCTCACCCTGAAAATTGCAATCACCCTCTCCCGAATACTCTCTTTTTTGGAAGAACTTTCTCTGAAATAATAAAACCTCTGATACAAATCCCTCCACTTCTTCAGTCATTACTAGATGCTGCACTAATTTGACAAATGAAATTTTCTCTGCGGGACCACAGCCAAGCAAAACAACTCCACTATTAGCCATGATTACTTCTAATTCCCAGGCTGCAAGCAGCCACAATAAAAAAATTTACTGCAGTTGCACTTGACAGTTACGGGATATACGGCACTTGATTATGATAGCGCCCACTGGGATAAAAACTCAGTTTCAATTAAGAGAAGTTAATGGAGGGTTTTTTTCGCCTCTTTTGGCGGAGCACGTTAGCTTCACTTTCCATCGATGCTCATGGGAGGAGCTAGCTTGCGTTGGAAAAAGAGGAGGAGCTTGGTTTTCTCTCTAAGGGGTTTATCTCACAGTGGAGGGTGAGGGGGGGGGGGGGCACATCTTGAGAAGACATTATAAATTCTCCTAGAAACTTTTTTCCCGAAAACTTGTTCACTGATCCGAATTGGGTGGCTGTTTAGGTGCATTGTGGTGGAAAAAGAGGCGTGGCCGCTGTTCTGCGATTGGTCGATTCGGATCAGAATGCCTTCCTTATTTTAATACCAGTATTCTTCTTCAAAGTTCCTCATATATTCCTCCATTACTAGACGGGTAGATTTCAAATGGCAACAAGACAGCCTGATCCGAACGGACCAATGACAGAACAGTGGTAACGCCCCCTTCTCCTTGTGGTGCACAGTTCTCAGCTCTTTCTTGCCTTGGTTATTCTGAAAAAAAAAGACATAGCTTAAGGGGTGAAATTACACCTTTAGGAACCTGACTGGAGGCTAATCAGCCATTTTCTGAAATGCAAACCACTGGGAGGTTTCTTAAGAGTCCCGGGGAAATTGTGGCTTTCCCGTTGGTCCGGCAAGGACCACTTTCTTGGGAAAAAATCATGGAATTTCCCAGCCTCAATATCCTTTCTGTTCAATTGTAGCGCCAAAACTCTCAGGGAAAGCCTTTGAATTTTTCCCAGCATTTCCCAATTTTACCCTGGCAAAACTCTTGCGTGACATTTTTCCCCAACTCAGGGATTGCAGGTTGGTCATCCTCGTTCCGGGAACCTTCATGAATCCCAGCACAGCATTCAGCTATTCAAAAAGCTCTTAAGTGCTAGTCACTTTTTCTTCGGCCATAATCTTCTGTCATTAACGTCAATAAAGCACTTTATAGCTGCCCTATTCGCTTCGATACCTTTTCCCATAATCTTACTGTTCCAGAGAATTCCAGAAGTATCCAACATCCTTGTTGTTGTGGCAAAGCAGCACGAAATCAAAGATTCCGCGTTTTTCTACTTCGGGGAATTGACTCAATTATTTTCTTTGAACATCATCTGCATCACAAATTGCTCTGTTTTCTTATAGAGATAAGTGCGTTCTTTGTTCCTGGTATGTAATTAGATTCAACCTTTTGTTTTCGTTTTTCCTCACGGGATTCCCGTGTGTGTCTAAGGTGTCTTCCTGTATGGCGCTTCTTCAGCTTTTCGCTGGCATCCTCTCACTACAAGCTGAAATTGAATTTCTCATGAGTTCTCCAATTTCCACAAATTTCTTCACAATTTTTATATGGACAACTGTCATATGGGACATGTCCAGAAAATGATGCTTCGTTCTAAGGCAAACAACTCTTCAGAAACCTCGAATTAGCTGAGATTGGAGCTTTTCTTGACGTTGGTATTAGGTCTTGATCCAATAAGTACCATTTATTTATTCATTTATTTATTTATTCATTTATCTATTTATTTATTTGTTCATTTATATATAGCGAGCAAGCAGCAAGTGAGTAGTCAAAACCTCAAAAACAAGTTATCGGTCCAGATTTCCCGAAAAACAACTTGCAAACAAGCTTTTAACTAGCAAATCGTTGTCGACAGATTTGACGTCATCATGCCAACCGAAACCAAGTTGTCGACAAGCTTTTCTTCCGATAACTTATCGACAAGGAAGGGAAAAAAGAATAAGTTTTCGGAGAGCTTTTCCGAAAACAACTTGTCAGTAAGCTTTTGGCAGAACAAGTGGTCGGCAACCTTTTAGCCGAACAACCTGTAGACTAGAGAGTCGATTTCCCGTATCCGCGTAGCATACAATATAATCATTGAGGAGACCAGGCCAATGTGTACCATGGTACGATTTAAGAAAAGTGTTTGCTGACAAATGAGAGACAGCTCCGCATTCCCCACAAGTCTTAATCTGGGCATTGTTGTAGAGCCGATAGATTATCAGGGAAGAAAAGGCGAAACCAAGCTGTCGACAAGCTTATACGGCCAACAACTTGTCGGCAAGGAGACCTGAAAACAAGTTGTTGGCAAGCTTTTGGGCGAACAACTTGTCGGCAAGGAAGTGTGAAAGCAAGTTGGCGACAAGCTTTTGACCGAGCAAGTTTAGGATGAGATCTGAAACTTGCTCGCCAAATGCTTGTCGAGAAGTTGTTTCTGGGGTTCTGCGTATGTGCAAAAATGCCTGGCGACGTGCAGTTGGCAGGTATCCCCGGACATTACACAGAAATTTCTGGTCACATTTTCTTCTTTTTTCTAAAGAGAAATGCGAGAAACCTGCAAGATTGCACGACCGGACGTTGTTCATTGCGTTTTCTGGAATCGTCTGCGATCTTCATGGAATCGCCGCGGACGTGTGCCGAGCAGCAGCGGACGAGCACTCAAATTGGGCCCATTGTTGCTTTGCGCGTACATATCTTCGTCGCCAACATCAACAACGCATACACTGACAGCGTCGTGCGGGCCTGGAGCGGCGTGAGGGAAATATTCCCACACGGCCCTCTCCCATCCGGGCTCAGCGCCATTCAAAATCCGAGACTTTATCGGGTCGTGACGTGGCGCTGTGAATCCCCGCTGCACTTTTGATCTTCACTTCGGACTCGCGGCTCGCCTCGCGCAAGGACAATCTCATTTCCCGAGAACGACATGCGCATTCTGATGCGATATCAACGCTGTGCTGCTCTGTTCTCTCGCTTTCTATGGCCTTTATTTCCTGAAAAGGGCAGTTGATGAGTTTCGCTGCCGCTGAACCTGTGACATGGTATCATTCTCGGTTTTTAGTGCTTATGTTGTCCTTGGGAAGTGTTGTAGAGTTTTTCTCCTCAATTTGCCTGTCCGATTCGGTTAACCTTTCATAAAACCAATTATTTCCGCCTTTGTATCAATGAAATTGTTGTTATGAAAAGATGCTGTATGAACGAGACTAGAGAAACCCAAAAAGGAACTTCGCTTATTTGCCCGTTTCGTTCTCTTTGCCATATACGCATAGATATGGGATAAGAAATACAGTGCGTATCAAAATTAAGTATCCACCCCGAGTTGATCAATATTTTGGCTCATATTGGTTACCACAAAAGGGAACTTGCTCCATAGGATTCTCTTATTGCATAAACCCCATATCCTCTGTTTCCACTAATTTCCACCGTTCCGCCCAGGATTCTTGTACAAGAATTTTTTTGTTTGTATCAAAATTATGTATCCACTTACGACTGTTGAACAAATTTATCATTATAACCGGACAATCAACAATCGATTGGTCCACCATCGTTGCGGATAACTTCAAAAGCCTTTCGTGGCATACTTTTTACTAGGTTTTATGTGACATTGTCGTCGTTCTGGTCCCAAACGTCCAGTATCACCGCTCTCAAGTCGTCGGCCGTGCTGTACTGTTTTTTATTCCGGTAAACGTGGCGTGCAATTATACCTCACATGACCTCAACTTGGTTACAGTCTGACAAATACGCAGGCCAGTCCACTGTATGTACGCAGTGCTCCTGGAGCCAATTCTCTTTGAATGAGACTCGTGGAGGGCGGTGTTGTTTTTGCTGAAAAGCGAGGGAATGGCGCCGAATACCTCTCAAAAAGGGAGCAAATGCGTTCCCAGCACTTCTTGATATTCGGAGGAGTCCATTCTCCTGGAAACTAGCGCCAATTCAAATTTTCCTGAACTTCTGAACGCGGCACAAGTCATAAGCGAACCGCCACCAGAGGTGCGCCTCGAGGACATGAGTGGCTCCTTCTTTAAGTCCCTCCAGTAATGACGGTACCGATCTAGGTCATCCAGATTGAATTAATTTTCATCACTGAAGATTACCTGGAAGTCAGATTTGTTAAATTGACATCAATCTAAATAAATTTTGAACATCGACATCATCATCATCTAAGGCGCCTTGTCCCATTGCGTTGTCATGTTATTTCTGGCGAAGAGCAGATGTGCTTCTCTGTGCTAGGGGGTCAAGCGTGGAGCCTTCAGCATTACTTCTCTTATAATGTTGCGGTTCCCACGGACCGATCTCCACATGGTCATTCTTGAAATGTTTAAATCCAACTGAGCCCACATCTGAGCGAGGCTCAACGTGGAATTCGACTCCAGCCTCTTGATCATTCTGCTATCGTTGGGGGTTAGCAGCTTAGGGCGACCGGAATTAGGCTGCTTGTGGTATGTAGATGGGTTTCGCAGATACCTGTTCACAAATCTATGAGAGCGACCCAACTGAGCCGCGATTGTTCGATTGGAGAATCCTTCGTCATGTAAGACTTCAATTTGCGCCTGTTCAACGGAGCTTAGAAGGTTTCGACGACAAAGAATCTTGGCAGAGGGCAAAAGGTGAACTTTGCAAAAATTTCAGCCTTTTATACCCACTTTCAGATCAACAAAATTGGTCCGCTTGAAAGTGGATACTTAATTTTGATACAAGTAAAATGTGATAGCTAGCATGTACGTTATGAGAAAACATGAGTGACCATGTAAGAATATTTTAGTAAGGTGTTGTCGTATTTACGAAAGCGAATGGAAGTGGTTCCGTCTCAATCGGATGTCTTGAAACTTTGTTACTCATAGTTTTTGGGTGGATACTTAATTTTGATACGCACTGTAGGTCCTCCCAGAGATTCAGCACGGCTAAGAGGACCTTACTCTGTGTGATGTGAGTGTAAAAAACCCACCAAATGCCGCCCTCCTCTGTATATGATATTCTTTACATGATATAATATGTTATACATGTATATTAAATACACATGTTATTAATTCACTGGTAGTAAAATTAACGATTTTGCGTGAATTATCTCGCAATACTACAGAATAACCTTTATCTTTTTTTCGCTCTGGATTAGTTGTTAGTTGTGTTCGTAAGTTTTTTTTTGGATATTTTTGTCATTTCTCACCACCATCTTCCGGGATTCTTGCAAGTGATCTTGATGAAGTGGCGGTTAATCGTTCGAGGATCACAACAGTTGGTGAACCCCCTCCTTGAGGTCTTCCCAGGTCGTTCGCCCAGGGTCCCTGGCGAATTCGTTTGTCCTGAGTTAAGTGGGTCAGCCTAGCCCTGGTTGCTCCAGGCTTAGCAAGACGCGTTCTGGTTTTTGGGAACAGGATCTCGGTTGGGGACCTTTTCACCTTCCGTAGGAGGAGAGCGATCTGATATCCCGTCATTGGGTCTTCTGATCACATGAGGAAGGTGGTACTGTTTGGTTTGATACTTCATAGTTAGTACAGAATTTGGAATTTGTGTTATTGATGTCCCAGTTTGTTTGTTTTGCCATTTTGGTGCACCCTCGAGTGTATTTGAATAAATAAATAAATAACCGAATCTAACCCTATAAGGGAAGGATACTTGGTCGGATTGGCCGTTCTTAATGCAATGTATGGTCTTATATGCAGCTTACAACGCTCATCTCGAAGAGTAACACCTATTTTTTTCGCGAAGATTCAACATAGGCTACTCTATGGACATTGACTGGACCTTTAAACAAGATTGGGCACCAACCCTTGGAGCAAAGAAGGCAGTGGAACGGTGTAAGATCAGTCTCCCGGGTTTCTAGACGAAGGACGTTCGGTCATTAAATTCGCCCTATTCAAATCTTTTGGATTTTACTACCTGGTCGCAGTGGCGGACGCAGAAAGTGGGCGGAGGCTGGGGCCGTGGGAAAAAAGTGGGGTCTCCGCCGTTTTGGGGACACAGACGGAAAATAAAATTAACAAATTAATAAAAATATTAATTATAATGATAAATAATTAATAAAAATCCTATTAAAAATAAAACTAAAGATAAACAAATAAAAATAGACTAATACAAGATTTTTATATGTACTGTAAAGTAATTTCAAAAATTTGCCGACCCATTCTCGGAGGGGGCGCTCTCCTCCTGCGTCCGCCACTGCCTGGTCGCTCTTGGTGCAGAAAGTCTGCTCCTTTAATCTGAAAAGAGCCCTGGTGAAGGCATGGCGAAAGAACGGGACGCGTGCATCTTTAAAGGCAGCAACTACGATAATTTTCACATCTGAACTCTTGATAGTTTACAAACCTAAGGCATGTTTTCAACAATTCTGCGACGGAAATGCGATAGGAGGCCCTATTACGTACGATATAAGTACAACACCGTATTACCTCGTTGTTTTCTCTTTACCAGTTTTATGCATGGTTTACCATGTAATAAATGCATACATTCCAACATTTCAATTGAACCTGCTGGTACGAGTTGTCCTGCTTCGCAAAAATAGCCTTGGAGCGAAACTTGATATATACTAATCAGCTGTTTTTGTCAGCACTCACTCAGTTTTCTTAAGGAAAGCTTTGTTCGGCGCACTTTTCTCCATTGTTTTCATACTATTGTTGTCGTAATTGTCTGTTTTCTTTCTATTCTTATTTTAGAAGAGTTGTTTACCATTTTTTCGCCCCATAGCACTCACTTCTTCTCCTTTGTTGTGTATTTGCATTATTCCTTCTTGTCTTTTACCCTACGTTTCCGTTTACTTGTACAATAGATAGGCTTATATGACCTTCACTCCTCTTTCTTCCTAATTCAGCTCTTTTTCGCTGGAGAAGGCTGCAAATCCACGAAATTACCCAATTACGCTACGTGACGAGACGGTCAGCGTTATCGAATTTTTGCCAAACTTGATCAGGGCAACTCGATCATCTAACATAGCAAACCAAAAACAATGAAAAATCATCTTTTCATGAGTTCTAAAAAAATCAAGACTACGCTAAAATCTCGATGACCAAAATCTTCGTGGGTGCTGCCTTTGAAGACTGCACTCACCTAAAATAACGTCGTTCATTCTTTTTTTTCATGAAATTCGACTCTGGAAGCTACTCTTGTGCTCCTAGCAAGGAAAAAAACCATCCAAAAAGACAAGGTTTGCGAGAAACACTATGTTGTATATTGCCAACAAATCCCCATGTGGACGAGATTTATCCCCTCAGATGGGTGCGGCCACCGAGATGTGAGAAGGATCACCGCCATAGAGAAATCCTGATCGATCCTGCATCAGCTGAGAAACACACCCACACACGACCAGAGAGAATGGGGCGGTGTTGAGCGTGGTGGGCGTATTTGCACATGAGTACGAGTTTGTAACTGCGGGATTCGGATTCCTTTTGCGGTTACACTCCAAACGATGGCAGCTTTAAAATAAGCACAAATGCAAGGAAACTTTTTTCAGTGTGAGTGCTGCCTTCAAGAAATCCCGGAAGAGATTAGATGCTTGTAATGAAGCTAACGGTTGTCATCTGAATGCTATTTGTAAGATCATACGTGGATTTTTTGCGTCTATTGGGTAAAAATGAATATTCCTTATGTGAACTGATTGCTGCAAATTTGAGGGTAGTCTTCCATACTTCATGTGGACCACCCTATATTAGTTTTAATGTATGACTAGTATTCGTTGAACCGGTGATTGAATGCTATAAGTTGTCACATTTCCCGGCAAGATTCAAAAGGAATCTGACTTTAGATTTTGGTTCACGTTAGATATTCCCACCCCTAACAACCCAAAACCAGACTTACCGAAACTCAATTGCCTTTTTGATTGCAGGTAGTATTTATGCCAACTGAATCTTTACCACACATCTTTTTCTTCTCTACCTCTCTGGGCTATGCATTCAGGGTTTGATTAGATGATCATTGGTGACTAGTTTTAGGTTGAGGTGCACTTGAAAATTGTCATTGTCTCCACGTGGTAACAAGATGAAAGTATCAATCCTTTCGTGAGATCCTGAATTGAGTTCGAATGACAACACTGTAATCATAGCTTAGGTTTGGGCTTGAGCCTGGGCGTCGACTTGGTCTTGGGCTTGGGCTGGGCCTTCGTCTTGTAAATATTTTCTTATTTATAACTGTTCAAAATTTAACCTAGGGCCCGTAGTAAAGTGTCCAGTGCGATCATCGCACATCACCTTCAGGGCGATGATCGCACTTCGCCTTCGAGAGGAGTATGGTGATCATCGCCATGGTGAATCGGACAGGCCGTACATGAAAAGTGATCAAATGTACCTGTTTCACGTATTCCCACATCAGGTCCGAGACTGTTTTAGCGTGTGAGACAGTTATGAACCATTGCTACCAACAAACTAGAACGAGTACGACTTGTCAGAAGCACTAGAAGCACCTCTGTGCTTCTGATAAGTCGTACACGTTGAGCTTGTTCTGTGCTGTGATACGAAAATCAACATGCTTGAGTCCGTAGGCTCAAGTGCATTCCGTGCAATTCGCGCATCTGATCATACGTACCTTCACACCATCACCACACTCCGAGTGAGATGCTCCGAGCACTTCACTCGGCGTCTCTTCGCCCCGCACACTTTCTAGTCACCAAACGATGGCGATCATCGCCATCCAGGGCGATGAGATCAGCGCCCCGCACACACATGCTCGCAGCACCGCCACGGTTGGTGATGATCTTCCATTCCTCAGTGTTGGAAGGTCGTCGCGTGTGCGATCATCGCCCCAAATGTGGCGACGAGTTGTGCAGGCAGCTGATCTCACCGCCATGACACTTTACTACGGGCCTAGGTCTTTTGACATTTTGAAACTCTGGCGCTCGTATCACGTCTTAGGTCGCAGCATATGGTGAATACTCAACTCCATAAATGTTTTAGAAAAATATATAAACTATCATCACCATCACCTCCAATCCAGAGCTGAACTTTGCATCCATCCGAATCCGAACAGTTTTTCTCCTAGTTCCATGTGGATTTTCTTTGCTAGGATAACTCTTTTTAGCGTTCCATTCTTATAAAATTATAGTAGCATGAGGAAAGTAGTTGAAAGGGAATGATTAAAAATAGGTGGGAAAAGTTAGGAACTGTGACAAGGACTGCCGGAAGAGTTGCTTAAAATAGGGATTTCAACGTCCGGGAAACTTCGATATTATGGAGCTGTGAAGGAAAAACACTGTAGGCTTGACCTCCAAACAGGTCACTGTAGGGTCTTGGGATAGGACGAGTCTCCGGTCTTCTAGGTATGGAGGAAATCAAAATGTCATACACCTTTGACTGCTAGCTGGTTTGTTACTCCAGAATAAAAAAAATCCGAAAATGGCTATGGAACTACACAACAACTTTCGTTTTAATTTATGGATTCTTTGTTTTGCTAGTTTTTAAAACAACATTTTTTCAAGGTTTCCTGCATTTCTTTCTGAAATTTTGTTCATGTGTTACCCTGTTTCAAAGCGAAACTTGTAAAAAATATTATTTTGCAGTGGCGGATGCAGAAATGCCCAGCCAGGGTTTGAGGGGAGGGGGTGCGCGGGAAAATCCAGCGTCTTTGCCAACTCAGGGCCCCGAATGCGGGAAGAAAATTGATTAAAATATTGGTTTTGATGCTATGTAGTTGTACATAAACATTTTGAGAGATAGTAAGAAAAATAAGCAGTTAAAATAAATTAGTACAGAGTTACTAACTATTTCGTGAAGTGTTCTCAAGAAAAATTCGGCAACTAAATACATCTGCAGACTTCGCTGGTCATCGTGGCGATGGGAAGCGACGAGTGTGGGAAATCGATACATATGATTTCCATTGGCGTTATAGCTTATCTTATCTGTTTGCTACGACTCAAAATCTGTTATTGATAATATTAGGGTTGTTAATAGTTTTACCGCTATGTTTTCTCACAGAAATTATGCCTTGTACATACAAGTAGAGCCAAATAAAGTACGCGAAGTTTTGATTTGGATTCGGATATTCGATTTCGAATGAGTCGAGAATTTAGATATGAGGAAAAGGGGAAGCAATGAATTCTTTGAGGAGAGTTGAAAAGTGCTCTAGGGCGCTCTTCCTGAAAAGTGTGTTTTTTCGAATGTTTATATCTTTTAACATTGTTTCATAAATCCTCATTAGGACTATTTGAATGTTATTTTTTATAATAATATTAAATTCAATCGAAAACTTGAAAGTAACTGATCAAAGGGCTTTATAAAAGCTCAGCTCAAAGCTTATTTTGTTATATACTTTGGTTTTCACGTAGTCCTAACAATAAGTTAGACGCTTTATATCTATGTTTTCCCTCTTTTCTCCTCAATTTATTTTAAATTTTCCATGAAGATTCCCAAAAGAATCCTTCAAAAGTCCAGAAACCACTCATTTTTCTTCTCCAATTGGACTTCATTAGTCATTTATTTTTTTTTTGCTGTCACTACTAGTTAACTCCTACTTTCTTCAATTCTCTCGTGCCTTCCATTTTTTACGCCAAGCGTGTTCAATGCGCGTTTGTTACGCCTGAATTCGCTCGTTTGACTTGCCGGAAGTTGGCTGTTTGCCTGTTGTACTTCGTGGATTTCTACCACCACCACCACATTTCAGCTCCGATGAAATGACGACGGAGGACGCCGCGCCTCCGCAGTCGCCGCCGCACGTTCATCTGGATCTGCCGTTCGCTGACAGGTACGTACGCTCTAGAGCCGCGTCATTTTCGCACTCGCTCGCTCGAGCCGCGTCGCTGACGTCATTGTGTCGTCCCGAATTCTTCCGGAAACGTCCGGAATAATGTATTGTTGTCGAAAACGCAATGAGGCGAGCAATTGGGGTGAAAATAAGAACAGAGCCGGCGATGAGCGAAAATCGAAAACTAGCCAAGGCACAACTGAGCAGCCGAACTTCCTGCCTCGGCGCGAAATTATGCGAACAGCAAAAAGTTTACTAAATTAAAGTCTCTGGAGTTAGATGATTAGGTTTCATCCATTTCCGCAGCTGAAACTTCGAAAAAAAGCAGCCGCACAACAATGCAACCGTTGCAGAGTTTGATAAATGATTTAATCCTCGCTGCAGAGGCTTTCAGCTTCTTCTAGTGGAAGGGAGAGTGGGAGAGGATTCAAATGATTCATAGGGGAAGATCATTGGCAAGGCTGAGGCACCCAAAAGATTCCAGAGTAGGATTATTGGAAGAATCAGCTAAACTATAGTAAGAAGTCCATTTATCCAAGAGACGGGCTATTTCTCTCCTGGATTTGCCAGCGCAGCAACATTACCATCACATGGAAATCACAAAAAAATTCTCCTTTTCTGGATAGTTTCAGGAATTTTCGGTGCTCTTCTTGAAAATGATAATGTGTTACTTCACAATTCATAATACTTTTGTTCTCTAAGTTTAAAAAACTAAATCATAAGAATCTAGTCCTACTAGACGCCCTGATTCGAATGATGTACATGGAATTTGAAACAACTCTCAAAAAGCCTCATTTTGAAGGCCAAATTTAATTCATTGGCGCGGACGGGTTTCCCTTTTTAGGCTCCTCGAAATACCTAGCTTGATGTTATAGTAGTCGGCTTAAGAGTCGTAGACAATTTCTGGGACTATGAAATAATTTTTGAACAATTCTTCTCCATCGAAATTAGACGTCTCCATACTTTCTGGAAGCTTCCTCAAGGGGCTGTGTCTTGTTTCAGGTCTGTGAATGAGGAAGCCACACTGTTGTTATAATCCTATTCCTAATCACTTCAATGACATCTAAAGCTGTTCTATGGCTTCACTGTTTGTTTACTAATGTGCCTTCACTATTATTAATCTATCCAAGCCCCACAGAAGCGCTTCAAAAAAGAATAATCTAGAAAAAAAAACGGAAACCGGGAAGGCGACGACGCCGGAACATTAGATGGATTAAAGTTAGCTAACAGCCTTAGCCAATTGCTCAAGCAATTTCCACTGACTAACTACCCAATGAATGTTCGAAATATGTAGTATATGTATTATAACTTTGTCGTTCACGTTGTCTCTTTGTATTGGCATTGTTCTTCTTGCTTTGTTGTTCAGTTTTGTTCACTTGCATCGAAATTTTGGATCCCATCTACTGCTGGTTTAGCAATTTTTGCTACGCTTTCTGTTGCACATTCTGCCGAACATTTCTCCTTTTCTTCTCTCCACTCTTTTTTTTTCAGAGTACTTTCTTCTCTCCACTCTTTTTTTTCAGAGTACTGTTTCATACAGTTTTGAGACGCCCTTCCTCTCCTCAGAAAGTAGCATTTGAACTCGTATACATACTCGACCATGGTTGTAAGGCCTGATTGAGCAGAGTAATTCATGTTTTTCGATGGAGAAAACGTGAAATAGCTATGATGCCCTTATAGAAACTAGTAAGGCGCTAAAGAAATTCTGCGTAGAACTACCCGTGAAATTTGATGTAATGCAAGCATTGAAGAACATAGAAAGGATTTTCCCGTATTCTAACATTTCGTCTTTGCTTTACTAGCTGAAGAATCCACTCTATTCGAATACGTTACTTTTTTGATAATTGTATTGAAATATATATACTCAGACATTCGCTCAGCTCTGGGCTCGGCCTTGAGCAGCACTAGTTCTATGGCTTTTCGAGAAGAGCAAATTTGACAGTTCTTTATCATTACCAATAAAATGGCGGTCTTATAGTATTTATATAATATCAGCGATTGTGTTGGGTCTTGGGCAGATATTGCTGCATTTGTGGGGCGAAAGTGCTGTCATCTTAAGGTCAGCCCCCCCCCCGCGAACTTTAAGATGGCAGCACTATTGGCTATAGCGCTGTCCCAACTCTGAAATTTCCTGATGGTCCAATGGTCAAAAAATTCACGAAAAAATTTTTATGTACAAAAATACAAAATTAATCAGAATACACGCAGAAACGAATAATAGACATGCTTAAAGCGCAGTTAAGCTCCAGAAACGTCATTATAATGGTGACTTCAAGTGGCCGTCATCCTTCTTAGACACACTTTCGAAAAATCGACGCTCCGTAGACCAGAACCACAAGACTATTCCGGACCATCACTTATCTCACTGGTCATCCTGGCGGGTTAAAACCTCTGCAGATCTCTCAGCATGTCTAACATAGAGCAGTTGAAACAGGAAACACTATGCCCCTTCTGTCGGTTCCACATTAGATTTAGAAAATCAATCAAAATCTATGGAAACTTGTAGCTCGAAATTTTTTAAAAAGGTTAAATTTTAATAACGTATCCATAGCACCACCCAACTATTTGGGAGAATCGCTTTTTGCAATGGATGGGCGCTGGAAAAAATCGTACCTACTTCCCGCTCCCCCCCCCCCTTCTACCTCTTGCCTGTCTGTTAGGTGGTGCTTTTTCCTTCAGGGGAGCTCATTCTGGGGTAACCTTGTACTACTCCCCTCTTCTGCTCCGCCCAATTTCTCCCCAAAAAGAAGGGCTCAAAAACGGCCTTTTCCTAGCACTTTAAACCATATCATTCACGTCCTTACTATCATCGGCCGTTATCCAAAGAAATTCTGGAAGCAACTGGGAGCTGGGACTGTTAACTCGCATGGCTTCGCTCCCTACCGGGTACTTGTATTATTAGTGGATCTAGCTCACAAAATCTAGAAGTATGAGGCTCAAAACAGGAAAATTTCCGTCATCATAAGCTCCATTGAGCTAATTTCAGTGGAAATCTCCGAAGACACATTTATTAAGCGAAAAAAAAAACAAGAATTTTTCCAGTGTTCTTCGTTCTTGTTATTCAAGTTTCAATTATCTGCCAAGTTACGGCTAAGAAACTTAAGAGCATACGTATGTTCCTAGAGTAATATTTAGAAGAATATAGAGTATTTTTTGTTGCGGTTGTACTAGTGGCTTAATTTTCTTTTTTTTTTTTACTAGAGCTCACGGATCTTGATTGAAGACTTCTCCTTCCCCATGAAGAAGATGATCACACCAGTTTCGACCACCGCATTCTTATCTTTGGATGGACCTATTTGAATAAAGAGATAGATAATTTCACAAAAAATCCGAAATTTGAGAGAAAAAGCTGTCAAGTTCAGGCAAAAAATCTTCCCGAAGCAAAATTGTCTAATAACAAATTTGTATCTAAGCAATGGGCCACGAATGAAAGAGCGCCGTCTTTCAATTTCGATCGAGCAGAAGCAATTACAGCAGAATAAAACTGAAAAAAAAAATAAAACGAATAAAAATAAGCAGAATAAAACGAGAACTGGTCCCCAACTATCTGTGAGCTTGTTCTTTTACTCACAAGATAATGTTGGCGTTTGTTGACGGATACTTGCATGGACTTCATGCAGTTACAACCAAAAGTGACCACATGCAATCTCAACCAAAACGGCCAAGTTAAGGATAGTCCATATTAGATGCGCGTGCGTGCGCAACGCGTCGCGTTACGTGTCGTGTGCGTCAGATCCGTGCTGAAAAACCCCCCAAAGCAAGGTAGTGGGCGAGTTTCCACGGTTTACCATTAACAAACCGCCGTAAGTAATCCGTGGCGCTGCCAACGCAAGCGTTTCACATGCGTCTGGGCTGCGTCATGACGGCGTCACGTCGTACGCTTGACGCACGCTCACACCTGGCGGAGGCCCCCCACCACTCGTTCAGACACGCCCACGTCGGCGTAACAAATGCGCTCGGAAGATTTCCTTAGCGATTTTGCTTTTTTTTGCATTTTTTCACCTACCAGACGCTTTTCTTTGCCGCAGAAGTGCATCAATTCTCACTGGCAAGCTGCCAAATCCGAGCGCGGAAGTGTCCGTACGCGTCCGCAATCCGACAAGAGCAACATATTGTCGCCGGGATGCGTGCCGACGAGCAAAACATGCTTGACGAGTCGCTTAAAAATAACAAGCAGTCGAGAACACCAAACAAGACGCACATCTCGAAGGCAAACATTCTTCGATGCGACAGAGACGCTCGCGCGCATGTTTTCGAACCATCAAAACAATGTCTCGTTAATTCGCGGATGTCGAGGGGATTTAGGGAGGGATTCGCGTGGTTCCTGGTCCCTCGTTCCATGTTTGTGATTGATTTATTTATCACATTGAGGATGCACCATAAACAAAAGCAAGCACGCAGAGAAAAGAAAGCCCACAGTCGTAGAAGCTGAGGGAGGATTTGAGGGATTCTGAGGATTTTCGGGATTTTCACATGACTTCCTTAACTGTGAATGATTCTGAAGAGAGAAAGCAATAGAGGATACGCTGACCATGTCGATCACCTCTGATTTTGAATAGCTGCCTTCAAACATCCCACAAAATTCATCCCCTCCCCCTCCCCCTCCACATTATAAGGTAAAAAGAAGAAAAAAAAACAGTTCTTGACAAAAATCCTACTTCACAGCATTAATCCTAATAGTAAAGTGAATTATTTCACTGCTCATTTTCCTACTTACCTCGTAACAAATCAATACGTATCTAACCTTAAGAGAAAAAGTGAATTTGTTCCCTACAATCGACCATGAACAAACAAGAAAAGAGGATATCTAGGCTTTTTTCGTTCCTAGCACTAGACGAAGACAGAGAAAAGGAATTCGATCCCCCCCCCCCCCCCCTGGAAATCATCAGTAATGATGGAAGGTCGTAAAAAATCAAAAAATGCACCGAAAATTAATCATCCTGCTCTGCTGATAATCCTTGTTTTCCTCCCTGGATGGTTTGGAGTCGGTGTGGGGGGCCATCGATGTGGTTCTTGAACTTGGATAGCTAAACCAAGTTCATCTGCCTATGTGCTCATTCCTTGGGTTCACCCTTCGGGCGGTAACACAGAGTCGTTGATGAATTCTTGTCAATGGGATAAAGGTGACCTATCCTGAAGCCCTAAGATAGATGTCCACCTGAAGCGCTAGATTGGGAATTGTCCGCTTGGACAAATTTCACCTCCCCGCTCTTTTTTGGCAAAATATGACCGAAGAAGAAACTAACCTAAACCTAATGCCCGATTAAATTTACTCCAAACTGCTGCACAGGGTTTGTTCAGATTTTTTTTGGTTCCTATATTAAAGGACAAATACCAAGGGCCAAATCTGGCCATAATGGGCAAATCAGAATTTGGTTACGTGAGAAGTTCGTTTATGGATAAATTTTCCCCAGGATGGCAATGTGCAATATGCCCAGATAGATCGCACTAGAGATGGATTCTCTGGATGCTTCTGAAGGAATAATTACTACACATTTATGCACCGGACAAGTTTGACTTCGACTAAGCCTTGTCTCCCTTGTGTTTTTTTTCTTACGCTGATCTTTGTTGCGTTAGCATCCCCCAGAAATAAACTACTCGGAGTTAATCAATCCCTTTGGGATGCGCCTCGCATTTGGCTTCCATTTGAACTTCTAGAAGGGTTTCTGGGCGCTTCTATAGCTCACCCAGGGAATGGCGGTGTCCAGACGGTGCTGGGATTAGATGTCATATCACACGCATCCACAAGAGACATACCTTGTTGCTGGTAACCATCCAAGCTCCCAAACTTGTGTAAAACCCCAAGCGAAGGTGTGCAGAGAGGCTAATAGCCCCTAATTAATGAAATGAATGGATTTCCATGGAGGCCTAATCGAATTCGACTGGCAGAGTGCCAAAAACGTCTGCTGCCAGCCTCGTAGTGGCTCCGACTACGCTCCCGAGTCTCCTGCAGTGATCAGGGAAGAGGGATCCTGGCGTGAAACAAGGAAGCATGATTGTGGAACTGGAAACTCGTTCCAGAATTTGGCAGATGTTTGCCAATTCACTTTAAACACGTCGTTAACAGACAGGGGCGTGGCCTGACTACAAACAGTCCTATGACTGGTCTGAAAAGATGTAAAAATGTAATTTTGCATGGGTGTAATGGGTGATCCTGTTCAAAAAAAGGAATTTTTCATTTTTGGGTTCACTTTTTCCCAGCTGTCGTCATTTTTCCTAGACAATTGACGCATCTTAGAGATTCCAGAAATAAATAAATAAAATATAATATGCACGTATAAATAGACAAGCAGCTATCTCTAGCTTTTCAGCAGCACTAGTATCACTAACCTTGAGGATACCAGTAATTTTTCTTAAATTTACCGCACATTGCTCTGAAAAATATTTGTTCATGGATGACTAGCTGAGCCCTCAGGATTCGTACCAACAGAAGAAATCGCAGTTTATCTGGCCTGCAGCTATTCAGAATAATGAATTGTGCATTTTCAACTATTTTACAATGCTATGTTACTAGTATCACAGTATTTGAATAGCTGTTCACTTACTTCTTCCAGAAAAGCCCTCCGCTCCTCCCTTATCAAACATGTTGGTCGTCAGAAATCGCCCGGCAGGAAGACGGTGTCGTTCTCGTCGAAAAGCGATGATAAGAAGATTTCTAATGGTCAGTTGTTCTTATAGTTTGGCATGTAAATAAATAAATAACCAAGTCACTAAATAAACTTACTCGTAATGGTGAGTAAGGCTTCATTTCAGTAAGCGATTGCTGGCACTTCATGCAAACTGGCAGCGAATTTGTCAAACTTCGTGGATCAAACCGACATTTTCGTCGGTTTTTCAGGTATTTTCTACGTTTACTCTGTCTCCAGTGAAGTTTTTTCTAATAAGTAATAAAATATCTTTTCTCACAAACGTGAACAAAGCAAACAGTTGGTTTCTTCTATCATGATCTTCAAAAAAAATCTAGAATTTTCCAACAATTTTTGCTTACTTTATCCAGAAAAAAAACAGAAACAAAAAAACCTCTAGTAGACCAACATTTTTGTTTTTGGGTCCAAAAACGAACAACAATCCAGGTAAAAATTCAACGATTTGGAAGATTCAATTAGTGGTTTAAGAACTGATTCGAGTATTCGAATATTCGAGAAAGGGAAAGCTTCACAACGCTCTTTATTTCACTCCAGGGCTTCTGTCAGACTATGATACTCTCTTTCCCTGTCGTTCGAACAATTGAATATTCAACTTATTTGAGAGAGAAGATCCGAAATCAAATATATCTCACACGTTCTAGTCTTAACTCTTTTTGAAAATGAGTCACAGTTTGATTAGAGCGCGCTTATTTTCAGTCTTGATGCCGACCTTTCACATATTCGATGGACTCCGACCAACAAGAAGCCGCACAAAGCGAGAAGTAGGTAATTTGCAGGCTCCCTAGTTATCCATCCATTACACAAAAAAAACCGAAGAAAAACAGGAATTGTTGTTCGAAACAAAATTTCAGGAAGTTCTTCTTTGGAAACATATTTAAATAGATGGGGAAAAGTAAGTAAAAGAAGTTGTAAGCAAACGTAAAGTAAATAAAAATAAGTTGCCTTTGCACCCTTTATGACTCCATTAGATAGCCAATTCAATAACCTATTCATTCGTTCATTATTTCTTTGAATTCAATTGGTCTTTTCTTCGATATCCTGTTATCCTATCCTGTCAATATCTTTTTCCTATTCTTATCGAGGTGCTATAATTGTTAGAATGAATTTTCGCCTATTTATTAAGTTCAATTCTATCCAAATCTCTAGAGGGAAAAGGGAAAGCTGAAGAAATATTTCTGCATTTCAATCAGCACAGCAATTCCTTTTTTTGTCATCAGAACTAATTGAAACATACAGTCGTTAATTCTCTCGAAATATGGAAAGTAAGGGTGGCTATTAACTCTCAACGATATCCTTTTCCAATATCCTTGAGGAGCTTCGATGAGGTGGCTGACTTGCGGCTTCCACGGAAAAGCTAGCCGTCGAAAGCGGAAATGAAGGAAAGGGGTTTCTTTTTATGATCGTTGAACCAGTGAACTCAATTACTGAGGCGATTCGTCGCAGAATCCAAGAAAGCGGCATGCTAGGATAGGGGGGAACTATGTGAACAACATATGGGAATAGGTCCAGAAGTTTCTGGAAGGACAAGGAAATTAAAACAAAAAGTCCAGGCGATAACCTATTTCTCCTTTACCTGAGCGTGTTTACCTTGTTGTACAGTAAAGATGGATACTGATTGGAGATATCGGCACAGGCTGCATTTGCTCGCTTTTTTCATTGTCGCTGTCTCATAAACGCCATATTGGACGTAGGTGCACCATATATCATAAAAATGACGTACATATCCATGAATACTGGCCTGCTGCTTCATGCAGTTCTAGAGGGCTCATAAAATTTGATGAGCAACTGACGTAACGGGCTCCAAGGAGCTGAACGACTGCACAGGAGTGCACTTGAATGGGTCTGGGGGATGGAGGAGGTAGCTCACGAGGGGAACTCGTCCAGGAATTTTATTATGCTGTAAACGCTAAAAAAGACATTTTTTACTGCGGTGAGCTGTACATTACGGCTGGAAACAGCAGCTGCTGCTTTACTACTGCATTTTTGTGCCATGAGGTCTGAAAAATTTATTGATTTATTCTGTTGAGGCTATGTGTGTTTACTCAGGTTTTTTTCTTGTAGATTACCGATTTTTTCTCCTCTTACAATGATATTTTAAGACTAGCTGATTATCCCATCACCTCGTCAGACTAATTTTTTTTGAATCGTGTCCCAGCTCATTTCTGTTTCTAAGACATGACTCGCCACTGAAGGCTGATCCCAGCGGTATCCATAACTACGTATAAAACTGCCGGAAACCCGTCATTAGGCCTTCTGTTCTGGGGAGCGTGGGGGCGGGGCTTCCGTGCGATACTGTACTTCTGTCATGTAGGTCCCTGTCTCCGCCGGACTCCAACATGTTCGACATGTTCGGTGCCGTCAATAGGAAATGGTTCGGGACTGGCTTGGATTTAATGGCCAAAAGCATTGATGGATTCATTGACTAAAAACATCGAACATGTCGAACATGCTGGAGAAATGCAGCGAGCACAATAGCGTACGCAATGTGACAGAAATCCGGGATCGCGTGGAAACTCCGCCCCAACTCTCCTGGTGGTACTTGTTGAAAAACGAGTTTTTCAGCATTTTAGCTATGAATTATGTATACCATTGTGACTGGCATCTCTAGACAATGCCATTCATATAAAAATTTCGAGAAACTATAGAATGTTGTTCGTTCAGTAGCCATCGAAGACATCCGAGAAGTGCGTCTCGGAAAGAACACAGAGCAACTACGACTGAGCGACTCCAATTTCGGTGATCTTCAGGTGAGGTGATCTCTTGATCTTTAAACTCTTGATTCTGTGATCTTGGATTTTTTAAAGGATGAATGTCTCTTTTCTGTGATCTATGGCGACGACTACGAGACGCTGGACCTTGTGGCCAGCTGTGCGGACGACGCCAATATTTGGGTTACTGGTTTGATGGCGCTTACTTCTACTAAATGTGAGTTCAAATGTCTTTCACTCATTCATTTGTTTTTAAACATTCTTTTATTTGTTTGTTTATTCATGTTTGTTGATCTATCGATCGATTATTTCTGCTCAACTTGCACATATCTCCTTATTGCTTGGTTAGTAGAAAGTTCATGCCACAGCACTTTTACCATTGGTTTCCTGCATCTTCACAGGGTTTGTACCCTAAAATGCCACTGTTGGAATCTCTATAACTTGTCGGGGACCAGTTCTCGCAATTAAAATATTGTGGAATTTTTTCCTCCTTCATATTATACCACCCTTTTTCCAGATGACTGCAAACCCACGACGATTGCCTGGGCTACTCTCCGAGAAAGGCTAGTTTCCAGTTCATTCCAGAAATATGTAATGTCATCTACAAAAAAGATCCGAAAAAAATTCAGAACCATCTATGAAAACGCGATAATGTGTGCTTAATGCAAAATCCGGTGTTATCCCCAAAAAAATTTCAGAAAAATATTTTTCAGATGGCTAGGCAGCGTATTCGATGAGGAGGACCCGGATAGAAAAGGTTTCATCGACGAGAACACGGCTGTGAAGCTTATTCGACAAACAAATCCTACGTTGGCGTTGTCGAGGATCAAGAACAAAGTCAAAGTGCGTGCCGGTTCGCTAGTAGCCCAACAAGAACCCTATTTCAGGGACGATTCCTATCCTAAAAAATTAAATAATCATAGGGTTTGCGCAAGAAACGGGTATTAAACACATAGATCTTCTATTTTTTCCTCTCTTTTTCTGTTTTTTTCTGATTTTGTTAAGAGTGTGGGCAAGATTTTTGGGACATTTCTCAACTACAGAGTCCCTAACTTCCGTTAAAATATACGGACCAGAACCATAAAGAATCGGAACACTGACCAGCGTCTCTTACCCTTTACGGGGAATTCCATGGATTCCTAGCTTGAGCTGTGAAATTTGCATGATGGAACACGAAATTGAGGATTTACATCCACAGAAAGATGATACAAACCACACATTTTTTTCAATTTTTTCCACACTTCAATAGCTTCTATATATCCTTCTCCCAGGAAGCAATTCCTGACCAAGAGATAGAAAATGTCACCCCTAAAAGGCGCGTAATTACATGGGAATCTTTCCCTGGCAATTATTTTGATGAAATCCCCAGAAGATCTTACTCCAGCCATGTCCTACTTCAGTTCCTATCTAGTTAAACTCTTTCCTGCATTGATTCCCTTGCGAATCATCAGTGCAAAAGCCTTACGCCATTTTATCCTGCAAAATCTCTTCTAGGAAGCCGGCTGTTCACTTGACGCCGTCAAACGGGGAAAAATCCACAAAGACGAGTTCGTCGAATTGTACAAGGTCAGGCGAACTTTGCGCATTTGCACTCTGTTATTCAAATTAGACGCCTCCGTCGTCGATGCGTCCGTCTTTAGGAGATAGCCACTCGCCCGGAAGTGTATTTTCTCATGGTTCGATACGCTAATAAGGACTATCTGAGTTGTCAAGACTTGCGACTTTTTCTCGAAACCGAGCAGGGGGTTGGATGGTGACTTCCCAGAAGGGATAGACTCCCAAAATAATCAGATAGAGCATTCAGATGGTCGGTGTCACAACGGAATTCTGTGAGAACGTTGTCGAGCAGTACGAGCCATCTCCTGAGGCGAAGCAGAACAACTTCATGACAGTTGACGGTTTGTTTCACACTCGTTTAAGCGTTTTAAAAACGAATGAATGAATGATCGAATGAATGAATGATCGAATGAATCGTTGCGAATCGGTGGTCAGTGGGCCTGATGGGTTAGCCACCCAATGCTACGCGTACCGAATACGCGATGTTTGAAAGGAAACCGCTCACATATGAAATCAATTCCGGAAAAACCACCGATTAGATTGAGTTAACAAAAGTCGAAGTAGGGTTTATCTAGAAATCTACGCCAGCATTAGGTACTAACTCAATGAATGTTCAATGGACGAGAAACCAGAGAAGATGCTAAATAGCGACAAAGTTACTGTGTATCCAAGCTGGAGCTGCCCTATGTACCACATCATTGACAAACAGGGCTTGCATGTAGTACAAAAGCGGCCACGGATAGCCACGGATGTGTGGCAGATACGATGGGTAAAAAATATGACAAAAATAGTGAGAGTTGCAATGTGATAAGAATAATGAGCGAGTAGTGAAGAAAGAAGTAGGAGAGTGACTGAGATGTAGAAGATACTGCACCAGGTGGGTGACGAACGCAGGAAAAAACTGAGCCGCCCAGAGGCCTAGTCTATCGATAGTAGATAAGACGGATGTGGTCAAACGAAGATCACAGCCGCCTTCGGCACGATCATGATTACGGTGCACCGGGCCTCCCTTGGAAAGGAGCGATCGCTTCGCGACATGAATGAATGAATGAATGAATGAATGAATGAATGAATGAATGAATGAATGAATGATTGAATGAATGAATGAATGAATGAATGAATGAATGAATGAATGAATGAATGAATGAATGAATGAGTGAATGAATGATTGAATGAATGAATGAATGAATGAATGAGTGAATGAATGATTGAATGAACGAATGAATGGATGAATGAATGAGTGAATGAATGATTGAATGGATGAATGAATGAATGAATGAATGAATGAATGAATGATTGAATGAATGAATGAATGAATGAATGAATGAATGAATGAATGATTGAATGAATGAATGAATGAATGAATGAATGAATGAATGAATGAATGAATGAATGAATGAATGGATGAATGAATGAATGAATGAGTGAATGAATGAATGAATGAATGAATGAATGAATGAATGGATGGATGGATGAATGAATGAATGATTGAATGAATGAATGAATGAATGAACGAATGATTGAATGGATGAATGAATGAATGAATGAATGAATGAATGAATGAATGAATGAATGAATGAATGAATGAATGAATGGAATGAAATAAATGGTCTAAACTGAAAACGAAATAAGTAGATGTGGTTTGGAAATAATACTTTGGCAAGAAATAATCGGATTCACAGCTTTTTATCACGGTACATAGTTGCGGAGATGCAGTAATTTTTTTTAAAAATTCGCACAATTGCATGTGCATGAGTACTAAATAATGAAAAGCGATATTATAACGAAGTTGATAAATTTGTCCGTTCATTCGTTCATTCATTCATTCTTATCCCATTCAATTCATTCATTCATTCATTCAACTCATTCATTCAATTCATTCATTCATTCATTCATTCATTCATTCATTCATTCATTCATTCATTCATTCGTTCGTACGTTCTTCTCTAATTCTCGTTACTTTCCTCTTCGTTTCTTTCAATATACAGAACCTTATCCTACACTAGTTTAACCCTAGGTTTTACTGCCTTCCTTCTCTCGAAGGATTGCTCAATCTTCGACCCATCCCATAGCCGTGTCTGGATGGATATGAAGCAGGTAAACTTTCGTTCAGAAGTTTTTTTTTTCAACGGTTCTAAGAAAATCCTGGATTTTACCAATCCTCAGTAAATAGGTGGAAAAGTAGAAGATAATCCTTTCTAGCCTTTCTCGAAATACTTCATCGCTTCATCTCACAAAACGTATCTGGTCGAGGATCAACAGGGACCCGCTAATGTTGATGGATTGACAAGTGCCTTGAAGAGGAACTGTAGAGTGATAGAACGTGAGGAAAATTACTTTCAATGGGTAAATAATGCTGAAACCAAGAGAGAACTCTGTGAACACTCGGGGAATTCGGAAGGATATCCAGTAATAAACGAAATTTCACGAGCGAATTGAAATGATTTAAAGCTTGCAAGCTAAAGGAGATCCATGGATTTTAGTCGATCTTTGGGATCCTACGGAGTCTAACGGCGAGATCGAACCCATGGTCAAGAACGGTCTGCTGGCGCTCAGCAAAATTCCCCTCAGTGAAGCGCTAAAGACAATTCGAGAATCGGCTTTCGACAGGTCAAGGTAAGCGGAATCGATAATCGATTACTTCCATTTGTTGGTCCATCATTTTTTCTCTCCAGGTACCCTCTAATTCTACGCCTTTCCGTTCATTGCTCATGCGAGTGGCAAAAAGTTGCCGCTAAACTAATTGTTACACACCTTGGCACTAAGGTGAGTAGTCCCAGACAGTACTGTTCTAGATCTTTCATTCTGGAGCTGCTCCTTTTCAGCTTTACCTGCCATCAGCTGATCCCACTGATTGGAGTAAAGAGAAAGCCATACCAACGCCATGGGATTTCCAGCAGAGGATTCTAATTATGGTAAGAGCTCTCAAAACTAGGGACCCAATACATCATTGAGGATACCCAGGGTAAACATGTTAACATCTTCAGGCCTGGGTAGGTAAACGTGTTTACGCCCATGTTGAAAGTGGGTAAATTCGGAATGCGTTAGTGCATTTACCTTGGGTATGCTTAATGATGCATCATGGATCGGAAGCTTATGGATTTGGCTAGAGGAAATGGGTGAATGGATGAATGACTGGATGAATGAATGAATGAATGAATGAATGAATGAATGAATGAATGAATGAATGAGCGAACGAATGAGTGAATGAGCAGAAAACCATCCTTTTTAGCTGTTACAGCTTCAAATCTGGCCAAAATCTCGCATTTCAAAAGTTTTACATACGAAGAAAAGGTGTTTGATGTTACTACCAGCACTTTTTTGAGCTAATTCTGGCTCAACACTAATAGTAATATTTAAAGAAGCGAACATTTAATTAATTAAGACCAACCACGCTATCCCAAAACAACTACCAGGTCTCTTTCCCTAACTGAAATCAACGTACATATTTTAAACTTTGCGCCCATTCACTTTTCTTTTCTTTTTTTAAAGAATTTCCTTTTTTATTCCAAGTTGTCCGAAGTCCAAGGAGCGTATAATTCCAGGGTAAGCGCCTATGCTGCTCATCGGAAAGCGGTGAGGTTTCGGAGGATGACGACGGTATTGCGAGCACTTCCAGGAGGAAATCGCGGCGGTAGGTATTGCCAGAATTTCATGGAAATTAATTATCGCTGGAAAATCCATTGAAATGCCTCAACTGCTATAGAAAACTGTTGACAACAGAGGCAAAAAACCCAAAAAAATGCTGGAAATTTTCCAGGATACGACTGTGCCGGGAGCTATCCGACCTAGTGCCGCCATTTCTCCAAGTGAAAACCGTGCAAGACCTTATGGCAACTGCTCCAAACTCTCAAACAAGTATTTTCACTTCTATAAACCAAAATTTCTGTGAAAAAAAATCAAAAATTTTCCTTTCTCAAGTGAATCCCCGGCAACATGTGGCGTACCTCAGCGAGACAACGGCACTAAGACTAACTCACACCTATGCTCAGGAATTTGCGCAAACCTCGAGAGACTATGTGGTCTGGTATGGGAAGATTTCTCCTGGTTTTTTGCCAAGTTTCTAGTAGACATTAGAAAAATAGAAAAAGTTATGTGGATTTATAGTGTCTCCCCTAATGTGACACGAGCTGACTCGTCAAATTTGAATCCTCAAGAATTCTGGAATCATGGGATTCAAATGGTTGGGATCAATTGCCAAACACCAGGATTAATGGTAGACTTGCAGGTTAGTTACTCTAGCTTAAAAGCTCATTTCACCATCCAAAAAGCCTTCTTATGGAGAAAATTCTGGAGGAACTTCCATGACGGGAAAATTCCCAGATTTTCCACTGGCAAAGAAAAGCCAGGATTGCGTACTGTACAGTTACTTTAACGTTTCTAACTGGTCATTTGTCAAGTCTGGAATCATGAGAAGCTGATATCCAAGGAAATAGTGCCTTTATTAGCTATGTGTTTTACTAGAAGCACCGTTATAATTTTTCCTGAGAAAAAAACCGACTTTCCTGAATTTCCTGACAATTAATTGCGCAATTCTTTTGTCTTTTTAATAGTTTGTCACTTGTGGACTGGAAAAATGAATGAATAAACGCGTCTGGACCTAGCTAAAAAACAACAAAAATTTTTAAAAAATCCCTATAAACGTGCAGTGGAGGGGAGTGAATGCGAGAATACATCTAAAAATCTTTTTTAAAAAATCTAAAAATCATCTTTCTCCAAGTAAAAATGTGCTATTCTGAACAACTTTGCGCTTGGACAAGTGATGGATTCATTTTCTCCATAATTTACAATATTTTCCCAATTTTACCCGCTTTTTTGTCTTTTTTCTGCATTTTCATCACTAGAGAGTTTTTTGATGTGCTGAATCCTTCTCTTCCCATAAAATAGCTTCCCAAAAAAAGTACTGGTTCCTTAAATAATCAAACTCTCTTAAAATAATGTCCAACTAATCCAACACCAATTTTCAGGAAGGCCGCTTCGCTGAGAACGGCGGTTGTGGCTACGTGCTGAAGCCGTCGGTGATGAATGAGGATTTGTTCGTTGCTGGAGACAAACTGCCGAATACACCCCAGGTGGGATTCACCAGCCAGTCTTATCAATAACGGCTCCTTTCGAAAATTTTCTTATTACTGGAAGGGAACAGGAATCTCTCCATTAAATTTTTTGAATTCTTTTTTCTGCAGATACTCCACTTACGAATTCTTTCTGGACAACAATTACCGCGGCCAAGGGGATCTAATGCTAAGGTGCGTGCTCTATAGACGTTGTTTCCGAAATTTTGACAGAAATTCTACGAAATTATAAAATTGAAGAGGAATCAGTAATTATAAATAATATAATTAGAGAGGAATAAGGCATTAGATATATGGAAATTAGAGTAATCATTTCTGAACAAGAAATATAGCCCTGGAGTGGAAACAGAGTAGCAGAAAGGATTTTAGAGTTTTTTTTTTTCATACTCGGATATTCAAATCAGTTCTTAGACCATAAATAGAAGTGATGACTCATCAATTTTTTCTGAAGAAGTTTTCTGTGGCTTGTCTCAGATCCACACCTCCCCCCCCCCTCGCACGTAGATCCAGGACACATGTATGGAAACCCCGTTTTGGTCCGTTCCATAAAACTTGTTCACTGTAAAAACACTCCCCTTGTTGATCTTAGTCACCGTAACATCTACATTACGTCGTCTTCTATCCACACCTCCCCACGCCTTCTATCCGTAGCAACCCGTATGACATTTTTTCTTACACTTGAAATTCTCGCTGTAAATTCAAAATTCGCGCGCTGAGTATCGACAGTGCACTTGGAGCCGCCGACGAGCCGGATGACCCTCATTTTTGGGACACAACGAGCTTATCTTCTATGTGTAGGAACATCAAACAAATTACTCGGTTTTTATTGCGTCCTATGTATGATGAATAACAATAATCAAATATGAAAAAATGATAAAAAAATAAATGGCGTACCACTCTTCTCATAAATGTTGGCTGGCACGACTATACACATACATATTTCAATTTTTCCACTGAGAACAGAATGCTGATTTTTCATGGTGTCTTATATTTGATTTCATATAGTATCATATAGAAATATATAATTCGTAGCAACCCGTACGACATTTTTTTTTCAAAAATCTGAGCAACCCGTGACCCGCGTGGGCGCCAAGTTCAAACATTGTCGTTTAAAGCATTGGAAACAAGCACGGAAGACTAATTAAATCCGGCCTAGGTCCTACAATACTTCTAGCTGGGAATTATAGGTTCGGAAACGGAATTATCGATCGACGTTATCGATTTTTCACAGTTTTGCTTCAATCTATAGGAACAAACGCTTCCATGTGTAACTTAACGTTTCTATTTCAAGGGAGACTCATCAGATCCGTTCGTCGTCATCGAGGTGTTTGGGATTCCCGGAGATTGTGCTGAGGAACGAACGAAGACTATTAGGAACGATGGTGAGCGTTTCTTCCACTGTTTCCACTTCAGTATTAGGAAAAGGAATGGTCAGAACACATCCAGGGTCCACGTGACAGGGTTCACGGTTATTCCTGGGAAGGTCCTGAGGCTCCCGCGCTTTTAGGACCAGGACTGGTTCCTCTAAAAATGTCATATATTTTGTTTTCTTCAACTTGTTGTTTCTGACTGAGGCGTGTCGTTCAAAAAAGAAATACCATTTTTACCTGGAGAATTCATCCACTTCGGAGCAGCGGCTTCCCCGAAACGCTACCGTGGATCCCACCTTAGCCTAGCGTTACATGAACAGTTTGGAAGGATTTCTTTGAGTGCCTTCGCTCAGTAATCCAACAAATGAGTACAAGAATAGATTGCACAACATCGTACTACCATAACCTCACCAGAATCCACAGTATCTATCACCAAAACTGCATAGTTCACAGCCATTTTGCAGCTGCTGGCTGGAAAACAATCTAACCGCATTTCGAGTCCAGGAAGTCTTACATCTCCTGATCCCGTGCAGCTTGTTATCCGGAAATCCCAATAAGCCGAGACGCAAGGTCACGTTGAACTCGATAAAAACCACTGCTTCCGCCGGCTATTGTGAAAACATCGCGTGACGAGGTGCAAAACAGCCAACCGTTGACGAAGTTGACGAAATTACCCCTTGCAAGCTTTGCACTGTCCCATAGAACGAACAGCTGGAGAATTTTCTGGAAATCTGCTCCTTGCAGGCCATAATCCATCATTCGACGAGTCATTCCAATTTCAAGTCTCGGTTCCGGAACTGGCATTGGTGCGATTTCTGGTGCTTGACGATGATTTCATAGGTTGGGCGGTTTTTCTTTGTTGAAAAAACCTTTTTTTTGGTTTCCATCCATATTTTTCCTTTTTTTTTCGAGTAAAACACATAGTAAAGCTTAGTATAGTTAAAAATTTTGCGCCTCAAAGAAATCTCGAGAAACTTTAGGTGACGACTTCATTGGACAATACACGGTCCCGTTCGAGTGTCTGCAGCCTGGTGAGAATTTATTTCTTCAGAATTTTTTTCTTATTTATTTATTGTTTATTGTTTACACGCCAGAAGGAGGGCAGTTGCTTCTTGAGAACCTCACGTCCACCTCTTCCACTTCTCTGCAATAAAATTAGTTTCCTAGAATTTCAGGAGCAAGTGTAATATTTTTCCGTAAAAAAAAGTGTTGTGCAACTGCAGAACTGCCATTATTTTCATTCATACATATTCATTTCATCGATAGCAATGAAATTTCCACATTCCAGGAATCAAATCACGAGTTATTAACACATTTGCAACCTTACACTTTCGACATTGTGTACCATGATCCCTTAAGCACACGTCTGCGCTCAACCGGTTGTACATGTCGTCCCACGCGTATCAACCGATTGAGCACGTTGTCGTGAGTATGTTAAATTCTAATTCTACAGTGCGGTCCGGCAGCCACTGCAAATGGGCGCCGGCGGGCGCCGGCCGCCGGCACCCTCCGGCGCCCCGGTATTAATGAGCTATAAATCACTCGAGCTTGGGAGAAAGCGAAGAAAAATACAATTTTAGTCCATAGTAGACAGGGTAGATAAGCCTAACCCTATGCTCAAGAATGGGTTTAAGGCTTAGGCTTTGGCTTCACAGGGGTGGCCCCACCCAACTCCCTTTTCACCTAAATTTCTAAGATAAACTACGATAAGTGTAAGTGCAAGTAATAGTGGACACCACTCGTATGTTCATAGCGTGCGCGCATAGCTCAGTGGGTTGAGCGAATGATCGGCGTTGTGGTGGTCAGGGGATCGAATCCTGCCCTGTGCCCCCGTTTTGCAAATACATATAGTATGTTGCCTACGACAGCTGCAGTTATCTAACAAACTCCAACATAAAAAGTAGCCCGGATGGCTCAGTGGTTAGAGCGGCAGATTGCAATCTGTCCCTATCGCTGGTTCCACTCCGTTGGAGATCCAGAGTTAAGTATCGCAGTGTTTGGGGTTCACTGCTCGGAACGTCCCCCGTGATCTCCTTCGGGTAGTCCAGGAAGGCATCCGGCAATGTTTTGCATAAATTTCGAAGATAAACTACGATAAGTGTAAATGTAAGTAATAGTAATAGTGTAAGTAATAGTGAAAAACACTTTTTCAAAGTTGAGCGAAACCGGGAGAGATCAACTCCGCCATAAAGAACTGCTCCACGAGAGATAAATGACAGCGGTAGAACTACTTCGCAATGGATATGGAACAATTTATACGGATTTCAATTAATTCTGAGGATCCCGAATTGGATGAGCTTTGTTATTCAGATGGGATAACTGAAGTACTGTGTCCATCTATAGAAGAATAACGGCCATTTTTGCATTCGCGAAGCAGTGTACTATAGCAGAAAATGGAAGAGTTGGCTTATTGTGTATTCAGAAATCTTTCCCCATGAAAATCACAAAAATGAAAAAACGTGAAAGTTGTGAAAATGGTCCTCTGCTTTATAGCCTTAACATATCCACTGCACTCTGTCTACTATGGACTAAAATTGTATTTTTCTTCGCTTTCTCCGAAGCTCAAGTGATTTATAGCTCATTAATACCGGGGCGCCGGAGGGTGGCGGCGGCTGGCGCCCGCCGGCGCTCATTTGCAGTGGCTGCCGGACCCGACTGTAAGCTGCTCTGAAGTAATTAGGATTTGATAACTGGTTAATCGTTACTCTTCTATTAAAACCCTGCCGTTAATTCGCTAATGAGTTAAATCGCCATAAGTACCCACATTAGCTAGGACTATGTACTTCTCTGCTATCCTAAAACGAATAACCAGATTAATTATTAGTCACCGATTTCGTACTCTTCACCGCACGTTAATCGTTAATCGTTTAGTAAACTAATATCGCTCCAGACATTCCTTATCCACTCTAAATCTTTCCCAAAACCATAAAAAGCGACCACTCATCCATGAATACGTTAACCGAAACGGAAAAAAATCGGCTCATCCGGGAAAATTAATATATTATGGATCGCAAAGCTCAATTTTGCAATAATTTGCCTCTCAATCCCGTTCTCCTACTTAAGCTGATGTTTAATCCCTTAAGTCTCTTACTTTTTTCAAAATACTTACCATTCAAATTCTACTTCATGGCTTTTATCGGCACTCTTCTCCGAATTAGAGAGCCTTAAGGAGACCTATAAGCGCTTGTTGTAACTTTTTCCCCCGGAGAAGATTTTTCAATACTTTTCGCGGAAAAACAAGTATCTGCACACAAACTATTACAAGTTATTTACTAAAATAAAGGCAAAAGGAACTATTTATTCTATTTCTTTTACTCTGATAAGATTTTTCAAAACTTTCTCCTTGAATTAAATGGAACAATCAGTTTAGATAAACGGGAATTACGGGATTTGAGGGTAAATCGATGAGAAATCGAAAAGCTACCTTAAAGGCGCCTTTCTGTTCTCAATCTTTCGTCTTTTTTACTTTTTATTTCCATTTTCAAGTATAGCAGTGTAGCTTGCCTTATTTTTCTTCTACGGTTAGTGTTTCTCCAGGGAAAATCTGGAAAATTTAGTGAGAAATATTGGGTGGTTTTTGGGATTTTTCCAGAAGCATTCCCATCTCTGAACTGACTGTCTTTCTTATTCTCGTTTTTTTTTCTGAGGATTTTTTTTCATTTTAACACATTGAGGGCCGAGCTTGTTTTTGCATGGCGAGCGTAGGTAGCCAAGGGGCACTTCTTGATAGTGCTCCATGTGCTCCAACTTGCCAAAAGGCAATGGTTTTTAGATATGAAGGGTGCAGTTTGCGTGATACACCATGTGTATCACGTGGTCAATGCGTGACACACCATGTGTATCACGTGGTCAAAACTATAAGCAAAAATAACGGTTATCCTAAAGAAAAATGATGCCAACAAATTTCCCACTAGCTACCAGGATCTCCGTCTAATTTTATTCCTGGATAGTCCTCTTTGGGAACGACTATAGTTGTAGTGTCGTGCAATAACGGTTATCTTAAAGGAAAAAGATTCCCACAAATCTCCCACTAGCCGACAGGATCTCCGTCTAATTTTATTCCTGGATAGTCCTCTTTGGGAACGACTATAGTTGTGGTGTCGTGCAATAACGGTTATCTTAAAGGAAAAGGATTCCCACAAATCTCCCACTAGCCACCAGGATCTCCGTCTAATTTTATTCGTGGATAGTACTTTTCGGAAACGACTACGGTTGTGGTGCCGTGCAACGCAATTACCGTAAAATACGATTAAATGCGCAAGTCATTGTGCTGCTAATTGACGTCAGCCTAGAGGGCATCATGGCACGACCTCCAACTGTACTTTATGATGGCAACACGCTAGACGCACAACTCGATTAGTATCGTATCGTGAGCAGAACAATAGGTCCCAGCACGAAAACATCCGTGCATCTACTTCCTCATAGGCCTGCTGGAAGATCGTAGAGTTGGATAAACAGTCGAGAAATGGACAAAATGTCCTACACTCCGCTGAAGCCCAAAAAAACCATTTTCAAGTTTTTTTTTCGTGCATTTTTGCGTCTGTTCACTAAGCAAAGGCACAAAGCAACAAGAATCCATGCCACGACGCTTAATCCAAGCATTTCTCAAATAGGCTTAGTTTCTAAGCGTTTTTCTTGTCGACTTCGGCTTCCGTTATTTTTTACGTCCATGCCGCCCAGTTGTCCGCTACCCTATTGATCCCACTGGAACCGCCATTACTCCGGAAATGGCTATACACAAGTACATGAAAGTAGAAAGGGTTTAAAGGGTGCTGCTATCCCAAAAAGCACTCTAATACCTCGGTAAATCAAGAGAAATCCAGCGTCGCTTGGAAACAACGCGATTTTGCACACTAGCTTCACAAGGACAAACTACAGTAACCGTCGGCATGTCCATTAATCGTCCCACATTATTTCTTGTTTTTATGTGTTTGGAAAGTTCAAAAAGCATAGCTACTAGTCACAAGTCTTAGTATACTTAGTCGATGTACTTAAGTGGACACTTGTTTGCGGGACTCAGGAAGATTTATTTACAATCTCAGGCGATCAGATAAAAGGGTAAAGTTGTTAATTCAGGATGGGGTGAGATGGCTCCGATGCAGAACCTCGGCTGAGACGTCAGTCTCGATCACTGAGGCCACAGCCGCATTAAAAAATGAAAATTTGATACACTCGATGGATTAAAGAAATTAAAATACATTGAATTTGAAGTTTTCTGCACTTGCGGACTCACTTTTTAAAAAAATTCGTTTTTAAAAATCCACTCATTCATAAAATGCATTCACATGCTGTTGACTGGAAAAATCTAGCATGCCTGACGTTGCCCAAAATTAAAGGTCCTATCTCAATTTTCCTTATAAGGTTTGGTTCACATCCAGTAGGGAGGCGGTTGGGTAGAGCGTTGTAACCAGAAGGGGCGGTGCTGGTGAACCCTGTGATTGGCCAGTTCATCGAACGGACCAATCGCACAGCTCAGAGATCTCGCCCTTTCCAGGTACAATGCTCCACACTTTCACTACCATAAAAAGACAATTCTCAATACTTCGCGTTGAGGAGAGCACCAGTTCTACAACTGCACCACCACATCAAATGACCACGACTTTTGTAATCTGCTCCCGGTCGAACCGTCTATCTGACAGCTACTCAAAATCCAGAAAAGAAAATGATGCATAGACCCCTTACCTGGGCCAAGAGAGCTCCTCTCATCCTTTCTTGATCCCAGTGATTGTCGATTATGTCCGCTGTCGCCTGACCACTAATGAGCGTTCCTACTCAGTGACCACCTCATCACTGCAATACTTGTAATACGACGGATTTCCACGAAGCTTTGGCGCTGATATCCTTGGTGGATGGCATGGGGAGAGGGCCTGGGCAGCTGAAATTTCGAAAGTTGATACGTTTTCCAACCGCTTTTGACTTCACATAAATAACAATAAATAATTGAAAAAAAAATTCACAGAAATAATGATCTCTTTTTAATCTCTTTTTTGTTATAAAGTTGCCATGTAAAATACCCCCCACCCCTTCCCCCCCCCTCCACCCCCAGTAAATATTGTTAGAAAGTAGATGAAAGCGCACCTGTGTGTAGAGAATCGATGTAGGCTCTTTTTTCTTCTTAGGACCATCAAAACGATATGGACTGACAAAGGTACAAGGAACTTCTAACGGCCGTATGCAAGGGGCGGGACCGCGGCGCGGCTCGCTTGGGCAGAGACACAGTACTTTTCTCTCATTTTTTACTCATATGCCTACCCTGTTTACCGCGTTTTGAACATAAATTAACGACTTTCTTGAGAGAGGCCCATTATTGTCATTTGCATATTTATTACCACATTCCCATCCCACCCTGGATAGTTGTTCTCCATGCTGGCTCTGCTTGTCTGCTTCTGTCAGCAGCAGAGAACTCTAGTCCCACGCCGCGTCGCGGTTCCGCCCCTTGCACATTGCCGTTTGGTGTTCCTTGTATTAGCACCGCCCCTGGATTTTAACCAAACATATGGACTTAATGTATTTGGCATTTGGCCAAAAAACTCAAATCTAAAAAATTCTCAAATTTTTCCGGGAAAAAATCTTTGGGAAGGAAATTCTAAACACAAAATAGAAATAGTTATATATTTACTCCTCATTATGGAATATATTTGAAGAGTATTATATCAATAACAATGAAAAGTGTTGTTGATTCCATATTGCTGCAGAAATTTGTGAGATTGTTTGCATCTGTTGTTGTGTACCTATTATTTTCTTTATTTTTCTTTCATTTTTCACTCATATGCCTATCCTTTCTACTGCGTCTTGAATATAAATTAACAATGTTTTCAAGAGAGGTCCATTATTGTCATTTGTATATTTATTACCACATCCCCATCCCCACCCTGGATACCAAATTTTCTATCCAGAGTGCTTTGAACTTTTGATAAGTGGCTGGCACGCCTGTGAATCCACAGGACATCTGAAGGACATGATAGCGCCCACGTGGGCATTATCTCCTATTTTGGATCTGGAACTCCCTAAGGAGATGTTTTTGCAGGATTTCGACATGTGCCGCTGTTGAACAGCGAAGGAGACGTGCTACCCAACGCTACACTTTTCGTCCACATCGCCGTTACCAACAAACGAGGCGGAGGGGTAAGCAACTTCATCAGTCACCCTTCTTTGAATATTCGAGCATTCTAGTCGCTTCTGCCCCTTCGGCAGCATCCTTACGATGTCGTACTTGCGCCTGGCCGCTGCCATAAATGTCCAACGTGTAAACAAAGCTCCAGAATCATCTGTAACTGCATTGCTGCAAGCCACTGGCGAGATAATAGCGTCGCTGGCCTAGCTGGTCGAGCTTGCACAGCTTGTGGGCGTGGCCGTCCGCCGCAAAGGGGGCGTGGCTAATTCGATTACCTTTGATTTTTTTTTCAGAAAGCCAAGAAAAGGGGCATGTCAGTGAAACGGAAGTCCAGTCGTGTCAACACGGGCATGAAGCTCGTCGGAATTAAGGTGAGTCACTCCTTAGTGTTTGTGGGGTTTGGGCCTTAGCTATCTAGGGTTACTAGGGGTTCTGAGGAGGGGGTTGGTCTTTGTAAACTGGTTCTGAAAATTTTATTTGACTAAGGTTCCACCCTTATCTGATATCGTTTGAAAGCATGGAAAAGATGCCATGAAAACAAAAATCTTCCGGAATTTTTTTCCTCGACATTTCTCACTGAAGTCCAGGAACAATGCCACAAAGTGTACAGCGATTTCTGGAAGAATTATGGCAGCATCTTGCTCCTCCCTCCATGGGAAAGCTGTTAAACTTTCCCTTTTCCTTTCAAAATGTATCGTTTATTTTCATTCTGCTTCCATTTTTCATGTTCTGTTGGTGATGTCATGCATGATTTCTACGCATCAGAACTGCTCGTCGGGAGTGGAGATCGTTGAAAGCCCCATGAGTGGTCACTCGATCCAAACAGCCAATCACAGTGCTCGGCCCTTTTCATTCACAGTTTGCACCACTCTTTCCTACCCCCCCCCCTTTATGACTACTTCTCTTATCATCGAAATATAGTAGTTTTTTTTACACAAATAAGTTGTGCTGAAGGCCTCAATCATTTTTCCCTTTCCTCGACGATCTTTTTCCTTTTTCTTTTGGTTCAGAAAAAAAGAGGAAAACGTGGCGATCTTGAACTCTGTCCATCAGTCATGTTCATCCCCTCACCTTCTACTTTTAATCTTTATAACAAAAAAGCGAGCCTTTCCATAATTCTCCCTTTTCATTTGATCATAAACACCGATCTATTGCTCGTGGAATTCCTTTTTCAGAAAAAAAAAGTTGTGAACACTCTCAAAAAAAGTTCACACAATAACCCTACTGTTCTACTTTACAACTTCCCAAAGAATTCCAGGATTTCCAACAGTGACAGGCTTCTGGAAGTTTTCCACACGTCAACTCTTTTACATTACAATTTCTCAGACAATATGCTCTTACATTTTTCCACAAAAGAAAAGGTCATCATTCCAGTGGAAAACGCACCTCGTTCCAGACCCGTCTCATCCACAAATTCAATTAATCCCTGCTATTCCCTGTGTGAACTCCATAAGGAGTCAATTACCAAGGGTCTTCTGGAGAACAGCTGTGATCGCCTCGAATCTGCTCCTAGTTATATCTCCTGGAACTGCCTAGGATCAGAATCTTTTCCTTTTCTAGCACTTTCACTTAACTCCATGTATTTTCAAGACCTATGTTCTTCCTCCACTTTTCTTTCGCTCTGTTATTGCTATAGTCGAGTTCATAGCGATTCAAACAAATGCCCGCAAATTTTTCGCCTCACATAAGCCCGCTTTTTCATTTTGATTGCTGTCGGAGCGACATTCTCTCGAAGAAATGGCCCAAAAAGCTAAAAGAAATGTCACACTCAATAGTTCTTGTATGAATAAAGGGCTTAGAATAACTAAGAAGAGAAACATATACTGGGATGTCCTTCTAGACTAGTCATTTGTCCTCAGCGCTAACCTCCTTCCATTCCAGACAGTTGACGATCAGTTCAAAACGGCGGTCGCGCCACTTTGCGAGTCCATAGCGATGCGGAACAAGCTCGAAGCAGCGCTGGTAAACTGCTTTGTACTTTTTGACTGCAAAGAATAGCTATTTTCATGAGGAAATTCAGGTTGACTGGCAGGAAGAATGCGGTCTCGGACCTGCTGGAACTATTCGCCAGGGAATCCGACTTATACATTCCAGAATGATGACGTTGGCGGTTAATTGTGAGTTTGCACACAAAAACGAAATCGCGGCGGGTGCGCGGGTAGAGACGTAGAGTGGTTATTTACTCTGCTTCTCTGCCAAAAAATCCTCCTTGTCCTGAAACATGGCTAGGAAAACAGTAGAGAAAAGAAAAACTAGTACCTAACAAGAAGATCTGAGAGAGGACGGGCAAGAAAGAGAGCGTAGAACGTGACAGTCAAAGTGCAAACCTTAGAGAGTGCAGACGATGAGACGAATAAAGGGACAGAGGAACAGTATTCGTACAACGAAGCGCTGAATAAGGAGATCGCAGAGATGCAGAGTTAGCAATTTTCTGCGTCTCTACCCACGCCTAAAGATTTCTGCGTTCAAAATTATTCACATTTAACTTATTTTGACAACAAAACGTATAATTACAAGGAGATTGTTTTCATTAATATGAGTTAAAATAGAAGAAGTACAGAAATGACAATAAAGTGAATAATAATAATAATATTAATATTAATAATAATAATAATAATAATAATAATAATAATAATAATAATAGTAATAATAATAATAATAATAAAATGAAATAAAGATAGACGTGTTCTTTAAAAAAAGTAGTAAAAGAAACAAAAGTGGGGCAAGGTAATCCATGGAAAGTCGAAAAAAATACCAATTTTCCGGGAATTTTTTTAATATGGCTAATTCTATCCTTTATTATCTCAAACTTCATTAAATATTGGAATTTTTTATTTTATTTTGCAAATACAAAGTTATTCCCTGAAATTTTCCAGCAACTCCACCCTCATCACCCTCAGCTGGATCGGAAACCAGTCGCAGTCAGGAAGTGGTGCCATCGTTCATGATCGAAAGTGACGAGAAAAATGTATGAGCAGATTTTAATTAGCTCATTCATTCATTCGGTCATTCATTCATTCATTCATTCATTCATCCCCATCAATTTTCCAGTTCCCCGTCATCGTCGTCACCGGTCAAATCCCAGACCAACTCCAGAGAACGTTCCAGAAACTTAAAACGCTAATCGCCCATTGTGTCGCCACATTAGGACATGCAGATAGCCTCCTAACCAAGGTAATGACACATTCTGCTATGACAGCTGGCTGACAGACAAACATACAGACAAACAAACTCCAAAAATTGCCTTGTTCTAGATTGAAGAGTCGATAAAGCACATCTCGGAAAGTCACGACGAACTGGCGCATCTTTGTCTGGAAAGTGGTCTGAAGGGGCAGAAAGCGACAAGAGCCGCTGAGAATTTTACATGGAATCTGAGGTGAACTAAATTTCTATGCACTAATCACTTAGCTGACTTTATTCACGGATTCTTTTACCACTTTAAAAGCCCTTATTCCTGTGACAGCGCTAGAAATTCGTATGGAAAATTGCCATCCACGAACTGACAAAATCATTAAAAAATATATGTACTTTTTGCTCACTTCAAACTCTCGGATCAAGTACTAACTCATCCAAAATAGCGGTTAGTTCGGGAGCATTCTAGAGGAGGGCCCTACTACTTTTACAACCTCTCACGGTTCAATGATGAGCCAATTGACGTCAATCCCTCCAAACTTCGGTGCATTTACGACCTGCGTACTACTCGGCGTGTTTTCGCATCTGGCCCTCTTTTTTTACGTAGGCAATTTGAGCTGCCACACAATTACCCGACCACTGGCACAGCTCGCGCTTGCACCCGCCACTAAGGTACCAAATCCGTAATCGCACAAAGAACACGCATATTTCAACTTGGGCAATCTAGAGGATTGGTGGACTTCCTGGATTTTAGTCACACTGTTTCCTACGAATAAAAAGCAGTCTATTTCAGATTGCTCAAAGCTCAACTTAGCCTTGTTGCTAAGAGTCAGGACGAGGCTCAGGATATCATTACACAGGTAAGTATGTATGGCTTTTGCAGCTAAAATTGCAAGAAAATCAAGGAAAATCATATAAATCGGTTTTTTTTTAAACTGAAAACATATTGCTCTATTCGTAGAGATAAGAAATAAAACTTAGAACCTAAAATAAAACTGGAATAGTAGTGGAAACTTTGATGTGAAGTCTTACGGCTGGCCAAGCAAGAGTAAGTGGCAATGCTGGACGAAGGAGTTGTTAGCCAGGTGGGGGCGGGGGGGGGTGGGGGGGGGGGTAGGGAAAAAAGTGGTAACACCGCCTCTCGATGGACCCCAGATGGAATAATAAAACCATTGAGAGTATTAATTTTAATTAAAGTGACTAATAATAAATATTTTGGGATAATAGTAAGAGTACCTTGAGTTTATTTAGAGCCGAATAACGTCATAGAATAGAAATTCGAATAAATATTCAGTTTCGAATAATTCGAAATCTCATTTACTCAAAAAAAAAGTCCTAAAGCCCTGGAGGAAGGATAACGACAGCCGTAGTGCTTCCTTTTTCGAACATTCGAGTTTTTAAATCAGTATAAATCAAATATTTGTTCGAATTTATATTCTACTACGTAATACAGTCCAAAACAGAGCTACGACACTGACACTTTCCCTCACTAGGGAACCTCTACAGAGGGGAAAGTTGCCATTTTTTCCCTTAGTATTCAGCACTGAACGTTGTCCGTACTTGCAGACGTTTTTCTCCAAGTGTTACAGTAACACTTAAATTACTGTAGCCCTTCCAGTCCGCAAATACAGAAACCACCTCAAAATGCACACGAATCCAAGCTTAATCGCCGCTTTCAGGTCTTCGACGTCGGCGGCGTGCTCGGCATTCTGTCACCGAAGCTCACACATCGCAGTGGTGCACGTCGCTTCTCCCGGGTAATCCATGATCCCATCAAGGACTCCACTCTTTGAGCCGTGCAACACAACACCTTCACCTCCGTTAGGTTTCGTAACGAAGATCTCTATCCCTAAGTCATTTACACTTGAACACTTCCTTCATCGCCGCTCTATCGCTGGAAGCAGCGAATTTCCACAAAATTCTAGTCATCATCCCCATATGAATAAGTCTCAATGTGTCTGAGATACGTTGTCCTAACCTCACCCCGCCATCATCGCTACGCGGCGTACATTCCGTTTGTTCACTTATCCATTCTTGTCAAAATTCTAGGAAAATTCGTTACGTTATTATATACCAGATGCATAACTTGTTTGCACATACATATACAATTATTCGCGTGTTTTGTTATTTTTTCTAAATAAATCGTTCATTTTACGTATTTAACATCAATTATATACAGAGTTCATCTTACGAGGTCAATCAGAATCAGATCCGCTACTGGTGCCGTAGGAACATAATCCAAGCAGACCATTGGACGGTTTGGTTTCCGAGGCAGCGGACGTTGAAGGCGGCAGTGGTATGGGAGGGTCGTCGGCGGGTTCTTCTTTAACTTCGATCTGAAAACAAGTACGTACTTGTAAGCTTGGGAGACAATGGAGATAGGAAATAGGTCGAAAATTATGTTAAACTGAAGGACAGTATTGCTCAGAAAAGATGAAGAAGATGATTGACAATGATAGGAAGCAGAATGTCTCCGAAAGGATGAAGAAGATGACTGACAACGATAGAAGCAGAATGTACGGATAAGCTAAAATCAAACAAAACTATCTAGAGACTCCAGACAGAGGGTACATCATCTCTCCACTCAGGAAACCTAAAAACCATGTTTTATGCATGGATTTTGCACGCGATTGAGGAAATCGTGGGGTTTTTGTGGGTTTGCATCGGATCTGGAGACGCATGGATTTCCCGTATATTTGACCATTGCTGGTATAGAACAAGACATTTAAAAAAAGCCGTGTCATGCACGAGCATGCATGGTCCTGATCGTGAGATTTGCGTCTTTCAATTTCATGCAAAGCACGGTTCTCAGATTTCCTGAGAGTTGCATAGAAGATTTGAATTTGTCCAGCTAAGATCCAGTTCGGTACTAGGAGAATACGAGGAAAAACATGTCCGTAGCATAAGTAGGCATTCTATAATAACTAGTTGAACAAAAAGAAAAAAACAGCAATGTCTCGGTCCTCAGACCGTGAAAATCCAAACAACAAAGCTATAATTACCAATCTGTGTACAGGGGAGGCCAGAAATTACTGTACATGGTTTGCTGGCTTATTTCTCTGCAGTAGTGATACATATGTAAATCTGAAGGCTAACATTGCCGTCATTTGCACTGATTCAACTCACAACTTCCGTGTCAAATTAAAGACAGCTAAAAAACTGTTTCTGACAACGGTTTTGGGTAGATGAAGGCTCATCTTGTGGATTAAGGCGACTAGACGATTCCGCAGAACACAAGCAAGATCAGTGCTTGTAAGAGCAGAGAACAAGGCTGTTTGAAAATGTGCTTGAATTTTCCTTTGTTTTTCTCTCCCCTATTCCTTATAATCCGCTATCAAGAGAAAATGTAGGCACCACTGAAAAGAGTAATCCTCGCGCTTTCAAAACTATCTGTACAGTGTGGCTCCCTTTGGAGATATGTAGTGTGGATTTTGCGGAGAAATTGTCACAACAAACCGGATTTTTAGAAAATATACTGCGAGGCCAAAATCAGAGGCTTCTTGCAAAAACCGGATTGAGAGACAGACAGAAAAGAACAGGACAGAGCAGGGGTTGTTGAGATGATAAAATGTTGCACAGTAACTTATGGCGTACCCTGTCTGTACATTGCCTTCAAAAATGCATATCTGGAAAACGAAACACTAGGTAGGGCAAATGGGAGTTAAAAAACACTGTATTAGTACATTGCAACGAAACATGTTGAAATGCTCATCGACAGCCTTGTGCGATCATTAAACTTTCTGGAGTCATTAAATATCGAGAATTAAGAATGAAAGTAAATGTCTCTCCGAAATGGAAAAGATAAGGGAAATAGCGCACAGGAAGAATGAATGAAAAAAGAGGAGATATAGAAAATGATCTGAAGTACCAGAACTTCTCCGAATTTTCATGTAACAGCGAAGCTCTATGAAAATAGTCCTCCCTTAAAAGAACGAGAAACGAAACAGGCAGAGTGTCAATGAAGATCAAGGAAAACAGATAAGCAAAAAGGCACTAGACAAGAACTAAATAAATAAAGGTACTGAACTAGAAGGATATAATTCATTCAAAACTTGGAGAATTGGCGCGGAAAGGAGTAAAAGTAACGAATAAGATGAAGATTTGAAAAGAAATGCGCATTGAAAACTTACCTTCTTTTTCTTCACAACAACCATTTTCGACAACAACGATTTCTGATCACTGCCCCGTTTTGGCACGTCCTTGCTAAAGTTGGGCTTTATGTCCACTGGCTTGATATCTGGAGGTTCTTTTGCTGCAATCTGAAACAAATCGTCAAATTCATTACATTCCAGACAACCAAAAGTTCTGTTTGAATAGTTTCTCAAGGAAAAGAACCATGCAAGCTATAAAGTATTAAACACTCACCAATCCACTTGTCCCAGGTTTCTGCTCTTCGTCGTCGTCATCCTCTAACCGTTTTATTATTTTACCATCAGCCGTCTTTCCGTAGACATTTCTAAACTTATGCAATAGAAACACCACTAAAAATACTTATAGATAAGACAGAAATATAGATAAATCTATTACCTAATGAACGCTTCATCTTCCTCTTCTTGCAACTTTATCTGTTCAGCTAATGATAGTTCTGGCTTCGTTGCCTCAAGGAACTCTTCAACATCAACAGATTCCTTGTGCCTACTGATCTCCTGTAGATCCTCGAGATTTCCTGGAAGGAATGATTGCTATTCTAGAATTCTAGACCACCAAATGCACTGATGAGGAGAGTAACGTATGGAAAAACCAACCCATGGCTTCCATCTCAGCACGACTCATCATAGTTCTCTTCTCAAGCATTTTCATTGGATCCTTTTTGTCTTCTTCCTCCTGCGCTTCTTTGGCCTTTTCTGCATCTTGATACAGTTTGATGGCTTCGAACAACCGAGTGGCGCCGTGCTCCTGCAATCACGGCTTTCTATAATCACTCATAGAAAATGCGTAGAGATGATACCATACCAAAAGGCTAAGGGTACAAGCTAGAAGATCATTCATCTACTACAAATAAGTACAAAAGCTGCCATATGATAGACTTTAATAAAATAAAGTTATTAGAGTGAATCCATTGCAACAGCTGCTATCACACTAAAAAAAGGTCCAACGATGTCAAGCTGCTCGGCAAAAGCAGTTGTCACCCTAAAGTCACTTACGTTTTGATAATCACAGTTCTCCAAATCGGTTTTGAAAGTGATTTCCGCTAAGCAATTAGGACACCTGAAATACAGAGGTAGAACTTGGAAATCGAAGAAAACATATAGGATGTATTAGAAAAAAGATCAATCATAAATGTTAAATAAAGTCAACAAAAACAATGCAAACTCAGCAGACAGCAAGAAAATGTTAAAAACATACTTGAAGTAAAATCTGAACAATCGCAGTCCTAGATAATCCTCTCCTTCAACGGTTTCTCTTTTCATATTGAATTTTTTCCCCTTATAAATGTATTCATGACAAGTATTGCATTGCATGTTGAACGGGGTCATGACTCGTTGGACAAACTGTCTGAAAGCCAAATAATATTTGGGAGCCAGTGATTAATTCATCAAAAAAACCAACACAAATGAAACCAAAAATAGTTTTAAGAGGAAAAACATGAACAAAAATGAATAGCTAAAAAAACCCACCGAGCTCTTGTCCCCTTAGCTCTTGGAAGTTTTGTTGGATCATAGTCTGGCGGGTAGTATTTCTGAAGTAAAGTGAAATTTATGCAAATCTAAATATTATAGAAGTGAAAAAAGGAAAGTAAACGGAAACAAATGGCTCACCTGGAATACTTTACGCTCCGTTCCAGTCATCTTGAGATACTGACGTTATAAAATGTCCAGAAAAAAAAACAGAATTACTTGGGATGCTGCAAGAAACAGAAAAGCAGATTAAGTTCTTTCGAAAAGCAAAAACAACACGGGAATAACGTAACGGAGAGATAACGTTGCGCGTCGGATAAATTGTGGCGGCATAGATTACGGACAATACTCCCCACCAGACGACACAGCTTTCTAGCGTCTCTAGGATGCGGTTAAACACGAATCTCCAGCGATCCGGACTTGTTTGTACTCGTCTCGCGACTTGTTTGGACAAGTTAGGACAGGAAGAAGGAGAGCTGGACGGGGAGAAATCTGTGATATTAATGAAATGTGTGGATGTGCAGACAATCAGACCGCGGCACTGCTTGTGGTGTAACGCGTGCTGCGGGTCTCGATCGCTGCATTCTCATGCATCTAATATGTTATATTATAGTTTTTAATTTAAAAGGCAGTCTAGTGAGCCTTTTAGGCCAATTTCGCAACATCACGGATGAAATTCGGGATGTTAATGACAAGAAGCAGCACGACCACAAGGAAATGTGCTTTGATCTACAAGGGTCGATGGTGAGGAGTCAATCGATCACCTCAAATCAATGGCGCTGCTCTGATGTCTCCAAGTGCTCTGCATATGTTTCTCCCGTGCTTCTTTTTGACGTTTTCTGTGGTGTTGAGCTTGCTTTTTTCCTTGGAACTCTTGAGTCATACGTGTCCTTGACAACGCTTTTAAAAAAATTTTCCTTCTGAAATTCAAACAGCATAGAGCTCTGACAAGGATTGCTTTGTTAAAAATTTGGGCCTGAATACCGTACGATGGTGCAAAGCACTACATGTATAGTCCGTTCCAAAAAGGACGATAGTTGAGTGTTTGTGCCAGTGACATGCATTTTTCGTCTGCGTCTCCGAGCACGGCACTATTTCTCTCGTTCTTTTATTGTCTAATTCCTGCGCAACTATGTTTCCCTGTGAAACTCACTATACCTGTCATTACAGCAAGAAATATTGTCCATTCCAATTTTTCTGCGTATTTTGTGTGTATATGTATAAAAATTTACATTGCACACACAACATATAAATATAAGTTTCCTTTACCTTACTGATAAGTTCAAGAGGGAATTTATAATACAGCTTAGTTTTCGTATAAGGATAATGCACGAAACGAAAACTAGCAATAGATCCTAAATTGAAATTTTGAATTACCTTAAAGCCGAAGCCTGCGCTTTTTACAACTTCCCTCACTTCCAGTAGTGATTCCTGAATGTGTTTACCCCAACCAAGGCAGTACAAGAAAAATTTTCTGGAATTGCTAAGAATTCCGCACAGAAACAGCACAACCAGTCCTCAAAGGGCCTATATTGGCGCCCTCCTGGAGTATTCCGGTACAGTTCATCCAGTCGAGAACTGGTGTAACGTTCCCTCTCGGTCAGTATCCCTACAGACGCAACCACTGCACCAATTCAACTAGTGCACCTAGTATATTATGTATATTGCACGTCCCTAATATGCTAAACTAGGTGCCTGTGGTCGTATCACTCGCTACTTCACATGCAACGTGAGACTCTGACTGTCTGCGCATCCACATATTTCATTGATTTCGCCGTTATTATTCTTGTGCGATCCATCCTATCCTGTCCAAGGGACTGGTGAGACGCAGTGCACACTTCAGCCATTAGCGTTTGCTGAAGACACTCAGCACAGCTCCAGCACCTATTCGAAGATAAAGCACGTCTTTAATAAGCTATCGCCCTTGTCACACCATGAATATGGCTTCACTAACTGACTTAGAACCCTGGACAACAGAGGAGTTGTCCAGAGAATGATCTTTCTCTGAGAACCAAAAGTGCAATTTTGATTTCTTTTTATCGTTTTTCATTCCGAGTAGGGATTCTATAACAATTTCCCTTCAAAGGGGAAAAGAAAGAGAGCGCATTGCCTTAGACCAGTTCCTGTATGTAGGGTTCGACATCATTACCGGTGAAATTGACATCGCTTTCGTAGTTATGCAAAGGCCTCGGTTAATCTCTTTATTTTTTGTGGTTCTTGTCTCATATACATCATTGGGTGCATGAGTAATCTCGCGCACATGGGTAGCAGCTTGGTAAAGGCAAAGTCACGTATTGGTAAACATGATGATGGGTGCCAGGTAAAGGGTGAATTTGGGTACGTTAACACACTTACTATGGGTAATCTCAACGACATATCGAGGCCTTGGACCCAAATGCACCATTGGAAGTGCGGATAACCATTTCGTAATAGTGGGTATGATTACCCATCGCTAGCAGCTGGGTATAGACAACGTTATGGGTTCCAGGTAAAGATAAAATCTGGTTACTTTGACAAGTTTGTCATGGGTAATACCGATGTACAGTCGAGCACGGGCTTACCTTTATGCTTTAATAGAGCCTACGAGGTACCTTTCATACTTGTAGACATTATCAGGACCCCAAGACAGGTTTATCTGAGAAAAATAATATCACCGAGTATAAATTGAGGTTTTCGATAGAAAACTTCCAGATTTTACCCTCTCTCTCTACCATTCATGCGTTTCATTCCCTAGCACTCAACTTTTCTTATTTTGCAATTTTGAGCCTTTTTAAAGGTATTTGTTGAGTATACTTCTTCCAGAATTTCAAGTTTATTTGTGTCCTAAAGATCCATAGATCACATATTTGAAATTTTCCAAAAATTTCAATAGGTCCTTGGGTCACCGCCACTTCGATGATTAACTTTGTTATTCTCCGTGTACATCATGTTGCTTCCACAATGACGACCATTATTTCACATATGGTAGGGTGCAATAAAATGTGGTATGGGCAGAATAAACAACGGGGCGACGGCGCCGACACAACGTGTGCCTCGTGTGCCTTCGAAATCCATAAATCAACACTATGCTTCCTCGTTTTAGCATGATTCATTTGCTTGCGTCAGTCATTCGGCTCTAGCACGGTCTCTAGAAAAAAAGTCTCACTGAGTGGTCTCTCATCCATGGATATTTTATTTTCGGAAATAAAATAGACTTGAAATGCTGAATTCTCTCATATTATCCTTTATTATATTTTGTTATATTCATTTATTTCACTACAATAAGTGCATTTTATTGATACTATTAGTACAAGAAAGCTATACAGCTCTCAAAACATGCTTCGAGAATTTATTTTGCACAAACCAGTAGGAAACTCCGACAGTCCGGACCCCCTCACCGCCCCGCATCATCCGCGCCTTGCCACTCTAGCTGTCTGCGCATCCTCACATTCCATTGTTCTCACTCTCAATCGATCATTTGGTTTAGTGAGCGGGTAACTGACCATTGGAGCCTTTCGTGCCCAGTGGATATAGTATATGTCCTTCAGACAGGGAATAGCATAATTGTCGCTGAAGTTCACTCGATATCGATTTAGATACTTATCGATTGTCGCAGGGTAGTCATACAGAGTCGATGGGGATGCTCCACCCAAAAACAATCAGCATCAATACCGTGGCACGGCGATGAACATGGAAATCTTCTAGTCAACCTGGTCACATATGGTTTGTTAGCTTAGGGAGTGTCTGTGCGAGGGCTTTGTCTGCAATTACGACCGCAGTGGTATCGGCCAGCCGATCTGCCGGTTCGACCTACTTTTTTAGCCTTCTTATGTAAGTTTTACTATGTATGTGGTGTGACTCCTTCTGTTTTGTTGTTTCGCTACTGTTTCCAACCTAACCAGCCGATCGGCCAGCACATACCACTGCGGTCGTGATTGCAGACAAAGTTCCCCCATAGGCACTCGTTGGGCTAACAGACTACACATACAGCTCAATGACCACCATGTTTATGCCCCATTTCATGATGCTTATGCCCATCCGTCCACCTAAAATCGCACGGAAGAACTATAATCGCTGGAAGATTCCAAATATGGTCGTTGTACGAGCAGCAGCAGTTATGCCTTCCCCTTCGTACCATTTCCGCTCGGCGAATTTGCACTTGTACCTGCAAAGGGCATACGTAGTTATAGGAGGTGTTGCATAATCCCTCGCAATAGTGTTACACCATGGAATTGCATAATTTTTTGTAATGCAGTTGAAATAAACAGCAAGTGGAGACTATTTAAGGCGTCCGCGGCGACGGTTGAGTCTTTACCATGGGGTGGTTACTTGTTATCCAGCACGACTCAGCCTTGGTACGAGGCGTTGCCCTGCCGCAAGTTTAGGGCCTGTTATTCTCTACCATTCCGACGTTCTTTTCCTGATATTTTCCAAACAACTACTGCTAATCATCTCCTTATCATGGATAGATCCTAGAGGGAAAAGAGACCTTGTAGCTCTGCACATGGGTCATTCATTTTTTAGCAAATACTCCAGTGATCGAGACCCGCTCGCACGTACATCACATGCAACATGACACTCTGATTGTCTGCGTATCACCATTTTTTGTTGATGCCACCGTTCCAATTCTCGTCTGATCACGTCGCTACTTGTTTTGACCTGTCCAAACAGATGGTGAGGTCCAAGGGACTCGATTACTGAGGTTTCCTGTGTTTATGTCGATATCCCCTGGAAAATATTGTTGCCCGAAGGTATTTTGTTTGCATATACAGATATCCAGGCCAGTTTAACTTTCCACTGAATAAATTAAGTACATTAAAATATCGCTGAGCCTTAGCTACTGTTGTCCAGGTGCAGCTCAGTATCTATGGAAATGAAAAAAATAGAAATTTCTCATACAAATTCATGAATAGAGCAGGGCTAGGATTCATGAATGCATAATCAGAGGAAACCAGGCTAGCAAGATTATCGGACACTTACCACCCGCGCGCGTCAGGCTGCGGTGAGACAGTGTATAAAAAGCGGCTGTTCCTGGTCTTTTCCTGTGAAGGACAGATCAGTTTTGACCTAATATGCCTAATAAGGTGCTAGAATGAGTTAGACCATCTTTTGACGCGACGCGTGCGGGTAGTAAGTGTTCGTAGACGAGCTAGCAAACCAACTTTGACGTCCTGCGTCTCCTAGCCTAGCGCAGTCTATACGACAGCAGATAGCGCTGATCCTCACAGGCTTGCTTGGTTATCGTTTCATGAATCCCAGCCCAGATCACTAGCCTATCCTATTGGTATCCTGCTTCCCCTTATCTAGCGATCTTGCACTTACACTACACATGTGCCCTGAGAAAGCGAGCCCATTTGTTTTTTTTTTCTCCTGGAAATCACATTTATCATACCTGAAACATAGCAATTACGTCTACAAAATACGACTGTATGTGCAGCAGATGACATGATGAATGGTGAACATTACCACAGAAGAATGATGCATTTCCACGACAATTTGCCGCTGATCCAGCAGCGTCGCGATGCCAGTGGGAGTGGCTGTGAAGTGGTTGGTGCGTGTCTCGTTTCTTGCACGATCCAGAATCATTCAAGCAGCAGCCAAACTCATCGACGAACCGGATTCTGAAGACAGCGCTGTGCTATCAGCTGTTTCTACCTTTTCTAGCTCATTCCTATTCAATAGAGATAACAATGGATATATTTATTTATTTGCTTATTTATTTATTTATTTATTACATGATTGAATCATGTGACAATAATATTAGGTTGGTGCAAAAATAATGCGCGTTCTCATGCCTTTGATTCCGAACCTCATAACTTCTTTCAAAATCGATCTTTTTCGAAAGGCTCAGAACTATTGTAATCCGCAGATCTTTAGCAATAAGATAGATGTTCTGCGACTGCCGTGCAATTCTCACAGGACCTTCTAGAATCAACAAACTTCAGGAGGGCAGTTTTGGTATCACTTTAGTCTTCGAGAAAATTCTCCCGGAAGAAGCCGTCCAGGTTCTCGGGGAAGTGGTAGTCGGTGAGCGAGAAGCTTGCTGATTATGATGTAGGAGTCCGAGCTTCTTAGCTCAGTTGCTGGAACCTGTGAAGAATCTGTTGTGCGGGGTCTGCCTGGACGGTACCGTGTAGGAGTGAAGAATCCATTTTATTGAGCAACACTGGGGTCACACAGTGAAGTTTCTAATTTATTTCATTTACGTCTTGAAACCACTTACCAGATTAGGAAAAATGAATGAGCTGCAGTGAGCAATTTTTGCAGCAGGTCACCACAAATTCGCCGTGACCTTATTTTGGTGTTTCTTCGGTTTCTGGGAGTGTTTCGGTGCATGTTCCTAGTCCAACTGTTGAGCAAGGCACCTCATTTTGTCGGAGAGGGTCTATACTTAATATTTAACTACTAAGCGATCGACCGTTTGGTCGCAATTCTTTCACCACAAAGACGCGAAGCAGACCTCTCAACGAGGATCAATGTGGTACTCGTTCAGTATGCGCAACATCAACTCGTCAAGCTTTTTCATCCTCCCATTTTTACTGAAGGGAGGGATGGTCTGATAACAATTACCGGCAATGTTTGCAAAACCAAATATGTTGTTTTGGATGGGTGCTCTTCAATTATTGCCATGAGTTGGGGGTCGCAAACCCCAGTAAGACCTATGCGACATTCCTTACTTTCGAAGCAAGGCACATCAAGCCGAAAAATTCGGGAGCGGCTCGGCGGAATGCATTCGCTCACATTCCCTTTGCCAAAACTATGGTGATATTCCGAGCGATTCCTGCTGCGATGCCGTCGAGTATCAGCTCGCTGAAGTGAGTTTTGCAAAAAACTTGTTTTGGCGCCTTTCCTTCCACAACTAAAAATTCACCAAAAACATGAACTTTGCTCAAAATGCATGAGACATTTGAAAAGGTCACGAAATTCACTACAAAACCTTGTGCAACTTCTCATACGGATGATAAGAAACACCGGAAGTTTTCTGCACCGAAGATGAAACAGCGAAAAACGCGCATTATTTTTGCACCAACCTAATACCTCATAAACAACATAAAAATCCTATGAAAGAAAGATTGTAACTGGATGAAAGGAGACTGTAACTCTTCCTTTTTCAAAACTTTTTTAGTTCCTTTTGTGCCTATCCGGATTCCCAGTCTAAGAAGGAATGTTTAGATGTCTGTCTCAGGAAAATTTCAAATAATTCCACCCCCTTGTGGGAACTTTTCTTTTGTGATTCTACTGAGCTAGTAATTTTATTCTGCACAATCCTATTATATAAAGAATAATGCTACAACTACAATTTTTTGCTTTTCACATTTAACATTTCACAAAATCGGATTTTTTTTATTCTTACAACCTTAATCTTCAAAAATTGTCACGGATCACTGTTTTACTGCTCTTTTTCTTTTTGTGATGCAATTCCCTTGGAAAATCTGGGTTTCAAGGCCTATGTTAATCTCTTGATTTGCTTTTTTTATCCTGGAATCCTCTAGAACCTAATTCCTTGGAAATTCTAGCCTGACACAGTTTTCCGACGTCACCAGCCATCATTTGAGAACATAGGGGGAGAGGGGGGGGGGAGAGATGGCAGGGCGAAACTGTAGCTGTCTGTGTCCTCTTCACACTTACAAGCTCTCTTGCTCATCGATTCAAAAAGCAACCGGAAAGGCAAGGCACATCTCTCACTGTCTGTGTTCTCTTCACACTTTCACACTCTCTCACTGCTATTCGTCGTTCATCGGTCGACAAATGGCAGGGAATAAGCTAGACATGGGCGCATCTCTCACCGTCTATGCTCTCTTCATATTTGTATGCTTTCTCATCGGTGATGCTAGAGGGGCAAGAAGTCTGAGAGAACACAGAGAACATAGATGAAAATCCAGTGAGTCTACATATGCCCCCCCCCATCGTCTGGAAGCGGTCTCTAGTCGTTGTAAAGTCGTCTGCGTAGAATCTTTGGATGACAAACATCTCTTGATGAACTCCATCAATTTTCATCTCTGATCCCTCTTAGTTTCTAACGTTATTTTCATTATGGGGGAATTTCCAAAAAAAAAAACTAGTTATATTTGTCTCCTTTTAAGTATCATTTTTGACCAAGTGAATTATTCCATTCGATGATCATAATGAATATTCAAATGATAGGATTGCCAAAAAATATAGTAAAACTGAAAAAGCTATTTATAAAATAAATTATACCAGTGGTAGAAGTATGATAAAACTCACCAATTTAATAAAATATTAATGTGGAAGTATAACCATGTGCTAACATTATTATTAAATTTTCGGTTTTTGTTTGAATATTCGAACATTCAGATTTTTCAAATATTTGGTTGATCGGTACTTTTTCCGAAGTAGAAATTTTATCCAACTTTTTTCTATGGTGCAATGCATGTTTCTTATGAGAAGAAAAATTCTGGATAGCCAAAGCCCATTTCTTATCTTTAAGTGGACAATTTGAAAAAAAAACAGAAAAAGGAATCCCCATGGCGGCAATTAGCATGTAAAATCTTTGCATGTCGCGCCGAATTTCCAGAAAAAAGTCCAGGATTGTCGGTTGTCGGGCCAATTGATGGCCTCGCTCAGTTTCCAGCCGATCCCTCACGCTGCTTCTTCACACACTCGTACAGCCATGCGGGTGTGGGATAGCCTGCACTGATACCACACGTTGACTCACAGCTCAGTTTACTTTACTTTTCCTTAATATGTCTGCGTTCTCTTGCTTCTCAATGCTCTCTCACACGCCGTTTATGACCACGAACGCCATGACTATTTGGGGTTTAAATGTGGTGATTCCGTCTTTGTAGAATGGTAGGCTTCATGGATATATGATTTTTTTCGAATGGCCCTATTTGTGCAATTGCACAAAGGTCATAAAAATTGGATTGCATGTTTATTCAACAGGTGCAAAGAGTTTCATCGAAAATTTTTCGCCAAAATGTGTTGAACAGCACAGGGGTCGAACAATTACAGTGACAACAATAGTTGTAGTTTTGAAAAAATTCCGAAAGATCCTTCAATTTATTTGCACCATCTTTTCCGAAATTCGTTGAGAACTAATCCGGAATTTTTAAAAAATCCAAATTAAGATGTTTAGAAGAGCTTTAGTTGAATTTCCGAGAAGAAAATGGTTTTTCGTCAAACATTTCTCAAAATTCATCTATAAACCGTATGAGAACCTTTACTGGCTTACTTCCACCTCCTTCTTCTAACTACTACTTTGCAAATACTTTTTAGCAATTAGTTGAACTTAACAGTATTTTTTTTTCAACAACTTTGTTTTTAAAACTTCAACTCTCCAGGCCTTTTTTGGCGTAGATCCACTTTTCTCTGACGCGCCCACAGTGACCACTAGTATTTTCTATTTTTTAGTTTCTTACTTTCTTTATGGGGAAAAGTATAATCCGAATCTTAAATCCCTTCTAAGGGGAGAAGCTGCGCTACATTCAACGAAACCATACGTTTTTTTTTATGGATTAGCTACAGAAATTGCAAAATTTAACGATTAGCTGGCAGTTATTTATGGTAAACCATTCAGTTTTCGAACTTTTAGTTCTAGCAGACGTAGCCTACAGGATTGCAAATGTCCTCGACATTAATTAAATTCGTTTGCAGGAATTTCTGAAGGAGCAGATGGAGCATGCCCGTACACTGTATGTAGTTTTTCCCGTCATAGTGACCGCAATCTTTGTTTTTTTTTCTTTTTTTGATAATTTACCACTGAACGAGGAGCAGATGACAGTTCTCGGTATACTAGGCTGGGAAATCCTTGGGAAAGAGCTACCTTCACTGTACTTTTTCACTTTTTTGTTGAAGTTCAGTGTAGAAATTTTAGCAGAAATCAGGGAGTTTTGGTCAATTTTATGAGGCCAAAAGTTTTTTTTTCTGAAACATTCTACCGCTTTCGAAACTACACATGATCTGGATCGCGAGGGTTTTTTTTATCATTATCATCTTTGTGAAATAAAACTGGTGTAATTCCATGTTTTGCGTTATCGTTTTCTTTTTGCCTCCAATTTCGTCTCCGGACTTACTCTGGATCTCTCATTTCTTCTGTTCCACAGCTTTACTCTTTAATTTCACACAAGTTTTCTCAATTTTGCTCTCGTTCCCATCCGCTCACGCATAGCTCTACTGAAAAAGTCCCCCTTTGTTTCCGTTTTTCTGCCATTTCACAACATCGATTTACAGTACTTCGTTGCCAGGATGTGGTGATTTCATTACTCCCATTACCATGACGTGCCAGGAGTTTTTGTTCTATGAAGGGGGCTTCCTACGTACGCAAAAAATTGAATTCTGCGCTTTTTTCCTGTGATTGCGGACTGAATTGTTAATATTACGTAAGAAATGGCGGATAAATTTCACCTGACTCTTCTGCCATTCTTTTTATGGGCAGAAATTCAGAGCGTTCTGGGGGGCGTGTCCTTTCTTTGTCTGTGCTCACTCCCGCTTCTTATCCTTTTTTTTTCTGCTCTCTCTCTCTCTCTCTTCATCCAGAAATAACTATACATATGATTCCCAGCATATGATCCCAGCATATGATATACATATGATTCCCAGATTTTCATGTATCATGATTTTCGGACACTGGGCTATTACATGTCTACAACTGCACAAAAAAGCTGGTGTGGCTGAGACATGTAACACTACCTCAGAAGAATTCAATGAAATGTGGGAGGAATCTTTGAGCAGAATTTCCAAGGAAGACAGAGAAACGGACATTACTCCCGTGTCCTCCCCATTTACAGAGTATTTCCAGTATCGGAGAACTCAAATGGGTGCCTACCTGTCGGACATTTATGGCGGTGACGTCCGCAATTGCAGAAAATATCGCTATTTCAAGGCGTCAAGTCCGATTTTTCTCCATGACCGATCACATCGGTCATGTGTGAGCGATCCTCGGTCTTGCTACGTATCCCAGACATGTTTCCGTCGTTTTGCATTGGTTTTTACACATCTTTGAACATCCCCTTTCACAAAATTTCCGGATTTCCCTACCCTCAGTCCGTTTGCGAATTGCCGTTCTGGCTTTTACTACGTTACACCAGACCTTATAATTTTTAATTAAATCATCGCAATCTCATTGAAAGGGCGGAAATAGCCTCAGCCGATTAATGGCGAGGGTGGCTCTTCAGCTGATTGCCATGCGTCCAGCACCATTTGCTCTCGTTCCTGGCCCGGCGTTGACCCTGGACATGAACAATGGTCTCCTCTATCCCCACCGTCATCTGGAAACACTTACACCCATACTGACTCATCCTGAACTGGTTGGAATGCTACGTTCAAAAGTGATGAGTGCGCTTGTTTTTGCGATAGGACGATTAGTCAGGGGTCGCAGGATGATGTAAAATGTCCGGAAATGGGCAGTTTATCCAGAGATGCCCTGTAGAGACTGGAAAATCGCTAAATTTCATATAATCTGCTCCAAAAACGACGATAGTTGAGTATTTGTGCCCATGATCTGCATTTCTCGCCTGCCTCTCCAAATACGGCACTATTTCTCGCATTTTCTATTTCTCTGGTATCTTCACAACTATGTTCCCTTGTGAAACACACTATAGTAGTACATTTGGCAGATGTGAAGCTAGTAAACTCGGACTTTCTGCAAAATTCCCAACACCAGCACTTAGTCATCGAACGAGTCAGCTGGCCACACCTGCCTTGGCTGTTTTTTTTTCCGAGTACAAACATCAACGGCTTTTGCTCGAGCATAAAATGCTATTTTCGTCCTTTATAAACTACATTTCTGTCCCTGTCCGATATGCCAATATCGTAGCTCATTCTGTTCAAAAGTGCCGGCGTGATTTCCCCTGTTTTGTCTACGATCTGCTCATTTATTTATATAATAATAATTGGTCTTCATTTATTCGCTTATTCATCTACTTATTCTATTTATCTTTGTAAATAGCTCACTTCTGTAACCTCACCGGTGATAAATGGTTCATTCTATTATATGATTCATCAAAACGAGAGCTTGCGCCTGGATTTTATCAACATCCTGCCTATGCACTTGGAATGATTCAAAGAAAAACATTACGACCGTGACAACATAATAAATCAAAGCTTTCCTCTCCATTTTGCTGAATCATTGCACTCTCTGAACGATTTTTCTTCCAGTTTTCGCTATAAATACAGAGGGACAGGTGAATTCCGCTGTTTTCTCCGTGCTTGGAAGTGACTCGACTGTTTTTCGCTATTAGCCGAGATCTATGTTGTCAAATTAGGCCGACTTTCGTGTTGTGATAAGACTTTCTCTTCAAATTCCACCGATTTGCGTGCCTGAAAAATTCGGGGTATTTGACCAGCAAGCAGAGCATGGGGTACGTTACTGTTTTCTTAAAAATATCCAAGCATATTTAGAAACAAAAAAATGTCAGGAAGAAGTTGGTGGAGCGCTTCTTAGAGAATTTTAGAGTAAGTTATGCTTCCTGGCAAAGATCTGACCGAGAGACAACGAAAGACGCATCTACGGACACTTAGCACCCGCATGCGTAGCGTCATGCCGTTTCTCCTTTTTGAAAATGGGGAAAAACATTCGAATTTTGTTCAGACAGTGCCCAAATTTGCTTTATCACCTAGTCAATCATCCTAGAACAAAGCTGAACTGTTCTTCTCAAGGAAAACCCGGGATCAGCAGCTTTCTACACACCATCCTACCGGGTCCTGACGCGAGCAAGCGGGTGGTAAGTATCCGATAATCCGGAAGACGGTTTTACCAAGTCTCACTTTAGTCGTCAAGGGAATTTGGTCGTGGGATAGAGTTCAGTAAGCAGAGTGTAGCGATTTCCGCAAGTTCTGCTGAGTCTTCCCGACGTAAAAGACTCAATGAATACCTTCAACGACTGGAAATGGCAATTTCATAGATTTTTCGGGAGCTTTCCTTTATTTTTCCCAGTTTCCTGGCATAGTTTACACTTGTTTTCCACCAATGATGTCGATTTTTTTAAATCAAAGTAAACCTAGAGCTAGAAGGTTATTACATCTCTCACTGTAAAATTTGCATACATATCTAACTCTATGTCTAATTACAGTGCGCGTCAATGGCGATGTTTTTTCGCGGACCCGGGAAGCACGCGACGCGACCGCGCCGCTCCCGCAGGAATCCTCGACACGACGGCAAACTATAGGGTTTTCTTGGTAACTAGTTAGTTTTTGTGAAAGTTAACATTGGATATGATCAAAAACTATCAAAGAAACCCTAATTCACCAATACGGCGGTGACTTCAGCGCGAGCGGCGCGGTCGCGTCGCGTGCTTCCCGTGTCCGCGAAAACGTAAACGCAGCGCCATTGATGCTCACTGTATGTGATCTCTGGAGTTCTACACCCTCGTGCATTTTTTAATTCCTGCTCAGCTGTAGCTGCAATTTCCGAAAAACGTTAATTCCCTCAGGTGCCAAAACCTTAGCGCCCTAATTTCTTCAGCCTATAAGCTCTCCATATCAAACAGTCATCCCTATTATTCTCGTTATCAGTCAGACAGAGAGGTTTATTTGGGCGTGCACTCTGTGTCGTCCTCGCAAGGATTACAATGAGTCAGCCCCATGTCATCACCCTGGACATTTCAACGACACCTTTGTTACGGGAACACATTCCCAGACTTTTTTCCAGTCTTGTGCCAGCTTTTTTCGCCTATAATTTTCTATTATAGTTTCATTGGTGCACGGTCCTGTGACAGTAAGGCAATATAGGCACCAGAATTCATCGGCTGCTTTTTGTTTATGTTTAATGTCTTAACACTTTCAATGTTATGGTCATCCCGTGGAGGGGGGGGGGATAATGAAGGTTCTAGGGGGAAGGGAGGGGGGGGGGGGGGGGGCTCCGAAGCTTTCCGCTCAAAGAGAAGCGGCGAATTGCTCAAGCCAAATATGGTACATCTTGCTATTCTGAGCCCAAATGTCCTTTAAGTTCACTATGTTCATCTGTTACAGTAACCTCACGATATTGATCCCCAACTGGAAAACGTGCCGTTTATGTCTCTAGAATAATTCATTTTTATAGCTCCCATTAGTGTAAATTACTTTTGACGTCGATAAAGTTCACAAAAACTAAATCGTCCCTGAAACTAAATTGTAAAAGTGCAATTGTTCTATAGTCCACGCTATAAAAAGGTAGTACTGTAGCTGCTTGTGGACGATGTACTGTCGCTGCCACTCATTCCCTTAGCAACAGCGGTCCCCTTAGGTATCGATGGAGTCTGATGCTTCCGCTTCGTTTGTTAAGCCATGAGCTTTGTTGGTGGGGAGATGCCCCCCCCCCTCCGCCTGACCCGGACCTCACACACGATTCTCGCCTATTGACCTGGATATCCCACGGGAAAACATCGATAGCAGCGAAATTTCCACTTTCCTCAATTTTTCTGTCACGCTTTCTATCATTTATTTGCTTCATTTAGCTCTGAGCTGAGATTTTTGGGCTGAATTTATGTACCGTAGGGGAGTGCTGGGGGTTTTTCGGAGGGCGTGGAGATATTTTACGTTGTCTGTAATTGCAAAAGTCTGTTATGTAGGAACGATAGTTCATAGAAACGTAAATTTTGTTTGTTCTCATGTGCAGTAACCGTTCATTTTTTAAAGATTTTCTAAGCGTACCTCTAAAAGCGGAAACAAATGATCGAATAGATAAGTAACAGACAAAGATCCCTTTTAACTTTTTTTTCTATTTTTCTTTCACTTTTTTTCTTGAACTACCATTATTTCGTCCAGTTTTGCCGCCGCTTCACTCCAAATCCAGTGCACGCCTCTATAAAAGACCTGCGTCCAGCAGTGGCGGATGCAGGAGGGGGCGAATTTTTGAAATTAGTCTACGAAACAAACAAAAATCCTGTATCACTTCATTTTTAATTGTTTACTACCATTTTTGCTTTCTAAATATTCTTTATCAATTGTTTATTATTAAATTCAATATTTTGATTAATTTTGTTTTCCATCTGTGTCCGCAGAGCGATGGAGACCCCACCTTTTTCCCACACCACCCCCCCCCCCCACCCTCCGCCCACTTCCTGCTTCTGCCATTGGCTTTTGATAACATTTTAGTTCTTCCATTTCCTCTCTTCTAGTACAGTAATAAGTTTTTTTTTGTTCACCAACAATTTCTTTTCCTTTTTTCTCTTTTTTTCTTTTCCGGGAACGTGCGATTTTCTATTATCCCTCGCGTTTTTTTTCATTTCTGATTTTTTTCGCGTTGTATCCAATTACTATTTTTTCATTTTCATGTTGCAGCTGTTGCGGCACAAGGTTTCTCAGTATCTAGTTGAGTCTGTAATACTATTCCGCAATTGAATATTTGTATGCTGCAGAAAAAAAATTCGGGAAGCCTTATATGGGTAAAACAAGGTTGCCAGTGCGCTTTTAATCTGTTCTATGTTATTACATTATTATTATTACTTTATTATCATTACATATGATTGTTACATCGACAAGCGAGGCATTTCCCGCAAATTACCTCATTGTCCTATTGTTTTTCTTCTATCTCCTCCGTACTTTTGATGAGTATAATACCATAGTACTGATCGCTGTGACCGAACTGAATCGCAAGTGCAAGTGGGTATACTACTAAGTACATCTGAGGAAAACAGTGAGATTTCTAGACTCTTAATCTTAATTAAACTGTACCATTCGAGTCTCCGTTGAGCTGTGAGGTTGCCAAATGGGTTACTGGGAAATTTTTTGTAGGGAAATTTTGCATTGAACGTGAGAAATAGCCTACCATTACTACATATATTATTAACAGACCGTAATTTAAATACTTTTTTATCCTAGAACAGGTGGTAATCCTTCAATTTATCAACATTTGTTTTGGTTTTTTGGTCATCCCGAGGTTTATATTTTAATTTTGCCTGCTTTTGGTATTGAGAGTCAGTCTACTTTTCATTTAACTGGGAAAAAGGGGAGAGAAGACAAACGGTCGGGAAGAAGGTATTCTGTGGAACCTCTGCCTGGCAAACAGTCGGTTTTTTTCTGCTAATAGGTAAGTAAGTAATAAGTCTAATAAAAAAATTGATGAAATATTAACTGACATCATCATGGCAACCATCACAAATTTCTTTAAATTTGTCACTCCCACTATCAGTGGGGATTTGAAGATTTCTGCTAAATATTTCCGCCTACAAAAGACCATCACATTCACAAGCCAACACTTGTTCTGTTAGCGATGTAGGAATATCTGTGTCCCATAAAAAAAACTGCATCCTTATTGAGGGAAACAATTCTGAAAATTTTCAAGGAGGTTCATCAGGTTTTCAAATCTTTCCGATAGTTTTCAATTAGATATGGTTTCGTTTAAATCTCATTGTTGCTATCTTTTGTGTTGTATTATATTTGTTACATTTTATTTCTGCCCACACGGTCTTTCCATGTATTAATAGATAAAAAATAAGTGATTGGATGTGAATTCTGGATGAACTTTTGTCCTCACGGATCCCTCTGGCACACTGGTTGAGTAACTAGTGAAGAGGGCCGTAAAAACTCAATTATCCACGAGCGGATAATGTTACAGTTTAGTCAGTTACAGGTTTTTCCTAGCAAACACCAGTGTTCTCGTCCTGTTTTTATAACGCATTTCTTTGAAAAGAATCTCACGAATCTATACGTAGTTTCCGTCATAGAACGTGCACAGTGGGCGGAGCAGCTCGCGATACCCATAGCCTTCGCCTGTTCTTGTTCTTTTGTCCCTAAAGATGCCTTGTCGTATCATAATTCTTCCTGAAACCTTCTGGATTCCTTTGTGGATGAAGTGGCACTTCGGAGAGGCAGTTTGAAGGCGTGACTGGTCCAGATAGTTGCTGTGAACGTCGGGCCTTCTTATCAGCGAAATACTTTGTTCTCTACTGTATTTTTTATATTACTTATTTTACTGATCGGCTAAAGTCAGGGAATTTGTCCAATAAGAGATGAGTCACCCTGTGCAAAGTACCAAAGGCAGGGGCGTTTCACCTCGACAAACAGGTCGTCGTTTCCCCCCCCCCCGCGGTTTGCCCCGTCGTTGAACGGCGCCAGGACAAGGGCGTATGAGTCACACGAACGACATACTTTGAGTACGAATGAGCTGGTACGGCGTTTCACTTACTCTACTGTCCGTACCGTCACTTACTTTTCGCGAAATTGCACACTTTTTCTGCGTGGTCCTTTTCGATCAACCACGAAACGCTCAAAAGCTGTTTTCTGGAGTCTCCTGGCGTTCTACTTGTCTGAACCTTGGTTATCCGACGTGAAAATGCAGAAAATTCCCCGTGAAAATTCCCTGGCGACTATCGATTAAGTAAATATTATCGTTCGCCCTGATCGTTCACTGATGCCGCTCTCTCTCACTGACGTCCATAACTGTTTGAAGAACCATGGAAACCCACTTTATGATGGTGAATCGGCCCGTTTTTCACCCCATGCCATCATTAAACCGTTCACACTGTCATCGCCTTATCGTGATTAGGAACACTGAATCTCTATAAAATACCGTATCGCCAGGGAGACCTGCGAATCTAACGAGAGCACCTCTCGAGTGGTCATTTTTTCCCGGGCATAGCTCTCTCATAGCCACTTCGAGACTCTCGGCTCAGCTCCTTTTCGTTCGTTCATAGCTTTGCTACGTTCGACTAACGCTTCAACGGAAATTTTGATATTTTACCAATTTTTAAAACACATTCCTATAGTTTTGTTACATTTAATCGTTTCAATTGTCATTCCTAGAAAATTTTCTCGAAATTTCGCTAAATATTTTGCGATTTCATGGCGAATTTTTAGCACATAACAGCAATTTTTACCTGTTTCCAGAAATAAGGAGAAAAACTGGGTTAAGTCCCATGTACTCTCGAGGAAGCATGTGTTTAAAAAAATCTGGTACCGTTCCCGGAGTTTAGGTAAATTTGCGCAAAAAGCCGTGACTAGGAACAAGATCTCTTTGTTAGGAAGACTTTCATTTAAGAAGACTACCTTCAGTCACCCGATTTCTGCAATTTTGCGTATTTCATTATGCATCATCATATGCTATTATATATTACCTTACTATATATTATTATACATTATTATGTTACACCTTTTGTTTAGAAAATTTGTCATTCGGTGAGCTGTGGATAAAAGCGAGTGGTTTATTGAAAGTATGACTGCGAGAATCGTAAATTTTAGAAAGCATCACTTAAATATTGACAATTGTAACATTTTTCCACGTTTTCTGTGATTTTTTCTGGAAATTTCTCAGTTCACCCAAACTTCCGTGTCGCGGCGCTCACCTTTTTTTCTGCGTTTTTTCCGAGCTGCAAAAACTGCCCGCTGATCTTGGAACTTCGACCATTTAGTGGAGTTTTTATGTTTTCCACGATGATATTTTTTTATGGGATAATTTTGTTGAGACCCCTGGAGCTTGCCTAGAATTAGTAGCTCGGGTACTAGATCAAAAAAATATTATTTCATTTGTAGCAGGTGCTAGCGAACGTGACAAGAGTTAGTACATCTAGTGAATACAGTGGCTATGAATCATCTACATGTGCTGCCTGTGGAATTATGTAGCTGCTCATGGCGCTAAAATGCGTGACCATAGAGGTTTTTTCGGTGTTGCCATGGTTTTCCAAGAAAAAAATCCATATTCCTATTGTTTCTTGGCTTGACTGCATTAAGTATGATAGCTTGAGTAGCAGCGAGAACGTGAGTTAATTTTTCTACTTTCTCCTTTATTGCTTACTCTCTTTATAGTTTGTTTACTCATATTCCTGTGAACTGTGTACATTGTAATCCACCAATCTTATCGGGAGGAATTTCCTAAGACTTGGCCTATGTCCACAGCCCCCGTTCAAATCCAGGACATCGAACCCGTCCAGGTTTTTTTCAAAAACCCCGTCGAAGGCAAAAATCCGTCAACGCATGTTTTCAAGTATTCGCCCCTAAGAGCTGCAGTTAGTACCAGGGCTGTGCGTTATTAATGCGACGAATTAACGCATTACCGCGTAACGGCCATTTTCCCCGTTACTCAACGAATTGACGGATTGACGAAATCTGGAAACGGATTAAAGAATCCTGAAATTTTCCCCTCGGCAGTAACATCCACGTAACTTCGCAATCCACTGTAAGCCCACTTTTTGTACCCAGCTAAAAGTCACTTTCTGTACATTTATCCAAAATTCAAAATTGGCGCGCTGAGTATCGACAGTGCAGTTGCAGTCGACGCGCCGAGTGACTCATATTTTTTGGGGCGTGGTGAACTTATTCTTTATATATGGTAGAATTCAAATAGAACCGTTTAGTTATAAGGTTTGCTTTCTCCACTGAATCAGGCAGACATGTCTGTTTCCGATTGCACCCGCGGTCTGCATAGTCCTATTTAGAAATTTCTAGAAAATTCGTGCAAAATATGTTTGGAAACCTAGGTATTTTTTTACTTATTTATTAATCTTTTGTTTATTTACCCACATTATTCACAACATCAAGAGGTTCACATGGAAGAATAAGGTTATAGAAGATCTTCAATGGCACCTAGCCATATTTTTCACAGTAGAAAAGACGCTGGAGATCCGCGAAAATCTTTTTTTTTTCTCGAAATTAAGGTGTTTTTTTTTGTCTTTTCAATGGTGAAACCTCTTTCAGACAATGTCAAATGTCGTTTCACCTACAATTACCTGCCTTTCAAAGAGTCATCTACGATTTTTTCCTCACAAGCGTGCGTCCTATGAATAGTGCTTAATAGTTCCGCGTATGCTCCGCTTTTTGCTCCGATGCAAAGACCACAGATTGTATAGACTAAACGAGGTGAACGAGGTGAAATCTCGATCGCCACAGCATCACCTCGGGTAATTTCTGCTCGCTTCAACACCTGCCGTGCCGCCTGGCAATTACACAGCTCAAAATTCTATTATAGAGAAATGGTTTGACGCTAGAAGCCATGTACGACACGTAAACGGCTGTGTTGACGTCATTTTTGTAGTCACTGACGGAGCTATGCCATACATAGCTAATCCGAATGGCATTTTACATGCAACTGAAAGCTGTAGCGGCTCAATCCCTATAAAAAGCGCCCAAAGGCTTCGACACTTGCGTAATTCCCGGTTTTTTCTCGCGATTTTTTAGTAGTCTTCTCTTGCTCTTGTTTAGCGAGGTGATTTCTGTGCTTAATTCGTCGTCGATTTTTTTTTGAGTTTCTTTAACAAATTGATAATCCATTGGCGGGATTAACGATCCCGGAAAGGTGGTGATCCACCTGCAGTTCGATAGCGGACGAGTTTTCCCGATAAAAATGGGTATACTTTGTCCGAATGACTCAGCTCAGGCGGAGAAAGCAGGTATTGGTGAAGATAACAGGATACTTCATATTTTTCTACGAAAACTCATCCACTCTGGATGAGCGGGAAGCTCGAATCCTGTCCGGGAACGTTCATGATTCCCAGCACAGTTGATCCTAAAATGCTATGAATTTCATATCTAAACTTCTCACGAAACAAAATCCCTCACCGAAGAGTCCCGAAACGCCAACACGTGGGCACCACTGTTCTTCCTATTTCTCGGAGGAGGTGGAAGAGCTAACTGCAACATCAGTGTGTTGTCCCAGAATCGACCACATTCAAGCCAAATTTCCAGGAAATGTTCCATGGTAATCATAGGAATGGAATAAGAGAAATACTAGAAGGACAAATTTCAATTTTGGCTGCTATCCTTTCTATTCTCAGGTAGTGAGCATATTTTTCTAGTGGGTCCTAGAAAAATATGCTCACTACCTGAGAATTTTGACAGATTTACTTTTGGTTACTTATAGAGCTTCAGGTTTTCTTCTGTCCTTCCATCAACCTTACATATTTCCGGTTGATTCGTTTTTTTCTGAAGTTATGAGCTATGTATCGCCTAGAAACTACATTGAAGATCTACAGAAATTAGCGATCCCTATCAAAAATTTCCAGAAATTCCATATATGTACCATCTCGTTCATCTAGTATTAAACCAAGTAACTCAATCCAGGAAAGTAAAAAAATTTGCTTCAATTTCCAACAGTTTTTTCCCGTCAGAATGTCAATCTGAAAAACTTTCCTGTTGTTATTTTTTGTCCCGTAATGATTACCACGTAATCTAGCACCTTTTTTCCTGGAGAAAGGCAATTCCTGTCTATATTAGGAAAGTGCAGACAATCTTTCCTTAGATAACCATTAAGAAATCCATAGTTGTTTAACCTTTAAAGGCTTTTTTTCTTGGATGCTGACAATCGTCTGTGCACACAACGTACAGACCGTCACTAATGGTTTTTGAATAGGAGATATGAGTACGAGACGCAGCAGTACACGCCCATTTTTGAGAAATATCCTGGGAAAAGATAGGGATCTGCCTCCAGAGATTAGTATATGTGAAAATATGTATAGGGTTCACATGTACTCTCTTCCAAACGTGACAAAAGTTGAGTAACTGTGCGGATAACCTGCTTTTCTCTCATTCCTCCCTGATTGCTGCACACTTTCTCGCGTTCTTTCTCTCTCTGCTGTCTTCTCAGCTATCGTCCATGGTGAGATGCACTATAGTAATGCGTAGTGTTAATATTATGTGGATATATTTGTAATGATAATTTCTAGCAGTAGGTATTTAGCAATGCCGGACGTAGAAAGTGGGCGGGAGAGGGGGGGGGGGCGCCGTGGGAGGAAGTGGGGGTCTCCGCCCCTTTGGGGACCCATGGAAAGTAAAATTAAAGAAAATATTTTATAACAATAGATATAATAAAAATCATTCCAAAAATAATAATAGAAGTGAACATAATAGAAGTGAACAATCAGAAATAAACTAATACAAGATTTTTACCCTCCTCGCCCTCGTCCCCGCCCTCCTTTTTACCCCCCTGCTTCCGCCACTGGTATTTAGCAATACATATAGTATTATAGTATTTATAGCTTTATCTAGGGTTAATTATTCCCAGAATTTTCTTCTTCCATTTTCTATTCCTTTCCCTTTTCTCTATCCATTATAACAGCGGAATGTCACCTTGCTTTCCCTTCAAATCTGAAATATCCACTCCTGTTACTCGTGTGTCTTCTGCCGAAGACTTCTAAAGAAGTAATATTAATATTTCCCATATGTTCATCCAGTTGTGTTATCCATAACGCTATAATCCGCCTAGCTATTGTGGGATTCCATACGAAAGGGCTTCGGATGTGCGTAATATGCGCGATATAGGGTGATGATTACGCATGTCTAGCAGCAGCACTTTGATGTACAAGCTTTCCAGTCGTCCGTCATTTGATTTCCGTGGATTTTTTCCTGTCTTTTTTCTTATTTTTTTGTTCCGTACATTTTGCAGTTTATGAAAATTTTAGCGATTGACTTCGATTATTGGGCAGGGTCAAGATAATTAACGAATTTATTGAAATATTTGCTGACATCTGCTAGAATTCGGAGGCGATTGGTGTGCATGCATAAGCAGGACATTGTACAGAACCTCGTAGTTTTCTCCCTTCTCAAAATAAATCATTTTCGAGGGTGTTACGAGAAATTCCCGCGAAACACGCGAATCTCCCGAAATTTTCCAGATTCTATGGCTATTACTGTTGGTGTTTCCTAGCCCTTGTAGAGAAAAAAAAATTCCGCGATATTACTGGAATAACACATTACTAAAGTTTTTTTTATGGTTGTAAATGTTTTCATCCAGGAATTCCCTGGAAATTCCGACCCGTCGATGAGTGAATCACGACCTTCGCCAGTCATTTTGAGCAGTCAATGGGCATTGACCGATTACGTCTGCCTTTCAGAGCGGTTAAAAGTAAAAACGACGAAAACTGGCTGTTTGACTGAGGTTCAGTGAACGTTTATGTGATAATATGTACTGTAGAAAAACTCTTACTGTTAGACATGGTATTCCATTCGCATACTGTATATTCCTGCCGTTCTTCTGGTAAATCCATGGAATTTTCCTCAGGAATTTTTGAGCTAATTGAGGACTTCAACGATGAATCAAGATGAAAAATGCGGCGAAGAAGTTTCCTTTTACCAAAAATTCTTGTATTTTCTGAATTCCTGTTGGAAACAGCAATACAACCCAAAAAAATCCTCTACATCAGTGCTGCCACAGAGCTGTTTTGCCTATTTGCTATTACCTCATGCTCTAATCCCAATGTTTTGTACCATTGTAAATCGCTTTACGCAGGTAACAATGGGCTGTACACACACACACGTTGCTTGTTTACAATTGCTTGTTTACAGCTGCTCACACTTCCCGCAACAAAAAAAAAACTTTTAAAGAGCTGTGCAGTTCCAAATGTCGAGATAATTTCCCGTTTTTTCCAAAGTTTCTTTTCCACTGAAATTTTCTCACTGTAAATGTTTCCGTGTGAGGATTTCATGCAGTTTTTTATGGGCAAATTATGGTCTTTGTGCTGTGTATGCTAAATCACCTGCGTGCCGGTCAAAAAACGCCGTCGGAAGGAGGGAAAAACTCGTCCGCGCCGAGAATCTGACATCGCGTCGCCCGAGCAACGTTTTTCCGGGCATTTTCTCCACCTAGGGCTGTATAGCTGTAGTCTGTGCAGTTGCGGACATTTGCGTGCTACATTGAGCATTCCTCTATTTTTTCGATTGAATTAGTCGGACAGGAAGATATATCCAGAGTGGACGGATTCATCCAGATGCTAAGTCTAATCCAACCCAGAGCTAAAGCCGCCACTCAGTCTGTGTAGAGTGGATTTGTCAATCCAATCAGCAGCCATAGCGCTGGAGACGAGCGATAGTTCTACATTTCTGATAATGTGAAAGCGAAAAACGAGAAGCGAAGAAAAACCACTCCGTTCTGTACTCCACGTTCATTTCATGGTTATTGATTGATGTTAGCGTTTTCTCTTCATCCCTGGTTCCTCTCGTGCATCCACTCATAGAACTCTTCCTATTTTTTTCTTTTATCTTCTTACCGGTCATTCTTTGCACGCTACGCGTATTCCTGCGCTGAAGTTCTCTCTCCGCCAGTGAGACGAAGGCCCCGCCCACTCAAAATTTTTGAAATCGACCTGATTTGTGTCCATTTGAATATCCGAATATATGGAGTAGGGGAAACTCTGCAGCCGATCGTGTATTTCCTGCAAGACTGTGTTGCCTTTCCATTTCGAAAATTAAAGTTATTGATTTCTACTCAGGAAACTTAAAAACTGTGTTTTGCATGAGAGTGAAAGATGCAAATCCCATGATTAAGACATGCAACTTCTTGATCAATAGTTCTACAGTAGCATTGTTCAAATCCTTACAAAACCCATGCACACCCACGCGAAACCCATGCGTCTCCAAAAATCCGATGTAAATTCGATACAGAACGCACGGAAAACCCATGCATACCCATGCAAAATGCATGCGAAGCCCATGCAAGATCCATGCATATCCATGGGTGTGCGTGGGTTTTGCATCGATTGACTACTGCTGCTATAGAACCATTGATTTCAAAAAACTGTGTTTTGCATGAGCACGCCTGTGTTAATCGTGGAATTTGCATCTTTCAATCTCACGCAAAAAAAAAAACGGTTTTTAAGTTTCCTGAGTTCTCCTTTAAACCTGAGAATTTCGTTATATGAACTTATTATTTGATTATTGACCTATTCGGAATCGAATATTTGAGTTCGAGTATATATCCAGTTATCCCTATAAATAGCTGTGCCGTGCCATAGCTCGGTTGCTGGGCCTCTTTTGTCTAAACAAACTGAGGTTTTCCAGAAATTTTTTTTGGGTAAAAAGTAAAGCCTAAAAACATGTTTTTGTAAGAATGCACGCTCCCATTGACTCGATACATTTCCCATAAAGCTAGCGAGAGTACTGTCTCGTCGTCATGGTTGTGATTACGGATAGACAAAGATCACATAAAAGAACTACAAAACTTGTTATTTCACTGAACCAGACATCAGTTATAATTGTTATTTCGGTATTTCTCGAAAAATACGCAATTACTTTGTGATTTCATTACTCCGGATTAGAGTGCTGCATTTGAATTGCTGGTTTTCGTAGGATTCTCGCGGGAATTTCAGCCTGAATACAATTTAAAAATATTCTTGATGTCAAATTAAGTCTATCTTCAAATTTTCTCCCGGAAAAAAATCCTAGGATTCCACCCCTACCGTCTGAAACCCTGCTCTTTCTCTCATGTAAGCATTGTGTCGTGGCTCCATCATATTGATTCTAGCTATTAAACCAATTTTTCTCCCACAAAATTCCTCTGAAATCTGGAATGCCATCCAGTCATCGGCCATATTATTCCAGAAAATTCGCATGATATGTGTTTAATTCGCCAACAACCCATTAAAATTCAACGAATGCTGATGGAGCTCGACAGATTCCGTTGAAACCACCCCCCCCCCATTTTTCTACATTTCCCTTGAATTTAGAGCACCTAATATGTGTCTGAGATCCGAAGGACATTAAGGATTTCCTTTCGAAGAAGTCAGCGTTCGGTGGATGTTCCCTACGACCCAGTTACTGCTGCAGTGATGATGTCACAGTGCAGCACGAGGACATCGTAACTTTCTGAAATGTTGAGAATCCCACAACGTTTACGACGTTCAGATTCCATACGACATCATAAAAGACGTCGCTGCCGAGACGAATGTCCGAGAGTTTGAGGTCGGCCGAGTATTTCGTTGAGAAGCATGTTCGTCCCACCTGGGATACTCTTTGGTCTTGTTTCTATGCTATGTATTATTCAAGAACGCCCACCATCTTCCTCATACTTTCTTCCTTCACATGCTCCTTGACCTTCTTTGGCGATTCTCAGATTCTTTGGGCCGTTTTTCTTCCAAGATTTCAGTCAATCTGCTAAATGTTCATCATTTTTTCATCATCTTCATAAATTTCCCGTTTTTTGATGATGTTTTCAAAATTTGGAGTGGAAACGTAATAGAACAGACAATTAACTAGGCATATATTAAAGGAAATGAATAAGTACACTTTGAGAGTTAACATATAGTATAAATCGATATACAAATTGTCAAATATAACTACGTACGTAGATTAATCTCAAAATGTAATAATAGCCACATAGTCAGCATCGTATGGCGTACAATTTTATTTAATTTATTGCATACTTATTTAACGTTGTGGATATTGTGGCGATACAGTAAGTATTACGGTATTATTATATTATTCACGTCATTTATAAAGTGGTGTTGTTGTTGCTGGCAGTAGTGTGCATAATACAGTAGATTTGAACTTGACACTACGACAATTAATATATATTATCTTGTATAGTATGATGAATATAAGTGTCTGCAATCAATACATAGCCATAGGATAGGCGTTAGAGATTAGTCATACAAGATGTAACGAATACGTAATATTGTGCATCACACAATGCTAGTATACTTTACTTATACTTCTGCTATATAGCTAGTATACTATACTAGTACACTCATTTATTTCGTGGATAATGTACACTAATGTAGCGTTATACTAATCTAATGCAATACTGATAGTAATATTACTATACCAATAGTAATGATAGTACTAACGCCAACGCTAAAACTACAATAACAGTAACAGCGGTAGTAATACCAATACTGATACTACTAGTAGTACTAATATCAGTGGCGGACGCAGGGGGAGGGCGCCCTCCCCCTCAGCATGAGCCGGCAAATTTTTGAAGTTACTTTACATTACATATAAAAATCTTGCATTAGTTTATTTTCATTTGTTTGTTTTTAATAATGTTTTTAATATAATTTTTATTAATTATTTATTATTATAGTTGATATTTTTATTAATTTTATTTTCCGTCTGGGTCCTCAAAACGGCGGAGACCCCACATTTTTTCCCACCCCCCCCCCCCCCCCTCCCGCTCACTTTCTACGTCCGCCACTGACTAATACTAATACCAGTACCAATACTAGTAGTAACACTAAGGCCATAGGCCAATACTAATACTAATACTTCTACTTATACTAACGTTTATATTTATAGTAGTATACGTACTAGTACTAATAATAACATTTGTAGTAGTGTAAGTATTAATACTAATACTGAAACTAACACTAGCAGTAAAAGTATAATGGCATCACGATTGTAAATAACAATATTAAAAATAATGTAGTAATTGTAATGCACTGAAATAGATGTAATATGTACCGAAGTAGAATGCACTATAATAATGTGATATCAACTAGATTATCACTAATGCGATGTATGATAAGTACGTTTTCATCTCTACCAATTTTTATCTGCCCGTATTAACTGTCCATGCATTAGCTATTTCATATTAATGTCTTGCGGTAGGAATACACTAAAAACACCTGTTGTTGTTGAAACGTATACGTAATGAATATAAAATCTACTAAGCTCTACGGAGGATAATAAGGGGTGCTAATCGAAGAATTGGAGGGAAACGCTAATAAACCAGACACCCATAGCCACTCAAAAACAAGCTATTGAGGGCAAATCCGTCTGCATAATATCAAGGCACGACGATGGGGGATCTGGGGGGGGGGGGGGGAGAAGGGGGTCGGGAGTGAGGAGGAGTGGGAGCAAATTCATTGTTCAACCAAATGTCTAGGGAATTTCGTTCAAGGCACCATTGGCCCCCTAATAGCCATCTTTCCATTTGGTTTATTACAGGCTTGTGGCATTGTGTTTACTGTTTTCGTGCCGCAGCAGAAATTTATGAGCTTTGTCGTCATGATTCGTCATGAAGGGGGCAGAAAATGATATCCCTAGCCATTTCATGGAATTTATAAACGAAAATTGGATAGCAGCTATTTAAAAAAAGCATCGGCATTGATAACCACTCAAATGGAATCCAGAGAACGAGAGCATTTCCTGCTCGTCTACCCTCGAACTTTCAGAATGCACGGCCGCTTCGTTATCTTTTATAGCACATATTGCATTGGTAACTGTCAAAATCACGGGAATAGTCCAGAATTTTGAAAAAAAATCTGTCAGCATGTCATTTAGGGCGTCGGCTGGCTCAGCAAATAATTTCTATTCCAAGCAACTACTGATGAAACTCGTCTGCACTTCACGTGTCGGCCGCTTTTCCAAACGCTTGTTGATCCTGAAAATCCTGAGAAAAAAATATCAATTCGCAAATGTGCACGAAACTGCATAAAACAACGTCTCGACAGCTATTTCCTCAGTTTTGCAGGGGTCGCTCTCTTGCTCTTTGGCTTCTAAGAACACGGTCCACCCCAAAATCGTTTTTGAGATTTTTGTGTGAACAGAAGTTCCAGTAGCTGCTGATCACAATGGTATATGCGACTCAGTGAAAAATTGCCGAAAAACCAGTTTTTAAGCCGCAATTATTGAGGAGCCTGTGGGCGGAGCCAATGTGAAACCACAGGGTTTTCACCTTATGAATTCCTTTTCTCATCATGCATGCAGCGCAGTTTCTATTCTGGTCGGAAGTGGATGAAGAAGTCTCACGAGATATCTCCCCAGAAGGTACTCTTCAGGGAGTGAATTATTCCGATAGCGCTTTGGCCCCGCCCACACGCCCCTCATGAACTGGGACTTGAAGATCAGGGTTTTTGGCAGCTTTGCTTGAAATCACATATACCATTGTAATCAGCAGCTCCTAGAGATTCGTCTCGTTTGAAAATCTCAAAAACAATTCAAAATTGAGATGAGACGGTGCCTTTAAATGTGGGCGGTCCAACTAGCTAAGCGCGGCATGGTTGTCCTGCAACTTTCATGGCGCCGTAAATTTGCTCCATACGGCTTAGTTTCTCAACAGTAGCATTTGTCTCGTCTGCCGTTATCTCTTGCACCGTCCATAAACTGTCGGGCGATGAATCACTCGCCGGCAACCCGGGTTCGTGCTGCTGTGCTGCTGCGCGCATGTGCCGTCGTCACCTTTGTTTGCTAGTGATCAGCCTCGGAGTTTACATAACATTTGTCGGTGTTTTCGTGGTCTCTGACGTGCTAAACAACATTTGAAATGAACACCGGCGCCATTCACGGGTTGCTATGACGGAAATAGACACAATCAGAAAAATAATATCTCTCCGTCGGCACGCACGTCATTTGACGAGATCCCCCCCCCCCGTTCCCCGTTGGATGATGTCACCCACGGGGTTCGGGCGAGTTTCGAGACAAGTTCCACGGGGGTGTGACAATGACCATCAGCGTGTGTTGTGTCACGAAGTCAACACCACCACACTTTTGTGTTGTTCGTTCGCGCGACCCCTACCCCCCCCCCCGTACGTCGCCTGTTCGCCCGCGACCATCCAGGGAGCAAAGACCGCGAGCACTGCTGGCTGCTGGCTGCGGGCTGGTGGGGCTCGAGTTGCAGGCGCATGCGCTCGCTCACTGCTCCACCACCGCAGCTCGTTCATTTCAGCTGGCGAACCCATTAAAACTGGGGGAATTTCCCTGGCGGTTTAATTACTGTCGTCTGCGTCGTGGACGCCGGAGGGTACTTTATTTGCTGGGAATGTCATCCGAATTTCTGGGAATTTCCCCAATTTCATGATTGTTTGAATTGAACACGTTTAATGGGTCGTATCGAAGCAGTTTGGTCTTCGTATTTTTCTTTCTCATGTCTATATTTTCATTTTTTTTTACATTTTCCTCACATAATTTACATTGTTCACCTAGCAGTTTGAGAAGCTTCTAATATTTTTATACAAAATTATGACTTTTCTCACCAAAGCCTAATATAATATAACCAAGACCGGACAAGAAAGTCTAATTTAATTAATACAATTAACGATTGAGCAACGAATTCGAAAATTCGAATATTCAAGAAAGAGAAGACCCAACAATACTCATTCGAAATACAGATATTCGAGTTACATCTAATACATCTAATATGTTTTTCTTATCCTTACTACGCCTAATATTACTTCTAATACGGAGTTCCTGAATTTTTCTTCTCGTCGCTGCTCAAAAATTCCTGATTCCTTCGGCGAAATCACCATCATGCCACGCTCGCCCCTTGACTGATGTCGGACTCACTATTATTTGTTGTTATTATATTAATATATATATATGTATGTATGTATGTATGTATAATATTATCCCACCATCACTGGGGTTGTGCGGAATTTTCCATTTTCCGTCTCACGCTTTCCGTTTTAGAGCCATTTTTGAAGTTCCGTTTTCCATTTTTCGTTTCTCTGAATTTAAAGTTTTGAAATTTCGCTACACCATTCCCCCCACCCCTCCCCTCCGGTGGCCTTATACATGATCTATTACCAGTTGCCCTATAATGATCCAGGTCAATCCATACTTGCACTCCTGGCGATCCAGCAGCTGTTTTAACCACAGGCCGCATGCATCGTTTAGATTACCCTGGGTAAACGTGCTGGCATCACACAAATTGACCCATCGTTAGCGCAGGCGTCGTCGCGTCTACCCTGGGTAATCTCAATCATGCAATCAGACTCATGAGATAGCGCTGTGGACGGGAAAACTGAGGTAGCAGCCGACCTCACAGGTTGTGCTGTTGGAAAGGAACTGCAAGATTTCGAGAAAAAAAAGGCTTTTCTGGGTCCCTATAAAAAATTTTACCATCAAAAAGGAGCTCATTACATGTAGTAAAGAGACCGATTTCTGATGTGTAAAGGTCGTTATTCGTAGTTAGGATATCTAGCGCTCTAAAGTGCTTTTGATCCACATAGACCACATGTTTCGGGAGTTCAAATCCCATATTCTCATCCCTAATCCGTTTTTCCTTGAGCTCGTGGTATTTTATGAAGTATCATATGGTGCCAGTTAACGAATAAAATGTAATGCTTCCCATAGCTTAAGAAAACATCTATATGTTCAATCAAACAGTGTAACATAATCTAATAACTGTCCTCAACGATCTCAATAAATGTCATATTATATAATATGTATTATATTTTCAGCATTTCTGTTCTCATGACTTATTCATGAACAATTCATTGCTACCTCTGTGTTCAATCCTTCCTGCTGCATTTCCGTCGTTTTCTCCCAAGGACGTCCTTTCATGTGCAGCGCCCCAAAAAGTCACCCAAAGGAATTTTGATTACTCATCTCTCTTCATCTGCTTCTCCACGAATTTTTACGCTCTGGCCGGTGTCACGACCTGCGTTTCTTGGAATTTTCAAAAATTCTATCTAGAACTGCCGATAATACGTAAAAATTTCTGTTTTCAATACGACCTTCGACTGTAAAGCTGCGGTTTTCATAAGCTGAGCGCTTTCGCTGTACAAGTCCGAAAATTTTTTTCCTCTCCCGGAAGTTCCGAAGTGGACTCGAAGTGAGTCTCCGCTTCGACCTGTCCGCTGCGTCAGAGGTTTTTGTCGAATTCCTGCAGTGAACCAGCAACAGCTGCTTCGTTGGAAATTTGTTCAGCTTTGGTCGTACAGTGTTTTTCCTGAACTGGGAAAATTTCAACAATTTCGAATGGATGTTAGGTTTTTTTTCTCAAATCAGTCCTTTTTTCTTAAAATCATCACTATTTACTTGGTTCATCATAGGTTTTGTAATTGGTTCCCTTGTTCACTGGTATCCATGAGCTTTCTTCCTTTTTTTCCTTCTCTTTCTTTCTTTTTCTCCTCTCCTCTCCCCTCCCCCTCTTTGTAATTTTGTCTGTCTATCTCTGTCTCTCTCTTTCTCTCTGTCTCTGCCATCTGTAGGAGGCTCTCACAGGTGTTAACCCGTTAAAACAAGGAAAATGAGCAAACTGCCCTGTTTTTAGACATTCGACATTTTGTTTATTTACTTGTTTACCTGTTATTTGCTATTATGCACCAAAGAAATCTTATAAGAAGACACGCCATGTGTAACAACAATGTAAGAAAACAAGCGATAGAATATGTAGATGATAAGAAATCTTCATCAGTGTCTGTGTCTCCTGCGTTGACGCGCTTTTTTCCACTGTTTTTGATTGAATTCTGCAGTTGTCTTTCTTTTTTCCCATTTCTCTTTGATCATCGCACTTTGTAAGTAAAAAAAGGACATTGACGCACTTCGAGAAAATCAGTTGTTTTTATTTCTCTTTTGCATTTGCTTCACGAACCAATCTAATCGTTTTTTTTTTGTTGTACAAAAAGAAACCTGTTTGCAGCAAAGTGCAGCAAAAATGATCTGTACTTGTAGAAAAGTTTGGTCTGTTAGCTGAGAGAGCCGATTGAGTGACTTTGTCTGCAATTACGACCTCATGATGGTAAACAAATAAACTCAATGAAAGAATAAAACGTAAACAATAATAAAAAAAAGATAGAAAAAAGTTAAGGAAAGGCTCCGTTTCGTTCCTTAGTGTTGGGCAACTTATCTAATTCTTACATTTTTTATACGTACAGTCCCCTCAAAAAAATAGGCGGATTCCGTGAGTACAGAAACGCGGTGAGACCTGAGCGATGGATGTGGAAGGAGCACGCTCCAAGTGAGAGAATCGAGTAGGTCCCGCCACGATTTTGCGGCAGCGGCGATACGAAACCGCACGCGCAATCCGTCTACCTTCTTGATAAGAACTGTATGTATTGATCGGTGATCCCTTTCATTTTGATGTTCCCACACTGCCATCTGGTAAAGGTCCATTACACGCGCAAACTGCGGCGTCTTCTCATCGATGGAACCATCGCGGTCGTAATTGCAGACAAAGTCACTTCATCGGTTCTCTCCAAGCTAACATACTACATGTACAGTTGTCATTTCTTGTATGCGTCCTTCTGAGTATTAGAAGAAATTGCCGTGTCTGCAGTTGCGGATTTGTGGATGTGCTGTTTGAATTACGTGACACATGTAGCATTGCGACGTAAAATAACTTGATTTAAAAAAAAACACAAGTGAAAAACATGCAAGCTTTTGCCTTCAAAAATTCTGCGTTTTGATCATGATTCGCATTCCAAAACTTCATTTTGAAGGAGATTTAGGCATCACTATTTTTTCATTGACTCTGTAAAATGATGAAGGGCACATCTACGCGATTAGACGATGAAAAAAGCACTTTTTGCATCTGCGTTCTTTTCTTTTTTTCAGATGTTTTGCTTATTTTTATTTATGATTTTGTATTGATAATTGTAATCATTGCAAAATTCGGAATTTTTAATGTTTCAAATTTTGTTGGGTGGGGGGCAAAGTTAACCTTTATAAATTTGCAATCTAGAGCGATTTTTTCGTTAATTTTTTTCGATTTAAAAGCGACGACAACTGCACTTCCTTTCTCAAAACAATAGGCAGATGAGGCGCGTGGTGGGACCTACTCGAGCCTCCCACTTGGAACCCGCTCTTACCTCATACGTCGTCCCGGTCCCGCCGCGATTATACGGCCGTGACGCAGTGCACACAGAGTCCGACTACCTTCCTTCTCTTTTTTACTCTGATTTCTCTCCAAATATTTTCCCTTGTGAAACGGACCACATCCTCACTAATTTTAGCACCTTGCGACTGCCGTGGGGTAATGTCAGCGGTGTGCAAATGCAGACCAGCCAATTTTCAGGGAAAAAAATATGCGGGAAATTCACTTTGTCGGACGGACGCAACTTGGTAATCAATCGCAAACGAGAACACAGTCGTATTCACTCGGAAGTCCACTTTCACAGCAGGGGTTTCGGCCTGTTTTCGCTAGGTGTGGTTGCGAGCTTGATAAATCAATCGATGTCGTTTTGACGCGCTGACATTCTAATCTGTTCCAGCTAATCCATCAGAGTAACATTGTAGAAGCTCTGAAGCATACTGTAATTTAGCGTATCCGTTCTGTAAAGCTTCGTGAAAGGCGTGTCTTCTGCCATCCTGCGCCTCTCACTATCTGCGCTGCTTTCGTTTTTCTTTTCTTGTCATTGCGCTAGCTATTGTAGAACAGGGCCACAGCGGGAGACAGTTCTTCTTCAATGTCATAATGCCTACAGCACGCGCTGAACCATTTGTGACGTGGCACTCTGGTTGTCTGCGTATCCATGCATTTCACTCACATAACCGTTCTTATTCTCATCCGATCCTCATGCTTCCTGTTCTAACCTGTTCAAACAGATGTACACAAGCCAGCAAACACTGAAGCTCCTTGTATGAACTGGTTATGTGTAATTTTTTTAACAGTTCACATGAAAGTTATTCTGTGCTGGAATTCAGGAACGGTTCCAGAAGAAAGTAAGTTTATCCGCCGCTAAACGTATTTATTTTGTCCAAGCGGCATCCTTTTCCGCGGCAATATGTAGCAGATTGTACATGGAGAGTCAATCACGATTGCACCCCGGCACGGTCTGCCGCGCCGCACCACCCACGCGCGGCTGAGCCCTGTGGCTGTCTGGCGTTGCCTCTGTTACCCTGCTCCCGGTTGCGTCTAGCTAGTCTGCCGCGCCGCGTATGTGGTGCGGCGCGACAGGCCGCGGAAGGACTGTGATTGACACCCTCAGTACCATATTTGGCTGGACAAATTCGTTCATTCTAAACGTGCGGAAAAAGTAGGAATCTTCCCGGGCACCCTTATTAATCCCGCAACTAGTCCCCCTATTCGAAGAGACACAAAACATGAATGAATTGCAGTCATGAGGATAAAATATTCCTCCCTCTAACCCCTATGATGCGTTTACATGCATCATAGAACGCGAAGGCACAGCGGAACACACGCATGAGTCTTTCAAACGATTCCTTTTAAAACTTCAGGATGTACATATACTTTTCTATTGTACTAGGTTTTTAACGATGAATCGTTTCAACAAACCAGAGCTACATATTTTTTCTCCTCCCTGCTGTTTTTTTTCTTTCCACTCCACACATCCGACCAGAAAAGGAACTTGTAGCGCTCATGCGAAGCTCTCGGCGATTGTGGTCGTGGTGTGATTAGGTTTCAGCACGAAATTCCTCCATTCCGTCACTTCTTCTCTAATTGGTTCCCATTTAACAAGTTCTGCAGGAACACCCTGTTATTATTCTCATACTGCCTAGATTATAGGTGATTTCAGTGATCTGGACCTGCAACACGCGCTACACCACATTCAACGTGACGCTCTGATTCTCTTCCTATCCATACTTTTCATTGATATCTCACCTCTCATTCTCGTTAGATCCTCCTGTTGCCAGTTCAAACCTGTCCAAACAGGGTGAGGCCTGGTGAGACGTGTTGGACCTGGCTTCGAGCACTGGAATCTCCTGCACGTGTGTATTTCGCCTGCTATTAATGTTTACGTACAGGAAGCTCCAAATGTCCGCAGTCAAGAGGGCGTGGCCACGGCGCGGCTCCTTGATCAGACACAGGCGCTCTCTATGCTGCCTCTGGCTTCTCTGACTCTGCAGCCAACCAGTGGCAGCATGCCGAGCGCCTGTGTCTCTGTCTAAAGCCGCGTCGTGGCCACGTCCCTCTTGACTGCGGACGTTTGGAGCTTCCTGTACTTGCTTTGTGCATTTTACCTGTAGTTCTATGAGAAATTTGTAGAAATGTAAAGCCTTTTTCAAAAGGGCTAGGAAAATCCGGGGTATGAACTGCTATAGTCCGTTTCATTGTGGCAGATTGTTGGAGAGACGCGAGAGAGGAAAAGAGTGCGGGAAAGTGCGCAGCTATTGGATAGGGCAACGAGAAGCACAGGTTCTGTACACGAATATAGCCTCTTTCGAACGCCACGGTAGTCGGGTAGCCGCGCAAGTTGCCTATTCTTCTCTTAACCCTCCCAAATGAAACCGACCGTACACGACTACTGTCGCGTTTGAAACAGGCTGTAGTATGTTCCTGTGATTTCTCCTTCAGCTCTTCTGCTATTTCTCTCAAGTTTAGGAGCTATAGCTCCATGATGCTCAGCAAGAACTCCGGCCCATGAGCTATGTGTGTGCCCTCTCCACCTTGCCAAGCAGGGATGAGCGGAATTCCGGTTTCCGGAAGTCGGAAGTTCCTAAATTCTTACCTCATGAGAGCTTCTGACTTCTAGATTTCTGGCCAATTGGCAGTCGCTGGCTCACGCCAACTCAGACATGATGTATTCATCGCTCCAAATTTCGCCAGATTTCGAACTTCCCCCAACTTCCGGCTTCCGGTCTCATCCAGTACTTCCGCTCATCCCTGTTGCTAAGCAAAGGGTGGGGGGTCAACGCACAGCTCCTGGATAGCGACGACGACCCACCGGAACTCTGTAGAACCTGCACTGTTCGCTAATCTCAACCACTTGGTTACGCTCCAGTCGACGCCGCGCAACCCTCAGCGTCAAGCCCCCGTCGTCGTCATCGTCGTCGTTCCTCCACACCCTGACGATTTTCAAACCGGTTCGTCAATTGATTGACTCTACATCACTTCTCCGTCCTATACCTATACCTTCATCAAGCGCAGAAGAACTCTCGACGACGTGCGCGCCCCCACGTCTTTTGTGCCCCGATGACTGCGGCGCGGTGGTTCTTGCGACGATAATCCGACACCCACTACAGAAAACGAGTTTTTGATGTTTCATCAGTGTAACGCTGCCCGGCCCGACCGCCGCACTGCGCCACATAGCCATAGCAGCAGCGACACACGACGCTCTTTACAACTCGAGTCGAGCCGCGTGCGAGTGCAACGGGCACAGCTCTTGTACTTTGGCTGTCGAGGTCTTTAACCGAGCAAAATTGTCCGGGGGTCGTGCTGACACGCGGTATGCGCACCGCGCGCCAGCTGGCTGGATTGACGCGCTGCGGGTGCGCGCCTGGCTCTAGCCTGATCCCGCAAATCTCACCATTCATCTTGCGATTTTTTGAACCCTTTCACTGCGCTTTTTTCCTTGAGGTATTGTTGTTTAGGGGTGTAATGATGTCTCATAATTGCTATTTGTAAACAATTTGTTTTCTTTTTCGTAATTCCCCCTCGGGAGCCAATGTTTATGGGGTTTCGGCGCTGCATCATCCACTGCTCACAGCTGCTTTAAGGCTGTTTCTCTACAGTTCGTCGGATTATTCTATTGAAAATGCTCATCACTTATGGAGCACGAGCATCCTCAAATTTAGTAGTAGGCTATCCTGCCACTAATTTACTTTAGGGGACCTGGAAAATGCGAAAGATGTTTTTTCTCGCTGTGACTTTTCTAAAAGGGCTTATTTACCATGCCGAAGCCATGCCTTCAGAGAAAACCAGCACCATTGATAGGCAACTTTCGCTCTAATACGTTAAACTGGCAGTTTCTGAGGGCGTCTGCACTCATAATGTAAACTATTTCAGCCTTCTATAAACCAATAAATGGCAGACATCTTCTTCATCATTAGATGTAAATTCAATCATTCCTCATTTTGGAGAAATCTTGTTCTTCTCCGCAACTAGATTGAAATGTAAAAGGGTGTTGGAACCAAAGCATGTTCTTTCGTTCAAAAAAGTGCGAAATGCTAGTTTTGTAAGCAGTGCTGTAATCCTTTAAAAGTGCAGGTTGAACATCTATCTGTCGCAAGAAATCTATAAATTTTTCAGTTCGAACAATTCTGTTTTTGTTGTAGAAGCCAGGTTCCACCACCTGTTTTAGTTACTTCTTAAAAATGTCTTGCTCAATCGCCATTTACCACCTCACGGATTAAGTACATCGGTGCAAATGCAAAACAAAAACACCACCTGCGCTCAATTAACGCTGGAAATGTGCTTGCGTTTCGCCCAGTTAGAGAAAAAGGGTTATTTTTTGTTTCATACAGATTCTAAGGTGAATGTCAGTCTTGCCTTCTATGAACAATGCTTTATATCCAGTCAAAAAAAGTTTTTTGAAGAAATCAAATAGAACGAGGGGCGATGCAAATGAAAGTTCATACTAAGTGCAAATGCAGAGAACTCGTTTAGATTTTAACAGAACTCTTAACGCATTTGCAGGTACTAGATTGCTCGTAAATGGTACTAGAGGTATTTTTCACCACTACAGATTCCAAAGCCATTCGATTAAAAAGGTCAATCTGCCTATGATAGCAAATTTTGGTAGACTTTGAACATTACACTGGATTCCTTGGCGGAGATTCGATTAGGTGGTTTGCTAATGCACACTAATTGCATCCAGTTAACGTTGTTATTTCTGTTTCCTGCTTGAGATGGTTCTCAAATTTCTCCCAGTCGTTTTTCGGGAGACTGCCAAGAAACTTTCATGTTCTCGAAAAATCGATCGGCAATGCATTCGATGATATATGCATCAATTTTTCGTCGCATTGACGAATGTGTGCGCTGTTTGACTGGAGCGTCGTTTCGGAAGTGTCACTGCTGCAGAAAATGGATGCAGCGAGACTCGCCCGAATGCTCGCCGTCTCGCGGCTTTGTTGCATTCGCATGCGTCCGTGATTTTTTGTTGTTTTCCAGTGCGTCGTTCGTCCAGAGCGGCGTCAGCTCAGAGCGCAGCCGCAGACGGAGCCGCTGCTGACCTCTTGTTAATCCGTCGTTTTGTTTGCCAGCGGCGCGAGACCATCAACGCGCTGCGACGCTGACGCTGCTATCCATTCTCTCCGTCTAATATTTCTCTCGAAAAGATCGCTATCAATTACGCCGGTTCAAGGTTTTCTTCCCGCAATGTCACTGTGCGGTTTTGCGATCGCTGACGCTGCGAACCCGTTTCTGGTAGATTGTTTTGTTGATAGCGGTGGATTGCGGTAGATCGCGCTGCCACTTTCTGTATGTCTTATCTCACCATTTTATCTTAATCGCATTCTCGGCCGAGAACAGCGGTGAGTTCCATTTACTGGCCTGCCATTCTGCTGCCTTGGAACACTGGCATCTTTTGCCTTGCCTTGGGTGAGTGCATGAAGACACGATTCATCTGTTTTGTTGTCTCGCTCTTGACGCGGAATCATCTATATTGTGCTGCGTGTCGACCCACGCTTTGCCGCTTCTATAGCCACATTAGCCGTGCTTCAGCATTAGAAAGCTAGCATCTTTCAAGGAATCTCCACCAGGAAATGTACAGATTTCTTCCTTTGCCTGAACTCGGCCTTAGTTCACGTTTTAGTGGAACAACTTGTTTTGATCCAGATGGAAACCTCTCTCGAAGCCTTTTTTTTCTGTTTCTCCTCGGCTGGACTCAAAATCCACTCGATAGTTTCTGTATCTTGAGCCTTGAAAACCCACTAATTCTCATGGGAATGTGAGATCCTTAGATGGATTACTTCATATTGTTGCGTGCAGTTATGGAGAACGATTGCTTCCCAACGTTTTCTCGTCACCTTCATGGGAACGTTATGTGACCCTGCGTCTTTTCCCTTGTCCTCTGCTCTCTCTCCCCATCTCGAAGCCATCCTATTCGCCTGGCTAGAGAACGGGGGCAGCGCATTCTAAATTGTCTTGCTAGGTATTGTGCTCTGTGATTTTCCTTTGGCAGTCGGTATAGCATAGCTTTATTGACGTTGATGTCAAGTAATTACAGATTAAGTTATTTCATAAGCATATCCCTGTCCGAGAATCAGAATGACGTGGATGCAGTCTTGAAAAACTCAATCATGTGCACAAGTAAAATCACACATCTGTTGACTTACAGTGGACTTCTGTACGCTAATGACTTAATGATCCTGTTTGACAAGTTGTATATAGGTCTTTTTACTGTGTACTTTTCTTGAAAATCTGGCATTTTGTGCGAGAGGTAAGCTATGATTAGTGCTTTGTGCTGTGCAAACATTAGTACCACTTAATTTTTGTTATTCAGTTGCTCTTAGTTTCTGTCTCTGCTTCTTTGAAATGATCGTCATTCACTTGCGTTGACACCATCTCTTTGTGCTTTATTTATCTCATCAAACCCATTATTAGTGAAGTTGGCGCTCAGGCTAGTAGTTAGACTTTTTGGGTCTGCCCGAATGCGTTACAAAGTGTAAATTTCCATATCATTCCGTCGTATTACTGACGATGAACTTTAGCGAAAAGAGGGAAGCGCTGGGATTCTTCAAAGGAAATCGAATGTTCACATGTCTAATAGAATTGCATTAGTGCGCTTAAGCAACGAATGAGTTGTCCTAATGGCGGGTGGAACATGCTGGAAGCTGGCAGCTGCACCAGCGGTTTTTGTTTCTCTCCAATTTCCTCCGAAGAACGTCCTTTTGCGAAGCTAAATCGAAATTGCTGAACGTTGGAGCGTTTCACTGGGCAGGCAGTTTACCATTCGTGTTCGGATGTTTGGGTTCGAGCGTTTCCTACAGTTACAGTTTTGTATTGGAACTGTATCGAGCTGTTTGCTTTGGTGCTTTGATGTTAAATTTACAGAAATGGTAGGACAGTTGTACTTTTGTTGGTTTTCTTTGAACGTATTTTCTGTAATTTGTTTTGAAAACTATTGGTTGGTGAGGTTGAAAGCTGTGGTGAGTAGTTTTAAGAAGTTCTTCCATCAGACTATTAGCGAAAGCACAGAATAAAGCAGAATAAAGCAAGTTAGTTCGTGTGCAAGTTTATCTCCCCTTCATTTGATAATTATCTTCCTGTTTTCTCTTCCTTTGTTTCGTATTTTTTTTATTCTTAAGCCTCTTCTTCAACTTTCCCTTCAATCGCAGTTACTCCTATTCTATGAGCAAAGCATGAAAATTGTTGCCTCAGCCTCTAATTATCTCTCTTACTCGACCAAATCGGATTATGATTTCTGAACTCATAGAAACATTTAACATGATATTATCTTTGTGAGAATCGCAAGTTGTTTTCGAATGAGAACTGATTGATTTATCGTGGGATATTAACTGGAAATTCTCTGTTTCCCTCCACATGAGAGTCTACTGTTATGATAGATGTGGTATTCTTCGAAATGCTCTCGAGAGCTATCACAGTCTTTTTTTAGTCATTGACAGATATCATTTGACATTGAACATTTCGATTTCATAAGCAGGTTTTCTATCAATTATTACAACTATGGCAAGTGGCTGATTTGCCGTACACAGCTGTAGTTGATTTGCAGTTGATTACGTATCGTATTAGATGATAAATTTCCAATGGTGAATGATGCAAGGGTTTCTGGTTGCTGGAAGTATTTGCTGCGCTCTTTCACTAAAGGGCAATTTATACTGGATGCGTGCGACTGACGCGCGTGCGTCTATATGATGAAGAATAGGGCCCAGTCGCATGGCAGTCGCATCGCAGTCGCAGCTCAGACGCACGCGTTTACGGCTTTGCGGCGGCCGCGCGTTCTTTTCATTGAGAATGTACATGCCGTTTTGACCGGTCTTCATGGAAAATCCCTTGCAAATGGATGCGTGCGACTGATGCGCGACTGACGCACGCAGCTAGTATAAATTACCCTTAACGTCACTGAATGATTTTATCCATTGAAAATCTAAGTTATGGATTTGTTTACTCTGTAATCTTATCATTGGAGTGGACCTGTTATCTTTCTTCCTCTTGGCGTCCTGTACTTTTTGGTAGCACGAAGAGTTATCAATGCTGGCGTCGTTTGTTGTCTAGAAAGTATTTTCACTCATGGCTCCCCAAGAACTCGTGTACTTGAACGTTTTGCAGATGTTTTGTGCAAGTTTTTGGTATTTCTGCTGGAATCTGCTGTCCATTTCCTTTTTTTCTCCTCTTTTCTCCCCTTTCTAACTTATATGAGACTATTTGTTTCCACCTGTATAATCAACGCGCTGTCCATGCACAGTTGCAAAAGTCTGCTGTCGCAACGGCTCGCAGTCTGCGCTATGTTTGCCTTCAAGCATTTAGTGGTGGCCGAGCGCGGGCCGCCATTCTCTCGATTGTGGTCGGTGTTATTGTGGTAGCAGCGCGACGATCGGAATCAGTGTCGCCGCTACCTTGTTTTGACTGATACGCTCTAAATGTACACTGTTACCCGCCTGTATACTCGTTATGATGAGAGGTTGTAGTAATCCGTTCTACGCTATCCCAACATGGAACCTCGTTTGGCATTTGCGTGTTGCATTGCTTTGCGTGAATGCACGATTTTATATTTTATTCATTCCAGGGCAGAGGTAATGAACTGTGAAACGAAGCATGCGCTGCACTGTACGGCATTGCTTGCGTGGATCCTAGGATTTGCCTACTTTTGTGGCGTCTTCACAGAACCTCGTTCAGCGGTAACACTCAGCCCCTTTGAAAGGTTCGTGGTTAATTTTAGTTATTCTTTATTCTTATGTTTTCATCTATTATCTTTCTTTCTATTCTGCATGCTATTATCCGCCCTTACATCCTGTTTTCGATATTCCTTCCTTTTGATTAATTACATGCCACTATTGACAGTAGAGCTGCCCTTACGAATCCGTTCTAATGGCTGGGACAGCAATCTGAGCCGGATGTAATTCATCCATCAATCCTTTGACCTAATCTAAAGTTTTTAGTTATGGATATACATGGACAACATTTTTATATCTACTACGATTCACCGCGTTGTTGGTACTGCCGCAGTGTCTCTGCAATCTACTTGGCCTTGTTTTGTTCAATGCATTTAGGGAAAAGGTGAATACATTTTAAGGAATTAGCTTTAGCACAGATTTTTGTCTAAGTCATTGTTCTTAGTTTCAAGTTTAGAACGCTTATTGGGGATTTTGCAGGTTCCACTAAAAGCTGCTCCTCTGCTATCACCATTTGTATGTTTTCGAGTGGTAACAAAAGGGCACTTTCCGCTGTTAGTCAAGGTAATTCATCTTTGGTTCCTTTTTTTAATCGTTTGTTTTCATTTCCTTCGGAAATGTAGAAAGAAATTCTGAGGAGATTGATTACATAAGTCTATTAATAAGTGTAACTAAAGGGTATCACACATTTTCGGGAGGACATACCTTAGTGAAGGACGAATACTTTTTCTGTACGTTCATAGATAATGTTTATTCGTGGGTTAGAAGCAGTTGGGAGGTTGAAGCGTCCAGATCACTTACACACATAGTTCGTTGCTAATTTTTGACAGGATTTCACAACAAAACCTATTTTTATCTACTATTTTTACCCAGGGCACCTGTTGGGCCAATGTTGCACTTTTATAGTGTTGTCCTTTTCGTTCAATGTTTTTTTTTATTCTGGTATTACTTATTCTTTTTATATTTTATCCGTTTTTTTTTTCTGAATCAGATTTTCAATGATACATCACACCGAGGGTGCTGCGTCTTATCAAGGTGTTGATATACGGCGCGTACTAGCTCTTATCTCTCAATTCCTCATCTGCAAGAAGGCTCCAGAGAACAAAATGTTTTTTGGGCGGGTAGAAACGTACCCATATTGTTACACGTTTCAACTCTATACTGGGGATCTTGCCTCTAAATGGAAAAAAGAATTTCTTGATTGCTTTAGCTCGAATTTGTGTGATCAATGGTTTTCTCGAAATCTCTACAATTTTTCTCATTCGTAGTGTTACCAGCAGACACATAATTATGCTACCTCTACATGTTTTCAATTTGGGAATTAGAGGTGTTAGCCATGGCAACGGGCCACAGAGGCAGTTCTTTGTCGTTTATGTGTCATATATCCGATGAAAAACGAAAGCGTGCAATGAAGCGGAAGTGATCCGGAGGATGTGTGATTGATCTGCCTGCGTAAGAGCGACAGACTTTCACCTTCATCCGATGAACTGGTCGTGTGTGCAATCGGGAAAATACCAGTGATGGGGACAATTATCTCTCGCTTGCGTGGTTAGTGCAATTTTACGTGGTGCTGTTGTTGCTATCCATTGTTCCCCTGTTAGTCTTTCTCGATCAGCTGACTAATGGACGCATACATATATGAGTCATTGGCTGAGGCTGAGAAAATCGATGCTGCGAGGGAATGCAAAAGGTTCCGCAGGTGAAGTTGGTTAATTCTCGCTCTGGGAGATGCACTAACCTTGGCGATGTGTCCACTTCACCGATTAAGAAAGGAATGAAGGGGAGCTTGGGGAAATACTCATGGTTCCAGTACTGAAATGGGTCGTCAGCTTTTTTTACGTTGATTAGGACTCATCCGAAGGAATTAGTAGCACTGGGCTCGTATAAGGTAAAGGTGAAGGTCCTTCTGTCGTGAAATGGAGAATGTTCACGGTTTCTGCATTTACTGAGAAATATTGTGAGAATTGGAGGAAAAAAGAGGAAGCCAGTCGATTTAGAAAAAAAAAAACTTTGTCTGCAATTTACCCAGTGGTTTCTGTGACGTATTCGTGATTTGATGATTTAATCTTAATTTCATCAGAATTTGAGCCACCCTTCTTTCTAATACTTGCGAAAGATGTATGGCTGCTTTAAAAACGCAATTTTTTAACAAAAACCATCTTCACGCATTTTTAATAGCACTGGCGTGAAACCATACATTATTACGCGATGTAAAATCCTTCATTTCTTCTGGCGACATTGGCCCTTTAAATTTTTCATGATGGTTTATTAATAGGAGGGGAAAGTTTTCCTGCGGGCGACGTGGGTGAACTTTAAACGTTTTTGGGAAAATATTTTGAGGTAGAATCTCACCTCTAAATTCCGAGATTTTCGTGGAAGCATAGTGTGCAGGAATCGCGGAGATCGATGGTATACGTGAAAGTTCATTTAACCGCCGGGAGACCTGTTTTTGAGAGGTATTTTTCCCGAGAATAGGCGAGGCTCTCGGTGACTGTGGGAGGTGACCAATGCCTCATGATAAATGATATTGAGATTAAGAAGTGTATCATGAGCTGTTGTTGCTGTGTGCTTTTTGATATGATGTTTTCGCTGCTTACATTAACCATTGGCTATGGCAAAGACCGCTATCATTTGGCCGCACACGGAGCGGTTTATTGACTATTTGAGAATATTACACTTATATCATTGAAACCAGCGTATCATCCAGGTCCAGGATTTGTTAATATCTCAGGATCGGAAATGAGGTGGCACTCTGCCTTTAATTTTTGAAATTTCCCTCCAATTCACAGGTGATCCTCTAGGATGTGCAAAGTTAGACAATCAATGGCACATTTGAACCTGATTCTTCTGTGATTCTTTATTGAGCAAAGGCATTGACGCGTCGATTTCTCTGATGCGCAGTTGACTTTTTCCAAAGTTAGTGCATAACTAGTTCACGCAATCTGTTTACTGCTCAAATATACAGTCAGGACCGCTAGCGATAGATAGGCTGTCTATTGTGAACAAAACAAGCTCGAAAACCTCTGTAATTCTAAGCCAATCCAGATGTGTCAACTTTAATTGCCCTCCTTCAAACAGTCTATGGTTGATTTTTTACTCAAATTACGTTCATTACTCTCCATAGAATGCACGTGGTCGTAACTGACTCATGCAAGTAGGGAAATTTGAAGGAAAATAAAAAAAAATTGTAGAAATGCGGCTAATGATGTTTGTATGTTTTTGCATTCAGTTACCATGGTAATTGTAGACCTTTTCTAAATGATCGGTTTGTTAGGGTATGTGGCTGCATAATTGCTTGATAAAGTAGGGATGTAAACATTTACGGAAATTGCTTATGCTTGTGCTTAACCTATGAAAATGTAGGAATCCTCGGTATGATAAATATGAACTTGCCTATTAATTAATTAAACAAGCATCCGGATAAACACACTGTGCTGGGACAAGCAACCCAACCGAGAATGGTGATTCTATAGATGGAATTCTGCAGCGCTTTCCGAAAAAAAAGTCTCTCTCTCTTGTTCATGAGATTGAATTTCGTGTATTTCCGTTGAGAAATGGATTTGCGGCCATGCTATGGTGTATCGGGCCGTGACAAAGGGGTGGCGAGAGGGAGGGGGGGGGGGGGCAGGTTTCGGGAATGTTTGGACGTTTGAGTGGTGTAGATAGATACTGACAGATGGGTACCTAAGCAGATCGCATCCAGAGGGAAACTCTTAGGTTTTCAGTTCTCTTCTCGGAGAATTTAGTTTCTTTTTTTTTTGGTTTTTCAGAATTCAGATGGAATCTCAGCCCAGTTCTAAATCACTTAAATTTAAATCCCTACATAGGCTTCTTCTCTTGCTGAGATGTAACCAGATGGTTTAGTATAGGTCTGTGTTTATTAAAAATCTAATATTATGCAGAGATGGAGAAATTTCGCGAACCTTTGTGTGATTTCTCATAATCCTTGACGATTTGACCGTAATTTTGGCAATAAATTCAAATTGGAACCATGTCCTACTTTGTACGGGCCATTACATCGCTAAACATTGGAGGAAAAACTGGGGCAAGTACAGTATCTGAAGACAGATGTGATTCTGCTGGAAATGCTCGGAAAGTGTTGTTTCATTTTTCTTTTGAAATAGCGAAACGGTAGTAATGGAATAGGGATTGCGAGAGTTCCAGAACCGAGCTAGCTCATATTTTTGGTACCATTTCTGTCGGAAAGAATTTTTTTGCGTGAAGATGATTAAAAAAAACATTTAGAGGGAGGGAGGGGGCAGATACATAAACAAGTAAAAGAATCTAGCTAAGTTTCAAGTTTTTTAACGTCCTATGGTTTTCCTAGCTTTGATTTCATACCAGTGCGTGGCAGACATGTGGAGCACCCTGTTATGGACATCTATGGACGTAATATTCGGAAACATCATTGTTGATGAGAGTTTTGAAAGAGGGCTCATAAAGCAAGAGTTTATCGAGAACGTCAAAAATACTAGTAGCAACTGGTTTGATGGACCGTATGCACAGAGTTCGGGCCTCCTCATTTTTCGTTCTTCGTGAGCTTCCCTCGGTTGTTTGGAAACAAACACCCTTTTTATGGAAGCGTTCCGAGACCATGGTTTTCGATTACCACTCGTTGTTGATCGTTCGTTATGAACATTCTCTTGTTTGCTTTTCTTTCTTTTTCACATTCTCGAGCTGGGGGAACGGATGTCGTTCCGAATGCATTTGAGAGGAGATTGACTTGTTTTGGTTGGTTTTCTGTCTGAAATGGTGCCTTCAATAATATCACGGAGCCCCTTGTGCTCTTGGAGAGGTGCTTTGGAAATGGAGTTCATAACAAGCATTAGACGTTGACGTTAACTGCAAAACTGCAATTGCAGAGCCGAAGGCAAAAAGTTTGGTCCATGTGTGCTGCTGCCAAGTTAATTACGTTTTGCCAGGGTGTAATTAAGTTGGAGGACAGCGTGATCCGTGATTTCGTCTACTGACGTGACTACACTGAACGAAAATGTTGGCAAAACTCGAACAGCCGGATTTTTTGTCACCTGATTTCAACACAAAGACTGGGAATTAGGTAGCGGTTAGGGCTACCTTTCAATTAACTACTTTGATGATAATATTTCAACTTTTTTCATTGAAATGACTTCTTTTTTCGCAATCAATGATGCCATTTAGCTACGAGAAGACTGGTCATTGTTAATGTACTTTATCAAATTTGAACGCGCGTCATAAGTTACTGGAAAAATAAACTGCACTAAAAATATTGAAATGAAAGAACAAATTAATCAGTCTGGCAAGGTATAGTCGACTAGCACTGGGAATAGTAAACATGAAGCTTATTGTTGACTTAATTTTCAGTAAAAAAAACATGGATTGGATATTTAAAACTCATTTTGGGATAATTTCAGGAAAATATAGCGACTAATATGAAGACGTGTTATGACTCAGGAATGGAAAATTTCATATTTGAGGTGCGTTTAAGGTTACAGTCGTTTTTTCCTTTTAGTTTTTGGATCATCCCACTTGACCCTATAATACACTCCTGTATTCATCGTCTGTCTTATGCAAATTCTGCAATTTCACGGTAATTTAGGTTGTTACTGACAAGGCTATTCACCTCCCACCTCAACCCCGAGTTCGGGAAGTTGTAGTGCCGACGTCTTATCGGTACGTGTCGTAAAATGTGTTCTTTTTTCTTTAGAATTCTCGATATATTGGTATGAGCTTTTTCTTTTGTGCAGCTGTGAATTAATCCTCTTCCAGAACAAAAAGTGGTGCGAAATTCAAGGCGCGGGCTCTTCAATACTGTCTTGAGGATGACGTCAACATTCTTCAAGTGAGTTTTCCAATTATATTTTATATTTATTACATGAGGCGTCTCATGCAAAAAAGAAACAGGAAGTAACAAAAACGAAAAAAACCTGGCTATCAATTGGTAAAATCAGACCAAATGAAACAAACAATGGGCTTATAGAAAAACTAAACAGATCGGCAACAAAGCCTAGGATACCATCAAGATCAATTAATTGTATTTCTTTGGTCGTGAGCACATCGTTTATGGTCTTGATTTTGCACACTGTACTGTTTTCAGGACAACGACTGGATTGTTCATTTGGATGAAGAGACGTTACTAACGACGAACGCGGTATGTGCCCCCGCTTTTCTCGCTTTGTTCAGTTTTTTTCTCCAGTGTTGGTTATTAGTTGCATGGTGATAACGGCTGCCGCAGTAATCTGCCCCTATTCTTACCAGGTGTCATATTACTGCTGCAGGTGTTTCGTTATCCTTGCATTGTCCAAATATTTATTGCCCTCAGCACCTGGAAACGAGGCAATTATGTACTCCTGATACTACATTGCAAAGTACAGGAAGAAAACGAATGTTGCTATTTATTGATTGGTAATTTGTGACACATACTTTGCCCAATTAGTGAGTAGTGCAGGTTTTCGTGCAGCCGTATCGTACATCTTAGTTATTATCTGGAAAGCAGCGGCAATTCCATAAGAACCATTCAATCGTGGGAAGGGTACACCCAATAAAGGACAGTGCGGTTGCTGGGGGTCCTGTTGGAAGTAGCTTCCATGAAAGATTGCAACTCTGAACTGTTTTGAGGCTGATACCATGTAGTGTATAGGTTCTGTGAACAATTATTGTCATTCAATTATTATCAATGTCAGGTGCCGTTATTCGTGGATAAGGAAGGTATAACAGTAGAATTAGTGCCCTTTGAAGTGCTTTCTGCTTTCTTATCACATCTAAGAGAAAACCCGTTCATTTTTGGTTCCAAAATTCAGCCAGTGACAAGGCATTTTTTGTGCATATATGACGCTGCCAACTAATTTGTCTTAGTAGAAATGCAAAGTAGAGAATGAATGGCAAAATCCGAACGGTTCGAGTTATGCCATCATTTCATTTCCATTGTGCCATACCCCGAACGGTCCGGATTGTGGCCATTCATTCCCAACTTGCATTTTTACGCGGACAAATTAGTTGGCAGCGTCATATGTCGTTCTGAAGGGTTCCGTATTCTAGAATACATGCACAATGATCCCATGTTTCGCTAGTGTAGTTAATCTTGTTTCCCTATCGTCATCTGTTTGTTGCCTGGGAATTCATTACACGAAAGAAACCCGCTTGCCAATAAGAGAAGTTATGCCTGTGCTGAAGTAAATCCCCTTTTCTAAATGATTTTTTATCTATTCAGATATGTGGTATCCTAAACTTTTGTGAGGACGGTCAACATCAGTTCGGTCAGGGCGTAATCACCTATGCCAGCGGAGAAATTGTGAATTGGCTGACGACGCTGTCTGACTCATTTCGGTAGGAATAGTTTAAAAATGTTCTCTTCTTTGCTGTTGTTCTCCACTTGATTATGTTTCTTTCTTATTCGTTTTCATTTCTATTGATTTTCTTCCGATTTTAGCGTTGCTGACGATATGGGCAAACTAAGACTGCAGTTCAAACTGTTCCACAAACCGCTGTTCGGCTGGAAGGGTTCGTTCGTCGTGACACAAGTGAGTCGTTGAATGATTAACGATAATGAGGCGTTCTGGCGAAGCGCGACAAAGTGCTTTGACATTGAAGGTTGCGGCGGAACGGAATGTCTCCTATGACCATGGAATGGAGGGGTCAATAGCGGAAGACTGTTTTTTCTCGATGATCGCAATGAAACACGGGTACACGTTCGACTTTATAGAAGGTCGGTCATTTGACTGTGCGCTTTTTTATCCATTTGACGCATAGCCGAGTGGAGGATACACGTATTTTTTGTCAAGATTTAAAACTAAGATTAATTCTTTCAAAAAGTAGATCTCGGAGAGTAAAGGTTTCAGGAACTTTATGGGTCATGGTGGCTTCTTCACTGGGATCTTTTTTAGTTTACCTTAGGCGATAAGTGTGAAAACCAATCAAAATTTAGAGAATAATTGAAAATCTTGGTCGTGATGGAACAAAAATAAATGAGTAATCTACCATAACTTGTATGCTTGTATCTGCATCAATATTTACTCCTCGATCGTAATCACCGCCGTAATGCCGTAATCACCTTCGCTACTGATAGGCCTTTGTGGTGGTATTTGATCATGTTTCCGTTCTACACTCGAGCTTGTTTATCTAGTGATCACCCGTGTTGTTATTAGTGTTTTCTGGGTTTTATCACTTTTGCGCCTTGCAGTGAATCATACCTCTTTATTAGTTTACTTTTCGGTTACTGCTATAATCTACGCTACCTCTGATGAGTCATGTTTCTTCTTTAGTTATTTGATGAGTGTAAAAAAGCTCTGAGGGTTGGAATTAATCAACAGTTGCATAGAAAAAGCACCTCTTCCTGAGGAAGAATGCGGTTTTCTTTCATCTTTTTTTCCTCTGAACTTCTTGTTTACTTGCCGAAATACCCATATTTTCCAGGCGAGATGCACGAGAAAAGCCCCTTCACTATGTGGGATTTTCTGCAACAGCGAAAACGATGGCTGCAAGGAATTCTTCTCACGGTTCACTCACCGCGAATTGCACTGACACACAAGGTAACTTCGATAGTTTTATTTGTTAACAGTGTCATTAACTAAAATGACTTAGGCGCTACTTGCACTGTCATTATACGCGTGGGCTACGATGCCGTTGACATCTCTACAGGTAATAAAGTTGCCCTATAGGGATTGTTTAATTAATGAAGTGGTTCAGTAAGCAAGAAAGGGTGTCCACTTGCAGGTGTTCCTCTGCCCTCTATTCCCGCTTCCTCGTTGCCTTCCATTTGATTTCGCACTGTCTTTCGTTGGTGCTATCAACTTGTACATGTATATATTCGGAGTGGTGAAGTCATTCTCGCATAAATACAGGTAGGTAGAGGGTAGTTGAATTCCAGTTTGCTTGGTTTGTGGAACCGTTTGTTGCGAGAGGTCACAGGACTTCCTGAGTTTTTTTTTTTTTGAATTTTTCATGTATCCCCTGCAGTACACCATAGGCCAGCTTATTATTAGTGAAATGTGATATTTTTATGTGCTGCGAGAATCATGTGTAGTACTGAATCAGCTAGCAAATGGGGCTTTCGGATTTTGGCTTCCTTTTCTATCTCCATTAGTGGGACGCTTGGCGTTTCAAAGATTTCATATTTGCGCAGTGGTAAGACTAAGCTATTCGTAGAAGCATGTGCCTGCTGTGGCACGTCGTGAAGAAAAGGGGGCGGAGCTCTTGTTGTGTGATTGGTGCATTCAGTCACCTCACCCGCTCTTCAGTGTCAACTGGTCCCCTGTTCACGTGCAATTGCAAAGCAGATGTGGTTATGTTACAAACATAGACGTCAATGGAGGAGGGATTGGAGGCGTATGAATGTACCAATCGTATAGCAGTGACTCCGCCCTCTTTTTTTCGTCGTAATGCGCCATTTTCACTATTGACTTGCTCTCAAAATATAAGCAATAACAAAGCAGATGTGGTTATGGTTTCTTTTGTAACAGATGCTTTCTGCAACTTTTGCTGATGCGGGTACCACCATGTCTGGTTTTCATTTATAGAATATTTGACTTTTTCTAGCTGTTTTCTAAATCTTTACGTTTACAGGAACAGTGCCTGGCGACTGGTGCTCTACTTAACTGGGGCTTTAATGACGATTCCGTTCAACGTGATCATAGAGAATGCTGCGGTCTTAGTTGGGATGTGTGGCCGAAAAGATCAATTTTATATAGTTAACAAAGACGTTCAAACAGTATAGAAACGTATATTCTCGTTGCGAATTCAGCTTTGCTGCTGGGTCAAAACAATAGCTCAAATTATTCTACATATATACTATTTATTTGTTGTCTCCTCTACGACGTTTGAGTCCATCCTGTCCAATGTTCTCTCATCTCGTCTTGTTTTTAACAGTGCGTGCCTCCACATTACTTAAAATACACCCCCCCCCCCTTAGTTAAGTAGTTTGTCATGTGTGTTCGTTTAACGTCGTTAGGCTGTTCATTTTCTTTTTTTTTTTTCTTCTGCTACGAGTGCGGTATTTTGGTTCCGGTTGACGATACCTGTGATTTAATTGATTGACTGATTGATTGTTAAGCTTCACAGTTTGTGGCTCATTCGTTGTATCAACTACACTTTTACTTCCGTAAAACTGCCCCCTCCCCCCAACACGGACACACGCTTCTCTTTGTAATTTTTTAACCCTTACACGAATCTCTTATGTTTATGCTCATTGTTTTTTTCTTTTGTGTTTTCCTGCTCGAGGCATCTCTACTACCTGCATCATAAGATCATCTTCCCTTCCATTGTGACAGGGAGATGCCGTAGTGCCATTTTTTGCTACTAAATTTTGTCTTCGTCCGCTTAATTGGACTATATCATGCGCTTTATGGGTTCGTTGAGGAGAATGGACCCGGAGCCGCTCGACCTCTGCTTCCTAGACTCTTCCTAGAGGGGTATCCTAGTGGAAGAACACCTCCTTTCTTAGGATGAGCTGAGCCGAGCAGGGGTCGAGCATCGTCGGGTACCTCTCCAACTGCAGCCACTTGTTTACGGGTCGTTATTAATCGGTGTATGACCTATGTTGGGTCGACATCAGTTTGCTTAAGCTTTCATCCATGACTGTTCTTCGCCTTACATGTTCACATTTGAAATGAATGCCAATGAAGATTCTCTATGAATTTAATACTGAGTATTGTACAACATCGAAGATGATGTGGGTGTCGCTGTTGCACTAGCTGCTAGCCGACTTGAGGGTCCGGAAGGTTCAAAATTAGGCATTCTGAAGGTGACAAATTGTGTAAGGTCATCACCGTTGTTGTTGTAACTTTGTCCAAGTTTTTATCTATGGGTGAGAACGGATACGCGAGTGAAACTGCAGTAAGATGACCTTAACCAATGGGGATAGTCTTTCTTTCTCTATTGTGTTTCCAACACGTACCCACACCATTTATTAGGCCAGCCACATCACAACATTTTACAAGAGAGGATACCAGAGACATCGGAAGAAGAAAAAGGATAGAAATGGCATCTCAGGGATAGAGAGAACTACAACATAGCGGACAAGGAAGGAGGAAGGGAGGACTTCCCCCCAAGACAATCCGGGGCGCCTCTTATTCAGGCCTCGGCCACTCAATTACTCTTTTATTATACAACAGAAAGAGAATTAATGGATTCTTGGATTCTCCTTTTTAGTTCCCTTGGTTCCAGAATTTGGGGTCGTCCGTGACCCTTATTACTGCTGCACATCCCACGGTTGTTTTGAATTTCCGTCCCGGAACTTTCTTGGTCACTACCGTCGCTTGAATCCGTGTCCTCCGGGTCCTCGGTTCCTTGGTACCACTGGTATGCTGTCTGCTGGAATGAGGGGGTTGGTTGTTTAATAGGTTTATGGCGAAAATACCCATCGTCCTCTTGTGGCAATCTCCACACAGTACGGTAGAGGGGGTGGGTACAGTAGGGTGGGGGGAAGGCGCGGTAGGATAACCCAAACCGGCTCTAAGGCGAACGCCTGTGGGCACCCTCTCCCCCTGATTTCAAGAAGCGGCGTCTTGGGGTAGCGGAGGCTCGCCCCGAACCGCTCCTCGAGATGGTTTTCGAGGGTGTGGGGGCGAACCTCACAATATTTGCACGGGAAGCGGTAGCTTCTCGCGCTCACATCGGTTCGCAGTGCCCAGTTATTCCTGAAGTCAATTTCGTCGCCGCACGAGCCGTTATATAGGGTCATGGAGAGGTCAAGTATGCGGCGTATCCATTGTTCTATGATATGATGGTGTAATTCCCCCATGAATTTCCGGCTGAGAGACTGAATCAACCATGGGAGGTAATAAACAATGATTAGCGGGCTATTGGCGACTGGCGGTGCAGGTTCTTCATCTGGCGTTCCCGCCATTCTCTTGTTTCCTCGTTCGGCTTGTCGGGCAAGTGTGATTTTTCTTGTTTGTTCAGGTACTTGAGGAGCTCGTATCCCCCCATGATCTGAAAAATTACATTTTCTTTTATTGTTTTTTTTTCTCTGGCTACTAGTTTTTTTTCTTCCATGCGCATTTTTCAAAAAGTGCTCGCAAAAAAATGGGAGCTGCACTACCTGGCCAGGTTTTGTCTGCTCCTCGAGATCAAAAAAAGGTTCCTACATTTTAGTTCCCCCTAATGTCCAGAGTTGTATTCTTAACCGATTAGGAGCAGAGGAGGGGGAGTTACGCGTCTTATAGCCAGACACTAGCGAGGTAGGAGGGGGGTGGAGGGATGGCGAAAATCTCACCTCGATTGTTGCCTGATCAGTCGCTGCGTGCTAGTGCGGTGTTATCCTACAGGGGTTCGCGTGTCTTTATGTATTGCCCCCAGCCTATGGAAAAAAGCGCCGGAACCAGTCTTTCTTTCTCTATTGTGTTTCCAACACGTACCCACACCATTTATTAGGCCAGCCACATCACAACATTTCACAAGAGAGGATACCAGAGACACCGGAAGAAGAAAAAGGAGAGAAATGGCATCTCAGGGATAGAGAGAACTACAACATAGCGGACAAGGAAGGAGGAAGGGAGGACTTCCCCCAAGACAATCCTGGGCGCCTTTTATTCCGGCCCTGGCCACTCAATTACTCTTTTATTACACAACAAAAAGACAGTGGATTCTTGGATTCTCCTTTTTAATTCCCTCGGTTCCAGCATCGTAATGGTTGCAGGATTTGGGGTCGTCCGTGACCCTTTTTGTTGTGGTTGTATTTATTACTGCTGCACAATTGTGTGGGAACACGTGATGAAGATCACTTAATGCAATCTGCACCACCTATCCAGGAAGGTTGTTGGGTTCATTACCGAGGTGTCTAGGTGAACCATGAGCTTAATTGCGATTCTAACTCGGATAAGTTGTGAGCAACAAATTTGTTAGTTCATCGATCACGGGAGGATCGCTGTCTTAGTGGATCAGGGGCGAGGGATCGAACCATCATCCTAGTCGAGCAGCTGGCCTTTTGCCACTGCTGTATGCGTTCTTATGAAAAAAGTGCCCCTTGGTATTACGACAATAATTTGCTAAAAATAAATGAATACAATAGCAGGAATGTGCTATGATCGATAGATTTTCTTCGATGGTAGCAGTTCTTTTTTTAGGTAGCCATTGCTATCGCTCGAATGGATCGATATGCATCATTTTCACTACCATTATCACTTACATTGTCATTTCATTTAAATTGATTTGAGACTGACGCGGCCTGAATATAGCCTGAGAGAAATTAACGTTCATATTCTCCACAGTGACTGCGAATAGGCTGATGTGAGGAAAAACTGCATGCACCTGAATTACCACCCAGTGTTTTATTATCTACAAGTTTTTCGAGGCGATAAGTAAACAGAATTAATTGAGTCTCCTGTGGATGCATCCCACCGTGACATGAGACTAGTGATCAAACCCATTTTTCGATATGTAATACGAGAACAAACAGACAAGCAGAATTTTGCAAGGGAAGAAGGAAGCAGGAGCTAAATAACTCATCATAGTGGCCAACAGGTCTGAAATACTGAAACATAGCTCAAAACATTAAATACGTTCCGCTGTAATATATGGGATATTGCTGATAATGCGGAACAAGGATCCAGAGATGTAGGTCTGGCTAACTCGTCAGGTAGAAAGGCTAGCTCACGTGTTTTTTTAACTTAGACCATTCAAACTATCAATTATTGTCACGATATGAATGGGGACTATGCTGATTTCTGCAGCATTAAAGTATAACGACAGAGAAGTTTTATACTCAATCGCTATACAGGATAACAACCCAACAAAAACGGCATAAAAACCCAGCTGAACTGCAAGGTCATGACACAACAATCACCGGCAATTTTAACTACTAGTCTTTCACTCGCAATAGTGTCAACCGCTCAGTTCAAAGATCTAAAGAAATTACTACATATGAATTAAATCATCTCCAAGTCGTGAGCTAATTCAGCAGCTAGAGACAATTTTAGGGGGAAAAAATTTGAAACTTCCGTTCTCATAGAACTCGTATGGAAGCAGCTACAGAAGCATGTGGTAAGGTGGAACCCTTCAAATCCAACAAGACGAGTGTTTCGCGAGTGCATGTATAGTCCAATCATCTGGAACGCGCACTACAGATCATGCTCCAATCGAACGCGGTGACGTAGCAAGAGCTCTCCGTTCGTTAGCAGCAAGTGATCGGCTCCTCGTAAATGCCGGCGCGTTGGATTGGAGCGTGATCTGCAGTGCGCGCTCCAGGTTAAGAGACCGCAGGAATGATCACACATAAAGAAATTAGCAGTGAAATCTATGGGCAAAGCACCAACGCCTGATAACCACATCGCCCAAGTGGTCTGCCGCGCTGCGTAGACAGTGCGATGCGGGCTTGTTTTCAGGTGTGCAGTAACGATTGACAACCTCTGTAGCTTGTGAAGAAGACAGAAATAACCTTTAGGAGCCTAACGCTTTGATGTTGAGCACATTGAGCAAAGAATGCTTTCCAACATAAATTTTAGTAAATGATGAAATAACATATTCTTACTTTGCATTCTTTTCCTGAACTATTTGACCTTGTTCATTGTGATGAGGAGATAACCGCTACCTAACAGGTTACCAGGCTGTTTTGGCCAAAATGAAAAGTAACAAATGCATCAATAAAGAGCATAAAGTGATAGATTTCAAGTTGTTTATCGTAAATTGCTAGGGACAGCTATCACACTACCAGGAGTTAAGATCACACAGCATCACTAAGTTCTCAAAAAAAACAATGCCAAACGTTTCCATTTCCATTCCGTTATTATTAACCACGTAAGCAACAGTTAGTAGCGCGACTGGTTTCTTATAGACTACATGATGTAATGGACGCAGGACGTGAAAGTGATTTGCTAACCAGGGCTTAGCTTGGTTATTCGCTGATGAATTCTATCCCAGCAGGTCTAACGCTGACGTAAAAACTCCACCATATATGTCGTTTACGCCGATATTGTTTACTATTTACAGTTGACGGCACGCAAAGTGCAATTACAGCAATGCGACTGAACTATTTGATGCGTCTGTCAGCTACGAACTGATTTTCCTCGATATCCGGATCGAGCGAGCGATGCACGGTAGATAATTGATCGCGAGCTCGTGGCCACGTCAATCACCGTTATTTACTGTTTTTCAGAACTCGACCGTTTCAGCTCATTATTTTTTTTCTGCGAGATAATCTCCGTGTAAACGCCAAAACTACTACAACCGTCTGACATTTCCCTCTATTCACCGCAAAGATCGGGTATTTCACGCGAAAGCAATGCTAGTGCTGTTCTTCGTCAACATCCTTATAGTCCATGCACAAGACTTTCCGTCTACTTCTCTCCCGTCTTCTTCATTTCCCGATGATTTCATGCCAACTGGCACTATTTCACCCACATGGTTATCGCCTATTTCTCCAGTTGCGGCCTTTCAGACTTCTACAATTGTGCCACAAGTGTCGGGTTACCAGGTTCGCTAGAGAATTTTTCTCAACCTATCTTTCATACACCAGATACAGAATTCAGGAGTATTCTCCGGAACTGCTGTCATGCTTCGGGAAATTAAGACTCGCCTGTGCTGTGAATTTGGATTTCAATCGAGCATTGGACAAGTATGTGGGATCAGGGAGACTAGATAAAATCGCAGAAGTTCTAGAAGGACAGGTATCACTGGTGATTTCTGATACATAAATTTTTAACTTCTTTGCACTCTGATGGACTTCTTCGACTAGATCAAAAAGTCCTATCGATCAGTAGATCGCATGTTGTCCCCTCAGAAGGCATTAAGTGTGTTTATGGTCCGTTCCATCAGCTAAGATAGTTGGAGAGGCGTCAAAGCAGAGAGAGAGAGAGAGAGAGAGAGAGAGAGAGAGAGAGAGGGAGAGAGAGAGAGAGAGAGAGAACAGGAAAGTGCACGATGTCTGGGGGAGGGAAGGACGGATGAGTAGACTTGACAGTAGGCACAATTACACAAATATAGTCACTTTTGAAGCGGTTTATAGAGTACAATAAATAATTCAGTTGAAAAAAGCACATCAGCTGGAAGCAACAGCAAAATTTTGTGGATTTAATATATTTACTACTGCTTCTGAAGAACATACGGTGTGAATAATGCTCGAACGTGATCATGTCTGTCGCTCTCTTTCTCTTAGTTCTCATCTTGAAGACCAGATAGTCGGGGGAAGAATTGGTGTACGTAATTCCAACCCTTTCCTTCCCAAAAATCTCTGGATCAAAACTTTTTTTGCTGGAACTTTGTCTTTGAGAGTTGTATGACATGCTGCTCATGAATATCATGTTCATTTCGTGCCATAATGCTAGTTTTGCAGGGTAGGTTTGCGATAGCACAGGGTACCTCAAAATGTCTTCCGCACCTTTCGTAGAGGAACTATTTCACGTGATAATCGCAAATGAAAGAGACATTATGATTCCAGCATTTTCTAAACAAATATATGATTCTACACACCAAATGCAAAGATTCTATCTTTAAAATGTTTTCAGGCTCACGTACTATGTACTCCTGACGAACTCAGCTCAGTTTATCAGTACATCAGCAATTTCGAACCGGCGATACAGATAGCTCAGCAAGGTTTGTGAGCTCAGTTCGTGAATTAACGGCTCGAGTTCAGTACTATGATATAATTCAACTGTTCGTCGGATAGAATTACGGGGAAATATCCGGTAGCGTGTGCAAATGGATTAAATGCATGGCTGGCTGGTCTGCAAAAGTGGAACTACATGGCCAGTGATTCGTGCCAAATGTGGCCATTTGGACGCATGTTTTGTAGGAGAAAAAAGATCTGCGCTCGCCTTCGAATGGAGCAATATACCTGGCGAGATTGAATAAGGGAAGTAATATAGGGTGAATAGAATTGGGACTAACATAAATTCACTAGGTTGTAAGCGAGGGGAGCTATGCCAGTGCAGTTGGAATAAAACATGAATATAGGGAAAGGAAAAGAGTAGAGTTTTTTTTTTCACGAAACTAACCCATTCCATCCTTGATTTTACAGGGTGGCCGAAAATTACCCATGCACCTATTTATTGACCCTAAAACTTTACCGTGAATCATCTTGTGCTCAGATTTTAAGGGAAGTTTGTACATCCTTTGCTGATTAATAGTTATTGAACAGTTTTCGGATTTTCCTCTATCAGCGGGCATACATGCGCTCCGAAGCTAAAATACGCCATAGCCCGATTCTCGCTTACAAAACTAGCACTCTATTTGGTGCCGCTGCTATAGCATAACAGAATCTTTCGATCCCAAATTTTCGGAGTGAACAGAAGAGGTCCTGCTTCACAAAAGTAAGCAAGCTGTGAAGTTTAATGTGTACGAAAACGATGTGGGCTAGAGCGATTCCCTATGCTGGATGAAAAAGTTCGGCAGGATTGTGTTTGGAAGTACTACTACTCTACTCTAGCAAGCCAGCACATGAAAATCTAAGTCACAGCTAGTGCATTGCCCTCATGAGGGCTACTTAATATCTGAATTGTGTTCGTCAGAACTCAGTCCCTGTCTAAAATTTTATTGAATTTTAGGTAGGTGCACGGGTAATTTTCGGCGACCCTGTACTTCCCACTTCCATTTCGTGCAGCAACTCTTCTCATATTATAGTTTATATAACAAGCACAAAATGAAACATTAATTCAAAGAGTGCAGTCTTTCACACGAAAACAGCAGTTAGACGAAAATATTTTGTGCAAGCGTTTGAAATCACCTGCTCGTTGCTATGGCAGAAGTGAATTGTGAGTGCAATATCATGCTATTTGATGCTAAAATAACAACTTTACGCGGAAATGATTGGTTTCTGCTATTTTTGAGACTTACTACTGCTAAAATCATTTAATGCATCCCGAGAACTTACCAGGAAGTAAGCCAATTCTCAGTACTTACAGTGAGCGACTATGAGGATGCGTTTTTCGCGAACTCGTGAAGCACATCGCGCGAACACGCTGCTCGCGCTAGAATCGTCTCTGCGGCAAGAAACTGTAGGGTTTTCTTGATAGTTAACATTAAATATAATGAAAAACTATCAAGAAAACCCAGCACAGCGCGAGCGGTGCGATCGCGCTGCGTGCTTTCTGAGTACGCGGAAGACACCTCACCATCGATGCTCACTTTAGCTGCATTTGTGTGAGAGCACCATCTGCAGCTGCCGCGAACTACACTCATCCAAAATTTACACGCTGTACTGATCGATTTTCACGGAAAATTTCCGCAAATTACTGCGTATTTCTGACGCACGCAGCTATTTACTGCAAGTCTGCGTGAGGTAGGTACCGACAAAAACTAACTTACTGCCTGCCTACGACCGTTTGCCATTGCTTGATTACCCCAACAACAAAACATATGCGGTAATTAGAACAGACGGCTAATTGTAAGAACTATATACCTTTCAGTGACTGCTGATCTGTCGAGCGCTGATAAAGACCAATTGAACTTCATGGAAAACCTCAATGACACGAATGCTGAGCGCTTGTTCTACCTGGGAAAGTTCGGGGTAAGTAAATGTCGCTGTTAAGGTTGAAACGAAATTTCACTACGTAAATGGAAACTATTTGAAAAATATATATTTATTCCAAAGTGGGCGTAGACGAAATTGACGAAATTGCGGACTTGAGTGCCTACAGCTGCGCAGCCGCGCCGCACGCCGAGTCATTATCTTGCGCAACCGTGATGGCTGATAGTGGTGACTTTTACCTTTTCAACGTATTTGGCGGCTTTTTGGCAAAAAAAAACATCGGATGTCGCTATGATTAGCCATTACGACAACGCAAAACAGCGACTCAAGCGCGTGACGTGTAGGGGCTGCTGGGAGCGCTCAAGTCCGCAAATTCGTCAATTTTATATATGTTTCAGGTAAATATCCACCTCCAGCACTTAACAAGTGGCTTACTTTCGATTAGCTTTATATACACCACCCAAAATAAACTGTTATAGATTTCCAAGGTAGAACCGTCTGAATAGGGTATATACATGTGCTGCAGACATTATCATGGAATAATACTATGACGTCTCATAATATTTCCAGCATTTCAGGCTATCAACGACTCAGATCGCACAGTGCTCCAGAATTCCTTCAACGAGGTGATGAAAGCGTTCGCAAGCGGCACTCCAGCGGTAGAAACTTCTCGAGCGCTCTCAATTCTGACGCCTGATGACCTGGCACGGGTTCGAGTGAGTAACCTTCTTAACGTTACGGCTACTCGTTTCAGAAAAAAAAATTCTATTGCAGAATCTCAGCGAAAGCGATCGGGTCGCTCTTCTGACAGATCGTTTCCAACAGTGTAATATTACCAGCGGTGGAAATATTGCTGAAGATGTCGCTCGGTTATTTGAAATGCCCTCTCAAATCTGAGCTATGGATTCCCACCTATGCTTTCAAGGAATAACCCGCCCAGGGATATAATTCGAAGGTTTCTGTCTGCAGCATAGCTGTCACATAAAGTCATCTTATCACTTCTGTAGACCACAACCATCTCCGTAAGATACCATACAGCTTTCAAGAGCAACAAAGCTACTATATAGACCCACACCCAAACGGACGCAGTCAAGGGTCAGGACCGCGGCGCGGCTCTCGTGGGCAGAGTCAAAGGAGTTCAGCATAGTTTGCGCCTGCGTCTCTGCCCAAGAGAGCCGCGCCGCGATCTCGACTCTTGTCTGCGTACGTTTGGAGTTTCCTATAGATCATTGACATATCTTGTTCCACTTTAACTTTGTCCTCATACAGAGAACAGAAGTCCATCCATTAGCATGATCCCTATCGTCAGCCCCAAACAAAACCAACAATCACTTCGCCTGGCCGAGTGGGTGAAGCTGTAGGTTCGGTCACCTCACCTACGAGGAAGGGTTAACGACAGTGAAGCAGAAAAAAAAAAGAAATTCGATTGACACCTCAACAGCATTACAAACAGATGTGCACATTACCAAGCAGCTTAGGTGGAAACCACTCCTAAAAGCAGTGTTGAAGACTTACAAAGCACCACTTTCACACAGCTCAACGTTTATTCACAGAATTCACGAAACATGGGTACACGTATTTCATCTTACACGAATGTGAGTATCGGTTTGACCGGTTAGTCTACGCTTCCGCGACCTCGGCTTCAGATTCACGCTCAGCAGGAGCCTCCGCTTCAGTCTTCTCAGTGTCTGCAAATCAAACACCTAGTAAAACATGGCCACCATCGAATTAACATTTCATACCCACCGTCTTTCTCCTTCTCCAACTCCGCAGCCTCTTCGGCAGGTGCCGACGACTCTTCGTTACTCTCGCAAGCTTTAACCTCTTCTGCTTTGCTCTCAGAGGTTTCCTCCTTATTTTCCTCGGTACTCTCCTCTCTCTTATCTCCCGCCTCCTCTACTGACTGCTCCTTTTGTTCTTTGTCAGCTACTTCCACCACTGATTGCTCCTTCTCAGCAGCTTGTTCGGGTTCCTCAGCATCGCGTGCCTTCTTCGATACAATTTCTTCGGTCTTTTCAGTCTCTTCGTCAGCTAGCTTTCGCTTGCGAGGGCTCTCGGGTTTGGCATGATCCTGCAAGTAATAAGGTGTTAATTTGCGAAGAAACGGAGGGTGAAAATGGATTATGTGGCATTTATCACGGAGTATCACGGAGTAGACATCGTTTCAATTTCGGGCCCAGTACAAAGGCTACGTGCGAGCCGCTAAGAACCACTCGCACGTAACCTTCTGAGAATTTGACCTATTGGAATGGATCAGCTCGTACGCGCATTGCTGCGCAATGTTTACTCCGAGGTGAATGCCCTGTAGGCGGGAGCCACTACTGTGAAGCCTAAGCCCAAGCCTTAGACTTAAACCCATGCTTAAGCATAGGGCTAAGCTTAGACTTAGTTTAGGCTTCGGCTAGTGCATTAGCTTAGTCTTAAAAGGTGAGGCCTATAATCTTTCATAGGGTTGCCCCTCCCCCCCCCCCCTCCCCAATTCCCTTTTCGCCGGTACAGGCGTTGAAGCCTACCCATAATGGCTTTCTTATCGTATCGTAGTGAGATGTTAATCAAAAATGTCGCAGCCATTCTAAATAGTGCAATCGATCCCACCGATTACTTCCAAATCTAGCTTCGCAGCTTTTGAAGGCATGAAGGTTTGAAATATGGGAACTTTTGAAGGATGGAAACAGCATGTATGACTTCGCATAATTCAGCGACTGTCAATCCTTCTGAAATCTACGTGTTAGCATTCACGATAGCAGGATCGTGGGCCTCCAAACTTTTGAATAAGGGATACATCTTATCCCTGGTCAACAATACGATCACTTTGCAGAGAGCATCCTTATTCATAGCCAGAACATCCAATGACCTCTGTGCATGAATCTATGGAGAGACTTAATCACCAAAACTAGCTCAGTGTTCCTTACACCTTCCTTCTTCGAGCCATTTCTACTTGAAACGGATATGATCCTCAAGGCTAAACTTCGATTTGTCCATCACGGTCAAACTTGGGCGTGAGGTGTTCTGCTAAGAATTTCGCACAGGGACTATTGCTATCTGTTCGATCCATCCTATGCCTGAAAAGTGGCAGCGGACTTCAGATTTCACATCTCCAGGTAAATTTAGTTATCTTTTAGACCAGCTTGTTCGTGTGAACACTAGCCCGGAGGCCAAATCTGCCCATGTGGTGCAACTTGAAACCCTCCTCCTAGAAATGCTTTGACAATCTCATCGTGAAACCACAACAAATTTAACCTGGAAGGAACCGGAATCCCTAGTTCTTACCCGTGCTAATTAAACTGCTGCAAATACAGTCTGCAGAAGTGAAAATCACCTTACTGTCCAACACCTTGACGGGGGAGACGGCTTCCTGGAGCTGCTCGGCAACGACTTCGGTAGACGACATAGCGGAGAAGCGAGGTCGACACGGACAACTTGCTAGAATAATGGCCGCAGGGCAGACTGACGCCGGAAGCAGCGTTTCCACACGAGACCCACTTTTCAATACCGTATTTAGATGCTCAGTTTGCCTGATTTCGATCAATAAATGGCGCGCATTTGAATCAGAATTACGCGATGCGCGTCTGCAGATCGGTGGCAATTGCCTAAACAGTCTTAAGAGTGTAGTTTTCAACGATTTTAAGAGAGTAATTCCTTCATGACGTATATAATAAGGACGTTAGCTAGCAATTCCATAGATTTTTATAGGGTAACACGCCTTATTTGGTTTTATAAAAAACCTTTTGGACTATTTTAGCGCTACTGACAGTTCAGTTGCACCACATCGCTTCACTTGGCTGTAATGCTATGCATTTAATGTTTCTTTTGGTGTCATAGCCGTTAACTATCCATGAAAGATTGTGTTGATTTACATTTTACAACCTTCCAGAACTTTCCAGATCCAATAGTTGACCAACGATTCCCGCGCGAAGCCTCGTCGCGCCCATGTGATCTTTTTAGAAGGTTCCAATTCGCCCTTCGCCGTCCACTGCTGTTCTTATCTATGTTTTATTTCGGTTCTTGTTTAGCTTTTTAAATATATACTTGTCTAAAGCTCATGTATTGATTTCTTATTCTTGTGTTGGATTTTGGTTTATTGCACACGGCCAAATTTGGCTTTAGAGGTATTTCACCTACTTATTCCTGCGTAAAGTTCATACCTACCTAAGAGAATCTTTCTAAGTTTGAATGTTAATAGTAATAGCTTCATCAAAAAGCTAGTTCGAGCGGGTTCCGGGTTTTTTCTAGAATAACCCTGAAGAGGCAAATTTGGCCATGTCATACAGACCGGATACAACCTCGTATAGCCTCGGTTATCTAGTACTGCTACGTCCAGCTACTCTTCGTTATATTATAGTAGTTAACGCTGCACTGTTTGAAGAAAAAGGAAAAAATGTATGACCTCATGCAGCTAATGCCATCTATGGTATGGTGTGGCCAAACTATGGTTTCATTTTTTCTTTTCGATTTTTCGTAACAGTTTTAATATCTCACAGATTTGTTTTTCGGTGTTTCCGATTATTTGCCCCAAATGAGAGATCTCGACCGGCTTTGCTTCTTTTTGGCCCTTTCTACAACTATACTGTTTCAAACTGTCATCGGCTCAGTCTGAACTATTAGGTCGTCAAGTATGAAATGTCCGATTTTATGAGCGGTCAGTTTGACAGTCTCTATCTTCGAAGATTTACTAGATCTCTTCCCATCTTTATTCTTATTATAAAGGTACATCCTCTACCTTTCAAAATCACTTCCTGGGTTTTTGATCAGTTTTTGAATTTTTGTTCGAATGCATTTTTTGTAGAACTACTCAAAGACTAAAAATCGTGTTGTTTTGGAACATCGGTTCCATTTTTCAGCCATTAGAGCCGGGGAAACTGGGAACATCAGGGTAGTGTTAGGGGACATTTGACTAGTAAATGCACTAAACAGCGTTTGCTGGGGAAGTTCCGCTCAGGTGACATGAAGCTCCAAAGTGAGCGTTATGATGAACCTGGATATCGATGAGGTGGAAGCCGTAGCCGAAGCGGATAGGAGTCAAACTAGGTCAGCATAAGCTACAATATGTGATCTTTATAATCCAGTAATATTTAGGTTATCAAGGCAATATGACCATTAAAAGTGGTTCGGTAAACGGATTTTTCTCAGTTCGACCCTCAAGAATGGGTGCCAATTTTTGACCATTTTTCACGAATCCACGCTGCTTGAGCCAGAGGAGCAAGGGTGAGGACCCACCTGCTATTCACTGTACTGGGCAAACCATGCTCTATTCGATCACAACTGCTTTGAGAGATTAGGTCAGTTCTTGCTGGAGAAAATATTCAATTTTCAACATGATATTGGAAACGCTCTTCGCCACTTGATTGCTACTAGCTTTCCACGTTTCCAAGCTGTTGCGCAATCAAGCTGCAGTTAGGATGGCACGGCTATGGGGATAGTATAGGAGCATATTCGGATATCCTATAATGCATCTTGCTTTAGAAACAAAACTCGAAATCTTCTCATCCAAAATCGGACATTTCATACTTGACGACCTAATATATCAGAACTGAAGACATAAACTCCTTATTCTTAGCTCAGTGTATGGAAATTCTATGTTTTGTATCTTCAGCTCGCTGTTTCTTTCTAGCTCGTCAAGATTTTAAGGACGGACGTCGTTCTTACTATGGATAGTCCCGATCGCTTCAGCAGTATGTGTGCTTTTCTCAGTCTTCAAACGGCAATTTTTGAGGAATGATCAACTAAACTACCGCTGTAATTTGCATGATCACCTGCAGAATCATTGAAATTCAATTCTTCACTGATATAACCATATCTGGGATACTTTTGCTAATGACTGCAAGCTCATACGATACTACATTCTTTTTCAAGAGCGACGATAGTTGAGTATTGTCTGTTGAGTGCATTCTCGCCTACTCTGCGATTACCTCTCATTTCCCTCGCTGTTTCTCTTCACTATTTCTCTGGCTGTCTCCTTCTGTGAAACGGAACATGCAGAGAACTCCAAACGGACGCAGACAAGAGTCAGGACCGCTGCGCGGCTCTCTTGGGCAGAGTCACACTGCCGCTATAGTCCTCGAGGACTGTAGCACCTTGCGTCGCCGTCGCCGGCGACTGTGAGGACGATACGCATCGACTGTGGGCGGAGCGGCGGCAGCGGCCGCCGTCGCCAGCGACTGGCGATCGCCAACATCGGCGGCCGCCAATGTTGGCGACTGTGACGTCGTGTGTATCGATTGGTCGCCAACATTGGCGATCGGCGGCCGCCAATGTTGGCGACTGCGGCGCCGGTGCGTATCGATTGTGAGGGGTCGCCAACATTGGCGGCCGCCGTCGCCGGCGACGGCGACGCAAGGTGCTATACTCCTCGAGGAGTATAGCGGCTACCTCACGGGAGCTCAGCATAGTGTGCGCCTGCGTCTCTGCCCATGACAGCCGCGCCGCGATCTCGACTCTTGTCTACGTACGTTTGGAATCTCCTATAACTAGGCGTAAAATGAGAGGCTATGATCATAAAAACGGCAATCGACACGCATTCTGGTAGTTTCCAAGCTATTCTTCTTTTAAAAATGTTCTAAAATTTAGAATTAGCCGAAATCTCAAAGCGTACCTCTTCTTCATCATTTAGTTCCTAGTGATTACGCCCAGACCATCTTCACAAATCATTGATTTTTTGCACTGTACCCGAAGAAGCCAGTTGGCAATAGGACTAAGGTCAAGGACATTAGCTGTTTGTCCGTAATAACTAACTAGCTCTTTGTCCGCAATAACTCTTTTAGAAATAGCGTGTTTTATCGGGGTGATAACTGGAGGAAAGCCAAAAAGAAAGGAACGCGGGAAACCGTGTAACAATTCAAGAGTGATAGGAAAAGAACGCAATATGCGCAGATATTCAACTTCCGTTTCCATTTTCGTTGTATAACAACGCAGAAACTTCGTGAAATTCGGGAAAGACAAGCCAATCGCGGGAAGCATGAACCACAGCACAGTATAATCACCTCCAGCGCGCCAGGGAGCCAGAGCGCAACCATGGTTCATGAGTTGTGGCAGACTCTACGAGTGCCGCGGCCAGCTGTACTGGTTCGTGGTATCGTCGACAGTTGGAGTTCCCCATGTAGTACCGGTTTCATTCCTGCAGATATGCCTAGTTACACAAACTCCAAACGGCCGCATGCAAGGAGCGGGACCGCGGCGCGGCGTGGCACTCAGGTTGTCTGCTGCTGGGGCGCCGCGGTCCCGCACCTTGCACACGGCCGTTTGGAGTTCGTTGTAGCAATTTCAACTGTTGTCCTCCTAGGTATAAAGTGACCATTTTCTTAACAAGTTTGAATATATATGTATTTGTTAGTGAGCATAAAACACTGTACTAAGAAAAATACGAAAAACGCCTGCACAATTGAAATTCTGCGAAGACAAGTGAATAACTTATTAGTTAGAAGCATGCGAAGATCAGATATGATAAAAATTGTGGGACTATGAACACGTATTCACAGGATCACTCCTTGACTGACAAGTCCTTTGTCCATGAATCGCTTGCGAGCAAACGACAACCACCACTAAAATGAATTCGATTTATTCACTGAGCTGGGAATGGAGTGAAAGGCTCATCTAATTTTAAAACGAACTCATTCACTTGGATTTGAAGGCAAACTGGGGAAATAGGGTAGAAAGTTTCCGAATTTGAGAAGAGAAAACATTTTCAATGACGAATACGTTCCAAATGTAACCTCTGGCAGTATTTTCTCCCATATTTATCCCGAAAAAAAGTGAAAAAGTAATTATTAGGGTGTTCCGGAAGTAGTACTGCTCAATAAACACTTAGTGTGCGTCCACTTTTCACGAACACGTCTAGAAGCTCTTACCTTGCTTGGCTTCGTAGAAGGGTCAGGAAACGCTAGCTCACATAGCCGCACGCCTAGTTCCTGTCTCATTTGTTGTAAGTAGGAACGCATAGTCTCTTCTTCTTGTTTGTTCGCAGGAGCCTGTGAATCTGCTATACAGAAGGTACAAAAGGTAAGGGAGAAGAAGGTCATCACATCGCGTCTGATATTACCATTTATCTGGAGATTTCCCCTACCTAATCAAGGAAAAACAAATAAATCTCACTTTGTACATGTTATTCAGGGGGAAATCCGCTTCTCCAGGAATTGGTAGTTGATGACTGAGTGCTAATGCTGCCAAATCCTTTTGCCCGGAGATTTTGTTAGGACTCTACATGTATAATTATTAGGTTGTTTTCATTTTACAATGAATTAGTAGTTCTTCTAAGACTGTTCGTGGTTTTCTGTAAGGAACCAACCCTTTGTAATTTGCGCAGACACTCCGTGATATACAACGTTAGGTAGATCAATGTACGGTCGGAAGGCCCTTTAATCTCGAACTCACGGAAGAAAATGTTGGGTTTGAAGTACATCAAAGCCTCGTCTATTATGTCGAGGTCCGAATCAGTTCCTTAAATGAATTTAAGTGATAGTAATGCCATAAACAAAGAAAAATCGTAACAGTAGTGCCATGAATAAAGTAAAACAAAATAGCTGGATCGACAGTATAGCAGAAAGACATAAAACGTAATACATACTAGGTGCAGGTCCTTTAAAGTTCGTACGCAGCGGTAATAGTGCCATATTCCCAACCACCAATTCATGTTCGATTTTCGAGTGATACGCCTGAAAAACTTCAAATTTTGGAGAATATCCAGAAAGAACAAACTAAAAACCACTCACAGGCATTTCCAACCCACTTTACTCGTTTAAAGCTCTAAAAAATATGCGAATTAAGGCAAGATACTTAGGAAAAAGCAGTGTTAATAAAAAAATGTAATGGAATCCAGGGATTGAAACCGTGACTGACACTTAGAGTATATGTAAGCTGTCAATATTTATATTCATAAGCAACAATAACAAATCACAAGGGGTTACCCGGCAAATGAATTACGCAAAAAATAGTATACACGACTAACGAATATGAACAAAAAAAAAGCAACATGGCTAAAACTAAAGTAAAGACAAGATCATGGCTCACCTAATCACAATAATACTATATACCTGGACAAATGGTTACTTCCCAGATTCACCTTCCTCCGAATTCTGTGCACGTTCAATTTGCTCTGCGAACGACTGTTTCGATAGCAGCATATAATCAATCGGCGTGATGGTTAACAAGGAAACCCATCTCTCCAGTGTTTTGAAGTCCTCAGCGGCAAAGATGTAACTTCTACCTGTTCTAAAAAGTAATTTTTTGCGTAACTGTTCTAGTAAATGATTTTTGTATCTGCTTGATCACTCAAGATACTGCAAAAAGCGGAATAACTTACGTTTTGTACTTTATCTCAAAGGTGAAGTCCTTTCCTAGTTTGTTTTCATCACAAAGCTCTATGAAACAGTCTTCAATAATCAGTATGAGAAACGGCGGTTCCGGATCGTCCTGTTTGCTGAAGGCGAAGAGAATATTCGCTTTCAATACAGCATAGCATGGACGCCAACGCAAATCCTGAATAAAAGGGTTTTTGCTAAAACCTTGAGGAAATTTCCGCTACTTTTCTAAAATATCCCCGCTTACTTTCGTTATTTCGAGGAAAAAAAAACTTGTAGAAGAGATACAGAACTGTGTGGTTTTAAACTATTTCGATAATGGAGTAATTTCTCCACCACTTTTATCTAACTAGAGGCAAGACTTTGCGAAAATTCTCCCGATATTAGTAGCGGCTTACCCGACTATTATCCCCGACAGCTATTCCCAGTGTAAAGTTCAAAAGTCAAAAAACGAAACATTCATCGCTGCGGTCTAGTCCTCTTTGACCAAACCCACCAAAGCCGAAAACACCTGACCATTCGGTGGATGTCGGTGACAAGAAAACAACAGCTGCCTAGTTGTCTCTATTGGATTCGCGTCGAGAACCTCGGTGTCTTTTTCTGTTTCTCTTCTGACTGTTCGTTTTTATCAGTGATATTTTTCCTCGCAAAAGCGACAACTGAGAAAAGATTCGGTCCGGGTGTTTCTTAGAAGTTGTAAATGCATTCTGAGGTTGTGTGCGACATTCTGCTTCATAAACAAGCACAGCCGTGAGATAGTGCTGTCGCACCCGGCAGTATTTCGTCAAATTTCGAAAATTCTCGCTTATGAGGGGCCTAACGACGATAGATTTATAGTGCATTTAGTCGCGTAAAAGTCGATGCATTTAGTCACTTAAAAGTGATATTTTCCAAGGAAAAAAAAGTACCATGAGAACCAAAAACATAAGCAACCTCCGGCATTACTATTTTTCTTCAAAGCATTACGCTGGTAACAAGACAGCTGCCTGTCTTTGTTTGAGGAGCTATGGCTTGAAACTTGAGCTTCTATGTGAAACTTGACGAAAATAACGATAAATAGCGTCTGAGCAGCATCATCTAACCTGATGAAGTACTACCTCTAAGCTGCTGTAGAGATAACTAGCGCTCTGGATACTTATTGACACAACCTTATTCGGCATATCTTATCTATGCTCAGAACCGGGTTTGCCTTGGTCAGTACATAAAATCATTAGCTTCACCTCACTGTCGTCTCATTTGTGAAACTTTTTGGCCATTCTGCGGTCTTTGTAGATCTAAATCCATCGAAACAACAAAACTTCTGTTATGAAAACCTTAACTACTAATCTTTTTCGTCGAATCTCCTCCTTTCCCTGGCCAGTCTCTTTACCTCTCGTTTTCCGTGACTTCATTGTTTTATAGTGTTTTCCTATGGGAAAGTGTGTGACCATCACCCACTACTGATATTTTTCAAGGACAACTTAGCGGACACTGTACTCGCACGGGCTATAAAGAAAGGAAAACCTGTTGTAATTGTAGGTTAGCAGCGAATCGTCGCTCGAAATTCGGATCTGAAGCCAACCGATAGAGTGAACTCGCGTTAGCCAGCATCCTGAACCATGGCTAAATTACTGCTATTTCAACTACTATTACTGGTACACTACGTAAGTGGACATGGAAAAAGAAGTATCCGTTTTCAGAAACCTTTTGAGCAAGATCAGGATGGAACGGTAAGATGTTTCTTGTATTAAAATTACCAGTAAACTAACTCAAACGGAATATATTTCAGTACGGTCTTTGCGAGAATGAATTTGGACAAATGTACTACTACAAAGAGTACGAAGGACAAGAAAATGTGTGCGGAAAGGACGTAGCCAAAGTCAAATACAGCAACAGAATCAATGAGACAGGGTGTGTGCCGAGGCGATGAGTCATCTAATAGTCACCACAGCAAAAATAATCCAGCAACCTGAACTCACTTCGAAGCAGAGCAGACTGCACGAGAACTAGCCACTGTCAATCTACCGCATAGTCCTTCACCGTAGTTGTAGATGAAAACTGAAATTTTATTCAATTTCAGGTGGGCATTCGTCGAAGTTGAAGTCTCAGGAAGAGTGATAGAACCATACCAACAAGGTTACGCCGCAGGCTTTGTTGAAGGTGAACTTTTATCCAGTCACAAAGATGTTCAATAGTTTGGTTGTCAAAGCGCTCTCTGAAATAACATTCTTTTGAAAGGAAAAAAAAAAACAAACGCATAATACAAACGCAAGGCGATAAATGTGATTGAATATGAGACATATGTATTTCTAGACATTCATGAGAACAATACTGATTCGCACGAACAAGAAACTAGATGGAAATTAGGTCAAAAATCAGCTAAATTTGAGAAAACAGGCTTCCTTTCTTCCACATGCGGCTGACGTCTAATTGTGCGCGTGTTGTGCAACGCGGCTTCGACGCGCTACAGTACTTGATTAATGCTATTCTCACCTTTGTATCGGTACTGTGAAAACCGAGTTGCGAGGAAGCGTTGAAAGAAAAATAGGGGTTTCCGCAACCCTGGGCACTTGGCCGATTGAAATTAATCGCTTGAAGGAAAAGATGATAGGAAAGAAATTCAAAAATTTTGGGTTTGTATCACCGTGTTGGGAAATGGGGGTATGGAGCGTTATACCTGGAGTGGGAGGCGCGGTCGAGCTCTGTGATTGACCAATAGGATGAATTGACCAATCGCAGAGCTGGGTCACACCGCCCTCTCCAGGTATAACGCTCCACACTCAGAAATGGGGTTTTACCAGGCCACTGTGATTGGTGCATTCATTCAGTATGCCAATTACGGCTGTCTGGCAATGACCCATTTTCCCTCACGGGGTGTGGCGCGTTATACCTGGAAATGAGGTGCGGCCAAATTTTACGATTGGTCAATCCAGCAAATAGGCCAATGGTGGGGCCTGTCAGCGCCGCCCATTCCAGGTATAACGCTCCACACCCTCCCTCACGATGTTGCACACTTAAAAATTTCAAATAAAGAAATCTTATTTATTCTCCAAACTTTTATTCGAAAAAAAAAATCCTCGAAAGTGAGGGTTTCACTGGCTTTCTTGTGTATGTGCAGTGCTCAGCTGCAGATTTGGCATACCACGGTAGCACTACTGACCAACCAAAAAAAAAGTTCCCGTAAATTATTTTGGGCTTCCAAAGACCGTGAACGAATCGCTGGCTTTTTGAGTTTCCCTTTTGCTTTTATTGTTGAAAACCCGATTATTTACTTTACCCATAATATTAGGGAAGAGCGGATTTTCCGATTAAGGGTGACCTGTTTGAAATTGTTCACGTTGTTTTTTGTCTTTTTACTTATATGACCCGTTATTTCGCATTTTCATACGATATTGCTAGTGGAATTAAGGGACAAAGTTACTCTTTTTCCGTTAAGATACTGGTGCTGTAGATGGAAGGGGGGATGACCTGGATTGGTCTCTGGAATGGTCCACGCGCCCATTTTAAACAGAATTTATAAGGATTTCGAGGATACCCAATGATTAAACCCACGGCCTTGCTGATCTGTTGCAAGTGCTTGCCTGTTTTAGCGTTCAGAGAGTTTTCACCTTACCTCAGCCCGCTCCTTTCATAATTTCCTTTTTTTTTATCGCCAACTCACCTTAGTGACCTACCGCATACACTGCTACGTAGCATTATAATACATGTGTTAATCACATGAGACTGCTCATGTGTACTAGAATAAAATGCGAAAGGTGAGGTATAAAATAGACATGAAACTAACATCCTTAATGGAAAAGAAAATCACGATGAAGAACGAAAAAGAAAGACCAAAAAAGGAAAGTGATATCATAGGAGTGATATCATATTCGTCAAATCTAGCTGAAACTGTGACTTTTTTTGGAAATACCCGGGGAGGAATGTGTGATATCAAAAATTTCTAGGAAATCCTATACATTTGTTGTCGTTAGATGAGCTAGGGAGGTCTGAGTTCTGCTCAGTGAACGCCTTTAATTGGGGGACCACCAGGACAAAGTCAACTAAGGTAGTAATTATTCGGGAGGAGTAGAACGTCCCTATTCGTGCACACTCATGAGATATGTATAGGATATCCTGAGCGTTTGCAGAAGCTTCCATTATGGGAATAAGCCTTTCTGCAGATGTTCCACAAATGCATTGTAATCCTAATTCATCCGAAGAGGGCATCAGAATCACACGGACGACCGCAGATAACTAAGCGGATAAGCGAGTAGTTCATTTTTTTATGGAATGTGGGAGAGCAGACAAAACCAACACCGCTTTCGTCATTCCTGGCCAAGAACCTTGCAAAATTTGTGCTGTATGGTCGGAGTTGCTATCCGGATTACAAAAGAAAATGTGTATCTGCCCAATCCCAACAGTCTTCTGGATTAATCTGGAAGGCACTTTCGTCATTCTGTAAAAACCAATTCATTTTGCTGATGAACTCATCTTCTGCAAACTGATTTGTGATCGTGAGTGTCCTAAATGTGCTAACGAACACTTTGCAGGGAGAGCGACCCGAGAGCTAATCCGGCTTCACCTATCAAACACCGTCGATGGCTTCTGCAAAGGAGCGGAGAAATTCTGCGAGGATCTCAATAAATACCTTCTGGATAATTTCCTGTGGATGGAAGAAAAGATTGCCAAGCACCCGTTTGACCACTACTGGGTCCAAGTCAGCATAGAACTCTTTAGAACTCTTGGCCTTACTTATTAGGTTACCATTTACAAGTTATTTAGGTAAACATGACCATTAATCAACTCCTTGGAATGATCGACGGCTATGAAGGGGCACTTGGACGTCGACTGGCGTTGAAGGAGATTGTCTCCCATCCTCTTTTGTAGGATATTTAATTTTGAGACGATGTGCTTGCGTCATATATTTTGCTGGTTTTTAGCTTGATCCAGCTAGCAGGCGATATCGAAGATTTGGCGGTGAAATTCAAGAAACCGGAGACGAAGAGGAGTATCCTGGCTGGTACAGGACATTGTTCGGCTCTTGTAAAGGTGGGTTCTCATGGTTGCAGTGTATGGGAGCGTGTCCGTTAATCGTTAATCAACATAGTAATGGTGATTCAAGTGTTGGGAAATGAATATATTCTAATTTATCCACGGATGAACATTTATTGGATAACACTTCCTTCAAACTGTACCAAAATGTCCATGGAAGTGCGTTTATCCACCTGGATAAAATAAACTGGATACGATCCCAGAATAGCCCTATGATTGGTGAAAGCTTTGTGGGCAGAGCAACTTGCAACTCTCCACACGACTGTTTACCTGCCCCACACCTGAGCCTGGATATCATTGAAATTACCCAGGGTAAACGCGTTGGAGGCGGAACTAACGATGGGTAGATTTAGGGGTGTTAACACGTTTACCCTGGGTAATCCTAATGATCCATGCGGTCCCTGAAAAAATTCAAGTCATTGCACGATTCCAGATACTCCCTGACCACTCCGACATCTACTTCTCACATGTGACATGGGCGTCGTACTCATCGATGCTTCGCATGCAGAAACGCTACACCTTCGCCACCACAGATCCAGGACGAAGCTATGCGTTCAGCAGTTATCCTGGTGAGCAGCGAGTGCGGCTGGAAGAGCCGTACTGAGACTAAGTTACTCTTTTTCAGGATCTATCGCTTCCATTGATGATTTTATCGTAACATCCGCTCGCTTGGGCATCCTTGAGACGACGATCAGCAACTACAATGAAGAGTTGATGGAATTCATGACACCAGAGAGTGTTTTATGCTGGATTAGGTCGCAGGTAGGGCCACTGTTGAAGGGACTGCGCTTATAGCTTAGCGCTTATAAATTACCCCTCAATCGGAATTGAGTATGCAAATTCAAACACATTCATACCATATCTGTCGAAGGATAGGTCCCTAGAGGTTTAGGTGGCCCACCGCACCGCCTCCTCTGGAGCCCATTGGGCCAAAACTTTTTCCAAGTACAACTCCGGCACGTACAACAATCAGTGGAACATCCTGGATTACAAGAAATTCCGTCGAAATCAGCCAGACAAACTGCTGCATGGTCTACTGCATGTGCTCGAGCAGCTACCGTAAGATTACAGTAACGGCTACTGTGTTTCTGCACCCCGTTGCTTTCAAGGAAATACTTTCAGGAGCCATATCGTCCATACTGATATGACGCACACTCTTCTGCGACAAAAGTACTGGCCGAGTTACAATTCACCGTAAGTTTAGTATGAAATGGGGCCGGTAGTTGGGTGGAGCTTGTCGGATAAGCTCCGCCCATTGCGCCACCAAGTGTGCTTTTTTTATACTAATGTATACACTTATAAGGATTATTTTTGAGGTACTTCCCCAAAATTTTTGAATGGTCTCAGAGTGACATGATGGTGAAGAAATATGGCGACTGGTACAGGTATACTGAGCTTTCGATGTGCTTTATCAATTTATTTCTTGTTTATTTATTTATTTATTTATTTTGATCATCAGAATGATGAGCTATGGTGGCAAAAAAAAAGGTTGGAAGTTAGCACAAAAGAAACTTAACTCAGATGTGCATAGAGGAATCAGAAGTTTTTTTTTGTTTCCCTAAGCTACTACTCTTTTCTTATTGACTACCTTTAGTGAAATTTGTGGCGAGAACTGGTCCCCACTCAATGTTGACTCATAGACCCTTTTTTCTGTTTACCTCATGTCCTTTTCAAATTGAACATCTTCCAGTTGACATTGAATTGGTGTGCCAGGAAGGAGAAGCTCTGCGATTTATGCTCTAGAATGAGTTGGGGATCAGTTCTCGCAGTCTTTTTTGTATTATTTAAAATTCTGTGCTCGGGAGCGATCACAGAAATCAAGCTACTACAGCATTAGTTTTAGTTATGACAAGACTCCACGAGCACTTATCTTCCGTCGCGATCATGAAAACGTTGTTGACATGGATAGTATGATCCGATTGATGAGGTGGGTTGCGTCTACGGATTCCTTTACTACGAGGAACTCAGAGATATTTTCGTATAATTTTTCAAAGTTTTTGGAGCAAAAAGTTCAGTTGCAAGTTCTGGATTGTCGGAAAGGTACACTGGATTAGATGGAGTTTATTTTAATTTATAAGGCTGTGATTGAGCCGAGATATCATTTTTTTTACTTCGTTGGCCTTTTTGATAGTTAATTTCGCAACACCATGGTATTAACCTGCTCTAATTTTTAGGTCCAACAATTACACTAAGGACCCACTGTCAAGATGTGAATGCGATCCTCCATATTCTGGAGAAAATGCCATCTCCTGTCGCAGTGATCTAAATCCACCTAATGGCACCTATCCGTTCTCAGCTCTTGGACATCGTGATCATGGAGCCACAGATATGAAGGTGATTTCCCTATGCTATGTAAGGGGGCTCCAATGCGAGGAGATCCGCGCGGCACCTGCGATGTGGCACTCTGATTGTCTGCACATCCACACATTTCATAGCTATAACCGCTCTCGTTCGCGATTGGTCCTCACAGTTTCTGTCTTGACCTGTTTAGACAGGTCAAGCGGCGAGTGTGGTCAGGTCTTGCTCCATTGGAGTCTTACGTCTATTTATTTATTATTTATTTATATATTTCTTCATGGGCTTATTTATATATTATTTATTCACTATTTATTCATATTTATTTATTTTTGAATCATCGGTATATAATCAATAAACCTAACATGATACAGCATGATTAAGGCAAAAACAAAAGGAAAAGGAATAGAAAGAAAAAAAGAAGAAGCTCATATTATTTATTTATATTTTCGTATTTGTTACATATTTGTATAAGCCTTGTGGAAAATGCATATCTCTAGTGCATCTCGCTTGGAATCTACTTTTTGCCAGAACTCTCCTGTATTTTTTCCTCTTTTTTTTTGCGTTTTTGTGCAATCGCAGAAACTCAGTCACATGGTTGGCTACCGTATAACGTTTTTCAGGTAACCAACTCGCACCTGATCGAATCGCTCACGTTCACGGCTATAGCTGGTCCCACTCACGACCCTACCCCCGTGTTTGACTGGAACACTGCACCGTTCAGGAAACTTGTGCCACATAATGGACAGCCGAGGAGATGGACGTGAGCTTTAGGAAAATTTTTGAAATTTCTGGAGAAATTTCCATTCAGTTGTTTGCTTATCTGGTTTGAATCTGCATATATTGTAATGTTCAAATAGCATGAACTTTTTTAAAATATTTATTCGGTATAATGAGCTGCATTTTCTCTTTTTATGGTTTCTTTTCTTGTAAATTATATGTTATAGCTGTTTTGTGGCAATCATTAATTTCTGGAAATGAGGAAATTCCCCGTTTTCGAGGCATTTTTGGAAAGTTTCGTGACGGGTTGACTGAACTTTTGTACAAATCACTCGCATTTCTCCTAATAAATTAAGGAAAAGACAATCTGATTTAGCGGGGTAGGGGGAGGAGGCGTCCCACCCTGGGGGAGCGGGGGGGGGGGAGGAAGATTAGGGCAACTTTGATTTCTTCGCGGTAATTTTGTTTTTTTTTCTTACGATTTCTTGTGTTGAATACCTGAGTTAAGCTATAAAAAGGGTGTACGAACTCATGCAGGTAAGGGCTAGATTCTTAAGACAAATTCTGGATGGGTCAGATTTAGGTGACTGGGTCACGCTTTGCAAATGTCAGCTGTCATTAAGAAAAAGTCTTTTTGGTTTTTTTCTCCGATTTTCTTGCTCCATTCTTTTCAGGCAGGGAAATTTCCCTCGTCAAAAACTGTGGAAATCATCCCAGAAGGGGAAAATCACTGGGATCCTGGATTTTAGATCCCATTTAGTGTTTTTAGTTCCTTTGCTGTGTTTTTCATTTTGCTGAAGCTGGTATTTCGCCTAATTTGGCTAAAAGCTAATTTAATTCAGCATATTATTTCTGGTTTTCAGAATTTACCCAAGGTTCGAACCGGTTTGTCCCTGAATTTCAGGTTCGAGCCGATCACTCACCAGTGGGAGTCGTCACTGTTTAACAAGAAGCGAGAAACAGGAAAAGAAACTGAAAATTCAGATCTTGTTCAGTGATGTGTAGATAACTTGGGTAGGAAGTGAGATAATGCCACAGTGATCCAGGATTTCCCAAGAAAAGTTTATAAGTGAGATTTTTTTTTGCTGAAATCTCTACTGAGGAAAAATTGTCCAGTGAAATTTAGGGAAAATATAACTGTAGCACTATTTCTTTCCCGCGTGGAATTTCTCTTTAGGCTATTTACTGGATATTACACTCAAAATATGACGAGTAACCAGATTACCAGATTGCTGTTGTGTGCTAGAATTGTAATTTTGTAATTTCTATATTTTCTGTGGAAAATGCGATAAATCCTGAAGATTTTCCTGGAATTTTCTCGAGTTGAGTGACGTGGACATGCGGAAACGGATTCAACTAACTGACTGTTTTATTTCAACAGTCATAATAATGTTCATTACTAATTTGTACAGACAGTTCAAAATCGATCACAAGTGCTGCTGTTGATCATGCCTCCTCGCCACGTAACTGATGGATCGTCTTCGACGACGTAGCACATCGGGTTCTGGAATTTGGGGATGTGTGAGATGTGGAAAATTGCGAGGAAAATCCGGAATGGTGGCAGGAAATCGATTTTTCCTTTTTTCTACTCAGAATTTGAGTTTCGCGCTCTTTTTATTGTCATGTAGACCTTTAAAATCTATAATTGGTAGAGTAATTGTACATTTTCTCGTGACATCCCTCTCCATTTCCCTTCCTTTTCCTCTTTTTTTTTTGGTTTTTTCCTTCATCTATGAGTTTTACCCAAGCCTATTTTCTATTACCTATTTTTCTGTTGCTACCTCTTCTATTACCCAAACCTATATTCTTCAACTACGAGTTTTACCTAAACCTCTAACCCAGTAATTTAGTGCTAACGAAGCCACCACATCTGGCTCTGGATTCATCATTGAGATAGCCTAGAATAAGTGTGTTGATGGCCGTGCTAACGATGGGCAAATTTGTGTAACGTCGACACGTTTACCCTGGGTAATCTCAATGATGCATATGGCCCTCAGGCATTGGATCTAGGAGAAAATAAAACTGCTCGTTAAGTGGGTTGTGTTTGGTGTAATTGCAGGATTTCACAGCTGACCAGATTTGCCCAGGCTTCTTCGAGTGGTTTCGTGGGAAAACCAGCATATTCCCCTTAAAAACAACTAGTAAATTGCAAAACAACTATAGAACCTCGCTTTCCTCATCTATATTTTGCGCCAAGCATGAATGGGCGTGTCCTCTCGTTGTCTGCGGTCTCTGCCTAACTCCCAAGTTTTGATCTGTTCCCTAGCTACACGCGAAATTTAGCATCCTCATGAAGAGCTATGCCCACGCTATACCCATCTATGGTAGCTATACCCAGATATGGTATTTTTTTACTGTGGTGCTAATCCCTGGACAAGCGAGAACTGGTCCCCAATTGAGCCTTCGAAACGTGACTTCCCCATTTCCGAGCAAACAGATTTCGTATTTGAAGTCGAGATGGTAGGTAGATCTCCTAGGTTTCCTTTACCCACGTGGTATTTTCCACTATATAACCAATCTTTCGCAGGCGAGAACTGGTCCCCAACACATTTGAGCCTCCGAAAAGTAACTACCCCGTTTCCGAGCGAACAGATTTTGTGCATGAAGCTGAGATTGTGGGCGGATCCCCTAGTCTTATTAGTATACCGGTGATTTTGTAATTAGCTGCGGTACTGTAGCCCACAGTACTGCACCTACAGTGCAACCATAAATGAAATCTACAAGTAAAACGAACCTTGGAACAATTGCTGATATGCTTTTTGTTGATTCATAGCTCTATTCCACGAGGATATGCTCCAGTTGGGCGATTGATGCGGGCTTCGCAGCAAATTGACCATAACTGAAAACATATTACTGTAATTTTATTTGCATATAATGTTATTTTTTCCGTCACTAACGGAAAAATACGTGGCAGTCGTTACTGCTAATGTGAGTGGTTGCGTCAGCTTGGGTAGAGGAGAGGTGTTTATAGTATCCATAATAGTATCCATAATTCAGCTATAATTTAGCGAATAATGGGAAAGGAACTACAACATAATTAGGAGTAAACATTGGCACGAAATTTTTAATTGTATTATTATGTTGGAATCGCCGAAAGCTGTGGAGCACCTGAAAAGCGAGAACTGGTCCCCACCTAGTAGGAACCCAATTCACCCAATTTTAATGCCCAAATCTTTTTTTCAGATATACTTTCAACTAAAGTAAGCTAGCACAAGAATTCTGCTAAATATGTTTTGTTGAAAAGTTCAATTATTCGCAAAATCATGAGGTTGTAACTAGCAATTTTGATAACATAGAGGTAGAAGCGAGAACTGGTCCCTGCTTCATATCATATTTGTTATTTTAAATTATTTTATGTAATACTTCTAGTATTTCTTGATGTAATGTTTTCCTTTCTTTCCGCTCACAACTTTGTTACGCTAGTTATCTCTACTAGATATATCATGTTGATATCATGAACTATTATACAGTATGGTAGTATAGTAGTATAGCATACATAGTACAGTATGGGGGCGAAAACTGGTCCTCACTCAATGTGCAGTCAAAATACCATATTTTACCACTTATTATTTTTATGCCATTTCTATCTGAGTTGAGTAAATATAGTACTAATACTAATATTAATATCACGAGACCTTACAATACAACTACAGGCGAGAACTAGTCCCCGCTCGATGTGCATTTAACATATCGCCTTTCTTTCTGATGCAATTAGCAATTGCAATTTTTTTCAGGCATTTGAATCACATCACGAGTCGTCTAAGTCGTCTGAGTCTCTATAGCTTTACCGTGAAACCCTGCAGTTTATCCAGAAACGAGAACTGGTCCCCGTCTAATGTCCGGCCAATATTTTTCGTTCTTAACCCAGTCCTACTGTTTTTGACTAGGCACCTTAATAGGATTCGTAATCATGTGCCAGAGAAAGCTTACAGGTACACTGGATGAGTAGTGCGTCAGAAAATGACAAAATACCAGCTAATCAGAGAAAATCCCCTGTTCTCCCATCAGCCACCAAATTGCTATGTTTTGTTTTCCATTTAAATTTGGCGCCAAATCCACGTGGGAGGAGAAGTGCAGCTTGTCGTTATGTTTGCACGTGAGTGACCGCTATTTTCACGAATCCAGCTGGGGCGACGGGTTCCGGATGGGTTGTACTTAGCAATGACGTGGGTGTACTGAATAACTTTACGGCGATTAGTGCTAGGGATTAAACCTGAACTTTAACGGGCTGAAGTTCTTTATGGCTACAAAGTTCGAGCAAACACAGATGCAGGAGATATTTTCACTTCAATTTCACGAAAGTATTCACTCAGGACCACTGAAATGAGTAAATAAGAAGAGAAACGTTGTTTACTAATAAGAAAATCGTAGTAAACAACTCGATTTGTTTCCTTCGTTCAAAATTTTCATTTCTATTCGCTAGTAATCCTAGCATCCGATATTCCTGGAGTGGTAGTGTTCCCGTAAGGGGAACGGCAAAGGTCTGTATTTTTACGTATTATTCATAGCTGGCTCTGTAACAGCCCAAAAATTACATGGTGATAGATGTCTATACGTTCATCCAGTTTCCAAAATGAGTACTTCCTACCAAATCTGGATCGGATTAATTTGTCCATTCAGGCCAAGTTTGCCCATGCCGTTAATGTTTGGTGGTGTAAGAGTGGATTTCCGAGTCTCGACTAATCGTACATGTCGTTCCTTTGGCCAAAAATTTAAGAGATGTGTCAGATGTTTTTTTCTCATTGCTCTCATTGCTGATTTTTTTCGTCGAATTATAACAATTATTCGATTGCTGAGGTTTTTAAGGATATCCTAGGGCCACTACGAGGTACAGCTGAGCCAGCAGTATTCGGAAAATTTCTGGAATTTTCCTCGCTAAAGAAGCTGCCCGGTTCAAAAAAAACCTGAAACCTAAAAATACATATAAAACAATAAAATACATATAAAAAACAATAAAATAAATACCTAATGTAAAATAATAAAATAAATAAATAGGTGGTTTTCAGGAGAAAAAGTATTCATGGACACTGTCAGTTACTAAAGTATCAGTTTTCAACCGTTATTCCGGACGGAGTAGTAGAAATTGCTGACATTTCTCTCTATTTGTCTGGAAATGCTCGGGCCAAATATTTCCCGGAGAGCCTTTCCCTGTATCCAGTAATGCTCAAGTTTTCGGTGGCGTTACCTCAGTAGTCGTGGCCGGCAGATGGATTCGTATCACTGATTTTCACACGGTTTTTCGGGAGTATATCCCTTTTTGTCCACGTTTTTGAGGAGCTAAATCCCAGTGCAGAGAAGACTAAATATGCCAGTTATAGTCATGGATATACTAATGTACCTAGGTACCGCCACTGCCGTGATCGCTACAGGCATAACTATTTATTTCCTAGCACTTTCTACCCCCCCCCCCTCTCCTAAACCCGCTGAATTTTCCATCGCTCCTCATTAGCATATACTATTGCTGACTTTTGCGGTTCTCCTGGTGCGTTTGTTCTGAGAATCCGAGATGTTGTTCGACGAGGTTCAATAGAAGTACATGTAGCCGTAGTGAACTAATAAATGACGATTTTCATGAAAAATATATGAAATAACGAGAATTAGCGCTGTATTAGCGGCTTTTATCTCCTCATGGATGACAACTGTTTGGATGCACTGAGTCAGTACAGCGGATAAATAGCGCTGATTGCCAAGCTAGACAAGCTAGTGAGTGTTTTGCATACAAAATTACTTAAAACAGGTGACACTACAGAGCTGCAAAGCAAATTCTGCTAAACTGAGCTCTGTTGCGAATTTTCTGGCAAATCCTGAAAGAGTTCCAGGAGTTCTCGATTGAAATTTAAGGATTTCAAAGAGAGCAATGGGGCGGGGGGAGAGGGGAGGAGGTAGTTTTCCTACTAGGATAACTCATAAAAATGAAGAAATCTCTTATTACACAGTAACACTAGTTAAGGAAGGATTAGAAAAGAATAGAGTCTAAAGGTGAGAAATCGTTTCTTCCTTAGGTTCTCCATGAATCCGATGTGCTTGACTTTATTACTCATCTTACACTGCAGTACCAGTTTTTGATTGTTACTTTCAAATTTTATACATCCTGGGGTCAAACGGGGCTTCAGTGCAGGAAGGAAGCTCATCTGCAACGGACCAGTTATCTCGATAATCCTTCTTTCGTGTTCCATACCTCGGCTGACCCTATCGCCCACCCAAAGGAAAGGAAGATTCTGGAAGTTGGAGCGAGAGCTGATTCCCGAATATCCCTACTTAAACTGCAAAATTTTTAAAAACTCTTAGAAAGTCGAGAGAATTTTTATTTTGGATATAACAACGATTTATAAACTCCCCCCGAACAGGTAGATCAGAAGTTCCAGGAAGTGCAAAGGGACTACTTGCTGAGAGATTTTCACATGATTTTTGATTGAATTTCTGCTGCGCCAGAAAAACCAAACAAAATTATCCTTGTTGTCCAGAATAAATAGATTTTGCATAGAGATAGAAGTTTTCCAATAAGTATAGCTCCCTTTAACATTGTCATGTTTCATGATATCTTCTGTGAAAGCCTCAAGATTTTTGCTTACGTCATCACGGGTTTGCGTGTTCACAAATGCAGAAAATCCTCTTTCCTCTGACTGCAACGTAGGTGTCCAATAGCTATGAATTATTGCGCAAAGATCACTGTAGCGGAAATTATGAACATTACGTGGGAGAATGAAGTCATCAGTGATCAAAATCAGACGAAAAATAAGATATGTAGTCCGTTCCAAAAACGACGGGTAGTTGAGTATTCGTGCCAATGACATGCATTTCTCGTCTGCCTCTCCGAATACGTTACTATTTCTCGCGTTCTCTCATTCTCTAATTTCTGGGCAACTACGTTTTCCCGTGAAATGCACTATATCTCGCCTACGCCTACTTTTTTTAGGTGAACCACCGTCACTTGTTGTCAGGCCTTTAGCACATCGGATCATTCCATAGGTATTGTTCTTGCAAATTCATGAAAAAAAAAACAAAGCAAAAACAACGTATGGAAGGGCTACAAGTCATGCGTATCTAAACATTGGTGTGGTACTGAGAGATAACGGCAAAAGGATGGGGTATAGATTTGAATCATGGCTAGAATCTATGGATAAAAGGTATATACAGAAAGTAGAAGATTTGGACTATATAGAGGAAAAGTCCGTGACATCCCAGGAAGAATTCAAAACTCCCAGGAAGAATTTGAAACTTGCTAATAGTTGAACAAATTTGCAGCGCGCGAGCATGGCTTTAGGTGGTTGGCAACGTTGTTTGGAATAAAAATAATTTTTCAGCCTTTATTTTTGTGAGTTTTAGGTTTTTTTTGTTTACTATCGGTGGATTGACAGAGTTAGTATTATCTAATTCAAGGTTGGATATTATTTAAATATTTTTACGCACTTTCCATATGTTGTTTTCACGTTCCCCTCCCTCCACCACCCCCCCCCCGGACCGCTCGCCCAGTGTCCTTAGAGAATTCGTCTGCCGTGGATTAAGTAGGTCGGCCTAGCCCTGGTTGATATAGGCTTAGCAAGATAACTCCATGTGTTCGGAACAGGATTTCGGTGGGGGAATCGTTCACCTTCTGTAGGAAGAATGATTTCTCATTCCGTCATGTTCTGGGATTAGGGGACTCCTTCACTTTCCATAGTAGAAGAACGATCTGTCATTCCGTCATGTACTGGGATTGCATGAATACTTTTAGGCTTGAAGGTGGAAGAATGCCTTTCCTTTTTCAGTTGCTTTGCTTTGGAGCACCTTTGAGTGCATCGAGATAAATAAATAAACAAATAAACAATTGTTTGGCATGTTCAATTCCAATTTTTGCCACAACTTCTCCAAAAAGTTTTTGAGGCACATCTGTTCAGCTCAGTTGCCTTGAACACTGAGTAGGAAAAGATTTCAAGAGATTTTAAAGAGCCAGAGGCTTAACACTTGATTGCTTCCGCCTAAATGAACAAATGATGAATAAATAAATAGGTAAATAAAAATGTAATGAAGCTCACCAAAGCAACTCTCGCCTCGCTTCCTACTCCTGCATAGATAGGCCGATGGAAGTGAGTGAACATGGAGAAAACCGGATACGAACAACATCACAGACAACATCCCAAACATCGAGGGGTACATTGTTGCACCTGGAATACCTGGCGACATAGAATGAGTAGGAGTGCTTGGAAGACGCAATAGAATGGCGTATAACACGGTAATTTACTGGTGAAATAGATATGAAAGAGGAGGAATGACAAGTATCTCAGAGAAAAATCCAAGAAAATGTTGTCAGCGTCCACTGAACCAAAGAGATTGGACTGGAATACGTAGGTAGGAGGTAATTGGAAGGCTGGAGTCATAAATTAGTTACTTATGAGCTTAATCAGATGACGTACTCTATTTCCTTAGCTACGTTACTAGAAAAAATGCCGTAAAAGTCAGAATCTGCAGGGAATTTGCCTCGTCTACTCTTTCTTACCCAGTGATTTATTTCCTTTTATTATTTTACTTCGTATTATCCACTGATTTATTCCCTTTTGTTACCAAACGATCAATTGTGAGGAATAGCTTTGGTGCGAAAACTGGTCCCCAGACTCTGTCATAGTCTGTTTTGAAAACGAACATACAGATATAGAGGTAGTTGAGCATGGCACAGTGCCAGCTTTTCTCCCCTTCTTTTCAGACGCAGTGCACTTTCCCAAGTTCTTTTCTTTTCTACGATACTCTCTATCACTACCTTCACTAATGAAAAGTACTATAAAACTAACATGGGGAACAGTCCTCGCAAATTTCTAAACTTCTAAAAGTTCTAAAATTTGTTAGCTTTTTCCACTTGTACACATTCACACTGGTAGAGTTCCAAAAGGAGGTGGAGGGGTGTGGGGAAAGAACAAGAGAGTTTTAATAAGTTCCATAGGGTGGGCGTGATGCATTATAGCTGGGAAGGGGGTGCGGCCAAGCTCTACGATTGGCCAGTTCACCCAATCAACCAATTGCAGGGCCCGTTAGCGCCGCCTACTCCAGTTGCAATGCTATACACACCCCAATAAGGTTTGTTTTGAGCTTCTTTCCCTTACTAAGGGCTTTGTAATGTTTATTTATTATTGTCTTTAGAAAAATTGTCTAAGCCATTTGATTTTACTTATTTGTTCATAAATTTGAGAAGGGTAGCGGTAACTTCACAAAGACTTGTTAAATTCATTCTAAGATACAAAAAGAAACTGTACAGAGAAGTTCTGCTTTTAAAAACTTCAGTTGGCGCGAAAATTGGCGGAAGCTTTTTCCAACTTTTTTTCTGGAATATAGCCAATCCCTTCCCCTCCCCTCCCCCTCGGCCACTTCTGAAATATGGCTATTTAAACGCTTTAGATAGAGTTTGTAAGCCAATTTTATTGTTTAGACGACCCCTTGAGGGATACTTTGACAAATTGAGTAGTGCAGATTGTCCAGAGAAAGATCGTAACGAGAAATGAGCTGCCTGACCGGACGACGTAACTGTGGTAAGACAAGATAGACACGTGGGGCTTATAAATTGGGTCGATCTATGTGGTTTCCTTGTGGGACCCAATTTACAAGTCCCACGTGGGATACGTAGGCGGGAGGCACATGCACTGATATAATGAAAAAATTTGGCACTTCAATAATTTCCTAAGTTCAAATTTTTAAAACTACTTCACAATCCAAATAAAAATCTTGCATTAGCATATTTTTAATTGTTTATATTTATTGTTATTTCTTAAATGGTTTTTATTAATTACTTATTATGTATTTATTTTATTAATTATTAATTATTATGTTCGATATTTTGGATTGACTTTATTATTGTATATTATTTATTTTTATAGATTTTATTCCCCATTTGGGTCCCCAAATCGACTAAGACCCCACTTTTTTCCCACGTCCCCTCTCCCTCCCACTTTCTGCATCCGTCACTGATCAGTACTACTCGATCTATCTCACAGGGTGTGGAGCATTGTATCTAGACAGGGCGGTGCAGCTGCTGTGCGATTGGCCAGTTGCATGAACTGACCACTCGTAGAGCTCGACCATACAGCCTTCCCATTCATTATTGATTACGACTACTACTACACTGAAATGTGTAAAAAACTGTGTCTCTCGTAGGTGTCATGGCCTCAAAATGGCAGGAACAAATTTCGATGGGCTAGGCTTCTGATCATGCGAGAAATAAGTGGTCGGCAGAGGGGGCTGCTTCTCTATCCACGTGTTTTAATTACTTTCAAACACCGATGAGCAAAGTTATAGATAGATATGAGGGGTAGAAAGAATGGAAGCTGGTCTTCTGGAAGACTGAAGAAAAGAAACGGAGGGGGAACCCTGGATCAATTCGTAATTGACTGCCTGTTTTTGCTCCCATGAGAATAAATACATTGCAGAGGTGGCTAGTGCGTCGAACGGAAAAATTTATCCAAAAAAGTCTCTGGACTTGTTCAGTGGTTTACCTCTTCTTTGACAAACGTGGCAGATTTCCTTATTTCGCAACTGGTGGCAGCATTTTCGCAGAGAATTCAGGACAAAATGAAGGCTTTCTGGAGGATTCACTGAAGTGACCGTACAACTGGTGGCTGCTGAAGACGAATGTGCAGAACAAAGAAAACAGAGACTGGAAAATTTCTACGAACACCGAACACCTAAACTACAGAGGAAGGTGTGTCCAGGCAACGCTAATAATCTTCACGGAAAACGCGTCTGTAGTCCTTTCGGATCCAGATCGACAGGGGAATGCCACATCAAAATGTACGTCTCATTAAAAACCTAATCCCCATGTGTTTTTAGGACAACTGTCATTTGTGGAATGAAGCCGAGATGTGGGATGGTCGGTGAACGTCAGATGGCATTCCTGGAGACTATACTCGTCAAAGAGAATTAGTTCAAATGCTGCTGAGAGTTCAAAAAGTGAAAAGCGCTGGGAATCGTCATAGCTGTGCAGTTCCATTGTTCGAGAAGGTGGGGAGAAGGGAGCGAGTTGGATGAGACTGAGCATTTTGTGCCGGATATACAATGCTGCTAAGGTCCCCGCCCAATTTTCACGAGAATACTTCGCCAAAAAAAATTCTCGGCTTCCTAAGGAGTAGCAAGCTCGTCGCTTATAAACGCTTATAAACTATTTATTTATTCAAACTGCGTAGTATTGCACTAGTAATATATTATACGACACTACAATTTAGTATGATAATATATATATATATACTATATATAATGTAGTATAACATATATTATAATATGATACGATAGGATTTAATACAGTATAAAACACAATATATAATATATAGTATGTAATATATAGTATATAATATATAATATATAATATATTGTACATAATATATAATATATGTAACGCAGATATAATAAAATAAGTGTGATTTCTGGTAATAATATTCTTTTATAGCCATATTAGACGGCATACCCGGTTCCGCTCGGGAATTCTACGCAGTTTAACTATCCCTGGCTTTTTCATATTGATACATTTAATTAGACAATTAGTAACATTGACATGCGGATTCGTTGGATTCAATTACGTCTAATACTGACATAAAATACATTATTATATCACTGATTTTTCATAACTTTATATATCATGCTATTATAACATCTTCTTTATAGGCCAACCATCAGCGAAGCGAAGCGGATGCGGCCGGCTTCGACGACGTGTGTGGAAAGATTGTTCTTCATGTGAATCTGACAAAGACGATGTTCATGAAAAACGGATGGGACCTGGGTTCTCCGCTCTCGCTCAACGGAACGACCATATCCGAATGCTCCTACTGCATGTAACTGGGGCGGGAAGTCAACATGATGAAGGACCTCCGCTCCAGAGCTGGGCAGGAAGAAGCGAGCGGCTTGGGTAGCTCACAAGTGCATCGAGGACGCAGTGAAAAAGACAAAGAACACCAGGCTCTGTGCTCAGCCTTTCAACACAACGGTTCTCTCTGCTTCAGCGTACGCCTCAGAAATCTAGGCGTTATGCAAGGAAGATAAAAATGCGGTCAGTGTCGTCGAGTGCTCCATCGAGAGGGTGATGCTAGGAATAACTCCCTTCACGCAATTGAGAGCTGGAATACGGAGTTCTATCCTACGTCAGCAGTCGAACATCAGGGACGCTGCTGCTTACACCAAGTCAAGAAGGACCAGGTGGACCGGACACATGAAGCATCTTAAGGACAACCGTTGGACGAGAGCCAACAGGGACTGAATTCACGGAACGTCAAGCGCACGACTGGAAGACCCCTACGAGATGGTCAAACTTCTTCAAGAAGACCTTCAGAGAAAGGTACGATGCTCTTAGTGTCCCTCGAACTGACAGAATCCACTGGACGGATCTGGCACGCAAGAGGAAAAAATAGAAGGATTGCTGGTGCCTGCTCGGTATATTCGAAGATCAACGGGGTCAAGGTGACCATGGTGATCATATATCATGCTATTATGCTTATAGGTTATCGCCATTCGATTGTAATATTACATTACTACAGAACGTTATTGCTATATCACACACTTTTATTATATTAATACTATTACTTATTATTACTTTCATCATATCATCGCTGTTGTTCTGTATGAGATTGAGAACTCCTGTGTGATACAGCTTTACTGGCAAACTTTCGGTAAAATAATACCTTCGTCAGGCCTATAACATACATAACTGCATTCAGTTCTCTATCATTAACAACTACAATCAATTCAAGAGACTGACCAAGCGAATAATCAAAATGTGGAAATAGAAACTAAGCAGCATATGCAACCATGCGGCAGTATGACTGTGCCCTTTGTCTAAGAATGATTGCTACTGTGCGACCGATGTGAATTTGTCGCAATCTCCACCGCTAACTTATAAAACGCAATGCATCTGTTAGTTCATCCTTATTGTTTATCTCTGGAGACAGGTGTTTCACTGCCGAGGCCTACAGCATCTTTCTTTCCAGCGGAGCATCCTGTGAGCGGCTGAGTATAGTAACTTTCATTCTGGGTGGATCTTCGTACATGTGGTAGAGCGTGCGATTATGCGAGAAACTGCTACTTGGATATGAGGTAGGGTTGCGTAGCGCTCGCATATGTTCCTCTAGACGTTTGTGGACAGGTCGTGACATCTCTCCAACGTACTTTCTTCCGCAGCCCTGACATGTAACCAAATATACGGTACCTCTCAGCTGGCAGATCTTATGTTCCGTACAGTACATGCAGTTAGTTCGGCCACACTTCTCTTCATAGATCATAGATATCTCCATCCTGTCAGATACATCGATGTATAATATCATGCGCTGTGCTTTCTACTATATTAGATCTTTGGCGCTCACTATGCCAAACAACATCGGTTATCCTTTCTCAGCCTCATGTAAGCGATAGATTCATAGAAAAGGTTCTGCAAAGCCAAAAACCGATAATTTTGTGCAAAACGACCGCTAGAGATAATCTCGCCCGTCTCTGTGGAAAAAGCAAAAAATCGATAGAATCAGTGAATCGATATCGTGCAAAATGGTCGTCATATTCGTGTTCAGCGTATTGAAGAACATCTAGTAGAGATATCCTCCTACGTCCCCAGGCGGAAACAACGAAATATTGATAAAATGAGAATAATCGACAAGCTTATCGATAGTTTCTGGCGAAAAGTAGCCTATAACCCCTGCAGACCCCTGTAAAGTCCACATGCAAAACTCCATAGGGATTAGTTGATCCTTCGTGATTTCTATTCAAAACATACAGTATGTTAGCAGAGACAAGGCCGATGGAGTGAATTTGTCTTCAATTACGACCGCATTGGTTCCATCGACGGGAAGACGCTGCGGGATGCGTATGGGAGGAGATTTTACTGCATTTCAGTAGGGAGACATCAATGCGGAAAGGATCACGTCACATGCATATCAAAACTCACACAAAAAGTATAAAAATCAGATCAATTGGCCGCAGTCGACATAGGGATGAGGTCGTGATTGCAGACAAAGTCCCTCCACCGGCCTTGTCTAAACTGACGGACTATGCATGGATACAAAAGTGCAAACTTTGACTAGAGATAACCATACAATACAATATTGATAGCATTTGAGTATTGTAACAAAGGCCTGAGAAACACCACAAATGAGAATTCTCCCTTTTCTTGGAAAATTTCCTGGAATTTGGAATCTTGAAAAGACGCTGTTTAGGTAATCACACCATGAAAAAAATCATTCTCCCTAACGAATAAGGGTCCGCACCGTACTCTTCGATGATGAATCCAGGTCGTTTACATTGGTTCAACATCTCAGAAGAAAATTATCTGCGCAAAAAACTTGTGCAAAATGGAAAACCTATTCCAGAGCTTTCCAGAAACTTGCAGATACACATAACGACATTTAATTTGTAGTGCAGCAAATTCACGACGTCATTCCGGGACTTATGGATGCTTAGATGCATTGAAAACTGGATAGAATCCTCACTATTTCTCGAAGGCAAAATAGGCCTTGTTATGGAGCAAAAAGGTCACCTGGAAGGAAAATTATGTACATACTTTCACATCAAATGGTTGGCATCTATCTTATAGGCGTAAGCAGCTATGGATATGTAATTTATCCTTATGGATTAGTTGAGCTTCTACGATATCAGCTGATCTCAGAAATGTACTCTTTTTAAAAGCTACAGCGTATTTTCACGCTGTTTGCAATTCTCGAGAAAATTGGTAGATCAGGGATATCCAGAATTCCTGGGAAGCAAGCTCAAATGGATAGGTCTTGTCAGAAGTGTTCCAATTCGGCAAGAGACCTCGGCAAGGATTGGGTAAGGATTAGGATACTTTCAATAAGGATTACTGGATCCCTAACAAGGCCTTATTTCAAGCAATCATAACTAATGGCAAAAGTCACGATGCCTCTGGAATGTTGTGAGCTCTTGATCTACCAAAAAAGGCGAGTTTTCGAAGCAATAACAGCTGAAACTGAGGTGAGCGCAAAGTTAAGAAAAGTAAATGTACCTAGGTCAAATTAAGTTTATCTGAAAAGCAATCACTTCGCTCGGTTATTCAGAGGTAATTCAGGAGAGCAACAAAAAATATCAGTGGGAGTAATAGCATGAATCTAATTTCGCCTCCAGAAACTTGCCTGCACTCTGGACAAGCAAAGAGTTCACCTCCTTCCGGAAGCGTTTCAGGGACCAGATCCAAGAGAAAAAGAAATTTTTGCAGAGAAAACTCCCAATAAATAGAGTATTCGTTAGATAAACATGCAGCAAATCGAGTAGCAATAGCAATTATCTGAATTGTCGTCATCAGCACGTGCAGCCCCACTCATCTGCTTAGAGTAATTGAATTTGTGCAGTTGAAGTTGCTGAAGTGGGCGGAGAATGCGACTGGATCGGCCCTCGTACGAGTTCATACGTTTCAGAGATCACAACGTGCTCTTAAAAGATCTCAGGCTCTCATCTTTGACGTAACCTATAACCTATCACTAAGGTGTCGACTGAATCAAAGGATTTTTGGATTTGAATTATTTGAATTCGAGTATTCGAATATAACTCAGAACCCCGAAAACACCTTGTGGACAAGCATTTGAAGAGCAAATTTTTAATCGCATCTGAAGCTTGCTTTTCAAAAGCTTGTCGACAACTTGGTTTTCGGTGGCACGGTGTCGTCAAGCTTGTCGACAACGATTTGCTAGTTAAAAGCTTGTTTGTAAGTGTTCTTGGGCAAAGCTGGGCCGACAACTTGTTTTTGGGGTTCTGAGAAACAGCAAAATAGCGGCTTATACCTAATAGAAGGAAAAAAAATTCCCATTCCATCACTCCATTTCTCGGTGTGATGCATTAACTCTTTTTTTACTGTATAAACTTGAATATTCGAAAGATTATTCGAATATTATTTAATTCTGCCGTGCACCTACCACTATGGGTCTGTAAGGCACTAGAAATGGGTTTTGATGGGTATGGCAGCTGGGAGTGACAGCCAACCAATGAGGCGATTCCTTTGATAGTCAGACAATAGAATCCATGCCATTCATTCGTCACTTCCGTAAGAAATTCGTTTTATCTTCTTTGCAAGCGGAAAGAGCGGAAAGACTTCCAGAAAATTGTACTGGAAATTATGAGAAAATTCGTAGGGTACTGTAGTGATTTGTAGAACTAGTCTAGGATTTAGGAAGATTTGAGGATTTGAGGAGTTTATCCAAGGAAGAGGCTAATCATACTTCAATAGGAGAAAGAGAAACAGTTCTTTATTAGAGCTAAGCCAATGAAATATCCAATTCTCTTGTATTCATCATAAGGAAAGCATGAAAAAGAAGTTATTATGAAACTTTAATCAAATATTAGTAATTAAACATATTAATTTCTGTCGTAAATATTTGGAAATGGATATTTTGAAAAATTATAATAACAAACAAATAAAAAAGATAAATTATTGAGATATTCTATAAGGTATTTTTGGAATCTTGAGGATCCCTTCCGGAGAAAGGGGGTGGGAAGAGTGGGTCATCCATCCGCCATTAGTATTCCACTGATCCGATTTTTTTGGAGACCTGAACGTATCCATGAAGGAATGCTCAAATATCCAATCAAAATTCGAATATGTTGAACTCCAGCAACAACCTGCCCTCGTAATATATGGATAGCCGTCCAGATGCTGCCACACGCGTAGAAGATCCAAGGAATTTTCGAGTTCTCCTTAAGTCGAACTGGTTTCAGGGAGGAACTAGGGCGTATCGGGGGTTTCATAGAAAAGGAAATCTCATAGATATCCAAATATGTAGATGCCACGACGTTATAGGCACGATTTTTTGGGAAATTTCCAAAAATGCTCCGGTTCGCTGGAAAATCCACCTAGTCAACCAACAAAACCATGAGTGACTGATTTTGTTGAGAGCAATGGAAAAATCCTGCACAGAGGAAGGATAGCCCTAGGATTTCCAAGGAGAACGCTCCGATTACATTGATATCCATGAGGACCCCGCCCCCAGCAATTTCCTTTAGAATCAAAAACTGCTCCTAAGAACTCGTCTCGTACCAATACTGCATCGCTCAAAGAGAGGAAGAGGAGAGGCGGCTAATTATACTATCGAAAGAAAATTGCACAGAAAAGGGCATAATTTGAAGACGTTCAGCATATTTGGCATATTTTGCTGTTTAAGGATCACAACCCACGTGCTGAAGAGAAAACAAGGGAAAAGGATAGCTAATAGCGACATTTACTCACTGCGGCCTTTAAATGTCGGTACTTAAAAGGATGACGTGGGTTGGAAAGCTGTTTCTCACCTTAAAGAGAAGGTCTCGTGCAAGGAAAAATACCTGGTGGGCGAGAGATTAGCGACCGGTGCTTCGTACGGTGATGACTCTGTATGATTCAGAAGCGACGAGACACATTAGCGTGTGTACACGTATGCAGACAACATGAAAAATGGAATGACTCTCCACTAACTATGCCTATTCATAGATTCAATTCATAGATCTACAGTATTTACGTCTGCAGACAATGCATTGGCTTCCAGTAGGGGCGCTGCCGACGTCAGCGTGACGTCATCACAGTGTCACGTGCATGAAGCGCAGACGTCTGTCCTGCAGTTGCACCGGTCTGCGAATTAGAGCAATGAAGAGTGTGAAGCCTGGGCTGGCAAAGTGCAGAGTGCTTGCTCCACCCAGAATCCCAAAAATAACCTGTCGACAACTTGTTTTTCTTTTTTCTTGCCGACAAGTTGTTGGTCCAAATGCTTGTCGCTAACTTGCTTCCATCCTTTCTTGCCGACAAGTTGTCGCCGGTATAAGCTTGTCGGCAACTTGCTTTCCCCTTTGTTTTACAGGCAACCTGTCAGCCGTATAAAACTGCCGGAAGCTCTCGGGGCTTGTCGAGAATGCATCAACTACTCTTTAGTTAGTAACAAATGCCTTTTTAAAATTGTACTACGGTAACCATTGCCATCCTCAACGGTTGTATCGTACGTTGTGAGAGAACTTGACCCTCTCTCTCGTCTACAAGTTGTTCGGCTGGAGGTTGTCAACAACTTGTTGGGCTAAAATCTTGCTGACAAGTCGTTTTGTGGGAAATTTGTGAACAACTTGTTTCGACTCTTCCTTGTCGACAAGTTGTCGGGAGAAAAGGTTGTCGCCAATTTGTCTTTGGATGACATGATGATGTCGTACTTGTCGCAACAATTTGCTTGTTGGAAGGTCGTTCGCAAGTTGTTTTGAGGCTAATGTGGGCCGACAACTTGTAACTTGTTCTTGTTTTCTTCTGGTTCTGAGCGACTGATCGCAGATGAGATTCGCTGGGCGAGGGTCTGCAGCCAGACAGGTCCGCTCTCGACGACGCAAAACAATCGCCCAGGAATAATGCGAAATCACATTAGTTAGCTGGACGTGTGCGGATGACAGGGTTAGTGTCTCGGATTCGTGGAGATGTCTGGCAGAGCTCACCAAAAATGACATAGACATAAAGATGAAACAAGAAAAAAAGACAGGCGAAAAAACAAGAGATATCTGTGCACAGTTTCCGTTTCGTGTATAGCCCTTATGCGGAAGCTAAATGAAGGTCAAAGGATGAAGGAACATAGAAAGGGCATTAAGGCCTCCGTGAGTAAATCAGACTACGCTACTAGTAACTCATTAGCGCCGCGGTTTCTACTTTTGAACAATAACAGTCGTCGAACAACAAGAATACCTTGCGTTAGGCTCTGCTGGTTCCGCGTCGTTGGGCACAACGATAATCAACTTTTTTCAAAAAGAGTGCAAAATGTTAGTCCACAGTGTGTGAAATCAGTTATGAGGGCAAGAACTTGCCTGTTTTCCTGTTTTTCTACATACTATACTAGTTGCTTGATATTAAAACCGCCTTGTCAAACCGAATAAAATGTAGGCTCGTATTTCCAAAGGATTACTGTACTCACACTTTATTCATGTTCGGCATGCTAGATAGCCCCTAGGAACATCATTCCACCACGCCGGAACAAAACGCGCAAAAAATCAATAAAATCAATAAATGAAAAGTGGCCGGCAGATTCGTCATCAGCGTGGTGAAAAACCGCTGTGGGTATGGTTCCGCCATGACTGCTGCACAAGTTGCGAATAATCAATAAAATCAACAAATCAATAATAAGGCCGTGCGAAGTGGCCGCCAGATTTGTGGTCAGCGTGGTGAAAACCCCAGTATGACTATTTCGATCCGGATTGAAACTAAACAGGGGAAATCGACAAAATAGATCGATAAATCAATATGCGGATCGATGCTATCTGGTGAACAGTGTTGTAAGCCCTCCGTTCTATTTGGATGGTGTCGTATGTTTCCGAGCACCCTTCTTCGCCACCTTGCTCACAGATGCATTCCTATCGTTCGAATTTGGCGCCTACGCGCGTTATCCAGATTTTGAAGAAAAAAAACAAGTGTCGTAAGCGTATCTGTGTTTTATATATAGCCAGCAATATGTAGCCCATTCTCGAGCATAATGGAATATTGATGAAATACACCGAGAGAAACACCTCATCTGGGGTAGCTGAAGAAGAAAATAAGTTTCGTCATTAAGTGATCTCTAAACCTGGGCATTTCTAGATGAATTGTGAGAATTTCCTCTGCCAGAACCTGGTTGTGAAGTTGTCATGGTGAGGGATCCAAAAGGTCCATGAATGGAAATAAGTAAGCAACGATGGTTGACGTTATTGGTCCTCTTATAGACTATGTAATGTTGAGAGAGGCTTGATGTTATTGGTCCTCTTATACACCATGTAATGTTGAGAGAAGCAGGGTGCTAAACTCTGAAGCGAAAATCCTAGTCACTCTCATGCAAAGCTTGTTTCCCTGGCCAGTGTTCTGAATTTGGGCATTTTTCAAAAGCATTTGTGAGTTTGGCCAGTTTTCCTAGCCATTTCGTTGCGAATGGGAACATTGCAGGCGTTTCTTCGGTTCTGCTAGGTTTTTATTCCTGTCGACAGGGCATTATTCGCAAGTACGCAAACTTGCGTGCCGCCAGGCGCGAAATTTCGCACCGTCGAAACACCGCGCAGGCGTGAAAAAATACTGGTGAGCCGGATGCGTGATCCTTCATGGCATTTCTCCAGCTTTGGGCGGCTTTCTAGGTTCGTTGGGTGAAAATTCGAATCGCGCGCCCACGTTTGGCGCGGTCGACACACCGCGCAGACGTCAATAGTTTCTGCCGTTTTCGAAAATCAATCTCTTGTCTTCATCATGTTTCATTACATGATGAAGACGCATCAATGTGTCTTCAAACACCACAGTTGCATCATTTAACGTGATGCAACTGTGGTTTGCGAAGGTTTCTTTGTTCGTAGATTAAGAAACTGATTTTCGAAAATCAGTTTCTCGATCATTTTGATGACTGGAAGTGTACGTATGCTTCATGGGTCACAGTTGCATCATGTAACATGATGTAACTGTGGCTTCCGAATGTTTTCTGGCTTCCAAATCGAGAAACTGATTTTCGAAAATCAGTTTCTTGACCATTGTGAAGATATCGAAGTGTTCGCATGCTTAATAGGTCATGAATCAACTACCGTTGTTGGGGTTTCCAGTTCGTGGTAGTTCTCTATCCACTCTTCTTGTTCGTTGTTGTTCTGTATCGATCACCTATTCGCACTCTACTGGTTTTCCTTCAATTTGTTTGTAGTATTTCATTTCAGGATCTTTTTGGAGGATGTCGATTGGCTCCGAGATTAAATGGAGTTTGAGTGCTGGGATGGATTTCGACACGGAAGCAGGGACGTCTCAAGCGGACCTTGGTGGTGCGGACGCCTGTGAAGCAGTACGTTCATTTCAACTCTTGTTTCATTTCTTTCCAACTTATGCTGTTCTAGTATATCTTCTCCAGTCCACTTAAAAACTCCTACTTTCGTTAGTTGCTTGCTTTCTTTATGCATAAAATCCATGAACTAATGCTCCTTCATTCTATTTCCATTTTCTGATGAAAAACAAAAAACAAAATAAAGACTTCGCTTCTGAACTCTTTCTTCCTCTGAACTTTTCTATGATCCCTCTCACCCATATGATTGCATACCGATCTGGTGATGAGAAATTCATGTGCACTCGTAATATTCTCGATGCTGTTGTACTTCAGCGGCACTCAGTATCGGTCCTCGAAACAATGGCATTTTTTTCGAAAACTTGTGTAAGGATGGCATCGATTTCATTGTATTAGTCAATTTCTTGAGGTTTGACCCATCTTTTAGATGTCTGAAAAATTACATAGGGAGGTTTTTGATGGAGCTCAAAATGAATCTGATGTCCGTTTTGCATTGTATCCCCGATTTCACTGATGTTATCGATTTTTTTCGAGTTTGGCCCATCTTTCGAATTTTGAATCTCCTAACCCCAATTCTTACCTCCAGTGATTTTCCCCCAGTTCGTCTTTGTGGCGCGAGGTAGTTCTAGATTTTGTTAGTTTTAAATCGACATTTTCACGCAAAGTGCTTATCATTACTGTTATCACCACCTTCATATACATTCCCATAAAATCTCTCAGAGACATTTGAGAAGAAATGAGTATGATCTTCGTGATCAGCACCCTCTTCTGCTCCAGAACGTAAATTTTTTAGCAAATCCATGTTTCCGAGTTTGGAAAAGGTAGCGGGGCCACTGAAGTACAATAGTACCTTTAGTGGGATATTGGTGATGTTCATATCAACATTCAGTTGTTTCCGAGAAAGGTGACTCCGTGGTTGGCGATTGGTATGCCTAAACACATCTGCATAGAAGGCCCGTCAAGAAAGATGAAATTTTCATCAGCGTGGAAAAGTACGATTCGTTCAATACTTCAGTATGGTTCAAATACCTCAGCTGTTAGAACTAGAACGTTCTCTTGTTCCCGGTTTAGGCGCTAGGCTCACGATCAGCAAAGACATGCTCTTTAACTCGCCAAGAACGAGAACTCCTCAGCCAGTTCCAGTATCTGGAGATGTGTAAGTTAAAGAAGCGAGAATTTCTTCCTACATTGAGCTCGTCAAAACGCTTAGAATTCTAGCAATGGGTCACGTCTTCGATCAGCATGCAGAGCGCCCGGTCTCTGCCCAGGAGAGCCGCGCCGCGGTCCCGATCCTTGTTTGCGTACGTTTGGAGTTTCCTACATGTGGTAGCTATTTTGAAGATGTAAAGATTTATTCTCCCTCTTATTTCTATTTTGAAGGCATGAATGCTCTTACTTTTGAATGTTTACTTTTTGAGTCGTTGTTTACTTTTTCATGTTTACTTTTTTGATGAAATAAATGTTGTTCTGTTTTGTTTCTTTGTACATTACTCATTGCACATCCTTTTCACCTGGGAATGTCTTAGTCTAGCGCCAAGACATTTTCAGGTGAAGAGGAGGTGCGAGGAGGTGCGCATTATGTCTAGCCATGTCTGAGGGAATTTGAAGGCCTAGGCATCTCCGCTCGAATGCTGAACATTATTCGGTTTCGCGGTGTAGGTACGAATTCGGACTTTGAACGCCTGGGCATCTCTGTTTTGTACCTAGACATTTTTTTCGGATTCTGTCATCTATCCATCCATGAGTGAGAAGGGTATTTTCCCTCATTTCAACGCCTAGGAATTTCGTGTATAAACAAATGCACTGACTACAAAACTCAAATGAATACCTAGGATTTTCGCTTCAGAGAAAGTTGGTTCGCTAACCTGGTCTCGCTTGGTCATTCATTCGCGAATCCTAGTCTTACCACACTTTGTCATTTCTGGACTTCTTCTTGGACTAAATACGGTAGGAGCAACAAGAATCCAGATCCAACCCACCAGTGCTTTCGCCTATTTGCAAAATGGCCTGTTCAATTTGAGCACCTCACAGCGGACGAGTGAGCATCAATCATCACCCGATCTTATTTGACTTACAGATGATACAGTCAATTTTAGTCCATTGTAGACAGGGTAAATAAGCCCAACCCTATGCTTAAGAATGGGTTTAAGGCTTACGCTTAGGCTTCACAAGAGTAGCCCCACCCAACTCCCTTTTCACCTAAATTTCTAAGATAAACTACGATAAGTGTAAGTGTAAGTAATAGTGGACACCATTTGTACGCATCATCGCGTGCGCGCATAGCTCAGTGGGTTGAGCGAATGATCGACGTTGTGGTGGTCAGGGGATCGAATCCTGCCCTGTGCCCCCGTTTTGCAAATACATATAGTATGCTGCCTACGACTGCTGCAGTTATCTAACAAACTCCAACATAAAAAGTAGCCCGGTTGGCTCAGTGGTTTGAGTGGCAGATTGCAATCTGTCCCTGTCGCTGGTTCCACTCCGTTGGAGATCCAGAGTTAAGTATCGCAGTGTTTGGGGTTCACTGCTTGGAACGTCCCCCGTGATCTCCTTCGGGTAGTCCAGGAAGGCATCCGGCAACGTTTTGCATAAATTTCGAAGATAAACTACGGTAAGTGTAAAAGTAAGTAATAGTAATAGTGTAAGTAATAGTGAAAAACCACTTTTTCAAAGTTGAGCGAAACCGGGAGAGAGTAACTCCGCCGTAAAGGACTGCTCCTGACTCGACAAATGACAGCGGTAGAACTACGTACTTCGCAATGGATATGGAACAATTTGTACGGATTTCAATTATTTCTGAGGATCCCGAATTGGATGAGCTTTATTATTCAGATGGGAAAACTGGAGTACTGTGTCCATCTATAGAAGAATAACGGCCATTTTTGTATTCGCGAAGCAGTGTACTATAGCAGAAAATGGAAGAGTTGGCTTCGCTTATTGTGTATTCAGAAATCTTCCCCCATGAAGATCACAAAAATGAAAAAACGTGAAAGTTGTGAAGATGGTCCTCTGCTTTATAGCCTTAACATATCCACTGCACTCTGTCTACTATGGACTAAAACTGTATCTTTCTTCGCTTTCTCCCACGCTCGAGTGATTTATAGCTCATTAATACCGGGGTGCCGGAGGGTGGCGGCGGCAGGCGCCCGCCGGCGCTCATTTGCAGTGGCTGCCGGACCCGACTGTAGGTGACATAATGATAGAAAAGGAAAGAGGTGACTTGTTACTGATGAACATCCGGTTTTGTTGTGTTTTTTGTTCATCTCTGAACTTCATCGTTTTCGTAAGCTAGCCTCGCACACTTGATCTTAACGTCCTTACTATCTTGAGTCTTAGTCCTATGGCACCCCAGCGGCGAAATTAGAATTTTTCTTCTTAATTATTCTTGATATACGAAGACTCTTTTTTCATTTCTCTTCCACTGCGACCAGCCGTCGACAAGTAATGCCTTCGTCAGACCTTAATATTTCAAATATAATGCAACATCATTACAGGCAAACAACAAAATAGCGACACACCATGTGGTATGACGATGATTAATGATTTCAACTCCAACAGTGTGGCTAACCTAAACATATCTCACTGAAGCTGCAGAGCACTAGCGACAAGAAGAAGAAAAAAACAAGAGGGAAAAGACAAGTTCCTCTTTTTTTGTGGTCAAGTGGTTCTTCATACGCGCACCTTTCCTTAACGTCTCCTATATGAAGAGATCTCTGCAAGATAAGCACTGAAACTGATAAATGACCCCCATTTTAAAAGAGACTCCTATTTTTCCTTACAAGGAAACAATAGCTTGGAATACACTCAGGTAACTTAATATAATTCTTATTTGCAAATGACACCGTATTAATTGACGGTAACGGCCAGGAAAATCTATTTCTTATTTGCAAATGACACCGTATTGATTGACGGTAACGGCCAGGAATCTCAGGGAATGGAGTCCACGATAGTCCCTTCATATAGCCTCTCCCCAGAGCTGTGGTCAGATTCGAATGTTTTCGGACAACGCATCTAACCAAACATTTCAGTGGGAGCCGTCTTGGTGCGATGGCTGGAGCTGATGCTTATGGCGGTTCTCGAACCTAGTTAACTTCTTATGACTACATATATAATAAATTCCGTGTGCCCTCTCTCGAAGTAACGCACTGTAAAACTATGGCAATGTAATAAATGAACGAATGATTGAATGAAAATGTCCTTACTGCATTCTTCGTTACGGTCTCGTCACGCAACGCTACAGAGCCGCACACCATCCGTCAGTTAATTTAGCACAGACTGTGTACTCACTTGTAGAGCTCATCATGGCTCCACAGGAAGGACCTTTATAGAAGGAAAGTGAAAGTATGACATGAGTTTTGGTGGTGAAACTATATGATGCGAAGGTACGCAGTGTTGATGTTGTCACAAGACGACGGCCATGCTCGTTAAGCGCGGGATACATACCCTACGACCACAATGAACGAGCTGTGTATTTGACGTTCCAATTAAAGCACATGACAATTGTTAGGCCGACACGCAAGAGTGGAAGTAAATGTCCATAATATTAATGAGTAGAGACATTGACGCAAGCGTGAGGTAGTAATACAACTAGTGGTCTCATTATATATTTCTCAGCATAATTTTATCGACCTTATAGTAATTGCCGGGGAAAGGTCAAAATATTCGTTCGATTTAGGAGAAGGAATGAAAAGCAGCGATAGATTCTCTGACAACTGTGCAGGACGAACGCAGCCCGAACGGCGTAATGGTTCGGGTAGAAACCCTAGCAGCAACGGTTGCCACATTGAATATCGTCACTGCTACGAATTTTTCTTTATGATGCTAACACAGAGTTATTAAAAAATGAAAATCAATAAATCGATTTCGGCGATCATTCGTAAAGATCAGGTTCGTCGATGATTTCATCGTCATCGAATGTCATCCGATTCATGTGTTGTTTTCTTTGTTTTTTTTTTTTGTTTTTGATGTTCAATGTCATCTGTCATCGAGATTCCTTTCCAACGAAAGGACTTATTAGATGTAGTCATAGTGTGTGCTATTGTGAACTCCATAATGGGTCAATGAATAAAGAGGTCATTCAATAATTAAATAAATAAATAAATGTGAATGAGATGTGATAAGGCCAATGTACAGTCTATTCGCCTGGAGTGCGCTAGTAGTAAATGTAGAGTATGAGTAAATGTTAATGTTAATGATTCTCAAACCGCTATGAAATGTGATGTTGAAGTAAGTTAGCAGCCCTATGAATTGTAGTTACGGAATAAGAAGACAACATGAAAAAAGCCACTGTCTCCATGACTGACATTATTAAAATCCACCGTATGTGCACGCATTGCTGGAAGGGTTATGATGGTTATGATATGGTTATGGTTATGATATACAGGGTTATGATACAAAATGAGTATGATTCTCGTGATTTCCAATGTTTGGTTATAGCCTCAGGATACTCATAGCTTATGCAGCTTCTCCTCTTCGCAACGTTGGAAGGGATCTAGTCTGCGAACAAAAAAAGTTTTTTCTGCTTAAACTAGTTATCGTCATTGCGAACATTTTTCTTCGGAAAGTCCTCTTCTCTTCTCTCATCTTTTTTTTCACCTTTCTTCCATCTTCATTTATCTATCTCTCTCTATTTCTTAATGCATCACGCCTTTTTCTGGCTGCGCACCTTGAGTGTATTCACAAATAAATAAATAAATAAATATGCGCTACAAATAGCCTCTTAGCCAAAATTTCGTCGAAAGCAGTGACTTTGATATTTTTGGAGCAGAACTGCCATAAAATGTCCACCAGTTGAGTACTAGTGAGTAGTAGAAGAATATAAGGGTAGAATGAAGAGTACTAGTGAGAAAAGCCACTTTCTCCACGCCAGGACCGGTCCGAATCGACCGAGTTCCCGCAACGCATGCGCGTACGGTGGATTCTAATAATGTCAGTCAGTGAGACAGTGGCTTCTCAACATGAATAAGGAAGAAAAGCAATGCTCACACTTGTAGAAGGCTTAAGCAGCCCGAAAGAGGAGCCATTCGAAGTGGCCACTTCACCACAAAAGGATCTGTGGCCTTCTACTGCCTAAATTCATTATTTGTGAACGCCAGAAGGATTCTTGGCCTCTTACGAGTTGAACGAGTTTTGTGAATGAAAAGTTGGTATTCGTGAAAGCGCTAGACCTACAGCTAAGTACTGTGCTTCAACATATAGCCAAAGCAATTGTAAATAACTGACAAGTACAGTATTGAGTTCGGATTTCCTTAAAGAAAAATTCTGCTCAGTGGAATTCGAAGCAAAACCTGCACTAACTTCGCGAAGGAGCCGGTAAACACCGATCTTACACTTTATGAAATGGCTAATTTGTTCTCTTCCAGTCTCGTTTTCTGGAAAGCAGTGCAGAAAGTTATAAAGGTCTTGTTTTCATCTGTATCTGTAGCTCAGAATACAACCTGTCGGTAATTTCAAAAGTGCTCGAAAATACAACGAAAACAGATGGATACGAAAGGAACTTGTAGGGAAGGTTGAGCAGCTCTGCAAATATTGAGCCATTCGAAAAGGGTTGTATCGGAATGATTGACGGTGGATCCTCAAGAGATATTGCGTGATGCCTTTTTATCGTTGCTAAGAAAAATGTCGTGTATTTTCAGCAATTCGCAGGAACTGGCCCATGAATATTTGAATGTGAGAATCGCATGTGTCTGCGTTGTTAAAACTTGTGCTACATCGGAACTACGTTTGACCGTCTGTCATTTGTTAGTAAGGTATGGGCACCTGCTTTGAAAGTGAACATAAAAACGCGCTTCCTAAGCCAGAAATACTTGCGGAAGCAGTGGAGCAGTTAGAGCACCAATGGTCTTTTCCTACTAGTACGATTTTGTGCGTCAAGTTGGACAATGTTATGGAAATAATGAGCTAAGATAGCTGACAGTGAACGACGGCTTAATAGTACGATTATACCGTAGTTCATGCAGTAATACCCATGTCAGCAAGGAACAACAACACCCTGTTTGGAAATTTTCGCATCGTTCGAACGAATCCCCAGAAGTCTCCAAGATCATGCTTTCTATTAGTAATTGGTTTACTACGAATGTGATTGTGTCTGTAGACGGGAACCAGCTATTGTCGAAAACAAACTAAACCATCGTCCTGTGTACAAAAATTGTGCGAATTTTTATTTTTTACGTTGATTGATCTATCCTTCGTTATTTTCATCTCCTTGGAGGACCTACAATTGTTTACACCACAATGAAAATGAATGAGATTGTTCTGTGATTATCAACTCATATACATCGCACAACATGTTCAGAGAAGCGGAGAACCCGGATGGACCGACAATAGCAAGGGTCAGAGGAGCGTCACTGTCAATTCACAGGAGGGTGCTGGAACCATGGATGTGCACGTAGTCATTCGAGGAAAGACGTCATGAGACGGGTCTGCAATGGTGTGATAGCCACGCGTGAGGCGAAGTGTGGTGAATATGATGAGGAACATGTCTACCGATATTTGAGAGGTACGTCAGCTTTAGATGATGTGCAAGACGTCAATCAACTGGTCTACTGATGGGTGAGGGGTACTGTGTAATGGGTATTGCGTGATGCCTTTTTCGTCGCTATGTAATTGGGAAAGTGTATTCACTGATTTCGAAAGGGGTAATGAAGCCGGTGTTGAGCAACTTGCTGTGAAAGAGGTGCACGAAAAGTGTGCCGACGTCATCAGTATTGGAAAGTACGTTACATAAGTAATTGTTCAATTTTTTGGACACTAGTGCAGGTCAACTACGTATACCTCTACTCTTTTATGTTTATTGTTGGGTTGTGATTAAATGATTGTTACTGGTCAACTTAATTTTGTCCTTTTCTCTTTTAATTGATGTTTCTGTGTTGCATACCACTTTTACGTTCTGTTTGCTGTGATGGCACATCTTTATGATGTATGCAAATAAATGAATAAATATGACGACGGGTCCGCATCTGCGGGATGGCACTTTGGCACCAGTCTTGGAAATATATGACCCTTTGATAGCCAAGAAATCATAGTGTTACCTTTTGGACTTTTTCTGACAAGATTACAAACCTAGGATATAAAATTGCAAAACAAAGAGCATCGACGAGATCCAACCCTTTGAGCTCTCGCCTGACGCCTCAAAAAAGGCCAAAGGACATTTCTATAATGCATCGCTTGACCACAGGGGAACGGTTTTCGCCATGAAGATAACATTTTGTGTAATGCACTGTGTGCACCACGTGGCTCATGGGGACGAAAGGTCGTGATATAGTATGCATTCGGATATTAAATTTCTATCGAATTCCACAGGAGATTCTGTGAATAACCCAGTTCGACGGGACTCTTGCCTTATTTTGGGCTTGTTTTGTTTAGTTTGTTGATTTTACTTATACATCGTTCAGTTTTTCTTGTACGAAGCACCTTGAGTGCATTCAATAAACAAATAACTATACTGGAAAATACTAAACAATTCGTTCATCAGTGAACTGAATCCTCGAGCAGGAGCGTACAAGAAAGAGATTATTGAGATGAAAAAAGCATTCATAGTTGACCGAGCTAATATTTGTATCTGATTACACTTTGTATCATTTTTTTCACGTGCAAAATACAACGAATGAACCGAGTTCTCCACATCACTTCTTGAATTTCATGCACTACTTGAATCTCAATTATTTTAGCATGATGCAGACGAATACGTCAAAACACGTGTGATTTTTCTTATGCCGATTAATGAGTTAGAGTACGCATCTATGCTTCCACGTGAATGTCTCACAAGGAAGAAAAAAGGGCATTATGAAGCGCGAGCCTTAAATGAATAGAAGATGACGGAAACAAAATTCTTGGAAATTCTCAGAATGTTGGTTGGGATGAGGAGGAACAGGCTACCGTTAGCAATGACGAGTAGAAGGAAATGACTTGAGTTGAGGAACTGTAGCAAACAAACCAAGAATCTCTGGAGGATGCAATCATTTTAAAAACAATTATTTAGCAAGTGTTTTTGATGTAAAAAAGACTGCTTTGCAAAGATTCTAGTGGACAGGATGCGTTGCAACCACGTAAACACACACAGTTCCGGTAAATTACTTCTGCATCACAGAGTTCCGTCTGTTTGGTCTGTCGCGTCGCTGCTTCTATGTGGTTTCGAAGAACCGCTGGGTGCTATGCTAGTCGGGCGTCCTTGTCATTGTTGTGTTCCTTACGTTTTCAGCCAAACATTTTGGGATGAAGATATGGCAAAGAAAATGGTGAAACACAACGCCCGATAACAGCAGCGTTCAGCTAGTCCGCCGTGCTGTGTAGGTGGTGCGGCGCGAAAGGCCACATACATGGTATCTTGATGCAAGAGTGACTGACCGGTGCTATACAATTGCAAATCGTTAGAAGTTGTGATGCAAGAGTGACTGACCGGTGCTCTACAATTGCAAATCGTTAGAAGTTGTCCACCTATAATCATGATTCTTTCAATTCAATTTTCCTTGTTCATATGTTCACTGACGTTAGTAAAGAGAACCTCTAAGAAAGAAGCGAAAAGGATAAAAAATTGGGAGAACTTCAAAGGAGTTTTGAAACCCTGCTAACTAACCTTAGACTCTGTTTTTCAGCTGCTTGTTAATAATATGAAGATACTTTGTTGCCCATATTCAACCACTACGACTCCAGAGTATAGATAGATCTGTAGGTTGAGGTAGTACCAGTACTTACAGTTAGTTCACTGTGGAACCTTTCGGAGAAAATCGGGATGAGGCCGATGACGAGATGATGATGTTCGCGGGTAACTCAGTATCAGGGCCTATCTGCTTACGCTACACCAACAAGAACATGACTTTTGGAATCTGCCTTGAAAAGGATTGTTCCTAGTTCTTTTAGTAAACCACAGCTTGGGCTTGGTCGTACCCGCTTATCATGTAGATTTATCACAGCACTTGAAATCCCACTAAAGGCTTTGGGTCACGCTGTAAAGCATTGTTGCAAAAAAAGAGTAGTTAAAGAAAGGAATCTGCCTGCTGCACCAAGTGCAAAGGCAAAGTTATGAAATTAAGTCCGCTTGGCTTCGTTCTGTGCGCTAAAGATGAAAGCTGAGAAAAGACTTTCACTCGTCAATAAGAAGTAGACAACTCTGCGAGCGGGTAAGGATGGAAGTTCTTGGATGATTTCTGAAGTTCTTTGCAAAAGCACGGCAAGAACAAGTCACTGGAGAGAACACAGGTTCCCGAAAAGTACTTTTGGATAAGGATGTTATTTAAAGCACTATTTATTTAAAATACTCATTGAGTACTACGAACAGCTGTTTTGCTCAACCATGACCACACACTCGGGAAGTGTTGACGCCATGCCTCAAAGACACCCTCCACTTCACTTCCTGAGAGGTTCGCCATGCTTTAACCATGAGAATCACTCAATACGTGGGGGAGTTGCGAGTTCCAGCAGCTTGGAAAACATCGAATACCGCCCTCTTGCATAAGAAAGGCGACAACGGGGCGCAGCACGTGATGGTCGTTGACCAGCAGGACTCAGTAGTCATTGAGATATCCAGGGAGGCCTTTTCTCCAGCATCAGAGCTGTGACTGGTTCTTTCCTTCGTGAAACAGATTGGAGCTTGCCGAACACACTTATCTAATGTGAACTGTACTGTAATTCACTGTAAATCTACTGCAAATCACTGTGAATATGGAAAGTAAATCACTTCATCCTTTCCTTTTACTCTGGCGCGCTCCAGTGATAGTCAGGTGTTGCTCTTCCTATACGTGGCGGATCATGTTGAAATTTTGGCTATTTTGGCGCACTATACGAACAATTATTCCTCCAAAACGGCATCCTTCGTTTTTGGGAAACCGTCCTCGTTTTTGGAAAAAAGAACTGTCATTAATGGTCAAAAAGTGGTTTTTGACCACTTTTTGACCACTTTCGACGTTTCCTTTTTCAAAAACGAAGACGATTTTTCAAAAACGAAGGGTGCCACTATGGGGTAGAATTGGCACCCCCTAGGCGCACAACTTATAGTTGACAGATCATCAACACGCTGCTTCGAACCAGAGAAATTTCCTGAAAAATTTCCGGGGTTGGGATGAAAACGTGCTCCATTGACAATTCTCTGATTACGACAGAACCAGTAACAAGTTCGAACAAGTTCTAGCGATTTCTCAACAGTTTTGTGTTATGATTAGTTTTTCGTGAATTTCAACTTGGATTCGAGATAAATTGCACTGTGCCAATTGCAGCTGAGATGGGTCGTACACGAACTGTACGCATTCCTAGCTGAAATTTCATTCCTAGACTCCAGTAGGAGCTATTGAAATCACTCTTCTAGTACTTTCTTTTTTTTTCTTGAAACAGCCCTAATGTTTAGGTACCTTGTAACCCATTTCTGAGTCTGGCTGGATTTAGTAGTCTCCGACCTCTAATGACCACATCGTGCTGTGCCTTGGGCGACAAAGAAGACCGAGGCAACTATATGCGGTTAAGCATATCGCCCGCTCTCTACAACATTCTCACGCCCTGTCCTCCTAGGAATCCGGAGAACACTGGAGGGCTCATACAGCAGGCAGGATTCTAAAGAAGCTTCAACACCATCGACCATAATGTCACATGCGCCAGGGTCATAGTGGCCTGCAGAGTACACCAGATGCCCCTCCTCATGACGTTCATAGACTACTGTAACGTTTCCGATTCGATGGAGCATTACACCATCTGGAACAGCCTTTTAAAGCAAGGAGTCGAAAAAAATGTAGAAGTATTGAAGGAGTTTTACTCAAACTGCACGACTGCGTTCCTTCCATTCATCCACCCCATCGTCGTTCCAATCAAGAAGGGCATTCGCTAAGTTGATCCGATCGGCCCAAACCTCTTCTCTGCCGTCTTGGAATCTGCGATCAGGAAGTGCGACTGGGACGAGTTTGGAAAAAAATGTCAACGGAAGAATGTTGAATCATTTGAGGTTCGCTGACGACATTGTACTTCTAACACATACGCCGAAAGAAGCAGACCAGACGGTTCGTAGACCTAAGGAAAAAGGCAAAAAGATGGAACTGCAGCTCAACGCGAAGAGGACGAAGGTAATGAGAAGCAGGTTCGCAGCCCCCACCACCCCTTCACCCCCCCCCCCCCCCCTCCCTCCTCCCGCAGTGTGTCTGAATCATACGACGCTTGAAGACACCAACGACTACTTCTACTTACGGCGACTGATTGCGACTTGAAGCATGAGATTATCAGGAGAAGGCTGGGTGGGCCACGTACATCAAGCTGTTGTGTCTGAAATCAAGAACCAGAAGCTGAGGACTGAACGCAATAAGGCAACCCCCGAGTTTCAAGCACGGACCAATCAAGTAATCAAGTAAGTCGCTGTTATTTAGAGCATGTAAAGCATAAATCTGATTCTGAAATCCCGGAACTGCACACCTAGAAAATAGCGGCTCCCTTGCGAGCATGCAGAATTTCTGGAAGAGATTTCCTGTGCGCTAGGGCCCAGCAAAGCCTGAAAATTGTCTAAGCAGATCAATTCTAACAAGAGGACTTCTTGCATAGGTCTGAGGAGGAGAAAAACCAGAACGGCAGCAGCACCTTCTTGCCTGTCTCCTCAGGGAGAAAAGTCATTAAATCTGTTGTTTACTCTGAAACACGCTCATTGGAGATGAAATAAACAAAGCCAGCTGCTTTTAGATGAAGCGTGGGAAAATCCGGATAACTCGCGACTGACGCAGGGAAAGGCATGGAAGATTATGGACGGTTCCAGAAGTGACCTGCTTTCCTGGAAAACGTGGTCCATGGATTATCTGTAAAATCCTCGAGAAGAGGAGTTTTGTGGGAGCATCTTGCGAGGAAAAGTAGCTAAGCTGGCAGGCTTGACGGCAAGAACGATCCCAAAGTAGCAACCATTCGTCATCGCACATGCGCCTACATGATCTATCAAAAGCCTCAGGAGGTAAACGAATGAGTCATGGCTGCTCAGGAAAATAAGCGAAAGCAATAGGTGTAGGTAATTATTTATTTATTTACTGAATACACCACGGGGGTGCCATTAGCGCATTAAGATAAAACCTATAGTCTGACCGAACCCAACACCGGAAAGCACCATCACGTAGTAAGTGAAACTAAGAATGACTTAAACTCAAGACGATCAGAACAAAAAAATAAAGGGCTGACCTGGCACCTTAGTTTAGGCGGTTTTGAAACAATCCTATTATATAAGCTACCAGATAAAAGAGAGGAATGCGTCTGGCGAGGGCTTGCGATTTTTGCAAAAGAAAGGTATGTAGAACAGTATCGCAATCATTAAACTCCCATATTTGAAAAAGTTTCCGATAGGAAGTGGTGAATTCTGGTAAGGCAAGCGTTAGATACAACTTACTCTGCAAGGAGCTAGACCTTGGAGACACTCACGCCCTAATAAAGCAACTGGAATACCATTCAGTGGCGGGCGTTGGGGCGCCTCTTTGATCTGAAACCCTCGGCGTAAGCTTAGGTGGATGCTCGTCGGTTCTGCTCCTTAAGTGAAGCGTAGCACCTAAACTAGACATGCTGAGCATTAGAGCGTAACAGGAGTTCATGCAAGCTAGCATCACAGACGCGTTCCCCTCAATAGAGCATAATATCTCGGTGGTAAGGTGTGAGATATTGAAGTTGAGAAACTTAAGATAGGTCAACCCGACTATGGAAAACGATGCAACCGGAATCCGAAAAAGAATAGTGACGTGAAATAAAAGTCAAACATATCATAAGAAAAGAAAAATAACAGAAGCCTTCACACTACGTCCTCAACACCGAGAAGGTTAGGTAGGTCAACTTTTGACAGATGTTTTTCGGACTTGCTTTAATCATGGCAAACCATTATTTCCACAGGTAGCTTGTTCAGGTTAGTAACCAGTTATATCTGCAGCGACTTCGCCAAATCGCCGTTTTCGGAACATGAATATTAAGCATGAATATTTGTGAGCATTAATTTATTTATTCACTTATTTGTTTGCTATTTATAATATTATGCTCATTATTCAAGATATGACCGAGCATGGGATGACCGAGAAAATATCTGAAAACATAGAATAGCAGTGAAGGTAATGCATCACCTGGCGATCTGGCCAGCTGATGAATTCAACCGAGAGGGAGAAGTCAAACGGGCGTGAAATGCTGTTGTGCTCGACGAGCTACTGCCGTGTAAATCGGATCTCACACTAATTTACCGATGAACTCAACCGATCAGGGACAACTACAACGCTAGTACACAACTGCAGTATAACAATATTTGCGAGGAAAAGGTGTTTGGCTGAAGATCATCACTCGTGTCCTTAAAATTACTGGAAATGTGATATATTAGAATACCAAGAAATTTCCTGCTTTTCCAAATCCTTGAAAGTTGTTCTTCAGCAGAATAAGTAGAGCGAAAATTTTCCAATTCATGATTTCTGGAACACCACTCACAAATTTTCGCCATAAAACATCTAGAATATTTTGCAAGGTTATTGAAACCTATTCTTCACTTTCTTGTGGAAGACTCCCGGGAATTAGCAGGACCATGGCTTGCATCAAATAAGCAATCTTCCTATGAAAAGCTCGTGTTTGACAAAGGGTCTAGGTTTGCATGAAATATGTGCCGTTTTTAAGAATTTACAGGATGCTTGCACCAAAAATCCAATTGTTTCCCATGTACATTCATTACACATCTCATACACGTCCCATGTACGTTCCGTTTATACTATTTCATGTCAATGTCGGGTCAGGTTGCAAGGAAATCGCGCAAAATTTGCATGACGCATACATGGCGGAAACTTGCTGCGAGGCCCACTTCAGCCAGGGCTTCTGATTTACTGAGCTAAGCGTCACCAAGAGGAATACGTTTTTAGAGCGTTTGATTATGATAATTAATATTATTTAGTAGAAAATTGATTATTGCATGGTTTTGCGTTGGGTTAGTCGGGTGGAAGTTAGGCGGTAGCCTACATTAATTATTAACTGTTTCCATTTTCAATTAACTTCCTTTTACTAGGTAGGTAGTAGAAAATTAATTAAAATGGAAATAGTTAATAATATCTAGAAAAAGAGACATTCCAGATTCTGCGACAATCCGTGAATTGTATGCTGAAAAGTAGAAATTATTAAAAATGCGAGTGAAAGAGTGGACCAGGCCGAGAAATAGTGCGTGAAAATCACTCAAAAATTCAGCTCCACCAAAAAAGAGCTATTCGTTGATCATTTATTTTGTCGTTTATTATTTTGAATCACAAAAATTTCAGGTTTGCTTGCGGTAATTTCTGGGCAACAATACAGAATGAGGAGTAGGGAGGTTGGGGGGGGGGCCTTGCTGAGAACTAATACGGAAGGTCCAGGCAGGAATCCGGCGAAACGTTTTTCTCCGTGAATACTGAGTACCCATCAGGTCTCCTAGTAAAATCGCTTCTTCACCTCAAGAAAAGAACGCACTAATAGAGAGGGATTTCCCCAAAACTGATGGGTTTCACCACCTAGGCTTAAAAAGTCCCAAAAAATTTAGTTCTGAATCCTTGGTTTGAGTACTGGCTCTACTAAGTAATATTGGGACGTCTTCATTAATTTCTCAAGTAGGGATGGGGACAGAACTTTAGATAGGTCATTTCAGTAGGTCTACACCTGCGATTTGCTAGTGAAATTTGTTATTTTCCTACCAGTTCCTTCATTAGGACTTCCTAAGAATTTAGGTGGATTCTGCCAATGTAAAACTACCGGATAATGAATAGAAAGTTCTCTGTAATAGAATTAATCCATAATATATTATTCCTTGGATGAAAAAGTAGATTTTAGAGGTCATACTCAATATATCAAGGTTTAAACTCTACGTTGTGTGGCTAAAATTATGTTATTTACGTGCATGAGTAAACTGTGACATTAGGTTTGTATTGTGAGTAGAATCAACACATCTGATGTTACCTGAGCTGTATTAATCATGCCAGACAGGTAATTCATCAGATTAGCCCACGCTATGCTGCGACGAAACAGCTTAGTCACCGAAGAACAAATTTAGCCACGCTCGGGAACGCAATCCAGAGAGATTTTGCTCAGTTGTGCGGGAAAAACTGCGTACACTGACGTCAATAGTATGTACACTCTGTACGAGACCAATAATCCAGGATCGAGAAAGTCAGTGAGATTTTTCATGGATGGAATCGTCTATGCGTAGAATTATTCATGGAGCAGAAAAGCAGTACAGATTGTGTGTCTGAGGATTTTAGTAAGTTGTGGATCAAGGATCTATGAAAAGCTTGGCAATCACTGAAGTGAAAAGTCTCTGTTTGCTATTTGATTATAAGCTGATGCATGGACTAGGACTGAGATCCTCTGCAAAACAGACGAATTTTCTATGAGATTGCATACATGGGCAGGAAAATATATGAGTTTTCCATTAGTTAGCTCGCAGTACAACGTTTGCATTGGACAGGTCTTTAAAAATTGCTAATTGGTCATAACATAAAACCTTCCCCTGTAAGAAAAACCTCATATCTCCGATGTTGAGCTCTATGACTGAGTTCCAGCCTTTCCAACACCGTCATGGCTGGCTTGCGGGATTTTCCTGTTAAAATTTATTCGCTGCGTGCGTCAGTGGCGCGCCAGACGCACACATATATTTGCAAAGAATTTTCCATGAGGAGTTCATAATATTCATCCACATATCCTATCATAATATTCATCCATATATCCTCAATAGCTAGGTCGTAAACGCGTACGTCTGAACTGCGTCAGCGATGCGACTAGACCTATCCTTCATCATATGGACGCACGCGCGTCAAACGCACGCACGTGGTATAAATTGCCCTAGAAACTGTCGAGATCCAAGCATACACATAATAAGAGAGTTCCAAGAAATTTTCGAATGTTATCAAAAAAAGCAGACGAAACCAAAGCGTAGCCTCCAAAAGAGCCTCATCTCACTATGAGGTTTCATCGTCAAAGCAGAGAGAATATTAGGAGTTGTGGAAGTGATCGCCCCTAGCGGCAGTTCCGGTGTAGACAGACAACAACTACTTCACGGAGATTTAGTTTTAGTTCTTGGATAATTTTATGCCAGACGACAAAGCAACATGAACGCGGAAATTAATTGAAATTGAAAATGCAATTGTGAAAATGGGTCTTTTTGTGCTCATTAAGCAACAAAGACCCCTCAAATAACGTGATGCCAGGGAAAATCGCAATTTCTGTAAATGAGAAGCGGATGCTTCTGCTATGCGAAATTTCTGGAGTTCGCTAATTTTTACCCTCTGAAAAGTGCGTTTTTTCCAGGGATGAAACGATAGTTATGCAAATTTCTACGTTATAATGGAGGCGGGGATGCTGGATGCGGGGGAGTGGGGGTGAGGTTGAGAGTGGGTATGAGGATCGTGGAAGGTGTTATTCCCACTAAAAAGGTATCCTGGCCATCCAGAATAAAAGAGATATTATTCTTTTGGAATCAATTTGGAGTTCAGCCCGTTAAAAATGAATGTATAGGTACAGGAATTATAAAAAAGTAATCAAAAGTAAGCCAATTTTCTCATGCTTATTTCTGCTTGGTTTATGCTTGTGGAGGTGCGGAGGGAGGAGGTTAAAAATAAAAAAAGAGAACTCTACGAAAATATGTACAGCAGAAACTCGGCGCCATATATCTGGAAGTGTGACTCCCATCCGGAACCATCCCAGGATAATCTTTGAGATCCAGACCTACAAAGCCTAGGCAAAATATGCATGAGTCAATTAACCCCGCTTTACTCGAGGACATCACCGAAAATTGTGGAAAATACTAACTTAATTTTACACACCAGTAAAGGCATAAACAGATTTAACGCTAACTATCCAGACACATGGTCATTGAATATTCTGCAGTAATCTCTGGGTGTCAAGAATCAGGATTTACAGGCCCAGCTCTGACAGGAGGGAATACTGGCTTGCTAACTATAGCTAAAAAAAATAGTTTTAATGGATTTTGGCTTGGTATGAGTTCAAAAAACCAATGCTGGATTTGGTTGCTCCACGCTCGCCAACTTGAGTGTGTTCAGCGGAAATAGCGCCATTTATATTTGGTTTCTGAACGATCACTATGCAGTTGAGCAGTTCCTCAGCGTCCTTGAAGGTTGTCATTTCAGGATATTGCATTATTTCGAAAACGCCAGGGAATTCTGCAATTCAAAAATGGCTTGAGGCACGAGAAATATTCGCAAAAAATATAGTATTGGGAGGTAAGGCACTCAGAATTTCAATAGTCATTCATTCATTCTTCAACCTTCAAAATTTCAAATGAATCTCCCAGGAACTCCTGAAAGGTTGAAGAATGACAACTAGCAGCCTTAGTAGTTCTGGAAGATTTCCACTAACAAAAAGGCAGAAAATTGCTCAAAGAGCCGCCAAAACTCCTGGCCAAGGAGTGGAAGACATGCCAAAAATGGGATCAATTTCTGGAATGTGCCAGAAAACAACCTATCAAAAGAATCTCGTCCAAACAGTCAGGAAATCACTTTTCGTTGGGACAGTAAAAAAGAGTGACGCCATGTGTTATGCTTCGAAAAACGCTCACAATAGCGATTTGGTTAATTGCAAGGAAGTTGATAGCTCTTATGAGTTGTTTTCATCGCCTGGCTTCTAGGGGTTTATGACAGCGTGCGACGGATTTCGGAAATGTGAAATGTGCAGGAAAAACGCTCACCTTCTGTGGTCTATATCTCGATAGGAGAACACTTGTCTAGCTGAGAGATTTTATCTCAAAGGAAAAATGAGTGAAATTCAATAAGCAAGGTAGAGCTAGGAAGTACAGTACCGCCCATGGGATCGATAACATCGAGACTAGTAGGCCTGGAGGAACGGCACTTGCAGAACATTAAGCTCACAAGGAGTTGTCTTGAACCTGTCATTCTTCCTTGCTCAAGTTTGCTCGATCTGCTGCAATAGTGTGCGCTATCAGCAACTTCGTAAAAATTGGGTTTTCTTAAATTAGTGTGGAGTTTGTCCAGGTCACCTCTCAAATGCTTGGCTTTGGACGTATTGCTCCGATTCATAGTATGCAATCCAATCCAAGCTTGAAATCCACTCCATCGCGCGTGTTTGAGCTACTACTAAATCTATCCACTACACGGCATCAATCGATATATCGATTACTTGGACAAAACCAGTCTACCAAAAGTTTCCCTCAACGCTGAGTAGGTTATCTGAAAGATCTCGTCGAGACAAATCGAATGGTGACCAAATCGCTCTGATTGGTGCAGTTCTGCGGAAGTTATGGCAAAGCGACGGTGAGCGACGGTGACTCCGCGGAGCGACCGTTGGTTTTCGCGATCCCGTTAGCATAGCATAGGTTTTCGCAATCCCGTTATTGCAGTAATTGTAATATTTTTGGCGTTGGAATCATTCAAGGCATTTCGAGAAAATTGGCCTTATCTCTGTAAGTATTATTTTCTACTTTGAGTTTATTCTAAGCTGACGTGTAAATGATCTTTGGTGTGATGGAACAAAGTGGTTGGAACATGCGAGCCTCAGTACTGAGCTGAACCGGTAACAAAGCAAATGAAGCTTCAAGACGGGCAAGTTCTTCAGTTTCTCTGATAAGAGACGTATGAGCTGATTTATACAACACTACCACCCAGTCAATGCTTCCAATTTGGAACTTGGACTTGTGTGTCTGTTAACTCAGGGAGTGCCTGTGTGGAGACTTTGTCTGCAATTACGACCTCATCAATATTTTGGCTAGTTGATCTAATTTTTATACCTTTTTCTGTTTTATCGCCGGTACCACTGCGGTCATAACTGCAGACAAAGTCCCTCCATAGGACCTCTCTGTGCTATCAGAGCATACATCTCAGTGGCAGGAAGAAGGTCGTAGATCAAGCAGAGAATATTTCTTTTTCTCAAAACAGGACAAGTTCTGGATTTGACATGAGGGTTTCCGACATCAAAGATCAAGTACTAATAGGTACCCAATCACTCTTTGAAACAAGTGCCTAACTATGTACTCTTAAAAAAGTGCAGGAGCATCCTGCGAATTGGTGGGACCTCAGTGGTGGGCACTAATGAAGAGACTAGACGAATAAATACAACGGAGAGGAGATGTAATGGATTCAAATGGATTCAACAAATGGCGTCAAATCCCAAGAATGACGCGTATCTCAGTGGTCTGACGCATTTAATGCGAACGCTGAAGGAATTCATCTATGGTAAAGGTCAACATTCTCAAAAATAGCTTTCATGGATATTACTCAGCCCAAGGAATCGAGAGATATGCAGTCGCTACGCCAAATACTGATGAGGACATCCTTATCGAGCGTGGGTAAATAATTGTACTCTTAGGGCAAAGGGTCATCAGTGAAAATTCCTTGATGAATTTTAAGCATTAGCGCATCTCAAAAGTTCAACGTAGGAGTTTCTGGAAGTCGATGGAAAGCAACTTCCACAAAACAGGAAGTTTGCAACGAAGCCCAATGGTAGCAGCAAATCGCTGAGTTTGTATTCTCTTTTGTTTCCGGAATAGCATGAATAACAGAAGCCATCGAGTCGTAGCCTGGCATGCAAACGAAGCCCTGCAAATTTTATTTCTCGAAAAAAACAAACTCAAAAACATGTGCAGCAGCATGCGTTGTGCGTGTTCATGCAGCAGATACAATCCTTGTCAAAAAGATAGGTGAATTGCGCGTGCAGTTTCATAGCGTCGCGGCCGCAGAATCGCGGCGGGACCTACTCGACCCTCTCACTTGGGCATGCTCTCTATGTAGCCATCGTTTAAGTCCCACTCGTTTCTGCAGTCACGGAATCAGTCTGTCTTTTCGAGAAGGGCTGTACTCCGGTACGTACGTATTGATTATTTTCAAAAAGTGGGCAGGAGGGGGGGGGGGGCATGGACAAATGGTGGGGTCGTTGCCGATTTGGGGAACTGGATGGAAAATAAAAATAATAAAAATATGACTTTAAATATTAACTATTCGATAATTATTATTTAAAAGTAATAAAATAAGCAATTAGGAATAAGCCAATGCAACATTTCATTTATTCTACGAAGTAATTTCGAAAAATCGGCGACTCACTCCCGGAATGGGGAGGCTCGTGGCAACAGGGATCACATAGGGCACGAAATCATAAAATGAGGAATTTTCCAGGATTCATGAGCTATTCACGTGTGTCCACTCACGCTATTCCAGCAATATCACTTCGACGTCCCTTGAATCTCCGGAATATTTTTTTTCCCAAATTTCCCAGCACGAAGAGTTCCGGGAGTTCTGCCTTTAACGTGCGGATGCGCAGACAATTAGAGTGCCAACGCGTGCAGTTTATGTGATGCGTGGAAGGGGCCCAATCACTGAAGTTTCTGTGAAAACCAAAAACCCATCCTGTGTACAGTGAGCGTTGATGGAAGTTAGTTTTTCGCGAACTCGCGCAGCACGTGACGTGACTACGCCGCTCGCGCCAGAATAGCTGCCCCAGTAGCAAGTCATAGCGTCTTCTTCGTAGCTTTTCGTCCTATTTGATGTGAACTATCAGGGAAACCCACTAGCTATCGAGGAAACCCTGTACATAAATAATTTGCAACCATTGCGACAATTCTAGCGGGAGCGGTACGGTCGCGCCGCGTGCTTCCTGAGTCCGCGAAAGACGCACTTCCATTGACGCTCACTGTATGTAGTTCTATGCTGCTTTTCTTATACTGACTTTTCCACCGGGAACCTGGAATAATCACAACTTTGAAGCAAAAAAAAACTTCTTTCATCTGTATATAGAAAGTAGAATGTGTGTATGTGTATGTGTACAGTGGACGGCAAGGGCGGTGGCCCATCTGCGACCTTGAGAAGGACGCAGCGCAACAGCGCCGCGCGCGCCGGGACCGGCGTCGTTTGCTGCCGGAATGCTATTTCTAGTCGCTTTCCTCCCAATTTGGTCAAAAACCCCTTAAAATCGTGCAGAAAAGCACTAGATATAGCACAACAACAGCAGCAGAAAGCATAGTTAACGACGCGTGCGGCGCGGTTGCACGGCGTTCTTCTTGAGGCCGCGGATGGGCCACCGCCATTGACGCCCACTGTATGTGTATGTGTATGTATGTTCCTTATATAAATTGCGGAGATTCAACCGATCAGGACCAAACTTTCCATACTCAACCCCCCGTGGGCCGGCGGAGGTTTTAGGCTACCTTACGCCGGGGATTATCGATCGATTTATCGATTACGTCGATTTTATTGATTTTCCGCTATTTTTGACTAAAGTTCGATGAGGGCATGTCTACTGGGGTTCTTCAATACGCTGAACACGAATATGTTAAACGTTTTGCATGAAAATATTTATTTATCGATTTTCTTGATATTTGCAATACTTGCCCATGAAGCGATAGGGAAATGTCCTACTGGGGTTCCTCAATATGTACGCTGAGTATGAATATGACGATTATTTTGCACGAACTCATCGAATCAGTGTCATCAAAATAAATTTGCTGACTTTGCGCTGACGGGTCGGTGGGAAAAGATCACTTGAGATTCACTTGTACGCTGATCACCAGAATTATGGGCATTTTAATAAATTTATCGGCAATAGCAGTAGTTCTCAGCAACGTGAAGCAGCCGAGTAGTAAAAAAGCCCGGGTATGCCGTCTAGTGTGGAATATTTCTGCACCGCGATATTCCCCGCATAATCAATATCCATACTACAATTCCACGTAAAGAAACTGCATGGAATATGTATGTAGCCGAAATTCCAAGGCGAGGGAGATTTATAGCCACCCACGCTGCTCGTACTTGGCGCCCGTGCTATGCTGACGTGTCGCACGTGGACCACCGTGGACGGCCGGCCACGCACTCGCCGGCGGTCGTCGTCCTCATTGACCTCGTTGGCCAAACATCTGCCGTTGAGGATAATAATGCCTATTCCTCGTCATCCTGATGGGTTTTATTTATGAAAACCCACAGAAAAGGCTCGGAGTCTCCTTTAAATGGTGGTCAAATGGCTGATTTCTGCAATTATTCGTGCATTTTTCTCAACTCACCCTTTATTTTCCTTTCATTATCAGATAGTCCTTAGCGGCATTTATAGTACGTCGGAGTCCAATCCGGTCCGGATAACAAAAGATACTATCGGTTATTGGATAACGACGATCAATACGTATCTCTTGTTATCCGACCGGATCGGACTCTGATGCACTATAAATGCAGCTTATAAATGTAGTTTTTGACTTTCCACTTCATTCTTTTTTGTCCGATCTCCTCCTTCATTGAAAAGCCGAGGCTGTAAAGTATTTTCCTTGAAGATCCAAAAGTGGAGCGCATTAAAATTGGAACAGAATGAAAACTGAATAACTCGAACAATTCAATTAATAATTCACGAACTGATTCAAAAATCGAATAATCGAGAGTAGAAAAGTACTCCTACCCTCATTATCTTTCCTCCAGGGCTTTACTGCTATCTCTCGTTTGAGCGTTTGAATTTTCAGCCTATTCGAATTCGGACACGTCTCGCAGTTTTTCGGTTCTCACAAAAGGAATCATTTCAATCTGTCGTTGATTTCTTCCAAAACATAAAAACAACTCAGAAATACAATACAGCAAGATTGCGCTTATCTACATGTATCCTCTCAAATTTTTCATGGATATAGTCTGTTTCAAAAACAATTATAGTTGAGTATTTGTGTATATGATCTGCGTTTCTCGCCTGCCTCTCCGAATGCGGCACTATTTCTCTCATTCTCTCTTTCTCTATTATCTTCACAGCTATGCTCCTTGGTGAAACACACTATATCCCCTTAAAATGTTCCCGGATATAGTGTGTTTCACATGAGAATATAGTTGTGAAGATTTTAGAATAAGAAAGAAAGCAAGAAATAGTGCCGTATTAGAAGAGGCAGGCAAGAAATACGGATCATAGGCACAAATACTCACCTACATACATATAATCATTTTTGGAACGGACGATATTCGCTTCCTTCCGCTCGATTATGGATGTTTCATGGAAGTCTTCTTGGTTCCACCCAGGAATTTCCTCACGTGCTTACGTTTTTTTAAAAGTTTTATTGTCTCAACATGTTTCAGATGTCATCTGCAAAGTATCATCCATTAGAAGATGATACGGGGAAGTTAAAACCCGATGCTCAAGCACAAATAGCTAATCGATCTCATCTTGTTGAAGCATTTCATTTTCTTTTGTGTGCTGGTGGCATTCTTACGTGTTATTTTTATTTTGGAATTCAACAGGAACGAATGTGAGTTGGTTCTTTTTCTTTATTTTCTTTTTTTTTCTATTCGCTTCTACAATAATAGAGGGGTAGTTTTCAAACACAGGTGGAAATTTGTTTTCGTGTGATTTTCTTCTTTCTCCTGCCATCGGCTCGTTTGAACCTTCTTCTATGAAGGTATTATTCCCAAGTACATTAAACATCCACAAGAAGAAACCAAGCTTGGTTGTGCCCCTGGCAATTTGTTTTATCCTTAGTTCATCCTGTAACGATCCCAAATCGATGGTTTGTGGCTAAATTCCCTGAAATATCCGCGTAACTCATGCATTTTGTGAAATTTCACATCTAAGTTCGTCCATTTTCGAAGCAACGACAGATCTCACTCAAATTTTGAATATACAGGTTGGGCAAATTTATTTAGTTATTTGTTTATTTACAACGGCAAAAGCGTGCCATAACTCCGAATGTGGGGGAGTCTATAATAAATAGAAAACGGAGAAGGAAAAACGATTAAGTAGACGGAATTTGGTGGTTTCTGCACAGATTTCTGCTGAATTTCACTTACTTTCCTTATCATGAACGTATCTATCTTATCTAGGAGCTCACCGCGAAAGTTGCTGGGGTAGAACGGACAAAGCCCCAAATTTTACTCAAAAACCGCTGGTGTGGAGCCGGCGAAGCCTCAAATTAATGGAGTTCTTCTGATATCCTTATGTTGTGAACATATCTGAACTTTTATGCCTTTTATGGAAGTAACTGTCCTTGAGGGAATCTCATGTCATGTCTCAGAAAATGATAATCATCTAATCAGGGAAGGATACCAGGGAGTCCGACAATTTCTAATGAAATGTATGTTGTCAAATGCAGTATAGTGATCTCAAATCCGTTTTCCTTATCTGCTGCAGTGTTCTCTCTGAAGAGATAGACCTGCCAAATCTGACTTTCCAGTTATATTCTGCCAAAAATATATGCGGAAACTATTTTGAACATGTCAACTGATTAAAATTAACTAATACTTCTAAGATCTTGTTAGATACAGATGAGTTCCCGCGATCTTTTGGCAGAATATCCAGGAGGCCAAATTTTGGGTAAACCGAAATTATGCCACGTAACTCTTCGCAGAATGCTCTACTGCACATAAGGTAAACGGATTTGAGATAAGCAGCACAAACTGCATCTGACACCAAACTTTTTGTTACGAGTTGTAGGACCCCCCCCCCCCACCCCCAGTATCCTTCCCTGGTAAGAGCTACCCATCCACTCCTCAGACTTGCTGACGGTTTACATTTCAGTGTCCAAGGAAAGTACGCCAATGGAGAGAAGTTCACCTATACCCAGGCACTGGTTTTTTTCTTGTGCGTGGCAAATACCATTTTTGCTTGGGTTCTTAGACCAAAAAAGGATGTCGATACCGTTCCCACAAGGATGTATGGGCTATGTGCGGCTAGTTATTTGGGAGCTATGATCTGTAGTAATCAGGCTCTACAGTACTTGCCTTATCCTACTCAGGTGTGTCAGTTTCCTCTTGGTTGTGTAGGCTTTTTCTTTTCTATCGTCATCTTTTTAGGTGCTAGCAAAGTCGTGCAAACCTATTCCTGTTCTTGTTTTTGGCGTTCTATTCGCTGGAAAGAGATATTCCTGGAGGAAATATATCTTCATCTTGATGATTGTTATCGGTGTTGCAATGTTCCTTTACAAGGACAAGAAGTCGACAACCGAAAGACAAATAGGCATTGGAGAGCTGTTATTGGTAAGTGTTTGGGCTTCCTTTTTCCATTTAGTTTCAAGAGTCTTTGCTCATTTAGTTGTTGTCGCTGACTATGGATGGAACGACTACATCGATCCAAGACAGAATTAATAAGAGTTATAAGCGAAGTACTCTCAGCATGATGTTCTTCATGAACTTCTTTTCTACTATTTACCTTATGATTGGGTGTGTTTCATTTTTGGACGCTTGTTAGTTTTAACCTCGATGCCTACGTTAATTTGTAATTTCAATATTTTGTAGGTTAGTGGTTACGGGTGAACTTTTCGAGTTCATTGGTTTCGTTCAACGTCATCCTCATGTGTTATTCGACCTGTGCTTTGTGGCGGCGTCGAGTTGTGGTGGCCAGGTAAACTGAAAATATTACTTTTTGTCTAATATATACTCATGTGAACCGTAATCTCTAGTGTTTTTCTTCCTTTTTTTTGGGAACAAGGCTGTAGTAGTTTGCAAAATGTTTGACTTACAGTGTCATTCCTTGTTATATTTCTAGGCGATTCTTTCTGCTTTTCTCTTTGATATACAATTATACTTCTTCCTTTATAGTACTTCATCTTCAAAACGATCAGCGAATTCTCTCCACTGACTTGCTCTGTCATCACAACCACTCGAAAGCTATTCACAATCATCATTTCTGTAGTATTCATGAACCATCCACTGTCTGATCGGCAGAAATATGCAACCGTCATCGTTTTCTCGGGACTTATCATGGATGCTGTGGATAGCAAGATGGCTAAGCGAAGACAGCATGCTAATTAAATCTTCACAAAGAAGTTTTTGTCTCGTTATGGAGCCTGGTTTGCAGTATGAACCGAACTTGACAGGTTCCGCGTTGCCTAGTTGTAATAAGATTTGTTTATTTCCCAAACCGGGCTGGACGTCATAGTGTAAGTCGATATTATGAACGTATTTCCCTAACATTTGTGCCTGTTTCAAACGATTTCAACTGTTAGGGTTCGATTTCAATACTGTTCTTTATTCTCTAAATTATTGTTATGATCAAATTCGCTGCCAAAATGATTCCTTTCTGAATTTTTTTCCATGTGTTCTATGAAACTGAAGGCAGTGACTAGTGTGGAAAGTACTCTTCTACATACTAGTCTAATAATGTGATATGTATCTGTTTTCTTTGATGCCGAGCTTCTGAAAAAGCACACTTCCAAACAATGCTTTATTCGTTTCCTGATGTAGTAATACCCATACATTGTTCTGTCTGGTTTTTTTTTTTGTTTTTTTTTCAGGGTTTGGAGTAGGATGTTTTCTATTTTTCGTGGATGTAATAGGATATTTTCTTTTCATATGATGTGTGTTGTACAGGGTGTTTTTCCGGGAGTAAAATCGGTGCAATTGCGGACCCATTACAAAGGCTACGTGCGAATTGCTGGAACCTCCGCTTTCACGTGGTCTTTCGACTGAGAATTTGATCTATTGGAATGGATTAGATCGCGCGCGATTTTACTCCCGGAAAAACACACTGTACAAATGTGCAATGTTTGGTTTTTTGGTGTGATATGTGAAACTAGATGTTGATTCTGTTGTTGAAAGCATTAATCCATGAAGAAGATCCCATTTTGGGGAAATTTATGAGTATTGAGCCATTTTCTGAGATTTGTTGGTGTCAATACATGTATGAAACGAAAGAGTGAATTCCGTTGGGTCTCTTAGGTCAAATTTCACTAGAAATGTAGGAGCTTGCAGAAAATTGTAGAAAGGACAGGTGCTCTTAGCAATTCGTAAGCATTCTGAATTAAAAAAGGTCCTGAATTTGAAAAGAAAGGACTTGTTGGTTGTATTAGTGTTGCCTTCTTCATTATAAGAGGTTTTGCTCAGAACCCCAGAAACAGCTAGCTTGTCGACAACTTGTTTCTCTCCTTTTCTTGTCGACAAGTTGTCCGGAGAGAAGATTGCTGACAACTTGTTTTTGGATGACATGATGACGTCAAACTTGTCGACAACGATTTGCCAGTGAAACGGTTGTCTGCAAGCTGTTTTGTTGCAAAGCTGGGCTGACAACCTCTCCTGGGTTGATTCCTGGATGGACCGAGCGGACGCTGCTACTACTTCTATTTATCCTTGCTGCGTGACAGGCTTGAGCAATGGGTTCACTTTGTTCGATAGATACGTTGAATATCCCCATGTCTTTCTTATACCGAACTCCAAAAAAAAAACCCCTGGCCAAAGTTCTGAATCCCGATCATAAGGCGTATTTTTTCGAGGTGATTTATTGAAGTTACAAATAAACAGAGGGACAGATTTGGGCACTATTCCATTCGTTCTGCCCCAAAATCTCAAAGTCAAAAATTTCTCTGAAGCCTCGTCCAAAGGAGTTATTTGACATGCTGATCACGAATATCATAAACATTTTGTACCGTAACCCCATTTGGGCTGGGTTACCGTGGGGTTAGGGTAAGTGGGGTATCTCACAGAATCACCTGAATTTTTGTCTACGAGGGTTACATATTTGACATGCTGATTACGAATATCACAGTGATTTTGCAAATTTAAAGCAATTTGAAGTTCTCCTATGGACTGTACTTCCTCCTAACCCTAGCGTAACCCTACCCCAGTGGGGTTACGGCACGAAACGAATGTGATATTCGTGACCAGCATATCAAACAACCCACCTAGAGAAAAATCCAGATGATTCTGTGAGATACCGTACTTACGCTAACCCCACCGTAGCCCTACCCAAATGAGGTTACGGTACAAAATGATTGTGATATTCGTGATCAGAATGTCAAATAACCTCTTTATGCACACGAAGTTTCAGAAAATTTTTGATTTTGAGATTTTGGGACAGAACAAGTGGAATGATGCCTCCAGATTTGTCAACAGCGTGTAGTTGAAAAGTTCTGTGCATTTCAGAAAAGCTTTCACCGCCGCATTAAACTACAATTTACGTTTAGAATGAGTTGTAATGAGAATTTAGCAAACGGTACTAATGGAATGTGTGCGCCTGCGTACCGACGAGAAATTGAATTCCGCGGCAATCCCGCGCGCCGCGTTGCGAGCACGCGACGCGCGTTCCCAGCTTCGCCTACGTCATCACTTGCCAATGCACGGCAACGCTGTCCGGGGCTTTGCCGTTGTTTGAATTACTCTTTTTAACAAATTTTACTGAAGTATTAAGTAGATTTGTCGATAATGCAGTACATCCCGTGGAAATTTCCCGAAATTTCCATTGTTTTGACGATTTTTGAGCGGGAAAAGCAGCGACCTTGGCTTGGCTTTCTTTTCTATTACACGTCACGTGTAAAGCTGCGGTTTTGTCTGAACATGTGAATTTGTTACTTTTCATGTTACTATGTGTTAAACATGTTACGGACGTGTTGCGCACATGTGATCGACGTTTACTTACGAATTACGTTTAATTATACTAGTTTTTATGTTGAAAGCTTGTTTTAGAGGGCAGTAGATGGCTATGGAGCTAAACCTACCGTGAAAACTGATCATTTGCTCAAAATTCCTGGGGTTTGCTTCTGAGAAACGCCTTAAAATCGATAACACGCTCATTGGGCGACGTAAAAAGTGCTCCACATTTGCTGCCATTTTATACCTGATTTATACTTCTAACCGAATTTTTTCGATTATTGATGATTAAGAGACTTATTCATGGGTCTCTCTTCTGATCCTCTATTGTTTCTCGTTTATTTCTTGGCTAAAATGCTGCGTTTCTGCTTTTCTGCTATCACGCTGTAAACTGCTTCAGAATAAGCAGAGTAGTTTGCTTTTAGTTTATCATGTGAAATGTTCACAGAATCAATTCATCCAAGGCGAAGTTTCAATTTTTGTTCGCGAAATCCATTAATCTTCCTCGAATCCCATAGGTTTCGATGCGAATGCAGCCTACTGGAAGTTCCGAATCCTGACATGATTTACTCTGGATGATTTGAATCGACAGCATGACTACTTTTTTAATTCTGTGTTTATTTTTGAATGAATTGACTACTGCAAATCACTTGCATTAGCATTTCGCATGCTTTTTATATACGGCGAAGACTCTCATTAATCTTCCACAGCGCAAATTTCTCTCTAGTATTCATCCAAGAAAGTGGGCTGGCTTCACCGCGTAATGTCTAGCCGGCGATCAATAGTAAGTACACAGTTTAGGCTCTGCTTTTACTTTATTTAGTCTTCTGGAAACGATATTTGCAGTAATAGTATTTGTTATTCTACATTTGTACCAGTCTTATGTTTGCCCCCTTTTCTCCACTGCTCAAGTTCTTCGAGATCTTAGAATTTTGGAGGACGCGCCTAATGTTCCTTCGGTCGCACCACTTCTCGGCGTTCCAGTGGGCAAATTTAAATTGAAAATAACTTTCCCGGGCAAGCGGCAGCGATCAATACGTGTACTTTTGCCCACACATCAGTTGAACTACGAGAATTTCTCAATTCTCAATTTGTGTGAGAGGCTGTCGTTTGCATTACGGTTCACAGGTAATCGATATTATAAAGTTTGCGATCGATATGGTGCCATTTCATGGATGTGATCGTGTTCAAGGGGCGATTGCCTAGAAAAAGTCCTTCATTTGGAGAGGGTGTAGTGTAAAATGTTGTGGTTCCTAGCTTTTCCTAGCTGTTTCCAAGGCTTGGGCCAGTACCTGCCAGTGCTTTCAAAGCGACATCCAATTTAAAATTGTCGTTATTGTGTGTACAATATCAATATTCACTGCAGATACTGAACCTTCAATAAATACAAGATGAAAAGTTCAGACCGGTTAGAAACGGTCTTACCGTAATCTCCAGGCCTAATGGTTACACACTACCCTTTGCAAGGTAAAAATCGGCGCTGATAGGTGGCTCGACGTTCGATAGGCTTTCGTAACCCATTGATTAACTTCAGTGTAGTTATATGTGAACCACATTTATTTTAGGCCCAGAGATTACGGTAAGACCGTTTGCTAACCGGTTTTAGCTTTTCATTTTTTTCAATAAACACGGGTCTGGCTCAGGTTTAACATATTGGATGTGGACCAGACCTGTAGGCTACACTTACACTGTTTTAGAACGCGTTCAATGCTCAAGATTCTTGGAGTCGCCTCACATTCTTACCGTAGAAATTCGTTGTAATTGCGTTAGTATCTTACCCTGAGTTACTGTAGCCGTGATCAACTTCATATCATTTGTTCAGTGGAAATTTCGTTTTGCATGTTGATCGATAGTTGTCTGCCAAATGTTATCGAATGACAAGCTTTTAGTGTCTTAACGTCTGAATTTGCAAATGTAATAAGAAAATACAAAGTAGACGTACCCACGTAGTTTCTTACTGCTGAGTAAGTTCTGTCCCGCATAAGCGGATGGCACTGAATCACAACTGCAAAAAGTGCACAACGCCTGTTCACCTACCTGAGGAGATTCTACCGTCAGAAGCATGGTTTGTGGTGGAGAGCGGACGGGCTTTCGTCGAGTCGAGGTCAATGGGTATTGCAGCGCTTACCCTGTTCACCAGTGATTCCGTGGTAGGATCACTGAGTTCATTTCGACGAATTGTATCGGTCCGTTTACCCACCGCTTTCCACACTTTTGACCGCAGCATTTTCGCCTGAAGGTGATCATTCTTTGTGTTTTCTTTTTTTCCGAGTTATGGTTCACTAACTACGGATTGCATGCGACACATTTCATCTCGGAAGCGGAAATTCCGATGGATGCTGCCTCCAAAAACAAGCGGATGCTAATGTTCACTTTAAGCTGGCGAACTTAACTGTTAACGACGAACACAGACAGATTTTAGCCGAATTTTTGTATCTAGGATGATGTGCGTTAGAACTATTTCAGCTTCCAAGTCTCACTATTAGTGCCAATTTTTACTTTTTTTCACTATCGCGTGAGAAGCAGGAGATGCTTGCCATTAAAATCTTTTTCAACTTTCTGACTCGAAATTGTTGGAGTTGCTGAAGGATTTTATAAACTATCGAAGCTAGTCTTGCCTCTGCTTCGAATCAGCACGTCAAAATAACCTCACGCTATGTCGCTTGCGCTACGATTTCCTAGTTGTCCTTTCAGAACGTGCGTGAGAGTTCTGTTGTCCTACTTTCTACTCTCATTATCTGCGGGCGTTGTGCCGCGGAGTGAAGTTTGTCGTTGACGAAGTGGTTGGACAATTGTTATAGAGTTGAAATCATTTAACAATATCACGGATCTAATTCTAGTTGTTCAAGCGAATGTAGTTTCGTGACATTTAACAGCCATAGCTTACTGTTATAGTCCGTTCCACTTAGGAAGATAGTTTGAGAGGCATTGAGGGGAAAAAAGAACGCGAGAAAGTGTGCGGTATCTAGAGAGCCATGTGACGAAGAGAAACTACTCCACTGTTGTCGATTCTGAAACAGATTGTAGCAATTTAATACGTTATGTTCTGCATTACTGCGCTTTTATTTATCGATTTTTCACTAAATGCGGAGTTGTATGTACTTTCATCAATTTAATACTATAAAGATTACTTTTATTAGGTAAATTTTCAATTTTCGCCTTTTTTTTGAGTTTCGCTTGATGACCTTGCAGCTATGAAAACAGCTGAATTATTCTCACGTAGCAACTGGCTGCATCTTTTGCCTTGATTTTATAGCGCAGATTGATTTTCCGAGAAATGCGAAGAAAATATTTGACAGAGTTCCTACATAGAATCATTACCTTCCTTTTCATATCAGGTGTGAGCCACGGGTAACTGTTATTCATGTGGTAAGTTGGTAAACTATGTCGGGTAGTTGGTCAATTTTGTCGTGTTCGACATGGCATTAATTATTGAATTAATAAATAAATGGTTAAGTTATATGTATGTATCGGACATTTATCGGTTAGAATTCCAGAAGCAGATAATTCCCGTGAAAAAAGTTGTGATTTTGCTCACTGTTTGAATACTAAGACTTCAGCACATTTGACGCTGTTGTTTCGCGTATTATCCAGAAAAAAATCCCAGTCATTCAAGGTTCTCCGTCGTATTATTGGTGTAGTATCAAAAAAGTTGGTTACGCTTACCTTCTGAAATATAAGGTTTAGTAATGTCTTTGTTCTTATTTTATACTTCTCCATTTCATTCTCATGTCTCTTATTCCTATTACCGTGTTAGTGCAGTGCATAGTTTTGCTTGTACTGCCATGGAAACATTTATCTTTTCTTATCATGCCGGTCCGTCGGAGCGACGCGTAATGTGGACTTTTTTTTTCGACTGATATTCGTTTGATAATCCTATTGGTTTCCCCTTTTCTTTTCTCTCTAATTCTGTTTATTATCTCCTCATTTGTACAGTCAGCATTATTACTGGTTCTCACCGGTAAATTTGCACCAATAAGTAATCTTGTGCATTATATGACACTATTAATCAGTGATCTGAAAGAATTTCATCATCGTTTGGGCACGAATATTTATGTCATTTGTCTGTATGCTTGCGAAAATTCGATACGAGCTCGTGTGATTATTCTGGGAAGGCATTAAACGTGGCTTTCTTGGAACATTTTTGGAATACGCAAGTACAAAACCAGTTTTCGTTCGTGTGTTTACCCATCCTCTGGAATTCGCACTGTTTTTTTCGTTTTCTTTTTTTTAATGATTGCTCGTTTAAGCTCTTCATCCGGTTGTACAGTTCATTTTAATGCCATTCCGTAAAGGATCTCATAGTGGGCAAGCAGATGAACCGTCAACAAGTCGAGAGGTTGGCCAATAGTTTGTAAAGTAAGGTTTTCTGGGTGTTGCTAATCTCAACACGCTTACAGACGTCATCAGCTCAAGCTGGAGGCAGCTTGCGGCGAAATGAGCTGTACTACGACATGATAATGCGATTCATGCGCTTCACAAGTACGGCTCGAGGCAACATGTAAGTTCTCAGAAATTATTGGGGTTGGCTGTAGCATCCCTCACCAAGTGCACAGTTACGTCAGTCCTACGGAGACCTTTGTGTAGTCGCATGCGTTTAGTCCGTGAAGTCCACTAAAGCTGTTTCGTTGCGATTTTTCTGAGCTTCAGTATTGTTAAAGCAGAGAGCATATGTTCAAGAGAGGTTTTCTTTCTGAATGAGTGCGTGAATAATCCGAATTATCCATAAATTCGACTTCTTGGGACGGCTGGAGGCACTGATTTGCAATGCTTTTGTTGTCCTTGATGGTCCTACATGGAAAAGCTTAATGACACTGCTGTGTCCATACTTTGACACGTCTTATTTATTGACACTTAGGTAGAATTTCGATGGATGGACAATTACTGGAATTTTTTTCCTAAATTATCGTAACTGTAATTGTTGGAACAGTTGCTAAACTAATGCTGCTTGCATTTCTTTCTAGGAGGTTTTCGGGAATTAGGCTCATTCGTGCCGTAGAGTGTTAGTCGCTGATGAATTCAAGAGCTGTCGTCAAGTACGAGCCCTGTTTACTCGAAAACTCTGAGCGATGATTGAAGACAGAGTGAGCGACCAGTGCATCGGTAACTCGAGGCGAATTGTAAATTTACTAGTAACACTATCTAGTTCGTCTTGGTAACATTTTCTTGAGAAACTATGTATTTTATATAGTATAGTACTGGATAGAATGGGCATCTTTTTTTCTTCTGTTCTTCTGCTTCAATATATCGAAGAATTCTTGTCGACACCAACGGGTTCTGTGTGATTTAAATGGGTTTAAATGAGACTTCAGCTGTTCGAAGAACTGTATCAGTCGAAGTAACCTTCTACAGTCGCATCATTGTTTTTGTGGCGAAATGTAAGAAATATAATTGAGAATGACTTTGTTTACATTTAAACTAGCTTGAAAAAAAACTTGTTGAGTGTGGATTTCCCAGTTTCTATTTTATTTTTGTGTCTTTCTATAAAGGATAGTGCGCACGATTATACGGATAAAGTGCACATGGAATTCTGAGACAGCAGCAGCTGTAACTTCTTAAAAGTTGTCTGGCTTCAAATGCATTATAGTGTGGAGTATTTGTTCATCTGGTTGGTAACCTTGTTTTGTAATCTTTAATGTTTCTAATAACTGAAATAATAGTTGGACAAGGTTAAGGGAATTACCAGTTTGTACTCCAGTCGATAAAGTCAACTATGAATCGATTGTCAATTGTTGCAGAACGAAAAGGCACAAAATTGGAGCAGCGAGTGATAAGGATATGTCAAAAGGAGCTTTACAATTGGAAAACGATCTAGCAGAGCTGGAAAGCCGGTGAGTATTCAGATCGCTTAACAGCAAAACACCTGTTATGACTAGTTCCATCCAGACGTTAACAACATATTGCAACAAGTACTGGTAGTTTTACTTGTTAAAGCGACGTGGCCACGAATCCATGTAGAAGTGAAATTTTGTGGTCGTAACAGTCGTATACATATTCTGCTTGTTGCGCCTTGTGAAGGAAGACATCTGCTATCTCTATCACACATGATTTCGTTATTTTCTTCTGTGTGCATTGATTATTCTTTAATTGATTATCATTTCCAACAATTGTTACCCAAATGTTACTGGATTTAATTGTAGGATAACAAATGAAGTGATGAAATCGATGGAGCATGGATCTTCACGCAGAACACCTCGTCAGCGAAATCGCGGTAAGTCGCTGTGTTGAAATTCTTTGCAGTGTTGAGGTTTCTTTACTACCTACCCCTTTGTTTTAAAACTCATTTTGCAGAACAAGCTCACACATCCCCCACTCGATTATCACCGATTGAAGTGAAAGTAGAAGATCCATCAACAGTGAGTGCTCCTTGTTTCTTTCCTCCTCTTTTTTTGTGCTTTTTTTACTGAAATAATATCGCAATTCTACAAAGTTATGTCAACGCTCTTCTTTTTCTTACCTCATTTTTCGTTTTTTTTTCTCTTTTTTCTTCTCAGATGCATTGACTTATTTGTCTTGCGTCCTCTAAGAATTATTATATTGGTCCTATAGCTCAAGTATTAAGGAGACTAATCACCGGGAAGAGCAAATAAACGTTAAGAGAATTACATTTCATGAGCATATGACATATTTCAGCCAGCGGTCCCTCCCGGCACCTCTCATTCCCTCCTTTCTGTGAACACAACTGAATCAAACGTGGAAAAAGCGGCGAAACAGGTTACGTTTACTGCGTTTTACTTGCCGTCGTACGCTGCAACTTAAAAAATACCTTTAAGGAAGCACAGGTTATGACGAGGATAGCAGAGTTACGTCGAGCAGGGTTGTGGACGGCAAGTCGACTTCCACTTTGTGTGGAACCTCCCAGAAATAAAACCCATTGGGATTATGTTCTGGAAGAAGTGAAATGGATGGCGACAGATTTTCGAATGGAACGACAATTCAAAAGGACCATTGCACGAAAGGTTTGGTTTGTCTTTGCTTAAATCACTTCATTTCAGAATTTTATCTTTGCAGATCGCTGCTGCTATACAAAAGCAACGGAGAGATGACGAAACTGATCAAGAACGAGCGCATGCGCGGTTAATCAGGGTAGGTTTATTGTTTCTTTTAACGAGGATTCTGTGATGTGTTTAGGTGGAATAGATTAGTCACCCCGTTTGACATATAATCGATGCATATTTACAGGATGGAAAAAGGATCTGTGCCTCAATCGCGAAAATGGTTCGAGATTTCTGGCAAAGTGTTGACAAGGTCGTGGAACATCGAGCACAGGTTTTTCTTGAGATTTTCTACTAGGAATTGAATTATGTTAGAGTAAAAACAATTATTTTGAAGGAAATATTGGAATCAAAAAAGCGGAAGGCGTTGGATGCGCACATGGCTTTTATCGTTGGAGAAGCTGATAAACTTAGCTCTATGGTACAAGAAGGTCTTACGCAAGACAAAGGTTCCAAATCACCATCTATGGCATCTCGCGATGATGGAAATGGTGTGATTTCAGCTATAGTCTCTGGATTGAATGCTCCGGACATTATTTTCACTTTCTCAGATGATGATGCCGATTTCTGTGCGAGCGAATCGGAATCGGATGATGAAGTAACCATTGAACGTGAAGAGGCTGCTATGAAAGAACGTCATGAAGATGTCAAAGAGGAAGTGTCTGCTCTGAATAAAGATGCTGACCAAGACATGGATGATTTATTAGCTTCGGTAAATGTTTCTGCTTTGCTTCATAGTAGTGGTAGTATATCTTTGAAAATTAATATTAGAGATGTTTGTATGGACACGTGTTTATACATTTTTACTTCCTTCTTTTCTAGAATCCATGCCGTTTTTTCTTCTTCTAATAATCTTTGTTTTCCAGTTACCGCCGGAATATCTTGCATCGCTTGGGTTACAGTTGCCTTCAAGTAATACAGCTCCTTCTGCTGAATCTCCTGCTGATTCAGAAGCTGAAGACGATGATAAAACCTTAGAGGAGATTCAATTAGCTGCTAAGGTAAACTATTTTAGTTCTCCTTAATGCTTTCGTTTTTCCACTTAACTTGAATTGAAGGCGCGAAAGGCAAGCGAAGAAGGAAGCGAGGAATCAAAAGCAAAACGTCCAAAGCTTGAGGAAGCATCGGACGAGGATAGCAATGGTGGGAAGAGCAATGACGTGCCGGTTCCCACCCCCTCTACGGATAAGAACAAAAACGAGGAGGATGAGGAGATGAGTGTGGATGAAGAAGACTCTGAGCAGGTGGAAGATCAGAATGGCAGCTTGGTGCGTGTTATTCGGCAGTATTTTCTTTACATTCCCATGAGATGCTTTATTTATTTATTCATTTTTAATACACCAGAAAGGTGTGCCCATATGGCAGGTGTTAGTAACAGGATGGTGGCAAGTCCACATGAAAGAAATTAAATTATCAAACGGATGTAGATATTAGGAACAATAAAAACCTCACCGGTCACATATTTCTTATTCTTTCAGGAAGGTAACGGTGATGGTCGAGGAATGTTGGAAAGTGTTGACTATGCGAAGCTGAACAGCGTGAATAGTGATGAACGCCAACAGGAGCTGGCTAATATCGCGGAGGCTGCGCTTAAATTCCAACCAAAGGGCTTTACGTTAGAAACTACTCAGGTTGGATGATTCGTTAAGGATTTCTCTAGTGGCTTGTTTTTTTTTTGTTAAAGAGGTAAGTCTATTTGTTTTCAGGTCAAAACAGCTGTGCCTTTCTTAGTTAGGGGAACACTGCGAGAGTATCAGATGGTAGGACTGGATTGGTTGGTCACACTATACGAGAAGAATCTGAATGGAATACTGGCCGATGAGATGGGTAAGTTACCATAACTTTATTCATTTTAGCTTTGCTCATTGTTTTCAAGCTTTGTACTATGAGGATGTTTCAGAGTAGACCTTGTTAGCTTACTAGGTAAAGTGTTACGTTTTTTGAAATAACCTTTCTCTTTAGGTCTGGGAAAGACCATTCAAACCATTTCTCTGCTGGCTCATCTTGCCTGTTGTGAATCCATCTGGGGTCCACATCTCATTGTGGTCCCAACATCAGTTATTTTGAACTGGGAGATGGAACTAAAGAAGTGGTGTCCAGCATTCAAGATTTTGACCTATTTTGGAACGCAGAAAGACCGAGCGGAGAAACGGAAGGTATGCTTCTGTTTTTGCGTCAGGATTGGATCTTGCGTTTTTCTTTTTTTTTTTTCGTGAGCCTTTTCGTCAATATATATGCATGAGAAGTGCTGTCCCTCAGTAGAGCTCCAGGATAATTGCTACTTTTAGGGATGGTCGAAGCCGAACGCGTTTCATGTGTGTATAACATCATATAAGACTGTGACTGCGGATATCAGGGCCTTCAAAATGAAGGTGGCTACGTATTTCTTGACGTTTTTTTTTTTCGTTTTTAAAGTCGTCTTGCGCATACATGCATAAGGAGAGTCGTGCGTGTTCAGGCATGGCAGTATCTAATTCTTGATGAAGCGCAGAATATCAAAAATTGGAAGAGTCAAAGGTGGCAAGCTCTTCTTAACGTGAAAGCTAGACGTCGATTACTCTTGACGGGTGTGTCTTCTTCAGTATTGTGATTGTTTTGTATTACTGCGTATTACTGCCTTTTTTGTTGAAGTTTATCTTAATTGCAGCAAAGAATTTCGAATAGTTGTATTCCTTCAGGAACTCCACTGCAAAACTCGTTAATGGAGTTATGGTCGCTAATGCATTTTTTAATGCCAGCGATTTTTGCCAGTCATGACGATTTCAAGGATTGGTTCAGTAATCCCCTTACTGGAATGATGGATGGAAGTGTGGAGTTCAATGCACCATTAGTGCAACAGCTGCACAAGGTGAGCTTCAAGACTTTTAGCTTTGAAGTCTTTGAATGGGTTTTGACTTTCTGGGCTTAAAGAAGATTCATCAACACTTTTTTCATGTCTGGCTGCCAGCTTTGTCTGTACAGAATTGCTTTTTTTACTAGGGAGATTCATCTTATTGTTGTTACTGTTTAATGATAATCTCATTTCTGTATCCTTCAAGCTTTTTACCCATTCGACTTCTTTCTCACTAATATTTTCCAGGTTCTGCGTCCATTCATTCTACGTCGATTGAAAAGCGAAGTGGAGAAGCAACTTCCCAAGAAGACCGAACATGTTATTAAATGTCAACTATCAAAACGGCAGAGATATCTTTATGACGACTTCATGAGTCAACGATCGTAAGCTTTGTCCTATACCCATATCTCCTCTTTCTTTAAGTGTTTTTTTTTGGTTCATATCTATCGTATTTTGTCTAGAACTCGTGACAATTTGAAGTCTGGAAATATGCTGTCAGTGCTCAACATCGTCATGCAGTTGAGGAAGGTTGGATAGTTTTTTTTTATACTGTTTCAGCATTTTGCTTGTTTTTTTTTTGAACATTTTCCCTGTGTTTCCTTTAAAAATTTATAAATTTTGCAGTGTTGCAACCATCCGAATTTGTTCGAACCACGTGCAGTTCAATCACCTCTCTGTTTGCATCAACTGCGATTTACATGTCCAGGATTGCTACTAGATCTTGACGAGAAGGAATTTGGTCGCGATCTTCCTGAATGCTTCGACTTGCGGAAACGTTTCAGTGGTGTAAGCTCAGCGACGGTGAGCAACATCTCCGTCCTTAGCAAGAACTTTTCTTTGAACCAATCTCGAGAATGAGGAGGAGAATTTATATTTGTGTAAAAGGGAGAATACATGGTTAGGTTGGACGAACGCCACTGGTCGAGGAGCTGGCTAAGACTAACGACACTCGTCCGCCAGTTGTTGAAGGTTTCCGGCTTCACAGGCCGATTGCTAGTGGAGCGGTGAGCGGCTTTTCAAAATTATCTTAACTCCGTTTTTTTTTTTGAATTTATAGATGTTGTTTTTTTTTGGGGAGTCCGGTTAGTTAGCTTGGTTTCCAGAGCATACCTAGCGCCGCCCATTCATCAGAAATGGCTTCAGTAGTGGATGTGAGTGCAGCTGAACTGCAGCGTGCTGGATTCGCTCAGAATGAAATGGTACTGGTTGTACGAGACGGGGATGATATTGAGAGCATTCTTGGAAACAATGCAGGTAATGGTTTTTTCAAATTTTTTTTTCTTGCATTTCAACATTTTTAAACCTTCGGAAATGTACTGAAGCACAACGCATTCTCAATTTTTTTAAAATAAGAGTTGAAGCGTGGTTCTAAAAAAGGTTTTGTCTATAGTTCGCACTGATTCAGTCACAGTTGATATGGCAGGGTCAAATTACGAATCAGCGCTTCATGAACAAGCTGTGCACTTTTAGGTGCCCCGGTTCCTATGCGAGTCCGAGTAGATGATGGTAGGTTAGTGCTGGACGCAGAGGGTCTGAAACAGCAAGGAAAAGGGGCAAAGCTTTGTCAGGTATAGTTTCTTGCTTTTTTTTGCTCAGCTTACCTAGAAGACTTACTTTGCTTATCTTTGTAGTAATTGAACCTTGTCAGACCACCTAGTCTCCTTTCACTTCAGGTTGTAACCGGTGTGAATGGAGAGAAAACGTTGAGGGAGGTGACGAGTCGAACAGGAGAGCAACCAACTGGTGGAAACGCACCTGTACCCGTCTCACATGTGGCGAATCCTGCACCAGCGGCTATCGCAGCAATGCCGGCCCGAACGGCCTCAACAGCTTCATTAACATCTAGTGTTGATGCTAACAAGTCTGACAGGATAACATATAGCAAAGCTACAAATAAGCCTTCTGCCAGCGTTCATGTGAGTTATTTTATCTGAGGAACTACGGGGCATTTGATTCGAATAGTGGGATGCATCTTTTAGCCGTTTCTCCGCTGCTCGACGTCATTGTCAAAAGTGGCTCCATTAGCAGTATCAACAGCATCTACTGGCTTCAATCATTCGATGCAGAATGGCGGCACGCACGACTGCAGTGATTCCATTGAAACCATAGAGGAATTAGCTGCTCGACTGAGTCCACCACTGAAGAAACGTCGGGCAGTTTCACCCGAAAAGCAGCTCGTCAGTGGAGAGTTCGCAGAACTTGTTCCGGTTAGCTTTTTCCCCCGCCCTGGGAGATTTTTCTATTTTCTTTTGCGTATATAGCGCATCATTTCTCAATTTTGAAGGTCGAAGTGTTGCAACGAATGGAAGAGAACAATCGGCTACGGTTGCAAAGAATCGTTGAACGTTTTGAGTGCCAACAAAATCCCATGTATTCCACCCAGTTGATCTCTATGTTGCGGAAGTCAATTTCATCGAAGGTTAGCTTACTTGTGCTGAAGTTTTGCGTTTTTTTTCTCACTTTTCTTTGAAATTCTGCTTATTTAGTTCGGATTGGGAGATGAGGAAGGGGTTGACGATTCGGAAGACGGAACTTCAGCTCCACTTGATATTCGAGAGTCTCTCATTTGTTGGACTGAGAATGCAATGAAACGGTTAGTTGAATCGTGTAGAAGCAATTTTAGGCATCTTTTTTTCTATTCGGGAAGGTTTTTTTCTGTTACTAATCCGTAAACAAATAATACATACAATACAATACAGTACAACAGGTAATGTGATCACCTCTTTTTGTTGGGAAGCTGTTAGTCTAAAATTAGTGTCATTAGTTAATATAAATCTGCCGCTCCTTACTAGTTAGACACATCATCCCCGCATTACATCCAAAAAAGATTTGATTTTCTGGGAATCTCACACCATAAGGCTCATGAACTACCCCTTGTAGAGTATAGCACTCTGCATTTTGGACGGCATCGATTTTTATTATATTGGGTTGTTCGGAAAGTAATTGGGCTTTTCGAAAACAATTCTTTCAAACGCTAGCTTTGGAAGGTTTTTGCTGTTATTATTTGTTTTCATTCGATATATATTAGGAGGACGTATTTGTGTTTCTGTTTGGAGAAAGTGCGCAGATTTCATTTCCATTTGCATTTTTATGATCAATTTGAACATGGAGTGTCAGAAGGAGCATTTTCGGCACATTTTGCTTTTTTACTTCCATAGTGGCAAAAGAGCTGCTGATGCTTTCCACGATATATGTAAAACATACGGTGTTAATGCCTTATCACAGAGCACATGTGACAATTGGTTCGCAAAATTCCGTTCCGGCAATTTTTCACTTCAAGATGAACAACGTTCTGGTCGGCCAGTAGGCGTTGATGATGATCAGTTGATGGCATTAAAGGCAGCACTCACGGAAATTTTCACTTCTGAAATGAGTCGCTTACCATGTAGCCGGCCGCTGGACAATCGCAACAGTGAGTTGAACAGCTTGATTGATCGCCTACCTGCGAAGATACTACCGTGGACACATCTGCCGCTCTGGACATTAGGGTTCCGTCGCGCCAACTAACGCCGTTGGCAGGGTGTGCGCATGTGGTTCAGCGGGGGCTTGTTTATGAAATTCGTACCATTTGCAGGGTTCCGTGGCGGGACCCATCACGGAACACTCGTCCGCGCTGTGGACACACATGAAGCACCGCCATCATTTTCTGTGCTTTTCGCGTGTTTCACGCTACTTCATCGTTGTCAATGAGTTCATCGTCTCTAAAAACCCCTATATACCGCGAAATCTTCAACCCAAAAATTTCCGTGAGTGCTGCCTTTAATCGAAGCCAACCGTCATGTAACCGTACGAGAGCTTGCTGAGAAGACCAACGCATCCATTGGAACAGTTCACGAACATGTCAAAAAACTTGGACTAGTAAAAAAGCTAGATGTTTGGGTGCCACATGAGTTGAAGGAAATTCACTTGACGCAGCGAGTTAGTATCTGTGATTTGCACTTGAAACGCAATGAAGACGACCCATTTTTGAAGCGAATAGTAACAGGTGATGAAAAATGGATTGTCTACAATAATGCTACTCGCAAACGATCATGGTCAAAACCGGATGAACCTGCTCAAACGATGTCCAAAGCTCATCTCCATCAAAAGAAGGTTATGCTATCAGTTTGGTGGGACTACAAAGGTGTAGTATATTTTGAGGTGCTCCCAAGAAACCAGAATGTCAACTCGGACCTCTACTGTCAGCAACTGATGAAATTAGATGTGGCAATTTAAAAAAACCGGCCAGAATTAGCGAATCGCAAAGGAGTAGTTTTCCACCAAGACAATGCAAGACCTCATACATCTTTGGCGTCTCGGCAAAAATTATTGGAGCTTGGTTGGGAATTGATGTTGCATCCACCATATAGCCCTGATCTCGGGCCATCCGATTACCATTTGTTTAGATCGTTGCAGAACTATTTGAATGGGAAAACATTTAGCGATGATCAGGATATCAAATCTCATCTAGCCCAGTTTTTTGCCGAAAAAGACCAGAAGTTCTATGAGAGGGGAGTTATGAAATTGCCAGAAAGATGGCGGAAGACAATCGAACAAAACGGAAAATATATCATTGACTAATGTTTTTTCATTGTGAGAAAATAAACTTTTTTCTGAAACCCCTAAAAATCCCAATTACTTTCCGAACAACCCGATACATACGTGCGTATCGATTGTGGGAAACTCGTGCCTGAGCTAAATCAGAGCCGTAGACATAACCAATGTCGCGCTGAGCGACGATCACGCAGAAAACAGCTTTAGATTAACTTATTTGGTAAAAAAGGATGAACTAGAAGCTATTTCCTCGATTTGTTTCTTCCTTATCCAAGTTGCTTCATCTTCATATGTTTAGATTTTGGATGTGGGTCAATCCTGCAGTAGCGGATGCACCAGTCTTGTACGCCTCGCTGTCGGGCCATGGAGGCTATGCCCGTTTCGTCAACGAACAGCTCTCATCAGCTTCCCGAGATTTTCTGTCCATGGCACATCCACTAACTCATACAGCACTCGTCTCCTCGCAGTTACAGTTCCCTGAACTTCGCCTCATCGAATATGATTGCGGTATTTACACGAGTTTTGCTTTTCCTTGCTGTTACGGGAGGATTTTATGTAATGAAGATAAGCTGTTTTAGGTAAACTGCAAGCGCTTGCGCGTTTATTACGTCGGCTTTACGTTAACAAGCACCGCTGTCTTATCTTCACTCAAATGTCGCGAATGTTGGATGTTCTTCAAGCTTTCCTCTCTTATCACGGGTATCAATACTTTAGGCTGGATGGTACTACTGGTATTGAACAGCGACAGGTTAGCAGTTTTTCCGAGGCTTTTCAGTCAGAAAAAATAAGAAATAAAACACCAAAATATCTATTTCCTGTTTCGTTCTTTCCACTGTGAAGCTATAGCTGTACCTTATTGGTACCTATCTCTTTCTCATTATAGGCGATGATGGAAAGATTTAATGCAGACACCAAAATCTTCTGCTTTATCCTTTCAACTCGTTCCGGTGGTGTCGGTGTTAATTTGACCGGTGCAGATACGGTGATTTTCTACGATTCCGATTGGAACCCGACCATGGATGCGCAAGCGCAGGATCGCTGTCACAGAGTATGGTTTTGCTTTGGTTATTGCAATTTTGACATTTGTAATCCATACTTTAACAACGCTTTGATTCCTAGATTGGACAAACGCGAAATGTAACGATCTTCCGTTTGATCTCGGAACGAACCATCGAAGAGAACATCTTGCGTAAGGCGATCCAAAAACGTCGATTAGGTGAAATGGCTATCGATGAGGCTGGATTTACTCCAGAGTTCTTCAAGCAGTCCGATAATATACGGTATGTCCTCTTTCTTTCCCTAGCTTTTTTTTTGTTAAGTATGTGCACGGGATCTGCTTTTCTCACCGGCTTTCTCTAGCACCTCACGCCTTCCCACATTCTTTGCTTCTTTCTTTCGAGCTATCAGCTAATGTGGAACGGACTCTAACACATAATTTTCAGTGACCTCTTCGATGGTGACGTTGACGTTGGTGATGTGGCAACTATTGAGGGACCCAAGAGCCAGAAAGATGTGGAGAAGGTAGAGACATCGCATGTTTTTATGTACTTGCGAAGAGAAGTGAAAATTTTATGTTTAGGTTATGGCCACTCTGGAAGATGAGCAGGATGTAATAGCAGCGAAGATGTTACTGGCTGAAACAAGGGCTGATAAAGCCGAGTTCGACGAATCGAGGAATGTCAACGCTGGCGAAAGTACCACAAGCATTTTCCAGAGTCACTTAGATAGTGAAGAGCCGATGGACGAGAAATATATCGAACTGATAAGTCAGGTACGTTCATTGGTGCTACTGGACTGTTGGTGATGGTTGCACTTGACAAAATTATTTTTAAAAAATTTTAAGGATAATTGCATCAATGGTTTTCAAAAGTTGTAATGTTTTCAAAAATATGGAAGATTCCAGGATGGGGGGGGGGGGCAATGGGATTAATCCAGCGCAAAACTTATAACCGACTATTTCTGAAAAACAGATGATTTTTCAAATTTACAGGTAACTGCACCAGTTAAATTTACTAGTAGTAATTTACTGAGTTTTACATATGGATTTGTCTGCGTATAAACCATCGGAAATTCAGGAAACTATCCTTGAAATACTAGCGATAGCTATTTTCCAATGTTTAGTGGCGAATTTTTTTTTCAGCTCAAACCAATTGAACGATACGCGGTAAACTTCCTCGAAGCAGAGTACAAACCGGAGTTTGAGGAGGAGGTTAGAGAGGCGCAGGTATGTCCTAGAAAAAGCTAGCATACCTCATCTCTATTCAATATTGGTCCATATTTACACCATGAATCCCTGATTTTAGGCACTGATTGAGCAAAAGCGTGAGGATTGGGTACGAGCACACAACAAAGCTCTTAGCAATGGTGATGCGGAAAAAGCGGCAGACGAGGATTCGCCTAGTATTGAAGACGAATTTTATGGAGGAGGGCTGCTGTTAGAAGAGGTACGGTCGCGACGTAAAAGTCGCGTGTCCGCCTCTACGGGTGCGGTCGCTACCAAAGTTGTGCCTTCACGTCATTCTGAACGTTTAGCCGTTCCACATCAAAAATCCACCTCACCTAGAAAGACCTTATCGGGTCGCCGCGTCATTGCGCCTAAATCATTCTCATCGCCTAATCTCTCTTCTCCAACTCGTAGTTTACGTTCCACTTCTGCAGTGTCTCCCGTAAAATCTCCAGCGCAAACAGCTGCACGTTCTGCGGTTCGTCGAGCGGCTGCTAGGGTTGCTGCTGCCACTGCTGCAGCTTCATCTGCACCTGCTTCAGCTGCTCCTGCTAGGAAGGGTAGAGGCAGGAAGAAAAGCGCTTCTCCACCGCCGTCTCCGGCTCCTTCGGTGTCGCCACCGAATCATGAGACGAAGAAGAGGCGTGGACGTCCAGTGAGGCCAGCCAAGGATGATGCATCTCCAGAGCCTCCTTCTCCACCTCCAGCCAAGGTTGTTGCGAAGCCACAGCATCAGACTACTCCACAGATATCTCCACAACGGCCTGTAGCAAAGCCGACAACTTCCGCTACACCACTTTCTGGTCCAGCGGCTCCACCAGCGACGCCGTCCACACCATTAGTCTGCGCTCGGCCGTCGACAATTGTTGGCACTGTACTCACTTCCCCAGCCACTTCATCCCCATCTTCTTCCTCTTCCATGCCTCCTCCAGCGCGTCCTCTCGCTGTTTCAGTTCCCTCATCTCCGTTCAAAACAAATGCTTCACCTCAGGCACGCTTCCCTGTTCGCACTATCTCCCGCCTTTCAAATCAAAGCTCTCCTCTGCTTTCTTCACGTTCTCCGTCTGTTCAATCCTCTCCAGTTCGCCTTCCTGTTCGCATATTGCAGTCTTCACCATCAATTTCACGTCAACCTAGTCTTAACGGTCCCTCAGTACAGCACTCATCTCCACTGCTTGTTCGTAGGGCTAGTGTTACTCGTTTCCCCTGTGCTTATACAACCTTCATCGGATCGACCGCAGCAACGCTATGTCGTCGTCAGTCGCGGGGCCAACAACATGTCAGTTGTGATGCCGGTGCGCTCTGCTTCCAGTACCAATGCTGTTGTCCGATCAGCACCCGCACCGATGCCAGTGCGACGGCTGATAGTCCAGCCAAGGACTTCGGCGATGCCAACGCCTCCGTCAAGGATTATTCAACGGCCTGGACTCGGCGAATACGAAAGGCCGCGACTGCAGTTTCGTACGAATCGTACGGTTGGACAACCACAACCAGATGCCTCGTCTTCATCGTCTAGGCAACAATAACGGGAAGCTTTCCGGTATCGTCGTGTCTGTATAACCCAATGCTCAGTTCTCTCTGCGTCTTGTTTTAGAGTGTAAGGATGCTTCGTTTTACTCGCTCTGCTGTCTGTTTTTGTTTTCCCGCGATCTCATCAGATAACACCCGTTATGCACGGTTTCACAAATGTGCCTTTTAGCAGTCACTTTTCTCCTGTCCCATTATTTTTCTGTCACACACGAACAACCGAACGGTAGACTCGAAATTTTAGCTTGTTTCAGACTCAGTAAATTACTCGGTGCTAAATAATATCACCCGATTGAATATTCTTTAGTTTTATAGCACTAGTGTTGTTATTTTGTGTAATGTTTCTATATGTTTCACATGTGTATGTTCTTACCTGTTGAATTGATTGAGAGGTTTTTTTCTTCTTCTTCTTGTTTCCTGTGCGTTGATTTCCGAGTTCATGAATTCGTTTGATAAACGTATATTGATGCGTTGTTCGTGTGTGTTGATGTATCGCTGGTGGCCGTCGACCCGCGTTGATTGTGCGTCGCGCATGTGCGGTTGCGGTCTGGTCCGTCGCTCAGCGATTCGCCGCCGCCGCCGACATGTCAAGAGCTAGCAGTCGACGCGCGGCGACGACGCATTGCGCGATTCACCATACCGTAACGGCACATCGACGTACGTTAGCGGAACTCAACGACAGGAGAGCTCTCAGTACATATTTTCATATAGGGTGGTTAGTGGGTTTTATGGGTGAGATGATTAGGATTACAAGGATGGGAGGCTCAATCATATCCTGTGGATATTTTGATGGATTCAAATTTGCGAAGCGAGTTAGTTGTGCATTGAAAATCTAGTATTATTTGATCGAAATGTCTGACACTGCTGAGTTCCACGACAACAAAGCGAAAGCAAAACATAAACGTAACGAACTAGGAAATAGAGATCTAGAGGAGGTAAACATTCAATTTCCACACTAATCCGGGGCTTGGACTTGACTGGAAGTTGGTTTCCTTGATCCTTGGTAACAATGTAATCTTACTTTTCGATTGAAGGTCTTCACGTACGTGTTCTTGGAAATGGTTTAGAGATAGCGTCGTGGTGGTTCAGGATTTGAGTGTGCATGTCATGAGGTCTTGCAAATATTTCTATGAATGTTACTCACTGAGAAGGGTCAATATAGTTAATTCCATCTACCTTCCGAAGGGTCGCACTATAAAACTACATATTACAATGTAAGAAAAGAATGTAAAGGACTAGGGTTTGAGAATTTCAAGGAACAACTTGAGAAACTGCGACAGCTTTGACGGTAACCGTGGTTGAAAAGAACATACACATGTGGAAAACCAAAAATGGATAAATTCTGTGTTAAAACCCTTGAAAAATGATTTCTATCTCGAGAGTAATTGGCAAGAAAATAAGTAATAAGTAGAGGAATGACATGAACAGAGTGTTATTGCGTATTTATGAAACAATCCATCATTACAAAATGGGCCAGAAGAGAGATAGCAATGTTGTTCTTGAGACATTTTCTAATCGAATTTGTTTTCCGAGGAATACGAGGAAATTCAAGCAGATAACAACTTTGGTACTATGGATAAACAGACACTACTAAGTTTCACCTGGAGCTTGTCCGCGAGTTCAATGATAAGGTAAAAGCGACGGGAAATTAGCTTCGATTTCTTTAAGTGTTCGGTAAATTCACCCTATGTCTAGATATTCACTCAGCTGATGTAGTCTACTTCGAAGGCAGAAAGTCGAAATTTGTGTATAAGATGGTCAGTGGGGCATCACACTTCATGCCTATTAATTTGGATGTTAGGTGGAAAAGATGCGACGAAGACAGTTTTTCTCTAAATGTTCTGCTGCCTAGAGCAACAGATCGTTGTCAAGGTACCAAATGTTGTCAAGCTTATTGTGGAAATTACAGATATTCGGTGATGATGCGGACTTCTTCAATCGGATCATGCCGGTAAGTTCACAATGATCTAGCGAAGAGATGAATTTGAAAGCCAAAGCGGAGCTCATAGACATGGACCCCGTTCCCGACACCGCCACTGTCCGACTCCGAGAATGATGTGTACTTCGACGATTGCCTCGATCTACTCTATGATCGTGACTTTATGCCTGAAGAACGTCTTCCTCTGGAGATTCATGAACTTCACAGTTCATTGACTAAGCCAATTAGCCCAGTGAAGAAGACTCGTGAGCGATTCTCTTGTTGTTGTTTTTTTTTTGCTGAAAATTGGCCGTAAGTTATAAATTGCAGCTCCAACCCCAGTTCCATCGAACAACACTACCCAGATGTCGTCATCCGATGCAGCTGTGATGAGTTTGCTGCAACAAGCTCTTCACAATCCGCCACAGTCCTATACTCCACCGCCGATATCGAACAGTCCAGCTCCTTACTCACCGGCTGAATTTGACCAGTACATGCAGGGCTATAATGATCTCAAAAATGGTAGGAACTACTTTTTTAGACTTTGTTCAAAGTGCGACGTGGAAGATCTGCTCTGTTTAGATACTCTACCTGAAAATCGAGTCTCAAAGAAGGAGCGGCGAACTGTACCCCGGCAAGTGGAGCAAAAAGGACGTGAGCTTACGCGGCCAGTAACTCCACCTCCAGCTGTGAGGGAGGAATTGGACTACGATGGACCGGAGTGGAATGTTATTGAGGACCAGGCATTGCTAACGGTAGGACAACCGGAATTATGGTCTTTTCGGCGATGAATATCCTCACTTCTTCAGGCTATTCGAAATGAAGACATTATGTGCCATAATTTCGAGCGAACGAAAACTTCTCTGCGATATAACTGGGAGTATATCTCTGGATTCGTGAACAGAGTTACGAGATTCTACAGGTGGGTTTTTTTTTGTATTTTTGTCACGCACTCTAAAGTGTGTGTTTAAAGGGAGTTCAATTCGTTTCCCAACTAAAAAAAAAAAATAAAAACAAGGTTTCCATGGTTTCTCGAAACAACCTACCTTTTCTTCTAAAAACATAGCCACAATTTGGGACTCGACCGTCACACCACCTTGACATTTTCACAGTCATATTTCCTCGACTGCACCATTGGGATTACCCAGGGTAAACCTGTTAACGTCATACAAATTACCCATCGTTGACAACGGCAGCCACGTTCACCCTGGGTAATCTCAGTGATGCATCTGGACCCTAACGTCTGAATTCAAAACACCTACAACAAACTCCAGACGGACGCAGGCAAGGGGCAGAACCGCGCCGCGGCTCCCTTGGACAGAGACACAGGCGCTCTGCATGCTGGCTCTGATTGCGTGCTTGTGCCAGAGCCCGCGCCCGTACCAAGTTGTACCAAGTTGAAATCAGTAATGCTACGTCTACTGCAAACCCAACGTCAAAAATGGCCCTTAGCACGTTCACTATGTTAATCTTTTTAAATGCGCCATGCATTCGACTTCATTCCGTAGTTTTTTGAATAAGGATGCTTTCATAAAATGACCCCCGGATGTGTGGGAGCGGGGGACATTCGAGGTGCAGGTCGGTGCTGCATATTTTTGAAAGATACTGGTACAAATATACCGACTAAGCTGGAAAAAAAGGCTTGGTCCCTCTTGACACTCTGCTATACTCGCCCATTTCCTATGGCATTTGAAGGATTTTGCTGGATTTCATTGTCGTTCAGATCGCCGCGACAATGTTCCATTCGCTATCAATTAGTTGTGAGACCAAGAGAAAGCGGTCAGTTGATGGTGATTGATCCACTGACGAAGAAGCCCAGGAAGGTGCCATTAACACCTGCAGAAGTCGGTGTGTATTCTGTGGTCAGACTGCATACTACGTAGTAGTTTTTGTTGTATATAGTAGCTCCGCATTGTTTTGTTTTTGTTAATAGCTTGTTGTTCGTGCTCGTGTTGTGTTCGAAATTAGTTTCGTGCTTTTTTTGTAGTTCACCTGCGCAAAGGCCGTGTCTCTACAGATCTCCAGTATGCTCACGATGCTGATCGATTACGTGAAGCATCGTATACTGGACGTCTTCGTCTTATGGAGAGTTTAGCCGGGCGACAGAATGAGTTCAAAGAGCAACGGCGGCCTATTGGTAGGCTTGAAGAGGTTTTGCTTCATTTTGATCTTCTCCTATAGAGTTTCTGTTCCAGATCCACGATGGCTTGAGCCAAGCGGGCGTTTGCCTCCAGCTCAGGAGAGTCGGTTATCTGTTCTTGGCGTGCGGTATGCTTCAACGCTGTATCCGGATGACATCGTTAAGAACTTGGTTTGTTCCTTGAGCGTTTTCCTAATTTTTAAAAATAATTCCGAATCAATTCGGTTCTATCATAGGAGGAGAAGAGGATAGCACAAGAGGCAGCTAAGAAGAAATTGGCTGAACAACAAGCTAACAATGATAGACCAGTAAGTTTCATTATTTAAGTAAGATTTTTAATTTTTCATGTGTGAAATAAAGTTTGGATCTATTTTCTCGTTAATTATTCTTTTGCATCCTTCATATGTTTAATAAAAGTCATTTGCTTTGTTTGACTTGGTTTTTGAGTGTTGTTTTTTAGAATTCGCCTCCACATCCTGTGATATCCGTGTGCGTACGACCCCCAGCCGTAACTGCTGGACCGGACATTGTCCAGTCCAGGATACCTATTGTTATAGCGGTACCGCAACTCATGGTTAGTAACGATTGTGTTCTCCAGCCGCTACTATCTTTTATTTCGATTCGAACTCTTTCAGCAGCAACATCCACCGCAGTTACAGCCATCAGTTACCCAGGACATCTCCATGGTACACCTTTGAATTGCTAAACTGAGGAGATGGTTTGTATACTGCAATTTTTAGGGAGTTATGTCTCAATCACATTCCCCCGCTGGTGGATTACGACGTGCTGCGACACATTCACAGACAGGCGTCCCTTTGAGTGGAACTTTGCAACATGTCCAAGGCGGTGTTCCAAATACGCAGCACAATTATGTGGTTGTTAGTCAGGATTCGCTTCAGCCATCATCAAGGATGCAGGTATTTTGCACCAGTAGCGCTCTAAACAATGTTTCCCGATGTTTATTTGCTTCTTTGAAGTTTGTTACACGGACTACTGATGGTATGACCATTGGTCAAGCAGCCCAACCCGTCTACCGTTCGATAAGTAACTCAGCTCAGGCAAAACGAACTCCCCCATCAACGCCGTCGCTTAGCAGGGTTAGTGTCTAACATAACGTTTTTTTTTTCAGATTAACTTAGTGGTGTTTTTACAGGTACAGGGAGGATACATGACCAATGTTCAGACAGTGTCTGGTAACAGCACACTGTTTCAATCTGGGACCGGCGCAGTTGGTGGTCCACAACGAGGAAGAGTTATGCAAAGAGTGAGTTGAATTATCTGCTTAGTTCGCTGCAGATTCTTTTTTTGTTTCAATTTCAGTTGAATTCCGGAATTCTTGTCGTTTGTATTTTTTTACGAGGTTTTGCACTGATCTAGTAACGGATTTCCGAATATAGATTCATTCTCGTGGTAGCAATTCGAGGCTTTTTTTGATTACATGAACTGTAAATTCTTTCCATTTTATTCCCCTTATAGAAAATTAGAGCCTCATCGCTGTCACCCAAGATTTGCAAAAATCACAGTCTACTTTAACGGCATTATTTTGGCTCAGTCAGTTCTGGTATAAACATTTTTGTAATTCTTGTTTAGCCTGCTGCACCTCGTATGTTCGTTCAACAGGCTCCACAGGCAGGTGATCGACCCTACGTTGTTCCTCAACAACAAATTAGAATGGTGTCAACGCAGAGGCTACCGCCTCAGAAGAGAACCATTGGGCAGAAGTCACCGGTGAGACCTTGATTACCAAATTGACTATTTTGGAACCAAAAAAACCAGGTAAAGATTCAATTGGGAGTATTTTTAATCATTTTAGATGACCGCAGTGATGGTGCCAACCAGATCAGGGCAGCCACACCAACTTCGTGCGGTTCCGTGAGTTCCCACCTCTTTTCCTATTGTTTCAACGGTATAGGTTGTGAAAGCAAACTGTTTCTGTTTACAGAAGAGGGTTCACTCCACAAGGAACGAGAATAATGAATGTGGTCATGGCTCCAAGTAATGTCCCAACATCAAGTTCTTCGCAGTCGCTTCCAATGCAAGCTACGGGTCAGCCAGGTAGTGCAACGATAATGACTTCTGGAGCGCCTACCGTACGACATCCGTCGCCATTCTCGGAAGGTGAGCAGTTTCTTTATTTCATCTGGGAATTTTGGACTTTAACATATTGGCGACATTACGCTTTTCGCATGCACAACCAAGTGGGGAACGCGTATTATTACATACAGTGAGCTTCGATGGCCGTGCGTTTTCCGCAGACACATGAAAGATGCAGCGCGAGCTGGAATAGATATCGTTTGCCTTAGGAATGCTATTTCTAAGCGCTTTTCTCTCCGATTTGATTATCTTTTCATATATCGAGTAGAAAAGCTGTTATAAATAGCATAACGACAGCAGACGATATCGATTCCGGCGCGCGCGTCGCGGTTGCGCTGCGTCCTTCACGGGGCCGCGGGAAGGCCACAGCCATCGACGCTTACTGTACATACAGACGCCTGCATCACAGAGAACTCCAAAGGGACGCAGTCAAGAGTCAGGACCGCGGCGCGGCTCTCTTGGGCAGAGTCATGGGAGCTCAGCATAGTGTGCGCCTGCGTCCCTGCCCATGAGAGCCGCGCCGCGATCTCGACTCTCGTCTACGTACGCTTGGAGTTTCATATAGTTGTGAATTCTTGAACAGGACTATATTTATGATGGCCGAGAGAAAAGTCGGAAATCAGATAGCAGTGACTGAAAAATAATTAACAAATTGATCATATTTACTATTATTTGCTGAACTCTGGCCTCTTATGGTGCTAGTTGTATTGGGGCACCTTATTAGTGTATGTATAAATAAATAAATAAATAAATAGGAAAAATAAGTACTTATTGTGTTAGACCTGAGAATATCATCTTTCAGCCACTGGAGTCACTGTGAAGCGGCAGCTACTCTCTCAAACACGTCCATTAGGTCCAGCTTCTAGAGATGGCTCACCACAGACTGTAGCCCAAGTAGTTATTGCCCCGCCTCCCCAACAGCCAGCTCCTGAAGAACAGCACCAGGCAGCCCCAGCATCGCTACCTCAAGCGCAAGCACAATCCGAAGACGTGCCCCAACGGCAATCTCCCCCATCTCATACTTCGTAATCAGAATGTTAATGGGAATTAAAAGTTACATACGTGTATTATGCTTTAATTTATTGCAGAGAGTTTATATGATTCGTTTTCCGTTTAATTTTTGTTTGTTGTGAACGATTGCCTAGCATTTATTCAATTATTGTTAATGATGATGATTCATTGATTTATTGATTGAGCGTGGTCGCATTCATGTTCTCAGAATGAATTCGGTGACTTTTGAAACGTCGTTTTGCCTGTTTAATAAAACATTATTGCTCAATATGTGTATTGTCGTTGTATTTTGGATGTGTCCACAATATTAGTTTTGATTCTACTGCAGGCTAACCCGGAGGGGGCTTTGTCCCCATAGTTGCTCAGCTTGAGATAGGTAAGTTTTTCAGACCACCAGTGTATTACCTAAGACTTTTTTTTACACATTTTCGTTTTTTTTTCATGCATTTGCTAAGAAAAGGACTAGTAGCGCATTATTCCAGCACTGTTGCATGAATTACTGGTTTCGTTTGATAAGTTGTTGGTCGTTCAGAGTAAATTTGAAGTGCAGCAAGGCAAAAGTTGTTTTTAGAAGTAAATCAGCAGCATTAATACGTGCACAGGCAACAGGCTTCGGATACTGAGTGATGCTCAGTGAACCAGAATGCCGGGTACTGTCGTCAGTTTTTGACACATTATTAATGGATTTTGATCCGAAAGATGCAGTCATTTACTTGGAAAGCTCTGGACTCCTCACCGAAGATCTCGCGGAAAAGATTGAATCCAAGGTGAGGTACAGCTACCGTTTTCTTCTGTTTGTAAGATTTTGCCTTTTGGCTTTTTTGCTTGCCTCTCCGAACCCCATATACTTTCTCATGCTCTTTATTTCTATTATCTCTCCAGCAGTGGCGGATGCAGAAAGTGGGCGGGAGGGGGAAAAAAGGTGGGGTCTCCGCCGATTTGGGACCCAGATTGAGAATAAAATCAATAAAAATATTAATTATAATAAATTTGGCGACCCATTCTCGGGGGGGGGGGGGGCTGCGTCCGCCGCCGCCACTGCTCTCTCCAGCTACTTCGGCTATCCTCCCTGGTGAAACGGACCTCCTACTCTTATTTTCAAGTATGAATTTCCCCATGGAAGATAGTATACCTGAGAACACCAAGGAGGCTGCACTTCCGTTCAAGCCAGGAAACCGGTCAGTGTAAAAACTTGTGTTCCCTGGATCTAAATGTTTTCACCTCCTTAACTTTCTATACATAATTCTTTACATTAACCTAGGTCAGATTGAGTTGTTGTCTACCCTTGCGTCATTGTTGTTTGCACCACTCTACTCTTATGGAGGAGGCGGAGAGGAGAGATCATTTAAGAGCATAGACAACTCACACGGGAATTTCGACTAGCCAAGAAATTCTTGAATATAGTGGAGTTCGTTTATGGATTTTCCTCATAAGGAAATAGTAATTCAACCTTTCATAGGGTAATTATTTTCACCTCCTAGTATTTGTGGTTTGTTGAAGTTTTATGTTCCGAAGATTCTCCATCCAATATTTTCTAGGTGTTAAATAAGTTATTACTTTAGTTTGGAAGAATTCTTTACCTCTCAACCAAGTTTCCTCCTCCCCCCCCCCCTAGAATATTGTCCACTAGGTTTGTTTCATGCGGTTAATTATTGCCAGAAGGTCTAGTATTGTGTTTCAGGCGACTAGACTAGAACGTCTGAGAGAGCTACTGCGGATCTACCGAAGACGCGCAAATGATTGTGATCTTCTGATATCCTATTTTGAGTTTGCCGGCCAAGAACACATAGCAAACTCTCTGCGAACTGATTTGGAGCATGTTTTGGATGGGTAAGATCACTGCACTCCTATTAGAACTGCATTTCAGTGGTAGTGTTGAACCTTGTTCCAGTTACGGCGCCCCAGACGTAGTACCTCGATTTCCCCACCATCTTCGTCTTCGTAAGCTGCTTGCTGGCGGAGTGCCTAGAGTGTTCCAGCATGTGAAGAGGGAGAATATGCAGATGCGTGTTGCAAAGTTGTTGAGAGAACGAGCAGATCTAGGTAGTGTCGGCTTCCATTTCATACTTTTAGACCTACTGCTGTATAGAACAAGTTTTCCTGCTATTCAGTCAATGTTTTGTTGGAACACAAAAGTTTGGAAATCTGGTTATTCCTTTCTAAAATTCTTGTTCCTCAAAACTTGATGCCATGGCACGGATGAGCCAGAAGGGAGATAGCCAAAATCATGAAAAAATCGTGAATGCGTAAATATAGGTCAGTGGCTGCTGCAAAGGAGGAGGATTAAGGGAAAAGAGGGGTCATAAAAAGGAAGAAAAAAGCCTCCACAGCCAGAACTTGCAGGATTCAATTCGTGAGAATTAAATAATCACAGTATTAACTTGCTGGAAACGTACTGTCCTCAAAAAGGGTTCCACGACTCAGAGTTTTGATGGTATAGTCTGTCCGAAACGACGAGTCCGCCCACGCACGCGGGGATCGAGGAGCTGCCACGTTTGCCAGCGCTCCACGTCATCATCCCTGATCTGCGTATCACGTTTCATCGTTATCTTCATGGTATTGACTAGTGATTTGGTTGTGAAGTGGACGATGTGGCAGCCAACAGCATCCGTCCCAGCCGCGCCGCCTCTCTATCCCCGCGTGCGTGGGCGGACTCGCCGTTTCGGATACACTATACTTGATCTAGAGATGTGGTGGGAGCGTGCCAGGGAAACGATCTCGAAGTGACACAGGGGTGGGATTTGTACGAGTTACCTTTCCAGCGTGTGTAGAGACGCAGAAAAGACGCGTCGAATAGGTTCCGCCACGATTTTGCGGCTGTGAAACTATGAAACTGTGCTAGGAATCCTACATTTTCGAGAGAACTATATGTGTACTCAAGTGGTGGTAACAAAGAAGGAATCAAGAAAGGATATGCATTTTTTACCTCAATTGTGAAATAATTTCTTAAAAAATCTTCGACTTACACCACTGCTACCGTTATCTTCCTTCTCTCAGATTCATTCTTCATAGTTCTGCATGGAATCGCTGGAAGCGGCAAATCCTCTCTGGCTGCAGCACTTTTCGCAGAAGTTCCGGATCTGTTGGGAAAGTTGGTCATTCTTTTCGAAAATTTTGATTTGATTCTATTTTAGTTGAACTCACATATGTTTCAGCTACTTCGAATCTGTCATTTGGCTGCGTGATTCGACCACAGAACCAAGCCGTGTTCGTTACCTGTTCGCTGATCTGTTGCTGATGTTGTGGTGAGGCGTATAGTTCAATATCTATACTGGAACTAAATGCTATGGGAACTAATAGAAAAACATTTATGAAATTTAATCTTTTATCAATGCAAGCTGCTGAGAATATAGGTGCAGTTGTGAGTCACGATGAGGCAAAAGTGAGTGAGCAATGTGCTTGTGATTGTGGGTTCAATAAGCCCTGTCCCCGCCCTCCAAGATCTACTCGTATTTTTCCGCGTAAAATTTCACCATACGTGCGTATGCTAATTTGGATTTGAGTGGGGCGAGCTGAGGCAGAAGGGCAGGAAGTTACCGCCCAATTTTGCCTCATAGTGGCGCATGGGTTCGGCCGTTAGTTAGAACACACCACACAACTGCGGCTTCGTGGCAGGACCACAGTGCCAATGGCAAGTTTATTTATTTATTCATACATCGTGGTAGTTCGCAATGTGACCCTTCATACAGAAGGTAAAGAGAGAAAAGAACTCAAAAAGAGAATTCACCCTTTAATTGAAATCTTGTCAGTCACTAAGTTTTATTCCTCTCGCAAGAAGCAGATGTTTGACTGGGAGCAGAGATTCTGTTAATTTCGAAGGATTTTCCGTTTTTTTCCCTATTTTCTTAGTGAATATACCCTGCAAAACTGTGCCTCTGTTACTTGCTTCCAGTTTTCTAGCATCTGTTATCTTCAGGGATGATGTCACCAGCGATCCGCCAAGGGTAGATGACATGTCTTCCGTTTACTTATATAAACAGGTGAGGTTCACTTGTCGAAAGGAATGATCCAGACGAATCTTAAAGCATTCCCAAATTACAGATTCAAGAGGCCTTGATTGATCGACCGAATGTCATAGTTGTTCTGGATGATGTCGTTCAGAAGGAAACTGTCAAGTTTGCAAATCAACTAGGGGTAGGTTGCATTTTTAAAGGAGCTTTCATGTATTCTTTATTGGTTCTTGATTACGGGTAATCCAGAAAGTGTTATCTTGTTGAAAGAGCCATTATTTTAGCTCCGTGTTTTGGCGACCACACGAAATGCAGAACTGTTTGCTGGTGCCACGTGCTCTGTAGACGTGATACACGTTGGAAGTATTACAGCAGAAGAATCCAAACAGCTGTTCTCGATGGAGGAGGCATCTCCTGAGGTCAGTTGATTGCTTTAGGAAGATTATTCTGTAATATTGAAGGTCATGTTTGTACGTTTGTTAGTTGAAGGTTGACGAGGCTCTTTCCGAGGCTTTCTCGGTTTGCAGCGGAAACGTTGCTCTACTGAACATCCTGAATAAGCTTTCTGCTGGCCGGGCGGATCGGTAGGGATTGTTTGAGATTGGTATTTTCTAGATACCTGGACTAGTCCTGTAAATTCAGGCTAAGCACATTCTGCCGTCGCTTGAAGACGCGTGGTTTGTCGGCCGTAACCGCCACGACCGCCTTCGAATATGAATCCATGCACGCTGCGTTGAGCGTATCTGTGGAGAGGCTGCCCGCTTGTGATAGAGATACGTTGGCATGTGCTGTGATTTTGCCATCGGAGCACGATATACCGCTGCAGGCTAGTTTTCAGAACTTGCCTATTTCATCTGGAGTTGTTTTTAAGGCTTTCGAGTCTCTTTAGTAAGAAGGTTTCAGATCTGGGCACTGGTTGTACCAGTAGATGTTGTCGACGCAGATGAGTCTGAGTTCCTAATGCTGTTGTCGGATCGATTGACGAGACTTTGTGAAAATGGAGACTGGCTCTCACATAATAAGCAGAATGATACGTTCAGATTCAGCAGAATGGTGGAAATTTATCTACGAGAAACTGTGGAAGCACAAACTGTCAAGGTTTGTTCACATAAGAACTATACACAGTACTGAAAAGACGTTTTGTTGATTTATGCACGCAAGCTTGCTGGGAAATTCCACAAAAATTTTTGTTGCTCACCACAGAACATTTTTAGACGCTCATTTCAATGTTGAAGTCTCGTCTTGAGCGAATTCAGCAAGATGACATTGGAAATCCCGTGATCAAAGAGTTTTTCCTGAAGCATTCTTTCTTCTATAAGTCTGTCCATGGGATTAGCTATTGAGGTATGTGGCTTTCAGTTATGCTAGTTTCAAAAAATTGGAGAAACAATGACTATGTTGAAATGACTAAGTGGTGTGGAATTTAACAAAAATATTTTTTCAGGGGAGACTCATCTTTTGTTGTTCTCTGCATGTACTTATTTTTCTGCGTTTCATAGCGTCTTAGTGGGTTCACATTTTTTAGGTTTTAATTTTGTCTGTCGTTTTAATTGTCGATGCTTCTTCTAGGAAAATCTAATGACATGTTTTTAGAAATGTTTTTTTCCGTTGATGTTTTCAATATCATTTTTTAAAATCCTTTGCTTAGCTTTTGGGTTGTTCATTCACTTTTATGCTCTATTCACTTACCTTTGTGTCCTTTCTGGCTTTGTTTTTGCCTTCTTGATCTCTTCTGCAATCTCATTGTTCCATAATCTCAATTGTTTATGTTGCTATCATGCATGATTTGCCCATTCCATAAACGTTCCCATATCAGTGTTTGTTGTTCAGCAGTATTACTCACTTTTCACTTTCATTTCAATGCAGCTGGCTGCAGGATGGGCTCATCTCCTCCACAGTACGTTACCTTTGGTATTTTATCGGCCATGTTTCACTGCCTACTGTACCGATTTCAGCATAAGGTTCCTTGTCACACTCTGTGTTGCCTGTACGTTTGCTCTGGTACAGTTGCTGTTGGCAGTGTTCTTACGAAGACCTAGTAGTTTCTATAATCCTCTGGCTTGGATTCTTGCGCTATATGTAGTTCTGCTTTTGCAGGTATGCAATTTTTCTCGGAATGCGTCAGAATTTCCAGGTCTTAGCGGCTGGTTTTAGCTAGCTTCGTTTAAGTGGAATCGGCTATTTGGAGGACATCTGTCTCGGAAGTATCGCACCTTGTTTGATGAGTGGAATGTGATGGAGACTTATCAGCCGCGAGCTATATCGATGGGTCATCTTTTTGATGTAATTTTTTTAAAATTCTTGACAAGAGTCTCAGGAGGTTACTGTGTTCTACTGGGAAGGATAAAGGGGAATTTATACGAGATCCGTGCGTCATTCGGGCGTCAAACGCTCGCAGACGGTGTGTTTGGCGCAATTTATACTAGATGCGTTCGCCAGTGGCGCATCGGTCGCGCGAATCCATTTGTGGAACGAATCCATTTGTGGAGGATTTTCCTTGAAGACTGAGCAACGCGGCATGAGCATCCTCAATGGGAAGAACGTACCGCCGCCGCAAGGCCGTAAATGCGTGCGTCTGGGCTGCGCCAGCGATGCGACTGGCCCTATATTTCATCATATACAGGAAGCTCCAAATGTCCGCAGTCAAGAGGGCGTGGCCACGGCGCGGCTTCTTGATCAGACACAGGCGCTCTCTATGCCCCCTCTGGCTTCTCTGACTCTGCAGCCAACCAGTGGCAGCATGCCGAGCGCCTCTGTCTCTGTCTAAAGCCGCGTCGTGGCCACGTCCCTCTTGACTGCGGACATTTGGAGCTTCGTGTAGATGCACGCGCGTCAAGTGCACGCATTTAGCCTAAATTTCCTTTCAAGTGGCAACTGGGTCTATCTCCGCATAGATGCACGCGTGTCGCACGCATGCGCTGGTATAAATTGCCGTTTTTGGCCGATCCTTCATCACAGACTGTTTGCGTCTCGCTCACGCACGTATCCGGTATAAATTTGCCAAGTGACTCCTAGAAAAATTGGATCTTGGCGGCATATGGAGTTTTTTTTTCAGCCCGAGCCACCTACGCCGTTCCCTGGTGACAAGGAAAGCACTGAGACCGACCACTTCAAAGCAATGAGAGATGCGGTTAGTGTTTAGTTTTTCGTCTATTCGTTGGCTTATTCATTCAGCTTCTTTTTGATCATTCCATGAGGTCTGTAGATACTTTGGAAATGGTTTTTTATCTACAGATTACTGCCAACTCCTTACCTATGCATTGTGATTGAATCAACTCTCTTCTCATTGGTTACTGTAACACAACGAAGTTGTTTGTTTCCAGCACTACGCCAACGAGTTCACCTACATACAAAAAATGGAGGCTGAAAGAAAAGCGATGGAGGCAAATGGGCAGTCGAGCACCTCGTCGAAAGGAAGTCAGGTAAGGAACGTCGAAGAGATGTGGAGCACTAGGAAATGTTGCCAGTATTTTTAGCAGTCATCTGTTCAGTCGGAATCTATGCGTGTAGAACTGAATGCAGAGCCTAAGGGGGAAGAGGACTCATATCGTGAAATATGACATCATCTGAGATGTCGTGGTCATTCTCATTCACAATAATTATGTTCGCTTCGACTTGTTCATATTTAGAAAACGAATAAAATTCGATTTGTTTTTTGGGTGTGTTGTTTGTAAATAAGGTATTGCCAGCCTGATCGCTTTTTTCATGCTGTAGAAATTTTTTGAATCATTTCCCTCTGCGGTATCGAATGATGTAAGGGGCCAAAACAAGATGCAAATGAGTGCACAGTGCGCGAAAATTATAAATGGAACCTTTTTGGAAACCCTAACAAGCTTTCAGCGAACGATTTTCTTATCGCATCTGAAACTTGCTTGTCGCAAAGCTCGTTGACAACTTGTTTTTGCTCTATCTTACTAGCAAGTTGTGGGTCCAGAAGCAGTTCGACAACTTGTTCTCACTCAATCTTGCAGACAATTTCTTGGCTATTCAACTTTTCGACGACTTGCTTTCGCCACTTTTTCACCGATAGCTTGTCAACCATAAAATTTGCCGTAAACTTGCTCTTGCCTTCTCTTGCTGGCAACTTTTGAGTCGTTAAGGCTTGTCGAGATCACAGTTCGAAAGCAGACATTATTTTTTTAATAGTACCACGGTAACCGCTCGTATGATGCGCGTGTGAGGAAACTTGACTCTCTCTCTTGTCGACAAGTGTGTTCGGCTGAAAGGTTGTCAAAAAGATTGCTGGCACCGTTGCAACCAAAAAGCTTGCTGGCAGGTTGTTCTTGGGAGAAAGTAGCCGACAAGTTGCTTGCTGTGGCTCTCCCTTGTCGACAAGTTGTTGTGAGAATAGGTTGCTGACGACTTGTTGTTCGATGGCATGTGGACGTCAAACTTGTTGACAACCATTTGCTAGTTAAAAGGTTGTCTGCATGTTGTTCTGGGGCAAAGTTGGACAACTTGCGGACAACCTTTCAACTAGCAAATCATTTATTTGTTGTAAATTTATTCATTTATTTGCTCAAATAAATCATTCAACTATTTTGAATAAATAAATAAATCTATATAGTAATAATCTATACAATAATCTATATAATTTAGTGCCCGTGAATTCTACATAGTAGTTAACACACTTTTGAAAAACTGACGAATGCTTATCACACCTTTTTTCACTGCTCTTATAGCTACAGTGCTTACTCGCTTGCAAATTCTCTCTATAACTCTTGTTCTCATGTGATTTGCTACTGCTTTCCCTTTTTTGATGTGCTTATTACAAAAACTGTTCTAAGGCCTATTTACAATTGGACAAAATGATATTAAAATGTTTATTTTGTACTCGGTATCCATACATCTTTCTGGTAGACTACTGGTCCCTTGGCAGTTGCATGGATCTCGCCGTATTTTTCTGGAGTTCGCCGCCAGGACACCATGTAAAAAGCGTCTAAACATTCCTTGCTTCGAGACGGATTTGCGTTTCCTCCAGGAAAGGCGCCATCTTACCTCCTTCCGGGGTATTATTAATCAGTAGTTTATGCTCAGTAGCTGGGCTTGTTGGTAGATCTTGCTCGAGCAAAGCTTGGAGCTCTCGAATGTAGTGCATTGCCCCTTTTAGAGTTTCTACCTGCAAAAATTCTTTCATTGATACGTAAGTACAGAATTCTAGAAGTTACGGTAAGATTTTCACCAACCTTGGATAGTTTCTTATCCTGCGTGGTAGTTGGCAGTCGTTGACGGAGGTGATCGAATCCGCGGTTGATGCTGCAAAAGTCATCCAGAAATTCATGCATTTTCTCTTTTCTCTTCCATCTACCTATTCATTCTTTTCCTTTCCCTTTCGTTAGCTGCTACTCTTTGTTTCCCGGTGATCTCTGACCGCTTCTTTCTGAACACCCTGTCATCGCCATCCGAGTAGCAGGGAGACTGCTGGCAGTAGGAGTACGGGGGTGGCAAGTGGTACATCTGCAACGTGATGAAGTAGATTTTGAATTCTTAGGTATTAGTGATCCGAGAGAAAAAAGGAATTCGAGAAGGAAGGAGACAAAGAGGAGGAGGGAATGGAGAGTAAGGGGGAGAGGGAGATGCTGAGAGAGGAATGTATGTATCATTTGATTAATTTATTGTATGTCTTTTGGATGAGGCCGAGACGCGAATCTTCTCGTTGTTTTCCCGTCCATCATTTTTCTATCACTATTTTTTTCACTTCTGACTAGTAGTTCTATCCTAGAAATAGGTATTGCTACTCAGAAAATACAATAAAATACACTTCTTTCACAATTTTGATTCAAAAGCTAGAGATCCAGCAATTACGCAAGCCAGTTGTGTTCAAGATTTCAATTTTATTCTAAGCTACTAGGGATATGCGCAACAAAACCTGTGATTTTCGTAAATCATAAAATTTCCAGAATCATCTTTGATCGTGATTCGGGAAAATCTCAAAACATAGCCGTTATGCTTGGTTGTAATCACGCAAACCTAATGCTACTAAGATTCGTCTAAATCTGGATTAATTCCTATGGTTGTTGACGAAGTATGCACAGTTCCTCTTGGAAGCATGAGTATTGAAGGCCACATTTGGCCAGATGGATAAGCGGAGTTGAGTCTCAGGATGTAGGCATCTTCTAGGACTTTTCATGTATCACTGTATTAAATCAGAAAGAATATGATTACGTTAGGAAACTCTTACCTTATTTCGGTATTCTTTCTACAATGTGCACGTGCTGGCATCCTAAGGTGGAAGGGGGGGGGAACTAGGTTACCTTTTCAGAGATGAGCCTTGTCTAGAAGTACATTGGAAAACTGGAACGAACCTATGGAACTTCTCGTTAGACATTTACTGTTCATCAGATGTTTGCTTCTGGAATTCATAAAAATTCTGGAGAAATTTCGAGAACAACGATGAACTTATGAGTATATTCAGAAGCTCATCGTATCACTCACTCAGTTGATTTTATTGAATATTTGTAGGAATTGTTAATGGAAGTATATTAGCGAAAATTGTCATTATGTTAGATATATTATATTAGATAATTATTAAAGCTGACAAAAAGCCTAGAAACCTAGAGTAACAGAAAGATTTCCGAAAGAGATTCCAGACGGCTAGAACAAAAGAAATTTGCGTTCAATAGTAGGAGTTGCCAGGATTAGTGTATGTCTTCCAAGGAATAAAGGAGGATGGAAAATTTTCAAAATGACGTACTTAAAAAGAATGGGAAGCGACTATGACACAGTAACACTGCAGACTGCAGAAGTGGTGAGTGGTGCGAATGAGAGCAGATAGGAGAGGTATTACTTCTATAATCCTTTCAATGACTTCACTTTTTCTTAAAGGTAATAATATTAATTGTAAGTGTGCGTTATGAGGTAACGAGTTAACAAGATTTGAAATTTTTGTGACATTCTGATGTATTCTTTTTTACTGTATCACTAGTATCAATATTTTTGATTATTTCATAAAAAACATGCCTTACCTGATTTTAGTCAATTGAACATCTTTGCTCACTTGACTAGCTATTTCCCATAGACATAGTGATATCTATTCATTTATTATTAATTTAGCTTGATGAAAAAGAAAAATGTTAGAAAGGATGTCGTGCGTACATACATATTTACAAAAAACGCGTTTTCAATAAATTTTTCGCAATAAAAGATCAGATAAATCAATAATGTACATAGATGAGTTCATGACGAGGGGAAAACTGCTCCTTGTTCCCAGAAGGCTTCTCTAGTCTTATCAAGGCGAACTCGTTCTGATAAGGGCTATAAGTCCTACAAGGAGCAGCTCAAATTGCGAGATACAGGAAAATGTTAGGGAAACCGGTTTTTTTTTTCTGTGCTGTTGCACAATTCCTTTGAAAGTTGCCTGTTTTTTCAAGGTACAAAGTTTTTTTTTTCAGTGGATATGCCATTCAGTTAGTGGCAAATATGCAAAAATATGAATAAAAACATAAAAGTATGGTTTGAAATTCGAGCAGAAGATCAATTGAAATGTAGATTATTATAAGTTTTTTTTCTCAGTTTTATTTTAGCTGTCCGTTCTGAAAATTATTACATACTGTAATTGTTTAACGGGAGCACCTCGATTGCATGAATAAATAAATAAATGCATAAATTATGATATGAATCCTGGGATTTCTAGAATAATATGAGCTTAAAGTATGAATAAGACGGAAATTTTGCAAGGGCTCGCGTAGAACATGAACAATATTGTGCGAGCGGACGATCCGAGGACAATGTAGGGGCGTGTCCTCATTACGGTAGGGTGTGGTAGCAGATGTAGTGGTGGGTGCTCGTTATGTACGTAACGGATTACTACCGTCGCACTAGGCCATTAGTGGCGGATTCGGTTACAAGACGACATGAACACCGTTTGAAAGCGGATGTAATTCACGCGCATCGATCCAGGAAAACCGTCGTAGCGACATTTCCAGGATTTTATGGCGAATTTTGGGATTTTATGCGTGGGAATGGCGGGGTATTTTGGCTATAGGAGTTGGATTTTTTGAATTCTTGTTGGTTTTTTAGTGGGAGCGGGAGTGTCGGAAACAACTGCTAACGTTTATTCGGTCCGTAAGGGAGATCCTTCATTGCTTGCCACAGAAATTTTTGTGGAATTCAATGAAATTATCAATATTAGTTGTGTAAGACCGAGCTCATGCAATGTACAGAAAATAAAATCACCACGAAATTGGCGCAGCATGAGGTCTAGCATATGGGTTTCTTAAACTCAACTCAAACTCTTTCTTATATTTGTAATTCTACCTCAGGATCACCAAAACTTATTTGTGACTAAGAACTGGCCTTAATCTGATGTTTCTGCTTCCATACTGGATGGTTTCCGTCCAAATTTCTGGAGGAAGTATGAGGAATGAGTCTGGAAAATGGGTGGGATTCACCCATTGCCTGGGCGAAAACCAGAAAATTTACAATAAGTTCTCACGAAGTTAGGCGAGATTCCTTGATTGAAAATGGACAATTCATGCTTCGAGTGCTCGCTCAGGAACCGGCGAAGTCTTGGGACTCGGTCCGAAGACGAGATTTTTTTTAGTTCACGCGGACTTTCCTGAGTATTTTTCTAGAGAGCCCCTCGACCTAGCTTGCGGTACGATTGAATTGTTGGTGAAGTTCACGAGAATACAGACCAATTCTGATTCATTTTCCTGTAGTCGAGCGCATTCCGCTGCTGTTTTCTTGCCCGCTTTTGTATGGTAGAATTCGGGCTGGCGAAATTTACTAAATTTTCCGACTCAGTGCACTTTTTGCAGCAGTGAGATGAACAATATTCGATTACATAGGTTTTCGCTCTATTTTTCTCTTTTCAGTGGTGGTGGGGAGAGGGACGGTAAGGAAACAATAAGAAGAAAAGAGTGAGAAGATGGATAAAAAAGTAGGAAAATCTTTCTGGGTGAAGTCAGTTTGGCAGATTTCGCGTTTAAGTTTTGTCCATGGTTTTTTTAAAACGTATTAGTTACGGAAGCATTTTGCATGTGTTCTGTAATATGTTGTTAAGACATTTTTGGGGATCTTGGATAGTAGAGGAATTGGTGTGATATGGAAGATTTTCTTTCAGGTAACATAGAACCATTTACTTGTTGGATTCATTGCAATGATGAAACTCCATTCTCCTCAAATATAACTTTCTAAAATCTTCTTACCACTTAGGGAGCCGAAGATGCTTCCTCCGTTTCTCTGCGTCTCCGTTCTCCAGTGCTCCCTCGCTGATCCTTGTGAATTCAGTACAATGGTAAAACTCTACTTTTGCTAAGTAAAAATACGTAAAATTAATTTGTTTCCTGGCGAGTTCAACGTATCCCCTCCATTTTTCTGCGTGTCGCATCTTCAGTGATCTCTCGCCGATGCTTGTAATTTCATTTCTTTGGTAATGCTCTACCATTTCACCTTAAAAGTTGTAAAATTCATTCATTTCCTAGTGAAATGTACAAGTTTCCTCTGTTCTTCTGCGTCTCCACTCCCAAGTACTCCCTCACCGGCTTTTATGGGTTTAATGCCGTGATAAAACCCTACTTTTGGTTATGAAAGATAGTAAAATCTGTTTCTTCTTTGGTGGGCACAGCATGCTTCCTTCGTTTCTCTGCGTCTCACATTTCTAGTGCTCTCTCGTTCATCCCTTTGGATTCATTCCAATGCTGAAATATCACGTTCCTCTCGTTGCAAGTACTAAAATTCATTCACTTCTTTCTGAATTTCTCTGCGTCTCCGCCCTCCAGTGCTCTCTAACTGACCCTTATGGGTTCATTGCATTGGTAAAACACTAAATTTGCTAATAAAAGACAGCTAAAATCTGTTTCTTTTTTGGGAAGCTCAGCGTGCCTCCTTCGTTTCTCTGCGTCTCACATCTCCAGTGTTCTTTCCCTCATCCCTATAATTCATTGCATTGATAAATTTCTACTTTTCTCGCATTGAAAGGAGTAAAATCCATTTACTCACTACTAAAGAACTGAACAAGCTTCCTTCGTTTCTCTGCGTCTCACATTCCTAATGCTCTCTCGTTCATTCCTTTGGATTCATTCCAATGCTGAAATATAGTACTAAAATTCATTCACTTCTTTCTGCATTTCTCTGCGTCTCCGCCCTCCATTGCTCCCTATGATTCATTGCATTGGTGAATTTCTATTTTTATCGCGTTGAAAGTAGTAAAACCCATTCACTCACTGAAGAACTGAACAAGCTTCCTTCGTTCCTCTGCGTCTCCGTCCTTCAGTGCTCTCTCACTGATCCTTGTGGGTTCGTTGTCGCTCAATAGCCGTCTGCATGTTTCAAGTGGCTAATTGTATGACCTGTGTTGTACAGCAGACGCGTTGCGTATTCACACATCTCGAATTGTGTACTGTAAGGATGAGACGACGCAACCACTGTGCGGATAATAACACTTCTTGAGGGGTGCGCCCCTCTATACCTAATATGAAGTGTGTGCTTTCAGTGAGATGACCTCTGGAAGAGACTACGTTCGAGAGAAGATGCCCATTTTGGGCTTTGGAACCTACCAGGTCTCGTGGTTTTTTTTCTGGTTATGTATGTTCCCTGAATTTCTGGGGTATGGTTACAGATTCGTAACGAGTCCACGCTTCATGATGTAGTTGATGCAGCGCTGTCGTGTGGCTACCGTTTCTTTGACACTGCTCAGGTTTACGGTAATGAGGCCGCGCTGGGAAGGATATTTAATGAACTTCTGCCGAAATACGACCTGGAGAGGTATTTTTCATGATCGTGTAGTTAGAGCAATATAATTGAAATATTTCAATAAATCAGCTAAATAACGTAATTATTTCAACGAATTCACTCAATTAAAATATATACTAATGCAATTAAAATTTCTCGAAGATTATTTAAAAAAATTTCAGAGAGGACATTTTCATCACGTCGAAGGTCTCTCCAGCCAATCAAGGCACGGATCTTGCCCGGAAATCCATCAAAAAGTAGGTCAAGGAAATTTTTCTGTTTTTTTTTGCTCTGACAAGGGGCGAGTAGTGCTGGATTCGAGAAAAAATTAGCGGAGGAGCTTGAAGCGAGGAGTAAAAGCATAAAAAATCTTGGAGAACATAAATATTCTGGATTTGTTGAGATTTTCTTTGGTTCTGTGATCCAGAACTTACTAGGACGTTGCCATACAGTAGTCCATACTCGCTTCCTGAACATTCTGTCCTTTTTTCAGTAAGCTTTGACCTGGAAACCTGCCATCTCTGGACTTTACAGGTCCCTAGCAAATCTCCAAACTGACTACATCGACCTAATGCTGATCCACTGGCCTGGTGTAAGCAAAAAAGCTGTAGCAGACAAGCAGAATCCGGTGAAGCGAAGGCAGACATACGAGGTTCTGGAAGAATACCATGGTAGTTACTCCCCTAATCTAATTGTCTACGTCTTAATTGGTGGATAAATTCTGCATTCTTGTCAGATTCGGGCGAACTAAGAGCGATTGGCGTGTCCAACTATGAAATTCGACATTTGGAAGAGCTACTGGAGCACTGTAAGGTTCATCCTGCCGTAAATCAGGTGAGCACCGCCTTTGCATCGGCTACGAAATAAAGCAACGTAATGTGTGGTATGTGGGCAGCACTGACCACCTAGCATTATCACCACAATTCGTAAGCCTGCTTAGATTTTAGCAAGGGTGAGCACAAAAAAACTATTCCTCTATAAAAACAGGTGTAGTCATTTCGAATATCCAGGGTGATACCGCAATTATGTGAAATTGGATAATTTAGGGGGATTTGTCAAAAAAATGATAGTAAAGAAAAGGGAAGAAAGAAATATGAAAAGCTAAAAGTTTCTCAATCATCGTGGCATGGAAAGTTCACTAGAAAATTTAATTGTTGAAGGTGAGGAGGTGAAAATAATGACAATGGTGAAAAGAAGATAGTCCAAAGTTTTCACCTACTCTCACCCACTTTTTCATCTTTATTTTTTGATCGTTTTCCTGGTGGTGGGGTAGGCGGGGGGAATACCAGATATGTGATCACGTGCTAGCCAAAATCTTGCTTTAAGTTTGATTCTATCAATGATTACAAGTAATGAAATCATCCTGATTCCTGATTTCTCGGAGTAGATCAAATTACAAATGTTGGATCTAATGATTCTATTGTTGATATATTATATAGAGGAGATTGTCAAGGAGAACCAGCAACGCATGAGTTTATATAAGCTTGTCTGAAGAAAAGTCGCTGAGTCTGGATATAATTTCCTGTAAAATATCCAAAATTGGCAGAAATTTGTTAGTCAGTGGGCTTCAAAGTTAGATAGTAGAGTAGTGCGTTGGAAGCCAAGTTTTCTGCATCAGTTTACCTTTGATCCAAATACATATTTATGAAGCGACAACTCAGGGGAAATTCTCGTTTTTCCTGGAAGGTGAGATAAGTCAGCAACATTTGCTGCTGTGGTGCTGCTTTAAATTGTTCACTAGTATTTAATTATTAGTAATATTTTGAAATTCGTCCCCTGTTGGTTTTCTTGAAAATATAATGTGTATATGATTATAGGCTAAGTCCAGAAAAAAAACTGCAAAAATGCCTCCGAGGTTGTGCAAATGCCCTGCATTAGCTTCCACTATTCGTTTTTATTGATCAATTCTTCGTTTTCCAGGTAGAATTCCATCCTCATTTTCATCAGCTCGATTTACTGGATTTCTGCAAGGCCCATGACATCCATTTCCAGGTGGACATCCTTAGATTACACCATCTTTTCGGTTTCAAACAATGAATACTACTTGCTTAGGCCTACAGCAGCTTCGGAGGCCCAGACTACCGCGACAAGCTATTCAACGACCCAGATGTGCAGCAGCTAGCCGCAAAGTATAAAATCACTGTGCCACAGTTCCTTCTGGCATGGGCGACGTCGCAGTCGATTAGCGTCCTTCCACGAACGACGAATCCTGAGCGAGTTGCGCCGAACCTCGAGGCCAAGGATGTGAAGATCTCGTCGGATGACGTGCAAAAACTGCTCGATAACGGGAAATGTCATAAGGCTTGTTGGGATCCTAGTGTTGTTGTCTGATTTTAGTGGATTTAGCACTGCTTGTGGCACTTCCTGACCCCTCCCTGATTGCAGGACCTTTAAATTCCTTTAATTTTCCTTCAAATCTCAGAAATGGGGAGTACTTCGAGGCGATTTCACATTTTCGTATCTCCTCAAAAGTCAATCCAGAAAGATCAGAATTTTCTGGAATCTGCTTGATTTTTGTTGTTTTTTTTTATTTAGCATTCAGCAATTTAACCACTAACACATTAGCGGGTGGCAGTCGCAATTGTTCCTGGTTATTCTGCGAATTCTTGAAGACATGATCCATATTTTTGACTTCATGTTTGGGGGCAACCCGCGATTATTATTCGATCTCTTGCGACCAGGATCTTTGTGAAAATGGGGCAAATCTTCTGACTTTTAAACTTTTTTCCATTTTTTGGAAGACGCACGATAATACACGTGAAAGTTTCCGAAACTGCCAGGGACCTTGTTTTTTTTTAAGCTTTTTTTTTACCGAGAGTAGGCAGTGTTTTTCCGTGTTTGCGAACCTTTTCGGCATCAGGATATTAGGACATCTAGCTTTGCAACCCAATTATCTGAGAAATATTCCTCGAAACTGACTTAAAGGCAAGATCCGGGCAAAATTCCATCTTCCGAATTTCTACTGGATTCGTAGCCCACCGCGACGCCTTGGACAAAATTATACAAAAATCCCTGAAAAAAGTCCCACAACGAACGCTTCCCATCGATCAATTTCGGTACGGCGTTTGCGGATTTGCGGCGTCCTTGCTTTCAAATGGCGCTATACTGCACGCTCTCCCTGCTGTCTATTGTTGCGTCGTAGGGAAAAAATCCGTTTGATGGGTGGGGAAGGCTTCACGAAGTGTTCGTTAGGCTGCATGTAACTGAGCGTCCATCGTTGTTCAGTATGTACGCGCGCAGCTTTTGTCGGTTGGAGCGAGTTTTCCCGCGGCCACCGTAATCCTCAGACATTTTGTCCCATATCTAGCGATAGAGCGTATTTCGAGGTCTGAAACTTGAGATACATGCTACACATATGGTTTGGACTACAGAGAGCAAAAAAACCCTGAGTGGGCAAGATTTTGACCGGACCTTGCCTTTAAATGAACCATTTAACTAACCTTGGTAAACATTACAAGAACAAATTTCGCCGTTCTGGACGCCTCTGGTTGTCCGAAAACGTCCATTAATATAATATATAATTTTCTTGAAAAACTCAACAGACCAGACGCTTCGACCTTGACACCTTCTAGGCATTTTAGGAGTATTCTTGTTGCATCTCGAGAAGAATTCAGTCTATGTACCTCGCATGAAGTTGTTTTTTCTTTGTTGATGAACTAGTTATTCAATCCATAAATCATCACTTGAATGTATAGTTATTATTGCGCGGTAGCGATTCGCTGCCACTGTTAAAGTTCAAGGGGAATAACGCTGGAAATTTGCGGGGTTAAAGAATCAAAACAGTTCACTTGGCCAACTAGAGAAGAAAATTATGATTCCGTGAAACACTTTGATATCAGATGATAAATTCCGGCATGTTTAACATGTGGCCCTGTGGATTTATTCTGGGAAAAATATCTCGTGCAGATGTGGTAGCTGCATGAGAATCTACCTAAATTCAAACAAACTTCGATGGTTTCGGTTCAGTTTAGGTAACGGTTAATTTGCGAATTTGGCCATGTTAGGCAAGCCGATCCAGTCTCAGATCCGAAATCTAGCCCCAAGTCACGGTTTACGACACTCAGACATCCGATATCAAAACTGGGCTCCAGGTTGACGCCCCAGCGGAATATTTGAGAGGACACACAAAATCTATTCCACCAATTGAGCAAGGCATGTTAGATTGCTGCCTTGCTCAGTTGGTGGAACAGATTTTATCTGCTAAAAAAAACGACCTTCCCATACAAGTTTAGCCAAAGACCTCACTCAAATATAACAGGAAAATTCGTTTATTAAATAAGAAAGCCAAATGCACGTATATCAAAACAGATCTTCCTTAAAAGCCTAAGTGTTTCACTGAGATTAATTTAGTTCCTAACGGATATGTACAACGTCAAAGTCCTAACCCAAACGAACAAGGTCATCGGGTTTTCTTTTCCTCAACGATTTCCTTTCTTTCCTTCGCTGATAGCCGTTCCAAACATTCCTTATGTATATTCAGTAGATCAAATTCAAGTATGCAGTTGTCCTTAAATACATTTATGAGAAGAAAATTTGGAATGAACATGTGAAAATTCACCTGGTTGAAAACAAAGGGGATCGCTCGTCGGCTCTCGTTCACTAGTGGTCTTCGTTTCAGCTCTTTTGCATCCCTGAGTAGTTCGAAGTTGGAAAGATATATTTCAGGACTTACTGGGAAGGAAAGGTACTTACCTGAACACACAAATTGTAGGTAGCTGTCGAGAAGTCGGATGAGCATTGACACGGAAACGTTCTGCTTCTTTCGGCCAGCGGCCAACGTCGAGTTTTCCGAAGCGGAGATTTGGGAGGGAGAATCTGAAGGGATGTTGCAGCACTGAGATAACCAAACACAAATCGTCGAGCAAAAAAAACGTTGTGATTAAAAAGACAAGAAAAATGAGGCGGATATCATTATGAGGATCAAAAATTGGATAATGTAGGCAGATTTTCGAGTACTCATCGGCGTAAATCGTAGCGTGCCGCTGCGAATATTATTGATTACCCTGGTTAACAGCAAAATCAACGAAAATATGCCGGAACACACATTCAAAGGTACCATCTTATAATTTTTAGATTGAAAAAAATGAGTCCAAAGAGCAGGAAACTCGTTCTTTTTTACCCCGAAGAATGAATGTAATGCGACCGCCTGGACCAGAAAATGGACGGCGAAAAATTTTTGGTGGTTTCCAAAGTCCTAGGTATCTCAAAGGTCTACAACACATCTACTTTCGGACCAAATTAAATTAAAAGTGACCAAATCAATTTACTGAATCATTTTTCAATGGAAATGCAGTCTCATATGTTATTATTAACCTTACCTGTCACTTAGCTGGGCAAAAACAGGTGTCACATGCTTGCAGTCAGGGCTCCACGTAGTATAGAATTGAATAACGAAGAACGATTTACGATCCTTGTCGAGCTCCTCCTGGAATCAGATCAACAATATTATCTGAGAGAAAATCACAGAAAAGTTGTCCAGAAGACTTACAAAAAGCTCTGATCCTTGGAAGTACGTTATATTCTCTGGACCGGTGTAAACAGGCTCAGGTACGACCACAGTGATTGCTACAAAGACGTTTCCGTATTCAAAGCACCTCTGCCAAGAATAGAGTGACTAACCAACAACAATGAGCAGGTATATTATGCCAACCAAGGCATCGGCACGTAGAAAAAGTGCAATGTTGGCTATTTTAGAGAATAAGAATACATTGTTGATGTAATGAAGCCAATTAGTTGCTTTTCTTCCTTTCCATGCAATAATCACAGCCAGGAACATGAGAATCTCACGCTCTCGCTGAAATCGACCGCTGATCAAAATGGTTAGGAAAAAAGTGAAATAAGGTTTCTATGGAAAAAAGCAAAGTTGTGAATATTGTGAGAAAAATCAAACAAAAACAAAATTCCAAACCGAGTCAATGGCACATTCTTCTCCCTCGACAGCGAAAATCCATGGACATAACTGTGGAATACCCTTTGCACACAGAAAACTGATAGAAAGAAGAGTGTTGAGGAAATGGTAGAGCGTCAAAATTTGCTTAGCTTCTGCGAGTCGAGGCCAGATCATGCTCTGCAAAATATAAAACTTATCATGCAAGTGTGTTACTGCAGATGTTATTACAAGCTGGTGTTAAGGAAGTTATCATGAGACATTCTAATAAGATGAATGGAATAGGGAATTCAACCACTTCGTAAGTGAGGAATCCAAACAAAATCGAGAGGATATAGTCCGTTCCAAAAACGACGATAGTTGAGTATTCGTGCCTATGGTCCGTATTTCTCCTCCGCCTCTCCAAATACAGCACTATTTCGCGCGTTCTCTCTTTCTCTAATATCTTCACAACTATGCTCCCCGGTGAAACACACTATACCGTCGAGACTTTAACAAAGTATGCAGTTTACATATAAATTCTAGGTGGAGGTGCGGGGGGGGGGGGGCTCTCCTTTATCCTGTGCGTCTTGTCTTCACTGTGAGGAAATAACTTGTCCACCGCTTTGCTGCTTGAGATAAGTAGAACAGTGGGATCGGTACAACGGTCCTCTACGGCAACAGAGAGTTGAAAACATGGTGCAATCATAAACATTACTAAAAACACTCGAATAAACTGAAATTCGGCCAATGCAACTGAGCAATAGCCGAGTTCAACCATCACAATTTAGCAGTGGCGGACGCAGAAAGTGGGCGGGAGGGGGGGGGGGGGCGTGGGAAGAAAAGTGGGGTCTCCGCCGTTTTGGGGACCCAGACGGAAAATAAAATTAATAATAATATTAATTATAATAATAAACAATAAATAAAAAATATATTAAAAATAATAATAAAAATAAACAATTAAAAATAAACTAGCGCAAGATTTTTAGGTACTATTGTACTTCAGCGGCCCCACTATCGACCCCAAACTCAAAATCATGGATTTCTCTGAAAACTTGCATACAGGGGTAATTCGATGTGCTGATCACGAATATCATATTCACTTCCCATGATATTATCGATTTTATTGATTTTATCGATTTTTCCCCAGGTATGGACCTCCTCTCGGATCTGAAAATTTGCCTACTGGGGTTTCTGAAGGTGCGGGTTGCAAATATGATGAAGATTTCGCAAGAAAAGGTCGGCTTTGTGGGGAAAACTTCAGTAAAACCGGCAACTACACCGCCCTACAGATAAAAATCTGGAGAAAATCAATGAAATCGAGAATGTGATGCAAAACAGCTACTATATTCGTGATCAGCAACTTCAAAAACCTCTAAATGCACTTTTTTAGAGAGATTTGAGATATGGGTAGAACTTGGAAAAAATCGATAAAATCAATAAAATCGATATTGTCATGCGAAATCAATATGATATTTGTGATCAGCACCTCGAATTACCCCTGTGTGCAAGTTTTCAGAGGAATCCATGATTTTGAGTTTCGGGTCGATAGTGGGGCCGCTGAAGTACAATAGTACCGATTTTTATTTGTATTGTAAAGTAATTTCGAAAATTTGGCGACCCATTCTCGGGGGGGGGGGGGGCGCCCCCCCCCGCCCCCCCCCCCTGCGTCCGCCACTGCAATTTAGTAATAACACGATCGCGCTGCTATATGTGCGCTACCACCGATAGAATTTATAGATTATAACGATAATATACAGGTAATATAATACAATAGTAATAGAAAACTGCATGAATATGATAGTCATTACACTGTGAAGCAGGATTTTTATGCTTCAATGAGTAAAAAAAATAATAGGATGAAAATAATTCGCTGAAAGATAGCAAAACCCACGCTTTATCCTTTGCCAGAACCGATTTTTTCGAAGGAAAACGAGAACCAGTGTAAAAATATAGGCGTGACAAAATAATCGGTCGCAATTAACCGTATCAAATCTACAGTAACATTTAATAGCAATCAACAGGCCGCAGTTTTATTGCCTCCCTACATCGTTCTATTTGGAGATAGTTCCTATACAATAAACAATTCTCCCTTAAAAAAAGCTTGGAATACAATGATTTTGTGATTTTTGCGCCCCATGAGAGCATGCAGCAAGGAAAACAAAGGCGTAGATGGGCTAGGAGGATTACGCGCTCCAATACAGACACTTAGATTCGGTATCGTATTGGTCCAAGTTATTTCTCAGTTCGAACTTCAGAATAATTTTTTTCTGCCACTGTTAAATCCTAAACAGTAGCTGGTTGTTCATTTCTATTAGTTTTTGCTTACAGCACAAGAATGCGCCCCAGCGAGGACATTCTCAGTGAGTTCTATGGCCTTGTCGAACTTGAAGCAGAGAAAAGATTCAAAGCAGTTAGTCGGTTGTTTTCAAAAGTGGTGAGTTTTCCTACGTGTTGCTGTTGTATGGGTGGTTTTATCATGGTCTACTCTTTTTAGAAATCTGAACCCTCTGTACAGGAGTATTGTGTTGAGAGGCTTGTAACTGGGCTGAGCTCTACGCGCGCTGCTGCCCGATTTGGGTGTGTTTTGGAGTTTTTTTTTTTGTAAAAAGGACATCAGTCGACTACTCTACTTCAGTTGTGGAGGCTGTATTTTGGGCTGAACTCCATTTCCTTGAATTATCCTTCTGTGGTGTTTTTAGTTATTCAACCGCTCTTGTTCTTCTTCTGTCAGAGTATTACGAGCAATGGACGATTGAGAAACTGTTCGCACTAGCCGACAAGAAGCTTGATCTCCATGATAAGGTCTGCTGACATTACAGAGTTCTTCCTTGAGACGCAACATGTCCTCACTATTCCTCTTTCAAGTTACAATTAGTCTCGAATTTTAAGGATAGTGGAGGAGCTAATGCCATCGCACATCACCTTCTTGCGTGCGCCATATTTCAGTCAGGAGTTTACGAGGAGGTTACAATTTTCACATTTTCTTCCTTCTATTATAAGTTATTTTCCCATTCTTTTCTCTTCATCTCCTTGATGCTGCTACTTCAGTGCGAGTCCATACTATTAGAGCGCGAATTAGAAGTCTACCGTTTACATCCCACACTGGGACTGACGGTTGTTCAGCTTGTGGCGGAAATTGCTATAGGGATGGAGAAAAAGGCTTTTAAATCGGTTAGTTCCTCGAGCTCCATGCTTTGCCCATGTTTCTAGTTGACTTTATTATAGTACGCTTGTTATTTAGAAAGTTCTGCCTGCTATCAAGAGTTACCTCGACTCAGCACTCTCCAGTTCATCAGTGGAATTTGTTTATTTGGCGCTGCTGTTGAAGGAGCGCTTCCCTGTAAGATGAAGTTTCTCCCGTTGACTTGTTTTGGAGTTTCGTGTTTTTTTCGATTTCATCCTGTTTTCACATCTTTTATTTGGTGTTACAGTCATATATTTCGGAATCAGTGAGCTTCATTCAAAAAGATGGAAGTTGCAATTTTAGTGACAATGATCTCACGTTCTTACTACTGACTGTTAAGGTTAGAATTCGTATTTTAATCGTGCGCAATGCGCAGGTTTCACTTACCATCTTTTAAGAAGTGTGACAGTTCTGCGTTGGAGCCATTTTTGAAGTTGTTATTAGCTTCAGCTCGTGCATCGGGGCAGTTCTCCAGAGTTTATCGAGGTTAGCGCTGTTTGTGATATCCCCAAGTTTTCTTTCTTCCCATTCTAATGCAGTTTTTTCATTTTGCTGCAGGCATATTACAGAGAACGTTTTATCATCTTGACAAATATTGCTTGCAACTGTGCATTTTTGACAGTTTGCTAGTTTAGATGTGGTGGAAAAGTGGTGTACATCAGGAGATGAATCCAAAGTCCTTGAACGTATCTTCGACACAGCCAAATTAACGTTGTCTAGTGGAGATGGTGCTCATAAAGAGGTTAGGTTCATCTGACATTCGCATTCCACTCAAATTTTCTTTGCTTTTTTTTCTCGAATTTTCTTTCCTATCCTTTGTTACCTTTTCTCAATTTCTCTTCGTTTTTATGCTCGTTTTGTTCAGATGCTCGCCGTATTCTCACCTTTCTTGCTAAAAAGGATCACACAAATAGCGCGCGGGAAGCAGAACGCTCAGCAAAGGCTAATGCGAGGAAAGGTAGGGAATTTTAGGTTTGATCTTTATCTTATGTCCGTTTATAGCTCAATTCTGTTGTCTGCATATTACCTTTTACCCATTTATTGGCTACCTATTACTCCTATTCGTAAATCCTATAAACATCTTTCTTTGTTCCTCCTTTTTTAAAAAACACTCATCCAATACAAAGAACTCCGCCTCTTTCCTATTCTCTCGAGCTAAACTACAGGTTTTACCTGTATTGTCTCATTTTTGTTTTTTATTCTAACCTATCCTTCATTTACATGCCTTTGGGTTCTGCCGTTTTGATACCATATATTTCGTTAGAAGATTAATCATTTGATCACGTTGCCTGCTGTTGAAATGATGCGCGTGAAGGTCAGTATATGCTTTTTGAGTCGATCTACCCAGTTGCTTTCTTTACCATTTTTTTGGCTGGTATCTTTCTGCGGATAGGCGAAAATCATGAGTTCTTGAATTCTATGACAACTTGGTATCCCTTCGGCCATTGATGGGACCGTAATCTGTTGTTTGTTTTCTTTCTTTCAAAGTGTTACAGCTTCTTATCACTCTCAAAGTCATTTCATATTCTTCTTCCTGTTCGTAATCGCATGATACTGCTTCCTTTTTCAACTTATTTTCGTTCTTCCTCACGAAACTGGCCGTTCACGTTCACAATTTCTTGTTTTTCTTTCTGATTTTTTCTCCACGAAAACCTTGTGTACAGGGATCGTCAGTCGTTAATGCAATGCTTGCAAAGGCACGATTGTCATTCTACGTGGATCTCTTTTTACATTAGTTTTGACTTCTTCCAGTCTCTTATATGCTGACGCAACTTGACTAGCTTGATTTGAGCTGCCACCACTGAAAATGTCACTCAACTTCACTCACCTCTTAAGAGGGTGTCATCAAGGAGTGAAATGAAGGTGGATTCACTCGAAAACATGCATTCGCACACAAATATCCGGTTTTGACAAGTTTCGCCTCCTAATCGAAGTTGAAGACATGCTCTTTAATTCCAAATTTGATTACTGGTGCCACCGGTTGTCCCACCGAGGACAGCGTAATAATCGCACCGTTTAGCATTATAATTACTGTATGCGCGCTGATCATAATTGTTGCACCTTAATTTCAATTCATTAATAAGATTTGTGGAGTGTTCTAGCAATTCTTTCGATTGAATTGAGCGAGATCGGATAAGGGTGTGGATAACGGATAGGCAAAAGTGGGTGATGATAATTTGCTTTTCTTTGATGTGCTGCCATTACAATGCCATTAGTGTCTGGGTGCTCTTAATGTCTGTAGTTTCTCATATCCGAACGGTCCTAGGTTGGTGGATGCGAGCGTATTCACGCTACTGGAATCTTTTGCACATATTTTCGACAATTTTTCTTTCGTTCTGGAGATCACTCCATTCTCATCCAGGGAGCCGATATTCAAAACGCTACTGGAGAGCGAGAGAAAGCTCCACGTAGACGTAGCAGGTCCTCCTATATTTTGTACGTATGTATTTATCACGTACGATGAAAAGCAGCACCCACGGTAATTCCTCTGTCAGGTTTTGCTATTCTCCTATGTCTACCACCATTGTGAAAACGGTCGTAGTGGTCAAGTTTGTCAAATCCTACGAAAAGAGTGGTTTTCGCTGCCACCATTTCAGCCCATTTGCAAAGAATGGGCGAGTTGCCCGAGCTTGAAGTGAAGGAAGGTGAAAATAAAAGCAAGCTTTATCAAACGATCGCCAGCACACAATTTATCTCTTTATATCTTGAGAATACTGATGTCTACGGCGGCTCAACTTTTGTAGGATTGCTGGTACAACTGTTAGGTTCAAAACTATCAAAGTCTCGGACACGGAAATTTCCATGGGTTTTGCCTTCAAGGCTAATCTATTTATTGGCGTGAGCGCCCTTTTTCGCGCCTTTTCACATTTTTCCGTTCTGGCTTCTTTCTCTGGTCCGAAGTTTTTATGGAAGTTCCAATATACAGTCACGGCCAAAATGATATGATCAGTGCCATGTTGAAGGCATAACTTTTCGTCATAACTTAACTTGGGATGGCGCTATTAGGACGAAATTTTAGGATATGATGAGGGTCAAAGTACTCTTTCTTTGCGCTGCATAGCGTTGACGCAACCTGCTTTCAAACAGAACTATCGCGTTCCAAGTCCGAATTCGTGACTTTCATCAACATGATGATTCCGCGTTCGTATCGCCTCATTTCGATTCGCAGAGGAGTCATTCTAAATCTCCTTTTGAGTGAGTAATTTGCTGTAATAATCGTGTTCTGTAGTTCTTTTCCGCACATGAAAAAGTGCGATTACCAAAAAGATCAAAAAAGAGTGAAAAAAGAGTCTCCAGTAATCTCGAATAAAGGACAACCATCCCAACGGAGGATATTCCCATGATATCTACTACTGATAACTATTCTGACATCGAAATAGGAACTGTCACGCGAAGATATTGAACGAAGTCAAAGGAAGCCAAGAAATTGATGTTCAGGCTTAGTAAAGCCACAATAACTGGGTTTCTGCCCAGATAAGCCGCTGTTAGGAAGCACCCATAGAGCTTCAATACGCATCCAAATTTCATCTGGATTGCTCAATGCAGAGATGAGTTATAGCAAGAAATCATCTCGTGGAAATGGCGGTGATCATATCTTTTTGGCCGCGACTGTAGTTTTTTATAATCATACTGACTTAGAAGTATTATTACGTTGTCATCTATGAAAACTGCAGCGGCAACCAGGGCTTAATGATCTCTCAGAATTGACTATGCGAAAAAGACGCGGTTAACCAGTGAGCCGCGCGGTTATCCGATTTTAAAAATATAGAATTATTCAAAAACATGAAAAACAACTCAGAACTGGTCAACAATTATATTTGTCAAAAAAAGATTGAAATGTTTCTAAGTTTCAAAGAGAAAAAAAAACTACAGTTCCATGTTTGAGTAGCATGCTATTCATACGAGTTCTGAACCGTTTCTGCTTCTAGATCTTTCCATTCCTGTATTCCGGGTTTTTTTATGTACAATATTGCCATTTGTTTTCTCCATCCTCTGGGAAGACTTCTTACGTATTCATAGGACAATTCGTCGGAAAGGGTTCGCAGCTGTGTTCTGAGTTTTTGTTTAGTATAGTTTCACTGTTAGTTTCTTCACTGTTGCTGTCCTTAGGCAATGAATCATTTCAATGCTATGTAGTCGAAATGCTGAGCTGGCAAACCAGCAGCATTGAATGATGAATAATAAATAACATTAAGAAATCGTGTAGTGGAAAATCCTTCAGATAAATGATGTACCCTGGATAGCCTTGACACGAGGTGAAAGCTTTGCCATCTTGTTTTTTCACCGTCTAGAAGCCCGTTGTTCTTAGGAAACAGGTTTATTAGAGCTATGACGTCGACTACACAACAAAAAGCTTGCTAGATTCTTTAAGATTCTCATCTATCGCTACAAAAACACTGCATCATAGTAAGGTAGTAGTGCTTAATTAAGGAATTGACTAGTTTGTACATACAATTGGTCCATCGCTGCAGTGGTGAGGTGTTCCCAGTGTTGCGATATTATCCCCTTTGTTGCTTCTTTTTCTCTTGAAGGAGTTTCTGACATTCCTCGGGCACTGAAAATAGATGAGAAATGAAACTTGTCATCGATTTTGATTAAATTTCTTGTGTACTTGAAAAGCTGTACGGTACTGAAACTTGTTTTAGATGGTTGTTTGGACTTCCTAGTTGTTTGCTTAGATTCTTCACGTACTAGAAGTTCCTTGTTTAATTTTAGTTGCGTGGCATTTTCAGAAATTTCGTGGTGGACTTGGGTAGTTGAGAAATGTTTTCAGTAACAGTAATAGTAACAGTAATTATTCAACAGGAAAGTGATTCAACTTTCATTCATTCAATTTAGTAATAAAATTGCTCGAGAATATTCTGAAATGGAGTTTCCAGCTCTTCTTTCCATGACTCTGAAGAAAAATTGAATAGTTTTTCTTGCCGAATAAGAGTTCAAACAAAAACAGATCAGATTCAATGGAATTGCTGCGAACCAAGAGTTTTACCGCATGAGCAGGTATATCCTGTGTTTCCAGGACTGCCTATGAAACCAACGTAAGATGATGTTTAAGTCATTATATTATCACTGCTGTATTGAAGCGAAAAAGCGATTTTCCGCGTTCTTCTTCTTTTTTCTGGCTTTTTTTTTCTTGAAAGAAGTGGTCACACTCGTTAGTATAGCATATCAGGTCTATATCTACAAACTAATTTTTAGAATTGTACATTTTTTTGGTAGAGCAGCTGAATTTACTTATGGCGCAATGTATTTGTCACAGTTTTATCCAATCGGCTGATTAATTAACTAAAAATTCAAAACATTCCCGTCCGTTTCCCGATACCTAAATGATTTCATTCTATTTTTAGTCGAAATTCTCTTTTTTTTGTAATTCTTTCGTGTTCCTCTGGCTTAGTCCATATTCCGTATAATTACCTATTACAATTTATTACAATTTACCTATGTATCGATTAGCATCCACAGATATATCAAGGATGTGCCTAGTCTTTGAAGATGCTCTTTTCCTGGATATATACGTAGAAGCAATTCAAGTGAAATTCATGCTGGATTTCAAAAAAGAAATTCTGGGAAGTTACGTTCAAATTCAATCCACTATCGGTGGAGTTTTTGTTCATGTTTAGATACCATCCATTAGGAAAAGGCGCATTAGGGCCCCATCACATGTTTCTGCGAAAACGTGTTGTTTCAAAATGGGCACGTGCTAAATAAATGACCACCGTTATATGTACAGAACGGGCACGTGCCAAATAGATGGCCGTTACTGTATGTACGGTCAATAAGGCTCGTCGTATAAGTCTTTTGCTAGGATATTGAGACTGGTTTGCCTCAGTATTCCGAAAAATAGGATGGGTAAAAGGCTCAGCTTCCATCTGACCTGCCTTCCAATCAATATTTCCTCTTACTTCTTGGTACTTTTGCTACTAAATTGATTGGCTTTGGGGCTAAAGCAAAGGCAAAAGAATATGTCTATGCGCTTTTTACTAGGATTTTTACTATAGTTAGGACCAATAATGTATTAGATGCCTATCGATTTATTCGAAGTTTGATTCCAAATAGGCCCATAGTTCGTATGCTTGAAAAAGAGGTAGCAATGCAATATTTCAGGGATAATGGGGAGGTATTTAGGTCTACCTCTTTTTTTAATATTCGAATTTTTCGGCTGTAATCCTAAATGAGTAATTAAATAAATTGATTTATTCGACTTTTGTCGATCCTGAGTGTAATATTCACCTAGGAGATTGTTGGGTTCTTTGTAGTGCTGCGACCCGTTGAGTTTTTTGAACTACTTGTAACCTTCCCAAACAGTAATTCCAGGAATATGTAGTAGGTCCCAGAAGTTGCTTGTTTTCATACAATATTTTGCAAACCTCTAGATATCGCTTATTTTATGCACAAAGATGTAAGTTTACCTACTTTTTTTGCACTGTTGCTTGAGATCTTCGTTCTCGACACAGTATTCGGTGTCTTGATCGCATTCGATCATGCATAAATCGAGTGTGGGGATCCACACAGGATCAGAGAACGGGTCGCCGCCTGGGTGTTATGCAGTTCATTAGCGGCAAAATTAACTCGAGAAACTCGTGGAAACTGGACAACTCACATATTTTAGCGTTCTCGAATAGGAATTCTGCGTTGTCCTGGGCTATAGCATGTGAAAGAATAACGACACTAAGAAGAAGAATCAGCACAGAACAGCCAGAAGTACGCATGCGTTTCAGTATGACTGACGTTGGGGCGAGCGGGCCGGTGGGTGGGAACGACGTGCGGACGAACGGTCGTCGTTTTCGGGGGGAGCAGTGTTCAGCAGCGATGTTGTATTTTGGTTGTAAGCTATTGACATATACAGGATGTGAACGTGACACTCAGGAACCGGTACCATGTGTGCTTCATGCCCCCGAGTGTATCACACACCCTGTGCTTCAGCTGCTAAGTGTTTCGCTGTAATAGCGTGACGCGCAGCTTATTGGGCGGGATCGAAGAGTTCAAAAAAGGAAATGAGGCTGCAGGGAACGCTGGCTAGTCCTGAGTCGATTGGGTTGAGTTCTAGCATTTCTTCCTTGTGGGGTGAGAATGGGATATAGGAATGAGGGTTGGTGGGGATCCTGAACCTTGGATTTCTGGATGCGAATCCAGCATTGTTCCCTTTTTTGAGTTTTTTTTTCGACCGAAATTGAAAGCTAGGACCCATCCAAGCTTTTGTGGAGCTCAAGACTTGTTGGAACATAAGTAGCATCTACTAAGAGTTCGAGTGGAATTCTGGGAGATTGAATAGCTCTTTTTTAAGATTATGGAATAAAATTGAAAGGCGTTAATTGATAAATAAAATGTATAATTTATTTATACAGGTCATGTCCCGAATGCTGGAAATTATCCAGGATTCTTGAGGTTTCTGTAATAGCGGTTTATGAACTGCGGCAACCGTGTCAAAGGCATATTAATGGAGATTTCTAGTATGTTACTCATTGTGAGAAGTTAAAGGCACCTAATATCTTTTTTCATATCCTTTTTCTATCTTTTTATCTTATCTTTATATAGCTTTTTGCTTATCTTTTTTCTTCTTTCATGGATAATTTCTTTGTGATTCCACATGTTTCCCAAACTACTAGTGTATTGACTGAATAATGTATGTATTAGATATAATTGATATTCGAATATTCGATTTCGAATAAGTCGGAAGTTAAAATGTTTAGGAAAGGGAGAGCGCTACATCCTTTGAGGCTAAGAAAGGACGGTCATGTAGCCTTTGCTTTTGAGGTGTACTTTTTTCCGTACGTGGCCATCAACTACTTAATGAATTAAATAAGTTTATTCGATTTTTGTTCGAGCAATACTACGTGAAGTACCAATTTTCCATAATTTTTATAGGAATTCTATAGTGTTGCATCATTTTCGGCAACTAGTTACATCCAAAGGTCCCATTATTTACTGCAAAAATGGAAAATCTTGACCAGTCTCTTCTGCGAGTAGCATTTTTTTCTTAATAAATCTAGAAACTGTTCCTTCGTGGTTCTCTGCTGCCACTTGTGTGCCAGCAGTAATCATAACATGTTACGAAATCCAGTGTTTCTTCCAGGAACAGGTTGACAATTGTGTGTTTGCACAGTTTTGTGATGTTATTTTCCTTTTTTTGTGGTGTTTGGTACAGCTCATACATAGATGTACTTATTGACTGTCAGTTCTGGGTTTGAGCTGTTAAAATTTTGAGAAAAGGAGGAGAAAGAGAAGATCAAGGTCGAAAAACATGATTTCTCCTTGATTCATATTTTTAAATAATTTATTTTTGTTTGTGAATTCTTCCTTTTTTGTGTCCTATGACATTAATAGAAGGCGAAACGGGAAATAGGCAACACCCTCCCAACAACTATTTTTAGTTTCAATGATGTAATTACTTTACCTATTGCTGATAATATTGACAATTAATTTAGTGGCAGCTTACGCTCTTATCCAAAAAAAAAACCTTAAAGAAACCTGACCGTATCCGATTTTTTGGCAGTGATTCAAGGAGAAGTTGTTAGTTGTCTATACGTACTATTTTTTTGAGCACTTCTCAGTCTATGCATCGTGAGAGGTTCATGGACGTCCAGAATATTTTTTAGGACCTTCCCATAGATCTCATCCATTCCGTCGTGATTATGCTAGGAAAAAAGCAAGTAATACTGTCACGAGCTCGAAATAGTTGTCACGAAGGCCGTAGAACTAGCATTACTAGACCTTTACTTTATTTCTCGAGGTTTTGCTTTGATGCCTATGTGTTTTTGGTTTTTACTGATCGTAGAAAACGTCATTATCAGCGAAAAACCAGTAATTGTTATAATTACTGCAAGATATGTGTTGGATTTTGCTCCATGCATATTTTTCAGATCACTGAGTTCTGTAAATTCACCGAAGAGTTCCTGAGCGCTGTGAAAGACGATTCGGAACTGCTGGAGGTGATCAACACGCTTGACACGACGGACAGTTTTGACTCGCTCACTGGTAGTAATCTCGTGGATCATCTGGTTGGGCGACTTAGCCGTGACGGCGTGGCAAAGTGGCTACAAGTGAGTCCGCAGTGTGTCCGTTGATCCCATAGCATCCAGGGATTTTTGTTGTTGTAGACAGCGGATAAGCGGTGGTCGCTCCGACATGTCAGCGGAGCTTTTGCCCATTGGAGTAACGAGGCGAAGGTGGAGGCGCTGACGAATTTGCTGAAGCGGCCAAAGTCTGAAGAGGTACAGTATACCGTGGGAAATTGCCTGGATTCGATGTTTAAAATGAAGGTAATGACTATTTCCTTGAGAGTGCCGATGTTGTGAGGAATTTCTCATCACTTGAGTCGCTTCCAGGTCCGAGCCGGCGAACTGGTTAGCGTGTCATTAATAGAAGGAGGTGAAGAGGTATTGAGGAAGTCCGCGGAGTCCCTGTTTGGCAAGGATGTGGTAAAAAGCGCCGTGAAGAAAATGAAAGCGAATGAAATCTACAAAGGGTAGGCAGGATTATGCTTTTTCTGCTATTGTCAAAGACATTCTTCTGAAATCCAATCATTTTATTCATTAGTTCAGCCATTCATTCCAGTTACCTTCAATCTAGCCAGCCATAAATTCACTCATTCATCTACACTCATTCTTCCTCTGACCCGCTCACCCACCCATTTATTTGCTTATTTAATTATTTGTTTTCGAATTCATCCCGTTCAACCTGTCATGCATTCATTTATCCTTTTCCTTCATCCACCCGTCTTGTTCACTCATTCATTCTTGCGTTCAGCCATTCATTTGTTTATTCACTCATTCCCATTCATTCTCGTAGCCATTGATCTCTCCAGCGATTCTCTCATCTGTTTGTTCATTCATTCACTCACCCATTTATTTTTAAAAATTTTTCTATTTATTTATTTATTTAATTGCTTGCTCCTGTGAACCATTCATGCATTCATTGATGCTGTTTATTCATCCTCACATCCCGCTCATTCATTCTTTCTTGCCTTCAGCCATTCATTCATTCATTTATTCATTTATTCACTCACTGATTCCCTCATTCATTCATTCATTTATTCACTGATCCATTCATTCATTCATTCATTCATTCATTCATTCATTCATTCATTCATTCACTCGTTCATTCACTCATTCGCTGATTCATTCATTCATTCACTGATTTACTCATTCATTCATTCACTCACTCACTGATTCATTCATTCATTCATTTATTCACTGATTCATTCATTCATTCACTGATTCATTCATTCATTCACTGATTCATTCATTCATTCATTTATTCACGAATCCTTGAAGATTTATTTTCTCTGCGAATTACATCGATAGGACTGAATGTCATCCTTTTCCTTATCATCCTTCTCCTTATCATTCTTTTCCTTATCAATCACTGCTAGCAATATGTATTCATGGTCCATTCGTTTTTTAAAGTTTACTGCGAAGCTCACTAGTTTTTTTTTGCAGGAACTTTTTGTACTACTCATTTAATCCATGTTTTTTTTTTCATCCACTTACATTTGTGTGCACATGGATTTGACTATCTACAGGTGTTATTTCTTCTTCAGCAATTGGGGAACAGGGTTTTTCTCACTTCCTTCTTCCTCTGCGTCCTTCTTCCACGTGTCAAATCTAATTGTGCTTAATAATGCGATACTCTGGCGTTGTCTCCCATTTGGATCTCGACATTTCTATTGCAGTGTGCTCCCAGTTTTCTGGATGTGTCTGAAATTATGGTCGAAGATCGCATCAACTGATCAGATGACTGAGATGTATCAAAGCAATGCCGATGAACTGCATATGGTTGTGAAGGAGGGCGAAGAAGGTATCAAGGTGGGGTGGTTGTCATGATTCCCTATGAAATTTCATGATAAGTTGGGAGGTGCTCCGTTATTTTGCTTTGATATTGTAATTTATTGTTGCTTTCTGGATCAGACATTTAAGAGCTCGAGTTATCCCATGATTACAGGTCCTCCTGGATCAACTTCTAGCTCTGCTGAGTCAGCCACAGAAGTATCATCGCACTGTCGTTTATTACGTGTATGTCAGTTTGATGTCACATATCAAGGATGAGCACGTTTCTCACATAATAGAGGTAGTCTTCCCATGGATTTCTTGGATTATCAAGGAGATTCCACAGTGAATTTAATTTTTTTTAAATTCCAGACCCTAACTATGGATGACGATGAGCTGGCGGATGAGGAAGATAGCGATGAAAAGTCGGATGAGGATGAAGGCAAGTGTGCTGAGTGTAAAAGAGATGTAAAAAGCTATGAATGTGTGAAAGAGTCATCGAGTGGAAGAGTGGATTTTTTTCTGGATTTGAATAGATATACTCTATTTTTGTCATGTTATATTTTGTTTCTGTATTCAGCCATGGATGCTGAGGAAGACGAAGCAGAGGCATCAGAAGCGGAGAGTTCTGGAGATGATGATGATGAGGTATTTGCTTAAAAATTCATTTGGGACTTTTTACCATTTGATTTACTTCAATAATTATATTTATCTATGTCCATCTGCTCAGGATGTCGATCCAGAAACGCTCAGCCGTCTGGAAAGTGCACTTGGAAAGGCAGCAGTGAAAAGAAAAGCTGGCGCGATGGATGAAGAGGAGGTATCTTTCAGATCTGTAGTGAACTGGTTTTTTAAGAGAAATTCAAGTCTTCAGATGTGTTTTGAAGCCCCAAACTCCATTTGTTCACTGAGTTTTTTTATTTGTTTTCGTATCCACAAACAAGGCCGTGGATAGAAAAAAGGGCAGATAATTTATGTTTATGGGAGAATTAGAATGAGTTTGATTGATCTGCGGAATAACACGCATGTCGAGGATAAAAAACTTTTTATCCATTTTTTATTGGTCGGGTCTTCTTTAAAATTCATTTTTTGCACGTTTAAACTTTTGTTTCCTGTTAATTTGCTTTCTTTAACTAGTTTTTCAGCTAATACTCATTCTTGTCCATCCTGTTTCTTTTGTTTTTTTCTCTGTATTTTTGTTCCCATTTGCTCTTCACCAAGAGAATTGATTTTTGAAGCCATACTTGTTTCTTTTTTGTTTACGCATGTTCCATTTGTTTACATGTACATTATAAGCGTATGTTTCTTCACAAACTGCATGTTTTATTCCTATATCTCTTATTTTTATCATATCTATGTATTTTTCATTTTTACCTTTCCAGAGTGACGCCTCAGATGTCGACGATGCAGAAATGTTCGCAATGGACGAACGCCTAGCGGCAGCTTTTAAAGCAATGGCACCGAAAAAAGAAAAGTATGGATCCCCTGGAGATGTTCTTCGAAATCTCCTGGATACGTTATTTTTCAGTAAACTGGCTGCTCACATGGCGTCTGCTTTCCGATTGAAACTGGCGGATCTTTTGTTGTTCACTTTATCTTCGCAAAATACTGCTACTTCTGTGAAAGTGGTTGGTTTGTGGCTGATTATTTATCCCAAGGCATACTTCCAGGTGTTTTTAAATTAAAAAATTATTTCTAGCACATGATCATACCACTGTTGAAGTTAGCGAAAATGCAGCTGAAACAAGACGCTGAAGGTCACAATTCCAGGAAGACCATTGGATTGTTGAATATCATCTCGCGATTGAAAAAGGTGAAAAAATGAGACCTCTTCTTATATATCTATTTCCTGTTTCTTATTTTTTTTCTGTCCATATCTTCTTTGTAGTTTAATCTATCAATTTTTCACAACACAAGTTTGTAGCCGTTACTGTTGGCGTTTACTCCTGCAGTTCTTATAATTTCGCAGCATTTTCTTTATTTCTGTGTGTTTAACGCATAAGAAACCCCCGGGCAAAAGCTGAATGACTGATTCTTCCTCTCATAATCCGAGTTGTTTCCCGGATATCGAGGTTGTGCATCAATGCAATTCCGAGTTTCTCATCTGTCAATCGCTATGTTAATTTAGAAAAAAAAAACTGATCGTTGCGTTAATTTACTCATATTTTGAGGTTGGGTCCTGTAACTTATGCCCTCTAAATTCCAGGCTCACTTGCCGGACGGGGAAATTGTAACGTTACTCGATCAGCTTATCCAAGAAGGCACTGGAATCTCGAATCCTGCTCTGGTATCAGCCGTGGCTTCGCTGTCTTCTTTTATAGTGAGTGATGTTTCATGTTTATGGGAATGGAATGAACTAATTTATTTTTCCACGGGAAATTTTCCAGTGTTCTCTCGGAATTTCTGGAGAGGGCACGTGCTCAGACGCGGTGTTGGAGGCTTTTGTTGGCCTGTTCGAGCGATTCATGTCTCAAGAAGATGGCTTAATCGGCTGTGAACTAGCAATAGCTGCAGTTATCAAGCATCCGGTATGGTTCTGACATTACTGCTGCTCCTCCAGCTTCACCTAAATCCTCATCGTTCCAGGAGGTGTTTGTCCCGCGATCGAAAACATTCCTGAAAGCGGGTTTCAATAGTGACTATCGAATATTCCGAAGGGTGAGTGATGAGGAATTTTGCTTTCGGAATCAAAATTCTATCCATACTTCTGTTTTTTTTTTTGGAATGTTCCTACTCGTTAGATTCTCGTTCAATAATGATTTGAATAGTATGTCCATACTGCTCTTCAGACGGAAGCCGTTCTTTGCCTGGCTGGTATGATGAGCAAAAGCGTCCAGGGCAAGATTTCCGTCGAAAAATCCACTGTTAAAGGCGTGGCGAAGTCATGTACCGAGTACCTTCGCGACTCAATAGCTGAGCCAGATGGGGTGAGTTCAAGGTGGTTGGAGCTTCTTGGTGACCACTATTTGATACACAAGAGTTATGAACTTTTAATTTTTTTATTGGAAGATTGACTAATAGATTAGCAGAAAGTTTGAGCTTGAAATAAAGGAATTCTTAAACTCTTCAGTTTCCCGCTCTTTGGTAAAAAGTCAATTCTTAGGGGACCTCCCCACTTCTTCAAGTGGATTCTCAATTTTTGACATTAATTTTGTAAAATTGTTAGGTGTAGGTTCAGTTAATTTACTCCTGTTGTCTTCTACTCTCCAAAAAATATGGAAAAAGTCGACCCCCTCCCCTGTCTCCTCTCCCCCCCCCATCTCTCCAACGCCACACGCTTAAACTTGCTCCTCTTTTTCAACTACTTGAATAGTTCGAACTGAAGCATTCATTTAAATCATCATTCGATTTCATTTGTCCGTCTTAACCGTATAGAATCTGAAAATCAGGAAATTTGGGTCATCAGAAGAATGGAATGTGGATTGAGAGGAGAGGATACATACTTGGAATCTCTCCCTTCAGGAAATGCGTGAAAGTACTGCTTAGATATCTAGATTTCTGTCTTCACCTTCCATTTTTGATGACTACATTTTTCAAATGTTTTTATTATTAGTGTGTACCACCTCAGATTCATTTTCATATTTCGAAAAGCAAGTGTATTGAACCCTGCTAAATTTCTCCCTAGGTTAGCTGTTGATATCCTGGATTTCTGGGGCGCAGGAATATTCCGGAGAGGTGGTATTATTGATTAATGACTAAAGTAAATTTCCCTTGTTTCTAGGTCAAGCCTCGTTTCTTTGCCAGTGTGCTGAAGTTGTTATTGTCTACAGCTTCTGGAATCAGTGAGGAATTGAAGGTGAGTGCATTTTTATTGAATCAGTAGAATCAAGGTTTGTAAGAGAAGAGATGGAGAGAGAGAGAGAGAGAGAGAGAGAGAGAGAGAGAGAAGAATATGGTCGAAGTTACTTTCATCACTGCATGCACTCTGCAATATGACTTGTGGTGTTTGGTCAAGAATTTCACCTCTTTCTCCTTTTTCTATCAGGGGATGACGATGTTTTCACTTAATTTAATCAATTAATTTGCCTTATCTATATTAATAATTCACAGTAGGCCTTCATTGGTACTCTCAGATGTGTTGGAGAGAATTCTTGAAGCCGTTAGTCGTTGGTTTTTTGGGAGAGGTGTTGAGTTTACCGGCGGTAATGACGCTTACCCACAATGTTTACCTAAAGCTGTGCTAGCTGCCTAAATCCTGCCCTTGAAATCTAACAGTCGTCGTACTACCACAGAACATCCGAATACAAATAAATGTGAGGCTTGTGAAACCGCAAAATTTTGATACATATCGATTTTTATAGCATTGAGGAAGAAAGTTTCGATGTGATAGGTCTGAATTTTTTTTAGCCCACTCTCCAAAAGCACCTGTCCCTAGAGCCCATAACGGAAAACGAGGCCACTTGGAACACGATAAGTAAGAAAGTCAACGCTGCTTGTCAACAGGTGAGTCCTTTGGTGCCAGCTTTTGGACTAAAAAAAGAAGTTGCTGCTTCTGGGGAGTAGTGGTTACGGTATTCTACAGTAATTGTCGTGAGGTTTTTTCTACATCGCATTTCTGCTGTTTGCAGACGTGCGGTAAATCGGCAGCGCGTGTATTGGATGCCATTCAGAATGCTGTTTTATAGATTTTCGAGAATTTTTTTTTTCGTTGAAATTTATTTGTTGTTGATGTTGTTACCTAGCAGACGCTCATCTGTATAGCTTCTGAAGACTGTTGATTGTTTTGTTGTTGTTTTTTTTTTGGCAGTATTGTTGATTTTATTACTGAGGTCACATTTAGCTGTCTTTATGAAGACGAGCTCTATGAAGATGACTTGTATTGCGTTTATACTTCAAAAGAAGAAATTCTTGTGGCTGCCGCTGCGAGAGGAGTTAGCTATGGTTCGATTGACAAGTCTACAGGCTTTTCAACCAGTTTACAGGAAGAAGAATCCCATTTTTGAGGAGGAAAATCTGAAAGAATAGCACGACGAGGCTATGTATAAAACTTTCGAAAGATTCCTGTTCTCCTTGGCATGTATGCATTGTAGAAATTACCCATGGTAAACGTGTGAACACCACAAAAACTTACCCATCATTGATATGGGCATCATTGATAAGCACGCTTACCCTGGGTAATCTCAATGACTCATCAAGGCTCAGTCCCAACGACGGGTTGATTTATGGTTGATAACATGCTCATCCTGAGTAATCTAAATGATGCATGCTGACCCTGGGTAATGGTGGAGTATTGGCGAATTCTGGAGCAAAAATAGATGTAGTCTCCCCCAGGGTGTGAAGCTTTATGATGGGTTGGGGGCGGAGCTGTGATGATGCTGATGATTGGCTTCTCCCCTTTGTCCATCCTTTCCGTCATCGATGTTAATCCTTGTTCTCTGTTTCACAGTTGTAGTTAAACCATTTTACGTCAAAGATTTATGTATATAGGAAGGGAGGCGTTGTGAACGGAAAAGTGTAGATCAATGAGCCGTAGCATCTCGGCTTCGCTCCTTTCCCCTCACGCTTCAAATTTGAAGTCTATGTCAATTGTCAATACTTTATTTACTTTTTATTAATTCATTTATTCACTTAGTTATTTGACTTATGGGATTTTGTGGGACTCGTAGAAATGCTACAATATATACCACTGCGGGTACAGTAAGTCTCTTCGGAGAAGAAATTTTGTAGTTTTGAGCATATATTCCAGCAATTTATTATCCAGAGAACAAGAATTTTTAATAAAGAAAAATTGCTATTAATTTTAAACAACAACTCGATAATCATCACAGTATGAATATAATAATTAAGTTAAAATGTCAATATTTCGGTTTTGTGCTGTATGGATCGAGAAATTCTCTAGCATCAGGAATTCTGCTGCGATTGTGGAACGTTTGTGAACACGAAAGCACCTGTAAGTATAACATAGGATAGAGTATGGAGATGAGTTCGATTCGAAAAATCGCTCACTTGATTATATAACCTGCTTACCACGAACAATAAACATTCATTGAAATACCGTTCGAGGCGATGTTTCTGCTGGAAAAAAGGGGACGTGGGTGCAATGGTCTTACCCAGCTGTAAAGTAAAACTCACCATTTTATAGGCACCAGTGGCATCTACACCATCAGCCATAAGGTTGACAACAAATGTTCCTTGAAAAGCGAGTTAGTTATTAAAAAATTTGCAGAAATGATGTAAAATTGCGGATCTGTATTGTGGAATGCACGTCTGCTGGCTTTTGTGTGGAGGCCGCAATTGCGGACTTTGCTAGGCAGTGAGTATTACGAAACTTAGAGGCTGTACCTGTATGATCGACTAATTTCGCTATGTCACTGATCATCTGCTCGGGAAAATCCCGAGCTGTCGGACAAGGTAGGTGATTGTACGAAAGCGGACAGATGTTCAGGAAAACCACGTGGAATTTGGTGCCTAAAAGCAAATAGGGTGTTTCTTCATCAGAAATGTATTTTCATTAAAATTTACGTTTTTCCATCATCTACTATAAAAAATTATGGCGCACTCCATTACAAATCACCCGTTTATGCGATATATAAGTTAGAAAATAAGCTTTTTTGTTAAGAATTTCAAGGCTTCGACGGCAGCGCCTCACCTCCGAATTTTACATCAGAAGAATCTCCAGACGACACTGATCGCAATGGTATACAAATTTCCCCACAAAAATGCCGAAGAACATCTCTTTGAACCTTTTCTATTTGGAGAGTTGGAGGAACACGTGCCGACAGCCACCACAAGGATTCGCTCTTCCACTACTTTAGGCGCCTGCAATCGATATCATCGTTGCCACGGCATGCCGCTGTCCGCAACTCCTTGTGGCAGCTGTCGCAGTGCGCGCGTCGAATTCTCCAGAAAGAAGGTTCGGAAAGGTGGGTTGTTGGTAGTTTTGTGGGGAATTATGTATACCATTGTAATCAGCGTTTTTTAGAAATTTTCCTAATGTTAAAATCTCAAGACCAATTCTGAATTGTGACAGTGCCTTCAGGGGTAAAAATAGCTTTCTATTTTGAAGCAAGTTCCTGACTCTTTGAAAGGAAACTAGCCGCAGCAAAGATTTCATTTTCATTGGTGTGCAGCTATGGGCATTTTCTGCAATTCTTTTCTTGCGGAAGATCAGATGTACGCGCTGCATCTGCACGTAGCGTGTTCAAAAAATGATGTGGGTTCGTTAGAGGACCCACATTATTTTTTGAACCGCAACCGCACGGACTATTCGTTTCTTATTTCTGGAAGTCTACAACAATTAGTGCAGCTGCGTACCTTTCTCTGCCAACTCATGAACAAATCTAATGACGTCATCCGCATAGATTTTGAAACGTGGTGTGGGATATAGTTGAAACCATTCCATGAGGAATCTGGCCATATTTGCTCGCCTTTCTACCATTATTATAGTTGACTGAAAGAAAAATGAATTGGGAGGTTCCTCATGCATTAGCGCATGCATTCAGCAATTCAGGACCGTCAAAATCAATTATGATTTGACAAGCAAAATATATTGATATACAAACATACCACTGGATACGTGTACTGGATGTAATTTGCTAGGGCTCCGCTTCCAATTCCGACAATTAGCACGTCTGCGATTGTGCTCCTGTTAGGGAGAAGGCCTCCATTTACCAGTGCAGCTTCTGGAAAATTGAAGGAAAATTCAGTTAAAAAGTTGTGTTCTATGCTTGCATCGGTCAGTTCACAACATGCGCACCCATCCTTCCACCGGTCCTTTCGAAGTCGCGCAAATGTACGTGAATCTTGATACTATTCACCTGTCATAACATACTCCAGACCTTCATCTGGGAGATATTTCCTGACCACATTCCACGACCGACTGTCCATGTTGCTGATGGTCTTTTCTTAATTTGAAAATAGGGTACTAATCCTTTTTTGGTTTATTCTCAAATGCACGAACCTTCTGGCACTTCAAGCATTGCAACTGCTCGGACTCGTGGAGGTTTCACTTGAAAAAGTTGTCTCTCAACTGGTATTCTGGAAAGCAAAGTCTCGCAAAGCAAACAAACGGCACTGCATGGTTTCGTGCTGGAAAATTGTACAGAATTACTTGAAGAGCGGGTTTCGGAGTGCATCTCTTACGACGAAACAACCGTCCTCAGTGCAGATTTCGTCGCTGAAAGCGCAGGAATTGATTGCCATTAAATATAGAATAGTAATGTTCTCCATTCTCTCGACATCTTCCATGTCGTGACAATCACGACCAACAAAGCCATCTCAAATCTCGCGCTATGTGATGCCTGTGTATTATACTGTTGCCTGAGTATTCGATCTGCTGTTGTATTTGGGCCGGAAGACGACCGAAGGACTGGGAACTACTGTTGCTCCTACAGACCCCCGTGCCCTCTGTCAACTCGGCCTGTAGGTTTTGTTTGTTGCTCGCGATTGCTTTCTTGTTCATAAACTATTGTTCACATTTGAGTTAGAAGAACCACCAATGCAACACTCCATGAAAATGCATGGAAATACGAGCAAAGATTGAGATCAATCGCTTTCATTTCCGAGATTTTTATGTCCAGGGTTATTCCGAGATTGGGCGAGAAGTTTTCATGAACGCTGACGCTCAGAACGAACAAGAAGATCACAGATGAGCGGAGGTACTGCATGAGACCGGAAGTCGGAAGTTGGATGAAGTTCGAAATCTGAAGAAATTTGAGAGAGGAATACAGCATTTCTGAGTTGACGTGACTTAACGACTGCCAATCGTACAAAAATCTAGAAATCAGAAGCTTGCATGAGGCCAGAATTCAGGAACTTCCGAATTCCGAAGCCGGAACTCCGCTCATCCCTGGAGAAAATCAAAGGAATTTTTTAAAAACGTACAGAATTCTGTATTCTCCATACTTATTTGCATGTAATTTATGGAATTCTTGTGATGACAGGACAACTTCTTTTTTAGGAGGAGGCTTGGAAGAAAAATGAACACAAACAAGTACAGCGACAACCTAAATTTACATCACATATGCATATTCGCTGTTTTAAAACCGGTTCCCCAACCGATAATAGAAATATGTAGTAAACTCTCGGCCGCTTTAGACGTATTCGCATGAAAAACTGATCCGTAGTATCACCTTTCTTATCTGTGAACAGCTTTCAAGCAGATTCTCACATGTGAATTTCAACGATATTCATGATGATGTAATGAGAACGATATATGGTTGTGATATTTTTTCTTTAGAAAGTATAGAATAAGTATAGAATATTCTCAAGTTCTCTCTTCGTAAAACCTGGGCATGATGTAATGTTACTTGACTTACTTCTGTGCCTCACAAGTCGTTAATTGAGCAACGTTTATTGTGCGTTTATTGTCCTGACATTTCAACTACACATCGTCTTCGGAGGCCTGAAAGCGGTCCAAAGATATTTCAATTCACAAAACCGCTTCCTCTCTCACAAGGGAAGTGCACGAACTTAAGCTGTGCTTTCGGAAAGAGACATATATGGTTGGAAAGCTTATCTCAAATGATGTTACAGATTATATTTGAAATCTGCTAAATAGTTAATACAAGCTCAAAATTCCATTTCCTGCCATATTGACACTTACCTCCCTCAATCATGGCTTGGCAGCTGAATAGCCGATGGATAATGATGCTGACTCATAGGATGGTTTGCATCCTGTCCCCCACTAAAGTTCTGCAAAATTCAATAGCTAATCTTTGACAGAGTGCGGAACTGTTCAGGTAAATGAGCAATAGCTACGAGTGCTGCTTTGAAAATAGTGGAAAACTGCTCTATACTGGGTGTTAATGCAATGTCGCTGCAAAACCAAGTAGTTTGATGTGCCATACAATCTATTCGGTCACTTTCTCATTCTATAACCGCCTTACATTTCGACTGCTCACGCGTGGTTGCGCTTTTGCTTTGGCCAGATTTGGTCAGGGTCCTGTGGCGTACAATGTGTAAAATCAATAATCGTCGTTCTCCGGAACAGCTCCTCACCGTGTTAGAGGTTAGGAATTAAAGTTTGCAAAACAAAATTCGTGGACGGGATGAAAACCGCCGAGCCTCATCCTTTGGGTCTGCATCACTATCCGAACGGCTATCCAACTGCCAAGCCATGATTGAGGGAGATATATTGGTTAGAGCACTCTGAGGTACATAGCCAAAAATGACACTACGTGCTCCCACAAACTCGGAGAAGAGGGACTACTGTTGTAATTTGGATAGAACGACTACTACTATGTATGAGCTAACACGGACTGCTCACCCTGCTGATGACAATTGCTGCGCATAAATAGTCTTTGTAATCAGTGCTATATGCTTCTGCTTGTTCCAGATTGGTAGGTGAAACTTTTTATTCTTAGCACAAAGTTTCGTCGAAACGACTTCTTCAGAGGCCTGAAGGTGGAGTAAAGTTCGAATTTGTGCTCTGAGCCACCAAACGTCTCGCCCTTTCTGGCCAGTGCGACACCGCTCCAACTGCATCAAAAAAAATCCGATAGACAATCAGGAACAAACCTTCGAGTCCATCGTTTTCTGCGATTGTCCGCGCGCGGCGAACACGACACATACAGCGGACAGGTGAGCGTCATTCCAACCCTTGGATGATGTATGGGATTGGTTGTCAACCGAATCTCTACAGTTCACATAATAGTACGAAGAGGAGGTGGTCCTCAGTATTTGACAGGCATTCGTTCCTGTAAATCATGCTTGGATAGTTCGCAGGAATCCAAAATGCTTCCAGTGCATTTCTCACCGAGATTTCCGTTTCATAGGTTAGGATGCTTTACGTCACTTCAAAATCGTTATGGTTGTGGTTTTCGCAAATATGCTTCTCGAGTCGAGCGCTGATATTGAGCCCCTTGTAATCATAGTCTCAGTGTAACCATAGTTTTAACCTAGCCCTAAGTCCCTGTAACCCAATCTTATAGCTCACATGATGATAGAAAGGCTTGAGGTCAGTAGTGATTGCCAGATACTTATTTTTGCTATTCATTCTGGGATTCTGCTCGCTCCCAGATCCAGAATGTCTCAAGGGTTTTCCTGGCAGATGTTTGTTCTTCGTAAGCAAGAGTGGTGTATTTCACACGTTGAAGAAGCTTGAGCTGATTTGTAGTCTTAATATTGCCGATCGGAGTGATTTATATAAGACTATCTACTCATTGAACAACATTTATTGAAATATTAGGCCAACTTTTCAACTTTTTGCCAACTTTTCAAGCAAATTGAGACTTGACGTGCGAATCTAGGATGTCAACACATGTAGTTTCCTCGAAAAAATGCTCTCAAGCTCAGAAAATATTTAAGCTGAGGTTTTTTAACATTAAAATATTAAAGTCTGCGTATACAAAGCGATTAAATGAATCTGTAGTGGAATGTGAATATTGATGTTAGATGTCTATTGTACGAGATGATTGGAGTGGGATTGAGCGCACTAGTGTAGACTTCATTCAACATATCCGAGCAGCATATCCTGGAAAGTATTCGACTACATATAGCTCAGCGATACGGCCGACTGAGAGTTTATTTGTTATCACCTGGGATTTGTGGTTTTCGTGTCGCTTCTAACCTTGGGTTCAATGAAGTTGATGTGACATCCATGGTGGCAATAGCCGTTCTTCTGGAATGTGACACGGATCTGTATCTGTTTCCCGGCTGGTGCCTAAAACGACATAGTTTCGACAAATTCTCGAAGTCGACTGAATTAATAGAATTGGCTTCAACATCGTCTAATGACTGACCTGTATTCTATGATTGCATTGCATATAGTTGTCCCGATACGCAGCAACAGCAGCGTTACCGAACGTAAACTGCTTTACTTGCCACTTGGCGGTTGCTACTAGTGCCTGTCCGCAGCCAGCGGGCTAGAAGTGAAGGGTTATATGTACGGCGAAACATTTAAAGTTTACAAGGTGAAGACTGTTTATTTAGTCCTTCTCGAAAAAAAAAATAGCCGGATTCGGGTGCCGCAGAGTCGCAGCCTGAACGAGAGGTCTAGTAAGAGCATGCTCTATGTGAGACGGTCTAGTAGGTCCCACCGCGACTCTATGGCCTCGACGCTGTGTAACAACAGAAATCCAGGGTGTGGGTCATAATGAGGCAAACGTGGGTGGCCAATGTGTCTGCGATTGGTTCAGTCAAACCCTTGCCCGGCCACTCATTAGCATCTGTGAGCTGGTGATGAGACTCGGACATAATCGTATGACGACCGTGAGTTACTTTGATGGCCTTGGTTACTGTGAAATGGAGTTGTACCGACATGCATATTCCACAATCTGCACAAGTCGGATAAGTCGTGTCAGGGGAGCGTCGCCGAAACGCTGTTCCTTCGTCTCACAGAAAGAACTTTCTGACAGACATCGTCACTAGTCACGAAGGCTGGGTCCTGTGCACAAATCGTTGATCAGTGGAGTTCTCAAGGAAAACCTCCTCTGAAACTGTCGAAAGCTGAGCTGCACAAAAGAAAGATCTTCTATGTTGTTGTTATGATTCTCAGGAGATACTCTATGACGAGTTCCAGCATAGTGGCACCACCGTAAAGGACGAGGTGTACGCCACACAACTTCAGAACGCAATACGCGAGAAATTTTCAGTGTTTAACTTTTGCACGGTTATGTTTGTACTCATATTGTAAAGTCAAGTCTTGATAAGATTCGGGATCTAGACTGGGATGTCCTGTCTCATTTAATATATTTGCCAAACCTTGCCCCGTCCGAGTTTCACCACATTCGAGCCTTGAGGAATCATCTGAGAAAAATGAGATGATCAACATGAATACAAAATCGAGGTTCCCAAATTTTCTTTTGAACAGTCTCGCTAATTCCAGTGGAGAGGGATCGAGTAGCTGGCAGAGCAAAGGTAGAGATATCAGAGAACAATGGTGAATACAATATTGATTGGAGCTTCATTCTAACAAAGAGGTATATTTCTGAAAGATGTGTTGTGAGTGTCGCAGAATTTTTGGAACAACTCAAGTTCCTTGGGTTTGGTTCTCCACCATTGAGGCACACTGCAGAACCAGCTCCACATCGTTCTGAAGTAAACTCGAATTGCATGAGAGAAGTCCATTTGGTTCGGAAAATGGCACCAATGAGGATTCAATAAGTTCATTATGTTGTCTCACCATGGCATTTATAGTGGTCGTTAATCGTTTTGATATCGTAGAATGTGATCGTGCGAGAACCAATAGTTCGTATATATTGCGTGTCATATGGAAGGATGGTGTAATCTCCGCTATACGAAAATCTGGAGCAGTTGTGATTGGTAAGTTTAGTCCGTTATACCCATGATGCAAATGGCAATTGCTTCTAACGTTGTTCGGATTTTTCAATATTGTGCTGTCGTGAAGCCTCATATAGATTCATCTTCTTTACCAGTGTTCGATGAGCGCTTCTGTGTTAGTACTTATTCCAACGAGCTTGCGACGAAGAGGGATGCCGCTACTGCACCGACCAAAAGATTTTCCACTTGCGCGGTACGGTGTATCTGATAAAGTGTAGCGGATGCGGTCACCGATACATTGGAGAAAGTGGAAGGCCGCTGAGAAAGCGGTTGGTTGAACATCGTCGAGCATTTGAGCGCCCGCAAACCTACCCCAACAATAGCTTCTCCAGGCACCGCACGACGGTACACACCCGGGATTCCGCACCAGAATTCGAAGTCGTTGTGTCACGCCGTCATCTCGAGAACACCCTTCACAGAAAGATCATAAAGGCTCGAGAAATCAAACGGTATCAGCCGGAGATCAACAACAGGGAGGAGCTTGCAGAGGCGCTAAAACTAATTGCTTGACTACAGCCGCTTTCATATTTTAGGAGTATTAGTGTTGTGTACAATTGTATTCTTTAGATAACATTAGATACTATGCATACTTGTCACACATTCACATCAGCACCTTTGTCCATCGTACTCAGTCGGTCATACACGTTAACAAGGTCTGAGGAAGGCGCTTAGCGCCGAAAGCTTACTGGAATAAACACTAACACAGAAGCGCTCATCGAACACTGGTAAAGAAGTTGTTCGGATTATTTTCGTGAGATTCTAGATTAGAAAATTCGCACTAGATGTGCGTGCGTCTGATACCGACCAGGCGGCTCTATAAATTACGGTAGCAGCGTCCAACCCTCTGCTCTCGAACTCGGAAGTGAAATTTCGGAAGTGAAATTTAAAAAAAAGAAATCACTTACGCTAATGCATCGTAATGCATAGTACTTCCATACTCGTAAGGATTGTAATTTATAACATCCGCCGAGGTCAGCTTGATGAAATTATTATGAAGGCTTGGCTGTAATTGACTATACGCTTTCTGATCTTAGTTGTTTGGTTCTAGTTGAAGCTGTTGGGAGAGACAAGCCGCTCAACGAGAAGCTCCTTGAAGGCAGCACCCACGGAAGGATTCGTTTTTGAAATTTCTTTTTGAAATTTCACTCGAGTATGCTGCGGGCAGATCATAAGTTATCACTGAAAGTGCCAACTACCATTTTGAAGACACCTAATCTAAGTGGGAGATAGTAGATGAGTGATCCGATCATTGTGATAATGGCCGCGATGATCTTGACCGACATCGCTGCGTTCCATCAGCTGATGCGGACATGCTGCGCCTTTACGCTTTTTGTCAAATTCGTTCTCGTGAAACGCTGGCACATACTCATATTTGTTACAGCTCCTTTACGCTGTTGGTGCGTTACGGGAGTTATTCGGGTGAATCCTCCAGCTGGTCCAAAACCTCGAGGATGAATTTCTCCATGGATGCTGCCTTTGAAGGAAAAGTGGTTTAGGAACGTAATCAGATACATCACATAGAGTAGTAACACAAATCATTAGGTTGGCGAAAAAAGTCTTGTCCGAAATTTCGATCTCTTCTTGTTCTCATCACAACCTCACCCAACGACTTTCTCGACCAATAATACATAATAGTAGCCACTGTTAGCAGTAATCATGCACTATTTAATCGATACGTCAATGATTTCATCTCTCTAGAAGTTCGGATCCTGTGAGTCGAAGAAGTTAAAGGTCTTCAGTTCTGAACCACTTTTTTCAAAGTTTTCTTCTTTGACAGGTAAGCTTCAAGGATCCGGGTCAAACTGTAATCAGAGAGTGGAGGTCCAGGAAAGTAAGAAATACAGGAAACGGCGTCCTAACCCAGCTCCGCTTCGTCATACTAGGCTGTTTATCGGGAAAGGTGGAACTAGAGTGGCAAATGGGTGGGGAAGTGCGGGGTTTTCTATGTTTTCGGTTCTTCTTTCACCGTTTTCGTCAGTTTCCAAGCCTGGCCTACCAAAGTGGAAGTTCTGACTGTCCTGCCCCGCGCAAGCATTTCAGAATCCCTTCAGCCTTGTGAGCTGGGAGCATCCAAAACGTGGTGGCTTCTAAAAGCTCATGTCTCCGGACTCAAACTGGGTGCGACAATGGGGTTCTGTGAAATATTTGGCAACACTCCTAGATTACGCAGGTTATGTTGCTGGCCTTAACGCTCGCCAAGCTGCTCCATAGTAGTTCAAAATTGGACATTTGAAAAAAGTTCCGTCACTAATTTAAGGCACTGCTGAAGCGGCAGTGCCCCGGCTGGCTTTATATACCCCTTCAGGAATAGTATGGGAAATATACTCCAATATCATGCAAGTCACAGGCCACTTCCCATCAAATTTTCGAATAAAAAGATTTTTTGAACAATAATGGACAAGGCTTTTTCGCCAACGTAATACCACAAGCCATCTAGGCTTACTAATTCATTGATCTAGATGCTTGAAGAGCTCTAAATAGGTGGAAAATCCTCACCGGTACAGGAGCAAGGTTAATGGCCACATAATCGTCACGATCATCTCGCATTTGCATGTGCCACACTCCAAGTGCATGCATAAATTCGTGGGCGACAATGCCAATCTGCAAATTTGACCATCACTACTTCTCTTTAAGGTGTTCTCCAAAAAGAAAATCAGTGACCAGTTCGCATCCGTCGCCCAGTGAAAGTAGCTGCTCTCCTCCTGTCATGCCAACGAATGAATAGCATCCTGCGTCACTGACCACGCGTATTCGGTTAGCGGCCGCTGAGTCTTGGACGAAATCAACACATGTGCGTGCTTTTATGTAGTTCAGAGCCGCCTGAACCATATTTCTCTTCCGGGTATCTGAAATCGGACTGAAGAGTTGGAAAAAAGTTGATTAAGACCACAGATTAACGCTGCGCTTATAGGTCTTTATTAGGCTGACGCGTTTCGCTGAAATCGCCTTCTTCAGAGCATGAAAGGTCAATATCGAGCAATCTACCCGGTAAAACACCTCTTCAACTTCACGCAAATTCTTGACCACTCTCGTAATAGCACAACCAACTGGAAAATGTGTAAAAATCTAAATCTAAAATGCGAATGAAAATCTCGTCCTTCTAATGCATTAGGTAGCCACCGCCTAAGCTGTCATGACGGAGACGATTTTGAAGTAAAGATTAGGATTCTGACCCGGAGACGATTTTGAAGTAAAGATTAGGATTCTGTCACGAATAGGCACCTGCGAAACTCTGGAAGCACTTTGGATAAACATCAAGTCATTTCCTAAAATGAACAGCAACGAGGAATGCACTTCTATCACACGGGAACTTCATCCTATCTCCACACTCTCTTTCGATCCGCTATGGGTCTCCAGTGACGCCCTTGTTGACTCTGTAGCGGTCGTGTCCATCATCAACATCTATGGGTCGTGGTATCGGTACAGCATTACATCTTTTCCAGTTGGTTGTGCTATTACGAGAGTGGTCAAGAGTTTGACCGGATAGATTGCTCGATATTGACCTTTCAGGCTCTGAAGAAGGCGATTTCGCCGAAACGCGCCCGCGTAATGGAGACCTTTAACAACCTCATGTCCGCTTAACGAAGCTACGCTGAATAGTCTACAATATGCCGAAGTTCAACGAAAGTCGAACGTGGCGGCTGCGTTTATAGTTTGTCGCAGAGCGACTGTTGCAGTTGCTGTCTTACTTCTTCCCATGGAAACTGTGCGATAGGACGAATTCGTCGACGTTGCTAACTGGGTATCGTCGTTGTTCTCCCCCTCCTTCACTAACTACTAAAGTACCTATCATGCCACCTATGCTGTGGAAGGTATGGCGACACTATGTCTTGGCGGTGAAGTATAAACACGGTCCAGCTCAGACTTATGTCAGTCATCGTCCGTATTCAGTCCTTGAAATCGCATCAAAAACCTCGATATCAATCCTTGAACCCTTTCCATTCGCAGCGATCACACCTCTCAGAGCCAGAAACCCATTGAGATTATCAATAGAAGTAGAGTTTTGTCATGTCCGGCTAGGAGACCTACTTAAGGAAGCGTCGAGATGATAATAGACGATGTTGTTTGTCCACGTGTTGGATACTCTGTCCGCCTGACGTTTTGCCCGAGAAGTTCCGCTTGACACGAGGCTTGCTTCAATCTTATCTAGCTGTTTCCTAAAATTCACTGTCAATTTACTGGATTAGAACACATATTTTTCGCTACATAGATCCTGAACGACTTCTGTTAACTTACTCAGTCAAATTAATATCGCCCTGGAAGAGGTATTCGGAGACACCTTCTCTCTGATTGATCCCCGCAATGGAGGCATCGTTAGCTGGATCCGTGATGAGGTCCACAGGTAGCGTCTGAATCAATCTCAGACCTCTTCAAAGAGGTTGAAAACGTGTACAATGAAGAAATTGGTAGTTACCCTGGTGATGGTTGAAGCATTGCCTTTCTGTTGTCCCTCGCTCGTCCTGTTCCCAAAAAAGAGTGCTCCGAGGCGTTCTAGTCTGGCCTGGCGCTGTTCCAGGCTAGTCCCACCAAGAGCCTGGGAAAAGATCACTTACTATTATTTAGGTACAGATCTTTTTCTTTTTTGGCATTCACTTGTTTAAGGTCTTAATTCTATGGAACGGTAAGGAGATAAAATTCCTTAAGGGTACTGATTTGTACTGCTATGAAGTTATCTCCAGAAAGACACAACTTTTCTTCATGAAGCCCCGGATGCATCATTGGAAGGATGGGTTATCTCGAAACCGTTGGGTATGATTACCCACGGGTGCCCAATTGGGTGCACACAGCGACACGTACGGGCAAGCCTGATGGGTGCTAGGTAAAGAGTAATTTTAGGAACACTAACATGTTTATCATGGGTAACAACAATGGTGCACCCCGACCCAGATGGGTAATCTTGGTTTCCACTACAAGGTTCGGATACATGACTGAGATTACCCGTGGTCAGCGTGTCAGCATACCCAAATATACCCTTTTCCTGGTACCTGTCGGCATGAGGCCGCGTGCATCATTGAATTTGCCCAGGATAAACGAGTGGACACCCCGAAAATTTGCATATCGCTGATACAGGTGCCAAAACACTTACCCTGGGTAACCTCGACAATCTCAATGATGCATCCAAGCGATATTTATCTATGCTCGACATTTTCGATACCTACCTGCTACCTAGGGGTATTTATATCCATGGCGATGAGATTACAAGCCTTCCAATGATGCATCCATATCCAGGACGATTACGACTCGTGACTACGACAGTGACGATAATAATTTGTTAATTTGTAAATAATACCTGAAGAAGGGAGACGTTGGCTTTCTGTGAGAGTGGTGTCTCTGCAGCACCAATCACCAAGACAAGAAAAAGGTAAATGTAGCATCGTTTGAGAAGCATCATCTCTGTAAACTGCAAGTCTTATAACGATTTTTTTCGAAAAGCGTTGGTGAGCAAGTTTGAAAGAAATATTGGCGCTTTATTATATGTCAAATACGTGTTTTTGGTAATTTCACATTATGAAAGACTGGGCTCGAACAGCTGTATGAGTACTCCTCTCTGAACAGCCACCGATTTTAAATATGCGTTCGAAACCTCATTAAAATAAAACATGCGCTAAAGATCACGGAAGTCGAAGCGATTACTGCGACAAAAGGCTGAACCATGCTGAACGCATGAACGCGACAAAAGATTATTATGTTCGAAAAAATAGGATCCTAGCTATTGAAATATCGCATTAATTACTTTGTTTCTTTGTCGATTTTTTTTCGGGAGAGGATATTCTCAGCTGGAACTGCAATTCTTCCATACTTCTTGATGACCTACATCCATTGTGGAGACCGCGTGGTTTGATTTTTTGAAGGCGTGTGGGTTCATCGTGTCGACTATCGTCGCTGCGTCCTCGTTTTATTTCTTAGGAGTCATTCCATGAGGAAAAGATTATTCAACTGAAATAACAAAAAATAAGGTTTTTGTGGGGCGACACTATTTGTCTCTTTTTTTTTCGAGTCAAAGTGATCTTTATAAGCACACGCTTCGTGAAAATGAGCTTCTCACCTTATCCTTCAGCAGAAGGTATCCTTGTGCGCGCGAAGATCCCTTCTGTTGAACAGGAGAGGCGTAAGCTGTCAAGGTACGTGTGTACGGGGCTGCTGTCTAGTGATATATTCCCGGATTCCTTTTTATAAGTTTACTGTTCACACAGAACGAATTATGTGAGAGCTGCAGTGTTTAACAGCGAGGTTCTATTAGGTTGGTGCAAAAATAATGCGCGTTTTTCGCTGCTTCATCTTCGGTGCAGAAAACTTCCGGTTTTTCTTATCATCGGTATGAGAAGTTGCACATGGTTTTGTAGCAAATTTCATGGCCTTTTCAAATACCTCATGCATTTTGAGCGAAGTTTATGCTTTTGGTGAATTTTTAGTTGTGGAAAGAAAGGCACCAAAACAAGTTTTTTGCCAAACTCACTTCAGCGAGCTGACACTCGACGGCATCGCAGTAGGAATCGCTCCGAATACCACCACAGTTTTGGCAAAGGGAGTGTGAGCGAATGCATTCCCCCGAGCTGCTCCCGGATTTTTCGGCTTGGTGTGCCTTGCTTCGAAAGTAAGGAATGTCGCATAGGACTTCCTGAGGATTGCGATCCCTAATTGATGACAATAATCAGAGAGCACTCATCGAAAACAACATATTTGGTTTCGCAGAACATTGCCGGTGATTGTTTTCAGACCATTCCTCCCTTCAGTAAAAATGGGAGGATGAAAAAGCTCGACGAGTTGATGTCGCGCATACTGAATGAGTACCACATTGATCCTCGTTGAGAGGTGTGCTTCGCACCTTTGTAGTGAAAAAATTGCGACCAAGCAGTCGGTCGCTTAGTGATTAAATATGAAGTATAGACCCTCTTCGACACAATGAGGTGCCTTGCTCAACGGTTGAACGAGGAACATGCACCGAAATACTCCCAGAAACCGAAGCAACATCAAAATAAGGTCACGGCTACTTTTTGGTGACCTGCTGCAAGAATCGCTCATTGCAGCTCATTCATTCCTTCTTATCTGGAAAGTACTTTCAAGACGTAAATGAAATAAATTAGAGACTTCACTGTGTGAGCCCAGCGTTGCTCAATAAAATGGATTCTTCACTCCTACACGGTACCGTCCAGGCACACCCTGCACGACAGATTCTTCACAGGTTCGAGCAACTGAGCTAGGAAGCTCGGACTCCTACATTATAATCAGCAAACTTCTCGCTCACCGACTACCACTTCCCCGAGAACCTGGATGCCTTCTTCTGGAAGAATTTTCTCGAAGTCTAAAGTGATACCAAAACTGCCCTCCGGAAGTTCGTCGATTCTAGAAGGTCTTGTCAGAATTGCACGGTAGTCGGAGAACGTGTTTCTTATTGCTAACGATTTGCGGATTACAATAGTTCTAAGCCTTTTGAAAAAGATCGATTTTGAAAGGAGTTATGAGGTTCGGAATCAAAGGCATGAAAACGCGCATTATTTTTGCACCAACCTAATATTTAAACTTTATCCTAATGACCTCACTACAATATCTTAGCTACAACAATCACCAGTCACGCGCGGGCCTTAAGGCTCTAGGCTCTAGGCTAAGGTCTCACTCTTAAATACTAGCGTGGCCGCACGGTCCAACTCCGACTCACTCACCGCGGCACTTAACAGCACACTAGAGAACAGTAGGCTAAGCTCCTTCGACTTGTGACCCTTCTTGGCACACCGCTCACAAGGCTTCTATAGCTCTAAGGTCACCACGCCGGGACTGCGGGGCGAATCTCACAAGGGAAGTGCACGAACCTAAGCTGCGCTTTCGGAACGAGACATATATGGTTGGAAAGCTTATCTCAAATGATGTTACAGATTATATTTGAAATTTGCTAAATGGTTAAGAGAAGCTCAAAATTCCATTTCCTGCCATATTGACATATACCTCCCTCAATCATTGCCTGGCAGCTGGATAGCCGAGTGGATAGTGATGCTGACACAAAGGACGGAGGGCGAGGGTTTGCATCCTGTCCTTCACGGAGGTTTTGCTAACCTTAATAGCTAATCTTTGACATAGTGCGGAACTGTTCAGGAGATAAATGAGCAATATCTAAGAGTGCTGCTTTGAAAATAATGGAAAATTACTCTATACTGGGTGTTAATGCAATGTCGCTGCAAAGACCAAGTATTTTGATGTGCCACATAATGTATTCGGTCACTTTCTCACCTGTTTTTGTTCAAGCCATAAGAGCGACCAATTGTAAAAAGAATTGGGCCAAGCCTTTATCAAACAGCGTACTAGGCTTCATACAGAAGAAGCCTTCCTGTAGCTTTCATAGTGTAACATCAATAATCAGCAATCTCCTGAACAGCTCCTCACCCTGTCAAGGGTCAGCAACTAAAATTTGCAAAACAAAATAGGGGACCCTCGACCTTCATCCTATGAGTCAACATCACTATCCACTCGGCTATCCAGCTGCCAAGCCATCATTGAGGGAGGTATATGTCAATATGGCAGGAAATGGAATTTTGAGCTTGTTTTAACCAATTAGCAAATATCAAATATAATCTATAACATCATTTGAGATAAGCTTTCCAACCACATATGTCTCGTTCCGAAAAAGAAAGCGCAGCTTAATTTCCCTTGTCAGGCCCACTCTGCGGTTCCAACCGCTCCTCTTGGGTCACCACTTCGAGACTCCAAGCCCGAGTCACCGACTCACAGCAGCAGTTCACAGACGGCCACAACCGCCTGGACTCCGGGTCACTCCGTTGAGACCCCTCCGGACTCGCTGCACCGCTCCGATACTCGTGGCCTTGCCACTGGGATCGCAGACTCCTTCGTTCCTCGCCAGCAGTCGATCCTCGAACGCACCGTCCAAGGCAAGCGCACGTAGCTCGAATTCCTAACCGACTGCCAGCGGCGCCTTATATAGGCAGTGACCACGCCCCTGCGCTGTGATTGGATATAACCTTCAGCTGCCGCGCACGTGACTTTTCTACCATGCTGATCACGAATCTCATGACTACTTTGCGTTATGTGGTTATTGATTTGTTGATTCTATTGATTTTTTTGTGAGTTGTGCGGTTGAGCGTGCTCGCAGGGGTTATACCATGCTGATCACGAATTTGACAATCATTTTGTGCGACCATTTTGGATTCATTGATGTCATCGTTTGCCCGTTTGTTTTGTTTCAATGTGGTAGAATGATGTCCATAGAGGATATCTAGCCTCTCAACATAAATGGAGGCATGAGCACACTAAACCCTCGGAAGTAGATTGAAGAATATGTAAATCAGTATTTGCAGTATTTGAAATATTCTTTGGTTATGTTACACCATCTTTAGAGCAGTTCGTGCATGGAAATTATCGTGGTGCGAACTAAGGAAATTTTCATGTTTAATGTTTTCATCTTCACCCCTACATTTCAACCGGTTTGACAAGCTAGTATAGAACATATACACAGTCTTTCTCAAAAATTTGCCTCACGCAGAACCGCCCGTCAGCTTTGACACGTCGCACCACGTATGATAATGCACAGGGGATGCAGCACGGCTTCACAGATGGGCGGTGAAGTGTGAGGCAAGGATTTTTGAGAACACTGAAGAATATTCTCATGTTTTCTTTCCAAAAAACCTGAGCATGCTGTGATGTTTCTTGGCTATACTTCTGTGCCTCACAGGTTGTTAATTGAGCAGCGCTTATAGGTCTGACGTTTCAACTACACGTCGTCTTTAGAGGCCTGAAAGCGTTTCAAAGATGTTTCAATTTAGTACCTAACCCGCTTCTTCACCCAGTGCATTCAACTCGTAGTAGTGAGAGCACTGTGAGATCCGTAGCCGAAGATGACACCACATGCTCCCATGAACTTAACGGAGTGGGACTTCTGCTGTAGTGCTGCTGGTGAATGACGATTGCTGGGCATGAATAGTCCTTGTAATCTTACAGCTCGCATCATGATGATAGAAAAGGCATGAGATCACTAGTGATCGTCAGATGCTCATTTCCCCTATTCATTCTGAGATGGCACTCACAGATCTAGAATGCCTTTCGTATGCAAGAGTAATGCATTTCACACGTTAAAGGAACATGAGGTGATTTGTAGACTTGATATTGCAGACTATGGAGTGATTCACATAATGCTAGACACTCATTGAACAACATTTATTCAAATAGTAGGCCAACACCTCACCAAATTATAAACACATTAAGACTTGATGTGCGAATCCGTCAACACATGTAGTTTCCTCCAAAAAAGTTCTCAAGCTTAGAAAGGATCGCCGGGTTTTTCCGATCATAAATTATTAATAACACACAAAGCGGTTAAATGAATCTGTAGTGGAATGTGTATGTCGATGTTAGATGTCTATTGTACGAGACGATTGGAGTGGGATTGAGGGCACTAGTGAAGACTTCATTCAACATATCCGTGCAGCAAATCCTGGAAGATGTCCGATTATGGGCAGTTCCAGCAATGGGCTTAACTAGAAACTCGGTTGCTCTCACCTGGGGTTGGTGGCTCTCATGTCAGCTCGAACCTTGGGTTCAATAGAGTTTGCGTGACATCCATGGCGGCAATAGCCGCCCTTCATATATGTGACACGAATCTGTATCCGTTTTCCAGCTGGTGCCTGAAAAGACGTATTTCCATGAACTTCATGGTATCAGTATCAGTGTGTAGTTGGCTTCAACGTCGCCTAGAATCTGACTTGTACTCTGTGATTGCATTCCATGTAGGAGTCCCGATAAGTAGTAACTGCCGCGTTACCGAACGAGAACTGCTTCACCTGCCACAGGGCGGTTGCTGTTAGTGCCTGACCGCAGCCAGCGGGCTGGAAGCAGAGGGTTGTTCATCGGAGTATTTTTGGTCGAGAAGCTGAAGTCTAGTTTTATTTCGTTCCTAGTTCACAGTAACCGAGGGCCTCTAGTAGTCATTTCGGCTTTGAACACAGTTCCCATGGCAAATTTTGATTACTAAAGTTTAGCTCTAGGTTTCCAGGAATTATGAGCTTGAGCACATTGCCCAGCTTTACGAAAACTCGGTAGTTGGACCCTCAAATCTGGTACTCCAGAAAGAATGGCCGAGTTGAGCAGGATTGGTGAAGAGTCATACATACAGTGCCTGTCAATCACGCTTGCATTACAGATACTGACCGTCTGGTCTGCACCATCTACACGGCGTAGAGGAACAGGCGGGCGCTGTGCTTACTAAGCCAGTATTGGTGTTTTGCCTATATTTTTTAATGAAAACAAAGACATCAAGAAAAACGGTGACTAACATAAGAAAACACTAAGGGACCCCAGACAACCACAGCGCTCACATGATTCGGCGGCTCACGCCAAACACAGAACTTTTGAAACAGATCCTGCACTTTCAAATAACCTGAATTCTGTAAACTCACGCGCTGATTGCAAGTAGCTCCACCATATCCAGCTGGACAGTTGCAAATCGTACAGTTTCTCGGATTTGGCTCCCCGCCATTAAGGCACACTGCAGAACCAGCACCACATTGATCTGAAGTGAACTTCAACTGCATGAGAAACTCATTAAGAATGGCGCCAATAAGGTAGGTCTTGATGGTACAGCAATATCCCACCATGGCATCTATAGTGATCGTTGATTGTTTTGATGTCATAGAATGTGATCGTACGGGAACCAATAGTTCGCGTATATGGCACGTCAAATGGGAGGATGGTGTAGGAGTTAGTCGAAGAAAATCTGGAGCATCGTGATCACCGAGGTTCAGCCATTATGCCCCCGGCCCAGATGGTAAATGGCTTTTGACATTATTTGAATAATTTTCACTTTACTTGTACTTGAACACCGCAATTGCTAGACTTGTAACTGATGCCCGTCGAAGGAGAACGGTCAAAGGAATGAACCAGCGGTCATTAGCTCGTTAAAGACAGCACCCACGGAAATTTTCGACCTCGAGATTTTGACACAATTCGGAGTAACCGCGTGTGCTGAATACTTCTACTATGCCGAGAACAGTCGAAACCTTCAAAGTAGCCGTTTTCTGTAACCTCTTATCTCACCGTTTTTGAGCACTTGGGACGAGTTGCGCGACCTATTCTGTGTGGGCCGATCCACAAAAGTCGATATCACTGCCTTCCTTGTCAGCTGTTTTGTTAATAAAATCGGTCTTTTCCACTGTTTTGCAATGTTTGCGGGAGATGAACAAGATTTCATAACCTGTTAAGATGTCGCAAAAACACTAACGAATTCTAAAATGATCCCGATACGATGAAAGAATTTGAAATTGAAATAACTGACGAAAATTAAGCCACACTAGCTAATCAAGCAACTAAACGATTAGATTTGTAGTAAAATTACAAGTAGAAAACTATGATCGAACGACCCCACGCTGATCCTGCTGATCCAGGATCTTGGACATTCAACTCGTTATATCTTAGAAACGGCTGAGTTTCGCATGCAGTTCTTCTGTAGAATTGTTGGGACAATTATCAAGGTTCCAAAACGATCAAAAACTCAGACACAAAATTTACCGTGGGTGCTGCCTTTAAGATAGTTATTTTGTCAGACAGGCACATGTGTCATACGGTTAGATAGTTGAAGAAAGTCAGGGCAATCAAGAAGTAAGACAGTCTGACCGAAAGAGCGAGTTCATGAGGCTCGAATTTGCCTTACTGATCTATAGCGCTGAAGATCTGACGAGCTGCGCAGCTCGAATGATATGGAAAGTAAGAGAAGCACGTATTATATGATTAAATGGCAGCTCACATTAGATGCACGAAGGTCAATACTTGAAAAATACAACGAATAAATACATTATCTAAATAAAAATATTTTCTGTGCTGCTCACACATGTCGGCAATGAACAAGTTCATATAGAGTGAAAATGGAAGGTGCAATACACTTTACAGAAGAGTCGAAAAATACATGGAGGTTCGAAAGATCAAAGCAAGTAACCCTTGAAATTCCAGAGTTGTTTGCGGACTCGCGCGTTGTTTGCATCGATCGCGCGATATTCTTCTACAAATCGTGCTTATGCAGGACTTTCTATGCTTAATGTCCTCTTGCGTTTGGGTTAGAAGTATAGTTTTTGAAAAGAAAAATCGCTTACGCTGCTGCATCGTAATGCATAGTACTTCCATACTCATAAGGATTGTAATTTATGACATCCTCTGGATTTAGTTTGACGAAATTACCATGATAATTTGCCTGTAATAGATTTTGAACTTTTGCTGTTCTTACTCTTACTTTGTTTATAACACAGGCGAACTGCCCCAAATAGATGAAAACGCCTTACCGGTACAGATGACAGGTCAATAGCCACATAATTGTCACGATCGTCTCGCATTTGCATGTGCCACACATCAATTGCGTGCATAAATTCGTGGGCGACGATGCCAATCTGCAAATTTCACCACCGCTACTTCTTCTGAAGGTGTTCGTCAACGAGGAAATCAGTGACCAGTTCGCATCCGTCTCCGAGTGAAAGTATCTGCTCTCCTCCTACCATGCCAACAGACGAATAGCAACCGGACCCACTGACGACGCGTATTCGGTTAGTGGCCACTGAGCTTTGAACGAATTGAAGACATGTGCGTGCTCGTATGTAGTTCAGAGCCATTTGAACCATATTTCTCTTCCTGGTGCCTGGAATAGGTCTGAAGAGGGGAAGTTATCTTCGCGACGCTGCGTCGCTGGTTCCCGTTTGCGTGCTGTTTATACTTTTTTCTTCGAAAGTCATCGAAAGTAGGATCTGTCGCTGCTTCATTTTTCCTCCGACTGTTTCGGCTTATAGCCTACTGAAATTCGTTATCCTTCGCGTTGCGCATATTGTGGCTGTCGCCGTGACGACAAAGCGTGGCAACATAGGTGAAGTATAAACACAGCCTTGAACCAGACAACTCGCAGTGATATTCCCTGTTTGCGTGATAGATTGATTTACAGTGGGCGTTTATCGTGGCCACCAAGAAGCACGTCGCGCGACTGCGCCGCACACGCCAGAAATCGATCTCCTCTGCTGTCATAACGAGATTTTTGAGCGTGTTTCGTCTAATGTGGTGATTTTTTCACCGTTTTTTGGTGTTTCGTCACATTTCTTGTTCCTTTTTCGTTGCTTCCTCTGTGAATTGTTGTGAATGTCCTACTATTAAATTTAGCTGTTCCCTGACCACATCAAAGGAGAGGACAACGCCGACAGCAACACCTAAAAGAAAGAGAGGTAGAACGGGCACATATGTGAGGTATGTAGGGTTCTCAAAGAACATGTAGAAACGTGGAGAAGCAGTTAATGTTCCTCAAATTCGGACGAGAAAGACGCCTAGAAATAGTAGCACGGTGGCAGGCAATATCGGATTCCTGCGCACGCGGCACGGTCGCGCGACGCGCTTTTCGACGCCACGAAAAATGAACCCAAAAAAATGCATCAACTGTAAAGACGTAACTTTGAATAAGGGAAATCCTGTAACGCTTTGTGCAATGGTGGTCAATAAAAATCCTTTTTGTTTTCTGTTTAGACTGTCAAACTAGGGCTTGCCGTATTGGCTCGTGCTTCTCTAGAATCTCTCCTGGATTTATGCCAGTTCGCTTCCGAACCCTATCTGAAAGACCTGGAAGTAAATCGAAGATACCACTCTTCGATTCTCTCTTCCTGAGATCCAGTGAAACTATGAATGCAAGCAAAGTTTTGCTATATTAGGCTAAATGGCATACTTAAAGAAGCGTCGAAATAATAATAGACGATGTTGTTTGTCCACATGTTGGCTGCTCTGCCGACCTGACGTTTTGCTCGGGAAGTTCCGTTAGCAGCGAGGCTTCTTTCGATCCTGTCCAGCTGTTCCCTAAAAGTTATGGTCAAAGAACTGACAACGATTACTTCATTTTGAGTGGATTATTCCCGGATGGGTCCTTGCAACTTACTCAGACAAGTTAATATCTCCCTGGAAAAGGTAGTCGACAACACCTTCTTTCTGATTGATCTCCGTTATGGAAGAATCGCTAACATTGTTGGAGATAAGGTCCATGGGAAGCGTCTGAATGTTGACCTCACCCACGTTTCATTGAGATCAAACACTTCCATAGTGGGAAAATGAGCATTTACCCTCTGAATGAATGAAACGTTGCCTTTCTGTTGTCCCTCGCCTTTCCTATTCTCAAAGTAGAGCGCTCCGAGATGCTCTAGTCTGGCTTGTCGTTTTTCGAGGCTTGTGCCACGAAGGGCCTGGAAAAGCTGAATCAGATAATTATCAACAGTCAATCAAACATTTTCGTTCGCTTTCTTTGTATCCATTTGGTCAAGGCCTTAATTCTGTGAATAAGTTGGGTAAAAAGCCTTTAAAAAGAGGATCGAGAGCTAGTGAATTGTATTGTTGAGATGTGCCCTTCAAAAGGACCCAACCTTGCTACAGTGCTCATCAATCATTTCTGCACCACAGAATCTGGTCTGCCGCTTCGCACCGCCTAGGCGACACGGATGAGTAGCTAGGTGCTGTGGCTTTCGAGCATTGCCGGTGTACATGTCTTGCTTATGTTTCCACCAATTTCCTTTGTTCCTATATTCAAAATAAGGGTTGAGAACGCAAGCAAAACAGCAATACTTGTCAAGCACGACAGCCACAGCGCCCAGCTCGTCTTGCGCGTCGCGTAGGCGGTGCGGCGCGGTAGACCAGATGGGCGCTTTCCTGTGGTGCAAAAATGATTGGCAGTATTGTACATAGGATAATAATTTACGCTTCGCGTTACTGTGAATGATTTCGAAACGCTAATGATGATAAATTTGTTAACTTCACAGCGGTTCTCTGTGAATAGTACCTGGACAAGGGATTCCTTTGCCTTTGGTGAGAGAGCCGCTCCAACATCAGTCACAAGGACGAGCAGAAGGTTAACGTAGCATTGTTTGAGAAGTATCATCTCTATAAAATACAATTTTTAGGGCGCATTTTCTCGAAGGGAAAGACTAGGCTGTGTAGTAAGCGTGAGGAGGATACTTAGCGCTGAAATATTGTAGCTTCATTGCATGCCAAATAATAATTTAAGGTAATTTCACGATTTAAAGGACCCGACTAAGACGACTGTATGACAACTCTCACCTGGCCGACGGTCGAACTTAAATGTGCGTTCAAAACCTCATTTGAATAAAATGAACGCAGAAGATCACGGGAGCCGAGGCGATTACTGCGACAAAAGGTTGAATCTCGCTGAACGCATGAACGCGACGAAAGGTTAAAATATTTGGCGAAATCACATTTTCTCATTTGAATGTTCTAGCACTTACTTTATCATTTTGATGGTCCTTTTGAGTGGCGATCTCGCCACTACATACTGCGTGATTCTTGATGACTTACATCCAGTGTGGAAGGCGACGTCGTCAGATTTTTCAAAAGCGTGTTGACCCATCGTGTCGACTGTCGTCTCTGTGGTTTTTTTTGTTTCTTGGAAATCATGCGAAAAAATAGATTATCCAAGTGAAATAAGGAGAAATAAAGTTAGGTTAAGGAATGAGATCACTCGCTGTTAGGGCTCAATTAGACCAATAGTGAGACTTCGTTAGTGCTCCTCATGAGTAGGTATCAAAAAAAGGGTACTATTGTACTTGAGCGGCCCCACTATCGAGCCCAAACTCAAAATCATGGATTCCTCCGAAAACTACATACAGGGGTAATTCGATGTGCTGATCACGAATATCATATTCATTTCGCATGATGGTATTGATTTTATCGATTTTTTCCAAGTTCGACTCGTATCTCAAATCACTCTGAAAGAGTGCATTTAGAGGTTTTTGAAATTACTGATCCCGAATATAACAACCGTTTTGCATCATAATCTCGATTTCGTTGTTTTTCTGCAGATTTTTATCTGTAGGGCGATGTAATCTCCGACATTACTGGAGTTTTCCCCATCAAATCGACCTTTTCTTGCAAAATCTCCATCATATTTGTAATCAGCACCTTAAGAAATCCCAGCAGGCAAATTTTCAGAGAGATCCGAGAGGCGGTTCATACTTGGGAAAAACCGATAAAATCAATAAAATCGATACTGTAATGCGAAATGAATATGATATTCGTGATCAGAACATCGGATTACCCCTGTATGCAAGTTTTTAGAGGAATCCATGATTTTAAGTTTGGGCTCGATAGTGGGGCCGCTCAAGTACAATAGTACCAAAAAAAGTTTTAAAAAAGACAGCCCTATGTAGAAAGAGACTAGATATACCGTGGCATGACAAGACTAACCGGAGGCTGAAGTCCATGAAGAAGTTTGTAAAGTCCAAGAAGAGGACGAGAAGTGAGTAAGTAGGAGTGTCGATGAGGGAATGAAGAGAAAGACTCACCGCTTGAGGCTGTGCCAACAGCGAAAGAATACAATATGTTGTCGGGCCCAGCGGCTAATGAGCGCGAGTACAATTTACGGAGGATGACCTCATTTAGATGGTCTCAGATATGGTACCACGGTCGATGACCGTTGAGCGATCGCGTTCGTATCATATCCTATCTATTCTGGAAACAGAATAGAGTCATACAAGTGGAAGTCATCATTTATATCCATCCCTTCTTTCGGCTGCAAAGTTTTGGTCAGCGAGTAGAGCTCCCGTTCGAGACATATCTCCTCCATGCCTAGTGCACAATTATCCCCGGAAAGTACATGCATGTAATATTATGAAAAGATGAGATGACACTTCAGGTGACAGAGCATCTGGATGAGCCACCGGATGCTGCGGTTCTCCTTTAAATTTGGTGGTTGTTGACAAGTGCGATAACAAAAATATCATTCATTTCTAATGAATGATGCGTTGTTGTGATGTTTTCTACACATGTATGTTTGCTTCGTTTGCTTATGTTTCAGTACTGTGGACGTTGTATATCTTCTCTGTGATCAATGTCTTTCAGGATTTTTATTCGTTTTGCATAAAATGTGATCTTGAAGACTGCGGTCGAGCAGCTTATCAGAAGGCGTTAGAAGAAATACCGGCTCAGACCTTCATGTTGAAGATTTCGCTAAATTTTCTTGTTTTGAGGGACTTAGAGCTCATATCTAATAGTGAAGTAGTGCGGAACACACAAGAAGTACGCGAAATCGTGACGCTGTTTTCCATGCCCCTTATCGCGCTCCACTGACACTCATGGGTTCTGCCACGAGGAGGTTACGCTGTCGTCACATCTGGTGCTATTCTATTGGTATGGTAGTTGACAGTGCGATCTAAAGCTGAAACGGTTGATTCTGCCGATTAAACTCATACTTCTAGTGTACCTGAAAATGAGTTTGACGACATTTTCGCAACGTTTCATGTACAGTCCGGTCCGGCAGCCACTGCAAATGGGCGCCTGCGGGCGCCGGCCGCCGCCACCCTCCGGCGCCCCGGTATTAATGAGCACTCGAGCTTGGGAGAAAGCGAAGAAAAATACAATTTTAGTCCATAGTAGACAGGGTAGATAAGCCTAACCCTATGCTTAAGAATGGGTTTAAGGCTTAGGCTTAGGCTTCACAGGAGTGGCCCCACCCAACTCCCTTTTCACCTAAATTTCTAAGATAAACTACGATAAGTGCAAGTGTAAGTAATAGTGGACACCATTAGTATGTTGCAACACCATTTGTATGTTGCATCGCGTGCGCGCATAGCTCAGTGGGTTGAGCGAATGATCGACGTTGTGGTGGTCAGGGGATCGAATCCTGCCCTGTGCCCCCGTTTTGCAAATACATATAGTATGTTGCCTACGACTGCTGCAGTTATCTAACAATACATATAGTATGTTGCCTACGACTGCTGCAGTTATCTAACAAGCTCCAACATAAAAAGTAGCCCGGATGGCTCAGTGGTTTGAGTGGCAGATTGCAATCTGTCCCTATCGCTGGTTCCACTCCGTTGGAGATCCAGAGTTAAGTATCGCAGTGTTTGGGGTTCACTGCTTGGAACGTCCCCCGTGATCTCCTTCGGGTAGTCCAGGAAGGCATCCGGTAACGTTTTGCATAAATTTCTAAGATAAACTACGATAAGTGTAAATGTAAGTAATAGTGGAGAACTCTTCAGGAGCGTGCAGAATCTGCCAATAACGTAAATCGAATAACCTAAACCTGAACGTGTAGTGGAGCTGCTCTGCTTTCCATTTTCTTTTCCTTAAGGAAGTACGTGGATCAGGTCCCTTTCACTTCAAGACGCCACCCGATAGCTTTCATCGTGGGTTTTTTTTGCGCGACCATTCGCTGCGGTTTGAAGGGCTTCGGACCGTGAAGAAGAAGAGTTGCCGCAGACCTGAGCCAGAATCAGATCTAACCCAGAATGCTTCGAGCCATTTTTGACCTTAGGAGCTACTGCAAACCCTGCGGCTCTGTTCCTGGGTGACTACAGGTGACATGATATCGCTTAGCAAGGTCTCTTTTTATTCTGTTTTTCTTCAAATAAAACTCATTAACTGGAATTTTTGGCGTTCCATGCATATGTGGCCATTAATTAAGCCATACATATTGAATTACTAGTACTTAGTGTCTGGATGAACTTCCTTCACTTGCTTCGTGTGGGCGTCATTGACTAACATCTTTACTGGACTTGTAAGCCCCGTGGATAACAACTCTAATTATGTGTACTTTTTTCGATCTAGACGATTCCAGAGCATTGCTGATCTACCTAGGTGGTTCCTATGTACTTTTCTGGATTCTAGTGCTAATAAGAAACTACAAATTTCGTTGCTTTTATTGGAGACTCTCCACCGTACCGGCAATTTCTCCTCTATTGCACTCTTTAAAACAAATGTGACTTCCTGAAACCCGTCCGCTAGTTGTCTGCTTGATATGCAGCTGTTAGATATGGCTATAGGGCTGCTGTTTGTTGAATGCTATGTAGTTCTTCTATTATCTGCACCAATAACACCCAGTAACATCCACGTATTTTTACGCAGATCGGCCCTCCATGTCTGGTAAAGCTTTTAGAATCTTGAAAAAGGTAAGCAATATTCCATAAATGCCGCTCGGAGTAGGCGTAACTTTGATTTAGAGGCCAATATTGAGAGTGAGCAAGAGCTTGTATAGCTCACATAGCTCTTATCACAGCGCTATGAAGTCGTTAGATGTTTATCCTTGCTGATCCTGGTTGTCCAGGTGATAATTATCCGTGATCATCTCATAATTATACCCCTTAGCTGCTGTTCCCATAGTGGATAATCGAGCATTGAGCAGACTGAAGCTATCCATGTCAGAGTTATTGCTCCCTCTTCACTTTTCCTTGGAAGTTTTTCCGTTGTTCTGTTTTCTGACGATGCGTAAACTTGTGGGGTGACAGTATATTACCCTGGGTAATGTCAATAATACATGCTGCCGTAGTGCGTAAGGGCGGTATACGCACATTTGACGCACGCACGCACATAATATCTGTTACGCTGTCCTCGTAGGGGAGGAATGGGGCGATGGATGTAAGGACGAACGACAATAGTTGCTTTTAACGACTTCCTGGTCCTTAAGGGCGTGGTCGGTGCGTCGTTGTTTGTGGCCATTGTGGCCCTATTTATGGCTATCCTTACCCGGTATGCTAAGCACGATGGAGGTTATGGACTTGGTTTGATGCGTCGATTCTCTGCCTGTGTTTCATTCGCATTTGGGTTACTTCGTATTTTTTACAGGTTTTTTGCTATCTTTGTAAATTTTTATGCTCGTGAGACTAGAGTATGTACCTTCTTATCCTTAATTAGTCGGTAGTTCCTCAGGATTTGGAAAAAGTTTCTGATGCCACTAGGTAGCATTACCATTGTTGAAGCTGTTTCAACGCTCATCGAACCTGACGCATAGATCATGGATTCCTCCGCCTCAAAAATCCACAGTAGAGCTCTAAATCTCCATGGTTGCATCCGCTTTTCGAACAGCACTGCGCACTTTCATCCGAAACGAGCACTTTTGCTGCCAATATTCGCCTGTCCTTTCCCTTGTAGCCCCCTATCGCTGCTCGGATTTTGACTGATGGCCGGGCTTTGTCTGTTTGGAAGGCGAATCTCGTTTCTTGTGATATGTCGAGCAGCTGCTTACGTTGCTTTTGATGGGGGTGCTCCCACCAATTCTTTTAAGCACTAAAAGATGCAGTTCTCCGACTTTTTTCAGAGTTACGCCTTTTCCTGGTTCTTCTTTTTTTCGGAGACATCCTGGAGAAAAGACTACCCTCTTGTCTACAAGCCACAGGAATCCAGGCAAATCGTACATTATGCGAAATCTTGCCGGTTTCTTGATGAATTTTGGCTGAACTTCGCTGAAATCGTGCGTCTGTACAACTGCCTACGGATTAAGGGTAAACGTAGTGCATACTTAGTAAATTTTATGATTTTCACTCAATGTTCGGACAGATTCCGCAAATTTTTCTGCAGCAATATTTGACATTGCATTCTGAATATTAAGTCAAAGCCACGTGTGCAGAATCGTCTGACCGTAGTCTGGTTGCTGAGTGAGGGCATTTGGTGACTTTGTCCGTAATTGCGGCTGCTTCGCGTTACTGACCGACTGATCAGCGGTTTCTGTAAAACTGTTTAAAACTTTCAGAGGAAGGTCTAAAAATTAGTATAGGCCGAATCAGCTGATCAGCTTGCCAAAACCACGCTGCAGCCGTAATTGCAGACAAAGTCCCAGATGCACTCCCTAAGTTACAGGACTATGTAAATAAATTGAAAGGGATTGCGGAGACTGTACATGTAACTCGCGATTCAAATTTTCTGGAAATTTCAGCGATTTCTCACTGCACTTGAGGTCAGATTTGTTTTTCTTGTCCAATTTGAAACCATCACAGGTCTTCCATTTGATTAGCAAGTCCTTCTGTCTGTTATGTGGACAATATGTAGCTCTGTTTCCAATGAATTTATTCTTTCATTTATTCATTCATAAAAATATCTGTTTCTTCAAAAGGTAATCTGCAATATGTTAGGTGCACTATGCAAACGGAAAAAAAACGAAAGAGAGAAGAAAATTTATTGTTTTCAACGCTTAACCCTAAAGACGAAAGGAAATGAAGGACGTATAACAAAATGAAAAGCTCAGTCCTTTTAGCAGTTAGTCTCACCGTAATTTTCATATATAAAGTAAGCATACTGTAGTACCGTATAGGTATGTATATACTACATGTATTCAAGATAACTGACTAGGTGATAATGGCTTATTAAACGTCCAAATACCTATCAGTCCCGACTTTGAGTGCAGAAAAGGCAGTACGTTATACTCAAGAACTACGATAACTTCGCCTGCTCATCGGACTGAATTTCTCATCGGATTTACATAAAAGGAGATAAATATAAAATATAGACCATGAATGAATAGGTGAAAACAGATGTGTAAAATTTAAAAAAAAACAGAAAAATCAAGAGGATATGGGTGATGTGCAGTAAATTATAACATGTTTCCATTCATACGTGAGATTTTCTAGAAAATTCTTTTCGAGATCTCGAAGTTCCACAAAAACACTGTCAAATCGTTAATAGTATATGTACCTTGGGGCATAAATATTGATGAGTTTTTTTTTGTTGGCACATGCATACTGATATGGAAAGATATTTCAGGATTTGCTCCTGGAGACCCTTTTTTGTACATTTTTGAAGTGTCCTTCTCTTAAAGAAATAAACCACTTCTTAGATCGCAAAGTCGGAAAGTTGTAGAAAAAGAAAGAAATGTTGGAAAGAAGAGAAACAGGCACATGAGAGCATTTCTCTCCAGGATTGGGCCAAATTATCCAGACACACCTCTTTCATCTCGTATTACTAGTGATGACATTGATATCTTTCCTTTCCAAGGTGTTTTTCATTGCTTACTCGCATCCTTCCATCGCTATTCCTATATCCGAATGAGACGTCTATTTCGGTGCCGCAGCTTCTAAACCGCCCCACTTCATCTTTTCCGCGCAATGGCTGTGCTTTTCCTTACACTCTAGAGAATTGTTGTTCTTTTTCGGTACGCCCCGATGTCGAAAAACCGGTGACAGATGTCCCGACCCTATCTGTGGAGGAGTTCCAAGGCCCCTGCACGAAGTATGGATAGCCTTCGAGACGGTGGAATTTAATTAACGCTGCTAAAGTTGAATTAAAATCGTAAAGCAAACGAATAAGGCGACATGATGTTGATTAGAATTTCATTTTCGTACGTGGATGGAAATGAAATATTGCCTAGAAATCCAGAAAGGCGCACTTTTTTCTCATTTTCGATTTCTTTTTTTTTCACCTCCTCATGGGATTATGTCTTCGTGAGGTTGTCATAGTGACTCGGATGAGATTCACTGGCATTTGTCAAGGCAGTGCTCGTTTTGTTTGTTTCGTTTTCCTTAGTATCCTGGATTATAGCTCTAATAAATCCTGGATATAGCCCAATCTATAGCGTCAGGTCTACGTCAGACGTTAGTTGTTGTGGGGGAAAGTTATGAAGATCAATGGATGAGTTCGCCTTGATGCCATGTGAGCGTCTCCTTTACGTCAAATTTTGAGCTGCGTTAGGAGTGCGTCTCGTTTGACGTACGCACGCATTCATTTCAAGTTGAGTGGCCGGATTTTTCCTCAAAAAGAGCTACTGCAGGTAGTAGAAGTGTTATACGGGATTTTGTAGGTATGGAGCGTAGTAAGAGTAAAGGGCGTAGCGACTGAGCTCTGGGGATTGGTCAGCTCATGCAGCTGACCAATAGCAGGGCTCTTCCTCGCTGAGCTAGCCAGGCACAGAGTCCTGCTCCCGGATTTCCCCCATGGACCATTGAGCCGGCTTCCATGAAGAGCTAACTAAGGAAAACCGTTAGTGGTTACCTTGAATGGCTCATATTCTTTCAGCTGTTTGCGAGCTCAAAACGGTAAAGTTTGTTTCGTAACCAGGCGCATCGCTGAGATTAGCCAAGGTAAACATGTTGATGTACCCGAATTTACCCTTCATCTGAGACCTATGAGCATATTTACCCATACCCTCCATTGTCTAAACCCAGCTGCTACCCATAGCTATGTCTTATCCAATGATGTCCAATGACGACAGAAGAATAGAAAACGTCAGATATGGGCCTATGAGTGCTAACCCTGCTGGCCATATGGTAAGTCGATATTCTACGGTCCAAATGAAAGAGTAAGCTCCGCCCACTATGACCCCAAATGTAAAGGAAAAAACGTTAAACTAACACCCACAAATATAAAAAAAAAACGGGAGACATTATTAATTTATCCGCCCTATTAGCACTGCCATCCAGAAAACCAGCTACAGGCACGAGACTTTCGCAGAGTTTGCTTGTATTTGGCGCAACGGTGGTCGCAAGGTGAATTAGCCGACACAGTGGGTGGTCTGACTGCGAGCTAAGCCACGCCCACAGTCCTGGTGCAGCTTGGAGCACCTCATAGGTAGTCCTCTCTGGATCTCTTCGTTTCGTGCAGTTTTGTCCACACTCGTTCATTCAGCCTCGTATTACGGCGTGTTTACTTCTTTATTTATTTATATTTACACATGAGATTTTAATATTCTGCCTGTCTGCTGTTCCGCAGTTTATTATAGGTTCAGTTTTTGCAATATACGGCTGAGAAATAAATTCAAAAAACCATTGAACAAATAACTGAGAGATCCATTCCAGAAAGTTCTTCATTGTTGGAGGAACAGGATTATGAGTTTCCGTGATATTTTTTTCTGTTGGAGCAAGGTTGAGTGTAATCAAATAAATAAATATCAAGTAAATAAATAAATAAATCAAATACAAATGGAAATAAGCATAATTATAGGTAAAAATAAGAGAACCTGAACAAAACAATGGATAAAATAGTGTAATGCATAGAGGACATTGTTTTTCACATGAAACTCTTCCGATTATGGAAAACTGTAGAGATTTCTGAAATTGAGCCTTGTAAAAAAGCAGTATTGAATATGAAAATTTGGTAGCATGGGTATTACTCTTTTTTATTGGATTTGTTGGGATATGCCTTTCGCGTTTTTACCTTCAGGATATTATTTTACCTATCACATGCCTTTCCAGAAGGTATCCATTTCACCGCTGTGGATGTTTAGCTAGGCTGTGGTTAACGTTCCTTCCAAATCATTGAGCAGGAATTCTTCAATTTCTGGAGGAAGCTGCTGCCAAACTAGGACTTTCGAGAATGTATTTGCTCTCTGGCCTGATATTTCTGGATTTTGGCGGAGTAAAAACATGGGATTTGCCTGGGCTGCTTTAATTTTTATGGATACCTTCAGGAACTGTATGCTTCATTGCGATTACTCGGGGTAAAGGTGTTGGTACCACGCAAATTTACCCATAATTAACATGGGCGTCAGCACATTTATCCTGTGCAATCCCAATCCAGGCCGTGTAAACCCGTAATATCTTGGAGCCATTCGCTCTTATTCCTGGTGAATTTCCTTTTTCTTCCAGAATTCCTCTTCCCATGAAAACTCCCGCCCTCGGCTGCGCTGCAAATTCTTTGTGTGTGAAGTGTTGTGTTCACTGCATTGCACTTTCATTGCCTGAGGACATTGGCGTCCACGACAGCGTGAAAAATTCTGTTGACACTCGCCTGAGGTAGCTGTGCATAATCGAAACGATCATGCATTTGAGCGAGAATGCGCCCGGAACTTTTGCTGCTGCAGCACAAGCGTTTTACCACACTAGTTTTATGGACTTGAAGGCTTTGCGGATTCATTGAGTTGTACAGTGAGTCACCGGTGACTCACTTGGTCAAAAAGTGCAGCGATTGAATAGTTATTTCATGTTTTAAACACTTCTTGATGAGGTCTGTTTCCAGGAACCCTTTTCATGTTTTTATTGAAACTGAAACTTTCTGAACTATGAGGTTCACTTACCCAAGTTTAACGATTAACGCCACATGTACGCCGCACTTTTTCACCACTCCACCCTTATTCCTCGTTGTTTTTGCTGTGTTCTTAAGTTGTCGCTCCGCGATTCCGCCATATTTCATGGCTGATGCAGGGATTAGAGCAAGACGTGCTCGATACTCGCCTCGACTCGACTGCCCCGTCGCTAGACAACTCCCGGCGGACGTCCCAGAAATAATGGCCACCACCGCGGTGTTGGTTATTTCTGGATTTTTTTTGGCATATCTTGGAATTCCTCGCTAGATTTGCTCCATTCGTGTCGGTAAACGAGTTACAGAGTTGTGCGGCGTACTCCGAGTGCGAGAGGTTATAGGGTTAGATGTAATTGAGTTTGCACGGGCGAGTGGGATGTGTTGTCCTTGGCGTGTGCGTGTGACTTTTTCACGTGACTTTTTCTGGATTGTAGATTAGACTTGATAATATTTCAAAATTTTCTTTCATTTCTCAGGATTTTACTTCATTTTTTAAATATTTTATATATTATAATTTTGAAATACTATCAGAAACACGCTGCTCATCTTTTCCTGTGTGCTACCATGAAAGATATGTGAGTAAGACCTTCCCCTAACTTTCATAATCTACCTCTACTTCCCAATGGCTGAAACCACGCCCACTCCTGCTGATCTCTGATTGGATACCGATCCTGATCATGAATTAGTTGATAACGACAAGGATTGGGACGAGCAGCAATCCAAGATAATGAGGATGTGTGCGATTGATCATTCAGTTGAGCCAACTGGACACCTCTTCCCTTACTTTTTATTTTTTTTACTAATTATTTTGATTAATTGTTATTATAATACCCTTACGCACACTCAGAACTTTTCCACTATTTATTTAACCTAGCTTTTTTTCCATGAAGATATGCTTTTCTGGTGCCAGATATCACGCGAGAAGGTCAAAGGAACTCGACTTTTCGAGTGAGTCACCCGTGTCTCACCCGTGTCTCACTTGGCCGTGAACATTCCGAATTCAGTGCATGTAATTAATCCAACTATTTCTTACGGTTTTGTTTCTTTCGCAATGTTATGTTTTGAGATGAGTAGGTGAGTATCTCAGCACTTCAGGAGTTTAACTGTTTGGGTGAGTCACCCGTGTCTTGCTCCACCGTGAACACTTCCATTTTGCTGCATGCCATTATTTCCACGGCTCTCACGGTTCTGCTTCTTCCACAAAGCTGTGTTTCGACGTGAATAGTGAGAAATTTGACCCCTCGGGTGAGTCATCCGTGTCTCACGCTCTTCTGGATCTGTCAGTTTTAATTATTTATTTATTTATCAGATGTGCTCAAGGTGCTCCGTACAAGGAAAGCATACAGTAACAAAAAAATTACGAACAGAGCAAAATTAGGACATAATCCACTAACTCGCCCAAGGCAGACATAAATAGGCATAGATTAGGATCTGAGCGCCTCCAAGTAAGATCTCACTAGCTCACATCAAATACTGAAAATTGAACGTTGCACCTGGATAGAGCTCCCCATCATCCTGCACATCCTGCAAAGGTATCACTGTGCCAAGAAAGAACATTATACCGGTCCAAAATAATCATGGTATGATAAGTCGACATCACCCTCGAGCGACTAGGGGGCAGGAGAGCACCTTGACGAATGGTACTAATTCGATGCGTATCCTGGCGGGTCGAGGACCTCTTTCATTCTTCACGGGAGCGCCAATGAGGCCACACTTCCGGTCTAGTTCAAGCCCCGAAACCGGTGTGTGAAAAATTGAACAGCATTTTAGCGCTCCTCCGTTCCTCTCAAAGCTCTCATTTCTTTCACTTCATCTTAAAGTAACATCGTTTTCCAGACCAAATTTTGCATGCACATCCCTTTCGGGCCGGTGGAGGTAATAGGCTACTTGATCTCGCATCACTAGGCCTGATACCCAGTACTTACTAGCTCTTAACTTCACTTCTTTACGCAACATTTGGAAACAGAAAACGAGGTCAGATTTGTCGTAAGTTTGAGAAAATTTTGCTAGGCAACATACCACTGGGATGACTACCATTAGAGTTAGCGAATAAATAAAAAGTAAATAAATAAGGGAGTAAGTGAATTAACGGTACATGGCCTAGTTTCATAGTTATCCTTGATTTTTTAATACATTTATCTTACTGCACCTTGAAGATGTTAAGGTTATTCAGTTTTTCTAATATTTCTTCGGTAATATTTCTCTTTTTTTAAAGAAATATTCAAATTTAACTTTTATATTTTTACTGCCATATTCTCTCCTGACCGCTTTTCTCAACTACACCTATTTCCTTGTTCTCTCAATATATACATCTTTTTACTTTCACTACCATGTTTTACAACTTCCTGCCAAACCGTTCTCAACTTTCCCATTACTTAGTAAATGCGGTAGAAGTAGCTGCTATATTGTTTTTCATCCAATAAGCATTCGCATGAATATAAATGTCGATTTTATGGATTTCGGTTTGTCTCTTGGGGGCGAGGCTTCAAAGGCGAAAGAAGGAGAAAGGGCAAGTACTTGGAACATGCACATCTAACACAACGAGGAACAACTAACTCGGCGCATTTCCAGAATATTCGAAAGCTTTCCTTCAATGATTTTCCTTGAAATAATTCAAGAATCCTGCTGCTCCCAAATGTTGATAAGAATGGCCAAAATTTCAAATCTGATTTGGGATCTGGGCTGTGATTGGTCAGCCGAACTGCTGTCTTATCGGTCAGCCCTTTTCTCTTGGTGGAATTTTGGCAATGTGGAACACTAGCTTGTTGAATAAGTTCATGCTTCTTTTAAAATTTCGAAGTTTTACGAGAGCCAAGGGTCGATGGGCGTTGGAACAGTGGATATGAATGAGGGATGACAGGAAAAATCGCCCGTTGTGGGTGCGCCCCACCCCATGCAGTCAAGCTCCACCCACCCGATTCTTCTTCTGGGAGAGTGAGGACGGGCTGGGCACTCCTTGAGCGGTAGTCGAGTCAATCGCTTTCGACCACGGCAAAAGGCGAAATAAAGCTTGTGTCGGAGATGGGTTTTCTTTTTTGCGTCCTGGGGTGTCCATGTCTAGTGGCCGCAACCCTGTCAACACTAGACTAATCAAGGAGCGATTACAAGCATCTTGTAGAAGAAGACCAGCGCTTTCAAATGAATATACAATCCTGGTGAAACAAGGAAACTGTAGAAGAAATAATTCATTCAAAAAACGCACGATCTTATTCGGCAATCTAATATTTGCCCATCGGGTGAGTCACCCATGTCGCATTATATCGTAATTGTGTTGATTTTCGTTTAGTCAGGAATTTTACAAAACGCTAGTCGAATATCCATGGATTTTTTTAAAAAATTATTCATCTAAGCGCGCTTAATTGACCAGTAGTTCGAAAGGTCAAACAAAAGACGCTGCACATAGAAAGTGATCAGAAAACAGTACTAGTTTGTAGCTTTTCAGGTTCCTCGTAACCCTGAATACAATTGCAGCGGGATTTTCCACCACAACTAAGAGAGCAGCTAACTAATATTACTTTTTTGAAAAAGTGGTCCATCCATAGGTGCATTGAGACTTTTCAATAAAACCATGAAGAGCGAAATCAACTCATTATCCTGATCTATGCAATTTTGACTTGACCAACTACAAACACGAATTTTAAGGCCTTCCCACCTACGATTGAAAATACCCACATCCCATTTCCGAATCCTGGGATCGTTAAGTCCCTATCGTGGGTCCCATGCCCATGAGCAGCAGAGCCTGAAATTTTACTACATTTTCCTGTTTCTTAGCCGCTTCTTAAGGTCATCACTGAGGCAGATTTCGTTGGACGGAGGTTTCCTATTCTGTCATTGGGAGTGGATAAAGAAAGGATGGAAAAAGAAGCATATTGGAAAGAAGTATGCGGGATGAATAAATTGTGAAATCGCTCTTTGGTAATAAAAGTGCGCGTATGCGTTCGCATGCGGGACGGTGCGCGCGGTAGCGTCGCGCGCATGGCTCACGTTATTTCCAAGGTTTAAAGTCATACTTAGAAAAAGAAATGGAAAGAAGAATAGAAAAAGAAAAGAGAGAGAGAACTGGCTGTCTATTTCTAATAATAGGCACAAATAAATAATAATACTGTTTAGCCGCAATAGTGTCTGAAACTCAAATTAGAATAGAACAAAATTTTGAATTGAAAAATGGCCTCGTAAATAGAGGCTCATTTTGGAAATTTCGAGAAAATTGTGTGGATTTCTGCCATGTCGTAGTTTCTGACAGAGGCTCTCGTTTGTACATCTTTTCAACGTTTGCAATGGGAAATTAGAGGCAAAAATTTAAAAAAAAGATTGAAAAGAACTATTTCTATCTATTTCTGTAAATTTCTCCCTTTACTTTTATTTTTTTTCTTTCCGGATTATGAATATTTTTTCCGCAATCTCGCCTGCAATCTCACATCGTCCAAGCCACTGCGAATTTCCGAGGTTTTTTCGTGACAGATGTCGTGCTTCTGCCCTATTTAACTCGATTTTGAAACGACTTCAACGAGTCAACACGCCAATCCGCTGCTTCCACTGCTTCCTTGCACTTCGGGCTGCCTGGATCTCGATGAGAAGCCTGTTATTAATCGCGTGCTCGTTGTTTTCACGCGCGTGCGATTGTTCATCGCGCGTCAGGGAGTCGCGCATTGTGTTTACCACGCGGCGGCGGCACGATTCTTTCTCACAATCATTATCACAAGCCTCTCGAATTGCTGCTGCCGCCGGCGCTGCTCCTCCCCACGGCCCATCAACGAGCACTCGATCTTATTCACGCGATTCTTCCATTTGTCGGGCTGCTGGCGCTGGCCCGCACACATCCACTTCAAACTTTTGGATTAGAAGCCTCTCTCAATCCTGGAGCCATTGTTTCCCATGGATTTTAGCATGTCTTCCACGTTTTCGGGGGAATTTCTTGACCATTACCGTAGCTGACACTAATCCAACCCACCATAAACCTAATGGAACCTCTATTCTGGATAATTCAGCTGCCCAGGCTAACATTCAGAGCAAAAGCCCATTAGAGCAGCTATGATAGTATGTGATTTCAATGCCGTGAGACAGCTTGACGATGTCGTAACGGCGGTACTTCGCCAGCACAATGGCCACATATTTTTGGTTTTTGTTGTCTCGACCGCCTTGCTTGCCTTTATGACCTCTATCCATGATTTTTATGGCAAAGTCGGGCTAAAGCTGGCAGTCATAGTCCCCCTATAGGCCTCTAACCATGAAATGATAGGGCTATATAGTATCTTGGCTACGCCATTATGGCTAAAAAGATCCTGAAATAGTGGAACTGCAGGGCAAATGGGCCAAATATGGTTCCTGGACTTGGTCACGATAGCACAGGGGGCCCTATATTTTTCAGTACTGTACATTATTTGTGCATTTACTTTATTCCCTTATTGATTTTTCAATAATTAATTAACAATTATAATAATAATTCCCTCGAAAGCTATGCATTAAAATTGCTTGAGGATTCCTGAGCTCAGTCCCAAACTTCCAGGATCTTCCCTGAGGCATCATTTTATGCTCTGAACAGCTGGAGAATCAGCTGAAACTAGCAACTGTTTCAACCACTAAACTCCTAATTACTTGTTTACGTGTTTATTCCTCGACTTGTTTGCTCCTTTGACAGCCCCCCCCCCTTCTTCTACCAGTAGTAAACATTGCATTTTACTTCAAAAACTTCATTTACTCCAATTTTTTCATGGATTTCCAGCGGGATAATAGTTTTCAAATATGTAGCTTTAAATTAACATTGTTGAGAACCCTTACCGTAATCGTATTTGCATTGCCTCAATAAAGAAATATCCACGTGGATAAGCACTTTTTCGAGTCAGGCTGGCATTTGCACTTAAACCACGCCCCTTGAGTGACTCGAGTGGCGCATATCTCCTTCTCCATCTTCACCACAATAAATCACATCTTTATCTGTGTTGATCAACACGTTGTTTCTTCCGACGGCTGGACAACTCGTCCTTTGATCTACTGGAGTCATGAGACAGATCCTAGACGAGCGGATGGACGACTCGTGGCTTTTCCAGCACATTCAACTAAAAACTGCCCCGAAATTCCTGGAAAATATTGCGCGTTGGGTGGAGGCGGATTTTTCGAGTTTGTCTATGAGCGGACAGATAAGGGTGTGAGAATTTTAGCTGCTCTGTATTTACTTTGTAAATTTACCAGTATGTTTACTCATGTACTTGTTCATAAGAACAATATCTTTGCACTTAACAAGCCTGTATAAGGGATAAGTGGGGTTTTTTGAAAGATTTTTACAAATCGAAAGGCCAGCTATCAACACGTGCCTCCGATTTTTCTTATGGGTATTTGTGGAGTTCTATCCATAAATTTCATTTGATGAGTGTCCTAGACTGTTTTGGATCCTGCATTGCTTGGGGACCAGTTCTCGTGCCTTGGTTTCAGACTACAAGAATTAGTATGAGCTTGATGTGATGAGACACTGAATGAATTAATGAGCAAATTTGGCTGAAAACCCTCATAGGAAACTCTCATAAGATTACTGTGATCTCCAGATTGAACTGTAACGAATCAGTTTGCATTCCTTGCTTCTGTCCTAACAAACAGAGTGGTTCGATTTCTCTTGCTGCATCAATTTTTGCTGCTTCCCTACTCTAACTCTGCTGTATTCCAGCTGTAAAAATGTGAATATCAGTGGTGGACGCAGGGGAGCGCCCCCCTCCCCCCGAGAATGGGTCGACAAATTTTTGAAATTACTTTACAATATATATAAAAATCTTGTATTAGTTTATTTTTAATGTTATTTTCAATGTATTTTTTATTAATTATTTATTATTATAATTAAGGCTTCTATAAATTTTATTTTCCGTCTGGGTCCTCAAACCGGCGGAGACCCCACTTTCTTCCGCAGGCCCCCCCGCCCACTTTCTGCGTCCGCCACTGGTGAATATGTAGCTATTTAGCTGAAATTCGTCTCGACTATTTCAGGAATTTAGGAGGACTTCCTCATGTATTTCCATTGAGCTACTCCAACCAAAGAAATACGTGTCTCGAGCGAGAATTGGTCCCCGTACACCAACTTATTACTTCTCTGTCTCTCTTGAGAACTTTCTTCGAGGCTCTCTTCTTTCTTTTCTGGAAGTGGGCGACGACACAGGTTATCTCAGGGACCAGTTCTCGCCTCACTTGTCTATCACCTAGTCTGTGTTAAGGACAAGTTCTCGGTCATTGTGCTTTGAATCTGTTTCGTTTTTCATAATTCGCTGAGCACCGCCAATACCCTTTCTCTTCTCCGAAGCTTTTTTTCTGAAAAAGTGAATGGATTTCTTATTTAGGCTCCATCGACTGCTCATAATTTTTCCTTTTTTCTTTTTATTTCTATCGGTTTCTGGGACAGTATTCATTATCGACAGCCAAATGTACGTCAGCATTGGTGATTCATTCAGAAAATTGCTTCTACATACATGAAAAGATCACGCAGCGCTGGCGACAAGTTCGTCTTCGGTTCGCGACGTCGCACTTTGACACCGTCGTCGAGGTACGACGAGGAGGAGGAGAACAACGGTCGGTTGGTTTCATATGTCTGCAAAAACAGACTTCTCCATAACGATGTGCTTCGAGAAGATTCTGATGTTTTAAGCATAAAAGATGGAGAAGTAAATCATTTCTTCATAGTGACTTCCATTCCAAGAATCCTGGTTTTTTTTTCAAATTTTCCGGAAGAAACTTACTTTCAGAGCTGCTTTCTGTATATATTTTCATCCCGGGATCGACAGGAAAACTGTGCCAGAACATCGCGTTTCTCTACATCATGTCCGCTTTTCCAGAATCATTCATCGGCCTGCAATCGCCCCGACCAAACAAAGCACCATCGCCGTCTCGACCGAATCCGCCGCTCAGCAAGGATAGGCAGTACTGGCACAGCAACTACCATATAACAGATTGGAAAAGACAGCATCCGAACGAGTTCGAGAAGAAGGAATTCGAGAAGTTCCATAAATGGATATTTGAGAGGTGGGGAGTCTTTCATAGCGGGGCATGATTGCTGTGCAATAAACACTTTCGCAAAAAAGGTAGGCATTTTTATCCAGAAAAACAACGCTATACTCTCAATGACGCACTTGAAAATAATTCAATACCCTTGCGGCAAGTTAGTATGGCGAGAATTGTTCCCCAGGGCGCCAAATTACCTTTACTGATTAGGTGAGAACTGTTCCCGAACTATCTAGTAATATTAACGCTGACTGAACCTGTGAGACACTGCAATAAGAGTAGTATAAGAGGCAAAATGAAAACAACGTAGCTGAAAACAAGTCAGGGAAGTGCTAAAAATAAACTTGAGGAGAGGAAATCCAGGAATATTGGCAACGATGGTCTTCCTGCCCTTCTTGGATATTAAAGCATCGCTTTTAAAGGTCACTTTGCCAAAAATAGAAGAGCTATAAAGGACATTGTGTATGTGAACTTGTGACTGATAGGAGGGTTGCAGCGAAGCCACGCCCATTCCGTCCTGTTACCCAACCGAACTAGATAGCTTTTCAGGTGACCCAAAGTCTTCATCTGTTGGAGCAGTCGGTAAGTCTTACTATAAAATAACTGAAACTTCTCTAGCCATGGAAGTGGGCGTTCTCGCTGACTTGCTATTGGCTGGTGTCTGCTTGGCACCGCCTAAAGCTGCTGGGATGAGATTTACGAATATAACGCTCCTTTCTGCTGCAGAAACTCGTTCAAAAATTGGAAATATGAAATTCGGTAACACTGAGTGGAAAATACCTGAACAGCTGTGGACTTTTACAACACAAGGAGGTCACAAGGATCCAGCAAATTTGTGGAGACTAGCTCGAAACTTTCAAATTTTTTATTCGCCTGTTTATTTTTTTAATAAAAGCTTTTTTCCAGCGTATTTTTTCTAACAAAAGCTTTTTTCCAGCGACAAGAACGCACCTCTTCAGAAGGACGTCGTCACGCTCATGAAGATGTTCTTCCGGAAGTGAAGTCAACACTCGCCTCCAGCGCTTCTGCGGATTCGGATCAGCATTGCTCGTACTGTCGGCGCTAGGAGCTACGTGGAGTCAGAACGCTGGAATTTTGTCCACTCACAGAACTCTAGTGAAGTCGGGGTGCGTGGAAAAAAACCTTTTTTCATGTGTTTGGCTTTGGGCGGGGCCTAGGAACTGACAGCAAATCAGCGATTTTTGATGGAATGCTGGCAGAATCTATGGCTTACAACGAATGATACAGGATACAAGGATTTTTACCGTTCCCTTCGAAGAAAATGACGTGAGAGTTTCGGAGGGATTTGACAGAAGACCGCTGGTCGCGACCGCGCCGCTTGGGAAACCCCGCCCAAATCCAGAAAAATATACCGGCTCACTAAATCCCGGCTTCAGTAGAGTGCCAAAAAGGAGCGGGCCATGGATTTTTCCTTATCTTGTACCACAGCGAAGATCTGTAAATTTCTGGCTTCTCCTACCATCCAGTGCTCCTATCGCCGACAGTATAAACGCTGTATTAGAGTGTGAATTGTGGATTTTCGGGCGCCGGTGTGGATTTTCATGTGCTGATCACTTGTACTTGCCTTATGACTGTGTCCTGTGTTGTTCTGTCCCATCTTCTTCTCGAATTCTATCAAGTTCTCAGAAATTTAACTATGAAAATCTACTAGGCTGCCATGACATGACAGACATCAGAACGTTCTCGAAACTGCGCTGCTACTACGTCTCAGCTGGGCATTGTTTTTGTGTGCCGGCGCTCGCCTTCACTAAAAATGGGTGTTGTTAATGTTGGCAGTTGCTGCTTTATCGAATTTGTCGTTGTTTTGTATGCGACAGTTGTGGATTTGATCCCAATAAAGATGCATATACTTCTGAAATATGGCTAGAATCGAACAAATTGTTTTATAAACATCTCTGTACTGTTGGCGCGCAGACAATTCATTTTATTTGTTCATTTTTTGCCTGCACTCCGTGCATAAAAATTGGAAAACAACACCCTAAAGTTCGTAAAAGAAAAATTTCCAGGTCAAATTAACATAGGTTTGTTAGTGCACAGGATAACACAGGAAACACTTGGGTGATTTTGCCGATAAAGAGTTGGGACTAAAGGGTAATTTATACTAGCTGCGTGCGTCAGTCGCGCATCAGTCGCACGCATTCAATTGCGAGGGTTTTTCATGAAGACCGGTCAACACGGCATATACATCCTCAATGAAAAGAATGCGCGGCCTAAACGTGTGCGTCTGAGCTGCGACTGTGTCCTATCCTTCATCACATAGACGCACGCACGTCACTCGCACGCATCCAGTATAAATTGCCCTTAATTCATTGTTTCCAAGAAAAGATTTCGTAAGACTATAATGAGAACTAAAATCTACCGCTCAGAAATAAATTCACTATACCTAGAAATACTATAACGTGATTCACCGAGATCAACATGAAACAGTCGGTACTATACATGTGACCGAATCGAACATATTCGGAGGAATTTTCGAATATTCGAATGTTCGAATAATTCATTCATTCGATTTTTCGAATAACAAGCATACCCGAATTATTCGTTCACTCCAGTTGTTCATAAGTGAAGTTGTTCGAATAATTCGTTCATTCGCGTGTCTAATGTTCGTTCCTTCGACCGTATGAGAAGTGGAAAATTCGAATTATTCATTTACTCTGCTTGCGAATATTTGACATTCGATTAATGATGGAAATAAGGATGACTGTCACACAGAGCCATGCGCATCCACTAAACAAGGTCATGCCTCAAAGGCTCGTTTCGAATCTCAGCAATCCCCGCAAATCTGATGAGATCCTGATATTTCCCGGGGTCGATTTTAGTAGGTGCTAGTAACAAAGGTTAATGATGGCGGCCAGGAACGAAAACTTCGAAAGGTGTAGTGTTGAAATGGTATTGCATCAAATATTCGATTCGAATTATTCGTTCATTCGGTGATTTCAAAAAGTCGGTTATTCGAAAGATTCATTCATTTTGGAAGGTAAAAAGTCCTACATTCGAATAACTCGTTCATTCGCAGATTTTGAAAAAAAAACCCTGTTCGAATGATTCGAATTTTCGAATATTTCAAAAGGCCTCATACTCGAACTATTCACCGCTTGAACATTTCAAATTCTCTCCTTTTCGAATTATTTAAAAATTGGAATATTTGACGAAGGCGACGACGCCGAAACGTTAGCCGGATTAAAGACTGTGAAATTCTTGGTTTTGCTGCTCAAGTTATTCAACAGAACTATATTCACTATGCCGAGATTCAAAGAAGGTCGAACGTTCACACTTCAAACTCATAGTCATACGTTGAGTACCTATATCACTGAAACGCAGATTCTCATCTCATAACTGCCTGTTTTCACTCTGGCTTACGAAAACCATCTAGGTGAACATTTAGGAAAGTCCCGAATATTCGATGAGCTGAATACTTTCGGAAGCAGCCGTTTTTAGTATTCGACTCTGACAATCAGTATGACTGAAATGAAAGGGTTTTAGTTAGGTTGTTTGAAAACATATGCAAAATTCTATATTTCGTCTTTCTTCTGCACATTTTTGCAACCAATTTCTCTTAATTGTAGCACTACTACAGATCATTGCTTGATTCCGGAAGTATAGCCGTGAAGAATTTCATTTTGGAGACGAGCAAATCGCAGACATTCTTCTGTTTTCGACGACTATAAATGAAGACATTGGTAAAAGAAAATCCAGATACGACAGTTTGTGAACTGCTTGTTGTTCGACTTGGATTTGAGTACTCCTGCGTTTCCACTTTATTGGCTAGCTTTCGGTACAATAATATAATACCTTCGTCAGGGCAATAAAGTCTACAATTGCATTCACTCCATTATCACTTCTACAAATATAATGCGAATGTGCTGACCAGGCCAACAATCAAACTACGCGACAATTGATTCTGACACTAGCGACTAAGCGACAGGACAACTCCGCACTGTTCACAAGAATAAGAGTCACTTGAACGACAGATGTGACACTGCCACAATCACCACCGCTATCTTCCTATCTTATGAGTTGCAATCAGGGGTGTGCGGAATTTTCCGTTTTCCTAAATTTTCCATTTTACGATTTCCGTTTTCCGCCCACTTTTGGCCTTCCGTTTTCCGTTTTATGGGATTTGAAATTTTACTTCCGCACATCCCTGGTTGCGATGCATCCGCTAGTTCATTCTTGTTGTTTACCTCTGGAGAGAAGCGTTTGATTGCCAGAGCCTCCATCATTTTTCTTACTTTCCAACAAAGTGGAAACGCAGGAGTACTCAAATTCGAGCCGAGCAACAAACATTTGACATGAGGCTCCGGGATAGCACAATTCTATCAAGTTTGAGAACTCACTAAGTACTTGAAGTAAGTACCTCGAACGCTTCGCAGTACAGTCCGGTCCGGCAGGCACTGCAAATGGGCGCCGGTATTAATGAGCTATAAATCACTCGAGCTTGGGAGAAAGCGAAGAAAAATACAATTTTAGTCCATAGTAGACAGCGTAGATAAGCCTAACCCTATGCTTAAGAATGGGTTTAAGGCTTAGGCGTAGGCTTCACAGGAGTGGCCCCACCCAACTCCCTTTCCACCTAAATTTCTAAGATAAACTACGATAAGTGTAAGTGTAAGTAAGATTGGACACTACTTGTATGTTGCATCGAGTGCTCGCATAGCTCAGTGGGTTAAGCGAATGATCGACGTCGTGGCGGTCAGGGGATCGAATCCTGTCCTGTGCCATCGTTTTGCAAATACATATAGTATGCTTCCCACGGCTGCTGCAGTTATCTAACAAACTCCAACATAAAAAGTAGCCCGGATGGCTCAGTGGTTTGAGTGGCAGATTGCAATCTGTCCCTATCGCTGGTTCCACTCCGTTGGAGATCCAGAGTTAAGTATCGCATTGTTTGGGGTTCACTGCTTGGAACGTCCCCCGTGATTTCTTTCGGGTAGTCCAGGAAGGCATCCGGCAACGTTTTGCATAAATTTCGAAGATAAACTACGACAAGTGTAAGTGTAAGTAATAGTGGACACCATTTGTACGTTGCACCGCGTGCGCGCATAGCTCAGTGGGTTGAGCGAATGATCGACGCTGTGGTGGTCAGGGGGATCGAATCCTGCCCTGTGCCCCCGTTTTGCAAATACAAAGCTGCCCGACCCCGATTTGAGTTCCTGTATAAGGACCGCACTCAAAATCACTGGAAAAGGCGATCTTCAGATGCTTACGTTACGCTGCTTCGGAACAGGGTAGTCGAGTTGGATGCGTTCTGACAAAATTGAGCATCTCACCTATGCTTCTCACGGTCTAAAACCTAATATCGCGCCAAAATCGTAACGACGGAGTTTCCTTGGGTGTTGCTTTTAAGTAACTGAACCCTGGATCTTTAACGGACTGGAGTCTGTGAAAATTGGGCTGCAATCTGGCCCATATACCACTGAGCCACCCGGGTGTTTCACTGTCATATTTATGCAGAATACATACAACGAGCTTAGCATTTAGCCCATTTTTGCATTATAATTAAAAATTCTTTTGGTTGCACGTGCGCTGCGGGTTTCAGTGTGTTTATACGGATGCACACAAAGTTTCTGCGCTCGATTCCCCTGCGTACGTGCCGCAACACCTGTTTGAACAAGAACAGGAAGCACGAGAATCGAGCGGGACTGAGAGCGGTGATATCAGTGAAATGCGTGGATGCGCAGACAACCAGCGTGCCATACGTTAATTTGTGGGCAAAATTCTGAGAATTTAAAAGGATGGCACATACCAGCAAAAAGCCGCGGCCTTGTACAGGGACGGATGTTTAAGAAGATGCGGGCCTGCACGGAAGAGCGCAATTTTCGGCTTGTTTTCTTATCATAGGGCTGTGAACGGGGTTTTCTTTTGCGATGTATGTGTTTTGTTAGAGGAAAGAAGCGTAGTTCGAATAGAACTGCATAGACCATGGAAACACATATGATCCTTCAATTTCCTTTCCTTGTACACTTCGAATGAGACCTCCATTTATTGTCATCCTATGCTCAAATACATCTCCGGATGAGAAAACGACCACTCTTCGCGCGAGTTGATATGTAGAAAGGTGAGTTGCTCTGTAATGGTTCCGAGAACATTGTTGCAGCTTGAAGAGAGTGGTAATACTGTTTTATATATCTTTATGAATCTCGATTGACTGTGAATTGTCTGTCGAAGAAAATTTCCACGTAACTGCAAGCTTCACAAAGCATCAGAAAGAATGTTCCATAACTTAACAAGCAAAGAACAATAAACATTTTTATAACGTAAATAATATACAAGTGTGAAACACCAACGTATGAACAACACGTACGCGACACGAAAGTAATATGGATGGCCCCGAGTCTTTGAAGTCAGTCCCGGAGGTGAACAACACAGCGTGCGGTGAGAGCGAGAGAGCGCAAGAGAGACTATGAACATAGGAAAATCAGGCAGACCACGGTCGCCTTCATAGAATCTGTGAATTTCAGTACAAACCCGTTTCACAAACAAACAAACGCATACACATATGTAATGTTAACGCGCTGCGCAGTGCCTATCACGGCTGCAAAGGCGCAGAGGTCAGAGCGCAGGCGGCTAGATAACGGCGCTGACCAATCAGAGCGACCTTGTGTGCTCTGCGTCTCTGACCGTCTTCTAACACTACATATATGCTTAATAAAAACGCGCTGAGATGATGTGTGCTGTCTAAACCAAACAAAAAGGTAGATGAGTGAGTATGCAGATGAAGATGGATGACAATGAGAAACAGAAAAAAACAAATATTAATAATACAAAATGAAAAAAAAATCAATGGAATGAACAGGTCACGCCCACCAAGTGTCATAGTGCTCGAATACCTTTCAGGTAGAAAGAAACGTAGACATATATGGACAGCGCTGAGAATTATTTCTCAATTTAGGGAAAAGAACCACGAGTTTCTAGTAAATTTTCCATACGCAATTTTACAGAAATAATTCTCAACGTCTACCGTACTTTGCGTCCTCTATTTACACCCGTTGTGTACATACAGTAACATAGGATCGAAAGCGACGTAGTCAGTTCTGTAGAATCGTTGACAGTGGACAGAAGAGGGAGGATGATGACTGAGGAAAGAGTTGACGAGATATATAGAGCTTTCTTAAAATTAAATTGAGAAGTCAATCAATCAATCATTCAATCAATCAATAACAACAAAAAAACCGATATGCTTGAAATGAATGCGCACTGAGCTCTATGAACTGTATTTGGTGGGCTAATGTCACTCTACCAACTATGAACTAACATGTAAGAAGATCTTTACAAGTACAATAATAACAATAATGAATAATAATAATGATAATATGTAGTAAAATCAATTATTACAACGACAACACACACATACTGTACCCGGTGAGGCGACTCGTAGACGATCGAGAACGATGATAGGATAACTCTTCCTCCTCCTGCTCCTCCTCCTCCTCCTCCTATGTGAGGAAGCTAGCTCACTTACGTCACACTTCATCTTCTGCTTCACAATCGGTGTCTAGTGAGTCGCCTTCGCCCCAGCGTGGTTTCGCACCATCAGCGCGATTTGTCATGCGATATTCCACCTAAACCACGAACAAAATTAACTTGAATCACGAAATTTCGACAGGTACAGACTGGCCATAGGGTAGATAGACTTTTGGCAACAAAAAAAAACCTAAAATTTGAAAATTCTTCCCCTAGTCACAGTCCCCCAGTCGCCAAAAACCCGCTGCTCTTTTCAGTGGTGTTCTTTGCGACGCGACGTGACTTGGTGGACAGGGATGTGACGCAATTACTTCGTTGCATTCTTTACAATAATTTACGAGCAATTTACCAAAAAGGAGACATTATCGTTGAACAGCCCACACCCTGTGCGAGAGCTACGGTAGAAATCACACTGATGATTCATAAATTGAAATTTTGAAAGTCATAGTCAAAATCTAGACGTAAATTTGAAAAGAAAATTCAGACACAAGTCTTAACATCTAAGTGAACATTCAAGCATTATGAAAAGTCCACCAAAACAATAACAACTATTCCTGAACCACTCACCTCATCCTTAGGTTCGCTGACAGGCAAGGCACGCATTCCATGACCTTCTGGAACGTAATTCGGCTCAGTGTCAGATGGATAGTCGGTAGCTGGGTGGTTGTAGATCCACGACGCCTGTAAAAAACATCCTAGCAACTGAGAAAATTGAGCACGGAAGAAATGAGAAAATCAGAGACGGACGAAGAAGATAAACAGCGAGAAAAAAGCCAAAGAAAACGGGATGTAAGCGTGAAATGAGTCAAAAATGAAAATGTACCTCTCGGAACTGATCACTAGCAAGCGGTATGAGGTGTTCAACAATTTGACGGAATGTCGGTCGTTCACGTGGAACATATCGCCAACATTCAACCATTAGGTCGTACCTTGAAGTAACAAGCATTAACGCTTTTAAATTCCTGACAAAAAAGTAAAAAAAAAAGAAAAAAAGCGATTTCACCAAGATGAAACTAACCAGAAATCAGGACAATCCATTGGACGATCCAGTGTCTTTCTAGAGACCCCAATAAATGACAACACCTCCTCGTTAGCCAACCCTTGGTAAGGTTGTTGGCCAAGAGTGATCATCTCATACAGAACTATACCATATGACCTACAAAAATAGAAATTTGTGACTAAAACACCTACTTTTCAAGGAGGATAGAATCAATTCACTCACCAAACGTCACTCTTCATATCAAACGTGCCGTCTCGAAGTGATTCCGGTGCCATCCATCTTACGGGCATCAACCTTTTACCGTTTGGCTTGTAATATTCGTGGTAGTATATGTCACGAGCCATGCCAAAATCGCCGATTTTCACCGTATTGTTGCCGTCAACCTAAGAGACCCACCTTATTCCAGAATTTCTGCTAGAAACTTCGAGATACCGGAAGACTATCAAATGCACCCTGACTCACCATGCAATTCCTAGCTGCCAGATCTCTGTGACAGAAGCGAATCGACTCTAGGTAGGCCATGCCATCACCTATTTGTGCTGCCCATTCGTAGTACTCAGCAGTGGTGGGTACTGGCAGATTTTCCACATTCTCTTCCGCACCTGGACGTCTCGATCGCAAATAGTCACGAAGGTTACCCTTAAAAAGCAAATGAGTAAGTTGTAAGTTATCTGCACAAATAAACAAGGGTACACTAACCTTCTCCATCATCTCCATAACTACCAGTACTGGCTGACCATCGGAAACCACTCCATAGAGTTTGACAATAAACGCTTCCGCGGAGAACGACTTCATCACATTTGCTTCTGGAAACACAAAAATAGAGATCCATAAGAATTGTGACATTTTTGTGAGTTTTCCAGCTACCACTATCTTCTTCTACCTATAGAACTACTCTTACCTACTAAATAAAAAGCCGGCTTATGGGCCTTGCGCCGTACTTTTCATGACTTCCTCTCCGAACTCGTTTAGTTACCTTTCGTTCACATTACTATGGATGATCTACGATCTACCACTATTACTACTAGTAGTAGAGCCGGAAAGGAGAAAACTGCAGAAAAAGAGGTAACAGAGATAATTTCGCGCCAGGACCCAACCAAAACCCGTTCAAACTCCCTCTTCAATTCGCTCCCTGTCCCAAATTCAATTCAACGTTTACCAAGGCCAAACCTCCACCCACCAAGTAGGAAGTGTAGCCGCTCTGCCGAGTTCGCCGTCTCCGTCACAGTCTTGATAGCGCACACGCCAAATGTGTCACCACATTTCGAAAGCACGTTGTTACCGTATCCACGGTAGACCTTTAAAATTGAGGTAAATGCTAGAAATAGAAGATAGATCAAATTCTTCCCACCTTTCCAAATGTTCCCCTTCCTATCTCATATTCCAACGTAAGATCGGATCGTTTCAATTCCCATTCGTCTGGTTTATAGACATCAGCCTGGAAATTAAAGAAATAAGGGCAACCAATAATGCTCGAAATAGATCCATAAATTGTCGAAAAACTTTTGCTATAGTTGCTTAATATAATACGAATTTACCTGTGATAAGTACTCCGGATTTGCCGAAATGAGCTGCGTAGCGTATTCCTTCACTTTCTGTGAGTAGTATTTCTTCACGAAGAAGTAACCGACAATTCCAACTATCACAGCAAACAGAAGGAAGATGAACAACGACAGTAGGATATTCTGGAAAAAGAAAGACAAAATGAGTTATTTTCAACGCAAATGAAGAAGGAATAGGTCTTTACTGTACCTTGACCGTCCAGAAACCTGGCGTATATATGTGGAACAACTCTTCAGCATAGGTCGGCTGAGATATTCCTGCCAGAGATACTGTGCGGAGTTCAACGCTGAAATTGTCAGGCAATATTGACACGATCAGCCATTTGGAATTGACAGATAATTTTAAAGGAGGAAACATAAATGCAATAGAATAAGGTTGGAAACCTATAAGGTAGGGGAAGAAAAAACATGAGCTCTTGAGAAAACTGAGCAAGTATGGGAATTTTGGCAATTTTTTAGAATGCTTCTGTTGACATTCATAAAAAGAGGTCCAGAAAAGCGGAAATACTATAGAAAAGGGGAGAGAGGAACCTTGCATACCTCCCCAACAAGAAATTTGAAAAAAAAAGCGAAAGAAAAGCGTAGAACACACGCAGAACACAAACTAACCGGTAATCGCCGTCGTTCAATCCCTCAAAAACAGCACCATTCACCTCAGGAGACCAATCAGGAGACACAGGAATGCACTGATCAACAGGTGTCTGTAATAAATAGAACTCGTGACTAGCCGAATTCTTTGGTGTGATAAAAAGGAAGCGGCAGAGGTCGGAAATGATGAACTAACCGATTGCTTAGCAGTGTTGATCACCTTCACTTTATACGCTACAACGAGCCCATTCGGATCAACCGGGTTCATCCATGTGATTCTGATATCAGACGTGCCATTCAGTATCTCTACATTGATAGTCGTGTTGTCCACGCGATCAGCATCCACTAAAACCAAAAACTCTTCGGGATTATATCACGATACCTAGATTATCCAGAAACTTTCAACAAGGACTTAATTTTGTCCAGTTCAAACATATATTGGGGTAATCTTAAGTAAATTGAACCTCTCTCGAAATAATGTTGAAATCAATATATAACGAATAAGTAAAAAAGAGTAAAGCAAAAGAGTAGGAAAAAGTAAAGCAAAATAAAAGCTTACCAATAGGCTTCGTTCGAACATATTGCCATGCCCTCCTTGTAGAACAATGGGTTTCAGGGGCTGTTGGATCTTGGCACACGGTAATTTGGATCTGGAAGAAAAAGAATACTACTACATAACTACAATTCGTATAAGGAAATCCTCTAAGAGTTAGTTGGAAAACAACGTAGAACCCCTAAAAACTCACGAAATATCGCGTATAGTGCTTCAATCCTTTGATGACATACGACGTCGCAGTGACGTTGGCCGTGACTGCATCGTTTTTCACGGGTGTAAGTAAGTTGGAAACCTATATAACAAACTAATTACAAAGTAGTTACAAGAAAAATCAATTTAAAAAAATCTTTACATTTCCAGATTTCTTGCCACTCTTTTGACTCTTCTTCGACGAGTTCCCGCTAGCAGCATCTTTTGGTGGGGCTGTTGACGATATGGCTCTCCGCTGACGTGCCAGTTGACTGAAAAAAAGCCATTTTAAACTGTTCACACCTACCTAACTTCACTAGAAAATAGGAAACAAACTTTTTTGCCACGAAAACATGTAATACACAGGGTGGAGCAGAAGGGACGGCAAATTCGCATGCAAATGGTGCTGGTGCAGGGTACAAAATGATTTTACAAACACAACATTCACACCACTGCTCAGAAGAGAAGAAGCCGCTTGCAGAAACGCACATATTACACATAGAATGGCAAGAAGAAGTTGAACCAATCCACAACACACGTCTAGCAAGCACTCTCACAAAAGCCCCACATTGAGCGTTTCCCGCCACTGTAGAATCGAATTCGATGACGTAGATTTCGCCGTAAACGGCTTCGCCGAGCCCGCTCCTGTGCGGGGTTCGGGTCGTTGACGTCATCTGCTGGTGGGACGTCATCATCGTCATCTTCACCACATCTCAGTGGATCATGACTATGCGCACAACTAAATCAACGCAAATCTATGCTATGATTTACTCCAATCTGAAACAAGCACACAGGGTTAGGAAAGCTGCAACATAAGGATAAAACAGATAATCCATTCACTATTTAGCCGAACAGAGTAGTAACATCCCGAGAACATGAAATCTCCTAGAATTCCAAGTCGTGGATTAAGCAAAGCAACAAAAAACGCAGAGCAGCAAAGACGAGAACAACAAAGGCTTCTTCCAACGAGGACAAACAGCCAAGCGCTGAATTGGGGATATCACGACAGGAAGTGCGAAAAACCAGGAAGTTGGATCCCAAGATTTGTTACAGCCAAAGTTGCTCAAATTACTCTTTTAAACGGATATATGCGAGGAAGTTGAAGCAACCAATGAGTTGTGCCCTTAGTTTTCTTCTACAAAAAGGCAAGCAATGAAATTAAGCTTCAATCACATAGTGCAAAGGCAATCTATGCAATAAAATTAGCAATATTCCAGAAACAAAAACGGTTTGGCCCTGAACTTTAGCATAGCAACACTCAGAATATCATGTTTTGAGCCGCCCCCCCCCCCTAATACTTTCTGTATCCCTGGAAAAATATGCAGGGGAACATCTACAATACCATCAACTCCATTTAAAGCAATGAAAGGTGGTAAAAGCAGCTCAACTAAACACTGTTAAAATAAGAAAAATGCTCATAAGGAATCCTCAACATTCGCAAATCGAGGACAAAAATCGATATGCAGGCAAACAGCATAAGCGAGCACTGCTGAAGAGATCCTCTAAAACACTTACTTCTGAATGAAAACCACGTTATGTACGGCGTTCTCGAATTCAGTCTGTGACTCAATGCTTTCATCGAATTCAGATGACGCGGTCTGGAACAATGAAACTGTTGAACCATAGAGAAAGAGAAAACCAGTTACATCACCATTCGACCACTTCCCTCACCTTCGGAGCACATTTGCAGCATCCCTCGTGTCTTGGACACGTATCAGTTTGCCCTTCACCGCTTTCGCCTATCAACACCGACACTGCCTTTGGAGCTGGTGTTGTTGATGGCTCTCGCAGTCCTTCGACGATGCCAAGTGACAAATCCAGACTTCGCGAGGAGTCTAAACGCTGAGACATAACTTAATCCAGAAAACGACAATGAGCGGATCGCTCACCATCATAGCAAACGGCTGCTCCCGTATGCTGATTCGTTGCCGCATCATCCATAGCTCTCCAGCTTACAACGTAGTGAGAAATGTCGCCGTTTGGTTGTAAAGGTGGGTCCCATTCCAACCTGGAATAAAAAAAATTATTTGAAGAACCGATGATAGGCGGAGGTGGGGGGATAGGGATCCAAGTAAGAAAACTCGGACGGTCGAGTCTCCAAAAATAGGTTAATTAGAAAAATTATTAAGAGAAACTGAAAGGAAAACATTTAAAAATAACAACAAGTAGGGATCAAAAGTGATCTAAACACAGAATTTTCTTTACTTCAGAGATGACTCCCAAGAATTTCCATTCTCATTCCCCCCCCCCCTCATCTCCCTAGCGTCCGTCTTTACAGTAAAATATATTTCAATGAAAATATTAACCAGACTTCCACTTCGGCGAGCCCCAGATGAAAAAGGAACACATTTTGTCGTTCCTACCATGTTGCATCGCATACTTCACCGTGTTAAAAAGTGATAAATACCCATACTTCCGTGGAACTGTTGTAATTTATCAAACTTTGTCCAAGATACGCGTCTTTGTCCAAGAAACACGTCCCCCAAATCAGCTGGTGATTGAGAGCCTTTCTAAGAATTTTTATAAATCCCGCTACAGCCTCTCCAACCTCATGACAGACAACGCCACTGTATCTCTTCGTTCCCATCGTCAATCCCTTCCTCATCGTCATGTGCTACTTTTCCTCGAACTCGAACTTTGTACAGTCTTCTGCTCTCGCAATGTAGCGGTAGCCTTTTTGCATCTGCTCACGATTCACATATGCAATCACGTTTCTAATCAAAGATTGCAGCAGCGAAAACAAATATGTCTGTCGTCTTTATCCAGCCGCTGCGACCGACAATGCGCGTGCTGACAACACAACTTTCAACCTTGACTTTTGGTCAAACCTTAGTAAACAAACCCATTTAAACGCATAGCACGCCCAAGATACACTTGTGCGGGAAGAAATTTTAGCCATATAACGCTTAAGGCTCAATATCGAAGCGGCTTACAAGACTTCATCAGTTCCTAGTGCTTCAGCCTTCGTCAAACGTGGCGGATCTGGTACGGCGAATCGGGTCCGTACGAATGCAATGTTCGACACAGCATTACGAGCACCTTGGTGACGTACCATCTTTGTCGTCACATATGCTGCGTACCTGAACGAGAACTTGACAAATTCTGCGTACAGAAAGGAGAAAATTTAGCTAAAAACTTTGGCTTGACTTACAATGTATGCGGTTTGATGTGGCTGTTTCCAATCATAGCCGTGACGTACTCAGGACCAGTGCCATTGATACGTTCGATATTATCATTCACCTGAATTCGAGAGCATTCCAAAATGCTAAACATCAACTTTGTATTTTAACTTACCCCTTCAAAGTGGTAATACCACGAATCTGTATCTTGACAAGAAGATCTATCATCATCGATCGATAAGTTCGGATCCTCCCACGCTACTTCTTTGTAGAGAATCTAAACATGGACGGTTTAACAAATTACGGAAGCGTTAGTCTCGTATCAGACGGACTCGACTTTGAAAAACGACTTATTCAACAGCTAAAACACGTGATCACAATAATTCTACCCCGAAACCCCCTAAACTCAACGTTTCTTGGCAAACCCCTGTTGACAACTGCTGTCTCCAAACATTCAATAGCGTAAACGATGTTATGAGACATTATAATCCCATGTTTTCCACCAAAGATTTTCCACAAAAACCCCTCTAAGCATGTCACGCCATTCTTGTTTTCCTCTTTTTTCCGCGTTGTCGCTCATTTACGGCTAACAGAGATGCCTTTCTGGCGCCATGTGATGACGCCATACAGAATAGTGAAGTAAGTCTTCCACAGGGGAAAAAAACACTAGTACTGGCCTCATTGACTCCGTTGATTCTGGTGCTTTGAACAAATTTGCCCTTTTGTTGACTATCTAAGGTAGAAGTAAAAAATGTACTCCTAGCTGACTCACGTCATATCCAAGGAATTTCCTCTGATCGATATCCGAGGTGTTTAGTGCCGGCCAGCGCAAGGTGAATGCGGTCTGTGACACGGCGCTGTCCACTACCGTGAGATTGAAAGATGACTCCTCACCTAAAAGATACTTAGCAAAATCGATACGTCTGTCCAGGCTGAGAAACTTCACCTCTGTTTCAAACACAAAAATAGGCCTCAACCTAAACTCTCACCCCCCCCCCCTCCCCTCGTACCAAAACCTAGAACAGTTGATAGTATAGTTTTGATTTAGCAAGCCCATATTTGGTCCTTTCTGGGCACCTGTCCCATAGCTAACCGAACCTAGTTCGTAACTGGCCCTTTTCAACCCACCCTCGACCGAGCCTAACTCATACTTAGCCCCAACTTATCCATACCTGGACTAATCTAACCCATACTTGGTCTAAACATACACCTAACCTATACATGACCCAAACTGAAAACACACATGGTCCTATCTAGCCCATATTTGACCGAACCTAACCTGTATTTGGGATTACGTAACCCTGTGTCTGTCTCTGCGTAACCCGCACGTATCCCATACTTGGCCCCACCTACTGAACAAGCACTGCGCCCTACCTAATCCATACGTGACGAAACTTAACCATAACTGGTCCTAGTTATCTCAGAGTTGGTCCTATCTAACCCATACATGATTTACCGAGGGTAAACGTGCTAACACCCCCTAATCTACCTTTCGCTAACACAGGCGCGAACACAATTAGCCTTTGTGAAACACTATTAATCTGTGATGCATACCAGCCCAGTACTTAGACGTACCAAACCCATGTCTAATCCTAATTATTCAAGATAGCGAGCATCAACAACGTTAGTCCAGCATAAGTATCTTCTAACTCATGTCTGAATTAAATTACCCACACGTAACAATAACTGATTCTAGATTCCATTTGATCTACCACACCTTCACTCTTCTTCCTGAATAGCACTCCTACATACGAATTTCAAACTTTCTACGCCGTAATTAGTGTATTTTAATGTTTTGATCTACCCAACCTTGTTTCGGCTGGTACGAATCGTACCATATAAATTTTCATTTGAAATATTACTTTCCCGTACCGAGTAACACCCTAGAACCACCAGATTTATCTCTTCCTTGATGAGGTGTACTCCTATATTCGCTTTTTTCTTAGAAAAACATGACCAAAATAGCGCCGTCCCCTACTGAATTTCCCAAGAAACACCCATGGAACACCACAAATCGTACGCCATTATCCCCATAAAACACTCTCAGACAAATTATCGCATGGAATTATTCTAAGTATCACACGACTTCAACAACCACCCTTTAACGAAAACAATTCCTCGAAAACAGACTTAACTCGGATTAGCGTCGATAATCAGCTTTTTCTTATCTCATAGAAATCGAATGGAAACTCAATCAACAAAACTACTCAATCAACAAAACTACTCACAAATAGCCTTATCGCCATTACTGTAGTAGCTAAGACTCTGATCCTCTTCTGACATCTCGTGTTCACGTCCCAGTTTTGTCATGAGCTCTTTTATGCGAAAATAGCAAAGCATACGATTGTTTTGAAACTGAAATTGTAATTAGTTCAGAGAGCAAGTGAGGATTAAAAAAAATTATGAATGGAAATCACAGCAATGGCTGGGAAAATAACGTCGCTGCTGCGTTTTAAGAAATTTCAGGCACAGATAAGGCAGAAGATAGGAAATATCCATAAAATTGAAGATTACGAGGCAAAATTCACATACCTGAACAGAACCGGTATCTATGACTAGACGGTTTTCTGGTGGAAAGAGCTTCTGCAGATTAGAATTTTCGAAGATGCTCATAGCATACCTAAACAATGACGATTTAATACAGTGAGAATTGTAACGACAACGCGATTATGATCTCCCTGACAACCACTAAACCCATAAAAACACATAAAATTCAGGCACTTACTTGTCTCGATAAAGGGAGCGACCAGTGATACGCGTTAAACTGCGAAACATGTGCAAATTCACGAAAGAAGGTGAAAGTCGGACAACAAAGTACCTAAATATTGGCTAAATGACTCACACCGCCTAACACGCACTTAAAAATAAAGATGGTCAAAATGAACAAATAGGATAGGATGCAACTAGTACTTTAAAAAATGGAAAAACTCTCGTACCCATCAATTGTTGTGATCTTGCCAAAAACATCGGTTAACTGTGACGCAGCTACAGTACTCATTCCAACACGCATCTCCACTTCAAGATATCCTTCAATAATACTGCAATGTTTGAGCTGCATCGCCTAAAATGACAGCATCTAAGAGGAGTTCCTTCTTGCAGTACAGCATGCCACAAAAAATGAAAATTTCATTTTAGATAACCTTGCATATGACAATTCACCACACGATGGATCGAATCGACCCCTAATTTGGAAGGAAAAGAAACAGATGAGAAAGTGGGACAACTGCGGAAAAAAAAGATTCTTAATGAGAAAATTCGATTACAAAATGGCGTGTGTGATTAATTTATGACGATAACCTTTGCTAATCTACCAGGAAGTAATCCCATAACGAAGGCAAAAAAGCCTAGAAAATAAAAAGAACTGTGGAAGTAGCCTTGACAAGAATGAAGTGCATAAAACCAACAACAACTGGTCCCACCTTAGACATAGTGTCCACTGTGATGTTTCCAGGGCATTTTCGCACGCATTCGCCAGCGCATTTTCGACAGCGCTTCTTGTTCGTTGGATCTAGAACATCACCAAAATATGTTAAATTGAATAACCTACTGCATTATGTGAGATTCCAGGAAATTCTGCCAACCTTCCTCGAGTCCTTCTGGGCAAATCGTCGCACACACTCCATTCGCTGGCTTGTAGACATCCTTCCCACCACGAAGCGCTGACATACTAAAATAATAGCATGGTAGTCACTAGCTATTATTGAACGTACTTAAGGGAACTAGTTTCTTAACAAATTTCCTTGAAGCAATTAACTTCTTGTTCACAAAAGCTTCACGGAATGACTATATATCTTCAGTTACTATATGATCATGGTTTCTCTTAGAATCTTCGACTGCTATTGAATCGATTTGTTATTCAATGAATTCAAATGCTCACGCGTCGCATTCAGCTTCCGTTATACATCGTCGATTCAGATACGTGAACAAATGTGCTGGGCACTTCTCCACGCATGCGCCCTGCAAAAATCTCTATAAAAACTATCGCATGTGTTTACTTACTTATTGAACAGCTGCTCTTGTAGTGATGGACAGCATAAGCTCTGCATGAGCTGAAAACTGGCCCTCATTTTCAAAAGAATGCGTTCGAGAAGACAACATACTTGTCAACTAAGGTAAACATGGAGATAAAGTACATTAGTTTGTTCTTATAAATGTGATTAGCCTCAAAACAGTGGATTTTTGCAAGAGTTGTTCATAAATTAAGTGGGTAAACTAGGCGCTACCTCACCATTACACCCACAGCCTCCCTCATCTACCACGGCCGCCCAAAATGTCAACAATCCAAACAAAACCACTCATAATACAGGCCAAATTTAAAGTTTCTCAAGGTTTGACACTCAAAAACTACACCGATATTCACAGTAACCAATATCAAAGCTTTATGAACAACCAAAGTACAACATGCATGGCACTGACACATAGTTTAATTTTGAGAATGGCAGCATTCATATCGTCGTAACAGGTTTCCGGCAGATTTCAGCCCAAGAACCAAATTCTAAATGGAGCGGAAATTTTCTCTCGGAAGCACTTTTCCAGAGTTTACACTCATATCGTTAAAATCTGTCAAATTACCATTTTATGACACACATTTTACTCGAAAGGACATCAGAACTGGTAATACTGTACAGTGAACATGTACGCCGTAGTGCACTCCATTCATTGTCATTCAACAAGATCAAACAGACCATTTCTGGAATTTCGCGTCGCTCACCAGGCTCACCCGTTATACCTAATTTTCAGAACTAGAAAGTACAACTGCGACGAAAGTTCCAAGGCGCATTTGATTTCCAAAAAATATTTCTCTCTGCATGCACCTAGCCGACTAGTCAACTTACTCACAAATCCCCCAAAGGCCCTCACTTTACCCTTCTGAAGATTTTTCAAACTTAAGCAACAGTCATAACATCACCATAGAAACGAAATATGCCATTAAAAGCAACGTGAAAGGGAGAAGCTCACGTCATGATTGTAGTGCAAGCAACCGTAGCACGCCTTGTCGTCATCCGGCACTGTGCATCCCGCCACACACTGCTCATGACACTTTGCGCCGTTTGAATCCGCACATCCTGGTCCCACGCTTCCATTAATACGATCGTAGGGGCAATCTGGAGAAAGAACGCGAATTATGAGTGACTCATCTGTTGTTTTCAGCATATTTGATGAAACATAGCGGCACTTCAAAGGGTTATTCAATGTATGACTGGATCAGAAGTCAAAGCATAAATTGACACAGATCGAGCCTATTAACTTTAACTAATAGCAGAATTTCCGAAGCCACTACGGATTTTGGAAGGCATTAAATTTGTGAGGGCATAATCCACAAAAAGAGGCTGATCAATTCGACTTCTATTCCTCTTCCTGGGAACATACAATTATCCAGATGATTCAACCACTCACAAACAGCCCAACAATTCCAATAGATGACCAAGAAATATAAAACATTCTGGAGCAGGAAAATGAGAGCGCAAGCATAACAATGCACGACAACACCAGAAGCTTAATTTAACGCTGTTAAAAATTCGCACAGCAAAATATAACGAATTTTTTTCCGGCAGAGGAGCAGCCAATAATCGACGTTTATATCACGACACACAGGATATACGATGAAGGATGTAGCGTAAGCAAGTCATCAGTGTCCGAGGCGCAAGTAATGCCTAACCGAACCAAGAACTCTTGCATTGGGATAAGCTGAACGGTCGCTACTCTTTAAAAATTGCCTAAAGTGGCGTTACGCACGATCCAAGAAGTATAAATCTGGACGCTGCCTCATAGAAAGCTTCAACTGTCCTTCTGTCAAATTGAAGGCGGGAGTAGTACCATTCCATTCAGATCTACCAGACTTATAGTCTGGTAGGCCACAACGCGCACCAGGGTGGACTTTGCGTGCAATTGCGACCGCAGTGGTATCGGCCTGCCGACCAGCCGGTTCCATGGGAGACAGCATCGAAACATCAAAATGGAAGGAATCACATCACCTACTTATCAAAAACATACCAAAACTTATAAAAGAAAGCCTAAAAGTGGATCGAAAAGCCGATCGCCCAGTCAAAACCACTGCGGTCGCAATTGCACACAAAGTTCACTCTGGTGCGCGTTCTGGGCTACCAGACTGTACATAGTCCGAATAATCAAAGAACACTGATAACTGCATGATTCTCTGCAAATACGACGGAAGACCTAATCTCAAGCCTTTATTTCAAGGAGGGGCTGAGGCGGAGCTTCTTTGGGAATGTAAGACATGTGCTTGCAACCCTTGTGCGGGTCAGTGAGCAAGCCGTGAAGCAACACATATGAGACAGATTTTCCAAATTCCAGTGGATGTCCCTCCCCTTTCCTTCGGAAGTAAGGACTTAAACACCCATCGTATTTGCAAGGGAATCCTGTAAATCGCTGTGACTAGAATCTCCCAGCCAATATATTCCTATGGGTCTCGAAGACGAATTCTAGGTCGGATACTGCCTTCAAAACAATTATTCTATTGCGGATCCCTACCATGCCGATCATACCTATCCTGACTGTTGGCTCTTATTGACATTCCCTACTACTTTACGCAATTTTAGCACATGTTAAAATCCGAAATTTTCTATATTTCACTTTACTATTTGTGCTATTTTTGAAAACAACAGAATTTCTGGACTTTTCTTATCACTTCTCATCGAACTTGGTAAGACACTTTGAAATCCTCAATAACATACCTTCCTGACACGTGTTCTTATTCCAACACGATAATTGTTCGCCACGTGAATGTGATACGCGTCGACACTTTGACTCATCCTCTACTTCACAGTCATCCGTACACGACACTGAAAGAAAAACACGATTGAAACACTAATTCCAGCTAGTCTCACTGCATTTTAATAGCATTCATAGAAAATTCAATAAGATACAGCAATACGCATTGTGCCAGGGCATGATACGATTGATAGAAGACAGAAATTGGTCACAAATTACTAGACTTAGACAAGGATGACGTATAAAATTGCTTTCACATAAACAACAGAATTTCCTGGACGATTTTAAAAGGTAGCCATCAACAATCCCCTAATTCCCTAATGCGGAATGTTTCCTGGAGAAATTGAAACAGGTCTTCAAGGGCATTCGACAGAAGCAGCAAAACGCTTTTGAAATAGAAATTCAGACACTTCACGCAAAACCAAACCCAAATCACGTTTTGATCACTCAGAACTGGAGATCGAGAATCAAATTTAGAAATCAGATTAGAGAAGGAGAAATGTATTTCTGCAGAGACCTGACTAAAAACGGGAGACAACTGCTCGCACCATTTTCAGGCAGTTACTGTGAATAAAGAAATAAATAAGAGTTCAGAAGCTGTACACGAATCTTCAGAGAACAAGGCTGGTTTTGCCGAGAAGAGGAAATAATTTTGAACACCATACTATTCTCTATCCACAAAAAAAGAAAAGGGCAGCCAGATAAATTGAGCTGCATAATAAATACACAAATGGAAGGCAAGATGTCACTAAAAGAATTCATTCCTTTCGCTCGTCAATCTCATCCAGCTTTAATTCCCACAAGCCCACAAAAACTATAGCCAGCTAGACATGTCTCTTATGGAAATTTCTATTAAAGAGGAAAACAGCCCTTGTGGTACATCAAATCTATACAAAGATCACCCTCTACCAGCTTTAGCAAAACTATATGGCATTATTAGTGCGTCACAGGTAAGGCGGAGCCGGCAAATGGCAAAATAGCACATTGTATGGAAGTAAACCTCCCGAAATAAATCAAAGAAACTTTTGGAATCATAGGTATGTGAACGAGCCAAAGATGTCATAAACTTACAGATCTTTCCCTCTCCTACACCAATCTCCACAGCGTCGTCAACCAAGATATCATTCAATGGTCCAGCCATGAGATGTTTCCAATCGATATATCGCGAATAGCACATTTTGTTGTTTTCCGCAACTCGTACTCCTCCATTGCGTATTAGACGCAATTTTGAAAGCCCAATCTGAAAACAAACGTCTTCCCCATGAAGTCTATGTTTGTCTTCATTCCCTGCAAGGAAGACGCGCCCAGCGGAACCATTTATGGCATTTCGTGTACCTATCTCGCCAATATTCATTTACCACGTATTCGCCATTCGTCACAACGCACGTGCATCATCACGAAGGTTTTTCTAACAGGTAGAACGTGCTTCGACAACTAATGCGTCACGATTCCTAGTCGGTGCGACAAAGTTATTGTCGCACTATCGGCAATATCAAGTTGGAAAACAAAAAGCTATTAACAACTCACGTCCATTAAGTCTTCGTTCTGGTAAATAATCAACGAAAAGTGCTGAATTAGGTTCTGCCCGCCTATTATTCTCAAGTTCGGGAAGATTCTTGACAGCGTCGACAATTTTCTGAAAACATGATAATGTCATCATCCATGGCTAAATGTTAGGAATCGCGACTTCTGAAAGGGAAAGGGATTTCCAGATAGCGCAAAATGACTGGCTGCTGACCGTTCGTAAATGGAACAAAGAATTCAATCGGGCGCTAGAAATAATAAAAGATATAGCCCGGGAGAACCAAAAAAAAGTCTGTTAAAAATACACCGAAGGCATGCCAAGAAAACAGCAGCATTTTCGCTTTACTTAACCCTCAGAAGTAATGGCCGTATCTGCTGTACACGAACCGTAACCACGCGGAAAAGGAATTACGGTACAAAATGGATATGATATTTATGTTAAACACCACAACTAATCCCTACCCGTATGCGGAGAAAAGAAAATTTTAGAGTTCTTGTCTTCTAAATTGAAATATCACCACGTAAAAAACACCAACCTGACATGAAAAATCAGCAGTGAACCAGTGATTTCACGCAAATGATGGAATACAGGAAAATCTGCCTCGGTCACATTTGAAGCTTGTATTAGGGACAAAACCATAGAGCCTTCCATTACGCTACAGTTTCTGAAAAAAGAAAAAATACCATATTTTGACTTTTTACAAATGTTCAACAGTAACGTGTTTACTCACACATGAGCGCTAGATACTGCTGTTTTGTGACCGGCGAGCTTGTAGCCTTGACTCGGATGATTTCGAATATCCAGCGTACCACAACGACGTTCAGGTAATGCAACAGAAATTTCCACCTATACATGACCATTTATTGGTGTGAGTTCAATGAACCAACTGAATATAGTCCACTATTCTGTTCCATGATAATTTACGTGTATTATACTTTTCAATTTGCATTATGTACAAGAATATAAGCTTCAAAAAACCCTCTTCCACTAGAATGTCAATGTTGGAGCGCCAATTTCGTTTGATATGACATTTTCGCTTCATATTTGTATCTAATATCACACGTAATTGCCCATAGAAGTGAACGATTCGCACGGATCACCCGTAAACTGCTTTTTAACGCATTGACGACCGCGCAGCTCACCGGTGAGCCGCACCTGTTTTCGCATGGTTCACTTCGAGAGATCATTAGGCCTTAAAAGAATCAGCGATTCTGTTGGACAATAGAACAGTATTACTTCTATGTCAATATTACTGCAAAAAAAAAACAACCATATCTAGATTTTTACAAAAATTTCTGAGTAGAGAAATGGGCTAGAACTGGAGAAGATGTAGAAACGCACGAAAAACGCGCAGTCGTCCATGGGTTGAAGAACACAAGATGGTGAAGAAATTTAACCTAACAATTACGTAACACTATGGGAAGTAATGGAACGCTGGCGAAATTCTGTAGCTGCTACGACTGGATTAATGCTGACCTTTAAGGATATATCCTGACGTAACTTCAAAGGAAAACTCGATTAACATGGGCATGAACGTTTAGGAAGTAAAGTGCTCTAATAACAAATCAGTACCACTTGTAATGCACGTAAAATGTGAAATTAGATCGAACTTTACTCAAAGAGTTTGTAAAAGAATGCAACTTCTGTCTCGCGTGCTGGTTCGATTCATAATTCCTTTAGTATTTCAGTCGAACGCGTTGGCAACAACATGATTAATGGTTCTACTGGTATCAGAACAAGCTTTGGGAGAGTTGGCGAACGGGAAATTTTGCAGCTGCGTAACACGGAGATAAAAATGAGGAGAAAGAAAATAGCAACTCAAGACTTTTCTATCTCTGAACTTCATAATACGACCCTTCTTCAACTGCTTTATATTCTTTACTGGCTAGCTTTCGGCGATAATGTCTTTGTAAGACCTTACGATTAACAACAAATTGCATCACTATTTAAGCGAATAAGGATGCAATTTACTGTTAAGGTTAAGGTTTGACAAAGGCGTTATCGCCGAGAGCTAGCTAGTAAATATATACAACAGAGGAGTCTTCAGAGAACCACATAAAGCAAATAGAGATAAGCCCAAGGAACCATACATCTTCGCGATTTACCGCTCAAAACTACGTAAACTTTTGTACAGCCTTGTTAAACTTTTTTTCCTCGATAGAGAACAAACTAAGACTCATCTTAAACATGGTTGTTAGATTGATAAACGAATATTCCAAAGCTGGAACGAAATTTTGCAAGTGTTTAAACTCGATACAAGGAGTTATCAGAGCAGCATAAAAAGTTCGAGATGGACGAGAAAAGATGGAGGAGGATCCAGCACATCTCAAAGAATTTCAAAAGTATAACTAATTCAAAAGACATAACGGTAAAGCGTGGCTACTATAACTACTACCAACTCGAATGAAAAAAAAAACAAAAACTCACACAAAGAAACAATACAAATACGGAGATCAAGGTGAGCATGTTTCCATTAAGAAACCTGAATACAGACATATAACGAGGAGAAAAGCATACGGCGCCAGCAAAACATGCGGATAAATCGATTTCCGCTCGAATAACATCATATAATCTGTTCTTATTAAGGCTTTATTGCCATGGTGTGATATAGGAGTTTTCAAAAACGAAAACACATTTTATCTTATCGCAGACAGCGTCCTAAATTAGTAGACTCCCAGAAAAACTTGTAGGGAATGTAAGAAAATTTGCAAAACAAAGACTATCTATTGAGCGGGGTGCATATAACAAAAAAAAAGGAAATGAGAGGAAATAGAGAGGGAACAAAGTAGTTGCTGACGTCAAAATGTACTAACTATATGATATTCCAAACAATTTTCACGTGACTATGAAGCAGGAAGTGAGCACACACTGTAGGTTTCGCACTGTACACTGCACTTTCCTAACTTGTTTTGACTAGCTGTGTTACTTGCAGAAGGCTGTTTACATGATTCGTTTAAAAATAACTTCGTAGTTCCTGGAGTTAATGCAGAAAAAGAGCAGTTAGAATGGCGCTTTTGAGATGTAACGTGGGAGCAATTAGGATAGAAAAACGGCTTCGACACCGAAAATAGAACGGCGATGTTGTTTATAATGAAAACTCCTATATCACAATGGAAATAGTAGGCCAAAAAAAAGAGGAAAGAATAAAATGAAGAAAAGTGGCACAAAACTACACTAACCTTTGACTACACGAAAATCGACGATCACATCGAAACAAAAGCGATTTGGAATCGCCACAAAACAATGTCGCTTCGCGGACTTTTCGTCGTTTCATCATCATAACTGTCTCTCCATGAGAATATCGCGAGTTCTGCAAATGTCACACGTACAAAAGCGTATCGCGTTAGCCGAAGAGTACGAAACGTAAAATCGATTCGTTGCGATATCACGTGGTACGAAAACACGAGTGACGTCACCTCAGGCACGAGGTAAATAAAAGCAATGCGACGGCGCGGGCCGCGTGGGTGACACGACGACGACCACGCTACGGCCGGCCGGCGACGACGACGATCACGACGCGGTCTTTGTGCGAGCCGCGCCGCGCGACGTCGCAACGCGGCGAAATCCCGAAATCAATAACGGAACAAAACAACAGTGCTGGCCGGACGGCCGGCTGGCTGACTGCCCCGCTCCTCCGTCCGTCCCACCCTTAGACGCCTCGCTTCAGCGCTTCGGTACTACTACTGCGGCGATCAACAACCACGTCAAGATGCTCGCACAGGATGCAGACATGTTGACGTCGTTGTGACTTCGTGTCGTGTTTTGTCGCTCGTAAACATAACCGGAGAGTATAAACAAAGCTGAAGCGACATAGGGCGTCAGGAGAAGCAGCAGCGTATGATTAAGAAGTAGCAGAGATCGATATGCGGAGCAAATGAGCGACTCGATAAGGTCACATTAAGGTCACCGAGACTGTGTGTGGAAAACAAGGTGCTGTGAATGTTTTCGCGTCGTGTCTATGTGTGCCACTATGCCGTTGCAAAAGAGAGGCAAAAGGGCGAATAGGAAAACAGGACATATAAATGGCTGATATGGCAACTTGCCAGCCCAGGAAATCGAAAAGAAGGGAAAAAATGTGGAAAAAAAGGCGGATATTCACACTCGTGAACACTCCACGCTGTCTCTATTTCGTGAACTTTGGACGTATTTGCGCGAATTCGCGCCAAGATATCTTGTGATCGTTTGTATAGCGGAAACAGATACGTCACGTCCGTCCCACTAGGTGGACACCGGATGTGATCGAGGATATTGATTGATTGCATATGAATACGAACAACTCGCCTGAAACTTTTTCTTTTATTTCTCTTTCACTCTCTCCCTCTCTCTACTCCACAAAACAAAAAATAACTACTCATAGTGAAACAAGTAGCTTACACAACATCCAGGGCTTTCAGGATGAGAACCAGTCTCTAAGCAACCAGAAGAACTCCCAGAGTGTTGACGCAAAATCTTGGCATTGTTCCACCAACTAGTATTACTGCGCATTCAGCTGTATTCTGCACAAAGGACAATTTTCAAAGGCTGTAGAGCAGAGGGAAGGGCCTAAATCCGGAAAAAAGTTCAACGGAAAACTGAAGGACAAAATCGAAAACCAATTATCGCACAAAATAAACATGCAGCTACCACCCTAACAAAGTCCGCATTTTTCTGAACAACAAAACACGAGAACATTGAAATGAATTACGCACTATTACAAAGGAATGAATCATAATGAAAAAACCTAAAACCAAGCGATCATAGAGCCGCACTAATACCGAATTCAATTGTGCACGTGACACGTGACAATAGGGCTGTTTCTAGCTCGTTGATGTCAGGCAGCGAGAGAGAGAGAGAAAACGCTCGCACGTTTTGGGTAAAAAAAATAGATCGATTTTCGTACTATTTACACGCCGACCCTCCAGAAAGCATCGTAATTCAGGGAAGTGTGCAATAGGGAACATATGTGGAACATGGCACAGAATATTGTAGCGTTTTCGAATATCCTATGGATATACCCGCCTAGAAAGTTCATAACGTTATCAAAAGAGAACAATAGGCAAGCTGCCCACTTATAATGGGCGTCCATTTAGCCTGATATTTAATGGAAATCCAGCAAAACTGTGGAGTACAGTAGGAGTACATTAAAAACTCACAACCAAAGGTCACAGCTAATAGTGCTGATATGATAAGGAAAAAGAAGTCATAGGAATTTACGGAAATGGCATGATACGATAGCAAATAACCATATGGACATTTCTAGACTTTTGTAAATGAGATAGAGCAAGTAAATAATATGACAGTCTGGCGATCAGGAATTGATCCAATATGTATCCAAACGCTACGGGAATCCAGGGATACGACACGAAGAATAATGGATTCCAAAAGGAAGATGACTGCTATACAGTTTAAAAATAGAACACCTTCTACGAACACGACAAATTTTAAAACAGTCTAATACCACGTTAAAACAGCAAATACTGGTCTCAAGCCCAATAAGACCATCTGACTCACTAAGTGGTAATTCTCCTCAGAGTACTATGTTCTCAAATTCTGGTTTCTGCGATGTGGTCAATTTATACCACGTGCGTCCGTCCGTGCGACCTTAATTCATAGAAACTTTTTCAGTGCTGTGATGAGGAGAAGAAGTACGGAATTTTCGCGCACCATCGCATTTCATTCTCATCTCGTGTAAGGACTAACTGATGGATAAAAAAGGAAAGAATCTAATGAGCTACAGTGAACGTCAATGTCGGTGGCCTATCCGAGGCATCGATAAATACGCTGCGCAACCGCGCCGCGCGCGTTGTAAACGATGTTTTCTGCTACTGTTATGCTATATCTAGCAGCTTTTCTACACTATTTTGAGGACTTTTGACCAAATCGGAAGAAAGCGACTGGAAATAGAATTCCGGCAGCAGATGACACCAATCCCGTTGCGCGCCGCGGTCGCGCTGCGTCCTTTTCGAGGCCGCGGATGGGCCACGCCCACTGACATCAACTGTAGTATGCACATATGTACAGTACTTGTCAAAAAGGTAGACGGATTGCACGTGCGGTTCCATAGCGTCGCAGCCACAAAATCGTGGCGGGACCATCTCACATCTACATGCTCTCCGCATCTCTAGTTCAGGTCCCACAGCTTTCCTGCAGTCACGGAATTCGTCTTTCTGAGAAGGACTGTATACTATGTACGAACTACGTAGATTGAAGTAGCACTTTGAACAGCTAAGGACTGGAAATTCAAAAAAAAAACTTCTCAAGAGAGTAGTAATAACCTGACTTCGAAAATGGAAGGAGAAGAGGAACTTGAAAGGAAATTGTACAAATTTCTTAACCTATTTCACAAAGAGATTAATTAATAAATTTAGATGGCCTATCCAACATTGGGTCAATGCAGTGACTTTGCCTGCAATTACGACCGCAGTGGTCCAATTATAGAAGGAATCACGCAAGATGCGTCTGGACGGAGATTTGACTAAACGGTAGAAGGTGAATATTAAAATGAAAGGAACCACACCACATACATATCAAAAAAGTGTAAAAGTTAGATCAGTTGACCAATAACGTGATGAGGCCGTAACTGCAGACAAAGTCACTCCATCGGCCCTCTCTAAGCCAACGGGCTATAAATTCTGAATGATCCTCGGAAGTTCAGTTTATATCACATCGTTGACTTACAGTCTGTTACGGGCGTTTCAGAAACGACTCGGTACGGGTGAAATCCTATGTGGAGAGTGCAGAAATGCTTTTGACAAGTCGCCCACGTTCGTTCTAGTTGTTGGTCTCAGTGCTTTATAGCTACTGACATGTTAAAACGGCCCCGGAAATGATGTGGAAGTACGTGGAACGCATGCGTTCAAGCGGTGCGATACCGAGAATGGCCTGTATATGCAGTCTTTCTCAAAAATTCTTGCCCCACGCTGAACCGCCCGTCTGCTTAGCCACGTCACACCAGGTATGATAATGCATAGGTGATGCGGCACGGCTTGACAAATGGACGGTAAAGCGTGAGGCAAGTATTTTCGAGAAGGACAGTAGCTCAGCAAGTGTACCAGGGTGGACTTTGTCCGCGACTACAACCACAGTTGCTCTGTTTCAGTTACGGTACAAAATGGATACGATATTCGTGTTCAATACCTCGGATAACCCCCCAACTACGTGGTTTGGGCGGGAATTTCTGCCTCGAAATTTCGGGGTAGAACTATCCGAATACTGCCCATTTCAAGTAAAATCGGCAACACTATGATCGATAGGCTTTCTAACTAAGCGAGTCATGTTGGGAATTACCAGGTTTTTGTGAACATATATATTACAAATAGTAGGAAAATCAATAACTCAACCTCTTAATAACAACACGAAGAGCAGAAAAGCAGTGCATTAGGCTAAAAGGACTGGTACACTATAGGTAGCCAGTTATACTCTGACAATAGGGTAACAGGAACGCAGCCCGAACCGCGTAATACGTCGAGTGCAAGGCTTAGGGGTATCTCCTCCCTGTTCCAGCCGTCCTCCCTCAACTGCTGCCAAAAGGAGGACAGTTTGATCAGCAACTGAGGGGAGAATGGCAGCAACTGCTAGGCCTTGTAACCCGACGTATTACGCTGTTCGCGCTGCTTTCCTGCTGCACATTTATCAGAGCGAGTTAGTGTGCAACTCTGGGAACCATTCTTAGTCTCCAGTTAGCAGCAGTTGAAATGAGAAACGACAGCAGATAATGGAAGAATTGAGTGGGACGCGGAAATGCACTTTGGATGATAAAAACAAGAAATCAGAACGCGAATTGAATAAATAGCAGTGCTGTTTTTTCTGGAGAAACCAAACATTCCCGCGAATTCTCTTCTAACAATGAAACGCGTGTGATTCAAAAAGTCGACGTTCTATAGTATTATATTTTATGCATTCCTGATGAATACCATTAGGCTTACAAATGTGCGTTAGTTTACTACAAATCACCAAAGAAAGCAGCTAATGCAACCAAATATTAGGGTTCTCTTAATGCTTTAAGAGTGATGTTTACCACCGGTTGAAATAAAAAAAGGAATGAAGCTCGTGTGAAGGACTAATACTCTTAAGGAAAATTTAGAATGCTTTGACGTCATCGCAGCACTGGAAACGGAAATGCAGGAGAGTGATGAGAATTAAGGGCGAATACGATAAAATGATGACATTCAACCGCCACCTGCGTCATAAAATCGCACGAAAAGGTTGCAGGCGAGCAGGTAGCAGCGACCCTTGGCTAGGAATCTGACCTACCAGCAGCTAACGAGTACAAATTATACTTGTGACCAAATAAAAACCGAATAATTTTGTTACTTCAATCAACAAGTTAAACATTCAGATATTCGAGAATGAGAAAGCCCTAAAGCTCTTTTTCTCTTTCGTACAGCAATGTTTTGGTCCCCATTGTTGGAACATTCGAATTTTCCATTTATTCGAGATATTCTATGCACATTCGAAAGCAAAAATATTCGATTTCGAGTAAGTAGAAAATTTGAATGTTTCAACAATGGGAACCAACACAATGCTGTACGAAAAAGAAGAGAGCTTTAGGGCATTCTCATTCTCGAATATCTAGATGTCTAAATAGTTTCCCAAATTGTTAATTAGAGCAACAAAATTATTCGGTTTTAATTTGGTCGCATGTATAGTACAGATCCTGCTCGCAAACGGCTGCACTGGTCGCCGTCGCTGCGAGGAACAGGAGGAATTTCTAAAGAATGCAACTTTTGCAAATGCGGCGAAGGAATTCCCATAAATTTCGCAACAATAACAAAGCGTCACGAAATGAGGTCACAGCGAGTGGACGTGCACTCGTCGAAACGATCGGATCTCAGCACTTAATATCGTCGCGAGCGCGCTCGAAGCCATTTTCGTGTACTTGACGGATAAATGAATGAACGGATAAATCGAGCGGCGAATCGTTGTCGTCAATCATAAAGTAAGCCGGACACGACGACATGAGGAGACCGCGGCGAGGAGAAGAGGATTACATGAGGCAAGAGCGATTATCAGGTGATACGCTGATAACAACGCTGAGTCACAGAGGAAACGGCCGCTGCCGCCGTCGTCGATGCGATGCTGCGAACATGACACAAACGCACAAAGACGGGCGCGATTCTCTCGGCGGTGGCTGGTGGTGGCGGAAATGCGAACAAATCACTAACGCTGCGATTAAACACATGAAAAACTGTGCAAATACGGAGAAAATTCGCCAAATTACCACACAAACGCACCCGCTCGGCAACTGGCGTACGTTGGAACGATGCTCGTGATTTGAACCGCACCCGAATTCTTGCTGCAAATCACTGGGGAGAGGGGGTGGGCGACTCCTACGATACTCTCGCAACAAAATTCACCTCTTGCGACATCTACAGAAGTGCAGAGTAGAATACAATGGTTGTGAATCGCAGCACCCGCTACGCCATATGGAAGGTGACACTCTGATCGTCTGCGCATCCACATACTTCATTGATGTCACCGCTCACAGTGTCGTCCGATCTTCTTGATTCCTGTCCTAACCTGTCCAAACATGTGGTGAAACGCGTACGAGCGTACCTCGACCACTGGAGTTTTCCTTATTTGGACACTGTATTTGCCTGTGCTAATATGAGGATCTCAGCCATGAATTGGTTTAGTTTGACTTCGTGTGCTATCATCAAAAATTGCTAGAATACACACACTGCGCGGCATAGTATAAACGATCACCATATATGCGGTCAGGAAACTCCAGTGGTCAAGGCCCGCTTGCAAGCGTTTCAGCAACTGTCTGGATAGGTCACAACAGGAAGAAGGATAATAGAACGAGAAGGAGCACAAGGACAACAATGGAATGTGTGGATACGCAGACAATCAGACTGCCACGTTGCTCGTAGGGGAGCGCGTGTTGCGATTCACAGTCACTGGAATCTCGCGTGACTTTTTCCACACGCGACCCAATCTGAGCTATGAAAACTGGAGATGGACTGAAACATGTCTTCGTTACGGAGCTTATATACAAGGAACGTCAATCCTGATTGTACCGTTTGCATTGGGAGCAGCGCCACATGACTTGATAACCCAAGTTGATAGGTGCTAACCCAAACATTGGCCCTGTAATGGACAGCGCCTGTCAACGTGGGTTAACGAATGATGTGGCGCTGCTACCGATGCGAGGGATGCAATCACAATTCCACGTTTCTGTATAGCCGACGATCCTTGCTAAATTTGCACGTTTCCATCGCAGCGATTGGCATTGCGCTGGCAAAATAATCGCCACGATTGTCCCCAGTACAAGAGTATAAGCATGCCGGAATCGCCATAAAAAAAAGCATTTTTAGAAATATCAAGCAGTATCTCATCGCGATGACATCGCTGTCGCCGCAAATGGCCTTCTCCGACGCGGGTGGGGTACAGGTCCCACTTCCTGGTTGCGTGCATGGAACAATAAAACGTGCAACGTTTTGACAACATTTTTATCACTGAACCACTGTTTATCTTGAAAGGGCGCCAAGCAAAGTTCGCAAATCGCAACGGCGCCATACATCCGCCTATGTCACTACATTTTTGTCGTCGTAAATAGTATAGTAGTGGAATGGGGAAAAAGCTCGCAGAAACATGCAAGGAATCTTTTTTTCTTCTTTTTCTTTTTTTCTCATCTGATAAACTTGCATGCCACACAATGCCAGTATGAGTGGCTTTCTCAGGTGATAAAATTTGATGAAACCTGGCATTTGACGGGTTTTACTTCGCCAGCAACACCCATGAACACAGAATTGTGGCCAAATTTTGGGTAGCTACGCATGGAAGTACAAAAATGGCTAGCAGCTCCCGTTCCCAGTCCTTCGGGATATTTTTCAGGAAACCCCGGTTAAATTCTGCGATCTTACCTTTTGCGATAATTTGAGTGATAATTTTAAAAATAAAATAATCATGCATTTTAAACTCTTGGAGACGACATCCCTTTCGCAACAAATTCGAATTCCTAATTGTTGTGCGTGAATGCTCAGCAGCAGGTTCTTGGCACAATGCAACTGTTTTTTAGTTCCACAAATAACAGTGAATTGCTTAATGATTTAAATCGATTAGGCATTAACCATCTAACAGGTACCATTACGAGTAAGGAGAAACGCAGGTGAAACTTTCTGATAGGCTGGAAGCCGAAAAAACTCAAGCTAACGTCAGAATCTTCCTAATTAACAAAATATACAGAAGTCCACTAAGGCGGTGAAAATAAGGTAAACAACTTCAGTATTACAGGTGTGATAGTTGGAACCAAGGCTGTCCCTCTCTTCAATTCTGAAAGTGGTCTGGCAGAACTCCATTCACTAATGCGAAGGCTTGAGCGGAGAAACGAACTCGGACGCAATGAAAAGATCGCGTCTACATATAAATGCGTTTGCGAATGAAATAAATCGCAAGGGTTGTGCAAGATTTCTAATGTTCCTTACTGTGAGTGGCGAAATGAGTCATCTCTACCACTGTTGTTGTTAGTATATACCAGATTCTGACCATCGAAACACGAAAGTATTGGTGCCATAAGAACGGGACATCAACTGGGGAAAGTATGGAAGATTTGCTACAAGCATATGCTTCACAGTCGCATACCTCTTGCCGCAAATCTCCCATGCTTTCCTCCAGGACCAAACATTTTTGAAGACATCACCCGTCGACATCCTCGACTCCTAATTAAACAGCCAATAGTGACACACACTGTCAGCTGATCATAAATGTCCAATTAACACAAGAAAACATGCTTTACCCGCGAAGAAATTCAAATCGAAACCGCGAACACACCTGCCTTGCTCGAACATAGTTGCGTTGCATTCGCCAGCGCACACAGGCCGCGCTCTCTCGTACAAGCGCGTGTGACTTCCGCGTGGCGGGACCCACGCGTGAGTCAAACGGAGCGCGCTTAGTCGCATGGTGAACAGCACCCCGATTTCGTGAATTTCTTGTGTATTTCGCGGTATTTTACTGTCGAGTATGAGTCAAAAACATGGAGATTTGAGCGGATGCTACATTTGAAGGTTGGGACAATCTCATTTCGATGGTCAGAATCTGATCAGAACAATCATCGTGATAGGAATGACTCAGCGCATCACTCCCAATAAGGAACATCAAGAATCATTCACATTTATCGTGATTTCACCCACACAGTATTTATGAACGCGATCCTTTCATAGTTGCCGACTTCCTCAAAATTTTGCGAAACTCCTGCTAAGCATATTGCAGCGTCAGAAATCTGTAAATGTGAATTTCTTTTTGCTACAACTGTAACGCTTTTGCTCCAGGTTTTGTTCAATGACAAACGTGGAACGCTATTCCCACCCCCCCCCAAACCTCGTCGATGACCCTGCCCATTCGGGTATAAAGTTATTCATGCTTGCGGCGCGCCTCCACAAAACTTCACAAAGTTTTCGCGCCGACCCAAAGCGGAGCGTAAACTTTGACGCACACAGACTCCCTTCACTTTGGAGACCCCTAGCTTCCCCCCCCCATCGCACATCTGCTTTGTATGCCATAGAAATTTGTAAAGACTACATTCTCAAGCAATAAAACCATCATAAAGGCACCGACAACACAACCCACTTGAGAGATGGCTTGAATTCCGGGAAATTTATCAGTGAAAATTGGGGAGGTGACGCATTGCAGATGAAAACTGATAATTCCTGAACAAACATCAACAAAAATAGCAGGAAAAACTGCAATGCACATTGTTCTCTCCAAATATGCATAGAATTACGGAAGAGGAGGAAGTATGGAGGCAACCAAGGCAATTTATAATTACCCAGCCCGTTCAAAATCCGTTTAATTACGAGCGCATATAATTCTAAAAGGATCCTGGCAAATGGAAAACATCTCATCCAGAAACACAAGCGCTGCACATGTATTGTATGCTAGCCATATAAAAACCACACAATTTCTCGTCAGGACCAACAGGCGCGAAACGCGTTTGGTGGCATGCCACACTCAAACTGCTAGCCTCTGTAATTATTCTATTTACTCGTTTTCTGGAAAGTGCTATGACTTTTATCGGGAAAACAGCGTGGTGAACGCCTGATGTATTGTAATAGAGAGTGTCAAAAATCAGCAGACACCTGAAAGGGTTTTCTCGTAGACAGACACCAAAAAAGTGGTCCGAGACAGACAGCAACTTGATGTGGGGAGTAGGCGACATTTCTTTCCTTTTTTCCTTAGTGAAACTAATGTGAAATGCCGGAAAGAGTCAGACAAATAAAATGAGACTCTCCTGACCATCAAAAAAGGTAGACAATGAGAGAAAGAATAGAAAGAAACCGGAGATGATGGGATAAAACGAAAAGTTCAGTCCGATGAGCATGCCGTCTTACCGTAATTTATAGGCGTAATATAAAATGTGCTTTGAGTGTGTTCACAGAAGGCAGAAGACAGTGTAAGGCGATGTGTCCAGTGCAATTACGGACGAAAGTCTTCTTTTTACGCCAACAGACTACGGTAAGACGATCTGTTGATCGAAAAGAATTTTCATCTTGTGACTCTGCCCCCTACTCCTCTGTAGGGGGGAGAGGTTTCAAATTTGTACCCTAATTTTTTTGAATGAGAGATATAATAACCCGAACCGGGCTCCACAGTCAACAACTGCTACCACTCTAGCGAACAATTTTCTTTGGAACAGCAGAAGTTACGTACATAATATGGTTTCAGCAAAAAAGAAAAAAAAAGGAGAGAATGAAACTGGTGAATTTGCAGAAGGCGGTATGAAATGAGTAGAGAGATAAGTCCTACAGTTACAGTACCTGTCAAGTAAATCGGCGGATGGTGCGCGCGACGCCACAGCGTTGCGGTCTGAGCGTCGCGGCGGGACCCACTCGATACTCCCACGTAAAACATGCTCCTACTGCATTCTTCTTTTAGGTCCCGCCGCGCTTCCTGAGGCGCAACACTATGCAGCCGCGTGCACCATCCGTCAACTAACTTGACAGAGGCTGTAAATGAGCGAGTCTGAGGTATAGATATATTAACAATATATCATGATATACTTTGACAGGGAAAAAAGAAAAAACGGAAGATTTGCTCTTTGATAGCGCAAACACTTCTTAATTTTTATCCCACGTCTACCGACATTTACCATCCGCGCGCATCGCTTCACGCCGTTTTGCCTCTGAATCAGGGAAGAAACAGCGAAACATGCGTCAAAAGGGGCCATAACTCACTCTAGCACTTTTTAGGCATACTAGGTCAAAGGGGACCTGTCCTTCCTAGGAAAATACCGGGAACTTCCGCCTTCTATACACCGTCTCAGCGGGGGGCCTGACGTGCGCGGGTGTTAAAGGCAGCACTCACGGAAATCTTTGGGCTGAAGATTTCGCGGTTTATCGGGGTTTTTAGAGGCGATGAACTCATTGACAACGATGAAGTAGCGTGAAACACGCGAAAAACACAGGAAAAGATGGCGCTATTTCATGTATGTCCACAGCGCGGACGAGTGTTCCGTAATGGGTCCCGCCACCGAACCCTGCAAATGGTACAAATTTCATAAACACGTCCCCGCTGAACCACACGCGCACACCCTGTCAACGCGTTTGTTGGCGCGACGGAACCCTAATGTCCAGAGCGGCTGATGTGTCCACGGCTGTATCTTCGCAGGTAGACGGCCATTCAAGGTGTTCGACTTACTGTTGCGATTGTCCAGCGGCCGACTACATGGTAAGCGACTCATTTCAGAAGTGAAAATTTCCGTGAGTGCTGCCTTTAACTGCACGACAATCCTCATTCCAAGCCGATTAGCCGCAGTTCAGGGTATTGTCAGTGGAGCATTAAATAAGCTATTGCTTCCAAACTAGAGTTCTCGGATATTACTGTGTTCAAATATTCAAATATTTTTACTGTGTTCTCGCAATGCCATTAGGTAGAGTGCTAATGGGGAAGACCATGTGTTCTAAGTTACTTTAATTACCTGGAGCAGTGTAAGTAAGCAGCAATGACGTCCAGAAATGGCCTCATAGGAGAATTGGTCTGATTTTAGGCTGAAGGGGAAAAGAACAAAAGCTTGAATCAGGGACCACTGTAGGAGCTGACCTGACTAAAGATCTGTGCATTGGCATAAAATACTCGCGAAAGCAGTAAGAAGCGCGGAACGACTGTACACAAGCGGTGATAGAGAGCCAGTGAATACTTATGATGGCATGCCAGGAATCCATAGTTAATATCCAGAGAAAAAGCCGGCTAATCTGTTGTTGCCAAGTGGCAGGGCGATAGCGGGGCGCACTCGCCGCTGCTGCCGCCGCCGCCGCGTCGCCCTTGACGCCGTCGACGCGGCGGCGGCGCATGCCAGCGGGCGGAGGAGGATTAGCTAATTTCCGGAATTGCATCAGAACGAAAGCCAACACTGCCGAAGCGACGTTCAAGCGAACGGGTGTGTCTGTGTGTGTGTGATAGTTCGATGTGCCGACATATTCGCGGAATTTCCACCGGGAACTCCTTCAAAATAACGGCTCATCGTCGACGTCGTCAAGTGAAGCGGCAGCGTCGACGTGCACGACGACCTTCAGATGCACTTTTTGTTTTCCACGTCCACGACCAGGACGCACAGCCGGACACGAGCTGGCGCCGCTCGACGCCTTCTATGTGTTATGGTGGTGATAGTAGCTGGAACTGACTGCGCCATACATTAGGGGGCAAATGTCGTGGCTGCAAATCATTTTCGAACGTGCGACAACAACGACGGACAACTGTCACACGGCGACCATCACCGCTGCTCACTACTAGCTGGTACACGATGGCGGTCGGATCAGACATGTGGCTCTTACTGTTGTGAATATCGAGTTTATTACAAAGATTCTGATTGTACAGTCGGGTAGCTCAGCGAGTGCATCCGGGACCTTGTCTGCAATTACGGCTGCGGCGTGGTATCCGACGGTTGACCAGCCAATTCCATCTATAGTCCGTTTCAAGAACGATAATAGTCGACTATCTGTGCCTATGATCTGCATTTCTCGCCTGTCTCTGCAAATGCGGCACTATTTCTCGCGTTCTCTCTTTCTCTAATATCTTCACAACTGTGTCACCCGGTGAAACACTATAATTTTTACGTTTTCTTACCTAAGTCTCCATATGTATATGGAGTGATTTCTTCCACTCCGATGATTCCTTAATGTCAAATAGTAAAATTTCCTGCGGACGCACCCTGCGGCGTTGTTCCATCGATGAAATCAGCTGATCAGCCGGCCAACACCTCGCAGAACCCGTAATTGCGGACAAAGTCACAGAAGCACTCCGTAAGCTACCCGACTACACTGCACCCAGAGTAATCCGTTACTGCAGGTTTGTCTCACGTTAATCACGAAAATAGGCTGTCAAGTAAATTATGCGTCAAGTAAGACACTGGTTACGTGGAAGAGCCACGATTTTTGAAATCGTCATTACTCCCCATCTTCCCGTCTTCTTCGAGCTTTAAATTTGGATCACGTCCAAAATCTTGGAATCAACGGCATCGATCAGAACCTCCAAGTAGAGTCTGCAGTTGCACCAAACTGCCCGCGGTAATATCGAAAACACTCCACTCCATTGGGATTTGCATTCGCTTCGAACCAGCACATGCTATTCAGAATAGAGCGCCACGAAAACAAGCTAGCATTTATGGACCCACTACCAAATCCATATAGGCACGAAAACCGAGCCTAAACCTATGAGCTACATAAGCGGCAGAAAGCCGGATTCCCCAGAAAATTAGATAGTTGGCTTCGACCACACGCACTTTTACGGACCAAACTTCACTCCACAGAACTTCCGCTATTTTCGGCACATTCATGGCAAAATGTAGCGGGCGAAATGAAAGCCAAGGTGCGTATTCTGAAGGGATTCTTCTAACCAATGTGTGAAGTAATCAATGTATCCGAAGAAATGCGTCGCCAGCGTAAAAATATTTTCCAATTGCTGCGATTTCTTCCTCAAGGGTTTCGGCTTAGTCGAACATGCGGCTGACAGAAAGTTGGCGAAAGGGGAGAGGAAGGGGGGGGGGGGTGAGAAACGTGTGAAAAGGGGGGGCTCCGACGTCTTGAGGACTTCAGCGCCAGATAAAAATAATAAAAATATTAGTTCAGATGGTAAATAACAAATGTTTGAAAATAACCATAAAAATGAACAAAAATGAATTTGTACAAGATTTTCACTCATTTTGTAAAATAATTTCGAAAATTCGACGACCTTTCTCGGGGGGGGGGGGGGGTGAGGCCACCGCTCCTCTTTCCTGTATTCTTCACTGGTGACTGAGTATGCATAGGAAAAGCGTGTAATCCAATTTTATGGGATTTTTATTACCATCGAGCAAACTGGTTTAACTACGTCACAAGAAAAACAAAAAAGTTCAGGAAAGTTCTGGAAGAGGAAAAGTTGGGAAGAGAAATTAGCAGGAAAGTAAACTTTTGAAATCAGCAACAATAATCTATTACTGGCAGATGTTGTATGGTTATACATATTATAGACATATAAAGTTACAGTAATAAAGTTACAGTACCCCTTCGAACCTACAGCAAATCATAAAGTCTTGTAGTTTTAGGCGAAAAAAAAATCAATTTTTTTCCTGGAGATAAACTATGATTTAGTTTTTCTTATTTGTTTATTTATTTATTGCCTGTAGTAGCCTCCTTCAGGAAAGTTATCATACATGGTGGTCTTGTACCAGTGACTACTTTTACTTTACTTTTTAAGGCATTTACCAATGATTTCAAGTTTTATCATTTTTGGTTTTTGATTCCGAGACAAGTCTCTGTGTATAAGGCAATGGCCAATCACGGCATTGTATGTGCACCAATCAGAGCAGTCCGCTCCGATGGCCACGCCCATATGGCCACCAATCACCAGCGGGTGTGGGTCATGATGAGGCAAAAGTGGGTGGGCGATGTGTCTGCGATTGGTTCAATTAAACCCTCGCTCCGCCTTTCAGGACCTACTCGCACTGATTCGCGCGCGATTTCATCATACTTGCCTATGCAAATCTGAGTGTGAGTGGGGACGAGTCGACGCCAAAGGGCGGCAAGGCGCCGCCCCATTTTGCCTCATCATGACCCACACCCATCACCAGCGGTCACATAATCGCAGTCAGTAATGCGCACAATTTGTAAGTTTTCCTAGGCATAGCTAAATACTTAAAGAAGATAAAAGGCTCCATTTACTCTCTCCCCCCCCCCCCACCCTTCCTTACGAAATATGAGAATTGGCCTCGTTTGCTTCTCTGTGCTCTCTCAACACACGTTCTTTCTTGCTATCAGCCGTTCTCAAAAAAAAAAGAGGCGGAGTAAGAAAAAGTTGGTTTTTTTAGCCAGGGCAGCATATTAGTAGTATAAATTGAGTCACAGAAAAGGAAATAACTCGAAGAAAAACGGCTTACGGCATTGATGTGAAACCCAATTCGAATGTGAAATTCAATTTTACGTCAAAATATTGGAAGAAATCCAATTTCCTCCATGTTTCGCAACATTTGACGGCGAAAGCAGCAATAAAACAGCTATATTTGGATGACGATCCGCAGTGACATCATCGTAGCCGCCTCTTCCGGGCAGATAACAGCCTCCTGTCGTGCCTGGCATAGCCAGGGAAGAGGCTGATGAACAGCTACGACAACGGGATAAGCCGGCTGTGCGACAAAGCGTATAAGGTGCGGCTGGCTGCATCTCAAATGGCTTACGTGTGTTTGTTTTCGCTGGCCTAATTACGCCGAGTTAACGACGACGGCGACGACGACGCGGCCACGAGAACGCGGGGTGAGGACAACTGCGTCCGGCGGGCCCTGCGGTCAAAGTGCATGTTTGCCGGAGCGCTCGGGTCTAAGGACATCAGCGACCAAAAATACGAAAACACCCCTCTGCACAGGGTGTTTACGCGGCGCTGACACCGACGCTCCGCCCTCCGAATAGGCCGAGTTGTCGTGTCAGTGTCATCGCGGAGTACGTCACGAATCACATCAATATGCGCGTAGGACAACAAAAACAACGTACATAACAGGACTTCCGGTGACTAATTTTCTACGCATCACCTTCTTCACCTCAGTCTAGAGCAGTGAGGCAGAACGTCACATTATTCTGGTCGGTGGGCGGTCTCATATGTCTGCCATTGGCTAGTGCCCGCTTGATCTCGCCCAAAACTCCACCCAAACAGATGCCGCACCAAATCTTCCTCCCCACTGACGTGAATCCCACTGTGCTCGGTACAACCTTCCATCTTTATTATGTTCGCTCCATGCAAACTATGCAGAGGGAGCCTCCCCATCGAGCACAGGCTCCGCCCACTGTGCCTTCGCCAAATGAGGTGGCATGAAGACCACTGAGCACTCATATTGGGTAAAACTGCCTTGTATGTGTGTGATTAAAGCATTTTGAGGTGTAACTAAATAAGTAAATAAACAGGTAGACAAATATATTAATCAATTCATTGACCAATAAAGCTGTAAGCGATAATCAATAATCAATAAGTCATCGCAAGTAGAGCAACACAAAATTTGTAGCCTAATAAATTGCTCTGCCCTAGAAAGAAAAATATTTATACTCGGCTTTAATTTCACAGATAACTTTATAAGTATTGACCGTTTTTATACTCGTCTAGCTTTGGGACTGATAAATCTCCACAGCAAAATCATAGGGAGATCTACATAGCACTAGCTGCCCTGAGGCCACATCAAACATAAGCCCACCCACCAAGATTGATTCAATGGAATCAGTTTAATGTAAGCAAAAATCTGAGCATTTAATCAAATCCGAGACAGTCTTCGTCTGTTCGTACTTCTGGGCGATTTGTCCAGTTTTTCCGTATTTTCTCGTTCGTGGAAATGTCGCCCACGTCATTTTTACTTCCCAGACGTGCACGGTGGCAGTACGACGAGATAATACACAAAACGGCAGTCTATGACATCATGGGTAGGAGCCACGATCGGCAGATGGGGTGGGGTGACAGCAGAAGTGGGAGAGGGGTGGAGTGGCAGGGCAAACTGCATCCCCTCGAGGAACGGTTTCGGACGGGCGGAATTTCGAAAATAAGGTCAATGAGGATCGACTTTAAATGCTGATCAATAGAAATGTCTCAAGAGAATAAGGTGTTTAACGGAAGATAAGACAAAATTTCTTCTGTTTTATGAGTAATCGCTGAGAATCTGGAGATCTGTCAACCCATCCTCGGGTCGGGGGAGGGAAGGGCTCCGCCCACCGGAAAACTTATTTTGTGGACACAACATTATCTCAAGTCTGCTATCCTGGCTCAGAGGTGAAAAGGTAAGGTAAAGGATGTTCAAAGGGTGGGGTAAGGGGGGGGGGAGGGCCAATATTTTTTTTAGGGGAAGGGAGGGGTGCGGAATATCTCATCAATCGCACATTAAATTAACTAGTATTCAACCACAGTTCCTGATTCTTCCCAGGATTTGCGACTGAGAAAGAGAAATAAAGCTCTGTGAGAGAGAAATTAAGCAATAATATACAATGTTACGTCGATAAGCACCAATGAGAAGAGAGCTGCAGTGAGGGGGCGTGGCCAAAAATGCATGCCGCTTGGAAAGAAGATCACAAAATAGGGAAAAATTATGAAATACATGTCAAAAACAGAGAAAACCAAAGCTGAGCTAGATTTCTGGAAATTTCATGGAATCTTAGCTATTTTCGTGGCGTTTGCAGAAAAAGAACCAACGGTTCCTCAAACACTACAATCAACCTAGTGAAGAAGACGACAATGTTTTGCATTACTGTTTGCCTAATAAACCCCGCCCCCGCTCAGGAGATGACACGTGGATTTGTCTAACCGGATTTCAGCAATCTCTTGTTGACATCATGTGCTATTGGATCATTACCCGCGCAGATGACAGGTGAGTCAAAAATAGGTTGCACGTCCCACCTAAGGACGTATTAACAGCGGAAATTGATGGCTCCCCGTCAGTTCCATCCAGAAAATCTCGAGGAAAGAGGGGGCTAAGAGTTTTAGCGCCGCTATACCTAGAAAACGACACAACCGATTGGTTGGTCAGATGAATTGACCAATTGCAGGGCTAAATCGGACCGCCCCTTCGAGGCATAGCGCTCCATATCCGGAAATGAGATAAGCAGCTGCGGTGCACCCATCGATGCAACATTTTGCACCTTGTCAAAAAAAATGGGCGGAGCTTGGAAAATTGAAATGTAATGGATTAGCGCTAAGCCGCGTCGATGGTATTCCTTTGTCCTAAATCCAAGTTCATTTAGAGCGAAAATTAAAAGTAAAAGTTGGATGGAGCCAAAACAAGGATGGATTGAAACGTGGAAATGCGATCAGCAAAATTTCTGGAACGGGAGGCAACATGAGGTGAGAGTATCTACCATGGCTCTGGAATTAGAGCGAATTTCATGGATATGGGCGGAGCAGAGGGTTTAATGGCTTAACCATCAAGGAAGCTATTTAGCAGTGGCGAATGCAGAGCCTTCTGCCCTCGGAAATTGGCGGGAAAAATTTTCAAAATTGCTCCATAGAATAGATAAAAATACATACTGGCTCGTCTTCAGTTCGTTAAATGAAGTATAATTTTTCTAAATAATCATTTTCTTTTAATTTTCAATGATCTGAATCCAATACAGGTTTCTTCTACAACTCCAAAATCAAGGCCACGCCCCTTTCCTCGCCTCGGGAAATAGTTATGCATTCGTTGTTGCCAATTAAATGTGAAAAAATTCGGTGTGCATTTTGCTGAGTGTGATTGGAGAAATGGTGAGATGAAATAGGTGTCCTGCAACCTGAAATGGGCGGTGCCGCTGTTGTGCGATTGGTGCCTTCAAAGAGCCGTTTTCCAGCTGTGGCAGCTAACAACTCGGCATCTTGCCATGTCCAAATTCGTCAAAATGCAGTGTAATTGGGAGCAGACCAAAGGAGATTTGACAGTGAGAGGCGGGAAAAAGAGGTCAGACCAATGGTATGACAGTGGCACCGCCCCTTTTGCTCCCAGCCCAGCCTTGGACTAAACAGGGAGTGAATGGAGCAATTTCGATCCGAGGCCATCTGATTTAGGCAGGAGAAGTGGAGTGTCCTAGAATTTTCGACAAGAATACCGGGGAGAATTCAGAGTTGAAATCTGATGCGGCCCTGCTAGAAGCCAAGGACTTGAAAGCATGAGCTAATCTAAGGGAAGTGGGCGGAGCTTCGAATCTATGTACCAGAGCTCAGTGACACGACGACGAAAAACATAGAGACATTGGCAACATCGTCAAAGCATCGTCAAGGATCGTTTTCTGCTCGGAAAAATTTCCAGAAAATTCCGATAACGCATGATTCATCAACGAGAACAAGTACGTAGGTGTGACTGCGTAATTGCTTTAACATCGTCGACGACGGACGAACACAAGGAGCGGCGGCGCGCGGCGTTTGGCGTCCGGGAATCTGAGTCATCGCTCGTCTGGAAAACAATCGAAACACACGACGAACGACGATGACGATCACGCCCGAACGGAGAAAGAAGCAGCCGCGTAACAAGTCCGCACTCGGGATGGGGGTGGCGCGGTTTGCAGGAGCTGCTCCTGGACGTGGTGACGCCGTCGCGACGTGGCGAGGTCCTGGAGGCGCTCTACGGGCATCGATGCGGCGCTGCTGCACATGAACGGGGCAAGGTGATGGTGGCGGCAGCGTCAGCTGACGTCAGGAATCCATTTAAATGTCATTTATGCCAACGGTATTTGTTCATTGCACACATCGTCTTAAGCGTTCCTCGCCTAGCATGTCAAAAAGCACTGTACACCAGCAGACGTCTGCCTCAGCAATGATCAATGACGAATTAGTGGGCTGGAAGGAAGAGGGGGGGAGAGGTGGATCCATGATCCAGGAATTATTCGATACATCGCTTATTTTTCTGCTCCCGACGTTCCTGTGTAGCATGTTCATAAGAAGATACGATGCGGACAAGGCAGACAGCGGATGCATGCACAAAGATCTTGGGAATATGGTGAAAAAATCGCCACATATCGACTGGCAGCAATCACTACTGAAACATCATCCGGACAGAACAGTGAAGTGGGTGGGGCTAATGGGATCAAACTCGTACGAATCTACCCCACCCCATAGCGAAGGCACGAATCTCCACGAACAAGGGCCATAACAAATGCTAATTGCTCCCGTTTCCGACTCGATTCATTGCTTATGTTGTGGGCGTTGTTGTTGTGTCTGTGTCTGTAGAGTTGACAGCTGTTGTTGTGATTGATGCTGTAGCAAAGATTTGCTGAATTTTCTCACGTCTCGACTCGTGAACGAGATTGTCACTGTCATTGCCAGTTGTCCCCGCGCGTAATGTCGCGGTGTTTGTAGTAATGATCGATGTTCGACTAAATGGTAAAGCCAGACAGGGAGTAAGCGCATTGTTGCGGGCGCTGAGAAGGCAACAAATTGTTGAAGTTCATTTCCAGACCACAGGAGAACGCTAGTCTCGCTACACTGTTGTTGTTGTGCATTACTCTAGGCTTTGCTTGTAATGCTGCGGTTCCTGCAGCTGCGACCCACTTGTTGTGCTTGTTGTTGTTGATGTTGTTGCCGCTGATAGTGTTGTTGCTGCAGTTTTATCCTTGACCTTACTGACGAGTGCAGGAGGAAACTTATAATAGCTTTGTTTTCGTATAAGGATAATGCATGAAACGAAAACAAGCAGCAGATCCAAGAACTGAAACATAGAAGTATCGCCGCAACATAGCTTCTGCCGCTGCTGTTGTTGTTTTTGTTGCTGCTGCTGTCGTCATTGTTGTTGCTGCTCCGACAAAGTTGTTGTTGCAGTGGTTTCGTCGCTGTTGTTGTATTCGTTGTAGCTGCTGTTGTTGCTCTTGTCGATGACGTTGTCGTTGCTGTTGTTATTGTTATTGTTGTTGTTATTGGTATTGTTGTTGTTGTAGCTGTCGTTGTTGTTGTTGTTGTTGTTGAGGTTGTCGTTGTTGTTGTTGCTACCAATGCTGGTACTTCCTTTGCCGTTGTGGTCCAGAATGCTGCCATTGCTCTAGACAATGCTCCCAGATACGCAAACTTGTCACTGGAGCCGCTGTTTTGTTGTAACTACACTAAGTCTCGGTTTATACTACCAACTTCGACCGTTGTTGACGCAAGGCGAAGCAAAGACGTACGCAGATTTTCGGGAGTGAAAACTTGTGCAAGGATGCGCTAAGAGTGTATGGACAATGCACTAACTGTCCTTCAGTCAGTAAACCTGACTGACCCCACAAGAAATATCGCACATAAAGCTAATGTTGCAGAACCAGTTGCTGCCGCACATGTTTCAGCCACCTCTTTTATAAACTTTTCATTCACAAAAATGTGATTTTCTCTGCTCCAAGACAACACAGAAATCCTAGTATATTAGGAGAGTAAGGTCCACATGCCGCGAAAGTGGGGGCCCTCTCTGCGCGTCGACTCTAGGCGCACCGTCGATACGCAGCGCCGCGATAAGTCCTTCAAAAAACGACCCTTGCCATAAATTTCCATGTTTCTACGCTTTTTTTTTCATTTTCCCCAGTATAAGTTCAATGAATGAAAATATAGGTCGGAAAAAAATAGCAATCGATTTTTCGAAAACCATACATCCGTTGCCACTGTTGCAACAAACGTTGTGGCAATAACAGACGATTTTCCAACCTGTATTTCTGCGTCATTTTTTGAAATCTATTACTCAAATTCATGTTTATATTTATGTGACCTATATAAATCAATTCTGCAAATGCAGAAAACCTCCAACAAACACAAATAAATATCCATATTTATGCGCAACTTACGGGAAGCAAAGCAGTCATCTTTATTCACACTTGTACACCTTGTACCTCACTGGTAAGAAAGAGACAGCGAGAGTAGGGCTGTCTCCGCATCCCTGCTCGCAAGCTGATTTTTTTCATCTTTATCACGAGCATAATAAAACAGACAGATGCGCTGATTTACTACCGCTTGCCAGTCATTGAAAAAAGATAAACAAACGCCTGGCCATCTATCACATGACACAAATAATTAGCGTCTCGTATTGCAAGCGTTTATTGCAAGCCGAAAAATGCCGTCAGAATCGCTATACGGTGGGTCCTGCAACGATTTTGCAGGTCTAATGGTGTTATTAGTTGGGAATGTTACATATGTATCAATTGCATGAGTTGGAGATAACAATGAATAATTAACTGTAGTTCTCGGCACAGACGTTGTCTATCATCGAACAAGTTCGCAATTACAGAAAATTACGAGGAATGGAAAAAGGAGCAACGCACGTTTCGCAGCTATATTATTACGTTTTCATACACTGAATTTCCAAGCATAAACATTTTACATAAAATTGTGAAGTTATTCATAGAATCCCAAGAAAATCCGTAACCACGGACCTTGTTTTGTCGAATGGACTGCAAAAGAAGACGTAATATTGCACTCTCACTCCATAACTCTACACAAAGTCCGATAGAAAAAAAAATCAACGCTACATCAAATGTATATAAATTTATCGCCAGTTTCTCCCTCTCAAAAATGCGTGATAAATTCAGGAAGGGAGAAGGAAAAATGTATTAGAGAGTACTGTAAAATAGGGATTCTGTAGATGACGTCGAAGAAGCCTTACAAGACAAGTCACTACTTTGCTTTGATGATGAAAAGCACTACAATCGAAGCACTAAGCTCCCCAAGAACTCGCCACTCTGCCTCTCTGCGCCTTCGTCCTCTGCGTGCCTCGTACTAAACAACGTCAGGATGTCGCAGCTCTGCTTCTTTTGCTCTAGTCTTGCGTCACCAATAGAATTGCAAAGGATTATAAAATTGTAATCTATATTGAGTTTTTACAATATCGTCTGTTCAGTTTTCGTTTCGTGCACGAACCTTATACGAAAACTAAAGTAGGTTTCCTCCCGCAGCCATCAATGAAGTGAAGGAAACCTATTAAGTTGTGCTCGTTAAGTGATGCCTATTATGTGCACATATTTCTAGAATATGCCTACCAAATGTTTAAATCTATAACTTACATCTGGTTTTGAGCTTGGTATAAACATCCAACCACATGTATGTACACTGATAACTGTGCAGCACGAACGTAGCCCAAACGGCGTAATGGTTCGAGTAGAAACCCTAGCAGCAACGGTTGCCAGTTGTTGCCATCCTCCCCTCGACTGCTGCTCAAGCTGTTGTCCCTTTAGCAGCAATTGCTGAGGGATGAAAGCAATGGAGGGAAGGATGGCAGCAACCGAGAGCCGTTGCTGCTAGGGCTTCTACTCGAACCATTACGCCGCTTGGGCTGCGTTCGTGCTGCACAGTTACCAGGGCAAGATGTATCAAAAATAAGGGGTAGCAAGCGTAATACATATGATCAACCAGAAGATGTTGACTGTATGACCACTGGATTCAGTGAATCAGACTTGTTCGTTTGCAGCTGATTGTACTATGATCAAACATTGGATGTACTTATCGCTTAGAGATATTTAATTTGTTATGCTATAATGAATATTGAATCAGCATTTTTCGAATGTTATTGTAATCTCTTTCAACTCTCTAAATAAGCAGAGCTAAACATGTTGTAATCAGAATATTTCTCTTACAAATTCTTTAGTTCCAGAGGTATGCATATTGAATTTACGTAAAAAGTAGTTATTTTTGAAAAAAATGACTTATGTACTAATATTCAATTATAAATCGACTGTAGCTCATGGTCAACAGAATTTTTTGTTAGTGTCAATCGGTCCATGAAGTCCTAGTAGAACAAGTGCGGACGATTCGCAGAACTTCAATATAAATCGCAGTTTTTTTGATTTCAACTGAAATTTTAAATCAGTCTCATTATACATTCATGTAATCACCGTGCTGTTAGGAATAATAATTTCCAAATCTAAATATTTTTTATTTATTTAATGCACTCAAGGATGCGCCAATGAAACAAAGCTTGACAGTGCTTCCCGTACCATTCCTTTCAATAAAGAGCACGCTATCGAGTCAGTTGAGCCAGAATTACCTTTTTTTTATTTGTTTAAAGTGGTCAGATGAAGTTCGACAGCACACATTCAAGAATAAGCAAAAAAAAAACATAGACCGTTTATACCAGGCCTAGCAATGGAGAGATGCCACCACTCACTCGGTTTGTCGTGAGCAGCCTAAGGGCGCATTTGAAATAGTTACACTTGTAATTGGATTCGTGCATAGTTTTCAACATTACATTATATCATATGCAACATTACAAAACTATTGTTGACTCCAGGAAAAAATAGTTTATCAGATCTCGGAATTTTGCCTGAAATAGAGAACTATTTGTGCGACTGCACTGTTCACGTGCACTAACGGCGATTTATTTTTAGGATCGACGACGTGAAATGGAACAAAGTAGAAACCTCCGTGCCCTTAGCAAAAAATCAAGCCGACAGCACTCGTTAGTAACTAGTTATCACCGACGTCACTGCTTCCCTAGGCACCCAGTACAACTTTAACAAGCATGTGCTGCACCGAGTTGGGGCAATTGAACGCCTCAGCTTGCGCCGCGCCTATTAACTATTCCATTCTCGAAAACATCGTGAAAAAAATGACGAAAACATCGAGGACGACCGACCTGTTTATAGTGCAGTCGTGGGCGGGGCCGGCGAGACGGGCCGGCCGGTGGTCGGCGATGGTTTTTTGCCGGTCACCGCCCGCGTCTCGGGCGCGGATGGCTACGGTTTTTTGCGCGCCGCGTCCCGGGGCACTCAGTCGATCGGGGCGCGTATGTGAACGTGTGTGTGTATGTATGTCTTCTGTGCGTGTGTTTGTGCGTTTGGCCGAGCGCCCGTAAAGAACGACCACCGGCGATGGCGGCCATGGCCGCGGCTCTGTGCACTCACGCCTGCACACACACCCGCCGCGGCCGTGGCGGCGGCGCTCGTACGAGTTTTTATGGCCACGCCCAGGGAATGTGACGGAAAATGGCTGTTTTTTCATGGCGATGGATGGACGCCAGCCAGAAGCATAGAAATCACGCGCGCGCGGGCGCAAGTCGGCAACCAGCCAACAATGGGACGCAAGCCGCCTTATTGTCGGGGTTTTATCAGTTCGCCGGGTGACGAGCAAGGGCAGGGAGGCGACCGAGTCCTATTGTTCAACAGTACAGAGATGATTCTAGGGAGCATAAGCTTCAACTTCCCTCGATTAAAAATCCTTAAAAAGGCAAAAAGTTCCTGGGAAAGTTCTCGATTTGAACTACTACTCCTCTGCAGTTTTCTTTATTTATACATACCTTATTTGCTATGCACCACTTTGTAAATAAGTAATATTTCCTTCAGAGCTACGCTAGAAACGGTCACTTGCTTTAAATACACGTAGAAGAATGCATAAACCCTGAGGAGATCCTCTAAAAATTCAAAAAAAAAAAACAAGAAAGGAAGAGGTTATGGAAAGGAACAATGGCACCGATCGAAAACTAAAATAAAGAGGAAAATCTTCACTAATCTTTGAATTCCTAATTTATTCTCATTTCTTTTTCACTACTTCGCTCTCTTTCTTCTTGAATGTATACATTTTTCTTCCTTTTTTCCTCCCTCTTGCATTTAACAGCCGGTACTTGCACAAAAAATGGGAAAATATACTGATTTTGAAAACACTTGGTAGGGTTTCACGCAATTTTGCGTCCATAGTAAAATACACGTAAATTCACGTACTGGCGACTTCAAAAAAAAACGTAGAAATGGGGCATGCTGCCAATTTAAAAGACACTGCCGCGTTGTCATAAGCTTGGCTCACGTCCAACACTGCAGAGTACCGAAAATCCATGATTGCGTGTCAATTGAAACACTAGGTCTGCAGCTGCACCAACTGCGTGCTTGATGGCGGTGTTTGAGATGGACGTCATTTGAAAATAGCTGAGCAAAAAAGGGTGGAAAAAGTGCATTTTCTGCTATTTTCGTACCACTACGCATGAAAATAATTCATTTTGGAAATTTTAAATTTTCATTTTTCATAGAGAGGATGAGTAGGCTCCAACCCATCGGTGCCATAACCCAAGGGTAACAGCTGGGTACTTGGTTTTTATTTTGAATTTTAGAAATTTCCCTCCTAAATATGAGGCAGAAGCTCCGCCCATCCTCGCAGTTGCACCTATGCCATACTTTATTTGTAATTTTCCTGGATATCCAGGAATATCGCTAAAAGTGAGTTCATAGAGCTGGAAAGGGTCCCCAAAATGGCAATATTTATCCATAGTTCCTCCACAGAGACACTGACTAGAATAAAAGCGCTAGAAATTCCATTATTTTCCGTGTTTGCACCCATTGACAGTAGCTATCAATCAATGTTTCACCCCTCACAGCTTCTGCCACCCAGGAACAAGTGGAAATGCGCTTGTTCCTGTAAGTAGGGAGGCTAGTAGCAACCGTAAATCAATCACCAAACGCACTGAAGTAGGGTAAGTGCTGGGCGCAGATCAAAAAAACGGCATTGCCGGCAGCCGACGGCGGCGGCGCGTGATCGAGGGGCTCGTTCGCTTTTGCGATGCATTTCATTGCTGCCGTTGGCTGCCGGCCAACTCATTTCCAGAATTTGGCGCCTCAACTGCTGGATATTTGGTGCCGGTGGGCAAAAAACCGGTGCCCATTAATGGAAGAGCACCGCAGGAAGGCAGCGGAGGGACTTGTTCGTTAGCTATTTCTTGTTCACGGATTATTTCCACATTATTTTTATTTGAAAAAGGAGTAAACGATAAATTTAGCAAATATTAGGAGTTACTGCCATTTACGAGCGAGATCCACACTTCAGAACAAGAATAATAAAATAATAACAATTTCTAACGGTGGTAGAGGTAGAAACTTCGGCTCGAGAGGGCGGAGCATACCCAAAAGTGGGCGCTCCCAACCAAAGATGTGGATAATCGAAAAGTGGCTAACGAACCACAATGTACGGAGATCATTCTGCACTGAATCGAAACGACGTTATAAGGATGTGGAGCCTTGTACCTGAAAAGGGCGGAGCGACCCAGCTCTGCGATTGGTCAACTGCGTGAAGTGACCAATCGCGGAGCTTGGCTGCATCGCATTCTTCAGGTACAGTGTTCCACACCCCTTTATGGGCATGAAGCGTCTGTCTACACATGCTAGATACGGTAGGATTCCATTTCGGGAACTATGTCCCTATGCGGATTCCGTTTTGCTTTTTTTTCCTCCCAGAGGAAAAATCGTTGGAATGGGTGCTGGACATTCTACTGCTATTTTTCTTTACCCGTAATAATGGTGTTGGCCCTGCTCGTCTAATTCCGCCCCAAAATCTCGAAATTTTGTGTTTGGAACGCTATACCTGGAAAGGGCGGTGCGGCCTAACTCTGCGATTGGCCGGTTGGGTGAACTGACCAATCGCGGACCTCGACGGCACCGTTTCTTCCAAATATAATGCGCGGCATTTGAAATTTTCGCTCGGAATTCAACCAAAAGTAAGAAAGTGGGGAGAGGGGGATAATTTGAGGAGAGGTTTCAATCTTCGTTACTGTAGGTACACTATAGTTATGCTGTATTACACAGAATATCCTACAACTCTGATCAGAAGGTTATTTCGTATGGCAATCGCTACCATCAAAGAAAAATCCGCACGTCGTTGCTATTTTCCCGCCTAAAATTGCCACTTCATTCAAATTTCTGTTAGTTACACTACCGTAACCCTACAGCAATAGCATTATGGTAATAGTAGCGCTACTGTAAAAAAAGAGAAAAACGGTCAGATATAACACAACAAGGACAAAGCGTTATATTTTACGATTACGCGTAGAATAAAACATTTGTTCTGCAACAGCACAAAGTAGATCAAATTCTCGCAGTTTTGGTTACCACTGATAGAAGAATACCCGAAGGTCCGTGAATATTCTTGCTGTATTTTCACAGCACCTGGACTCTTTCCAGGACCAAAATGAAATTTTTCCAGAACGTTAGCGACAGCCATTCATCAGCAAAGGTGACTCAATATGTTTTCGGTTATTTGCCGTTAAGGCGATAGTAAGTATAAACGCACTTTACGGTGACTATGCGCGTTAAAACTGGTTTTTCCCGCAGGTTGCAGGGGTGATGCCTGGAATTTTGAAAAATTCTGGCAAAACCAGGGGTCTCCCAGGAATAGGCATTGTCTGAAACTACAATTTTTAAACTTATTATGGCTGTTGTTACCACTCAATGTATTTCCAGGAATAATTAGCCGTTTCCGGACGAATCGCATTTTCCCACAACCGACATCCATCCGTTATATCCTTGGTAAATGCATGTTTTGAAACTACATCACAAGTCCAGAATGATGTCATTTCCGGAGTGGGGGATGTTCCTCCAATTCCCAGAGGCTGCTGCTGAAATGCCTGCCCAGTTGTCATTTCCCTTCAAAAGCATAAGCAATTTGGCTCCTCGCCAAAATTATTCACTAGAGGACATTGGACGAGCTAGCCCCCACCCCCTTTCCCCGCCCCCCGCAGTTGTCCTTGTTATTTGCGCCCAGAAACCAGCCGAAAACAAAAGTTCACCGCCACCAACTATATGTGTGAGTACTACAATTGCACTCCTGTTGCAGAGAGTATGTAAACAAAGCGGCAGAGAAGCAGAGTGTCACAAACAGGCGCGACGTCAGTCCCCAGCTGGTACGCGCCGTTGGACTCTGCCACCCCCCCCCCCCCTGCGCTCTCCGACAGGGCGGGCGGGCGCGATTCGGCGGGGACCGCGCGCGCGCGCGATTCTCCGCCCTTGAATTTCTGCGCGTTTTTTTTGTGTCGCCGTTCGTCCAGACGCAGCGTTTTGCACGTCTCACGGGCTGTGTGTGTATATGTGTGTGTGGTGTTCGTGCCATAAAACGCCGCCGGACGACGCCGAGGGAACTGCGCCGTCTTGGCACGCAGCCAAGCGAGAGCGAGCCGCGGGTTATCCATGGTTAGCCTTTCTAAGCTAATGGAGAGGACTGGAGAAAAATTCGGATGAGTCTTCCGGGATTATGAACAAAACAACTGCCTGAATCAAGCAATGTAAGGGGATTAGCAGCCCTGTGCTGACCAAACTTTTCAATCGATTATCGATTCGACTATTCGGGACGCAATTACTCGAAATATCCGACTATTCGAGGACCATCTGATCGAACCAGCCCTCGAATATCTTTCGAATGGGAAGGATAAGTAATCACATAATAGAGCCTGAATGCACCACTGAGGTTACCCAGGGTAAACGTGTTGACGCTCATGTTAACGATGGATTAATTTATAGACTGTTAGCACATATACTTTTGGTGATTTCGACGATGCATGCGGCCTAGGTACGATTACCCTTGCGTAGCAGCTGGGTATAGATAACGTCACGCCGCATGGGTAAACATGGTTATGGGTATAAGGTAAAGGGTAAACTCGGGTACGCAATTTTTACCATGAGTAATCTCAGTGATGCATCTTGGCCCAGAAAAGTCAAAAATCCGGAACGAATTTTACATATGCAAAAAGAAGGGGGGAAATGTGGTTTAAAATTTCGTTAATCGTTAATTTCTGCTGTTTACCGATAACTATTCGTTAGTCGTAAGGAGGGTAATCCTCCTCAACGAAGTAATCAGCTGTTTAACGGAAAGGAAGCCAGTTTTAGCCAATTTACCATGAGTTCCCGGCCCTAATGCATCATTGATTGAAAAGATGGGTAAGCTCATACCCATGGGTATGATTACCCATGAGTAGCAGCTAGGTGTAGACAACGTCAGATATGGGTAAACATGCTGGCGGGTGCAGGGATAAATCTGGGTACATCACATTTACCTTGGTTAGTCCCAGTGATGTATCCGTGTCTGGAGTGGATTTCCAGTAATCAGGTAATACCAATTCTTGGAATCTTTCAGTATTTCCAGCCCATCAAAAGTCGTTAACCGTTAAAAGTAATAGGTCGTCAATATATACAAGAGTTCACACGATTAAGATAGTACCATTTATACATCACTGCGATCACCCAGGGTAAGCGCTTCAACACCACAGACTACCCAACGTTAGCATGCGCGTTAATATGTTCACCCTGGGTAACCTCAGTGATGCACAAAGGTCCTTGCTCAGGACAATAGGTCCCTCCCAGTTGTTGAGCCACTTCAGAATTCCCTGATTCGGGAGGAAGAACTGCAGAGAGGTATTGAAACAATAGCAGATTTCTCCCCAAGTAACAAAGGCACAAGAAGTGGGCGGAGCGATGAAGACACAGTCTCCAATCGACTGCTCATCTTACTAATCACATTACAGCGGTAATTTAATTTGCGAACAAATCTAATTGACCTAATTTCGTGAAGATTTCTCATATTCGCGATAGAAAAATGAATTAGTTAATCCATAAGAGAGAAAAAAAGGTAAAACGGCAAACATGTTGAAAATATCGAAAAAATAGCGCAAATGAGTGATGAAAATAAGAATGAATCGTTTTTCGAACAAGGTAACTACGAGTGCTCAAGCTTCAATACAAATGAATTAGATAAAGATAACAGGCAAGAGGAGTCGGAGAGAAAACCTGCTCCAATCAAACAAAACGACCCAGCGAGAAACAATCTTCGCGGAGTGAAAACAGGCTTTCTTTTGTTTACCCCACATTATTGTACCATTTTTCAAAAAAAAAAAGAGAAAAAAACAGAAGCGAACAAAGAAGCATGGATTTATTCCCAGTGGCTAAAGGAAGTATAGCGCTACCGTAATCGAATTACAGTAGTTCAAAGAACGATTGGCGATAATTACGGTGTCCTTTGTCGCTTCCGCTACGTGCACGGTTTTTCGATGAGCGGATTACATTAAGATCATAAGATAATTTCTGAGGAGAATTATTATGGATTCGAGCCCCGCCCACTCGGCTAGTGCGCCATGATTCTCAAAAACCAAAAAAAGAGTTGTGTTCTGTTCGACAACAAAATCGTGAAGGGGCGGACAACTGTTCCCAAAAGGCGGGAAAAACTGGCGGAAATGGCGGAAATGCTCATTTCCTCGCAGGTAAAAGCTGTTTTTGCGGAATATTTCACGTGAACCGGATGAGTTACTGATAAGTGGCGATGATTCGATGACATTTACGCAGTTGGCTGAGTTTGCCGGCATCAGCACCGCGGAGCGATGTCAAGGCGAAAACAACACACAAACAAGTGATGAAATCAGCTCGGCGCACGCTGATAACAGGTCTGCTGGACGTTTTAAACAGGCGGCGGCTGCTGGTCGGCTCAACGAAATCGCCCCACCAGCATGCGGCGCCACGCCCTGGCGATGAAAAAGTCGCGCGACGAGAACTGGGACAAGCGGAGGTATGAACGAGTTGGCGTCGTCGTCGTGCGCGCGCGTGCGCCAACACGGAAACCGACACCATGTAGCTGGTTTTAAGTGCACGTTCGGTGTGAAAAAGTACAGCAACGGGTTTGATGAGACAAAAGAACACTTTGCACACGGTTAATCTCTGCTTTTGCTTGTGCACCCGCGACGAAAATAGTGGCACAGCTCGGCACGAAGCCATGCTCCGTGAATTACACTGTGCAAATGAGCCGCTTACATGGAATTGCTGGCAACAGTGGCATGAAATGTGACAGTGCAGCGACGAGGGGAGTGGCTTAGCTGCAATGTCTTTTACATGTCGGATTATTAATAAAAAGCACAAGGATCTTAAAGCAAAAGTCTTGTACCACGCAGATAACGCGAAATATGTGATTTTAGAAGCAACGCCTCCCACCAAGTGACTCTACAGCGGCTAGGTTAAAGCAGTGCAGGGGTGTGGCTTCGCTGCAACGTTTCCCATTTGTAGTATCACTAAGCGAAAAAAAAGATTCCTGAATAAAGCCTCTTACCGCTCAGATACCAATACTACAAGCACACAATACACGATTTTGCAGCTAAGCCACGCCCCCTGCTGTATTATTTTGTGTTCTTCAGTGATAGTGAAGTAAGGAGAGCAGCAGATTAGGAAAAACTGATGTTGTAGGGAAGGAAAACTATGAAGAAAAAGAAGACAGCCTCAAAAAAAGTGGCCCCTGTGAGCAGTGCGGCGCGGTCATGTAGTGTTCCGAACCCCAGCTTTTGGGGAGTTTGTGGGCGGAGTCAACGTGAGGCTACGGGATTTACGCAACGTGCACTACTTTGTTGCTCAGACATGGAGCACCTTTTTGTCTCGTTAGGCAGTGGATAATGAGGAATTATCACGAAGAGTACGAATTTCCCCAAAAGGTGCACTTCTGTATATGCTTGGCCCGCACCTCCCACATGCTCCACAAGAGTTGATGTTCAAAGACGGGTTTTTCGGCAGTTTTACCGAGAATCACGTATACCGTTGTAATCAGCAACTCCTGGAGATTCTTTTCATATGAGAAACTCGAAATTTTTGAATGGGCGGTACTTCTGACCGGTGTGATGCCCTCCTTAAAGGGTTCGGTACGGTGAAAATCGGATTAGCGACACATCTAAATTTTGGTTCTGTCGATCTTTTTGAACTTTTCCTCTCTGGAAAATGGTTGGATCGCGGTGTCTGAACAGATATTCTCCAGATGCGTGACATAAAGTTTGACGCCATTTTACCGCTGACTTACCATGTTTAAAGCTGTAAAAGTTGCAGTGGAAAATTCCACAAATTTCATCGGTTTCACCTTCGAATTTCTTTTTGCAGAAGTTAAGAAAACGGGATCCCGATGCAACAGGTACCTTAAAGTAGTTTATTGACTGGTATTCCTGTACCCCGAGTGTTCGTCACTCAACAGAACACCCTCAGCCCCATAGCAAAACTCGTTAAAATCGAGTTTAAATGCTTTGTCTGCTTCTCTAGACCCTCATCAACTGCTGTGCTCTTTCATTTTCCAATAAAGCGATGTTTAACGAGCAACAACAAACACCTCTGTCAGTCAAACACAATAAGCGTTAAGTGCAAAGCGCAACGGAATCCTCATATTGATTGATTTGCTATGGATGTAATAGCTGGATATGATGGGGAAAAATCTAGAAAAATTTGGGAAATTTTTTCGCTGGAAGCTGGAAAATTGGACAGTAGGAATGAAATAATTGAAATTTAATTGTTTTTTTTTCTGATGGCTCCAAGAAGAAAAAAACTGATGTTGCACATTATCCTCAATATGATCCCATGAAGATCAGTCGAAATTCGCTCAACGAAATCCCGCCAAAGCGGCAATTCAAACAACGATTTTCTCGAGCGAATGGTAACAGTCTGCGTCAATCTACAAACAAAGCCCTTGTTTGGTGCACAGAGTCGCAAGAAAAAGACGGGTTGAACCAATGTCTATATAGCCACCAAGCGAGAACTGGTCCCCAGTCGACCTCGCAACGGTAGAACGCAAATCAGACGTTAATTCGAGATGTTTTTCTCACTGTAAGCACTTGTACTCAGCGATTCCTAGAGAAAAGTCAGGGTTGAGGCATCACATTTGTAGTCGTTTGACGAGAACTGGTCCCTAGTCGATCTCGCAACGATGGAATGCAATTCACATGCTAATTTTACACATTCCATTCAGTGTAAGCACTAGTACTTAGCGCTCTCACCCCCCCCCCCCCCACAAATTTTCAGACTGCGGGATTGAGGCATCATCTTCGAAGCGATTTGGCGAGAACTGATCCCCGGCAATCTGCATATCAATGGAAAACGGAATTACACGGCTATTATGCCTATGTTTTCCATAGTGAATATTCGCAACCAGTACTTTTAGAAGAAAGTTGGAAATAAGACGTGGATTTTGTAGCTAATTTACGAGAACTGGTCCCCAGCAGTGTGGAAAACGATGGAAAAATAATTATTGATCACATTCTATATGTTTTTCAGTAGAAACATTTGCAACCACTACCCCAATATTCCTACACAAAGTCTTGCGATGTAGAAATGGGTAGTAGTGTGTAGGGTCAAACAGTGAAAAGCAGCTTGGGACCAGTTCTCGCTTTGAGTAGACTTTGGCCCCGATTCGAATTTTGAATCTGACGTCGTTATCTACTGATTTTTCGCTTTTCTCACTGGAAACATTTCAAGGCAATACTGTTATATGAACAAGCATCGAGCAGAGAATGGAAAAATAAACAGGGACCAGTTCTCGCTCCAAAAAATTTCAACCCCTCATTGAATTTCCATTTCTCAAGATGATGTAGCTTCCAACAAGGAAGGCACGTTGACATAGCATTGATGGGGCACCCATTTGCACTGAGGGCGGGAAATAATGGTCCGCCATCATCGATCAATTCAGTTTTTTCGTCACAAAATTGCTAATGCATGCATAATACAGCTATTGCGTACATTAGCCAGCATTGACGTCGTTGCCCTGTGTCAAAACAAATAAGGACATTTCAGCAATAATCGCCCAATGCACGATGTGACCCCGATATTGGTGCAGAAAATGGGCGTGGCTTGTCGGGACCAGTGACAGCTTTCCGAATAGAAATATTATTATTTCGTTTTGATTTCTTGAACAAACACTTAATTTTTTGTAGCGATAATTGAGTTGTTCCAAGAAATTTTACTAAGGATTGAGCAAAAACAGATAACTTAGAAGTTCAATTTATCAGCGAAGAAGCAGAGTAGGCAGTAGAGATCATGGAAATGTAAGAGACGCAGAGAAATGGGGAAAAGGATGGAGACGGGGGATAAAGAGTGGCATAAATGATGAAATATCATGAATAGGCGATGAAAATAGTGTGCATATCAAGAACAAAGGTTCCTTTTTAGCTGCAATGGCTGATTAGAAACCAATCGATGAATCGATTTGTTTACATTCATACACTGAGTCAACCTTGCTGTCCAAACACATATACAATGAAATAATATGTATAAAAATTGACTTGCAGTGTTTCCACCCAAAAAGGAAACAGAACGGCGAACTCGTTAGCTAGGAGAGAATTTACCAATTGGATGGAAAGAGGTCCGCTTGGGACAACTGTCACAACTCCTATTAAGAAGAGGAGAGCAGAACAATGAAATGTGGTGTAAAATTAAAAAAAAACGATTAGACTACCGAAAAAGTCGTCCCAGGCATGGTGAATGCGCCGTTTGAAATATTGATTGATACCGCTATTTTGGAACACTCCAGAGTATGAACACGGGATAGGGGATGCTTTCCTCCTTTGAAAAATAAGGAAAAAATAAAAAATCGGAACTTAAAGCGGGGTAGAATCGATCGATATTTCTGAGGCAGGACAAATTTCATTTAGTTAATTTTTCCTCAAATGTAAAGTGAAGAAATTATTGATTAGTAGCGACGCAGATGCATTGGCTGCTGATGCATAGCATGATAAAACGGAAAAAAAGATCTCTTGTTAAAGCGTTTTTTTTTGTATTCTTAAAAAAATTTTACACTTCTAGGTGAACGATACACATGCGGACTTTGAAAAGACCAGAACAATGGAGGAAAACGAAATAGGGAACCTGGAAGCGGAACTACCGCAGCGGGACAGCGGAACGCGCACAGAGATAAAATGTGGTCAGCGTTCCATGAAGAAATTTTAGCGAAGTTCAGAAAAAAAGATTTTTTGAAAAGATTTTTTGTCCTGGGCACGTATCAAGGGTATATAGCCATGAGTGGAAAAACAGAGAGGTTATTCATTAATTTCGACAAGTCTCGGATTCAATACAAAATTTTTCAAAAACTCAGCCGGACAAACATTTCATGCAATATTCATAAACTGCTGATAAGTTTTTTGGACAACAGAATAGCAGGATCCAAACCACGTGAGTATATCCGTCAAGGGACCTTTACCCAGCTGGGTAAAGTTTGTCGGATAGGAGTCCAAGAATCTTCCCAAAGAGAAGAAAAATGGCTAAAGTATTGCCCTGGGCCACTACAAGAGACTAATCATATTCATCCGAAGCAAAGGATTTTATAGTTTAGCAAAATGGGCGGAGCTTGTGATATTTAGTCGCAAACCCGTGCAAGAACCCGTACATCACGATCAAATATGCATAGAACGCCTACAACGCTCCCGACACGTCAAAAGCATACCAAAAATGTCATAAATCCCGACGCCCACACACTGTGTGACATTTATTACGGGCGATAATAGCCTAATGGACGTCGATACGTCGTTAACCAGCGAGAAACTGTCACAAATTCAAGCAGAGGCGCAGAGTTGTGACAGTTAACCGGTCGGGTGCGGGCAGGCGGGCGGGCGGTGCACGAGGAGGGCGACGATCACTGATGTCCTACTGCACAAAAGGTCGTCGGGACTGGAGGTGCCGGCCAAGGCGGCCGCCGGCCGGCGACCGCCCGCCGACGCCGCGATGTTGGTGGCGGTGATGGTGGTGGCGCAAATTTCGAATTATGATCACGTGCGTCAAGGTCAACTGGTACAGACCGGCGTCTTCAAAAATCAAAGTATGCACATTGCGCTTTTGATGTGTCGGTGCGGGCGGCGGCGGCGTCGGTGGATTCGTGCCGGGGATTTGTGCTAGATCTCCGTCCACACTTGCTGCTAGGGGTGTGAAGACGACAATAAGAGACGCAGACACGCGATAAACGAGAGCGTGGATGACTGCTTGGCTACGAGCCAACGTAACATGACGTGTGCTTGTAACGTTTCTACGACGTCACGCGACGGAGGAGAAAGGAACAGAATGCGAAAATTGCTGTGCTGGCTGATGACGGATGTTTGTAGGGGAGGGGTATCCATGAGAAGGGAGGATCTTAGATGAACTAGCGAGCCACAGATTATCTCAGCTGATCCTCAAAAGTGGAAGCTTCCCCATGACGTCAGCACACAGCTGATAGATACCTCAACAAGCAGAAATTGCTGCTTAAGCATATTCGCCATCAGCCAAGGAGGAAGTGGGAGGTGAGGCAGGTGAGAGGTTCCCAGAACTCCGTCAACAAGGATAATTTTATCCAATTAAGCTTTAAATGCCGGTTATTTTCTTCATTTTAGCAAGGAAATAACGGATCAACAGTGAAAATACCGGAAAATGGAAATTGTAGAATCTGGAAGGTGGGAAGCCGGGCACCAAGTCCCTACGAAACTCGCCCACTATGGAGAAGCAGGAAAGTTGCAACAATTTCAAAGAGAGAAATTCATAAACCTTGTCACAGGAAATTTCCCGCAAATCGCTAACCACTAGCACGAATTACTCAAAGAAATTAAGGGAATAGAGCATTGTAGCAGAAAAGGACGTTACCGAGTCTTGCTACTGGCTCATCATTCAACTGGCCACTAGCAGAGCTCGACCGCCGCCCCGCTTCCTTCATTTATAGCTCTCCATGGTCGACATGCATCATTGAGATTATTTGGAGTAAATGTCAGAGATAGTTCTGCACTCAGATGCATCACTGGAAAGATGGGTAATCTCTTACCCAAGGGTATGATTACCCATGGGTAGCAGCTGGGTACAGACAACGTCCCGTTTGGGTAAATATGTTGATAAGTGCCAAGTAAAGGGTAAGCCTAGAGACTGCACGCATCATAGCTATAACCCAGGGTAAACATGTTAACACCACGGAAATTTACCCTTCGTTAACATGAACGTCATCACATCTATCTTGAGTTATCTCAATGATGCATTCAGGCACAGGAACGTCTGTACGTTTACTCTGGGTAATTTCAGCGAAGCAAGAAGCACATGGGAGAGCATACCATCTCTGCTGGGTAAATTCGTCTACGCTAAAGCGTTAAGGTCAAAATGGTTAAAATTCCCGCTTGGAGAAGTTCAGTAATCCCCATTCACGGTTTTCATAGGGGGGAAGTTCTAGATGTACAAGGAAGACCCAGAATTAGGGACATTAGTCAGGTGTTAGACGACATGAGGTGAGGTGAGCTCGCAACATTCAACGAGCCGATATGATAACAAAGACAAGTGGTAGATGAGCGCAAAAAACGCAAGATGAGCACACAGCGGCGGTAAGCTGATTGGATAACAGCGGCACGAAACGCACTGTCGATTAAGTGAACTGAGCTCACTTGAGCCTGTCGATTCAGTAGTGAGTTCAGTGGGGAAAAGTAAGCTGATAAGGAAGAACTAATCTCGTATTACTACCTACTTTTTGTAGAACACCGTGACAACATACATATATCATGTAAATAAATGACCAAATAAATAAAATGAAAATATGCTGTGATGTGATCTCACTAGAGGCCTTAGAGATGGCCATGCCCACAAAATGGTGTCAGCTGACCGCATTAGCAACCAACTGACCTCAGGTCCCCTCACTTTGCGAACAGTTTGAGATCAGTGGCCTCGGAGGTCATTCTGGGCCCAGATACATCATTCGAGGGATGGGTAACCTCTAACCCAAGAGTTGATTACCAATGTGTCACAGTTGAGTATAGACAATGTCACTTATGGGTAAACATAGTGCCAGGAAAAGGGTAAGTCTAGTAGGGGCTGCATGCATCATTGAGATTAGCCAGGGTAAACGTGCTAACGCCGTATAAATCTACCCATCACTAACGCGTGAGTCAACACATTTACCCTGGGTAGTTTCAATGATGCTTCCGAGCTCAGTACCTGGTAAAAAGTAAACGATTTCATAACTCCCATAAAACTTAGGACCGAATAAAAACCATACAATTTAAATTACTAAGGATTAGGCAACCGATAAAAAAATCGAATATTCAAAAAAAAGGAAGAACTACAGCCCCTTTGCAGTATTGCACTCGTTTTTTTGCCAACACTCGAGCATCCATCCCATTCGAAATCGAATATTCGAATTCGAATGAATCTGATTCATTATTCCGTCCTAATTACAGTAGTTTTAGCGAACTTCCGTGCAGTAGCAGGTTGTGTAAATATTCAGAAATATAAACAAATAAGTGCAACAAACAAAATCGGAATGAATGATATGAATCCACGACCAAAATTACGTGGTAGTCCGGGATTTTCCAGAAATTAATGGGATGAGCCTGAAGTATACGAGGTGAGCTCAGTGTGATTCAGCTTCGACAGGGTGAGTTAATGAATGAGGGGGCTAATCCACAAACAGAACAGCTTATCCGGACAACAATACAGTTAACCAGATAACAGGAGGTAAGCTGATAAGATGTGATTCGAGCTCATAACGCATATTGATAGCCAATGGAAGACGCAGAAATTCTTCTCGAGGGTGGGGCAAGGGCGGGGGAGGGGTGTGGTCAGTAAGAAAAAGGGGGTGTGGTCAATTACCTTTACAGATCGAGTGAAAAAATTGTAGGTAAAATTGTGAACTGATGATCAGCTGAGCTACAAAAGCTACATCTATGCGTTCCAGAAAAAAAAACCTACCCCCCAAACCCCTTCACGCCCCCAACCCCCTTCACGCCCCCCCCCCCTGCGTCCGATGGCCAGGTGGGATGTGAACTGACAATGAGCTACTAGACGAGCCGTAGCATTTCAAGGTAAAATTCTAACTAAAAACACTATGAAAAGGGATCAAAGAGCAAAAAAAAAACGACGGGGTAAGCTGAGGTGACCTCACGAAAAACAGTGAACTCAGCTAGAAGATGGGCCTTAAATGCCTTAACACCACTAATAAGTGACAAAAAGCGAACAAACAGACAAACAGCTTCCGGGCATTCGCAACATTCGTAATCCATGGTGAAACAGCTCAATGCCGACCGCTGTTCAACCACAGGAGAGCTCAGTTTACACAACTGCTGCTGCTGCTGACTGTTGACTACAGTAATGCGCATCGTCGTCGCGCTCTCACATTGCAACACATAGAACCAACGTCGATGGCGTATGGAGCCGGCAAAAACATACGCATTGATTCATTGACGGAAATATGCAGAAAATAACAAAGAATCCCGTGAAATCGCCGGAAAAAACACAAACAATTAAAGGGTTTTGCACTTTTGAAGAGGTATTTACCATTAATGGACGAGAAGAAAAGAAGTGAGCTTCGATAGTTCCGCGTTTTTCTGCAACTGCGGACTTTTTACGTGAACTCTTCATTTAAGAGTGCTTACTGATGTAATTAAATGAAATTATGTTTCAGCGAGCGTCAATGGAATTGTGTTTTCCGTGAAGTTGAGAACGCGACGCGACCGCGCCGCATGCACTGGAATCTCCGCCACATGGCGAATTATAGTGGCTTTTTGAGAGTTGTTCATCCAATCTATTTTATTAGTAGGCATGTGAGATCTCAACGAAAGAGAAAACCTCGAAAGTGATGAAAACTACCAGAAGAGGCCATGATTTGCTGCTAGACTTCAATTCCACCGCAGGCGGCGCGGTCCCGATGCGTCCTTCCCAAGTCCGCGAGAAACGCGATTCCATCGACGCCCACAGCAAGTACTTGTACTTATAAAATTTTCAGTTGCTAGGTATCACTGTTTTTCATGAGATTTTCTTGAAAATTTTCAAATAATTCTTAAGATTTTCTTGAAAATTCTCAAACACCAAACTTTCAGGTGCCGCCAATCAAGTGGACCCGCTCTCACGTGCCATACCACTTGTCTAGACAGGTCTGGAGAACGGATGGGAGGGTAGATCGGAAGCGAGAGCAGCGATGTCAATAAAATGTACGGATGCACAGACAATCAGAGCACCATGTCGCGTGCAATGCAGCGCGTGCGAGCGGGTCCATTCCACTTGAGCGTCCTGTACACTGAAGATGCACCCCCACCAAACTTAGCCAAGTTACAAGTGTCTATAAAAACTAAGAGCTTTAAGCTTTAAGTAAAAAAAAAAGAAAATGAAAAAAAAGTTGAAAAGATGATCTCTTGCTAGCCATTACTGTATCATCAGTAATTTGCAATAAGCCACGCCCCTTTCTCATGCTGCCACGTCTATTTTGTGGAAGCGGTATCGGAGCGAAACATCTTGCACCCTCTTTTTCCGATTAAATCACAGATTACCTCTGCTAATTGACTAATATTCGTTACAATTGCTCAGAACATCGAAATTATCCAATTTTACGACTTTTCTTTTGATGTTTGTACAATCATGGACGCAGCATTAAATATAAAGGATAGAAAAGGTGATTTACAAAAAAAGCGCAACAATAACAACTAAAGCAGCGACAGTAGAGCTAAGGTTTTACCCAGGAGAATGAAATTACAAAGACATGAATACTTTCTAGTCCTTCAACTACTTCGTCAGAGTCAGACTTATAGGTCCCCTCTGCGTCTCTAACACGGTTAAGCACAGTTCCTGTGGCAGATGGCGGTCGTATTTTCACTACTACATTCCTTTTAAAAAACTACCTACAGACATTGCAGGAAAAAGAAAAAGCGGTAGAATAAGTTATGCATGGATGAGAGTAATTTCTGCAATTGCGGACTACACTGAGCGAAATTTCTGCAACTGCGGATTATGCACAAATTACGACGCGAAGATGTTAATTCCAGGGAATTCCAAACGGCTGGGTGGAAGGGGCGGGACAGCGGCGCGGCATGGTACACGGGTTGTCTGCTGCTGGCAGAAACAGAGAAACCAGAGCCACATGCAAAACATCTGTGTGTCTGCCCAAGAGAGCCGCGCTGCGCTGCCGCCCCTTGCACATGGTCGTTCGGAGCTCCCTGTATGTTAAAGGAACAAGAAAAAAGCAGCCGTTGATATTCAAAGCAAATGCCCCAATATTATAAACTTCATGTGAAATTTGATACAGTCTGGTAGGGCAGAGACGGCACCTGGGTCGACTTTGTCCGCAATTACGGCCTCGTACCGAAGTCGGCCAAATAATCAAATTTTTACACCTTTCTGATAGTATGTGGTGTGATTCCTTCCACTCTGATGTTTCCCTAGTGCTATTTAGTAAAATCTCCTCCAAGACGCATTCTGCGGACAAAGTCGTAATTGCAGACAAAGTCACCTCAGGTGCCACCTCTGCCCTACCGGACTGTACACAGTACGCAATTGCAGACGCCTCTAGCAAGGATTTGCCATCGTTTGCCGTGCCAAGTCTGCAACTATGAACGGATAAAAATAATAATGTCATAACATGCAATTGTCTGCGTGAAATGACATGTTTGAAAATAGAAATCCAGCAGGGAAAGCACACTCCCTCAAGTCCGTAATTACAGAAATTCTCTGGAGGTACGTCTAATCGACGAATGCACCTAACCAGCTGTTGTTGCGGTGTTGCCAATTCAACACCTAGATTACTGTAACTCTTTTTGTACGTAATGAAGAATAGTGCAAACTGAAAACATAGAAACACGCACCACGAACATCAGAGATGAGAAGAGCAGGTGAAGAAGCAGCCATAACACACTTCACCATCGCTACCGTAACCGAGTACTTTGATTAATTTCAAGTGCACTAAGTGCACTAATGCATTAGTTTGGTTAGGTGAGCGAGTAGCGAGCGATTTTCAGCTGCACCATGATGCGCGACGCCGCCGACGCTGATGCTTCGGTCCGGTTACGGCCGAGTTTTTCGGCGTCTGCGCACCCGCGCACATCTTTGCGTTTATAGTGAGCGGTGCGCGCGGGTTACGGTAACGCTAGCTATCATCGAACATTCCAGAACGCACAGGTTCAACACGTTCACATGTTGTAACGTGTCACGTGCATGTGTTCGTGCTGAGACCGAACCGGCACACAAAAACAAGTTGAAACGTGTACAGTAACAGGTTTGAAGTGAAATCCAACATGAACGAGATCAGGTTGGTCCTGGAACGAAGAACACCCTGCGACACACCAACAAGTGGAAACTTAGAAGATATAATGACATAACAAATTAGTCTCACGTAAATGGAACACGGTTTGTTACATACGTTTCCGGTATACGGTAGCCGGGGTATACGGTAGAAAAAACAGAGTATTGCCAGTTCGAATTAAGTTATAATGACAGATCTAAAACAATCGCAGAATGAATTCTGTCCTCTGTCCTTAATTTGACGACGAGACTTTGTGTTTGGTGTCAGCGGCGTCCCATCACGAATCAAAGTGCAAACTAAATGAACAGCTGAGGAGCGTTGCATCAGGGCTCTGTTATTGGTCCGCTGGACGAATCGGCCAATCGCAGAGTCGGGTCGGTCCAACCTTTCCAGGAGCAAAGCTACAGATTAATAATGAAAGGAAAACAAAGTAGTTGACAATTAATCCTCACTGACCAATGAGATACGAGATATTGGTTTTTGACCAATCACAATCGATTCCTATAGATATTAATCAATACGTACATAAAATTACTTCCTATCGATGTAGTGAATTTCCAATCATGTCCGGGAAATCCACCTAATCGCTATTAAAATGAATTTGTAAATAGCGCTGTAGCAGTAGCCGGGAGGGCAGGGGCACGGAGGGAGGGGGGGGGGGGAGGACGCCCCTTCCAGGGATGGGTTTGAGTTCTTACACGAGTTGCATAGTGGTAGTGAACATAAATCAATGAGATGACGAAATTCAGAAAACAGTGTGAAACGTTTAAAAATTCACAGTAGAAAGTGTAAGCGACAAGAAGAAACAAATGAACGAGATTAGAGGTAGGGAGGAATGGGGAAGAATAAGAAGGAAACGATATACCCATGTTGGAACAAAAAAAGACTTTTCCTGCAAGTGAAAACTCACGCGAGGCCCCATTGCCCGAAATTACTTATGAAACAAACAAAAATTTCTTATCATTTTATTTTTACCCACCTACTTTTATTATTATTTTTTGAATAACTTTTATTAATTATTCATTATTATAACTAACATTTTTGTTGATTGCACTTTCCATCCGGGTCCTCAAAGCGGCGGAGACCCCTTTCTCCCCCCCCCCCCCTCTTGCCCACTTTCTATGATTTTCTGCAGTTGCGGGCAAAACCACAGGATAAGGTCGTGAAAGTAAAAAGTTTTCCATTAAAAGATACCGTCAGAATTTACCCATTCACCTTCGAAATCCAACCACACTTTAAATAAAGCAATATTTGAAGGAAAAAAGACTAGCTCAGGGTCAGCATATGTTAACAGCGCGGACCAAGCTGTTTTTTTTTTGGCATTAGGTCAGATTTTGGCTATGGCGCAAGGAAGTTAATATAAGTATTCACGAGCAGACATGGTGCTCAAATAGTAAGATCTAATTTTTTTCAGTAGGTCATTCCAAGTAACGACAGCATCAAAGTCCAACCAACAGCAAGTATCTTGTGCCCTGATTCACTGATGAAATCGATAGCTATATTTTATACTGCTGCACGCTGTCGCGAAAAAAGAACTAATATAGGTATGTTTTTCTTGAGCAAATGACAGACGAATGGGATATTATGTGGGAAAACATTTAAAAATGTGCAAAAATTGGATTTGACTACTTTTCTATGTGGGGTAGTATGTGCTTCTCCTCTTAAGTGACTTAGTGATCTCAATATTGATCGATAGCAGAAATCGATACTTCAATCAATCGTCGACGAGCGCACAGCGCTGGCAAAGAAACACAAGTGTACACAGGGATACTCGCATGCGCGCGCGGGCGCGTACGCACGCACATGCGCAGACCGCTGCGATCGCTGCAGCGGCGGCGGCGCAACTATGCACTCTTGCACAAGAAAACACACATATACACACACAGAAAACGGAGCTGTTGGCCGGTGGTCAGCGTGGTCGCGACAGCTTCGAGGCCGCAACCAGCGCGCCACGAGCGCGCGCAGCAGCGGGGGCGTGCGCTGGTGCTTTCCACTAGCAATAACTCATAAGAAAACGCGGACATGCGTCGTTACTATAAAAAGTTGTTTTGCTCGTCTCTCTGTCTGTATGGGCGTCTCTCAACCGTCCTCACCCTCTCCGCCTGGCACGTACGCGAACAGAGAAACAGAGCGCGTGTGTACTTTGCTGAGGAACGACGTCGTCGCCGACGACGACGACGACGAGCGGCGACAAAAAAACGCACGGCAAGCGCGCGCACACACATACACACATACACAAACGCGCACACATACACACACAAACATAGGAGCACGCGTGTCGCGTCGCCCGCGCGCGACGCGACGCGTGACACCACATCGCGCCCGGCACGTACCGCGCTCGCTCACGCGCCTTCGCTCCGAAACACCACAAAGGGCGCCGCCAGAAAACACGCGGTGGTCATTATAAGAATAAAACAACGGAAAAGTGGCGTTGTGTGCGGATGGGGGGTCTTCGCGAGGGATCGGACGTTGTCGATTCGTACGCAATGCGTATGAAACACTGCTGAACGCCTTAGTGACACGTGGACTCTTATATCTACCAAAATCATAGAAATGAGTTCGGCTCAAGTGACAGTCCGTAGTGGATGTGCGCGTTTGACGCCAGTGCGTCTATGTATATGATGAACGATGACCAGAGTCGCAACTATGACGCAGCTCAGTCGCAAATACGCACCAGTCGCACAGTCGTACGGCGGCCGTGCAATATTTTCATCCAGGGTATACATGCAGTGATTACCGACCTGCAATATCTCTGATAACTGTGCAGCACGAACGCAGCCCGAGCGGCGTGATGGTTCGAGTAGAAACCCTTGCAGCAAATGGTTCCCGCTTGCTGCCAAGCTCCCCTCACTTGCTGCTCAAGCTTTCGTCCCTTTAGCATCAACTGCTGAGTGATGACAGCAATTGAGAGGAGGAAGATAGCAAGAGGGAACCGTTGCTGCTAGGGTTTCTACTCGAACCAATACGCCGTTCGGGCTGCGTTCGTACTGCACAGTTATCAGAGATAGAATCTTTCGTACGTCTGACGCGCGAATGACGCACGCATCCAGAACAAATCAGACCCAGCACGAGCCTCCGGAAAGAAGTGTCCTTTGAAAACTCAAATTCTACGAAGCTCTCGAAGCCTCGAAGCCCCCCCCCCCCCTCTTCGGTTCTGAGATATTGTGAAGATTCCAAATTAACGCGTTATTCACGACCTGCACGACGAAGCTAGGCCTATCCTTCATCATATAAATGCATGCGCGTCAAACGCACGTATCTGGTATAGATTGCCCTTAACCAGAAATACGGTCGAAGAAGAAACTCGAGGAATACGAAGCGCTAATCACGAAGCTTGTAGCACGAAGCATTATGGGACTTAATGAATAGACAAACAAAACCAATAGACTAATGGAAACACAACAATGTAATAAAGATTTTGGAAGTAGCAATAGTGTTAGCGTATAAGCGCAATGTCTCGAGATATCATCAGATTTGCATATATTTGTTGTACATTCACTTCTGCTCCTCTTTCCATTCCGCTCGGTTGGTCACACATGTAAACAATTGTTAACTTGTATCACACCGCATATTGTATGTACTTATTAAGGTCTGAGGAAGGCGCTAAGCGCCGAAAGCTTACTGGAAATAAACCACTAACACAGAAGCTCTCACTGTACACTGATCAAAGAAGGAAACACAACAATGTAATGCTTATTTGAATAACAAATGTCAAAGAATAGGACCAAGTACTTAGTTCCGGCGAGTATTGTTTACCAGAGTGTGAGAGAATTGTTGGGTCACGAAAGCGACTAGAAATCTGATTACTCCACAGAGGATTACCTGAAAGCACATACCTCAAGACTACCAAATAAAAGTAAAGCTAGGTAAAGTGGAATGCGCCTTGATCAGCGTAAAGCGCGAGTCGGTGCGTCAATAAAGTGGGTCGCCAATTCAGTTATGGAACGCGGTACCAGCTTGTTAGAGTGATAGGAAAAGAATAACTACTCAGCAGTGACGGAGGCAGAAAGTGTCCGGTAGGGGGGGGGAGCGTGGCGAAAAAGTGCGGTCTCCGCTGTTTTGCGGATCCAGATGGAAATTGAAATTAGTGGAAATATTGACTATAATAATGGATAATTAACAAAAATTATTTAAAAAATAATGATAAAAGTAAACAATTGAAAACAAACCAACAAGAGATTTTCATTTTTAATGTAAAGTAGTTTCAGGAATTTCACGACCCACTGTCGGGGAGAGAACGCCCCCCCCCCCACCTGCTTCCGCCACTGCTACTCAGATAACAGGAAGTGATAAGTGATAAAATGTGAGGCTATAATAGTACTTGCCTAGTACTTGCAGACTATTATAGGTATTTGAAAGTAGGCTGGAAACTTATGTGTTGCTATAGGAGAATTACGCTCATGACAAACTCAGCTTGTCTCACAGCATTATTGCTCGCATGATTGTGCTTCATCGCCTCAAATTTCGTATTAGTCCATGTAGTCTCGACTTGACGGGGGAGCCAATACTTCAGTACGCACTCACTCAGAGAAAAGTGAATGAAAATGAAAGAGAGCATAAACTTCCTTTAGATTACCTACGATTGGATTCTCTTTTTTAAAAACTCCCAGTATTCCCCTAGTTCTCATCTCACTGGAGATTTCAATTCAATCCGTGCAGTTTCGGCAGCGCTGGAGTCCTTCGAATTTTTCGGATAATGGGAACTTGCAAATGATCTGCTCCGACCGAACTTTTTCGAATTCAATCGCCGCTATTGCGCCGCTTAAAGTCCGAGAGGTTCTCTCGCAAGCCTTTTGTCACCCTCATGGCCGACTTGGTATAAATTGCCCCCAAAACCAATAGCTCAGGCAAAGCCGTAGTCCAAAGAGGTGAGAAGCCGTTAGATTCGCTGTGGCTTGTGCAAGCCCACGCCTACGCAGTTATCATGCGCCTGCTGTCGACAGCTGCGATAATTTAGCAAGTCACAATTCAAGGTGAATAGGAAAAGAAAGAACTAAATTGAGGAGGGAAAAGCAACGGAGAAAGAAATCGCCCACTCAAGCTTTTGCCTGTGTGAATGATTATTCGAATCTTCAAATAAATCACACGTGCAATTGCTCGCGAATGAAAAGAAACGAGATATTTTTCGAATTGATTCACCAGACTATATAGCACGTCCTAGATAGTTCTGAGTGACTTCTTAGAAATGGCTTTTCTGGAATTACCGCCAGAATAAGCCTAGCAATATCGAAACCCCACTCTGGAAAGGATGGCGCGGCCGAGTTCTGTGATTGGTCAATTTGTCGAGGTAACCAATAGCAGATCTCGGCAGCACTACCCTTTTGAGGCGTAATGCTATGCAGCTAGAACAGTTACAGTGCAATAACAGTGCAGTTACAGCGCAGTTAAATGCTCATTACCCAACTCTGCAATCACGGACATAGCACACATTAGGCGCGGTTTTCGCAACTTTCGCACATGATCGAACTCAAAAAAAATTTAGTCGATAATTGATCGATTTAGAACCGTAGCCCGTGAGACCGAATTTCCCAGGTCACCAATTTCTGTCCTTCTAAATAATAAGCACATAATGTGTCAAATACTGTGATCTTTACTGCACTATGTTTGTTGAGTATAGTAGGCCTTTGATCAATAATATAAATGAAAAAAGAAAATCGATGAAGAAAAATATATAGAGAAATAGATAGAGAAATACCAAAAAAGGCTAGACGCCATATGTATCTCGTCCATACTGCGTATTAGGCGCTACTCTGAAGTAATTTGTGATTGGACATATGGAGGAGGCTGGTGGGCCGGGGAGAGTTTCGGCGCGGCCAAGCAAACAATAGCCACTAGCGGGCGTATGAGACCGCCTACTTTCTCGACAAAATGCTCTGCAACTTAATATGGTTGAAAGTTTGGATACGACGTTAAATAAATTGCTGCTTGTGTAGACACAGTCCTGAAGCCGTAAAAATCGATACGCGTGGACATAGTATTGGAATTTGGAGGTTGACGTCAAATAGAGAGTTTTGTGTGTGGGAGCAATTTCGACGTTTTTTTTTTCGTCTTGGTGCTCAATAAATATTGGTTCCTACATATCAAAGGGTACTTTATTGAGAGAAATAAATGGGCAAGAAAGAAAAAAAAACCTTCATCCACGGATGAGTCATTCTTGACGTAATCCCATTGAGCGTAAAGCGTGTAAACACATAAAACCCCACCCACACGTAAATGGGATAATGATAGTGTGGATTGCTAAAGCAGAAAAAACCCTTTGAAAAGGGTATTAATTACTGGTTCGAGCTATTTTCCCCCGCATTTCCAAAGGGCCTGCACGCAATATTGCACAAATGAACAGGTACCAACGCATTTGACGTCATCGCGGATAAGCGTGGGGGCATGTGAGCAGGAGGGAGATAAGTGGCCTAGCATCCGGATTACTGATAGCAAGCGATTAGCCGTTCGCCGAGCTATACGACACGAGGGAGGGAAGAGTTTCATTCCGACATATTGATCGATGATTGATTAGTATCGATTGATTAACTGTGCGCGAGTGAAAATAGGGAGCAGTGAACCGAGATCCTTATGGAATAAAGGGAAGTTTGTAGAATGTTTTCTTTGCTGGAATACTAAAAGTGAAATAATGGAGGCAACAACTGGAAAGTTATGAGTTTTCATCGCGTAATCAATCAATAATCATTAAATATACGGCGAAATAAATTTGAGCTGTTTCTACTTATAACATGCAAAGATGAAATTTATCAAAACTACTAATATAGGCTGACAATTTCTTCAGTGGAAATCAGCTGTGCGGGTGGTCTGTAACTGCACAAAAAACATTTTTTTTTCGAGAGCAGCCACAAATCCCTAAAAATCCACGGGAAATTCGCGGGAAACGCCTCGAACATCCGCGAAAAAATTGAATTCCCTGTAGTTCATATTTTTAGGCGTTAAATTAGAAGTAGTGTGTGTATTTGTGATAGGACTCTTACTTTTCCATTTGCACTAAGAAGCTTATAAGGTGTAATTTTTAAGTTGACGAATAATGGGTGAAAAATTGAGATAATGAGAGTGGTTTACGGTAGTTCTAACTTGTGAACTGCGTCACAATTCGTTCTTACAATGAACTTTGCAATTTCGATTATATGCCCTTTTCCTAATCTCCATGGAGTGATAGCACAACCGATCAAATGTACACCGAAATAAAATGTGAATCGACGCTTCTCCCCCCTTCCGAGATGGGGTCACCAAATTTTTGGAATTACTTTACAAAACAAATGAAGCCCTTCTACTAGTTTGTTTTAATTGTTCAATAATATTTGTTAAAATAATTTTCATTAATCCCCTGTTATCATAATTAATGTTATCACTAATTTCCTTTTCCATCTGGGTCCCCAAATCGGCGGAGACCCCACTTTTCCCACGCCCCCCCCCCCCAGTCCCGCATAGTTTCTGTGTCCGCCACTAATAGTAATCGGTAAGGGTGTTCTCTGTTCTTTTTGGTTCTTTAGCTGTTATGCTAGATTACGGTAGCAAAAAAATAAATCCTAGGTTATGGTAGTAAAGCGAATTTGCCTTACAATACAAATAAGAATCTTTTTTTACTTATTACTTCACAAAGAAAAAATTATTTTACAAGGAATTCTGTGAGTTTTTATGACACACTGCGTTGCTAACGTAAACAAGAAAAGTTGGCAGTACGTTCCTCACAGCAGCGAGAACTGGTCCCCAAATATGTGCAGTGTCCTCCTGCAGGTTGTTCAGAATCTATGGATCGAATTCTATCGAACACGCGAGGAACCGACTAACACAGAAGTATCCGAAAAACTACTGGTGACAAGTGTGCTGATCTGACTGCATTGTCTCTGGGGACCAGTTCTCGCATTGCTCTGTTACCAAGCTGGATTGATCATAATTGCTGAGTTAGACACAGCAAAAAAGGAAGAATACCGTAACATTATAAAATTCCATATCATTTCGCTTGTGCATTTACGTACAACACGCATATCGCGCGAATGCTCAAAAAATCAACGACAATGTCTCCGACGGGAACAAAAATTGCACACAAATCTCATCTGCGGGTGATCAAATAACGCGAAACATTAGAATAGAATACTCAGGGGACTTTGCTCATACTTCTTAGTAAGATTACTGTAGCGATAATTTCGCAGTGATTCGAGAACATAGTGCCATTCATGGTATTATGTCTCAAATGGCATTCTGCTCATTATCCTCAAAAATTCATTATTAGACGCCTAAAATTAGAACTAATTGTTCAATGGCTCTAATTTAGCCATTTTTAGAAATAATGGCCGTCCGGGCCCCCTTTTTTAGCGAAGATTTATTTATTTATTTATTTATTTATTTATTTGAAAAGCACGCCAACTCAGTACAAACAGAAAAGACTAATTGCATGGAACCAAACTACATAAAAAGAAAAAAATTCTTTCTAAAAACAGAGTAAGCGATGAAATATAACCCAGTGGTATGAAGCAGTTAGTCAGGGCGAAACCAAACATTAAAACACAGAAATAATGGTCACAAACAAACTTGACTTCAAACAAAAAGCTACCCTAGAGTGGCTGGAGGAAAAAAAGAGATTGGTAGCACGAAGTTGTTTTGGCTACCGAGACTAGCCGAAGCATCTAAGAAGAGAAAAGAGCCTTGCAGCACCACGTCCCTTGCATCAAATTAGTAGTACAGATATATGGGAGTTCAGATATGAATTGTGGTAAGTGAACGCTGGGAGGCGTCACTTCTCACGAAAACTGATAGTTTCGTGGGAAATTTGATAGAGATCTGATAGAGAAATCCGGGTTTGGGTATTGGTTCTGCTAGGTATTCCCACCCCTAGCAACCCAAAAACCAGATTCACCATAGAAAGCAAAGCAAATGAGATTCTGAAAACAAGATTAAAATTGGTTTAAAATTGGCAAGAAAGTAGGTTGCTGCAGTTGGCAAATCATGCAAATGATACTGTACAATATGTACATGTAAACTCGAAACAAGACAGAAGAAAAATGAATAAACACTATCACGGACATATACTTACTATAATGACTACACTTTTCCTCCAGTTACTCGAGAGTAACTCTCACAAACGTAGCTCATAGCAGTATAGCAGGTTATAGTGCATCAGCTAGAAGAAACGGACACAACAAATAGATGTTCGAATGCGTTGCCACAAAAATACGTCGAAAACGTTGTCTATAGCAGAACGAAGCGTAAGACCAGATCTAAATGTCGTGAATATTAAGAGCGGCGAGAACATCCAACTTCCTTAAGCTCCTACGAAAAGTTCTAGAGATCTCTTCCTTACGGGCGTCCTCGCCTTCCCCACACCCCCCCCCCTCCGTCAGTAGTTATAAAATGCGTTGCGAGACGATGTGATTAGCTCTGTCCATTTTGAGCCAAAATGTGAAAAGCCACGTGAGCTACGGAAGCGATCGGCTTTGATTGGCCAAAGAACGGTGGCAGCCAATCATGGCTCGATTAGACGACCGCTAGATGATACAGACCAATCACAAAAGCAGTTGGTCTTGGTAAAGTTGGTGAAAATATTAATTATAAAAGCCAACAATTAATAAAATGTATTTTGAAGGCAACAACAATAACAAACAAGTAAGGATGAACTAATAAAAGTTTTATGAAGTGATTTCGAACAAGCCATGCCTCAATAGAAACCGTGCGACGAGCTGCTTCATCTCCCGGAGCTTTACTTTTCTTTTTGCAGCTTAGCCACGCCCACTAGAAACAACTACGAAATATTTTAATGTCTTCTTCCGTCTACTGGATGAAAATATAAATTGAGCAGAGCCAAACAAACACCAGCTTTTGGTGGGATGGGGGCGGAAGGCTAGGGAGCGGGGGGGGGGGGGTGGAAGGGTCCCCATAGTGGGCGGCACTGACCTACAGCGACCCTAAGATGGATAATGAGTTCTCACATAGTTTTCTTGGGGGAAAACGTGGTTTGAAATGCCGTTTCTCTTGGCCCTTCGCCAAAAAATCGAATTCCTGTGGCGATAAATCCTAAAGCAAACAAAAAGACAATTCAGAGTGACTCAGTGGAAAATTACGAAATTCCCAAGGGATTTAGTGTTTTTCCAGCACCAAAATGGAAAGGCGCCGACAATGTCGGCGAAAACTCTCAAGGAACGTTGTGCTGACTCATGAAAAATGAGCGCTTTTCGCAATCGCAATTCCGGAAGCGATTATTCACAATTGAAGAGGCGTCGTCCGATGTATCATAGCTTTTTGGCCACATTCCAGCTGCCGTCCGGAAAGTTGCGCAACAATCACCAGCGAGGGAAAGTTACTTATTTATTTTCATTCATTTATTCATACACTCAGAGTGCGCCAAAAAACGGGACAATGAAACTTAGGTGGAATAACTTTATCCGCATTTATCCTTGTAATATAATGAAGATATGCCCCAATCCGTGACGGATCAACAGGGGTAACAAGTCTTGACTATATCTCAGTAATTGAGGTGTACTGAGGTATATCCAAGACTTGTTTCATATATTCTTTGCATTTTTTCACACATTCTTTTCAGTTGAGTCGAGTTTATTAATTTCACTCATTATTCATTTAAATTGTTCTAATTTGTCGCATTTCTAAGACATTTTGGAAAAAAAATTCTACAAAATCGGTCGCCTCGCTCAATATCATCTCTACAAATGTCCTGCAACTGCTATGGTCCTGATTCCTGATTCTGTAGTAAACAGATTTGTGCACAGAAATCTCAGGTTCACCCTAGAAGCCACACATTTTACACCTTGAAAAGGCTATTTTCCACTTTAGGACTTCAGAGGCTTCAAAAAATATCTCTCACTAGAATTTATTTATTTATTCGTACGTGGGCGAACCACGCTTAAAACATATCAGCATAGAAAAAAATGTGAACAAATTTGAACAAAACACAACAGTTAACATAAAAAAAGCAAGGATAGTGAACTACCAAGCAGTTTTTGTTAGAAGCTTGCCTGCTAGCCTTTTGTATTGCGCTAGGGAGCATAACATAACAGGCTAACGTATTTCTTCGGGAATTTATTAATATTTTCTCATTATTTTTTATTGGTATACTTCTTCTGGATGTTACTCTTGGACTGGTGCTCGTGAACAGTTCTTGAGAGTGTGAGACGTCGAGAAACTTCTGCTGAATGATGATGTATTCTTCGTGTTATGCCTGAACGACTCGAAGTCCTACTTGATCCTTCTATCCTCGCATTTCACAAATTATATTAGGTCAGTCACTATAAGTACCCTCTAATTTCCGCGAAACTGAGTTCATAAAGTAGCATCTAGGGGTAAGAGACGCAGGAACGATGTGTCAAAAATCAAGTCCAAGTGATAAAAGTACATTTTTCTCAGAGGAGCCACCGTCAAGGACTCTAAACAAGAAGGCCATCCAAGGTTCGACTGTCTAGACGGTTGCGTCGTGGATTTGAAGTTATTCGATATCAAAGACGGATTCTTTCCTGGTGCTAACACTGAAGGACCAATAAGAAAACCCCACCGATAGACGTCATTTTGCGGGAGATTGCTGATGGTGCCAAATCACGGGTCCCGACCATTGCAAAAAAATCTTAAAAGACAGAAAGCCCATGAAATGAGAAGGTTTCAACTTGTTTCTATTTCATATGAGTATCTACCATTCTTGTCGAGAAGCGATCGCTCCTATCCACAGGGAGGCTGGGGCACCGTAGTGATCGTGTCTTGGGCGGCTGTGATCTGAATTTGAATACATCCGCCCTATCGGCCATCGATAGTTTCGGCCACTGCGCGGCCTCGGTTTCGCCACCAAAGCCTCCGCCTGCGCGGGCTGTTCTTTATTCATTCTTTTTATTAAATGGTTTTTGTACCGCACTTATTACATTGTTTTCTTTTATTGCATTTATTCATTGCTTCTATTACATCGAAATAATCTTTGTAGTTCGTGACTTGTATGGTAATTGATTAATCTTTTTATTCGTTCACTAGCCGCCGTACCCGGCTTCGCTCAGGTGTGTTACTATCTTGGCTACATCACACTGCTGAGGTCAATTGCTATCACCAACAAATTCATTAAAATCTCCATAATTTTGGTGGTCAGCATGTTAGCGAAGCCTAGGCGACTCTTTTCCATCGACTTGTGGGCGAAAAATTAGCAAAGCTATTTCGGTGACATCGAATCGAAGCACTCGTGCAAAGTAGTTGTCAAATTCATACTCAGCATATCGAGGAACCCCAGGAGACATGTCTTCACCGCTCCATTGGGCGGAAGTGCCAAAAATCAATAGAATCGATAAATCGATATTTCGTACAAAATGGTTGTCATTTTCGTTATCAGCGTATTGAGGAACCCAGGAGATATGTCTTTGTCCGTCCCCGAGCGAAAATGGAAAAAATCGATAAAATCAATAAATCAATATTTCGTGCAAAATGGTTGTCATATTCGTATTCAGCATATCCAGGAACCCCAGAAGACATTTCCCCACCGACCCCTGGGCAAAAATAAAGAAAAATCAATGAAATCGATATAATCGATAAATCAATCGATAACCCCAGGTGCAATGTAGCCTATAACCTCCGCCGGCCCCTAGTGGACCCGCACGCAAAATTTGCTCCGGATCGGTTCACGCTCCGCGATTTCTATAAGTAACATACAAACGTACAAACACACAAACACACATACACATACACATACACACACACACACACACACACACACACACACACACACACGCACGCACGCACGCACGCACGCACGCACGCACACACACACACATACACACACATACACACACAAATTTTGACTTTTTTATATACAGATTGCATCCAAATGTATTGTACTTAATGTTACGATCAGGCTAAATAAACCCTCACTGAGTTTGTGTTAACACACTTTGATTAATGGTTCCTTCGACCGACGTTTTATCGTCGATTAGTTTAATACTTTCATCATGCATGGGGTACTTCTGGCATTGGGTGGTCAAATTCATCGGGCCACTGACCCGCCGATTCGCGACAATTCTCGTAAAAGTTTCAATCTCCACGCTCCGCTCTGAAAGAAGTTATAGACAAAAAATCAAACGTTGCAATCTTTTTGCTCGCTACTGTATAAAATCCTGCATAAAACGAGTGAACGGATGTGGATATTTTGCCCATAGTGGAAAGGATACAGGGCGAACTGTGGCGTGGTGCAGGCAGGAAGTAAGCATTTTCAGAGCATAAAATGTTGCGAACGATTGGGATGCGTTAAAGATGAAAGAGTACGGGTTGTCCGAGCAGCGCCGAAGAGTAAAATAAGCAAATGCCCCTACGAACGAGACAGCGTGAAGAAGAACAGACAATTATTTTTCGAGTTAAAGAAAGTCAGTGAGGTGAAAAGTACAGGAACGCCACCGCATAAACGTGGGCAACGCCCGTGTGACGTGATCCCCATTGAGCGAACAATAAACAAATTGACATTTGGCCAATAATGTAACAATTTTTGAGAAAATCTGCATTTCCACACTAATATGAAAAGCCAGCCGGGAACGATACGTGGCCAGAAGAGCTGATCGCGCAAGATCGATGCTGATCGATTCGGTAGGCGATGATAGAGCGTTCGGGGAGCACGCGGGTTTCAAGGAATGCCGGGGCGACATGTGACGGAAACCAGAACCGGAAGACATCAATTCTTGAAAAAGTACAGATTATGGTGCTAGTTTTCTGCGTATTCCCTTCGGTCCTGTGACTGTACTGTCGTGTTTCTGCTGGAAATATGCCAACTACTTCGCCATGGCAGGGGTATGACCACGGCTTCTTCGTAGATGCATAGATCGTACTTATGGTGGAAAAAGCACAAACCAGCAAAGCAGGCCCATTGGCTGATATGATTAAATGACCAATCGCAGCACGCCTAGACTAATTGGTATTCATTGTACTATTGTTGAAGCAGTTGAGCAGCTGATATGAAGAAAAGAATTGTAATGCAAACCTTTCGTTAACGATTAAATGAATAAGTTTGTAGTTTAAAAAAAGATAAAAATGAAAATAAATGATTGGAGTGAACGAACAAAGAATGAAAGAACGAACGAATGAATGAATGAATGAATGAATGAATGAAAAAAATAAAAATAAACCAGAGTAAGTAGTGTTATGGTATGAGTAGTTTTTCACGAAGTAATTATGTACTCAAGAAACCGCGGATAAACATCGAGGATTCCATACCACTAGCTTAGAATAACAAATATATACGGAAAAAATTATAAAATGCGAGGTTGTTCCGGATATATTCCGTTCAACATAACATAAAGTGGAAATGAAATAAAATAAGTGGTTAAGGGTTAAAAAGTATAAAATAAATAACAAAAAATATATAATAGTATAACAAGTAATTGCAAGTAAAAATGTGCAAGCATAAACCGTATTACTATGGAAATATGAGTGAAATATACAAGTGGAGTAAAATAAATAAGTATATTTGCAATGCGTGCGAGTTCTCCAGCATGACGTGAACCACAAAGGGGAGATCCGCGAGAGTCAAACTCGGAAAAAATCGATAGGATCAATAAAGTCGATATCACTGTGGAAAATGAGTATGATATTCGTGACCAGTAACCTCAGCTAGCATTGTGTGGAAGTTTTCAGAGGAATTTATTTGGGTAAGGTACGTCGAGAATCCAAAAAAGAGCATCCGAGGGAGGCTGTCATTGGTCAAAGCTGTCGATCACTAGCAGATCAGCAACAAGGCCAACGATGAAAAATTGACGAGTCGCAGAAGTCAGTAGGAGAACTTTACGAAGAGATCACCCGGCTTCCTTGATTCACCAGAGAAAACAAAATCCATGAATTTGCTTCACTGGTACTCTGCGTCTCCACTAGTCATGTGCTATTTCAGAAGGAAACAAATAAGACGATGTAGACCACGTCGAATTGGGCTCCTACAAAAGTCAGATCGAGCTTTAGAGGGTGTGGTGTGGGACGAGCGTGTGTGTGTGTGTGTGTCAGTGTCTGTCTCTCACTGTGTGTGTGAGAGAGAGGGAATAGTACAAGAGGCACGCACGAGCACTAAAACAACAAGTGTACGGAATCGATACTGCTTGTACTAAGGGGTGGTGCGCCGCCGGTGCATTCCCGCATCCATGTAAACAGTAAACAAAACCGGATGCAACCAAGCCACACCCATTTTACGGTATGATCGGCCTATTATCCCCGAAATCCTGAGGAAACTGATCCTTCCTCTTTCGTGGGACCCCAGGACTCCTACTAACTTCCATTTTGAAAATAGGCTTCACTCTCTATTGAGTGGTACGTGTCCCCGCATAGCACTTGTTTTCCACTGCAAACCATTCACTTTGCCACCACGGTAACAACAAAAGTACACATGCGTGTTCAATATAGCCTAAGTACGTGCAAGAGTACTGGCTACAAAAAATTATTATAGTGTCGGCCTCAGCGTTGTTGTGACAGCAGCAGCTGCTAACGCAGGGGAAGGGATGCGTGGTTTATTGTAAGGGAGGCCGGGGAGTGGTCACTACTCTGCGATTGGCTTATTCAAATAGACTTCTCGTTCTTCAACATGAACTCGTGTGGACACATGTGCGTGTGCGTGTGTGCTTTTACTAGTGTATGTCTATGTGCATGTTTTTTTTTCTATTTCATCTGACAGCCCTGCTACCTGATTTGCGTCTCGCAGGTGTTAAACACTTCCTACACACATTTCTAGCCAATCCTGGAGTAATGGCAAATCGAAATCATACTATAATAAGTAAAAGTAGATCTTCTGATTTTTTTGCGCTCCTGTTTCCTCCTATCGTTTTTGTTGCAAGTACTGTAGTTGAGATAATAAGCTGTCATGCTTTTTCGTTACTTCATGAGTTTTTTTTCGTTTATTCAATTGTTTTCCAATCTAAGAAAACTTAATTACCTATCATCATAATCATATCACTTCTTTGTTTCAAGTGGTCTACAGCACGCGATGTTTCTGGCGTCAAACAAACGAAATAAATAAGTATATATTACATCAGGTTGTTGCAGAAGAAATGGTGTGTTTTTTTTTGTTGGCATTATTTTTTTTCACAATTTGGCAGTGCATAAAATAGTTTTGATTAGCGGGTACAATAGCTTATCGTATGAGCAGGTTTTGTTCAGAACTCAAGGAACTGCGAAGCGAAAAACGAACAAAACACCGTTTCTACATAGTCATGCTTAGCGAATTTTTTCTTACGAAGAGAGAAATTTCCGAGCATGATAAGGTAACAGCAACACAGAAGTTTCTCTGCCGAATAAGGTGGCTGCTGATGTGTTCCTCAGGAAAAATGCCGGAACTGGCACAAGCTCTCCGAAGCAGATTTTGGCCGACCGTTGCCGTGCAGAAAGTAGGTCTTTGATCATCTCAAGCATTTTTCTTTTGAGTAAATAACGGTGATAGGTAGATATTGTTGAGAGGATTGCTTCTGAAAAGCAGCTCATAGAGTATTATCCAGCAAGAATCCCAGGAAGAATAGAGGAAATGTTCCTAACACTGCTCTCACGTATGCGTTTCCAGAAAAGCAAAGCTGATGCATATGTGGAGTAGGATGTGACGTCCTCTGCAAATACAAACCATCCTGGGCTTGTAGTGTCATGAAAAAATCTGTATCCACATCCATGAAATTTAGAAAACTCGAAACGAGGTCTCCGGACATTTTTCATTATTTCACAAATGCTAACCAAAAATAGAGATCATTTATGTGTTTAAGACGATAAAGACTGGATGTCAAAATTTGTCCAAATAAAAATGTATGTTCTTGAGAAAAAATGGAGTCATTTCTTTCGCATCGACCTAATGGGTGAGTGCATGTACTGCCATGTTCATGCCATTGACGGCTGGAGGGCGGGGGGGGGGGGGGTGGGCATCAAGGATGGGTCACCGAATTTTTGAAAATAATTCAATGGAAGATGTAAGAATTCTTTATTAGTTCATTTCTAAATGGTATTTTTATTGTTGTTCTTCGTGGACCCGTTTTTTTCATTGCTTGATAGTGAAATTAGCATTTTTTTAAGTAATTTTATGATTCCATCCTCCTTGGCTTGTCACTCCTGCTTCCGGCACTGGGCTTCTGCCCATAAAAGGACCTTTGCCAGATGCCCATTTCATTCTTATCAGATTTCCTTAGGCCTAAAAAATGACATACCATTTCCTAGAATTTCGTTCTACCTACTTTTGCCACTTCTTTTGTGATTTTCAGAGACAAGAAGTGGGGTGGCAATCTATTGACCTTGTTCGTTAGACAAAATTAGTTCGAGCATGAATCCCGCCAACGGAGAAAGCTTTTATCCTCTCAAAGACTAGTTAGAAAATTGGGGATTTGAAAGGTCACGTGAATGAAGTTCTTGGAAAAGGGGCTACGACGACTGTATATGCCGGAAATCGCCCATCTTCACCTCGTTAGCTGTCAATGCAAGATCCAGGGAGAGCCATGGAGGATGAAATAATAGATTATTTGCAGAAAACATATGATCAAAGGTTTTGTTGTCACCCTAACATTGCAATTTACAAAATATCATCTTATTACGAGAAGTTTCCGCCACAAGAGAGTCAATATCACTAGCTGAAAATAAACTGAGAAGCTCACCTCTGAGAAGTCGGTTCGAGGGGAATTTGGATCCGAGAATGTCTAGTAGCGTTCCACGACATCCGATCTCCAACAAGGTTTTTATTGAAGTGGGAATGCGGAAGTGAAAGCAGCGGGCAGACAGGACAAGCTTTTTGTCACAGGGTTACCTTACACTCACAGAGTACGCTTGAAGGCTCACGTAACCCTGATAAAGCAAAGACAAGAAGCTTGGTGTTTCGATAGCCGCAGCGAGTACGATCGGTGAAAAGCCGGCAGTGAAGAAATGAAGCCTTACCAACACTGGTAATGATTCCCCTCAGAAACTGGGAAAGTACTGGTTATTTATTCATTTATTTACTTACTTATTTATTTATTCGGTACACCGATAGTATGATCAGTGTCGCCCTTCTGGTCTGCCGCGCCGCATCACCCACGCGGCAGATCATCAGAATGCTGTTGTTGTCGGGCTGTGTCGCCCACGATTTAGGGTTTGGAATATACGATTTAGGGTTTGGAATATAGTCAAAGATGCAAAAAAACGGTGCAAAACATCGCCAGACAACCGCATTGCACAGGTGGTGCGGCGCGGCAGCCCAGACGAGTGTTATTCTGTGATGCTAGATTGACTGTCACCATATAGGGTGTCCCTCTATAAAATGTGTTTTAAGTTTTGCAATGTCTCAACATTCTTTGGCCAAGATATTTCTAATTTGTGGTGAAAAAAACTGTTCAACTAGTGACCGATCAGGTGACGATGAGACACGATCTGATTAGTAAACTAATTAACAAGTTAATTATTTCTACGAAGGTTTCGCACGGGTGAGACGTGACGTCAGCGCTCTGATGTGGTCATATGATAATCACTACAGGCATGTACTAGGTGGGAATTACAGGGTGCGCCATAGGTTTTTGCACACCATATGTAGTACCACCACCGCAGCCGGAATTCAATGTAATGCATGACCTCTGTGGCCACGCCAAGCCAACTCAATAGCAAAATAAATAACTAATAAGATCGGGAATTTGTCAACATTTCATTTGTAACAGCTCAAAGTCGAGTGGGAGGTGCACCCATCGTGGCACGGAGCAACTATGTCATCTTAGCACTGAAGCCACTTTTCAATACACGGCTGTTCTATTCTCATCAGAACGATGGTTTAAATGTAGAAATCATAGAAAAATTCTGCGGTGAGAACGGAATTCTTTTTTCTCTTCCTTCAAGAATTTTATCATGTTTTTGAAAAATTGCCCGGTTAGAGCAAATTTTCTTAGATTTTTGTGGTTCGCAACATCGACGTCACGCTGTCTTATTTGAATATCATTTTAGGTGAGAAGAGACCTTCCTGCACTACACTGATATTGCCTAACCCAGGCGTAATGTTTCAGTAAGACTCGAAATCTGCTCATGGAGCAAGAGCCTCTACTAGAGTGGTGCGCAGAAGAAATCCTGTGTTGAGACCTATCTCTCATGCAGTACTAATCTGAATCCGATAAACTGTTGCATGGTAACGCTGTTGAAGGGCAAATCAAGTGCTACATTATACAGAAGTTTGAGCTCGTACCATAAAGCTGAGACTAGGCTTTGAAAGGACCGACTTTTCCACCCGACTTAGAGCTGTTACAAATGAGACGTTGACAAATTCCCGATCTCATTGGTTACTCAAGTTGTTATTGAGTTAGCCTAGTGTGGCTATATCCGTCATGTCTTTATGTTGAATTCTGCTGCTGTGGTGGTACTAAATATATTGTGTAAGCACTCATGGCGTGCCCTGTGTAAATTGAATGATGAGGAAATTTCACAAGCATTTCCAGGTTCCTAAAGGGTACTCTCGGAAAGTGCTCTTCTACCCTCCATGACCCTGCTCCCAGATCCGCTCATAGGCTCCTCGAAATCTGAGGCTAGAAAACGGGTTTTTCAGCAGTTTTGCATGGAACTGCATTCATCATTGTGGATACAGCTCTTGCAGAATCTTTTCATATGGAAAATTTTAAATTATTATACTGCTGGGTAGAACGGTACTTTTTAGTGTGACGAGCGCGGAAATTTTTTTCGATGGGACACGAGGGACGAGGCCATCAAAAATTGGTAGATAAAGAAATTTATAGGGGTAGGTAGTTAACATCAGGTTGCCGCTGAAGCCCTCTTCCAGTAGTTTCATTTTTTCCAGCATTCTCAACGAGGGTACACACATCGGATGCCTCATCGGATGTTTTCGGAGAAGCGTTGAAATTTCACGTCAATCCTCATTTCTGCCATTTCTCCAAACGACATAGATCTCTCGATTCTGCACAGCACATATAGGAAACTCCAAACGTACGTAGACAAGAGTCGGGACCGCTACGCGGCTTTCTTGGGCAGAGACGCAGGCGCACACTATGCTGAGCTCCCTGGACTCTGCCCAACTGAGCCGCGCCGCGGTCCTGACTCTTGACTGCGTCTGTTTGGAGTTCTCTGTATTTCCCGTAAAATGAGAAATAAACAACAACAAATGCAACAACAAGCATTTTTATATTTTAAGAAATGTTTTTAGATACTCAAACAGTCCAAATGAATTGAAACTATGAAGAAACTGCGCGAACATCCGAGTGGCTGCAATTTCAAATTATTCGGTTTTTAGACTGACACCTTTCGTTCGAAACGTAATTCCTATGTAATTTATGCAGGTGACTGATTTTCCCCTTCCTTTGCTCTTCACACTAGCTTATTTCTCTTTTTTCCCTAAGGGATGCGTAACTCCAAACATAATTGCTCCACCTACAGTGGATTTGATGGGATCCGGACTAAGCAAAAATTAGGTTAGGTAATCAATTATTTCCACGATAGAAATGATAACTCCAACAAGAATGAAAACAAAAGCGGTTTATTAATAACAAAGGAAAGTATGACTGCAAACACGAGAAAAAATAGCTGAATAAAAGGGCTCCCTTTGGCATTGTAGGAGAAGACGGTGGCGCCGGGGCGTCAGCAATGGGAAGAAGAAACACCTAATCCAGGAACACCTCCGGCCAACACAGTCTTTGCTTTAGCAGGGTTTTCCCGCGCGCTCACTTAACACATTCGCGACAATGTGCCCAACCGGTTGACACGCTTGGTGCGACGCGTGGGACCGCGTGCTCGACGGGATGAGCACGCTCTTTCAGAGATGCATTTTGGTGAAGCAATCATAAATAGCAAACTTCTAGGTAGAAGTTTACTGACACATACAGTATGACAAGCGTACTACACATGCAATGGGCGTAACAAATCTTTCCTGAAACTTTTTTAATAAGTGGTTAACAGCAGAAGGAACAATAACTATGAAAGAGAAACTTCAATCAATATATCAAATCAAGTGAATGGGCTACAAACATTTGGAAACACTCTTGTCGATCATGAAAGAGAAAACTATCGATCTCAGGCTTGCGCAAAAATGGAGTATTGTGCAAAAAATTGCTACCACGAGGGATCACGTGCTCAAGCGGTTGAGCACGGGTCCCAGGCGAATTCAAATGCGCGCGTCTCACGTGACACACCATGCCAAAAGCATATGGTCGCGAATGTGTTAAGCACGTGACCCCACTTTTTGATCTGCCATACCGTGCAACATCCATAAGCATTCCAAATGTGTGTCACTATATTAAACGAAATTACACTTAAACAATAATATTAAAAATTATGATAAGAACGGCATTTATAATATTTAACATAGATAAGACAAATTCATCCCGATTTTCTCAACAAAAAAACACGCGAAATGAAGGGGGAATAAGGAGAAGAAAAACCCAGCTGCAACTGGGGATGGGTTGTTCACTGGCAAGGGGCCAAGAACCTATCCAAGTTGAGTGCTACTTATAATGAAAACACATCACTTGCTCATATGCATGCTAAAGAGTTGCTTGACACTTCCAGTACCATCCAGACAAAAGATCACCATCATCACATAGTTTGAAGAGCTAAGAGGAAGAAGTACCCGACGAAGGAGTGGCAAGCCAGGGGGGGGGATGGAATAGGTGTCTCAGCCACCACAAGGACTTGGAATAACAAAAATACTAAGAAAGCATTTTAGCACTAAACTATAAGAATAAACATTTAAAAGAGAAAAATATTTCAAAAAATTACAATAGAAATAAACAATTGAATTATAAGCTAGTCTACAGCCGCGTCGATAATGAGTGAAAATTTTCGTGGGATTCGCCGGAGTTGCCGGATTTGCGTATAGCTCCTTTCAGAACGAAAAATTCTCAGAATTCAAATGACTACATGATAACGAACAACATCTTGCATCTGTTCGCTCCTCGGTGACCCTTCAATTTTGGCTCATCCTGGTTCTCACACTAACCTTTATAATCGTTTGGTTTTGCAATGATTGCTACCCGTTAGCCGTATTGTTGGCTACGGCTATGTTTCACCTGTATTTGGTTGTCCTTTTCGCACGCGTTCGTTTATTATAAATAGGCTTTTGATATATTGGCTTACTATGGCAGAAACGAGTGCCGATCCATTGAGTACTCAAAACGAATTACTTGCATTCCGATGCTATACACATGCATTTCTCTCTGATTTCTCTAGCTCTTTCTCCATGTTTTCTTTATAATTTGTGATGCAACAGATGTCTGGAAAATAGAAATGAGTGTGTGACAGAAGATTTTTGGCTGAACATCGCTCTGATACACCGTTTATACTCAACAATGAGTACAACAGAACAGCTCAAGATTATCCCATTATACTTTTATAACGATCTGCAAGCCAAGGTTTATAGAATCCAGGATCAATTTCATGGCCAGAAGGGTCCCAATATGACCCCATAATTCCACCCGAAGCAACACCTAAACCCGAAGTATCGTTAGACGCATTCGGTGGTTCCTCGTTGAGATGATATATGCGCTCCTAGTGTGACGATTCTGTTGTTGTCCGATGACAGCCCATCTATGTACCTTTTATGTAACCTAGTTTGATTATCTACAGGGTGACAACAAAGTCTTTGGCCAAAGATTTTATTGCAATTATTTCTTGCGCTATATCAGGAAACCCATGACTTTGTATTCCCGTTGACTATCCAAATGTCTCGAACAAACAAGCGAAATTTCATAATCCATAGCTCTATTTGAACCTTGTATGATCTGCAGACCATGAAACCTGGTAGAGACGGAAATAGCCGCAAGTAGGGTCTCGGTGACATCTTTCCCTAGAACTTCTTTTAATTGGCTCTTCAAATCACCAGTTTTCTGCCCAAAATTGAGGAGGGTATAAGCTTTTTGTCCTGAGGAGATCCGTATGTAAACTTTTTTCATTGACCGAAAATGATCAATAGACTGTCACCATCACTTTTTCCTACTAGAATGCATAAAACAAAGGGCAAAAGTGGGCAGAGCGAAATCCGGAGAGGTATATTATTTCTTTGGCTTAAAGGCAGTGTATCACCTCGTTTTCATGTCTGAGCTTTTACCAGATTCTGAATCTCCTCGACATGATGAATCCAATGGTATACCTAAAATTTTACAAAAATGTCTTCGAACCCTGCCTTTAAACGTTTTTCAGGACGGGATTTGTAACAGTTTGTCGAGCCGAGTGGACGCGTGAAGCCGTTGATCTAATCGATCGGACACGTCTAGAGGAGTTGGCCAACACTGCAGACGTGGTGGGCAGCCAGCACATTCACGGACCGCTCCGCCCAGGTGGTCCGTGAACTGCACTTTCGGACTTTCCGAAAACGGGGTTTTCGTCATTTTCATGAGCTTTGCCGTACATCTTTGGAGTTAGCGTGATGAGCAAGTCTAGAGTCTTTAGGTATTTTCAGCCCACAAAACGAGATGACACACTGCCTTTAAGCACATCTGACAGAAATAAGGTGGGCTTTTGACAAAAGTTTTCCATCAAGTTTCAAAAGAAAAAACAACGAAAAGTTGCTTCAGACTCTTCAGTTCCTGATTTCACCAAACCATCATATTTGCTTAATAATTATCATGCTCCATGAAACGGAGACCTCTGGATATCTGAATTGTTGTCCCTAATGCACAGAAGTTGAGCTAACTTTCGCTGAAACACCAGCTTCCTAGCATAGACCTAACAGGAAAACAGGGTCATAGATTCTCGACCAACTTGCGGCCCTCGTGCGTTGCAGTAGCCAACGGTTTTCTCAACTCTATGGAGAAGCCAGAAGAGATATCCAAAATCCAAGAGTGGATTCTTAAAGTGCATAAATTCTACATAGCCGAGGTACATTTTCAGAATGCTAGCCCGTCTGATCCCAGTCTTACAATTTATTATATTTGGCCAAAAACTTTGTTATCACCCTGTATAGTTATAGTATGCCTATAATAATAGCATGTGAAGCCCATTAAGTACATTCAGTAAAACAAAAATGAAAGGAACTAGCTCAATCTCTGCTCTGAAAACATAGTTTGTAAGGATTTTGAATTCTCTTTAATGTAAGAAATGACCCACCTGCGTACTGCATCATAACGAACACGAGCATCTGAAAAGAGCAGACATTAACTGTAGCATTTCAGGAGAACGACGAGGACTCACCATGAGTGCCGTCCACCACGACTTCATTTCTTTGAAGAGAGGGTTCGCACGCGGTCTTCTGATCAGTGATAGTTGTGAGATCTCGTCTGGCGGAGAGTACTGTGAACGAACCCCTAACAGTACGAGAAGCGCCGAGATGCTAGGCTAAAGCGAGAGGAGAGGGTTTCTGCATAATGCCCCCCCCCCCTCCCTCGAGGAAGTTCATATACTTCGTAAGGCTCCTCATCGTCCATTCCCTACAGTGATAGGAGGTGACCAGCGAGAAATTCCATAGTAGGAAAACCTCGTAGTTCCGCATTGGTTCCGCCCACAAGCTCCACAAATGTTGAGGCTAGGGAACGGTTTTTTAACAGTTTTTCACAAAATCTTATGCGAAATAAGGTCAAATTACCCAAGTTTCGGTATCGCTCGGCTAATTTTACCTGTTGCAGTGTTTTGTGTATGGTTTGCTAACAATTCTATCCATGTATTTTATGGTGGCCCTAGATCTATAGGTTACTTTGGTTCATTCAAAATTCTAAATAATAAATCTCCATTCCCGTACCGATGGGGTTCCGTCAAAGAAAAGATCAAGTGCAGAACGGGGCTAAACTGTTTCTTTTGCTTTCTGTTATCATGAAAGAGTTTGATTCTCCCGCCCATGCTCATGAGCTGAGCAAGAATCTAAGCGGAGAAAGTTAAAGTGAAAAAAAGAGAGCAAATGTGATGTGAAGACGTAAGACCTTATATAGCAACACTTTTGTAAGCGCATTATGGTCCTCTTGCTGTTAGGCTCCGCCATATCTTAATCATTTGAATTTACAATGATGTTGGATCCATTAGCCGTCTTGTTTGCCATTCCTGCTAATATTTTGTGACTGCTGTCACTTAGCGTTTACAATGTATCTTCAATCGAGGCACGCAAGAGGAGGTGACAATGGTACTTCTCCATTAAGCACGACGTGCCATCGTTCTCTGTGGTCGGCAGCTATGGTAAAGGTAAGGGCTAGAAGTTTTATAATTTTTGCTATGAATTTTCCGGGGAAATCCTTCAACGGTTGTCCAAAAAGGAATTGTAGTGTGCACTGAACTGAGAAATTATGGGGGCGAAGCAAAGGTTCTACTTTCCTCAAATTTTGGTGCTATAAAGTCCTGTTTTGATCTATTTGAGCAGAGGTGTATTTATCTACTTGTACTTGGGTAAACCACGCTTAAAACATAATCAACTTTGAGAAAATAAAGACATGAAAATAAGAACAATCGGAACAATTAAAACCAAGGGCAAGAATAGTAAACTACTAAGCAGATTCCGCCAGAAACTTGTCTACCAGACTTTTGTACCGCGCTAGAGAGCAAGGTAAAGCGAATTTTTTCAAGAATTTCAGAAAATTAGACCCGGCTCTCTGTGTGAAGGAGGACGACCGTGAATAACTCTACGCGGTTCGAAACGTAATCTTGAAATACTCACCTCTCGTGCATGAGGGGGATACTGTGTAAAACTTGTTGATTGGGAGACTAACGTTACCACGGATAATTTTGTAGACCATTACAAGATCATACTTGTTTCTTCGAGTATCGAGAGAAGGAATCCTGAATATGCGATTACGAATGAAAGCAGGAGGAGTGTTGGCGTAGTCGTAGCCGTACAGGCGTATCCAAAGCTTTCTAGTAAAGTTATTTTGGACTGCTTCAAGTCTTAATATGGAGCGCTTCGAATTTGGGCTGAACACCGTTGCGCCGTACTCCAGATTGAGTCTTACATAAGACTTATAGGCCAATAGGAGATGCGCAGCTGATTTTATAGATTAAGATCTGAAAATATTTTGGACGGTATTGTCTGCTTTCCCAGCTACGATGTTGCAATGTTCATCAAAGGTGAGCTTCGTATTCAAAGTGAAACTTAGGTCGCAGATAGCATCAGCGCTATTTACATAGATCTTGGTCGGATGATTCATAAAAAACCTGAATTTTCTCTTAAAGGCAGCACCCACGGAAAAAACCGGCTATGAGATTTCGGAACATTCCGAGGATTTCCTTAGTTTCCACATAACTCTCGCAACATATCAGCAGCGTAAACGCACTGCGAATTCAACTTGATAGCAAGCATGACAACGAGGGCGGGTTGAAGCTGCTATGTTGATGAATCCTCCGTATGCGTTGACTACAAATTTCAGTTCGATACGACAAAGAGCCTTCTTTTGACAGAACTTGCAAGCCGGGCAACTTTGACTACACTCGGTTAGAGATGAACGCGAAAAATTGATCAATAATTTAATTTCTCCAAATGAAGGAAGGAGTTGCAAGCATACCAAATGGCTTCTAGGAGCCGGCTTTGTGGTCTGCTCTTCTTGATTTTCCACTTTTAATTCCTGGGTTTAGCGAACCAAGCATTGCTGCTCATAAGCAAGCAGTGAACCATGTGCAGGACTTCAAAAAAAGTTAGCTCATCAGAAATTGTGGATACATTCCTTGATATGGATTTGGCTGACAGCGTATGAGTGTGCACAGAAGTGAGGAGTCCCTGGGCACCTTTTATGAGCAAATAGTCCATACTTGCAGAATAAATTACTTCCAAAAAATCTTTTCGAAAGATGAATGCTGCATTTGCCAAATTTCGAACAATAGCACATCTGGAAGTGGACCACAGCAACAAGTTTTAAATTATCCTTCTGGAAAGGAAAGGATTTGAACCCCAGAGCATGGAGTGGAAATAAAAATTAGATACAGCATTACACCTTGCTTGCAGAAATGTCATGAAAACAGTGGTTTTGATGAAATGAATTGGTTTGGAAAAGCGAAGGACCCCTCATTGTGATGAAATAGGGCCAGCATCTGTTCTTGCTCATTTCACACAAATTTTCTTGATTGTCAGAAAAGCCAACATTTGCTAATAATGACGAATATTTTTTGAAGCACGAAAAATGCAGATTAACAGAAAATGCCAAGGAAAGAAGGAGGGAAAAAGCTCTGCATCTCAGCAACAGTATGACCGCACGTTAAAATGATATAACTGTGCAAAAAGTTGTAAAAATAATACTCTCATTGCTTATGCTCTGATTAAAAAAAACGTTTGGTTCTTCCAAGTAACGAGATAAATTCAGTTTTATATTTCATTCCTTAGATGTTCGTCCAACGTTGTGCAGTAAGTGGAGCGAACGTTACACTGGCTCTTCTATACGTTTGAATGCTGTTTCTCCCAGCAACTTCCGCTTTAACGACTTCTGCACTATTTCTGTGGCAATTTTCAAGTGGTGAGTGATACAGCATAAGAACCACTGTGACCACGAGTGGTCCTGGTTTTGGCTGGACACAGAAGGCCGTTACTGTCTTCAAACTACGTAGAACAGGTTGAGTGGTCATGTATTAACGAAAAAAATCGCCACATTCTGAATTATTCTCCAACGTTCTCTGGAGGCTTCAGAGTCTTTTGGGAAGAAGTGAATGAATACAGCTATCAGGATGATTTGCAGAGTCTTGTTAGCGAGAGCAGCAATGCTCATAGAAACTGTAGTCGCAAGTGAAGAATAAATTGCGCGTGTAGTTGATATTGAAGCGCCATTCACTTCCATATTACTTTCACTGTATCCAGTTGAAATGAGTCTTCCGAATTCGCCGCTCCAAAGAATTTATACGGAAAGCAGCCCAGTGAAGGGAACAGGGTGTTCGGGATGTCGTTCACAACGAAAACGGGACAGGTCTTGTTCCTGTGATTGCGGCATTCAAAGAAGAAGCCAATCACCGGTATATTAGCTGCCATATCTCTTCTCACCGGGGCCCAATCCTATGCGTTATCGAGTTTATAGTAGCCCTCCATCACCGGAGAATTTCGAAGAGCGGGCGAGTTCACACTAAAAGGTGGGAAAAATATTTTTATACACCTATCACGCTGCTAGAACCGCCCTATTTCCCCTCATCAGGCAGAATACCCTCTGCAGCAGTTATTCAGCTACGTTATTCTACTATTCCTGCTAACTGCTAATATCCACCTTTTGCAGCGGGAGTGGCAATTATTTACATCGGCATCAACAAGAGCATTCGTGATAAGGTTCTGCAGATGTTTTCCAAGAAGAAGGCAACCACAATTCCAACGCTATCAGCTGCTTCCTCTTAGCTCAGAGAATGGAGCTGAGCGAGTCCTCAGTGTTTTCTGCAGAATTTCTTGAGGATCTCTCCGTGCATTAATAACCCGGACCCGGAAGTACAAGTAATTTCTTATTCTCTAACGAGATAATGCAGTAGATAATTTGTTTGCAAACGTTACAATCATTTGAATAACTATATTTTATCGAGCTTATTGTAGCGATCTCGTTTTAATCAGAAACAAAGCGAGACTTTTTCAAATTAATTCTGGACAAAATTTAGCAACCGTCAAAATTCTGGATTTTGTGGAAGACCTCAAAGAGTTTTACAGTAGTAGGCTCTCCATTTACTTCAATTTCTTACAATCATTCCGGATGTACATATCCGTAGACGTCCATTTGTTAGCATGTGGAAAACGGTGCAAAACAAATTCTTTCTGATTGTGAGCCAGTACATACGCATTTGCCATGTTTGCCGTATTTGACTCCAGCTCGTTAGATAGCATTGATGGAATAGACATACAAATACGTACACAACGAATACCTTGTGTTCCTCATTCCTTCACGCAACGATAAAAGCTTCATTTGGATAGAATCCTTGCCATTTACTGCTAGTGGTGCTCTCCAGAGACCCGCCAATTGCTTCGACTAACTGACTCGCCAATGGACGATATTCTTATCTATGGAGGTTTTCCTCCGAAATACCAGTGCACGTATGTGACATATTGTTACAATCCTTTTATAATTTTATCTTTCTTCGTTTCAGGAACGAGTCAAGAACTGCAGAGGAGCCCAGCGTTGCTCTTGGAATTTACTGCATTGCTTTCGGTGTTGTATTTATTGTAAGCTTATTTTTTGTTGATTCTGAGTTTAAAGTGATGCATATCCTGGGAAGCAGTGCAAAAACTTGCTGATAGTACTGCTATAACTCTCCCATTTCATTTTACATTAATTGAGCGAAACCCTCAATGAGTTAATGAACACGCCCCATTTTTGCTTCTAGTTTGATTTATCAGATTTTTTAAATACATATGTATGTGGTACAGCAGGGTTCCCAGTCTGTGCCATGCACTTCTTCAAGACTGCTAGAAATCCACAATGTATCAGAGGTGCAGGAGTCCTCTTTTGAACAAGTACACAAACAGTCAAACTCACAGAATAACCAGCAAGGGAAGTGCACGAACTTAAGCTGCGCCTTCAGAACGAGACATATATGGTTGGAAAGCCTATCTCAAATGATGTCACAGATTGTATTTAAAATTTGCTAAATGATTAATACAAGCTCGAAATTCCATCTTCTTCCATATTGACATATACCTCCCTCAATCATGGCTTGGCAGCTGGATAGCCGAGTGGATAGTGATGCTGCCGCACAAGATGGAGGTCGAGGGTTTGCATCCTGTCCGAAGTTTTGTTTTGCAAACTTCAATTGCTGATCTTTGACATGGTGAGGAGCTGTTCAGAAGATTGCTGATTATTGATGTTACACTGTGTAAGCTACAGGAAGACTTCCTCTGTATGAAGCCTGCTACGCTAAAAATCCACTGAACGACACAGCAGTTCTAGAGGGGAACCACAAATAACAACAACAAACAAAAAGTATTTGAACATTTTTGTTGGACAGAGGGAAAAAACGGCTCCCAAATGAATTGGCAAATTATCCAGCGCCAAAAATTTGGCCAAAATGGCTTGAGGACTTCAAAATCAACGACGCTGAATGATTTTGAAGAGATCCACCGCAAAGAAAAAGACTATGCTTTTCAGTCACTCTACCTCGTCTGCTTCACAGCTTTAACTCAACGGGACCTTCGAAAACTGCCCGTCTACAAAATCATGATATTCCTTAGCATATGCGACATTGCTATGCTTGTATCAAATTCGATACTTACTGGTTTCTTCTTCATCAAAGGCGTGGTATTCTGCTCTTTTCCATTACCCATTTATATCCTAGGATGCCTTACAAGTTGTGAGTGCTTGAGTTATGTTATTTTGGATTTCACATCTCATTTAAACTGCATAGGTTGCTGGGGAGCTTCCTGCAGCGGTGGTCTCTGCTTAGTTTTCACTCGTCTGGTTGACTTGTGGAGTCGCAGAATCCACGAGATGTTATTCGGCGGCAAGCGAGTCTTTGCTATGATACTGCTATGCGTCATGTATTCCCTTTTTTTCTTTTTCTTTCCAAGTCCTGGCCTATTCAATGCTAAATATTATTCTTGGATATATGATCCAATGGTTAATGATAACGAGGAGGTATTTGAGGTGGGCGGTGAACTGATTTCTCGTTAAAGAAATTACTTGCTCTTGAAGAATTTCTAATCATTTGCAGTGAATCTGAACATAACTGCTCTGATAAGGTTCTTGAGAATAATACTAAGATGATACGTCTTTCTGATTGTTGATTTTTGATTGTTGACTTTTTGAAAACATTGTTGATTTTTGATTGTTGACTTTTTGAAAACAATCTACGAAGAAAATTGTTATATCCGTAATGGATCTGAAATGTGTACTAGTAACTCCAAGCAATTGAAGATTACTCTAATTTTGCATTCTTATTCTTCATTATGCCCATTAAATCTGAGCAAGAGCGCATTCGTCTGCTGTGGAAATGGAATGCATGGATTTTTTAACTAGCACATGTGGTGCAGAATTTCGATTTACTGGTATAAAACTTCTTCATTTCCTTCCTATTTCTGTGGTGAACAACACTGCGAGAGAGACAAACGTGCATTTCGACGATCCTGCTGGAGAATTTAAAAACTATTTCTATAAACTATTTCTAGGTGATGATTTATTATTATCAGTCCAAGTGTAACAGCATTTAGAGCAGTAGATTAGAGACTCTCTGATAAGTGAATAAAAAACCAGAAAAATCAGAACAAGAAAGTTACAATGAACAGAATATAAACGGATGAAAATTCTATGGGGTCATGGGTAGGTGGAAGGTTGTGTGTGAGTGGCAAGGCAAGGAAGAGCGGCGGCAGCCAACACCGCAAGTCCGTCAGAGAGGTATATCGGGGCTCCGGATACCAACTTAGTATTTCCGTCAAGCAAGCCAAGTTCTACATGCCTCACCCGGCAGATCCGATCAGTGACTGGGTGGAATAGGAACAAATATATGGTAAAACTTTGTGTGACTGCGACCATAACACTGAAGCGTTAGTGACGTCAATTGGGCAAAACATAACATATCTAGAACATCGAAACGAATCGTGATCAGTGTGAGTTATGCAACGGAAACTCGGGAGGTGACCGAGGCAGGATAAGGCTAAAACTGGAATGTGGTGAACAACACTGCGAGAGACAAACGTGCATTTCGACGATCCTGCTGGAATTAGCTATCACCTTCTTTGAATAAAATTAATTATTAGCTATCACCTTCTTTGAATAAAATTAATGTAGGTGCACCAGCTAGTATGACGTACATACACTCCATCATGGAAACAACCGCCAATAGTACAGTTTTAAATTCAGTTTAGGGTGACAGTTCTTGGATTATTGCTGGCAATAACTTACTGACCGTCACATCTACATTTGCTCTGTATATAGCATATTTCATATCATTCCTGTACAAATATCATCACACCTATGCATATCGAATGGCATCTTATGAAAAACAGGTAGGTCCCTCCTGAAACAAGCCAGGTTTGAGCAGATTTTCCAGGAAAGGAATTCAAGCTCAACCCACTAATAATCTAGCTTTTACGGAGATATGAGCATAAGAAAACTACAATTACACTTCTCAGATGTTCATTCAAAGCTGTGCCATAAGTGCTGTCAATGTCTCGTTAGCTCTTATCTACGTATACATGCTATACTTCCCAGTAACAATTGTTGTAACTATTGCTGGACTCCTTCTCTGGCAGTTTTCAAGTGGTAAGCGGCTAGCAAAGCAAATTATTAAGTTTTATTTTTGTCTAGATGCAGAAACTTGAATACTGTTTTGGTATTATTTACCAAAGGGAAAATACTACACATTTAACCGTGGGAAAATTATCGTGATACTTTTTCCTGTACAAGTACGAGTATTTAAAAAAGGATAAAAAAGGGAGAAACGATTACAGAACTACGCATACACTTTATGCATAGGTTCCAGACCTTCCTCCTGTTCCTCTGCAAATGCAAGAACGAAAGGATGTTCTGGATCTCCTTTCCCCGACGTAAGTAACCTGATAAAAAAGATAATTTCCCTAACTAGTAACCATCTAAAAACCTGGAAGACTATTGGCGTCATTTGCATTAGTTCTCCCACTCGATTACTGCGTCACTTCCCACACCAAACACCACATCCTGTTTAACGAAAACTAGATGATTAAGGAAATATTGCGAAGCTTTGATGATATGTGAATGGTAAATAAAGTTAATTTACCTAGTTATAAAGTTAGTATGTACTCTAGTCCTACATATGCAAATCTTCAGGCATGCGTCCAGGCAAAACTTTGATTTCGAAGGTTTCGACCTCAAAAACTGATTGGGCATTCACTCCATTCTTTGCCTTATTCTCAAATGTAACTTTTTCAGCAGGAGCAGTGATAGTTTACTTGGTTATCAACAAGACAGTTCGTCGCAAGGCTCTGCAGATGTTCTCCAAAAACAAGAAGAAGATCACAACGGTATCAGTGGTTTCTACTTGGCGCTGACAGTAGACTTGGAACAGTTCTCAGCGTGTTCTTAGCGAACCTTGTAAGTACTCTCTTTCGTTGTTCTGCCGGAAAAATTATTTGGCTTGGATGCGACTTGAAATTTTCACCTAAATATTCTTTTCTTTCATTTTGGTTTTGCCACTGGAATTCCTCAAGTTCTCATTCCAGACTGTTCTGCAAATGGAATTTGCTTCCGATGAAATAAATCCATGGAAGTCATCGCGAGTTATACGAACTTTCGAGAAAATAAAGTGCTACAGCATTACTTCGTGTTTGAAAAACATTCCTCACATTACCAGCCTTCATTATTCAAACGAGAAGCATTGTTTCCCGGAGCCTTTGCAAAACAGATACTTGTTTGAATCCACTGAACTAACACAGCTTGAAGAAGGAGCAGCGCGGCAACCTTCGCAATTTCTCGGAGAAGAAGTTTCTGCACATTTGCCCTTCTTGTTTCATCAGTGATGACTGACTTATCACGATTTATCACTCAAACATCCGCTGAGGACATAAAGTTGAGGTGAACCACAAGGCTACTGGAAGATAGCACCGCAGCGCACTGAAGCAGTGGGCGGGCAAAGTGTAAGAGGCTACCACCCTAAACCCCCCCCCCCCTGAAACCTAACCGTACTGATCCTATAGCCTTGCACATAACTAGTGTCTATCAACCGGATATTACCAGATATGATGATCTTCACATATTCTTCTTCTTCACACCATTACACCAGATAAATAGGGGTGTGGAGCGTTAGTTGCGATTGAGCATTAATTGCATGAGGTGCGAAGATCTCGCACCTCACTCGCACCTCAGCAACATTGACAACCGTTGCTCTAGCTGTCTGCGTTTGCTAGAGTTAGTAAGGGCAGCTGGCAAGGACAACTCGGAGCAATTGTCGCGGGCGACATCTATTCAGACACTTGGCGCGGCCGGGCGCTCGTCGGCCAGCCATCCCGTAGTGCACGTTATTAAAGGCAGTGCGTCACCTCGTTTCCACGCCTAAGCTTTTACCAGATTCTGAATCTCCTCGACACGCTGAATCCAACGGTGTACCTAAAATGTTACAAAATGGCCTTTAAACCTTATTTTTAAACGTTTTTCGGGAAGGGATTTGTAACAGTTTTCGAGCCGAGTGGACGCGTGAAGCCGTTGATCTCATCGATCGGACACGTCTAGACGCGTTGGCCAACGTTGCAGACCTGGCGCGCAGCCAGCACATTCACGGACTGCTCCGCCCGGGTGGTCCGTGAACTGCACTTTCGGACCCTCCGAAAACGGGGTTTTCATCATTTTTAGGAGTTTTGACGTACATCACTGGAATTAGCGTGACGAGGAGGTCTAGAATCTATTGGTATTTTCAGCTCACTAAACGAGGTGACACACTGCCTTTAAGGAAAGCGGACCTGGAACACAGAATTGTAAAAGGTGACTCGGGATTGGACTAGCATTCTTTAAAAATTCCAGCCTGGACCTTTCCTTAGGGGGTTATTCGGTGCGCTTATCACGAGAATCGACGATTATCAAGCAGATGAGTCTAAGAGTGAAGCGTTTTGGATTGCAATCACTTTCTTCACTCCCTACCCCCTTTCAGTTCCACCCTGCACAGCTCGCCCATTTCTTCCCACTGGAACCAAACAAAATTGTCTTCAATGCAGATTTTGACAAAATTGATCTCTACGTTCGTTCTGACTATGCTGCTGAACCTAGGATGGCAGCAGAATCTGAGGTGACAAAATTATCGAGTGCTGCCTTTACCCGGCTGAGGTTTGTGCCAACTGCGACATCGCGCGCGACGTACTCTAGGGATCACGGCAAATATCAGTTTTCTGGGGACCCGCCCACACGTCGTAATGGGCGATGCGAGTGATCTGGACAATTAAAGGCGCGAGCGAGGTGCGAAGACGCTAACGACCCTTGAAGCATATCTGGGGTCTCGCACCTATAATTGGACCGCAACTAACGCTCGCCATCCGATAAATAGCCATCTTCATATTCCTCATCAAATATGGCATCAATACAATAATAAGACTAAACCACAAGATGTTATGGGTCAAGTCATGAACCGGCCTGTTGGACACGCGCGGCGACTGGCAGGATCGTGACAGCGGCTCGACAAGACCTTCTGGAGCATCGACTTGGCGATCGTGGATTCCATCATCATCGAACCGCAGAACGGCGACCAGCATCTTCGTTGGAACCATGGCCATTGCGGCTGAGCGGCACGGAGCCGATTGAGCGAATGGACGAACGCGAATGCGAATGAACCCATGAGGGCGCGAGAGCGCCTTTTATAGTGCTGCCGCGTGGGAACCCTACTCGAGGGCACGCGCGGTCTTGAGAAAGTACCGTATCCCGTGGAAGCGCCGATGGAAATGGCGCGCACACGCCACTTAATTGTGTATGGATTGGTATAGGACGTCGATTCACATTAAGCAGCCGATTCAGACCGGGATGGAAACTTCGGTTGAAGAAGTCGAATGGAAGTCATGCGAGAGTCACGACATAAGATCAAAAAGTAATACTAAAAAATACAATTCTTAAATTCGGGACAGAAGTAGCCGAATAGTGCCACTTGAACGCAGATTCTGAGGTCACGCTTCCTCAGTCTTAGTTCCTTCATTGACACTGCATTGTAATCGCTCAGCAGGACTTTGACGAAGACTGGTTAACTTCAGAAAACGAGAATCGCAAGAGACGAAGAACAAAAAGTGAGTGTGACGAAAAAATATAGAACACGACTAATCCCTGAGGAACCAAATGGCGACCACTCATTGTCAGTAGAAATAAATTTTGGTTACTCGAATGTCTGTTTCTGGCAAGAGGATCTAAATTCTCCGATCGATGTATTGAGGAAATTCAGGAGAACGTTTCAAGCTTTTCGCATAACTGAACATTGCATGTTTCGGATGCAACGAGTGATCTAGCTACTGACCCGGATAATCATAATGTCAAGCGACCAGCTTCCTAGAAGGTGTGTATGAACGAACGGTTGGAAACCAGCGCTTAGTCGTGTTTCCGCTTTGGCGTATACTAGAGGAGTCCTGTGGGTATCACCTGGTTGGATGAGATCCAACTATTCGATTCGTGATATTCGGACAACGGGCGTGTTTCTACAGGTCGGCAAGTGAATAGCAACCGGATAGCAACTGAATACCAACCGAATAGCACCCATGGTAGCCCGAATAGCACCGTGTGGCGCCCAGGTCCCGCCCATTTTACGGATTGGAGACAAGCCGACATGCGGCTCCGATCCCTATCGGGTTCGGCTCCGATCCGGCGAATGTCTGAGTCCGTGGAACCGGAACAAAGCAGCAAGTTGACAAGGTGATCATGTGGACATAGCGTTTTAATCGGAGTATGTTGATCCACTAGAAGCTAACATTAAGTACTAAATACTGAAATGAGAATAGAGTTCATTTAAGGATTCTAATGATGTCATTCAATCTAGCCACAAAAAACTAGGGAAAAAATCAAAACTGCAGGTGAGCGATGTATGTACAAAGAGATACATGAACAGTGAAAATTAAGAAATTAGTTTTCCTTTAATTAGCAGTCAATAAGGAACCATAGTTGTAGCTAGTGACCGTCCGATTTGAAATATGGTTCTGAAAGTGTGCAAAAGAAAAGGAAGGAATGTTGTTGGAGGTAAATAAAATTGTAAAACCTTCCTGTTGATGAACAGTCCTCCATTTTTAGCAAGCGCAGTTAGTCCAGTTTTCTGAATTTTTTCTTGAATATGGCTATATTTGCTGAGTTCACAACATTGAGGGGTAACATATTCATCCACCTTGCCACACGATGTAAAATGTGTTGAAAACTATGTTGTTGCTAACTGTATTGACTCCTTTACAATACAAGCCTAACCATCTATGCGACCTCTTGAGATTCGAAAACCCCAACACTTGCTTGGCCGCAGTTACAAATAAAATCAATTAATTTAAAATTAATTTACCACTTATAAAGCGAGTAAAATCGTTCTGAGCGAGTCTTTTCTCTGCGATAAGGCATTTTTCTTCCCTTTTTTTTCTTCTTGATGGGTAGTCTGTACTCCTAGCACTGCTAACTTCAGATGCTTCTGCCACACCAAATTCTCATCACCAAGAAAGACGAGAAGATACAAATATATAGATTCAAATACAATATATATCATGGAACGTGGAGCCATCGATTCAAGGAAACTGCCGTCTTTGCCGGATAAGAGGCAGTTTTGGTTTGTCCTGTGTAATTACCACGGATCAACCTCGGGATCCTTCTCAAACACGGTCCACTGACCTCGGCTGGGCGTTCTCAGCGGAAAATAGTCCATTTATGGCGTAGTTTGTTTAGCGTCTTCAATTCTTGATCTTCTTCGTTGTTCCAGTTAACTCTTTGGCAGCTTAAATATCGAGGCTAGTATTATGACGTCATCAGCATACAATAGTACATTGTATTTTGTTGCTTAAGTTCAGCAACAATGGAAAAATCGTGGTGTGCATGCGATGCTCGACGTTGCTGGATCCAACAGTATTTCAAGAAAAGGTTTTGAATTTGTTTCTTATTTTTATAGCGTTGTATTATGAAAAAAATACAGCATAATATTTATAACTTGCTTCGTACTTAGCCGTCCTAAGGAGGCAAAAATGATCATTTTTCCGTGTTCACCCGATTTTTTCAAGCTCAAGCTTTTTTTCAAGCGACAAGCAAAATCCTTGGGGCCGTGGGGCTCTGAAGCTGATAGAGTTCAATCACGCAACTCTCATTTTATAGTATGATGTCGAAGCCGATGTTGGGCTTCTTCGTGCTCCTGGCACTTGCGTTGGTGTGCATCGTCCTTTTGGATCATCGGCCCACCCCTATGAGAATTATGAACTGGCAGGAACGTTTGAAGGAGAAGTGAGCGTTGCATTGGGATAATATCCGCAATTTCCATAAAAGTTTCTATTTATTGCCTACGCACATGGTACGTTTAGTAAATGTTTTTGTTGATTCACAGGTCAACAAAATGGATAGTGGTGACCACAGTACAACACCCAACTGAGGACATTAAGGTAGGTAATGGTACTCTAGGTTATTCTCACGACATAAAAAAACGATCTCGATTGGCTGACTACAAATTGGCCCATAATTATGGTGACAAAAACAAAACACTCATTTAAAAGCAGCTCAACAATCAATAAATATCATTTTGAGGAAGATGCGCTAATCCAGAGAAAATTGGAATTTTATTTATTTATTTATATTTTCATTTTTATTTTGTCCTACATATTTAAAGACTTTTCAACATGATTCTTCCCACAATGAATGAGCGGAGGGAACACATTAGATCTTAGAGAACGTCTGGAAAATAGACCAGAAGGTGTCATAAATCCGAAAGACCGCACACCCACAATTCCCAGCCGTGGATGAATTTCAGCGACTATCACGAATTCCTGGATGGACGCTGGTTGTGGTAGGAGACACCAAAACGCCGAAGAACTGGTCCCTGGAGGGTGTTCATTACCTTAGTGTAGAAGATCAACAACGACTAGGTGAGCTTATTCAGCCCTACGTTGTCGTTCTCGGTTTCTTAAGCTAGGTAAAGCTCTGTTGGTAATGTTAAAGGCTACCGGATCCTGGATTACCTCCCATACAAATCGTACGCTAGAAAAAACATTGGATATCTCTATGCAATTGAAAACGGAGCCGAGTGGATCTATGACACGGACGACGACAATAAACCTTATGGTATCATTAGTTTTGAATTAGTTTTGAAGCGATACTGTTATGGAGAAATATTTTGGGTCTCGGGCTACACCAGTTCGACTATTCCGAGGAAACCAGTGGACTTCGCTACGGTTGCAAATTTCGAGAAGTGAACAAGACTAGAAATAGCGAACGGTGAGGATTTCTTTGCGTCCGGAGATAATGTGAGTACACGTGTGATGTCAGGTTTTCGCCAGAGAAGCTCTTCAATCCTTACTCGTTTTTTGGCAAAGGTGACATGTGGCCTCGAGGATTTCCCATAGAATACATACAGGTTGTGCAATTTACGAAAATTTGCTGAGAAAGTAGTGTTCACTACGTTTTACGCAATCCATCTGGTGAAATCAAAATGGCAGAAGAAAATAACACATTTCGGACTGTGTGATGCACATGGTGCATCACGCAAACGAAATCTTCATGCCCGAAAGCATTTCCGACAGAGCCACGTGGTGAACATGATGCATTATCAAAAAATGTCCCTTGAAACACATTTTTCATGGCCACGCTCGCTCGCCATGAAAAATTGTTCAGTCCGGAATGCGTTGAAGGCAATTTACACTAGATGCGTGCGTTCGACGCGTGTGCGTTTATATGATGAAGGATAGGGACAATCACATCGCTGACGTTGCTGAGACTATGCGCTTACGGCGTCTTCATGGGAAACCCTTCGTAAATAGATGCGTGCGTACGACACACGACTGGCGCACGCACCTAGTATAAATTGCCCTTAAACTGCCCAATATCCTCTATTTCGCGATATTTTAGAACCACAAAAATGGACCAGGTCGATGTTGTCTATGCCATAAAATGCGCACAGCGGCAGTACAACAAGGACTCGTTCACAAGGATCCCGATGTCGACGCTTTGTATAGGTAGGTACGATCTTGTTTGCTGCGAAACTGTGCTTCATGTCGTAAGATACTGTCGCGGTCACATTGGATCAGTTTTGGTTCGTTCCTTCAGGCCGCCCCGTAACCGCTATGCAGCGCAGCCGCGCCGCATTTCGCTACTGGCTGTTCCTAACACGGTCTGACGTGAACTGTACGAATACTAGTAAAAGCAATCCGTCACAATGTGTTAGAATGATACAATTAACGTGACGCACCCCAACAGGCAATGTCCTCTAATCAACCAATCACCGCTACTTAGTGGTGATTGGTTGATTAGAAATGTCACGCTCCGAATTGATGTCTGTGCCTCCTTCTCCCTCTTCAACTGTCGCAAACCATAGGGAAAAAACTCCAATCTTGAACATTTCCCCATACGAGGAGGGCATGACAGGCCTGGCCAAGACTTCTGGAATATATAATACAATGGCTCTAGCACCCCATGTTCAGGCTTCTACATGCTGACAAAAGAGACGGTCTTAATGAGGGATTCAGTAAATTTGCACCTCCCATAACTCTCGCTTCTGGTTTGTCCTATTTTCAGTCCTTCTCACTTATAATCCAAAGAAATGGCGTTGTACTGTCCTATTCCAGGAACATATGCTCCTTGGAATTCTCAAAACACTTTATTTCGTCGAACAGCTTTCTTCACACTCATGTTGCCAGCGACGGTGCCATTTCGGTCAGTTTGCATTAGCTCAGGTCGTTTTTTCATGGGGTCACGATACTGATGACGGAATATGCAAGAATGAGCAACGATGGCGGACCCAGGAATTACTCTCTGGAGGAGGGAGGGGAGCGGGAGGAGTGAGCGAGTTGAGAATGTCCTTGATTACAGCGACGTAACAGCCAGCATTAAATTTATGCTTTCGAAAATAAATTTTTATAGAACTCTTGATATCTTCAATGTTTTTTCTGCCATACAGGTTGTTATAGGAACACCTTTACCGGCCAACGTTTCGACAAAAGTCGTTTTGAAGGCCCGAATGTGGACCATTTTCCTTGAATCTGCGCTCTAACCCATCAAACACCTCCTCTGACCTGCACTTTCAACTCATTCCGGTCAGATAACCATGAGTACCGACTATAAAGAGGAAACTCACTCGGTGTTCCACCAATAAACGGGATGTTTCCCCGCACACTACTATACACGATTTTTACCAGCGGACGACTGAGTGTTGCTCAGCGGTTTTTTTTATAGAATTATATTTTGAATAAGGAATTCTGGACATGTCAACACAGTATTTTTGTTCATTTTACGGAGCAGTTTGGGACATTTCGATAGAAAAATTAGCCTTCCCCTTCTCTTTGCATCCGCCACTGAAGCAAATCATACAGTGGATGTCAATGGCGGTGGCCCATTCGCGGCCTCGAGAAAGACGCCGCGCCACCGCGCGGCGGGCGTCATAGCCGATGTCTTCTGCTGTCCTTATGCTATTTCTAGCAGCTTTTCTACCCGTTTTAAGGATTTTCGACCGAATCGGGAAGAAAGCGCGCCTAGGAATAGCATTCCGGTGGCGGAGGACAATCCCGATCCCGGTGCGCGCAGCGCGGTTGCGCGGCGTCCTTCTCGAAGACGTGGATGGGCCACCGTCTTTGACGTCCCCTGTACGTAGGCAAACAGAGCTTCGGCTCATTACCAAACTCGAAGACCATCAACGAAGTGTTGTTAATTGCAGTTGCATATCTCAATCCCTCTTTACATAAGCTGCGCTAAACAACAGCACGACTTTGCCTCTGCAATTTTAGGCCTAGCAAAAATCCGTAATGGTGTTAAATCCAGACCTTAATAGCCCTAATAAGTTTGATGAGACTTGATTCCATAACTAAAATGCTTGTTTTCAGTGTAACTGATATATGGAGGTCATATTTTGCGCAGAAACTTCTACATATGGTCGGAGAGAACATCGCATTTTATCCCGCTAATGCAATCCAAATCAGAAACGCTCACAACTATTTGGACGATTTTCGCAGCGAAGAGTAAGCACTTATGGATGTTCTTTTAGAAATAAAGCGCACGACGAATCCGCCTGTTTATGATACTCCACACTTATAAAAACCCTACCTACATATATTAGGTCGTCAAGTATGAAATGTCCGATTTTGGTTGATGAGACTTCGAGTTTTGATTCTAAAGCAAGATGCAGTATAAGATATCCGAATATGCTCCCATACTATCCCCACAGCCTTGCCATCTTAACTGCAGCTTGACTGCGCTAACAGCTTGGAAAGGTGGAAAGCTAGTACCAATCAAGTGGCGAAGAGCGTTTCCTACATCATGTTGAAAATTGAACATTTTCTCCGGCAAGAAGTGAGCTAATCCCTGAAAGGAGTTGTGGTCAAATAGATCAAGATTTGCCCAGTGCAGTGAGTGGCAGGTGGATCCTCATCTCTGCTCCTCTGGCTTGAGCAGCGTGGATTTGTGAAAAAATGATCAAAAATTGGCACCCATTTTTGAGGGTCAAACTGGGAAAAATTCGTTTACCGAATCACTTTTAATGGTCATATTGCCTTGAGTACCTTAGTATTATTGGATTATAAAAGTCACACCTTGCTGCTTACGCTGACCTGGTTTGACTCCTATCCGTTTCGGCTACGGCTTCCAGCCCATCGATATCCAGGTTCATCATAAGGCTCATTTGGAGCATCATATCACGTGAGCGGAACTGACTAAGCAAACGATGTTCAGTGCATTTACTGGCCAAATGTCCCTTGACACTACCCTGATGTTCCCAGCTTTCTCAGCTCCACTGGCTGGAAAATGGAACCTGTTTTCCAAAACGACACGATTTTTCGTCTTTGAGTAGTTCTACAAAGAATGCTTTCAAACAAAAATTCGAAAACTGATCAAAAACCCAGGAAGTGATTTTGAAAGGAAGAGGATGTATCTTCATAACGAAAATAAAGATGAGGAGAGATCTTGTAAATTTCCGAAGATAGAGACTGTCAAACTGACTGCTCATAAAATCGGACATTTCATACTTGACGACCTAATATCTTAAATTTCCCAAAATCCATGTCTAAAATTGGTAAGGTTATAGTCCGTTCCGAAAACAGCGATAGTTGGGTATTCGTGCCAGTGACATGCATTTCTCGTCTGCCTCTCCGAATACGACACTATTTCTCGCGTTCTCTCATTGTCTAATTTCTGCGCAACTACGTTTCTCCGTGAAACACACTATATGTAGGCGGCTCCATCGTATGTTTTGCGTTCTACTACTATACCAGTGCTCTTCACTAATTGTAGCTTTTAAGAAATATTTACCTCAAAGCTGGAAAATTGGTGAAATTTCTGGATGGCTGGCGTTGCACCCATACAACAGTTGCCAACTGTGCCATCGAGTTAGCGGATGAATTCAGGTGAGAAGCGAAGATAACGTATTACTTGTTACCAGCACGATTGTACTGATACGGATAGTGGAAGTACACAGACTATCCTTCATATATAGAAAAACGAGAAATTGCGCCTCAGTGCCATATTTCAGTAAAATCCTTGGACGTATCATTATTTCCCTTCACAATCACTGATATAATTTTAGAGCGAGAAAATTCTGGCGGAAAGCCGATGCGATTCTGGTTAGAAAATGGATAGAGGATCTGCTGGATATGTCGTAAGTATTATATTAGATCTAGCCCGTGCTTGAACCCAGAGCACCACAAAAAGTCGGAGGCCAACGCACAAAAAGCGGCGAGACCTAGCACTTCGTGAGAGTTTTGAAAAAAAAAAACATTGTCCAAAGAATGTAACAAAAGATGGTATTCCTCACTGACCGTGGCCTAACCAAGTCTAAATAATCCTAGTTATTTTTTATATTTTATTTCTTATTTAGGTATTTTTTATTTCAACATCTAGCCTGATTAGCTGTAGCCATCATATTTTTCTGGGCTAAAAAGTCAGAAGCACAACTTGACCAATGTTTATTCATCCCATGTATTCCATTCCGGATCCAGTCTCAGTAAACGAATCGTACTAGTCCAAAATGACAAGTTACAGGTATGAATTCCCACCCATCAGACACATAGATGAGTACTCTATGTCGCCAAACGAATCGCTTCGTGGAAGCAACTGCAGACGAGCGGAGATGGAGTTCGTGTCGGAGCGTTCATGGCCAAATGAGGTCGGCATCAAGCGATTGTCTACACAAGCATTACAAATGTGTACCAACCATCACAAGTAATTTAGGTCGATGAGAGGTCCAGGTTCAAGATCAGGGCGTTTGGGGAACTGTCAGATTGGTGTGAAGCAGCGAACTATTCAGGTATCCTGCAAATTCACTGCGTTCCATGGATATGGAGCGCTCTACCTGGAGAGGGCGGTGCAGCCGCACTCTGTGATTGGCCAGTTCGTCCAGCCGCCCAATCACAGGTCAAGGCTGCACCGCCCTTCCAAGTAAAACGTAGAACACCCCGTACCGCTTCACATTAAATTTATGACTCCGTTTCAGATTTTCTTCACAAATTACCATCACCGCAGCAGCTCAAAGTTGCCCATGACAAGGACGATGTACTCGCTGACCTCAAAAATACAGTTAGCACGCTTTCTTCTAATTTCAAATCCTGTTTTTTTTTGGAGCTCTGTTCATCAGCTTTCCGGATCTTCACCAATGAAAGAATTAATACTTGTTCAGGCCCTGATTATAACGTACAACTATCCCATGAACCAGACTATAGGTGTACTGCAACGTATGTATCAGCCATACTTTGGCGCAACAATATTTTGCGGATCCTGGTATCCGGAAGAATATGACGACGACAGTGGTCAGTACAAAAAACTAGCAAAAACTCCTTCCAGAAATCCAAGAGCAATTTTTCAGATTTCCCTAGAGTTCTGCGTCCCTTTAGTTATATTCACCTTTCTAAAAATGAAATACAGAGCGGCTATTATGCGTACTATTGCATGTCGAAAGTCAAGGATCTACGTCTTGGGAACCTACAAGGTTATATGATTTTTTAGTACAGTCCGGTCCGGCAGCCACTGCAAATGGGCGTCAGCGGGCGCCGGCCGCCGCCACCCTCCGGCGCCCCGGTATTAATGAGCTATAAACCACTCGAGGGAGAAAGCGAAGAAAAATACAATTTTAGTCCATAGTAGACAGGGTAGATAAGCCTAACCCTATGCTTAAGAATGGGTTTAAGGCTTAGGCTTAGGCTTCACAGGAGTGGCCCCACCCAACTCCCTTTTCACCTAAATTTCTAGGATAAACTACGATAAGTGTAAGCGTAAGTAAGATTGGACACTATTTGTATGTTGCATCGCGTGCGCGCATAGCTCAGTGGGTTGAGCGAATGATCGACGTTGTGGTGGTCAGGGATCGAATCCTGCCCTGTGCCCCCGTTTTGCAAATACATATGGTATGCTGCCTACGACTGCTGCAGTTATCTAACAAACTCCAACATAAAAAGTAGCCCGGATGGCTCAGTGGTTTGAGTGGCAGATTGCAATCTGTCCCTATCGCTGGTTCCACTCCGTTGGAGATCCAGAGTTAAGTATCGCAGTGTTTGGGGTTCACTGCTTGGAACGTCCCCCGTGATCTCCTTCGGGTAGTCCAGGAAGGCATCCGGCAACGTTTTGCATAAATTTCGAAGATAAACTACGATAAGTGTAAGTGTAAGTAATAGTAATAGTGTAAGTAATAGTGAAAAACCACTTTTTCAAAGTTGAGGGAAACCGGGAGAGAGTAACTCCGCCGTAAAGGACTGCTCCACGAAAGATAAATGACAGCGGTAGAACTACTTCGCAATGGATATGGAACAGTTTGTACGGATTTCAATTATTTCTGAGGATCCCGAATTGGATGAGCTTTATTATTCAGATGGGATAACTGAAGTACTGTGTCCATCTATAGAAGAATAACGGCCATTTTTGTATTCGCGAAGCAGTGTACTATAGCAGAAAATGGAAGAGTTGGCTTCGCTTATTGTGTATTCAGAAATCTTTCCCCATGAAAATCACAAAAATGAAAAAACGTGAAAGTTGTGAAAATGGTCCCCTGCTTTATAGCCTTAACATATCCACTGCACTCTGTCTACCATGGACTAAAATTGTATTTTTCTTCGCTTTCTCCCAAGCTCGAGTGATTTATAGCTCATTAATACCGGGGCGCCGGAGGGTGGCGGCGGCCGGCGCCCGCCGGCGCCCATTTGCAGTGGCTGCCGGACCCGACTGTAGTTGACATGGGATTTTGAGACAATCACCCTTCAAAGATCGTATAGAGGAGAAGGAAAAGGGCATGTCCTTTGCGCTCTCTCTTCATCTGCCGGTGCTCTCACTGCTGGAGCTATAGCAGGGGAAAACAGATGGATTTAGTTTTAAAACGATGCAAAGTTAGTTCAGGCGGAATATCTGACTAATTTAGAATAGATACTTTAGTAAAGCTTTATCTGTCTTTTTTTTTCAGGTTATTTCATAATGGCCGACGATAACACCTTTAATTTTTGGCACGAAATCGACTTGAATACGACTATGCATCCGAGTGGAACGAAGGCAATTAATTCTACTGGAACTTGGTGGCCAACGGACATTGGTAAATACAGTCTTCGGCAAAATATCGTCTACAGCGGCGCGGCGCTCATGCGAGCGGTGCGGAGCCTCCTGGAGACGGAGGAGTACAAAAATCGATAAATGTTGCCGCGCCGTCACGTTGGCGCGCTGCGCCGTGATAAGCCAACATTTTTGGTACATTGTTGCGGTCTATGAGATATTTTTGCGTTGAAAATGATCAAAATCAACCAATAGCTGCAAATATGCCTGAATAAATTCTGCTCACTACCGAGTCACTAATGTCCCAAGAGTTGTGTCATTATTTTGGCAGAGCCCATGGTTCAGGTGCCGCAGCTGTCAAGAGAGCCGTTCATTTGTTTGAGGAGAAGTATAGGAACAACACCGCTGTACAAGCAGTATGGGATCAGTACCAAGACGGGGTAAGTGCGCTGTCATTTTTGACCTGGTAAAACTAAATTTTAGCAGATGTGTACGTGCGATTGAGATGCGTGCATCCGGATCCGCGTATTTCGCGAACACGCCTTAAGAGCAGTAAAAGCTCCTCAGTTTTAGGACGAACGCTAAGAACTTGAACACGACACTGTGAATGTCCAACAGACGTGCATTTCAATCTATTCTCCCTCATACTAGCTTTACGCATATCTGACGCACGCACGCACCAAGGATAAATTGGCGGGCCAGCGAATTATCCCTCGAAATTTAAGATATTGAACAAGATGGATGAGACGAATGCATCCGCGCAATTAAGAGCTCAGGATGGGTGGGCAATCAGCGATATGTGAGTTTATGCTTAGTTTTAGCGTATTACTGGCAAATAAACCACTTTTTTCCCAAAAATCTAGGAAATCCATAAGTAGAAGTACTGATCGTGGTTATTGCGCTAGTAGTAATTAGTTATAACATTAATAAAAACCAGTGAAAACTTTTCAGGTATTATGTACCTTCCTCGCTACTGAATTACCATGCTGGTCTGATGGAGATCTTCTTTGAAGCACGACTATTTCACGAAATTGCTGTCTCGAAATATCTCTACACAGTACCACACCAGCTGTGAGATTTACCTGACCCATTCTAACCTAATTGTAATCTATCTGCAACGGCGTGCTTTTGAAAAAAAAACCTGGAAAAGAATCGTCAAATACAACGGTCTTATTTTCCTTCCTTTGCTTTTTTTCTTGTGCTTGCATACAAGGAGCGTCGATGGAAGTGCCTTTTTCGCAGGTTCGGGGAACACGCGACGCAGCTGAGTTTCCTCGAAAATTTCTCATCCTATTTCATGTCAACTCTCCGAAAAACTGATTATAATCTGTTCATTTAAACAGTGCATTCCACATAAGGGCAATTTATACTAGATGCGTGCGACTGACGCGCGTGCGTCTATATGATGTAGAATAGGGCCCAGTCGCGTCGCAGTCGCAGCCCAGACCCACGCGTTTACGACATCGCAGCGGCCGCGCGTTCTCTTCATTGAGGATGTGCATGCCGTGTTGACCGGTCTTCATGGAAAATCCCTTGCATGTGGATGAGGGCGACTGACGCACGCAGCTAGTGTAAATTGCCCTTTTGGGGTCTGAATGAACAAACTATAACTATCAAGAAACGCTATGGTTTGCCATTGCGGAGACGATGCCAGCACAAGTGACGCGGTCGCGACGCGTGTTTCCATTGGTACGCCAAATGCGCACTTCCATCGACACTCATCGTATGTAGGCACTATTCCTAAAGGTCAACCACTATTCGTGGAATTTTCAGGCTCAATGACTCAGAGTACAAGTATCTTTGGGGTCCAGATGACCGAAGCAAATGGGATGATATCTACAATGAAAACCTAGTTGTACTACATCCTATAAAAATAAGCCAATTCGAGGATGTAACGTTTCGAAAACGGTATGTGCTAATTTTCCTGAATTTTTGTCTGTACTAAGAATAATGGCTGTTTTGCGCTGTTTTTCCAGGATCACAACCCATCTCAAACCTGAGATATTCTTTCGAGATTAAAATTCTTATAACCACCATTTCCAATATATTTGTGCTCCATTATAGGAGTTATAGAAGGAACAAAATCAGAATTTCTGGACTTCCAAATCCACACTAATGATATGCGACCATTATTTTTGAGGCAATTTAATATTCCTGAAAATCAAAAAAAAACACTTCCTTCCAGAAGGGGGCTCATATACTGCAGAAGGGAAATCGCATCATCTTTTCGTTTCAGATTTTGTCGAACCGTGCTTAAAACGTTCTGGTCGAATTTGTTGGATATAGGAAGAAAGGATACCGAAGACTCGATGTCAGACGCTGGAAATAGAAGATCATTAAGCCTCTAATCTGCTGATTTGAAATATGTCTAGTAATTTGTCCCAAATGAAATGTCTACTAGATCTCAATTAGAATTCAAAACACATTAAACGCTTAAAGTTAAACATTAGACATCGGAAATGCAATGATACTGCCGTGGACACATCTGCCGCTCAGGACATTACGGTTCCGTCGCGCCAGCTGACGCCGCTTACAGGGTGTGTGCATGTGGTTCAGTTGGAGCTTGTTTATGGAATTCGTACCATCGGCAGGGTTTCGTGGCGGGACCCATCATGGAACACTCGTCCGCGCTGTGGACACACATGATATACCACTATTATTTTCTGTGTTTTTCGCTTGTTTCATGCTACTTCATCGTTGTCAATGAGTTCATCGTCCCTAAAAACCCTGATACACCGCAAAATCTTCATCCCAGAAATTTCCATGAGTGCTGCCTTTAAAGGCAGCAGGAGCTGAAATCCTCGACTACGAGCTGAGCTGTGGGTGATGAAGTACAGACTCAGCACATCATAAATGTGAAACGAACACAGACAATAATGGCTTACCTGCAGAGAAAATGGAACATTCGTCGCGAACACGCCTGGCCGTGTTCGCGCGCGGACGAGTTTTCCCCGGTGCAAAAGCCATTGCGGTGCGTGGTTTGGCGCAAAGGGAAAACGAAGTGCATTCAATTCACAGAGTTTCATGGCGGGACTCGGACAAAACCACGCGCCACAGTGGCTTTCGCGCCGGGGAAAACTCGTCCGCGCACGAACACGGCCAGGCATGTTCGCGACGAATGTTCCATTTTCTCTGCAGGTAAGCCATTATTGTCTGTGTTCTTTTCACATTTATGATGTGCTGAGTCTGTACTTCACCACCCGCAGCTCAGCTCAGAGTCGAGAATTTCAGCTCCTGCTGCCTTTAAGTTGTCCTTCCTTGCAGTCCTGGCAAAATTACTTAAGTGCATCCTTGCTCGATGATTGATGAAATTCCCCTCATTTATAAACGAAAAGCTTCGTCCAAGCTTGTCTGGTCTTCCTTCTTCTAGTTTGATCTTTGGTTGAAAAGCGCTTTTTATCGAACCCTTACGCAGTTTTTCCTTGGATCAGGCAGTCAACTTCGCAGTCGGAGCACACCACTAATTCATAGACCAGCCTCTCTGAGTGTTTACAATCTGGTCGCGTGGGCGAACGCGAACGGCGTGAGTGGTGAAATCCATGAAAACATGACCACGTGGTAGCAGGCCAACAAACTAATCCACATCCTGCGTCTCCTACGATTACCTACTCCGTAAGGTGACCAATCTGGCTAATCTAAGTTGGTTTGCAAGGTTAGCGTCTCGTGAATCTCAGCCCAGGGAAACACTAGCCAATCTCAGCCAGTTAGTGAATCGACACGTTCAAAGCTCACAGAGGTGCTAATGAATCTTTATTTGGAGATTTTCATATACCAGATGTTACTCTCCAAAATAGTGAGTTTGAAATTTGGAAGCCACTCCGTATTCAAGATTACTGAAGTTGACAATATATAAAATGAACAAAAAACACAAAAGTAAAAGAGAATAAAAGCACACCAACAAAGCGAACAAAAGCACACCAAATCTCATGTACCTACCCCAATTCCAGGTAAAGCTTTCTAGATGAAGTGAAAAATGTAGTGTTATGGCACTCTTCGGCTAGTTCTGCCCCAAAATTTAGATGTGGAAATTTTCGCCGAAACTTCGCTTAAGCTGGTTATTTGAGGTGTCGAAAACGAATATCGTATCCATTTTGTACCGTCATTCCTTTTTGTAGGGTTACGGTAGGTATGCTGTATATACGGGATCCCACAGAATCCTCTCAAATTTTGCATATCACATCCGTTTTGTACCGCAACCCCATTTTTGTAGGGATACGGTAGGCATGGGGTCGGAAATTCGGAGAAAATGCCGATTTCGGGGAGAAAACGAAAGTGGCATGCGAAATAATGTTGATAATCTGATCAGCGCCTAGAACAATCCATCTAGGATTCTGAGATACCGTATACACAGTACATACATTAACCGCAACCCTTTCATAACGGAGTTACGGTACAAAATGGATATGATATCCGTGTTCAGCACCTCAAATAACCCTCCTATGTGAAGTCTGGGCAGTAAAAAATTTCGCGAAATTTTGGGGCAGAACTATGTAGCCCAATAGTGCCGCGCTGTTGGTAGAATTTCGAAATCCTCCTCTCTTCTTACTGTCGTCTCGCGTCCTGCGTGGCGTCTCTGTTATCGTTGACTGTATTCTGTACGTATTCTGTATAGCCTACGACTTCCTCCGCCGCTCTCCATCATCTACAGCCAGTTATCTTTATTTACCTATTTTTTGTCCTTTTTAATCGCAGTTCGTTCATTTTAGTTCTGTATTTTCCTTGGTTTAGTAACTGTTGTGTTTTTTTTTTGTTTTCAAGATAAAGTAATCGTAGTTTACTGTGTATTGAGTGAACCGATGATCTATGTAAACCTCTGTGTTGCTCACTTTTCTGAGTTATTAAAAGCAGCGGCCCACCTCGTTTCGCGAATTGGAGTTGCTAACATAGACCTTCTGCCCATGTTGATCTCAGTAATGTACATCAACAGGCTCAAATGTGACGCAAGCCTCGTTTTCGAAACGTTCAAACTGGCCACATTTTTGAAGCCCGGAGGCGGATCGAATCCAAGCTGTGCTGGCTGCTTGCCACGGCTGCAGCGTAGCGTTCGCCAGCGAGTCTTGGCGTGTTCAATCGATAAGATCAATGGTTTCACACGTCATCTCGGGTTAGCAAACTGTTACGGACGCCGTCCCGGAAAAGGGTTTATAGACCATTTTAAGATAATTTATGTATACCGCTGGAATCAGGATGTGGAGTAGATGCAGAATCTTCTGTTAGCTGAACCACTATAATGAGGTGTACCTCTGCCTTTAAGACTCTTTTCTGATGTCTTTATTCTTTTTAGCTTTCGGCATATGTAATGCCTTCGTCAGACCTTAACATTCAGAACGATTGCAAAATTATCAAATTATCATCGACAGATCGATGATCCTTGTAGTATTTAAGCTTACCGCCGATACTGTACCTCCTGTGGAAGGGGCGGAGCTGACCCGTCTCGGGCTAGAGATACTTGTTCCTAGTCAGAATGATGCTGTAAGCCCTACGAGACACTCACTTCTCTCCTTGCTCGCTCTCACTTGTACAGTAATAAATATTCCACTGAACCACCGCCTTAATTGTGCATTCGGACTACACAAAGTCCAAGAGCCTCAGCGCCCACAACAGATCCAGAGATGAACAATCTAATTAGCAACAATGCCTCAATGGTTTCGCATCTGCCGCATGCGTAATGGAGGCTGGCAAGGGGCTAGATGCGCATTGGGTCCCGACGCGCGTGCGCGGATACGGTCACCGGTTAGAGCGGCCGGGTCCGAGAGACAATGGCTTCTTGCCCACTTCGCGGGTCCGGCGGCGCCCGCATATGCACGGGACATCGCATATCACGCCCCTTTTCCGGACGGGACCCAACCACCCGCCGGCCCTTCGTGCTGGCCTTGCCCTGGGCGATCGCACATGTGTATGGTCCCCTCCACGTCTTCTTCGCTCTCGTTCCCCCCTTGGGGGGTGGGCCGATCCCTGCAGCAGTGCAACGCTGGGCCGACCCGTGATGAGGTGCGAGCAAGCCCGCGGCCTCATCCGGTCCCAAAAATCAAATAACCTTAACGAGATTCATTCGAATCTCTATCGAAGGTTAATTCGATAAGAACAGAAACTAAACTTTGATCTTAGCCAAAAGGCCGAGAAGCGATACCACGTGACCTCGTCACTCTGGCGCCCACCGCCTTGCGCCGTATCAGCGGTGGGTTGCATGGATTGCACTCTCTCCGTCTTGGAGTGAGCAGAGAAACATGCGATCAATGCCAGCCGCCATCGCTTCGTTTTTCGTGAGGACATTGATTCTCTTCTGTGTTAGCTCGTGTTTCTCGACGATTTGATTGTCAGAAAGCATTTTCTCGTCCGAATACTTTGATATCGCTTAGTTTTACGTTGTATTTTATGAAATTCGGAAGGTTTTTGCTTTCTACAGAGTATGGTTTTATTTTACTTTTTTTTACTTTGTGTGCATATATTTCAGGCACACGAACTCCGGTACCAGGACCCGGTTATGGGGCTCCCGATGGCTCTTAGCATGCTATTTGGTGGGTGCGATGCGAATAAAAAGTAAGCATAGTAACCATAAGCTGTGACATAACAAAACACATCTCATGTATTACAGCTAATCACCGAAACCCACTTCAAATGTGCTAAAAATCGGGCCTCTATGTTCAGTTATGGTCCATCAATTCTAAGGAGGGGATCAGCTTTCTGCCTGAGCGTATGAGCACTGCATTGGAATATGCAGGTTCTCACATAGTTAACTTAGAAGATTTTTTTCAGTGCGTATTACTGCTAGTGAACTTTTTGCACTAAATAGACGCTTAACAGTTTTAGGAGCCCCACTCAACCTTCCATAATTATTAAAGTTTCCACTAAACTGCCTTAAGGACTGTAATCACGTGCATATTACGTGCTCAACAAGTCAATGGAATCATTCTGCTTCTACTAACTACACATTATCGATTTTGGGTTGAATGTTCGTAGAAATGAATGAATAATAGGAGGGAAGAGTTGCATCCCTGAAAGTGTGTTAAGACCCCTCAAGTACCTTTCCATACTCTATTGGCCTTTTCTTGAATGTGTCTTGTTACCGTTAAGGTTGTTTTAGTTAACTTTATTTGTTTTCCTTCCGTTCTCTACTAGCGAAATTTCGTGCTAAGAGCGTGCCGCGCGGATCAGGAGCTCCATAACCGGGTCCTGGTACCGGAGTTCCAGGCACACAAGCTTTTTTTTTCCTTTTTTTGAATTGATTGGTATCTAGTTCGTGGTAGGAGGCCCAAGTTTTTTTTTTCATTTCCACTGTTTTGAATCCCGAATGATAGACTGAAGAGTTGGCAAATTCATGAGAAATTACTGAGTAAACCACATTCCTCACTAAAGGATAGAAGATAACCACGTGTTTTTTGCCAACCGCTATTCTCACTTCGCTATTCTCACTATCTTTCTGTTATCTTAATTTTCTTTTAATTAACCTGTCCAAAACCGGTTCCCGTCGAGTTCTTTCATAGTTTCAGGCCCAGATAACCTAGCACAATACTAAATGGAAAGTTGCACCTCTGTCGATTCATATAGTGCGTTTTACGGGGAAACGTAGTTGCGCAGAAATTAGAGAATGAGAGAAACAGTGCCGTATTCGGAGAGGCAGACGAGAAATGCATGTCACTGCCACGAATACTCAACTATCGTCGTTTTTGGAACGGACTATACGAAGGCATTGCTGCCTGTCTTGTTGCGTCGAATCCTTTTCTAGCGTTTTCTTGTTGTTGCCACAACAGTCACGATGCTGTATTAGCATTTGTATAAGATTTTATTGAAGAAAACGGCATGTGTTTGTGAATGGAAGTGGGAGTGGGATGCAGCAGTATTGCCCCGGAGTTAATATTATGCACTGGAATATGCAAATGAGTTCATTGGTTGTTCTGGGTTGCGTTCTCATCGTTTTTTAAAGAGCGTTTTATGGATGTTCATGCCATCTATTTCCTGCATCTTACCTTTTCGTCAGTAATGGTCTGATAACAAAATGTGTGGATTGAACCACAAAACAAGAGCATTAGATTATAAGGTAATGAGCAATCTTCTGCAACCTTCAAATAATTATAATATTTAATATTCATGTTTTCCGCAACCCTAGATCCTAGACGAGCTGTCGTTGAAACTTTTGCGCTTTCCTGTATTTGAATGGCTTCTAATCTTAGTCCAGAACGCCTAAACCCCGCAAGTAACGGATTTGTCGTAGGCCTAGGTGTTGTTCTTAATCAGTCGAATGCACGACAAGGTTATCCTATCAGAAGCGTGAAGAAATTCAAAACTAAGCGAATCTTTTCATGCTGGTTTCTTATTACTTTCATCTCGCTGGCATACATACTTGACAGTTTTCAGTTCAGTTTGCATCATTCAAAGTTCGTCACGTTTTGCGATTAACACGCACATTTTCACTCATGTGCGCATGTCAGGTTATCAGCGCCACTCACCTGTAGACTGATTAAACAGACTGGTTTTCGAAACTTGAAAACACTTTGCTTGTAACATCACAATGTAGATTTGCAGAATACTTCTTAAGGTTCGCCGGGTATTGCTGTTTTATGCCTTCTAATGCATTTATGTAAAACTGGAGCCGAAATCTCTTCACGGCATTCTGCTATCTCACGTTTCATTTGTGCCTGAGATTTCTCAGAGTAATGATTCTCATTTTTTGAGTTTCCACTTATCGAACGAACTGGGAAAATCATCCGATGGAATTCGGGAATACATGTAGTACATCTTGTTTACTGAGTCGTATTTGGCTTCCTTCGCCTGTTCTTCTTCATTTCCCACTCTTGGCTTTTCAGGAAATCGAGCTGTCTCCATGTTCTCAGCCTCAAGAAGACTCACTCGAATTGTTTCGTTCACTCCAAATCTACAGGTGAGCGCAGGTCTTTCTTTCTTTTCTTTTAAGAGCTCTTTAACCAAGATATTTCTTCTATCTTCTTTTTTTTCCGTTTGTGTCCACACACTTTTTTTCGTACTGTCTTCACGTTTAGCACTAAACCTCATATCATTAAGGTGGCCTGTTCATCCACTGCTACCAAATTCAACGGAGTAATTCCTACGGAATCCATCGAGAAGCGGTATTCGCTAAGTAGTGGACCTGGCGGGCAAAATGTGCAGAAAAATGCTACCAAGGTGAGTGTCCACACTAGTCATAGGAGGAGTGTTTGAAACGTTCTCCAAAACAGTTTTGATGAGGAACAAAACATAGCGTACTGAGTCATAGGTTTCATTTTACACCAGAGCTCGCATCATTGAGTAAACGTGTTAATGCCACGTAAACTTGGCCATCGTTAACAAGGGCGTCAACCCGTCCACCCTGGGTAATCTCAGATGCATCTAGGCCCTGAGTTCCTTTGCTTTTTTTTCTAACGAGCATGGCTGAATTAGCTGTGTTGCTCGCTTCGCATAGGTTTTTTTTTTTTTTGATGACATGTTATCAATTTGCATTTGGTTGATATCATATACTTTTGCTGTCAAAAAACGTGCGTGGAAGCTATGCAATAAGTTGGTGAAATTTTGTTCTGAGCAGGAGCTTCGCGAAATTTGTCTTCATCCATGCTTCGAAGAATTTTTCTCATGAAGCTTGGAGTTTGTTTCTTGACTTGATTTCGAAATGTATCGTTTTTTTAAATGTACGTGGGTTTTCGTTATGTACAATACGCACGAAATCTGTCACCGTTGATGTTGGTTAGTGTATCACTAGCTAGTTTTCTATCTGCATCACGCCTCTCCTACTCTTGAAAGGAGAAGCGATGCTTCATTTATCTGTTTTGGAATACCGTGCGCAGATGCATGCCATTGCGGCTATCCGTTACATGACCGCAAGTTTGTTTCTCTTTTTCCCCGATGTCGGTGACAAATGTCATGAGAAAGTACAGGAATTATCGCATGCATTCTTATCAAGTGCAGCACGTGTGTTGTTCTTACCCATATTGGCATCTTCACACATTCAAGGAGCGCCGTCTATTGTATTCAATCGTATCACTGGGATTCCCTCTAAAAACTTCTTAAAATTGTTTTTCTTCTTGATTTTAATAAGGAGTAGGCATCTCACATTCTTCATTTGTATCTTCTCCAGTTTTTTTTTTCATTTAAGGTGGAAATCAGGTTCAAATTAGAAGATGCCGATTGGTTGTCTGACGAACTAAAGGATGGTCTTGCAAAGCGTCTCGCAAATAGGATAAATGCTAAAGGAGAGGTATGTGGGCTGTAATTTTTCTCCAACCATTCTTCTCTCGTTGAACTTGTAAATTTAGACCTTAATTGCTGTCATCAGCATGTGATGTGCTACGTGATTCCTCTTATTTTTGTTTCCAGCTCATCATTGAAAGTGATCGTACCCGAGAAAGAAACTTGAATCTTGCGGACTGCTTTGACAAATTGCGTTCTACTATCTACGATGTTGAAAAGAGCCTTAATGCACGTGTAGAAACTGAGGAGGACGCTGCGATTCTTAGAAAGGTATTGTTGAGCTATCGGTGATTAACTAACTGCCTATATCTCTTTCGACAATTTTTGTAGCTGTAGTAAACTTGTTTAGAAAGCAACACTTGCTGCGCAGCGACGTCTGGCAGAGAAAAGACGGGCAGCGGAGAAAAGACAAATGAGAAGTGCTGAGCTAGTGCTATAAAAAGAAATATTTTCAGTTTCTTGATAGGTATACGATTTAGATGATTGTATAGTATTGTTGGAAATGTTTGTTACTTGTTAATTTGGTGTAAACGCTTACATTTTTTTTCTTTTTTCTTTGTGTTGGAAGGTTCATTCCTCATCAGTACTTACATTCAAAATTCTATTTTGAGGTGGTCAGGTGCGACATGTTTTTGTATTTTTGAGGTGAATGGCTGACGCTGACTACATTTTGTGAAGAGAACTCAGCGGAGATGTCGACTACTGTAAGGGCACCTCGAGAAAGACAATTTCACGTCGTCCCCGTGCCGGGAGTTTTCACTCGTGGTCGATGGAAATGTCGTGACTACCGAGAGGACGACCACTCGGATCGTGATCACATCCTGGATTTCACTGATAAGCGAGAAACAACTGGAGACACTGGTAACGTTGCTGAGAAAGCCCCTTCCAATGAAAGAGCAGTAGAATCGAAGTCCAGTCACGATGTGAAGGAGTCGTCAACGATTGTCGTGACTTCCATCGCTCCTGCGCCATCAACCCCTCAGCGCGTGAACACACCTCGTGAAGCCACAGAACGTGCTATGAGAGATCTTGAAAGAGGGCATCCAGGCAAGATCTTTTCGCTCGATAGTGAGGCGATCGCTCCTGCGCAGAGTAAAGCCACGCCAGGAGCGGAAGGTAGCACGTCACCCGCGGACGATCCACCACCCGGAAATGGAGCTATCGTGCCAACTCCAAACGTGGTTGCGATCGATAACAAGATCGAGCAGGCTATGGATCTGGTGAAAACACATCTCACATTCGCCGTTCGAGAAGAGGTGGAAGTGTTACGGCAAACCATTGTTGAACTGGAACAGCGGGTTGCTACATTGGAAAGCGAGAACCAACTATTGCGACAGTATGCACCTGCAGATGTCCTGGCGAACATCACCAATCTAGTTCAGCAAAGGAAAATCGCAGCTTCTGCTCCACCAGCTGCACAAAACCCATCTGCTGCTGCTCCTCCGAAAAAATGAAGCTTGTCATAGAAGAGGAGCGAAATAACGGAACTTACGAGAAGATTTTTTATTGATATCATTTGATTAGTCGCGGTGTAACTTTTCTTCTAGTTTTTTTTTATTGAGTTGAATTAGTTTCTTTTTTTTTCACATAAGCTAGTTCCCTGTACGTATGTACGATGATATCTAAATTGGTATGTGTTTTACATTTTTTAAACTTTGATCCTATTTGTCGCTGTTTGATTACAGAGCGCTATCCAGTGCCGAATTGAAGCTTTATTCAAATACATCTTTACATTGAAGGTTGAAATGTTCGTCAGAAAATGCTTGTTTGTCTAATGCAATGAAGATAAATCATGTTCTTTAGGTGGTTTTATTTGTTGTTATATCCGCAATCGGTCATATCTGATAAGTGTGATGAATATCTTTGTACTATGCAGTAGTTAACATACGGTGAGGTTGTTACTGACATTATTTGGTCTGCAGATACTGTTTCATTTGGTAGTTAAGATCCAAGTGGAGAAAGTTAAAATTCTTTGGGACTTCTCCTTTCCTGTCTTTGTAATTTTCTTAGGCGCGATAATCGAAAGCAGTTATATTTGTAAAAACGTTTATAGCTGTCCTTTTTTCACGAACTCAAACAGAAATTAGATGGGTGAGTAGATATCGCACCAAATAATTGCTGTAGGAGACATTGAAATGCTTTGTTCTCTTTCTGGTTAGAGGTTCGATAGTTGGGCATTTCGCCATCGATTTTGGAGTCATCTAACGTATATTACTAGATGTGAATGTAGGAGCAATGATTTGTTCAAGAGAGAGATTGACCTTCCCGCTAAGAATTTAGTGCACATACTGGACTAAGATTTGTGAATGCGAAACCAGGCTAACAAACCAACTTCCACGCCATGTGTCTCTTGGCGCCAGAGCACGCAACTGTCCAAGCGCATACCGAGGCAGATGCTCTGGAACGTTTTTGGTCTGGACTGGTACGAACCCCCAGGCGATTGCTTAGGGGGAATTATCCATACGCCTAAGCACGCAAATGCACAAGGACATTCTGGGGTGGCCGCTACGCACCTCTATGATGTGGTACGAACCCCAAGCGATTGCTGAGGGGGGAACTCCCGAAGGGGTTTCTCCGATCCCATCGTTTCCCAAGAATTGTTAGAGAAACTTCTTAAGAAGCAAGGGAGCCAGCTAGAATTAGCCACCGCACCAGTGAATGATTTGAACTGGGTTTGAGCCTAGCACGGATATGCAAAGAACGGTAAAAGAAGACGAATGAAGAAATTCTGCGTTTATCTCCGCAATAGAGTGGGTGTTGTAACGTTCTTCTCTCTGCACCGGTAGAGCAGTGCCAGTAGAGGTTAGCAGAGATTAGCTGTAGGAGTAGATGAATTGAATCCACATAGAGTAAGGAAAAAGAGGTAGGCTAGTTCTCAAATGTTGGTTTCGCCTGAATTGGCACGGTAGGTCAAGCGATTGGGCAGAAACAATCAATACCTGTTTCCGGCTCGGCTATTGTTGTTAGGGCGTCATGAAACTTGTCGTTTATGGAGGCTGCCCTTCCCTATGTCGGTAGATTTGCCATCATCCTATTTAGTTATCTGAATCTGTTGCTTGTTCATAGTTCAGGGATTGAGTTTATGTACTTACCTATGACTACAAAAAAAAAACAGGAATTCGATAAAAGCTGTCTGCTCACCGATCCTTATCTTGACGAGTTCTGTTCGTGAAAGTTTTTGGTGTGACGTTATAAACTTTTAAATTCGATTATTCACTTTTGGTTGTTCATTTTCGATCAGTTTATATAATCCTCTTAGGATTTCATGTCCAAGTCAAAAACTGTGATTGTTTTCCTCTAGATATTATTATGAGAACTTTATTCAAGTGGGTTTGGACTCGAAATTGCGTCAGCACCTCAAAGAAGAGGGCCATAGCTAGTGCGATGACTCAAGGTCCATGCTTCTATGTATAGTTTTTCCTCAAAATTTATCCTAGTTGCTATTGGTAGTGTAGTTGCTGGAACACTAAGAAAATCCATGGTAAGATCTTGATTGCAGTGCAAGTGATGTGGCTTTGACTAATTAAATTGAGCCGTAGTTGAACACTACAAGCGTTACCCTCCCTCCTATGTAGGAAGTTGAATTGCTCCGGGATCTTATTAGGTTGTTGTAGGCTCATGGTGACTATAGTAGGCTCTTTATCTTATCTTTATCTTTAGTTTTCTTGGTAGTTGACATCGAAGAGAATGAAAAGCTATCAAGAAAACCCTATGACTTGCCATAACGGCGGCGATTCCAGCGTGAGCGACGCGGTCGCGCCGCGTGCTCCCAGCCGGCTATAAAATGCGCTTCTATCGACGCTCACTGTAAATGCATAGTTTTTCATGTGACTAATTGGATAGCTACATTCTTTCTGTTATACTTCGGACAGGAAATTCACCCATGGTGATCGTGAGTTTTCCTGAAGCGCATGTAGAGCACTCAGAATGAATACTGGTGCATTTACAGCGGTAAGCGGTGTGGTTGTGCACTATCAAGCATGTACAATATTGACAGAAAATAACTGCGTATCGGTCCATGATCCTTCCACCAATATTCACTACCTGTTCATTGAACTGTATCATCATATACTAGACCTGCAGAGAACGTCAATTGTTGCTGTACTGCTCGCAGAGGGGGCTGTGCAGCATCACTCGTTAACGACGCGTTAACCCATTGACGACCGCGCGGCTCACCGGTGAGCCGCGCCCTTCTAATCGACTACTGGGCCTTATTTTCAAACCATTTTGCAGCATTTCCTTATGGAATGAGTATAGTCTGTCCTAAACGACGAGTCCGTCCACGCACGCGGGGATCCAGAGGCTGCCACGCTGGCCACACTCCACGTCATCATCTCTAATCTGCGTGTTACGTTTCATCGTTATCTTAATGATATCGACCAATGGTTTGGCTGTGACGTGTTCGACTTGGCAGCTATAACAGCATACGTTCCAGCCACGCTGCCTCTCGATCCTCGCGTGCGTGGGCGGACTTGTTCCGGATAGACTGTACGATGGTCCCGAACACTGTCTTAAACAACTATGGTTCGAGACAGACTTCTTTTTTGTTCTGACAATTACAGTAAAAAGGATGAGATTTTGAAATTGAGAGAAACTGCTTTATATTTTTTGTGTAGTGGATGGAAACCATCTACTACATAAGAAATGTGATACAGTTTTTAAGCAGTATGAAAGCCACATTTTCTTCATAGAAACACGTTCGTTACATCTCCCACTTCATTATTGGTCAGGTTAGAACCACGCGGACATCTATACTCTCGATACACTTCCCTATACCACACCTCCAAACTTCTTTCGACCCTAAAGAACGTAAGAAACGTTTAGATTCTCCATTTTTCTGGTCCAGTGACCCGAATAAACTTCCATAACTGGATTTAGAATTGATTTCTGCAAATCATCCATTTTAGTCTCAATTCACTCATCGTAACAGCGTGGAACTACAGTGGAGTCGTTTTGACAGTGCGTTGTCCGCGGTAGCGGCCCCGCTGGCATTGGAGCACGCAGTGCGGTTGGTCAAACAGGTGACCCACGATGGATCCGGCTTCTTTGACGGGTTTTATCGTCTTTTGCCTTCTTCATTTGTTCTAAAAGCTGGGGAAGAACAATATAAGGAGAAACAAGCTACAAAACTCTTCAAAGACACTAAATGAATCATAGGTCAACTTTTTGACCGACCGCGCTGCGTGCTCCGATGCCAGGGAGCCGCTGTCGCGGAAAACGCACTGTCAAAACGAATCCACTATAAGTACAGTCCTGTAGATCAGGAGGGAAGGATCTCCGCGACGCTTAGAATCCTCCACGTCGTTCCACGTCGTCATGTCCAATAAGCAGATCATGGGTCGACATGTTCGAGATGACTGAAGACAACGTTCGACAATGATACGCAGTTATGCCTAACATGTCGACATTCACGATCTGCTTGCTGGAGATAACGACGTGGAACGACGTGGAGGATTCTAAGCGTCGCGTAGATCCCTCCCTCCTGATCTACAGGACTGTATGTGGGCGTCGTGCTGTTGCAAGGGGCGTTGGTCCCACGCGCCAGACACGCGAAAATGGATAAAAAATGGGATGAAAATGAATATTTGTGCCTACTATCTGCATTTCTCGCCTGCCTCTGCCATTATAGCACTGTTTCTCCCGTTGTCTCCTTCTCCAATATCTTCACAATTACAGGAAGCTCCAAATGTCCGCAGTCAAGAGGGCGTGGCCACGGCGCGGCTCCTTGATCAGACACAGTCGCTCTCTATGCTGCCTCTGGCTTCTCTGACTCTGCAGCCAACCAGTGGCAGCATGCCGAGCACCTGTGTCTCTGTCTAAAGCCGCGCCGTGGCCACGTTCCTTTTGACTGCGGACATTTGGAGCTTCCTGTATGTTCCGCTCTGAAACACACTATAGCTTGGACTCACTAGGCGCCTTTTAGTTGATGGAATTCAGAGTTGTCGATGGACAAAACTAGCTTTTCCACGACTCCTTTTGCTTCCTCGTCTCTACAAAGTGATTTTACATTGGTTAGCGGAGTTAATACATAGGTATTTGTGTCAGCTGTTTCTTATGTGTTTGTTCTGACCTCGCGTGTTCATTTTTTTAACTCACACTAATCTTTCCAAAAAAAAAAAATGCGACGTAGTCAACAACTTCGTTTATCGGTCACATGACACGGAAACTTACGGCAGCGGGCTCATTACATGAGCGCGGCCGCGTTGTCATTCCTCACAATAGTAGTAACAGGGCCGTACATGAAATGACTCGTGACTGCATGATTATTGGATTTCTGGTGGGATTGTTGGGCAGAATAGGACACGACATTGTGAATCATGTGGGGTGGGCGTTTTGCGTCAATTACTGTCATGCCAGGGTTTGAGTATGAATTTGATTTCAAACAAATGATGGTGGCAGATGAAGTCTGGAGAGTTTACGCGCTCGACATCTAGGGGAACTTGATTTTTTTTTAGTAGAAATGGTCATTTCTCAAGAACTATCCACTCATAAGAGTACCTCCTTCTTAGATTTCGCCGCTGTTTTCGAAAAAAAATTGCCTGCTCGGGAGCTGGTTTTAGAAAACTGGTTACCGGCCACAAGATTGAAAGTTCAGTCTGGTGAACGGGCAACATTGCCATAATTTTTAAGAATAATGTGCGCAAACCACCTCATCTGAAGTCAAAGGGGGCACTGACAGGTGATTTGACTCGATAGATCCTTTTCATCTCAGTAGTTGATTGTCATCAGTACAGTTATACGGAATAGATTTCATGTGATGTCCAGAACTCAAGGTAAAGCCAACTGCTAGCGGACTGCGTTTTTCATCGTGTTTACCAGACGGAGATCTGTTTTGTCTAGAAAGTAGCAATTTTATTGATGGCGTCCTTCTTTGCGAGAACTTTTCTCTATTGATGTGGAGGAATAGTGATCTTATCTAATGCCTGTGTTTGGGACGATGGTGGGAAAGAGGATCGCGACACAAGATGACCTCTTCGGCAGCTGTTTGTTCATGGGTAGAGGCATCGTGTAAACTCCTAGTTGCTTTAGAGCTCAGGTAATGACATGACACCTTCGGTAAAAGGAATAATTAGACACCTACGTGATGGATCACAGTGACAGCTATTGTAAATTTAGTACCATGCGATGACCTTTACAGCTACGTCCTTCGGGTTAGCTGTCACCATTTCGAATGGAGAGTGGAAGCATTCAGATTTGCTTCTATTTCTGCATCTAATCCTTCCCACATTTCTTTGCTTCGATGAATTTGGGTGTGTTTCGACACGACGTGGGGTATAATGGAGCCTATCACGTGGTCCAGTCACGGCGCGCCCCGTAAACAGAAGCAGGCACACCAGATGGCACTCAACGACTAATGGGGCGGGGTCTGTTGCCGGTCATCGTCGTTGAAAAGGTTCGTGGCAGTGGGTTTGAACAACCATTCTTGTTCTTTCTGTGCTGTCGTCTGAAATCAGCTGGTCGAGCTGAACCAACTAATTCACATTGACGCGACTAACAGGTGAGGTGTCACTTTTATAATGCGGAAGTTAAGGTAGACGGAAGGTTGCTTGCTCCCTAAGTGGCTCATATTGTGTTGTAACTCTCTCAAACAAGGGGAATTCCGGGAGAGGTGCTTTAATCTTTCGAAAGGCAGTGCGTATTCCAAGAAATAGTACGTACTGTAACGAACTCAAAAACTAGAAATATGGATACTTCATGACCTCTGTGGATTGGCGTTCCGTAGTACGACTCATGTGTGGCTGTTTCAAGGTGATGTGCAGATGTGCGCAAGCTTTCCTTTGGTATTTTTGCCGCAAGGGAGGAATTATTGTTTACGCTTGGACATTCACTGAGGTTTTGCACATCGCAGTCAACTTCATGCTGCACCTTGCAGCCATCTGCTTTTCCCAGAGACACTGTTTACCAGGCTTTTGTGACAGATTCATGAACGCAGTATCTCAAGCAAAGTGCTTGTATGCTTCCCATGCATCTTGGTTTTTAGATACATTTTTCCTTCGGGGAAATACACTACTGCTCTTCCTTACCTCTTCATGAAAATTGTGGAAGCGAAACTCGGAGAATAGCTCATTATTCTGCTGATTCCAAATATTCTGGAACTCATGCATATGACATTACGCAGTTAGGATATTTATTTATCTACTCGTGAGAAATACATGGGCAAAATTCTGCAGCATAGTTTGTACATACTGTTAAGGAGAATAGCATTGTTGGAATTCCAGATTAGTCAATTTCTCTATTTACTGGATTGGTTTTCCATTGTGAATAATGCTTAAGTACATAGGAAATTCGAGCATTGTTCCGATTCTGTTCCAAAGATTGTTTCATTGTTTGTTCAGAATTATTCTCTCGTATTAGCATCGAAAATGACTAATCGCAGCAGTTCGGGCATAACCATTTGCCCTGGATTGTCACTGTGTTGACGTAACTCAAAACATTTGCAAGTCATAGGTTAATTCCGGGTTAAATGTTTGTTTCGGCATTTATCGTTGTTGAAATTCTGGTACTTACACTTCAGTGTTTCAGGCAGTAAGTTAAGTTTTGTCCTTCTGAGCATCTAATATGTTCTCGTGACAAATAAGATCTGCAATACTTTAATTATGAATAAGCCATTTCCTCTGTAGATTATAATAAGTGGTTGGTTTCACTGGATCAGTTTCCCTAGTCTGGATTCCGGGAAACTGCCAATTTTAGAGGTAGTTAGTTGTCTTCTTGTGATAGCCTTTGTTTATTTTCGGTATTTTGTTCACATCTCTGCTGTACAGCACCACTATTTTCGTGGCCTATGTATCCAGCATGGGAAGTTTTTCGAAACTAGTATGTTTTCCTCCCATTCAAAAATCGTTGAAACGAAGCGCTTTTCTCTGTAGCTTTTGAGGAATCGTCTGGACACGCCAGATGGGTTGTGAACCATGCGTACCAGTCAGCGTTGTCATTAATTGTAATTGATCGATGACTGCGTTCACTGGGCGTTTCGAATAATTCATCATATTGCTCGGTCTGAGTCAAATGTGACTGACGCAGAATTTCTGTTGTTTAATAGTGAAGCTGAAGCTGCTGCTAAGTCTAACTTCAGGGAAGCAACAGATCGTATTTAAGCAATTATTTTCGTACTTTATTTTGTTTTTGGTTTGTTCACAGCGTGTTCGTTGGTGTTCTGATAATTGGATTTTAGATCTCTTGAGCGAAGACTTTTCACATGCCACCTTCGCACTTGTTATAAGGGAATTAGCGGGTAACAGGAAGGTTTGTGACCCTATTACGGTCGTTTTCACTGTATTAATTGGATTGAAAACACTTTGTTCCACTCAGACTACTAATTATCATTAGGGAAACAAGCGTAATACCGTCCCTGTTTTGGAAATCCTGTTACTCAAAAAATTATTGGAGAACAAAGTTCTGCCTATTCTATAAGATCTTTAGGCCTTATCTGTCTGTCATAGTCCGTATATTAAGGATTGAAGAACTAGTAAGAATCAAGGTATGTGGGGTTCTGGTTTATTTTTTAAAAGGTGGCGTTCCGATTTTTTTTTTGATGGACAGATAGTTTTTGAGTTTTTTTCCTATGAAATAGTTGTGAACATTCTGTATTATCTCGTATGTAATTCCTTATTGTTATTTTAGTGCATTGTGAAGTATCAAAATCGAGGCTACTTTGTTTACTAGCCCCATTCTTGAAATTCTGGCAGCCCGAATCCTCTTTTTTGGCCACACTTCCTTATTTTCTCTGAGCTGTGAGCATCTGTGCTTTATTCGTGCGTAGATTTATTATTATCGGTTGAAAATTAGCATTACAGAGAATATGCTGCAGAACAATAGTATATGAAGGACTCTGTTCTCTTCAGAAATAGTGATAAGTTGTACTTTTTTGAATTTATGAAATTACTCCTATCGGATGGGGCGGGGGGAGGGAGGCAAAAGTCTTTCACTCAGTGGGACGTTAGCATCGGTCTTTTTTTTACAGAGATCCCATGCGACATAGCCTAAATCCACAAACCTCCAGTACCAAAACACCAATTCCGCCCCAGTCCCTTTCACAGCAAATCATCTGCGAATCCACTTTTTAGAACGACAACTCCCACGCTTTTAAAATTTAAACTCGTAGTATCGATGGTGTATTTGAAGTCGAAACACCAGATGACCCCCATTCCGGAGAGGAACGACTCATGACCTTCCATTTTTGGAAAGTAATGGGTTAATCATTTGCATCTAGAGAGACCCTTCGTTTCCGCTAGTTGAGCGTAAATACTCATGTCTGCTCTTTAACGTTTTCCGAACTCACAGCGCATTCGTGAATCAGTGTATTGGAATTCGACAGAAGTAGTGATTTATCCGAGAGTAAAAAACCAGTAATTGTTAGTTTGCTGGCTGTCATTAGTAATAATGACATGCTATTTGTACATTATTGATTGCAGCAACACTGGCATGAAACACCAAATATTATTCCCATTTTCTATCTAGGGAATGCGATAGACCGTTTGTGATTTGCTGTTTTAGTGAAAAGGGTTTCATTAGTTTCTGGAAAACTGTGAACTGAACCAAAAGAAGCTCAGTCTGGTCTCTTGTGACACGGACGTGGATTCTGGGAAGTATCCCCTGGTTATCGATTCGCGAGTGTTGGAGGCTCGTCCTCAACGTCGCCGCAGAGCGCACGCGCTGTCGTTGGCATTTTCAGATGTTTGCTGAGCTTCGGATCACAGACACGTGTTCAGCGGAATCAGCATCGCCGCGGGTTTTTTATCCGATTTCATTTTCCAGTTTTCTTTGGTGGTCAGCTGACTGCACGTCATCAGTCCGCTTATCATTCCTAGTCGACATCCAGTTTTCCTATGCTATTCTCAGTTTTGTTAGGTCGCTTATTCCTCTGGTTTGCGCAAGTGATTGTTTTAGCACGTTTTAATTAAGTAGAAGCCGCCTTCATATCGAGATTCTCTGATAGAATAAAAACTGGGCTGAATCGAATCTATTTAAAGACAAGTGGTAGTTTTTATAGTTTTGTAGCAGTCGTTTTCACGTCCACGCTTCAAGCTTTCATTCGTAGTTAGAGCTGATTATGTTTTTGATTCCGTTCACAGTTGGCACCTTTTGCAATAGTGTCCCCTAGGAGGTATGACGGGAACTGTTGACATTTTGCTCAGAGTAGTCTTATTTAGGAAACTGCCATATTAACGCCACCACTCCGTGGTCGAAAATTCCTCTTCGGACATGTACAAGTACATAAATTTTAAAGTTTAAAGTTTATTTAATTTAAAGTTTAATTCAAAGTCTGAAGTTCATATAACTACCCCATATAATTAATTAGTACAATGAGATTGAAGAGGTTTGCGTTGTTGCATTCTGTTGCATTATGTTGCCCTTTTTCTCGAATCGCTCCTTTTTGGGATCATCAATATTCATAGCGAGGAAATGACAAGCACACATTTTCATGTTTATCCCAGAACGGCGGAGTGAACAATAACAGCAGATAGGTTAGGTAGCGAAGGGAGCAATGACACGAATTGTTTCTTCCGTGTTAGGAATCTCCCGATAGAAAATCACAAGTGCATTTTCACACTTACTGCGAAATTCAGCAAAAAGAGTACTTTGGAATTGTTTCTTACTGCTTCCGACTCCACTTGATTGTGTCACGGTTCGGTAGGCTGTCCACAGAAGTTATACTTCTCCTTTCTCTACAAAACGCTTCCTTTCAGAGTTCGTACAAATTTATCGAGGAGTGTTCACTGATTACCTTGAACACATGTGAAGTTCGTTCCTGATTTTCCTGGTTTTTGCATGCGTTCACGTCTGTAGTTTCATATTCAGTCTTTGTTTGTGCGAGAAAAGAAGTAGTTGGTCAGGCACCTTGCGCGTCAGTAGGCTTCAACCGTCCGGCAAATTCGCTTCCATCATCCCTTTGATCAGTTAACAAATCCGTGAAACATGGGCAAAAATTGAAAATCAAGCAGGATTTTCGTGTCAATGGGCAAAAATTGAAAGTCAAGCAGGATTTTCGTGTCAAATCTCAACGTCTTCACTTAGTTTACTTTGGATACAAAAAAAAAACCATCGTTTCGCGGAACCCTCAACGATCGCAACTACCAACCATGAAGATTACGTGTATTCGGACAGATTTTTCTCTAATCCGTCGCGTGTCAATGTGGCTGCAGCGGTCTCACATATTTCTCAGCGCCGCAGCTCTTTGATCCATTAATGGCAGCCATTGTTTACTATTCATTTGTGGATTGAGGTTAGGCCTCGTGTTATTGAGGTTGGTCTGGCGTCCAAATCCATTCACCGCGCAAACGTCTGGCATTGTGTGCTGAGGTTACGATCGCTCCGCTGCGCTACCGCCGAGCCAAACTGCGCTGACCTTTTTCGAGAAGGACGTGTTATGGCCACTGTATAATGTCTTGTTCGCTTTGAACTCTGATTTATCCACTTTTTTCTAGCTTCCTTTCACCTATCGCGGAGAAACTTGCTATTTGGTAGATATTTTGTTTTGCCTCCTTTTTTCACGAGATTGTGCATTGCTTCATGCTTGGAGTCGAGTTTCCGGAAGCCTCTTATCTCATATTTTCACTTCCGCTCCCATAATTTGCACCCAGCTAGCGCTTGCGGACAAACAGTAAACGCTCTTTAGTCTAGTCACTCGAGAAACATGTGAGATTGTTCTTTCAACTGAACTTTCATGCGCTTTTGCAGGCTCTTGCATTCGCTATGAGATTAATCTTTGCAGTTTTGGGTAAACCCTTCTGGGTTGCTACCTCCGTTTTCTTTGTAATTTCGACTTCAGTCAGTGAATAAGGAGTAAACGATCTCTAAATGGATAGGTGTGAGTAGGAGTTAGCTTCTCACACGTTTGCTGAGAGCTTTGGTAGCATTCACGTCTTTTTTCTCCAAATTTTGCAACATTCGCGAAGAAGCAGTTGAAAGAAGCTGCATTTTCCCTTGTTCATATTCAAGAGTTTGCTTTAAGCATGTGAAGAGAAATTCATTGGCGAAAATTCTGTCGTTCCGTGCCCATTTGGTCGCGCAGCTGACTTTGGCAGTTTTCTTACGTAGCCGGAGCTGTTTCTAGCTTCTTGGAACGTAACAAATCGAAGTGTTGTGAGTTTAGTGGAGTCAGTGTTCGCTGCGTTCACCCTTCTTGGAGCTTTCTAGATATTCGAAAAATCTGCCTAGCAATCGCGTAGTATGGTGTAAATTTTGGTAGCAAAGATTGCTTCGCAATACTGACGTGTTTATTGTGAAGACTCCAGTGTTTATCGCTCGTTGAAACGACGCCGCTGTTAGATAAACCAGCTGGAACTAGCCGCGCTAGCCTTGACTGTGATCTCCGCTCTCTTTTACAACCTTTTTTTTCTGGAAACTTTCATGTAGTGGACGTTCCTACAATTTTTTTCTTTGTTTCTGCTTTTTTGTACAGTGAAAAAGCTAACCTTGAGGAACGTTGTTTGGTTATGCCGACATGTGGTGACGATCAAGTATGTTTTCGCTCGCGCGATCGTCAGTTTCGATAGTGAGTCTCCGCTAGACTTTATTTACCGACAGACATTGTGCAATCGCCATCTGTTCCATCTTCATGTCAGGTGCAGAAAAGGACATAGCCCATTCTGAATTAATGGACATGTGCGTACGGTACATGCACTGCTTTTACGTCTTACTCCATAGGAGAAAAACGCTGTTGTTGAACATGGTTGAAGTTTCCATTGCGTCACTTCTTTTTGTTGAATGTTATGTTTACTCAGACTAGTGTTTTGAGTGCAGTTGCAAGAAGTCGCTTCCAAAGACATGTACAGAACCGATACACTTAATGGATTATAGAAGTCATGTCCTACAAACTGCCGAGTTCAACTTTTTTCAGCGCAATCCCATGGATTCGCTAAGTTCCCACTGACAAATTGTAGGCGTTTTGGTTTCTGAATTAGGGAAATTTAGTGTGTGTCCAATTAATTGTCAGATGGCGCGCGCGCCACGACCCGAGAAAAGCGCCGGAACCCAAACGAAGAATACGGTTGGGAAGAGACAGCCTCATTTGAGGGTGCCAAGAGTGCCCGCTACGTTTCTCACGCTGCAACGCTAGGTAGCCGAGTGCCCCTTCCGAAATTAATTCGACACTGTCTGTGATTAGTGTTCACATTGCATTACAGTCGGCGAATGGTGTATCCAGCTGGTTTTCAATTATCCCTTCCAACCAATCCGCTCAGCGTCTTTTTATTTAACTGCTCGTGTTTTCGTGGTTGTTTCTGTGGATGCGAAGTACATCATATGTTCATACGTGCTTTTGCAGCTGTCTCAATAAATGGAAGTGTAGGCGGGAGAGTCCTATATAAACACTAATGCTTTCGCTGTTATTTTAACTTCTTGTTGCTATCATTGTTCTTTTTTTTGTCCGCACCTAGGTCAAGTTGTTGTCCTCGCTGGGTTGAAACCCATAGAAATCCCATAGAAATGAAAACATGTTTTTTTTTTCTGGAGGGGAGGGGGGTTGCTCTTTCAAACACGAATTCTGTGGAAATTTTCTTTAAGCGTTTGTTTTTTTTTGTTAAAGGCAAGTATTCTTACTGATTTAGCTGAAAATCATTTTTGTCTATTTTTTCTTGCTCTTCCATGGTCTGTGGACCTTGGAGTTGATGATTATTTTGAAAAAAAAAATCCTTGTAGCGAATATAGTTTAAAAGGCGCTCGTTTACTTGGTTTGTCCTATCATAATACTCTGACCTTTCTTGTTAGTTTTACTAAACCTTTGGAAATTCTCCCATACATGTTTTTTGATGCTATCTGTGCTTGTGAGGAAATGCTGTCCTTGCTGTTCTCTCACCATTTAGATATGGCCGTGTAAAATATGACACGAACGCATGACTCTGTGACCATTAGAGCGTGAGAGCCGTGTTTGCCAGCCGTACGTTGTGATTTTTCATGACCGTGTTAAGCCACTTGCGTCAGCACTTCTCGATAATGTGGAATATGCATGCTCATTAGGTCCGGTTTGAGAAACTTTCCTTTGAAAACATAAGCAAACACCTCATGGAAAGTGTTCATTTTCATTCTCATGCCTGTTTCTTTTCTTTCACCAAAATTCCACTAATAACGCGAACAGTGGTTATCTGACACATTCCCTGTTTTTCAACCAGTGCAATACATCAGAAGTCTTCAACAACCGTATGCAAATCGCTGGCGCACGTGCCACTGTGTGCTGACCATGTAGTATGGACTAGAGTGATCTCTTTTTTTTTCCTGAGCGATCGCATGCCAGTTGATTATGCACGTACTGGTGCTGTGAATCGGTGTGAAAAACTGAAAGGACAGTCGCGTTTTTGTTCCATTCAATTTCCTTGTGCTCTGACATGAAAAGAGATATTTTCTGGAATCGAATGGGTAGGAGGCCGAAGTTTTTTTTTTGCTGTAAAAGAGGTAGAACCGTAGATCTACCGTAGCATTGTTCTTGAGAGGAAAAAAAGCCATTTCATACCTGAAGGAGGCTGGGTACGTCTGTCAAAAAAAAAAAAACGGCAGTCTGCTTCACTCTGAAAATTGCTAGGGCTATCTGCAGCTGCTGGAGAACAGTGAATAGTCTCATCACCGCGAATCCTTTTCCAACTGCAATGGAAGACAAAGACAGGCTCAAGGTTTTCCATGCTTTAGAAGGGGGGCCTTTAACAGTTTCGTAGAGTAAAATGTATTTCAATCAGAATTAATGCAGAAATCATCTTCAATTCTGAGTGCGAATCAAAACGTAGGCTTTTGTTTCATGATTTTATGTGAATTTTCATGGAGGCTAGAGTGGCATCAAATCACTAAGAGTGGGTTTCAGACAAACTAACTCATTAAAGGCTTGTTTGAGACTATGCTTTACTTCCTAATCTGATACTTGTCGATTCCTTTTCCATTATTACATCTGCTTCCCAATCCAATTATTTCTCACGGTCATATTTTTTCACCTCTGGTTTTGTGCGTATGTCGTTACGATCCAAATAATATGTGTGTAATTAACAAATATCAAGGAAATAAGAAGGTTCCGGTTGTTCAGAGCGAATTTATTCTTCCACATTTCTGCTTTGCTTTTCTACATTTCTTGAATTTCCTTGGCTTTGGCTTGATCTCCTTTGAAAATTCCTCACCATTCTATCGAATTAGTTTTGTACTAAAACGCTTGTAGAATTCCTCTCTTCACTCGCGATTCGAATCTGGTTACGTTTCCTAGTTGCCATAGTTGCAGAGCAGGTGAGTAGCTGCAGTGCTTCGTTGATTAACTCTGAGATCTGCTGAACATCTCCTAACAAGTACATTTCACAGAAACTGTCTCTTTCAGTTGTTTGTTCACTACTTGCACGTGTATATATGTTTCACGTTTGACGTTCAATATGTGTTTCGCTTTTATCCGATAGTCCCTGCTGAGATGAAGAGAGGCATGGAATAGGTAGAGAGCGAAGGTGAGCTAGAGAAATTCCGGTCGTCGACATTTGGCGTGCGTAAGCGTTGTATTACGACAAAGCGATCCAACGAGCGATCTTCGCGTGATCACATTCTCATAACAAATTCGATTTCAATTGTGTAGAATATCGTCGTAGTGATTGATCCGTTCTGGAATTCTATCAGGTTAGGTTCTCACATTATAGGAAGGTTTTGGTTTTTTACTTCACTATTTCCTCCATTTTATTCGTGTGAGTTCCGTTTTTACTACTATTTTAAATAATTATTTGTGGTAGCTGTGGACTGGAACTGGAAACTAGACTTAGAAAAAATGTTTTTCACTTGGAGAATACGTGTTTTTGGTGATTCTTGTGGACAACCAACGTTTTACGAGCGCGTTGGACAGATTATAAAGTTTTCTTCGAATATTAGAATTTAACTTGGTTAACAGTGATTACTTCTCTTTTGTCTTTTTGTAGGCTTCTTTCCTCTTAGTTCTCTGTTAAGTTACTTTTTTGGTTCCATGTTACCTACATATTCTGGAAATTTGCCCAATTGCTGATTTCATGTGATCTCAACTACCCTGGAAAAGTGTATTCTCGAATATGGGAGATGCTTCCGTTTGCCTGAAATCATTTACCTGGCCGCGATTAAATATTGGCTCCACTTTCCAACTGGTCTCCCAAAAATCTTGTTATTGTCCCATTTTTAGGTTCTGTTCAATTCCACTAGAGGGGTCACTGTATATTCGATCCACGACACTCTTTTGATTAATAATGAATGCGTTTTCCTATCAAATGATTGATGAAAGCGCTCAGGAAGAGAAAAACCCAACATGTGCAGTGGAGTGAAGACTGGCGTAGTTGATTTATTAACAGTTGCAGAACTGCTTTTTATTTGGAATAATTGAGTGATTATTGGCTAGTTTTGTTTTATGTATGCTAGTATTATTCAGTATCCAGAGTGTGACTCAGCGTGAAATCCCATTCTATCCATATTTCGATTTACATTTACGATGCAGAATCTCTTATGAGTCAGTATTATGGCTCCATTTATTACAGATGTTGTAAAATCTGTATATATAAAAGTGAAAGTTTGTGTGTGTGTGTGTGTGTGTGTGTGTGTGTGTGTGTGTGTGTGTGTGTGTGTGTGTGTGTGTGTGTGTGTGTGTGTGTTTGTGTGTATGTTCCTTATAGAAATCGCGGAGGATGAACCGATCCGGACCAAATTTTGCATACAAGCCCAACGGGGGCCGGCGGAGGTTATAGGCTACTTTGCACCTGGGATTATCGATTAGTTTATCGATTATATCGATTTTTCGCTATTTTTGTCCAGGGGTCGATGAGGATATGTCTACTAGGGTTCTTTAATATGCTGAACACGATTGTGACAACCGTTTTGCATGGCGGTATCGATTTATCGATTTTTTTACAACTTTCGCGCGGGGATCGGTGAGGACATGCCCACTGGGTCTTCGAATGTGCTGAACATGAATATGACAACCGCTTTCAATGCCGGTATCGATTTATTGTATTTATCGATTTTTTCGAACTTTCACTGGGGGATCGGTGGGGACATGCCCGCTGGGGTTTTCGAATGTGCTGAACACAATTATAACAATAGTTTTGGATGACGATATCGATTTACTAGTTTTATCGATTTTTCACGGCTTCTACTCACAAGGGAAGTGCAAGAGGCCATATTCGAAAATCGGGATGAAACCTATCTGGCTTGAATCTTTGTTGGAGAGGGTGTTGCAGTATATATTTTGTTACTGCCCTCGGCTTCAAAAAACAAAAATCCCACCACAGTACTATATGCGTTGCAGCACTAGTCCGTCAGCGACGAGGTGGCCGAGTGGAGAGGATGCGGACTGATAGGCAGGAGGTCGAGGGTTTGGATCCCGTCATTGACACTCGTTTTGCATTTTTGTTTTTTATTCCTCCTATGTTATTGAAATCAATTTTGGAGGGCTAGAAGACAACACTTGTCTTTACTGACGTACTAGCTATAGAATAACTACTATGCTATGAACGTAGTTTAGTGATCGTACAGCTTTCCCTCGAGTCGCTAGAAAATTGTAAAATTTTCATTCAAAACAAAAAAAGGATGGTCAATGAGAAAGCATTTACTGGCAGCAACGGTGCACACAGACAATGAAGTGTTCAAAGCAAAAGCGGTGAGAACAATACGCGCAGACAATGAAAGAACGTATAACGTAGTTATAACGTATATATAACGTAGTTATTCCGTGCCTAGTGCGTCAGTAAGGATAAGTATTATCTTCTAACCTTTTAAATTTGATTTCAACAACACAGGGGGAATAAAAAAAATGAGAGAGCAAAACAGGTAGGTGCGCATGACGGGGTTCAAACTCTCGAGCTGACAGTGCAGCATCCTCCCCACTCGGCCACATCGTCGCTGACGGACGAGTGCTGCAGCGCATATGGTACTGTGGTGGGATTTTTGTTTTTTGGAATCGAGGGCAATAATGAAATATGTACTGTAACACCCTCTCCAACAAAGATTCAAGCCAGATAGGTTTCATTCCGATTTGCGAGTCTGGCCTGTTGCACTTCCCTTGTCAGGGGTCAGTGAGGAAATGTCTATTGGAATTATGCGCTGATCACAAATATGACAACCACTATGCATGGAAAGTCGAGTTATTGGTTTTATCGGATTTTTAATCAAGTTTTTGACTTTTCCCCTACTTCTCAGGGACGAGTAAGAGCGCATTTACTGAGGTTCTCAAAGATGCTGATGGCAAATGTGGCATGCTTTTCCATAACGTTATTATCCAGATAACTTCACTATTTCATTTTTCGCCAATATATCGGTTAAATGGGGGTCATTCAGGTCCGTCAGCGTGCTGATCACCAAAACGATGAGCATTTTTAATGGATTTACCGGTAGTAGCAAGATTTCCCCATCAGTGTGAAATAGCCGGGGTAGTAGAACACCCGAGCGAAGCCGGGCATACCGTCTAGTACTTTTATAAATGAACTAAAAGTCGTCTTGAATAGCGGAGAAAAACCGGCAATAATCTCTAGAAGATGACTAAAGTGGCTGATGCAGAGTTTGCCTAGCCCTACTATGCTAATATGATGGATATTATTCGAAATTTACCCAAATAACCCACATTGTTAAGTGTTAATAATTTGAAATTGCTAGGTTTCTTCGTGTATTCAAGATAGAACTGCTAGTGCAGATGTTGCAAATGCGTTGTTGTGATCGTATTACACTGTGATTTGATTTACAAGTAATTGCTTTTCTGCAAAAGTATTTTCTTTGTTCCGTTGGTTTTGCAACGGTAGTTATCAAGGTCGTCTTATTCGATATCCGCATTTCCGAAATTTTCTCTGAAAGTGCGAAAACGCGATTCTTAAGGTGGGATTCGGTGAATTTTTCTCGCAAAGTTCCGGCAGCGCTGTTTTATTTGCGAGGTGAATAATCACCTTTGAATTACTCACATCCGAATTTCTTTCTCAAACGAGTTATTTCACAGTCTATGCCTGACTATGGATGGATCTGGTAGCTGAACAGAAGTGTTCTGATCACTTATAAGCACGTTGTCTTCTCAAAAGGTAGCATAACCTACCATGTTTGCCCTGATTTGATTTTTGCTTCTTTTTCTTCTTGAGTTTTTGCTTTGAGCTCATTTTGAGGCGTGGATAGTTTATAATTGTAGCGTTTGCTCAGTAATTAATGATTGCCTCTGCGAAGAAATTATTTGTCTTGGGAGCAGTTTTTGAAAGTTTCTATATCGTAGTGAAATTAATGAGGGTATCTTACTCATCATAGCAAAAAATTCCCTCTAAAGCGTTACTCACTACCGGTTCTGCCACATACTTTGCGAAACCATAAGAGGCTGTGCATGGTCACGTGTTGTGAGTGAGCGCAATACCCAAGAAATAACAGGGAATGGTGATAGCGCATGTGAGGGCGTCATACGGCGACGTTTTCTCGACGCTTCTGCAGCATAAAACTTTCGAAAGGCGGATGAGGCGGCGCCTTTGTGTGGACTATCTGGAGTAATTTGAGAGCGACCACGAAAACAACCTGAAACAATGGGTGAGTTTCTATTGCCTTTACATTTGGTGATTTCTCCAGTATCCGGGTGTAGTAACATCAGTTTTGAGACTAGTAATTTATTGGATTTAATAACATATGTGTAGCTTTCTATATAGTTTTCTCTGTAATAGACGTGAAATAATTGCTTAGTGATAATTTATGTGAGCTAATTTCTTGTGGCTTCTTGAACGCATATTTTTGATGTCTCAATAGTGCAAAACCCTGCAGTTGCAGAGACAGCTGCACCGGAGCTTACCCGGAAGCTGTTGTGGTGACCTTTTTCTGCAGTTTGTTTGAATTTTGATCACCATAGGCAAACAGCTGTCGTAATGAAGAAATCTGGTATGATTCAAGCTAAATTCTTAATGCGACAGTGCTCTGTTTCTTTGTGGCGTTGGACTTGTCCTTGTACTGCCCTCTTTTATTGAAGAAATAGAGTGTTTGTTAGCTAGATGCCATATTACATCTTGTTTTTCTGGAGCATTCCTATTCAACTGTTTTCCCATTCTCCGTTACCTAGGTATCAGGATTCCGCTTGAATGGTCCTTTGCGCGTGAGTTATTCTCCCGAGTATTGAATTCCTGTATTTGGTCGTCTTTCATTGTTTCCGCGATCTTTCACGCGTAATAACTGCTTTTGAATTATTGCGTGTCCGCGAAGTAACAGAAAATTACTGGGTTTTCTCGAGGCAATTTATATACGTGGGAGGAATCTCATATCTAGGATAAGTTCGCTTATTGTTGAATTTGTATCCTCTTGTGCAATCTTCTTTGATGCAAACCGACTCATAACATCAGCGCTTTTGCAAGGATATTGCAGCCAGTATATTGACATATTTCTTGTGACTACCCAGTAAACATTGCAGCTCTGCTGCTAGTGGCGATCTCTGATTAGGCAGTGCATGCGGTTTGTTTGACCATGATTAGTTGGGGCACGCGTGGAATGTCCACGAATTGTCGTTGATAGTAGTGCTGTTGTCGGTGAGGTTGCGCATGTTTGATAAGAAACGTTGGAGTTGTCCTCAATTTGCTCATACAGAATGGGTTCGCCTATTAATTTTTTTAAAAGAATGGTTCTTTTTCCATATCAACATATTTGAATTCCTTCCACCGTTTTCGAGTTGCTTCTTTTGAGTAAGGGGACCCTGTTCCTTGTATTAGTCGAGTTTAGTGGTGTTTTCATAGCTTTATTTATTGTTTATCACGTGAAGCGGGTGAGTCTTGAGATTTACAGCCATTGAATGTCGCTAAATTGTTTGCTGTTGCCAGTTTTTGTTTAAAGATGTAAACAATGTTGATTGTGCCGCTGCGGCTCCAGCTTTTTCAGACAGACCAGTATTTATCAAAAATTGTGCATAAAGCTAATTTTTTTGTTATTTACCCACTAGAAATTCAGTTTTTAAGCGGCATGGAATGCTGGAGTGCCATTCTTTAGATCTGAAAATAAATTGGAAGTATTTATATTGGTGTGGAGAAATCGAATGGTCTATGTCGGCGTTCGTAACCAGCTGTAACTCTACTAATGAGAGTTCTTCTCGTATGATAAAGTTGTCATAGTTTCGACTTTTTTCACTGATATTGGTAACTTTGCTCTTTCGCTCTTAATAACCGAACTGCACTGCTTTTTCATAGCTAATAAGCGAACTGCACTGCTTTTTTCATAGTTCTCTAGCATTTTTATCAAGTCGGCCACATGTTTCTTCAGATTTTCGGACCAATCAACCGTAAATTTTATCTGTTGTTTGTAGTGTGCAGTTTTCTGTTCTTTTGTCACGTTTTTCTTTCTGCAATTTGCGTCAGAAAGCCCTTTTCCATTCTGCTTTGCTCGTGATTCGTATTCATAGGCGGAACGGAGTTCTTGACAAATAATATGCAAGAAGTGGTCTGGTATTGTTGGCCGTTACAGATTTGCACGAAGCAGAACGTTCGTGCACAACAACTTGTGAATTTCTTGTTTAATTTGTAGTATTCGATTAGGAGGCTGTTTATTCCGTTTGCATCAAATGTGTCTGATAGGATATCATAATGTAGATGCGATTACCTTGCATTTTCCGAGTGCTATCATCCAGCAACTTTGGCTAGAGGCGACGCCAGGCGGTCTGATACGGTAGCAGGCGACGCATCTCGTTTAGATGCAGAAAATTCACCGCTTTATGCGTGCTCTGTCATAATTCCATAGTGCTCTGGCTCAGCCGGATGGTCCTATCATAAATGAGATTATAAATCTGACTAACGCCATCTCTTCGAATTGAACTCGTGTATTTAGGTGTCTTGAAGTATGGTTTATAGGTAGGAAGAAGAAGTGAGCGACATAAACTGTACATGACCTCTACCTTGACTTCCGTATCTGTAGTTCCGTAATGTTGCGTCTTTGATCATCTTGATATTCCACAAAAATAGTAATCTTGCTGCTTTTAGGGTTATCAGCGGTTTCTGGCTGTAGCTCGGCACGTGGTGATTCTATGGAGGATGGCGGCTCGTCAACGACTACTCTTCTCGTATCGTTGCGCGAGCGTGAACGCGTCTTCTACACCGCCGGCCGGCTGCCCGCCAGATTGCCCCAGGTAAGGTTTATTTTGATGCCTTGCGCCTGATATCCTAGATTCGTTTGAAAATTTTGTGCCTTTTTTAGGGTGAAGGTGTGATCGGTTGGTCATGCCGCGACAGGGAAGCGGCATGGATCTGTTGGGCAGCTAGACGTCTCGGTCTTGATGTCGATTCGTTCACACTTGCCGTTGCTTTGCTAGATAGGGTCATCTGCGGAACGAGAGTTCCCACGAAGTAAGTCTGCTCTTGTATTACGGTGTCTTTCATCTGTAGTACCGTTCCCCTTTTTCTATCACTGCGCTGAATACAGCATATATTGCTTCATTACACTATCTGAGTCATCATGTATATCAGGCTGGAAAGAAATGATTCAGACAGGTCGTGCCAGTTGGTTCTTTATAAAGAACAGCGTCGTCAGACGGTGAATAACACATGAGCGTATTAATAATTGCGCTAGAAAAACCGTGGATCCTATTACATTGTGGTTAGGGACTTGGGATGAGGTCAGGGTTAGCATAGAGAAGAGTATCCTAGAAAGTGGACGCATAAAGTGTATAGTTTAAAAATCAAGTTCTCTTTGGTTATTGGATCCTCAGTTTTGTTCCATTTTATTTTCTCTCCTTTAAAATTTAATTTTAGAAGTAATCAGAATGTTTTGCTCTGAAACCTTGGGAATTTAAGTAGTTTACTGTTATTGTATTTTTTCCAATTTTCACTCATTATTTTGTCGCTTCCTGTTTTCGAATATTTACTTTCAGTCGTTTATATTCATAACGAAGTCGAAAAATAATTATTTTCGAAATTCCGGCTGCTCGGGCCCCTTTCGTTGCAGGGAACTTGCTTTTTCCTCGTGTTTCCCCTAGCCGCTCAGTACAAATTTCTAGTCATGACCAGCAGCAATTAAGAGGGTGGTATCATTGCTCAAACACTCGTTCGGATATGCAGTATTTTGTATGTTGTCGGTGAAGGTTTGGCACTTTTCCATATTTCCATTCGTCATTCATGTCGTAACTATGGTTATTTGATAATGCGAGGCCCCTCTGATATGTTGAACAAACTGATAAGTTGTTGTTGACCGGCGAAAGCGTAGTTTTTTTGCTATCGCTGTGTATTTATGACGATCACGCGGTACCCCTGTGTGCAAGCGCTGCGATGGTCTTGTGATGAGGTTCACGGGGTGTGTTCGTTTACTTTTCTCGAGCAAAATGTCCATTTCCAAGGGATTTGATGAGTTTTTTTGGTGTTTATGTTCGAATCGCACAAGTAGTTCATTACTACTGCATTGTGGAAATATTTTGTAGTCGATGGCTAGAGTGCATAACTGCAGCATTTAATGACAGGGTCTTTTGAAGGCGAATATCGCAGTTTTTTTTTGAAATTGGAATTGATTCATACAATTTATGGTGATTGAGGAGGAACATAGCGCACAAAAAGCTGAGATGTTGTGGCAAGTAGAACGCCGGGGTTTTCGAGTGCCATCGAGTTGAGGCATGTTTAAACAGCACTTAGCTAACAAAACAAATGAAACTTTCGTTCTGAGGGTGGCAGGTACATTGCGTCATTGTGAGGACACACGACTGGAGCTCGTGGAAAACATCCTTGGACAAGAAGACGCAGTCATAAACACCAATAATTTCAATACAGAGGGGGACGCAAGGCTGGGAGAGATCTACTTCTTGATTTCCCTGATAGTTTCGCCACAAAGAGGAGTGGTCAAGAAACATGAGAAAATGTAGCACTACTGCTTGAATTGCCCGGCATTTTGCGCTGCCTGTTTTTGTGTCAACTGCCATAGAATTGCCATGGTTAGCGAAACTTGCGGCTATTAACATGATTGATAGACTGGAAAAAGGGCCAGAAAATCGCAACTCAAAACTCGACCATGACGGCTTGCCGTCAATCATGTAACCAACAATTTTGGATAGAATGGCGTTTGCAGGATGGAGCAAAACGATTTTGCTGCACTCGCTGCCAATGGGGTGGTGAAGGGGGGGGGGGGTGGGGAGGCGGATGACTTCTAAATCTCGGCTGGGATTCATGAAACGATAATCAAGCAAACCAACAATGGCTAGAGTGATTGGTTATCGTATTGACTACATAGTGCTAAGAGACGTAGACAACAAAAGTTGGTTTACCAGCCCCGGTTATCTTTTCATGCATCCCAACCCTGAATAGTGAAAAAAGACATTTTGTGATGTTGGAGCGGGGCAAAAATATCAACTTACCTACCTGTAGGATAGGGAACGTCAGGAATGCGATGGACGGTATTATGTACGTGAAGAAATGTATTTCTGCCCTGCGCACCTTTTAGTAGTAACCAAATTTTCTTTTTTTTCTCTTTCTCTCCCTCTCCCTCTCTCTCTCTCATTTCGCAGACACCGGGCGTATAAATCATGATACATGAGAAATTGTTATAGTGATGAATATAAAAGCATAAATTATTTTGCTGCCATAATGTCCTCACGCTAAGACTACCATTTAAAAATCATTGGGCAGAAGCAAACTTTATTTAAAAGTCTAAGTCTTTAAAAAACATCTGATTAACTTTTTAGAGCTACGTTAAAGTTTTTTTGTTTTACATTTTTGTTACCTTGGGGTTTATTGGTTTTAGCTATTGGTTGGAACTTTGGTAGTATGTTAGGGATAGTATTAGCTTTTCAGTTAGTTTCCTTTCCCAGAACGTTGCTGTATTTGTACAGGATGATCTACTACGTTTAAGTATGGTACTTGTTTTGTTTTGAACATTTTTTTTTCAGGAGGCTTCAAGCGGATTTGCATCAAAAATCAAAAATAGTAGCACTTAATTCGATGCTAGCGTGGAAATTTTAGGCTTAGCTCGGTTTTCATTTCGACGCGGGGCAATTCTTGAGAAATAAGTATTGTGATTGATAGCGCGCGCTCCTGGAGCGGAGTTTTAGCAGTAAGGATTTGATTAAACTCTTGCGCGCATGAAAGCAGGCGGTTCTCTAAATGATAACAATCCTAAGGGTAATGCGTTCCTGCTGAGTATGTAGTAGTTTTGGGACATTGGGTTGATAGCCAACATTAATACTTTATTGGCATCGTGTTGTGACGAACAAGATGGTGCGTATTATGGAAGAAACGCCATTTGCGAGCATAAATTGAGGGTTACTCACGGCGGAAATTGAGGGGTTACACGGGCTGGTTATGATTCACGGATTGGAATGTATAGCATCCAGGATACTGGACCGCTCGTCATGTCGTGATTCCTGCCTTTTAATTAGCGCATTGCACTGCTGCTTACTTTTATTCACACCTCACACATACTCTGTTCTGTCATGACTTTTGATAGTGCATCAAGGCGGGGGATTAAGTAAATAAATAAATAAATAAATAAATAAATAAATAATCAGTTTAATACTCTGGTTTACGTTTCTATAACCTTAGTGACCATGGTGATCCGTCGCTGGTAAAGGAGTGCGAAAAATCTGAGTTCATTGGGCTCGTACAATCTAACCGTTATGTGCATAGTTGTGAGATGCGCTACTTTCCACCAGGTTGGTGGTTACAGGGGAAACATGAACTATCATAGAAAACAGGAAGTGGAAAAGTGCGCTTCATGTTCTAGAATTCAAAAATGCTCATCTATAATTATGAAAGCTATAATTATTTGTTACGCTTGCATCAGGGAAAACATAGTAAATAATTCATATAAAGAGGAATGATCAGCTTAATCAGAGAGCTTCTTCTGAGAAAATACTAAGGAAAAACTGTCGTAGTTTTGGAAACAGGCTTGAACATTTCTTGGCAGTCGGCTGTTAGAAGAATTATTAGGTGCATGCTGAAGTGACGGGTATTTTCTTTTCTGCTATTTTTTTTTTGCCAGTTGAAACTGAAGCTTTACCATGTCTTTTCGCACGGAAATGTTCTTCAGGATCTATTTGATAAGAAGTCGTGTAGATAATATTAACCTTCGTCACACGTGCTCTACCACTCACTGTATGTACCGTTAGTGGTCACTTCACGGTTGCGGCCGAGTTTTCGGTGCAGAAATAACTGATGGACTTTGAAGATTTTGGTCTTGCTGACTTTTGCACCAAGCTGACACATGTTTCTTTTCTCTAGAGTCGTTCAAGTTGTCGCTGCGGAAAGGTTCTTTTTCCCACCCCCTCCCCCCCTCTCGCCCTTTTTTCCTATATTTTGCTACAGTGGTCGTTAAAAGTTTTATTCTCTTTCTACAAAAAAAAAGCTTTCAGGTACGTGAATTGTGTGGCGGCAGCATGTCTATCGTTAGCGAAGAAGTTATGTGAAGATCATGAGGAAGATGCGTCTCTGTATCTACAGAGACTTCGACTCTCATATAGTGCACGGGAATTGAAGCGTATGGAACTGCGTATACTTGGTATCTTTCAGCTCAAATTTTTACCCTTTTATTTCTATTTTCTCCTGAAGAATATGTGTATCAGGTTTCGAAATCTTCTTTCATAGATTTGCTCGGCTGGGACGCGCATCTACCATCATTTGATCGTTTCCTCGTTGCCCTTCTCAAATCCATGGGCGGAGAATGGTTGATGTCGCCGTTGAGGTTTGTTTGACCATCATTACCCATTTATTTGTTTATATTTATTTATTTATTCATTAATTAGTTAATTATTTGATTAATTAATTCATCGCTTTTTTTCGATCCATCGACCTTATGGCTTGTTGTAGAGTGCATGTCGAAGCGATCGTGTGCGACTCATCCGTGATGTCCCAATTTGCCCCATCGACTCTTGCACTCTCTGTGGTCAGTCTTCTCGTAGAAGCGACGAGCAAACAGTGGATGCCAGCAATTCAAGCGCAGATCAGACTATGCAAGGTTTGAAGGACTTTCCATCTCGCGAGTAACTTTCACAATTCACTGGTCTGTTTCTTTAGACTGATCCATGTGAGCTGCTACGTTGCCGTGAACGTTTATCGAGCGTTTGGTCTCGTACGCTAGTTCCATCGTTATCGCCCTTTGAGCTACTTTCACCGGCTCCGGATCCACCCACGACCACGGTGTCGACGGCTACGTGCCGCGGTCCTTCGCTCGTTGTCACCTCGAGTCCAGGCGGTAACACCACCACAACCAGTGCTGCAACTGAGGCTATCACCTCACCCCGTGCACCGCAACCCACTCCGTGCTGAGGAGTGAGTTTCTATTTGTTTGTTTGTTTATTGTGTTCATAGTGTGTTTAATGTTTGAATTTGTTTTCACTCGTAATCATTCAGTTCGACGCTTAGTTTTAGCCACTATTTAGCAAGCTACGAAGAAATGCGAGAACTGGTCCCCGCGTTTTAAATTTGTTTTCTGATGTTCTCCGCTGCTTATGGAACTGGGATTTATTAAAAGCGTTAATTTTCGGTCTGCGCCACGATAAATTCGGATTTAGTAGGTCCCATCCGTGGTTAATCGAAAAATTTTCTTTTCAGGTTTCTCACATCAATTCGCCGTTGTTGGAGTGCGTAATGTCTGTTATGCCGTCCGTGAGAGGTCAAAAATATCGATCGATCGTCGCCCAAATGTGCTACCCCCAGTAGTATTAGTTCTCTTTACTCTGTGATTTTACGCACTATCCCTAGCTGTAACCATTCTCCCCCACCCCCCCCCCCCTCCCCGCACCTCTCCCTTCACCATTAACCCCGCCCATCGAGGCTCTGTGAATATTGTCAGCGGCAGGTCCGTGATTGCACACACGCGAGCACCTATACGACATGAACGTAGTGGGAAGAAGATGGAGATCGCCTGCCTGTCTGACCACCTGCGTCTCTTCCCGGATAGCTTTTGTAATGTGTTTGCTACTTGTTTAGAATTACTACATTACGGTATTATTGAAGAGGCCGAACGCCTGTAAAATAGTGGACGCAAAGAGAAGCTGAGGTCTTTATCTCAGCCTTGGCTGTTGGTGATGTTCTTCTGGTCACTTGTACTATTTCAGCTCTTTAGTTTTTTTTCTGGGACTATGACCGACATCACTAAGTTAGCCGTTGTAAATATAGCGTTTTTTGTGTAGAGTTCACTATCTTTACGGAGTTACGGTAGAGTTCATTGTGTGTATTATTTCACTATGAATAACTCATGTTGTACTCAAGTTTTATGTACCTCTCTGTGTTCTGTTGTCTCGCTCTCTGTCTCTCTGTCAAATAGATCTAACTAGAGTTTTATTTTATCCTGTCATATGCATGCCTAAAAGGTAAAAAAAAATGATCTGTAAGTTGTTTAGAGTTACTAGCAACTCGAATTTTAATTCAGGTTTTTGTTGTAATTTACCCATGCCCCTGTTGCACTTTGGCGCACTGCATAGCGAATGCCTCTCATGGACGAGTTCTCTGTGAATAAATTGTTGAACTTCTCTTGTGGATGGTAATTGCTGTAATTAATGCCGAGGGGCAGTGTTGGATGCTCAAGGTTCTGCTTCTGTCCGGAACATTTGTTGAGCCTGGACGCATTACTGAAATTACCCATGGTAAGCATGTGCACATTTACTCTTTTCCTAGTACCCCTCAACAGTCTGCTCATGCGCGACTATCACACTCAACTGTCATCGACATATAATCATACCAGTGGGTCTGAAGTTACCCATAGTTTCAACGATGTATCCAGGGCTTGGATGCGTAATTGAGATTACCAAGGGTAGACGTGCTTACGCGCGTGTCAACGCTGACTCGTGGGATGTCCGCACATTAACCGTGGGTAGTCTCAGTGGTGCATGCGGCTCCAGACTCAGAAGGAAACACTAATAAGTGTCACTGGAGATCTGCACATTTGAGTCGTTAAGGACGCAGTTCCACATTATGCTCGTGATTGGCTTACAGGGGAAGAATCAGTAGTAGCCACTATGCCTGATTATCATTGAGACTATCATTGAGACTACCCAGGGTAAGCGCACTGACACGCATGATAACGACGGGTAGATTTGCGTAATGTTAGCACATTTATCATGGGTAATCTCATGCATGCGGTCCAAATGGGTGGGTAATCCTAATGATGTATGGATATGGGTTGTATTCTTGGTGTAAGGCGGAGGTTGCGAAGAGGACTGATAGATCGATCCTTCGGTTCTGGACCCACGGGTTAGCATGACAGATATGTGTTGGTTTTTCGATGCTAGGATTAGCCAATTTGGCTGGCTACATTCAGACGGATAACTTTGCGGCAACACTCAGAGAACGTTCCACGTCTGAGATAAATCGAGTTCTGTGTACTCGGCTGGTACTAATCCACAACGGTAAGTAGAACACAAGGCCACCTACCTGCGGAGTTGCAGATGTGGACACCATGATGTCAGCCTGCTGATATGACATTTAGGCTCAACGATACGCCAGCTTACGCAGGCTCAGTCAGGTTAACCACATGTGGCCTTCATTCTGTGGTGGAACCCGCGAATGAATTTGCGCATGTATTCGAGCGTATTGGAATTTAGTTTTTTCCCGGGATTCCCCCGTGTCTTGTGCTATTTCGCCGCTGGCTGTTCCCTCAAGTTTGGCTTCCAAGCTCAGTTTCGTCAAGGGTTATCGTTTGTGTCTATGGGAATATGTATCTAAGCAACCGCAACCTATAAGAACTTCGAATACAATATATTGATGTAATCAGTCAGATAGCAGACTTATTTGGTGGTTTTAGTGCATATTTTCTAGCATAATAAATACTGGAGACCAAATTTAGCCGTGTTTAACAGACCAGAATCCAGTCTAAGAATGCCATATGGTTCTCGTACCACTTGGTCGTACAGACGACGGTACAGATTGCACGGAGTACAATTAAATTAAATACGGGATATTGAGATGCCTTTGCGCCCTTCTTGGATTAGAGTTAACAAAACCCTTCCTACGCACAATCTGGTCAAAGTTCTCGTCAAGTCTATAAGAACCACTTAACAAGCTCCTTTTGAAAGGTTCTTTTGAGTTACTTTACGAGATCTCTGTGCATATCATCATATTGGTCTCTTGATCTAAGAAATATGAAAAAAGAAATGAACATTTTGTGAAAAGTTGTGTCCGTGTTGATTGTCACTATCGATTTTTGTTTCCTTCCAAAACCTGTCTTTAGCGCCACCCACCCCAAGGCTGCGTCTCGTCCTTCCATGACGTGATCGGCAGTTGTTCGTTAAATTCACTTGCAATTGCTCTCTGATTTTCTGGATATTACGGTGTTCGCTGGATTGCGCAGTTCCCGCTCTGACAGTTGAATCATTTACTGACATGTACTCCTCTCTCATCGCATTCTAGCAGCATTTCATCGCTTTTTTGCGGTTGTATTCTCATTGGTCTCTATTATTATTTGTTTATTCTTTCACTAGCTATTTACTATGCTTTCTTATTCAGTCTTATATGCGGTCTGTACCATTCGTTTTGTCGAGTTTTGTTTATTTACTATATCACACCAGTAGTGTATAAGAGGCTTGTAAATTGCAACTTACCTACGAGTTTAGTTATAGCTATGAGTGGAGTTGTATCCATTTGCACTTTGAGTTGGAATTCTCAGTCTATAATGAAGTTGCAAGAGTCGGTTTTTTTGTTGTTGCTGAAAGTAGATCAAAACGCTCAATGGGCGTCGAGAGAGCTGTCAAATTTGCGGACTTGAGGGCTGACAGCAGCCGGTCGCGCCGCGCACTGGAATCACTGCCTTACGGCTTACGCCAGCTGTGTCTGTTGTTTTTTTTAATCGTATTTAATGGCTTTGTAACAGAAAAGACAGGAAATATGGGTACGATTACCTATTAGCTTTTGCTACTGGTATGATGCAACCGTTTGGAATATTTTGCGCACAATGACATCACTAGTTATTGCACACGTGAAAACGAGGCCGCTGTGCATCACGTACGCGGCGCGGCAGACCAACTGGACATTGTGGTTTTCAAGCGTGGTAGGAGCTGCTTTGCGTTCTTCTTCCACAGCAAATTCCTTCATGTCTCTGTATTCAACTTGCAGCAGTCGCGATCACGCTGGAGAACCACGGTGCCCAGGTGGCTTGCCGCGCCGCGTAGGTGGTGCGATGCGGCTTCGTTCTCACGTGTACAATGGCGATTGAAGCACCTTGTACATCTTATCTACGGACTAAAATAATTTTGAATTAAATTTGATTTCAGTGCTCAACTGTAGTTTGCAGTTCTGTTGCTTCCGAGTTCTATAGCAGGTCAATCTTTTCTATAGTAAATGTATACGCTGCATCTGGAGAAACTCGTAGAAATTTCCCACTGTATGCGCTGGATACTAATTCCATGTATCTATCCTGCTTCCTGAATCGACTTTGATAGGGATGTGCATGGAATGTGGCGCCATGAAGTGACGTTAGCACGCGATTATCATGGAAAGTGCGCGCAATGTGCATGAAATTTGCTGGCTCCGTTGACCAGCCAGCCAATCGATTGAACATTTGTCTATTCTTAATCTTCCTGCATCATTTGGAAAAACTGTTAATTTTCATGAGAACATAAATGAATTCATACGGTTCAATAAAAGTTGAATTCACGTAAATGTTCATGCCTATAGCACATACATACAAGCTCATGCCCTACTTTATGTCTAGTTTTTCAACTTTATAAGCTTGCAGATTAGAAGTGAGTAGTGACTACGCTTATTTTGCCTTTTTCTTCATTTCTCATCCTCTTTTCTTGTGGCTATCTGTTGCTGCTCTCATAATCAACTAACTATTTACAGTGGACGTCAATGGCGTTGGCCCATCTGCGGCCTCGAGAAGGACGCCGCGCAACCGCGCCGCACGCGCCGTAACCTATGTATTCTGCTGCTGTTATGCAATTTCTAGCAGTTTTTCTACCCGATTTTAAGGATTCTCGAGCGAATCGGGAAGAAAAGACCCTAGAAATAGCAATTCGGCTGTGACGACACCGATCCAGGCGCGCGCGGCGCGGTCGCGCTGCGTCCTTCTCGAGGCCGCGGATGGGCCACCGCCATTGACGTTCACTGTATGTATGAACGCTTTTTTTTTCAGCCCACTCTTGGTTTGATTAGAGAGGAAATGCCCAAACAAGACAATGCTCTGGTCACTGATCAATGTTCCGTCTCGTACATGACACCTTGGGCTACGGTCGTAGCGCTGACCACTTGTTATTTACTGGTTATATTATGGATCTGTAAGAGTACGTTGAGTTTAGTGGCATGATTTCTTTAAATTCCAATGTTATTGTTCATTTGTGTGCAGTAATGGTTAATCGTCATTGCACCGCAAAGAGGCCGCGCCGCGTCACCTATGCAGTGCGGCAGACCGGCTCGGTGTTGAACATTGCTTGGATCATCGTTTTGAAAGACAACAATTTAGGTAGATGTAAGAATGTGCGCACATGAAGCAGTTAGCCATGAAAATTATAGACGAAGCTGCAATCGCGGCAACTTCTGACAACTATGGCGAGCATTTGGTCTGCCGCGTTGCATAGATGGCGCGGCGCGGCCTCTGTTTCTGCGGTGCAGTAATAATCGACCTTCACTATATTTCGTACTAGTTCTACAACATTGTTCTGGACAATACATAATAGAAATAATAGAAACCACAATTTTCTTAAAATTTCAAGGATTTCCGGAAATTGTGGGAAAAAAGCTGCACAGAAAAGAGCAGGATATTGATCATGTGGTGTGTAATTTCAGAACAACTCACACCATTTGTTTCAGATGGCAAAAAGATGTGTCTCCCAGTGCCGGACAACCTTTTCCCATACCAAAAACAACTAAAGCAACTCAAAAGAGGTAGACAATTTTTTTTTCTGGTTTTCCTGCGTGCTGGGACACCGACGCCCTTTCAGAACTCTCACGATATCTGGTCGAAGACAACAGCATTGAAATTTTTGGGACACCGCTGGCTCAAACGGCACAAGGCACACTTTTCCGTGGGACAATTGTCCCCAGAGTGAAACACCGCACAAATGAAAGAGTTCCCGTGGCTGTGAAGGTGGAGTCCATCCACATTTTCTAGTGGACGGAGTCTATCCGCTTCCGCTTTGCAGGTCAGCTACCCAAACCCCAAGCACAGTGTCGCTCTACTAGAAGAATCGGCTCGAATTTGTCGTCTTTCGCATCCGAACATCTCTCGGATCGTCGCAGTCTCTCACCTGTCGTTTGCTGTTTTACGACCAGCAGTTGCGGTTGAGTGGTTACCTGGCGGCACACTGGCCGACTACTTCCAGCATCAGATACGAGTTCGTGAGTGAGAGGGAATGAGTGGGCGTGGCCGTCACACATTGATGATGTCATGACCGTTCAGGATCGCGAAGAACGGGAGCGGCCTCTAATTCTGCTCAAGGACGTGCTTGAAGTACTGACACAGATAAGTTCGGCTCTGAAGCACTTCCATGAAATTCTCGGTGACGTCGCACATGGAGCGGTTACAACGGAAAATGTGCAACTCACCACGAAGGATCTGAGACGGTGAGGTATAAACGATTTTCGCGGGCGAAAGCGTGCATAAGCGACTGCGGGCCACAAAAAGAAAGCTTGAGAGAAAAAAATCACAAACATATGCCCAATGGTAATGAAATAGCTTGTCCGTGCAGAATAACAACATGAGCGATTGGGCGACAGTGGGCGACAGTAAGCGGTGCTAAGCGACAGCCGGCGACAATGAGCGGTCTTAAGCGACAGTAAGCGAAGTCTCAGTGAACCGGTCCCGAATGTATTTTCGAGGTTCAAAGTCCTCACCTGGGATGTTGCTAAAGAAGCGCAGGATTAGATATTGATAAAAAGAAGTTCATGGTGTATCGCAAAGCAAGAGGTATGTGTGCGAGCGTAAGCGCAACGCTATTTTTTAACGCATTAAGGAATTACCTCTTTTGCATAACAACGACCTACAGTTTTTATAATATGTAAATACATATGTAAATATTATGTCTCTACGTATGTTTCTACCTATACAAATATGTACTTCGAATAAAATCAAAAGGTAAACTTTTCGCGAAATCAGCGTGCGAGCGACAAGGGCGACTCCAGCGACGTTACGCGATGTCACAGCTAAAGTTTATGTTCTACTAATTGACCAACAATGAGGACGAAATCCTGAACAGATAGACGTGCAGGTTGAAGGATGTTGCGGCATGGTTTTGTAGTCATATTGCGCGACAGTAAGCGACACGAAGCGAAAACTATTAGTATAAAGCTGCTAGTCGTCATCGGTTCAAGGAATGAAACAGGCTTAGACGGTATATGATAGATTTGGGGTGGAAAAATATTCTGACTCATTTTTGACCTTTCATTTTATCGCTGTTTTCTCAAATATTTATTATACTTGCGCGCTTTTACTTTCCTTCATAATTGATTTTCAATTAATTTTATGTGAAAAAACCCCAATCGACCATGTAATTATTTTTGATGACACTTACTTTCTCATTCATTGCCAAACATCATCTTCGGTGACCCACTCTGTCACATACCTGTCCAAAACCCGACGTAAGCCGCAAGTTTATGATTTACGGTTCAGGTGCACAGTGAAGCTCAGCTGTCTCTATCCGCCTACAACGTCCAGGCTCCCTCCGGAAATCGTTTGTTCCACCGAGCGAAATCCAAAATACAGGCAAGAGGGTGACATTTGGTGGGTTGCCAATTATTTATTATCGCTCCATGGCAATCAATAAGTATTGTATAAAAGGCCATTACAGGATGTTCGGGATGCTTTGCTGGGAGAGTATGACGTTGGGGGCGGAGCCACATTATCAAAGAACAGCAGAGGAGATACAGCGGTAAGCATGAACCTGATGTACTCATTCCATCGTATAACTGCCCTACTCTGCCTATTATCGATTTATTGATCGCCTCATAGTTTTGAACGTGATTGTAGGTGCTTTCGTTTACCTGATCGTGGTTTGACTTGTCCACAAGGCTGTCCATTAGATGTGTGAGTTGATATTACCGTTTTTTTTGAGGGGTTAGGGCCCAGAGAAACAGAGTAAGCGATGCTTTTCAGCAGCCAACGAGGGATGTAAGATCGTGTTAGGTTGTGTAATGACAAGTACCAATGATTCAGATGGTCACTGGCTATGGAATGCCTATCAGAAGCGCATCGGCGTCCACGTTTCACCGGAGTTCCACCCACTCTTGTGGATAGAGTGCTGCTACTGCGCAATTATTACGCGCAATCAATGGAATGTTTGTATCCCGTGCCAAATATAGGCAATTGTACGTGTATAGAGCATAAATGCAAGAGGGGAGAGAATTTTGATCGGGAATAGCAAATTCGGGGGACCAAGTAAACGTATTCGTCCGAGTTGCAGTATCACTGTAGATCGTATTTGCTTTTTTTCACATTAGTGCTCTGTTGATGTATGATACATGGGTGCCTGGAGCGTTATTCGGGAAAGGAAGTGGTTTCGGCGCCCACCATTGGCTATTGTCTGCCTGGCTCCGCCCATAACCCTGCCCTCTCGGTAGGTTCACCAGTTCTACTGCGCGAGCGAGGTGTACCGTAACGCCGTTTTAAAAGAAGCGTAACAGTCTCAGCCTAATACGTGTTGTCGAAGTCCCGCCCACTTTGAGACCTATTTGGGAAAGGGGTGGAAAAATAAAGTTGTTTCTAACATCTTACTTAGTTATATTCATGACAATTTGATGACTGCAATTTTTGCCGACTACGCTCCACCCCTTTGTCACGTATTTACAAAGCCGGTGAATCGTTTTTGCATCACAGAATACCGCCCATGTTGTCTGCCGCGCCGCCCCTCCTCCACAGCGCGGCAGACCAGCTGGGGTGTGTAGTCGTCCGGCGCTGCCAAAATTGATGTCTTGCTTATGTTTTCCATCGTTTTTTTCTGTCTTTGTTTTCATTTCGAAAACGGTGGAAAAGACAAGCAAAACGTTAACGCCGACAACCATAGCGCCTAGCTGGTCTATCGCGCCGCATAGGTGGTGCGAAGCGGACCAGATGGGCGGTATGCTGTGGTGCAAAAACGGTGGACCGGCGCCGTAAGTATTTAGTTCCACTCAAAAAGTAGATATTCCCTTCAACTAGTGGGCTTAAGCGATTTTGCGCAGCTTAGCGGCTAGGTTCAGATAGCAGGGGTAGAGATAGAGCCAGTTTCTCCACCACAATGTTGAGAGAACCTCTGAGCATGAAGAGAGCACAGACAGCGAAAGAAACACTCCTGCCCGCCCTTCATCGCCGGTACATTAATGGTTAAGCAACGGATGTCATCATATCTTTGGGCACATTCCTCCTCTAAAATAGACATTTTGATGGTGAGGCCAAGAAAAGTTAACATGTATTGTAAGTTCACGACTAATAAATGTATTGATTCGCTGTTATTGATTTATTAATTCGCATGCCATATTATTCGTTGAAAAGTATTTATTAGTGCAATAAATAGTCGAATGTTTGTCTATTCACAGCATTCCACAATTTTCGGTGACTACGAGTTTGGTCGTGCGGCCCTTTTGAGCGCCATATCCTTAAATATATTTACTGAATTATCACGGAAATGGCAATGCAATAAGTGCGCCGCAAAGCGCGGCCTTGGCCCGCCCATTTCATATAGATGTTATCTTTTCCACAATTTGCTAAAGTAAATTGTCATTGACAGGTCTAGACTATTGCCAAGTGCGTATTGAACATGTTTCAACTGGTCAAAATAGTTGTGGGCGGAGCAGAAACGCAACCGCCGCATGTTTTTGCTGCCCTCTACATCGTGAAGAAAAGGAACTCATGACCACCTTCTAAGGTGCCATAGCTCTCCATTTTATCCAGCACATCGAAGCCGTCGACGAGTTCTCCAAACGCCACGTGGAAGTTGTCCATCCTTAACATTAGCTAGAGTCTAGACAGTAAAGTACACTCTGCGTCTCTGACCCATATACGAACCGCTGTCACATACCATGGGGTGTAGTCGAATGTGACGAAAAATCGGCTGGAATTCGTATCGGGCCAACCGAAATTATCCATGGATAGTATGCCTCTGAAACGGTGTCGACTACCACATGAAGCTTGGAGCAAGTGGGCGGGGCTTAGTTTTGGCTGACCTTTTACTGTGATAAATGTCGTGGTTTTCATCGTCGAAGTATTTCGTGTCAAATGTGCTTCTGCCTCCTCTTCTGTCAGCATTTTGCGTTTCAAAGTCACCTGACTGAAAAAGTTACTGTAACCATGCAGAAAAAACCCACAAAGGACTTTTTTCCTGATTCATGTATTACTGTAGTTCTAAATTTGTGCAACTCACACAAGCACAGAATCCTGGTATTATTCGATACCAGTGACAGCCTTTGTAGCCAAACCCCATCTCACCAGTACAGAGTCGACGGAAATTTTCGCTGGTTTTCGGGCAGACCTTGGTGTTCAGCTGGAAGCAAAAAGGAATGAGACAGACGGCAGAGTTGTGCCTGCATCACTGCCCGGCTGGTGGAAATGGTGCAATTTTTCGTGCTTTTTTCTTTTCGAGTACAAACGCGTTTCCTTCTCGTTTGATCTGACTTTGTATGCTGCTGTATGAGCTCTCTTGCTAAATATGGATGAAAAATTTATGATATTCAAAACATGAAATCAGTGACATTCAAAAAGAAAAACAATAAATCAATAAACAAATCGATTCTCCGCATTTCCTATTTTTCTCGCAACTTCTGAGAGATTCCGCAATTACAGACATCACACCATAACTTGGAGGAATGATTATTTTGTGCAAGTAAATCTGATAAAAAAATAATAAAAAGTGGTCTGATCCACCCTTGGAAGTCACAAAAGACGAACAGCCAGAAAAGAGGAGTTGCTACCAAACGAAGGGTAATCCAGTCGCATGGTTTGATGAATTCGACTGTTTATGAATTCATATACTCAAAATCAACTGTTAAAAAATAGAAAAAAATAATGAAGAGAAAATGTACAGTTGAGTTGCTAAGAGAGTGCGTCTGCGACTTTGTCTGCAATTGCGGCTGCAGCGCGGGGTCAGACGGCTGGTTCGATGTAGTTTTTACACTTTCCTCTGTGAGTTCCACTATGTATACGATGTAATTCTTTCTATTGTGGTATTTTCCTATGTCACTTAGTTAAATCTCCTACCAGACATATCCTGCAGCGCTCCTCAATCGATCGAACCAGCTGGTTCGCCGACCATCAGCGCGCCGCAACCGCAATTGCAGACAAAGTCACAGACGCACTCTGTGAGCTACTCAACAATACATATATCTATTTTATTCATAAAAAACGTGAAAATTTAGCAAGCTCCTGTTGTGAAAAACAAAAAAAAATTCTGCAATGGCACAACAGGAGCATCGATTTTATGCAAACCACACCTCAAACACCAATCTACCGATTGGTTCTGCGTCAGCTGAGATGTCCATAAATACACGGGTAGGTTTGGCCATCTAGAAAGACAATCAATAAATCAATGAACAGCACTCTCGAAATTTCTGGCAGAAAGCAGATGGTCGTAATGGTGTCGACGACGGAGGGAGTAAATGCGGAAGGGGCGTGGCCAGGCTGTAGATTAGCTCCTATGAGCATTTATGATTGGCTCCTATAAGAAAGATGTCCCGGGAAAATTGGGAGGAAATTAGTGAGAATTTCTGTGGTTACGGACAACATTTCAATCCAACAAACTGTACAAAACGTCACGGGAAGAGTACTACTCAAGGGAAATCTAGAAAATTCCACAAATACGTACTCCTTCCCCCCCCCCCCCCCTTCGCAGAGCGTAGGTGGCCGAATTTTCGATATCACTTTACAAAATAGATTAAAAGTTGTCTAAGCATCATTATTATTTTATTTCTTGAAGATTTTTAAAGTTACCTTGTATTAAATACAACAATTTTGTTTTTTTTTCTGTAACTTTTTTTTCGTAACTTACGTTTTCGTAACTTACGTTCTCCTCCCTGGGCTGCTACATCTGCGTGCGGCACTGGTATATGTTTATACTCGTTTATCCCCCTTGATTTTCTGGATACTGTAGCCAAAGTACATTTTGTGCACTGTACGAAATTTCTAAAATTGTCACTGACAGCTTCCTGTTATTCACAGTTAGTCATGTAAAACAAAGGGAAACAAGGAACAACAAACAAAAAACACTATGTCATTCGCATCTCGTAGCAGTTTGTGTGCGTAGTCCGTATTTGCACAGCTTCTTTGGCGATGCTGAATAAAAGCGCTTGATTTTCAGGGAATAATGTCGACAAGCTCGAAAGCATTCCGCCATGTATTGTATAGCTATCACATTTTTTGTGCTAATTATTGTTGCTGTTAATGGCGCTGTGGTGAGTTATGAGAGTCACTCACTGCCTACAATATTTCGTATCGTTGCGGGACCCACTCACAATTCTGCAAGCTTCGAAGGATATTTTGGGATGTGAAAATCAACTTTCTACACAAAAAATTTTCTTGTTTCCATAGAATCAGTCAGAAGTAGGGTATATCTCATTAAGAGCAGTGTTAGCAGTACTACCACGCCATCTTTATTATCTTAGATACCCCTATCAGAAAACAACGAGGAAGTTGATTCCTCATCAGCGCTCACATTGGACCCAAGAAGTGCGCCGCAGGTAAGCCTAAAGTCAGAGCGCAGACGGACAGATTTTCAAATCTGTCTGCGTCCCTGATCGTGCAAAAACAAACGGGCTTTTTTTTTAGAAAATTGATGGATCCTCGGAAAACTCAGCACAGCCGCGTCCATTTGATTTTCAGAAAATGCTGGTGAGTGGAGGTGTTTGGGTTACTGTAATTGGAGAATTCCGCAAATGCGTTCATGTACGAGCACGTCGATTTTCGTTCAAGCTGTTCACGATAGAAACAACGCTTAGCGTACATATTTTTTAGAGTGATTGCAAGATATAAGTATTGATTTTTTTCGCTGCGATCGATCAATACGGCGTCATTACAAACACATTGGCCGAAATGCCGCCCCAAACGTTGGAGAAAATAACTTTAGCTGCTTCAGTGCTAAATTTATGGTCCAATACTATTTTCCATATATAAATATCGTAGTGTAAATATAGATGAATACATGAATTAAAAACAGCGCGATTCTTCGCAACGGGAAGGGACCCGGGTATGCTCCGCCCACCAAAATAAGTTTTTCAGGAAATGCTCAACGCGCTTGCACGTAGCGTCTTTGCGCCATTACAGCTTGGAGTCAGTTTGTTCTATAACTAGATCACAGCCATAGTATTAGTTTCCGTAGTACCGTGGTATAGTGCATGTGGGTCCTGAAAAGAAAGGACACTTTGCCAAAGGAAATTTTCAGAATGGAGGTGCCTCTCCGTTTAATCTCCGCCTTCCAACCTTGACAGATCTGTTCAAACTACCGGGCGGATTTGCAGTGAGCATTGGTTCATTAATCGATATTGATCAGTTAGTAGTCTGACGTAGAAGTAGCGATTAATAACACCACCTCCAGGGTATAGCAAATCGACAAGGGCTTCTAATTCCTGGCCAAAGAATAGCCGTAAGTTTAACTGGCTAGTTATGTAGAGTAGTTATTGCTTACGGTAGAGATATAGGGAACTCCAAACGGCCATGTGCAAGGGGCGGGACCGCGGTGCGGCTCTCTTGGGCGGAGACGCTAAGGTTCTGCATGTGCCCCCTGTCTGCTTCTGCCAGCAAAAGGCAACCAAAGTGACACGCCGCACCGCGGCCCCGCCCCTTGCACACGATCGTTTGGAGTTCCCTGTATATAGAATTGTTAGTCAGAAATTAGGCGCGAAGATTCGGTCAGAGACGCAGAGTAGCTGCGCTTTGCAGGACTTCTTGATATGGAATATATGCATGTCTCGCTTCTTAAGAGTAACGTTATTTCCGTGGGCGGTAGTCTTGCACCATGTTGATTCAGGTGAAATGCTCGTCTGCGTCTCTGCGGGTACGCAATCACGTACTTTGCAGCCCGAAATTTTTTATCGCAACTCCTGCATGAGTTTGAACCATTTTTCTTATACGAAAAATACGAAAAAATTATAGCGGAGACTGGTGAAACACAAACCGCAGACTTGCAAGGCAGAGACGCATAGGGGAGGCCCCGCCCACTGCCATTTTCTTTTCCTTTTTTTTTGCAAATTGGCAGGACCTAACTTTTTATTCGATGTGTTTTTTTTTCAGAGGAGCTTGTCATCGAACCCTTTGCCAACGTTCAAACCTTTCCGCCTAGTATGATTTTTCGCTCTCTCAAAACTTGCTACGATTTTCTGAGTTATGCGAGAAAAGTTCTCCGTGGGGGCAGAGACGCAGAGGAATCCGCAATAAAACGTTCATTTCCTCCATGTTAGCATGGTGAAGTGGGTTCACTTTGTCTTCTGCGTCTCTGCAGTGAGCAACAGGTTTACAATGTCCCTCACTGTCTGCACACCGACTTTTCCCTCAGGAATAATCTTCATCTTTCAGGAAGACCTACCGACACTCCCAACATTCGCACCAATCACCCTCCCAGCTTTCCTTAGAGTAAGTGTCCAACTTCCTCTGCGTCTCTGATCCAGAGTCAAATTTGTGGAATTTTAGAATCCTATGGCTCCAAGTGGAGCCGAACAGTGCCTGCCGAAGCTTAGAAAGGAGTTCAAAGAGAACGACAAGTACTTTGAGGATGTTCAGAAACAAGTAGATGCGGCTAATATTTCCGGAGCATATGACGTCGTTTCTGCAAAGGTTAGTGAGGCGTTAGCCACGCCCCTTCCTAAAACTACGCTATGATCCTATTTCTCAGGCTGTGGAGATCTGTACTCCCGAACAAGTAGAGCTCTTCAAGAAGCTTATGCAGAAATACGAAGCATTGAAACAGAACATCGAAGCGGTGAGTTTGTGGAGTGGTGGCCCCGCCCACTAATTCCTTCTGTCCAGTGGGCGGGGTTTGCGGTGCATCGTCAGAGTTGTTGGCTCAAATCCTGGGAAAAACGTGAATCTACGTGACTTTTTTTTGGAATAAATTCCATGGCTGTGATCCCTGAGTAGTCACTCAGTGATTGCTTTTCTTTAAGCTGGTGACTGAATACCCCAAGGAAACGAGAGATAAAGTACTGCAATGGCTGAGGGAAGAGAACTTTCTCGCAGTTTCTGGATTCATCACTCAGGAGAGTATGGTGAGTCATCATATTACCACTATTCTGCACTTAAACACCGTGCACCACTTTAAAAATAGTGCAAACCACGATTACACGCCTCTGCGGCCTGCCGCGCCGCATCATTCACGCGGCGCGGCAGTTCAGCAGGGCATTGTGGGTGCGGCAACACCCGATAGCCACAAATGCACACGTGATTGACGCTTTCTGTGGATGCGATTTACATCTACAACTCCCATTAAAAAGATTTGATGTGAAAAATCAATAATCCAAGATGACGTAATATTTTAGGCAAACCTGTTCAACACTGCAAAGAACACCAAACTGATGCAGGTCTCCTTCCAGCTGACATCGATGCAAATCGACCTCATTTTCAATCCCATATAAGGAAATCGAATTTCCTAAGGAAGGAATATACATTTATACAAATTGTTGCATATGTTTGTTAGTACCATCCTCGTTATTTTGAATATCTTCGCTCCAAATGTATATATTCTATACAGATATAAAGATATTCTATACATCGTGTGCTTCACCCAGAAGCAGAGTTGTGAAGATATTAGAGAAATAGAGAACGCGAGAAATAGTGCCGTGTTTGGAGAGGTGCCCGAGAAATGCAGATCATAGGCACAAATACTATACTATCGAGTAGCGTCGTAATATACCGTGTTTGGAGAGGTATCGACGTTGTGGTGGTCAGGGGATCGAGTCCTGTCCTGTGCTCTAGTTTTGCAAATACATATAGTATGCTGCCTACGAGTGCTGCAGTTATCTAACAAACTCCAACATAAAAAGTAGCCCAGATGGCTCAGTGGTTTGAGTGGCAGATTGCAATCTGTCCCTATCGCTGGTTCCACTCCGTTGGAGATCCAGAGTTAAGTATCGCAGTGTTTGGGGTTCACTGCTTGGAACGTCCCCCGTGATCTCCTTCGGGTAGTCCAGGAAGGCATCCGGCAACGTTTTGCATAAGTTTCGAAGATAAACTACTATAAGTGTAAGTGTAAGTAATAGTGGAGAACTCTTTCGAAGATAAACACGATAAGTGTAAGTGTAAGTAATAGTAATAGTGTAGGTAATAGTGAAAAACCACTTTTTCAAAGTTGAGGGAAACCGGGAGAGAGTAACTCCGCCGTAAAGGACTGCTCCACGAAAGATAAATGACAGCGGTAGAACTACTTCGCAGTGGATATGGAACAATTTATACGGATTTCAATTATTTCTGAGGATCCCGAATTGGATGAGCTTTATTATTCAAATGGGATAACTGAAGTACTGTGTCCATCTATAGAAGAATAACGGCCATTTTTGTATTCGCGAAGCAGTGTACTATAGCAGAAAATGGAAGAGTTGGCTTCGCTTATTGTGTATTCAGAAATCTTTCCCCATGAAAATCACAAAAATGAAAAAACGTGAAGGTTGTGAAAATGGTCCCCTGCTTTATAGCCTTAACATATCAACTGCATTCTGTCTACTATGGACTAAAATTGTATTTTTCTTCGCTTTCTCCCAAGCTCGAGTGATTTATAGCTCATTAATACCGGGGCGCCGGAGGATGGCCGCGGCCGGCGCCCGCCGGCGCCCATTTGCAGTGGCTGCCGGACCCGACTGTAGTAATGTTAAGAAAAACACTTGGGTTTCCTCTATGTAGAATAATCGACTTTTTTCGTTCACCAAATTTTCGAGTTTACCTTGTAAAACAAAAATTCGGTACACTTTATTTTTACCTATTAATTTTTATTATTTTTCAAATAGTTATTGTTGATTACTTAATATTAAAATTGATATATTTAGTTTTTTTCTTCCATCTGGGTCCTCGAAGTGGAGGAGTTGCCATCTTTTTACCACCCTCCCCCCCTCTTCTGGCTCGCCACTCCTGTATTCGGCACTGGTGGAAGAGGACAAGCTCTTCAAAGTTTCAATTTCTCCCAGTTGAATTACTTTGAATGTTTGATGGAAAATTCCACGCATAGAACCTTATCACTGAGTTGTCTAGTGCGTGGTATAATTCTAACTCCTAACTTGGGTAATTAAACCCTTTCCGCTAAAAAAAAAACACAGAGCACGCAAAACGCTGCCGCTTTTAGAGTGTAGATCAAGTATTCAAATTCTTATTAGACTCGTAGATGCTGGTAAGAAATGGAAGCAAGTGAAGAGCTCTGCCTCTTATTGTTACTTCTTAAAAAAAACCTTTTAGGCAGCGTTCCACCTCAAGATCGTTTTTGAGACTTTAACCTTGAAAGAATCTCCAGGAGCTGTTGATCACAACGGTATACGTGCTATGCAAAACTGCTGGAAAACCTCACTTCCGAGCCCCAATTTTTAAGGAGCCTTTGGGCGGAGCCGGGGGCGGAGCTAAGAAACTTCTCGAGTAATTCACTCCAGGAAGTGCACCTCCTGGGAAAATTCGTATTCTTCGTCAGAGTGCCTGATCCACTCCCTAACAGAATAGAAACTGTCTTCCATGTATGACTAGCAAAAGAGTTCACGATCCGGAAACCCTGCAATTCCACCTTGGCTCCGGAACCAATGAGGGATTTCAGGGATTCCGCCCAACGTTCTCCTTTGCTAGCCGCAAATGGAGCGCAGTTTCTATTTTGTTAGGGAGTTGATGAGAAACTATCACGAGAAAGGAATTTCCTCAGGAGTGAATTATTCGGAAAGTTTTTTAGCTCCGCCCCCGTCTGGAGATCCTTCCAACGTTTAAATCTCAAAAACGACCTTGAGGTGAAACGGTGCCTTTAATAGTGGCACTCTGTGACTAGATAATACTCACAGTGGCTCACAGGATTGCCTTTATTGGCAGGATTCCAGCAAAAGTCGAATTTCACGATTTGTTCAGTTCTCTTTAAAAAGAGAGCATGAATCTACGGGTTTCTGATTGACATGTACCATCAAACTACTAGCAATACTAGCGACTACTTTTTTAAAAAAATTTCTTCGAAAAATCCTAAACCCTCTGTGAGCACTTTTGCATTCCTTGCCTTATTCTTTATCCATTTTTTCTTGGTTCCAGTTTCACTCCTCACTTCTAAGTTTAAATACAGCTGAAGTTTCTAGCTGTACTAGGACAGATAGCTGTCTCGAACCCTCAGGAAATCCCTGGAAAACGACGTAATGCCCTAAACACTATGTTGTTCTTCGGGGAAGTCGAGCCGTTCTCAGCCCAGTTACAGCTCAATGAAAAGCTATTTTGCTTTCTAAGCGGTAAACGAGTTTAAAATCAATCCTCTGCGAGCAATTCATCCCAGTTCTACTCCTGCCCACCGAAATCTGCTGCGCTCCCTTTGTGAAATTGTGCGCTCCAATCGAACAGCCGCGGTCGCCTGCCCTCCCGTTGATCACTGGCCTCGGGCCGAAGGCGGTGCTTAGTGGTTTCGTTTCGCGGCATTTGCATCGATCTTCTGTAAACAATTTACTTCGTTTAATTTATTGATTGTTGTCAGTTCGGCTGTTCGATGACTTCTACCTTAAGAATTAGTCCGGTTTTACCTTCTAAGTTCTCCCATTTCTTGGATAACTGCGTGTGAAATGAGCTAGAGTCTTGTTTTAATTGGATCTCGAGCTTTTATTCTCTCCTATTTCCAAAATAGTTTGGAACTCCTTCATTGTCGAGTACGAACCTCTCTTTTCTTCGTTTTATCCAAAGCCAAAATATCGATCGTATTTCCTTGCCGTGCTTTCGCCTGCAGAAAACTCCTTGTTTATTTATCCTTATTTACTTGTTGTTTTGCGTCCATTTTTCGCTGTAAACGTTCCTGATGAATTTTTAGGTCATTCAACCATGTCTGGAGGTGGAAAGGATCGTATTGCTGTGTTCCCGTCTCGAATGTAGGTTTGCTCTTTTTCAAATTCATTAGGAGGCGGCACTTAGGCACCTCTTCCCATTAGATTAAAGGGTGGATTCAAGGATTCAGGGAGAAAAATAGAGTAGAAAGTGATTTATCATCAGTGATAACCATAAATAAGGGGAGAAAAGACAAGCATAGGGAAGTTTGGGTCAACTGATTTGCTTAGGTCAATTTTTGTGGAGCAAAATCGTGTTTCATTTTATTGAAGAGTTGCATATTTTCGCCAGTTACTGAGAGTTTCGCGCATGAAAAGCGCAGAATCCAAGAAATTCGAAAGATTTTGTCGTTTGTGAAGCGTTGAACAGGAAAAGGAAGCGGTTTAGAAATATTTTAATGCTTTTTATTAGGGCTCTGCAATGCTGTGGCAATGCCGGTAGTATAATCCGATTCACTCGGGAACATAGTTGGAGAAACGCCAGAGAAGGAGAACGCAAGAAAGTGAGCAGAAATTGGAGAGGGTGAAGAGAAAAACTGGCGTTGCGCTCGAATCCTCAACTACAGTCCTTGTCGAAAAGATAGACGGATTGCGCGTGCGGTTTCATATCGTCGCGGCCGCAGAATCGCGTTGGGACCTACTGCACCCTCTCAACCGGAGCATGCTCTCTCCGTATCCTTCGTTAAGGTCCCACCGCGTTTCCGCAATCACAGAATCCGTCTATCTTTTCGACAAGGACTGTATCTTAGTGTGTGGAACAGAAACTGTGGAGGAGCGCGCTCGCTTCCCATTGTGCCAAATGCCACGAGAAAAATAAAAGGAGTGATCTAGAACTATTTGATTCTACAGAAAAAGTTCGATTTTGATTCAACTGCCACCTCGGACCTTATAAAACAAGGAGATAGACTTGTTTTCTTTAGTGGCCGTACCGAAGTTTATTTCCTCGTTTTATAAGGCATATGAAATGGTAATTTCTAGCCTTGTTTCTCCACAAATATTTTCCTCTGATAAGACACATTTGCTCGTCAGCACATATTTTCGTTGCTTTTTCTTGGTATTACGATAAGCGAAATTCTTCCCCTCCTTTTTGCTACGGTATCGCGAACATTAGTAATCCTCAGCAATAAATAGTCCAGTGGTTCCATTCAACGGTCATTTTTGTTCCGCAGTTCCCTCAACTATATAATCTTCTTGCTGTTTCGAAGTTTTGATTTCGTAATTAGTCATAGGGTTTTGAATATGTGTTTAATACCGCCTCATCTCCATTCCTATGCAAATCACCAAAATATGATTCAGGTTTTAGCGAAGAAGTTATGGTAACAACAGAATAATTTGCGCATATCAGACTTTTATTTAAAGTTTGTGACCTTATTCAGGGCCCAGACGGTCATGAAAACGCGTCTGAAGGGAGCACAGAAGGGTCATTCGCTTTTGAAGAAGAAGGCGGATGCTCTGAACATGCGATTCCGTGATATTCTGAAGAAAATTGTTGAGGTACGACTAGGCTGCCGAAGTTTTCCTCATCTCCGTTCGTGGGGTATCTCTTATGATTCGTAGGTGATCTCGCTGCTTGTGTGAACTCTGCCTCGTGCAAGGTCAAAATTTTCAAGAGTAATTAGGCAAAGCTTATCTAACAAATCTTACCCATTTTTCTACTGCACTCTACGCTTCTATAAGAAAATGCTAATTGTGTTTTGACCAAAGTTTCATGGGTATTCATTCCAGAACAAAGTTCTTATGGGCGAAGTCATGAAAGAGGCTGCATTCTCACTGGCTGAGGCAAAGTTCACAGCCGGTGACTTCTCGCATACTGTCATCCAGAACGTCTCACAGGCTCAGTACCGTGTACGCATGAAGAAGGAGAACGTAGTCGGTTGGTAAATATCCTTTATTTTAAATTTGTAATTGTGCATGCTTTTTCATTCGTTTTTTTTTCATTTCGAGGATTCGTTAGACAGTTACATGCAGAGTCCTATATGAAAACTGTTGATATATAATTTTTCTTATTAGTCGAGCTCCAAAAACTTCCTGACCGCAAAATTCCTTTTTTTCTCTGCTCCTCTTCTTACTCTCAGACCAAATTCTGACCAGATGCCACATCCGAGCTTGAGTTACTCTATAATCCTTTCTCTTCTTTAGTAGATGTTTGATACCTTGTCCATTTTTTCTGAGTAGTTGGACCTTCCACCTCCAAGATGTGCAAGAGAGAACATCTCTTCACCCCGCGTTTCGTGCCACAACCTGACAATTTAGGTACACATTTCGATATACGCAGATGTTGTAGATCGATATTCTGTTTTTTACAACTCGCTAAAGGTTTATTTCTGAGTTCTTAATTCGAAGGCGTTAGCAGTTATGGTGTTTGTTGTTTTAAAAAAGCAGTTTTTACTCGGATTTGACTATGAATCATTTCTACTTAACGAATCTGTGGATGTGAATACATATGCCGCATGGTCTCGATCTTATATGTATATTGAGGGCAGTTATAAGTGATTCAATTCATTCCTTATTATACCACCTTTCTAAATTATTTGCAAACGCGAGGTTGGTGTTGGAATGATCACTTCTATTAATTTTTCACAAATATTGCGCAAAATATTGGTTGCGCTGGAGATCTTTTTTGTTAGCAGAATTCTGAATGTTTATGCTATCTTAGATTAATGTATAGTTGGCCTACTGCGATGGAGGGGTTGCACTGTTATTTTAAATTGGGCCTAGCATTCTATTATTATTGGATGTAGTCTTTCTTTCTCAATTTTTGTTTTGAGTATCCTGCAGATCCAAGTCTTTGCTAAAGATTACTTGAATTTTTTGAGTCTATGGTTGAAGCACAGCTTCTTATCGTTCATTGACTTTCTTGTCTATCCAGGTTTTGACGACTTAACTGTCTAACGCTGACTTTATTGTTGAATATCCTCGTTTTTATGGGCGCTTTCATCTTATCATCTGCCTTCCTTCACTATCTGTTAGTCATGCACAGCTTTTGCTATTAGAAAACTATTCCAGAAATGTGCAAAGCTTCTTTTTCTCTTGCGAGAATGGGCGAGAGTGACATATCCTCTAATCATTACCCCTAATCAAGCATTTTTTCTTAGTATTGCGTTGAAGTGGTTGTAAACATATTGAGCTGACATTATTTTGCCGAGTATGGAGGATACTTCCCAGTTGACACAGGGAATGTTTGCTAGGTGATGGAGTGTAGCAAAAAAATGTATGTTAGGTTTAGCATATGTCACTTTAGTTTCAAAGTTTCATTATGGGGCGGTAATATGTTAGCGCAGAAGGCTTAAACCCGCGATTTCCTCCAAAAACATAAACTTAAACTGAAGTGGTCCTTTCACAATGTTCCCGTAAATTTAGGTGTAATGCTACCCGTATTCGACGCCACAGCAGAAGGACCTGACGCATACGATCTCACGGGTCTTGGCAAAGGTGGAGCTAACATTGCCAAGCTGAAGAAGAATTACAATAAAGTAGGCAGCTCAATTGGTTTTTACTTGCAATATTTCACGAAATATAATATTTCGACGCTTTCGTGGCGTGGCGAAAATGTCCATGGATTTTTCCAGGCGATTGAACTTTTGGTGGAGCTGGCCACATTACAAACTTGTTTCATCACTCTGGATGAGGCTATCAAAGTCACGAATAGGAGAGTTAACGCCATTGAACACGGTTTGTGGATAAGTTCCGTTTTCTTAGTAATCAGACTTTCTTGTGGAGGGTTTGCTTAGGAATCCGTTTTTCCATGTTTGGCCGAGAATTCTCATTCAAAAAAATTGATCCATTTCCTGAGTGCTCCCTTAGTAAAATGTAAATAGCTGTCATTTTTTCGAACTTAGAATCGCGAAGTCGTTGAATTACCTCATCACGACTTCAGCTTTCACTTCTTTTTGTCTTTGGAAATCAGTGTAGGTCACAGTTACTGTAGTTGCCTCCTATGCCCAATGCGCTGGTATCACACAGTAGTCCTTTTTTTAGCGGGAATTCTGTTCTTTTCTTGCTTTTTCCCCTTCTCTCTTCATAAAGGATTGGGAAGTTCCATATTTTATTGCGCAGAACTCCTCGATATGACTGAGTTTTGTTGTGTTGAATAATCTGATGTGAAATTCTACAACTTATATAAATATGATCATATTTCAGTAATTATTCCTCGTATTGAAAATACGCTGACCTATATTGTTACGGAATTAGACGAAATGGAAAGAGAAGAGTTCTTCAGGTAGGGTTTTTAGAATTTATTCATAAATTTGTGACTGTCATCGTTGTCGGTCATTAGTTTATTAATATTAACGCTGCTTGCTCGATAGTTGGTAATGGACTAGCAAAATATTCGATGATTGTAGAAATATTCAATAAAGAAGTCCATCTCACCATTATCAAATCCATGTGAAAAAATTCATTCCTTGTTAATTTGAGTGCGTTTTTATGTGGAATTTTCGACGGAAATCAGATTTGGGTAGACTAATGCTGAAGAGAAATGTTAGATACAATTTCCCGTTAAAATGCACCTTATCTTTGTCTTTCTACAGAAGTTTTTCTTTACCAAAGGCGCCGCACTTCATCTAACCTTTTCCGATTTGCAGAATGAAAAAGATTCAAGCCAACAAGAAGAAACAAAAGGAGCTCGAGGCGGCAGAACGTGCGGCGGCCGGGGTGGACATACCTGCAGAGACCGAAAATCAGCCGAGGAATCTACTAGCGAACGAGGACGACTTGCCTGTGTTATTCAACTAATTCTTAGCCATTTCTTTCGTATTCATCATGATTCACTTCATGATTTCCCATTTGTTCCTTGTCACCAACCAGTAAGTAAATCAGGCTTAGGTTAACGCGCCCAAGTGTGTTGTTGCGATCCTTGCCTCACAGCAGCACTCTCCCGCCCAGGCACATTCCATTCTGAACAGTATAGGTACAGTACATACAGAATTATAAATCGATTCGTAGTGTCAAGACATGGTTAAGAGCTGTATATTTCAACTGAATTACTTGTGATATGCTAGTGTACCCGTTGTGTCGATTAGTATAGTAATGAAAAGCAACATTTTCTTATGTTGTCACTTCATTTATATGAAAAAATGGTTCTACGTTTGTAATATAAATTTTTGCGATATGGCTGAAGAATCAGTTGTGCTGGAGAACTGTGGTTGACGGTGGATGCTACATAACTCCAGTGTGTTTGACGGGGTCAGGATGATGTATTGCGAGAGACAGGCATGGAGAACCGTACATGGTCCTGAGAATGACTTTGAAACTCTTAATTTGTTAGCCATTAGCCCGTTTCCACAAAAGCTTGTCAGATTTTATACAACCGACCATATCTCTAAACTTGGGTTACCTAATCTCACAAGGGAAGTGCAAGAGGCCATATTCGAAAATCGGGATGAAACCTATCTGGCTTGAATCTTTGTTGGAGAGGGTGTTGCAGTATATATTTTGTTACTGCCCTCGGCTTCAAAAAACAAAAATCCCACCACAGTACTATATGCGTTGCAGCACTAGTCCGTCAGCGACGAGGTGGCCGAGTGGAGAGGATGCGGACTGATAGGCAGGAGGTCGAGGGTTTGGATCCCGTCATTGACACTCGTTTTGCATTTTTGTTTTTTATTCCTCCTATGTTATTGAAATCAATTTTGGAGGGCTAGAAGACAACACTTGTCTTTACTGACGTACTAGCTATAGAATAACTACTATGCTATGAACGTAGTTTAGTGATCGTCAGTAAGGATAAGTATTATCTTCTAACCTTTTAAATTTGATTTCAACAACACAGGGGGAATAAAAAAATGAGAGAGCAAAACAGGTAGGTGCGCATGACGGGGTTCAAACTCTCGAGCTGACAGTGCAGCATCCTCCCCACTCGGCCACATCGTCGCTGACGGACGAGTGCTGCAGCGCATATGGTACTGTGGTGGGATTTTTGTTTTTTTGGAATCGAGGGCAATAATGAAATATATACTGTAACACCCTCTCCAACAAAGATTCAAGCCAGATAGGTTTCATTCCGATTTGCGAGTCTGGCCTGTTGCACTTCCCTTGTCAGCTGGATAAATACACATTGCTAACAGTCCTTGGTCTACATATATTTGATCTTCATTTCAAGGTTACTACAATTTTCAATTCACGCTTTCAATCTCGAAATGGCCACCCTTGACGTAGTTGACCTGAAATGGTCGCTTCTAAAAAAATTGCTGGTCGATGTGATGTTTGATTAGGTGGCGGAGAAGAAATCGATGACAGTTGACGCCTCGACGGCTGGTCACATAAACAGAACGGAACGGCTCTGCGGCCTTCGATTTTTCATATCTCTGTTCTACTTCTTGGAAATATTTGCCTATTAAGCAGTTTCTCCTTAATGTTGCCCATTCTTTGCGTTTCGTTCTCTTCACGCCCTCACTCATATTCACCAGTTGCTCCTAATTATACGTGTTGCTATTTATCTACTCACTGTCTAAGATAGTGATAGTGAGAAATCAACTCCCGTATGACTACCGCCCCCCCCCTCCCGAATTACTCCACACCCCTCCCCTCCGTCCCCTCTCACAACCCCCCCCCCTCCCACTGACAATCTATTTTAGTGATTCGTAGAATAGTTATCAGTAGGGAAATGCATCCGTAGCTTATTCTGAGATGGTTACAAGAAGTCACTGGCTAATGACTAAGGTATATCGAATTTGACCTACCAAACCAACGACGCGCCAATTTACGCCGTTTGAAAAAAAAAGACGCTGCAAAGCCGAAATTTTTCATCTTGTCTTTGTACCGAACTGCTCGGGATACATATTTCTGAAATTTGTCTAATTCGCCTCTAGTCTGATTATGACTGTCAGGCTCCATATTTAAATCCGCATTTATGCAGCATATCTTTCAGCATACTTCTTCCTACTTTGATTATTCCTCGTATTGCTTCTCATGTGAGCTTTCTCGTTTTCTCCTATTTCCATCTCCTCGCTTTCATATGTATGTCCTTTTCTTCTGCCCGTTCCAAAGAATATAGCTACAGTAATGAGGCCAATAATGAGGCTCGAATGACATGTAGCCAATTTAGACTAGCAGCTCTCGTCTCGAGGAGGGTGTAGCCAAGTAAGCCGCGCGTTTGCTATTTTTATTTTCGACCAATCAGCTTTGGTCGTTTTCACTGTTGTTGCATCCACTGCAGTCACAGCTGCTCGTGAAATTTCGCCTAAAAACATGTCCATGCCAGCACAGAGTGTTGCGAGACTTTGCCACTTTAAAGTGAATTGGCTCTGGCACGTGATGGCAGTGCTAATAATTGTGCGATGCGATCGCCTCTCATCGCTTCATGTCTATATCTCAAATGTCCTTAGTATCGTCGCAACTGCCGTTGGTCGCAGCGATTACGTTATGCCCCCCCCCCTTTCTGAGAATGAGTCGGCAAATTTTTGAAATTACTTTACGATACATATAAAAAATCTTGCATTAGTTTATTTTTACTTGCTCATTTTTAATATTATTTTTTAATATAATCTTTATCAATTGTTTATTTTTATAATTAATATTCTTATCAATTTTATTTTCTGTCTGGGTCCATAAAACGGCGGAGACCCCAATTTCTTCCCACGCCCCCCCCCCACCTCCCGCCCACTTTCTGCCTCCGCCACTGTCTGTAGATACTCCTAGACCAGCGAACGCAAATATAGTCCGTTTCAAAAACGACGATAGTTCAGTATCTGTGCCTATAATCTGCATTTCTCAGCTCCTCTCCAAACGCGGCACTATTTCTTGCGTTCTCTATTTCTCTAATATCTTTACAGCTATGTTCCCCGTTGAAACACACTATAGTACACTTCAGCCTGTAGAGATCTGGCGAGTGAGTTGCTGGCACTTGCTGCACATCACGATGCAAATGACGCGAAACATTGCTTGAATAATTTTGGCGTGCAACTTGCTTTCAATTAGGTCACTATTCATCCACTCCAGCGGTAATGGCGTATGATAGTGTGAATATAACACTGCTCGCTATGCAATGTATTATCCTTATTATACGTTCTACTAGCTGTATTAACATGCCTTGCCATATTTTATTCTGTTCCCAGTGTCATCTGCACCTTTTTACTTTTTGAAAGGGAATCAACCAATCGCGATGATGAGGGCTGCGGACATGGAGGAAGTCCACGCCCCAATTCCAATGTTTTCTCTAACAATTCTCTTCATTGAAATTCCTACAGCTAACTTCCAGTATTTTATCATCGTTGCTATTATCAAATACTTATTTTCAATATCTATATTTTATTTGTTCTATTCATCTTATATATTTTTATTGCCTTAAATTCAAGATAAAATCTTTTTTAACTTTTTTTTTCTGAAGCTTAGGTCATGCGGTTTCCTTTCCCATGTGACCGGCCAATCACAGAGCTTGGCCACACCCTCCATCTCGTTTATGGTACAGATTCTCACACCCTCCGTAACGTTTGCGTCCGTCACGTTAACCACGGAGTAACAAGTAATGTTTTTAATGTACTTCCTTCACTTTTTTGTTTAGTAATCCTGACCTCTTTAAAGGTGGGCATTTTCCTTCCTCCAGAAGGCATAGATTCTCTCGCCTTCTGAATTGCCACAAGTGTCGATTCGTATTCCTTCCACGGTAGCAATTCTTGCCGACAAGCGATGGCTACAGAAGCAAATCAAGAAATGCAGCAATAGTGGGTGGAGTTTCCCACGCATGATCCAGCATCGCTGGATCATCACATACTGAGCAAAATATTGCAGGAGCAAAATATTGCATATGATAGCTTCCTGGCGCTTCCACGAAAACATCTTATTGTTAGTCTTATGTAATGTGTTGTAATGTTTATGTTTTTTTTGTTTATTTATGTTTGCATTTCACTTCAGAAGTGCAACTGCGTCTCATGACGTCACCTGTAGGAGCTTTATATTGATGCTAAAAGGCGAGTGCTCACAAAATTTCATGAAACCTTTTTGGTTCAATAGCGATTTAACAAATGGTGCCAGCGTCCTTCCTTTGACGTGAGCTGCACATCTGGACGTTCTCTGCCAAGTGTCAGGAAACTGCCTGGGAATGACGTTTCTGAACGTCATACCGTGCGCATTCCATGACATGCTCTGGTGTTCCCAGCGTTTAATTACGTTACTGATATTGTGGGCGCAGCACATTTTGTCGGCATTTTCAGTAAATTAGGTGGCGAACGGAGACGGAACTTTGGATGCTGTGCTTGAGTTAGGTTAGGTATTTCTTAAGGTATAAGCTTAGAAACAAAATGTAGTAGGTTTCCTTCACCTCACTGATGAGTGCAGGAGAAAACTTACTTCTGTGTTTGGTTTTCGTATAGGGTTCATGCACGAAACGAAAACTGAACAGATAATAGTATAAAATTTCCATATAGCTTCAGAATTTCCTCAGTTTTTACGCTTTTTACTAGTTTTTTTTTTTGGATTAACTAAGCTTTTTCCTGATCAACGGAGAGGAAGAAAGGGATGACTACTGGCTAAAGAAATATGCTCACCATGGCAATTAATAAGCATCGCCTATGGGCTGGCAGATCCATACCCTGAAGCCCGCAGTGCTTGTGAAGCCTGTTGGTATTCTCTACTACGTTTTTCTGCGCTCCATCTGGACGGTTTTATGCTTCAGAATGTCTTTGTTTATTTATTCAGACATTTCAAGGGCATTCTTTGTTTATGCACAGCTGAACACCATAAGATATCTTTGTCTGTTTTTTTTTTTTTGGAGGGGGAAGAGATTTGCAGCTTGGTAGAGCCTGTTATTATGCTGGAAACGCACTTCTTTCGGGGTTATGTTACAGAAATGTCTTTTCGTCTCGTCATATGGCAACTATGCGGAGGAATTAAGCTTGACGCTAAATTTCCCATGATTTAATTACTAACTAATATTACTTTTTACCTTCCACCGAGCTTGAAAGTGCTCGTAGGTGGTTTATGTTCATATTAAGCCAGTAAGTATCCTTCTGCAACTTCTTTCCAAGCCTGAGCACGCATAACCACTCATGGCTGGGCAGTAAATCTCTGCAGAATGGTTATTGCGTCCTGCATTTATGGTTGTCTCCATCTGGATCTTGCTTTACTGCTCATGTTATATCCCTCCTAGTCCTTTCAGCTTTTTGTTGAGTGGCTAGGCGAATTGCTGGCTTTTCCTTGCGATTAGGGTTTCGCCGTATAATGAAAGGCTACGAGTGTACGTGACATTTTTGTCGTGCACGTTTCGTTTTCCTTTAGCAGAAATTAGTTCTCGCGATGTAGAGACGGAGTTCTTCAAGCGCACAGCTTATCCGAGATATGAAGGGTGATGGCGGCGAAGCTAGCGCTGGAATGCAGCCAGAGAGGCTCTCAGATGCTGTATGCAAATAGTGCTTGGCCTTATTAAGTGGATGCATGGCACGCAGAAGGGGCAATATGCGCTTGATTGCCCATTTCCTTCATTCTACTGATTTGAGAAGGAAATATCACTGAAAAGAAGCAGAGCGCCAGCTAACAAAAAAGATGTCATGTTACTGAGCAAGGTTTACTATAATGTCGTTGGTTATAGATTGGGGTAAAAATTAAGCAAATGAAAAGTTAGATCTGGTGCAGCTTAGCAGTAATAGAAATTCCGCTAAAATGCTATTTCTCTATTTGTGCGATATAAATAATACAAAAGTCCTTCGATGTACTACACATGATTACAACACTGACAGTGTCTGGTCTTTTGTCGTAATCTGCTGGTTTATACCATAAATTGTCAGTGTTGCAGCCATGTATAGTACATCGAAGGATTTTTGTAATATACCGCACGAATAAAGAAATGGCATTATTTTAGCGAGTTTCTATTACTGCTAAGCTGCACCAGACCAAACTCTTCAGTTTCCTTAATTTCCACCCCTATCTATAGCCAACAACACCATAGTAAACCTTGCGCAGTAAAATGACATCTTTTTTGTTAGCTGCGCTCTGCTTCTCTCCACCGATATTTCCTTCTCAAACCAGCAGAATGAAGGAGACTATGCCCTCCTCTGCAACCTCGGATTCTACTGCTTTTTCATGGAAATCGATTTTATCGATTTTCCACACCATGTCTGCATAGTAAAATGCTTTGGGGTGCCTTGTGAGTGAAAATAAGGCGGTGCCACTGTTGTACGATTGGCTCATTCACACATTTGCTAACTCGTCTTCCGTTCAAGCTAAAATTTGTGCGCGTATAATGCATTTAGGAGTGTACTACTGGGCCTGAATGCATCGTTGAGATTACCCAGGGTAAATGTATTGGCGCTTATGCTACGGATGGGTAAGATATGTATGACATTCGCCTGTTTACCTGAGTCTCAATGCGGGCCCTAAAATAATGCACTCAGATTTGTACGCTTCTCTGCTGGTTAATTATTGGGAAGCAGGAGGAGCTTCTCGAATCTACCAATCATACAGCACTGGGACAGCTCCGGCTCCGTTTTCCATGCATCAAACCTGGATTTTGAGGTTTACCTAGCTATGAAGCCTTGAGTCAACATTCACAACGTGTCCATGGCTTCTTGGATTTTACGCTTCCGTTATGACAGATTATCTATGTATGCTACGCATTTTTGAGAGTTCTGTCCCAGCTGGGCGCATCTCTTTCTGACTTCCTGTCTTTCATAACTCCTTCTTTCACGCCCTATTTTCCACTTCTTACCTATTGTATGCCCGCAGAAAGGGGCGGGGAAGGGGGGGGGGGGGAACTGGTAAGAAGCGCACTGCCCGCTGATGGTTCGATCCGTGCTTTGGGCAATCCAGCCTTCTACTCGTCCTTGCTTGCTAGCTCAGAAGTATATCAGACTTCTACACTGAGTGCTCCGCCCCCCCCCCCCCCCCTCTCCATCAACCCCATTAAATCACTGTAAAGAGCCCATAGGCGTTCAGTGCCCGTATGATTCTCATGCATGACGTCGAATGCATGGCTCATCTCAAAACAGTTGACGCCACTAACGCCCACCACTCTCTCCTTTATATAGAACAATTCGTTCTTCATTTAATTGGCGCTTCAGCCATTAAAATACCGATGCTGCGGACGAGACAGACTAGTGCATCTGGGCAGTGCATTCGGCTAAGAGGCTGTAAGGAAACAAAAACGAGTTTCTGCCATTGATTCGCTGTAAATGAAGTAGAACCTCGGCTATTAAAAGTTAACAAGTGATAAGTGAGTCATGAAAGGTGCAGGCGGCGAAACAAGCTTGTTTCTTAACTTGTAAGGAGGACTTGACTGGATTTTTTTGTGTATTTCCTTAATTTTCTTTGGACTATGTCTGTTTAGCTGCAGGTTAAGTGACTGCTTTGTGAACATGAACGCATAGAATAACGTATTCGAGCTGACCAGTGGCGGACGCAGGATGGGGGGGGGGGGGGAGGCGCGTCAAAAATCTTGTGTTAGTTTATTTTTAATTGTTTATTTTTATTATTGTTTTTAATATAATTCTTATTAATTATTATAATTAATATTTCCATTAACTTTTTTTTCCGTCTGGGTCCCCAAAACCACGGAGACCCCACTTTTTTCCCACGTCCCCCTCTCCCGCCCACTTTCTGCGTTCGCCACTGGAGCTGGCGTATAAATAGCTTCAGGATTCGCTCTTAAATGGAAAATTTTAATAGGCTCTTGCATTTTTACCCTCTGTTGCCGCTGAGCCTTCTGCGCTGCCACAATTTGGAACCCCTCAGTTCCAATGACGTCATCATCACATGCGAACGACCGGTCTTAGAGCCCATTATTCAAATGCCATCTAAGGACGAACAGGACAAGAAGCGCTGCAATTTCGTGAAAATTCTAATTTCACGGGACAGCCCACCAGGCTGAGAGCGACGTGTGCCAGCGTATCGACTCGACTTGGAAGGGCGCGCGCTCGGCCGGCGCCCTCCTTTCGTTCGAGTCGTCCACGTCGTTCACTATTATTTTCCACGTGTAGGTTTGTCGGGGTTTAACATAGGGGAATATAGTTGTCATCTGTTTGGCTTCTTTCATTTCTTCGAGGATTCGGGTCCTTGTCAGCCTGTGTTGAGACAGGCCGGAAGTACGAATGATGGGTGAGAAGTTTAGTGTGGGTAAAGTGCTCCAATCATTAGGTTTTCGTCCACTTATTGCCCATTATTTCGTTGAGCACACCAACTATGCTACATTGCACATGTTTTTATTACTGCTGGCCTAGGTAAATCCTCAATTTAGCTGAATTACGGTTTGTAGAATTGGCGTCTAAAATCCACTTATTATCCATTTTCAAAAATAGCTGTTTATTAAGTAAACAAAATTAGAGGAACATTAGTTATTTCCCTATTCAGGTTATTTTCCTGTATTGGGTGATATGCAGGGTAACTCTTACCGTGCAAGGTAGAGCGTCCGTATAGATCTGGAACTTGATTTGTAGAACCTTTACAAGTAGCATTGTTTTTTGTAAGTCAATTCCATCTCTCACCTGCTGTTGGGAGAAAACAAGATTTTTTTCTGGATCCTTCTTAATTCTGGTACCATAGCTGTATTATATAAAAGGAGAAATACATTGTAAATCATGGAAAATACCATTAGTTTAGTATTTTATTACGCTTCAATAGCAAAAATAGTCGAGTTTTTGTGCCTATTTCCTGCCTCACTTCTTTTTTTTCCTCCGATCTATTTTCTAGCATTTTATTGACCGCACCAGTTCGGTTTTTCTATATGAACATGGCTTGATTTTTAAAGTTTTTTTTTAAATTAAAGAAGGAGAGTAACAGTTAACCCATCGATTCGGAAAAACTTCTGCTGTTTTACTTTTATCCCCAAATAAATGTCATTTTTTAATTTGCTAGCTGAGGCTGCATGCCAGTGTTTTGTATAAAGTAAATTTCCCTCCATTAGCCCGCTGGGATTGCGCTGACATGCCTTCAGGAATTGTTTTTGTTTACGCTTGCATGCAAAAGCCTTTGCAGTCTCATGGGAATGAATTCGTATGCATTTATTAGTGGCTGCACTGGCCTACTTGGGGAATTTCGGGTCTTCACAGTTCTTACGTCCTTCGACTGGATACACAATCTACTGTATAGCAAGCTCCCTGATGAAGCAAATCCCAGCCAGTGAATTGTTTACAATGTGTTAAAAGGACAGTAGTTCATGGGACCTGTACTTCCAACTTCCTTCTTGATTAGGGTGGCATTCTTGGAATATTCTGCTATCTGCCATGTTGTTTAGTTGCACTTCATGTTTGGAATAAAGCTCATCAAAGATATTTACGTGCATAATGGTTTCAAATAGCCATAAAGTATTTACAAACCCTCTCTTCCTGGTACTGACATTGGTGTGAGGCGTGGAATAAGTGGGTGGGGGTGGGGGGAGGGGGGGAGGGGGGGGGGGTGGTTCTGTACACAGGCAATACCTCTGGATTTTTCGACCGCGATATACCATTGTCACTATTATGTACCTCTTTATTGGCTTTCTATTGCACCCAAAACTTTGCCAGTGCAACCGAACGTTTTCCCTTGAAAGCATGGTGTATTCAGTTATATTACGGTTGAACCTTCACACTCATCCCAATGCTATATTTTTTTAGATAGAATGGAAATCGAATAACTTAATTAATTTCAAATTGAACCTGCTGCGGAAAAAAAAAACTGATCCCGTAAGGAACCTGATCTATGAAATTCGAATATTGAAAGATCAAAGCCCTCAGTACGCTCTTACTAATCCCCGAGAGTTGTAATTCTGCCTTTTTTTTTCGGAGACCCGAATTTCAACTCATTCGGAGTCGAATTTTCGAATTCGATTATACCTGATGCATTATTCGCTCTTATGCATACCCACTACGCGGTGGTTCCACCCTTGGCTGAAACTTTCATGCCACGGTGAAACCACCACCTGTCCCCCATTTGCCTAGCATTACTCCACCATTGAATTCGTGCTGTATTTTTATCTGTTTCTTGGGAAATTTCTCCAAACGAGCTATGGGATGCACATTTCAGTACTAGCCCTGGATGCATCATTGAGATTACCCAGGGTAAAGGTGTTGACGTACGCGTCAAAGGTGGGTGAGAGGTACGGTGCGTTAACACGTTTACCCAGAGTAATCTTAGTGATGCCTGCGGCCTCTAAGCAACGCATATGTCACCTAATGTGGTGACGTTTGTGCTGCTTTGGGGTAAAAAGTGAAATCGAAACAGGACCCGGATGAATCATTGAGATTACCCAAGGTATATAAATATGTCTACGTACCTAAATTTACCTTTTACCTGACCACATCAACATATTAACCCATACGTGACGTTGTGTACACTCGACTGCCACCCAAGAGCAATCATATCCATAAGGTGGCAGCTGGGTATGAGATTACCCAATGATGCATCCAGGTTTAGGACGCATCGCTTCTACCTAGAAAGGAAGGCGAAAACAATTACCCACCTTTTTGGCAGAAGAGCGTATTCTGAGTTAGTTGAAATAAACCGCCTTTTCTAATTTCCAGATTTTTCCGCGGAGATGCATCCACAAGCTCTTCAAAAAGAAAAAAAAAAGAAGAAGATTGCTCTTGTTTTGAATTGTTTTGAAACTACTCGTGTTCTATCATTGTGTAATCATATCGATTTTCTTACAAAGATGCGATTTCCCTTTGCATTCCATTACTGTTCATTTGATGTTTCACTAAGCTAAAGTTGTTATCTGTTCCTTATTCGCTCATTCAATAGTTTGTACCTTTCAACATTTCGCGATCAATATTTCCTGTCGATTCCAGGGTAGCCACTCCTAGTCGCCATGTCATTGCTGTTCGATCCGCACTTCACACTTCTTCGTGAGGATCAGAGCACGAAGCTATTCAATATCTTCCTGGTGATCTCACAGGCATTAGGTGAGTATTGATCTTGGTCTTTCGTTGTTAATGGAAATTGTTAGTTTACATGAAAACTGAACCGCTGAACCGGTTTCTGGACAATTGTCACCAGGTACTGCGTTACATTTTGTCACAGGATACTAAGAAAAGGGCTTTCAGTCTAGTGAAGGGGTGGGGGATGTTGTAGCGCTGATGTAGGGATATATTAAAGCTCCTTCAGTGACCATAAAATTCTTTTTTTTGCTATTCGCTATTAAATTCTAAATGGCACATTTCCTTAGATTTTTTGTTTGGATGTTCACGTTATACAATGCGTCAATTTGCAGGAGGCCTGGCTATTCTTCTGGTTGCCATCTGGATGGGTGGTTATGAAGACGGCTTTTCGTGGACTGAAGATCCAGAACGCGAGTTTCATTATCATCCGACGTTCATGGTGATGGGAATGGTGGGTTGCTGGGTGAACTTTTTGCGAGATGTAGGCCAAGGCAAAGGTGTTGGATTGTAACTGCAAACTGTGCGGAATCTCCCCCGGTAGATGAGCTTTACCGTCGCCGAGATCACGAGGCAGCCGCAAGGTAAGGGCATGCGTAGCGTGTCCTCGGTCCAACGCTTTTGCCCACGTCTGTAATCCTGCCACAGCCTATAGTCTGATCCATTCTGCTTAAATACCATTAAAATTTTCCTTATTGTTGCAGGTGTTCCTTTATGGCGAATCAATGCTCGTCTATCGTGTGTTCCGTAATGAACGCAAGAAATTTAGTAAGACCTTGCATGTTTGCCTGCATTCAATGGTGCTAGTATTCATGATAATTGCCCTGAAAGCTGTGTGGGATTCGCATGATCTGCACAAGACTGAGCAAGGTTGGTGCGCTTAACTTATTCTGAGAGCAAATTGTTTTTTAACCATGAACAGCTGCAGCCTTTATTCATTTTGGTGTGAATATTCTCATAGCCTTCGGATCTATGACAGTGTGCCTGGATTTTTTTCCAATTTAGGTGAATTAGATCCACTTCCGAATATGATCTCTCTGCACTCGTGGATTGGTCTCAGCGTGGTCATTGCATTTTGTGCCCAGGTGGGGTGAATAGGGGAACAATTCATTATGACGATTTTAAGGGACTTTCTGTAGATTTGGTTTTTTTTTCAATCCATTTCATGTGAATGTGGTGGCTTTTCAATTCAAATTTGCGTAGGGTAATGATGAATGACATGCCATTTATTTTCGAGTGCATAGGAGGCTTCAATGGTCCGGATCGGCACGTTCGCGTCGCAAGCTTGTCACTCTGATTGTCTGCGCATCCGTATGCGTCATTGATATCACCGTCGTCATTCAGATCGCGTGTGCCTGTGATGTGCTGTTTCCGAGCGAATCGGGTCCACTGGAGTCCATTAGCCCAACTTTGTCAGCACATGGACCAAAACTTTCGTTTTAGCGAATTTTCGTGACATATTATATAAAGGGAACGTCAATTACGATCGCATCGCTTCACAGCCTGCCGCGCCGCATCACGTACGCGGCGGGAGCGATTGGATGGCCGCTGTTGCTGCGGCAAAACCGGACAGCCACGACGCCCAGCGCGCCGAGTAGGTGGTGCGGCGCGCCAGACCGCGTAGGCATGCAATCGTGACGGACGCTATCGGTAAAACATGTGCATTTGTACATGAAAGCTGAAGAGCCTACAAAGTTTCGCTATTGAGCTAAATTTATGCCCCCTGACAGCTGCTCTGGATTACAGTATGCCATTGGCTTCATCACCTTCTTTGCTCCTGGCCTGTCTATCCCAATTCGTCAACTAGTTATGCCGTTCCATCAGCTGATCGGTATGATGATCTTTGTCGCCGTGTCGATCACTGTAGGAATGGGAATTTCCGAGAGAGCGGCTTGGAAACACACGTAAGTTGACGTGAAACTGCACTCTTCACAGGTCAATGAGTGTAACTTTATAGGTGCTGGACAAAGGGGCGCGAACTGTGTGGACAACAGGCTGTAGCAAATCTTGTCGGTGTCTGTGTGTTCTTCTACTCAGTACTCGTCCTTATTCTCGTTGGGAATCCCAGATGGAAGCGCCGCCCACTGCCCGAAGAAGAAAGCCTTCACCAGCTCACCGCAACTACCAGTCATGATTAGATGAGCTATGCACGAGCAGGTACAGTGAGCGTCGATGGTGGTGTGTTTTTTCGGGGACTCGGGAGGCATGCGACACGACCGCGCCGCTTGCGCTAGAATCCTCGCTGCGGCAACGATTCCCACAAGAGCGGCGCGGCCGCGTCGCGTGCTTCCCATGTCCGCGAATAACGCACCGCCATCGACGCTTGCTGTCGAAGAGTCGCGCTTTACCTAGCTGACTTCGATGGTTGCATAAGTGTGGAATGTCCATCCTACCTGTATCTGTCCCAGAATCTCGGCAGTTTCGTTGTATCGGTAAGTTGTTTACAAGTAGTTCTTGAAGTTCAAATTGTCAAACAGCGAAACTCATTTCTACTGACCTTCTGAGTCTTTGTTTCTCTACTTACTAAATAAGATGTAATTGTCGCTTTACTAGTTGTATTTGGTGTCGTTTGCCTTGTTCAGCTCCATTTTCGACCAGCTATTTCAAGGAATTGTTAATTTCTCGAATGTTCGCAGTTGCGGAAGCAATAAGGCAAACGACAGCGGTAGCATCTTTCTGATCTGTGGTGTTCTATATGTGATATCTGTAGATTTTGGCTGTAGCTAGATTCCATTATTTATGCTTGACTATTTAGGCACCTTACAGTAGATGACATATGTATTGATTCTTGACAAAATTTCCCTATATGTGGATTTTTCAATATTAATAAGCATAGTCAGTCTTATTTATATACTTATATGCTTCCATAGTCATGCTATAGCTGGACCAGGCTAAAGCTTCATCTCTCAGAATAGCTTGGTTCCCTTGCGTCTGTGACGCCAGTCCTAGTTGTGACAGAAGGCTACCTTAACCATCATCCCAGATCTTTTCTATTTCTCCCTCCTGCATTCGTTCCCTATGTGTGTTTGAACTACGCGTAATGCAATACTATCATATCCCTATGAAGCTGTTTCTCGCCAATGTATCCCTGGTCTTGTTCTTTGTCTGATCGTGTCGTGATCCTGTCGAAGCGGTTTCCCTACCATCTGTTTATCGTTTTCATGCTTGTTATTTTGCCATAAAATTTTCATTTCCCAACATTTACGCTGTTATTTAGCGATCTGGTTATTACTTCTCTGATAACTGTGCAGCACGAACGCAGCCCGAACGGTGTAATGGTTCGGGTAGAAACCCTAGAAGCAGCGGTTGCCAGTTGCTGCCATCCTCCCCTTGATATAAATTTTCTTGCAATCTCTTAACAATGAATCTCTTTATCATTGACGTTTAAAAACGTCGAGATTCACTCAAAATCACAACCTAGAATTGCTGGTCCGTGATCATGCACGAGAAAATTAGTACAGTACAGTAGCAAACAATAGAACACGAACAAAATGGTCAAACAACTAGTTCAATTCACAATCCAATAGCAATAACAGAAGACAGTTCTGTGCACAAACGATGAAATCTGAAAGCATTTCCAGAACCCCAGAACACATGCAGAAAATAGGCAAGGCCCGAAAGAAAAAAAAAGAAAACTTTGGAAAACAATAGAGCGGCTACACGTTTCAAATCGAAAAGCCTATTGAGCAGTAGAGCGGTACGTTGAGGCAGGCATCGTTAAAATCACTGGGACACGCTTCACGCGCGGCAAAAATTGGCCCGTGAACTTGCGTTTGTTGTGTTCGGGCGTGAAACTAACAACGTTTGCCTTACAATCTTAATCTACACGAATTTATGGTCATGATTTTATCACAGTAAATCGGTTGCAGCAACATAATTCATGAAATGACGTCATCATAGCAGAGAAAATTGGTTGTATGTACACACCTAATTATTGTAATGAAAGCAACAAATAAGGCGTTCAACAACGGGGAGAGGAAAGACATGGCTATTATACCGTACGTCGACTCTTTGCTATGAATTCTTATCTGAAAGCGTACTTTCATAGTTGCATTCAGTGTACTCGTAATCCTCCATATCATCTGCTGGATAGCTGGGCTTGTCTTCTTCAGGGATAATTTCAGGTAACCGAACAATCGGCGGCGCAGCTGGACACTAAAATTAGAACTGTAACTTGTTTCTTCTAAAGAAATGAAGAGGAAAAAAGGGAACCACAATTAAAGCATCAGCATTCTTATCAAACGATGGGCATAGGACTGGTCATGAAAAAGAACAGTAGCTAACAACTCTAGTACAAAGGCTGAGAAGAAATCATTTCGCATGGAAAATGAAAGTGGTTTAAGCAGACCAAAAAATATGTTCTGTCCAGTGGCGGACGCAGAAAGTGGGCGGGAGGGGGGGCGTGGGAAGAAAAGTGGGGTCTCCGCCGTTTTGGGGACCCAGACGGAAAATAAAATTAATAATAATATTAATTATAATAATAAACAACAAATAAAAAATATATTAAAAATAATAATAAAAATTTGTATTGTAAAGTAATTTCGAAAATTTGGCGACCCATTCTTGGGGGGGGGGCGCGCGCCCCCCCCCCCCCCCCCCTGCGTCCGCCACTGGTTCTGTCCCAATTCGAACTAATGTAGTAAATTGCAGAAGGAGATCAAAACTAAACCGTAAAGATGAAATGAATAATAGTGATACAAAAATAAAGCTACTGGAGAGAGTTCATCGAAAAGGTAAAGAGAAAGGTAAAGAGAACAATAAATAGTCATGTGAAATGTTTTAAAGTAATATGTTATGTTTAGAGTAACGTGTTTCAGATCCGATCACATTCAGACCAACCAAAGTTTCTGAGAGCGAGACGTTCAAAAGTGTGATTAATCCACGTGCACGATTAATTCTTGGAAGGAAAACGCTCAAAAGCGTGATTAAACCACATGCACGATTACTGTCTCCATAGGCTTCTGGGATTTTAGGACGGAAACCTTTCTATAGAAACTGTAATCGTGCAACTGAATTTCTATAAAGACGGGCTTGCATGCGGAGTTAAAGAAAAAGGAACAATGAGAAAGGAAACAGCGTTATACATAGTGCTTCGAGCTGGAGTAAAGTGAAGGAGACCGCATGATCGGTCCGTCGAACTCCGGTGAAGCTTGACGGTATAGCTCACCTCCACTCAAGGTTTTTTTAAAGAAGGAATCCACAATAAAGAAGGAGAGAAAGAACGAAAAACTTACAATAACATAGTCTACGACAGCTCCTATACACATGTCCACCTCATCATATACACCGGGTCGTGTAGCAGTTGTCGCGTGCTCTTTCGACTCATAGTGCTGCAACGAATGGATGACAATGGAAATTTCATGACCGGTCAATGTTGATTGTCTGCTCTTGGAGAATGCTTGCAAAATCTGACTGAGAAAATGACATCCTCCAAGAAAAACGAACTGTTTCGTTGGTAAACCAATAAATGAGACCAAAACTAAGAGTTTCTTCCACAGCAAACGCTTTACGAAATTACAATAGAGATAAATAGAAAAGCTCGCAGTTAAAACATCCCTAAGAAGCAAAAGAAGAACGATGGATTATTAGTAAGACAGCTCTTACCTGTTCCATGTCTTCGAACGCCTTACCACATAAATCACAAAACTTGTTTGTTGGTGTCCTTACGGTCCGATTCAACTGAAAAATACTAGATATTACCTGTTATTATAGTATGCAGACCAAGAAAGTGTTACTATTATTGGGTTAAACATCCAGAACCGATCATTTCGAAGTTTGAGAAATATATGAAGCGGAAAAGTTGTACCTTGCCACAATCTTTTCCCGATTTTCCACTCCTCTCTTTTTCTCTTTCTCTTCCTGGAGAACTAGGTGGATCGGAATTCTCCGGCGATATTGCAGCCTGGTTTTCTCGTTGTTTCCTGGAAAAATGAATATTCTGAGTAGTAAAACATTGCGTAAGTGTTAACAAGCGCTCACCTTCTTTCTAATTGCTCTGCAGTAACCCGTCGAAACACGCAGTTCCCAGCTGCAGGTCCGAAGTAGACAGTTGTCCATCTGGGTGTTGGGCATTCCTGAAGAGGAACTCAGTGGATATACTATACGATGAGATGAGCAGCTTGATAACACACCTTATAAGATGGCGCAAAACGCCGTTGATCGTCCTGCCATTTGATGAACGGCCTTCGTAATAAACGTACACGCTTGTCATTCTGGAAAGAAGTAGTCGGTGATATTTGAAAAGCAGCGTCTTTGCGTGCTCTCGTGCCTCTCACAAAAAAAAAAACAAAATGAAAAGTAAGCAGTAAAGAAGTTGGAATGCAAGAATGTATTTCAAGAGACTTGAGCTTCTTCCGTGGTATGTAACGGCTATGGATTTATGCATGCATAGAAATTACAAAGAAAAAAATAAACAGATTCTCGCACAATATTCAAAACTTATGCCTTTTCTTATTGTAAAGGAAGTTGCATGAAACAAAGATAAAGGAAGAAAAAACACGTGCCTCCTCAGTCTTCGTAGGTAATCTTTTTTGTGGAGCTTTAGATAGTGACTTTGCCACACTTATTCGCGATTTAAACCTGGCGAACTGCTCCTGAAATGTCTTCAACGAACGCACTTTCACGTGGTTTTGGACGGCATCCTTGAGAAGCATTGGTAGCTTCTTTATTCGCTGAAAAGTAAGTAGATAACCTTGAAAAACAACAAAAATTGATTAAAATATACCTCGTCTTTATCCCTATAGGCTCCCTTCATGCCCTCCAACCAAGCTGCCATAGGATGATCGGATATAACAACAAACGGCAAGCGATCTTCATTTATCATATCCACAATTTTACCGCCTAGCTTTTTGATATCTATCCGAAGCTCTTCATATTGTTTCCTATTCTCCAAATCTAACACAACCTCTCGACCCTGAACGTTGGACCTCATTAAAATCAATATTATAAAGGTTTTCCAATGCAGATTTTCAGTATTTTAAAGATACCTTCAAGGGATATGGATTGGTGACCATTTCTGATTTGAGGACTGACGACGTGGAAGCATGAGACAGTGGTAAAGAGGCTAAAGAGCGATTCGACGCTGTGCGCCGAATCCCGTGAGCCAAAACCCGGCTACGGGCCTCTCCCGCCATCAGGGGATCCTAGAAAAGCTTTAAACACACAGGATAGAAGCGAACTTTGAAAATAGCTCTAAAAATGCGTGGAGTCGTGCAAGGATCATGAAGAATGCGGGAGGAAATGCTAAAAAGACATGAACAACACTTAATTACAGAGCAATCTGTATAAAACGTAAGCAATCATGAACACGCTGCGCTAATAGCTGACACTTAAACAGAATAAAGAAAAACTTCAGAAAAATGACTTGAGATTTCCAAAGAGCAGCCATCCCAAGGGTTTTTAAATGCAGCACTAGGATACTAATTGAGTCATCACCTATTAACTGTTGACGAATTTCGAATTACACGAAAAGTTTATCTGGAAAATGAGCAGCTAAGTGATTAGATGAAATTTCTACATGGTTTCAGTAATGAACATAATGGGGGCCAACGAACTTCTGAAAAAAAGTATTGCAAATGAGGACTAACACGAAAAGTTGCGCTTATCAAACCAAAGAAAAAATGAACAGTGAGGGGAATCTGGCAAAATTGAAGGTCTTGCCAGGATTTTTTCAATAATGCGAAAGTATACCAAAAGAGCTTGCTTATAACACTAAAAACTTATGAAGAGTAATCTGTATACAACCATGAGCAACTCATGCTTTACAACGGCACCAAACGCTCAAGATTTTTTTGAAACCGAAATTCAAACGGAGACGTGAGCTCCCGTGTTTTTGGTGAAGTGCGGCTGACACGCCATCATGCAGTACAGTAGGAAGAAAATCTGGAATGACAGCTTCATATCCGATTGTGACCCTTTTTCTTACAGAACTTGCAATAAAAACTGTTAAAAGTACTTGTACTGCTTTAGTGCTGCGCCGTCCAATGTGCTAGTTAAAGGGGAAGCATTCTCGTAGTGACTTTCGCCAATTGAAGTTAGAAAAAAAGGATTTTCTAATGTTTGCTCATGCTTTCCTACCCTATTATTCATCCCTGTGCTGATTTCGAGTTTTTTTTCGATTTGTTCCTTCTGCCTTAGCTCACGTATAGTAGTTCTTTTGCTACGGAGCATTTCAAAAGCGACGATAGTTGAGTGTTTGTGCTCACGATCTGCACTTCTCGGCTGCATCCGCAAATACGGCACTATTTCTCGCGCTCTCTCGTTCTCTAATATCTTCACAACTAAGTTCCCCAGTGAAACACACTATACGTCATGGTTTCATTACGTGCTAGTCATCGTAGGAGAGAAGATCGATGTGTTTCTCGTTCAGCTTCGCCGTTCCATACAATTTATGCGCTTTTACAACTGTACTACTCTGCCTTGCCATCCGAGTGACTCACCCTATGCGTTGCCCGAGGGCTCGTGCACGTTGCATGAGACGGATGCATTACGAAACATCTTTCTAGGCTAATTCGAGCATGTCTTCTCTAATTAGAAGGCTGCACTTGTTGCTGGCAATGCGATTTATAGCAGACTCTTAGACTGCTAGCTCTCTTCGAAATAGTCCTGTGTATTCACTGTTCTACTGCGACGCTTCGGCGTCTATTTGATATTTCTACCATAAAAAATGGTTTTTTTCAATTCTCTGGAAATGTTTGAGTAGCGTATTGTAGCGTAAAAAGGTGCGAAGAACTAGATCTATGTAACTCATCTCTCCATTGAATGCTCCTGCCAACCAGCTCCAACTCTCTTGTCAATCGTTCTCAACCACTGCAGTTTGTTGTATCTCCTATTTCTCGTGGCTTGGAAGCTAAGGAATTGACCTGTTCCAAGTTTCTAGATCCTAGTTTTTTTTTCAATTAATTTTTTCATCAATTTCATTATGTCAGGGGTGTATTTATCCATTTTCGCCTTTTCGAAATTAAACATTTTCGATTCCGCCCCTCCTCGCAACTGCACCATTCACCAGGGTTTCGGGGTGGGACCTATCGTGACAAACTGGTCCGCGCTCTGGACGTACAGGAGATACCACAGTCATTTTCTATTTATTTCACATGTTTCACGCTACTTCGTCATTGTTCATGAGTTCACCGTCCTTAAAAACCCCGATATACAGCGAAACCTCTAAAGCAGAGATTTCCGTGAGTGCTACCTTTAAGTAAATAAATAATTAAACTTCCGACTTCTGGCTTCGTTGTCCCTAATGAACAACCACTTCACGTCTCCCACGAAAAATGGCTGATTCCTGCAATAAAGTACGTAGCTATCGTGCTTTTTTCGTAAAATACTATTTCCTTTGTTCTTATACAAAGAGTTGTGGCGACATTTTGACCATAACAGCTTGCAGACCCATCAAAGTCAAATTTATTGCAACATTTCACGTCAGTGGATCCTGGCACGACATCGCTCCCTGTCCGCTGTCGGCCAGCCGTCCATTACGACCTCAAGTAGATAAGGGTCGAGCGAATGGGTTCGCTGTCGGTGTTGCTTTGCTGCTTTACGGCTTTTCCGCAGGCGAATTCGTGACTCTCGATATTCCAGACATCGCCCTTCCCAGGATCACTCGAAGGTAGCACTTTTTTCTTGAAACTTGTTATTTTTCATGGAAGGGTTGAAATACATACTCTTCGTAGAAGTGCTGTTAGTCAGTGTTCACAAGTAGACCTGTGTAGGTCCTGCCACGAACGTCCTTATTACACGGCTTGATTGTGAGGTTGAACGAGATGTCATAGATGCCGGTTCTGCTGCTGCGAACACTTCCACAAGGACGCGTGCGAGCAGAATTCGACCCGTTATTCACTATCGAGGCGATCGCCGCGCGGATTCTTTACAGTTCTCGGATTTCAACGACATCCAAGCCAAAGATTATCGGGCGCTCAACAGCTGTTGCGGCTGAAATAAGCCGTTTGTCGCGGCTTTTCGCATTTCCATGCAAGGATTGATGTAATCGTTTTACTTACGTCTAACTAGCTAAACCTGTTTCGGATAATTGCACGCGTACAAGTGTCATTCGTAAGCATAGCCGCTGGCCAGCTATGCGCAATCACCGCGTCCGCTAAGTAGCAGGTGGCTTCGACTGACCGGTTCGTTCTGCTGCTTGTAACTCGATCAGCTGTAGATATGTATGTGCAGAGTTCATAAGGTTACTCAAAGGTCTTTGCTTTCCCAGTTCAGACATTATCTATTCAATTTCTTTTTTAGTTTCCCTTCAGTTCAGAGCTTTCTAGAATGTTCCTTGATAAGATGGTCTCTGAATCCTTCTCCGAAATAGCTTGAGTATTCATCTGAGAAGCGAGCTCCAAACTATGAGATGCTGCTACGAAGTGTGCCGTAATTACCATCTAATAATCATCAGTTCTACGCGGATTATCATCGTATTTGCCCATAATTTGTATTTGTGAAACATGACAGCCATTACGCTTTTCTGGGCTATGACTTTTTATCTACTGTACTAGTTATTTGCTGAGAATTTTCTAGCTATCCTGAAGTTGTCTATGAAATCTTTGGGGGAACTGCCTGTGATAAGTGTGCGCTCAGAACGCAGCTTGAACAGCGTAATACGTTCAGTGCAAAGCCTAGCAGCAATTGAGGGAAGGATGGCAGCAACTGAGAGAAGATGCTGTTAGGGTTTCTAAGGAATTATTATATTACGCTGTCCGAGCTGGATTTCTAGCACACACTTATCAGAGGTGCATGGTGTTCATAAATTTGATCACTGATCTACCCACTTATTATATTTATTGTCCCTGAAATTACATACATTGAAGAAAATAATACCAGCACTAGAAAAACAAAGACTGCCACTATTCGCAGCTGACGGTATAGAGTTATTTTATCAGGGGTAAGGGTTGGCATGTCCTTAACTTGAGTTCTACCACCCGAGATATAGGGGATATAAAAACCTATCACATTAATATACCTATTATTGTTCATAAAATAATGCATTATAGTAAGAAGTGAGTCTGGTTTTGTAGGGGATAGGGCAGGACGGAAAGGTGCCGCCTGTCACCGGACTATTTCCTGGTCATCTGAGGCTAGATACATGATTGAGTTTACCCATGGTAAACGTATTGACACCAGTGCTAGAGGCGGGTGAATTGTGTGGTGCTAACACGTTTACCCTGGGTAATCTCAATGATGCAAGGCTCCTGATTCACTCGCCCCGCCCCTGTCAAATCGTAAGTCCGACAATTTTAGTTTTCTGAAGGCTGTTTAGAAACTGCATCTTTTTGAATAAATTAGCATACTCAATGCATGCTCTATAAGCGTAAACGGCTCTTCTATCCAAGCTAAAAATCTGGTTTACGGCGTAAAACTTGTTATTTTACCTCCCTTGGTATTTGAACGAAGGAGAAGTCACAGGTGATCAGCATGGTTTATCTCTATGTCTCTCGACACTCTAGGAGTTTTGCAAAAAGTCAGTGAAACCTTGAGGTGGAATCTGTTCACGGCGCAAAAATTTCTTTGGCCGCCTGATCGCCTTTAATCTAGCTCCTATGGTCTTCATTAGAAATCCGAGAATCTCTTTGATAGGCTTCCCAGGAATCTTCTACGGATTAGTGGAGGAGACAGTCAGGCGTATTATCTTATCGCTAATGTTTTTTTTTCAACGCAGTGACAGGCAGTAGCAACCACAGCAGGCCACTGGCACGTCGACGGATATTCTATCATAATTTTTTTCTTTTTAGTGCCACTTTAGTAAATACATCGTACGGGGTCGGAAGAAGTACCGACAATTTTTTCTTAACGTTTTATGCGTTTTTTGAATGGCGTAAAGCAATTTATTGTGTTTTCCATAGCTAAATTCTTATTTTGGAAGAAAAAAAACTCATACGTGTTTCAGCAAGATTCAGCCCATTCCATATAATTCGCAAAACGCAACAGTGGCGCCAAGCAAATCTTTGCGATTTAATTTCTCCTCAAGACCGGCCACCAAATAGTACTGAACCACTTGATCTCTCAGTATGGGAGCAAGCAAGACTCTGTGCTAAACATCAGATGAATATCTCCTCTTCCAATTTCTTCAAAAGCTGCTTCGACTTGTGAATGTAACAATCTCGATGAAGACTACCTGCGGCGCACCGTGGATGCGCCTTCGCGCGCTATCCAAGCGACTGTATTGTAAAAAAAGGAGACCGAATTGAAGATGAATGATAGAATGTCAATTGTTACTTAGTGTTACTTAGTTATTAATCTTACTCAATAAAAATTTTTGTAGTAACTATGGCCTTGTTGTAGAGATTGATTTCACTATCAATACTTTTTCCGCACCCTGTACAATGATTCTGATAGCTTTAGCCCTCCAAGTCTCATTGAGCAGCCGATCTCATCATGTTGCGAGCTAACCACGCACATACAAAAAAGTGCAGTGTAAGCCATCTCACTCAGCTGACTGTCCATCTATAGTCCAGTAAACCTAGTGAGAACTACAGGATGCCTTTATGATTTATATGGTCTCCATGAAACGATAGCGTGATTAGTTCTCAGTAGGAGAATGTTCTTTGTTTGTTATCTATGGAGGCATGTGAGAAGCCGCGATAGCAGAGGCCAATTTTGAAAAGAAAGGGGGGGGGGTGACGTAGGGGCGGAGGGGTAGCTGGAAAAAGGTGTGTTTATTGTGTCGAAAGCTTGAAGAAGGACAACAATTGCATCGTATTAGGTATTTTGCTTGTTCTTTCATCATTTTGCAGCATCTCGAGGATTAATTCATAAGGCGAAATAGTGACTAGTAATGTCTCAACCGTTTCATGGTGTTCGTTCCTCCCCGACGTGAACATTGAATTGACGTCGTTTTTGATATTATTTACGTCCTTACAAAGTTCTTCATCGGCTTTTCTCTTAGATATGACACTGATCACGTGATAGTGACTTTTGTCTTATCTAGCGTCGCCTTCTGTCCGGTTAATAGAGCAAAATTTTCTTCCAGTATTCTTACTTTTCATCAGGTATCTACCAAATTATCCTAATTTTCCTCTCGTTTTTGTTTGAAAAAATTCAAGTTCATCCTTATTTACTGTTTCCATTTTTACAAGTCCCGGTCTTTAGAGAGTTTGCTTGATCTGATTTCTATGGATTTTGTTTTGATTCATGATTTTTTAGTTATTTATGAATTTCCAATCAATATTTTACACGCGAAAGTTCGCTAGTACGAATTCCTTTCCACACGCCGTATTACTTTCTATTTGAACAGGATGGACAGGGAGCGGGAGGATATGTCGGGAACGCTAAGATGTGCGGATGCGCAGACAATCAGAATGTTGTGTTGCTGGTGATGTGATGTTCGTATACCAAGCATTAGTGAATGCGAGGTTTTCAATGACACCCGGATGGCGAAATGTCCAAAACCTACTGGATAATGGACACAGCAGATTGGATAACGGTTTAGAGTTTATGCTACAGGAAAAACGCATTGTAGGAAATCTGAACATGAATTTTTCTCTCAGTCGAAGAGCAAACAGTCTTCTTCTACCATCTCTTACCTACTCAAAGAAATTAAACAACTGATAAAAAGTGCCGGAGAAGGCGCTAGAATACATAGCATAAATGTTTTTTGTAGATGGCGACTCTCTTTAAAAAGACAATATATACCATACCATAACATATATATATATATATATATCAGTGGCGGACGCGGGGGGGGGGGGGGGGGGGGGGGGGCGCGCCCCCCCCCCCCGAGAATGGGTCGCCAAATTTTCGAAATTACTTTACAATACAAATAAAAATCTTGTGTTAGTTTATTTTTAATTGTTTATTTTTATTACTATTTTTAATATATTTTTTATTTATTGTTTATTATTATAATTCATATTATTATTAATTTTATTTTCCGTCTGGGTCCCCAAAACGGCGGAGACCCCCCTTTTCTTCCCACGCCCCCCCTTCCGCCCACTTTCTGCGTCCGCCACTGATATATATGTATTCTAGAAGCGTGCGTAAGTCACGCGTCAGACGCGCGCATCCTTTTGCGGAGGTTTTCGCGTGAAGACCCGCTCATGCGGCATGAATATTCCCAACGAAAAGAACTCGCTGCCGCCGCGTGGCTGCGAACGCGTGCGTCTGGGGTGCGCCAGCGATGCGACTCACTATTCTTCATGGTGTAAACGCACGCACGTAAGACGCAGGCATCTAATATAAATTGCTTTCTTGTGAGAGAAATCGAATTGAAAGCAGCTGATTTCTGCCTTATCCAGGCTGTTATCCGGTGCTAAAAGCCTGGATTAGATGGGAATGGCCAGAACCTACGCATAACGGGGCTCTGTTGCATAATTTGCATAGTACAGGAGTCTCCTCCATGGTTTCTTCCAGGGTTTCCTCTTGGAAAGCAGAAGATAAGCTATTTTGACGCTGAAGCGGGTACATAGCACGTCCAAGCTGGTTTTGTTGTGCTGAACAGACTGCTGATTTTGTTTTTTTTCTTGTGGATTTTCGGGAATAGTGCCATTTCAGGGCATTTTCCCGGCTGTCAACTTCATTATTAAAATTTTTTTGCTAAGTTTCAATACGTCTAGCTGGTCAACGCGATTTAGTTTTGCTTGTTTTTCGTCCTGGAAAAATCCAGAACGTGATGTGCTCTAAAAAAAGGATTTTTTACCTTAACATGGGGAAATGGGTGTACTATGCAATCAGCAAACGTCGCAGTGCATCCCGCCCAGCAGCATATTTCCATCTCAATCACACAGATTCGGCGTCTCATTATTCCAAGCGGTCCGTCGGCGGCAATCGGGCCGTCGGCTGCCGATCGGCGCTGGCTGTGTCCGACTGCTGGTCGGCCGGCTGGCGCTGCATTGATCCTTGTGCTTGTTGTGCATTTACATACGGATAAATAGTCCCTATAGAATAGACCATATGCGCATACTGGACGTGTACCTTTGAGCGGACAGTTATTGCTTTTCGCTATGATTACGGATTGACGAAACGGCACTTGAGTTTTATTATATTTGGCCACGGCTACGGGCGGCTGGGTGTGGTATTTGTCTACTCTATGCTTCCTGGAATTTTCCAGAAACGTGGCGACTCCAGCTTTCTTCGTCCAGAGCTATCCAATTTCAGCCCTCCAGTTTCCATTTCATATTTCTTCTGCCCTGGAAATTGCCATACCCCATGGGTAACCAATACCGATGACATTTTACCCCTACTGCCTTAATTTTATCCCCTAACAGATCATCCAAACCTGCAATTCTCTTGTATCCACAAGTATACCCTGTGACTGTCAATTTTACGGCTATTGCCGCACTATACCTCGGCTATTATACCCCGTACAAGGACAGGATTGACCGATGGCCAAGGCTGTCACGTCACCAATATGTTTCTTTCACGTACTCACTGCCATCTATATGTTTCCTCTATTTTAATGGAGCTATTTCTAGGGTTCTAAACAATTAGTTAATGCTGTTGTTGCCGTGGTGATAGTGAGCAATCTTTGCACCATCTTTGACCTGTGAGTCAGCGTCATTTGAAGGCGTGACTCATCCTCTTGGCGTCCTTTATGTCTTTCCTTGTTTGGTTTCATTTCCATCTGGTTTGCTGTTGAAGTGCAATGTCATCTGAAAAATTTTCTTGGAAATTTTCTTACATATTTTGCATAGTTTTAACATCACTATTTCGGTAGCATTCACTTTTACCATGATTTTACTGGTAATGTTTTTACTACTACTACCTGTACTACTACATTCGTCTTTGGATTTATGAAGAGGTTCGTTCGCTCTTTCCGAAATTCCGCCTCATTTTTCACTTATGCTGTGGTTTATTGGCCATTTTTGGCTGCTCTCTGGACCAAATTTCCTTTCTCTTGCCTTTTCTTTCTTCCTAATGATTTTTACCAAACCGCGGGGTTTCGATAAATTTTTTACAGTACATTTTTCCTTCTAATCGATTTTTATTTTTTGTCAAGGGTCATTTCTTAAAGAGACGTGCTATATGAGTCGAACTTGTTGGTCCCCGCATTGGTGAGCTCCTAGCCGTGACCAAAAGGTTTACTTCACCAGTAACAAACAGAAGACAAATCCCTGTACGACTTCGACGTTTTCTTCATATTTATTTTTTTTCCTTTAAAAATTCGGTTTGATTAGGAAAATACCTTATCTAATGCTGAGACCGGTAACTAGTAAACACTTTGAAGTGAAGAATCTGTTACATATATATTTTCCAAATTAAATATTCGAATGAGTCGAAAGTTGAAATGCTTGACAAGGAGAGCAAAACAGCTTTGTGAGATAAAACATAAGTTAGAAAAGGATATAATGTTTTCTCTTTTTTTGCATGTTTGAACTTTGAGGTGTCTCTTTAAGTTGAATCAATTAGATTAATTGGGATTCATGACGGTCTCAAGTTTTTTTCGTTCTTTGGGCAGGTGGAGAAGTTTTTTTCTGAGGCGAAGAAAAAAAAAAGGAGGAAGATCGCTGGACGCGATATAGCGTTCTCTGCAAAACAAGATGGAAAATAACTCGAAGTTTTCTGAGTGTTGTCTGCAACAGATCTCTAACACCTATGTATGTATAATATCTGGCACAAATTTTCCAAATGTTTTCCTATTCCCATGGAAAAGGAGCAAAGGCACTGGCCATCTCTGCAGCTTCCCGATCCCGAATTCCCTATTTTACACTTTTTATTCATGTTCTACTCAGGTGCTTCTTCTATGGTTTACTATTTTATCACTTTGATTACTCCTTTTCGGTAACAATTTTGACAAAATCGTGACAAGCATTTTGATTTAGTAAATAAATGAGAGAATGTAGCACAACCTGGCGTTGTTTAAAAATAATTAACGTCATATTCCGTTTTCATGGAAAATCCCAGAGTTATGACTGTGAATTAGATGTTGGATGTCCGTCGGCGAACCAATTGAATGTTCGACAAATGTACGACGGAAAGAAAAAGAGTCAGTGAACGATACTAATTTGCGTGTTCGGATCCTGTTCCCCTCACCTAGACCGTGTGTCAGTTGTCCGACACCATTTCGTCTCGCCGATGAGACCTCCGTGGAAAATTTCGACAGCTAATTTGTGACGATTTCCACTAACCATAACAGTTTCCGTATAATTTTGTTCACATCCCCTAGGAAAGAGCATTTGTTCCGTGGCCCGCTGGAAGGTACGTGAATACGGACTTTCCCTTCGGATCACATCTTGATCCCAGCCACTTGATGTCCGTATGCTAAACACACAAGCTGTTTTAACGTTGCACGGCTGGTTTTCGCCTGCATGGATACTTCATTTCACGTGTTTGCTCGTCCGTAGGGAGGCGCTTGAAGCTGTAAATTTCTGTTTGGGACCGGATCCACGCTGGCGAGTTCGTTTACAAATTAGTCAGGGGGTTTTGGATGATCCTGGTTCTTGGCACTATTTTCTCGCTTATCTCATTGCCTTGGACCTTTCCTACTAAGGTCTTGTTATTTTTGGCACCATATCAGTGTCCAGGAATCGTTCAAATTTCTTGCTTGGTCCATGTTTACCCTGAGAACAAACAGGTGACTTTCTGTTTGCACAAAATGGCTGCCAGCCCAGCCCTCCCCGGCTGGGTTTAATGTCCCATCACGCTGAAATGCAGCCCGTGCATATCGCGTGGAACATCGCTCATGTCGACCGAAATTGAAAATGCCTGCAGCTAATGAACACCGACGACGGCGCTGCCTGACGTCATGACTGGCTGGCTGGCCTGTCGAACCGGACCTCCTTGCTTTTTCCCCGTGTCTCTGCGTCTATAACGCTTAATATTGTCAGAACAGCCGTATAATTGACCGTGGAGTTCTTTGTCAGGCATTTTATGAGGCCGTATTGGCAACGGAAATGTGGTTATTGGTGTGCTACAGCGTCGCGCATTTGACACGTAGCGATTAATGCGCAGTCGATCTGCCCACCCCCTCGGACCAGCATCTGCTCCGCGTTTCTGGCCAATTGAATAGCGCAATTCGTTTGAATAGCTAAGAATGTGTATCAGATGGCTGAGTCATCTTGTTTGGACGACTACTATGCGGTTTGTTGAGCGAGAGAAAGAGGGAGGCGAAAGGGATGTGTGTATTGCATGGTGAGGAAAACGGGGGCGTGGCTACTGTTCTATGATTGGGTCATTCAAAAGGCCTTGTTGCGCCTTAGCATCGATTCAACTGCTTGGTTTGTTCCTACACATATCATGTATTCTGAATGTTATCCGAGCAAGTTACCGCACAAGGACCAATCGTGGAACAGTGGTAACTCCCTTTTACCCCCACTATTCAGCTCAATCGGGTCATGATGATGACCGGAAATTACTTTACTTCTTCATACTTCAGTATGAAAAGAGGAGAGAAATGAAGAAATCTCATATTTCTTGCCAGGAAATACTTCGGTGCAAAAAAATTCCAAGCTTGAATTAAACTGGCGGTGGGAACATCTTGGCCGTGAACGAGCGTAACTCTTATTTCTCATTCTAAATATGTTCTGGGGTGTGTATCATCGTGAGGGGAAATGGGGCGTTAAATGGCTGCTGTGATTGGTGCATTCGATCAATGTGCCAATCACGGTGGCCTGGTAACGCCCCCTTTTCCCTCACGATGATATTCACCCTATGTTCTGTCTAATGACTTCTGCATGTTATGTTTTCTTTTTTCTATCATTCTATAGTCATTTCGTTCTACCAAGTCATGTTTGCCATTTTTGTCTTTCATATTTGTCGCCATCGAATTTTCTTCGCTCTAGAATACATACTTCTACTGTAGTTTTCACGCACCCCATCGTTCATTTTTTGTCTGCATCACTTTTTTTGTCATTCTTTATCTTCCAACTCTTTGTTTTATGTGCTCCTTTCTTCTAGATCATCCTCGCTTTCCTTGCTTTGGATTGAATAATTTTGGATCTAAGTCTGAGTGCTTGTTGATTCTTTTTTTTTTGGCTGCTTGTTGATTCTTTTTTTGTCACCTTCAAACTATATATTGCCAACGAAGCTAAACCTTGCTGTTATTTTCTTCCACACACATCGGTGAGGAATGAGAAAGTACCATAGCTTAATAATCCTGATTAATTTATTAATTCTGACCAATATTGACTATTATCATCAACAATTGTAAACAGGTGCACTGTCAGCTGTAGTGTTTTGAACTACAGATATCAGAGCAGTTAGAAATTTAAGTCTTAGAGCTAAACAAAGCAAATAGCATGACATCTTAGAAGGTGATACGACGTAGAAGTCGCTCAGTTTACGACTGCACTCGACGTAGTTAGGGGAATAAACTGGGGCGTAAACCGTCGTGCGGAGAATATTCGCACGAGATTGCTAATAAAAGCTGCACAAATTGTTACGAAGCTTATTAATCCTGGTCTATTACTACTACTACTACTATTACTCATTTACTTACCGAAGAAAAGTAAACTCTTTTTCTGTGTGTGCGGAGAGAAACCATATACACTACTTGTCATTTTGAAGCCTTAAAATAAGATTAACATCGAAATCATCGATGCATGGACAATAAAGAAGGGCGATAGCAACTTTTATAGCTGTTGTCACTGTTGCCGTGCTACTTTTACATCAAATGGAATACTTACCAATCTTCTTCAGAAGACCTAGAAATTGTTTTACATAGGTATGCATGGGTTCTGGAAGGATTTGAGAAAATCATGGATTTTTCATGGGTTTTACACCGGATTTATCTCGCACTTGAAAACGCATGGATTCTGCAAGGATGTGCATGGGTTTTGCATGGTTTTGAGCATTGCTGGTATAGGTAGAACTAATGATTTCAAAGCATCGTGTTTTGCACAAGCGTGCATCTCTTAACCGTGGGATTCGTATCTTCTAGTCTCATGCACACACGGTTTCTAGGTTTCCTAAGTCAGAATGGGATGATTTCTGAAACTGGCTCGATCCTTACGAAAATTTCGCCTCAGTGTCAAAATACGTACATCTTCTATCCGATAAATCAAGTCTTTTCTCAGTTGTTTTGCGTCTTGCCACTCAGATCTGCTAAATTGTCTGTTGTTTGTTGGAAATCCTTGAGAAATGATCATCCGGAGCAGATGCGATAGCCGGAGAGCCACACGTCGTTCAGCCAAAAGCAACAAAAATAGCTCCCGAAAATTGTCCTGTAAAAAATGGCAATTTGCCGTAGTCAAGGACTCGTCGAAGTTCTTCTTCGCTCCTGCGTGGCTCATTTTTACGGTGTAATTTTCAATCAGGATTGTAAGATTGGTCACCTCCAGGAGTTGAAGCATTGTTTTACTCCCGAATCCTGAGCTGAATCCCGTTTTTACTTTTCTTACTTATTCCTACAGGGTATAAGAATTCTGACTGTTTTGCCATTTCCGGTCTTCATTCCTCTAAATTATCCCTGGAGGCTAAACGATTTCCTGGATTGTGTCAAAGCCAAATTTCACTCTCCTTGGTCCCCCCCCCCCTTACAATCCTTATTTGCAAAAAAAATGGGGAATTCTTGTTGTCCACGTAATTCCAGATATCCGAGGAACATTCTCATGGTCGTGTCTAAGATTCCGGGAGAGACTCAGTGAAACACCCAGATGTGCATGTCCTTTTTTTGCGGGGGTCAGGTCCCCGTCGGAGAAAAGGTGGTCATTTCCGTGGCGAGTCAATTTACGGACCGGTCGTACCGATGTGCGGTGTCGGTGCAGCCCACGTCATGTACAGAAAAAAAAGCCGTCCTTTTCTCGCTTGTGTCACTCAAACATCGATTCCTTCCCACTGTACCCGCATCTGACATCTACTGACATCGCCTGACATGATTTTACCCATTCAGGTTCCTTTGAGTGTGTTCAAGCTACTGACTAGTCGGATTCGTTTACTTTGTTACTCAATACCTACCGACGTTCCAGTTGGTGTATGTATTCACACTAGCCTGGGTGGCTTGCCTGAGATCGATTCGTATTGAGGTTGTCAACTCGCATTCCTCTCACTTTCACTGTCGGCAGCGGTGTTGATAGCGAGTGCTATGTACTTGAAGATCGCGTTGTGAACAGTTTTTCCGTTCCGCTTAGGACCAGATTTTCGCGCTCGCCGACCACGATTTTCATGCGTTCGCATCCGCGCGCGCTCGTTTTATGCCGGCTGTAATGAGCTCGTTCATACCTCGTAGGCATGAGACAAGCGGAAATGCACGAATTCCCACAATTTGCGGAGATTCTGGAGCGATGACGTTTCTTCGGCGGGGTGGAGGAGGTGGGGGGTGCACGAGGCTTGTACGCGAATGTCAGTGTTTGCCTTCACACCCTGGGTCCTGTTCTGGGTTGGGTTTAGGAACTAAATCCGAAAATCCGCCCCGACGCATGTGCTACTGACCATGGCCTGGGTGTGTTACTAGGGTTACCCATGGTAAACGTGTCAACGTCCCCAAATTTACCCTTTATCTGCCGTCATCAACATGCTTACCCATACATGACGTCGTACATACCCAGCTGCCACCTACAGATATTCTCACCCCCCACTGGGGCCAAATGCGTCATTGAGATTACCTAGGAGTGCATCACTGGGGTTATCCAGGGTAAACCCATCAACGCCGCATAAGTTCAGCCACCATTAACACGGATGTAAACACATTTACCCCGGGTGATCTCAATGATGCATCCAAGCCCTGGGTAAAAGTGCCAACGCGCACAAACCTACCCACCGGTAAAAATGCGTCAACACGTTCACCTTGGGTAATCTCAGGCCCAGTGTGATAATCCATAGGTAAGCATTTTGATGGGTAAGCATTTTGATGGGTAAGCATTTTGATGGAGCCAGGTAAAGGGTGAGATTACCCATCCTTGCAATCTTGCATCCAGTTTTGTGACGGAATGTCTGTACTCGCATTGAACGCTTCATTTCGCTCCTATTATTTGTATGACGCCCAGAGTAGTAGATCACGCTTCCAGGTCTTTTTCTGCCCTTTAGTTCCTACATCTTCCGTCTTAGAAACTGGATACAGACCCTGTTCTGCTTCCCTAACGTCTAATGAGGACGGTGCGCCTTCTCAAGCTGCCTAGGTAATGTAATCCGAATTTCCATGTCGAGCTGTAGCTCCGACGAAGAGCTAACGGAACCGGAAACCGGCACTCCGCGACAGCCTTATTTGCAGATTTGCCCACTATTTGCCGCCCTCCGTTGTTCTTTCTTCGGTTCAGGTGGAACGTTTATGTCCATCACAGAACATGTTCCATTACCAGCCTATTAGCGTAAAAGCATTATTTGCCAACATCACATTAGGTTCTCCAGCTTCTATGGGAATATTGTGCCTCCTTTTTCGAATATTTCCTGGATTTTCTTATTCTTTCTGAAGAACGAAAATATTTACGTCCTTCGAATTCAGATCTCGGAGAATTATTCCTACATTTACACTTTATACTTATTTTTTCTCACTGATTATCCACTTCTGTATACCTGCCGCCAGTATCCCAGTTTCATTACTGTAGTAACGAAGAAAATATGGGTGTTGGAAGTTTACTCATTTCTGAACAACAACCTAAGTTTACTCACTTCTGATCAGTAACCTAAGTTTTTTTTAACATCTCAGATTTACCTCTCTTTTTTTGCTGAAAGGCCGAGAAGTTTCACAACGTGGTTATCAGTGGTGATTCACTTGCTTACTGTTCCTGACCGTGGGTATATGCCTATCCAATAAGAAATTATTTGTGGATAAATTCCTCGTAAGGAGAGTATCCGTATTCAGGTGTTTGAGTGTTGGCTACTTTTGGCCGATCCGTGAGGGTCTATCATCTGCTATATTATCAATTCGTATTATCTCTTACAATTAGAATCCCCAGAACAAGTTATCTGATCGCGTCTGAAACTTGCTTGGCGCAAAACTTGTTAACAACTTGTTTTCGCCTTCTCTTGTCAGCAAGTTACCGGCCGAAAGCCTGTCCTCAACTCGCAAACCCACTGAATGACTGTCTAACAACTTGTCGGCAAGCTTCGGACCGACAACTTGTCGACAAGCTTTGAGCCGACAACTTGTCGACAAGAAAAGAACAAAGCAACTTGTTAACAAGCTTCGGGTTGAGCAAGTTATGAGACAGCTTATTCTGGTGATTCTCAGCTGTTTGCAAAGGAATGAGCACGTGGATCAAAATGGATAAAACCCTTTGGTGCTGCACGGTTTCCCTACCAAGGTCGAATGTACTCAATGCGAACCTAGAATCTAAATATTATAAAGGAAGATTAAACGGTAAAAAAACGCTCAAGTTATAGTACCAAAAAAATATGTGTATAAAAAAAATTGGTACGTACGTACGGATTATTACAAGTTATACATTTTACAGAAGTAACTCTTCTGCATTAAAGACTAGGCTAATGGTCGTGATCTCACTGGCTTTCTTCCTTTTGACCAAGCTACAAAAAATGGATAAATGTGCGTGAATTTTTCCGTTTGGATAAGACATTCCGTGAAGTTTGTATTTCACTGGTTTCATCGTACGCTAAAACTACATTGTCATTTCCTTCCCGATTGATCCTGAATTTATCATCCCTGACGGATTTGTTCGTTTTTAACCTTTCACCGACCGTTACGAAAGGTTACATTGAATATCAATTGGTGAATTTGTTTGGCGCAGAGTTTTCGCCGTTGTATGTAGCGCAAAGTTTGATCTTGTGGAAACCAGCTGTACTTTTGCAGCAAACGAGCGGAGAAGTTGCATGTCGCTTGCAAAATCCAGTCAAAGCACGGAAGATCTGGATGTGGCGCAGAGATGAAATCAGAGGATGATGTTGCTGAGGGGCATACACCAAGGATTCGAGGTTTTCCGGGGCGCGGACAACATCGAAGAAACCGCATAATGGGTTGCTTATAACGAATAGCGGCTAGGGTTCTTGTATTAAAAACCTCAATAAAATCAAGAGTAATAACTTTAGATTTACAATCTAATATTTTTAAATTAAACTATATTCTTCATTTTAGGAGTAAACCATTTGATTAACAGTCAGCAATTCTAAAATTTAAACTAACTTTTAAAACTACAAGAAATAATTCTTAAATCCTGTTCTCAAAACAAGAAAAAATAGTTTATTATTAGATCAAGGTTTCCCAAAATCTACCTTACTTACAGGAAAGTTCCTTTTCTAATAACTGTGCAGTGCGATACTGTGTAGTAAACATTGCTGATAGCCTTACATTGCTGATATACATAGTACATAATAGTTTTAGAGTTATTACGTCACCAGTAGCGCAGAAAACCTGAACAAGACGATGGCTCTTAGGAGAAAATAGGCTTATTGATAGTATCCATTTTGCCTAATCCGTACCGTTATGCAACGGTAAAAACGCGGATGACGATCTGGATACTGGCTGGGTTAAAACCTACTGATAACGGCTAAACGGATAACCAGATGCGAATGACCCGCTCATCGCCTAGTACACTCAAAAGACTGCCACGATTGTGTGAAGAAGGTTCTGGATCTTCTAAATTCACCGACGTTAGCAGCAAGGTCTTCTAATGAAACCATAGCCTTTCCTCTTACTGTTTTTTTTTCCTTCGCGGAAAAATCGTCCATCTTTTGCTCGCGGGAATTCATAAACTCTCTGAAGAAATCTATCTAAATCCTCCTACCTGACCTTCCCCTGACCTTTATTTATTCATTTATCTATTATTCATTTGTTTGACACCATTCATTAAAGCATAGTTTTTGGTAGGGAAACTTCAAAGAAAATAGGAATCCTTTAGCGCGATTTATCGCTTCGCCATCGGTTTTTCCGCAGGTCTTGAGCCTCCGCGCCCCACTACATGGACGAGTGCTTTCTGAGCGAACGCCGAGTGTTCGCTTTGAGGGTCGTTTTGTTATGCTAAGCGCTTGTTTATGGCGTTAGTCTACGCCCCGTGTTTGATTGGCGGCGGTTCACGCTGGGGTGGCCGTGCTTGGATTATTCTCGTCAGTAGCGGCGCCTTTAGTGCCTTGAATGGTTACATCTGGATTTGGTAATGGACATGCTGCTGAGTCCTGGTTGCGACGGATTTCTGCATGGAGTTGTACGCACTGGCACGAAATGGAACGTGTGCATTTCGCTGAGCCATCTCAATGACCTTTTTTTGTGCCGGGATGCATCACTGAGATTACCTAGGGTAAGCGTGTCAACACTCCCAAGTTTACCCATCGTTAACACGGGTCCTAACACGATTACCCTGGGTAATCTCAATGATGCATGCCTGCCCTTGAAACTATCGGGATAAAAACGAGCTAGTGCCCCCACCCCTCCCCACACCCGCACCCCCGCTGCACTTCTCTCCTTCTAGGCGGGGAAAAGCGAAAAAAATCTGCAAAAGAGTTTAAAAAAAAAGCTTTGCAGAATGGGAAAAGACTTGTTTGGAACATTTTCACAACTTTTTAAAAAATAATTCTTAATTTTTGGGAAAACTAATTTCACTTTTTTCGTATATTTTGCTTTTGGGCCGTATCTTTTTTAATATGAAGTGTACGGTTATCCACCATTTTCGTTCTCAACACTCATCTTTCCGTTCACGCTTTTTTGAGGATAGTTTTTACCGCTGTTGTTTACGTGCTTCTCAATCAGACACCTAAATACGCGAGGATTATAGCGTTCCGGCTTGACTTTTCGGAGGAATAGAACTAGAATATACAACTCTAGAAGATTCCAGTAATCCAGACCTATTCGGCGCGCTACATAACAATTTTATCGTGAAGCGATACCAAAGGAATATGTGGATGCGCAGACAACTACGGAACCAAGGCGCACGCGATCCGGCGCGACGAGCGGGTCCGTACCACTGGAGTCTCCTATAAGTCCTCTAATCGTAGAATTACCGTCTCCCAAGAGAATTCTGTAGCATAAGAGTGTACGCAATGCACTGATGGATTTTTGTCTTTTTTAATTAATCATTTCTCTGATTTTTCTCTTGGGACCATGGAATGGTTTTTGGCTGGAGCATGAAATCCACGTTGTTTCTCTTTGAATTTCTATCCCTGACGCGAACAAATGAGCTTTTTTCCAGACAGCTGTAAAGGGTCGCCTATTTTCTCAAAATCCGTAAATAAAATAATGGATAAAAGTTCGATACTTGCTTGTTTTTGATTTTCGTTTTCACAATTATTTTTAAATATTTGTTAGTAACTGTTTAATATCAATCCTTCGGTATTTTTTTTTTCGAAATACATGTCGTCCGCTTACACCTTTTGTCAGAGAACCCAACCTTTTCGTTCTCCCACGATCTTCGCCTGCGTCAGTGACTGGATTCAGAGTATCTGAAGTGAAGGGAGCATATCATGTTACTTCCATGTTTCAACCATTTTCATCTATTGAAATACCGAAGTATCCTGGACATGATTGTTCAGGTGTTGTCGTTGTTGTTTCATTGTTTTATAAAGTCTTAGTCAGCGTAATAAATAAATAGATAAGTGAATAAATAAATAAATAAATAAATATTTTGTATTTTGAAGCCAAATGTCCCCATGTCAGCGTGCCCACGAGCGAATCTCGTCTAGAACTGCGCTTCGAAGGAAAGGAGTAACCAGCTCAAGTTTTTTGTGCAAGAACAGCCTGTGTGCTGTTGGAGGAACACAAAGATGTGGAGAAGCACGGAAGACTCCATACAATTTTGTTATACTATGGTTTTTCTTGTCATGTTAGCGTGATAATTTCCAAGAACTACTTGTGATACTTGTGTTTTAGAAGGCTGAAAGTTGTGATACTTGTGTAGCTGACAATGTACAGCGAGAACCATGACGAAAAAGAAATGAATTGATCTATTGAAGTGCTGGGTATTGTAAAATATTGATCGGCAAATAAATGTATACGTAAATTTCTTGTCATTAAAGGCAGTGTCCAGCCAAAAATTTTGATATTCTAAATCTGCCATACTCTTGCTCTACACGACGAGCTGATTGCAGCTGTATAGGTTTTACCCACAGAAACCTTGAAATTTGTGTGTTTTAGAAGGCTGAAAGTTATGGTTTGAACGAGTTGTACAGTGAAAAATGAAAAAGAGGTATTAAGGCTCATCGAACTCCCGTATTTTGGACAAACCAGCTTATTATTGCTGTAGAAGATCCAGAGGAACATTCAAAACTCCCTTTCGTTCCTTGTTGATTGGTATTTTTTTCTAATAACCTGCTATTTCCAAAATCCGGGTCGAAATTCTGGCGCAGTATCAATTGAAATAGTTGTCAGACTTAGGGATACGTGTTAAACAAGTTGATACATGTTGATGGGAGAGCCGTTCACAGTATTAGAGAATGCAGAGGGACCAGACTGTTAGGCAGTAAAAGATGTCTTGACAATTTTGTACACGACTTAATATGTTTTCACAAAATCCTTGAAGGGGCGGAGCGGGTACTGGATCAGCTTTGGGTACTAATAGAGAAGATCCTGCCTGGACACTGCCTTTAATGCGCTCTTAGGGCATAAGTAAACACTCTTACGGGAAGGAGTGTCCTGAACCAGGAAAAGCTTTCTCCCTAGGTAGAATAATTGCTGATGCTGGATTGCTCGTAATATTCAATTGAGCTAATAAGCGCTAGATCACAAGCATCAGCCAGATATTGATCGAAACGATTCGATCGGATGTGTGACCGAAATCGATCGCGTCGTCCACACACAAGAACAGCAGCCAGCGCTGTTCATTTCGTGTTGTCGACCGTACAGACGTTGGACGGAAATCGATCCGACCTCATTAGTGCGTCCGTAGTGTTTGCGTTACGCATATGCGCTGTGAAAGCAGCTTTTATGCAGCGATGAGGTGCTAGTGAGTGGCTTTTATCGGGTACCTGGTGTTATTGCTTGTCTCCTCTTGGGCTTCATAGCTTCCACTTTATCATTGTCTGCCGTACTTGGAGTTTTTTTTTCTTTTCTTCATGAGAGAAATAACTTTCTAGGGGCAAGATTGATGTCGTTGTTTCTTGTTATTGCTGTGTTCGATATGAATGATTCATTTCTGGGCTGCAGCAGCCTTGCAATGGCCCAGTGTGATGGTTATGAATGCAGCTACACCCATGAGATTTGCAAGAGCTTGTGAAATAGTAAAGTAGCACACAATATAGTCAACAATATATTCACGGAGAAATAAATAGAAAAATTGTAGCTTTTGCACTTTTATTCTTGACTTTGAAGCGTATCGCGAGCCTTCACTTTGGTTTTTATTGCTTTTGAAGGCCCAAACTTTCTTTTTTTCTGCATTTTTGAAATTTTATTCCACTCCATACATGTGTAAAACCAGCAGGATGTTTTTTTTGTACAACTGTTAGCAGTGGCTTTCGCTATTCTTAGACTATGCATAGATGCTATGTGACTGGGTCCCATAGTGAGTTTTTTTGGCTCCTGGCGCGAAAATGTGCCCTAGTGACGTCAATAACGCCTAATGGGTGGTTACAGCTGTGCTGTCTAGCTTTAATATTGGGTTAGATTGATGTTTAATTTATTGCTCATATTCATTAGTTTTGTCCAGTTAAATTCCTGAAATTTTTTGTTATTTTTGCGAATTCCTCTCTCTTGTTCTTATTATTCATTTTTATTCATGTGAATCTTCCTATATAGATACTATTTCATCCTATTCAAACATAATGAAATTAGACAAATCTTATTTTAAGGTTTATTTCCAATTCCACCGTTTGGGCTCGTTGTTAGCCTTTGATATTCTTCTGAACTTATCCGACAAAACCTGCTCCAATGCTAATAAATGCTCCAAGGTTGAATTTTTTCGGGTTCTGGTTTGGTTTTTGTTCCGGGGCGTCAACTACTTCTGGCCTTTTAAGATTTTTAGTTATCTAATTCGCCATACGTCCTATTTTAATCGCTATCCAATGTAACAGAGTTCCAATTGTAGTTTTGTGCAAAAGAACTTGTTTTCTGTTGCACCAGATTTCATGTGTACTGCGCTAGATAATAGGTCACTATGTAAAAACAGAAAAGTAATATATCACCACGCAACCCCGTTCTTCTTCGGGATTTTAAAGTAGGTCGGTTATCCATCAGTAGTTTTAACTTACCTTAGTCGGGGTTTGGGTGAGTTTCTGTAATTTATTTCTGTTTTACGCGGTCATCTCTGAGCGGGCTAATGCGTTCTGTTGAGCGATTCTCATTACTGCGGATATCGTGAAAATCCGCGTCATCCACAGCTCCATCGATTTGTCGGGATTTCCGGAACATAGGACTGGTGTTTATGGAGCTGAGGGACGAGATATAGTGGTTCTGCTTAGGAGTACTGCGCTTTAGCAAGAACTATTGTATGCGTAGGTTGGAACTTCTAAAATTTACCCATTTATTTCTATTTATAATTTTATTTAATTACATACGCTCTAATACATGTTCAAATATAACAATGCATCTTCAGTGAGGGAACGAATAGAAACATAAAATAAGTTTTTTTTTTCCATCGTACGTTTCAAATGTGACTGTTTAGTAATGAGTTATAATTGGATGTTCAGGTTATTAAGTAAGTACTTTAATAAGTAGTAATGGCTGAAGTTGAAGCTGAATTTTTCATTTATTACAGTCGCTTCCAAAGATTCCAGTCTCGGCGTTAAACTGCATTAGGCCAAATTCTCCTATGCTCGCCAGGTACAGCATGGTTTTAAGCTTTCTTTTCCAAGTAACTCAAGATTTTTCTCTTTCTGAGCTTCGTTACTTACTTTTTCTTTATTTGCATTATATGACTCTCTGAGACTCCTTTGTTATATATCTTTACTGGCTAACTTTCGACGATAACGCCTTTTTCGAACCTTTTTCGAGCTTTTTTTGCCCTATTTTCTCTTTTACTTTCGTTCTTACTGAAGGGAAGTTTGCGAATATCTACTCCAATTTCGCTTGTATTGAGTTTTTTTTTCGATTGTGGAGCAGCCATTGACACCATCACTTCAAACTTCTGTGGAGTTCAATGCAGTCGATATGGAGCAGACTTGGTAGTGCAATCGCACTGCAGTGTAATCGCACTGCTTATATTGAATCTGTGAGTGCGCAACATAAAAGATCCGTGCGTTCGACGCACGTGCGTCTACAGGAAGCTCCAATTGTACGCAGACAAGAGTCGGGACCGCGGCGCGGCTCTCTTGGGAAGAGACACGGGCGTGCATGCTGAGCGCCTGCGTCTCTGCCCAACAGAGCCGCGCCGCGGTGCCGACCCTTGTCTGCGTACATTTGGAGTTCCCTGTATGTGATGAAGGATATGCTCAGTCGAAGCGTTGACGCAGCTCATACGCGAGCGAGACGCACGCGTTAATGGGCTCGCGACTACGATTTAATGGTGGCAGTGCGGTATTCTCGTTAATTGTACGTGTGTCGCTTTGTGCAGTATTCTTGAAAATTCTTCCGCAAATGTAGGCGTCTATCTGACATGGCACTGACGCACAAATCTCGCATAAATTCTACTGAATTCGACTGCACATTCGCGAATTATTTTCACAACAGAGATTCGTTCACGTTTTTTGGGCCTATTGTGCCTTCGAAGAAAAGGAAGAAAACTTACAGTTAAGTGGTATTGAGGTATTTTGATTGCTTTCTAACTACACTCTCATTTTCTCTCTTCTCTTTCTCTACTTCTGAGAAAAAGAAGCGCGTTCGGCAGGTTCTCATCTTTCATGTGTTGCCATGGGTTCCAGTGCGTATTGAGGTCGTTCCTTGCGTTATTTATGCTTTTAGGGCGAAGCATTGATTTTTCCGTGCTGAAGGATGGGGAAGGTGTTTGGGAAATCGCAGCGAGAATCGCGTGATATCACGTGGCGTTCTATGGGGCATTTGCATAACACGATTTGTGCCGCAGCAACTGCCGCTCTGCGGCGGCGACCCGTCGCCGACGCACATGTCAATTTTTGCATTGCAAACGACTTGTTTCGTTGCAATCAGCTCTGAATCTATCCATTATTATGTTGATTATGTCAGTTTCTATGGAATTTTTGTGGGTATTGCATTCAAAACATGCTATTTCGACTGCTATTCACTGGGATTCTATGTATATATGCACTGATTTCCAGGTGGATTCTGGAAAGCATTTGCGTGGATAGGATATCCCGCAAAGTTCTGCGCGTGTACGAGTAGCTTAATTAGCCCAACTTCAAACCACGGATATCGCTTATGTCTTAGCAGAATTCGATGCTTTCTGCTTGAATTCATGATGTTTCTATTTTTCTGCCTCATCTTCTTTTCTCTTCTTTCTTTCTTCTTCTTCTTCTTCTTCTTCTCCACGCGTTTTCTTCGCAACTCAGCCCTAAGCCGATGATGATGAATCACTAGAATTGAAAGATCACTTCCATTCATCATTTACTAATACTATGCTACAGCTTATCGTTAAGAAGTATTGAGCTTCTCATGGAAACTAGTCAATTCCCATAATGCCCCTTAGTCTCCAAGGAGGAATCATCAATCACACTGACACGTTGTGAAGAGACGATAGCTTTTTTCCTTTTTTTACTTTTTTCTTACCTGTTTTTGATGCACGAGGTGACAACACTGAAGGTTACACAGATGTGGTGCAAATTATACTCGAAACACCAGTGAAGGAGGAGGAATTTGATACTTGAGAAGAAATACTGGAGCAATACGATATCTCTTTTTTTTCTAGCAAAAAATGGATTTATTTTTTAGATCTTGGTTTGTTGTGCAGTTTTTATTACTTCTAAGGGCACTCTACTAGTACGTTTCCTGTGGAATCAATCTCGCTGGTAGTATTTCATTTAGTTCTATTTTGTTCTTGTCGTAAGCAAGTGATCAAGCGAAAATTATGTCTCCTACGTTTTATATTGACTTTTTTCTCTCCATTCAGTCCTCTTGTTCTCTATTGTTCATTTGCAGCTGCGATATTTTTTCAAACCAATTTTTTATAGAGTTTCAGTTAAATGTAATGTAATGTTTGAAAAAAAAATGTCGTGTGCCGGTTGTTTATGGTTTTTTACCGGGCGGTCTTCTATTATCTCGAGAAATGTTTGTTTAATTTTTTAGAGGTTCGTTTTTTTTTTCTTTGCAATTCCAGTCATATTTAGCAAATGCTCAAATTCTTCTATGGACTGAAGCAGTAAATAGTTTTTCCAGCTCAGTTTGTGATGTTTGCGTTGAATTTATGCGCTTAGAGTTAAAGGCAGAGGTCCACCTAACATTCGTGGTTGAGATAATGGCAGATTCTACATCTCCTCCATACGCTGAATCCAGCGGTATAGGTAAATCGCCTCAAAATAGTCTTTAACCCCGTCTTCCTGGAAGGGGTCTGTAACAGATTGCTAACCCGAGTTGACCTGTGAAGCCGTTGATCTTATCGATTGAACACGTCAAGACTCGTTGGCCACCGCGGAAGCCGTGGCAGTCAGCCAGCACAGCAATCGGATTTTTGGAGCGATCCGCCTCCGGGCTCCAAAAATGTAGCCATTTCGACCGCTTCAAAAATGGGGCTTTTGTCACTTTAGAGTCTGCTGATGTACATTACTGGGATCAACATGACCAGAAGGCCTAGGATATGTCTTTAACTCCAACAACGGGATGAGGTGGCCCCCTGCCTTTAAGTTTCTTGCCTTTCTGGCTGTATGCCTTGCAAACAATTTTCACCTGCTGCCAAGTTTTTCTTCTTTTGCATAATCATTTCTACGAGCTATTTTTATTCCTACCATAGGATTATTCTGGCTAGTATATGTTCGCTCATCTTCCGTACTACAACTAATCTGGCCTGTTCTTTATGGTTTTTCGCGGCGAATGAATGTATGCGCATTTATAACACACCTCTCTCGTGTTCATCTATATTTCGTCATTTCTACCCATCGATTTTGCCCGACTTTTTTTTCTTTCTGCCCAAAAGCGCTCGCTATTCATTAAAACCCTCCCGACGAACGCCCTTTTGATTCAGTGTTGCTTGAATTTCGCTAAGAGCATTCACTTAACCATTGCTTGACTTCATTATGCATCTGATTCCTGCTTTAAATATGTGGTCGAAACTCGAGCAAAGTGGCGAGAGAGGAGAGCGAGCCGGCTCGCTATCTCTGTACTGAGTCACGGTCACGCCGGCGCCGTCGGGCGCAGTTTGTTATGCTATCGATTACTGATCGCATGTTATTTGTCCATATAAACGTTTTTCTGGTGTTGTTTCAGAATGCTCTAGTAGAGCATGATTCTGCTGTTGTAAAATAGCAGTTGATCACGATGATGGCTACGGTTGCGTCGTCGACATCGACGATCTATGAGAATATCTCGGACACGCAATCGGCTAATCATTTGGAGGATTTAAAGCTGGAGGATTCGGGCACCTACGATGCGGATTCGAGAAGCAATTCGAATGAAAAGGTGTGTTTTGAAGAAATTGTTGTCTTTCTCTACATTTATATTTCGATTACTGATTTCTGACTTGAATCTGTGGTTTCTACTTTCCTCAGATATTTGCTTGAGATTCGTGCAGCTGTGAACGTTCTTTATGCACGATCAATGAGCGATATCGCTGCAAGAAAGAAGCGCAGCTTCGTTTCGCATGCGAAAATTTTGCAAAGAAAATGAAATCTGAGTCTTTAGGCAGCCAGCTGTAGCAGTTCAAAGAGCTTTCAGTTGTGAGAACTCACTTTCGCTGAACCTCTGCCGGCAGAACAAACAAGCTGTTTGTTTGGTTAATCGTTATCACCTGGTGATTTTGGCGCTTCAGAATGTTGGAGCCCACTCAGACATTGCTGAAAAACTCGTACTTTTATGGTTTTGGCGTTCCATTTAGAGGTTTGAAGCAAATCATATTTTGAAGGAATTATTGGTTGGAAGAAAATCGTATGCATAATCGCAGCAATATTGGAGATCGCGTGTTGATTTAACAATATTTGCTTCTACTAGTTGCTAGATTAACCTCTATGTTTCAAATTTGTTTCAAATAAAATTGGATTCGGTCTACTTTTCACGCCACCTACTTCTCCAGTATTGAATCATGCCACGAAAACCCCGACCTTTTCCTATTTATGTCGTTCCTTACTCAGTTGTACATGATCACTAGTAGTCACTTCATCTTTTGTTTCATTTTCCTCTCCTTTCTTTTCATCAATAGGAAGAAAAAAACCATTCCTTCACTACAGTAGCAGATTTCTCGTGATAGTTTACTTGTACTCTTGAAATGAAATAGTCCACACAAAGGGAGTGGTTCGTTGTTTGCTGAGGCTGTTGATATCTAGGCTTTTGGAGTGACTACATTGGCGGTCAGAGCTGTTCAAGTGTTTGGAATAAGGGTTGTGGTAGAAGCTATTTTCGCCTGTTTGCTGTTTTTCTCATGTTTGAGGCGTTTCTAACAATCCTCTAGGACTCTTTCGCGCTTAGAATTAAGGGTGTGTTACAGGTATCTAAACGGGATTCTATGTACGGTTGCTCAATTTATGGCCATTTCTGATAATGTAAGTGAACGTAACTGCACTATAATCATAATTCTCGTTTGGTTCTTCTCTGATTGCATTGGAGTGCGCATGTACTATAAGGTCAATTGTTATTCTCTGAATACTATAGTAGAAGGAGTAGTTCTAATTAGGGACGAAAGTATGGCTCCGTATAGTGTGTTTCCCCGGGGAACCTAGTTGTGAAGATATTAGTGAAGGGTAGAACGAGAGGAATAATGCCGTATTCAGAAAGGCAGGCGAGAAATGCAGTTCATGGGCAGAAATATTTAAGTATTGTTGTTTTTGAAACGGACTATAGTAACATTGTGCTCTCCAGAACAAGTTCTTATCACTCCATTTTCACCACCTCAACGTCTGATGGGTCATCACTGAGTTAGAAGTCTGAGATAAATCATTCTTCAACTTTTGAACTGCTGTGCCTTGTACATAAGATACGTTCAGCAGCAGCGTTGCGCTGAGTGCGACAATCTTGAGCATAGTTAAGTAAGGAGAGGGTAGGTAGAGGCAGTACAGAAACTTGTTACTGCCCGGAGACGCAGAGCTATGGCGGTGTGCGATAAACCGCGATCTTTGTTGGGGAACGTATCTCGCGCAGCCTGGACGTGGATGCATTGCTGGGATTCTCCAGAGTAAACGTGTTGACGTCCATGTTAACGAAGGGTAAATTTGTGTCCCCTGCACGCGTTTACCCTGGATAATTTCAATGATGCATGCGGCATCTGGACCTGGATGCATCAGGGTAAACGCAATGACGCCCGCGTTACCGATGAGTAAATTTATTTGGTGTGGTTAAGCGGTAGTGTTGGTCTCATGAGAAGAAATCATATTTTGCTGAACTGTTCTCTTGGTTAACAGTGTCGTTTGAGCTTTTTCCAGTTTGGTTTGAATACCATGCCTCAACGAGGTGAAAACAAAGTGGATTTCAGCAGCAAAAGGTTCCTTTTACCAGGCCTATTGTGTTTCTTTGCTCCATAGGCCGCTAAAACGAACTTTTTTGACCGTACACTCGAGTGAAATTCCAGCTAACGAAGTAAATATTAGGTACAATGCGTTCAGAGGTTCATGTAGTTAGTAACTCTTGATTTTTAGCTGCTGGTTCTTCGTGAATAGCTCGTTATAGCTTCGTTTTCCACAGATATTAGTGCACAGCCGTTTTTTTGCAATATAAAACAAATGCGATGATTGCACTATTGAATATCGTGTTTCCACAGCTACAGTAGCCTCAGGAACAACGACGACTATTAGCGCCCTATTTGATATTGGAGATGGCTAGGTTTTTGGCATGGTTGATGTAATTGTGGGCCAAGCATGGTGCTTAACGATCGCTGTTATAGGAGGGTAGAGGGTATTGCGTCGGAATTAGTCCGTGTTTAGAGGAGTTTTTTTTTAGTCACTTATGGCTTGTAAGGAAATTGGGAAGGCATTTCTAGAAGAGAATTTGTTGTTAATATGTTCCATCTACTTCATTTATTGTGCAGTTGGAAGAAAAAAGGTACAATGGTTCTTGACCATCTTCCAGATTGGCTTTATCTACTCGAAGTCAGCCCTATATATGTGTTGCATGGTTTCTTTTTGGAGAGCCATGTTCTACATTTACGTCCCATGTTAAAGATAGCGTTTGCAGATCACAAGCTGCTCAGCGTCTCCTGAATTGAGCTCTTCTCATCAAGATGACGAGAAACACATCTACACGAATATCCGTGAGATGGACGAGTTGAACAACCGGCCGTTCCCACCGGTGCCTGATGTGACGGACGTGCCTCGTCGGAATCTTAACAACGGATGGATGGAATATGAGACAGAAGCGGGCAGGTGGGCACGATCAATTTGAGTTTTTTGGTTGCCCAATGGGAATCGCGCGGGCGCATTTCTTAGATCGCTTTTTACAGTAACATAAGTCAATCTAGATGAGGAGGTCGATGTTATGTTCATAGGATAGGAGATCACATGTTGTAATGACTGCATAATTCACGGTTTGGGTTCGGGTCTTACTCTAGGTACTCTCAGCACTATTTTCCAGGCTAATGCAACCAGGGGACAGTAATTTTGTTTTGTAACAGTTCATCTAATCCGCGAAAACTTCATTAGCTTCTTCGGCGAACCTCGATAATTTTTCATCCTTCCAGATGGCTTATCCTTTTTCCTGTTTTTTTTTTCTTTGGAAAATGAGATTTATTATTGGAAGTATTATATTTGTGCGCTGTCACCATTATTTGATGCATCCTTTCCTTAAGGCACACTCTTATTTATCAGAATGGTCAATAGCTTTCCCGAAATATGGTGTATTTCAGAACATATTTCTATAACTTCGAGACAGGAAAAAGCCAGTGGATTCCTCCACGGTTTATACGAACGCCGGCGCAAGTGCAGGTAGCTTTTATTCCGTCCTTGCCTCTTAAATCGTTGAATATTTTCACTCTTGTTGATGTTGATGGATGCTTTGTTGCTATAGAAATCTTCGGAAGGAATAAATTATTTAGTCTGTGAGTGAGATACCGTTCATTTTTTGTTTAGGTTAGAAATTTTTGCAAATTTATCTTCCATTTTAACTCTATTTCATATGTTCGCATTAATGTAATCATAATGGTTGTCGTGCAACCATATCCCTGAATTGAAGGTGCCTTCACTCGAATTCCAACGTGTATGGCAAACATTATACAGTAGGCCACATTCGGTGGCTTTAGTCATCGATTGTTGACAGTTTTTTCCGCAAGTGGAGCACTTTTTAATATTCAACATCTAAATGTCAAACATTTGCTTTGCTTCACATTACGTAACATCTGTACAAGCAACGACTGCTTTTTTTCGTTGCTCGCCTCTTTTAATACAGCACTCCCGCCTTTCCAGGCGATTTTGCAAGCAACACGTACAGAAGTTGACGAAAACTTCTCCACGACATCATCTAAGCACGAAGACTCACATTCGACTGGAGATGAGTCGTCGTTAGACGTGTCGTCGTCATCACGGACCGCTCAGTCAGACGAGGTAGTACTGACGGAAAGTACGACATCGTCGGAGAAGAAGCCTGTTCATGAGCATACAGAGCAGGTATTGTTTAACTAGTAGTTTTTGTTTTGTTTAACATTGAGATGATCTAGTTGCACTGTGCTTGATGCTTTCTGCCCCCTGTAGAGAGAAGGTAATGCGTTCCAACTGACATCTGTTCCTTTTACTTCATGTAGCAGGTGAAAGACAAAAATAGTTCGCTAGTGCGAGGCGGATTCGTAGGCAGCGGAAAACTAGCTGCGTAGAACGGAATTTTGTCATTTGGAGCAATTAGGTTGCACGTTATTGATTAACGTCGTTTTCAAGGACTTCAAAAACTCGCCGCCTGTTTCCACCTATCACCACGCGGCATCTAGTAGCGACGACACGACGATGATGTCGTCGTTTCATGCTCACGTGGGACCAGATCCGTTGGGATTGAGTCTGAAACAGGTAATGACAACGTTAGTGCTTCGGCTTTCATGGGTTTTCATGGATTTGAAACTCATATGGTGTTCTTCAATAGAATTTTGCTCTTGCTGTGCAATTTTTTGCTTCGGAAGGCGATTCAGTCACGTTATTTTTTCTTGTAATTATCTCTTGCTGTTTCAGAATAGTACCCGGAACCACGTGAATCAGGCTCCAGCAACGGAGCGGTCTCAATCTTTCAACAAGAGGAAATGTTCCTTGAAAAATGTGCCACTACCTCAGGTGAGATTCTTTGACACTTTTATTCGTCTTCTTATTTTGGCTTGTTGTTGTTTTTTTTTTCCAATTGGTCTCCTTGGAAAAGAACTGATTTTTTTCCGCTTGCACTGAAAGAAATTTGTTGATGCCCTGCATGTTCTAGTGCGCATAGTAACATTCTGACATTCTGCTGTTGCTGTTTTGCCGATTTTATGTCCTTTTCTCGCCACATGCCACTGTTGTGGAAATGGAATTGCTATTGAGGGCGAGAGTGAGGAAACTGCTCAAATTCGGATGTTTTCGATGATTCGAGGTCGTCGTGCATGAGTTCGCATGCCGTTCCACACCATATGATCGAAAACATGCCGTACTGCGACAGGTAGTAGTTAGGGCCGCGTGAAACAGGCTTAGGCGATAAGGCGTCCTCACATGTGCGAGGAACAACTCAGCCGTGGAAAGCGCCGAATGAGTGGGTTGAATTTCGGGTTTTGATCGGTTTTTCGCTTGCAGTGTGGGCTTTGGAAAAAGCTTTAGAAGATCTTTATGTGTTCATGCAAGTATCCGGTTGCTATGCAAGGTCTGGAAATGAAAGGCGTTGCAGGTGGCGTCTAGCAGGTTCGCCAGAGCTTTTTGCTAATGTTATTTGGTTCATCACAGTGGGCGATTTGAGCGGCAGAGAAGCGGAGGGTTTTCTATACAGAATCTGTTTTCAAGAGATCTCTTTCAAGGGGTTAGGAGGAAGCTGGAACAGAATAGAACTTGGGCATGGAGGGTTTTGTTACGCCTTGAGAGCATTTGTCAGGGCATCAGCAGCAATCAAGGTAGACGGCATACGTTCTTAACATATTCATGACAGACAGCATTTCGGACGCCCTGCCACTTGGGAAAGCCTAGCTCCTAACGTTTGACGAAGGACATGTTCTGCACATTATATGCTGTTGAAGAGATTGTGAATAGCTAATGTCGCATGCACCACCTGTTGTGCACCCTGATTTGAATGGGTTAAAGGGGTTTTCAACCACTCTGCTATAGTCCGTTTCAAAAACGTCGATAGTTGAGTATTTGCACCTATTATCTACATTTCTAGCCTGCTTCTTCAAATACGAGACTATTCCTCGCGTTTTCTCTTTTTTGTGATATCTTCACAGTTGTGTTTCTCGGTGAAGCACACCTTGGATGGAGAGCAGCGAGAGTGTTGAAGTCTTTTCTGTACTCAGAGAACTCCTCAGTGTACCTGTTGTTGCTCCAGCGTATTGTTTACATTACAGGTCCTTCCTTCTACTAGCTCCGGCAACCTTTTCTATGGTGACAGTGGAACGCATTCGCTGGATCGAGTATATCCAAAGCCGGAGAAGGAGCCGATCATTTATGGTAAGTTTCCTACCCTACTTTGCCAACTGTGTGTTCACTTCTAGTTCCATACAAGATCACAACCTCATCGTGCAAATATTTTATCGAAAAGCTTTCCACCTGCCCAGTTGTAGTAGCAGATGCAGATTTTGCGGGAGTTTACTCAGTTTTTTTTTCTCGAAGGAACGTTCACCCTTAGCAAATCTCTCTTTTCAACCAAACATCAAAAAATATAAAAAAAAAATTCGTTAGCTGCACACTATGTAGTATGTTTACCCTTCAGCTATCCTACATATCCGACCGAGTAAATCAATCGATAAATCAACTTCATCTCTTTTGTTTTGAAGATACTCCATGTGATCGACGCGAAAGACTCGAAAGTAGTGGATCTGTGGAAGTTCGGGAGTCAGTGAAGACTATCAAATGTGGTAATCTAGAGCTAGTGGAGTCTGCCGAGCAGGTGATTCGATGTTTGCCTTCTTTTCTTTTGATCCTATGTACTTATTATCATTTGCTTCCTTTTCTTTTTACCTGTTTGTATTGTTCTCACCTCTAAAAGTCCTAGTGACCTTGTTGACTTTTTTATACTACATAGTATCTAGGCTTTGCCAGGTGGAACAGCTGACTTTTGCCTTGAGGTTATTGGTTAATGTCGAGTTTTGCCCGCAAAACTTGTGCTCAGACGTGCTGTGGTTTCTTTAACCTTTTCTTTGGCATCATCTTAGAACAAATAGCAAGCGGGTGTAATATAGCGGGCCTATCTGACATTGTGATGGTAGATGAAGCAGGCGCTTCCCAGACACTTTATCGTCGCCCGGGGAGGGAAGGGGTCAGATTTACGGTGTATTTCTTCGCCTCATAATTCAACAATTCTCGTTCACAGTAATTAAGAATATGCGTCAATTAGATGGATATATTACGAACTGTCTAGAGGAGCGATTTAGGCTTATCGTGACATGTTTCCAAACGTGATGCTTTATACTTCCGAAAAGGTTTATGCTTCTCTTACATGGCGCACCTCGAGTGCCTTGAGGGAAATAAGTTCTACTTAGCTGAAGGACTAAATACCTAATAATCAGTTTTAAACGCTAGCTTTTGACGAAGAATCATTCTCTAACGGTTTGGCAAACGAAATCCCAAGGCGTGATCTAGTTTTCCGATCGAATAATGAGCTTTAGGACTTACCAGTACCAGCTTACGTGAAAATAGTGTTATTTTTTCTGTTTAAATATGGAGTTATTTTTCTTGGTTTAAATCTTTTATCCACATCAAAGCGGTTTATTTTAATTCAGATTAAATCTCGGAAACGCGACTGGATGGTTAATTTCATGTACCTCACGTCGGCCCATTTAATATTATACAAGGATGAAAAAAGTGCTGAGGTAAGTTTTAAGTTTCTTTTTAAACCAAGATTCCTTTGCAGTCCAGACGCTTATTTTTCTTGAGGCTCCACTCCTCTTTCAGCTCTTTTTTTCATAATTTCCTTCTTTTCAATGTCTGTTTATGTAGAAACATGGAAATCATTACGCAGCGCCGCGAGGTGTATGTGATTTAAAAGGAGCGAGCGTCAGTTGGTTGGTGGTTGAGAAAGAGAAGAGGAAGAGGAAAATTATACAGGTAAAGCCGGCGCAAAATCTTCTATGCTGTATTTGAGTAAATAGTTATTTCAGCTCGAGTTGAGTAATGGTTGCCGTTATTTGTTCCGATCCGCAAACGATACTGAAACAAACGAATGGTTTGATGCGCTGAGGGATGTGATTGCGCGATTGGTGAGTACTCTTTGGTTTTGTTCTCTGCTCTGTTCTGCTTAGAACCTGTTGTTATCGTAACCGCATTGAATTACAAGTTTATTGTGCAGAAGCAGCACATAGCGTCACGCCTATGCTGCATTTGTGACTGATAAGCACGTATTCATTCGCCGGGTCTATTTTCTTTGTGGCTTTCCTGTCACGCTGATTAGGGGGAAGCTGGCGTGCTGTGAGACTTTGCAGTAAACGAGAAACGTCTATGTGTGATTTTACATTGGTAAAACAAACGCGCTTCGGTTTAACACTATTACCCTGCCAGTTTTTAGCCTTGGCAGAGCTGAGGTGCAGCGCGTTCCTTGGACACCTTTTTTTCGGCATTAGCTTATTCTTGCGTAATTTACGACAGGCTGCTGTGAAGTCCTTGTTTATAGTCACATTCTGATCCTATTCCTGAAACTATTGGGGCAACCAAAAGTGTTTTTTTTTATTAGTTCATGCTCTCGGTAATTAACGAATGAGTGTGTCGGAGCGTGTGGGTTTTGCTATGGAAGCCTTTTCGATTGATATTCTTCACTTTTTTTTTTACTTTTTCAAACTTTTAAACTATCAGTTGTTCAGTTTTCCCAAGATTTTTTTTTCAAAGTAACCTTTGTTCGCACTGTAGCTCTTTTTTTCTACCTGGTAACACGAGGTGGACGGCTTTTGCAAACGAAAAAGTAGTGCATATGAAATCGGGGGAAACCCTTGCACCCGTTCTGTATAGCACGTTCACCTCTCTACAGTAGATATGGGAAGAACTTATGCTTCTCACCATTCCAAAGTGTTTCCGAGGACAGAATATTCATTTATTTATTATTGCACTCGATGTGCGCTGAAGCAGTTGACGAAATTGGAGAATAACGAGCTGTGAATGGAAGGCGCAGCAATGGGTTGACTGACAAGGGAAGTGCAAGAGGCTAACCCCGGGGATCCCAGCGAGCCACCCATTTTCAGAAGCCTTGTCTAAGGTGATTATAATGCATACATACTATTTTTGCCCAATGGTCAGGATGCGCGCAGGAGAGCGCGTCCAAGATTTTTCTTCTTCGCTGCCTTAGGGGTCCATTTTACAGGCGATTTATGCAACGTTGACGGCTCAAACTTACTGAGATTACTGTAATTAGCTGTCTCATGGACTGTAGACTGTTTGCAGACACAATTGTGAACGACCCTGCTCCGCTGGGTATGCGATCACAGGCATGCTAGCCGTGGCAGAGTGGCCGAGTGGGTAGCGTGTCGGATTGTCAGGCAGAGGGTCGAGGGTTTGGATCCCGTCCGCGGAGTCCATTTTGCATTTTTGAATCTGAGGCTTTTAAACTTGTTTAGAGTATTTCTAATGACTAAAACACATCAGATATGTGCGCCATTACAAGAATTACTGCAGGAACTTCGTCCGATTCGTTACTCACTCGGCCACATCATCGCGGCTGCCATGATTGGAGCAAGGACTCATGGTCGCGTAACCAGGCGGAACTAGGTTATTCAAAAATGCGTCTGCAAACGTTCGATGATCCATGGGACAGCTAGTCACGCCAACCACTGCTGGATTGCGTGGCCAAAGTTCCATGAATCCAAGCCAGGACTCCATTGACAGCGCACTAGAAAATTGGTATTATTCAACCATCATGAACCCAAACTCTTCAAAAAAAATTTTTGACTGAAACTTTGCATATGGGGGTTATTTGAGGTGCTGAATACGAATATCATATCCATTTTGTACCGTAAGGCTATTTTTGTAGGGTTACGGTAGGTGCACGGTAGTATGGGGTGGTGCACTTGCCGTAACCCTACAAAAATAGCGTTACGGTACAAAATGAATATAATATTCGTATTCAGCACTTCACTCAAATAATCCCCGTATGCAAAGTTTCAGTCCAGAAGACCTTTTCAAAGGTCTAGGGCGTGTGGGAGATGAATGACGCCGAAAAGTCTTTGTCGCGCTCTCCTGCGCGCATCAGGACCATTGGGCAAAAATGATGTACATACATTAACATATCCTTAGACAATGTTAGCAAAAATGGATGTTTCGTTTCGATACCCGGGGTTAGCCTCTTGCACTTCCCTTGTGAGAAAACAAAAAAACTCAGAAAAAGGACAAAAAAAGGAAAATGAGGGAGAACAAGATAAGTTGAAAGAAGGAAGAGTTTTCCGGCAAAGGACATCCATGGGATGCTAACGATTCGAGTGTATTTGAGCCTGCACTCAGCCTGTGACCTCCTTCTCGGCAAAGAAAGAAAAGCAGAGACCTCACCAACGCCCCCCCCCCCGAATATGCGCTTATAAAATCTCGGGAAAGTCATCTAGTTGATTTCTACCCTACCTGCTAGGTTTTGTTGCCTAACTGGACGGATAATCAATCTCTTTATCGTGTTTTACGGCGTGCGTATCTATGGCAGCATGTCGGTACAGACCGTACTGGACGTTTTAGAGAGCGTCCAATACGCAAGTTCGTTGAAATAGAGAATATCTGGTATGAAGGATTCCCAGTACTACTGCATAACTCATTCTCCATGTTGTTGCCACATTTTGGAGGGCAAAAAAGAGAGAGAGGATTACAGTTAATAGTCGTGGAAATCTTTATTTTCTAGTTTCTCAGTATGGTTTCTCAGTACTGGCTAGATGGGCGAGCTCAAGCTTCCTCAGCCTGTATACGATAATACGATTCCTACTTCTCTAAACAAGATTCTGCTACCCAGACTTGTTGCATTGGAGCCACTTTTTAGAGATAAGGGTGCTTAGACGATCACCGGAACTGATTTCCTAGTGTCACAGGCATAGCAGTGATCCATTACGACAAGATCGCTATCGTCCGCGTTTTTTCCGCGCATCTGTCATCTTTTTTTCGGCGCGTCGCCGACGTTAAGCAGCACGACATTAATTGACACAACCTCATAGCATTGTCGATGCCCAAACGGCCACCTGCTAGGTTTTGCACGCGCGCGCCACCGAGCAAGGAGCGAGGCTTTGAGGGGTTTTGAAACAGTGTTTTTAAATGGTGCTAGCAAGAATAGTGCGAAAGCATACATAAGAAAGTGTTCGGCATTCTTAAAAGACGTCGAAATAAGGGAAATGACCCGCGCGCTGGCTGATGCACGAAGTAATGACCGTAATCCTCAAATTGATGCAGATTTTCGCTTACTTTGAAGGGTGAAACAAGTTTTATGGGGAGGGTGAACGCACGGGTGCAGTCGGCACAATTCCCTATCGTCTCCATTGCGCTGTTCTGAAGTTCTGATAGCCATTTCCGGCAAAGCTTCTATTCATCTATGGATCTCCCGCCCATTACACTCAGGAGAACCCTTGGCTTATTCCAGAGGAGTTATTCAGCACCGCAAGAAGTGAGAATAATGGTTATCATATGGGTAATCATTCTAACGTTCGGGTGTTTTTTTTAAAATTTCACCTAATGGTGCCGTTGTACTCAAGGTAACTTACGGCAGCCTGCGTAGCTGTCCTTTGAAAGCATCGTTCCACCTCAGGATCGTTTCAGAGATGTTCACATGGGAAGGATCTCCAGGAGCTCCTCACCGAAAAAGTACACGTGTTTCTGTGCAAAACTTCCAGAATACTCACTTTCACGCAACAAATTTTGGGGAGTGTATGGGCGGAGCAAAGGGGTGCTGCGGGGTTTCCGCACCATGCACACCTTTGCTGTTAGCCTAGGAACGCATCCTCTCATCTATTTATTAAGTGAGTGATGAGGAACACTCAAGAGAAGTTTGAATTTTCTCAAAACTTGCGCCTGAGAGTGCATTATTCAGAAAGTTCGTTCTTGCGTCCGGCTCCGCCCACAGTCTCCCCAAGAGATGGGGTTCGAAAAAAACGGATTTTCCGGCAGTTTTGCACGTAGTCACTTATATCATTGTGATCAGCAGCTGATGGAGATCCTTTTCATTTGAAGGTCTCGAAAACGACTTCGATGTGGGACGATGTCTTTGAGCGAGACTTATTTTGATGCTTATTGATTTTAAGCTGCGCTAAGGCTCCGTTGCTCAAAAACTTTTTATAATCACTTATCTCGCTTGTTTTTTTTCGAAAAACTCTACTACAAATTATAAAAATGCATAAAGAAATATTCCAAGGAACACTACCGCTGCTTTTTCGCTTCGAAGAGTTCAAGGTTGTGCTGCGTAGGTACCTTTCTTCCTTTCCTACTGTTTACCTTTAGCCTTCCGCACCGCAATGCTGTGGTCTTCCTATTCAGCCAGCCGTGCTGGATTCGTCGTGTGCGATCGTCCGCAATCCATCCACGCTATCGAACCGGCCACATTCAACGTCGATGCTGAACAAGTGAGCTTTTGCCACAGGCTATTTGCTGTCAGTTGATATACCTAACAAGTACTCACTTGAAGGAGTGAGCGTTCAAGTCGACGCATTGCTCATGGATCCTCGATACGGTCTGATCAAATGGCGCATTCATCCATAGAGTGTGGATCAACGGCAACGACGACTACGGCTGGGGCGTCGAATTGGGTAGTGAACGAGCCACGACCGTCCAGAGAGTCGATTTTGGAGAAGTTGATCAGATTTTTCCGGAATCGACCCAGTGTTGATTCGTTAAAGGAGAAGGGGATTTATAAACGTAAGTAATGTTTCCAGAGTTCTAATTGTTTTCTGTAAGTAAATCAATATGTCTAAAATCTTCAGACGAGCCTGTGTTCGGCAGCACATTGTCAGCAATTTGTCAGCTGGAGAATAGCTTTGTGCCAAAGTTTATAAGGACAGTGACAGAGTTGATAGAAAGCAGAGGGCTGGAGATCGATGGGCTCTATCGGTTAGCATTTTTGTTTCATTTCGATGTTTTGGAGTCTTAATTTTTCTTCTTTTTATTCTAAATTCAAGAATTATTTTCTCTTTTTCCTCTTTGCCTAATTCACGCAAGTAAAGCTAGTTTTTTTTTAACGTGGGGAGTCATGGAAGTGACATATCCAAAAGGTCTTCTGAATGTTTTCATATTCAGAGTGAGTGGAAATCTATCTGCTGTGCAGCGGATTCGATGCCAAGTGGACCAAGGTTAGAACGTTTCTAAAGCTTAATTCTTATTTTAGCTTATTTGAATCAATTTCTATTGTTTTGAAATGATAAAATTTTTGGGTATTTCAATTTTTTAGACAAATATAACGCTCTGGTCAATGAAGAAGACGTGCACGTATTGACAGGTGCACTGAAGCTGTTTTTTCGTGAATTGGCTGAGCCAGTGTTCCCGCTTTCACTGACCAAGGACTTCTTAAATGCTATCAGTGAGTAATTTTCCTTTTTTAAATAATAGTTGTGGGGAAGTTTCGCAAGATGTTCAGATGCTTTTGTATACTTTTAGTCATCCCTTACAGATGGTGCTTGTGTTTGATGAAACTGCGCCATTTAACGGCTAGAATATGTTTGCTTTTGATTCCTGCATTGAAAGAATCGTAGAATGGTAAGAATGGGGCTCAGAGCTTAGGAGGTACAGAACTGTGGTGGAATTCGCAACAGTTTGTAGGCGAAGGCAAAGTGGTACAGTTGATATGACGAAATCTCATTACTGGAGTTTAACTATTTGACAGTTTGGAAGAAATGAAATAAAATTAGTGTTTTTAAACAATTTTATTCCAGAACTGCAAAATCCCAAACAAAGATTCAAGCGATTCGACGAACTTCTCAAAATGTTACCTCCTGAAAATCGAGAAACTTTGAAAATGTTGTTACGACACTTGCAGAGGTGGGTTTGTTTATGTTTGCAGAAGGTTCTATTGCCTACTGCCTATTTATTATTCCTTTATCTGTATTCGGTTTTCTTTTGTGTAAACCCATTAGAAATTCTTCGAATTCGCTAGAAAATTGGAGGAGTTTTCCATCTATATTTTCCAAATTTTAAGATTGGTAGATTTTTCCCGTTTTTCAACGGAATGTAGATCTTGTGTATCGAAAGTGCTTTCCAACGTGATATTTGAATTTGTGTTTGTTTTCTATATATTTATTTAACTTATAAATCTCCATTTATTATATGCTTTTTATTTATTTTTTGTATACACATACATATTTCACTTTATGACATGTGGACTTCTGTACAATGAAAAAAAATTCAATGCCTCTATCTTGAAAGCTGAGCTACGCACTTTTTCTCGTAATCGTTTTCTCCGATAAATCTTGGAGTAATGTAATATGTAATTTGTGAATTTCTCCAAGTTCCGCTATCAGGATCACTTCTAAAATCCTTTTATTTTTCTGTGATTTGTTATAGTTTTGGCTATTTTTTTCATAAATTGTAATAGTCTTAAAAGTATACTGCGTAAAGGCGTGGAGAAGAATGCATAAGTGTCTTGTTTCAGAGTAGCAGCACACTCAGACAAAAATCGTATGCAGACACATAATCTTGCTATTATGTTTGGGCCGACGCTGTTTAACAGTGGAGATGAGAAGGCACCAGTGAAGAAGAAGGATGCAAACAAGAAGAAGAAAGAGCAGAAGAAGGTTTGGTCTATAATGGTCTTCCATTTCCTCTGTTAAAGACATAAATTTTGCAATGCAGGAGGAAGCGCCGCCGGTGCAGTCGAACTCGCATCTGGCATTCAATATGATCATGCAAGGGCAAATTGTGGAATATCTGCTGACGGAGCAGAACAAATTCGAGGCGCTACAAGGCCCTGTACAGACGCACCCGCACTAGAACACTTGGAAAAATGCCAAAGTTTGGTGAAGTACAAAGGGTATACTAGTTTTGTGTTTGCTCAGGTGTTTCGCTGTGCACTGTGTTATTTATAGTAGTGTTTTGCTTTGCAGCTCATGGTAGGGCGAATAGCAGTTGTGTAGTTTGGCGTTGTTCGTATTTTGTTCACATAATTTCACAGAATTTTGCTGTTATTAACATGCCAGTTTTCATATCTAATTTTCTATTAGCGTCACTCATTCCGTCATCACTCATTCGTTTCGTCCATTCATTTGTTCACTTTAAGGCATTGTCAATCTCTCCATCTCTTTCAGTCATTCCTATACATTCTATTGTAACCATTCCGGTTCCGACTATGTCAGTCAGGTGTTAGTTCAACCGATAGCGCGCTCACAAAAAAATGACAATCCTCTGAATCGCATTGTTTCGATGGAAATTGACATACCAGCATCATGTTACAGGCGTTACCAGGTTATTGATCTGCGTTGCCGCGTCACTTCAAAGCGAGCGGTTGCGGTGCGGCTATGCTGGCGCTGGAGAGCTGAAATCAAGTGCAGTGCCCCATTTAACAATAAGCTTAGCCAGGCCCATGGTTTTTGTAGCGTTTTGAATGAGTGTTGTATTGTGGGGAAGAAGGGCGGTTCTGCTGTTGTATTATTGGCGCGTTCACCCTTCTTTTCCCACCGTTTATTTCGACATCTCCTCTCTTCGCTTTCACATTTGTCATTTATTTCGACATCTTCTCTTTTCGCATTCACATTTGTCAATTTACAATGTAATTGCTGTGCATCGAAGACTAAAATTGAAAAGTGGGGGGAGGTGTTTGAATGGACCAACCACAAAGCAGTGGCGCCGCCCACTTTCCGTTTTGAATATTTGCTTTGTGTTTTACATTAGCCTTATCAATCTCAGTAAGGTCAAAGCTATAGACAGGCATTTAAAGTCTGCTTGCAGCTATGAAATGAGTGGCTTTGGCTATTGTGAGGCAACTTTTGTGGTAATCGTACCTAGGCATTTTTTTTTCTGGGCGGAGCGATCGGTTGACACCACTCGAAACTGGCCCACGTGCTATGTCTACTTTACAATTTGCAATGGTTTACTCCTTCGCTGCTATTCTACGTGTTTCCTATTCATATATGAGTCGTCTGCTAGATCAGTCGAGTCAATTTTTACAGGTTTCACTACTAGTTGACCGTTGTTGTCAACGCGTGACTAGATCTCGTCCGAGGTATCGATTTATAGATTGTTTTTCATGGTGTCTCCTGGTTTTGTTTTTGTGAATGCTTACAATCTTTTTGACTCTTCTGTAAGGTGGCTGCCAAAGCAAGTTGTTGCGGCACAGCTGATGTCAGCTATTTTCGTGTCAATCTACCGACGAAGTTGGATGAACAGTAGAATCGCATTGTGCCTTAGGCCACATACCTTAAAGTCCTCTTCCTAAGTTCTTACGCTCGTAATTTGTACAGATTATGGACTGTTATTGAATCGCGTCATTGATTTTCCACGATTATCGACTTGTCAGGATAGTGCAATCTTCGTCGTACTTGTTGAGAGATGTCCATGTTCAAATAGAATCATCTGCATGTTCTTATGTAATTTCTATGTCCAAAATAAATTTTTATTTTAAATTTTTATTAAGTGCACCATATTCAAAGGTTGCAGGACATGAGGATGAAGTCAGGTTTGGGCTCTGACATGGAATAGATGATTGGGGGTAGGATTGCAAAAAGATAAGTGACATTTAAATACAAATGGTTGTTTAGAAGTCGGAATGAACCGATCGCGCTATCTCAAGCGGACAGCTAAATGGAAATTGTCAATGAAGATGCGTTTTCCACGGAGTTGGGAAGCACGCAACGCGACCGCGCCGCTCGCGCTGGAATCATCGGAGTGATGGTGAACGATGGGATTCCCACAATAATTAGTTAGTTTTCTTGATAGTTTACATCAAATGGCATGAAAAAGTATCAAGAAAACCCTGGTTTGCGTTACTCATTACGCCCAATTGCCATCTTGCGAAAGCGGCGCGGCTGCGTTGCGTTCTCCCCAGGTCTGCGGAAAACGCACCTCCATCGACGCCCACTGCACATGCTGCGCTGAGCGGTCTTTACGGAACATTTTCGAACGAGTATGCGTCCGACGCGCTACCGCACGCATCTGCTGTATCACTTATCACTATACTTAGTTTATCAAGGGTATTGACGTGATCATGCTTACAAACAAGCTCCTGGGCAGTATAAATACCGCAACCTAGCGGTGAGTCGACATCTTCTAGCAGCTACTGACGTTACTCGGTTGGTTGACACTGGCTGGCTCACACCGTATCCAATCGGTCTACCGTCTACAACGCCACTACTTCCAGATGAAAACCTCCGGCGCTGCGGCGAAGCAGTCGCAAGCCGGCGCCAAATCTGCTGCTTCGCCTGCGAAGTCGATCAAGACCAAGAAACAGGAGCTTGGTGAAGGTGGCGCAAGGAGCAACGCAAAAGGAACAACGGAAAGTACTATGAGAAGGTTAGACGCGTCGAAGTTGATGCCGACTCAGTATGAGTCGGAGAGAAAGCCGAAGGGCCCGGAGAAAAAGGAGACGCCGTCCCACCACACTCAGAGGAGCAAGGAAGAGAAGGGCAAAGGGCCTGCCAAGCCTGGCGAAACCATGGAGGTAAGGTGTTTTCGCGGTTTGCAGGATCGCCACTAGCATAACAGCATCGTAAAGGGTTTGAACTAGTCCAGAACAAGGTGGATGAACACTTTGTACTGTTTCATAGACAGATCGCCACTAGCGTAACAGCGTCGTGAAGGGGTTGAACTAGTCCAGAACAAGGTGGATGAACACTTTGTACTGTTTTATAGACAGATGTGAACGTCCTCACAATCCTAAGGAGCCAATCTGCAGTTCTTGGCCCCTAAATCTTTGCTGGGAATTGAAGGGACATCTCACATGGTCACTCTGATCTACAACGCTGATTGCTGGAGAAGTTGGAGTACGTGAAGAGAGTACAGACGACGAGAGATGTGCCTCTGCCCGCCTCTTATCAGCTGCTCTCAAAACTTACGTATTGATCCGCTTTGGAAGAGAATCGATTTAGCTACATTTACAGTCCTTGTCGAAAAGATAGACGGATTGCGCGTGCGGTTTCTTAGCGTTGCGGCCGCAGAATCGCTGCGAGACCTAGTGGACCCTCTCGCTTAGAGCATGCTCTCTCCGCGTCCATCGTCCAGGTCCCGTCGCGATTCTGCAGCTACGGAATCCGTCTATCTTTTCGAGAAGGACTATACAGTGTGTCGCAGTGCGATCTGGTCGGAATACAAAAGATACGTATTGATCTTCATTGCTCGGCGATCGATACGTACCATTCGTTGGCGAAAAGGGAGTTGGGGGGGGGCACCCTATAAAAGGTCATAGGCTTCACCTTGTAAGCCTAAGTAAAAGCGCTAGCCTAAGCCTAACCGTAAGCTAAGCCTAAGCCTAATCTTATGCTTAAGTCTAGCCTAGCTAGTCTAGGCTTAGGCTTCACAGGAGTGCCCCCCCCCAACCCCCTTTTCACCCATTCGTTATCCGACCGGATCTGGCTCCGATGCACTGTAACTAAAGCTTAAACACGAGCGTTTTGTGTTTGCGTGCGTGCGTCTGTCTTAACGTACACGTCGGCATGGAGCTGCATTTGCCTCAGGACGAACACACAGGGGAGTCACTTACCACTCATCGCATCAAGGACAATTTACACTGGATGCGTGCGACTGACGGGCATGCGTCTATAGGATGAAGGATAGGGGCCAGACGTATCTCAGACGCACGCGTTTACGGGTTCACGGCTGCCGCACGTTCTCTTCATTGAGGATTTGCATGACCGGTCTTCATAGAGAATCCCTTACAAATGGATGCGTGGGACTGATGCGCGACTGACGCACGCAGCTGGTATGAATTGCCCTTCAGCTGAAACGTGGCACTCTCGTTGTCTGCGCATCCACACATTTCATTGAAATCATCGCTCTTATTTTACGAGCGAGCCTACTGGTTCTTGTTCAGACGTGTCCAAACAGATGATGCGAAGCTTGCGAGGAGGTCCAACTCTATGGGAGTCTTGCATCTAGGCTTGATTGAATGACTTTTTGCTTAGTATAAATTCCCCTCATCGTTCATCATATAAGTAGACGCACTCGCATCAAATGCACGGATCTAGTATAAATTGCTCTTATACGAGATGCGTGTCGTTCGCGCGTCGGACGCATGCACCCATTTGTGGATTTTTCATGGGGAGCAGTCAACGCGACATGCACTTGTGAGTGGAAATGTCGCATGAACGCCGGTCGCAACCGCATGAGTCTCGTCTGCGTCTGAGCTGTATCAGGTCTGCGACTGAGCCTATTCTTCATCACATAGACGCACGCGTATCATACGCACGCATCTAGTGTAGATTGCTCTGTGTTAACTAAAATCTATTCAGGAAACATCTGTAGTTAAACAAATAGACGCGAATAAACCACCAGAAACCCCTGCTCCTACGACTGGGGAATTGGTAAGTTCTGATGGAGTCTTCAGAAAAGATATATCTACCAAGAACTCGTTCTTCAGTCGAAAGAGGCCAAAGAGGCCGCGGCGAATGCTGCTGCGCTACAAGCCAACCTCTTACAAATTAAGATCGATTACACTATTACCGATAAGGAACGAGCCGGTTTCAATATGAAAGAATTTATCAAGAAACATTTTATTGCTGGCGCTGCACGTCAGAATTACGAGGTATTCAAAGGCGTTTATACTTCTTTGCTCTCCAGCAGACCAGTCAGTGAATAAAAGTAAAAATTTTTTAGGTCTACGAAATCCATTTGATATTGGAGAAGGCAATGGATGCGATGAAGAACTCACCAATTCTGCTGGAATTAAAATGTCCCGTGAACATATGCGGTGATATTCATGGACAATATGGGGATTTGATGAGAATTTTCAATGTGAGTTTGACTCGTTCAGATTCGCTTGTAGTTTGAACTCGCCTGATTCGCTCGCTGGCAGCGTTTCAAATTTTGTTTAAACTAACCTGATAGTGAGCTTAACAGAGAAGGTCAATACGTGGGATAGATTGTTGGTCAGCAATCCTTCCCGGCGTTCTGCTTGTTACTCCGGCCATGGATGTTTCGGGAGAAAATGAATCTAGGGTTAATGTCGCTTCAAGTCGCTAGAGTTCGCTTTGCTTTCTGCTGCATGTTCTCTTTTCATGCCACGGTTTTTTTACGCTGTTTGCGACGTAGAACCTACAGCTCTTACGAGAAGATTGATCCGGATATGAAATGGCTTCAGATCGCTGGTGCTCGCACCCTGTATCTTGTACTCACTTGGCGCGTCAGCGACCACTCTCTTGACATGTTTGCTACTCAAAAACCAGCAATGCTTAGTATAAAAGTAGTTCAGGCCTATATTCGCTCCAACTCGCTAGTGCTCGCCCATCGTCGCTTGTTCTCGCTCGGTTCTGTGATTATTTGCGGCTCTACCCTGAATTCAGTTCAAGTCGCGGGTGCTCGCTCGCCGTCGCTTGTTCTCGCTTGGTACTGCGACCATTCTATTGAAATGTTTGTGACTCTGAACTAGCAATTCTGTGGAAATTAGTTAAGGCCAAATTATTAATTAGTCAAGGCCAATATTCATTTCCAGTAGCTAGCGCTCGCCATCATCGCTTGTTATCGCTTAGTGCCTGGACCTACAGCTCAAATCAAATCAATCACGATCTAGAAAAGCTTCAGCGCGCTGGTGTCCACCCTTGTCGCATTTTCCCGCTTGATGTCGCCCATGCTGAACTGCGCGCGTTATGTCACTGAAAAAAGTACGGAAATGAGATGCTAGCATCATGCGGCACTCACCACGATCTCCCCTATTCGTGGAAACTCGTTCACTGTTCTCTCTGTTTCAGGTGCGCCGTGAGTATGAACTCGCCCTTGTCTCTAGACCAGCGGGTCCCACCACGAATAAAGTGATCGATTTTTAGGCGTGCGGACTCCCGTTCAAGCATCGCTACTTATTCCTTGGCGATTATGTGGATCGTGGACGACACTCGCTGGAGGTGATCATGCTGCTATTGGCTCTACGGATACAGTTCCCACGGAAGGTGTACCTACTACGGGGAAATCATGAGTTGTCGAATATCAATAGGTTAGTTCCATCGATTTTTTTATTCCTGAATATTTTTGCACTACAATTTTGAATGTGTAATTTTGTGCAGGGTCTACGGCTTCAATGCAGAGATCCGCCAGCGCTACCGTAATCTGGCCGAATCGAAGGCGTTGTATGATCATTTCAACGAGGTATTTGCTCAAATGCCACTGGCTGCCCTCGTTTCTGGTCGTATCCTTTGTATGCATGGTGGTGAGTAATCCTAACACAATCTGACACGGCATGACTGACTTCGATGGAGATGACTTATAGGTTTGTCTCCGAATCTGAACAGCCTCGACGATATTCGGAAGCTGCAACGACCGTTGAGAGTTGTACGTGGCTTGGCACAGGATCTGCTGTGGGCGGATCCTGAGACGGGCACTAAAGGGTTCCAAGTTTGTGGCAGTTATCCTCCCAAATTTGTATGACTCACCTGAAGTGAATGGCTTGGTTTTCAGCAAAACAAAATTCGCGCCGTGTCGCATATATTTGGCGAAGAGATGGTACGCGACAAATGTAAACAGCTCAACATTGACTTGGTGATTCGAGCGCATCAGGTATGCGTGATTTCAAAATTTAGGATAGAGGGGTATAGAATGGCGATATGCTTTGCGCAATGTATTGGCTGGATATTGATCGCATCTCTAAAACCACAGCGATTTATTGCGGGTAACATTTTGGGGTATGGCTGTGGGGCGTTGCACCTGGTCGTGTTGCGGTCGCGACCCATTTTCCATGTACAGCGCTCCACCCTCGATTTCATGCGGGTCACACGCAGACGACGGGGGTGAGACAGAATCAGAGGAAGCCCGTCTGCGTCCTCCACACCGCTGTGGCTTATGCAAACAGAAAAATGCATGACAAACAATAAAAAAATAAAATATGATGTCAATAAATGATAAGAAGTGAAAATGTGATATATATAAAAGCTTATCAAGCGCGTGCAATCAAAAAGAATGCAGTTGAGAGAACGCAGACGGCGTGAGACACGCCCCGGCTGCTTTATCGATCGATGAGGGTTGTAACTATCACGCAGCTTGTTTGAGAGGCGCAGTACCTCTACGCGATTTTTCTTAAGAGATTACTTTTGAGGTTGTGGAATTCGGTTATGCGTTTTTCTGCGGTCGTTCCCTTATAACTGTTTTCTCGGCAGCACGTTATCATGAAGAACTCGTAAACTACGCCGCTGTAGTGAAGGTAACCGCAGCACCGGTAATAGCGCCAGACAAAGAAACGATTCTATAACTTTTGTGATTTAGGTTGATGCCACACTAGAACTGTCATTTGTGCAGCTAAAACCGCAAGAATTTGAGAAAGTTCGAAGGGAATTAGAACAGAAACACGAGGAGACTGGTGATCCTGGCGAGGATGCGCCAATACCATCACCGGGTGCACCGGCGCAGCCATAGATAGACGAGAGCTAATCAATTTTTCAAACTAATCAGAAATCAAGCATTGTCTGCTTTTGCAAACTACAGAAGACCTGTGGTTTGTACGGAAATGTAGGGTTTTATTGGGAGTTAATAAAAGTTTGAAGGTTTTGATGTTCTGGTGGAGTCTTTCGTGAAAACAGTATAGTTCTTGTCGAAAAGATAGACGGACTCCGTAACTGCAAGAATGCGGTGGGACCTGAACGAGAGATACGGAGAGACCACGCTAGAAGTGAGAGGGTCGAGTAGGTCCCGCCACGATTCTGCGGCCGCGACGATATGAAACCGCACGCGCAATCGGTCCATCTTTTCGACAAGGACTATACAATCGTGCTAGTGAAACAGTGCTGACTGCGGATCGAAGCTACGCGATTTCAGCTTAGAAGCATCAAATTTCAAATTTTTAAAATGAATATGAAATCGCTCTTCAAAAGGCAATGATCGTAAATCGTAAATTCTCCCGTCCAAATACTACTAAGCACTGAAAAAAGCACACGACAACAGTCATTAGAACAGTTGAGCCGGCGGACATAACTTTTATTGCACTCAGACATGAGGAGAAAATTGCAACTATTAAAACTGGAACCTAAATAAAAATCCAAAACAAAACATAGGAAATGTCTCTCAAACCAGAACAGGATTAACCATAGAAACCTCAGAATAGAGCATGAAATTTTGCAAAAAAAACAAAGCAAAACTGCTTCGTTAATGTGGCAGCAGAACAGTGCGATATGAATTCTTCGGAATTAAGAATTGTAAATTGCGGTGGGGCTCGATTTGATCTCGTTCTGTACGATGAAGAATACGCACAAGCTTCACGAAGACTTTTTGCAGGCTGAGAAGACGTTGGAACTAGGAATGCCAAGTCTTACAAGGCCTTGCCCCTAAATAACTTGATGATGAAAGGGTCCAAGATCAGGGGTCACCAAGGAGACCACAGTTCCGATCTACTTCAAGCCCCGAGACCGAAAGGTGTGTGAAAAGTGATAGGCTATTAACTCTCAATGTTACTTCCAACAGCTCTCATCTCTCTTCAACCGATGCTTGCAAGTAGTATGTTGCTGCTTTCATCATTTGATAATTGCTTTTTCGTTCAGTGGTTCTAGATGAGCGGTTCACAGAAGCAATAAGGGGAAGCAAGGATCCCCGAAGTGAAGGGAGTCTAATTGTAAGGTGTGTGAGACTTGTCAATGATGCTTGAAGGCAGCACTCACAATGACATTAGGATCTTAGCATATTTCGGAGGTATCGGGAGAGCTCAACACTTCCTCAGAGGCAAAACTTTCTTCAAAATACTGTTTTTTTTTGACGTTCATTATTTGATTTAGTTCAAAAGGAGTGGTCGAGTTGAGCGAGCCATGGGATGAGGACCGATGGCAGAAGAACGATAAGGCCGTCATTTTTACTAGACGGATCCTCGCAAAATCACTTGTTTTTTCTGAACTACAGCCTTCCCGCACCGTAGCAAGGCAAATAACCTATGGAGAATTAGTACCACATAACAAAGAAGTCACAGAAAAGATTCAAACATCACGGAATTCCTTAACAAGAAAGAAATGAGAGAAATTTAAAATATCTCTAAAAACTTCCTCTAACACTAGTCAAACAAATAAAGTTACTGTAGAATTCTAATAAAAAAAAGGAAGCCAGTTAGCAAAAGTAAAAAGGCTGAAAAGGTGAAGGAAATGTGTACATTTGAAAGCATAACGGAGAAATTCTCTTGAGAAGACGACGACTTGACAAATAGATCAGATGTTATTCGATATTTTCCGCACCCCAAAAGGAGTTCGATGCTCTAACCGCGAAAATGAGACCGGGAAGACGCGTACAATCAGCTGAGAAACAAGTCCGTCTAGTCCAAGGAGAACCCGCTAAAAGTAGGTAAAAGGACACTTCAAGTGCAGCTTGTACGGCGAAAGTATTCCCTAGTCCAAGGTTTTTCAAAACTGTGATTATGTTTGAAACGAAGTTTTCCGTGGGTGCGGCCTTTAAAGTGAAGAAGGTCATTGTCCATTACTACATAAAATACACTAAAAGACTAATTATTTGCAAAATCTGAGGATCTGAGCAATAAAAGCGTTCAATTTCTTAACTCCTGCGGTGGAATACTCCGTGATGTGAAGGCATTGAGATTATCCGAGGCAAACGTGTTTACGCCTTTGTTAACAATGGGCAAATTTGTATGGTGTTAGCACGTTTACACTCGGTAGTCCCAATGATGTACAGTCCCGTCGGTGCCGCCTTTAAAATCTGCGAAATAAACGCGATGTCGCGTCGGAAGCGCCGCCTCTCCGTAACTCTGTTCAGCGTGATCTATTTGAGGTGAAAGCCACATATTCGGAATCAGCGCCCTCTGTTCTATCACAGGGGCTATCTAAAATTCAGAAATTCTGAAATTTTTGCGTCTATGCTGACGTCACAGCAGGCTGGCGCTAATGACACCCGGATGCTAGTCGAGTCTCACCTAATTGTATCCTCAGGTACCACCGATTCCCCGCAATCCTAAGAATTCTTGTAAGACTGAATTTTAACGAAATGTTTCTAGTACAAGAAAAATGTAGAATTAAGATGAACATTTCTACAGATGTGAAATTTCACAAACTTCAGTATCGAACTCCAAAGCTTCGAATCTAATACCGTTTCCATTGAAAATCAATGGCAGCACGAATGTCCGTGAACAAATTTCTAGGACTATAGAACAATCTATACAATGAAATCAATTTTTGTAGAAACCCCATACTTTGTAAATTTAACTGAAAAAATCACAGTTTGGCAACTCAAGTTGTAAAAATTTCGTTTTCTGCAGATTTTTATTGCTTATGACTCCAGGCAATCTTCAGGTGTAGCGTAATTTTCTAATTTTAATAGTTCCAAGAAGTGTTCTGATTCTTTTCTAAACTTTGAGAAGTATTCATTTTTTTAAAGTTTACATTTAAAAATTCGCCGTTTCGTAGGGGTTAGGAAATTCCATCTCTGTGACTTACTCATATTTTGTTATTTCAACCAAATTATCCAAGGATGATCGTAGTTCTAACAACTTTCATTTCTGCAAGAAATGAAGAATGAGCGAGGATTTTGTTCCCAGGATTCATTTCCAAATCCAAAAAAGCGCTTTTTACATAGCAGTCAACACGTCTTCATCAGTTTTCACATTTTCTCTTCATTTTCCTTTGGATTCATCTTCAATTATTAGCACCCCCACAACCCTCAGATCGTTGCATGCGCCAGGACGAGGCGCTCGCTATCGCGGCCCCTACGACAGTGCTACATATCTTGGAGGCTCGCACCGGATAATCGATTGTGGAGATGATCCCAAGAAATTTTGTGTTCGACTGCACAACCTATGCAAAATGGTCTGTGAACAAACCTGTATGAGATGATTTTATGAAATGATTTTCATCAAGAATCAATATTCATACAATTAATCAATTTTTATGGCTATCTTTTTCATTTTCTTTCGAAATGCTTTAGTAATCGGTATAAAAGAGAACTTATCTGGTTTTCCCTAAATAAGTCTTGCCTCTTTCCCTTTCTTTTTGAATTCTTACTTTTTTTTAAAATTTTTATTCTCAATTTTCTCGGTGGGTGGGGCATCAAAAAGAAAAGGGAGTAGCAGTTCTGGAAAAGTCGGATCGAAAGCACGCCGAAATTAAAATCAAATATGCTCTTTTCGTATCGATCACCAAAGTATTTCGAAAGATAATGAAAAAAGCTATGGAAATCAATTAATTATACATGTATTAATTCTTGATGAAACTCAGTTCATAAAATAACCTTTTTCTAGGTTTACTTGCAGATCAGTGCACACATGTTGTGCAACTGAACATCAGATGTTTTGGTATCATCTCCACAGTCGATAATCCGGCGCGAGCCTCCAGGATACGCTGCGCTGTTACAGGGGCCGCGACAGCGAACCTTCGCTACGGCATCTGCAACGGTCTGAGGATCACGGGGATAGTTAGTGACTGAAGGCGATCCCAATGGAAAAATAGGAAAAATAAGTAAAAACTTAAGAAAGTGTGTTAACTGCTCTCTGAAAAGGACCATCTCCTCAAATGTAGAAAAAAATCTTTAGGACCAACCCCCCTCCCCATATAAAACCCGAACATCCGAAAAACTCGTTTTTAGTCCTTCGTAAATGGTAGTGTGAAAGAACCAATAATTATCCTGTGAAGCAGGAACATTTCAGTTGGAGTGATAAAACATGAATAAATCACAAAAAAAACTAAATTTTCTGCACCCATGAAACAGTGAATTTTTGAATTCAAACCACAAAAGATGGCAATACTCAAAATTTAGAAAAAAATCGTTAGACCTCCGTGGAAGTATGAAAGATTGACAACAAAAAAATTGAAAAAAAGTGAAAATTAAGTGGAGTCATGAGCAATGAGAACCTTTTTTAGAAATTTGTTCATGGACATTCGTGCTGCCATTGATTTTCAATGAAAACGGTAATAGATTCGAAGCTTTGGAGTTCGATACTGAAGTTTGTGAAATTTCACATCGGTAGAAAAGTTCATCTTAATTCTACATTTTTCTTGTATTAGAAATATTTCGTTAAAACTTCAGTTTTACAAGAATTCCAGGGATTACGGGGAGTCGGTGGTACCTGAGGATACAATTAGGTGAGACTCGACTAGCATCCGGGTGTCATTAGCGCCAGCCTGCTGTGACGTCAGCATAGACGCAAAAATTTCAGAATTTCTGAATTTTAGATAGCCCCTGTGATAGAACAGAGGGCGCTGATTCCGAATATGTGGCTTTCACCTCAAATAGATCACGCTGAACAGAGTTACGGAGAGGCGGCACTTCCGACGCGACATCGCGTTTATTTCGCAGATTTTAAAGGCGGCACCGACGGGACCGTATACGGCCCCATAATTCGGCTGCGTGACAAGAGGTACACGGCTGGTCTGTGATTGGTCGATTCATGAACCCGTCGCGGCCGCAGCCTTCGAGTGTATGAGCAGTTCTGCGTGGATATGCTCAACTTTTCTAAGTTCGAGTGGTACAGGTGAATGTTATCGGAACCCGCAAACTGCGAGGAGGTGGCCACCAATGTCATTTAATACGTCGATATTGAGGAAACAACCTGGACTTGAGAAGCATACGCGTGCGGCGCGGTCGCGTCGCGGCGTACGTCTTGACCGCCGCCCCCATAGTTCACTCTTCCCATCCTTGTTTTTACTACAAAGAAAGTGGCGAAAAAGGAAGTTATGGATTAAAGGTGACAGAAAGACTATTTTTGCTCAAACTCTCTTCTTTGGAACTCTAGCATTTTAGTGAAGGATATATACCAAAAGGTGAGGTATGAGGAACCTCACCTGTTGGTTTTTTTTCTGGTTTTCTGAAAAAAAAAACGTGTTTATTGTTGTGAAGGGAGCCAACAAGACTCAGCCGCTTCTGCACTTTCCGCAAAAAAGCTCTTTTTTGTTTTTCTTTCTTTGACAACGTGCTGTTCACTTTCGGCAGTACGGCTCTATTTCTATACTTTCTTGATTCTTCGTTCAGTCCACACCTCAGGATGGCTAGCTCGCATCAATGCTCTGATGAAAACTCCGATGTCGTCGACATGAATGAAAAGATTTGATTAACATCGGGTGGATTTCGAAAAGGAGTTCGAACGAGCTGACTCGAGAACACAAAGAAGTTCAAAAACAGGAGGAAGTATGTATGTAATATCGGGCTGGAGATCGACGACTGTACACAGGCAATAGGTGTGCTGGTGAGCCCTACATCCTCAGAAATCCACAATTTTTACCATGGTCTCGAGGAATTTCATTTCATTCCTATAGAATATCGAGAGCAAGATTACTGTTCAAGATTACGGTTGCTCAGGATTATACAGCACTTTCTCACCTCGCCTTGGATTGTTCTTTCCCTCGTTGTTATCGGATTTATTCCACGTGAAACTAAAAATGAGCGAGAAGTATCGCTTTCGAAAAAAAAAATCCAAGTCGTTCCTCCAACGATGGAAGTTGTTACAGCAACTAGATTTCCTCTTGATCTACGGGTTTTGCGCTATTTTCATGCTCCCTTAACTGTATGGAACTCTTCACTGGTAACTATGAAAATTTTCATGTTTCAATTCCTTCCAATGCGTGGTATTCGACGCTCCAGCTACCTCTCGTAATTCAGGAATCAGTGCCTATGGCCCCACTGCTAGAAACCAAACGCAGTACGCAATTTTTAGATTTCTGTTCATTTTCCTGTTTCTGTTTTGTTTTCAACAGATGTTTCTGTTCCTCTACTCTCTCATTGTTTTCATTCTGTTCCTGTTGTCTTATTTGTTTTTTTTGTTGTGACAATTTTGTGGATCTTTTACCCCGGCTTTGCCCTAGTCACTCCACTCCAACCGCTCATCTCGGCAGTGAGTGGTCGGATGAGGGATTATCACCAAACCAGGATAATATTTGTGTTTCATTGGTAGTGCAACCAAGCAAAGTTGTCCAAACGGTTGATGCTAAGAAATCCCAGTCAGAAGCGTGAATCCAAAACATTTTTCGTTGGGAAACAGTAAAAAAAGTGGAGGCTGATTGATTTTCCATGGTGTTTTCGTCTTCGTTTAACCTTACGCACGATTTTAACACATTTTTATTACGATCTTTAAATGGAAGAAGAATTGTTGTTTATTTGGAGTATTCTCTTTGCGTATGAACTCCGTTTCTAGCCTTCACATTTGAGATTCGCGACGAACTTTTCGCTAGGTTCGTTTAATTGTATCGCTCCCACTTCTATTACCTAAAATCGAAGATTGTCCCAAAGTAAGTGCACCAAAGCTAAAATTTGCGCTTTTACCGTATCTGCGCTACCAGGTTCTTCACTAAAGGAGCTGAGTGGGAGGTTCACGGGAAATCCGAATGTGCACTGGAATGTAGCTAAGTTATTCCTCTTTTAGTTTTTCACGAATCTCGTCCTGGAGATGTTTGGAAATAAGATGCCTAGTCCCCTAAGGTATTCCACACACATATCTTCCACTTACGTAGTCACCACACTTGGCGTGTATCCACACGTTGCCCATAGTATCCTTTCTTTCCGCCTCCTTGAAGTCGACTAGGAAATCGCCAGATTTGTCCGTTACTGCGTCGGGTTCCATAGTTTTTTGTGGTACTGTAAGCTAGTAAGCTTGCCATCCAAGACAAGAGGACTTCCCTTCAAGATTTCATATCCGAAACCAAAAAGATCAATGAGACAGCAATCATATACTGCTCGTAGAGGGTCCGCATTTTTGCAATTAAGTACAGGTTTGATACTCTGCTGGAAAATTTTCGCATTGTTCAAACAAATCACTGCACGTGCCCTTCTAAAGTATTAGATTGTGTGCTTCTATGTATACTTTATGGTGTATTTTTCATAATCAGCTGTAATTTTCCGGAATAGTTTGTATTATATATGACGCTGCCAACTAATTTGTCCTCGCAAAAATGCAAATTAGAGAATGAATGGCAGAATCCGAACGCTTCCAGTTATGCCACCATTTCATTTTCACTGTGCCATGCCCCGAACGGTCCGGATTGTGGCCATTCATTCCCAACTTGCATTTTTACGCGAACAAATTAGTTGGCAGCGTCATATATGGTGACGTAACCTTACCTCGCGAATGTCTTATATAGTGGGGGTGAAATGGAGTTGGCGGGGGGGGGGAGCCACTTGGTGCTGATCAATAATACGACCTGTCCTACACGTTCTGACTCGTAGGCATTTTAGTTAACTACTGTACGTTAGGAGAGCTAACAAGTCAGAACGTTCTGGACGTGTCAACTAACAAGTCAGAACGTGCAGGACAGGTCATTTTATCGTCTTATACCAAGTACCCCCCCCCTCAACTCCGTTTTATCCTAAAGTTATAATAAATCTATCTATCTATCTATATATCTAGTTGCTTGCGGTTATGCTCGAAAATTAGCTTATTGTACACAGCTCACGTTTACGTCGACCATATATTAGCGCCCCACGAAGTGCTCTTCCACAGAAAATCGTCCCAGCAACCGCAACTGTGTACATTTCAGTGCCCTCGGTAGTATTTTCGGCCGCGCCTGCGCAGCTACGAGGGTTCCAGTAGAAGAGCAGTGTGGCCAGCTGAGAAGTAGACGTTGTGATGATTGAAAGAGAGTGAGCAGTGTGGAATAAACTCACAGCCGTATAGAACCGCCGAGTTGTCATGGATGGCAGTGATGCTGGAATGAGTCGAACCGAGAGGAGAATGAGAACAGAAGCAATGATCTGTGAGTCTGCTTATATTCTTACAAGCAAATCTTCTAGTTTGTTGGAAAAGTGGAAACATCTCTACGTGTAGACAGATTGCTTCTTGCTTGCAGAGATTGTTACATCTTTATTAGGCTGGCGTCTCAGTGAGTTAATTTCTGCAGAACTTTGAAGACTGCGATCTGCTCGGATAGTATCATATGCAAACATAAGAAAAAACGTTCTAAGGCTAATTTCCCGCTACAGTACCACGAGTTAGTGAACCAACCGCATCCTATCGACAGTCCACCGAGTGGAGGCGTTAACTGCGACTTTACCCATAACGCGTAGTAGCAAAGTCCAGTGAGAATGTTGTCAATCCCTGTTTTTCTTTCCTAGAATCCAAACTACATGAGTAAAACTTATCTCATGTTTGGAAGCTTGATGTAAACTCTATCGCAAGATATGGGATAAATCGTTCGGAGCTTAGGTAGGGGAGAGAAAACATGCTCCAGGTAACAGAGCTGCGCACGTGCATAATGAGCAACGATAGGCAATCTGCCCGAATTCATGCGGCTCAACTAAGACTTCCTGAAACCATTACCCACTCCATCAAGTGGACTATTATTTGTAAACCTTTGTATATGAATTTAATCCTACGAAGCCGCAGAAGACAGCGTGTGATACACACGGTATAGCGTTATTTGAAATCGTGGACTACGCAAACGCGTAACCGCTGTACCAGGTTGATCCTAGCCGTGAGTTCTGGAATTTTTCGAAGAACTTTTCCATTGTTTTTATCCATTGCGTCACCGTGGGCGACGCATTCAGTTGAAATCAGGAAAACGAAATTTTGCCGATCCTCGCCTTCAAGTACCTACAGTAGATTAAAACAACTGAGGTTGATGCAGAGCGAGACATTCCCGCATGATCCAAAAGCATTCGCCTTCGTAGCGTGAATCTAGACGGTCTGCAACATAATGCAAACCCCATTTCGGTATCCTGTGCCAGGATCTTGACCACTATTTCAAATTCGGCTTTATTACGACTAGAGGGTACCTGAAACAGACGGAAGACCTGTTTTGGTCTCATTCTCCAGAAGTTCCTTCTACCTGTCCGTCTCTCCGCATTGTACTCGCAGCCGCAATTATTGCATGGGATTGGATGTATTGCAGCTAAAACTATGCGGTTCTTTGAGGAGCAAATTCATGTTGATCCACCACTTAGCAGTTAGGAGTTCTGCCTCGTGGAGACGATTATCTCGTGGAGACGTAAGTTGTTTGAGAATGGTTTCATCACAATAACTGTCTTTCATCAACTTCTCCGTTGTGAAAGTGCTAGCTAAGTTTAAATAGGAAATTCGCACTGTTTTTTTTGACTTGAGTAACACTTCAGGGAGGAAAACGGATTTGTTAGGGTAGAGGGCACCTAATATTGGTCGATAACCTTGGTCGTCAACCACTAGGCGAAATTGTCCGATTTCCACAGGCTTCGCCCAGTGGCTCTTATGCTCTATGGAGTGTGAAGCGATTCCTGGGCTGTCCCAACACAGATTGCGATCTGGATGTGTTCTTTTCACATCCCTGTTTTTCTTTACATGTCTGTAGGAACTCGTCCATTCCGAACAACGTGGCCAGCGGGCGGAGCTTCCCTAGTCCGTCAGAGCTGTCGAATTTCTCCCGATGGGTGGGCTTACCACTTCCAACGTCATACTGTCGAAATAATGACTGCCAGTATAACGACCCACTCTTGGTGTGGTGGAGGGGGGGGGGAATGGGGTTCCTCCTTTTCGGTCCACCTCCACCACCTACAATACTCGGGATCGTAAAAACCGACGGTCGCTCCGCGGAGTCGCCGTCGCACAACGTCGCTTTGCCATAACTTCCATAGCACTGCACCAATCCAAACGACTTGGTCACTATCCTATTGGTTTCCAAGAGGTCTTTCAGATGACCTACTTAATGTCGAGGAAAACTTTAGGTTTACTGGTTTTGTCCAGGTAATCGATATATCGATTGATGCCGTGTATGGATAGGGCTAGTAGAAGCTCAAACACGCGGCGATGAACTGATTCCCAAGCTTAGATTCGATTATATATTGTGAATTGAAGGGGAACCCCCAGAATCAAGCATCTAGGAGCTGATCATGGCAAATTCCACACTGGTTTAAGAAAACCCAATTTTTGACGAAGCTGCTGGTAGCGCACACTACTGCAACAGACCGAGCAAATTAGGGAAGGAGGAACGACAGGTTCAAGACAACTCTTTGTGAGCTTCGTGATCTGCAAGTGCCGTTGCTGCAGGCCTCCTAGTCTCGGTGTTACCTTTGCCCAATATACAAACTTTCGTTGGGCCTCGTGAAAACCTCGATGTTGAGGAAGTTCCTGTTCGCTAGTGAGATGAGCTACAAACCCTTCAAGAGAATATTATGAAGAGCACTACGTGTACTTTCAGCAAGTGCAGTTGAAGCAGTACTAGCTGTCATCATTTGTCAACTAGTAGTGCGTTGATTTTCCTGGAAATTCAGCCCCAATCCCATAACCGTCTCTACTAGCTCTAGAAGAACGTTCGGACAATCGAAGCATACACATTCTGAAAGAGGTCTTCAGGCATCATATCCTGGACTAAAATGAGAACTTTCTGAGAGGTACGGTTTTTCAGCACTGTTAGCTGCTGCAAGGCATCCCAGCGGACCCTGAACATAGGAGCATGTCGCGTTTGTGGTGACTCCCAGATTCAATGCCTGCCCACGGAGATCATTTTGCAAAATGTTTGATTTGATCAGAAAAACCTTTATTTGGGCAAACACATGAATATTTTGACCGCTCATGGATATCTCATGCGTAAAATGATACAAAATACAAAAGAAAGTGCTCGTAACTAATCGAGTTTCTGGGTTCTGAAAACCAAGCGGAGCTGGATGCGAGCAAACAGTAGGCCATGTGGAGAATGTTAGGAAAAGGTGACCACACCAGAAAAAGTTAATGAAATCGTCGACAAGGATTTAGCAGATAGAATACAAATGCGTGCTAAATAAGGGAGTATAGCGCATCTATACTAGGTCATTAATTTTTATTTTGCCCGACGAACTTCCTTTAAAAAACGTTTCCAAAAATGAGTGCCGCATTTAATTAATCTCGGAAAAAAGAACGCGATCAACATGAAAATCAAAAAAATTATTTTGAATAGTTGAATGTGGTTTCAAATCGAAACAGTGATGCATTTTGAAGAACAGATTAAGCGCTACACTATGGTCACAAAAGATGCAATTAAAACGGTAGCTTAGACACGAAGAATGGATTCTGAAGAAGAAATCACCGTTCACTGAGGTGGGAATGGTGACGACGTCTGTTTTTGGGAGCTCCATGAGGTCGATGTAAAGGTCATTGAAACTGAATATTGAGCGAAATTTTTAGAAGCTTTCGTTGTGGTAACCTGTGCGAAACGCGCGGATTTGAACGGGAAAAAAGAATTGTGGCTCCGTATTGGCATGACCGCTGAAGTAGATTTTGTGGCTGATCAAAAAACGTGTAATAATGAAATCCAAAACTCCACCTCATTCGACGATATATCTGCATTGACTTCCTGGTACCTCTACCTGTCTTAGAATCTCAACAGCTTCCCGTCAAGAACAAGATTCCGACCAAGAATAGAGCTAATCGTGGCTTTCTCCCGTCATTCTAACTACTTCAGAGAAATTCATTCTAGATGGAAAGTGAAAGATCAAAAACAGAACGGAGCACTTGTGTTACGCTTCGAGGGGACGGGGTTATTAAATAAAATATTGAGCACCTTAGATTTGTTTTGTTTTCATTGTCATTCCTAAAACTTCCAAACCACCCTTGTAAATAGCAAAATGGACGGCTTTACTGGGTGAAATCCAACAATTTTCATTGATTATGGGGAATTCCATCACTAACTGTATGCACAACATTCAGGCTATTCGACCTCGGCTAAGAACATATCCGTTCTTCTTTTGTTCGCATCTCCTTGTCACTGAGGTGTTGATCATTTTCAGCATGTTGAGGATCTAAATGTCATTTCGTGAAAATTTGTGAAGCAAATAGGAGAAAGGTTAAGGAACTAGGTAAAAACTGCAATATACCGTCTTCCATTTTGAATCTTCAAGCTAACTGTGATAATACATTCCCTTTGGCCGTTGTAGGTGATTTCTTGTGACCATGGTATTAGCAGCATGGGAGCTTGTTGTCGTCGACTGGATTGTTCTTTTCATGTATCTTGCGAGAACTTCTTGTCTAACGGTACCGCTTAGAATCATGATACTTAGTAAATTCGTCATAAAGTTCAGGATTACGAAGTGGGTGTACTGAAATTGAAAGTACGTGGTCATGATATTGGCGAAATACTGGCATTAGCTCAGCAAGTGTAATACGAAATGTCCGACTTTGCTGGCTGAGTGGCGTTTCTCACCCCGACAGCCGGCTCATTAAAGGTGCAAGCCAAGTGTGAAGCGCCTTTGGCAGGGGCTGGCATCAAACCAGGCGGATTCGCCTGATTGATCTTAGAGCAATCCCAACCCTGTGTCGCGTTGCGGCATGCGATCAACCGCGGTGGGAAAAGCAGCACCATCTGGCGAATTTCCTTTTCTCCGACACCAATTTAAGATGATTCTTCGTTTCGGTGGAGTAGACTTCAAGAACTGGCAGAAATCTTACCGTGATGTTTGTCAGAAGTTAAAGTAATCGTCCGCCGGCATGATGGCAGGCAACAAAACGGCAATTGATTGAGATTGCCTTGAGATCAATTGGTGCGATCTGGCTGGTTTGGTACCAGCTCATGCCAAAACCGCTTCACACTCGGCTCACCCTCTAATTAATCAGCTGTCCGGGTATGAAACGCAACGAGCCCGACTTTGCTGAGTGGCTAATTGGCCAGTGATCAACTGGGCGGTCGGTATTAGAGTTACCTTGACCATCTTACAACTTTGCGTTTCTGACGAACTTTCAAACTTTGCTTTGGAGTAACTTTTGTGAAGGCAGGCTAATATTCCTAGAAATCACTTTTTCCGGATCACTGGGTGTAGTGAACTCGACAATATCCGTCTACTGTAGTTCCAGTGGGAACTAATAACAAGAGGAACGTATTTATATTTAGAAAACTCTTCAAAACCTACGTTGTCATAGAGCCACTGAGTAAATACAACGTGTATTTTGCAAATTGGAAACAGATCAGTTATATAATATATACAGGCAGAAATATTAATCAAACAATCTATGACAGTTACCATCACCATTCCCTAGAAATTACCTGCGTTGAATAGTGAGCTACATTTCTCAAGAACAGTTTCTTATGGAAACTCTTCACAATTTCTGTTGGCTCTCATGCACCTTAGCTGGAGCAAATATATAACTGAGTATGACTGAGTAGCTTACAATATTTGTTCATTCCAAACATATTCAACGTACCAAATTCTGGCGGAGAGCCCTTCTCTTGAATGGTGCAAATCTTTTTCGAAGGACATGAATAGTCATTGCTATCAGTGCAATGCTGACGACTTCATAGACGAACGTAACAATGAAACACGTAATACGAATGAACTGCAACAGATTACCTCACCGAACTTATGCTTTTCCATTCTTATTGAATATCGTGAAGTGGCCACTATCTGTTGTATTAAAGATCTCTTATCTTTATGGGTATTTTAGTGCCAGTAATTCTCCATCTGCCATTGATCCTCGTATGAAGCAGTTTGTTAAGGAGGAGTGGTCGATAAACGGCACACGATAAAACTATACTGATGGCTAACATAGTGTAAACCATTCGCGTAGACCACCACTAAAAATCATCAATATCTATTATTGCGAATTTTGTCAAAGGGGCAACATTTTATGATGTGAGTGAAGTTGAGGGATGAGGAATACTCTAAACGGGAAGTTAAGGCTTGTCAGTCAAATTGAGTATGCCTTTTACAAAAATATAGCAGAGTTAAGGAGTATTTCTTTCTGATTGACTTGGAAGCAGATCGTTTTTCAGTGTAGAAATCATCATGTTGAATGTTAGACGTTTTCCACCCACACCTGGGGTGGTAGTAATCAGGCCGAAATTCGCATCTAAGCGTGATGTGTAAGTCCCACTTAAGTGCCACTTAACACTAGATTTCAATTTTTGGAAATATGTTCTTCAAGACCCAATACACGCTCTAAGAAAGTTTGGATTGAAAATTGGCATCTAAGTGGGAGAAATTCTGATCTTTTTCCGAAATTTCCAGCTTGCGCTTAGTCGGTGCTGAGCTGCGGCTAAGTCTGACTTAGTCAATAATTGGACAGTGCGCGTGAAAGAGCGTGCAACTCTGTGAGGCGCAGACACCTTGCGAAATCTGCAGCAAAATGTACCAAGGGTACATTTTGATGCAGATTTCGCTGGCGATTTCGCCGACACAACCGCGCTCCGAGCGCATGTCCACATTATGCCATTCATTCACGAGGAGCTGCAGGAGATGCAAGGAAGATCATTACCAACAGTACGTTCTTGCCAAGAAATCATTGATCACATATCTCTCAGCATGCACGGAAAAGGTGGGTGGTAGTGTAGTGGGCAGGATGCTGGTTCATCGTGCAATCGATCGATGGTTCAATTCCGCTGTAATGTCAGAGCTTTGCAAACAAATATTCAAGTGGATAGGCGGCTTCAATCACACCGGCTAATTCCCAAGCAGTGGCTTGAGCTACAAAGCAACTTTTTGACCTATGATGGGAGAAAAATCCTTTGACCTATGTGCATGCAAAGAACAATCATGGCGTGTATTGGGTGGTGTAGTGGTTAAGTGGCTCGGTCTGTGGATCAAGATCTGTCCAAGGCAAACGTTTTGCAAATAGTTTTTCAGACCTTTCGTGCAGAGGAGTTAGGTGACAATAGCTATGCCTATCTCAAACTGAGAGTCGAGCGGTAAATCATCCTTAGTCACTAATATGCATGAATCCTCAAACAATACTTTAGCGGTCGGCTTTTCATACAACTGCTAATAGGAAGGTCGAGAGACCTTAACTTGGATTAATTTAGTATTATAGAGAGTATGGGGTAGATAGGGTGTAATCAATCCCTAGTTGGCTTCATGCACGGTCTTGGTTCTTGCTTGCAACTGCCAATAGGGACGAGCAGTCACGATCCTACGTGGGACCCAAACACGAGCCATTCTTGCAGTTTTGAAGTTTACGACACTTGATGAGTATCTTTTGGTAAGCTCACCAAAGAATTGAATGGACAAGAAGCGAAACGTGCGCAAGGTCACACTTTTTATAGAAATCCGCAATCGATACCTGGAAGTATATGTTCCTAGGAATACAACTGAACTCGTTTTGTCGGCACGAAACGGGAGCGTACTTCACTGTGCAGTTGGTAGTGCAGTGGTAAGTACGCGCGGTTATGCGAGCGTAGTCAAAGGTTCGATTCCCGTGATGTTAAGGGTTTTTGCATTGTTCTATATAACCCTATGGTTAAAGATGAACATCGTTTAATAACAGAAACGTGCGCACTGTGGTTCAAAGGTTGTGATGCCAGATTGTAGGCCAGCGGCCGAGTGATCAGTTTCCCATGAAAGCGAGTGTTTTGAACTTGATATTTCGTGTTATATGTGTGACGATTACCTGCTAATTTCCTCCAAATCAGAAATGTTAAGTCGGATTTAGATGCCACTTAAAGTTATCTGTTAATTTCCACTTTTGACCAAATTACTACCACCCCTGGTTTTTAAACCATTGAGCAACATTAAAAAAAGAGCTCAGTAATTTTCCCACAAACACATCTCTCTATGAATGTGAGCTATTAAGCTTAATTAGAAAACATTTTTTTCCGAGGATTTTGCTTGAATTTAAGTTAGTGGGAGCGTGCGATCCATCTTTGCCTCACCTTTTGATAAATGTCCGGAAAACAAACTGCTGAAAATCTGTTTAGTGTCATCAAGAAGCATCCAAACATGTGTACTAGACGAGCTATGCCGACTACAACTGCTGCGATTCGCGTGACAAGTTCGTAGTCCGGACCTGAAACGATCCATTCGTATTGTGAGGAGTACACAGGTGCGACCTCTATTCTTTACTGACCGAAGTCAAGGCGCATATCTGACCTGGTCCACTCCAAGGCGATCACAGCAACGACGTCAAAAATTCCTTCAAAAACTAATACTAAATAATATTGGAGATGTTATGAAGATGAGAAATTACCTGTGATGAAAAATATGCGGAAGAACGCTGATTGTAGTAGGGGTGACTTTGAGAAAAAAATAACTGCCAATAGTAAAATGGAGTATAAAATGAGCACAATTGAAATCAATAGCTGTGGGTCGATGAATGCTTTCCAAAACGCCATTTTTGTTTTAGATCCGTAAAGCTATCTTCTTTTTACACAATAAAAGCTATGTCGTCCCCCAAATGTTGTGACGGTTTAGGCGAAGGTAATTTCTAAAACACAAACATTGCCACTCTGGAACCCTATTTTCACCTGCTGTAATAATGCTTAATAAGATTCAATTAATAGCTCAATCCGTAGCTGCAGTTCGTGATCATTCGAATGTTTCGGAAAAGGAGTGGAGTAGAAAACCACTCATTATATTTGCAGAGGAAATAGAGCCATTACTCTGTCCTAGAACTAATGTTGCATTATATCACCAAAATACTTGAACTGTTTGTACCCCAGAGAAGCTGATGCTATATTGGGGGTTCACGTCAAGTAGTCGCGCTTTTTTAGTCACGATTTTTTCCGTTCAGCTGTCATCCTTCCGTGAATTGCTCTTGTTTTATTATAGGCGAACATCCTTGAGTTGAGCTCTGAGTGCTGTGTTATTTTGATTCCGATAGACTTTGTTCTGTGCTTCTTTAAGAGTACATCGATCGGGCCCTATGAAAGGGCTCGTCTAGTAACGGTGAATTTAATTGTCCATTCGCTTCGCCAACAAACGCTTGCTGCTGACTGCTGTCCCTTAAGGCCACATCAGCTCTATACCGTACGAAAACGCTTTGTTCTGTGCTTTATTACGAGTACATCGATCGGGCCTATAAAAGGGCTCGTCTAGTAACGTTGAATTTAATTGTCCATTCGCTTCGCCAACAAACGCTTGCTGCTGACTGCTGTCCCTTAAGGCCACATCAGCTCTATACCGTACGAAAACGCTTTGTTCTGTGCTTTATTACGAGTACATCGATCGGGCCTATAAAAGGGCTCGTCTAGTAACGTTGAATTTAATTGTCCATTCGCTTCGCCAACAAACGCTTGCTGCTGACTGCTGTCCGTTAAGGCCACATCAGCTCTATACCGTACGAAAACGCTTTCCCTTCTCTATCATTTATTGATCTGCTTGATTTTTTTCGGCGTAAGAGAAGAAGCCAAGTTGCTAGAAGAACAACATTCCCTTTCTGTTCACAACGAGAAACGAAAAACATCCGAAACAGCTGTTCGTTCTAGCCCAGTGGAATACAGACGCTAAAGAACATCACCAATGAAACTCTTATAGAGCGATGTTGGTAATGTGGTTTCTGACGTTACCAAATCACCTTATTCAAGTGGTACATTTGAGTGATATCCATCTAAGTCTACATTCTCTCTCAAACCACTCCCTGACCTTCGTGAGAGAAATCTGCTTGTTCGGAGTAGTTAGCGTCGGTCGTCTGAGCAGTTTTGATGACTGTTCGAGCTTTCACAGAATGCCAGAAGAGGTTAATGTCGGTGCGCTTCTTTCCGTTGAGTCAATACTCCATTTCGAAGGATCAAAAGTTACAAAGTTGTTGTAGAACATAAATAGCGCTTACGAATCATATATAACACACAACTAAAAGGTGACAATTGGATAAAAAAAATTGCACCTAGAAAATGCAAGCACTTATGCTAATACTCAATATGAATAAGTTTGGCCTTGGGCGGAAGTGTATGAATGGGCGTGGACAAAACTTCCTTATTTACTCGTGTTAGTTAAAAATCTGTATAGTATTATGTGTTCGATATTTTATATTCCTTATCGAATGCTCAAGCTTAGGCATAAAAAGCAGACGGATTCAAAACCGTTCTTGATCCGTGGATTCAGTATAGCCTTTTCTTAGGTTGAAGAAAAAAACAAACATAAAGCGTTTTTGAAAAACTAGTCGGCACTTAGTTGAGGATCAAATCTTAGGAGGAAATATCTACAAAAATCATTAGCATGACTTGGAAAGCATAGGAAAGGGATATTTCCACAGCAAGTGGAAAATCACTACTAATTTCCAGGCGGCATAGTATAAATGTGCTCTATGAGGAATAGAATTCACGGATTTATAGGGCAAGCTCAAAACCAAGCGTGTTCAGTTGCAGAGTGCAGCGATAGTCACCGGGCATTTGGGAGTGAACGTACAAATTCAGCTTCACGAACAAAGAAGTCTAATAACACACTGTAACAATAAGTGCGGAGGAGAACGAAAATGATGATACAAATTATCTTCGGCGAACGATGATGGGTATTCCAAATATGGCCTTCTCGAGAACGTTCTAGTAGTAAATTCTACTAACTGCTATTGTTTTGCCGTTTATGAAGGACATCTTCAATAATGTGTATCTCAGCTGAGGGTAACACCATGTGATATCTATAGCATGATAATTTGGGCTGTTGCACTGGATGGAGGAGAATAGTAGCAGAACATCTGAACACGCGAGCAAAACATTCATAGGATATAATTTAGAATGCTTTTCTGGGCAGCCGTAATTACGCTTCTTGAAAGTGAGAAAGGCATGCGCTTATGGTTCTGAGTTGTGACAGTCGTGCCAAAGACAGGGAGAGGAGCAAAGATCGCTTGCGCTGTAGCAGTAACGTGCTGAAGAGCTATCACATCAGTTCTGAAAACAGTCATGAATATCAACGTAGGACAGAGGTACACCAAAAATCCAGCCGAAAGAAAGGATCGAAGATGGCATGTGGTCCTTGCTACCACATGCCGGCAACCCATTTGATCGAAGAAATGGAGTAGTTGCATGGGAAGCGCTGATCCCATACCTGGGAAACAAGATAGGAAGAAGAAAAAGAAGAACCTGAGTCTCATTTGTTCAACTTTCTCTTTGCCACGCCAGGTTGTTAAGGTGGAGATATTTATTGCAACCTATCTTTTCGACGAGGACCGTCTTCAGAGGTCTGAAAGTGGTTCCAGCGTTCTTCACTATACACTGAAATCAACTATTATACATGCTTTGAGAGTCTTTGCGACTTTTTCCATGTACCGTGGTCCCAGTTTGCACAGAAAAAATCGGTGTAACTTGCTATTGAGGGTGCAGGGGGGATGGGTAGTGGGAGGAGGGGACACGGAATTAGGTCATTAGAATCAGGAACAATGCTGCAAACTACATGTGACAGTACACATCTCATTGCAAATGAACGTCTCAACCACTGTCTTCTCACTGTATGATCAAGGATATTAGTGGCTTTTCGCACGATTAAACAAAATCTGGGCGTAATTTTAGCTCTTATGGATGCTTCATCGTGGCTGGGTTCACCCTATTTTGAGAGAACTGCGATGTTCATCACTGATCTGGCAGCTGAGTTGAGGTCACTCCTTCGTACGTGGCCGAGCCGAAACACATCCGAGACTTCCACATTCTGCCGCAATTGGTGCTAGTCCAAAGAATGAACATACGGTTTTTCTCACAAATCTGGCACATTGGATGAGGTCCAAGATGGCGTAAGTTCCAAAACCTTGCTATAGGTTGGCTCACGTACAAATGATGAAAATATGATGAAGCGCCGAATAAAAAATTGGCAGTTAAACCACACTCAGTACACTCAGTTACGACAATTTTTGAAAATCGATCAGACGTCTTCGTTTCCTCCCTCTGTCAAAACGCGTTGTCCGGTGAATCTAGCGAAACATTCTCGTTCCCATTCTGCTCCATAGAACGAAGCAGGATGAGCTAGTGTATTTCGAGTTTGTGCTGTCGTAGAGCCTCATATGGTCGTATCTTCTTTATTTGTGTCCGGTGAGAGCTTCTAAGTTAGTATTTTTTTCAGTTAGCTTTTGGCTTTCCTCAAACTTCAATACAATAAGCTACAACACTTTTAAACAAAACAGTTATTTAGAAATGAGACTAATCGATCACCTCGACACGAGGGCAATGAAATACAGTACACATTGTGACAAACAAGCTGGACAATGATATGTGCCTACAACTACAACGCCAAGACCAGTGGAGTAGTCGTTGTTACGCAATAAACTTCAGTGCCTCAGCCAATCCATCTCTACTGTCAATATCCGGATGGTCCCGCTTTACTTCTCTGGCCTCTATGGTCTTCTTTCCAACGGGGTAGATGGCGTTGCAACATTGTGACTCCGAGGAATGGAGGGAAATCTCGAGAGTGCGCCGTTGTGCAGTGTTTAGAGAGGCTGTTAGTACGGTATGATTGCGGGCGGGCAAATGCTCGACAATGTTCATTCAGCCGTTCCCTCAGTCGTGGTCTCATCCCCAGTAGTGGTGTGATTCTTAAAGGCAGCAAGAGCCGAAATCCTCGACTCCGAGCTGAGGTGCGGGTGGTGAAGTACAGACTCTGCACATCATAAATGTGAAACGAACACAATTAATGATGGCTTACCTGCAGAGAAAATGGAAACGTCATCGCGAGCACGCCTGGCCGAGTTCGCGCCGGTACGAGTTCCCCTCGGTGCTGAAGCCATCGAGTGGTTTGGCGCAAAGGTAGTACGGAATGCGTTCAGTTCACAGGGTTTCGTGGCGGGACACGCGCACCCAACATCGAAGCATTCGTCCGCGCACGAACACGGCCAGGCGTGTGCGCGACGACAGTTCCAGTTTCTGTGCAGATAAGCCATCATTTTCTGTGTTCGTTCCACATTTATGATGTGCTGAGTCTGTACTTCACCACCCGCAACTCAGCTCGGGGTCGAAGACTTCGGCTCTTGCTGCCTTTAGTAACACAGCAAACCGAATAAGGATTTGCATCAGTAGAAGCATTGTGTATCTCGTATTAGCGTCTTTCTCGAAGGTAGCAAGTTTCTCACCTCTTTTGTGAATCTGCATGTTCACAGTGCGATCATGCAAAGAATATACATCCGTTCCATTTTTTCACACAATGACACGGAACCATAAAAAGACTGTTTCATGATTTCAAGATTTTTCAATGGCAAAACATTTCATTAATTTATGCATTTAGAGGCAGGTATAAGGAACTACTCAACAAAGAAGGAATCAACAAGTAAAGGAAGAGAATACAATGAACCGTGCCAGCATCGAGTTATTACAAGGAATGTTGTTAGATCTTGTGATCATTTTAGGTAAAATGCATTCTAATAATATGTGCTCTGATAATTGTCTTTCTTTGCAACTAAGCTGTAACAATCCATTCCACAAATATGTATGAACAGTTCCCGATGTTGTGTTTCTCTTCGAGGAAATATTGTATCTGTGAGAGTGGGCGCTGATTTCAGGGAGAAACGTTTACTACATGTATCTTGCTGACAAAGATTAGCCGTATTAGGACGCGGTTTGGCCCAGGGCCATGCGTGGCCAATGGAGCAGGCACTGTGGCGTGGTATGCCGAGCATAACGCAATTTGAATCCAATTCTCACTGAGTGCGATGAAATATATCTTCATTCCAAATATTTGACGATAATTTTTATGCCAGCTACAGTTTATCATTTCAAATTCCAAATGGGTTTTTTTTTTCAGAAACAGGGTAACATGGTCGACAGTAATGGTGATTTGAAAGTTTCTTAGACGTAATATAAGGCGGAAACTTTGAGGTCTGAGGCCTGTGCCAGAATCAAAAGTCATAGCTGATAAGCCATACGGGCGCGGTCAGGCCATGCGCCACTGGATCATGCGTGGCTGGTCCACCGGAGTTCGGAAGACGGCTAAATTACTCTCAGCTTATGTACATCGTAAGTTTTTCAAGTTTTTTTTAAGGGAACGGTTCAATTTGTTTTCGTCTTGTCCATAATCTGCAGCCAGACGACGTTATAGTCATGCTAATCTTTCGTGGATGCGTAGTCATACTAGTCAACAGTCGGCCACATCGACATAATCTCAGAGCCTCGTGTCGCAGAGAACTACTTAGAAACATGATACTGTAGGCGTTCATCGTTACGATTAGGAACATGTAGAACTTATACTGAAAACAAATATTACTTATACTGAAAACAAATATAACAAATGTTGTTGTTCCTCGGGTCCTGAGGGTATTCTAGAATATTGACTCACATGACGGACAATCCAATATATTACTGGATTTTCTTTGTTATTTAGGCCAAACAATGCCGAAATCTCGTAAATGCATTCGATAGCACCGAGGACACAGTCGAGTGCAGTCACCATTACGAGGCCCTAAATTTAGAAATCAAGGGATCTGCGCAGATAAGTGCTTCGGAAGCAAAGACTACGCTTACCATTTCTTGCCACACTCTGCGTGCCTTCTGTCCCTTCATCGCTGCTCTTATGGAGTAAATAGTTCTGGCGATCAAAAAAATGCTAAGCACCTCGTAAATAGTGGCGACAACAGTTATCATTAGGCGAGTTGTCTGAACACAATATGCGTTTGAAATTCGAAATGAGAACTATTATCTGAGTGCTTTCCATTCACTACGTCCGGCCATTCTCTGAGATTTCTATTGAATAAAGAAAAAATGGCGCTACCGGGATGGCTCTTTCCCTTCCAATGAAAATCCATGAGTTGTTCCGCCATTCGTATATAAACTTGGTGACAAAAAGTGGGAAATGTGATAGGTATGCCACAGAGATGTCGATAAATAACAAGATGTATAACACGTTAGGTGACCAGAACTGTAATAACTTGCGTATCTTGGGTGGAGTTTGAAACTGCATTTGTTTGTTTAGCTAGTAAGAGCACTGGTATGTAACAGCGCTTCAAGCAGTCATACAGTTACGAATTATCTGGCCACGGAAGACTGCGGAACTTTTCGACTATTTGAGTTTTGAAAAAGTAATGAATATGACGATGTGGTGTGGTACTGCCACTAACACGATGTCGATTATGTATGCAAGTTGGTTGTTAGGTACAGTTCAGTCGGACGATGCACACCACGTACCAGTCAGCCTGGCTGCTACGTTCTCAATGGAACGAGCTGATGGGCCTACCGCATTTCTTTGATCTTGCAAGATAAGGCCGGGGCTGAGACGTATGCGGAGTGTACCGTCTAAATAACGATCTATTTGGGTGAGCGGTGGAGTGCAGCGGCTGTAGTTACAGATTGTTTCAAGGTGCTTTGGAACCGAAACTTAAAACACTTGAAATCGATTTGATGTGCGTCTAGCAAAGTGCGTCGATGTCTGGATTCGTGTCAAATTTCACCCTGCAAGAGCGTAGAGGATTGAGGAAGTTGAAGGATGCTAGAAGGACTTTACGAATATCTGTAGGCGACAAAGACGGCGGATTCTGATAATGCCTCAAGAGCTTGATAAGGCCTTGACAAACAGAGAGATCGCTGAACCTCCGAAACTAGCACAATAAGCTCCTTCAATCGAATATGTGAGCTACTAAAGAGTGCAGTCAAGCATGTTCTCTGTAGAAAGTGGGACTCGAAAATAGCGTCAAGATTCTGGACGAACCATCCTGAGGTCCTCATGTTTTACTTGTTAGTCAAAAACACAAGTTTGAACCTAACATTGACCTCGCACATGTAGACATAGTCTGATTAAAAACAAGACCTATAGTTTCGTCGTGCGGAGGACCAGCTGATCGAATAAGTTGGCTTCTTGTAAAGATATTGCTGCACTTCTAAAATTTGCTGGAGCCCATACTATACCGAATGCCGGCGAATTCATAAATGCAATCCAACGCTGCCACATTCCGGATGCTGCACGTTACGTGAGCTATGATGCGATTGCTTTATACACGAATATCAATAACAGTGCAGCCGTTGAGACTGTGATCGAACTTCTGAACGAACATAGGAATGATGTGGACACATGGGGCTTTTCTAGCAGAGATATTGAAATCCTTTTGAAAGCCACACTTGCGTGTAACATATTCCGTTTCGACAATAAGATCTATGCGCAGAAACCAGGACTAGCGATGAGCATCCGCATTGCCTCATTGCTTGCCATTGTGTACTTGAACCACATCGAAAACGCACTAATTCATCACTAACTGCTGGAATTTTACTTTACAAAGATGATGTTTTTGCGATCGGAACAGCACCTACTGAACTGAATTCCACCTACAAGAATCTGAAGTCCAAGGATCCTCGAATAAAATTTGTGATTGAGGAACCCGGTAGAGATGGCTTCTTGCCGTTTCTGAACACACGAGTGCGGATTCGCGACGGAATCAAGGAAACGCGATGGTACAAGAAAAAGTCATCTAAGAGTATAATACTACACTCGCGAAGTGCAGATCCACTTTATATGAAAACAAATGTAGTACGAAATATGAAGATGACGAGCGATCGGATTTGCACAGACAAGTCAGAAAATGATGAGCTTCTACTTGTAAACGGGCACAACCATTGGAATGCTGGTTCCTGGAAACCGCACAAAACTTCTGACGGTATTGCACTGGTTCTCCCCTACTTGAACGACTCCCCTGCGAAACTAATTAATACCATTGTCAGGAATTCTGGGCTGCCAGTGCATCTCATTTTCAAACCACCGCCCACGCTCAAGAAGATGTTGACCTCATCGCGTTTATAGAAACAGGGTGTGATGGAAAACGGTGTCGCTACTGTCGGAATGAGAAGATCTGTCACATAAGTGGGACAGTTTACCTGATTAAATGCAGCGGATGCGACCAACAATATGTAGGAAAAACTGAGAGACCACTGAGAAAACGACTACATGAGCATAGACGAGCGCTGGTTCAACCACAGTCATATCCCAAAAGCAGGTTCTCTAGGCACCGTTTGACAGCACACATGCGAGAATCTGCACCAGATTTTGGAGTGGAAGTGCTGCACCGTCACATAGAAAGAAAAATCATGAAGGCGAAGTGAATAAAATGCTATAAGCCGGAGACAAATAATAGGGTTGAACTAAAAGGCACTCAATTTTATCGCTTGGTCTAGAGGAAGGCGGAGGAGGAATGCTAATAAGAGAGGATTGCAGTATCACAGCTTATTAAAGACCCACTGTAGTCTTGAAAGGGATTTAGTTTACCCTCTGCCAGGAAGACCGGTGGGTGAAGACAGTTTCCTCACTTACAGTCCTGTTTCGCAATGTATTATACTACATTACTACATTATTACATACATCATTGTATAATACTATATTGTGACTCGTTAAGATCTGACGAAGGCGCTACGCGCCGAAACCTCATCGGATAAAACATCGTCGAAGCTGTATTCACACTCTGAACATATTCTCAATTGTTTCAAGGTTTCACATCTGAAACACTCAAAGGCAGTGCCTTACCCAACCTTGTACTCCGAGATGATGATGGATTCTGGAACAGCTTGACTAATATATGTGAAATGCTCCCAAAGAGTCAGTAAACCTTTTAACGGAGTTTCCACTCAAGTGTGTTTTGTTCCAGCATATATTGAATATGCGTATATTGAACAATTACAACTATGTCAGAACCAGCAGCTATACAGTGCGTTTCATAATTATAGGGACACCCGATTTTTTGCTGTAGCGAGCTTCGCCGTGAACCAATCGGTCTGATTTTTTCTTTATTCAATTCAGAATGTGAAATAACCTCTAGAGACATATTTTTCATTAACATCATCAATATACGAGATTTTTATAGAGAAAGATAGAAAAACCAGTGTTTCAAAATTATAGGGACACTTGGACTTGATGAAACGATTTACCCAGAAAACGGAATCTGTCAGTGCAGTTGTTACCAGTGAGTTATACCCTATCCATTGCCAACCCGAAACTTCGGTTCTTCAAATGGTGAAGGTGTTCCAGATGAGGTTCGGTCCAACATCGATCTTAGTTTCTTGAACAGTGTGTTTAAAATTCTTAGAATAAAAGTTCTGGATGCATTAAGCATGGAACCATTCAGAATTTGTCTTAGGACTATTTTCCGCTAAGAATGAGTGTTCACAAGCGTTTTTCAGGTACAAGGCGTCGAGTTTGTGGCATCTTTATCGTGCTGTGGTGCCTTGACCCACGGGGATAACTGCACTTTCTTGAACCAAAGCAAACTTTTGTCAACGAAAACCACTCGGATGTGATGTAGAATGATCACACAGGATTTGCTAAACGTCACTATTCTAAATTCTAATTGATACGAAGGCGATGAACAGCCTACGACATGCACGAGATCCAATCGACACTGCACACAGTCGCTTCCTAAATCCCATCATAAAAAGGAAACATAATTGTGGCCTTAATTCTTCAATAAGGCCTCTTTTCTGTATGAATCGATCGAATTCTCTCTTATTCATAAGATCAGATAATATTTCTGGAGAAATGAATTAGTTTCCCAAGACAGTACTTGGGAGGCGAAATGGCTTGTTCGAGCATGTCATGTCGTGCACGGCGTAAGTTGTTCAACGTCTTTATATCAACTAGAATTCAACATAGGTGCATTCATCAAATCCTGTGTGATCATTCAACACCACATCTGAGTGGTTATCGTTGACGAAAGTTTGCTTTGGTTCAAGAAAGTGCAGTTATCCCCATGGGTCAAGGCACCACAGCACGATAAAGCTGCCACAAACTCGACGCCTTGTACCTGAAAAGCGCTTGTAAACACTCATTTCTAGCGGAAAATAGTCCTAAAACAAATTCTAGATGGTTCCATGCTTAATGCGTCTAGAACTTTTATGCTAAAAAACTTAAACACTCTGTTCAAGAAACTAAGATCGATGTTGGGCCGAACCCCTTCTCAAACGCCTTCATAAGTTTGAAGCACCGAAGTTTTGGATTAGCACTGGATAGGGAATAACCCACTGGTAACAACTGCACCACAGATTCCGTTTTCTGGGTAAATCGTTTCATCAAATCCAAGTGTCCCTATAATTTTGAAACACTGGTTTTTCTATCTTTCTCTATAAAAATCTTATATATTGAAGATGTTAATGAAAAGTATGTCTCTAGAGGTTATTTCACATCCTGAATTGAATAAAGAAAAAATCAGATCGATTGGTTCACGCTGAAGCTCGGTACAGCAAAAATTCGGGTGTCCCTATAATTATGAAACGCACTGTAGTTCATTTCTGATTGGGCACCGGTCATTTCTCACAGCGACGGAGAGTTTCGAAATTCTCAGCGGAAAAACCTTTCAGAACAATGAGTTCCCTATGGTTTTGAGACATTTCACGTATCTTTTTGTCCGTGGGAGCTCACACAGTTATAATTTCTGTACAAATCTTCAGAAAGATTCCATTTCAAGAGCGGGACACTGCCTTTGATATCTTATTCAGAACGAACGCATAGGCGCCTTGCTCTTGTTTAGAGATGACGTTCTTCTGAAGGAAAGGTTTTGCACAATTCGAACAGATTAGCCAGCTCACCACGGAACTACCTCCCTGAGAGGACTAACAAGAATCAAGAATTAATGCAAGATTTTTAGAAAATAAAAGAATCACCCACTTTTTCATAAACGTTTGGATGACATGCAGCTGTATAGCGATTTACGGTCATCAGGAAACAACCAAACAAGTGCGTGAAGAAATTTGTACCCGTCATGGCGGATGCGATACGAGATGCTATCTCGTAATTAGGACCTATGCTTACTCATTATCAGTATATGAATATCTTCCGCAAGAAAAGGAATTTTCACTCACCAAAGCCATTCTTCAAATCAGCTCTTATCCATTCGATAGCTACAACAGCGAGAATGTCGAAAAAGCCTAAATGTCAAAGATCAGCATTCTCCAGTTACTGAGTTTAGGTACGAGGTTGAATAAGATAGGACACCAACTGTTTTCATCTACTGAATACAAATCTGAGATGAATCCAATAACACTGCACCTGTTACAATATAGATGCGAAAAAAGGCTGATTTGAAGACCGCGGACTACGATGTCAACATCAACAACAAAATGCAGGAGTAATAGAAAATAGCAACTACTGACAAAACAAATTGCAAATCTACGATGTCTTCCCAAAAGTTCATCTGTAAAGGCTATATTAACAGCACACGTAATAACGAAACATAAAGTGTAAGGATTACGAAGCTATGCAATTTTCATTCACTAGATGCTTCACTTCTGGGTCTTTGCAGATGATTGAGTATAACCAAATAAGATTTTGAATAAGTGGAAGAGTAGTCAGGGCTTAAAAATGAAAGGAGAAAAAAAAAGCAGAGTTAGAGATATCGAGTTTTGTAAGGCAGATAATTCACGGTGGAGTAATTTTATCAAAGCGTACTTGATTATAACATAAAATATGCAATTATTTCAGTAATCGTCATTGTTTAGTTTTGTAACCAACTGAAAATTACAGTCGACGATTACTCTCAGTAGTCTTTTGATTCCCTCAGTTCAGACATTGCGAGCACCCCTCCTATCTGTGAAAAAATTACTAATAATTTATTAATATAAAAGGTACCCGACCATTTAAAAATGTTACAAATAGGGTATTCCTTGATCAGAGTCATTACGTGAGCTTTACTTAACCCATACATCAGCATATCTCTATCATGCATTTCAAGCACTTCTTAGAGAAAGCCTATAGGGCTAAGCTGTTAGCAACTTCAGTGTGAAGCGACGTTACGTCAAATGATTTCACGACACAGTTTAGGTCAAAGTTCGTACTGCGCAAGTGTTCACGGAACTGGGCCGTGTTCGTGAAGTGATAGGTTATTTTATCAGAGAGTTGGACAACTTTGTCGAGAAACCACGATATTCTATTGTTTGGTCCACCTATACAGCTGATTATCGGTCGAATTTTATACGTCGCAGCTGACATGGTAATCATACGCGAGACGCGGAGAGTGTGTGTTTTAACGAGTCTGTAAAAGGCACGAGAAACAGGATTGGTGAGCTTGAGCTTGCCAAGGAATCTTTCGTCCGACCCAGCTTCTTACCGAGCTCAGTGGTACAGAATGTCACGTGGCTCGTGAAGCAATGCAGGCGACGCGGGCACTGAAGTCCCTTCACCATGTGTGGGTGCTATATACAGCCGCGGTGACCTCCATTTTGATCTGCTTCCACACTTCTCAAAACATTTGTTTGGATACTCATGTATCACTGTTATTATACTATAATACATGTGATTAGACCTTTTTTGATTTTTGCCGACAACATTAATAAGGCATGATGAAGTTGCGGTACTTAGGTTCACCTGTACAAGCTCGGTGTTCGTGATCGTTCGTTGAGTTGAGATAATTTGTTTGGCAAATTAACGCGAGATGGGAACTACGCTCGTAACACAGCAGCAAACATTTGTTATCCACACTCAGTTGAATCAATTAGTTTCCCTGAAATTCCCCCGTTGGACTTCATGGAGCGTCAACCGCAGAACATGGGGACCACGGAGACCACCAACTCTATGGTCAGACTTCTTCACGAAGTCCATCGTAGGAATATACCATGCTGTTTGTGTTAATTGCTCTCGGAATGGCACAGACAACTTTGCACGCTAGTGGGACATATGGAATGGTCAAATGGACTGCCGGTGCTTACTGGGTATTCCCGAAGTCAACGTGATCAATGTGATCAAACTTTGAACAACGTATTATTTTGAGACCTTATAATAAGTACACATATGCAAGTAGCAGACCATGCACCGGAAAAAAATGGTATCTTTATAAGAGAGGATACCTGGTACCTCAGAATTTCAAAAATTAAGTTCTTGTGAAATCTAAGAAAAGTATCCAGGGATAAAAATAAGTGATGAAAAAGAGTTATACAGTAACTTAAGATGGAATGGCCAGACCTCAGGCCATCTCGTCATGTGAACAGTAAGTAAGAGAGCAACGAATCAGGTTTCCTTTTGTTGTTGAATGGGATAGCAAATCACACTACAGTATTCATCGTCGATTGCTTCAATTCATTCTTAATTTTTATGCTGTAAGATTGCGCTGTAGCAATACAGGCGGTATTGGGATAGCAATCAGTGTGAACGTCAGGAATTACTCTTTAAAAGTCGGTTTTTCGACCTTTACCGAACTCCTATGACTTCAGCACATATTGTAATGACCAGCATGCCATTTCTTTTCTTTTTTAACAATAAAAACCTTCAATATTTAGCATATTGTTATGCACGTGGAAAAAAGCTCGTCTTTGAATGGACCTGCGTCAGCGTCTTTGATATGAGCCTCAGAAGATACTTAGAATTTAATGCTGAGGATGCGACGGTGGAACCTTAAAGGCGGCATCCACGGAAGTGGAGCAACATGTGAAAAATTTTGCTATTGTAGTTAATGCAAAAAGAGGGAGCGAAGGACTATAAAAGAGCTTCATAATAAGTAGAAAAGAAATGACTGCCCATTTGATCAGCTGCCATCAAAGGTACACACCCGCTACAACTCGATCGAATGACCCTACGCTGATGCTGCTGATCCAGGATTCAACTAGCTCTATGTTAAAAATGATTGAGTTTTCCCTGCTATTATCTTCGTGGAATTGTTGGGACAACTGCTAAGGTTCCAAAACAATTGAAATCTCAGGCATGAAAATTTCTGTGAATGCTGCCTTTAACGAGAGAGTTCGACTGTTGAGATTCATGATGTTGATCTTAAGTCTTCATGTTAATCCGATTCCGGAACTTAAATCATCAATGCTTTATGAAGTGTATACCGAAAGAGTAGCCTTGTTATAGCCCAATTCAGTTATGTCTTCATCAGTAGTCCCTCCAGAAGTTTCAGGTTAACTAATTCAATAACTCAGCATGTAAAGTACTCAAAAAGTTCTAAAAGTTCGCGATTAGGGCACTTATGACATGTCACGTTCAAGTACTCCCCAGCAGATACTGATCTGTGATCAGCCAAAGCTTTCGATATGGCCTCTACTCCATCTATAGCCTATGGGATACTTTACAGCGACAACATCGCTGATCAAAACAGAATATTCCAACTTCTCATGTCTTAGCAGAGAATCTGGGCCTGTAGCACCCCTCAAAACGGAAACGATATCGGTGATGCTGCGCTATGAAGTACTCCATACGCCTATAAGCAGTAGGCGGGTCGTTGTCGGAGATATATTCGTACCGAGCCAAATAAGAGGCTTTTTCTCTATTTCCAACATCTTTATCTATTCTTCCAGTTCCTAGCGTCTCTGTTAAAGCATGTTGACTGTAAGGCATTGTGAATGTTGAATTAGCATTATGGTGCCTAATGACCTCGGGACTGTAGTCGTCGATTCTGTTACAAATTCCACTTTTCGCCAGTAATGTTGTATATGAAACCAGAACATTAAGTCTCATTGGTTCAAACAATAATTTTCAAACGAATATTGTATTAAATATTAGCGGGCTACTTAACGCGTGCCTCTTATTGGCATAGAGCTAACCCCTCCATAACACCTGAAGAATGTCAGTCACATGCAAGGGAGTGTATCTTGTACATCTTCCTTGCTTCAGTATATACATTAATGACCTTCTTATTGCGCATTCAAGCACAAATATGAGAGTTCCTCGTCTTGTGGAATTTTCTGAGAATGTAAAAAAGATGTTGCCGACTTTCACATTTTATCGAATTAGTTTAGCATACAACCGAAAACAAGTTCGAGCAGAAAATTTTTTTATGAGTGGAAAAGTTCAGCCACTCAACCTAGGGGCGTTCCGTTTTCTTAGTCAGTGACCTTTTGCCTTCTCTCACAAAAGAAAAGAATTTCCTTTTTAGTATTAAATTCGATCAAAGAACACTAGTGTGAACTGCGGAGAACAAGGAGAGGTATATGTGAGCGATCAGGAAGTGCTCAAAAGTTCAGAAAATGTTATGTTACGTTAACCCTACGTAATCTCAATGATGCATGCGACCTCTGGTAACGCTCATTTCTCCCTGGGATGATACATACTCGCAGGTCGTTTTGCTTTGGGGAAGGTCGGCCTCGAATCACGTGGACCGATTGACGAAGTCACAAGCCATCGAGGTTATCAAAATCATTGACGAACGATAATTTCATTCCGAACTGGAATGTTGGCCTCAGAAACAGGGTGGGTGATAATTTCTGTGCAGTGAACATTCAGTAACCCTTTTACCATGTAGACAGCGCATAGTCCATGCTTTGAAAATGAGAAATGCTTCAGTGACTCTTGCAGCTCTGCGTGTACCTCACAATGTAGTTGTAGTGTGGACTGCTTTCAGACGTGCCGTGGAGGTTCAATTCTTATGAACTTAAAGCACATCACAACATTGCGACTACTTCACAACGACGTAAAAGCCTCACAAAAACATCGCACCGCATTATTTCAATATGCGGTTCGGCGAGAACCTAGTGCGTTGCGTCTCGAATTATCCTTGTTACATGTTCCGAACATGATATCACGACATCTGAGGGAATACTACCACCCCATAGCCAAGCCTTAGAAGCTTTTCCGATCAGCAGAGCAAATATCGGTTCAATTAGATAAACCAACGTCTTTACCACTGCATTCCATCAATAGAGAAGTCCCATAAAGATTTTAAATTTGGTGTAGCACTGGGCAAGGATACGTAGTTACCATTACCCTATGTAAGTATGAATGTATACCCACCTGTAGAAATCATTGTTTCCTCTCTCTAACTATCAAGGGCGAACAGGCGATTACAGCTGATGGAAGTGTTTCCAGACAAGGTACAACATCGTTTTCTCAGAACGAGCTCACAGAATGTAACTACTATATATGTCGAACTTTCCGGTTAAGTGAAGCGACCTTACAACAGAATATGTGTTATAATATCACGTAGTAATTACCTCATGTATGGTTTGAAAATGTTTACGAGGAAGTAACTCCGGCCAAGCATTAAGGATAAGGATAAAATGGTCGGCGTTAATCAATCCCGTCACGAGGGATGCGCCACGCACTCGACTTCATCTGAGCATCGTAGAGCCGTTGAATGCGTATGTGCCCTGTACAATGACTTGCGGGGGGCACCCGATGTACCAAGTCAGTGCTTCATCTTCCCAGACTCCTCTGGTACCAATTTACCGACCCCGGAGGGATGGAAGGCTTGGTTGGCCTCGGGCGGGATCGAACCATCGATCGTGTGCGTGCGCGGCGAGCCTCTTACCACTGCGCCACACCCGTCGGCCAAGCATTACAAATCGTAATGTTTGCTCTGTCAGTGAATCGAGGCATCACTGTAGCAGCGTCGATAAGACCTGAACTTCCGCTAAACAATAAGCTCAAAGCTCTTTCATCTGCACTTGAACAAAAACGGAGTTCCAATGTTATGCTGGAATAATTTGAAGCTCCGTTGACCACTTGAGTTTGGTGGCTATGCATTTGTGTATCCATTATCATGTGTACTCCAGCGCTAGAATTCATGAACGCATAGCTGAGCAAAACTGGGTTATCTCCTAACATTGCCCACTCTATAGAATAAGCAATCCCGCTAAACGTCTTTAGTTTGCGTTGTTAATTTCAACATAAATTGTGTAATATAGGGATATCAAAAAGTTTCCGGCCCCGACCTGTTCCATCCCTTTTAAGTGCGATCGTGTAGTCTGGTCTTTGAAGCCATTATGCTGAGTTCCATATTCTCAAGCTGATTCGTTCAAAAATAATTGCACTTTTTCCTAGCCTAACTATAGTGGGTTTCAGATGCTTTTCGACGGCGCACCCGTCCATATATCAAGAGTTGCGGTTGCTGCCACACCAGAATGCGGATTCGAATCATCCGATCCTATAGTCTGGGCCTTACACCCAACAAGTATTATTTGCCTGGAAATGTGGATTAGCTCCACTGAGCAATGGAATTCGGGGTCGAAAACGAACTGAAATCGACTGTTGAAAGATACTCTCCTCATGTGATAAAAAGAGCTCTTTGAACGGTTTGGAAAATTGAAATTGGGCTACGAGAGATCTTTATTTTAATATGGCAAATTTTTGTCGCTGTTAACCTTTTGGAAGTAGTCTAGGTCGGAAACTTTTTGATACCCCCATATGTATTGAGCGTCAGTGGGATAGTGTAGCAGCGTGAAGTACAGGGGTCCATAAATACGGTAACACAGAAAAGTGTGCGCCACAAAAGAACTCATATGTAATTTGAAAGATAGTTGTAGTATTTATGTTTACTATGTCATATTCAACATAAGGCAACTCTTCACACCGTAACATCCCCTGTCAGCTCCGACAGGACCTGAGATGCTGAGTGAAGTCGTTGCCGGCGGCGCGCAAGTGGTTATGTTCAGAGGTGAAACGAGAGTTGGTACCGTATTTTTGGGCCGCCCTGTATAACAGATTAGCCCCGATATTCGAATCATTGACTCGACAGGTGGTCTCCCATATCGCATGCATCAAAATCGAGAATGATTTCCCTGATTTCTAGATTCCCTCTAAGAGATCATCTGTTATATCTACTTCTGGTAACTATAGCTGGCGACTTCTTTCAGGACAAAACCAGTAAGATGTACGTATGTAGCCGCTGCCGCACCACTGAATGACTGAAACATTCAGGGTTTCCTCATGTCAACCTAACTTCTGAGACAAATATCAGATCAGAATTCAGTAGCTAGGACGACTAGCTTCTACCGTGAAGATGATTTCTCATCATAAATAAGCTTGTGTTCTAGCTTACAAAAGAAACATAAGAATGTGTGGATGACATACTAGGTGCAGTATTAAGTTGTCGAATAAGCCCAACATTCTCATTGCTCTGCAGACCCTAGCTCAAGGAAAGCCAAGGGCACAAGGGTAGGGATGAGTGAATAATCTTGGATGTTTTAAACTTTTCTTCTGTTCAGCCTACATTTTCCATGTGATATAGAAGAAGCATTGAGCAGGAAGCACATTCATTAGCGTCTGACATATCACTGACTAACATGTCTTGTTCCTTACATTTGTTATTCATTATTTATTGTTATGCTAGATTACCAAGCAAATATTGCTTCCCAAGTGCAGAAGCGTTAATACTTCATCTAACAGACGGAGTTTCTAAGAAGGCATTAGCCATAACCCGTGATTTCTAACGTTCAACTTTACGACGTTCAACTCGAGATTACTGGTGAGTTCTTTGCTGAGGGCCTTAAAATCGTCTTCGCCTCTTTCTTCGAGGCTAACGAAAAACATATGAAAGTTTAACAATTTCGCAACAATATGCTCAACCGGTTGACACGCATGGTGCGACGCGTAGGACCGCGTGCTCAACCGGGTGAGCACGTTCTTTTCAGAGTTATATTTCTGTGAAGAAGTCATAATTAGCAAGCCTCTATGTAGTGTTATACTAGCAAATATTCAAGCTTTTAATATGTGGTTAAAACATACACCAGAGAGATCGATACACATGAAAAAGGAACTGCAATCAGTATCAAGTGAATGAACGACAAATATTTGGAAACACTCTTGACTATCACAAAAGAGAAAAAGATCGGGTTCAGATTTGCTCAAATTCGGGGTATTTTGCGGCGGTGGAAAAACTCTCCTACCAAGTGGTACCACGTGCTCGAGCGGTTGAGCACGGGTCCAACTTGTGCAGAAGCGCGTGTGTCCCATGTGACACACCATGCCAAAACCGTAAGGTCGCGAACGTGTTAAATGAATCGGTATCCTAACTTCTAAACAAATAGTGGACAAGTAAGAAACAAATAATTGGGGTGACGAGCTAATGTGGTCAGGAATAGGACATCTGCTTTTCACTTACAGCCAGATCCAATAAGACGACGAATGCGAGCAAGGCTTCATTTTGCGGAAAGCATAGAGCGAAAGGCACAGTAAAACTCTACGCGCACTTTTTCAGCACTTTGCCAGAACTTTGAGCGATTGTGTGACCTTTCTTTTTCACAGTATATTAACATGTACTACATAATTTCCGCTAACATGTCAGCTGCCCTTTGGAAATCTTTTAGCCTCAAGCAGATGACACATGATGGGCAATTCTACAGGAAAAGCGAATCTTACCATATTGTGTACCTACTGCACTTATATAACTACAGGAAGTTTGGAATCATTTTCAATTTTCACTTTCACTTCTCAATTATTCTCAGATTGGCTTGAAGGCAGTCTCTCTTCTCAGAGATCGTTTAAAAGATATGTACAGTAACACAGTCTTCGTGAGCTGCTGAAAGCAACGGCACTCGTGAAATGTCTTGAAAAACCGAGAACCCGAATGTTTCCCACAGTCCGCTGAGAATTTTGAAATTCTCGGCCAACTGTGGGAAATGATCGGTACCTCAGCAAAAATGAACGGTGGTAGTGTGCTGCTTCTGATATGGTAACACACATTCGGTCCGTACACTAAAGGCAGCACCTAAGAAAATTTTAGTCATCGAGATTCCAGCATAATCTTGAGTTTTCGACGATGGTAAGCATGGACATATTGGTGAATTTCGTCAGAACTAATGAAAAGTGATTTTTGATTGTTTCTGATTCGCTGTGTTGGACGAGGATGGTCGGGTTGCGATGATCGGGTTTGTCAAAAAAGTCGATAACGCGGTATACCACTGTCGTCACGTATTTCCATGATGCATTTGAGTATCCTCCCTTCTGAGGAAACAAAATGTACTCGAAAAAAAAGGCGCTTTTTTGACTCCACAGTATGGATTTCTCACTACGCCTTGGGCTGCACCGATTTTTTTCGTGCATGGCCAATTCAAGTTGCTTTTTATGCAGTCACGTGTTTCAGCATAATCTCTTTCTCTGTAATTATAGCTTTTGATGCACCCTTTTGATTTTTTCCATGTGAATTCTTTTCACTCGTAATCATAAATTTTTCCGGAGAGTGCACAAAGTGCCTACTCGGAAATGAGAAAATGTAGGTGAAAAACTGACTTTGACAGGAAATGTGAGGAGTAAAATCATGGAGTGCGAAGGGGTAGTAGAAGAACAAGCACACTCTATTAAGAAGAGAGCAGGACTAGGCACTTGTCGCCAACGCGAGGGTACTAGTGAAAGAGAACCAAGAATGGAAATTTTTGCAATTTCTACCTCATGCTAGGACAAAACTTTACAACACTAGCAATTTAGTAATTGATTTTAGAGTAAAAGCTATAATTTATACAACATAAAATCAACTAGCTTTAATATCAAGTTTTTTACCCGAAGATTCGGTGAGGTGCTTGAAAAGTTGGAATAACTTCACTCGAAATAGGCCGAAACTCAGAGATGATGGGTCTAACTTGGGGATATCATACAAATTTAACTATACAAAACCACATAGGAAGGTTGGAGGAACTGTGCGCAAATTGTCCACTAAAAGGCCCGTACCCGTCACCCGTCGCATCACTTTGGACCCCAAAAATCGGGTTTAATTTCATCATCCTTTAATTGGTTTCGCCCTGCAGAGGCCAAACCATAAATTTTGAATGGCTTGAGCCTCTTGGAAAACTGGTACCGTATTGGTGCCCTTGCACTCGACAGAACGACCTTTGCAGCCTGCAAGAAACTCCGATGGCCGTGTGCGGGGAGGGGGGCCGTGATGCGGTTCTCGGACAAAAACACAGAGATTCTGCATGGGACTCTGGTTTCCCTGCTTTTGACAGCAGCAGACAACCCGAGTGCTGCGCCGCGCTCCGGTCCCGCCCCTTGCACACGGTCGTTTGGAGTTCCCTCTACCAATGCAGGAAATTGAGATTTCATACTAACGACTCACTCTGTGCTCGTTCTTTGGATTAGGAGACGTACAAAAGCATCTCTCGCTCGAGTTTCAAAGTTCAAACCGCTCCATTACTATATTTTGGGCTCGGAAGACTGAACTTTGCTAGCGGCTTATTTATTTCACCGATTTGGGTCAGACTGCTGGTGTTCAAAGGTGGGTGCGATGGGTGACGGAGACGAGGAGTAAAGTCTTGAACCCAGTTCATGATTTAAAAAAATGTCGCCATTGGCTTTGTAATGTTGTGCTTTCTACAGCTCATGAGGACCCACACAAAAAGCGAGAGGGTTTCATAGCAAAAACTACAATTATTGCTGCTATGTTTAGATTCCGTTCCATAAATAGCCCTAGATTCTGTTTTATGCATAGCGATTTCGACTTCAATAAACTTCAGTAACTGTCTGAAGCATTTTTGAGATTTCTATAGCTCCCAACATCCCAGATTTGGCTTCTGATGATATCCTCGCTTTTATTGGTGTTCGATAGGTCTTTGAAACAAGGGCAGGTGAGATCAATGTCTGTTCCAAACAGCGAAGTCTCTAGAGTAAAGACGAATTATGTAGTACATAATAACACCTCATTATGAATTGATTCCAACCTACGTCACAAAACTCTTCTTGTACTCATAACGACCTAAAGGTAACCGATCATCTCATCATTATTTTCTTATTTTTAAGCAATTTTCTGGAATATTAGAGAGGTGGAGTTCATGTAATAAGGGGAGCATATCGTTGGAGGAGATGTTGTTGGGGAAAGAGGCACACTGTGCAAGTAATGTGCGGAGTAGGAGAAGTTTCTTTTTCAGCAAACTTCGCTTTTGCACAACTGGTTCAGTGAAGCATGGATAACAGGGAGCCTTCTCTAACATAAGAACGGTAATTATGGTGGTAGTGCATAAGCTGAGCGTAAAGTGCAAAATGAGTTGCACAGTAGGACGGTAGCTATAGAGGTTTTTAAAGAGATATATTCTAAAATAATTACATTGTCCCAAAAGGCCGAGACACGAAACTAAAGCAAGCAATCACGTAACGTTCAACACAAATTACGTCTATTCACGCTTTATGACAAGTTGTTTAGTGATTTCCTATTGAATTCTAGTGAATTATATGTTTATGAAACGATTTGGTGAACTAATGAAAGCGATATTCAGCTTGATTGCCATATTCTAGTCGTGATTTACTGCCAAAAATCGCCAATGACGAATTTCCCTCTGAAAGCCCAGAAAATTTCACCAAAAGGAACAAAATTCACAGATTTGCAATGCCATTGGAACTGCTTTAGGGTTCCATGCTAATTTTCTTCGGTGCACTCATAAATATTTGGTTATTGCAGTTGTAACCAAAATTGTTGATTGAATACTTTTTCACAACCATCTAATATGGTTGCCAACCTAGGCCCTCATCTGGCCCTCATCATTATTCACTTCCAAATTTTCCAAAGTAGCTGTAGGACCGCAATAGGGGACTGTTCAACCCGATCTTTGCTGTTGAGAGGAATAATCAATTCAGGCGACAACTTCGTCATCACTCGGATCCCAAATTAGCATATTTTTGATCACCAAGATCAATGGATTAGGTTTCTAGCATAGAACGAGCATGAAGTTGCTCTAAAACCAAACAAAGGAACGATTATAGTGCGATTTCCAGGTATTTCTGACCATGCCCAGATGGGAGACGAACGATAACCCTGCTGAAACTCGGCTAGTTCCTGGAGTCTTGCAAAGTTTCTTCTGTTTTTGTAATAAAAAGTATCCCCTACATTACAGAGGGCTCTGGAGCCTCTTCTAATATTGGTAAAGGAATGATAGAAGAGAATACAAGCGCGCATGAGTCGACTTAATACCTTTGCTTTCGCAAGTCTCTGCCACTGCCAGTGGAAGTATCTTCGAACTTGAGATTTGTATTTGTTTTCGTGACTAAGATGTAAACAAATACTTTTCATTTTAATTAATATCATTAATTAATTATTAATTTAATATCATTTAAGAACCGCGAGCCACTTTTAGGCCTTTGAAGACGACGATCTGTTCGAAACGTTAGGCCAATAAAGCTTACCACCTGACAACTTGGTTGGCTGAAATAGTGAAAGCATTATTAAAACATCATGCCCAGGTTTAGAGAAGAAAGCACGTGGAAATTATTGAAACTCATCATTTGTTTCTTTTAGCAAACCCTTCTTCACGTTTTTTGCGAACGATTATGCTTGTCCAAAGACCTTTGCAGTACCCCGTAGCCATTTCTCCTACAGCATACCATGTGGATCTACGTAGCTCTATTAAATTCTCAGCTGGTAAACGTTAGAGGTGAATAGTAAAATAGGGGAAGAGGGGAAGTTAAATAGAATTGTACATAAGTGCAACAGGGGAAGTTTAACGATGGACCGGAAGCTGTCTGAGAAAAATTCACTTGCCAAGGTCAAGTGGGAGCGGTACCATAAGTATTTCCCGGATAAATAAACCAGGTAGTTACCAACGTGGACCTAGCACATCTAGCAGTTGCAGGTAATGCTCACAAGTTACGATATAATACATGCATCACTGATTGAGATTGCATTGTTGCAAGGTTATTTTTTGCTATACGGAAAAAACTGAAAATGACGGCAGATTTCACGAGTGAGCCTAATGAGCGAGGAACGGGCGGTGCTGATTACATTTGTAGATTTGTTAAAAGGAAATGAACCATTTCAAACTCTCTACTATTGTATTCAAGCCCTGCACTTTTGCTACTGTATCTAAAAATGAAGCAATCTTAAAGGGGTATGTGTGTGCTCTTTCAATCGCATTTCCAGCTTGGGATTTTTCTGCCTGGATTAGAGGAGTGTCGCATCCAAGAGGAAGTGATATTTGATGCGCATGGATGACTTAAGGCTTTTTTTCTATATTGCGCAAATTGTGCTACTCGTCGCGATTGCACTAAGATAAGACTTCCCCTGGTTTTTCTAAAAGACACAACCAGAGTGCGTAGCATTTTTCTGAAAATGACTGAACATTACCCATTAACGGGGACGGAGGGAGTATGTGGGCAGAAGTTGTTGTAGAATTTTCTCTTTTCTTGTGGGGAACTCCGCATACCCAGCCGTATAAGCACTCCTTGAACGTTCCGAATAAGGCTACAGTGAAGCTCTCTTTGGAGATTTTTGGATTTTTTAGGAGGAACAACTATCATAACGATCTGAACTTCTCAAAAATGTTTCTCAAGGCCAGCTGCTTGGAAACTCCAACAAAGATCTGTCAGCACTAAGGAGCATTGTACTTTTCTCCTTCTGAATGGACTATTTATCGTACTTTCCTCAACTCAGAAGGAGAAAAGCACGACAAATAGTGAGTCTCTGGCAGAGAAATAACTATGCAAACGTTCTACAAGAACTTATATCCTCCCTCCCTTGTTTATCTTGTCCATGAAGGCAATTCTTATCTATAGGAAGCAGAAGTGATGGGGCCTCTTGAGAGAGGTGTGGGAAAGAATAGGCATTGAATTTGTAAGTAACAGCCGATTGTCACTAACCGGCTCATTTATCCGCATTCTCGGAGTTACCTACGTTTCTCGTGATATAAATAGATTCACCGTGAATTCTACCCATGTTCGACCATGGGTCGTATCCATCAATGCATGTGTTGGCTTCACCACCAGGTTACGAATCTATCCTTGAAGCTCCTGGTAATGTGAAGCATGGAATTCATGACATTTTACCACCAAAGGGTATGTTTATGCGTGCATCGTAGCAACTCATTTGATACAGACGTTAAGACGTTCACCCTGGGTAATCCAAATCATGCATTTAGACCTTGAAGACACGTGCAGATTACCCTTCCCCTCACGCTCTACGATATCACCTGCGGGTGAACGGTTTGGTAAATATCAAGTGAAGATTTAACTTGAAAGGTAATTGCATTACTGCGGGTGAACCTAATAATGAATAGGACCTCACAATATAGTCAGGTAAAAGGGGCGGCATTAAAACCTACAAGGATCCTCTGTAACTCCATCAGCTCGTAGTTAAAAACGTTTCCCTGTCCATAATAGCGCTGGTAAGCACGAGTCATAACTATTCGAATATTGCTAGATGAGCAGCTATTGATTCGTGTAAACTGCGCCATAAAGAGGAAGAGAGGAGGAGAGAAAGAGAGAAAAGGAGAAAGAGGTAGAAATGGAAAGGTGGAAATGAGGTAGAGGTACATAGGCAGGAAGAGG